>CM062291.1:177168414-179937957 GCA_031216915.1 Pictodentalium vernedei | reverse complement strand
TTGATGAATAAATAGTCAAAATGTACGATCACTGTTTTTCTTTCATTCGAATGTGCTTTTCTTTAACCATTTAACTCCGAAATGCATGTCCGGTCAGAATATCGATTCACCCCAAGACAGCCGACTTTGTGGTGAGAGAACGTCCAACCGTAAAATTGGCTTTTGACTGATTTCTGATGTTGGGTAAATAACTTCTGTTTGAAGTAATTTGGATACTGCCGATGGACATGGCCGCCTTTTTATTTGTTTATTTTTTATAATAATTTTACCAGTTGATAGTAATATTTCTATCGACACCCAAACGGAGGGGGGGGGGGGGGGGGGGGCAATTCAGATACAATTTTTTTTGTCCAACCCCCACTTTTGAAAATGGAAGTAGTTTTAATCATTTAATTATTTGTAAACCCTTGACTGCATTCAATGGTAGGTTAGACATATAGGCCTAGTTCTGTAAAAAGCTCAGACAAGTCTAACTGAAAAAAAATCTATTTTTTTTTGCATCAACTTAATTATAGCCCAGGTCGTGAGCTCTCGTTTGACCGAGCGCATTCCAGTTAGGAGGCTACAGACATGTTTTTTCAGGAAATCATTTTTAAAAAATAATTGAATCTGCCTAGGGATCGGGCCATCACTTTCTGCATTTAAAAAAAAAAATTAAGCCTATACGATTTCATTTTCACTTTAACCGAAACTCGGGGCAAAGTTGACATGTTTGGCGACACCAAACTATATTAATTGGAGGACGTTTTGTTGGGGGGTGGGGGGGGGGGGGGGGTGGGACTTATCCTGCTGAATCCTTCATGACATTCATTGATGGACCTTGAAATACTCTGCTTCTCTTAGCTACCAGGGATTTCGCAAGTACCATATAGCTATATTTCCATAAAATAAAAGACGGGTGGAGTTAAGACTGTAGACTTAATACTTTTCGTTCTCAGTTTGATGCGCTGAGGATTTACCCGCACAGGCCAGGTCTATTCTTGTGATAGTGTTGACTTGTTCACATCCATTTACATCGCCGCACACTTTTCTTTCAAAATTTTTACTTTTGTCGATTTGAAAAGGGGGGCGAGTCTGAAAATATCTTCAGGTTTGTAACTCGACTGGATTTTGTTGTTTTTTAATTGCGACATACGAATACATCGAACAAATCTTAGAATCTACGATCCATTCACGCCAAACTTCGAAGTTTTCAGTTGAGAAATACATGTAACAAATCATCTCACAATGTATTGGTGTTTCCGTTGCGATTTCCTCTCGATTCTAACTAAATTTTGTCTCGATTCTTTCGCCATTCTGTTGTGTTTTATCGACAGAACCGCGATTCTCAATTGCGTTGGAACCGAAGCCGAAGCCGAATCGAGAGCTGATCGACTAAAAGACCGCTTTTGTGATCACAGTACTGTAATAAAAACTCTTTGGTTTGTCACAGTTATAATAACACCTTCCCCCCCTCCCTCCCCTGCACCCACCACCTCTCCCTCAGATCCTCTCCTCCCAGCATCCATTCTATTCAACCAGATAACAAGACAACACTATTGGAAGTACATTTGCTGCTGTTCAAATAGGGGTGGTCGCGGAGGGGGGGAGGGAGGAGGCATTGGGTGAGTGTGGCCATTTTGACCAACTAGTGGGGACGTTTTGACCAAAACTGGGTCCGTTATGACCAACTCGAGAGGATAAAACGTCCCCACAGATTGGTCAAAATTGCCCCAATCTGGTCTGTGCAATCATACTATTAACTTGGGTCCGTTTTGACCAATGAGTGGGGCCATTTTGACCAATGATTGGGGCTGTTTTGACCAATCACTGGGGCCGTTTTGAACAAAACTGGGGCCGTTATGACCAACTCGAGAGAATAAAATGTCCCCACGGATAGGTCAAAACGGCCCCAATCTCATCTGTGATATCATACTATCAACTTGGCTTGGGGCCATTTTGACCAATGAGTAGGGCCGTTTTGACCAACCACTGGGGCCGTTTTGACCAAAAGTGGGGATGTTTTGACCAACTATTCCAGAGGGCCGTTTTGGCGAGGGGGCCGTTTTGACCAGTACCCCTTCATAAGCTATGATTTGGAAGCCAAAAAAAATCAGAAAAAAACTCGATAAAATCCAAAAAAAAGCTTGGACAATTTTGTTTTATGGACGTTGTCTCTGGCTCTTGTTAGGTTAATATACAGTCAAGTCGGCAGTATCGATTAAAAATTTACTGACTGCCATGTTATGTTTGAACAACCGGAATATTTTTATTTTTTCTTTCTGCTTACTGACAGAAAATATATATTTCCCAGATATCATGAAAAAGAAATATGCTTTCGCAATATATATAGTCTGTGTGGCGGTGTTTTTGTTTTTACCGGAACCTACCGCAACGAAAATGTAACTTGCTCACCCACTTGCTTTTTTAATTTTACTTCAAGAAAAAGAAACAACCCAAATAATGCTGAAGCTGAGTTGTTTAAGTTGTTACCCCACTATTATTCTCTAACTTATAAAAACTTTGAGAGTAAATTCCTTACCATCCTAATACAAATAGTAAAGTTGATGGAGGTCATGCACTCAGCATTATCGAACCAGTACAGGCTGCAGTGCCTCACGTGATATTATTCCCTGTGAAAGATATATTTTTAGAAACTCCGTGTAAATATTGACCTGTCAAGATTCAGCATGTGTTAAAATGGTAAGAAGGTATTGTTTTATCTTGCAATTTCATGTCTTATGCAAAAAGTTACTAATTTTATTATAATTTACCCATTTTACAGAACAAATCAATCGTTTCATTGCAATTTTTACAAGTGTGTTATTGATGTTCACTGGTTTCCAAATTGCCTGTGTGGGCCTATATGCACATGTAGACTGAGCTGCACATTTTTCAAGGGTGACATCGACGGGCTGTGCGAGGGTGGCGGCGAGGGGTTGGGGTATGAATTTGTTTGTTTCCGGTTTCCCCGACTACATGGGGACCAAGTTAAAATTCCAATGTTTGCCTCTGATGAATTGTTGAAATTTCAACAGAGGATGAGTGTGCTCGTTTTGTGTTGTTTTTTCTGCTTTTTCTTTTTCTTTGGGGGGGGGGGGGGTCATTGTGGCCTAATTCACTTTTGGCCTTGTATCATTTCGGCGATGAGGAGAGTGGGCTCGGCCGGGGTGTTTCGGCTTTTTCAGAAACATGAGTAAATGACTTGGCATTGCCTTACTAGATCTTTCTATTTAGTTCAGTCCCTTCTTGAACAATTTGAGCTGCAGTGTTATTGACACTTTCATTCTTTTTCCCATGTGTCGATAATTTCAACACTTGACATCATTTCCTGGGAAGCCCTGTCAAGTCTTGGAATTATCATCAAAGGTAAATTTTGTTTATTTACTGGTGCTTAGTTTCAAATCAACATCTAAGGCTGTATGACAATATAACGGATACAACAAGTATAAATACAAGACTAACCAATCGTTTATGCCCATTGCCAACATCAGAGGACTACCACCACTGGCATCGGTTACCAGGTCCTATTTTATCAGTAAAGCAGGACCCGTTTACCACAGGGAACAGGTACTACTCCACTTCCCGTCGTTTCTGCGGGGATAACAAAGCTAAACCGTGGGGTAAAGTTTCTAGTGGTTACCCTACAACTTATTTCAGCTGGTACTGCACCATCAACTCATCAACTCAGCTCAACAATTTAAGTCATCAACTCAACTCCTCCTCCTCAACTCATCATCATCATAGCATTGACATCAAATCATCAACTAATCACCATCATCATCAAAATCATCATCATATCATCGTCACCATCATATCATCGTCACCATCATCAACTCATCATCATAATCTCTCAATGAGAAGCAGTTTGCTTTGTATGCTTTCTATTTAATACATATCTCATTTATTAGCCCGACTGTTTACAGTGAGGGCTATAGTAATGACTTTTGTCCGTCCATCCATCCGTCTGTCCATCTGTCCGTCTGTTAACTTTTAGAGATTTGGTTAAAGTTTGTGGTTAAAGTTTTTTTTTAGTGAAGGTTCAAGTGGGTTTTTTTCCTTTTTTTTTCTTTTCCTGTTTAGTTGACATTTGGAGTTTTGGTTAAAGTTTGTGGTTAAAGTTTTTTATTCAACCTTCAAGTACAGGCTATACCCAGTAGTTCTTGTCTGATCGTCACAAAATTTCACATGCAGGTTTTAGGTCACGTCTACATGAGAACGTCCCCTTTTGGCCATGATCGGTCAAACCGGTATGGCTGCCTGAGCCCAAAACCTGAAAACCATTAGCACAGTCTACAGGTCGTATTTATGAAGGGATTTCATTACAACTTCATAGAATGCCTCTGTATAATGCCTAGATAAGAACGTCTCCATTTGGGCATGATCTGTCAACCGTGATGGCTGCCCAAGCCCGAAACCCAAAAACTTTTAGCACAGTCTGCAGGTCATGTTTAATATGGATGGATTTCATTGTAACTTGATATCATGACTCCGTATGATGTCTACATGAGAATTTCCCCATTTGGGCGTGATCTATCAACCGTGATGACTGCCCGAGCCCAAAACCCGAAAACCTTTAGCACAGTCTACAGGTCATATTTATGGAGGGATTTCATTGTAACTTGATAGGTTGACTTCATATAATTTCTACATGAGAAAGTCTCCTTTTGGACGTGATTGGGCAACTGTGACGGCTACAGGTGCCCAAAGCCCGAAAACCTTCAGCACAGTCTACAAGTCACATTTATGAAGGAATTTCATTGTAACTTTGTAGGATCAATCCACATGATGCCCAGATGAGAATGTCCCCTTTTGGTTGCAATTATTCAACCATGATGGCTGCCCGAGCCCAAAGCCCGAAAACCTTTAGCACAGTCTACACGTCATATTTATGAAGGGATTTCATTGTAATTTGATAGGTTGACTTCATATAATGTCTAGATGAGAACATCCCCTTTTGGGCAACTGTGACGACAACAGGGGCCCGAAACTCGAAAACCTTTAGCACAGTCTATAGGTCATATTTATGGAGGGATTTCATTGTAACTTGATATGCTGACTTCATATAATGTCTAGATGGGAACGTCCCCTTTTGGGCAACTGTGATGGCAACAGAGGCTCGAAGCCCAAAAAAACCTTTAGAATATTCCACAGGCCAAAATTATAAAGGGATTTCATTGTAGCTTGGTAGGATGACTCCAAGTTTGTGGTTAAAAACCCAGACAAACACCACCACCCCCTACCTCACCCCCCCCCCTCCCCCACCCCCAATTAGGCTTTTTTTTCCTTTTTTTCTCCAATAGGCATTTTGAACTATTTACAGTCACTACATGTGGAACTTTTTAAACTTACGTAACCCCCCCCCCCCCAATCCCCCCCCACCCACCCCACCCCACCCCGGGGGCCAATTAGGCACTTTTTTTTTCTTTCGTCAGAAATGCTGGTTTACAGTTTTGGTTAAAAACCCAGACAAACACCACTGCCCCCACCCTACCCCAAATTAGGCCTTTTTTTTTTTTTATTTCCCCCAATATGCATTTTGAACTATTTACAGTCACTACATGCAGAACCTTTTTTTTCCTTTTGTCAAAAATGCTTTTTTACAGTTTTGATTAAAGTTTGTGGTTAAAAATCCAGACAGAAATTATCCCCCCCCCCCCCCCCCCCCCCCCCAATTAGGCATTTTTTTTTCTTTCCTTGAATATGCATTTTTAACTATTTACAGTCACTACATGCAGATCCTTTTTTAAAACTCAAATTGTCGTTTCCATAACTAATGTTGCAACTGTTAAGTGAACAACATTCTGAGCAGGTGGGGGGGGGGGGGATTAGGCACCTTTTTTTTCTTTCGTCAGAAATGCATTTTTACAGTTTTGGTTAAAGTTTGTGGTTAAAAACCCAGACAAACAGAGTACCACCCCCCCCCCCCCCCCCAACCCACCCACCCCCCGCTGCCACCCCCATGGTGCCAGTTAGGTATTTTTTTTTTTTCTCTGCTCAAAATGCATTCTGAAGCATTTAGACTGACCACGTGGGAAAAAAAATGGACTCCCCCTGATACACCCCCACTCTCCCTCACCCCCAGCCCACCTCCTCCTCACCCAGGGCCATTCATGCAATATTTTTTCTTTGGTACAAAATGCATTTTTAGCCTGACTGTATATAGTCAGGGCTATAGTCATGACTTTCGTCCATCAATCTGTCGGTCCATCCATCTGTCTGTGAACAATTGGTTTCCGACTGATAACTCCAGTTTGGATTATTTGATTTCAGCCAAAGTTGATATGTGTATTTTCCAGCTAGTAATACAGGCCAGGTTTGAATATAGGTTCCTCAACTCCCCCCCCCCCCCCCACACACACACACACACACACACCACACACACACACACACACACACAAACGTGTCACTTAGGCAATTATTCCCAAAATGCATTTTGAAGCATGGGGAGTTATTACATGCAATAAAGAAAATTGACTCATATAGCCCAGCATTGCTTTATGTCCTGCATCTTTCATCCATTACCTAACACAAGTTGAAGCCAACAGTACAAATTATTTTTCTGAAACATCAGATTTTTTCATTTTTTACTTCTAACCATGGCTTATTAGTCCTTATTGAAACAAGCTCATCAAGTTTGTTCCATTAATACACTACGCTGCAAGCGATGATTACATGAATCTCCCAGGTCCGAGGAGAGTATGTCTGTGATCTGTGTCCGACATTTGATTAAAAACTCGGACAGTACGAGACAAATGGATTATCGACTTGATTGGTTTCTCGGACCGTACTGTGAAAAAGATTAAGCTTCACAATTATTGACAGTAGATTTGAACAACTTTTCTCTCAAGTTGCAAAAAGAAATTATGAAAATATTAAAACTAAATCAAGTTACGCCGACCATTTTTAACTCGTTGTGAAACGCTTCACAAATTATTATTACCCATTTAAACAACAATTTCAAAATAAACACTCTATTTCCCCATAATTGTGAAAACAAGATTACATGTATACATATAAATTAATATTAAATAAGCACAACCTTATTTAATATAAATTTATATATTTCTATAGGCGTTTTTCGCAGAGAGCGTAATCTATTCTGTTCGGAGATTGCATTTTTTAAAAAAATTGAATTGGATAGGCTGAGAAACAATAGCCGAGAAAATACAATCAATGTTAGTGGCTCATAGCCCTTCGAAATATGACATGATACTGTTCCGCCCTTACATCCGCCGCCCTATAAATATACCTATTTAATGTTGAATGACTGTCAATCCAGCCCCCCCCCCCCCCCCTGCATTACGCTAGGCCTAAGTGCATAAATTTCCCACGTAACGCATTTTGCAGTGGCCATCACTCATCGCCGTGCAAAGATTCCTCAATGTCCCCCCACTCCCACCCCCAAACAAATCCATTTTGTGCCAATTATGCACAGAATGCGAGTTTCCAAACAATAGTCGCCATTCTTTCTCAGTCTCAATCGACCGACCGCTACATGCTGTTTGGGGTAAATTGATAATTTTCATTCTTGGGAAAAGCTTTCAATCAAGGAGTACTGCCGGTATAATAAAAAGAGCAGAACGAAGATTCAAATACTCATTTATTTATGTTTACTCAACACAACAAAATGAAAGAAATAAACGTTTTGAACTTATATTCACTCACATACAGTGATAATATACATGTGGCAGTTCGAAATAAAAAAAAACGTTCTCACTCATCCGGACCTTTACATTTCGCCCCATGCAACAGTCCATGTTTCTTATCATATACAGTATGTGCCAAGTGTATCCTGTCTCAAACACCCGACACGGTGGGCGATTTTCTGAAAATCACCGGCCAACACCGTGTCAAACGGTGTAATTTTACCAAATTAAACACCGTGTGCAAACGGTGTTTAGATGTGGAAAAGATTATCTCCTTCTTGGTAAATCACAGTTGCAACAGTTGCAACGGTGATTCAGTGTGAAAAGGATTATTTCCTTCTTGG
Source organism: Pictodentalium vernedei (assembly GCA_031216915.1). Lineage (NCBI taxonomy): Eukaryota > Metazoa > Mollusca > Scaphopoda > Dentaliida > Dentaliidae > Pictodentalium > Pictodentalium vernedei. The sequence continues at coordinate 179,929,985 of CM062291.1, read as the reverse complement.
TAATATAATTAACTGGCTACCAATTGCACTACTGCAAAAACGTGAGTTGAAATGGGGTTTGGCGAACAGGCTATATATATAAGCCTATTTAAACGTGTGTTGATTCAATGATGTCTCATTGTGACGAAGAGATGTGCATTCAATTTTGGAAAAAATAAAAATTACCGCACACGTTATCTGCATGAAAACGATCGTACCAACACGTCCATTTCATTTTCGTTCAATACACTGGCCATAAAGGGATAATGGTTTCAAACGCAACTGAATTCTGACCACAGAGGTTTTCAGGAAATCTGCCAATGTCACGGCCGATTTCGATCACACAGTGATTCACTGATTATTCCATTGCAGCCAGCGGCTGCAGCGGGATGAGTAAATCCACCTTAAAATCTGTTTGACTTTCACACAAGTCTACAAAGAATGTTTGGCAGTAATAATTAATAATATATATGGCAAAATCCACTTATCAATCGGATGTCTATTTAAACAGAAATTTTCTTCATTCTCTTTAAATGTGCCGATTGAAAACAATATAACGTTGTGTTAAAGACCTCATCTCATTGCATGTCACGTCTGAGAAATTTGTTCCTTGGAGAACTCGGACCAGAAGAAGCCCCCCACCCCATCTTCCTCCAAAGAAGTTGGCTTGTGTTGAAGAAATTTGAAGCAGTCGGGTTTTGGTATCATGACACCGATGGCTTTTTTCCAGCATTTGGGAAAGTAGCCATGGATGAGGCATGCGTTGAATAGTTTGTTTAGTTTTTCGATTAGGGAGTTTGGGCTTTGTTTTAGAATTTTGTAGCTTACTTCGTCTTCGCCGGGTGAGGAGGAGTTTTTGCATTTTTTTATGACATTAATGATTTCGTCATTGGTGATGGGGGTGACGAGGTCATCATCGTCCCCTTCTGGCTCATTATCGAAGTTGGGGTCCCGGTAGATATCCCCGGTATATTGTGCATTACAAAATATTTCAATGTCTGTGGGTGCAACATTTTAAAAAATGTCAATCATTTAAATGCAAAAAATCTCCTTTTGCCATTCAAATAGTGGGTAGTTCTGCCATTCAAATAGTGGGTAGTTCAGATAAAAAGAAAAAAAAACAATGGAAAAGGCACTCTTAGACTAGCAGTAACCGTCCCCCTTTCGTGTGTTCACAGGTGCTCAATTACAGTAGTTTGTTTTGTAATTAAACTGGTGGCAATTAGACACTCACCGAAATTGGATTAAGTGCCGGGCATACAAATCAATCAGCTTCCTTTTATTGTGCAGGCCTTCTGAAGTTATTGTTTACAAAAACAATGCTCTGATCTCACAATGCACCCCAAAAAGTAATTAAGTATTCATGAAATTGAATTAAATATTTTGAGAATGGCCTCAATTAATCCATTCCCGACTTGTGTGTTGTTTCCCGACACTCTGCATTCCTTCAGTTCAGTGTACTCACAGTGACATTTTATTCTCATCACATTCAATAGCAGCCTTACCTTTTTCTGAATTCATGACACATTTGAATATTAAAATTCCATTGCATCTTAATATGAACGCTTATCATTTTGAGTCTAAGGATTTTGCGAGAGCGTGGTGAGGGAAGGGGAGCCCATCGGCAAGAATAACGTGTTTGAGCCTTTTACCCAGTTCATATAGCGGTGAGATAGGGGCGAACACAAGAGGTGTGCTCCTGAAACAATTGTGAAATTCGAGAAAAAAAAACCCCTCAATTTCCTTGAGTGAATCTGCTTGTGTCCATAATTTATAAGCTGTGGAAGGCATCAATAATTAGGCCGCATCACAGGGGTGGGGGCACAACTGAAATGGGGGAGGGGTATGTGCCCATCAGCCCCTCAACCCCCCCCCCCCCCCCCCCCCCCCCCCCCCCCCCCCGGCTACACCACTGAAATGCCCTCACGAAATATTTTTTTTAAAAAATATTGCAGCCCTCTCGACAATAAGCCTGTGGAGTAAGTTTCAGTATGCCCATCCCCTACTCCGCAATCTCTTTGGTGCAGTAAATAAATGTCTACATCAGTAGATCAGCACTCTTTGCTTCCAAGGTTTCCCGACAATGATGTGCATTTATTTAAATCATGGTGTGTGTATGTACTCCTCTAAGGTTTCTCTTGGAATGGTTATTTTAAATGGAACTGCACACCCGGTGCAGAGCCTGTCATCCATCCACCAGCACATGTGGCGAGTTTCTTCAAAGGACGTACAGTCTTCATGGCCCTGCCAAAATGATCCAACAGATTTAATGGTAAAGTTCCTAGGTAGGCCCTGGGTGATGTATCCCTTCCCCCTGCCCCTCCCCCCCCCCCCACCACACACACACACACACACACACACACACACACACAAACCGAGTTGATAAATAGATGGCTTCCGGAGTATACAAAATGAGTTCAGTAAATCAGGTCTGGGCTAATTTACTGGATAAGTTATGTAATTTTTGGAAACTGAGGACGAGTTGACGAATTCTGTTTAACTTTTTATGATCCCAAAATCGAAAGGTGCAAATTGTTCCAGTAGTAGGCCTAATCCACGGGAAATTTAACCATGCCAAGAGTTCACTGAGCTCTGTGTATCAACATTGAACTGGTTCATTTTCTTGTACATACTTACAATGGAGGCTCATATTACGCCCATTTAACTTAATTGAAACTGAGAAATGAAGGCAATGGGCTTTAACGGGACAGTTGGATAAATTTGTTATCACTATGCGTTCGATGCTGCCGTGCTTCCATAACCCATAATTAATAAGGGCACGACAGCATCGATCCAAAAATACTATCAGATATCCTTTTTTTTCGATTTCTAAGCTTGTGTCGAGCACCTGTGTTTGTTTTGGCATTCAACATGATGGTGATATCATCGATAATTAGAAGATTCAATACGGGGGAAAAAAGCGAAAATCAGAAGCCGACTCTAACCACTGTTTTCCAATGCACGCACGCACGCAGAAAAAAGAGAACTGAAGGCCAACATGTAGCCTAAACTATTTAAAATGAACAACACCATCACAACGAAGTTTGAATAGAAATAATTGAGACTGAGTTCGCTATGACATTAACTTGACGTATAATATTATGATGACGTATTTTGTTCTCAACATTTTAAAACTGTATGTTAATTCAGCGTGAGGTGATTGAAAAATTCAAGAAGAATTGTCAGTGTAATGTATTGCTCATTAATGTTATTTTCAAGGTGCCATTGTCGACAGAAATTGTTAGAATAAAATGTGCACGTGTCTATAAGACTGCTTTGTTTTCTTGAGGTGGAGTTGATGTACAGAAGTTAATTACCGCTAATCCTTTACACAATTATCTCCGAGATTACATGACATGAGCTAATCCTTTTCTCTTGAAATGCCTCACTGGATTTAATTATTGCTAACTCAGTTGGCGTAATATCGGACTGGTTTAAATCTTTTCTCTTAACTCGGACCTGGGCGATTCATGTAATCGTCGCTTGCAGCATAGTGTAGGTCATGAGGTATGGTTTGAAGTAGAGAAATGAAAAAAATAAAATTTGAATAGCAAATTTTGTATATCACAAGTGCAGATATGGCAGATTCATTAGGTAAACTATTAACAAAAAATGGCTGCGACTATTTTGCGTCTAAGCATTGCCATTCCTGGGAAAGTCGGGCTGCATGCGTGACATCACTCCAGTTGAAGTATGTTGTTTGTTTTATTATTCCCAACAATACAATACAAAGCATATTTTGGGGCATTTAAAGAATTATCACCTACTGGTACTTACTTTCCAGCAAAATATACATCACCTCACCAAACATTCTCAGTGACAGTGCATTGACATTTAAAAAATGTCTTCAGAGAGAGAGGCCCTTGGACACTCCACCAATGGCAGGGACACACCCTATAGTATCTGTATGATCCCCATACCACCTATAGATCCCTGGTCCTCTTAGACCTAAGATGGTAAGAGGTATTACAAAAGCTAGTGACAGATAACCTTCTGCCACTCGGCCTCGCCCTTCCAGATATGCCTGTTGTACATCAACCTCCGAATCCCCCACCCCCCACCACCCCCCCCCTTTTCCAAAATTTCCACCACTGCCTTTCACATGCTTTACTGCCTTTTAATCAGTCAATATGCCTGGTATATAAATAGCCTTCAAAACACGAGACAACTGGGTCACTCACCCTGAGGCCATTTATTTATTAGTGTTTAAGGTCACATACGTATGCACAATATCTGATCATGATAGTTGTACGAGTGGAGGAAGCCGGAGAGAACCACCGAGCATCGACGAACAACTTTCAGCTCAACATTTTAAGTCTGTTCAAGCTCTGCTCAAGTAGGGTTACAGTGGCTGAAGACATGTGCTTCACCAACATGCAGTACGCCTTAGTACACGGCGTCATAGTGCCCCCATGTAGGTAACCAAGGACACAACGCAGGTCGTCCCGGACAAGGATCGAACTCGGGACCTATAGAAGTCCAACAGTCTACAACTGAGCCACTGCCCCCCCCCCCCCCCCCAAGGCCATTAAAAAAATCTGAGAGCAACGATACATGCATTATTTTATACAATTATACAACTGGCACAAAATGAGCTTATCCGCAGAAGCGGAACGGCTAAAAATTCGGACCAGGAAATTTCAGCAGCCGACCGGCCCATATGGCAGTAGTGGCGGCCCCTCTAAACATTTCGGTTGCTGAGCAGTTATTATTTTTTTTATTTTTCATCTCTCGATCGCCCACATTCACTGTCTAACTTGATAAAGAGTTTGTTTCCGTAGTGATTTCCATGGTTATATTTTAAGTCTTTTTTTCTTATTTTATGTATCTTTTTTAAAGTTTGATTGATAAAAAGATACATTAAAAGATCCCATTAAAATGCATGGCGCCTTTGTTAATTGAAATCTCTTTCTTCGACATAAGCTGTGTTAGCAGTTTCTGGTGGTATATTAACTTACAAAGAACATACAACAACTTTCTATCTTTTGTCACGGTAACAATCCTTTGTGTTCACTAGATGCAGAGCAAACTTTCAGTCACCTATCTTTATGAAAACTCACTTGTGACATTAAAGGCGTATTTTTAAAAAATAATATTGCCCACAGAGTTGCTCAAATAAAACGATTTTTATATAAATTGTGATACAGGTCCCAAAAGTTAAAAACATTCTGGTAAAATAAGCCCTCGCCATCATGTATATTCCTTGTCATAATTTCCAGTCGCACGTAATTTATGCTTTATAAATTGAGAGGATAATTCGCTGTGCCATACCAAACTTTCCCACACCCTAGCATTGATTAACTGAAAATTTTCATAACAATTTTATAAAGCATAAATACTGTGTAAATGGGAAAAATAGTTAATCATATTATATGGTACAAGATATAAACTCCTTTATGTTTTATTACTCTAGTGTGATTTTATTGTGTTTTCCGACCAGTTTTATAATAAATAAAATAGCTCAAATACATATTTTTTTTTTTACTTTCACTTCAAAGTACCCTTCTTATATACATAGTCCAGAACCTCAAATAAATGGGCTATACATTCATTTTACTTAAAATCATATTGTTGGGATGTCCAATTTCGACTAGTCTTGTTGGGAATAAACCTTTAATTGTAACTAATATTGTGTAAATACTTACCACAACAAATTTTGTAATAACACATGAATGGTATTTACAAAAGATGCATCATTAAAAGACGAGACTAACCAAGCTGATCATTACTTTATATTTATGGAAAAAGTCTGGAAAAATAGTGATTGAATTTACCGAAGTGGGTCGAAATAACTTTGGGTCAAAATTACTGATCGGCAAGGCGGTCAGCGGGAGGGCGTTTGAGTCAGTGGAAAATAGTGGGTCGACTCAAAGGTATCAAAATTGGGTTTAACCCTTTACTCAACGTAATGGCCAAAACCGACCAGCGCTATTCTCAAAAATCGCCAATTAATTTTCATTATATTTTCTTTTTTGTCTCAAAAACATAGGTCATGACCCCTCATTGGAACGAGCTTGTCGAGCTTGTTCCAACGAGGGGTCATAACCTATGTTTTTGAGACAAAAAAGGAAAAAAAATAGTTATTCATGAAATTTTTTGGCAAGTGTCGTCTGCTTTTCATGTTAGGTAAAGGGTTAAATCACTTTGGGTCAAAATTTCTTTTTTGGGTCAAAATTACCGATTTTGGTCAAAATTACTGTGGGTCGAAGTTACTGGATAACATATCGAATCAGTTCCGACAACGATAAAAATTGATGATGTTTGCAAGGAATTTCTTGGTTATGGAATTCCCCATATACGTCATCAATTAGGTTGTTGTTGTTCAGATGCTACATGCTGTACTAATTTAAATTCAACTTAAATGTACGTAATTTGTGGTAATATAGAGAAATTAATGGACATACTGAGAAATAATTAAGAAACTGTTTAGGCTGTGCAAATATGCTAATACGTTTTCGAAACGTGTTTGGAGTTGTTTCAGTCAGTGTTTAAATAGTATAAATTAAGTGACAGTGACTCCCTCACATTTCAGAACTGTCTAAGATTTCTGAACCAGCAATGAGCATACTGCATAGTCAAGTAAGGTAAATTGTGTATTGTTTTATTACTCTCCAGGCCATTCGAGTAGCATTTAAGAGTTACTGTTACTGTGTTAGCAAGACCAAATTTATTATCTGGATTTGTACTATGATCCTGAGAATTCCTAACAAAGGATTCACGTGAGTGTACATAACGCGAATCAACTGTGATTCGCTCAAATTGAAACTGATTTTAAGCCCTGGATCATGTGATAAAAAATCTAAAAATCGTCCTATTTTTATCAGATTTTATGAACCCCGTCCACTAAATATGATTCAAACCTGTGAAAACCTTGGCTCAAGTCTAACTTAGTTACCTCGGTTGCTAAATTCCATATAAAACTGCATTTGAGATTCTCTATGTAACAAATAGCATGTAAGTGAAAATACAAAGTGCTCAAGTTTGGCTGCCAAAGGTTGGTTGCCAAGCTATTCCTCCCCCCCCCCCCTCATCCCCCACCCCCTGTGCTGTTGATGTCCAGATTTGTCTTGGTTCAATCTGCAGTGCAAGTACTTTTCAGGTGACTTGAAAACTGTCTTCACAAAATGAGGCCTTGTAGACTATTCAGTGTTGCATTTACGTCAAAGCCAGGGGGTGGGGGGGGGGGGGGGTGGTAAGCTGGGAAGCCTTCCAATCAAGTAATTCCCAATTGTATGGTGATGTCGAAGAATGGTCCCACAGAAGCCAACGTTGAACACCAAAACTTGCTATTCAAATTTTATTATTCTTTCACTTTTTTGCATCCAGAACATAGTTCGTGCCCCCACCACACCCCACTGGAACAAGCCCATCACACATCGAGCCATAAGTTATGATTTTGAAAAAAAAGAAAAAACTAATAAAATGAAAAAACAACTTGAGAGAATTTTGTTTAATGGACGTTGTCTTTGGCTCTGGTAAGGTTAATATATATAGTTGATTTGGTTGAGAGGAGGTCATGAAAAATTTGATTTCCCTTTAATAATATGAAATCATCGTGATAATACACGGTATGCAATATATAAAAAATATTGCATGCTATTTAATATTACCAGTTAGTCGGAATTTCTCCCCCTCCCCTCCCCCCCCCCTGCTATTTGGAGTGCTCCCCCACGAAGATCACAGTCCCCATATCCCCCTCCTCCTACCTGCTCACTGAAAAGAGTGACGTGTATTGTGCCTAATTTAACTGTTTTTCATTGAGCTGGTGTTGCCTTTTCTTCTTCGCTTAGTCCATTGTCTGTTGTTAAAATTAGTTGGGGTGTTTTTTTTTCTTTTAAAATTAAAATGTATCAGATCTAACTGTTGGTAAACTCATCGCCCTGTGTTGAAGTTAAAAAAAAGCTTTCACACAAAAGAAAAAACTTTGCTTGTGTTTGCAGTCTTGCGCACCATTTTGGCCTGCTAATGCGTTTCAGCAACACTTTCTGCAAAACACATTCTCCCCGATAACATTCAAATTGAAACTAGAACGACTGCTTTACAAAACTATAACACACTTAGAAAAGGAACATTTGAGGGGTTTTTAATAGCAACAATGACATCAAACACATGTCAATGAAAGAGTAATTTACCTTCTTCCCAGAAATACTTCTACTTTCATTGCGAAGCAAATTGTTTTTCTAAAATTGATGATTTTATCGGCGGTTTTAGTTTCAGCACTAGTGGAATGGGAAGAATGTTGGACTGAAAGGACGTACCAAACCAAAAAATTAAATTACGGACTTCCATGCCATGTTTGGACTAGTCAAAAATCAATCACTTTGAACATACGACGACCATCTGATATCGTCCAAGTCCCTCACATGCTGTGATATAATTTTATGAGCTGGTCACCCTGCAGGGGTCCATCTCAGTTTCCAGATGTTTTATTTGGAAAAAAAATTTTGTTGAAAATATGTTTCACCAAAAGATTTGTTCAAGTTGCGGTTGTTATTGTCCAGTCCAGACAATCAACGGAAGAAAATGCATGATGCCCGGATTATTTTTGTCACTCCTGAGGGACTCAAGGATTGGCAGTGTATCCTATGGAGATGGATTGCTTCATGTAGACTCATTCTTGGACTCTGTTTATATTGTGTTCTGTTCAAGATGAGCGCTTCAGGCCCTGTGGGGCCTCTTGTTTTTGCTTTTGATGACAAAGAAATTGCCAGCCGCATAAGTAACCGTCAGGATTAACAAGGAATAGATCAGTAATTCGAATGTCTGAGTTGTAAATAAAAGACTCCACACTCCAAACTCGAAGAAGGCATATTTATCATTTCATCACGAACATGGTGAGAACGCTCAGGGGAAAGGGATGGCCACAAACGCTTGATTCTGTTTGGGTGACATGTTTGTTATGATCACGTGGGTTTTTGGCAAAGTTGGGAAATGATTTGATTTCCCAAGATATGAAATCTTCAAACATTTCACTGCTGTTTTTGAATCTGGGAGGCGATGTAATGTACAACTCAAGACACCTTCATAGGAAAATATTCAACTGACAATGTGATAATTGCGAGATACAGTCCATAGTAGTGTTGTTGAGTTCAGAATTTGTACAATGTGTCTCAAGCGTCAGCAAGGGATTAATACGCCACTGATTCGAACTACTATTATTTGATTGGTGATGATGATCAAAACATAAAAGTGGAAAATATTACATTTGAAAACAAAAATATATTCACATCAACAGACCTTACAGTCCTCACAATTGTATATTTACGAAAAAATAATTTTACTGTCTCTGAACTATATTAGTGACATAAAGAAGGCTTGATGAAGTCTGCTACGAAAAAAGAAGACCAATGTCAAGGAGAATTATCAGAAAGGTTTCTTCCAGTTCACCAAATATAGCGAAATGTCGTACCATCGTAAATTTAAATATCTCCCTCGAACAACCACATAGTATATAAGACAGATTAATGTCGATTTTGAGCGATGTTAGCACCAAAAGGTTGGGAAAATCTATGTGTGTTGACACTCTGGACAGAAATAAAAAAAATCCGCCAGGTGGACAAAAAATTAAATGAATTACCGAAATGAGACCACAACGTGTCATAAGTGTTTAGATAAATGAATTTAACAACCAACACAATTCTGATATTGTTCAGGCCAGTAACCCTCCTCCTAAAAAATTTGTATTGGTAAGCAGATCAGTTATTAATGTTCTTAAATCTCATGAGAAAACAACAGTCAAGCTCCCCAAACCGTAACTACTGAAGGCCGATAGTTCCAAAATAAATGAAGCCTACCAAATCATGTACGTAAGTGAATTAGAAGCCAGGCTTTCGAACAAAGTGTAGACGATTGGTGAAAGTATTCTGCACGCAGGACAGTCATTTTTGGTTGTTTCGGCCACACTTGAACATTCAAATGACACTCTTTTCAGCTGTCATTGCAACCCCAGAAATGGACACATATAATATCAAATAAGGAAGTTTGGCAGTTTACCTTTTTTGGTGTATCAATATCATCGTCTTTTACCAATTTGATACAGATCTCATGCAAAATGGCACAGGATTGTGGGGGGTATGGTCACAGCAGACTCACAAAAGCCTCATTGGATATTCTTCATTTTTAGCTCAACTTTGGCAAAGCCAAATTTGAGCTTATGCCATGGCCAGTTCAATACAGCTCGGGCTAGAGTTATGAACCGATCTTTACGAAACTTCTTGGGTACCTTTGTTATGACTGTGGGACGAGAACGAGTGTTTTTGGGTCCGATCCAAAATTCAAGTTGGCCGCCAGCCACCATTTTGTACCGACGATGCAGACATCTGTTTCTTATCAACCTACTCACAATTGTTTACTACAGGCTTGCACTACAGTGGAAGTCCCTAACTCGGATAAAATACTCTCTATTTTTGTCTTTCCCAAGCAAGTTGGGAAAGAAAAGTGGTGCAAAAGCACCAATAAAAATAAGCCAAAACTGGGTCGAGTGCAACCGGCGCAGACCCAGTACGGGACGCTCTCTCCCAAGTACAACTCCACGACTTCCGTTGCCAGTGCGCATATACCGTCTCTAAAGACTCATTCTTTTTAAAATCCACTTCGTGTCGAGATGTTTTTGCACGCTTATCAGTGTTCCACCAGCTCGATGTTTGATGATTCCTGATTCATTATACCACAGTGTATCCTTTGTATTCTCAGGAACAGTGTTTTATATTCTCTTTTTTCTATTATATGTCCATAATGTATATTTATTTGCTCTCTCTAGAGTCGCGCGCGAATTTCGCGGGCCACGCGGTTCGGACTTAGATTATTTCACAATTATTGTTAAAGCTTTTTTTGCAAAATTTTCTAATTGTGTTAGAGTTAGGTGTCAGCGGGGTACCACTCCTACAGTGTTTCTTCTTTCTGTTGAGAGTAGTCTTCCTGTTGGGTGGTTCCCGGTCGACCGTCTGGGGTCTTTGTTTCTGTCACCTTTCTCTCTTTGGGGGTGTTCTGTTTTCTGATCTCACCTTCTCTGCTCCTCTCACCTCTTTCATGCCTAGGACAATTCCTTGTGGGCAGTGTCTGCTGCCTAAGCATGTGGACGGTGTACATTCGTCGTGTTCCTCCTGTAATGGGTGTTCGGCCGAGCGGCCGTGTGGTGTCTGTGGAACATGGTCTTCCACCTTTTGGGCGTCTGTAAATCGTGTCGTTCGTTCTCGTGGCCGTGCCTCCCGCTCCCGCGGGAAAGGAGAACGTGGTCGTTCGGGGCCTCCCGAGCCGACTTTGTCTGGTGAGAGTTATTCCTCCTCCGTGGGGGATGTGCAGTCTTTTCCTGTGGTGGATACTGCGGGAGCCGTTGAGTGTTCTGGTGTAGAGATGCCTGGTTCCGGGACTACGGTCCCCCTCCAGTCGACATCTGAGGCTGTCACTAGGGTTGTGACTCCTCCTTCGGAGCCGAGCCGGTGTGCTCTCTCCACTATTTCACCAGCCTCAATGACTCTCGACGTATCTACTACTGCTGCTGGTCCGTCTGCTTCGTTGTCTGTTTCAGCCGGCCTCGGCTTTTCGCTGCAGGGGACTGCAGAACTGTCCGATACTGTAGACGTGGGATATCGGCCCCAGCCTTCCCTTGCTTCAACTCGGCGAAGTCAGAAGGGGCTGCCGGCAGAGCCCATCGCTGTGGTCTCGTCGCCGTCGAGTACCACAGTTGTGTCTTTGGATTCGGATGTTCGTAGTGGAAACACTATGAACTCCGTGGCGTTTCCGTCCACTCACTCTGGTCACACGACCAGTTTTGGGGGACCAACGCTTTTTGTGCAGCCTGGACCTTCTGCCCCGCAGAGGTCCGCGGTGACTCTCATGAGTTCTCGCAATATTGATCCTCGGGGTGCATCGTACCCCTATACACGTCTGCCTTCAGATGTTTTGGCTGCCGCCCGTCGTCCCGCGTCGGGTGTTTTGGAGGATCGTGACCCTTCGCTGGTTAAGAGGGTCAGAGGTGAAGCCACTTTGCCGGTTCGCTCCTCTGTCGAACCGGTCGGTTCAGGCAGTGAGCTTAGGGAGGCCCTCTCCTTACTCACTCAGGTTCTCTCTAAGAGCCTTCCTGTTGCTTCCAGCGAGGCTATGGGTGGTTTCCAGGCGCCTCCTATGGCGCCGCCTCCCGGGATTGGAAACAGGCCGGTTTCCGATTCCTCTGGTGTCCCGACACCATGGGAGGCGTCGGCTGGTTTGCCCACGATGGGCTATGTGTCTTCCGACTCTGGGGAGGAGTCCGACATGCTTGAGGTCGAGGGCCAGCAGTCTTCGGACTTGGGGGCGGCTCTTGACTTTGTGTTTGGGTTTCTGCCTGAGCTCAAACCTGCTAACCAGCCGACAGTGTCAGCCTGGCCGCGATCATCGGTCGCGTGCCAACAGCCTATGGAGCAACCTGCTTCTGGGCGCCTTCGACCATGCCAGTCGGTACAGGTGGTTGAGGCTTTTTCAGCTTTGGATGCCAAGCTGAATTCCAAGGCTTTGAAGACTTCGTTCTTCACCAGGGTTGACACCTTTTTGCCTCCTGTGCGTTATCGTTCCTACGATTCCGCCAATCCGTCAGTCTGCCAGACTTTGACGGTTCTGGATCAGGACTCCACTTCCCCCGGGCTTTCCAAGCCCAAGTCTGCCGTCATTCCAATGACGACTCTGGAGTCCACGTTGGGTTTATCTAGAGAGATGCTCGGCATGCTTTCTCTCTCAGATCACGTCGTCTCAGCTTTGGCTGCTTATCTGCCTCCAGATAAGTTTGACGAGGTACAGGCTCCTTTGCGTGTGCTGTCCAAGGCGCTTATGCACCTTACTCACACCCATGCCCGTAACACGGCCAATTTGGAATTAGTTCGAAGGGACGCTGTGCTGGACACAGGACGATCCCTTCCCGAGGAGCCGCGTGCTACTCTTCGATCTGCTTCTTTGGCAGGTCCGCAACTTTTCCATGGTTCCGTGTCGACGGTCCGGGATGACGTCCTACGTCATTCCAAAGATCAGCTGCTGTTTCGTCAGCTTGATCAGCCTTCTCGGGGAGGCAAGGGCCGTTCCAAGCCTAACAAGTACCCTTCTGCTTCCTCTGCGAAGCAAAAGGCTGGTCCTTCTGCCGCCGCCTCTACTTCTTACTCACGGGGTAAAGGTAGGGGTCGGCAGAATCGAGGGAAGTCTCAGGATTCTTCATTTAGCAGAGGAGGTGGTTTCTCCTCTCGCGGGCCTCGTCGAGGCTCGAAATGAAGGTCCTCACCTCGACTCGTCCCAGGTTGGAGGAAGGATAGCAGAGTTCGCAGACCATTGGACCACCATCACATCCGATCCATGGGTGTTAGATGTTGTTCGGTCCGGGCTGCGCATATCCTTCCGACGGCACCCCACTCTGTCAAGGGTGCCTCTTCCAACCACAGTTCCTTCAGACGTTTTACGTCGGGAACTTTTGTCCACGGAGATTGCCAATCTCCTGGCAAAGGGGGCGATCGAGGTCGTCAAGAACGTTCAGTCAGTGGGTTTCTATTCCCGCCTGTTCTTGGTGCCGAAGAAGGACGGCCGACTCCGACCGGTTATCGATCTGAGCATCCTGAACCAGTCTATCATTGCTCCCAAGTTCAGCATGGAGACTTTCAGGTCGGTCCGCCAATCAATTCACCAGGGAGAATTCGCAGCCAGCATCGACCTGCGAGACGCTTACTTCCACGTTCCGATGCATCGGGCGTCACGGAAGTATCTCAGGTTCGCTTTTCTGGGGCGAGTTTACCAGTTCAAGGCCATGCCTTTCGGCCTCAACCTGGCTCCTTGGGCGTTCACCAGACTGATGTCGCATGTGATAGCGTTCCATCGCACACAGTCCAGGGTGACAACTTCGGCATATCTGGACGATATCCTCCAGAGGCATTCCAATTCTGCCTTACTGGAATCGGATGTCGCCACTCTGTTGAGATTCTCTGGATCAGGTGCTTCCTTTTCCGGTCTCTCTGTATCCTCACCTTCTTCCCTGGACAGATGTTCAGTGGATTACGCAGGGTTTTCCGCTGGACTTACCCACGTCCGATCGCGTTCTGACGGCAGATGCCAGCGATCTCGGATGGGGTGCGACGTTGGATCCTCTCGGTCTTTCCCTACACGGGATGTGGGACCAGGATCAAGCAGCTCTACACATCAACCAGAAGGAGCTTCTTGCTCTTCTTCTGAGTTTCAGGCAGTGGATCCCTCACCTGTCGAATCTCCAGGTCCTTCTACTATCCGACAATTCGACAGTGGTTGCTTACATTCGGAACCAGGGCGGCACGCACTCGCTTCCGATGTACGAGTTAGCTCGGGATCTTTTACTGCTCGCTCAGGAGGTTCACGCCGGAGTGGTTGTTCGTCACATTCCCGGTCGTCTGAACGTCCTAGCCGACTCCCTGTCCCGACAGGGCAGGGTTATTTCCACCGAGTGGATGCTTCACAGGGCAGTGTTCCAGTCGCTTTGCGATCTCTGGGGACGTCCCCACATCGATCTCTTTGCGACTCGTTGGAACCATCAGGTGGACACTTTCGTGTCCCCGTGTCCAGATCCTCTGGCTTTTGCCGTGGACGCTCTGTCACTCGATTGGAACGGTCTAGTCGGCTACGCCTTCCCGCCGGTTCCGATTCTTCCTCAGGTTCTCGCCAAAATTCGAACCTGCAGTTGTCGAATCATTCTGATCGCTCCCATGTCGCCTCAGCGGGTGTGGATCAATCAGCTCCGCTCGCTGATGGCGGCGGTTCCGGCACGTCTCCCGCTACGTCGCGACCTTCTTTGTCAAGGTCGCCCGAGGAGGTTTCACGTCGACCCGACTTCATTGTGCCTTCACGCATATCTTTTGTCAGGTCCTGTCTCCTCCGTAGAGGTTTTTCGAGACGAGCAGTGGAGTGCATTTCTTCTTCAAGGAGGCACTCCACTGGTTTAGCTTATGCAGCTAAATGGAAGGTCTTCTGTCGATGGTGTGCTGATCACTCTGTTGATTATGCCAATCCTTCGATTTCACAGATTGCGGAGTTTCTGGTATATCTGTTTGATTCTCGGGGTCTCCAGCCTGTTACCATCAAGGGTTACAGGTCTATGCTTTCAGAGACTTTTTCTTATGTGGGGAAGCGTCGTATCGGCACTAATCCTTACCTCTCCAAGCTTGTTTGGCACTTTTCTTTGAAAAGGCCTAGGACTTTGCAGCTTACTCCACGATGGAATCTTTCGTGGGTGCTGCTTTGCTTGGGGGGGGGGGGGGGGGGGGGGGGGCCGTTCGAACCTTTATCCCAGGTGGATATGCAATTTCTCACATACAAGACGGCTTTTCTGATGGCATTTGCTTCGGCCAGACGGGTTAGTGAGCTTCACGCCCTCTCGGTTGACCCGGCCTTTTTTAGGAGTTCTCCCAACAGTGTTAATTTTACCACTGATTGCTCCTTTTTTGGCTAAGAATCAGTTACCAGATACTACTCCTCCTCCTATCTGTATCAGGGCTCTTCCCTCTGTTGAGGGTACTCGCCCTTTGCTCTGTCCGGTCCAGGCTATTCGCATTTATCTTGATCGGACACGCTTCATTCGGAAGGGCAGAAAACGTTTTTTTCTGTCTCTCATTCCGGGTCGACAGAAGATCTCTCCTCAATCCATTTCTCGATGGATTTGTCTTGCTATTCGTACGGCTTATAGTCGTTTAGCAGCTGGCGATTGTATTACCAATCGTATTTCTGCCCACGAGGTGCGGGCACTGTCTACCTCTTGGGCTTATTCTAACTCCGTCAAGTTGTCGGATGTTATGCAGGCAGCCTACTGGAGAAATGCTTCTACTTTCTCCACCTTTTATTTACGCCAGTTGCAGGAGCAGTCGGAGGACCTTTTTGCCTTGGGTCCTCTTTCTTCTGCTCAGGCTGTTGTCTGCCATAGCCATTAGGCTTCTTGAAGGTCAGTTTCAGCCTTGTGCTGTTACTGCCCTTTTTTCTGTCTGTGTGTCACACAGGCTCATATGTCTCTTTTCATTGTCCTTTACCAATGATTGCGACATTATGGCTGATAAGCCTCGGGACCTCTTCCTTCTGCTTCACGGTTCCAGTGCACTAGGGTTATGTGGGGGTTGGTTATGCGATTCCCTCCAGCCTTTTGTCTATTCAGCCTGTAGTAAACAATTGTGAGTAGGTTGATAAGAAATCTAAATTTTATAGTAAATTTCCTTTCTTATTATACCTACCACAATTGTTTACATGGAGGCCCTCCCGTCTTCTTTACGGGTAAAGAATCATTCCTCCCCGCTGATCACATAACTCTAACGTTTACGGATTCAAAAAGAATGAGTCTTTAGAGACGGTATATGCGCACTGGCAACGGAAGTCGTGGAGTTGTACTTGGGAGAGAGCGTCCCGTACTGGGTCTGCGCCGGTTGCACTCGACCCAGTTTTGGCTTATTTTTATTGGTGCTTTTGCACCACTTTTCTTTCCCAACTTGCTTGGGAAAGACAAAAATAGAGAGTATTTTATCCGAGTTAGGGACTTCCACTGTAGTGCAAGCCTGTAGTAAACAATTGTGGTAGGTATAATAAGAAAGGAAATTTACTATAAAATTTAGATTTTTTGTACAGAACTTCCATATGAAAGCGCTGATTTGAATAATTTTTTGTATGAATGTTTAGTACCATGGGATACATCACATATAATACGGGTTTTTTTCTCGTACCTAAATTATGCAAATTAGACTAACTTTGATGTATTTAGTGTTACTTTCAGCACTGTAAGTGCAAATGCCAATATGGCTCGGGCTAGAGGCCGTATTTATAAACCGATCTTTACGAAACTCCTTGGATACCTTTGGTATCACCATGGGACGAGAATGAGTGTTTTTGGGTGCGGTCCAAAATTCAGGATGGCTGATGGCAGCCATTTTGTACAAAATTAGGTGAAATCAGATTTTTGCACAGAACTTTCATATGAAAGTGCTGACTTGAATAAATTTTTGTGTGAATGTTTAGTACCATGGGATACATCACATATAATACAGGTTTTCTTCTCGTGCAGAAATTATGCAAATTAGATGAACTTTGATTTTTTCAGTGCTACTTACACACAGTAAGTGCATGTGTCAATACGGCTCGGGCTAGAAGCTGTATTTATCAACCGATCTTCACGAAACTTCTTGGGTACCTCTGTTATCACCTTGGGATGAGAACGAGTGTTTCTGAGTGCGGTCCAAAATTCAATATGGCTGCCAGTGGCCATTTCATACCGAATTTAGGTCTAATCAGTTTTTTGTACACAACTTCTATACGGCTCAGGCTAGAGGCCGTATTTATGAACCGATCTTTACGAAACTTCTTGGGTACCTTTGTTATCACCGTGGGATGAGAACGAGTGTTTTTGGGTGTGGTCCAAAATTCAAGATGGCCACCTGCAACCATTGTGTGCCAAAATTAGTGCAATCAGTCTTTTGTACAGAACGTCTGTATGAAAGTTCTGATTTGAATAAATTTTTGTATGAATCTTTAGTAAAATGGAATACATCACATATAGTACGGGTTTTTTTCTCGTGCAGAAATTATGCAAATTAGATGAATTTTGATTTATTTAGTGCTACTTATACACTGTAAGTGCACATGTCAATACGGCTCGGGCTAGAGGCTGTATTTATGAACCGATCTTCACGAAACTTCTTGGGTACCTTTGTTATCACCTTGGGACGAGAACAAGTGTTTCTGAGTGCGGTCCAAAATTCAAGATGGCTGCCAGTGGCCATTTTGTACCGAAATTAGGTCCAATCAGTTTTTTGTCACAACTTCTATACAGCTCGTATTTATGAACTGATCTTCACGAAACTTCTTGGGTACCTTTGTTTTCACCTTGGGACAGGACTGAGTGTGTTTTGGGGTGCCTTTGTTATCACTGTGCTATGAGAACAAATATTTTGGGGTTCAGTCAGACCCACTCTGGGACTCAAAGATTTCTTTTCTATTTAGCATTTGACTGTCACCCACCTTTACAATACTTTACCTATACATTTGTTACAGGCTACGGCCAGTATTTATGTACAGACCGTTACAATACTTTATATGTACATTTGTTATCAGGTCATTATCTAGATGTTTGTCATTGCTGTGTCACATACTATACATGTACATGTCTTGACAAGTTGAGCTACAGTGTCATTAACACTTTCATTCATTGATGCACTCTCTCATGACTCCATACTTGTTCTTCTGAACTGTGTGGATTTGTCCCTTGGTGAACTTCATAAAAGGTAAACAAACACAAGAAAAATAGCAGCCCATTTGAAATGTTGGCATCCTAAATTACAGTTGGTCTCGCAGTCCGTTCCTTGCAAGAATGATTAAAAGATTTCTCCGAGTCTGTACTAGAAGGATTGTAGAATTTAACTATTCAATAAATTTAAGGTATTTTCTCGTATAAAATCTGATCTCTTACTTATGCCATAGCAGACTTCCAGGCAGTGGTTTCAGACAAATGGTAATGGTTCCATGGCAAATATCAGTTTCCACAAAATCTATATTTCATTCCAAAAAAATTGATATATAATTTATTGGGGTTATTCCTTTCTGACCTACTCTAGACTTTGGAGAAAATTACCTGAAATTTGACCAAATTTACATTGGACGTCCCCTTAAGTATATTTAGAAGAAAATACACTTTGAATGTTGAATTTAACAGCATTTAAAAAAATGAAGTTAAACATTGCAATCAACACTCTCAATCAAAATCACTCTCCTCACATTTTTCACACTCGCAAACTTTATTTGGGGTGAGCGATTTTCCACTCGCCTCCTTTTTTCTCCCATTCGTCACTGCACAGGAATTCTTTCTGCTGATGGACCTCTGGTTCACATTTATGCCCAGTGATCCACGAGAAGAAAGGTTGCTTGCACTTCATGTGCTCTTTTTCTGAAATAGTAACTCAGGGTTCCCACAGGACCTTGGATTAATGGAATGGCCTTGAATTTGACTGATGGTCATTCAAGGCCTTGACACCCTAGAAAATATGTCCAGAGGCCTTAAAAAGCCTTGAATATTCACAAAATAAAAATGCTGCCTAAGCAGGCAATCATAACTATATAGTTTTATATGCCGAGATTTCCTGAAGGCATAGTCCTAACTTGGACCTCCGGTTACCTCCCACTTCCCTTGTCGGAAAAAGATTTGAACATTCACAAAATGAATATTTCCTTGTATGGAAGTGAGATGAGAGGGTAATGACCAGAAGTTCCAGTTACATTTTGGACTAGTGAAGGCAGGTTCTTGAAAAAATATTGAATTTGGCTATTATAGGGCCTTGAAAAAATGCTGAAATATATCGAGAAACGGCCTTGAATAGCCTTGAATTTTATCAGTCCTTACCTGCAGGAATACTGTGACTAATTATTAGATGGAAAACTGTTCCAATAATTTAACAGTAAGAGACAACACTACAGCCTATAATAAAGCTGAAAGCTGGTGGGGCAACTAACTCCTTGATAACATGTATTTTTGCCGTAATATTATCACAGTGTGACAGTACGGAACAAAAACTTGTCTGAACACCCAAACAACAGTCTGAACACCTGTACAACAAGACATAAAGCAGTGGTGATCAAGCTTTCAAGCATGAAGGTACATATGCTTGTAATTACTAGAAATATTTTTGGGGAGAAATTATCCCTGTGGGAACCCCATATATTGAAGCAGTGCTTCTTTGTTTTACTGGTAAAAAAGAAACTTGTAACCAATGCTTGGGGGTGAAAGTCCTTTAAAATGGCAACAAGAGTATAAAGGATTGGCTGGACTTGACTTTATATCCATGTTGTGGACCCGCTTAGTCATTGTGCAGAAATATGTAACCTTAAAAACCAATAAATAACTAGACTTAATGATTCTGGAGAGTCCTTGGCTTTTCCAGATGAGATTCCATGATTTTTCGTGCCCCCAGAGTGTCTGAAGAATTGTTTTTAACTGCAGGGCCAGCAGACCACTCTGACTATGGTCGGACCAATAATTCTTCAAATCATGTTATGTACAGTTAAAACCAAAAGTCCTGTCCTAAAAAGCGCACAAATAGCACGTCGATTTGCGCGTTAATCTACGCGTTATGAGGATGGTAAGGCTATCAAATTCTGCACATACGGCCTGTGCACAAGCAAAGTTTCAGCCAATGGACCTCTGGGTAACCCGGAGGTCCATTGGCAGGAACATTGCTTGTGTTTGCTATGGGTAACAAGGAGAACCTGCCATGCTTTGGGTGCCATTCGATATGGCAATTGCGCGCAATTCCTACGCGCAATTAAGCCTAGATAAGCGCACAGTTCGTGACAGGACTTCAAGTTTTAACTGTATCATGATGAAATTAAACAACGCAATGTTTTAAATACTGTCAAAAATCGGCGTGAATAACACATTGTTTACAATAATGTCGAGTAATGAAGTATGGATACAAGTTTCTTATCAACCTACTCACAATTGTTTACTACAGGCTTGCACTACAGTGGAAGTCCCTAACTCGGATAAAATACTCTCTATTTTTGTCTTTCCCAAGCAAGTTGGGAAAGAAAAGTGGTGCAAAAGCACCAATAAAAATAAGCCAAAACTGGGTCGAGTGCAACCGGCGCAGACCCAGTACAGGACGCTCTCTCCCAAGTACAACTCCACGACTTCCGTTGCCAGTGCGCATATACCGTCTCTAAAGACTCATTCTTTTTAAAATCTGCTTCGTGTCGAGATGTTTTTGCACGCTTATCAGTGTTCCACCAGCTCGATGTTTGATGATTCCTGATTCATTATACCACAGTGTATACTTTGTATTCTCAGGAACAGTGTTTTATATTCTCTTTTCTATTATATGTCCATAATGTATATTTATTTGCTCTCTCTTGAGTCGCGCGCGAATTTCGCGTGCCACGCGGTTCGGACTTAGATTTTTCACAATTATTGTTAATGCTTTTTTTGCAAAATTTTCTAATTGTGTTAGAGTTAGGTGTCAGCGGGGTACCACTCCTACAGTGTTTCTTCTTTCTTTTGAGAGTAGTCTTCCTGTTGTGTGGTTCCCGGTCGACCGTCTGGGGTCTTTGTTTCTGTCACCTTTCTCTCTTCTTTGGGGGTGTTCTGTTTTCTGATCTCACCTTCTCTGCTCCTCTCACCTCTATCATGCCCAGGACAATTCCTTGTGGGCAATGTCTGCTGCCAAAGCATGTGGACGATGTACATTCGTCTTGTTCCTCCTGTAATGGGTGTTCGGCCGAGCGGCCGTGTGGTGTCTGTGGAACATGGTCTTCCACCTTCTGGGCGTCAGTAAACCGTGTCGTTCGTTCTCGTGGCTGTGCCTCCCGCTCCCGCGGGAAAGGAGAACATGGTCGTTCGGGGCCTCCCGAGCCGACTTTGTCTGGTGAGAGTTATTCCTCCTCCGTGGGGGATGTGCAGTCTTTTCCTGTGGTGGATACTGCGGGAGCCGTTGAGTGTTCTGGTGTAGAGATGCCTGGTTCCGGGACTACGGTCCCCCTCCAGTCGACATCTGAGGCTGTCACTAGGGTTGTGACTCCTCCTTCAGAGCCGAGCCGGTGTGCTCTCTCCACTATTTCACCAGCCTCAACGACTCTCAACGTATCTACTACTGCTGTTGGTCCGTCTGCTTCGTTGTCTGTTTCAGCCGGCCTCGGCTTTTCGCTGCAGGGGACTGCAGGACTGTCCGATACTGTAGACGTGGGATATCGGCCTCAGCCTTCCCTGACTTCAACTCGGCGAAGTCGGAAGGGGCTGCTGGCCGAGCCCATCGCTGTGGTCTCTTCGCCATCGAGCACCACAGTTGTGTCTTTGGATTCGGATGTTCGTAGTGGAAACACTATGAACTCCGTGGCGTTTCCGTCTACTCACTCTGGTCATACGACCAGTTTTGGGGGACCAACGCCTTTTGTGCAGCCTGGACCTTCTGCCCCGCAGAGGTCCGCGGTGACTCTTATGAGTTCTCGCAATATTGATCCTCGGTGTGCATCGTACCCCTATACACGTCTGCCTTCAGATGTTTCGGCTGCCGCCCGTCGTCCCGCGTCAGGTGTTTTGGAGGATCGTGACCCTTCGCTGGGTCAGAGGTGAAGCCACTTTGCCGGCTCGCTCCCCTGTCGAACCGGTCGGTACAGGCAGTGAGCTTAGGGATGCCCTCTCCTTACTCACTCAGGTTCTTTCTAAGAGCCTTCCTGTTGCTTCCAGCGAGGCTTTGGGTGGTTTCCAGGCGCCTCCTATGGCGCCGCCTCCCGGGATTGGAAACAGGCCGGTTTCCGATTCCTCTGGTGTCCCGACACCATGGGAGGCGTCGGCTGGTTTGCCCACGATGGGCTATGTGTCTTCCGACTCTGGGGAGGAGTCTGACATGCTTGAGGTCGAGGGCCAGCAGTCTTCGGACTTGGGGGCGGCTCTTGACTTTGTGTTTGGGTTTCTGCCTGAGCTCAAACCTGCTAACCAGCCGACAGTGTCAGCCTGGCCGCGATCATCGGTCGCGCGCCAACATCCTATGGAGCAACCTGCCTCTGGGCGCCTTCGACCGTGCCAGTCGGTACAGGTGGTTGAAGCTTTTTCAGCATTGGATGCCAAGCTGAATTCCAAGGCTTTGAAGACTTCGTTCTTCACCAGGGTTGACACCTTTTTGCCTCCTGTGCGTTATCGTTCCTACGATTCCGCCAATCCGTCAGTCTGCCAGGCTTTGACGGTTCTGGATCAGGACTCCACTTCCCTCGGGCTTTCCAAGCCCAAGTCTGCCGTCATTCCATTGACGACTCTGGAGTCCACGTTGGGCTTATCTAGAGAGATGCTTGGCATGCTTTCTCTCTCAGATCACATCGTCTCAGCTTTGGCTGCTTATCTGCCTCCAGATAAGTTTGACGAGGTACAGGCTCCTTTGCGTGTGCTGTCCAAGGCGCTTATGCACCTTACTCACACGCATGCCTGTAACACGGCTAATTTGGAATTAGTTCGAAGGGACGCTGTACTGGACACAGGGCGATCCCTTCCCGAGGAGCAGCGTGCTACTCTTCGATCTGCTTCTTTGGCAGGTCCGCAACTTTTCCATGGTTCCGTGTCGACGGTCCGGGATGGCGTCCTACGTCATTCCAAAGATCAGCTGCTGTTTCGTCAGCTTGATCAGCCTTCTCGGGGAGGCAAGGGCCGTTCCAAGCCTAACCAGTACCCTTCTGCTTCCTATGTGAAGCAAAAGGCTGGTCCTTCTGCCGCCGCCTCTACTTCTTACTCACGAGGTAAAGGTAGGGGTCGGCAGAATCGAGGGAAGTCTCAGGATTCTTCATTTAGCAGAGGAGGTGGTTTCTCCTCTCGCGGGCCTCGTCGGGGCTCGAAATGAAGGTCCTCACCTCGACTCGTCCCAGGTTGGAGGAAGGATAGCAGAGTTCGCAGACCATTGGACCACCATCACATCCGATCCATGGGTGTTAGATGTTGTTCGGTCCGGGCTGCGCATATCCTTCCGACGGCACCCCACTCTGTCAAAGGTGCCTCTTCCAACCACAGTTCCTTCAGACGTTTTACGTCGGGAACTTTTGTCCACGGAGATTGCCAATCTCCTGGCAAAGGGGGCGATCGAGGTCATCAAGAACGTTCAGTCAGTGGGTTTCTATTCCCGCCTGTTCTTGGTGCCGAAGAAGGACGGCCGACTCCGACCGGTTATCGATCTGAGTATCCTGAACCAGTCTATCATTGCTCCCAAGTTCAGCATGGAGACTTTCAGGTCGGTCCGCCAATCAATTCACCAGGGAGATTTCGCAGCCAGCATCGACCTGCGAGACGCTTACTTCCACGTTCCGATGCATCGGGCGTCACGGAAGTATCTCAGGTTCGCTTTTCTGGGGCCAGTTTACCAGTTCAAGGCCATGCCTTTCGGCCTCAACCTGGCTCCTTGGGCATTCACCAGACTGATGTTGCATGTGATAGCGTTCCATCGCACACAGTCCAGGGTGACAACTTCGGCATATCTGGACGATATCCTCCAGAGGCATTCCAATGCTGCCTTACTGGAATCGGATGTCGCCACTCTGTTGAGCTTGCTCACGTCGCTAGGATTCAGAGTCAACGAGGAGAAGTCGGACCTGGTCCCTTCTCAGTCGTTTTGTCATCTGGGGATGTCTTCCCAAACCAAATTCAATTTGGTGGCTGTTCCCTAGGCCAAGGCTGTGATTCTCTCAGCTTTTGCTCTGACTCTGTCCCAGTCCAGGTCCACGACCGCTCGGAGTTTTCTCCGGCTGATCGGTCTCTGCTGTTCGGTGACGGATCTCATTCCTCTAGGTCGGCTGCATGTCAGACCTCTCCAACACTTTCTGCTCAGTCGTTGGAGGCCGAATGTAGATTCTCTGGATCAGGTGTTTCCGTTTCCGGACTCTCTGTATCCTCACCTTCTTCCCTGGACAGATGTTCAGTGGATTACGCAGGGTGTTCCACTGGACTTACCCACGTCCGATCGCGTTCTGACGGCAGATGCCAGCGATCTCGGATGGGGTGCGACGTTGGATCCTCTCGGTCTTTCCCTACACGGGATGTGGGACCAGGATCAAGCAGCTCTACACATCAACCAGAAGGAGCTTCTTGCTCTTCTTCTGAGTTTCAGGCAGTGGATCCCTCACCTGTCGAATCGCCAGGTCCTTCTACTATCCGACAATTCGACAGTGGTTGCTTACATTCGGAACCAGGGCGGCACGCACTCGCTTCCGATGTACGAGTTAGCTCGGGATCTTCTACTGCTCGCTCAGGATGTTCACGCCGGAGTGGTTGTTCGTCACATTCCCGGTCGTCTGAACGTCCTAGCCGACTCCCTGTCCCGACAGGGCAGGGTTATTTCCACCGAGTGGATGCTTCACAGGGCAGTGTTCCAGTCGCTTTGCGATCTCTGGGGACGTCCCCACATCGACCTCTTTGCGACTCGTTGGAACCATCAGGTGGACACTTTCGTGTCCCCTTGTCCAGATCCTCTGGCTTTTGCCGTGGACGCTCTGTCACTCGATTGGAACGGTCTAGTCGGCTACGCCTTACCGCCGGTTCCGATTCTTCCTCAGGTTCTCGCCAAAATTCGAACCTGCAGTTGTCGAATCATTCTGATCGCTCCCCTGTCGCCTCAGCGGGTGTGGATCAATCAGCTCCGCTCGCTGATGGCGGCGGTTCCGGCACGTCTCCCGCTACGTCACGACCTTCTTTGTCAAGGTCACCTGAGGAGGTTTCACGTCGACCCGACTTCGTTGTGCCTTCATGCATATCTTTTGTCAGGTCCTGTCTCCTCCGTAGAGGTTTTTCGAAACGAGCAGTGGAGTGCATTTCTTCTTCAAGGAGGCACTCCTCTGGTTTAGCTTATGCAGCTAAATGGAAGGTCTTCTGTCGATGGTGTGCTGATCACTCTGTTGATTATGCCAATCCTTCGATTTCACAGATTGCGGAGTTTCTGGTATATCTGTTTGATTCTCAGGGTCTCCAGCCTGTTACCATCAAGGGTTACAGGTCTATGCTTTCAGAGACTTTTTCTTATGTGGGGAAGCGTCGTATCGGCACTAATCCTTACCTCTCCAAGCTTGTTCGGCACTTTTCTTTGAAAAGGCCTCAGACTTTGCAGCTTACTCCACGATGGAATCTTTCGTGGGTGCTGCTTTGCTTGGGGGGGGGGGGGGGGGGGGGGGGAAGGGGGGGGGGGGGGAAGGGGGGGGGGGGGCGCCGTTCGAACCTTTATCCCAGGTGGATATGCATTTTCTCACATATAAGACGGCGTTTCTGATGGCATTTGCTTCGGCCAGACGGGTTAGTGAGCTTCACGCCCTCTCGGTTGACCCGGCCTTTTTTAGGAGCTCTCCCAACAGTGTTACTTTTACCACTGATTGCTCCTTTATGGCTAAGAATCAGTTACCAGATACTACTCCTCCTCCTATCTGTATCAGGGCTCTTCCCTCTGTTGAGGGTACTCGCCCTTTGCTCTGTCCGGTCCGTGCTATTCGCATTTATCTTGATCGGACACGCTTCATACGGAAAGGCAGAAAACGATTTTTTCTGTCTCTCATTCCGGGTTGACAGAAGATCTCTCCTCAATCCATTTCTCGATGGATTTGTCTTGCTATTCGTACGGCTTATAGTCGTTTAGCAGCTGGCGATTGTATTACCAATCGTATTTCTGCCCACGAGGTGCGGGCACTGTCTACCTCTTGGGCTTATTCTAACTCCGTCAAGTTGTCGGATGTTATGCAGGCAGCCTACTGGAGAAATGCTTCTACTTTCTCCACCTTTTATTTGCGTCAGTTGCAGGAGCAGTCGGAGGACCTTTTTGCCCTGGGTCCTCTTTCTTCTGCTCAGGCTGTTGTCTGCCATAGCCTTTAGGCTTCTTGAAGGTCAGTTTCAGCCTTGTGCTGTTACTGCCCTTTTTTCTGTCTGTGTGTCACACAGGCTCATATGTCTCTTTTCATTGTCCTTTACCAATGATTGCGACATTATGGTTGATAAGCCTCGGGACCTCTTCCTTCTACTTCACGGTTCCAGTGCACTAGGGTTATGTGGGGGTTGGTTATGCGATTCCCTCCAGCCTTTTGTCTATTCAGCCTGTAGTAAACAATTGTGAGTAGGTTGATAAGAAATCTAAATTTTATAATAAATTTCCTTTCTTATTATACCTACCACAATTGTTTACATGGAGGCCCTCCCGTCTTCTTTACGGGTAAAGAATCTTTCCTCCCCGCTGATCACATAACTCTAACGTTTACGGATTCAAAAAGAATGAGTCTTTAGAGACGGTATATGCGCACTGGCAACGGAAGTCGTGGAGTTGTACTTGGGAGAGAGCGTCCCGTACTGGGTCTGCGCCGGTTGCACTCGACCCAGTTTTGGCTTATTTTTATTGGTGCTTTTGCACCACTTTTCTTTCCCAACTTGCTTGGGAAAGACAAAAATAGAGAGTATTTTATCCGAGTTAGGGACTTCCACTGTAGTGCAAGCCTGTAGTAAACAATTGTGGTAGGTATAATAAGAAAGGAAATTTACTATAAAATTTAGATGTTTTATTAACCAAAAAATGTACGTACTGCTGTTGATTTGTTGAGTCTGCGGCTTCGTCAACCATTATGCTGAAACATTTAGCATTGCGAATGTCAGGTGGCACTTTTTCTAGAGTTCGCACAATGTCAAACTGAGTGCAGCATAGGTTAGATTAGGGTTATTCCTCTTTGAAAGAGACACCTCAAATTGGCAAGTTGATAGTACGAACAGTCCTGAAAGCGATGAAAATTTGTGTTAGCATGGGTATTCACGAACACAGGAGAGGCCATCAGATGCTATTTTAGAGTGTAAATTTTAAAAAAATTCCTGGACCCCCACCAATGAGAGGGGGTGACCCTCTCATGTGCTCACCCCCACTCGCTGCTTTGCAGCTTGGACGATGTGTTCTGCATCATGTGTTATATCTCCGATTGGCCTGACCAACTTCCATTACCTTCCGCCAGCCCTGAACTGTATCACTAAAGTACCTTTATTGATGTCCTGATAAAGGTGGGTGTAGTAGTCTCAAATGACTCCGTTTGACAAAAGAAAGTTTAGGTTACAATCATCATTATTGTTGGAGAGAGTTAATATCAATATCGGCGTCTGAAAGCCTACGTCTGACAAAAGGAATTATGTTTGTTTGTCACATACCCATTGAGTACTGTGGCATGGCTATTTGAAAACAGCCCATTATATGTCAAATTTATGTAAAATATTCATACTTGGCAGTTTGTGGAGGGTTAATGAACGCTTGCCAGGATAATTCTTGACAAGAGTCTATTTTTTCTTGAAAATCTGTAAGAACCACCTGAGGAAATCTGTAGAAAAGGAAAATATGAATTTTATGTTCTTTAGGCTGTCTCTTTTTATCTCTCAAAACAGGGTTAGGGCTTGATTTTTAGCCTGACTGTTTACAGTGAGGGCAAAAATCATGACTTTTGTCTGTCTGTCTGTCCGTCTGTTAACATTTAGAGTTGTGGTTAAAAGTTTTTTACTGAAGGTTCAAGTGGGTTTCTTTTTTTCCTGTTTAGTCATGACTTTCTTCTGTCTGTCTGTTAACATTTGCAGTTTTGGTTAAAGTTTGTGGTTAAAGTTTTTTAGTCAACGTTAAAGTTTTTTGGGTTTTTTAGCCCGACTGTTTACAGTAAGGGGTATAGTAATGACTTATGTCCGTCCGTCCGCCCGTCTGTCCGTCTGTTAACATTTAGAGTTTGTGGTTAAAGTTTTTTACTGAAGGTTCAAGTGGTTTTTTTTTGTTTTTTTTGTTTTTTTCCTGTTTAGTTGACATTTGGAGTTTTGGTTAAAGTTTGTGGTTAAAGTTTTTTTATTCAACCTTCAAGTACAGGCTATACCCGGTAGTTCTTGTCTGATCGTCACGAAATTTCATATGCAGGTTTTAGGTCATGTCTTCATGAGAACGTCCCCTTTTGGTCATGATTGGTCAACCGGTATGGCTGCCCGAGCCCGAAAACCATTAGCACAGTCTACAGGTCGTATTTATGAAGGGATTTCATTGCAACTTCATAGAATGCCTCTGTATAATGCCTAGATGAGAACGTCCCTGTTTGGGCATGATCTGTCAACCGTGATGGCTGCCCAAGCCAGAAACCCAAAAACTTTTAGCACAGTCTGCAGGTCATGTTTAATATGGATGCATTTCGTTGTAACTTGATACGATGACTCTGTATGATGTCTACATGAGAATTTCCCCATTTGGGCGTGATCTATCAACCGTCACAACTGCCCGAGCCCAAAACCCAAAAACCTTTAGCACAGTCTACAGGTCATATTTATGGCGGGATTTCATTGTAACTTGATAGGTTGACTTCATATAATGTCAGCATGAGAAAGTTCCCTTTTGGACATGATTGGGCAACTTTGACGCCTACAGTTGCCCGAAACCCGAAAACCTTCACAGTCTACAGTCATATTTATGAAGGGATTTCATTGTAACTTCGTAGGATCAATCCACATGATGCCCAGATGAGAATGTCCCCTTTTGGTTGCGATCATTCAACCATGATGGCTGCCCAAGCCCGAAGCCCGAAAACCTTTGGCACAGTCTACACGTCATATATATGGAGGGATTTCATTGTAACTTGATAGGTTGACTTCATATAATGTCTACATGAGAATGTCCCCTTTTGGGCAACTGTGACGGCAACAGGGGCCCGAAAACCTTTAGCACAGTCTACAGGTCATATTTATGGCGGGATTTCATTGTAACTTGATAGGTTGACTTCATATAATGTCGACATGAGAATGTCCCCTTTTGGGCAACTGTGACGGCAACAGGGGCCCGAAGCCCAAATACCTTTAGCACAGTCTACAGGTCATATTTATGGAGGGATTTCATTGTAACGTGATAGGTTGACTTCATATAATGTCTTCATGAGCGTCCCATTTTGGTCGTGATCGGTCAACCGGTATGGCTGCCCGAGTCCAAAACCCGAAAACCATTAACAGTCTACGGATCGTATTTCTGAAGGGATTTCATTGCAACTTCATAGAATGCCTCTGTATAATGCCTAGATGAGAACGTCCCTGTTTGGGCATGATCTGTCAACCGTGATGGCTGCCCAAGCCCGAAACCCAAAAACTTTTAGCACAGTCTGCAGGTCATGTTTAGTATGGATGCATTTCGTTGTAACTTGATACGATGACTCCGTATGATGTCTACATGAGAATTTCCCCATTTGGGCGTGATCTATCAACCGTCACAACTGTCCGAGCCCAAAACCCGAAAACCTTTAGCACAGTCTACAGGTCATATTTATGGCGGGATTTCATTGTAACTTGATAGGTTGACTTCATATAATGTCAACATGAGAAAGTCCCCTTTTGGACGTGATTGGGCAACTTTGATGCCTACAGGTGCCTGAAACCCGAAAACCTTCAGCACAGTCTACAGGCATATTTATGAAGGGATTTCATTGTAACTTCGTAGGATCTATCCACATGATGCCCAGATGAGAATGTCCCCTTTTGGTTGCGATCATTCAACCATGATGGCTGCCCGAGCCTGAAGCCCGAAAACCTTTAGCACAGTCTACACGTCATATTTATGGAGGGATTTCATTGTAACTTGATAGGTTGATTTCGTATAATGTCTACATGAGAACGTCCCCTTTTGGGTAACTGTGACGGCAACAGGGGCCCGAAGCCCAAATACCTTTAGCACAGTCTACAGGTCATATTTATGGAGGGATTTCATTGTGACGTGATAGGTTGACTTCATATAATGTCTACATGAGAACGTCCCCTTTTGGGCAACTGTGACGGCAACAGAGGCCCGAAGCCCGAAAACCTTTAAAATATTCCACAGGCCATAATTATGAAGGGATTTCATTGTAGCTTGGTAGGGTGACTCCAAGTTTGTGGTTAAAAACCCAAACAAACACCACCACCCCCTACCCCCCTCCCCCCCCCCACCCCCAATTAGGCTTCTTTTTTTTTTCTTTTCTCCAATATGCATTTTGAACTATTTACAGTCACTACATGCAGAACCTTTTTTTTAAACTTATGTACCACCCCCCATACTCCCTCCCCCCCCCCCCCCCCCCCCACCCACCGGGGGCCAATTAGGCACTTTTTTATTTCTTTCGTCAAAAATGCTTGTTTACAGTTTTGGTTAAAAGCCCAGACAAGCACCACTGCCCCGCCCCCCTCCCCCCCCCCCCCCCAATTAGGCATTTTATTTTTTATTTCTTTCTTTCCTCGAATATGCATTTTGAACTATTTACAGTCACTACATGTGGAACCTTTTTTTAAACTCACACGTAACCCTCAACACACTCACCCACCCCACCCCCCACCCCACCCACGGGGGGGGGGGGAGGGGGGGGGGGCAATTAGGCACTTTTTTTTTCTTTCGTCAAAAATGCAGTTTTACAGTTTTGGTTAAAGTTTGTGGTTAAAAAACCAGACAAACACCACCCCCCACCCCCACCCCCACCCCCAGGGTGCCAGTTAGGTATTTTTGTTCCATTAATATTAAGGTCATGAGGTATGTTTTTAAGTAGAGAACTGAAAAAATAAAATTTGAATAGCAAATTTTGTATATCACGAGTGCAGATATGGCAGATTCGTTAGGTAAACTGTTAACAAAAAATAGCTCCGACTATTTTGCATCTAAGCATTGCCATTCCTGGGACAGTCGGGCTGCATGCGTGACATCACTCTAGTTTCTTTTAAATTGATATTACTATTGATTGTATCATTCTCATTTTGTTTTTATTTTTCTTATGTTTCATGTTATTTTGGGAAATATTTAACCCTTTTTTGTATGGCAGTTTAGGAATGTCACTGTTTCTTATTTGGGACAATGTCTACTATCTACTGAACATTTCTACAGTGATTTTCATTAATATCGGAATGATTTCAACCCCTTTTAAACATGTTTTCAGACTTAGTTTCTTTGTATTTGAAATTAGGCTTTTCCACATACTTTCTTACTTTAATTCTTGCAGGGTCAATACAACTTAATGATTCCATTTACATCAATGATTTCTTTTATCAGTTTTAGGAAATATTTAACCCCTTTTTGCCAATCAATTTTACTTAGTATTCCCAGCTTAAAGTTTCGGTTTAAAGTTCTGCTTTTCAAGGTTCTACCTTTCATTCTCCAAACACTCTGTTACAACGTCATTTCTTTTTTTCATTTCGGTCAAGATGTACCGAAGCTGTACACAGTGATTTCAAATAATATTGTTAGGCACTTTTTTTCTTTTTTTTTTCATCAAAAATGCTTTTTTTTTTTACAGTTTTGTTTAAAGTTTGTGGTTAAAAACAAGACAAACACCTCTACCCCTCCTCCTCCCCCCCCCAATTTATTTCCGCCAATATGCATTTTGAACTATTTACAGTCACTACATGCGGATACCCCCCCTCGTGGGGGGGGGGGGGGGGGGGGGGCAATTAGGCACTTTTTTTTTTTCGTCAAAAATGCTTTTTTACAGTTTTGGTTAAAGTTTGTGGTTAAAAACTCAGACAAACATCACCCCCCCACCACCCCCACCTCCATGGGGTCAGTTAGTTTTTTTTTCTCTGCTCAAAATGCATTCTGAAGGATTCAGACTGACCACATGTGGAAAAAAAATGCCCCCCCCCCCAACACGCCCCCACTCTCCAACCTCACCCCCACTCTCCAACCCCACCCCCACCTCCTCCTCACCCAGTGCCATTGAGGCAATATTTTTTCTTTGGTACAAAATGCATTTTTAGCCTGACTGTTTATAGTCAGGGCTATAGTCATGACTTTCGTCCGTCCATCTGTCGGTCCCTCCATCTCTCTGTAAAGAATTGGTTTCCGACTGATAACTCCAGTTTGAATTATTTGATTTCAACCAAAGTTGATATGTGTATTTTCCAGCTAGTAATACAGGCCAGGTTTGAAGATAGGTTCCACAACTCCCTCCCCCTACACCTCCCCCCCCCCCCTCCACACACACACACACACACAACTGTGTCACTTAGGCAATTATTCCCAAAATGCATTTTGAAGGATTGGGAGTTATTACATGCAAAAAAGAAAAAATTGACTCCTATAGCCCAACATTGCTTTATGAATTGCATCTTTAATCCTTCACCCAACACAAGTTGAAGCCAACAGTACAAATTATTTTTCTGAAACATCAGATTTTTGCATTTTTTTTTTACGTCTAACCATGGCTTATTAGTCATTATTGGAACAAGCTCATCAGGTTTGTTCCATTAATAGGTCTTGAGGTATGTTTAGAAGTAGAGAAATGGAAAAATAAAATTTGAATAGCAAATTTTGTATATCATTGTTTTCATCAAACACAACACACAGTCAAGTTAAGATAGTGTCATTGACACTTTTCATTTGAATACCCTTATTACTTTCAGAAATGATCCTCCGTGAATTCCACTTCTAACTCTTGTGTACTGGGTTTTGTGGGTGCCCCAAAACAGCACGTTTTATCAAAATTTTGATGTTTGGCAGCCTGTGGAGGGTTAACAAATGCTGAGCCCAATATCTCTTGTATGTCAACTGTAGTGTCACAGACAGGTCTAAAAGTCATGAATGTTTTCAAAAACCTACAAGACACGTTTTGAGAAATTGACAATAAACCTCAATTTTGACAGTTATTTGCCAATTTTAGCAAAGGAGGGGCAAAATCGAAAATTCTGCATCAGTATATTTTTACACCATACACCCACTTGTGCAATCGGGATTAAGTGCCTTGCTCAAGGACACATTGCAGTTACTCCTGGCAGGGATCGAACCATGAACCTTTCAGTTTGAAATCCAAGGTCGTAACCACTGAGCCATTGTGCTCCTTATGAAGGGTGTAATGTTGCCAATTGATGCTACAGGCTGTACTGTACATGTGCACTCCCATAAAAGGTTGTCGGGTGACTGGATGTGGACAGTAAAATGAAATTTAAAAATGTCCAATTGCTAATCATTATGTGTCATTTGAGCCTTATGTTACCTATTTCTCAAAACCTTTTGAAAGCAAAGATAAAATATGCTAATCAAGTTTTTGAAAACATCTGACACCCTGCATGTTGTACTCGTGTTAGTTCAACAGATTGTCAAAGTCATCAGAGAAACTACATGTGCATTTGGTACATCTTGTCGGACAACTTCCATTGTATCTATTTATGAGCTAAAGTCAATTATATTGTATACATTTAAGTAATAACAATGGTATTCAAAAGTAAAGTGAAAAGTTGATTAGTTCCTTTTTTATAACTTAATTACCATACTGATGTAAGTTGCTTCACTATTACCCTTGGATACTGTGTCTATCCCAGATTCATTCTTTTGTATGTGTGATAGCAGTTATTAGGCTCTGCCGTTTCAGTGACAAAAATAAATTTACATTTTTGTTGACACTTCAGCTTGCATCTTGGATATCTGATTTGTTAACCGGTAGATTGCAAGATTAAATTTGTAAATCAGAACTTGTTCGTTCAGAAATTAATTCTGACCCCACCAATTGTTTGCTCTGTCTATCCAAGTCTGTATGGATTTATTTTCCAGACTCTAACTTGACAATGCTCTGGCCTAGGAACATGAAACTTCACAGATAATCTGCCTGGGGCAAAGAATGAACTCTGTCAATCTGGGGGTAAACAGCTCTAACCAAAAACATTTTCCAGACTCTTAACTTGACAACTCTTTGGCCTTGGATCATGACGCTATCGGGACACCACCTTGGATGACCCCTGTTGATTGTGAGGTCAAAAGTAACGGTGCTCTAGCCCAAAAAAGGTTTCCAAACTTTTAAGTCAACAGTGTGATGGTCTAGGACTCAGAAACTTAACAGGTAGATTGCAGCCATTTCTTATGGGGCAGAAATGAACTCTGTCAGTTTTGGGGTAAAAATTTCTTGGCTCTAACTCGAGAAGGCGTTTGCCTAGCATGATTATAAACATAAGGTAATTTTCTTCAGATGTGGATTCAACAGCAAGCCTGTGGCTTATAGGTGACTGTTTTTAGCTCACCTGACTCAAGTGTGTTAAAGCCAAGTCCATGGGTCTATATTTGGGCTCCCTGTGGGAGCCCAAATTATAACGTAGTCAATATGAGGAATTTTTCTTTAAAAATCTTCTTCAGATTCAGCAGTTGGAATGTTTTGATATTTGGCATGGAGCAACCTTAGGGGGCTGAGATTCAAGTTTGTTCAAGCCAAGTCCCTTGGTTCATATTTGGGCTCACTATGGGAGCCTGAATGACAACTTAGTTCAAAATGAGGAATTTTCTTTAAAAATCTTCAGATCCAGCAGATGAATGCTTTTGATATTTTTTATGCAGCATCCTTAGGGGGGTAAGATTCAAGTTTGTTCAAGCCATGTCCCTAGGTCCATATTTGGGCTGATAGTGGGAGCTCGAATTGTAACTTGGTTCAAAATCAGGAATTTTCTTTAAAAATCTTCTTCTTCAGATCCAGCAGTCGGAATGTTTTGATAATTGGTGTGCAGAATCGTTAGGGGTGTGAGTTTCAGGTTTGTTAAAGCCAAGTCCCTGGGTTCATATATGGGCTCCCTGTGGGAGCCCGAATTATGACTTAGTTCAATATGAGGAATATTCTTTAAAAATCTTTTTTTAGATCCACTGGTCAGAATATTTGGATATTTGGTTTCAGCTTTTATTAGGAGGAGCAGATGCAACTTGTGGAAATCAATTGTCTGGGTTGATATTTAGGCTACCATGTCAGGTGAGCGCCCTCAGGCCCCCTGGGGCCACTTGTTAGAGAATGTCTCCACAAACTCGAATAAGATTGTACAAAGCATTGCAATTCACTAGTTAGGGTCAAAGCTCATATATATTGAAACAATATTAATCCATTATGAAGTCATGTAATGATAGTGGCATCACCAGATGCGACAGTTAACTGGGAATTTAATTGTCGTTTCAGTGTTAATTTGTAAAGTGCTGAATTATTTTTTGATGTCAAAATGTATTCACATGTCTTTACCTTGTTACAGTTTATGGGATAGGCAATGCCTACAGGCAACAGGGACTCTCCTATACACTGTAAGAAGGCAAAACTTTAACTGGTTGAGTGCTGGCCCATTTTTGGGCTTTATTCTGAACTGTGAGTACCAAAGCTTAAAGGCTTCATATTCTGTGGATGTGCTTCAATTAATTTTTGATTTTATATTATTTAGTATGGGTGGATTTGCCCTGTTACAATTTATGGGAGAGTGCCTGTAGGGACTCTTCCATAATGTATAACAAGGCATTAACATGTGAACAAAATTTTGCCAACCAAAAAAACTTAGAACTCTACCAGTTAATAACAAAAGAATTTTATGGCAAAGATGAGATATGTCCGCATAAAATGAAGCCTTGAAGTTGAGGTACCTGCACTTCAGGTGAAAGCCCAAATATGGGCTTCCAGCACTCTACCAGTTAAAACCACTTCTTCCTTGATAATATCTTTCTAACAAAGTACAAAAAACAGGGTATTCATGTCGTTGAAAGGAATATGAAATTAAGCCGAGTTTGATCTTTTTCCTACATTGTGATGATAAAATGAATATTTATTCTTTTGTATCTTGTTTGACAGTGCTCATTTAACCCTTTACCTAAGATTAAAAGCAGACGACACTTGCAAACAAAATTCTTGAATAACTAATTTTTTTCATTCTTTCTCTCAAAAACATAGGCTATGACCCCCTCATTAGAACGAGCTTGTCGAGATCAGTCCAATGAGGGGTCATAACCTATGTTTTTGAGACAAAAAATGAAAAAAAATAATGAAAATTAATTGATGATTTTTAGCTCAACTTTGGCGAAGCCAAATTTGAGCTTATGCCATGGCCCGTCGTCCGTCTGGCCGTCTGTCCGTCAACAATTGGATACGGCTTGGGCTAGAGGCCATATTTATGAACCGATCTTTACGAAACTTCTTGGGTACCTTTGTTATGACCGTGGGACGAGAACAAGTGTTTTGGGGTGCGGTCCGAAATTCAAGATGGCTGCCAGCCGCCATTTTGTATTGACGATGCAGAAATCTGTTTTTTTGTACAGAACTTCCATATTAAAGCTCTGATTTGAATAATTTTTTGTATGAATGTTTAGTGCCATGGGATACATCACATATAATACGGGTTTTTTTTCTCGTGCGTAAATTATGCAAATTAGACTAACTTTGATGTTTTTTGGTGTTACTTTCAGCACTGTAAGTGCAAATGCCAATACGGCTTGGGCTAGAGGCCGTATTTATGAACCGATCTTTACGAAACTCCTTGGGTACCTTTTTTATCACCGTGGGACGAGAACGCCGTGGGACGAGAACGAGTGTTTTTGGGTCCGGTTCGAAATTCAAGATGGCCGATGCCAGCCATTTTGTACAAAATTTGGTGCAATCAGATTTTTGCACAGAACTTCTATATGAAAGCGCTGATTTGAATAATTTTTTGTGTGAATGTTTAGGACCATGGGATACATCACATATAAAACAGGTTTTTTTCTCGTGCAGAAATTATGCAAATTAGATGAACTTTGATTTTTTCAGTGCTACTTACACACAGTAAGTACGCATGTCAATACGGCTCAGGCTAGAGGCTGTATTTATGAACCGATCTTCACGAAACGTCTTGGGTACCTTTGTTATGACCGTGGGACGAGACCGAGTGTTTCTGGGTGCGGTCCAAAATTCAAGATGGCTGCCAGTGGCCATTTTGTACCGAAATTAGGTCTAATCAGTTTTTTTGTACACAACTTCTGTACGGCTCAGGCTAGAGGCCATATTTATGAAACTTCTTGGGTACCTTTGTTATCACCGTGGGATGAGAACGAGTGTTTTTGGGTGTGGTCCAAAATTCAAGATGGCCACCAGCAGCCATTTTGTACCAAAATTAGTGCAATCAGTCTTTTGTACAGAACTTCTGTATGAAAGTTCTGATTTGAATAAATTTTTGTTTGAATGTTTAGTAACATGGAATACATCACATTTTGTACAGGTTTTTTTCTCGTGCAGAAATTATGCAAATTAGATGAACTTCGATTTATTCAGTGCTACTTATACACTGTAAGTGCACATGTCAATACGGCTCGGGCTAGAGGCTGTATTTATGAACCGATCTTCACAAAACTTCTTGGGTACCTTTGTTATCACCTTGGGATGAGAACGAGTGTTTCTGGGTGCGGTCCAAAATTCAAGATGGCTGCCAGTGGCCATTTTGTACCAAAATTAGGTCCAATCAGTTTTTTGTCACAACTTCTACACAGCTCATATTTGTGAACTAATCTTCACGAAACTTCTTGGGAACCTTTGTTTTCACCTTGGGACAGGAATGAGTGTGTTTTGGGGTGCCTTTGTTATCACTGTACTGTGAGAACAAATATTTTGGGGTTCAGTCAGACCCACTCTAGGGCTCAAAGATTTCTTTTCTAGTTTAGCATCTGACTGTCACCCACCTTTACAATACTTTACCTATACATTTGTTACAGGCAACGGTCAGTATTTATGTACAGACCATTACAATACTTTATATGTACCTTTGTTATCAGGTCATTACCTAGATGTTTGTCATTGCTGTGTCACATACTATACATGTGCATGTCTTTGTCTTGACAAGTTGAGCTACAGTGTCATTGACACTTTCATTGTGAATAGCACTGGCCGGTTTTGATGGTTACGTTGGGTAAAGGGTTAACAAGATATAATAGATTATACCCTAAATGCTTACATGTACATGTGTGTTGGAAATACAATGTCAGTGAGGTCTGTAAAACTGGAAAATTTACTCAGCATATTTTTGGAAAGATATCAATGTTTATCATTCAGTTTAACGTCACCAAAGATTTGGTCAATATCGCACATGCAATTAACAGGTCAAATTTGTTTTTAAGGTGTAGTAAATAGTTTGGGGTTGAGAAAAGTCTTTGAAAGTGATATGTGATTAGCAGTGTTATTTTATTAGCCCTTTACCCACAATCCTCATTTTTAGCTTAACTTGACAAAGTAAAGATAAGCTATTGCCATCACGCATTCGGTAGTATGTTAGTCTGTGAATCTGTGAGTCTGTTCACATTTTCCTTTAGCACAGGCTACATCCTGTAGTTCTTGTCTGATCATCACAAAATTTCATATTCAGGTTTGGGGTAATTTCTAGATGAGAACGTCCCCTTTTGGTCGCAATGGGTCAACTGGTATAGCTGCCCTAGCCCAAAACCCAAAAACCATTAGCACAGTCTACAGGTCATATTTATGAAGGGATTTAATTGTAACCTGGTAGGATGCCTCTGTATAATGCCTAGATGAGAATCTCCTCTTTTAGTCATGATCTGTCAACCGTGATGGCTGCCCAAGCCCGACATCCAAAAACTTTTAGCACTGTCTGCAGGTCATATTTAATATGGAGGGATTTCTGTAACTTGGTAGGATGACTCCGGATGATGTCTAGATGAGAACTTCCCCATTTGGTCGCGATCTGTCAACCGTGATGGCTGCCCAAGCCCAAAACCCAAAAACCATTAGCACAGTCTACAGGTCGTATTTATGAAGGGATTTCATTGTAACTTGGTAGGATGCCTCTGTATAATGCCTAGATGAGAACGTCCCCTTTTAGTCATGATCTGTCAACTGTGATGGCTGCCCAAGCCCGACACCCAAAAACTTTTAGCACAGTCTGCAGATCATATTTAATATGGAGGGATTTCATTGTAACTTGGTAGGTTGGCTTCATATAATGTCTAGATGAGAATGTCCCCTTTTGGATTGGGCATCTGTGATGGCTACAGGGGCCCGAAGCTCCAAAACCCTTAGCAAGTCTACAGGTCATATTTATGAAGAGATTTCATTGTAGCTTGGTAGGATGACTCCAAATAATGTCTAGATGGGAACGACCCCTTTTGGTTGCAATCATTCAGCCTTGATGGCTGCCCGAGCCCAAAAACCTTTAGCATAGTCTATAGGTCGTATTTATGTAAGGACTTCATTGTAACTTGTTAGGTTGACTCCATATAATGCCTAGATGATGACATCCCCTTTTGGTCGTGATTGGTCAACTGTGACAGCTTCAGGGGCCCGAAGCTCGAAAATCTTGAGCACAGTCTACAGGTCATATTTATGAAGGGATTTCATTGTAACTTCGTAGGATCACTCCAGATGATGCCCAGATGACAACGTCCCCTTTTGGTCGCGATCATTCAACCATGATGGCTTCCCGAGCCCAAAACCCGAAAAACTTTAGTACAGGCTACAGGTCGTATTTGTGAAGGGATTTCATTGTAACTTAGTAGAATGACTCGGTATAATGTCAAGATGAGGACGTCCCCTTTTAGTAGTAATCGGTCAACCGTCATGGCTACACAGGCCTGAAGCCCGAAAACCTTTGGCACAGTCTACAGGCCATATTTATGAAGGGATTTCAATGTAACTTGATAGGATGACTCGTTTTGGAATAATTTCACTGTAACTCTGTAACTTTCGTTGACATACGTTAACTATGTGGGCCACATACATTAACTGTGAGGTCATATTAAGTTAACCCACTCCTCTGCCCTTTAGTACAGTGTACACCTCATATTATTTTTATTAAAAACATAGCATACAGGGAACAGAAATTAACGTATTCCCAATTATCACAATACTTGTCTTATTTCATAATCCTTTCATAAACATTGAACATTATCCTTTTCATCAAACACAACGCACAGACAAGTTAAGCTACAGTGTCATTGACACTTTCATTTGTATATTGGTTAGGGAATCTAATTGGATTCTTGCAAATTTCTTGTATGGGAATCCACCAAAATCCAATAGTTTGAAAAGATCCAATCACCGTGGCCTGGCCATGGTTCAGCACAATGTGTCAAA
The DNA here is from genome assembly GCA_031216915.1 of Pictodentalium vernedei. Classification (NCBI taxonomy): domain Eukaryota; kingdom Metazoa; phylum Mollusca; class Scaphopoda; order Dentaliida; family Dentaliidae; genus Pictodentalium; species Pictodentalium vernedei. Next base: position 179,889,725 of record CM062291.1, on the reverse strand, counting down.
AATTTTGCATTAACCGCTTTTCATGGTGGTGCGGTAGCTCAGTAGGTAGAGGTGCAGGCTGCAAGCCATGAGGTCCTGTGTTCAAATCCCACCTGCGGCAACTGTGTTGTGTCCTTGGGCACGACACTTCACCCCTGTTTCCCACGTTAGGGCATGGTGACGTTGTGTACTAAGCTGTTCTGCATGTCGGTGGTTTACCTGTCTTCAACCAATGCTAGTGTGGAGTTAGTATTTTGGGGAGCTGACAGTTGCTTGTCATTGCTTACTGGTTCTCTCCAGGTACTCCAGCTTCCTCCACCTGTAAAACTGCTTTGGTCATGATTAGCCATTGTGCAGAAATATGTGGCCTTAAACACCAATAAATAAATAAATAACCCCTTTTCATGGAGTGGTAGGTGATGAAGGGATATAGGAGAGGGAATGGGAGGTCACAGTTGAGTGTTAATGGCCTTTTCCTTGGGAGAATCATGGAATATCAATGCAATAAGATATGTGATCTGAGGGCTTAGAGGTAACAGACATGGAGACAAATTTTGATGAAACCTCTCATGCATGGTCAGCAATAAGTAAACATATGCAAACTGAGCAATTTTCAGGTTGTTACAGTTGTTTACTGAATTATTTCCTCTTGAACTTGGATTTATTATACCCCCACTTTTTTTTTCAAAAAGTTGGTTATACTGGATCCCTAATGTCCGTGCGTTCGTGTGTGCATCCATATGTCTGTCCACATTATAACTTCAACATTACTGCTCGGATTTCGATGAAATTTCCTGGAGATGTTCACTATCATGAGACCTTGAAGCAGCATTAGCCAGTTTGCTGTTGAAATGTTTTTTCTGTGAGTTATGGCCCTTTGAATATACAAAAAATAGGCTATTTTTGTCTGTTTGCATCATATCTCAGGTTTGGGTCATTGGATCTCAATAAAATCTGGAATGAAAATTGTTTATGGGAAAGGCTTTCAAATGAGTCTCTAATAATATTTTTTACTTTTCACTTTTTAGACTTATACCTCACTTTTAACTTTGAAAAATCTCTGTCTTGTAAAATAGCCAATTTTTTTGTCTGTTCGACTCATACTTAAGGTTTGGGTTATCAGATTTCAATGAAATTTGGAATGAATATTGTTTATGGGAATGGCTTTCAAATGAGTAATGTCCCTGCAGTAAAACAAAGAAAATACATGCAAATCACCTCCCCGCATGTGGCATTATGTCTTTGTTCTACATCTCTTATGTGAATGGTCCGATCATCACTAGACTTCAGTAACAGGTGTTTCAGGCCTTCACAATTACCTTGCTGTAAAACAAAGTCAATCATTTTGCTGTTTGTCTTGTAAAATATCCAATTTTTGTCTGTTTGCCTCATATCTCTTGGGGTTCGTGGCTCTCAATAAAAATTGGAATGAAGATTGTTTATGGGAATAGCTTTCACGGTATCATGGTTCATTTCTTCTCTTGTTATTGTTTGGTGGTATGCACTGTGGGGATATGCCCGGGGTGTGGCCCACCTCTTGTTTGTCCTGTCATGTTCTGTTCATCCCATTTCGTCCTCTGTACATTGCTCCTTGGTTTAAGAAGCGATGTGGATGAAACCTTGTACACATGATCATACATTTGCAAACTGTTAAATTTTTAATTTGCGACAATATTTAACTGAATAATCTCCTCATGAGCTTAGAGTTTTAGCTTAACTTGACAAAGTCAAGATAAGCTATTGCCATCACACGTGCGGAAGTCTGTTAATCTGAGTCTGTTTGCATTTCCTTTAGCACAGGCTATGCCCTGTATTTCTTGTCCGATCGTCATGTAATTTCATATGCAGATTTGAGGTCATGTCTAGATGAGAATGTCCCCTTTTGGTCCTGATCGGTCAACCGCGATGGCTGCCCGAGCCCAAAACCCGAAAACTTTTAGCACAGTCTACAGGTCGTATTTATGAAGGGATTTCATTGTGACTTGGTAGGATGACTCTGTATAATGTCTAGATGAGAATGTTCCATTTTGGTCATGATCTGTCAACCGTGATGGCTGTCTAACCCCGAAACCCAAAAACTTTTAGCACAGTCTACGGGTAATTTTTAATATGGAGGGATTTAATTGTAACTTGGTAGGATGACTCTATGATGTCTAGATGAGAACTTCACCATTTGGTCACGATCTGCCAACCGTGATAGCTGCCCGAGCCCAAAACCTTTAGCACAGTCTATAGGTTGTATTTATGGAGCTATTTCGTTGTAACTTGGTAGGATGACTCCATATAATGTCTAGATGAGAGTGTCCCTTTTTGGTCGGGATTGGTCAACTATGACAGCTGCAGGGACCCGAAGCCCAAAAACCTTTCACACATTCTACAGGTTGTATTCATGAAGGGATTTCATTGTAACCTGGTAGGATGACTCCAGATAATATCTAGATGAGAACGTCCCCTTTTGTTTGTGATCGGTCAACCATGATGGCTTCCCAGACCCAAAGCCTGAAAACCACAGTCTACAGGCCGTATTTATGAAGGGATTTCATTGTAACTTGATAGGATGACTCGTTTTGGAATAATTTCATTGTAACTTGGTAACTTTGGTTGACATACATTAACTGTAAGGGTCACATTAACCCACCCCTCAATTCTTTCGTACAGTCTACACCTCAAATTATTTTTATTGAAAACATACCACACAGGGAACAGAAATTAACATATTCCCAATTATCACAATTCTTGTCTAATTTCATAATCCTTTCATAAACATTGAACATTATCCTTTTCATCAAACACAACACACAGTCAGGTTAAGCTACTACAGTGTCATTGACACTTTCATTATTCTACATGTATGTGAAATCAAAAAATTCACAGTATTAAAAAGACACGCCCTCCTGAATCAAGTGTACATATATGTACATGTAAAGGGGGGTGGGGGGGGGGTGGGAATGGGGGGGATAGTATCACCACAAGATGATAGTGCTAGTTTATATAAATTTTGCACTTTTGTTTTGCCATGTTCGTGGCAGGTATATATTGAAAAGATCATCAAAAAACTGAAGTTTTCTGATTTCCTGTATCGCATCTTATTGGCGACCTTCACCAAGCATTGCACCTGTCAACTATGCCGACAAATGCAGTACAGTGAAACCCACTTAATTGGATATCTTTAACTGAATAAGCCTGTTAATTGAATTCAAGTTCCCAACATAAAACCATTTACCATACCTCCAATACAAATTTGATCTGTTAATTGAATATAGGTTATAGAGTACACTACTGTTAATTGAATAAAATAATCTTGTAACCTGTCGAGAAATTACCCTGACTCTCCCCAGTTTACCTTTGTTTATAGACCTATATGGCCTCAGTACATCCAATATGGGCATTTAATCTATTATATCTTGTTTGTCAGAGCTCATGGAGCTCTGTCAAACAAGATATAATAAAATAAATGCTAAGTTTATCTCTAGAATACAGGAACATGTCACAATTCCTGTTAATTGCATACTCCTGTTAATTGAATAATTTTCATTGGCAAAGTGGCTATTCAATTAACAGGGTTCCACTGTACTGCTTTGATGAAGTTCTTCAACGTGATGTGATACAGGACACCCAAAAGCTTCGCTTTACGGATGATCTGTAGTTCTTGTCTCACTGTAAGATACAAAATAGCAAATACCTGTATATCAGAGTACAGGTACTGTAAATAGAAAGTAGTTGTGCAGTAGCCATAAGGAAGTTTCTTTTTTCTCTACAGGTAACACCCATACTTGTAAACTGAAATTTCTATCTTTGAGCTTTCCAAAACTCAAAGTCCTATACTGGCAACATGAGGAGAGAAAATAAGAAAAACAGCTTCTTATACTTATCCTGAAAATTGATATTGCTATTAGCTCAACTTTGGCGAAGCCAAATTTGAGCTTATGCCATGGCCCGTCGTCCATCTGTCCGTCAACAATTGGATACGGCTTGGGCTAGAGGCCGTATTTATGAACCGATCTTTACGAAACTTCTTGGGTACCTTTGTTATGACCGTGGGATGAGAACGAGTGTTTTTGGGTGCGGTCCGAAATTCAAGGTGGCTGCCAGCCGCCATTTTGTACTGACGATGCAGAAATCTGTTTTTTGTACAGAACTTCCATATGAAAGCTCTGATTTGAATAATTTTTTGTATGAATGTTTAGTACCATGGGATACATCACATATAATACGTTTTTTTTTTCTCGTGCAGAAATTATGCAAATTAGATGAACTTTGATTTTTTCCTTGCTACTTACACACAGTAAGTACACATGTGAATACGGCTCGGGCTAGAGTCTGTATTTATGAACCGATCTTTACGAAACTCCTTGGGTACCTTTGTTATCACCGTGGGACGAGAACGAGTGTTTTGGGGTCCGGTCCGAAATTCAAGATGGCCGATGGCAGCCATTTTGTACAAAATTTGGTGCCATCAGATTTTTGCACAGAACTTCCATATGAAAGCGCTGATTTGAATAATTTTTTGCGTGAATGTTTAGTAACATGGAATACATCACATATAGTACGGATTTTTTCTCGTGCAGAAATTATGCAAATTAGATGAACTTAGACTAACTTTGATGTTACATTCAGCACTGTAAGTGCAAATGCCAATACGGCTCGGGCTAGAGGCCGTATTTATGAACCAATCTTTACGAAACGCCTTGTTTAGTTTAGAAATTATGCAAATTAGATGAACTTTGATTTTTTCAGTGCTACTTACACACAGTAAGTACACATGTGAATACGGCTCGGGCTAGAGTCTGTATTTATGAACCGATCTTCACGGAACGCCTTGGGTACCTTTGTTATCACCTTGGGACGAGAACGAGTGTTTCTGGGTGCGGTCCAAAATTCAAGATGGCTGCCAGTGGCCATTTTGTTCTGAAATTAGGTCTAATCAGTTTTTTTGTACACAACTTCTATACGGCTCAGGCTAGAGGCCGTATTTATGAACCGATCTTTACGAAACTTCTTGGGTACCTTTGTTATCACCGTGGGATGAGAACGAGTGTTTTTGGGTGTGGTCCGAAATTCAAGATGGCCACCAGCAGCCATTTTGTACCAAAATTAGTGCAATCAGTCTTTTGTACAGAACTTCTGTATGAAAGTTCTGATTTGAATAAATTTTTGTATGAATGTTTAGTAACATGGAATACATCACATATAGTATGGGTTTTTTCTCGTGCAGAAATTATGCAAATTAGATGAACTTAGACTAACTTTGATGTTACTTTCAGCACTGTAAGTGCAAATGCAAATACGGCTCGGGCTAGAGGCCATATTTATGAACCAATCTTTACGAAACGCCTTGGGTACCTTTGTTATCACCGTGGGACGAGAACAACTGTTTTTGGGTCCGGTCTGAAATTCAAGATGGCCGATGGCAGCCATTTTGTACAAAATTTGGTGCAATCAGATTTTTGCACAGAACTTCCATATGAAAGCGCTGATTTGAATAATTTTTTGTGTGAATGTTTAGTACCATTGGATACATCACATATAATACGGGTTTTTTTCTCGTGCAGAAATTATGCAAATTAGATGAACTTTGATTTTTTCAGTGCTACTTACACACAGTAAGTACACATGTGAATACGGCTTGGGCTAGAGTCTGTATTTATGAACCGATCTTCACGAAACGTCTTGGGTACCTTTGTTATCACCTTGGGACGAGAACGAGTGTTTCGGGGTGCGGTCCAAAATTCAAGATGGCTGCCAGTGGCAATTTTGTACCGAAATTAGGTCTAATCAGTTTTTTGTACACATCTTCTATACGGCTCAGGCTAGAGGCCGTATTTATGAATCGATCTTTACGAAACTTCTTGGGTACCTTTGTTATCACCATGGGATGAGAACGAGTGTTTTTGGGTGTGGTCCGAAATTCAAGATGGCCACCAGCAGCCATTTTGTACCAAAATTAGTGCAATCAGTCTTTTGTACAGAACTTCTGTATGAAAGTTCTGATTTGAATAAATTTTTGTATGAATGTTTAGTAACATGGAATACATCACATATTGTAAGGGGTTTTTTTTCGTGCAGAAATTATGCAAATTAGATGAACTTTGATTTATTCAGTGCTACTTACACAATGTGAGCACACATGTCAATACGGCTCAGGGTAGAGGCTGTATTTATGAACCGATTTTCACAAAACTTCTTGGGTACCTTTGTTATCACCTTGGGACGAGAATGAGTGTTTCTGGGTACGGTCCAAAATTCAAGATGGCTGCCAGTGGCCATTTTGTACCAAAATTAGGTCCAATCAGTTTTTTGTCACATGTTCTATACAGCTCGTATTTATGAACTGATATTCACAAAACTTCTTGGGTACCTTTGTTTCACCTTGGGACAGGAACGAGTGTGTTTTGGGGTGCCTTTGTTATCACTGTTCTATGAGAACAAATATTTTGGGGTTCAGTCAGACCCCCTCTGGGACTCAAAGTTTTCTTTTCTAGTTTAGCTTCTGACTGTCACCCACCTTTACAATACTTTACCTATACATTTGTTACAGGCAACGGTCAGTATTTATGTACAGACCGTTACAATACTTTATATGTACCTTTGTTATCAGGTCATTACCTAGACCTAGATGTTTGTCATTGCTGTGTCACATACTATACATGTGCATGTCTTTGTCTTGACAAGTTGAGCTACAGTGTCATTGACACTTTCATCTCTATTTTATGTTACCACCCCTCACTCCAACATGGTTCAAAGCTACACGTTTCATATTTGCACATGGATAGAGGGTTGTGATGGATGATGCACGTTCAATATTTTTTTTTTTCAAAATTCAAGATGGCACCATGGCAGCCATTTTTGTGTTTTTTAAGCTTTTTTCTCTATTTTATGTTACCACCCCTCCCTCCAACATGGTTCAAGCTACACTTCTCTCAATTCTCAATTTTTAGATTCCATTCACATTTGAAATCCTGTCTGATAACCTGTATTTTACCCAAACCACCCCCCCCCCCCCCAGGTCTGACACTCCTGTTGACTGTTGTCATGAAACCCGAATTGTCCCCAAGCCAAACCGTCCCCAGGCCGAACCGTCCCCAATTATTTTACCAAAACTGCCCCCCCCCCCCCTCCCCTCCTGGTCTGATACTCCTACTCACTGTGGTCATGTCTTATGTGACAAAAACACCTTATGTCACAAAAGTGCTGTAGGGGACTAATACCACCTCGGTGGTCAACACACTTGTTTTCTAAAGATAAAAGAACAAAAATTCTAATTTCTGTTTTCATTTCATATCATTTCAGCCCAATATGTTTTGAGATGATAGAAGAAGCACACATGACAAAATGTGGTCACACGTTTTGGTAAGTTAATAATTATGTTTCAATACTTCAGCAGAACCCTGTTAGTTGAATAGCCACTTTGCAAGTAAAACATATTCCAAATAATGGCTATATTAAGTTAACCAGAATTTGGGTTTTTTTTCTATTGGAGTTCTGTCCAACAAGATATAATAGATTAAATGCTTGTATTGGATGTGCTGAAGGCAAATATTTGTACAAACATGGGAAATTCAGTGGTTATTAAGAGCACTTACCAGTTGATTTGACTAAACTTGGCTTTAATTCTGTTTTGGTCACTATGTAGCCTTAGATTCTAAAAGTCATCTCAGTCCTTAAACACTTAAAAGTCTGGAGATTTCAAGACTTTATCGCTATACTTTGAGATTGAAGATCCTGCCACTTTGCAGTTGTTACTAAGCAAGTCTTGGCTGCCTATATAGGCAGCCAAGACTTGTCTAGAAACAACTATCAAGGTACTATGAACAAAAACTGTTGCAGTAAAAAGTAAAAATTATTGCACTTGTTCTTTAAGGATTAACCCCACATCCTCCCCTGGGAACCTCTGGAAGTTTAGCTGTGCTTGTGTACTGTGGTAAACAAGTCCTCCCTCACTGGTAAAATAAGACCCCGTAACCAATGCCTTAGGTTCTCTAAGGTAGGAGGCAGCACAGGTATGAACAATTGGCTAAACTCGACTTCATACCTATGTTGTAGTCATGCCGTAGCCATAGATGTTGAAAGTGACCTTAAACACCAATAAATAAATAAAAGTTCCACCCATATAAACAAACCAATATTTTTTATTCACATTTACCTATTTTATTATTCTTTGTTTTTTTCAGTTTCAAGTGCATCAAACAGTGTTTGGAACAAACTAATAAATGCCCAAAATGTAACTGTGTTATTGAAAAGTCAGATCAGATTTTTCCAAACTTTATGTGTAAGTATTTGATGTAACATACATGTTGTCTTAGAGGATGGTTAATAGAGTAGGACAGGTGCTTCGTTAATTGATAGACTGTTGGGTCATCCTTCTGCAAATGACAGATAGCTTTTTCCATGCTTGGAAAAAACTTGAATTTTTCTGCTAGTCAAAATTAAACAGTGTTAATAGATTTTCAATATGTGATTGGATAAATTTGGCCACAAAAAAGTATCCACGCTATTATTCGTAAAAGTGGTATTAAACTTTATTCAGTGTATGTGATTTATTGATGCCTTGAGTGTTTTCTCTTTTACAGTGAATGAACTGATCCATAAATATCGAGCAAAGCAAGAAGAGGCACGACCAAAGGTTGAGCCGGTAAGCATTTAAATAGTTTTGACATAGTAATTTGAAGTGATGGCCAATATGTTACATAGATTTATGAACTTTAAAAAAGAAACTGATTTTTGAAGATGAAATTAGCAGAAACAAACTATTTCAAGTTTTTAGCTCATCTTGACAAAGTCAAGCTGAACCAATCTCATCGCTCTACGTCCGTCATCCGTCCGTCAACACAATGTTTTGGTCTTCTCCCCCAAAGCCACTGGGCCAATTCAACAGAAAGTTTGTATGAGTAATGGTCCCGAAGGGGCATTGCATTTTTGTTCAACTCAACATGCCCAGCCCCATAGGGAGGGAGTGGGGGAAAACGCTCCAAAATATTTTAAAAATCTTCTCATGAACCAGTGTGTACAATGACTTGATATTTGCTATGGAGCTTCGTTTTGAGGTGTAGAATCAAGTTCAAACGAAGTTTGTGAAGCAATATTTATCCCCGCATTTTCAAAAATGCGGGGATATTGTGATCTCCATCTGTACGTCCGTCCGTACGTCACACCCTGAAAGTCTCCTAGGTATTCAGTTCGAAACGTTTAAACTATGCTAATGTGTTCAGGTAACATCTCTAGATGTGCATGAAGGTTTCGGAATTTTGATTTTGCCCCCGGTGGTTCCAGTGGAACCACTTTTATCGTTAGAAAATCAGTTTTCATCGACATGCTCCTTGGGTATTTAATTCGAAATGCTTAAACTATGCTAATGTGTTCAGGTAACATCTCTAGATGTGCATGAAGGTTTTGGAATTTTGATTTTGCCCCCGGTGGTTCCAGTGGAACCACTTTTATCGTTAGAAAATCAGTTTTCAACGAAAGGCTCCTAGGGTATTTAATTCGAAACGCTTAAACTATGCTAATGTGTTCAGGTAGCAATTCTAGATGTGCATGAAGGTTTCGGAATTTTGTTTTTGCCCCCGGTGGTTCCAGTGGAACCACTTTTATTGTTAGAAAATCAGTTTTCATCGAAAGGCTCCTAGGGTATTTAATTCGAAATGTTAAAACTATGCTAAGGTGTTCAGGTAACATCTCTAGATGTGCATGAAGGTTTCGGAATTTTGATTTAGCCCCAGGTGGTTCCAGTGGAACCACTTTTATCATTGGAAAATCAGTTTTCATTGAAAGTCTTCTAGGATATTTAATTTGAATCATATAAACTATGCTAATGTGTTCATGTAGTATCACTAGATGTGTATGAAGGTTTCGGAATTTTGATTTTGCCCCAGGTGGTTCCAATTGAACCACTTTTATTGTTAGAAAATCAGTTTTCATCAAAAGGCTCTTAGGGTATTTAATTCGAAACGTTTAAACTATGCTAATGTGTTCAGGTAACATTTCTAGATCTGCATGAAGGTTTTGGAATTTTGATTTTGCCCCTTTTATCTTTTATCGTTAGAAAATCAGTTTTCATCGAAAGGCTCCTTGGGTATTAATTCGAAATGTTGAGACTTTGCTAAGGTGTTGCTAAGGAAATGCAGGGATACACCATTGTGTGCTTTGCACACAAAATAACTCGATCTACTTGGCTTTGTAATGGGAGGGGCAAGATTTTTGCCGCCCAAAATTTCTATTTTCTGAACCGATGGTCCGGTTTGAACCAAATTTGGTATGTGGTATTATTGGGTCACAAGTACTTGACTTACGCAAAAAAAAAAAATTCCCGCATCCCCATGGGAACCATGGGAGCTAAAAATTGAAATATTTTCAAATGCCCATATTTCCCAAACCTCACGGAACAGATTACAGCTGGCAGAACACACAGAGAGGTTGCCCAGCATTTGAACTGCCACCGTAACACTGTAGACAGGCTAGTCCATCGACATGCACAACATGATGACGTTCGAGGCTGACCCCGCTCCGGGAGACCCCGAGTTACCACCCCTGCACAAGATCGGTATATCCGTGTCGTCCATCTCCGGATCCGGCAACAAACGGCAACGACGACAGCCAGGAACATCCCTAACCTGAGATGGATACATCCTCAAACAGTAATCAACCGGCTGAGAGAATACGGCTTACGTCCTCCAAGACCTGCAATTCGTCTGATTTTGACTTTACGTCATCGTCGTGGTCGACTGCAGTGGTGTAGACAACATCTCAGGCATCCCTTACACAGGTGGCGACATGTTTTATTCACAGATGAATGTCGTTTCCATCTTTCATCATCAGATGGCCTCCAGAGAGTGTACAGACGTCGAAACGAACGCTACGCAGATCCATGTGTCGTGAAGCGAAACTGTTATGGGGGAGGGTCTGTCATGGTGTGAGGTGGCATCACTGCCCGTAACAGAACTGAGCTGGTCATTATTGATGGCAATCTCAATGCAGCCAGATATCGTGATGAAATGCTTACACCTGTTGTTGTCCCATTTCTGCAACGTCACGGCTCCGGCGTCATTCTACAGCAGGACAACACCCGACCCCACGCAGCTTGTGTTGCAACAACAAGTGGATGTTCTTCCCTGGCCCGCAAATTCGCCCGATATCTCACCCATTGAGCACGTATGGGACGAAATGAAACGTCAGCTACGCCGGCTTCCCCATGCACCGTCAACGCTTGTGGAACTCCAAAGACAGCTTATCAGAATATGGAACAACATCCCACAACACTTCCGTGCTAACTTGTTCGCTTCCATGAGGCGTAGATGCACAACAATAGTCGATGCAGACGGAGGTCATACCAGATATTGAGTGTGTGACTTTTGTGTTTGACCCTTAGTGTCTTTGACTCTCCTTGGCACCAAGTGTATTCGTTGTAGCGTAATGAAATTTCTCGTGTTGATCACAAATTGATTCATCTGTGATTGAATAAAATTTCCATGAATGAAAATGATATATATCTTTTTTTAGTGTTATTTTTTAGCATGCACACTTTCTTTTTTGGGAGAGTATAATAAAACATTAAATGCATGCCAGCAATACCTGGAGAGACGTATTTATATATTCCATGAACTCCAATTCACTGATGTGTAATGTCCGGTTATAAATTACGCACACGTGGACCAAGTAAAGTTAGTTTCAATAGCACCAACAATGCTTAAGTGGGACAACAATTTGAAAACAATTTGCGCTGTGACCTGCACATTTGTTGTATTTTTATTGGTTTTTCCTCTCACGTTCCGGAATAACCAACTTAATCACAACAACTGCGCAGGTTACAGCGCAAATGGTGCTCTGATTCTGAAACTATGAAGTTTCAGTCACAAACGAGCGTTGGATTTTCTTGACATGGATGAAGACATTGGAGTGATAAACAAACAACGAAAAACAAATAAATGCAAGTATTTTTAGTAATAATTTTCCTTTATTCTTTTATCTTATTCGCCACATGGTAACTCGTGAAAAGTTACCTATTTCCATTGCATCCCAAACTGCCCCAAATTGGCGAAACGTAACTTGCAACTAATTCTTTTAACTGCATATATTTAAAAATGGGAGTGCAACTTATACATGAGGTGTGTAACTAAGATTAATCCACATAGGTTTATCAAGGGGCTTCATAGGGGAACTCTACATTTTACATTATGATCAATTGAAGAAAAGGCATGATGCCCGGATTATTTTTGTCACTCCTGAGGGTCACAAGGATTGACAGTGTATCCTATGGAGATGGATTGCTTAATGTAGACTCATTCTTGGACTCTGTTTATATTGTGTTCTGTTCAAGATGAGCACTTCAGGCCCCGAGGGGCCTTTTGTTTCACTAACCGTTTGTATATTAATATAACCAACATGTGAACTGAAAACTGATGATACATTTCCCCAAAAAGTGGAGCCAAGATATTTTGAAATTTCCTAATTGAATAATACTGTTTGATGTGTATAACTTCCAAACACCAAACCATCAATGCAGAGTTGACATATTAACTGGATTTAAGTTATATACTTATGTTCAGTACAGACTTGACATATTGAACGGATTTAAGTTATATAGTCATGTTCAGCACTAAGTTGACATATTAGCATGATTTAAGTTATAGATTTATGTTCAATTCAGAGTTGACATCATAACAGAATTTAAGTTATAGATTTATGTTCAGTACAGAGTTGACATATTAACTGGATTTAAGTTATATAGTTATGTTCAGTAAAGAGTTGACATATTAACTGGATTTAAGTTATATAGTTATGTTCAGTACAGAGTTGACATATTAACAGGATTTTTGTTATATAGTTATGTTCAGTTCAGAGTTGACATATTAACTGGATTTAAATTGTAGATTTATGTTCAGTACAGAGTTGACATATTAACTGGATTTAGGTTATATAGTTATGTTCAGTACAGAGTTGACATATTAACAGGATTTAAGTTATATAGTTTATGTTCAGTACAGAGTTGACATATTAACAGGATTTAAGTTATAGATTTATGTTCAGTACAGAGTTGACATATTAACTGGATTTAATACTGTAAACTGAGTGAGAAATCTTTAGATGTTTCAAAATAATTACTCTCACATCCTCTGAATTCCCCACATTTAATGTTTTCCCACTTCACTAAAGCCAATATAAGCATTCAGTCTATTATATCAGTGTGACAAAGCTCCAAGAACTAAATGTTGGGAATTCACTGGACATCCGAGCAATTCTTCGACAGATTACAAGATTTTGTACTCATATAACAGAAGTTGACCATAACCTACATGCAGTTAACAGGTCATATTTGTGCTAAAGATATGCTAAATGGTTTGGTGTTTATAAGTTATATATGATTAACAAAGTAATTTGATTAAAATACATACAATTAATGGGTACTACTGTATTTAGATCTCTGTCAGCATATTTAGACACTCTGGAATCCAGAGTGAGAATAACTGATTAACCAATACAATTGAAATCGTGTGATCAGGCAATCCTGAGTATGTATTTCTCTTTATGTCATAAATCAAAAGATAAATTTTCTCCTGATTGTGAACAGAAAAGTATGTGCAATTTAGGTTGAGTACTTCTCAGTTTAGGTTGAGTGTAAGAAGCCACCATCATGGCTATATTCAAATATGCCGGAAGGCACTTTAGTGACTTTACACTGTATTCTAGTAATCAACCAAAGTTCGTCATTCACATTGTGCAACAGCTGATAATGACCAATCACAAGACTATCAGCTGTCATCTTTCAACATCCGTGGTCACCGATGTTTTCTTTCGGATGTAAAAATAAACAGCTGGTTGTCGTTGACGATCAATATGATTTGCACAAGGTAATTTGTGTGGAATACAGTGCAATACAGTTAAAACTAGAAGTCCTGTCATGAAATGCGCACAAATAGCACATTGATCTGTGCATTAATCTGCACGTTAGGACCATAGTCCATTGGCAGAAACATTGCTTGTGTTTGCTATGAGTAACCAGGAGAGCCTGTCGTGCTTTGCATGCCATTTGATATGGCAATTAAGCCTAGATAAGTGCACAGTTCATGACAGGACTTCTAGTTTTAATTGTAGGGCATAATTAATCATTTAGAAACATTGTACGAGTAACAAGAATGCATGGTGAATGGAGGAAAGCCAAATGTGTTTCACCTAGTAAATATTTCATCTATAAATTACATATATTATTCCTGCTACGGACATTTACCCTGATAGCAGAACAGACATTTGCCCCGGACGGAGAAATGTCCCGTAGACATTTGCCCCGATTGCTAAAATTAAATCTGGACATTTGCCCCGGACACATAGTGAAACCTACTAAAACATACTTACATATCAACAGCTTTCATGTTAAAACAAACAGTTTCAACTTTTGAGGCTTAGTAAAGCATAATTTCTGAGATGGCATCATGGTTGGCTTCTCTATGGACAGCTTCCATAAGCAATCACCAGTAAGATTTGCCCCCGGTAGGATAGTGAAGCCTTCTAAAGCATACTTAGATTACAGCCATCTTTCATGTTGAAGTAATGTCCATTTTCTTAAAAAATGCAACCAAGGCAAATGTCCGGGATTCAAAATTGGTTGTAGTATTGGAGTTTGACTATTCAAAGTGGATGGTGCAGTCACATGTCAAATAGAATGTGATCCATAATTCCCTATATTGTATTGGGGCTACCGTATTGGACATTTACTGCCCGAGCCCAAAAACCTTTAGCATAGTCTATAGGTCGTATTTATGGAAGGATTTCATTGTAACTTGTTAGGTTGACTCCACATAACACCTAGATGATGACATCCCCTTTTGGTCGTGATTGGTCAACTGTGACGGCTACAGGTGCCCGAAGCCCGAAAACTTTGAGCACAGTCTACAGGTCATATTTATGAAGGGATTTCATTGTAATTTCGTAGGATAACTCCAGATGATGCCCAGACGAGAATGTCCCCTTTTGGTTGCGATCATTCAACCATGATGGCTGCCCAAGCCCGAAAACCTTTAGCACAGTCTACAGGTCATATTTATGAAGGGATTTCATTGTAACTTGGTAGGTTGACTTCATACAATGTCTAGATGAGAACGTCCCCTTTTGGACATGATTGGGCAACTGTGATGGCTACAGGGGCCCGAAGCTCCAAAACTTATAGCACAGTCTGCAGTTCATAATTATGAAGGGTTTTCATTGTAGCCTGGTAGGATGACTCCAAATAATGTCTAGATGAGAACGTCCCCTTTTGGTCGCGATCATTCAGCCTTGATGGCTGCTCGAGCCCAAAAACCTTTAGCATAGTCTGTAGGTCGTATTTATGGAAGAATTTCATTGTAACTTGTTAGGTTGGCTCCATATAATGCCTAGATGATGACATCCCCGTTTGGTCATGATTGGTCAACTGTTGTGGCTACAGGGGCCCGAAGCCCAAAAACCTTGAGCACAGCTTATAGGTCATATTTATGAAGGGATTTCATTGTAACTTCGTAGGATCACTCCAGATGATGCTCAGATGAGAATGTCCCCTTTTGGTTGCGATAATTCAACCATGATGTCTGCCCAAGCCCAAAGCCCGAAATTCTTTAGCCCAGTCTACAGGTCATATTTATGAAGAGATTCCATTGTAACCTGGTAGGTTGACTTCATATAATGTCTAGATGAGAACGTCACCTTTTGGACTTGATTGGGCAACTGTGATGGCTACAGGGGCCCAAGCCCAAAAACCTTTAGCACAGTCTACAGGTCTTATTTATGAAGGGATTTCATTGTAACTTGGTAGGATGACTCCAAATAATGTCTAGATGAGAACATCCCCTTTTGATCACGATCATTCAGCTTTGATGGCTGCCCGAGCCCAAAAACCTTTAGCATAGTCTATAGGTCGTATTTATGGAAGGATTTCATTGTAACTTGTTAGGTTGACTCCATATAACGCCTAGATGATGACATGCTCTTCTGGTTGTGATTGGTCAACTGTGACGGCTACAGGTGCCCGAAGCCCGAAAACCTTGAGCACAGGCTACAGGTCATATTTATGAAGGGATTTCATTGTAACTTCGTAGGATAACTCCAGATGATGCCCAGACGAGAATGTCCCCTTTTGGTTGCGATCATTCAACCATGATGGCTGCCCAAGCCCGAAGCCCGAAAACCTTTAGCACAGTCTACAGGTCATATTTATGAAGGAATTTCATTGTAACTTGGTAGGTTGACTTCATACAATGTCTAGATGAGAACGTCCCCTTTTGGACATGATTGGGCAACTGTGATGGCTACAGGGGCCCGAAGCCCAAAAACTTATAGCACAGTCTACAGGTCATAATTATTAAGGGTTTTCATTGTAGCTTGGTAGGATGACTCCAAATAATGTCTAGATGAGAACGTCCCTTTTTGGTCGTGATCATTCAGCCTTGATGGCTGCTCGAGCCCAAAAACTTTTAGCATAGTCTGTAGGTCGTATTTATGGAAGAATTTCATTGTAACTTGTTAGGTTGGCTCCATATAATGCCTAGATGATGACCTCCCCTTCTGGTCATGATTGGTCAACTGTGGTGGCTACAGGGGCCCAAAGCCCGAAAACCTTGAGCACAGCTTATAGGTCATATTTATGAAGGGATTTCATTGTAACTTCGTAGGATCACTCCAGATGATCCCCAGATGAGATTGTTCCCTTTTGGTTGCGATCATTCAACCATGATGGCTGCCCAAGCCCAAAGCCTGAAATTCTTTAGCCCTGTCTACAGGTCATATCTATGAAGGGATTCCATTGTAACTTGGTAGGTTGACTTCATATAATGTCTAGATGAGAACGTCACCTTTTGGACGTGATTGGGCAACTGTGATGGCTACAGGGGCCCAAAGCCCAAAACCTTTTGCCCTGTCTACAGGTCTTATTTATGAAGGGATTTCATTGTAACTTGGTAGGATGACTCCAAATAATATCTAGATGAGAACGTCCCCTTTTGGTTGCGATCATTCAGCCTTAATGGCTGCCCGAGCCCAAAAACCTTTAGCATAGTCTATAAGTCGTATTTATGGAAGGATTTCATTGTAACTTGTTAGGTTGACCCATATAATGCCTAGATGATGACATCTCCTTTTCGTTGTGATTAGTCAACTGTGACAGCTACAGGGGCCTGAAGCCCGAAATTCTTGAGCATACAGGGAACAGAAATGAACATATTCTCAATTATCACAATTCTTGTTGTATTTCATAATCCTTTCATAAACATTGGACATTATCCTTTTCATAAAACACAAAACACAATCAAGTTAGGCTACAGTGTCATTGACTCTTTCATTAACTTTTGCTTTGAGTGTGGTATTGCACTTTGTGACTACCAACAAGATTTTTGGGTATATTATGATGTTTCACTTTATTATACCCCCCGCAAACAAAGTTGTTTTTTGTTTTGTTTTTTTTGGAGTGGGGGGGGGGGGGGGGTATAGGAATCACCCTGTCCGTCCGTCTGTCCGTCCATCTGTCCATCCTTATAGGCACAACTCCTAAACCCTTTGAAGAATTTTCGTGAAACTTTACACAATGGAAGAACTCCATATTAAGATGTGCATGAAGCAATATAATTCCGTTCTGACAGGCGCGGGAGGTATCACTTTGTGAGCTTTCTCACAGTACCTCTAGTTATGATTTAGGCCTTTAAATTCTCTACAAACAGATATGGTCAATGCTCTACCCAAATTAGGTAATTGTGCCCAATTTATGCATCATTTGAAACTTCTTGCAAAGTCTTGCAGTGTTTTGGCTATACAGTGTTTAAGTTTCCCCGATGTATGCAGTATACAGTACGTGGATTGTAACTAAATCACCCTGGAGTGGAGTTATCACCCAAAGTATAACTTTCAAATTCTGTACATGTGGACAAAAAACCTAAGCAATGTTTCAGCTAATGGACCTCTGGGTATAACCTGGAGGTACATTGGCTGGAACTTTGATTGTGTTTGTTATGCTTTGCAGCACATTTGCAATTATTGCTTGGGTGGAATTTCCACTCTGCAGGTGATTTAGTGATAATACACTCTCCACGTACTGTAGCTCAGGACCTACCTGTTGACTCAAACAATGCATCAGATAAATCATTTTCAAAAACCACAAGAGGTTACCAACAAAAA
Source organism: Pictodentalium vernedei (assembly GCA_031216915.1). NCBI lineage: Eukaryota > Metazoa > Mollusca > Scaphopoda > Dentaliida > Dentaliidae > Pictodentalium > Pictodentalium vernedei. The sequence continues at coordinate 179,871,617 of CM062291.1, read as the reverse complement.
GCAATCTTCATTAACAGTGTTGAATATGGCACTGCTAGTGCCGATTGATTTCACTGGTGAAGTCTGTAAGAGCTTGTATTCAAAACTTGAGATCTTAGATATTCATGTTTGTGGTATTTCATATTAAACGTCATGCGTAATTTACATTCAAAAAGGACTTTATCATGACACTGCCAAACTAATAAGCCTTCTCAAGTAAACTTCAGCGTAAGGAGGAGGCCCATTAACGCTTTGCATGCTGCAGGCAGATATTTTTGACCAGGACTGGAAATCTCTTGTTATTAAAATAAGTCAAATTTGAGGATATTTAACCAAATTTTCCAATGTAAACTGTGTAGATTTTTTAACAGTGATTTCTTGAATCAAATGTTAATGAATTTTTAGCTCAACTTGACAATGTCAAAGTATGAGCTACTGGGTTGGGTTGTGATCCGTTATCCGTCTGTATGTCCGTCCATCCACAATTCCTTTAGCACACGCTACAGACCGCAGATCTCAAAATTTCAGAAGTTCCAAATTTCATATGTGGCTTTGAGGCAATGTCTAGATGGGTGTTGTCGAATTTTGTTGAAAAAGATGTCTGTCATTGGTCATCTTGGAATTGGATATAAATTGTCTAGCAATTCCTTTAGCATACCCTTCAGGTCGCAGCACTCCCCTGATCAGTCTCAAATTCCATTTGTAGCATTGGGGCATTGTCTCGATGGGAACATCACATTTTTCCGAATTTCCTCAAAAAACATGGCTGCCAATGACCATCTTAGATTTGGCTCATAAATTGTCAGCAATTCCATTGGCACACCCTACAGTCTGCATCTCTCACCCAGTCTTTTTCAAATTTCATATGTAGCTTTGGTGTGATGTCTAGATGGGAGCTATCAAATATTTCTGAATTTTGTTGAAAAATATGGCCGCCAGAAGCCATCTTGGATTCAGATATAAATTGTCAACAATTTCATTAGCACACCCTACAGGTCGCATCTCTCACCTGATCTTTTTTGACTTTCATATATAGCTTTGGTGTGATGTCTAGATGGGAGCTATCAAATTTTTCTGTATTTCGTTAAAAAAATATGGCTGGCAAAAAAATATGGCTGCCAGCAGCCATCTTGGATTGGCATATGAATTGTCAACAATTCCATTAGCACACCCCACAGGCCACATCTCTCACCCAATCTTTTACAAAATTTCATAAGTAGATTTGGTGTGATAGTAGCTATCAAAATTTTTCTGAATTTTGTTGAAAAACATGGCCAGCAGTGGCCATCTGGGATTTGGCATATAAATAATTGTCAACAATTCCATTTGCAGACCCTACAGGCCGCACCTCTCACCCTGTCTTTTTCAAATTTTATATTAACTTTGGTATGATTTCTAGATGGGAGTTATCAAATTTTTCTGCCAACCATTGAAAAAGATAGCCGCCATGGGCCATCTTGGATTTGACATATAAATTGTCAACAATTCCATTAGTACACCCAACAGGCTCCATCCCTCACCCGATTGTTAGCTCACCTGACTGAAAGTCAGGGTGAGCTATTCTGATCACTTTTTGACCGTCGTCTGTTGTTCGTCGTACGTCGTGAAGGTGGTATTTGGGTCTTTTTCTCCTAAACCACTGTCCACCTTTTAAAGAAATTTCATGTGAGAGTTAGTTATATAGGGGCATTTGATTTTTCTTCAAATTAAGTTGCGGCTCATATTGAGGACGAGGGTGGGGCCAAAATGCCGAAAATATTAAAAAATCTTCTTCTCATGAACCAGCAGTAGCAGAGACTTGATATTTGGTATGCAGAGTTCTTTTGAGGTTTAGAATCAAGTTTGTTCAAGAGAAGTTTGTCGGGCATTATTTGCCTTCGTTATGGGCGGGGCAAACATTTTGGTCACGCCTAAAATTTCTTCTATTTTCAGAACCATGAGGTCGATTTGAACCAAATTTGATATGAGATGATAATGTGTCATAAGTAGTTGATTGATGCAAAAATTATTTTTCTCATTGTCCCGTGGGAACCTCGGGTGCTAAAAATAGGAAAAACCTTAAAACTGCCATATCTCCAAAACTACATGGCACAGAGAATTCTTATTTTGTATAAAGCTTACTTTTATCCAGTAGAATAGAATGGTTAAAAAAAATCTCTTATCGGTTTGATCACAAGGTACTTTTTTCAGGACTTTTGAAAAAGTGCTGAGTCAGCACTTTTTAACACTGTAGGCAATGGGAGAAACATTAAAAAATCTTCTTCTCCAGATCCAGCAGGCAGAATCTTTTCATATTTGGTATGCAACATATGCAACATTGAGGGGTGGATCTGATTCAAGTTTGTTCAAATCGGCTCCCTAGATTCATATTTGGGCTATTTGAAGCTCGAATTCGAACTTAGTGCATTTCAGGCAAATTTCTTCAAAATCCTTCTTCTCCAGATCCAGCAGGCAGAATCTTTTGATATTTGGTATGCAACATTCTCAGGGTTCCCGCAGGGCCTTGGATTCAAGGATTGGTCTTGAATTCGATGAGGGGGCATTCAAGGCCTGGAAAACCTTGAATTCACCCAACGCGGCCTTGAAAAGCCTTGAATTCTGCTTCAAATGAGCGTAATACATTTAATTACGCATCAATTTTCAGGGTTTACTGTACTGCTTTCGCTGAAAGACAACCACAGTGTATTTAATTACCCCAGTTTTCATGGTTTACAGCACCGCTTTCACTGAAACACTTTCTCTTCTCGCGTCACTGAGAGCGGAAATGTATTTGGCGTTCTGATTGAATATCTATTTAGCGTTGTCATGTTACTGTATGATCTCTGCCAATCAGAAGAATTCTTACAATTATGTACAACCAGTGGAAGTTGACATGTGCAGACGAACAATAAAACGAGTTTGTTTTTGTTTATAAGTTTGCAAAGTAACTGAAAAATAAGATTGGGAAAATGTAAATTCCAAGAAGCTTGGATGAAAATTAATGAATATAAACACTGGCTGGTACCCGTGCCTGGAGATAGTTATTCAGCGAGATGCAACCTGTGCAGAACAGTGATTAGCGTGTTGCAAATGGGGAAATCCGCTTTGGACTCGCACGTCAAGTCTGACAAACATATGAAAAAAATAAAAGAGCTAAGTTCTAACATGACTGTGAGTATTCAAAGTGGCTTTTGGAAGCAAAAATATGAATCAGTAAGTAAAGTTGCGGTCAAAAAACCAGCAGTAACGCATCATTCGCAATATCTGAGGTGTCCACTCAGGCGCAGACAACAGAAATAATCTGGACTATGAAGTGTGTTTCCAGTCACTACAGCTTTCGGAGCTGTTCTAAGATAAACAACGTTTTTAAACAGATGTTTCTCAACAGCACCATAGCTCAACAGTTCTCTTGTGGTGAAAATAAATGCTCCTACATTGCAACATTTGGCATTGGGCCTTACATACAGGATATCACTTTGAGCAAACTGAAGAGTTTAAATAATTTGATGAATGACTGTACATACGTTCAACCAGCTAGATTTCAGCTGTTAAGTTTAAATAGATTGATAAATGACAGTAAAAATGTTCAATCTATTCAAGTTGAAATTTCATCAGGATGTTGACAGTTGGATTTCAAGGACAGCAATTTCCTCTCAGTTTATTTTTTTCACTTCTGTAAGTATAAACGCTACTCAAAACTACATCTTTTAACATAATATTGAATTTTTGAATGTCAGCCTTGAAAAGCCTTGAATTTGATTCTCACCAAGCCTTGAAAACCTGTTAAAAATGCCGCAAAACGGCCTTGAATAGCCTTGAATTTTGCTCATCCTTGAGAGCAGGAACCCTGATTGTGGGTTGGATCTGATTCAAGTTTGTTCAAATCGTCCCTCTGGGTTTATATTTGGGCTCAGTATAGGAGCCCAAATTTGAACTTAGTGCATTTCAGGCAAATTTCTTTGAAAATCTTCTCAATATCCAGCAGGCAGAATCTTTTGATATTGGGTATGCACCATGCTTAGGGGGGTGAGATTCAAGTTTGTTCAAGCCAAGTCCCTGGGTTCATATTTGGGCTCACTGTGGTAGCCCGAACTTTAACTTAGTTCAAAATGAGGAAATTTCTTTAAAAATCTTCTTCAGATCCAGCGGTCGGAATGTTTTGATATTTGGTATGCAGTATCCTTAGGGGGGTGAGATTCAAGTTTGTTCAAACCATGTCCCTAGGTCCATATTTGGGCTCACTGTGGGAGCCTGCATGATAACTTAGTTCAAAATGAGGAATTTTCTTTAAAAATCTTCTTCAGATCCAGCAGTCGGAATATTTTGATATTTGTTATGCAGTATCCTTAGGGGGTGAGATTCAAGTTTATTCAAGCCATGTCCCTAGGTCCATATTTGGACTCACCGTGGGAGCCCAAATTATAACTTAGTTCAATATGAGGAATATTCTTTAAAAAGCTTTTTTTTTTAGATCCACTGGTCAGAATCTTTGGATATTTGGTATAAGCTTTTCTTAGGAGGAGCAGATGCAACTTGTTGAAATCAATTCTCTGAGTTGATATTTAGGCTACCATGTCAGGTGAGCGCCTTCAGGCCCCCTGGGGCCTCTTGTTTTCAGATTTCATATGTGCTTTGGTGTGAGGTCTTTTCTGTAGAAACTTGAGTGAATGACATACCATTACTGGATCTTTCTATTTAGTTCAGTCCCTTATTGGACAAGTTGAGCTGCAGTGTCATTGACACTTTCATTTATCAAACCTTGTCATGGCTGCCTCACAGCAGCCATGACTAGATTTGATAAAAACTATTTAAAAATTACTCGGCGGTTTAAGAGTTAATAATTGTGAAAACTCATAACAAGAGGCTGTAAACTATGATCTTAAGGGGGATAACCTGAAACCTAGAACAGATGTCAAGAAGGAGAAAATCCTGGCTCTTTTCACTCTCACCAGGCCACAATATGGTGGATTTGTGTTTGCCGTTGTGCCCAAACTAGGCTAATCTAAAGGCCTGTAATTTACCAAAGTATTCCGTTCCCTATCAGTTTCTCACTGTTAATTTTAATTGAATAAGTTGAATAAGTATTTCCTGATTTTTCAGGGCAGTCATGGTCTGTTAGATGTTTATGATGTTATTGCTGATGATAATTTGGAACTATCAAATGTTGATCACTTATTAGAAATTTTATTACGGAAAAAACAGCAGATAGAGGCAGTAAGTACATGTTTATATAGTTCACGTTTTTTACCGAGTTATCAGTTGTTCAAGGGAACTGTACAAAAGTGCAGTTGCACCTCGATACACTTGTAAATTGCATGTAACAAAGCATGAAATACCACGCTTGCAAAAGTTCTAGAGTGTATACCTCTCAAACTGTGTATATGGACCTACCACTGAAGAAAAACAAGACAACAGTTCCTGAATATTTTAGATATTCACAGTTGACAAATGGTCTGGATATTGAAACCAGCAGGAAATAGTTTATAATACATTGTTCTCCAGTGTAGAGTTGAGCTGCCATGGACTGGTTGTAATCCACGCTTGGGCAGTGATGTCTGGACATGCGTTTACCAGGTAATAAAAATCATCTGGTGCTTCATTAATTAAATTTTTGATGATTACTCCTATAATTAGTGTTTGGAATCTAATATTATTGCGTCCATGGAAATAAATTGATCAGTCCACAACACTGTACTGTAATAATAAATTTCATTCCTGAGAAATGTTGAACTGTGTCATATAACAATCTGTTTTCTCTGAACGTCCTTAGTATTATTGAAGTTTTTGATATGCTGAAGAAAAACATTTACTGACAAAACTTGTTGAACAATGGATATATAAGGTAAATTTTCTGACACACTCTATACAGTACTGTAATCACTAAAACGATCTTATCGTGATTCGATCGCAGCATCCTTACACCAGGAGGCTGAGGTTTCAGATCGCAGAGAAATAAACCAAATGAAAATAGCATCTCAGTTTAAATATTCTAAAAAAAAATGTCAACATATGAAATTCTACAGTATTGATGGGAGGTAAATCGAACCAAGAATTTTGGCTTGATCGTGATCTGATCGAAATTCTCTGTCCCCTTTTGTGATCACAGTACTGAACATAAGGGTTGCTTTCAACTTTAACCCTTTACCCAATGCACACGATATCAAAATTTGTTATTGTAATTTATTTTTTTTTAAATTTCAACAAAACCATATCATTTGACCACTTCCTTCTTGGAACGAGCCTGTTCCAAAAAGGGGTCACTTGAAATGATTTTGCTGAAGTTTTTTTAAAATGTTTTTTTTTTGTTAGCTAAAAGGTTAAATTCATGTGGGAAAAGGTTTTGAAAATCTTAATATTTTTATACAGCAACCAATGGCCCAGACTAGATGGTGCTAACTCAAAAATTAATCCAGGGCCAAACACAAATTTTGCCCCCCAATCCCCAAAATTTGCATGCAAAACCAAAAATTTGATGTCCTATCTGCGCAGTATCCAGTAAGACACCAAAATTGTCGCTAACCATCATTCTTTGTTTGGCCCCAAAGTCAGCAACAATGAACTGACATCTGTGCTTTTAAATCTCATGTTTGAGGATGCCAGACACAAATCAATGGTGAAATTGGTGGATCCAAGGACTTAATATATGATGGAAGTGAACAACAGTGGTTAGGAACATTCAGGGCTGTCACTTTATAATTTTTATCAAAATTATTTCATGTTTCCCAATTTCGTCATCATTCTTGCTAATGATTTATCCACTGTTAAGTGTTCATTCCCTATCCTTCCTTGAAGCCCTCCTGTTAACAGGGTTCGCACACAGGTCCTGGAAACCTGAAAGTCCTGGAATTTGGACGGTTTTAAATTCCAGCCCTGGAAAGTCATGGAAAACGAACGTTTTATTAGGCCGGTCCTTGGAAGTCCTGGAAAACCCGGTCATAATTTTAGGGGCACCGTTGAACATGCTCCAATTCACCGCTTGCTTTTTTTGTTTCCTGTCGTTTGTTGTCATATTTTTCTGTACGTTTTGGAAAAAATTATCTTGAGTTTGCTTGTGAAGTCTTTCAGTTTGATATTAAAATACCGGGAAAGTGTGTATTTCAAGAAAAATGTACCCATAAGAAGGAATATAAAGAATGGATTACGAGAAATTCGAAAGACAAACTTAGCGCAGAATGTTGAGCGTGTGTAAAGTCATTTGACGTAGAAATATGGGTGAGTCGGCATTAATTAGCCACAAGTGCGGTAAATATATCGCATATTTTTTGTTATTACAGATACAAGTGTTGGTCATGGAAATTCGCATTTTTGGTCCTTGAAAGCCCTGGAAAAGTCCTTGAATTTCAATCTTGATTTGGGGTACAAACCCTGTGTTAAACTCCCAAGCTTTTTGGCTTATTATTATTGAAATTTTTTATAAAATTTCTTCGGAGTTTAACGTGTATTACAGAATGTTTATTCTGCATATCCCCATGGTTATGTCCTCACCCTAGGGGTGTTGTGTCGTTTGGGTCGTGCATCTTCTATCCGATGTATCGTTTTTTCATCATCTGAAGATCTTGCTTTACATCAGGTAGATTTAAAATCTGTTACTGACTTTGGGCCTTTTTTATTCAGTGCCTGAGGTCTTGTTTCTGGCTTTTTCATTGACGTTGTTTACATTGGCAACGTCCTTTAAATATATGTAGTTTCTACTTATTATTACTGCAGGATTGTTGTAAGATACATGTTTTAATATTCCGGTAGTGTAGCAATAATTTTTGGATTTTGTCCACACTTAGGCTCTATCGGGATACTCTTGGGCTCTTCATGTTCCCTTTGGGAACTTGGGCTTTTGTCAAAATTTTTTTGAAATTTATTTTTCAATTTGTATTTTGATTGTTAATTATTATGTATCTTTATTATATATTTATTGTGGAGTTGGTGGGAGTTCAATCAACTGTTTGATTAATTATGAAAGCTTATTGCTCAAAATGCAAGGCGAGGAAGTCTTCCTCAGATTTACATGCTTGTTGCCTTGCTTGTAGTCTTGTCCTACAAGTGTTAATTGGGATGACAAACATTGGACACAGGTGTCATGTTATGTTGTTAGCAGTGAGAGGCCAATGCCGGTCCTCTCGCCGCAAAGTCATTCAAGTTTCTCAGTTTCTTTTTTCAGAGGAACAAGAACATGGTGATGGTTAGGTGACACCTACCAAAACTGTGCTACCGTCGTCGTACTCTGATGAGCAAAAACAGAGCTAGGTGCTAAGGTGCTTCTGAATATTAGGCAGGGGATAAAGCCACTGGTCGGAGGTTTTAATCTTTTGCCAGCAGCTAGCTCGACCGGTGAAGCGGTTACTCCGTCCATGGGAGCCGTGATGCCACGTATGTGTTCGTTGCGGTCGAAGGAAGTGTAGTGGCTAGAGCAAGCACCTTAGAATCTAAACATGCTCACTCGGCGACGACAGAACTAGGGAAGAAACCAGCAAGTATTTTGGGAAGCTCGGTGAGGTCTGAAAGGGCTGCGAGCGGGAGAGGTCCCTCTGTCCCAGCAACATCTGGGGCCAGATGTTGTGGTGAAGAACTTGTGCGGGTCGGAGCATACATCCACACCTGCCATTCGGGGTGCTCCTTATAGATTGCAGCCGGCCTCGTCTACAGTCATGGCTTCTTGCACTTCGAATATAAAGCACACACGACTACATCCTAGCTACCCGACTTCGGATATCCAGCCTGCTGCACGAAGAAGGGACCACTCTTCGCCCGTGAAGTCGGACCATCCGGTAGCTAGGGAGATGAGGCCTTGATCATCGAGACGTTCAGAGAAGAGATCCGTCTGGGACACACCGTCCCAGGAGCAGCATGCAACTCAAAAACAGAAGACCGCTGCTCCTCGGGCCTTGATGACGGACTTGCTGTCGCAGATTGCGCAGCTGATCGCAGCATCACAGCAAGTGCAGATGCTGCCTCCCTCAGACTCAGAACCTGAGCTGTCGGACGGTGCTGGGTCGGTCCAGTCGTCTGTTCATGCAGATGCAATGGACCGAGATTCAGATCTGATTCTCTCGGATGGTGAAAGGGATAAGGAAGAGGATTACCCTTCCCTTTCGGAACAGCACATGGTTGCGATGGATTTCATCCATCAATACTACCCTGAATTTGTTCTGACGAATCAGAATGCTGCGACAACGAGAGAAACCACTGGCGTCGTTGGACGCAGACTTTACACACACAAAGGAAGAAGTTCTTTCTTGTCCGGTTCAGTCTAGGTAGGTGTCGCAGGCCATGTAGACAACGCTGTATTCAACCTCTCGCGTGCGAGGAAAAAAAAGGCGGTTTCTTAACTACATCTTCCATAAACATACCGTTTCTTGGACCACATTCATTTAAAACGGTCGGAGAAGATGGTAAGAGAGCTCCTCTGCATTTGGATGAGCAGGCCGTTGATCTCTAAGTATCCTTACCTGCATCATTCACTATTCGCTCAGACACAATTGAAACGTCAATTTCATCTTATGCAGATCACCTTACCAGAGCTATGGCGCTACGTCTCAACGGGAAGGATTTTGAGGACGTTCGTACCTCTCTTAGAGTACTTTCCAGGGCAATTATGTATACCATGTATAACTCCGCCCTAACAGTGGCTAATCCGGAGTTAATAAGACGTGATGCTGCCCTTGCGTCGTCATCACTTATAGATGACATGGTGAAAAGCTCTCTCTGGGTCGCTCTGGTCTCCGGACATACTATTTTTGACGACAAGCTTTCATTAGTCTATGAACAGGCTACTAAGAAAGCGTCAAGTGCTCTGCTATTGAAGTCAGCGTCTCAACCAGCTTCAGCAGACAAGAGTAAAGGAATTTGTTCCAGATCTAAAATGTCAAAAGGGAACTCCTCACGAGAGTACAAGAAACTCTCTTACAATTACTCTGGAGGTCGTCGGGAAAGGGTCTGATCGGGACTATCGGTCAAACGCCCGTAGGCCGACGGGATGAGGTTCTTCATGGGGAGGACGTAGTTATTCCTCCCGTAAGCCTCGCAGGTTATACAGGTGATGTTCAGGACCTCTTTTGCTTGCCAGTTGGCAGAAGGTTATCAAACTTCGTGAGAAACTGGATACAGTCACAGAAGATCAGTGGGTGAGAAGTGTAGTCTTGGATGGCCTACGGCTATCATTCCGAGCGAACCCCCCACTAACAAGATGTCCGCATTGGACAAATGTTCCAGTCGGATCCTTTCAAAAGAGAGTCTCTCCTAGCGGAGGTACAGGCTCTCTTATTAAAGGAAGCAATAGAGGTCATCGAGAATCAAGATTCTCAGGGTTTTTACAGTCACCTGTTCCTCGTGCCGAAGCCAGACGACTCGTTCCAACCTGTAATAGACTTGAGCTGGATAAACAAACTTATCGTGGCTCCAAAATTCTATATGGAGACCATTTGGTCGGTAAGAGCAAGCATTCGAGTGAATGACTATGCGGCAGGCATAGATCTAAAGGATGCATACATTCATGTCCTGGTACATCCGGCATTCAGAAAGTACCTACGGTTCACCATACAAGGGAAGGTTTATCAATTCAGAGCAATGTTCTTTGGTCTGATCCTGGCTCCCTGGGCATTTACTCGAATAATGAACTCGGTAATGTCACACTTCCGAGCTCATTCGTCTGCGGAAATGTCGGCTTACTTGGACGACATTCTGCAGAGATACGGCAATAGAATTATACTTCAGAACGATGTTCAGAGTCTGCTTCTATTACTCCGACGTCTCGGTTTCATTGTAAACGAGAAAAAGCCGGATCTAGCTCCGTCCAAGTTGTTCACTTACTTGGGGATGAGGTCATACAGGTCATATTTATGAAGGGATTTCATTGTAACTTGGTAGGATGCCTCTGTATAATGTCTAGATGAGAACATGCCCTTTTGGTCATGATCTGTCAACCGTGAAACCCCAAATCTTTCAGCACAGTCTGCAGGTCATATTTGATATGGAGGGATTTCATTGTAGGATGACTCCGTATGATGTCTAGATGAAAACTTCCCCATTTGGTTGCGATTTGTCAACTGTGACGACTACCCGAGCCCAAAACCCGAAAAGCTTTTGCACAGTCTCCAGGTCAAATTTATGGAGGGATTTCATTGTAACATGGTAGGTTGCATTCATATAATGTCAAGATGAGAACGTCCCCTTTTGGACGCAATTGGGCAACTGTGATGGCAACAGGGGCCTGAAGCCCGAAAACCTTTAGCACAGTCTACAGGTCATATTTATGAAGGGATTTCATTGTAACTTGGTAGGATTACTCCAAATAATGTCTAGATGAGAACGTCCCCTTTTGGTCATGATCATTCAGCTTTTATGGCTGCCCAAGCCCAAAACTTTTAGCATAGACTATAGGTCGTATTTATGGAAGGATTTCATTGTAACTTATTAGATTGACTCCATAATGCCTAGATGATGACATCCCCTTTTGGTCATGATTGGTCAACTGTGATGGCTTCAGGGGCCCAAAGCCCGAAAACCTTGAGCACAGTCTACAGGTCATATTTATGAAGGGATTTTATTGTAACTTTGTAGGATCACTCCAGATAATGCCCAGATGAGAACGTCCCCTTTTGGTCGCAATCATTCAACCATGATGGCTTCCCGAGCCAAAAACCTAAAAAACTTTAGTACAGACTACAGGTCGTATTTGTGAAGGGATTTCCTTGTAACTTGGTAGAATGACTGAATGGGTATAATGTCGAGATGAGGACGTCCCCTTTTAGTTGCAATCAGTCAACCATGATGGCTACACAGGCTTGAAGCCTGAAAACCTTTAGCACAGTTTACAGGCCATATGTATGAAGGGATTTCATTGTAACTTGATAGGATGACTCGTTTTGGAATATTTATTCACTGTTACTTGGTAACTTTCGTTGACATACATTAACTGTGAGGGCCACAAACATTAACTGTGAGGGCCACATTAACCCACCCCTTAGTTCTTTAGTACAGTCTACACCTCATATTATTTTTAGTTCATCTTGACAAAGTCAAGCTGAGCTAATCTCATCGCTCTCCGTCCGTCATCCGTCAACATCATGTTTTGGTGTTCTCCAAAGCTACTGGGTCAATTCAAGTGAAAGTTTGTGTGAGTGATGGTCCCAGAGGGGCATTTCATTTTTAGCTTAATTTGACATAGTCAAGATAAGCTATTGCCATCACGCATGCGGAAGTCTGTTAGTCTGTGACGTCTGTTCACATTTTCCTTCAGCACGGGCTACACCCCGCAGTTCTTGTCTGATCGTCACGAAATTTCATATGCAGGTTTGGGGTCATGTCTAGATGAGAACGTCCCCTTTTGGTCGCGATCAGGCAACCGGTATGGCTGCCCGAGCCCAAAACCCGAAAACCATTAGCACAGTCTACAGGTCGTATTTATGAAGGGATTTCATTGTAACTTGGTAGGATGCCTCTGTATAATGCCTAGATGAGAACGTCCCCTTTGGGCATGATCTATCAACCGTGATGGCTGCCCAACCCCGAACCCCAAAACTTTTAGCACAGTCTGCAGGTCATGTTTAATGTGGAGGGATTTGATTGTAACTTGGTAGGATGACTCCTTATGATGTCTAGATGAGAATTTCCCCATTTGGGCATGATCTGCCAACCGTGACGACTGCCCGAGCCCAAACCCCGAAAACTTTTAGCACAGTCTGCAGGTCATATTTATTGAGGAATTTCATTGTAACTTGGATGGGTTGACTTCATACAATGTCTAGATGAGAAAGTCCCCTTTTGGACGTGATTGGTAAACTGTGACGGCTACAGGGGCCCGAAGCCCGAAAGCCTTTAGCACAGTCTAGAGTTCATATTTATGAAGGGATTTCATTGTAACTTGGTAGGATGACTCCAAATAATGTCTAGATGAGAACGTCCCATTTTGAATTCGATCATGCAGCCTTGATGGGTGCCCGAGCCCAAAAACCTTTAGCATAGGCAAAAGGTCATATTCATTACAATGATTTCATTGTAACCTGTTAGGTTGAATCCATATAATGCCTAGATGATGACATCCCCTTTTGGTCGTGATTGGTCATTTGTAATGGCTACAAGTGCCCGAAGCCCAAAAACCTTGAGCACAGTCAACAGGTCATATTTATGAAGGGATTTCATTGTAACTTCGCAGGATCACTCCAGATAATGCCCAGATGAGATTGTCCCCTATGGTTGCGATCATTCAGCCATGATGGCTGTCCGAGCCTGAAGCCCGAAAACCTTTAGCACAGTCTACAGGTCATATTTATGAAGGGATTTCATTGTAACTTCTTAGGATCACTCCAGATGATGCTCAGATGAGATTGTCCCCTATGGTTGCGATCATTCACCCATGATGGCTACCCAAGCCCGAAGCCCGAAAACCTTTAGCACAGTCTACAGGTCATATTTATGAAGGGATTTCATTGTAACTTGGTAGGTTAACTTCATATAATGTCTAGATGAGAACGTCCCCTTTTGGACATGATTGGGCAACTGTGACGGCTAAAGGTGCCCGAAGCCCGAAAACCTTTAGCACAGTCTACAGGTCATATTTATGAAGGGATTTCATTGTAACTTGGTAGGTTAACTTCATATAATGTCTAGATGAGAACGTCCCCTTTTTGACATGATTAGGCAACTGTGACTCTGCTAAATGTGCCCAAAACCCGAAAACCTTTAGCACAGTCTACAGGTCATATTTATGAGGGAATTTCATTGTAACTTGGTTGGATGACTCCAAATTATGTCTAGATGAGAACGTCCCATTTTGATCGCGATCATTCAGCCTTGACGGGTGCCCGAGCCCAAAAACCTTTCGCATAGGTAAAAGGTCATATTTATGGAAGGATTTCATTGTAACCTATTAGGTTGACTCCATATAATGCCTAGATGATGACATCCCCTTTTTGTCGTGATAGGTCATCTGTGATGGCTACAAGTGCCCGAAGCTCGAAAAACTAGAGCACAGTCTACAGGTCATATTTATGAAGGGATTTCATTGTAACTTTGTAGGATCACTCCAGATGATGCCCAGATGAGAATGTCCCCTTTTGGTTGCGATCATTCAACCATGATGGCTGCCCAAACCCCAAAACCTTTAGCATAGTCTATTGGTCATATTTATGGAAGGACTTCATTGTAACCCGTAAGTTTGACTCAATATAATGCCTAGATGATGACATCCCCTTTTGGTCGTGATTGGTCAACTGTGACGGCTTCAGGGGCCCAAAGCCCAAAAACCTTGAGCACAGTCTACAGGTCATATTTATGAAGGGATTTCATTGTAACTTTGTAGGATCACTCCAGATGATGCCCAGATGAGAATGTCCCTTTTTGGTTGCGATCATTCAACCATGATGGCTGCCAGAGCCCAAAGCCCAAAAACCTTTAGCACAGTCTACAGGTCATATTTATTAAGGGATTTCATTGTAACTTGGTGGGTTGACTTCATATAATGTCTAGATGAGAACGTCCCCTTTGGACGCAATTGGGAAACTGACGGCTACAGGGGCCCGAAGCCCGAAAACCTTTAGCACAGTCTACAGGCCATATTTATAAAGGGATTTTAATGTAACTTGATAGGATGACTCGCTTTGGAATAATTTCACTGTAACTTGGTAACTTTTGTTGATATACGTTAACTGTAAGGGCCACATACATTAACTGTAAGGTCATATTAACCCACCCCTCAGCTCTTTAGTACAGTGTACACCTCATATTATTTTTATCATAAGCATAGCATACAGGGAACAGAAATGAACATATTCCCAATTATCACAATTCTTGTCTTATTTCATAATCCTTTCATAAACATTGAACATTATCCTTTTCATCAACCACAACACACAAGTTAAGCTACAGTGTCATTGACACTTTCATTGGTCAACTCATCATGCCTTGCCCCATAGGGAGGGAGGGAGTGGGGGAAAATGCTCCAAAATATTTTAAAAATCTTCTCAAGAACCAGTGTGTACAATGACTTGATATTTGCTATGGAGCTTGTGTATGAGGTGTAGAATCAAGTTTGTTCAAACGAAGGTCTTGAAGTAATATTTGGCTTTGTAATTGGAGGGGTAAGATTTTTGGCCCCGCCCAAAATTTCTATTTTCTGAACCAATGGTCTGGTATGAACCAAATTTGGTTTGTGGTATTATTGGGTCATAAATGCTTGACCCATGCAAAAAAAAAATTCCTGCATCCCCATGGGAACCCTGGGAGCTAAAAATATAAATATTTTCAAACACCCATATTTCACAAACCACACGGAACAGAGAGCTGAAGGCTTATATTTCGACACGAGTCCGTGAATCGATTCATGTAAATATTCGCGCACACAAAACTATGAGAATCTACTTGGATTCGAATGATCTCAGTACCAAGATGCGCGCAAAACATGGACAGGAATGAAGTCGCAGTGACTGAATAAGCATGTATCCACAACACGCCAAATTAGCACTGAATGACACAGATAATAGAACAGTAAACTGACAGAATTTCTCAAAACGGCATGTGCTGTATGCTCACTATTATTCAAAACTGGAATCACTCTGCTGTTGCAAAGTGTTTGTTTCTCTTTCATCTGGCGTCAGTCTCTTTCATCCTGCTGTCGCTGTTCAGTGAAATGGGCCGCACTGTGAACTCGCACAAATTGTTTGAAGATTCGTTCCTGGTTAATTTCAGAGTTCCGCAAGAGACAATTCAACCCCCACACCCCTTACTTCATGAATAAAATGCGCCGGACCAACTTGGTAACGCTTTATAGCATTTTTACTTTTGGAGTGTCGAGACTCATTAAAAAACCTCAGTGACAAACAAACCTCCATTATTATCCCTTCTGGGACTCCACCACTGAACCACCAGCCTGCACATCCAAAAACTATGTAATAGTAAGAAAATTGAGTATTTTAAGAGATCATTCATTTGCTCCACCTTCCCACCCCTAACAGTTATGCATACAGTAACTGTATGCATTATTGCTAGGGGCGAGAAGGCGAAGCAATTGAATGATCCTTGTCAAGTTGAGTAGAAGATGTCATGGGCGACGGACCCCTCCTAAAAGAGACCACTTCCCATTTACTGCCATTATTTTTAAAGCATCGTGGAAATCCCTCATAAACAGGCTGATCGCGCTTCAGAGGTGATCACTTGTGACAGTGTAGTTTCAAACTACACTGTCACCGGCGAAGACCCCTGAAACGCGACTTGCAACCACCATTTTCGAACGAAATAAACAAGTTTTACCTGTTGTGCCACAGTGGACAGTAAACAACCACAGAAGCAACAATATTTACCCCCCCCCCCCCCCCCCTCACTCATCCCCCCCCCCCTCCCCCACGACCCACCGCTAAATTTCGATCTTCACATCATATCTATTAATATCACACTTTCATCATCACGGGACCGTGTTCTTTTTATTTGCCCCTCCTCGCAAACATCACATTGCCCCCCCCCCCCCTCCCCCTCGCCCCATTACGCGTCATCACTGGTTACTTTGCCTCGGAAGTGTATTTGGTAAAATATCCATGCACACTCCGGGTCCTAATATTGATTCATAGGGCGACGCTTAGCTATGCCACTCACAATATTAACATGCACCGTGCGTTTTCAAGGCTTGTTACTGTGCCACTGACAGTAATATACCTTCGAAATGTACATACATGTTGTTGGACCAAATGGATCATCGATGCTTGTGCTGTTTTCTAACGTCTACAAAAATTGATGACGGTTCAAGACATTTCTTCAGACTTGGTTGAAGAATTCTGTGTACACGTCACCAGTTAGATCTGTTATTGTTCACACGTGCAGTGCTCATTTTAAATCTGCTGAGCTTTCGTGGTAACGGTAAATGTTGAGAAATGAAAGAAAGCAGTGAGTTATAACACTCGTGCAACTGTCCCAACTGATTCATTTTTCATGTACACATAGTTTCACTTTGAAGATCCTCCATCGTGTGGTAGCAGTATCATAGTGCTACTATACGGTGGAAGATTTTCACATTTTCCAAGCAGTTGAACCAGTAATTCTGTTCTGAAATTTGTGTGTAGTATTCGAGTCGCACTGTCACATGTCCGACAGTCGGAATTCAGTTTTGGAAACGTGGAGGATTTGAACCAGCATGGTCAGCTAAGATAAATTGTGTACTGTTTTATTACTCTCCAGACCATTCAAATCAAGTAACGGTTAACAGTTACTGTTGCCAGTGTTGGTGAGACACAGGCCTGGCATTCTAAAAAATGCAGGAGGGCAAAAAATCACTCTCCTCAATCAGCTTAGGAGAGCAATTAGCTTTACACAGCATTTTAAGTATCCAGTTGAATGAACTCATTGAAACTGAAACCAACAGACTATTACATCAGTGATTTTATTAACTTTACTAAGGTAAAGCGGAATCTCTTAGACATCTAGATGTCTCACTCAACAACCGAACACACACTTGACAAGACCTGTGTGTGTACCCAGACCTGTTGTCCAAGAAAGTCATACGCCTACCACTACCACCTTCAACCTCCCAAGGGGGGTTGAAGGTGGTAGTGGTAGGCTTATGACTTTCTTGGACAACAGGTCTGCTTGAATCTACAGTCACATCCTGGTGCAAGTGCATCAAGTGACAGGATAGTAGTAATGGTAGCATATTATAGTGTCAATATTCCTTGAATAATTACCCCTCAAACTGTGATGTCAGTTGTTGAACTTGAAACTGACAGAAAAAAAAATATTGCTGTGACCCATTTTGCTTCAGATGATTGCAACTGTCTTTGGGTATGGTTGCAGCCATTAACTTTTAACACTAAACCACTTTCAAAATGAAATTACGTGATGTTATGTGACTTCGAAGTTAAATTACATTTTTGCTTTACAACAAAAATTTAATGTGAGCATAAATCTCAATCATCCCAGACCAAAATATTTAGGAGGGCAATTTTTCGCTCTCCTTAATTCTTTCAGGAGGGCAGTAAGGAGAGCTAAAAAATCGCTCTCCTGAAATTGCCAAGCCTGGAGACAGAATTAAATTTGAATTTTTGAAACAAGCTGTGAAAAAAACGTAATTTTCATCTTTAAAAAAATAAGAGGATTTTCACCCAAAAACCATCAGAACACCTCATTTAATTGTGCATTTCAAAATTTTTTCTAGGTGGGTGGGAGGGGGTGGGGGATCTGCTTGCAAGGATCGTTGGATTCTCGTAACTACATTTACGAGAATCCATTTGGATTCTCGTAAATTTAGACGAAATATAAGGCCTGGGGCTGTTATTTGGTATGAAGTATCCTTAGGACCAGTAGAATTGAATGGTAAAAAAAAAATTGCCATCGGTTATGGTTATGTTAGGGTGTTCTGTAATGGGCATCGAAAAAATGCTGAGTCAGCATATTTGCAAAAATTAAAACAAATCTTTTCTTCAGAACCAGTCATCAGAATCTTTTGATATTTGGTATACAGCATTCATAAGGGGGTCAGATAAAAGTTTGTTGAAATAAAGCTCATTGGTTCATATTTAGGCTCTCTATAGGAGCCCGAAGTTTTAACATAGGGTA
Organism: Pictodentalium vernedei; assembly: GCA_031216915.1. Classification (NCBI taxonomy): domain Eukaryota; kingdom Metazoa; phylum Mollusca; class Scaphopoda; order Dentaliida; family Dentaliidae; genus Pictodentalium; species Pictodentalium vernedei. The sequence continues at coordinate 179,853,128 of CM062291.1, read as the reverse complement.
ATATGGGGAATATTCTTTAAAAATCTTCTTCTTCAGAACCACCAGTCAGAATCTTTTAATGTTTGGTATACATCATTTTTATGAGGGTCAGATTCAAGATTGTTCAAACCAAGTCCCTAGGTTAATATTTGGGCTTCCTACGGAAGCCCAAATTTTATCTTTGTTCAATTATCTTTGTTCAATATGGAGGGTAATTTAAAAAAATCTTCTTCAGATCCACCAGTCAGAATGTGTGATATTTGGTATGCAACATCTCTAAGGGGGTCAGATTCAAGTTTGTTCAAATCAGATCCCTAGGTATATATTTGGGCTCACTATGGTAGACCAAATTTTTACTTAGTGCAATATGAGGAAATTTCTTTAAAAATGTTCTTCTTCAGATCCACCAGTCGGAATGCTTTTATATTTGGTATACAACATCTCTAGGGGGGTCAGATTTCAGGTTGTTCAATTCGAGTGCCTAGGTTAATATTTGGGCTCCATATGGGAACATGAAATTTAACTTAGTACAATATGAGGGGATTTCTTCAAAAATCTTCATCGTCAGAATGCTTTCACATTTGGTATACAACATCTCTGGGGGGGGGGGGGGGGGGGGGGGGGGGGGGTCAGATTCAAGTTTGTTCAAATCAGATCCATAGGTTAATATTTGGGCTTGCTATGGTAGCCCAAATTTGAACTTGGTGCAATTCAAAGAAATTTCTTTACAATTTCTCTTCTTCAGATCCAACAGTCAGAATGCTTTCATATTCAGTACACAACATCTCTAGGGAAGTCAGATTCAACTGTGTTCAAATCAAGAGCCTGGGTTAATATTTGGGCTCTCTATGGTAGCCGGAATTGGCCATTTTGCTGAAGAATTAAAAATTTTGTATTCAGTACCCTCTAGAGGTGTGTAACTAAGATTAATCCACATAGGTTGTATCAAGGGGCTTCATAGGGGAGCTCTACATTTTACTTTATGATCAACTGAAGAAAAGGCATGATGCCCAGATTATTTTTGTCACTCCTGAGGGACTCAAGGATTGACAGTGTAGCCTATGGAGATGGCTTGCTTAATGTAGACTCATTCTTGGACTCTGTTTAAATTGTGTTCTGTTCAAGATGAGCGCTTCAGGCCCTGTGGGGCCCCTTGTTATTAAAAACATAGCATACAGGGAAAAGAAATTATTAATTATTAATTAAATCACAATTCTTGTCTTATTTCATAATCCTTTCATAAACATTGAAAATTATCCTTTTCATCAAACACAACACACAGACAAGTTAAGGTACAGTGTCATTGACACTTTCATTTTTAGCTCAACTTTGGCGAAGCCAAATTTGAGCTTATGCCATGGCCCGTCGTCCGTCTGTCCATCAACAATTGGATACGGCTCGGGCTAGAGGCCGTATTTATGAACCGATCTTTACAAAACTTCTTGGGTACCTTTGTTATGACCGTGGGACGAGAACGAGTGTTTTGGGGTGCAGTCCGAAATTCAAGATGGCTGCCAGCCACCATTTTGTACCGACGATGCAGAAATCTGTTTTTTGTACAGAACTTCCATATGAAAGCTCTGATTTGAATAATCTTTTGTATGAATGTTTAGTACCATTGGATACATCACATATAATATGGTTTTTTTTCTTGTGCGTAAATTATGCAAATTAGACTAACTTTGATGTTTTTTGGTGTTACTTTCAGCACTGTAAGTGCAAATGCCAATACGGCTCGGGCTAGAGGCCGTATTTATGAACCAATCTTTACGAAACTCCTTGGGTACCTTTGTTATCACCGTGGGACGAGAACGAGTGTTTTTGGGTCCGGTCCGAAATTCAAGATGGCCGATGGCAGCCATTTTGTACAAAATTTGGTGCAATCAGATTTTTGCACAGAACTTCCATATGAATGCGCTGATTTGAATAATTTTTTTGTGTGAATGTTTAGTACCATGGGATACATCACATATAATACAGGTTTTTTCTCGTGCAGAAATTATGCAAATTAGATGAACTTTGATTTTTTCAGTGCTACTTACACACAGTAAGTACGCATGTCAATACGTCTCGGGCTAGAGTCTGTATTTATGAACCGATCTTCACGAAACGTCTTGGGTACCTTTGTTATCGCCTTGGGACGAGAACGAGTGTTTCTGGATGCGGTCCAAAATTCAAGATGGCTGCCAGTGGCCATTTTGTTCCGAAATTAGGTCTAATCAGTTTTTTGTACACAACTTCTATACGGCTCAGGCTAGAGGCCGTATTTATGAACCGATCTTTACGAAACTTCTTGGGTACCTTTGTTATCACCGTGGGATGAGAACGAGTGTTTTGGGGTGTGGTCCGAAATTCAAGATGGCCACCAGCAGCCATTTTGTACCAAAATTAGTGCAATCAGTTTTTTGTACAGAACTTCTTTATGAAAGTTCTGATTTGAATAAATTTTTGTATGAATGTTTAGTAACATGGAATACATCACATATAGTACGGGTTTTTTTCTCGTGCAGAAATTATGCAAATTAGATGAACTTTGATTTATACAGTGCTACTTATACACTGTAAGTGCACATGTCAATACAGCTCGGGCTAGAGGCTGTATTTATGAACCGATCTTCACAAAACTTCTTGGGTACCTTTGTTATCACCTTGAGACGAGAACGAGTGTTTCTGGGTGCGGTCCAAAATTCAAGATGGCTGCCAGTGGCCATTTTGTACCGAAATTAGGTCCAATCAGTTTTTTGTCACAACTTCTACACAGCTCATATTTGTGAACTGATCTTCACGAAACTTCTTGGGTACCTTTGTTTTCACCTTGGGACAGGAATGAGTGTGTTTTGGGGTGCCTTTGTTATCACTGTGCTATGAGAACAAATATTTTGGGGTTCAGTCAGACCCACTTTGGGACTCAAAGATTTTTTTCTAGTTTAGCATCTTACTGTCACCCACCTTTACAATACTTTACCTATACATTTGTTACAGGCAACGGTCAGTATTTATGTACAGACTGTTACAATACTTTATATGTACCTTTGTTATCAGGTCATTACCTAGATGTTTGTCATTGCTGTGTCACATACTTTACATGTACATGTCTTTGTCTTGACAAGTTGAGCTACAGTGTCATTGACACTTTCATTGAGTTAGCACCAGCTAGTCTGGGCCATTGGTAAGTATAAAAAATATACAAATTGCTTAAAATTTATAATTTTCAACTGAAAAACAAATTTGACTCTTTACCTAAAAATAGAGATGGACACCTAAATTCTTTTTTATGCCCCCCGACTTTAGTCGGGTGGCATATAGTGATTGAAGTGTGCGTGTGTCCGACCGTCCATCCATCCGTCCGTCTGTCTGTCCGTGTGTGTCCGAGCCAGTAACTCGAAAACTGTTAGGGTCACAGTCATCAAACTTCACACAATTATAAAGGACTTGGGAGGATGTGTCACACACTATAGCCGAGTTCGTACCTTCAAGGTCAAGGTCACATTTCAAGGTCACACTAACAATTGGCCAATATTCGTGTCTCAGCCATAACTCGGAAACAAATCATAGTACAATTATTAAACTTTTCACAAATGTTAAGGACAGTCAGAAGGTGTATAATAGTTTCCGCCACATCTGCAAGGTGAAGGTCACAATTGACCTTCATATGTTCAGGGTCGCACATTGTGTCTCAAGCATAGCTCCAAAACTATTAGGGCTACAGTCATCAAACTTGACACAAATAAAAGGGACCATGGGAGGATGTGTCACACACCATAGCTGGGTTCATACCTTCAAAGTCAAGTTCACAATTCAAGGTCACGCTAAAAATCTGTCAATATTTGTGTCTCAGCCATAACTCAGAAACGAATCATAGTACAATTGTTAAACTTTTTACAAATGTTAAGGACAGTCAGAAGGTGTATAATAGTTTCCGCCACATCTGCAAGGTGAAGGTCACAATTGACCTTCATATGTTCAGGGTCGCACATTGTGTCTCAAGCATAGCTCCAAAACTATTAGGGCTACAGTCATCAAACTTGACACAATTAAAAGGGACCATGGGAGGATGTGTCACACACCATAGCTGGGTTCATACCTTCAAAGTCAAGTTCACAATTCAAGGTCACGCTAAAAATCTGTCAATATTTGTTTCTCAGCCATAACTCAGAAACGAATCATAGTACAATTGTTAAACTTTTTACAAATGTTAAGGACAGTCAGAAGGTGTGTCACGTATAATAGTTTCCGCCGCATCTGCAAGGTGAAGGTCACGGGGGGGGGGGGGGGGTATGTGTTACCTTAGTAACCTTAGTAACATTCTTCTTGTTTAATTACTAAAAACTAAAACAAAATTCATTTTTGCATCAAAAACATAACTTGTGATTCTTCTCCAATTATTAGTACAGGGATAATCATGGCCTTCTTGTCCGAGAACCACGACAAATCAGCGGCTGGCCAAAGTGTTATTATCAATTATTAACATTAATTATGCGCAAGCTTTATTTTATTTATTACCTGTGGGAACCCCGGGAAGTGAAGCTGTGCTTATTTACTGTGGTACACAAGTACTGTTTTACTGGTAAAATAGGACCCAGTCATCAAGCTTGGGGTAGAAGTCCTCTAAAATGGGCAACATCGATATATACGATTTACTAAACTTAACTTTAACTCCATGTTGTCACGATTAGCCATTGTGCAGTAATAAATAAATAAATACTTTTGTTTAGTATGTTGAAAGTATATTTGATAGCTCTCTGAACTCTGTCATACAGAGTATATTTGGTTAAATATCAAACTGCATTATGGGAAATATTTACTAATGAAAACTTTGCCATTTTGACATGAAAGTGAAGAGGGTTAATTACCTTTCTATCATGGATGTTTGTATTTTTTTTTATTCGTGCATACTTAGTGCACATCCTGTTTGCTGTTGCAAAAAACTTGCCATCAAAGTAGGATTTATCAATTTAGCATACCAGCAGGATGATTTTTGTACAAGCAGAGATTATAAACAAAAATTCGATACAGCTACAGTGATGGTAACTATCCAGAAGTCAGGGTTTCTGATTTTTTAGCTTAACCTGACAGTCAAAATAAACTATTGCCTTCATGTGTGCGGAAGTCTGTGAGTGTCAGTCTGTTCACATTTTCTTTTGCACAGGCTACACCCTGTAGTTCTTGCCCGACCATCACAAAATTTCATATGCAGGTTCGAGGTCATGTCTAGATGAGAACATCCCCTTTTGGTCATGATTGGTCAACCGGGACGGCTACGTGGGCCCAAAACCCCCAAAAACCTTTAGCACAGTCTAGAGGTCATATTTATGAAGGGATTTCATTGTAACTTGGTAGGATGACTCTGAATAAGGTCTAGATGAGAGCATCCCCTTTTGGTAATGATTGCCCAGCTGTGACGGCTGCACAGGCCCAAAACCCCAAAACCTTTAGCACAGTCTACATATTTATGAAGGGATTTTATTGTAACTTCGTAGGATGACTCTGTATAATGTCTAGATGAGAACGTCCTATTGTGGTCAGTTTCAGTCAACCATGACAGCTGCAGGGGCATGTTAGCTGGATTCCTTTAGCACTGACTACAGCTTGCATTTATGAAGGGATTTCATTGCAAATTTGTAGGATGACTCAGTATAATGTCTAGATGAGAACGTCGTATTTTGGCCATGATCAGTCAACCGCGATGGCAGCGATCAGTCAACTGTGATGGCCGCGATCAGTCAACCGCGATGGCCACGATCAGTCAACTGTGATGGCCGCACACGCCTGTGACCTAGATTTGTATAGTATAGTCTGCAGTTCATATTTATGAAGCGATTTCATTGTAAGTTGGAAGGATAACTTGGTATGATGTGTAGATGAGACTGTCCTATTTTGGTCACGATCGGTCAGCCATTACCGCCGCCTGGTCACGTGACCTAGATTCCTTTAGCTCTGTATACAGATTGTTTTTATAAAGGGATTTCATTGTAACTTGGTAGGATGACACGTTTTGGAATGAATTTACTGTAACGTGGTAACTTTGGTTGACATACATTACTTGTGAGGCCCACATTAACCCAGGCCTCAGTTCTTTAGTACAGTCTCTACCTCAATTTATTCTTATTGAAAACATAGCATATAGGGAACAGAAATTAACATATTTTGAATTATCACAATTTTTGTCTTATTTCATAATCCTTTCATAAACATTGAACATTATCCTTTTCATCAAACACTACACACAGTCAAGTTAAGCTCCAGTGTCATTGACACTCAGGCTTATCATTTTAAAAATTGCAGGAGGGCCATTATGGTTCACCTCAAATCACCCCAGGAAGGCCATTTTGGGTTCACCCAAAATGACCCCAGGAGGTCCATTTATGGTTTGCGGGGGCCATTTTGTTTCAGCCTGCTGGGTAGACAACTAATATCATTTTAAGGTACATGGTTTGTGTAATTATGATGTACGTCATCATGTAATGTATAGATGCAGGCTTGAATATTTGGATGCAAGATACCAGGTTACCCATGACACTCACGAACAGTGAGTGTTATAGTTATCTTGGATCCAAATAACCAAGCCTGTATCTATACATTACATGATGTCTGTACAAGCAAGTGCACTGTGCTCGCTCACCGCCAGATGCTGATAACAGGGGCGAATCAGTCAGATTTGGGGGACGAATCGTCCAGACTTTGATTTTGGGAAGAAACGTCCCAAGCACATCATCAGGGGTCGAAGTGGCTTGGGGATGATACATCCCTTAATCGCACGTGACACGAGAGTTGTCTCAGTCAGATTTACATTGTAATAACTAATTACAACTGTCATTGGGTGACTGCATCGACAACACACTACAAACTTCACAAATTGCGCTTTGTTACCTTCTTCAATCCGCGAAAATTGCCATTTGAGATAACCGATTTTGAGGTGCCTTCGACTGAATTAATGGGCCGTAGAAATCATGGTTAAGCTGATGTTTACCGTCGACAGAATTTTGAACTGAGGTGGGCGACTGTGGCCTGGGGCGATCGCCTGCCTCAAAATGACAAGCTTGGACACTTTCATTGTTATTTACATCGATAAGTCTTATTGAAGAACTTCATTGCATTGAATGCAGTTGATATCATCAGTCTTTGCCGAAAATCATTGTCTCTTTAACTATGAGCTTAACTCTTTACCTAACAACGGTCAGAACCAACCAGTGCTATTTATAATATTTAGATTTCATACTTTATTTCAAGTATTTGCCTCAGAAACAGCTTATATCCCCTCATTGGAAAGAGCTTGTTCCAGTGGGGGATCATAAGCTATGTTTTAGAGGTGAAAAATTAAAATGTTTAATTGAAGAATTGTTTTTAGCTTAACTTGACATAGTCAAAATAAGCTATTGCCATCACGCGTGCGGAAGTCTGTTAGTCTGTGAGTCTCTTAGTCTGTGAGTCTGTGACGTCTGTTCACATTTTCCTTTAGCACGGGCTACACCCCGCAGTTCTTGTCTGATCGTCACGAAATTTATATGCAGGTTTGGGGTCATGTCTAGATGAGAACGTCCCCTTTTGGTCGCGATCGGGCAACCGGTATGGCTGCCCGAGCCCAAAACCCGAAAACCATTAGCACAGTCTACAGGTCGTATTTATGAAGGGATTTCATTGTAACTTGGTAGGATGCCTCTGTATAGTGCCTAGATGAGAACGTCCTCTTTTGGGCATGATCTATCAACCGTGATGGCTGCCCAACCCCGAAACCCCAAAACTTTTAGCACAGTCTGCAGGTCATGTTTAATGTGGAGGGATTTGATTGTAACTTGGTAGGATGACTCCTTATGTCTAGATGCGAATTTCCCCATTTGGGCATGATCTGCCAACCGTGATGACTGCCCGAGCCCAAAACCCGAAAACCATTAGCACAGTCTGCAGGTCATATTTATTGAGGAATTTCATTGTAACTTGGTGGGTTGACTTCATACAGTGTCTAGATGAGAAAGTCCCCCTTTGGACGTGATTGGGCAACTGTGACGGCTACAGGAGCCCGAAGCCCGAAAACCTTTAGCACAGTCTACAGGTCATATTTATGAAACGATTTCATTGTAACTTGGCAGGATGACTCCAAATAATGTCTAGATGAGAACGTCCCATTTTGATCGCGATCATGCAGCCTTGATGGGTGCCCGAGCCCAAAAACCTTTAGCATAGGCAAAAGGTCATATTTATGGAAGGATTTCATTGTAACCTGTTAGGTTGACTCCATATAATGCCTAGATGATGACATCCCCTTTCGGTCGTGATTGGTCAGTTGTGATGGCTACAAGTGCCCGAAGCCTGAAAACCTTGAGCACAGTCTACAGGTCATATTTATGAAGGGATTTCATTGTAACTTCTTAGGATCACTCCAGATGATGCTCAGATGAGATTGTCCCCTATGGTTGCGATCATTCACCCATGATGGCTACCCAAGCCCGAAGCCCGAAAACCTTTAGCACAGTCTACAGGTCATATTTATGAAGGGATTTCATTGTAACTTGGTAGGTTAACTTCATATAATGTCTAGATGAGAACGTCCCCTTTTGGACATGATTGGGCAACTGTGACGGCTAAAGGTGCACGAAGCCCGAAAACCTTTAGCACAGTCTACAGGTCATATTTATGAAGGGATTTCATTGTAACTTGGTAGGTTAACTTCATATAATGTCTAGATGAGAACGTCCCCTTTTGGACATGATTGGGCAACTGTGACGGCTAAAGGTGCCCGAAGCCCGAAAACCTTTAGCACAGTCTACAGGTCATATTTATGAGGGGATTTCATTGTAACTTGGTAGGATGACTCCAAATAATGTCTAGATGAGAACGTCCCCTTTTGATCGCGATCATTCAGCCTTGATGGGTGCCCGAGCCCAAAAACCTTTAGCTTAGGTAAAAGGTCATATTTATGGAAGGATTTCATTGTAACCTATTAGGTTGACTCCATATAATGCCTAGATGATGACATCCCCTTTTGGTCGTAATTGGTCAGCTGTGTTGGCTACAAGTGCCCGAAGCCCAAAAACCTTGAGCACAGTCTACAGGTCATATTTATGAAGGGATTTCATTGTAACTTCATAGGATCATTCCAGATGAGATTGTCCCGTTTGGTTGCGATTATTCAACCATGATGGCTGCCGAAGCCCGAAAACCTTAAGCACAGTCTACAAGTCATATTTGTGAAGGGATTTCATTGTAACTTGGTAGGTTGACTTCATATAATGTCTAGATGAGAACGTCCCCTTTTGGACATGTTTGGGCAACTTTGAAGGCTAAAGGTGCCCGAAGCCCAAAAACCTTTAGCACTGTCTACAGGTCATATTTATGAAGGGATTTCATTGTAACTTGGTAGGTTGACTCCAAATAAGGTCAAGATGAGAACGTCCCATTTTGGCCATGATCATTCAGCCTTGATGGGTGCCCGAGCCCAAAAACCTTTAGCATAGGCAAAAGGTTATATTTATAGAAGGATTTCATTGTAACATTGTTAGGTTGACTCCATATAATGCCTAGATGATGACATCCCCTTTTGGTCGTGATTGGTCAACTGTGATGGCTACAGGTGCCTGAAGCCCGAAAACCTTGAACACAGTCTACAGGTCATATTTATGAAGGGATTTCATTGTAACTTCGCAGGATCACTCCAGATGATGCCCAGATGAGATTGTCCCCTTTGGTTGCGATCATTCAACCATGATGGCTGCCCAAGCCCGAAGCCTGAAAACCTTTAGCACAGTCTAAGGTCATATTTATGAAGGGATTTCATTGTAACTTGGTAGGTTGACTTCATGTAATGTCTAGATGAGAACGTCTCCTTTTAGACACGAGTGGGCAACTGTGACAGCTTCAGGGGCCCAAAGCCCGAAAACCTTTAGAACAGTCTACAGGTCATAATTATGAAGGGATTTTATTGTAGCTTGGTAGGATGACTCCAAATAGTGTCCAGATGAGAACGTCCCCTTTTGGTCACGATCATTCAGCCTTGATGGCTGCCTGAGCCCAAAAACCTTTAGCATGTCTGTAGGTCGTATTTATGGAAGGATTTCATTGTAACTTGTTAGGTTGACTCCATATAATGCCTAGATGATGACATCCCCTTTTGGTCGTGGTTGGTCAACTGTGATGTCTATAGGTGCCTGAAGCCCGAAAACCTTTAGCACAGTCTACAGGTAATATTTATGGAGGGATTTCATTGTAACTTGGTAGGTTTACTTCATATAATGTATAGATGAGAACGTCCCCTTTGGACGCAATTGGGAAACTGACGGCTACAGGGGCCCGAAGCCCGAAAACCTTTAGCACAGTCTACAGGCCATATTTATGAAGGGATTTTAATGTAACTTGATAGGATGACTCATTTTGGAATAATTTCATTGTAATTTTGTTGATATATGTTAACTGTGAGGGCCACATATATTAACTATGAGGTCATATTAACCCACCCCTCAGATCTTTCGTACAGTGTACACCTCATATTATTTTTATCATAAACATAGCATACAGGGAACAGAAATGAACATATTCCCAATTATCACAATTCTTGTCTTATTTCATAATCCTTTCATAAACATTGAACATTATCCTTTTCATCAAACACAACACACAAGTTAAGCTACAGTGTCATTGACACTTTCATTGCATGTGTCGTCTTGTATTCATGTTGGGTAGAGGGTTAAATAATTATGTTCTTCCTTGATAGCAGACTTGACATACTGAGGACCCTTAATTGCTAGATTAACTATTATTCTCAGAATTATTTTCCATTAGCAGTTGTTTTGTTACAGTATAATGGAGATTGTATTGTCATAAGCTATGTATAAGCATAAGCTGTTTATAGGAAGCAAAAGATGAAAAAAAAATTGAATAATAAGACTATTTAAAAAAAAAATCATTGATACTATTTTGCAGTTGTTACTTGTAGGACTAAAAATTTAACCAACTGCGTCTTTTCTCACTGAGCTCTTGTCAGACAAGATATAGGTGGTTAAATTTGCAACTGCAGTAAGGTAAATTTTGACTGCTGAAAACATTTTTTTTCCCTGAATAGTATAAGGAATTCAAACTCTTCAGAGATTGTTTCGAGGAACAACAAATAAAAAAGAAAAAAATGCAACCCTCATAAAATGGAGAGAAATTTGCCTGAGAAGCAAGCAATTTTTAATCAAGTTTTAAAAAAAAACTCAACCTATGGTCTGGTGAAGTCAGTGTATTTGTGGGTTGTTGAGCGGGCAGGTATCACCTTTCTGATTTAAATGATAATTTTAAATAAATATCAATGGATCTGGTCAATATTTGGTTTTCAAAACTTTCTTAACAGTGTTTTGCTTGAGTATAAAAACCAGCACGGTTTGGCCATACTGAGGGAATTTTTTTTTTAATTAATTTTCACCTGTTTTCAGCTCATTAGCATGATAACTTGAACAAATATCAATGGTCAATTGTTATTCGAAAAAGTGCTAAGTCATCATTTTTCAAAAAGTAAAAAGATCTTTTTCTCCAAAACAACCAATCATAATCTTTTAACATTTGGTATCTAACATTCTTAGGGATGTCATATTGAAGTTTGTTAAACAAAAACCTTGGGTTAAAATTTGGGCTACATACAAGAGACCCCCATTTTTATATGTCCATTTGAAAAATGGTCGTATTATGTAATCAGTCTGTCTGTCCAATTTGTCCATCCGTCCATCTGTCTGTCCCTTAACATTTTTGGTTTCCGATCTATTTGTATTTGTTTATTTATTGGTGTTTAAGGTCACATACTTATGCACAATGGCTAATCATGACCGTGACAGTTTTATGGTTGGGGGAAGCTGGAGAGAACCACCGAGCAACGACGAGCAGCTGCCAGCTCCCTAACATTGTAACTCCGCACTGCAGCACAGGCAGGATTAGATTTGTTGAAGACTTGCGCACCATCAACGTGCAGTACGCCTTAGTTCACGGCGTCATCGTGCCCCATGTGAACAATCAGGGTTAAGTGCCTTGCCAAAGGACACAACACGGGAGTCCGAATCGATCGCTCAAATGGTCACTCATCTGCTTAACTTTGATGATCTGACGAGAACCGGTTACCGCAATGCCACTGCGCCACATTGGTTTCCGATCAATAACTCCACTTTGGATTATTTGATCTCAACCAAACTTGGTATGTGTATTACTCAGCTAGTAATACAGGCCAAGTTCGAATATGAGTTCCCTCCAATTATATTTACATGAGTTACGGTCCTTTTTCAGCTCAGAATTTGACCATCTATTAACATTTGTGGTTTCCAACCGTTAACTCCAATTTGGCTTATTTGATCTCAACCAAAGTTGGTACAATTCAAAATGGCTAACAGGCGGTGCTCTTGTTAACACTTGTAATGGGAAAACACCAAGTCAGCATGGTTTCAGAAATTTAAAAGTCTTCTTCAGAACCGCTGGTCAGAATCTTTTGATAGATTGAATACAATATCCCCAGGGGGATCAGATTAGAGTTTATTCAAATCAACACTCATTTTAACACTTGGTAATGAAAAAATGCTGAGTCAGCATCTTCCTAAAAATTAAAAAAATCTTTTGATATTTGTTATACAGCATCCTCCGTGGAGTCGAATTCAAGTTTATTCAAATCATTGCTCTCTTTAACTTAACTTAACAACTTCAAGTAAGAGCTATTGGGATGGGTTGCAATCCGTCATCTGTTAGTAGATTCCTCAGCCCGTCCACAATTCCTTTTGCATGCCCTACAGGCCTCAGCTTTCACTCGATTAGTTCTAAATTTCATACATGGCTTTGGGGCAATATCTAGATGGGAGCTATTGAATCACTCACCTTCTGTCGGTCCATCGTCTGTCATCCATGAACATTGTGTTTGCACCTGCCCCCTGAACCAGTTTTAGTTATATTTGAGGTGATTGCTTGTTTTGACATCGCATTTTTTTTTTTTCAAATCAACTTGCTCAGCTTCATAGGGAGGGGGATGGGGAAAATCCACCAAAATTCTTTAAAAATCTTCTCATGAGCCAGTAGGTACTGTGACTTGTTATTGGGTAGGGAGCTTCCTTCTGAGGTGTAGAATCAAGTTTGTCCAAACAAAGTTTGTGGATCAATATTTGCCTTTGTAATGGGAGGGGCAAGATTTTTGGCCCCTCTCAAAATTTCTATTTTCTGAACCGATGGTCTGATTTGAACCAAGATTGATATGTGGTATCGTTGAGTCATAAGTACTTGATTCATGCCAAAAGAATTTCCTGTTTCCCCATGGGAATCCCCGTGGGAACTCCAGGAGATAAGAATAGAAATATTTTCAAATGCTGATATTTCCCAAACCACACGGAACAAAGAACTGTTGTTTGGTATGAAGCATGCATTTGAGCTGCAGTGTCATTGACACTTTCATTATAAATTTTTATGAGTTTCAAAAATTGTATAAAACTAAATCGTGTGAAAGTAAACTTTGAAAAAAAATGATATTTTACAGGATGGTAAGCTTGCTGAGAATTGTATACTGAGAGAATTTTTAGTTCAAGTCAGGAAAAAGAAGCAAGAGGTATGTGCTATTTTATTTGACTATAAAGTGAAAAATTAAATTTGCTGTAAGTGTATTAATAGTAACAGTTAACCCTTTACCCAACGCAGACGATATCAAAATTTATTATTTTAAATTTCATTTTTTCAAACTTTTCAAAAAATTTCAACAAAATCATATCATGTGACCCCTTGTTGGGACGAGCTCGTTGAGCTTGTTCCAACGAGGGGTCACATGATATGGTTTTGTTGAAATTTTCCGAAAAATAATATTTTTTCAACTGCTGAATTTGCATATTACGCAGGCGGATGCGTCCGATTCGTTGGGTGAAGGGTTAAGTGGATAATATATATTCTGGATGTCAAAGTCTGGTGTTATGCAGTCTTAAAATTACACCAATGCCCAGTAGTGCACTTGTCTCCATGGTTAGATAATTTTTTTGAGAACAAGACATTTTAAAAAAAAAAAAATTATTTTTAATATTGCAGAAATTGGATGAATTGTCTCGAGAATTGCAACTGATTGATGAAGATTGTGAGAGAGTAGAGGTAAAAGTACATTTTGTTTTGATATTCTCTAAGTTGGAAGACGTTCTCCCATAAGTGTGAATTTTTAAAATGTCATGACAGTTTTAAACATTACACTTGCTACAGAATGACCAGAGCATTTTCACATTGTAAGTTCTTTCTTCCAAACCATTGTGGGACAGAAAATGTTTCTAAGTTGAAAGAATGAAAAAGGGCCATAACTCTGGGACAAATTATTGGACAGAACCCATTCCTTGTGCATTTCCATTCTTCCATGTGGGTCTATCAGCATACCAAAGGAGATCCAAATCTGACCGATGGCTTTGAAATTACAATCCAGAACATACTGAAACCAGAAAAATTGAAATTTTCTATGTCGGAAAAGGCCCGTAACTTTAGAAAAATAATGGGACAAACCCCGCTACTTATGGATATTTTTTTGCAAAGTGGGTCCAAAATTAATTGGATGGAACCCATATTCGAACTTGGTCTGTATTACTAGCTGGGTAATACACATACCAACTTTGGTTGAGATCAAATAATCCAAACTGGAGTTATCGGTCGGAAATCAATTTCCATTACCAATTTTCAATTTAAATTGTTCAAAGTCCCATAACTCAGGGAGAAACCCCCAGGCGAGGCCAGAATTCGAACTTGATCTGTATTTTCACCTGGGAAGTTTGCATACAAAATTTAAAATTGATACCAAAATCCAAACCAATTGTTTACACACAGACAGACAGGCAGATAGACAGACGACAGACCATTTACATAATACAACCATTTTTACAAATGGGTGTATAAAAAAAAAAAATCACTCTTTACCTGATTTAAAAAAAAAATTGCCAGAAAATCAATTAATTTGTGTGGCCTTGTAGAAATTTGATCTTCTCATGAACCAGTGGGTACAGTGACTTGATATTTGGTAAGGAGGTTCCTTTTGAGTTGTTGAATCAAATTTGTTAAAACGAAGTTCGTGAAGCAATATTTGTCATTGTAATGGGAGGTGCAAGATTTTGGGCCCTGCCTAAAATTTCTATTTTCTGAACCGATGGTCTGATTTGAACTAAATTTGGTATGTGGTGTTATTGGGTCCTAGAACTTGACTTTTTCAAAAAAAAATTTCCTGTGGGAACCCCAGGAGCTAAAAATAGATATATTTTCAAACGCCCATATTTCTCAAACCATACGGAACAGAGAACTTATTTGGTATGAAGCATCCTTAGGACCAGTAGAATTGAATTGTAAAAAAAAAATGCCATCGCTTATGTCAGCCTGTTTTGTCGGGGACATAAAAAAAATGCCGAGTCAGCATATTCGCAAAAATTAAACAAAGATATTTCTCCAGAACCAATGGTCAGAATCTTTTGTTATTTGGTATACAGCATCCATAAGGGGTTCGGATACAAGTTTGTTAAAATGAAGCCCCTTGGTTGATATTTGGGCTCGATACAGGAGCCCAAATTTTTAATTTAGGGCAATATGGGGAATAATCTTTAAAAATCTTCTCAGAACCACCAGTCAGAATCTTTTAATGTTTGATATACATCATTGTTATGAGGGTCAGATTCAAGATTTTTCAAATCAAGTGCTTGGGTTAATATTTGGGCTCCTTATGGTAGCCCGAATTTTAACTTAGTGCAATATGAGGGAATTTCTTTAAAAATCTTCTTCAGATCCACCAGTGAGAATGCTTTCATATTTGGTATACAACATCTCGGGAGGGGGGGGGGGGGGGGGGGAGATTCAAGTTTGTTCAGATTGGGTCTCTATGTTAGTATACAACATCTCTAGGGTGGTCAGATTCAAGTTTGTTCAAATCAGGTCCCTAGGTTAATATTTGGGTTCGCTATGGTAGCCCTAAAATTTTAACTTATTGCAATATGAGGAAATTTCATTAAAAATTTTCTTCATCAGATCCACCAGTCAGAATGATTTCATATTTGAAATGTAACATCTTTAGGGGGGCAGATTCAACTTTGTTCAAATCAAGTGCCTGGGTTAATATATGGGCTCCCTATGGTAGCCAGAATTGGCCATGTACCTGAAGAATTAGAAATTGTTTTTATTAAGTACCCTCTAGAGATGTGTAACTAAGATTAATTCACAAAGGTTGTATCAAGGGGCTCCATAGGGGGGATTTGCTTTTTACATTATGATCAAATGAAGAAAAGGCATGATGCTTGGACTATTTTAGTTACTCCTGAGGGGCTCAAGGGTTGACAATGTATCCTTTGGAGATTGATTGTTTAATGTAGATTCACTCTTGGACTCGTTCACCTCGTCTGAGGTTTGGTAACTTATTCCGATGTACTTGATTCAAGTATTAGGTTACCTAAATATATATGTATTGCTACTAGTGATGTACCGATCACCAGCATTGGCCATGAGCCGATAATGACCTATCATTATCAATTCAACACCAGTGTCAAGTCATTGACAATGCCGTTGCCCCCCTCCCCCCCCCCCCTAAAAAAAAAAAAAAATGGATAGGCTTATGCAAGTCAGGTTGATTTAATTTTTACAGTCATATTTACATATTAAATAAACTTTCCTTGAAATGACCAATGATAAAAATCTCATTCGGCTTGACATTGAAAGCGCAACATGGTTTCTGACAGAAATAAAACAAATATCGAAATACCAAAATGGCCACATTCTTCACTTAAATGCAATAGCTACGTACCTGCAGGCCATTGTCAGTAATTTCAATGTAAACGTTTTAAAAGAAACTGTTGTTCACTATACTTACACCAATGATATTTTTAGACTGTAAGCCAAGATTTGAGGCTTTCCATATCAATACATGACACTCGACACGATATTCGTTAATGATTAATATTCATGACCGGTCACCACCAATGGCAAAGCATTGTAAAATGTTCTTCAGTTTATTAAATGTGGTTTCCTTTGCTGAACTCAGGGATTTTTTTAGGTGACGACAGGGGCCGAATATAGGCCCCATTCCCAATGAGATTTAGGCAGGATTTTTCCCAATTTCTAACATAAAATTCCCAATTTGTACCCAGTATCAACTTGTTCATAACATTTATGATTTTTGCTGCAAAAGTAGGCCTTATTATTCTGATAAAAGTACTGTAAACCATAATTTCAAATAATAAATCCAGCTTCTTCATTTTAATGTACCTCTGTAGAAAAGAAATTTGCACTTTTTTCCACTCTACAGCATCAACAGGATTCCCAATTTGGTCCAATGAGATGGCTTTTTTCCCAATTGCACGGGCCCCTGGCCCCATTCCCAATACACCTAGAAAAATCCCTGGAACTGGAACTTTACACTTGCTCCCCGTTTATACTGTCCGCTATATTTATTTCTCCACGTAATATTGAAAGCTTGAACGCCAAAATCGGTTTCAAAATCACAGATAAAGTCGGATGGAAATTTAGGGTTACAGTGAACTAAATGAGCGAATTTTACGTGATAAAATTTTAAGTGCTGGCATAATTATTTAGGGTCTGTCGGGTTACCCTAAGCACAATTTTTTTCTCTTCTATTTACAGAAGCAAATTGAGCTCGAAAATTAATTTACAAGAACAACTTTTTGCTCTTGTAGTATTTCACATATGTGAAGGACTGCTGAGCGAGAGTGGAATCCAGGCCTCTGATCAATGCAACTTTATTTCAAGAAGCGATGTGTATAAACTATTCAGTGGCAAATGGCGCTTAACACATGCATTTAGGCGCTGCATTATACCAGGTGTTTGACAACATCAGTGATGATCAGTCACTCAATCAATTTATTGGAACATTCATCAGTATCGATGTTGGTCGATTATGGTCTCAAATCATTAGTTCACAACCCCTTTTGATCATCGGTACATCACTAATTGCAACTATGCCGATATATGAACTGTTGTATCATAACCAATTTCTTGCTTCTATAAGCAATATCCTGATGAATAAAGATGAATCTTTAGGAACAATAATGTGGCTGTGTTGCGGCAATTCAAATACAAATTAGTTGCATTTATAGCCTAATCTTGGTATGGGCTAGCATACTGCAGAAGAGTATGGCACCCATAATCACTATTTGTGGCAGAGACATGAATTATTGCCATTTCCTGGTTTTGTATCTATGCTAATTCTTTAGATGATCAACAATTTAAAATGGTGTTGAACATCAACCAGTCATCGGCATATGTGTTTGATTGGTTGATACTCAACATCATTCCACCATTCATTCATACTAGATCATTGAACTTGGCGAAAATTTTGCATGACCTGGCGACAATTTGGCACTACCCATTTTTTGTTAGTGTGTTTTTCATTTTAGGTAACCTCCGCACGACCCAAACGGCCATTCGCCTCAATGTATGTTAGTTAATTAAGCTTGCCAGTGTTGATTGGTTTCCTTTATTAATGGTTACAAGATTCTTCTCTTGAAACACCTTGATTGTGTCATTATTTTGTTGTTTTCCTTTTGTAGAGCTGCATCAATGATTGCACACAGAAATATCCACATCTACCTGTAAGTTTTTGTATTTTATAATCAAATGCTTAGCTTAATTTGATTGTTTAGAATCTATGGTCATCAACAGTTTTGCTTCCCCACTGGAACCCTGGGAATTGGAACAGCTTATGCCCCCTCATTGGGATGAACCGCTTGGACTTGTTCCAGTGAGGGAGCCATAAGATATGTTTTTGAGGCAAAAATGAAAATATTTAGTTATTTAGGAAATATTTTTATGCCATGAAAAAATTTCTTATTTTCTTTCTTTTTTTGGGGGGTGGGGGCATATAGTGTTTGTCATTTCCATCTGTCCATCCATCAGGAAGATTATCGTGTCCGTTTCATAAGTCTGAGATGCTTTGTTGGATTTTGTTGAAACTTGGCATACATATTTTGGTTATGGCAAGATGTTCCATGCACAAAATTATTTTTCTTCGATGGAGGTCATGGTCACAGATCAAGGTCATATTTCTGTGGCTGGATGGTTATTGTTCTTCTTGTTGACAGATAACGTCTACTATTAAGTAAACAGTTAACGAATGAGATTAATTCAATTCTACTTCTGAAATCACTTCTCTAGCAATGTATCAACATTGACTTCTCACATCAAACATTTATTAGACATGTTGCAAATGATATTTCCATAAAGGGCTATTTGCTGCTGATTATGAGATAAATATATTTATTTATTGGATCTGATTTTCTTTCCTAGAATTACCTTTTATCAAACTTGGCTTCAGACTCTGCTGATATGATGCCAACTGAGGCTGATATTATCCAAACCAGAGTTGTCCCCCTTAATGCATTAAAAGTCACATCCAAATTGTTCACATCGAAATCGCTTACCATTACTCATTAAATGTAATCAGGAAGATGGGATTACCAGGCAAAATGGAGTGGTTTAAAGCTGAGTTTTTGAATGATAAATTAATGATGGCAATAAATAAAGATTGGGTGACGGAAGATTGGCCAACTTTGACTTTGCACTTGAGCTGTGGTCATGATGTATTTATTTCCTTTGAAGTGAATTCTTTTCCTCTTTATGGATGGCCTTTGTTTAGGCACTCTCCCACTAATTGTAACAAGGCAAAGACATGTGAAAAATTCTGATGACCAAAAATAATTTGGCTTTCTACCAGTTAATGATATATATATAAACAGATACCTGTCAGTTGCTTATTACTTGCTGCTCATCATCGTCCGTCGTGAACTTTACATTATCGACTTCTCCTCCCAAACTACTGGGCCAAATTTGGTGTGCATGTTCCTTATCATATGTCAATTCAAGTTTTTACAAATAACCTTGCCGCGCCCACAGGGGGCAACACAACAGGCATTGCTCTGATAGTACCCATACATTTTTTTAGTAAATTAAAAAAATCTTCTTCTCCAGAACCATCATTTAGAATCTTTTGATATTTGGTATATAACTTCTCTAGGGGGATCAGATTCAAGTTTGTTCAAATCGAGTCCATGGGTTCATAATTGGGCTCCCTGTATGAGACCGAATTTTAACTTAGTGAAATATGAGGAAATTTCTTAAAAAATCTTCTTCAGATCCACCAGTCAGAATGCTTTCATATTTGGTATACAACATCTCTTTGGGGGTCAGATTCAAGTTTGTACAAATCGGGTCCCTGAGTTAGTATTTGGGCTCTCTATTGGAGGAAATTTCTTTAAAAATCTTCTTCAGATCCACCACTCAGAATCCTTTCATAATTGCTATACAACATTTCTAGAGGGGTCAGATTTAAGTTTGTACAAATCGGGTCCAGGAGTTAGTATTTGGGCTATCTATTGGAGCCCAAAGTTTAACTTCGTGCAATTTGAGGAAATTTATTTAAAAATCTTCTTCAGATCCACCAGTCAGAATCCTTTCATGTTTGGTATACAACATCTATAGGGGGAGGAGGGGGGCAGATTCCGATTCAAGTTTGTTCAAATCGAGTCCCTGGGTGTATATTTGAGCCTGAATTTTAACTTGGTGAAATATGAAGAAATTTCTTTCAAAATCTTTTTCTTCAAATTCACTAGTCAGAATCCTTTCATATTTGGTATACAACATCTTGAGGTGGGTCAGTTTTAGGTTTCTTCAAAATGGTTACCTGGGTAAATATTTGGGCTCCCTATGGGAGCCCGAATATCAACTTAGTGAAATATGGGGAATTTTTAAAAAAATCTTCTTCAGTCCCTATAGTCAGACTGTTTTCATATTTGGTATACAACATCTCTAGGAGGGTCAGATTCAAGTTTGTTCAAACGTAAGCCCTGGATGGATATTTGGGCTTCCTATGGGAGCCCGAATTTTAACTTAACTAGTGCAATATGAGGAAATTTCTTTTAAAAGCTTCTTCAGATCCACCAATCAGAATCCTTTCATATTTGGTATACAACATATCTAGGTGGGTCAGATTCAAGTTTGTTCAAATCGGGTCCCTGGGTTAATATTTTGGCTCCCTGTTTGGGCTCAAAGTTTAACTTAATGCAGTGTGAGGACATTTCTTTAAAAACCCCCTTCTTCAGATCCTCCAGTCAGAATTCTTTCCAATTTGGTATATAACATCTTGAGGACATTTCTTTAAAAACCTCCTTCTTCAGATCCTCCAGTCAGAATGCTTTCCTATTTGGTATATAACATCTCAAGAGGGATTAGATTTAAATTTGTTCCATTTCAGTCCCTGACTTGTTATTTGGGCTCTTTATGGGCAGAGGTGGGGGTGGCAGGGGGAGCATGCTATGTTTGTTCAAATCCATTCCTTAGTGTTTTTCCATAATATTTGCCTTTCATGATTTCATTCCTTTGTAGTGTTGATGAACCATGTCTAACTGAATGTGACCCCAAATACTTCTTTGAACCACTTTGGCAGGTGAGCAATTAAGACCCCTTGGGGCCTCTTGTTAAATAAAGGATGCAAGATAAGAATAGAGAAAGTGTTATAGCTAGGTCATACATATGAATTTGCATGGATCCATGGATTTCTAGGTTTTCCAGACTGTGGATTCCATTTTTGAGACACACACCAATCTGGTAAGATAATTGGGTGGGGGCATTTATGTTCGCAACATCTGTGTTTTGAGTTGCTTTTTTTTATTGGGGTTTATCAACACTTTCTACAACCATGGTCACCTCATGTCGGAGACATCTGTGTAAGTTTAGTCTTAAAAATTGCTGAATCCTGTACATGTGGTATATTACAATAGAAAGACTGAGAGATGCACGAGTCTGTACCTAATTATTTGAGCATTGTGCTTTTAGTAGTAACAAAATGCCATGCAACAAAATCAACAGACTAAGGCAAACTGCTTCTATATATCTGAAGATAATGGTGTGAAAATTGAAATATAATTATGATCATCATCAACTGGAAGTGTGTGTCACATAAATTTTCTGTGGCCCAATTTAAGCATTACATGGTTATCATGCCCCCAAAAATTTTTTTCGATGGGTATATAGTGGAGGTCTCCGTCCGTCTGTCCATCCATACGAACATTTTGTATTATAACTCGAACATCAATTGTCGGATTTTAATGTTCTTTGGTATGGTGATAGGGCAGCTTGGGGGAACGGATGCCCTTGTACCTAGGGTTTCGTCCGACAAATCATACAGAAGTTATGTCCCTTATTTACTTTTTCCATCCGTCCGAACGAACATTTTGTATTATAACTCGATCATCAGTTGTCGGATTTTAATTTTCTTTGGTATGGTGATAGGGCAGCTTGGGGGAACGGATGCCCTTGTACCTAGGGTTTCGTCCGACAAATCTTACAGGAGTTGTGTCCCTTATTTACTTTGAAAATTAATGATTTTTAGCTCAACTTTGGCGAAGCCAAATTTGAGCTTATACCATGGCCAGTCGTCCGCTCGTCTGTCCGTCAACAATTCAATACGGCTCGGGCTAGAGGCCATGTTTATGAACCGATCTTTACAAAACTTCTTGGTCACCTTTGTTATGACCGTGGGACGAGAACGAGTGTTTTTGGGTTCGGTCCGAAATTCAAGATGGCAGCCAGCCAGCATTTTGTACCGACGATGCAGAAATCTGTTTTTTGCACAGAACTTCCATATGAAAGCACTGATTTGAATAATTTTTAGCTCAACTTTGGTAAAGCCAAATTTGAGCTTTTGTCATGGCCCGTCGTCCATCATCCATCTGTCTGTCCGTCTGTCCGTACGTCAGCAATTGGATACGGCTCGGGCTAGAGGCCGTATTTATGAACCGATCTTCACGAAACTTCTTGGGTATCTTTGTTATGACCGTGGGACGAGAACGATCGGTCCAAAATTCAAGATGGCTGCCAGCTGCCATTTTGTACCGACGATGCAGAAATCTGTTTTTTGTACAGAACTTCCATATGAAAGCTCTGATTTGAATAATTTTTTGTATGAATGTTTAGTACCATGGGATACATCACATATAATACAGGTTTTTTTCTCGTGCGTAAATTATGCAAATTAGACTAACTTTGATGTTTTTTGGTGTTACTTTCAGCACTGTAAGTGCAAATGCCAATACGGCTCGGGCTAGAGGCCGTATTTATGAACCGATCTTTACGAAACTTCTTGGGTACCTTTGTTATCACCGTGGGACGAGAACGAGTGTTTTTGGCTCCGGTCCGAAATTCAAGATGGCCGATGGCAGCCATTTTGTACAAAATTAGGTGCAATCAGATTTTTGCACAGAACTTCCATATGAAAGCGCTGATTTGAATAATTTTTTGTGTGAATGTTTAGTACCATGGGATACATAACATATAATACAGGTTTTTTTCTCGTGCAGAAATTATGCAAATTAGATGAACTTTGAATTTTTCAGTGCTACTTACACACAGTGAGTACGCATGTCAATACGGCTCGGGCTAGAGTCTGTATTTATGAACCGATCTTCACGAAACGTCTTGGGTACCTTTGTTATCACCTTGGGACGAGAACGAGTGTTTCTGGATGCGGTCCAAAATTCAAGATGGTTGCCAGTGGCCATTTTGTACCGAAATTAGGTCTAATCAGTTTTTTGTACACAACTTCTATATGGCTCAGGCTAGAGGCCGTATTTATGAACCGATCTTTACGAAACTTCTTGGGTACCTTTGTTATCACCGTGGGATGAGAACGAGTGTTTTTGGGTGTGGTCCGAAATTCAAGATGGCCACCAGCAGCCATTTTGTACGAAAATTAGTGCAATCAGTCTTTTGTACAGAACTTCTGTATGAAAGTTCTGATTTGAATAAATTTTTTTATGAATGTTTAGTAACATGGAATACATCACATATAGTACGGGTTTTTTTCTCGTGCAGAAATTATGCAAATTAGATGAACTTTGATTTATACAGTGCTACTTATACACTGTAAGTGCACATGTCAATACGGCTCGGGCTAGAGGCTGTATTTATGAACCGATCTTCACAAAACTTCTTGGGTACCTTTGTTATCACCTTGGGACGAGAAGGAGTGTTTCTGGGTGCGGTCCAAAATTCAAGATGGCTGCCAGTGGCCATTTTGTACCGAAATTAGGTCCAATCAGTTTTTTGTCACAACTTCTACACAGCTCATATTTGTGAACTGATCTTCACGAAACTTCTTGGGTACCTTTGTTTTCACCTTGGGACAGGAATGAGTTTGTTTTGGGGTGCCTTTGTTATCACTGTGCTATGAGAACAAATATTTTGGGGTTCAGTCAGACCCACTCTGGGACTCAAAAGATTTTTTTTCTAGTTTAGCATCTGACTGTCACCCACCTTTACAATACTTTACCTATACATTTGTTACAGGCAACGGTCAGTATTTATGTACAGACTGTTAAAATACTTTATTTGTACCTTTCTTATCAGGTCATTACCTAGATGTTTGTCATTGCTGTGTCACATACTTTACATGTACATGTCTTTGTCTTGACAAGTTGAGCTACAGAGTCATTGACACTTTCATTTCAGTGCTACTTATACACAGTAAGTACACATGTCAATACGGCTCGGGCTAGAGGCTGTATTTATGAACCGATCTTCATGAAACGTCTTGGGTACCTCTGCTATCACCTTGGGATGAGAATGAGTGTTTCTGAGTGCGATCCAAAATTCAAGATGGCTGCCAGTGGCCATTTTGTACCAAAATTAGGTCTAATCAGTTTTTTGTACACAACTTCTATACGGCTCAGGCTAGAGGCCGTATTTATGAACCGATCTTTACGAAACGTCTTGGGTACCTTTGTTATCACCTTGGGATGAGAACGAGTGTTTTTGGGTGTGGTCCGAAATTCAAGATGGCCACCAGCAGCCATTTTGTACCAAAATTAGTGCAATCAGTCTTTTGTACAGAACTTCTCTATGAAAGTTCTGATTTGAATAATTTTTTGTATGAGTGTTTAGTAAAATGGAATACATCACAAACAGTACGGGTTTTTTTCTCGTGCAGAAATTATGCAAATTAGATGAATTTTGATTTATTTAGTGCTACTTATACACTGTAAGTGCACATGTCAATACGGCTCGGGTTAGAGGCTGTATTTATCAACTGATCTTCATGAAACTTCTTGGGTACCTTTGTTATCACCTTGGGACGAGAACGAGTGTTTCTGAGTGCGGTCCAAAATTCAAGATGGCTGCCAGTGTCCATTTTGTACCAAAATTTGGTCCAATCAGTTTTTTGTCACAACTTCTATACAGCTCGTATTTATGAACTGATCTTCACGAAACTTCTTGGGTACCTTTGTTTTCACCTTGGGACAGGAATGAGTGTGTTTTGGGGTGCCTTTGTTATCACTGTGCTATGAGAACAAATATTTTGGGGTTCAGTCAGACCCACTCTGGGACTCAAAGATTTTTTTTCTAGTTTAGCATCTGACTGTCACCCACCTTTACAATACTTTACCTATACATTTTTTTACAGGCTACGATCAGTATTTATGTACAGGCCGTTACAATACTTTATATGTACCTTTGTTATCAGGTCATTACCGAGATGTTTGTCATTGCTGTGTCACATACTATACATGTACATGTCTTGACAAGTTGAGCTACAGTGTCATTGACACTTTCATTTGGTTTCCTACCAATTAAAATTGTTTGGCTGAACCGATGAGTTTCAAATTTTATATGTTGATTACTCATGTCAAAGTACAGGTCGGTTTCAATTTGAGGTTTGACTCGGCAATTTTTGATGCAGTTATGCCCCCTTTTTCACTTGGAAAAGATGCAAGACCAGTTCTACTTTTTCGCTGGTTTGAGAATTTTTAACAAAGGTATGTACTATTCCTGTTTTTGCCTCTTTCAGTTATTATTCAATATGTCACCATTCAAGTCATCTGCAATTATTTTTATAAGTTTTTCTCTATTACTGACTCCTTAGTGCTGTTCTGCAATGTAGCAGCAGTGAAGCTGTTGTCTGTTGTTACAAAACATATTAACCAAATATAAGTAATAATAATTTTATTGGCACTTTGCCATTCCTTACTGTTGTTCTGCAATGTAGTGTTGTTCTGCAATGTAGCAGCAGTGAAGCTGTTGTCTGATTATCCACATGTGAGTACGACTTGGCTATCTTCAGGGGCATTAGCACACGTGTTCTTGTTAACTTATTGCGCTTGGAAAGTTAATTAAAATTGGTTGGTCTGTTGAAAACTTGTATTACGAACTACTTTTACAACATCAAGTGCAGATGTGTATGACATATATATGCTCTGACTTACTTTCAGCTTTCAGTTATTGCCTCTGACATTAGTCAAAATTGGTCAGTCTGTTGAAATCTTGATTCTCGGGGAAATGAACAAATTCCCTGCCCTCTATCCCAACTCTTCTGAATCAGTTGTATGTATTCTGGTAATCACTGCAAATGATAGAATGCTCTTAATACCAGCTTTTGTTTATTCTAGGAACATATTGTGCCTAACGGGTATGACCCTACAATTGGTTTGAGTGCTGATACTACATGCAGCCAAGATGGCTTTAATGGGAGTAAAAATGTAAGTAATTAGTCTGGTATTGTTGAGAGCTAAATGTGAAGTTTGATAGTTTTGATTTGTTTATCCTTTGAATGAATTAGCATTTTGTACCTTCTTTAGGGTATCAAAATTAAAGTTTAATGGGCCAATTTTTCAGATATTATTACACAAATATTTCATATGGAAGATCTCTGCCATTGGAATACCGACTGCCAGTTAAAATATTATGTTCAGATGAATATTCAACAGAGATTTTTCTGACTACTGTGAGAAAGGGGTTCATGCCCCTACACATTGGAAATCTGCTATTACTGGGAGAATATTGGAAATTTTTGTAAATTTACAAAAAGTTACTGGTTAAGTGACTCTATCAGTACAGCTTAACCCTTGAAGGTCACATTCTAGCTTCAGTAAATTATGACACCACATAAGAGGTACTTCTACAATGGAGTACTGCAGGAAGTTTTGTACCTTCTTTAGGGTATCAAAATTAAAGTTCAATGGGCCAATTTTTCAGGTATTATTACACAAATATTTCATATGGAAGAGCTCCGCCATTGGAATACCGACTGCCAGTAAAAATATTATGTTCAGATGAATATTCAACAGGGATTTTCCTGACAACTGTGAGAAAGGGGTTCATGCCCCTCCACATTGGAAATCTGCCATTACTGGGAGAATATTGGGAATTTTGTAAATTTACAAAAAGTTACTGGTGAAGTTACTCTATCAGTACAGCTTAACCCTTGAAGGACACATTCTAGCTTCAGCAAATTATGACACCACATAAGAGGTACTTCTACAATGGAGTGCTGCAGGAAGTTTTTTGGAACATTACTCAGACAGTGGTTTCTAGTTAAGTCTGTACAAGCTACCAAGACTAAACTGCAAATCATTGTAAGGCCAGCAGACCTAGAGACTGTGTTACAATACAATTTCTAGGAGATTGTCTAGACCTTTAAGAATTAATACCCATTTGCATGTTGGGTAATTGGTAGTTGGGGGAAAATTAGAAACAGCCACACAACCAGATCCCCCTACTCTGGTGATAAATTGAGTATTTAATGTATTACAATTATTTGACAGCGCACTATTAAGATCCAAACTTATCTAATAGTATAAAAAATATCTATAGTATACAGTAGTGTACAGAAGTTATGTGGTCATTGATATAAGTATTCAACAGGGCAAATAATAAAAAATATATTCTAGTTTCTTGAGCAATTTTTCCTAAATCTTTTAACAAGGGAGGTATGATGGCCTCTTTTTTTAGCTCACCTGACTGCAAGTCAGTGTGAGGTATTGCCATCACTTGGCGTCCGTCGTCCATTAACTTTTGCAAACCTGGCTTCTTCTTCACAGCTATTCATCCAAATTCAAACATATATTCCACAAACCATCCCTGGGGTATACCCTTTCTATTTTGTTCAAATGAAGTGGCTGCCTTCTTCGGGCTCTGGGCAATGATGCCAAAGCCTAAAAATCTTCTTCTCATGAACCACCAGTGAGATTGCCTTGATATATGGTATGTAACACTCTTTTGTGTTGAAGATTAAAGTTTGTTCAAGAGGAGTTGGTAGATCAATATTTTGGCTCTCAGTGGGCACATACCCATTTTGGGCTCCACCCAAAATTTCTATTTCTAGAACTGATGGGCCAATTTGAACCAAATTTGGCATGTAGCATAAGTGGGTTCAAAGTACTTGATTGATGCCCTAAATTCCTTTTTCGTAACCCCGCTGGTACCCCAGGGGCTAAAAATAGGAAAAAATCCAAATGCCCATATTTTTTATTATGTACCAATAACCCAGACTTAGCTGGTGCTAACTCTTAAAAATTCAGGGCCAAACCCAAATTTTGCCCCCCCATCCCCAAAATTTGCATCAAAATCCAAAAAATCATTGTCCTATCTGGTCCTCCATACGTTTGTCCACTGTGCATGTGTGTGCAGTGTCAAGGAAGTAACGAAATTGGCGCCAAATCTTCATTCTTTGTTTGGCCCTTCAATCAGTAGCATCTCACTGATATCTGTGCTTATAATCTCAGTTAAAATGATGCCAGACACAAAATCATGAAGGAAATGGTGGATCCAAGGATGAAATAAGAGGATGAGAGGAAGAAACAGTGGAAGGATGTGTTCAGGGCTGTAACTTATAACTTTTATGTAAAATTATTTCATGTTCCCTAATTTCGGGGCATGGGCCTGATGTTTTCATTCTTGCTATGAAATCTCCACTGTTTGTTCAGTGTTTCCTCTCTCCCTTTCCTTGATACCCCCTTGCTAATCTCCCATGCTTCTGGTATAATTGTTGAAATTTTTTTATTGAAATTTCTTGGGAGTTTTAGCATAGTTACAGAATGTTTATTCTGTTATCCCCATGGTTACGTCCTCACCCTAGGGGTGTTTAGGCGTTTTGGTCAGGCATCTACCATCTGATGTACTGCAGCTTCTTCTCTGGAAGATTCTGTTTTACATCGGATAGTGCTTTAAATTGGTTACTGATTTCGGGCCATGTTTTTTAGTGCCTGGAGTCTTGTTTCCGGTTTTTATTGACTTTTGTTTACGTTGACAACGGTTACTTCTGTCAGCGATTCCTTGTCTTCTGTAAGGTTCATTATATAGCCAGATACATTAATATTGTCCGTAAGTGTAACATTAATTTTTAGAAGTGTTTTAAAATTTTTGTCCACACTTCAGCTTTTTTGGGATCCATTTGGGCTCATCATTCCCTTTGGGAACTTGTGCTCCTGTCAAAATTCTTTCGAAAATTTTTTCTTTTGAACTGTTTTTCGAAATTTCTGTAATGGATTATATTATTATGTATCTTTGTATTTTCAAGGGTTAGTGCGAATACTACGGCTGTTTAATTTTTTTTAAAATATGAAAGAATATTGTTCAAATTGTAAATCGAGGAAGTCTTCCTCTGATTCTCATGCTCATTGTATTTGCTGTAGTCACTACTCGCACTAATTCTTGCTCAGTGTGTGCCAATTGGGATGACAAACGTTGGAGACGTGTGTCACAGTATATTGTTAGTGGTGAGAGGTCCATGCCGGTCCTCTCGCCACAAGGTCACTCTAGTTTTTCAGTCTCTTTTTCAGAGGAACAAGAACAGGGTGATGTTTCCGTGATGTCTTCAGGAAGTGTGCTACCGTCGTCGCAATCAAATGAAGAGCTAGCGGCAAAAGTGCTCAAGGAAATTTGACAAGTGCCTAGATCCTTAGTAGGATTGATGACCTTGTCGCCAGCTAGCTCGCCTGGCGAAGCTATCACTCGTAGATCGTGTGATGTGACGCTGGGTTCGTCCGTTGCGGTCCAGGAGAGGAGAAAGGGTGTTGCGAGCGCTATAATCTCGGATCACTCACACCCGGCGACGACGGATCGGAGGAAGGATCAAAGGAAGCAAGTCAGTCCAGTAGCTCGCTCGTTCAGGTCTACCCAGACCGCGAGCGAGAGAGGCCTCTCTCTCTGACAACTACATCTGGGGCCAGATGTTGTCGTACATAACGTTCGTCAGTCGGAGCATATGTCCACTCCTCCTACTCAGGACGCTCCGTCGCATAGACATCCGGGAGCGGCTAGTCTATTGGCTTCCTCTTCCACATGCCAGCACACATGACTGCTCCTTGGCTACGTGACCTCAGATATCCAGCCTGCTTCACCGACCAAGGATTCCACCTCGACCAGGTCACTCCATCTGGTAGCCAAGGACACCAGTCGGGACGTTCGCATAAAAGAATTGTGCAAGAGGCACCGTCCCAGGAGCTTCCAGCGGCTAAACAACATAAGACCGCAGCTCTGCAGCTCCACAGGCCTCCGTGACGGACTTGCTATCGCAGATAGCTCAAATCATCGCAGCATCCCAGCAACGTTTGGAAACTCTTTCAGATCAGGAACTGTCTGAGGAAGCTGGGTCTGTACGCTCCCCAGCAATGTCAGATAGGGACGACAGAGATTCACATTTGGTCCAGTCGGATGGTGAAAGGGAATCTGCAGAGATGGATTTTTCCCTTCTAGAACAACATAAGGTGGCCATAGATTTCATCTGGCAATACCTTCCAGATGTTGTTCCTCCGGACCAGAGAGCTGCGATACCAGATAAGAGACTGATGGCATCACTGGACACTGACTTCTTCAGCCGGACTAAGGACGTCGTGCCTGAGTTTCAGGCCCAGTCCAGAAATGTCTCACGGACGTTTGAATTGCTGAATGACGATATTTTTAGGCTAGCCTCTAAGACTGGCAGATCCAGTTTCTTATCGCACCAAGCTCTACATCTGCCGTTCATCAACAGTAGAAATAAATTTGAAACGGCAGGACAGGGCGTTCTGAGAGTTCCTCTGCATTTAGACGACTGGGGGGCAGAAGACTTGGAGTTGTCATTGCCGGCGTCTATGTCGATTCTCTCCAGTACGTTGGAGATGACAATCTCGTCTAACAGAACCAGTTTAGACACCTTATCTTACGCAGATCACCTTACCAGAACGTTATCACAATGTCTCGATGGTAAAGAATTCCAGGATGTTCAAACTTCCTTGAGAGTTCTTTCAAGGGCAATCGCATATTCCATGTATAACTCCACCCTTTCAGTGGCAAATTTGGAGTTAGTCAGACGTGATGCTGCCCTGGCTTCATCCACAAGGGTGGATTCTAAGGTGAAAAACTCTCTTCGAGTCGCTCCGGTTTTAGCAGAACTTCTCTTCGATGGTAAGCTTTCACTAATCTACGATCAGATTACCAAGAAAACTTCAGACTCTCTGCTCTCTAAGTCTGTTTCGAAAAAACCAGACTCAGCAGAGAGGAGTAAGTCAGGGACTGCTGGGGCGAGTACGTCCAAGGGAAGTTCCTATAGAGGATCTAAGAAAGCCTCTATGTCTTACTCCAGAGACCGTCAGAGTAGCGACTCAGGTAGGGGACGTAATGCTGGCCGAGACAACCGATCAGATGCCGTCTAGATTCTTGACCAATTGGTTGTCAATTACGGACGACCGATGGGTTCAGGAGGTTATTTCGGAAGGTCTAAAACTGTCCTTCAGAGAAAAACCTCCGTTAACACGAAGTCCACGATGGACTCAGCTTCCGTCAAGCCTTCAGAAGAGAGATTTGCTTCTATCAGAGGTGCAATCTCTTCTGGAGAAGAACGCAATAGAGGTCGTAGAAAACCAGGAATCTCCTGGTTTTTAGCTCACCTGACTGAAAGTCAGGGTGAGCTTTTCTTATCACTCTTCTTCCGTCCGTCGTCCTGCGTGAAGGTGGTGTTTGAGCCTCTTTCTCCTAAACCACTGGCCACATTTTAATTAAATTTCATGTAAGTAGTGGTTATATAGGGGCATTTGGGTTTTCCTTCAAATTGGATTTCTGCTCATATTGTGGAGTGGGGTGAGGCCAAAATGCACAAAATTTAAAAAAAATCTTCTTCTCATGAACCAGCCATAGCAGAGACTTGATATTTGGTATGCAGCTTCCAATTGAGGTGTAGACTCAAGTTTGTTCAAGAGAAGTTTGACGGGCAATATTTACCTTTGTTCTGAGAGAGGCAAGAATTTTTGCCCTGCCCAAAATTTCTATTTTCTGAACCCAGAGGCCGATTTGAACCAAATTTAATATGAGGTATTATTGGGTTATAAGTACTTGATTTATGCCAAAAAATTTTTTCCTGCAGCCCCGTGAGAACCGCAGGAGCTAAAAATAGAAAAAAATTAAAACGCCCATATCTCCAAAACTGCACAGCACCGAGAATTTTTATATGCTGTGAAGCTTCCTTAGGACCAACAGAAAGGATTGGTAAAAAAAAATTGCCATCGGTTTTATCATAGCATACAGTTTGGGGACTTTGAAAAAGTGCTGAGTCAGCACTTTTGAACACTTTTGTTGGCAATGGGAAAAACATTAAAAAATCTTTTTCTCCAGATCCAGCAGGCAGAATCTTTTGATATTTGGTATGCAACATTGTAGGGTGGATCTGATTCAAGTTTGTTCAAATTGGCCCCCTGGGTTCATATTTGGGCTCAGTATAGGAGCCCAATTTCGAACTTAGTGCATTTCAGGCAAATTTCTTAAAAAATCTTCTTCTCCAGATCCAGCAGGCAGAATCTTTTGATATTTCGTATGCAACATTGTGGGGTGGATCTGATTCAAGTTTGTTCAAATCAGCCCCCTGGATTCATATTTGGGCTCACTATGGAAGCTCGAATTGGAACTTAGTGCATTTCAGGCAAATTTCTTAAAAAATCTTCTTCTCCAGATCCAGCAGGCAGAATCTTTTGATATTTGGTATGCAACATTGTGGGGTGGATCTGATTCAAGTTTTTTCAAATTGGCCCCCTGGGTTTATATTTGGGCTCACCAGTATAGGAGCCCAAATTTGAACTTAGTGCATTTCAGGCAAATTTATTTGAAAATCTTCTTCTCAAGATCCAGCAGGCAGAATCTTTTGATATTGGGTATGCACCATGCTTAGGGGGTGAGATTCAAGTTTGTTCAAGCTAAGTCCCTGGGTTCATATTTGGGCTCACTGTGGGTGCCCAAATTATAACTTAGTTCAAAATGAGGAATTTTTCTTTAAAAATCTTCTTCAGATCCAGCAGTTGGAATGTTTTGATATTTGGTATGCAGCATCCTTATGGGGGTGAGATTCAAGTTTGTTCTAGCCATGTCCCTTGGTCCATATTTGGGCTCACTGTGGAAGCCCAAATGATAACTTAGTTCAAAATGCAGAATTTTCTTTAAAAATCTTCTTCTTCAGATCCAGCAGTTGGAATGTTTTGATATTTGGTATGCAGCATCCTTAGGAGGGTGAGATTCAAGTTTGTTGAAGCCATGTCCCTAGGAGCTTAAATTGTAAATTAGTTTGAAATGAGGAATTTTCTTAAAATCTTCTTCTTCAGATCCAGCAGTCGGAATGTTTTGATATGTGGTGTATAGCATCCTTGGGGGTGGGGTGAGATTCAAGTTTGTTAAAGCCAAGTCCCTGGGTCCATATTTGGGCTCCCTGTACCCCGAATTATAACTTCGTCAATATGAGGAATTTTTCTTTAAAAATCTTCTTCAGATTCAGCAGTCGGAATGTTTTGATATTTGGCATGCAGCAACCTTAGACGGCTGAGATTCAAGTTTGTTCAAGCCAAGTCCCTTGGTTCATATTTGGGCTCACTATGGGAGCCTGATGACAACTCAGTTCAAAATGAGGAATTTTCTTTAAAAATCTTCTTCAGATCCAGCAGATGAATGCTTTTGATATTTTTTATGCAGCATCCTTAGGGGGGTAAGATTCAAGTTTGTTCAAGCCATGTCCCTAGGTCCATATTTGGGCTCATTGTGGGAGCTCGAATTGTAACTTAGTTCAAAATGAGGAATTTTCTTTAAAAATCTTCTTCTTCAGATCCAGAGGTCGGAATGTTTTGATATTTGATGTGCAGCATCCTTAGGGGGGGTGAGATTCAAGTTTGTGAAAGCCAAGTCCCTGGGTTCATATATGGGCTCCCTGGGGGGAGCCCGAATTATAACTTCGTTCAATATGAGGAATATTCTTTAAAAATCTTTTTTTTTAGATCCACTGGTCAGAATCTTTGGATATTTTGGTATAAGCTTTTCTTAGGAGGAGCAGATGCAACTTGTTGAAATCAATTCTCTGGGTTGATATTTAGGCTACCATGTCAGGTGAGCGCCCTCAGTCCCCCTGGGGCCTCTTGTTACAGTCACCTGTTCCTGGTACCAAAACCAGATGGCTCGTTCCGTCCAGTTATAGATCTAAGCTGGATAAACAACCTGATCATGGCTCCGAAATTTTATATGGAGACCATTCGATCGGTGAGAGCGAGCATTCGAGTGAACGACTATGCTGCGAGCATAGATCTCAAGAATGAGTACTTTCATGTCATGGTACATCCGGCGTTCAGAAAGTACCTTCGCTTCGCTGTCCTAGGAGTCGTTTATCAGTTCCGAGCAATGTGCTTTGGACTGAATCTAGTGCCCTGGGCATTCACTCGAATAATGAACTCGGTAATGACTCATTTCCGAGCTCATTCGTCTGCGGTAACGCCAGCCTACTTGGATGACATTCTTCAGAGGTACGCCGACAGATTAACGCTTCAGAATGATGTTCAGAGTCTGCTTCAATTGCTCCGATGTCTCAGTTTCATAGCAAACGAATAGAAGTCGGATCTAGTTCCATCCTAGTCGTTCATTCACTTGGGAATGAGCTTCGAGACGCACAACAATCTGGTTCGTCTGCCATTACCCAGAGCGAAATTAGTCAGTTGTTACGCTCGCTTTTGTCTACACTCAGATGTAGTGACAGTGAGAGAATTTATGCGACTGATAGGTTTGTGCAGAGCCGCCGCAGACCTTATTCCGATGGGGGCCTACGCACTCGTCCACTCCAGATATTTTTTACTCAGAATTGGAGTGTGAAGATTCATTCGCTCAAATTGAACATCGTCTTGTCCAGCCAAGTAAAACAAGAGATTCAGACTTGGGCAGATATTCAACTCAGGGAGTTCCACTGCAACTGCTGGATCCGATTTTTATGATTATGATGGATGCGAGTCAAACAGGTTGGGGCGCGACATTGAGCCCAACAGATTCGAGGTGCCAAGGGATCCGCAATTCCTGAACAAGCACATAAAAATCAAAGAGATGATGTCAGTTTGGCTTGCGCTATGTCATTGGATGAACATTATTCAGAATTCACATGTTCAAATACTGTCCGACAATTCGACAGTAGTAGCGTATATTCGGAACCAGGGAGGCACTCATTCCATTCCGTTGTTCAACTTAACGGAAAGAATCCTTCTGTTTGTCCTAGAGCATCAGGTTCTTCTGTCGGTCCGTCATATTCTGGGTCATCTGAACGTTCTAGCAGACTCCCTTTCTCTGAAAGGTCGTATGTTGCCGTCAGAATGGACTCTCAACAAACGAGTATTCAATCAGATCTGCTACCAATGGGATCGTCCGATGATAGACTTGTTTGCGGCGCATCTCAACAATCAGTTGCAGACATATGTGTCGCCATGCCCAGATCCTCGAGCGTTCGCAGTAGACGCTCTCTCAATCTCTTGGGACGGAATGATAGGATACGCGTATCCTCCAGCTCCGTTGATTCAACAGATATTGCTAAAAATCAAGCAATCTCACTGCAAGATTCTGTTGGTTGCATCTCTGTCACCCCACAGACCATGGATAAATCTACTCAGGTGTCTGTTATGGGACATTCCTTGGAAACTTCCTCCGTGGGAGGACCTTCTTTCGCAGGGAAATCGTGCACACTGCATCACAATCTGCAAGGTCTCAACCTTCACGTATATCCGTTGTGCGGTCCTTCTTGCACAGCAAGCAATTTACAGGACGAGCAGTGGACGCAATTTCTAACTGTAGGAGGACCTCCTCTTCGCTAAATTATGCTGCTAAGTGGAAGGTTTTTTCTCGTTGGTGTAGGGATCATTCTATTGATATTTATGATCCCTCCATTCCAGACATTGCTAATTTTTTGGTCTACTTGTTTGATGAGATCAAACTGCAGCCAATAACTATTAAGGGTTATAGGTCTATGCTATCGGATACTTATGCTCATCATGATAGCTTACAAATTGGATCTGATGTGTCTTTATCAATGTTAGTTAAAAACTTTTTGATAAATAGACCTAGAACCCTTAGGTTAATTCCTAAGTGGAATTTAGCTTGGGTTCTTCTGAAGCTTAAAGAAGCGCCATTTGAACCCCTTGACACGGTAGACTTTAAATACTTATCTTATAAGACAGCTTTTCTCTTAGCCTTCTCTTCTGCTAGAAGAGTTAGTGAGCTTCATGCTCTATCTGTTGATGATTCTCACTATCGTAGTGTTGGTAATACTATTACTTTGACTACCAATGTGGGATTTTTGGCTAAGAATCAGGCTCCTGATAAGTACCCTGAACCTATTGTTATTAAGGCTCTTCTGTCCTCAGACGGTCATAGGCCTTTGATGTGTCCAGTTAGAGCTATGCATATTTACAAACGTAGATCTGAGTTTATCAGAAAGGGACGAAAACGGTTCTTTCTGTCTCTGCTGCCTAATAGTAGGGACATCACGGTCCATTCTGTTTCAAGTTGAATTCAGTTGACTATTCGTACTGCTTATGAAAGATAATCTTCTACTCAGCAGTCTGTGCTTAAGATTTCAGTGCATGAAGTTAGGGCGCTGTCTACATCTTGGGCTTATGCTAATAGTATTGCTATTACTGATTTGATGAAGGCTGCATACTGGTCTCAGCCTTCTGCGTTCACAAATTTTTACCTTAGAAATATTGAGTCTATTTTTGGCGACCTTCGTTGTTTAGATCCATTATCTGTTGCTCAGAATGTCGTCCACTGAACAGTTGCAACTATAGTTATGCAGGCTTTCTGTTCCAGCAGTGACTCTGTCCTGCTGCCCTCTTCGTTCTGGGGTGATTGACCCAGAGCAGGGGGGGGGGGGGGGTGGGGGTGTTCCCTTATATCACCTGCTTTATAGTGAAAAGCAAGGGAATACCTCCTCTGGAGTCAGTAATTCCAAGTCGGTGCTGGGATGGTTTTAAAGTGTAAAGCTAATGTTTATCTCATTTATGTAATATTTTTAAAGTGTAGATCCGTGTGAAGCATTTTTATATGTCATGTGTCATACGAGCGTTAATATACAATCCTCGGACACTTTTAAATGAGTATAAAGAGTCTCATTCTCTGGACTATCTTTATTGGCTTTCCTTTAAAAAATTAGTGTAATGGGTTATACTGGATGTTAATAGAGATCATTAATGTTATTGTGCTCAATTACGGATTGGTAATATGTCTTTCTTTTTTTGTATAAACAAGAAAGATATATGTGAATCCTGTTTCTCCTTTTCTCCTTGAATGGATAATTCTGCTTATATGTAATTGAGCCTATTGGATTTTCCTTTATGTCCTAGGCCCTCCAGCCTTTTTTTATATTCAGCTAAGTCTGGGTCATTGGTACAGTATAAAAATATGAACAAATTTATAGTAATTTATATATTTTTTATACTTACCAATGACCCAGACGGGGATGGCCCTCCCATGAGTTGGGAACTCATACATCCCCGCTGATTATATAACATTTACCAGGCACTGGTTGTAAGAATGAAGATTTGGTGCCAATTTCGGTACTTCCTTGACACTGCGCATGCACAGTGGACAAAAGTATGGAGGACCAAAGAGGACATTGATTTTGGGGATGGGGGGGGGGGGGGGGGGGGCAAAATTTGTGTTTGGCCCTGAATTTTTAAGAGTTATCATCAGCTAAGTCTGGGTCATTGGTAAGTATAGAAAATATATAAATTACTGTAAATTTTTTCCTAAAAGCCCATCGGTTATGTCAGGGTGTTCTGAAGAGGCGTTTGAAAAAATGATGAGTCAGCATATTTGCAAAAATTGAAAAAAAAATTTTCTTCAGAACCGCTTATCAGAATCTTTTGATATTTGGTATACAGCATCCATAGGATGGTCAAATACAAGTGTGTTGAAATCGACACCCTCGGGTTCATATTTGGGCTCAACAGAGGAGCCAAAATAATTAACTTGTGGCGCTATGGGGAATGAACTTTAAAAATATTCTTGCTTGTTTGGGGTGACCTCTAGATTGGAGCTATCGATTTTCTTCCAATTCACTGGCAACGATCTTTGAACTAAGTTTAGTCAGGCATCAATATATTCCTTTGGCATGCCGTACAGGCCACACTTATGATCAGATTGGTTTGAAACTTTGTATGCTTGTTTGGGGTTACCTCTAGATGGGAGCTATTGATTTTCTTCGATTTCCATCAAAAAATGTTGCCACTGGCAAATGACTTTCAATGAACTTAGTAAAAACTTAGTGCAGTTAAGCATCAATATTTCCATTTGACACACCCTGCAGGGCGCATTTAAGATAGGATCGCTTGCAAACTTGGTGTGTTTGTGTGGGGTCACATCTATATGGGAGCTGTCGATTTTCTTCCATTTCTGTCAAAAAATGTTGCCGCTGACCTTTGAACTTAGTTTAGTCAGACCTCAATATTTCCCTTTAACACACCCTTCAGGGCACATTTATGATCGGATCACTTTGAAACTTGGTATGTGTGTTTGGGGTGACCTCTAGTTGTGAGCTATTTTTTAATTTCCATAAAAAGTTATTGTTATCACCAGCCTTTGAACTTACTGCATTTGTGCATCAACTTATCCCTTTTGCACTCTCTGTAGGGTATATATATGAATTTCCATAACCTCCTCCCCCCCCCCCTCCCCCCCAAAAAAATTGCCGAAAAGCAATGACCTTCTTCTGAGTGCATTTGTGCATTAAAACTTCCTTTGGCATGCCTCAGAGGGCACGTTCATTATCAGGTTGTTTTGAAACTTTGTATGCTTATGCAGGGTGACAAAGATAGGAGCTATTGATTTTTTTTTCATTTCCATCAAAAACTGTTGCTGTTAGCAACAATCTTTGAATTTATTGCATTTGTGCATCAACATTCTTTGACATGGCCTACAGGCCACATTTATCATAGGATTGTTTTTGAACTTGGTGTGCTCATTAGTCAAGAACTCTAGATAAGAGCTGTTGATTAGCATTCATTTCTGTGGAAAAAAGTTGCCATTTACAATAACCTTTGAACATACCGTATTTGTGTATCAACATTCTTCCTTTAGCCAGCCCTACAGTTTACATTTAAAAATGCATGGATTACTCTGACGTTGTGCACACACAATGCTGTTATGTTGAAATTTCATCAAATAACATTGGTACCAATGATCTTCAATTTTGCCATTTCATTTATAACTTGCCAAGTTCAAGTTTGTCAAGTTGAGCTACAGTGTCATTGACACTTTCATTTTTTTTTGGTGGGGGTGTGGGGGGAGGGCTAGAGAGAACCACAGTAGTTTAAAACAAAACAAAATTTCGTTCAGTTGTTGTTTCTAAAATTCTTAATACTTCACAGAACAGAGATTGCTAGGAAGCTTTCCTTGGACCAGCAGAAATGAATGGCCAAAACGAAAAAGTTGCCTTTGGTTGTGTCATAGCAAATCAAAATAATTGCTATTGCTGCTGATAACTTACTGATTCACTCATCTGTTTTGACAATTTGAGCCAGGTGGGCGTTTTAGGCTCACTTGAACTTCTGGTTTATTTCTTCACTTGAACTCTTGAAGGCGAGCACAATTTGCACAACGCATGACATGCTTACTCCTGTAGGTTTTGGTTTCTAGTCAAGTCTTAGCGGTCTGTAAAGGTAGCTAAGACTTAAAAGCATTTCAACAAAACCGTATCATGTGACCTTTCAATGGAACAGGATCAGCGAGCTCGTTCCAATGAGGAGTCATATATAGTTTTGTTGACTTTTTCGGAACTTTTTGAAAGATTCTTTTTTTTTTGACTGTTCAGTTTTAAATTTTATGAACAGATGCCACCAATTCGTTAGGTAAAGGGTTAATCAGTGAGAACAGTACTGAAAACAGATCGAAACTTCTCTGAAATTTGTTTACGGACGATGGGGTTGGGATTCATTGGGTGAATTGAAAACTGCTTTTGCACCCATAGTAGGATGAACTTGTTTTGATCATTCCAACGGAGAAATTACATTGAGTTGTAAGGAGTATTGTATGTATAATGATCCATTACCGTACTGACCTGTGTCCAAGCCCATACTCGTGTATGAGCCCACCCCCCTTGTTTTCAGATTTTGGAATCAAGGTGACCTACCCGTGCCAAAGCCCACCCCCAAGTTTTCAGTTTGGCAAAGACAGAGGCGGTGAAACGAAAATAGGTGTGTTATCGCAGCATTCCACTTAACAAAATCAGGAACTGGATTTTGTTTGGAGTTTCGTAGTATGATGTATTTTGTTTTTAGCTCATCTTGACAAAGTCAAGCTGAGCTAATCTAATCGCTTCCCGTCCGTCGTCCGTCAACACCATGTTTTGGTCTTCTCCTCCAAAGCCACTGGGCCAATTCAAGTGAAAGTTTGTGTGAGTGATGGTCCCAAAGGGGCATTTCATTTTTGTTCAACTCAGTATGCCCGGCCCCATAGGGAGGGAGTGGGGGAAAATGCTCCAAAATATTTTTAAAATCTTCTTCTCAAGAACCAGTGTGTGCAGTGACTTGATATTTGCTATGGAGCTTCCATATGAGGTGTAGAATCAAGTTTGTTCAAACGAAGTTCGTAAAGTAATATTTGGCTTTGTAATAGGAGGGGTAAGATTTTTGGCCCCGCCCAAAATTTCTATTTTCTGAACCGATGGTCCGGTATGAACCAAATTTGGTTTGTGGTAGTATTGGGTCATAAGTACTTGACCCGTGCAAAAAAAAAAAATTCCCGCATTTCCATGGGAACCCTGGGAGCTAAAAATAGAAATATTTTCAAGCGCCCACATTTCCCAAACCCCACGGAACAGAGAGCTTTTATTTGGTATGAAATATCCTTATGACCAGTAGAATTGAGTGGTAAAAAAAAATTGCCATCGGTTATGTTAGGGTGTTCTGTAATGGGCATCGAAAAAATGCTGAGTCAGCATATTTGCAAAAATTTTTAAAAATCTTTTCTCCAGAACCAATCATCAGAATCTTTTGATATTTGGTATACAGCATTCATAGGGGGGTCAGATAAAAGTTTGTTGAAATAAAGCTCATTGGTTCATATTTGGGCTCTCTACAGGAGCCCGAAGTTTTAACATAGGGTAATATGGGGAATATTCTTTAAAAATCTTCTTCTTCAGAACCACCAGT
Organism: Pictodentalium vernedei; assembly: GCA_031216915.1. NCBI lineage: Eukaryota > Metazoa > Mollusca > Scaphopoda > Dentaliida > Dentaliidae > Pictodentalium > Pictodentalium vernedei. The sequence continues at coordinate 179,811,969 of CM062291.1, read as the reverse complement.
CAGAATCTTTTAATATTTGGTATACATCATTGTTATGAGGGTCAGATTCTAGATTGTTCAAACCAAGTCCCTAGGTTAATATTTGGGCTTCCTACGGAAGCCCAAATTTTATCTTTCTTCAATATGGAGGGTAATTTAAAAAAATCTTCTTCAGATCCATCAGTCAGAATGCTTTGATATTTGGTATGCAACATCTCTATGGGGGTCAGATTCAAGTTTGTTCAAATCAAATCCCTAGGTATATATTTGGGCTCACTATGGTAGCCCTAATTTTTACTTAGTGCAATATGAGAAAATTTCTTTAAAAATCTTCTTCTTCAGATCCACCAGTCGGAATGCTTTTATATTTGGTATACAACATCTCTAGGGGGGTCAGATTCCAGGTTGTTCGATTCGAGTGCCTAGGTTAATATTTGGGCTCCATATGGGAACATGAAATTTAACTTAGTACAATATGAGGGAATTTCTTCAAAAATCATCTTCTTCAGATTCACTTGTCAGAATGCTTTCACATTTGGTATACAACATCTCTAGGGGGGTCAGATTCAAGTTTGTTCAAATCGGATCCATAGGTCAATATTTGGGCTCGCTATGGTAGCCCAAATTTGAACTTAGTGCAATTCGAAGAAATTTCTTTACAATTTCTCTTCTTCAGATCCAACAGTCAGGATGCTTTCATATTCGGTACACAACATCTCTAGGGAAGTCAGATTTAACTGTGTTCAAATCAAGAGCCTGGGTTAATATTTGGGCTCTCTATGGGAGCCGGAATTGGCCATTTTGCTGAAGAATTAAAAATTTTGTATTCAGTACCCTCTAGAGGTACTAAGATTAATCCACATAGGTTGTATCAAGGGGCTTCATAGGGGAGCTCTGCATTTTACTTATGATCAACTGAAGAAAAGGCATGATGCCCAGATTATTTTTGTCACTCCTGAGGGACTCAAGGATTGACAGTGTAGCCTATGGAGATGGCTTGCTTAATGTAGACTCATTCTTGGACTCCGTTTAAATTGTGTTCTGTACAAGATGATCGCTTCAGGCCCCGTGGGGCCTCTTGTTTTACCTTCTATTTTATTAGTTGGGCATATTTTTTTACGAGGTAAGTGCTTCTTCTTTGATAAAAAATAAAATAAATCATTCAACATCGTGTCTTGTTTATTTTTTATCAACCTCTTTTCTGAAAGTCCAGTTGCGCAGGATCATGTCAATAACTGTCAGAAACACGCCCACAATGAAAAATGTACTCCCAGTTGTTTAAAAAAAAATGACCTGGCAGATACAGTAATTTCTTTCCTGTTTTCAATTTCGGTACAAAACAGAACAGAAAAGTTACTGGTTTAATATCTGTCGCATCGTTTGCAATACTCGCATCGCAAAACAGAATGTTGATAATATTGAACTTGTATGTTCAGTAAATGTTCCTATGATAAGGACGAGGTGAAAGGCATTGAAAAAATAGGGGACGTTAATTTTACGTCATTTGTTGTTTGCATTTGATTGTTATATGTATTGTGTTTATATTTTGTTCCGATGTTCTTTCAAAAAATAAAAAAAATATATAGGAGACAGTCTTCATTTATTTGTTCATTTATATTCCACCAAAGGACACGACCAGATATTTTCCAGGGATGGTTTGGGATTTGACATACTTACCGGTGCATCCGGTTCTGAATTGGAGCATGCTGTACAAACAAAAACAATTGAAAACAACAAAAAGTTTTATTCATTAAAATGATGATCTGAAAGTGAAACGTATGTATAAGATAATCATGTGATTTTCTTTTATTTGAGAGAAAATATATACTTCCTAAAAGGGGTTCTGCACAAACGAAATGTACCGAAAGTTGAATTACTGTTATTTACCAGTAATCTCCCAATGCATTCTGACCCGACTTACAGGCTCTGACCCTCATGCTAAAGCCCCCCCCCCCCCCCCCTCTCCCGGCCCCATTTTTACTTTTTCTACTGCAAGCAGCCCCTGGGCTTTGGCTCAGGTCAGTATGGTAGTGATAGGTTTTGCTTACATTATTTGGTAAACTTGAATTATAAAGAGTTAAAACCTTTTTATGATGCATTTTAGGCTGGGAGACCTTGGTTACAAACAACTATGGCATCCAGACGGAAAAAGGTTAGCCAGCATTTTGAAGATTTAGAGGAATGCTATTTTTCAATTCGAAAGAGAGACATTTCTGTAGGTATGTGAAAATAAACCTGTTTTCATCTGTTTCAGCATTGTTATAATTCATCCAATGTAAGCTATATGGCATTTTATGGTTGGGCGTTAAATGGACATAGAAACCTATTTAGGACAGGTTTTATAAGCAGCAGAACCTCTTCAGATATTAATTATTTCAGTCCTCTTTGGTACTCCATGAGAGGACATTCAATAACCCATAAGGAGTCCTCTTTCCAACTTTGACAAACTGTGTGGCATCAGATCAGATACCCCATGATACAAGAATGAAAACTCCATTTTTTGTGCTCGTTATATAGCTGCTGGGACCATGAGAACAGCTTTATGTTCTTTTGGATACGCATCATATCCAGTGAGAACCAAAACATATTTTTGGTTGTTTTGATGTTTGTTTTAATTAATTGGAGAGACCCTGTCCGTGTTCTCTTAATTTTGATTAAAACATTAAGTTGCCCCTCTCTCATGGAGGTTTAGTCGTATACTGGCTTACGTCCCTCTGTTCACCATCTGTCCATTTGTCTGTACATCTGTCTGAAATCATAAACTTGTAATGACTTCACCAATAGAGTTCTTCAAAATTTTGTAAGACTTTCATATCATTTTCCAAATACTCTCATTGCAAAATTAGGATTTATCCAAGGGTTATGTCCCTTTGTTTGTTGAAGAATGTTCATTGTGAACCTAATTTTTTTATCACACAGAGTAGGGTGTAATAGTATAAATTGTACATTTGTGTCACTGTAAATTACAACTGTTCAAATCAAGATTCGGTGCTCATATATTACAGTGATGTGGTGTCCTTGATATAATATTTCTGTCGAAATAGCTCATGTTGTTAAGTTTGGACTGAAAAGAAAGGGCTGGAAGTGTTATCACTTCCAGAATAACTTCATGTATGTATTGTTTTTCCTTATAATGATGCTCTTCTGTGAACAAGTTGAGATTCTCCCATTGCAGGATGGTCAACTACATTTTTGACGAAAAAGATAAAAATTGGAATTCTTTTAACAATCAATTATATTATCTTTGTGGAGAAAAGTTTGAAATTTTGTGAAGTAATTTCTAATATGTTTATTTTCCATACATCATTTACTCTTCCGAATATTTAAATTAAATGATTATGTGATGAGCTTTCATTGATATCGTAGTGTATCTTCAAGAGATTAAATTAAAAAAAAATACTTTTAATATGAAACCTATCAGTCCAAGTAACATGATAATGAACATTTTTCAGGGAGTGCAGTGGCTGAGTGGTTATGGCAGCCCCACCAGGGGCAACTGCGTTGTGTTCTTGGGCAAGGCACTCAATCCTGATTGTGGAGGTCTGGTGGCAGTGTGTACTAAGGCATACTGCATGTCGATGGTGGACTTGCCTTCAACCAATGCTAACCCTGTATGTATGACGTTGGTACGTTGAGGAGTATGACATTACTCCCTGCTGCTCGGTGGTTCTCTCGGGGGTACTCCGGCTTACTTCGCCCGCAAAACTGTCTGGCATGAGATGATCCTGGCTGTCAAAAGTGTGGTTAAACCTCACTAAATAAATAAATAAATAAAAATTATTCTAACATTAAAAAGAAGTTCTCAAGGGACCTGTAGATGTTCCATGCTAGGTCCAAACTAACCCATTAATAAAAAGTATTTTTGTTGTCTATCATATATTAAAATTTAAGCAGCGAAACAGATAAGTGATAAAATCAGGTGGTCATTGGTTTTAATACTTTTTTCATGACACCTAATGTTAAAATATATTCCTACTGCTTAAAACATTTCAAAGGAAAACACAAAACATTTACAGCATAAAGTGAAACAGTTTGGCAGGGTTTACTGATATGGGTTTGAATTTGTTTTAGGTGCTGAAAGTAATAACGATAGCTTAGAAGAATTTACCGAGAGTCTTTCAAAATTTACACGATTTAGTAATTTCCGACCATTAGCTACTCTTAGTTATGCTAATGACATTTACAGTAGTTCTAGTATAGTATCAAGGTAAGTAATATTTAACTCTTAACCTGTTGAGTATTTTCTTGAATTTTTTCATCAAATCCAGTCATGGCTGCTGTGATGACACAACTTGTTAAGAAGTACAAACAAATGGAACCCAGAAATCTTTCAAGCAGTGATTGATCCAATATACGAGGATAAATTTTCTAACACAGAACCAGGATTATACCCATTCTGGAGACAGGAATATTTGCAGAATTCCCACTGGACTAGGATTCAAGGAATTGCCTTGAATTTGACTAACAGTCATTCAGGGCCTTGAAATCCTGAAAAATGTGCTTGGCGGCCTTGAAAACCCTTGAATATTTGGAAATAAAAATGCTGATGTGGTACATAATCATAACTATATAGTTTTATATACCAGAGTTTGTGGAGGCACAGTCCTAACTAGGACCTCCAGTCATTACCCCATCCTCCCTCTTCCCTTCAAGAGAAGTGGGGGGATGAGATAATGACCAAGGGTCCTGGTTAGGACTAGTGAAAGCAGAGCCTTAAAAAATCCTTGAATTTTGTTATTGGAGGGCCTTGAAAAATGCTGAAATATGTCAAGAACTGTCCTTGAATAACCGTGAATTTTATCAGTCCTTTCCTGCGGGAACCTTGGTTTGCCAGCTATTATTTATTTATTTATTGTTGTTTAAGGTACCATATTTCTGCACAATGGCTAATCATGACCACGGCAGTTTTATGGGGGGAGGAAGCCAGGGTACCCAGAGAGAACCACAGCAATGGCAAGCAACTGTCAGCTCCCCAACATACTAACTCCACAGAAGCAGAGTTAGCATTGGTTGAAGACAGGTGCACCATCGATGTGCAATACACCTTAGTACACAATGCCACCGTGCCCCCACATAGGCAATGGGGGTGAAGTCTCTTGCCCAAATACACAACATGGTTGCCACAGGTGGGATTTGAACCGAGGACCTCTTGGCTTGCAGCCTGTACCTCTACCTCCTGAGCCACCACACCCCGATTTGCCAGCTAAATGCAAAGACTAAATAGTGAAATACAGTGGAATCATGTTTGTTGAATAGACCCTTTTCCAGTAAAACATATTCGGTTAACAGCAATATTCAGGTAACCAGAAGAAGGTATTTTTTCTTCATTCTGCTTTCCAATTGCATAGTTTTATTCTAATTTTATCTTGTTTGACAGAACTTAATGAGCTCTCTCAAACAATATATTACCAAATAAATACATTACTGAGGCCAAATATGTCTGAAATGCTTGTGAATTTGAGGACTCATAGAAATTTAAAATCACAGAGTTTTTTTATATTCAATTATTAGGAATTTTCCCTATGAACCATATGTAATTAACACAGCGAAGTTGTACTAAAAGAAGAATAATGATATGTAATAAATACCATTATTCCTTTTGACAAAATCCAATTAAGAGGGATCCTCTGTATGTATGTACAACATGCTGACTATTTGAATTAATAATTTGTAAATGTAATGCACATGTATTGGCTGTTTCTTTGATGTAATAGAACTTTATACAAAGGAATATACAGGACACTTATTATGCCCCTGACTTGAAAAGTCGAAGGGGTATCTGGAGGAGACTTCTGTCCATCAGTCCGTACCAACATTTCCCCTTTTATCTCAGCCACTGCTACTCCGATTCGTATGATATTTGGTGTTGTGATAGAGCATCATGATAACTGTGTAGTGTGTGTTTCTTCCACATATTTTTTCCAGAGTTATTGCCCATTTTATGTCTACCCATACTATGTATGGTACACATAATGCCGGCATCCGGGGTGGCCATCGGTCGTTCATTCATCCTTTGTCTGTCCATCGGTCTGTCTCTTCGGCATCCATATCCATTTCTTTGGCATTCGATAACTTGAAAAATATTGCTTGGATTGTGAATTTACTTTATATTTGTGTTCTGGTTACTGATGTGGTGAGCTGTATAGTTTTTGGTGTAAATCTGATAATTTGATCCTGAGATTTTAACCCTTTATCCTTCAGATTGAAAATTCCTCCAATCCCTTTGGCATTCGATAACATGAAAAATATTGCTCGGATTGTCTAGTTACTTTATATTTGTGTTCAGGTTACTGATTTGCAGAGCTGTATAGTTTTTGATATAAATCTGATGATTTGATCCCGAGATATTAACCCTTTATCCTTCAAATTGAAAATTCCTCCAATCCCTTTGGCATTCGATAACATGAAAAATATTGCTTGGATTGTCAAGTTACTTTATATTTGTGTTCAGATTACTGATGTGCCAAGCTGTATAGTTTTTGGTGTAAATCTGTTTATTTTATCCTGGATATTAACCCTTTATCCTTCAAATTGAAAATTCTTCCAATCCCTTTGGCATTCGATAACTTGAAAAATATTGCTTGGATTGTCAAGTTTCTTTATATTTGTGTTTAGGTTACTCATGTGCTGAGCTGTATAGTTTTTGGTGTAAATCTGTTATTTTGATCCTGAGATATTAACCCTTTCTTATCAACCTACTCACAATTGTTTACTTCAGGCTTGCACTACAGTGGAAGTCCCTAACTCGGATAAAATACTCTCTATTTTTGTCTTTCCCAAGCAAGTTAGGAAAGAAAAGTGGTGCAAAAGCACCAATAAAAAATAAGCCAAAACTGGGTCGAATGCAACTGGCACAGACCCAGTACGGGACGCTCTCTCCCAAGTACAACTCCACGACTTCCGTTGCCAGTGCGCATATACCGTCTCTAAAGACTCATTCTTTTTATAATCCGCTTCGTGTCGAGATGTTTTTGCACGCTTATCAGTGTTTCTCCAGCTCGATGTTTGATGATTCCTGATTCATTGTGCATCAGTGTATCCTTTGTATTCTCAGGAACAGTGTTTTTTATATTCTCTTTTATATTATATATCCATAATGTATATTTAATTGTTCTCTCTCGAGTCGCGCACGAATTTCGTGTGCCATGCGGTTCGGACTTATAATATTTCACAATTATTGTTAATGCTTTATTTGCTAAATTTTCTAATTGTGTTAGAGTTAGGTGTCAGCGGGGTACCACTCCTACAGTTTTTCTTCTTTCTTTTGAGAGTAGTCATCCTGTTGTGTGGTTCCCGGTCGACCGTCTGGGGGTCTTTGTTTCTGTCACCTTTCTCTCTTCTTTGGGGATGTTCTTCTATTTTCTGATTTCACCTTCTCTGCTTCTCTCACCTCTATCATGCCCAGGACAATTCCTTGTGGGCAGTGTCTGCTGCCAAAGCATGTGGACGATTTACATTCGTCTTGTTCCTCCTGTAATGGGTGTTCGGCCGAGCGGCCATGTGGTGTCTGTGGATCATGGTCATCCACTTTCTGGGCGTCAGTTAACCGTGTCATTCGTTCTCGTGGCCGTGCCTCCCGCTCCCGCGGGAAAGGAGAACATGGTCGTTCGGGGGCTCTCGAGCCGACCTTGTCTGGTGAGAGTTATTCCTCCTCCGTGGGGGATGTGCAGTCTTTTCCTGTAGTGGATACTGCGGGAGCTGTTGAGTGTTCTGGTGAAGAGGTGCCTGGTTCTGGGACTACGGTCCCCCTCCAGTCGACATCTGAGGCTGTCACTAGGGTTGTGACTCCTCCTTCGGAGCCGAGCAGGTGTGCTCTCTCCACTATTTCACCAGCCTCAATGACTCCCGATGTATCTACTACTACTGCTGGTCCGTCTGCTTTGTCGTCAGTTTCAGCCGGCCTCGGCTTTTCGCTGCAGGGGACTGCAGGAATGTCCAGTACTGTAGACGTGGGATATCGGCCTCAGCCTTCCCTGACTTCAACTCGGCAAAGTCGGAAGGGGCTGCCGGCCGAACCCATCTCTGTGGTCTCTTCGCCGTCGAGCACCACAGTTGTGTCTTTGGATTTGGATGTTCTTAGTGGAGACACTATGAACTCCATGGCATTTCCGTCTACTCATTCTGGCCTCATGACCAGTTTTGGGGGACCAACGCCTTTTGTGCAGCCTGGACCTTCTGCCCCGCAGAGGTCCGCAGTGACTCTCATGAGTTCTCGCCATATTGATCCTCGGGGTGCCTCGCACCCCTATACACGTCTGACTTCAGATGTTTCGGCTGCCGCCCGTCGTCTCGCGTCGGGTGTTTTGGAGGATCGTGACCCTTTGCTGGTTAAGAGGGTCAGAGGTGAAGCCACTTTGCCGGTTCGCTCCCCTGTCGAACCGGTCGGTACGGGCAGTGAGCTTAGGGAGGCCCTGTCCTTACTCACTCAGGTTCTTTCTAAGAGCCTTCCTGTTGCTTCCAGCGAGGCAATGAATGGTTTCCAGGTGCCTCCTATGGCGCCGCCTCACAGGATTGGAAACAGGCTGGTTTCTGATTCCCCTGGTGTCCCGACACCATGGGAGGCGTCGGCTGGTTTGCCCATGATGGGCTATGTGTCTTCCGACTCAGGGGAGGAGTCCGACATGCTTGATGTCGAGGGCCAGCAGTCTTCGGACTTGGGGGCAGCTCTTGACTTTGTGTTTGGTTTTCTGCCGGATCTCAAACCTGCTAACCAGCCGACAGTGTCAGCCTGGCCGCGATCATCGGTCGCACGTCAACAGCCTATGGAGCAACCTGCTTCTGGGCGCCTTCGACCGTGCCAGTCGGTACAGGTGGTTGAAGCTTTTTCAGCATTGGACTCGAAGCTGAATTCCAAGGCTCTGAAGACTTCGTTCTTCACCAGGGTTGACACCTTTTTGCCTCCTGTGCGTTATCGTTCCTACGATTCCGCCAATCCGTCGGTCTGCCAGACTTTGAGAGTTCTGGATCAGGACTCCACTTCCCTCGGGCTTTCCAAGCCCAAGTCTGCCGTCATTCCAATGACGACTCTGGAGTCCACATTGGGCTTATCTAGAGAGATGCTTGGCATGCTTTCTCTCTCAGATCACGTCGTCTCAGCTTTGGCTGCTTATCTGCCTCCAGATCAGTTTGACGAGGTACAGGCTCCTTTGCGTGTGCTGTCCAAGGCGCTTATGCATCTTACTCACACGCATGCCTGTAACACGGCTAATCTGGAATTAGTTCGAAGGGACGCTGTGCTGGACACAGGACGATCCCTTCCCGAGGAGCAGCGTGCTGCTCTTCGATCTGCTTCTTTGGCAGGTCCGCAACTTTTCCATGGTTCTGTGTCGACGGTCCGGGATGACGTCCTACGTCATTCCAAAGATCAGCTTCTGTTTCGTCAGCTTGATCAGCCTTCTAGGGGAGGCAAGGGCCATTCCAAGCCTAACAAGTGCCCTTCTGCTTCCTCTGTGAAGCAAAAGGCTGGTCCTTCTGCCGCCGCCTCTACTTCTTACTCAAGGGGTAAGGGTAAGGGTCGGCAGAATCGAGGGAAGTCTCAGGATTCTTCATTTAGTAGAGGAGGTGGTTTCTCCTCTCGCGGGCCTCGTCGGGGCTCGAAATGAAGGTCCTCACCTCGACTCGTCCCAGGTTGGATGAAGGATAGCAGAGTTTGCAGACCATTGGGCCACCATCACATCCGATCCGTGGGTGTTAGATGTTGTCTGGTCCAGGCTGCGAATATCCTTCCGACGGCACCCCACTCTGTCAAGGGTGCCTCTTCCAACCACAGTTCCTTCAGACGTTTTACGTCGGGAACTTTTGTCCACAGAGATTGGCAATCTCCTGGGCAAAGGGGGCGATCGAGGTCGTCAAGAACATTCAGTCAATGGGTTTCTATTCCCGCCTGTTCTTGGTGCCGAAGAAGGACGGCCGACTATCGATCTGAGTTCAGTATGGAGACTTTCAGGTCGGTCCGCCAAGCAATTCACCAGGGAGATTTAGCTGCCAGCATCGACCTGCGAGACGCTTACTTCCACGTTCCGATGCATCGGGCATCATGGAAGTCTCTCAGGTTCGCTTTTCTGGGGCGAGTTTACCAGTTCAAGGCCATGCCTTTCGGCCTCAACCTGGCTCCTTGGGCGTTCACCAGACTGATGTCGCATGTGATAGCATTCCATCACACACAGTCCAGGGTGACTACTTTGGCATATCTGGACGATATCCTCCAGAGGCATTCCAATGCTGCCTTACTGGAGTCGGATGTCGCCACTCTGTTGAGCTTGCTCACGTCGCTAGGATTCAGAGTCAACGAGGAGAAGTCGGACCTGGTCCCTTCTCAGTCGTTTTGTCATCTGGGGATGTCTTTCCAAACCCAATTCAATTTGGTAGCGGTTCCCCAGGCCAAGGCTGTGATTCTCTCAGCTTTTGCTCTGACTCTGTCCCAGTCCACGTCCGCGACCGCTCAGAGTTTTCTCCGGCTGATCGGTCTCTGCTGTTCGGTGACGGATCTCATTCCTCTAGGTCGGCTGCGTGTCAGACCTCTCCAACACTTTCTGCTCAGTCATTGGAGGCCGATTGTAGATTCTCTGGATCAGGTGCTTCCGTTTCCGGAATCTCTGTATCCTCACCTTCTTCCCTGGACAGATGTTCAGTGGATTACGCAGGGTGTTCCGTTGGACTTACCCACGTCCGATCGCGTTCTGACAGCAGATGCCAGCGATCTCGGATGGGGTGCGACGTTGGATCCTCTCGGTCTTTCCCTACACGGGATGTGGGACCAGGATCAAGCCGCTCTACACATCAACCAGAAGGAGCTTCTTGCTCTTCTTCTGAGTTTCAGGCAGTGGATCCCTCACCTGTCGAATCGCCAGGTCCTTCTGCTATCCGACAATTCGACAGTGGTTGCTTACATTCGGAACCAGGGCGGCACGCACTCGGTTCCGATGTACGAATTAGCTCGGGATCTTCTACTGCTCGCTCAGGATGTTCACGCCGGAGTGGTTGTTCGTCACATTCCCGGTCGTCTGAACGTCCTAGCCGACTCCCTGTCCCGACAGGGCAGGGTTATTTCCACCGAGTGGATGCTTCACAGGGCAGTGTTCCAGTCGCTTTGCGATCTCTGGGGACGTCCCCACATTGACCTCTTTGCGACTCGTTGGAACCATCAGGTGGACACTTTCGTGTCCCCTTGTCCAGATCCTCTGGCTTTTGCCGTGGACGTTCTGTCACTCGATTGGAACGGTCTAGTCAGCTACGCCTTCCCGCCGGTTCCGATTCTTCCTCAGGTTCTCGCCAAAATTCGAATCTGCAGTTGTCGAATCATTCTGATCGCTCCCCTGTCACCTCAGCGGGTGTGGATCAATCAGCTCTGCTCGCTGATGGCAGCGGTTCCGGCACGTCTCCCGCTACGTCGCGACCTTCTTTGTCAAGGTCGCCCGAGGAGGTTTCACGTCGACCCGACTTCGTTGCGCCTTCACGCATATCTTTTGTCAGGTCCTGTCTCCTCCGTAGAGGTTTTTCGAGACGAGCAGTGGAGTGCATTTCTTCTTCAAGGAGGCACTCCACTGGTTTAGCTTATGCAGCTAAATGGAAGGTCTTCTGTCGATGGTGTGCTGGTCACTCTGTTGATTATGCCAATCCTTCGATTTCACAGATTGCGGAGTTTCTGGTATATCTTTTTGATTCTCGGGGTCTCCAGCCTGTTACCATCAAGGGTTACAGGTCCATGCTTTCAGAGACTTTTTCTTATGTGGGGAAGCGTCGTATCGGCACTAATCCTTACCTCTCCAAGCTTGTTCGGCACTTTTCTTTGAAAAGGCCTCAGACTTTGCAGCTTACTCCACGATGGAATCTTTCGTGGGTGCTGCTTTGCTTGGGGGGGGGGGGGGGGGCGCCGTGCAAACCTTTATCCCAGGTGGATATGCATTTTCTCACATATAAGACGGCTTTTCTGATGGCATTTGTTTCGGCCAGACGGGTTAGTGAGCTTCACGCCCTCTCGGTTGACCCGGCCTTTTTTAGGAGCTCTCCCAACAGTGTTACTTTTACCACTGATTGCTCCTTTTTGGCCAAGAATCAGTTTCCAGATACTACTCCTCCTCCTATCTGTATCAGGGCTCTTCCTTCTGTTGAGGGTAATCGGCCTTTGCTCTGTCCAGTCTGTGCTATTCGCATTTATCTCGATCGGACACGCTTCATACGGAAAGGCAGGAAACGATTTTTTCTGTCTCTTATTCCGGGTCGACAGAAGATCTCTCCTCAATCCATTTCTCGATGGATTTGTCTTGCTATTCGTACGGCTTATGGTCGTTTAGCAGCTGGTGATTGTATTACCAATCGTATTTGTGCCCACGAGGTGCGGGCACTATCCACCTCTTGGGGATTATTCTAACTCCGTCAAATTGTCGGATGTTATGCAGGCAGCCTACTGGAGAAATGCTTCTACTTTCTCCACCTTTTATCTGCGCCAGTTGCAGGAGCAGTCAGAGGACCTTTTTGCCCTGGGTCCTCTTTGTTCTGCTCAGGCTGTTGTCTGCCATAGCCATTAGGCTTCTTGAAGGTCAGTTTTCAGCCTTGTGCTGTTACTGCCCTTTTTCTGTCTGTGTGTCACACAGGCCCATATGTCTCCTTTCATTGTCCTTTATCAATGATTGCGACATTATGGTTGTTAAGCCTCGGGACCTCTTCCTTCTGCTTCACGGTTCCAGTGCACTGGGGTTATGTGTGGGTTGGTTATGCGATTCCCTCCAGCCTTTTGTCTATTCAGCCTGAAGTAAACAATTGTGAGTAGGTTGATAAGAAATCTAAATTTTATAGTAAATTTCCTTTCTTATTATACCTACCACAATTGTTTACATGGAGGCCCTCCCGTCTTCTTTACGGGTAAAGAATCTGTCCTCCCTGCTGATCACATAAATCTAACGTTGACGGATTCAAAAAGAATGAGTCTTTAGAGACGGTATATGCGCACTGGCAACGGAAGTCGTGGAGTTGTACTTGGGAGAGAGCATCCCGTACTGGGTCTGCGCCGGTTGCACTCGACCCAGTTTTGGCTTATTTTTAGCTCACCTGAGCGAAGCTCAAGGGGAGCTTAACTAATCACTTTCTGTCCGTCGTCCGTCGTCCGTCGTCCAGCGTCCGTCGTCCGTCGTCCGTCGTCGTCCGTCCGGCGTTAACTTTACATTATCGACTTCTCCTCCTAAACCACTAGCCCAATTTTATTCAAATGTTGGCTAAATGTTTATTACCTAATGCCAATTCAGATTTGTTCAAATGAAGTTGCCCCTCCTCCTGGGTGGTGCCACACCCCCAAGGGGCACCAAAATCTTTGTAAATCTTCTTCTCATGAACCAGCAGTAGCAGAGACTTGATATTTGGTGTGCAGCTTCCTTTTGAGGTGTAGACTCAGATTTGTTCAAGAGAAGTTTGTGGGGCTATACTTGACGTTGTTATGAGAGGGGCAAAATTTTTTGCCCCGCCCAAAATTTCTATTTTCCAAACCGAGAGGCTGATTTGAACCAAATTTTATGTGAGGGCTTATTGGGTCATGAGTACTTGATTTATGCAAAAAAAAATTTTCCCGCAGCCCCGTGGGAACCGCAGGAGCTAAAAATAGAAAAAATTTAAAACGCCCATATCTCCAAAACTGCACGGCACTGAGAATTTTTATTTGGTGTGCAGCTTCCTTAGGACCAACAGAAAGGATTGGTAAAAAAAAATTGCCATCGGTTTTATCATAGGGTACAGTTTCGGGACTTTGAAAAAGTGCTGAGTCAGCACTTTTTAACACTGTAGGCAATGGGAAAAACATTAAAAAATCTTCTTCTCCAGATCCAGCAGGCAGAATCTTTTGATATTTGGTATGCAACATTGTAGGGTGGATCTGATTCAAGTTTGTTCAAATCGGCCCCCTGGGTTCATATTTGGGCTCAGTATAGGAGCCCGATTTCGAACTTAGTGCATTTCAGGCAAATTTCTTAAAAAATCTTCTTCTCCAGATCCAGCAGGCAGAATCTTTTGATATTTGGTATGCAACATTGTGGGGTGGATCTGATTCAAGTTTGTTCAAATCGGCCCCCTGGGTTTATATTTGGGTTCAGTATAGGAGCCCAAATTTGAACTTACTGCATTTCAGGCAAATTTCTTTGAAAATCTTCTTCTCCAGATCCAGCAGGCAGAATCTTTTGATATTTGGTATGCAACATTGTAGGGTAGATCTGATTCAAGTTTGTTCAAATCGGCTCCCTAGATTCATATTTGGGCTCACTATAGGAGTTTGAATTCGAATTTAGTGCATTTCAGGCAAATTTCTTCAAAAATCTTCTTCTCCAGATCCAGCAGGCAGAATCTTTTGATATTTGGTATGCAATGTTGCGGGGTAGATCTGATTCAAGTTTGTTCAAATCGGCCCCCTGGATACATATTTGGGCTTACTATAGAAGCCCGAATTCGAACTTAGTGCATTTCAGGCAAATTTCTTAAAAAATCTTCTTCTCCAGATCCAGCAGGCAGAATCTTTTCATATTTGGTAAGCAACATTGTGGGGTGGATCTGATTCAAGATTGTTCAAATCGTCCCCTGGGTTAATATTTGGGCTCAGTATAGGAGCCCGATTTCGAACTTAGTGCATTTCAGGCAAATTTCTTAAAAAATCTTCTTCTCCAGATCCAGCAGGCAGAATCTTTTGATATTTGGTATGCAACATTGTAGGGTGGATCTGATTCAAGTTTGTTCAAATCGGCCCCCTGGGTTCATATTTGGGCTCAGTATAGGAGCCCAATTTCGAACTTAGTGCATTTAGGCAAATTTCTTAAAAAATCTTCTTCTCCAGATCCAGAAGGCAGAATCTTTTGATATTTGGTATGCAACATTGTGGGGTGGATCTGATTCAAGTTTGTTCAAATCGGCTTCCTAGATTCATATTTGGGCTCACTATAGAAGCTCGAATTTGAACTTAGTGCATTTCATGCAAATTTCTTAAAAAATCTTCTTCTCCAGATCCAGCAGGCAGAATCTTTTCATATTTGGTAAGCAACATTGTGGGGTGGATCTGATTCAAGTTTGTTCAAATCGGCCCCCTGGGTTTATATTTGGGCTCAGTATAGGAGCCCAAATTTGAACTTAGTGCATTTCAAGCAAATTTATTAAAAAATCTTCTTCTCCAGATCCAGCAGGCAGAATCTTTTGATATTTGGTATGCAACATTGTGGGGTGGATCTGATTCAAGTTTGTTCAAATCGGCTTCCTAGATTCATATTTGGGCTCACTATAGAAGCTCGAATTCGAACTTAGTGCATTTCAGGCAAATTTCTTAAAAAATCATCTTCTCCAGATCCAGCAAGCAGAATCTTTTGATATTTGGTATGCAACATTGCGGGGTGGATCTGATTCAAGTTTGTTCAAATCAGCCCCCTGGATTCATATTTGGGCTCACTATAGAAGCTCGAATTCAAACTTAGTGCATTTCGGGCAAATTTCTTCAAAAATCTTCTTCTCCAGATCCAGCAGGCAGAATCTTTTGATATTTGGTATGCAACATTGCGGGGTGGATCTGATTCAAGTTTGTTCAAATCGGCCCCCTGGATTCATATTTGGGCTTAATATAGAAGCCCGAATTCGCACTTAGTGCATTTCAGGCAAATTTCTTCAAAAATCTTCTTCTCCAGATCCAGCAGGCAGAATCTTTTGATATTTGGTATGCAACATTGCGGGGTGGATCTGATTCAAGTTTGTTCAAATCGGCCCCCTGGATTCATATTTGGGCTTAATATAGAAGCCCGAATTCGCACTTAGTGCATTTCGGGCAAATTTATTAAAAAATCTTCTTCTCCAGATCCAGCAGGCAGAATCTTTTGATATTTGGTATGCAACATTGTGGGGTGGATCTGATTCAAGTTTGTTCAAATCGGCTTCCTAGTTTCATATTTGGGCTCACTATAGAAGCTCGAATTCGAACTTAGTGCATTTCAGGCAAATTTCTTAAAAAATCTTCTTCTCCAGATCCAGCTTCAGAATCTTTTCATATTTGGTAAGCAACATTGTGGGGTGGATCTGATTCAAGTTTGTTCAAATCGGCCCCCTGGGTTTATATTTGGGCTCCGTATAGGAGCCCAAATTTTAACTTAGTGCGTTTCAGGCATATTTCTTAAAAAATCTTCTTCTCCAGATCCAGCAGGCAGAATCTTTTGATATTTGGTATGCAACATTGTAGGGTGGATCTGATTGTGATTCATGAACGTATTTATTTGTAAAGTTGATAGAATCTTAGACAAAATTTGCAGAAAAGATCTACTATAGAAGGGGTGGTATCCAGGGTGAACCGTTTACCCAAATCTAGCAGTACTAATGCATTATTCACACAAATCCCTCATTGGAACACACGCATTCAGCTCATTCCAACAAAGGTCATATGCCATGTTTTCGAGACAAAGGAATAAAAATTTTAGTTATTCATGAAATTTTTAGGCAACTGTTGTCTGTTATTCACATTGCTTCATGAAATTTCAGTACTTTTAGAAGTTACCTCAGTAATCAAGGGTTAATTCCCCTTAATTAAATGTCGCCTCTAAAAAACAACCACTTTGCATATCTTACCTGTTTACCAGCATAACTGCCAAAACTTGTCAGCATTCTTCGCAAAAATCGCTATTCAAATTTTAATTTTTGTCTCTTAAACATACATGTACTTATCGCTTGTAAATACCCCATTGGAATGAGCTTTTTGAGCTCATTCCAATGAGAGGTCGCACACCATGCTTTTTGAGTCAAAAAAGCAATTTTTTTAGTTATTCCAGAATTTCGTACGTAAAACACAGCTTTATGACTTCACATTAAAATGAGCTCTCTAAGCTTGTTCCAATCAACATTCACGCACTATGTCTTTCACACAAAAAATAAAATTTTCCATTTATTCAGGAATTTTGTTTGCATGAACACTCTTACCCCCCCCCCCCCCCCCCCCCCCCCACAAACACACACACACAAACACACACACACACACACACACAAACACAGACACACACATCTAAAAGTTCGTCAGCAAAAAAAACAGTTACTTCAATTTTTAAATGCATTATAGGAACAACTTGCCTAATCAAATTTAAATACTTTTGCATCATTCTGTATCTAGAACAAACCATTTACCATATCTTTACGCAAAATTCTCCAGCATCATTCACAAAACAACACCATTATTTATATATTCACATTTCTGTCTCAAAAATATACCTGATCTTCCCATACCCCTATTGGAATAAGCTGTTTGAGCTTGTTCCAATGATGATAAAAAAAAATAAAATTTGTGAAAATTTTTGTTTTCTTGCATGCAAATATATACATGTAGCACATGGAAGATATCCACAGTTGGGGAGAGATGTCCAAGGCTATCTCTTCACATTCCTTGTTTGTGCTTCATGCTAAACCAGTTTGTCTGCAGAGATAAATTTGCTTTATTAAAAATCATTGGAGATTGACCACACACCAATGATTTTAAATAAAACTAATTTTAGGTAACAAATGTTGAACTTCAAACAAAATCTATCACTCAACCAGTTAATGTTGATGAGGCATGACATGGTGAAGGTGACCTAAAATACTTCTTAGAGTCACTTTGTCAGGTGAGCGATTAAGGCCACGTGGGGCCTCTTGTTTATTGGTGCTTTTGCACCACTTTTCTTTCCCAACTTGCTTGGGAAAGACAAAAATAGAGAGTATTTTATCCGAGTTAGGGACTTCCACTGTAGTGCAAGCCTGAAGTAAACAATTGTGGTAGGTATAATAAGAAAGGAAATTTACTATAAAATTTAGATTTATCCTTCAAATTGAAAATTCCTCCAGTCCCTTTGGCATCCGATAACTTGAAAAATATTGCTTGGATTGTCAAGTTACTTTATATTTGTGTTCAGGTTACTGATGTGCCGAGCTGTATAGTTTTTGGCGTAAATCTGATAATTTGATCCTGAGATATTAACCCTTTATCCTTCAAATTGAAAATTCCTCCAATCCCTTTGGCATTCGATAACTTTAAAAATATTGCTTGGATTGTCAAGTTACTTTATATTTGTGTTCAGGTTACTGATGTGCCGAGCTGTATAGTTTTTGATGTAAATCTGATAATTTGATCCTGAGATATTAACTCTTTATCCTTCAAATTGAGAATTCTTCTAATCCCTTTGGCATGAGATAACTCAAAAAATATCAATCCAATTGTCATGTTACTTTATATATATCTTCAGGTTACTGATTTTCCAAGCTGTATAGCGTTTGGTGTAAATCTTTTATTTTGATCCTGAGATATTAACCCTTTATCCTTCAAATTGAAAATTCCTCCAATCCCTTTGGCATCCGATAACTTGAAAAATATACTTGGATTGTCAAGTTATTTTATATTTGTGTTCAGGTTACTGATGTGCCAAGCTGTATAGCTTTTGGTGTAAATCTGATAATATGATCCTGAGATATTAACCCTTTATCCTTCAAATTGAGAATTCTTCCAATCCCTTCGGCATGAGATAACTCAAAAAATATCAATCCAATTGTCATGTTGCTTTATATATATCTTCAGGTTACTGATGTTCCGTGCTATATAGTTTTTGGTGTAAATCTGTTATTTTGATCCTGAGATATTAACCCTTTCATCTTCAAATTGAAAATTCCTCCAGTGCCTTTGGCATTCGATAACTTGAAAAATATTGCTTGGATTGTCAAGTTACTTTATATTTGTGTTCAGGTTACGGATGTGCCGTTCTGTATAGTTTTTGATGTAAATCTGATGATTTGATCCCGAGATATTAACCCTTTATCCTTCAAATTGAAAATTCCTCCAATCCCTTTGGCATTCGATAACTTGAAAAATATTGCTTGGATTGTCAAGTTACTTTATATTTGTGTTCAGGTTACTGATGTGCCGAGCTGTATAGTTTTTGGTGTAAATCTGATAATTTAATCCTGAGATATTAACCCTTTATCCTTCAAATTGAAAATTCCTAAAATCACTTTGGCATGAGATAACTCAAAAAAATATCAATCCGATTGTCATGTTACTTCATATATGTGTTCAGGTTACTGATGTGCCGAGCTGTATAGTTTTTGGTGTAAATCTGATAATTTGATCCTGTGATATTAACCCTTTATCTTTCAAATTGAGAACTCCTCCAATCCATTTCTTTGGCAAGCGATAACTCAAAAAATATTAATCCAATTATCAGGTTACTTTATATATGTATTCAGGTTAATGATGTGCTGTGCTGAAAAGTTTTTTATGTAAATCTAATAATTTGATCCAGAGATATTAACCCTTTATCCATCAAATTATCAATTCCTCCAATCCATTTCTATATGTACCCATACCATGTATGGAGTACATAATGTCAGCATCTGGGGTGGCCCTACGTCATACAGCTTTCTACTAGTTGCGCGTATGGGTACACATCTGATGATTTCATCGGCCTATTTTTTGTAATTCCATCCAGAATATTGCAGGAGGGGCATATGCCACGCTTTTCATTGCTCTTGTCATTTTTTGATTCAAAAATATTGCTAATGACTTGTCATCACAACTTGTTCAAAGAGATCATTCCAAGGAGGGGTTATAGGCTATATTGTGTGATCAACATTTGAAAAAAATCTTGATATTTTTATGCCCCCCCCCCCCCCCAACTTAAGTCGGGTGGCATATAATGATTGAAGTGTGCATGTGTCTGTCCATCCGCCTGTCCGTCAATCTGTCCGCTCTAACAAATGACTACTTATGTGGCTACTACGAGTTAGTAAAACAGGATACTTATGTGGTTGAAGTCTGTTACGTGGCTAGCCACGTAACAAAATCTCTTATTGTGGAGGGGGGGGGGGGGGGGGGGGGGGAGTTTGGATAAATGTAGAGTAGGGTTAGGGCATTCTAGGGTGGGGTTTAGGAGTGGGGTGGGGGTCAGTAAAGGGGTGTTAGAGTTATGTGGCTAGGGTTAGGGTTAGTTTAGGGTTAGGGGTGGGTAGGGTTAGGGTCAGTAAAGGGTAGGGTTAGCTGATCCCCCCAAAATTTTCTCCCAAAAAGCTTGTTTTATTATGTTGGACTTGTGTTTTAGGTTAGCCACCTAATGTGTTCATAAAATAGCCACATAAGTAGCCATTTGTTAGAACCGTGTGTATGTATGTCCGAGCCAATAACTCGAAAACTGTTAGGGCCACAGTCATCACACAATTATAAAGGACCATGGGAGGATGTGTCACACACCATAGCCGGGTTCGTACCTTCAAGGTCAAGGTCGCATTTCAAGGTCACACTAAAAATCTGTCAATATTGGTGTCTCAGCCATAACTCAGAAACGAATCATAGTATAATTGTTAAACTTTTTACAAATGTTAAGGACAGTCAGAAGGTGTGTTGCGTATAATAGTTTCCGCCGCATCTGCAAGGTGAAGGTCACAATTGACCTTCATATGTTCAGGGTCACAAATCTTGTCTCAAGCATAACTCCAGAACTATTAGGGCTGCAGTCATCAAACTTCACACATTTATAAAGGACCATCGGAGGATGTGTCACACACCATAGCCGGGTTGGTACCTTCAAAGTCAAGGTCACATTAAAAATCGGTCAATATTCGTGTCTCAGCCATAACTCAGAAACGAATCATAGTATAATTGTTAAACTTTTAACAAATGTTAAGGACAGTCAGAAGGTGTGTCGCGTATAATAGTTTCTGCCGCATCTGCAAGGTGAAGGTCATAAGGGGGAGGGGGGAGGGGGCATGTGTTACCTTAGTAACATTCTTCTTGTACTTTTTATGTGTACCCATCCTATGTATGGTACACATAATGCCGGCATCCGGGGTGTGGCCATCCGTCGTTCGTCCATCCTTTGTCCGTCCGTCCGTCCGTCCGTCCGGCATCTGTATCCATTTCTTTGGCGTTCGATAACTTGAAAACTGTTGCTTGGATTGTCAAGTTACTTTATGTTTGTGTTCAGGTTACTGATGTGCCGAGCTGTATAGTTTTTGGTGTAAATCCGATAATTTGATCCTGAGATATTAACCCTTTATCCTTCAAATTGAAAATTCCTCCAATCCCTTTGGCATTCGATAACTTGAAAAATATTGCTTGGATTGTCTAGTTACTTTTTATATTTTTGTTCAGGTTACTGATTTGCCGAGCTGTATAGTTTTTGGTGTAAATCTGATGATTTGATTCCGAGATATTAACCCTGTAGCTTTCAAATTGAAAATTCCTCCAATCCCTTTTGCATTCGATAACTTGAAAAGTATTGCTTGGATTGTCAAGTTACTTTATATTTGTGTTCAGGTTACTGATGTGCCGAGCTGTATAGTTTTTGGTGTAAATCTGTTATCTTGATCCTGAGATATTAACCCTTTATCCTTCAAATTGAAAATTCCTCCAATCCCTTTGGCATTCGATAACTTGAAAAATATTGCTTGGATTGTCAAGTTACTTTATATTTGTGTTCAGGTCACTGATGTTCCGAGCTGTAGTTTTTGGTGTAAATCGGATAATTTAATCGTGAGATATTAACCCTTTATCCATCAAATTGAAAATTCCTCCAATCCCTTTGGCATTCGATAACTTGAAAAATATTGCTTGGATTGTCAAGTTACTTTATATTTGTGTTCAGGTTACTGATGTGCCGAGCTGTATAGTTTTTGGTGTAAATCTGTTATCTTGATCCTGAGATATTAACCCTTTATCCTTCAAATTGAAAATTCCTCCAATCCCTTTGGCATTCGATAACTTGAAAAATATTGCTTGGATTGTCAAGTTACTTTATATTTGTGTTCAGGTTACTGATGTTCTGAGCTGTAGTTTTTGGTGTAAATCGGATAATTTAATCGTGAGATATTAACCCTTTATCCATCAAATTGAAAATTCCTCCAATCCCTTTGGCATTCGATAACTTTAAAAATATTGCTTGGATTGTCAAGTTACTTTATATTTGTGTTCAGGTTACTGATGTGCCGAGCTGTATAGTTTTTGGCGTAAATCTGATAATTTGATCCTGAGATATTAACCCTTTATCCTTCAAATTGAAAATTCCTCCAATCCCTTTGGCATTCGATAACTTTAAAAATATTGCTTGGATTGTCAAGTTACTTTATATTTGTGTTCAGGTTACTGATTGCCGAGCTGTATAGTTTTTGATGTAAATCTGATAATTTGATCCTGAGATATTAACTCTTTATCCTTCAAATTGAGAATTCTTCTAATCCCTTTGGCATGAGATAACTCAAAAAATATCAATCCAATTGTCATGTTACTTTATATATATCTTCAGGTTACTGATTTTCCAAGCTGTATAGCGTTTGGTGTAAATCTTTTATTTTGATCCTGAGATATTAACCCTTTATCCTTCAAATTGAAAATTCCTCCAATCCCTTTGGCATTCGATAACTTGAAAAATATTGCTTGGATTGTCTAGTTACTTTATATTTGTGTTCAGGTTACTGATTTGCCGAGCTGCATAGTTTTTGGTGTAAATCTGATGATTTGATCCTAAGATATTAACCCTTTATCCTTCATATTGAAAATTCCTCCAATCCCTTTGGCATTTGATAACTTGAAAAATATTGCTTGGATTGTCAAGTTACTTTATATTTGTGTTCAGGTTACTGATGTGCCGAGCTGTATAGTTTTTGGTGTAAATCTGTTATCTTGATCCTGAGATATTAACCCTTTATCCTTCAAATTGAAAATTCCTCCAATCCCTTTGGCATTCGATAACTTGAAAAATATTGCTTGGATTGTCAAGTTACTTTATATTTGTGTTCAGGTCACTGATGTTCCGAGCTGTAGTTTTTGGTGTAAATCGGATAATTTAATCGTGAGATATTAACCCTTTATCCATCAAATTGAAAATTCCTCCAATCCCTTTGGCATTCGATAACTTGAAAAATATTGCTTGGATTGTCAAGTTACTTTATATTTGTGTTCAGGTTACTGATGTGCCGAGCTGTATAGTTTTTGGTGTAAATCTGTTATCTTGATCCTGAGATATTAACCCTTTATCCTTCAAATTGAAAATTCCTCCAATCCCTTTGGCATTCGATAACTTGAAAAATATTGCTTGGATTGTCAAGTTACTTTATATTTGTGTTCAGGTTACTGATGTTCCGAGCTGTAGTTTTTGGTGTAAATCGGATAATTTAATCGTGAGATATTAACCCTTTATCCTTCAAATTGAAAATTCCTCCAATCCCTTTGGCATTCGATAACTTTAAAAATATTGCTTGGATTGTCAAGTTACTTTATATTTGTGTTCAGGTTACTGATTGCCGAGCTGTATAGTTTTTGATGTAAATCTGATAATTTGATCCTGAGATATTAACTCTTTATCCTTCAAATTGAGAATTCTTCTAATCCCTTTGGCATGAGATAACTCAAAAAATATCAATCCAATTGTCATGTTACTTTATATATATCTTCAGGTTACTGATTTTCCAAGCTGTATAGCGTTTGGTGTAAATCTTTTATTTTGATCCTGAGATATTAACCCTTTATCCTTCAAATTGAAAATTCCTCCAATCCCTTTGGCATCCGATAACTTGAAAAATATACTTGGATTGTCAAGTTATTTTATATTTGTGTTCAGGTTACTGATGTGCCAAGCTGTATAGCTTTTGGTGTAAATCTGATAATATGATCCTGAGATATTAACCCTTTATCCTTCAAATTGAGAATTCTTCCAATCCCTTCGGCATGAGATAACTCAAAAAATATCAATCCAATTGTCATGTTGCTTTATATATATCTTCAGGTTACTGATGTTCCGTGCTATATAGTTTTTGGTGTAAATCTGTTATTTTGATCCTGAGATATTAACCCTTTCATCTTCAAATTGAAAATTCCTCCAGTGCCTTTGGCATTCGATAACTTGAAAAATATTGCTTGGATTGTCAAGTTACTTTATATTTGTGTTCAGGTTATGGATGTGCCGTTCTGTATAGTTTTTGATGTAAATCTGATGATTTTATCCCGAGATATTAACCCTTTATCCTTCAAATTGAAAATTCCTCCAATCCCTTTGGCATTCGATAACTTGAAAAATATTGCTTGGATTGTCAAGTTACTTAATATTTGTGTTCAGGTTACTGATGTGCCGAGCTGTATAGTTTTTGGTGTAAATCTGATAATTTAATCCTGAGATATTAACCCTTTATCCTTCAAATTGAAAATTCCTAAAATCACTTTGGCATGAGATAACTCAAAAAAATATCAATCCGATTGTCATGTTACTTCATATATGTGTTCAGGTTACTGATGTGCCGAGCTGTATAGTTTTTGGTGTAAATCTGATAATTTGATCCTGTGATATTAACCCTTTATCTTTCAAATTGAGAACTCCTCCAATCCATTTCTTTGGCAAGCGATAACTCAAAAAATATTAATCCATTTATCAGGTTACTTTATATATGTATTCAGGTTAATGATGTGCTGTGCTGAAAAGTTTTTTATGTAAATCTAATAATTTGATCCAGAGATATTAACCCTTTATCCATCAAATTATCAATTCCTCCAATCCATTTCTATATGTACCCATACCATGTATGGAGTACATAATGTCAGCATCTGGGGTGGCCCTACGTCATACAGCTTTCTACTAGTTGCGCGTATGGGTACACATCTGATGATTTCATCGGCCTATTTTTTGTAATTCCATCCAGAATATTGCAGGAGGGGCATATGCCACGCTTTTCATTGCTCTTGTCATTTTTTGATTCAAAAATACTGCTAATGACTTGTCATCACAACTTGTTCAAAGAGATCATTCCAAGGAGGGGTTATAGGCTATATTGTGTGATCAACATTTGAAAAAAATCTTGATATTTTTATGCCCCCCCCCCCCCCCCAACTTAAGTCGGGTGGCATATAATGATTGAAGTGTGCATGTGTCTGTCCATCCGCCTGTCCGTCAATCTGTCCGCTCTAACAAATGACTACTTATGTGGCTACTACGAGTTAGTAAAACAGGATACTTATGTGGTTGAAGTCTGTTACGTGGCTAGCCACGTAACAAAATCTCTTATTGTGGAGGGGGGGGGGGGGGAGGAGTTTGGATAAATGTAGAGTAGGGTTAGGGCATTCTAGGGTGGGGTTTAGGAGTGGGGTGGGGGTCAGTAAAGGGGTGTTAGAGTTATGTGGCTAGGGTTAGGGTTAGGGGTGGGTTAGGGGTGGGTAGGGTTAGGGTCAGTAAAGGGTAGGGTTAGCTGACCCCCCCAAAATTTTCTCCCAAAAAGCTTGTTTTATTATGTTGGACTTGTGTTTTAGGTTAGCCACCTAATGTGTTCATAAAATAGCCACATAAGTAGCCATTTGTTAGAACCGTGTGTATGTATGTCCGAGCCAATAACTCGAAAACTGTTAGGGCCACAGTCATCACACAATTATAAAGGACCATGGGAGGATGTGTCACACACCATAGCCGGGTTCGTACCTTCAAGGTCAAGGTCGCATTTCAAGGTCACACTAAAAATCTGTCAATATTGGTGTCTCAGCCATAACTCAGAAACGAATCAGTATAATTGTTAAACTTTTTACAAATGTTAAGGACAGTCAGAAGGTGTGTCGCGTATAATAGTTTCCGCCGCATCTGCAAGGTTAAGGTCACAATTGACCTTCATATGTTCAGGGTCACAAATCTTGTCTCAAGCATAACTCCAGAACTATTAGGGCTGCAGTCATCAAACTTCACACAATTATAAAGGACCATCGGAGGATGTGTCACACACCATAGCCGGGTTGGTACCTTCAAAGTCAAGGTCACACTAAAAATCGGTCAATATTCGTGTCTCAGCCATAACTCAGAAACGAATCATAGTATAATTGTTAAACTTTTTACAAATGTTAAGGACAGTCAGAAGGTGTGTCGG
This sequence comes from Pictodentalium vernedei, assembly GCA_031216915.1. Lineage (NCBI taxonomy): Eukaryota > Metazoa > Mollusca > Scaphopoda > Dentaliida > Dentaliidae > Pictodentalium > Pictodentalium vernedei. The sequence continues at coordinate 179,786,142 of CM062291.1, read as the reverse complement.
GTATAATAGTTTCTGCCGCATCTGCAAGGTGAAGGTCACAATTGACCTTCATATGTTCAGGGTCACAAATCTTGTCTCAAGCATAACTCCAAAACTATTAGGGCTACAGTCATCAAACTTCACACAATTATAAAGGACCATCGGAGGATGTCTCACACACCATAGCCGGGTTGGTACCTTCAAGGTCAAGGTCACACTAAAAATCGGTCAATATTCGTGTCTCAGCCATAACTCAGAAACGAATCATAGTACAGTTGTTAAACTTTTTACAAATGTTAAGGACAGTCAGAAGGTGTGTCACGTATAATAGTTTCTGCCGCATCTGCAAGGTGAAGGTCATAAGGGGGAGGGGGGAGGGGGCATGTGTTACCTTAGTAACATTCTTCTTGTACTTTTTATGTGTACCCATACTATGTATGGTACACATAATGCCGGCATCCGGGGTGTGGCCATCCGTCGTTCGTCCATCCTTTGTCCGTCCGTCCGTCCATCTGTCCGTCCGGCATCTGTATCCATTTCTTTGGCATTCGATAACTTGAAAACTGTTGCTTGGATTGTCAAGTTACTTTATGTTTGTGTTCAGGTTACTGATGTGCCGAGCTGTATGGTTTTGGGTGTAAATCCGATAATTTGATCCTGAGATATTAACCCTTTATCCTTCAAATTGAAAATTCCTCCAATCCCTTTGGCATTCGATAACTTTAAAAATATTGCTTGGATTGTCAAGTTACTTTATATTTGTGTTCAGGTTACTGATGTGCCGAGCTGTATAGTTTTTGGTGTAAATCTGTTATCTTGATCCTGAGATATTAACCCTTTATCCTTCAAATTGAAAATTCCTCCAATCCCTTTGGCATTCGATAACTTGAAAAATATTGCTTGGATTGTCAAGTTACTTTATATTTGTGTTCAGGTTACTGATGTTCCGAGCTGTAGTTTTTGGTGTAAATCGGATAATTTAATCGTGAGATATTAACCCTTTATCCATCAAATTGAAAATTCCTCCAATCCCTTTGGCATTCGATAACTTGAAAAATATTGCTTGCATTGTCAAGTTACTTTATATTTGTGTTCAGGTTACTGATGTACCGAGCTGTACAGTTCTTGGTGTAAATCTGTTATTTTGATTCTGAGATATTAACCCTTTGTCCTTCAAATTGAAAATTCCTCCAGTCCCTTTGGCATTCCATAACTTGAAAAATAAATTCCTGGATTGTCAAGTTACTTTATATTTGTGTTCAGGTTACTGATGTGTCGAGCTGTATAGTTTTTGGTGTAAATCTGTTATCTTGATCCTGAGATATTAACCCTTTATCCTTCAAATTGAAAATTCCTCCAATCCTTTTGGCATTCGATAACTTGAAAAATATTGCTTGGATTGTCAAGTTACTTTATATTTGTGTTCAGGTTACTGATGTGCCGAGCTGTATAGTTTTTGGTGTAAATCTGATAATTTAATCGTGAGATATTAACCCTTTATCCTTCAAATTGAAAATTCCTCCAATCCCTTTGGCATTCAATAACTTGAAAAATGTTGCTTGGATTGTCAAGTTACTTTATATTTGTGTTCAGGTTACTGATGTACCGAGCTGTCTAGTTTTTGGTGTAAATCTTTTATTTTGATCCTGACATATTAACCCTTTATCCTTCAAATAGAAAATTCCTCCAATCCCTTTGGCAATCGATAACTTGAAAAATATTGCTTGGATTGTCAAGTTACTTTATATTTGTGTTCAGGTTACTGATGTGCCAAGCTGTATAGTTTTTGGTGTAAATCTGATCATTTGATCCTGAGATATTAACCCTTTATCCTTCAAATTGAAAATTGCTCCAATCCCTTTGGCATGAGATAACTCAAAAAATATCAATCCGATTGTCATGTTACTTTATATATTTATTCAGGTTACTGATGTGCTGTGCTGTATAGTTTTTTATGTAAATCTGATAATTTGATTTGGAATGTTAACCCTTTATCCATCAAATTAGGCACTCCTCCAATCCATTTCTATATGACCCATACCATGTATGGTGTACATAATGTCGGCATCCATGGTGGCCCTCCGTCATACAGCTTTCCACTAGTTGCGCGTATGGGTACACATCTGATGATTTCATCGGCCTATTTTTTGTATAATGCCTAAAAAAATTAAAAATCTGTTTCTCAGGTCCTCCCACATTGTCTTTTTGGCTGTCGCCTGCTCTCTTTTTATAACCAATGTAAACTTTAAAAGAATAAAAATTAAATGGTTTATGTCTGATATTTTACCCAAGTTAAAGAAATTGATAAATTTATCCCTTGGGCGCAAGAAGGCTTTGCAATGCTTCAGAGCATTGCAAAGCCTTCTTGCTCTCAAGGGACGAAATGCACCACCATCCATGCTATTCTGTAGATTATGAGGCCTAAAACATAAACCAAGAACATGAACTTTTGATGGCAAAGAAATAATTACAGAAATAAAAAATAAAATAAAAAAATGCTCGTCCGCATGCAGTTTTACAAATAATGACCTGAGAAACAAGATCTACTTTGTGGGGCCTAATAGTGGTTTGTTTTGGCAGATTGTGAGGTGAAGGATTATATTTATTTATTGATTTATTTTTTGGTGCTTACACCACATCAGCAACAAGGTGGTGAAGGGTTATAAACTCTGGAGAATGATTTTTTTCCAATTTCATTAGCAAAGCAGTTGAGTCAAAGTCTTGAGTAAAGTTGTGACTAACATCAAGTAAAATGAAACCCAAGAATCTAAAATCTCTTTAAGTTTTCTTTTTTCACAGAAATGAGTTTCCCATATCAATGTCATTTTATAGGTTCAGCCTTCTGGTATCTTATAATGATGATACTATGTATATTTTTATACTATAAACCAATGGCCCAGACTAGCTGGTGCTAACTCAAAGTTATCAAGGGCCAAACACAAATTTTGAACTCCCCTGATCCTCAAAATTTGCTTGCAAAACCGAAAACTAAAAGTCCTATCTGGTCCTCCATACTTTTACTCTCAGTGCATGCGCAGCCATCAGGAAGTGACTGGAATTGGCGCAAACATTATTCTTTGTTTGTCCCTAAAGTCAGCAACATTGAACTGACATCTGTGCTTTAAAATCTCCTTTTTTGAGGATGCCAGACACAAATCAATGCAAGAATTGGTGGATTTAAGTCTGTTATTGGATGATGGAAGTGTTCAACGGTGGTTTTAGACGTTCAGGGCTGTAACTTTATAATAATTATAAAATTATTTCATGTTTCCCAATTTCAGGACATACGCCTGACGTCATCATTTTTGCTAATGATTATTCCACTGTTTATTAAGTATTCCTTCCCTATCCTTCCTTGAACCCCTTCTGTTAAACTCTTAAGCTTTTTGGCTTTCTTTTATTGAAATTTTCTATTAAATTTCTTTGGAGTTTAACATGTATTACAGAATATTTATTCTGTTTTTCCCCATGGTTACGGCCTCACCCTAGGAACTCGTTTAGTCTTGCATCTTCTATTCGATGTATCGTTTTTTCTTCATATGAAGATCTAGCTTTGCATCTGGTAGCATTTAAATTGGTCTCTGACTTTGGGTCTTTTTGTGTGCCTGATGTCTTGTTTCTGTTTTTTTAGTTGACGTTGTTGACATTGACAACGTCCTTCTATATAGGTAGTATTTTATATTCTATTACTGTAGAATTACTGTGGGATACATGGATTATTATTCCTATAGTGTTGCTCAATAAATTTGGATTTTGTCCACACTTAGGCTCTATCAGGATGCCCTTGGGCTTTTAATGTTCACTTTATTCATGTATCTTAATTATATATTTTGTTGTGGAGTTTGGAGGAGTGATATCGACTTTAGTCAATGCACTCCTGCAGACTCTTGTCATACTTGTGTTCTCTGGGATGACTAATGTTGGAGATGGGTGTCGCAGTACGTTGTTGGTGGTGAGGTTCTGTCCAGGCCTCTCACCGCGTTGTAATTAATTTTTTCAGTTTCTGTTCAGAGGAACATGAACATGGTGATGATATTGTGACACCCAATAAAGTGTGCTACCGTAGTCACGCTCCATTGAACAATAAGAAGCTAGCTGCAGTGCTCATGACATGCAAGGGATAAGGCCTCTAGTTAGAGTTCTTAATCTCTTGCAAGCAGCTAGCTTGACCAGTGAAGCGGTTACTCCATCCGTGGGAGCCGTGACACTGGGTAAGTCTATTGCGGTCGAAGGAAGTGTAGATGTGGGTAGAGCAAGCACTTAAATATAAATAAGCTCACCCAGCGACGACAGAAATGGGGGGAACTAGGGAGGAAATCGGCAAGTTTCTTGTTGGGAGGTTCAGCGAAGTCTAATAGACCACGAGCGGGAGAGGCCCCTCTCTAACCTAACAACATTTGGTGCCAAATGTTGTTATGAGAAATTTGTACGAGACGGAATATACGTCCACCTGGGATGCTTTGTCGAGTCTGCAGACGTGGTCGGCTTCAGTCATGGCTTCCTCCGCTACGTTTCACAAGCCGAAATCAAGTTTTCTTGTTGGGAGGCTTGGCGAGGTCGATGAGACCGCGAGCAGGAGAGGTCCCTCTCTAACCCAACAACATTTGGGGTCAAATGTTGTTATGAGAAACTTGTACGAGACGGAGCATAAGTCCGCCCGCCGCCTGGGACGCTCTGTCTAGTCTGCGGTCACGGCTTCCTCCACTACGTTATTAAAGCACACACGACCGCAGGCTAGCTACCCGACTTCAGATATCCAGTCAGCTGCGTGAAGACAGAACCATTCTTCGCCCCTGAAGTCGGACCATCCGATATCTAGCGATCCAAGGCATCGATCAACTGGACATTTGGAGAAGAGATCTATCTCCGGATCTTCGTCCCAGGAGCAGCAAGTGGTGGAAAAAACAGAAGACCGCTGCTCCTCAAGCCTCGGGAATGGACTTGCTGTTGCAGATGCGCAGCTATTAGCAGCATCCCAGCTAATGCAAGAGCAGCCTCCCGCAGACTCCAGTGTTGAGCTGTTGGAGGGCGCTGGGTCGGTCCGGTCAATTGTGCCTGTAGAAGAAGCCAGATGTTTCTCTACGGAACGCTCGGCTAGATCTGGGGTCACATCTCAGTTTGGAGAACCCTCTCCATACCGTTAACAGTCGGGGTCAACTGTGTCTGTTGTGAGAAACCATATTGAGTCGGAAGACGCATCGAACGTTCCTTCCACACTGCAGCCGGGGCCAGCGGCAGTTATGGCTCCTTCTGCTTACATGGAAGCGCACGAAAGAGGATTAGTCGAGAAGGTTCTAAGCAGGATACTCTGCGAGATCTGAGGAGGGATCGCGAGTGCAGAGCATATTTTTATACTGTACCAATGACCCAGACTTAGCTGGTGCTAACTCTAACAAAACCAGGGCCAAACACAAATTTTGCCCCCCAATCCCCAAAATTTGCATCCAAAACAAAAAGAAATCATGTCCTAAAGGACCTCCATACTACGCCTCTACTGCGCATGCGCAGTGACGCAGACGTCCCGAAATTGGCGCCAATTATCATTCTCTGTTTGGCCCTTCATCAGTCAACATCTCACTGATCTTTGTGCTTGTAAATCTCAGTTTAAAGGATGCCAGACACGTAATTTTTGGAGAAAATGTGATTCTAAGGAGGATAGAAGGTGGAGAGGAAAAAGAAGTGACAAAAAATAATCAGGGCTGTACTTAAAATTTTTTGATGAAATTATGTTAAGTTGCCTATTTTCGAGGCATGGGCCTCTTGTTGTCATTCTTGCTAATTGTTGCACTGCTTATTCAGTGTTTCCTCTCCCCTAGCCTTCTAAAGTCCCCCCTTGCAATTCTCCCATGCTTTTGGCATATTTTTGAGAAATTTCATTTCTAAAATTTCCTGGGAGAGTTGCTTGGTTACAGAATGTTTTCTGTTATTTTCCCCATAGTTACGTTTTCACCCATGGGTGTATAACATTTGTGTTCTGCATCTTCCATCTGATGTTCTGCAGATTCTCCCCTGGGAGTCTCTGTTTTGCATCAGATAGAGTGTAATTGATGACTGATTCCGGGCCAGTTTTTTCAGTGCCTGGAGTCATGTTTTCTGGTGTTTTTACACTGTTTGTTTTCATTGGCAACAGCCTTTTTTGAGGGGGGCTGTTTGCCTTTGCTGTAGTTTATCTCACTATAAGATACATTTATATTATCCGAAAGTGTCTCATTAATTATTTAATATAAATTTAAAATTTTTGACCACACTTTGCCATCGGATCCATCGGGGCTCAACGTTACTTTTCAGCAACTTGGGCTTCGCTGAAAAAAAATATTTTTTCAAAATTATTTTGTTTTGCAATTGTTTTTTCATTTATTAATGGATCATGTTATTATGTATCTTTGTGTCAGGGGTTTTTGCGAGTAACTAGGACTTATTGTTGTTCTTTCACAATGAAGGGACGTTGTTCAAATTGTAATAGGAAGAAATCTTCCTCTGACTTTCATGATCATTGTATTAATTGTAGTCAGTGTTCTCGCATTAATCCCTGTCCTATATGTGAACATTGGGATTAGAAACATTGGAAACGTGTGTCACGATATGTTGTTTCTGGAGAAAGAGCGATGCCGGCTCTTTCTCCGCAAGGTCACTCTACTCTCTCAGTTTCTATTTCAGAGGAACCAGAACAGGGTGATGTTTCCATGTTATCTTCTTCAAGTGTGCGTCCGTCGTCACAAATGAATTCAGAGCTAGCGGCAAAAGTGCTCATGGAGATTAGACAAATGTCGTCCGCTAGCTCGCCCGGTGTAGCGTCCATTCACCGAATGGTTCGGCAGCCGGGTTCGTCCGATGCGGTCCAAGAGGAAATTTTGGGTGATGCGAGCACTATAAACATAATAGATGCACACCCAGTGACGGCGGATAGTAAGCGAGAACGGAGGAAGCCTTTGAGTCCGGTTCCTAGCTCGTCCAGGTTCAGCCGGGCCGCGAGCGAGAGAGGCCCCTCTCTCGTACAACAACATCTGGGACCAGATGTTGTGGTACAAAATGTGTCTTTAGCGGAGCATACGTCCGTCGCTCGGGACGCTCCGTTGTATAAGCAGTCCGCAGAGACTGTTAAGGCTTCCTCTTCTCGTCAGCGCACACGACCGCACCTTGGCTGCGTGACCGCCGATATATTACCAGCTTCGCCGATCAAGGATTCTTCGGCGACCAGGTCACACCATCCGGCAGCCAGGGATTCGAGACCGATGGACTCCGGACGTTCGCATAGGAAAAGTATGCGGGAGCCATCTGATGCGGAGCTGTCCTCGGCGAAGCAGCGAAAGACTGCGCCTCCGCAGGTCTCGACGCCGGACATTCTTGTGCAGATAGCACAGCTTATCGCAGCATCCCAGCAGCCGACAGAAACGGTGTCGGATCGAGAATTATCCGACGGCGCTGGGTCGGTACGCTCCGCCGAAGCATCGGGGGCGGACGACCGGGAACATCATGAGGTCCGACCGGATGGTGAAAGGGATACGGATGACTTGGAGCTATCCCTTTCGGAACAACATAAAGCTGCCGTGGACTTCATCCGGCACTTTCTCCCTCAAGTTGTTCCGTCGGGCCAGACTGCTGCGCTTCCGGACAAGAGAATTATAGCGTCATTGGACTCTGAATTTTTTGAGCGGTTCAGGGACATCGCTCCCGAGTTTCCGTCGCAGTCCAATAATGTTGCAAGAACATTTGAATTATTGAACAATGCTATATTTAAACTTGCTTCCAGGACGGGGAAAGCAGGTTTCTTGTCCGCTAATACTCTCAACCTGCCTTTCATTAATGCAAGGAATAAATTCGATACGGCAGGACAGGGTATACCGAGAGTTCCTCTGCGTATGGACGACGAGGCGGAAGACTTAGAGCTATCATTACCGTCGTCAGCTTCTATTCCAACCGCGGTGTTGGAAACAGCTATTGCGTCTAACAGAGCCAATTTAGATGCCTTATCTTACGCAGATCACCTTACTAAAGCGTTATCACTGCGCCTTCAGGGGAAAGAGTTTCAGGATATACAATCCTCTTTAAGACTTCTTTCAAGGGCAGTAGCTTATTCCACGTGTAACTCCGCCCTTTCAGTGGCAAATCTGGAGTTGGTTAGACGTGACGCAGCCCTAGCTACATCCACACTAGTGGATTCTAAGGTGAAGAACTCTCTTAGAGTCGCTTCGGTCTCAGGAGAACTTCTCTTTGACGGCAAGCTTTCCGCTATTTATGATAAAATTACAAAGAAAGCTAAGGATTCTCTGTTGTTCAAATCTGCTCCTAAGAAGTCGGATACAGCAGACACGAATAAGACAGGCACTTCTGGGTCTAATGCGCCCAAGAGAGGTTCCTATAGAGGTTCCGGTGCGTCCTCTTGGTCTTATTCGAGAGACCGTCAGGATTTGACTCTCGTTCGGGACGTCCTTCAGGCCGGGACAATCGGTCGGACGCCCCGAGGTCGACGGGGCGAGGTGCGGGTCGTGGAAGACGTGGTTTCTCCTACCGCAGGCCTCGCAGGTCCAGGAGGTGATGGCTTAAACCTCTATCGCGTTCCGGTTGGCGGAAGGTTGTCGAGCTTTTCACAAGAATGGGCGTCGATTACGGACGACCCTTGGGTGAGAGGAGTGACTTCGGAAGGTCTAAAGATATCCTTCAAACGAAAGCCTCCATTAACTCGAAGTCCAAAGTGGACTCATCTTCCGTCAAATCCGCAGAAAAGAGACGCTCTGTTATCAGAGGTGCAGTCTCTTTTAATGAAGAACGCAGTAGAGGTCGTAGAAAACCAGGAATCTCCGGGATTCTACAGCCATCTGTTTCTGGTTCCGAAACCAGACGGCTCGTTCCGTCCAGTCATAGATTTGAGCTGGATAAACAAGCTGATCGTCGCTCCGAAGTTTTATATGGAGACAATTCGATCGGTCAGAGCGAGTATTCGGGTGAACGATTATGCAACGAGCATAGATCTCAAAGATGCGTACTTTCACGTCATGGTACATCCGACATTCCGAAAGTATCTACGCTTCGCAGTCCTAGGAGTGGTGTATCAATTCCGGGCGATGTGCTTCGGATTGAATCTAGCACCCTGGGCTTTCACTCGGGTAATGAACTCCGTAATGATCTACTTCCGAGCTCATTCGTCTGCGGTAACGTCGGCCTACCTGGACGACATTCTTCAGAGGTACGGCAACGAGTTAACGCTTCAGAACGATGTTCAGAATCTTCTTCTATTGCTCCGACGTCTCGGTTTTATAGTAAACGAGGAGAAGTCGGATCTGGTGCCGTCCAAGTCATTCACTCATCTGGGAATGAGCTTCGAGACGCACAACAATCTCGTTCGTCTGCCGTTAACCAGAGCGAAATTAGTCAGTTGTTACGCTCGCTATTGTCTGCACGCAGACAAAGTCACGGCAAGAGAATTTATGAGACTGATAGGTCTGTGCGGAGCCGCCGCGGATCTCATTCCGATGGGGCGGTTCTGCACACGTCCTCTTCAAATTTTCCTGACTCAGAATTGGAGTGTGAAAATTCATTCGCTCGATGTAGACGTTCTCTTGTCAGATCAAGTGAAACAAGAGATTCAGACTTGGGCAAACATTCAGTGGTTAACTCAAGGAGTTCCGCTGCAGTTGCCGGATCCGAGTTTTACCGTTATGACGGATGCCAGTCAAACAGGTTGGGGTGCATCATTAATCCCAACGGATTCGAGATGCCAGGGTCTTTGGGATCCGCAATTCCTGTGCAAGCACATAAACATCAAGGAAATGATGTCAATTTGGCTTGCGTTACGTCACTGGATGGACATTATTCACGATGCTCATGTCCAAATCCTATCCGACAATACGACAGTAGTGGCGTATATACGGAATCAGGGAGGCACTCATTCAGTTCCGTTGTTCAATCTAACGGAAAGAATCCTTCTGTTTGCGTTAGAACATCACGTTCTTCTTTCGGTCCGTCACATACCGGGTCGTCTGAATGTGCTAGCAGACTCCCTTTCACGAAAGGGTCGCTTGTTGCCGTCGGAGTGGACTCTAAACAAACAAGTATTCAATCAGATTTGCTACCAATGGGAACGGCCAATGATAGACTTATTTGCGACACATCTCAACAATCAATTGCAGACGTTTGTGTCTCCGTGTCCGGATCCAAGAGCATTTGCAGTAGACGCTCTGTCGATCCCTTGGGACGGAATGATAGGATATGCGTATCCTCCAGCGCCGTTAATTCAACAAGTATTGCTAAGGATAAAACAATCTCAATGCAAGATTCTGTTGGTAGCATCTCTGTCGCCACAGAGACCGTGGATAAATCTACTCAGGTGTCTGTTGTGGGACCTACCGCGGAAGCTTCCTCCACGGGAGGATCTTCTTTCGCAGGGGAAATCGCGCCAACTCCATCACAACCCGCAAGGTCTCAACCTTCACGTTTTTCCGTTGTGCGGTCCTTCTTGCATGGCAAGCACTTTACAGGACGAGCAGTGGACGCGATTTCTAACTGTAGGAGGACCTCCTCTTCGCTAAACTATGCGGCTAAGTGGAAGGTTTTTCGTCGTTGGTGTAGGGATCATTCTGTAGATATATTCGATCCCTCTATACCAGACATTGCAAACTTTCTAGTATACTTGTTTGACGAAATCAAACTGCAGCCTGTTACTATAAAGGGTTATAGATCTATGTTATCTGATACCTATGCACATCATGATAGTTTACAAATTGGATCTAATGTCTCTTTATCGAAGTTGGTTAGAAACTTTTCGATAAATAGACCCAGAACTCTTAGATTAATTCCTAAGTGGAATTTAGCTTGGGTTCTTCTTAAATTGAAGGAAAAGCCATTTGAACCTCTTGGGACAGTAGATTTCAAATTCTTATCTTATAAGACAGCTTTTCTCTTAGCTTTCTCTTCTGCTAGAAGAGTCAGTGAGCTTCATGCACTATCGGTGGATGATTCTCATTATCGTAGTGTTGGGAACACTATCACCTTCACTACTAATGTGGGTTTTTTAGCTAAGAATCAGGCTCCTAATAAATATCCGGAACCTATTGTTATTAAGGCTCTTCCGTCTTCAGATGGGCATAGGCCTTTACTCTGTCCTGTTAGAGCATTACGTATCTATTAACAGAGATCTCATTTTATCAGAAAGGGACGGAAACGTTTCTTTCTGTCTTTGATGCCTAATAGAAAGGACATTTCAGTCCATTCTATTGCTAGATGGATTCAGTTAACTATCCGTACTGCTTATGAAGATTTATCTTCTTCTCAGCAGTCTGTGCTTAAGATTTCTGCTCATGAAGTAAGAGCTCTTTCTACTTCCTGGGCTTATGCTAATAGTGTTGCTATTACAGATTTAATGAAGGCTGCTTATTGGTCTCAGCCATCCACATTTACGAATTTTTATCTCAGAAATATTGAGTCCATTTCTGGAGACCTGCATTGTTTAGGTCCGTTATCTGTTGCTCAGAATGTCGTCCACTAAACAGTTGCATCTATAGTTATGCAGGCTTTCTGTTCCGGCAGTGACTCCGTCCGGCTGCCCTCTTCGCTCTGGGCTATTTGACCCAGGGCAAGGGGAAGGGGGGGGGGGGGGGGGCGGGTGTTCCCTTAGGTCACCTGCTTTATAGTGAAAAGCAAGGGAATGCCTCCTCCAAGTCAGTATTTCTGAGTCGCTTCCGGGATGGTTTTAAAGTGTAATATTAATGTTTAAATTCATTCATGTCTTATTTTTAAAGTGTAGCTCGGTGTGAAGCATTTGTATATGTCAAGTGTCAAACGGGCTTTAATATACAATACTCGGACACTTTTAAATGACTATAAAGAGTCTCAATTCTCTGGACTACTTTATTTATTGGCTTGCTTTAAAAATAATTAGTATAAGGGTTATACTGGATGTTAATAGAGAACATGAATGTTTTTGTGCTCAATTATTAAGGGTAGTGTATCTTTCTAATTTAATATTAAATAAGAAAGATACATGTAAAGCCTAATACTCCTTTTCTCCTTAAGGGGTTACCTCTTTACTATATGGTTGAGCTTATTGGATTTTCCTCTATGTCCTAGGCCCTCCAGCCTGTTTACTATTCAGCTAAGTCTGGGTCATTGGTACAGTATAAAAATGTTAAAAAATTTATAGTAATTTATATATTTTTTATACTTACCAATGACCCAGACGGGGATGGCCCTCCCTGGAGTAGGGAACTCTTGCCTCCCCGCTGAGTACATAGCGCTGACCAGGCACTGCCAGTAAGAATGATAATTGGCGCCAATTTCGGGACGTCTGCGTCACTGCGCATGCGCAGTAGAGGCGTAGTATGGAGGTCCTTTAGGACATGATTTCTTTTTGTTTTGGATGCAAATTTTGGGGATTGGGGGGCAAAATTTGTGTTTGGCCCTGGTTTTGTTAGAGTTAGCACCAGCTAAGTCTGGGTCATTGGTAAGTATAAAAAATATATAAATTACTATAAATTTTTTAACTTTTTCGACCCTTTAACAGTCAGGGACGACTGCTTTGTGTTGTAAGAAACTTCAATGAGGAGGAGCATCCGTCCTAAGTGACGAGTCGGGATGCTTCTTTCGCACTTAGCTGGGGTCGGCTGTGGTTACGGCTTCCTCTTCTTCCATGGATATGCACGATAAGGGATAGATGCCTACAAGTTTCTAACGGAACGCCCTAGGTGAGCTCTGGAGCAGACTGCGAGCTGGAGAACCTTCTCAGCAGTGGGGGTCGACTGTTTTTGGTGCGAGAAAGTTTAGTGAGTTGGGACGCTCATTCACGATTGCGGTTCGGGACGCTCCTTCCACACTGCAGCCAGATTCGGTGGCAGCTATGGCATCTTTCCTTGCTTCATTAATGAAGCACGTTGACCACAGACTAGTTATCTGACATCGCAGCTTCAGGTTGATAGCTAGTCTTCGAGACTGGTATTACCGTTTAGCAGACTCCGATGGTGAGCCGTCAGACAGTGCTGCGTTGGTCTAGTCATCCGTTCAGTCGGATGGAGTTGACCATATTTGTGGATGGAACATTTTGATGGCGAGACGGATACAGTGTGTGAGTCTCCATCTCTAACAGAAGGGCACATTAAGACTATGAAAAGTCTTAAGCTCTTAAGAATATTGTTCCATCTGAATATAAGACTGCGTTTAGATGAGCAGGCCGGGGATGAAAATATGTCCCTACCTGCATCATTTAATATATGCTCGGAAATGATGAAATGTGCTATTTCATTGAAAAGAGCAAATCTAGGCACAATGTCCTAAGCAGATCACCTTACCAGAGCTATGGCACAACGTCTCAATGGAAAGAAATATGAGGACGTGGTTCTCTGCACAGACAGTGAATTTGGAGTTGGTAAGACGTGATGCTGCCCTTGCGTCGTCATCACTTATAGATGACAAGGTGAAAAGATCTCTCTGAGTCACTCCGGTTACCAGAAATATTCTATTTGACAACAAGCTTGCGTTGATATATGAGCAGGCTACAAGAAAGCTTCCAGTGCATTGCTATAGAAGTCGCTGTCTCATCAACGCACTTCAGCAGACTGGGGTAAGCGAGACTGTTCTGCTTCTAAGAAAGCATCATGAGAATGTCTCACGAGGGTACAATAACCCTCTTATATTTACTCTGGAAGTCGTCATTATAGTGACTCGGGGAAGGGGCATAGCTCTGATCAAGGCTATGGATCAGACCCCCCCCCCCCAGGTTGATGATTAACGGAAGGTTATCTTCACGAGAAACTGGACGTTAATCACAGAAGTTCCTTTCAAAGAGAGTCACTTCTAGTAGAGGTAAAGGCTCTCTTATTCAAGGGAACAATTGAGGTCGACGAGACGAGCTTCTTCGCGGGGAGAACGTAGTTTCTCCTCCCGTAAGCATCATAAGTCGTACAGGTGATTGACATGACCTCTATTGCTTGCCAGTTGATGGAAGGTTATCAACTTCTCGAGAATCTGGACGTTAATCACGGAATTTCCTTTCAAAGATAGTCGCTCCTAGTGGAAGTAAAGGCTCTCTTATTGAAGGGAACAATTGAGGTCGTCGAAATAGATTTTGGTTACTTTCCACTTGGTGGTAGGTTATCAACCTCGCAAAAAGTGGATAAATTGCGGAAGATCAGTGGATGAGACTTGAGTCTCTGCAGGCCTGCGGCTATCGGCCCGAGCAAGCTCCACTTACAAGAATACTTGTTGGACAAATCTTCCAAGAGAGGCTTTCCTTCTGGAGGTATAAGCTTTCCTATTGAAGAAAAGCATTAGACGTCATCAAAATTATTCTCCAGTTTTTTATTATCACCTGTTTCTCGTCCTGAATCCGGATGGATAGTGCATAGATAGGCTGAGATATGCCTTGGTGTCAAGACAATTATGTCATTGTGGATGCCATAGTAGCCTTCTGTATGGTTACTGCAGTCTCTTGGGTCAGGCTCTGTCCGCTGTCTTTTGGGAATAAAACCGAAAAAGATACTGTGCTTTTCGGTTTGTTTTTCCTAGGTGTCATAGACTTGAGTCTTATTGTTACACCATAGTAGCCTAGCTAAAATCATGAGTGAGATTTTTTCAGTATTATGCAGTAGCATAACTGAATTTATTATCTCTTGGGACTGCGGTCTCTTTGGGAATTCAGGGCTGTTTATATAGCGGCTCTTCATTCCCTACCTTGCACGACAATAATTGTAAGTCTCCATTAAGTGAGCCTTCAGGGTTGCAACTTACACCGATATATCTGTCCTCACGAAGATGAAGACTTATAAGCTATGGCTAGCAGTGTAAGTAGTGTTGAACCGATTAGTCGACTAGTCGAAGTCGATGTGATTTTTTTTTCGATCAAAGATGAAGTCGTAAAATGCCTATAGTGGGGGTTAATGATTACAAACATCAAACGTTTCTGCTTCGTGGTGGACCTATTTTGAATTGTATTGAGGAGTGGATATCAATGCAATCATTGTCGTTTGTTGATGCCGATAATGTTACAACTTGGATTTCAGCAACATTACAAGCACTGATTTCACCAAACCTGATCACTGGCACACGTTGAAGAAAAATACTTTGATGTACAACTTCAAAGATGCTGTTAATTCATGCAAGCGTTCTGTCCCTCACCCAAGTCGCCCACACTTTATAGCTCAACTTTGGCGAAGCCAAATTTGAGCTTATACCATGTCCCGTCGTCCGTCTGGCCGTCAGTCCGTCAACAATTGGATACTGCTTGAGCTAGAGGCCGTATTTATGAACCGATCTTTACAAAACTTCTTGGGTACCTTTGTTATGACCGTGGGACGAGAACGAGTGTTTTTGAGTCCGGTCCGAAATTCAAGATGGCCGATGGCAGCCATTTTGTACAAAATTTGGTGCCATCAGATTTTTGCACAGAACTTCCATATGAAAGCGCTGATTTGAATAATTTTTTGTGTGAATGTTTAGTACCATGGGATACATCACATATGATACGGGTTTTTTTCTCGTGCAGAAATTATGCAAATTAGATGAACTTTGATTTTTTCAGTGCTACTTACACACAGTAAGTACACATGTCAATACGGCTCGGGCTAGAGTCTGTATTTATGAACCGATCTTCCTGAAACGTCTTGGGTACCTTTGTTATCACCTTGGGACGAGAACGAGTGTTTCTGGGTGCGGTCCAAAATTCAAGATGGCTGCCAGTGGCTATTTTGTACCGAAATTAGGTCTAATCAGTTTTTTGTACACAACTTCTATACGGCTCAGGCTAGAGGACGTATTTATGAACCAATCTTTATGAAACTTCTTGTGTACCTTTGTTATCACCGTGGGATGAGAACTAGTGTTTTGGGGTGTGGTCCGAAATTCAAGATGGCCACCAGCAGCCATTTTGTACCAAAATTAGTGCAATCAGTCTTTTGTACGGAACTTCTGTATGAAAGTTCTGATTTGAATAAATTTTTGTATGAATGTTTAGTAACATGGAATACATCACATATAGTACGGGGTTTTTTCTCGTGCAGAAATTATGCAAATTAGATGAACTTTGATTTATTCAGTGCTACTTATACACTGTAAGTGCACATGTCAATACAGCTCGGGCTAGAGTCTGTATTTATGAACCGATCTTCACAAAACTTCTTGAGTACCTTTGTTATCATCTTGGGACGAGAACGAGTGTTTCTGGGTGCGGTCCAAAATTCAAGA
This sequence comes from Pictodentalium vernedei, assembly GCA_031216915.1. Taxonomy (NCBI): domain Eukaryota; kingdom Metazoa; phylum Mollusca; class Scaphopoda; order Dentaliida; family Dentaliidae; genus Pictodentalium; species Pictodentalium vernedei. The sequence goes on along the minus strand of CM062291.1, from coordinate 179,769,996 downwards.
TGGCTGCCAGTGGCCATTTTGTACCGAAATTAGGTCCAATCAGTTTTTTGTCACAACTTCTACACAGCTCATATTTGTGAACTGATCTTCACGAAACTTCTTGGGTACCTTTGTTTTCACCTTAGGACAGAAATGAGTTTGTTTTGGGGTGCCTTTGTTGTCACTGTGCTATGAGAACAAATATTTTGGGGTTCAGTCAGACCCACTCTGGAACTCAAAGTTTTCTTTTCTAGTTTAGCATCTGACTGTCACCCACCTTTACAATACTTTACCTATACATTTGTTACAGGCAACGGTCAGTATTTATGTACAGACCGTTACAATACTTTATATGTACCTTTGTTATCAGGTCATTACCTAGATGTTTGTCATTGCTGTGTCACTATACATGTACATGTCTTTGTCTTGACAAGTTGAGCTACAGTGTCATTTACACTTTCATTAATTTATATAAAAATAAAATACATGCCTGTCAATTACTGTACTGGTTTGGGTGCGAGCTGGCGAAGACCGGATATGAAGGTGAGGAAACTGTCCGTCACAAAATTTGACCCGGGAGTTTTTAATTAATTGCACCGGGCGAATGGCGGCACAATTCAAACATTTTACAAATTCACAAAACTTCTGTTTTAACATCATTGTCATTGAGTACTTTTTCCACTGTATGGACAGAGGACTAGGAGGCACGCACTTCCCAGGTATCCTATTTTTTTTACTGAATGGTTAAAGCTATAATCTGCATGATGTTTTAAAAAACTCAAAATACGAAAAAGAGAACAGCTGCGTTCATGACTTTGACAAGGAAACTTCATCAAACACCTGTCAAACGAGTCATTAAATGAAAGGATTATCAACTTACATGTAACAATCTCTTATCACCTAATTTACTTAGACAATTATGCTTTCAACAGAAAAGCCGACTAGTCAATTTTGAGTCGATTACTCCCGTCGACTAGTTGACTTTGAAAAATAGGTAATCGTTTCAACACTAATTGTAAGTCTCCTTAGTGAGCTTCTGGGGCCTCAGTTATCAGCTTTTAATGGTCTTCACATACAGGAAGACCTTTAGCTGCTTCAGCTAGGCTGAGTTAGTTGTCCTATCGGACATGATACTGTTTGTTAGAGGAGGTTATTCGCTTCAAACCGGTATGGTTTGGTGTGAGTTATTATGTTAATATGGTGTATTTGTTCATCGCGTCCTTCTGCGCCCTTAGTGGCATTATGGAGTCGGTGTTAGACGTGAGGGAGCCTTGCTGTTCCTATTCCATTTGATGACTAACACAAGAACAATTCAAGTAATGCAGGGGGGGGGTTGATATGATTTTGAATCCCCCCCTCCCCTCCCCACCGCCAATGTGTTAAGAGGCGATTACCGGGCAAGACGTAGTTTTCTTCCTGTAAGCCTCGTATGCATTTAAGTATACTACTAAAAGTTTGCTAAGCACCAAATATTGGACACATCATTGTGAAATTTGCGTATGACATATTTGCGATATTTTTGGTGGATATGATTGAGGAATGTATTGAGATGGTCCCCATTGTTTACATTAGCTCTCTTGACAGGCAGACTTTTCATGACAGTCATGGAAAGCATGTACCCCTTGATTTTCATGATGTTTTCGTGTACTGTCTACATGTACATGACATGTGTAGGGTATTCAATCTTCATTTCAACACACACCCTTGTGATTTAATGATCGAATATGGCAAATGCAAATGTAAGAAGACATTTGGCTGAAGCAGAAATGTGGCGGGCTGTAGGGATGGTGGAGTAAGGGGCTACCCATTGTCAGGTTGGTGAAGCACCCATACTGTGATCACCAGAGCCTGGGCAAGATTTCAGCAGTATGGCACACCAGTAAGACAGCATGGTGGTGGCCGAGACAGGGCAACATCTGCAGCTGAAGACCGGTTTTTGATCATTCAGGCCCATAGGAACAGCTTTGCCACAGCAACCCAGCAGTGACCTTCAGAATGCATCCGGGTTAAATGTTTTGACGCAGGCTATCCAGCAAGGTTGCACGAAGGTGGTCTCTGATCGAGAAGACCATGTGTTCATATTCAACTGTCCCAGAACCACCGTCAGGCACGATATGAATGGGCCATGGACCACATTGGATGGACCAGAGAAAATTGGCGACGTGTCCTTTTTACAGATGAGTCAAGGTACTGCCTAGACCACACCGATAAGCGTTCTAGGGTATGGAGAAGACCAGGAGAGCGATTCCATGCAGCCAACATTGCAGAGCATGACCGCTATGTTGGAAGGTTAATCATGGTCTGGGGCGGCATCAGCAGGGATGGACGTACAGAGCTCTGTGTCCTTGAACGTGGTACATTGACTACACAGTGGTGTATTGATGAGATCCTGGATGTCCACGTCAGATTGTATGCAGGTCCAGTGGGTGATAGATTCATTCTGATGGACGATAATGCCCTTCGTTATGTTGCCGATGCTGTCAGGGAGTACCGACAGAGGGAGGGAGTTGAGCGTATGGGCTGGCCAGCAAGATCCCCTGACTTCAATCCAATCGAATATGTCTGGAATGAGTTGCAGCTTGCAATTTCAGCCCATCCAGTCCATCCAAGAAGTTGCAGGAGCTTGGTGCCATGCTGGTCCAAGAATGGAACAACATCCCACAAAGGACCACCAGGAACATGATTGGGAGCATGAGAAGGCATTGTCAAGCTGTAATTAACAGTAACGGATCTCATACTCGATAGTGAAGCCATACCAGTTCGCTCCGTCAACTTTTTGGCAAATTTGAAAAATTTCCTCTTTTACCAATAATATCCATTTTCCATGGTTATCGTATTCAAAAGCTAAAAAATAATGTCAAACACAAATAAAATCTTAATTTCTGTACTTAAATCATTAAAGATATAATTAAATAAAAAATATATGCACTTTTCATCACAATATTTCAACTAAAACGTAAAACAGGTAGTTGGATATACTTGGTGCTCAGCAAACTTTGAGTAGTATATATACATCGATTGACGGCTGGGTCGTGTTCTATGGCGACATCCACTTTTTGGTTGGTTTGTTTCCTGTGGTTGTTCATTTATATGTCATATACGAGCATATGATTCATCATCAATAAATTGCTAGACTTTGGGTACCTTAAAGCTGTCTAGTCAGTTAACTGGTATTCAGATGATTACATGCGGGATTTCAATGCTCTCGTGCATAATAAGTGTATTATTACGGAGATGCATTATTGTATGTTATGCAGACATGTTAAATTTTGAAAATGACAATTTGGGAGATTTTTGCATGTGAATATTATAACAAGACTTTTGTTCAGAGAACAACAATTTATTAAGTTATCTACATCTATCTCTATCAATTTACTTGTACCCCCCCCCCCTCCCCCCCCCCCCCCCCACTTCATCCCTGCATAAATTGACCCCACTTAAAATTTTTGAGAAAAAGCTTAAGAAGCACCAGCAAACTTTCAGTTAAAGGACCACACACACACTTTGTAATTGTAAGTGGGGTAAATTTATACAGTTTTTATAGTTTAATCCCCCCTCCCTCCCCCCCCCCCCCCCACACACACACACTTTATCTCCATTAATTTACCCACTACTACCCCTCCCCATCCCAACATATTCTATTCAAAACCTAGTTCAATATCTCCCCCCCCCCCCCCCCCCCACACTCTTCACATTAGTTTATTCCACAACTACCCCCTCCCTTCCCTTACTTTATGCCTGTATAAATTTCAGGTCATTTCCTTCTTCTATGATTCTTTAACTTTAGAATCGTAGCGACGTTTTTTGGATGGATTTTCAGACATTGCAAATTTGATTGCGAATGATACTTACCGGTATACATCGCCTGATATATATACACAACTACAGTTACCTGTGATCCATTCATCATAGAATGTTTTGAAAACAAAGTTATTTTTCAGTTAAAAAGCCGATCTCTGATGAGCCAAAATCGGTATGGTTTCAAACCGTAATCAGCTGTTGTTCCTTCACATGTGGCTGTGTTCATGTTGTGAAAACTGGAGCAAAGTCGCTTAAGTACTAAGAAAAAATGTTGGTGTTTTTGTTGTGAAAACATTGCACCAAGCTATTTTGTTTGGTTTTCAGTCACCATTTAATGACAGAATAATATCAAATAGTCCATTCTTGTATTAATTTATTTTAATTAAACATGATTTGGAACAAAGGGAAGAGTAAAAAAAAAAGGCTGAATTTCTGAAGCTAACTTAAATATCCGGGTCACTGAGCAGATCTCACGGATTACCGTTTACAAATGTGAAGTGAATTGTACACAATAAAGAAATGGTTGATTTTGTTTTTTTCACTTGATAAATTCTGATGTTGTGGGAGATTTATGGGTGCTACCGTGAGTGTGGGAGATCATGACCTGATCCAGGAGTCTCACTGTGAATCTGTGAGACTTAACATGTCTGATGTTATGGACTTTAGAAACAATGAATTATTTCAGGGGCAGTCCGTGACGTGTCTGTTATTCATAGTTCGTTCCATTTCTAAATCCAGGTTTCTTTAAATTTTGGTACCCAGTCGAATATACTTTGTCTATGCATTCTCGTATATTCGCTCGTGTCTGGAAGCATAGATATCAGATAGAATATGTCTGGGAGTGTTATTTATTGGAATTTATTGTACACCTGAACGGGGTCGCCTGTGGGTTACCTCGGAAGTGTGTTTACTCTCCAGAGATCATCCATTGTGATTCTATTGGACATGTGTATGCTGTACATATTATATCACCGGTTTTTGACCTATCTATGTATGCCGACTCCGGTATATGTTACAAGTGGTCGCTATTAATTACTGGGATCGCCATGATAGCCTTAGCTTCTAAAGTGACATTAAGCACCAATTTATTAATAATAATTAATATCTGGGTGCCTGTTCGATGAATATATATTGTTATTTGGTACCACTTTTACTGAGTCCAGAGCGCTCCCCTCTTTGTTTTTGAAGAAGATTCCCTTAAAAAGGGCGGGGGGTGGGGGGGGATTTTTTAAATCTCCTCCAGCTTGATAAGTGTGTAACTATGAGTGAAGCTGTTTTGTCTGTAGATTATATTCTGGATACAGCTTGTGTATTATTGTACATGGCGTATGTTTGTGGGGGTTAACCTCTCACTCTCAAATATGCCATCCTAATTTTTAGGGCATAGTCCAGACTAGCCTTAAAATTGGGAACACCTTACATCCAATTAGCATAGTCATTCATGCTAAGAATACGGAATTACTTGAATTTGGCTTCTTATTTATGATATGTCTTCTCTATTACTGTATAGAGAGACATACATGTAATTCCTTTTAAATTTAATTTTCTTTCACCTCGGATTGCAGACTTGGGAACTTTTTACGATTCAGCTCGTCTGGGCCATTGGTTTATAGTATAAAAATATGATAAATTGAAAGTAATTTGTATATTTTTTATACTTACCAATGGCCCAGATGGGTATGGCCCTCCCATGAGTGGGCATTCATACTTCCCCGCTGAGTTATTATGTAGTACTCTCTTCTATAAAGAAGGATGTTGGTGCCAATTCCAGCCACTTCCTGATGGCTGCGCATGCGCTGAGAGTAAAAGTATGGAGGACCAGATAGACCTTTTAATTTTTGGTTTTGCAAGCAAATTTTGAGGATTGGGAGGTTCAAAATTTGTGTTTGGCCCTTGATAACTTTGAGTTTGCACCAGCTAGTCTGAGCCATTGGTATGTATAAAAAATATACAAATTACTTTAAATTTATCATTTTTAAAAAAATTTTTCCAGTGTCAGAAAAGCAAATTATTCACCTGTCTCTTGTTGGTTCTGATATGGTTCAAGGCCTCAATAACACAGCTTATTTTTGGTGTTTTCTTGCTGAGGCCTGTACAGATTACATGAATAATCATTCTGTTAGACCTGTAGTTCGCTTCAAATACAATGACTGATCTTTTCTTTGCCTCAGTCACCAGACGCTAGACAAGTGAGAAGAAAATATACTCAAATGGTCTTTTGTATTTATTTGGTAACTCTCCCAGAAACATTATTTGTTTTAAAATATATTGACCTTTGACTTCCAACATTGACATTCTGTTATGTAACACACTGCCAGAATGGGCCACTAATCTCTGTACAACTGGAATGCTAGAACATTGGCAGAAAACGTTGCAACTCAACTTGACCCTCCACCCCACCCCCCACCCCTCCAAGATTGCGTAAAGTCAATCAATGCAGTAACTCCTCCCAATCAATGATGTTTGGTGATATGGAAACGTCATCCAATGTCATGGTATTTACTTGGCACAAAAACTAGTATTATTGTATCAACTTTTCAATCTCAGAACTTGTTTTTTGTCAATAATAACTAAAATATGAAGTAAACATGTCATAAATTAGAGAGGAACGATTTTAGCATTCCTCTGGTAGTTATCTAAATGAAAAAACAGATAACCGAAAAGTTGTTTGTCTTGAACTTCAAACAGTTTGTCAAAAAGTTGTGTCTTGTCACCTTATTTGATAGCACTATTTTAAAATGTATCTGTGGGAAGATCTCTCTCTTCCATGCGCAAACTCTCTAAGAAAGCTGATGACTCCTGTGCTTGCAGCAGATGCTTTCGAAATCTGTGAACCGTCATACAGTAGGGCCATCGTGGACAGGTCAAAATCCATGGGTTGTCATTTTTGCCATGCATATAATTCAGAGCTGATCCGCTAGGACAACCTAGCAAAATTTCCACCAATGAAGCACTGGGATTACCCCAGTGCTTGATTGGTGGAAATTCTGCTAGCTGTCATAGCAGATCATCTCTGAATTATATGCATGGAAAAATGCCCACCCATAGATTTTGACCTGTCCATGATGACTGTGCTGTAATTGGTCCTCTTTATTATATCCAGATGAACGATAAATCAGTTATCTCAAAATACGCGATTTTCTTCTCTGAGTAAATATTAAAAAAAAATGTGCACATCACAAACATACTCATTTTTCACAGACATCAAAGTCTAGTCTTTAACTGGTTGAGTGCTAGAATATTTTTGGTGGTCTGAATTTGGTATTAAAAATTTATTTTATAACAAATTATTGGAGAGTGCCACAAGGCACTCTCCAATAATTTGTAATAAAATAAATTGACATGAACAAAATATTATTTGCGTTTGACTGAGTATGAAACATAAGCAAGGATAATGTTGGATTTTGCTCGGGTACCCTCTTGTTTTTAAAAGCCCTGATAGTGGCTTCTAGCACTCAACCAGTTAAAAAAATGATCTGTGGTTGTGAGGTGTTTGAAAATTAAAATGGTTAGACTTAACATAAAAGAGCATCTGTTGACACAACTAAAGCTTGGATCTCGAGTGGCATTGTTACTTTATATGAATGCTTATATTCAGGGGCCAGCCTGGCAACTGATTTTAGGGAGAAGTGACTTCTCTCTCCAGAGACTTTAGGGAGAAGTCAGGGACCAGGAAGGAGAAGTCAGTGGACATGCAGGAGAAGTCAGAAAAAACATAAAACGTAGAGAGGACACAACAATAGCTAACATGACGAATTGTGGAATACAAAATAAAAGTTATACAAAAATACATACACATACAAAACTAAGTCAAACGGTATATAACAAGAATGTGGGTTAAACCACTCCCATCACCCACCCCTACAAAAAACTGTGTCTTTCATGGTTTCTGAATGCCCTAACTCTTTCCCAACCAGTGATGACTATGGTTACCATGCAGCTGATTTTGTATTTGCCTCAATGCAGTGGATTTGAAATTTAGCATTACTCATTGTGAGAGTGTTGTTCTCTCTAATAGAAGGTATATTCTTTTAAAAAAAAAATTTTGAAATACATTTCAAGTTCACATAAGAAGCTGGGTCATTCATAGTTTCTGAATACCCTAATTGAATTGAAAAGCGTAGTTAAAAAAGTTTTTGATATCCTTCATTACTTAACTGGTTGAGTGCTGGAAGCCCATTTTGGGGCTTTATCCTGAAGTGTGTGTACCGCAGCTTAACTGGTTGAGTGCTGGAAGCCCATTTTGGGGCTTTATCCTGAATTGCGGGTACAACAGCTTAAAGACTTAATTTTCTGTAGATGTGCTTCAGTTAATTTTGATTTTATATTATTTAGTCTAAGTGGATTTGCCCTGTTACAATTTATGAGAGAGTGCCTATGGGCACTCTCCCATAAATTGTAACAAGGCAATAACATGTGAACAAAATTTTGACAACCAAAAAACTCAGCACTCTACCAGTTAAAGGCTTCATATTCTATAGATGGGCTTCAATTAATTTTTGCTGTGATATTATTTAGTCTGGGTGGATTTGCCCTGTTACAATTTATAGGAGAGTGCCCATAGGCATTCTCCCATAATCTGTAACAAGGCAATAACATGTGAACAAAATTTTGACAACCAAAAAAACTTAGCACTCTACCAGTTAAGCGTTATTAACAATTTATTTCTAAGGTAAATGACAAAATATTTCAGTTGTCTCCCTTCTCTTCTGCGCTGGGTAATAATACCAATACACTGAGCAGAAAAATGACAATTTCTGCCGACCAACTTACATTGACATGTGCGATTGGTGCTATGAACGCCTACCATTCTTTTCCATCCTAATGTGTGATTTCTGTTGTAGCCTTATTACATTTAACCCCCTTCCAACACAAGTTTTCAAAAACGTTCATTGCAAATTGCAGTATAAATTTCAATGGAACCAATTCTTCAATGGAAAAGAGGGCAAACGAAAGCAATTTCGACTTTTATTGATAAACTGTCTGTCTCCTACACATTTTTGTTTTGTTTTGAAACAGTGGTTAATTTTAATAAATTCCAATTGGCCCAATACGTGCCTTGTGTGATTTATTGTTTTTGCTGGCACTTTGTTTTTAAATAGCCATTTTGTGCTGGTTGCTACCAGTTGGGGCAAATTGTTCGAACGACTTCGCCAACACAACTCTTTTCAGAAATATAAAATTGGGCTAGTTTATCCTATTTTCAGAGCCGTGTGACAGATTTTAACAGCAACCATGTTTACTTTGTTATGAATGCGGAAGCTTTTTTTTTTTTTAAATAAAACATAAAAAATTTATAAAACTGCCGTGTCTCCAAAGGAAGTTTTGGAGGGCGACTTGAATTTCACCCCCAATGTAAGCTAAGGTGACTTGAGGAATGACAATTTCTTCGTCCAAGTCGCCCACTCAGCTGACCCCTGATAATATTGTAATGGTAGGTTGGACCATTATGGTTATCCTGGTTCCATGATGTTTCAAAGGACTAAAATGATTAATTTCCTTTTTTCAGTATTGAATTTGACAGAGACTGTGATTATTTTGCAATAGCAGGAGTAACTAAAAAAATTAAAGTAAGTTTATGAAATACGAAAATTAAACATCTTTGACACTTGAACCAGGTTTGTATGCCCAGTCTGAAATATTGTTGACACATTGGATCAAAGTTTATCAATATCTCTTTGAATGTTTTACTCTCTACTGCATATTGCAAGCCAGAAAATAAGCAGACTGTCAACTGCAAAATGAGGTCCCCAGGGGGTGAAATTGGTGATGCTGCCCTGCACAGCAGGGTAGCATCACTAAATTGACCCTCTGAACCTCAATCTGAATCAAGCTCTCAAACCAAAACAGAAAGAGGACCCAGAGGATAAATTGGTCCGCTGTATGGTAGGGCTGGGCGGTTTTGAAATTTGCATTTCGGTTCGGTTTTGGTTTTGTACAAAAACTTGGTTTTGGGTTCGGTATCGGGTTTTTTAAAATATATTATAGAAATCCACATTTTAGAGGGTAATGTACACATAAAATGTAACTGTAAGTCATGAGGCTCATACAGCGTGTTGAGTCATCCGGGTTACTCAGTGTTCACCACTCTTCTCAGCTAATGGACATATTGTGGTGGGCTACTGTAGTGGACTACAGTGGTGGAGCCATGGGCTATCTAGGGACACCCCCCCCCCCCCCTTCCCGTCCCAAATCCCACTTACTCCTCCCATCCCTAAATTTGAAAAGCTTCCTTTCCTGCCCTCAGTACAAGTGCAGTGCCCTCAGTCTTGCAGTCTTGTGATCCCCCCACCCCTACCCCCACAAACTCTTCAGCAGCATGATATCAAATCATGGGTCCGCCACTGGTGGGATCTGTCTTGTTATGTCAGTGAGATTTGGGGCCTTGTCTAAGATGAAAAAACTTACAAGAAAAGCTACATTTTAGCAAAAATCAATATTTCCTTATTTTTATGTGTACCCATACTATGTATGGTACACATAATGCCGGCATCTGGGGTGGCCATCCGTCGTTCGTCCATCCTTTGTCCGTCCATCCATCTGTCCGTCTGGCGTCCGTATCCATTTCTTTGGCATTCGATCACTTGAAAAATATTGCTTGGATTGTCAAGTTACTTTATATTTGTATTCAGGTTACTGATGTGCCGAGCTGTATAGTTTTTGGTGTAAATCTGATAATTTGATCCTGAGATATTAACTCTTTATCCTTCAAATTGAGAATTTTTCCAATCCCTTTGGCATGAGATAACTCAAAAAATATCAATCCAATTGTCATGTTACTTTATATACATCTTCAGGTTACTGATGTTCCAAGCTGTATAGTTTTTGGTGTAAATCTGTAATTTTGATCCTGAGATATTAACCCTTTATCCTTCAAATTGAAAATTCCTCCAATCCCTTTGGCATTCGATAACTTGAAAAATATTGCTTGGATTGTCTAGTTACTTTATATTTGTGTTCAGGTTACTGATTTGCCGAGCTGTATAGTTTTTGGTGTAAATCTGATGATTTGATCCCGAGATATTAACTCTTTATCTTTCAAATTGAAAATTCCTCCAATCCCTATGGCATTCGATAACTTGAAAAATATCACTTGGATTGTCAAGTTACTTTATATTTGTGTTCGGGTTACTGAGGTGCCGAGCTGTATAGTTTTTGGTGTAAATCTGTTATTTTGATCCTGAGATATTAACCCTTTATCCTTCAAATTGAAAATTCCTCCAATCTCTTTGGCATTCGATAACTTGAAAAATATTGCTTGGATTGTCAAGTTACTTTATATTTGTGTTCAGGTTACTGATGTTCCAAGCTGTATAGTTTTTGGTGTAAATCTGATAATTTAATCCTGAGATATTAAACCTTTATCCTTCAAATTGAAAATTCCTCCAATCCCTTTGGCATTCGATAACTTGAAAAATATTGCTTGGATTGTCAAGTTACTTTATATTTGTGTTCAGGTTACTGATGTGCCGAGCTGTATAGTTTTTGGTGTAAATCTGATAATTTGATCCTGAGATATTAACCCTTTATTCTTCAAATTGAAAATTCCTCCAATCCCATTGGCATGAGATAACTCAAAAAATATCAGTCCAGTTGTCATGTTACATCATATATGTGTTCAGGTTACTGATGTGCCGAGCTGTATAGTTTTTGGTGTAAATCTGATAATTTGATCCTGTGATATTAACCCTTGATCCTTCAAATTCAGAACTCCTCCAATCCATTTCTTCGGCATGTGATAACTCAAAAAATATTAATCCGATTATCAGGTTATTTTATATATGTATTCAGGTTACTGAAGTGCTGTGCTGTATAGTTTTTCATGTAAATCTAATAATTTGATCCGGAGATATTAACCCTTTATCCATCAAATTAGGTACTCATCTGACGATTTCATCGGCCTATTTCTTGTTATTAGCTCACTGAAGGGAGCTCAACTTATGACTTGCCGTCCGTCGTCGTCGTGACCATTTTTCAAACGACTTCTCCTCTGAAACCACTGTCCGATTTTCATGAAACTTCATGTGGATGTTCATTACTATATGGCAATTCATGTTTGTTCAAATGAAATGGCCACGTCCCTTGGGGATGCTGTATGGGGCATAACTCTGATAGCACCGTATGAATTATAGAAAAATTATTAAAAAATCTTCTCCAGAACCAGTGGGCAGAGTCTTTTGATACTTGGTATGCAGCATTTTGGTATGGGTCTGATTCAAGTTTATTCAAATCGAGTCCCTCAACCAATATTGGGGCTCACTATGGGGGCGTGAATTTTTACTTAGTGCAATTTAAGAAAAATTCTTTAAAAATCTTCTCCAGAACCAATGGGCAGAATCTTTTGATATTTGGTATGGGTCTGATTCAAGTTTGTTCAAATCGAGTCCCTTGATCATATTGGGACTCTCTATAGGGGCATGAATTTTTCCTTAGTGCAATTTAAGGAAAAATCTTCTTCTCCAGAACCTGTGGGCAGAATCTTTTGCTATTTCGTATACAGCATCTTGGTGTGGGTCTGATTCAACTTTGTTCAAATGGAGTCCCTTGATCAGTTTTGGGGCTCACTATGGGGACCTGAATTTTTACTTAGTGCATTTTAAGAAAAAAAATTTGAAAATCTTTTTCTCCAGAACCAGTGGGCAGGATCTTTTGATATTTGGTATACAGCATCTTGGTATGTGTCAGATTCAAGTTTGTTCAAATTGAGTCCCTCCATCAGTATTGGGGCTCACCAAAGGGGTGTGAATTTTTACTTAGTGCAATTTAAGAAAATTTCTTTAAAAATCTTCTTTTCTGGAACCGATGGGTAGAATCTTTTGATATTTGGTATGCAGCATCTTGGTATGGGTCTGATTCACGTTTGGTCAAATCGAGTCCCTCGATCAATATTGGGGCTCCCTATGGGCCGTGAATTTTCACTTAATGCAATTTAAGAAAAAATTCTTTAAAAATCTTCTCCCGAACCAGTGGGCAAAATCTTTTGATATTTGGTATGTAGCATCTTAGTAAGGTTCTGATTCAAGTTTGTTCAAATTGAGTCCCTCGATCAATATTGGGCGTCACTATGGGGTCGTGAATGTTTACTTTGTGCAATTCAAGGAAAATTCTTTAAAAAATCTTCTTCAGAACCATCATGCAGAATCTTTTGATATTTGATCAGCAGCATTGTCCCATTCAGCCCTGTTGATGTTTTAGCTCCACAGAGAGTATAGATTTACTCTGTGGATCCTTAAGAATAGTGCCTAAGGCCCCCTTGGGCCTCTTGTTTATTAATTATTTATTTAATGGTGTTCAAGGGTCACATATTTCTGCGCAGTAGCTAATCATGACCATGACAGTTTTACAGGTGGAGGAAGCTGGAGTAACCGGAAAGAACCACGGAGCAATGGTGAGCAACTATCAGCTCCCCAACATACCAACTCCATACAAGCAGAGTAAGCATTGGTTGAAGACGGGTGCACCATCGACTTGCAGTATGCCTTAGTACACAATACCACTGTGCCCCCACTTTGAAGTGTCTTGCGCAGGACACAACACAGTTACCACAGGTTGGATTCGAACCGAGGACCTCTCAGCTTACAGCCTGCACCTCTACCTACTGAGCCACTGCACCCCCCCACCCCTTTTATTGATGGAAATTTGGTTTCTTTGCAGGTTTGTGTGACATTGACTTTGTGAACATGACAACTTGAACAAATGTAATTAGATTTTCATGAAACTTGTAGGCACAGATTTTGAGAAGATCTTGGTCAAGCTTGACTTCCACCAAATTTTGTTTCCTTTTGTTAGAGTTATTTCCCTTTGTGTTTGAAGTTTGGTGTTTGTCAGTTGACTTTGTGAATGCGATAACTTGCACAAATGTAATCAGATTTTCATGAAACTTGTTATAGGCATACATTGTGAGAAGATCTTATTTTTAGCTTAACTTGACAAAGTCAAGATAAGCTATTGCCATCATGCGTGCGAAAGTCTGTCGGTCTGTGAGTCTGTTCACATTTTCCTTTAGCACAGCCTACACCACGTAGTTCTTGTCCGATCATCCCGAAATTTCATATGCATGTTTGAGGTCATGTCTAGATGAGAACGTCCCCTTTGAGTCGTGATTGGTCAACCGTGATGACTGCCCGAGCCCAAACCAAAAACCATTAGCACAGGCTACAGGTCATATTTATGAAGAGATTTCATTGTAATTTGGTAGGATGCCTCTTTATAATGTCTAAATGAGAACGTCCCCTTTTGGTCATGATCTGTCAACCGTGAGCGCTGTCCAAGCCCGAAACCCCAAAACTTTTAGCACAGTCTGCAGGTCATATTTAATATGAAGGGATTTCATTGTAACTTGGTAGGATGACTCCGTATGATGCGTAGATGAGAACTTACCCATTTGGTCGCGATCTGTCCACCGTGACGACTGCCTGAGCCCAAAACCCGAAAACCTTTAGCACAGTCTACAGGTCATATTGTTGGAGGGATTTCTTTGTAGCTTGGTAGGATGACTCCATATAATGTGTAGATGAGAACGCCCCCTTTTGGTCACGATTGATCAGCTGTGACAGCTACAGGGGCCTCAAGCCTGAAAACCTTTAGCACAGTCTACAGATCATATTTATGAAGGGATTTCATGGTAACTTGGTAGGATGACTCTGTATAATATCTAAATGTTTATGTCCCCTTTTGGTCATGCCCTGTTAACCGTGATGGCTGCCCAAACCCGAAACCCAAAAACTTTTAGCACAATCTACAGGTCATATTTAATATGGAGGGATTTTATTGTAACTTGGTAGGATGACTCTATTTGATGTCTAGATGACGACGTCCCCTTTTGGTTGCGATTGGTCAAGCGGATAGCTACACAGGTCTGAAGCCCGAAAACCTTTAGCACAGTCTACAGGCCGTATTTATGAAGGGATTTCATTGTAACTTGATAGGATGACTCATTTTTGAATAATTTCACTGTAACTTGGTAACTTTGGTTGACATACATTAACTGTGAGGGCCACATACATTAACTGTGAGGGTCACATTAACCCACCCCTCAATTCTTTAGTACAGTCAACACCTCAAATTATTTTTATTGAAAACATAGCATATAGGGAACAGAAATTAAAATATTCCCAATTATCACAATTCTTGTCTTATTTCATAATCCTTTCATAAACATTGAACATTATCCTTTTCATCAAACACAACACACAGTCAGGTTAAGCTACAGTGTCATTGACACTTTCATTTTCATAAACATTTAGATGAACTTCTCTCTGTAGGTGGGGGATTTTTCCATCTTGTAGCATATGCTTGTTAAGCCTAAAACACAAGCTAACATTAATCAATGCTCACTTCACCATTAGGAGCCTAAATCCATCTATGATGAACCTTGTGGCATAAGAACAGATACCCCCACATGAAAATGACTTTTGCATAAAATAATCTTCACTGGCAAGTGTTTTCCAAACAGCATTTGGTGGGAGGTATTAAAATGGGTCCCATTTGTCAGTGCCTCCATGCATCTGTCCACACATTTTGGAACAAATGTAATCTGATTTTCAGGCATACATTGTGATAAGATCTTGATCAGGTTCAGTATTCACCAAATTTCTTTGACTTTCATAGGAGTTGTGTCCCTTTTTAGCCCCCTACCGGCATCGTCGGAGGGGACTATAGGTTTGCACTCCGTCCATCCGTCAGTCTGTATGTCTGTCAGTCACACTTTAGTTTTTCGGAGTTTTTTTTGAAATGCTTCAACGGATTGATTTCATTTTTGGTAAACTACTATAGAACGATGACTTACAGATCAAGTTTGAGTTTCATGCTGATTGCATTATTCTTGTGTGAGTTACGGCCCTTGGAAATATGGGAAAAAGCACCAAAATATCAGTATTTTTATACTGTACCAATGACCCAGACTTAGCTGGTGCTAACTCTAACAAAACCAGGGCCAAACACAAATTTTGCCCCCCAATCCCCAAAATTTGCATCCAAAACAAAAAGAAATCATGTATTAAAGGACCTCCATACTACGCCTCTACTGCGCATGCGCAGTGACGCAGTCGTCCCGAAATTGGCGCCAATTATCATTCTCTGTTTGGCCCTTCATCAGTCAACATCTCACTGATCTTTGTGCTTGTAAATCTCAGTTTAAAGGATGCCAGACATGTAATTTTTGGAGAAAATGTGATTCTAAGGACGATAGAAGGAGGAGAGGAAAAAGAAGTGGCAAAAAATAATCAGGGCTGTACTTAAAATTTTTTGATGAAATTATGTTAAGTTGCCTATTTTCGAGGCATGGGCCTCTTGTTGTCATTCTTGCTAATTGTTGCACTGCTTATTCAGTGTTTCCTCTCCCCTAGCCTTCTAAAGTCCCCCCTGGCAATTCTCCCATGCTTTTGGCATATTTTTGAGAAATTTCATTTCTAAAATTTCCTGGGAGAGTTGCTTGGTTACAGAATGTTTTCTGTTATTTTCCCCATAGTTACGTTTTCACCCATGGGTGTATAACGTTTGTGTTCTGCATCTTCCATGTGATGTTCTAGAGATTCTCCCCTGGGAGTCTCTGTTTTGCATCAGATAGAGTGTAATTGATGACTGATTCCGGGCCAGTTTTTTCAGTGCCTGGAGTCATGTTTTCTAGTGTGTTTACACTGTTTGTTTTCACAGCCTTTTTTGAGGGGGGCTGTTTGCCTTTGTGGTAGTTTATCTCATTATAAGATACATTTATATTATCCGAAAGTGTCTCATTAATTATTTTATATAAATTTAAAATTTTTGACCACACTTTGCCATCGGATCCATCGGGGCTCAACGTTACTTTTCAGCAACTTGGGCTTCTCTGAAAAAATATTTTTTCAAAATTATTTTGTTTTGCAATTGTTTTTTCATTTATTAATGGATCATGTTATTATGTATCTTTGTGTCAGGGGTTTTTGCAAGTAACTAGGACTTATTGTTGTTCTTTCACAATGAAGGGACGTTGTTCAAATTGTAATAGGAAGAAATCTTCCTCTGACTTTCATGATCATTGTATTAATTGTAGTCAGTGTTCTCGCATTAATCCCTGTCCTATATGTGAACATTGGGATGAGAAACATTGGAAACGTGTGTCACGATATGTTGTTTCTGGAGAAAGAGCGATGCCGGCTCTTTCTCCGCAAGGTCACTCTACTCTCTCAGTTTCTATTTCAGAGGAACCAGAACAGGGTGATGTTTCCATGTTATCTTCTTCAAGTGTGCGTCTGTCGTCACAAATGAATTCAGAGCTAGCGGCAAAAGTGCTCATGGAGATTAGACAAATTTCGTCCGCTAGCTCGCCCGGTGTAGCGTCCATTCACCGAATGGTTCGGCAGCCGGGTTCGTCCGATGCGGTCCAAGAGGAAATTTTGGGTGATGCGAGCACTATAAACATAATAGATGCACACCCAGTGACGGCGGATAGTAAGCGAGAACGGAGGAAGCCTTTTAGTCCGGTTCCTAGCTCGTCCAGGTCCAGCCGGGCCGCGAGCGAGAGAGGTCCCTCTCTCGTACAACATCTGGGACCAGATGTTGTGGTACAAAATGTGTCTTTAGCGGAGCATACGTCCGTCGCTCGGGACGCTCCGTTGTATAAGCAGTCCGCAGAGACTGTTAAGGCTTCCTCTTCGCGTCAGCGCACACGACTGCACCTTGGCTGCGTGACCGCCGATATATTACCAGCTTCGCCGATGAAGGATTCTTCGGCGACCAGGTCACACCATCCGGCAGCCAGGGATTTGAGACCGATGGACTCCGGACGTTCGCATAGGAAAAGTATGCGGGAGCCATCTGATGCGGAGCTGCCCTCGGCGAAGCAGCGAAAGACTGCGCCTCCGCAGGTCTCGACGCCGGACATTCTTGTGCACATAGCACAGCTTATCGCAGCATCCCAGCAGCCGACAGAAACGGTGTCGGATCGAGAATTATCCAACGGCGCTGGGTCGGTACGCTCCGCCGAAGCATCGGGGGCAGACGACCGGGAACATCGTGAGGTCCGACCGGATGGTGAAAGGGATACGGATGACTTGGAGCTATCCCTTTCGGAACAACATAAAGCTGCCGTGGACTTCATCCGGCACTTTCTCCCTCAAGTTGTTCCGTCGGGCCAGACTGCTGCGCTTCCGGACAAGAGAATTATAGCGTCATTGGACTCTGAATTTTTTGAGCGGTTCAGGGACATCGCTCCCGAGTTTCCGTCGCAGTCCAATAATGTTGCTAGAACATTTGAATTATTGAACGACGCTATATTTAAACTTGCTTCCAGGACGGGGAAAGCAGGTTTCTTGTCCGCTAATACTCTCAACCTGCCTTTCATTAATGCAAGGAATAAATTCGATACGGCAGGACAGGGTATACCGAGAGTTCCTCTGCGTATGGACGACGAGGCGGAAGACTTAGAGCTATCATTACCGTCGTCAGCTTCTATTCCAACCGCGGTGTTGGAAACAGCTATTGCGTCTAACAGAGCCAATTTAGATGCCTTATCTTACGCAGATCACCTTACTAAGGCGTTATCACTGCGCCTTCAAGGGGAAGAGTTTCAGGATATACAATCCTCTTTAAGACTTCTTTCAAGGGCAGTAGCTTATTCCACGTGTAACTCCGCCCTTTCAGTGGCAAATCTGGAGTTGGTTAGACGTGACGCAGCCCTAGCTACATCCACACTAGTGGATTCTAAGGTGAAGAACTCTCTTAGAGTCGCTTCGGTCTCAGGAGAACTTCTCTTTGACGGCAAGCTTTCCGCTATTTATGATAAAATTAAAAAGAAAGCTAATGATTCTCTGTTGTTCAGATCGGCTCCTAAGAAGTCGGATACAGCAGACACGAATAAGACAGGCACTTCTGGGTCTAATGCGCCCAAGAGAGGTTCCTATAGAGGTTCCGGTGCGTCCTCTTGGTCTTATTCAAGAGACCGTCAGGATAGCGACTCTCGTTCGGGACGTCCTTCAGGCCGGGACAATCGGTCGGACGCCCCGAGGTCGACGAGGCGAGGTGCGGGTCGTGAAAGACGTGGTTTCTCCTACCGCAGGCCTCACAGGTCCAGGAGGTGATGGCTTAAACCTCTATCGCGTTCAGGTTGGCGGAAGGTTGTCGAGTTTTTCACAAGAGTGGGCGTCGATTACGGACGACCCTTGGGTGAGGAGTGACTTCGGAAGGTCTAAAGATATCCTTCAAACGAAAGCCTCCATTAACTCGAAGTCCAAAGTGGACTCATCTTCCGTCAAATCCACAGAAAAGAGACACTCTGTTATCAGAGGTGCAGTCTCTTTTAATGAAGAACGCGGTAGAGGTCGTAGAAAACCAGGAATCTCTGGGATTCTACAGCCATCTGTTTCTGGTTCCGAAACCAGACGGCTCGTTCCGTCCAGTCATAGATTTGAGCTGGATAAACAAGCTGATCGTCGCTCCGAAGTTTTATATGGAGACGATTCGATCGGTCAGAGCGAGTATTCGGGTGAACGATTATGCAACGAGCATAGATCTCAAAGATGCGTACTTTCACGTCATGGTACATCCGACATTCCGAAAGTATCTGCGCTTTGCAGTCCTGGGAGTGGTGTATCAATTCCGGGCGATGTGCTTCGGATTGAATCTAGCACCCTGGGCTTTCACTCGGGTAATGAACTCGGTAATGATCTACTTCCGAGCTCATTCGTCTGCGGTAACGTCGGCCTACCTGGACGACATTCTTCAGAGGTACGGCAACGAGTTAACGCTTCAGAACGATGTTCAGAATCTTCTTCTATTGCTCCGACGTCTCGGTTTTATAGTAAACGAGGAGAAGTCGGATCTGGTGCCGTCCAAGTCATTCACTCATCTGGGAATGAGCTTCGAGACGCACAACAATCTCGTTCGTCTGCCGTTAGCCAGAGCGAAATTAGTCAGTTGTTACGCTCGCGATTGTCTGCACGCAGACAAAGTCACGGCGAGAGAATTTATGAGACTGATAGGTCTGTGCGGAGCCGCCACGGATCTCATTCCGATGGGGCGGCTACGCACACGTCCTCTTCAAATTTTCCTGACTCAGAATTGGAGTGTGAAAATTCATTCGCTCGATGTAGACGTTCTCTTGTCAGATCAAGTGAAACAAGAGATTCAGACTTGGGCAAACATTCAGTGGTTAACTCAAGGAGTTCCGCTGCAGTTGCCGGATCCGAGTTTTACCGTTATGACGGATGCCAGTCAAACAGGTTGGGGTGCATCATTAATCCCAACGGATTCGAGATGCCAGGGTCTTTGGGATCCACAATTCCTGTGCAAGCACATAAACATCAAGGAAATGATGTCAATTTGGCTTGCGTTACGTCACTGGATGGACATTATTCACGATGCTCATGTCCAAATCCTATCCGACAATACGACAGTAGTGGTGTATATACGGAATCAGGGAGGCACTCATTCAGTTCCGTTGTTCAATCTAACGGAAAGAATCCTTCTGTTTGCGTTAGAACATCACGTTCTTCTTTCGGTCCGTCACATACCGGGTCGTCTGAATGTGCTAGCAGACTCCCTTTCACGGAAGGGTCGCTTGTTGCCGTCGGAGTGGACTCTCAACAAACAAGTATTCAATCAGATTTGCTACCAATGGGAACGGCCAATGATAGACTTATTTGCGACACATCTCAACAATCAGTTGCAGACGTATGTGTCTCCGTGTCCGGATCCAAGAGCATTTGCAGTAGACGCTCTGTCGATCCCTTGGGATGGAATGATAGGATATGCGTATCCTCCAGCGCCGTTAATTCAACAAGTATTGCTAAAGATAAAACAATCTCAATGCAAGATTCTGTTGGTAGCATCTCTGTCGCCACAGAGACCGTGGATAAATCTACTCAGGTGTCTGTTGTGGGACCTACCGCGGAAGCTTCCTCCACGAGAGGATCTTCTTTCGCAGGGGAAATCGCGCCAACTCCATCACAACCCGCAAGGTCTCAACCTTCACGTTTTTCCGTTGTGCGGTCCTTCTTGCATGGCAAGCACTTTACAGGACGAGCAGTGGACGCAATTTCTAACTGTAGGAGGACCTCCTCTTCGCTAAACTATGCGGCTAAGTGGAAGGTTTTTCGTCGTTGGTGTAGGGATCATTCTGTAGATATATTTGATCCCTCTATACCAGACATTGCAAACTTTCTAGTATACTTGTTTGACGAAATCAAACTGCAGCCTGTTACTATAAAGGGTTATAGATCTATGTTATCTGATACCTATGCACATCATGATAGTTTACAAATTGGATCTAATGTCTCTTTATCGAAGTTGGTTAGAAACTTTTCGATAAATAGACCCAGAACTCTTAGATTAATTCCTAAGTGGAATTTAGCTTGGGTTCTCCTTAAATTGAAGGAAAAGCCATTTGAACCTCTTGGGACAGTAGATTTCAAATTCTTATCTTATAAGACAGCTTTTCTCTTAGCTTTCTCTTCTGCCAGAAGAGTCAGTGAGCTTCATGCACTATCGGTGGATGATTCTCATTATCGTAGTGTTGGGAACACTATCACCTTCACTACTAATGTGGGTTTTTTAGCTAAGAATCAGGCTCCTAATAAATATCCGGAACCTATTGTTATTAAGGCTCTTCCGTCTTCAGACGGGCGTAGGCCTTTACTCTGTCCTGTTAGAGCACTACGTATCTATAAACAGAGATCTCAGTTTATCAGAAAGGGACGGAAACGTTTCTTTCTGTCTTTGATGCCTAATAGAAAGGACATTTCAGTCCATTCTATTGCTAGATGGATTCAGTTAACTATCCGTACTGCTTATGAAGATTTATCTTCTTCTCAGCAGTCTGTGCTTAAGATTTCTGCTCATGAAGTAAGAGCTCTTTCTACTTCCTGGGCTTATGCTAATAGTGTTGCTATTACAGATTTAATGAAGGCTGCTTATTGGTCTCAGCCATCCACATTTACGAATTTTTATCTCAGAAATATTGAGTCCATTTCTGGAGACCTGCATTGTTTAGGTCCGTTATCTGTTGCTCAGAATGTCGTCCACTAAACAGTTGCAACTAGAGTTATGCAGGCTTTCTGTTCCAGCAGTGACTCCGTCCGGCTGCCCTCTTCGCTCTGGGCTATTTGACCCAGGGCAAGGGGAAGGGGGGGGGGGGGTGTTCCCTTAGGTCACCTGCTTTATAGTGAAAAGCAAGGGAATGCCTCCTCCAAGTCAATATTTCTGAGTCGCTTCCGGGATGGTTTTAAAGTGTAATATTAATGTTTAAATTCATTCATGTCTTATTTTTAAAGTGTAGCTCGGTGTGAAGCATTTGTATATGTCAAGTGTCAAACGGGCTTTAATATACAATACTCGGACACTTTTAAATGATTATAAAGAGTCTCAATTCTCTGGACTACTTTATTTATTGGCTTGCTTTAAAAATAATTAGTATAAGGGTTATACTGGATGTTAATAGAGAACATGAATGTTATTGTGCTCAATTATTAAGGGTAGTGTATCTTTCTAATTTAATATTAAATAAGAAGGATACATGTAAAGCCTAATACTCCTTTTCTCCTTAAGGGGTTACCTCTTTACTATATAGTTGAGCTTATTGGATTTTCCTCTATGTCCTAGGCCCTCCAGCCTGTTTACTATTCAGCTAAGTCTGGGTCATTGGTACAGTATAAAAATGTTAAAAAATTTATAGTAATTTATATATTTTTTATACTTACCAATGACCCAGACGGGGATGGCCCTCCCTGGAGTTGGGAACTCTTGCCTCCCTGCTGAGTACATAGCGCTGACCAGGCACTGCCAGTAAGAATGATAATTGGCGCCAATTTCGGGACGACTGCGTCACTGCGCATGCGCAGTAGAGGCGTAGTATGGAGGTCCTTTAGGACATGATTTCTTTTTGTTTTGGATGCAAATTTTGGGGATTGGGGGGCAAAATTTGTGTTTGGCCCTGGTTTTGTTAGAGTTAGCACCAGCTAAGTCTGGGTCATTGGTAAGTATAAAAAATATATAAATTACTATAAATTTTTTAACTTTCCGGAGTTTTTTTTGGAAACGCTTCAACGGAATGATTTCATTTTTGGTAAACTACTATAGAACGATGACTTACAGACCAAGTTTGAGTTTCATGCTGATTGCATTATTCTTGTGTGAGTTAAGGCCCTTGGAAATATGGAAAAGCACCAAAATATCAGTTTTCCAGAGTTTTTTGGAAATGCTTCAACGGAATGATTTCATTTTTGGTAAACTACTATAGAATGATGACTTACAGATCAAGTTTGAGTTTCATTCTGATTGCATTGTTCTTGTGTGAGTTATGGTCCTTGGAAATATGGAAAAGCGCCAAAATATCAGTTTTCGAGACTGTTTTTGGAAAGGCATCAACGGAATGATTTCATTTTTGGTAACCTACAATAGAACGATGACTTACAGATCAAGTTTGAGTTTCATGCTGATTGCCTTGTGTGAGTTATTGCCCTTGGAAATATGGAAAAGCGCCAAAATATCAGTTTTCCAGACTGTTTTTGGAAATGCTTCAACGGAATGATTTCATTTTTGGTAACCTACTATAGAACGATGACTTACAGATCAAGTTTGAGTTTCATGCTGATTGCCTTATTCTTGTGTGAGTTATTGCCCTTGGAAATATGGAAAAGCGCCAAAATATCAGTTTTCCGGACTTTTTGTGGAAACACTTCAACGGAATGATTTCATTTTTGGTAACCTACTATAGAACGATGACTTACAGATCATGTTTCATTTACACTCTGTCCATCCATCTGTCAGTCAGTCTGTTGGTCATACTTTAGTTTTGCGGACTTTTTTTGGAAACGCTTCAACGGAATGATTTCATTTTTGGTAACATACTATAGAACGATGACTTACAGATCAAGTTTCATTTTCACTCTGTCCATCCATCCATCCATCCGTCAGTCTGTCAGTCAGTCTGTCGGTCATACTTTAGTTTTCCGGACTTTTTTTGGAAACGCTTCAACGGAATGATTTCATTCTTGGTAGCCTGCTATAATACGATGACTTACAGATCAGGTTTGAATTTCATGCTGATTGCATTATTCTTGTGTGAGTTATGGCCCTTGGAAATATGGAAAAGCGCCAAAATATCAGTTTTCTGGACTTTTTTGGAAATGCTTCAATGGAATTCATGCTGATCACATCTAGGTTATAACATTTGTATAATTATTAATGCTCATTAGTCTGGTAGGGAACATTGTATTGCTAGCGATACGTGCACTCTTGTTGTTGAAAATTTGGTGTTTGTCTGATAATGACTTTGTGAATGCTTTAACCACAAAAAATTATATAGCCATACATTATGAGATGATTTTGTTTTTGAGGGTTTTTTTTGTAAACATATAGATCACATCTCTCTCTAATGGTGGGGATTTTGCCATTTTGAAGCATATACTTGATAAGTCTAAAGCACGATCAAACATCAATGCTCAATTTAATCAATGCGAACTTCACTATTAGGAGCCTAATTCCAACTTTAATAAACCTTGTGGCATAAGAACAGATACTTTGATGAACCTTGTGGCATCAGAACAAATACCCCTACATGAGAATGGCTTTTGGTTTGGATTAAACTTCTCTGACAGGTGTTTTTCTGTCAACAGTCTGTAGTCAACTGAGACTTTGCAAGAAATCTCTTCCTTGCCATTAAAATAACAAGTTTGTGTTGTAGTTAATTTCTAAGATATTGTTCACTCCTGAAATGGGTACACATGTATTTTGCTATTAAAAAAATACAAAATACAATAAATATTACAAATCAATCAAATACTAAGAAAGTTAATTTTCATGAAAGTGAATGAGTTAATTTTCATGATATTGAATGATTAAAGGGCCCCATAACCCTTTACCCATCACATATGATGTCAAAATTTGTTATCTTAATTATTGTTTGTCACATTTTTCAAAACATTTATATGAATGGAATGAGCTCAACCTGAACCCAAGGCAGAATGAATCTACTAGGCTGCTCTGCCTCCACCAATGAAATGGGCACCATGTTTTCCTGTACTGATCAGCATATTGTGACACCATTGTCTTGGCATGATATGCTTATTTGCCTCTGAATCTGAGGTTCAGATGACAACATGTTTTAATTATACCCCCGCTTCGAAGAAGTGGGGGCTATATAGGAATCGCCCTGTACGTCTGTACGTCCGTCTGTCCGTCCGTCCGTCCGTCCATCCGTCCGTCCATCCATACGTCCGTCCGTACGTCTTTCCGGACATGAAATTCTTGTGTGCACAACTCCTCCTACATTTATCAATCAATTTGGACAAAACTTTTCAGACATCATCACTACTAAGTGAACATGCGCATATTCCAAGATTTTTGATCTGCGACAATTTTAACCAGGTTATCTCCTTTTGACTTAGATTTATTATGTCTTTCCGTTCGAACAAATTCTTGTGTGCTCAACTCCTCCTACATTAATGAACCGATTTTGATGAAACCTTTCAAACATCATCTCTACTAAGTGAACATGTGCATATTCCAAACTTTTTGATCTGCGACAATTTTAACCAGGTTATCTCTCTTGAACTTTGATTTAATATGGGTTTCTGCATGAAATTCTTGTGTGCGCAACTCCTCCTACATTTATCAATCAATTTGGACGAAAGTTTACAGACATCATCACTACTAAGTGAACATGCGCATATTCCAAAATTTTTGAGCTGTGGCAATTTTAACTAGGTTATCTCCCTTTAACTTAGATTTATTATGGGTTTCTACATGAAATTCTTGTGCGTGCAACTCCTCCTACATTTATCAATCAATTTGGACAAAACTTTTCAGACATCATCACTACTAAGTGAACATGCGCATATTCCAAGATTTTTGGTTGGCGACAATTTTAACCAGGTTATCTCCCTTTGACTTAGATTTATTATGTCTTTCCGTTCGAACAAATTCTTGTGTGCGCAACTCCTCCTACATTAATGAACCGATTTTGATGAAACCTTTCAAACATCATCTCTACTAAGTGAACATGTGCATATTCCAAACTTTTTGATCTGCGACAATTTTAACCAGGTTATCTCTCTTGAACTTTGATTTAATATGGGTTTCTGCATGAAATTCTTGTGTGCACAACTCCTCCTACATTTATCAATCAATTTGGACGAAAGTTTACAGACATCATCACTACTAAGTGAACATGCGCATATTCCAAAAATTTTTAGCTGTGGCTATTTTAACTAGGTTATCTCCCTTTAACTTAGATTTATTATGGGTTTCTACATGAAATTCTTGTGCGTGCAACTCCTCCTACATTTATCAATCAATTTTGACGAAACCTTTCAAACATTATCACAACTAAGTGAACATACGCATATTCCCAAATTTTTGATCTGCGACAATTTTAACCAGGTTATCTCCCTTCAACTTGGATTTATTATGGGTTTTCAAATGGGATTCTTGTGTGTGCAACTCCTCCTACATTAATGAACCGATTTTGAATACACGTTGCACATTGTAAATGTGTTTTTCCAAATGTAAACCATATATGTGTGGGCTCTTTAAGTATTCAGTGCTGTTCTGTGGAAGGCCACATGCAAATACAAATTTCAACAACAAAAAATGATCTTTATGTATACATTTCCTTATGGCCTTCGCCTACATGATCAGAAGTGCATTCCTCTAAAAACCCAAAGCGGGGGTATTAATCACCTTCAGTGATAGTTCTAGTTTTATATTGCTTCCTCTGCAGATATTTGAGTATGGCATTGTGATAAAAGATGCTGTTGACATCCATTATCCCATTACAGAGATGGTGTGTAACTCGAAAATAAGGTAAGTCATCCTTTCTCATTTATTTACTTTAAAATGGAAAAAAATTTTGAAAGAAAAGTTAGATTTAATTTCTAGCTTTCAGTTACAGTGAAACCTGTCTTGGGCAACCACTGTCGTCTGCGACCACCTGTCATTTACAACCACACTTTCAATGCACTAATCATTTTCACTCTATAGTGACACTCGTCAGCAACCACCTCCCAGATGCGACCACCGACCGCTGATTTTAGACCAAAGTTACAACTTTTACCTGTTATGAGCGACCACTTTTGTAAAGAGTGACATGTTTCAAGAACGTTTTCATGCCTGAACATCACGGCAGTTGACATTATGACATTCAGTTGACTGAATGACAATATGGTTATATTTTGGTGATTAGCAACAAATTAGAATTATATTGGTGTACTCACGATGTCTTGTTCATTTGTTATCCATATTATCAATAAATCATCAATCTTGTATATATTTATTGTCACTTCATTTGTTTCACTCAACACCAAACACTAAAAAGTTTTATTTTTTTCAACTCCGGCATCTATCAGAGATCATAGAAAGCAAGTTGGTTGTTTGTTACAAGGGAGAATTAAGTGATTGGTTCACAAGCGTCACATGTATTCTGGGAACCAATTGCTTACATGTATTCTGAAAATCACTTCTCTCAAAACAAAAGCTACATGTATTGAAGTTTTATTATTGTACTGACAGTCTCGACAGGAGCAGTTCTCAATGTTAAAAGATAAAATGCAATAAAAACTTTAAAACACCTTTAAAAGCTGTCCAACTCATGACAAACAATACAAACTGCGAGTGTAAAAATCTTCAATAACCAGTTTTTTCTGTAAAAAATCTTAACCATTTATCTAACACGAAAAGCAGATGACACTTGCTACAATTATTGATTTTCTAATTTTTAAAAATCATGAGGATAAATTGTTGCGATTAAAGAATGTACAAGTAACCATAAAATATGACTTCGAGCAGGGGGGTGGGGGGATGTCAGAATGTGCAAGTAACCATAAAATATTACCGTGGATTGCCCTGGAAAAACAAATGATTGTCCTAAAACACTTTGGTGTTGTATGGCAATACATGCTTTCCCATTGTATAGCATGGTACTATTTCGGATAATGGTAATTGGAGGGGGGTGGGGAGGTGTCATGAGGATAAATCATGAGGATAAATTGTTGCGATTAAAGAAATTAGGAGCTTATTAGAAAGAGAACCATGGTACATCATGACAAACCACAATACTGTTCTAAAATACCGGTGTTTTAGGACAATAACATGTTTTGCTATGGGGCACTGCTGTTCTTTTTAGCTCATCTTGACAAAGTCAAGCTGAGCTAATCTCATCGCTTCCCATCCATCGTCCGTCAACACCATGTTTTGGTCTACTCCTCCAAAGCCACTGGGCCAATTCAAGTGAAAGTTTGTGTGAGTGATGGTCCCAAAGGGGCATTTCATTTTTGTTCAACTCAGCATGCCCAACCCCATAGGGAGGGAGTGGGGGAAAATGCTCCAAAATATTTTTAAAATCTTCTTCTCAAGAACCAGTGTGTACAATGACTTGATATTTGCTATGGAGCTTCCATATGAGGTGTAGAATCAAGTTTGTTCAAACGAAGTTCGTAAAGTAATATTTGGCTTTGTAATAGGAGGGGTAAGATTTTTGGCCCCGCCTAAAATTTCTATTTTCTGAACCGATGGTCCGGTATGAACCAAATTTGGTTTGTGGTAGTATTGGGTCATAAGTACTTGACCCATGCAAAAAAAAAAAAAATTCCTGCATCCCCATGGGAACCCTGGGAGCTAAAAATAGAAATATTTTCAAACGCCCATATTTCCCAAACCCCACGGAACAGAGAGCTTTTATTTGGTATGAAGTATCCTTATGACCAGTAGAATTGAATGGTAAAAAAAAATTGCCATCGGTTATGTTAGGGTGTTCTGTAATGGGCATCGAAAAAATGCTGAGTCAGCATATTTGCAAAAATTTTTTAAAATCTTTTCTCCAGAATCAATCATCAGAATCTTTTGATATTTGGTATACAGCATTCATAGGGGGGTCAGATAAAAGTTTGTTGAAATAAAGCTCATTGGTTCATATTTGGGCTCTCTTCAGGAGCCCAGAGTTTTAACATAGGGTAATATGGGGAATATTCTTTAAAAATCTTCTTCTTCAGAGCCACCAGTCAGAATCTTTTAATATTTGGTATACATCATTGTTATGAGGGTCAGATTCTAGATTGTTCAAACCAAGTTCCTAGGTTAATATTTGGGCTTCCTATGGAAGCCCAAATTTTATCTTTGTTCAATATGGAGGGTAATTTAAAAAAATCTTCTTCTTCAGATCCATCAGTCAGAATGCTTTGATATTTGGTATGCAACATCTCTATGGGGGTCAGATTCAAGTTTGTTCAAATCAAATCCCTAGGTATATATTTGGGCTCACTATGGTAGCCCAAATTTTTACTTAGTGCAATATGAGAACATTTCTTTAAAAATCTTCTTCTTCAGATCCACCAGTCGGAATGCTTTTATATTTGGTATACAACATCTCTAGGGGGGTCAGATTCCAGGTTGTTCAATTCGAGTGACAGGGTTAATATTTGGGCTCCATATGGGAACATGAAATTTAACTTAGTACAATATGAGGGAATTTCTTCAAAAATCTTCTCCTTCAGATTCACTTGTCAAAATGCTTTCACATTTGGTATACAACATCTCTAGGGGGGTCAGATTCAAGTTTGTTCAAATCGGATCCATAGGTCAATATTTGGGCTCGCTATGGTAGCCCAAATTTGAACTTAGTGCAATTCGAAGAAATTTCTTTACAATTTCTCTTCTTCAGATCCAACAGTCAGAATGCTTTCATATTCGGTACACAACATCTCTAGGGAAGTCAGATTTAACTGTGTTCAAATCAAGAGCCTGGGTTAATATTTGGGCTCTCTATGGGAGCCGGAATTGGCCATTTTGCTGAAGAATTAAAAATTTTGTATTCAGTACCCTCTAGAGGTACTAAGATTAATCCACATAGGTTGTATCAAGGGGCTTCATAGGAGAGCTCTACATTTTACTTATGATCAACTGAAGAAAAGGCATGATGCCCAGATTATTTTTGTCACTCCTGAGGGACTCAAGGATTGACAGTGTAGCCTATGGAGATGGCTTGCTTAATGTAGATTCATTCTTGGACTCTGTTTAAATTGTGTTCTGTACAAGATGAGCGCTTCAGGCCCCGTGGGGCCTCTTGTTTTTATAAGCACTTCACTTCATTCATAAGTCAGTCATCCCACTTTCATTCGCCACTTTCCAGCAAAGATTCAAATGTGAAATGCAGTGTTAGCTGCAATTTAAAAATACGTCCGTTTTTTGGAATAGAACTGACTGGTTTTGGCCATTATGTTGCGTAAAAGCTCAAATAACTGTCAGAATGTGCAAGTAACCATAAAATATTACCGTGGATTGCCCTGGAAAAACAAATGATTGTCCTAAAACCCTTTGGTGTTGTATGGCAATACATGCTTTCCCATTGTACAGCAGGGTGCTATTTCGGATAATGGTAATTGGAGGGGGGTGGGGAGGTGTCATGAGGATAAATCATGAGGATAAATCATGAGAATAAATTAAGATTTAAGATTAAAGAAATTGGGAGCTTATTAAAAAAAGAACCACGGTACATCATGACAAACCACGAAACTGTTCTAAAATACCAGTGTTTTAGGACAATACCATGTTTTTCTATGGGGCACTGCTGTTCTTTTTAGCTCACCAAAGGGAGCTTAACTTATCACTTGCCATCCATCGTCGTCCGTTGTGAACTTTACTTGATCGACTTCTCCTCACAAACTACTTGACCAAATTGAACCAAATTTTGTGTGCATGTTCCTTATCATATGTCAATTCAAGTTTGTACAAATAAACTTGCCACGCCCACAGGGGGCACCAGAAGGGGCATAACTCTGATACCACCCATATATTTTTTCAAAAATTCAAAAAAATCTTCTTCTTCAGATCCACCAGTCAGAATCTTTTTATATTTGTTATACAACATCTCTAGGGGGTCAGATTCAAGTTTGTTCAAATTGAGTCCCTGGGTTAAGATTTGGGCTCTCTACTGGAGCCCAAAGTTTAACTTGGTCCAATTTGAGGAAATTTATTTAAAAATCTTCTTCAGATCCACCAGTCAGAATCCATTCATGTTTGGTATACAACATCTGTAGGGGGGTCGGGGGGGGGGGGGGGGGGGGGTCAGATTCAAGTTTGTTCAAATCCAGTCCCTGGGATAATAATTGGGCTCCCTGTAGGAGCCCAAATTTTAAATTACTTAAATATGAGGAAATTTCTTTAAAAATCTTCTTCAGATCCACCAGTCAGAATGCTTTCATATTTGGTATACAACATCTCTTTGGGGGTCAGATTCTGGTTTGTTCAAATCGGGTCCCTGAATTAGTATTTGGGCTCTCTATTGGAACCCAAAGTTTAACTTGGTGCAATTTTAGGAAATTTCCTTAAAAATTTTCTTCTTCAGATCCATCACTCAGAATCCTTTCATGTTTGGTATACAACATCTATAGGGGGGTCAGATTCAAGTTTGTTCAAATCGAGTCGCTGGGTTTATATTTGGGCTCCCTATGGGAGCCCAAATGTTAACTTTGTGCAATGCGTGGAATATTCTTTAAACATCTTCTTCTTCAGATTCACCAGTCAGAATCCTCTCATATTTGGTATACATCATCTCTAGGGGGCCAGATTCAAGTTTGTTCAAATCAAGTTTCTCGGTTAATATTTGGGTTCCCTATGGGAGCCTGAATTTTAACTTTGTGCAATATGAGAAAATTTCTTTAAAAATCTTTTTCTTCAGATCTGCCAGACAGAATCCTTTAACATTTGGTATGCATCATCTCTAGGAGGGATCAGATTCAAGTTTGTTCAAATTGGGTCCTTGGGTTGAAAATTTTGAGTGTGGTTCGGACTTAGAAATTTTTTACCAAAATTTGAGAAAAAAAATTTGTTTTGAATTTTTTATGTGTCCACACAAAACACAGACCAACTTAACATTTTTTTTAAGCTGAAAAGCATTACTCATAAGAGAAAAAGTCAAATAGTAACTACTTGGTATAAGCAGGGAGCTCTGAATGGAAGAAAGAAAATAAAAATGAATATAAAGTTAACCTCTCCTCTCTACCCTAGATTATTATTTTTTCAAACCTAAAGACATTAGTATCAGAATGCAGGGCAACAGTATAACTCTTTAATGAGTGTAAATAAGATGAGAGTATTGTTATCGTGCCACTACTGATTCAGATTATTGGTTTCAGCGATATTGAATGACAATATTAATCCAGGGTTTTCCAGTTATTAATAACTGAAAATACAAGTACTGTTATTCCCTAATAATTAATATCTCTGCATTCAAGATTATGGATGACAGAATTAATGCAGAGTTTTCAGTTAATAATCACAGAAAAAACAAGACAGTTTGAGTCGGTCAGTGGGTCGTGTGATGAAAAAACTCATCAAAGACATTTTGAGAATGGAAACAGTAAAGGTAGAGTTTCCCGAGACAGTTCGACAACCCAGTACAGCGGACTGTGGAGTTTATGCAATTGCTAATGCATTCCATTTATTACTTTGGGACATTAAGGACAAAAGATTTTCACCCAGACAAATGAGAAGACATCTTGCAAATTGCTTTAATAAAGGATATCTGAGTCCTTTCTCAGACACTGCAGCTGTATTGAAGCTGGGGTCAAAATGTGTAAAAATATAGTGACTGTTGTAATATTATCAACTTTTCCCTGTGAGGCATGGAATGTTGTTTTATCAACATTTTATACTCTTCTTGTCTACTGCCAATAAAGATCTGAATTGAAAAACATTTCCATTTTTGTGTATCTTCCATTGAAATCTATGAACTCCCCCTCAGCGCCCTATATCAACACATGCCTGATGTTGTCCATGTTGAAAAAAGTTTAGAGGGGGTAAGATAACCAGGATGGGAGGGAGGGGGGAAGATACACAGGGGGAAGATATTGTCATAACAGGATATCTTCCCCCTGGGTATCTTCTCTCCTGTGGGGGGGGGGGGGGGGGGGGGGGATGCACTAGGGTATCCCCCCCCCCCACTCTGTATCTTCCACTGAATGTCATAAAAAATAATAAATGTGGTTAGGGTATTCAAATCTAGGAATTCCCCCTCAAGGGGGGGGGGGGGGAGGGGAGGGGAGGGGGAGGTAGATGCACTAGGGTATCTTCTGTCCACTCTGTATCTTCCACTGAATGTCATAAAAAATAATAAATGTGGTTAGGCTACTCAAATCTAGGGATTCCCATACCGCCCTATATCAACACTAGGGTATCTTCCCCCACTCTGTGTATCTTCCACTGAATGTCATAAAAATAATAAATGTGTTTAGGGTACTCAAATCCATGTTGAAAAAAAATTAGAGGGGGGGGGGGGGGGGAGAATCTAGGGATTCCCCCCCCCCCCACCAGCACCCTATATCAACACTAGGGTATCTTGCCCCCCACTCTGTGTATCTTCCACTGAATGTCATAAAAATAATAAATGTGGTGAGGGTACTCAAATCCATGTTGAAAAAAAAATAGAGGGGGGGGGGGGGGAAGATACACTAGTGTATCTTCCCATGTGGGGGGGGGGGATGCACTAGTGTATCTTTCCGGGAGGGGGGAGAGATACACAGGGGGGGGTAGGGAAGATACCATGGTTCCGACTTGGGAAATTTTGGACGAAAATTTGGGAAAAAAAATTGTTTTTTTTATGCGTTTTGTTCAGTTTTGAGATGAAAAAAAAAATTTGGGGTCAGGTTTGGACTCAGACGTTTTGGGGGGATTTTTATGCATTTTGTTAAATTTTGAGATGGAAAAAAAAAAAAAAAAATATAGCCTGAAAATTTTGGGTCCTGTTCCGATTTTAATCTTCTTCAGACTATGTAGTCAGAATGCTTTTATATTTGGTATACAACATCTCTAGGAGGGTTAGATTCAAGTTTGTTCAATCCTAGTCCATGGGTTGATATTTGAGACGAAATTTTAACTTTGTACAATATAAGAAAATTTCTTTAAAAATCTTCTTCAGATCCACCAGTCAGAATTCTTTCATATTTGGTATACAACATCTCTTGGAGGGTAAGACTCAAGTTTGTTCAAACCGGGTTACAGGGTTATTAATTTGGGCTACCTATGGGAGCCTGAATTTTAACTAAGTGCTGTATCAGGGAATTTCTTTTAAAATCTTCTTGTTCAGATCCACTAATCAGAGTGCTTTCATATTTGGTATACAACATCTCTACGTGGGTCAGCTTCAAGATTGTTCAAATCGGGACCCTCGGTTAATATTTTGGCTCCCTGTTTGGGCCCAAAGTTTAACTTAGTGCAAGTTTAAAAACCTTCTTCATATCCACCAGTCAGAATTCTTTCCTATTTGGTATATGACATCTCAAGGGGGATCAGATTCCAGTTTGTTCAATTTGAGTCCTTGGCTTAATATTTGGGCTCTATGGGCAGGGATGGGGTGGTGGGGAGGGGGCATGTTACGTTCAGGTTTGTTCAAATCCATTCAGTAGTGTTTTTCCATAAAATTTGCCTCTCATGACTTCATTCCTTTGTAGTGTTGATGAACCATGACTAACTGAATGTGACTCCAAATACTTCTTTGAACCACTTTGGCCGGTGAGCGATTAAGGCCCCTTGAGGCCTCTTGTTTTATAAGCACTTCACTCCACAAGTCAGTCATCCCACTTCCATTTGCCACTTCCCAGCAGAGATTTAAATGTGAAATGCAATGTTAGCTGCAATTTAAAAATACATCCGTTGTGTATAGTATTTTTAGTTGTAGATTTTCGCCCCCTTACGGATGCACGTGAATTTCTGTGTACAAACATGATCTGTTTTTAGCTTAACTTGTCAAAGTCAAGATAAGCTATTGCTATCACGCATGCAGAAGTCTGTTAGTCTGTGAATCTGTTCACATTTTCCTTTAGCACAGGCTACACCCTGTAGTTCTTGTCTGATCGTCACGAAATTTCATATGCAGGTTTGGGGTAATGTCTAAATGAGAACGTCCCCTTTTGGTTGCGATTGGTCAGTCGGTATGGCTGCCCGAGCCCAAAACCTGAAAACCATTAGCACAGTCTACAGGTCGTATTTATGAAGAGATTTTATTGTAATTTGGTAGGATGCCTCTTTATAATGTCTAAATGAGAACGTCCCCTTTTGGTCATGATCTGTCAACTGTGATCGCTGCCCAAGCCCGAAACCCAAAAACTTTTAGCACAGTCTGCAGGTCATATTTAATATGAAGAGATTTCATTGTAACTTGATAGGATGACTCCGTATGATGTGTAGATGAGAACTTACCCATTTGGTCGCGATCTGTCCACCATGACGCCTGCCCGAGCCCAAAACCCGAAAACCTTTAGCACAGTCTACAGGTCATATTTATGGAGGGATTTCATTGTAACTTGGTGGGTTGACTTCATATAATGTCTAGATGAGAACGTCCCCTTTTGGTCGCGATCATTCAGCCGTGATGGTGCCTGAGCCCAAAACCCGAAAACCTTTAGCATAGTCTATAGGTCATATTTATGGAAGGATTTCATTTAACTTGTCAGGTTGACTCCATATAATGCCTAGATGATGACATCCCCTTTTAGTTTCAATCGGTCAACCGTGATGGCTACACATGTCTGAGCCCAAAAACCTTTAGCACAGTCTACAGGCCATATTTATGAAGGGATTTCTTTGTAACTTGATAGGATGACTCGTTTTGGAATAATTTCACTGTAACTTGGTAACTTTTGTTGACATACATTAACTATGAGGGCCACATACATTAACTGTGAAGGCCACATTAACCCACCCCTCAGTTCTTTAGTACAGTATACACCTCATATTTTTATTAGCTCAACTTTGGCAAAGCCAAATTTGAGGTATTGCCATGGCCCGTCGTCCATCTGTCCGTCCGTCGCACCGTACACATGGCTCGGGCTAGAGGCTGCATTTATGAACCGATCGTTACGAAACTTCTTGGGCACCTTTGTTATCACCTTGGGATAAGAACGAGTGTTTTTGGGTGTGGTCCGAAATTCAAGATGGCTGCCAGTGGCCATTTTGTACCAAAATTGGTGCAATCAGGTTTTTGTACAGAACTTTTGTATGAAAATTCTGATTTGAATAAATTTCTGTATGAATGTTTAGTAACATGGAATACATCACATATAATACAGGTTTTTTCTCGTGCAAAAATTATGCAAATTAGATGAACTTTGATTTATTCAGTGCTACTTATACACAGTAAGTTCACAGATCAATACGGCTCGTGCTAGAGTCTGTATTTATGAACCGATCTTCACGAAACTTCTTGGGGTATCTTTGTTATCACCTTGTGACAGGAATGAGTGTTTTTGGGTGCCTTTGTTATCACTGTGCTATGAGAACAAATATTTTTGGGTTCAGTCAGACCCACTCTGGGACTCAAAGATTTCTTTTCTAGTTTAACATCTAACTGTCACCCTACTTTTACAATACTTTACCTATATATTTATTACAGGCTACGATCAGCATTTATGTACAGACCGTTACAATACTTTACATGTACCTTTGTTATCAGGTCATCACCTAGATGTTTGTCATTGCTGTGTCACATACTAAACATGTACATGTCTTAAACAAGTTGAGCTACAGTGTCATTGACACTTTCATTTCCACTTCAAATGGCCAGTAGCCTACATGTTGAAACAACCTTGAATACATGATAGAGAAAGCTTGTTTTAAGGGCTTTTCCTACTTGACATTTGATGTAGTAAAAAAAACCAGCATGTCCTGGTAATACTGTGAAAGTCCCCAATCCTCTTTGTCTTCATTTCAGTCATGATAGATCCTTCATGTACTTGAATTTAACACCTGGTCACATATATTACAGACCTGGAACCCCTTAACCCCTTGAAAACAGACCTGTATTTAAAAAGGTGCTTGAATCCCAATTTACAAATCCAAATCTGAAAGTCCTTGAGAAGTGTGCTTGAACTTTATTTTGTTACTGCCTGTATACC
This sequence comes from Pictodentalium vernedei, assembly GCA_031216915.1. Lineage (NCBI taxonomy): Eukaryota > Metazoa > Mollusca > Scaphopoda > Dentaliida > Dentaliidae > Pictodentalium > Pictodentalium vernedei. The sequence continues at coordinate 179,733,361 of CM062291.1, read as the reverse complement.
ATGAAAGTCCTTGAGAAGTGTGCTTGAACTTTATTTTGTTATTGCCTGTATACCATGAAAGTCCTTGAGAAGTGTGTTTGAGCTTTTATTATTTTACTGCCTGTGTGAACCATGGGTTGTGATCAGAATTTTCTTAGATTTTCTCTTACAATAACAATGTATCGAGTTGTACTCAGTTCCTCTTTATACAACAATTATTACTGTCGTACAAAATATGGAGAAAAAACCCAAGATACACAGCTGTTGATAATTCTTTATTCAAAATGACAACAAAACTTGTTCATATGCTTTACATGTACACACATAGATGTATGTACTTTATTTCATTTATTTGTACATAGAATTAGATTTTTTATGACTCATTACATAATAAAAAATGATTGGATCTGAAATATAAAATAAATTAATTTGTAAAATAAATGTGTAAATCATACAATGAATTTTTTTTGTTATTTGACCCCATACATAGTAAATTGCATCTCCACTGTAAATGAATTAAACCCATCTGCTGGAGGCAGACGTGCTAAAATCTCATTACCTGTCATGAGAGACCACCCGTCTTGAGAGAACGCTTTTGCTTGCAGAATGGGCATTCTCTCAAGACAGGTTTCACTGTAGTTGAATGATGTATAAAGTTAGATAGTCAAGAATTTAACAATAATTGCTTTACAACTTTAAGTAATTGTTTAATTACAGTTCTATTGGACCTTTTGGACAGGATAGTTGCAGGTGCTTTGAAATTGTTGAATGTCTTTGAATTCAGAAATGCATTTTCAAAACCAAGAAGGTATTTGAAAATAGCTTCTGATGGCCAAGGGGCCTTGAAAATGTTTAACCCTTTACCTAATGTACAGGATTGTGACATGAGGTGACCCTGGCTGTTGAAAGTGTTGTTAAACCCTAATAAATAAATAAATGCACAGGATATCAAAATTTATTATTAGCTCACCTGTCTGAAATTTGATATTTGGTATTATTGAGTCATATGAACTTGATTCATGCTAAAAAAAAATTTCTGGGAACCCCAGATTCAAGTTTGTTCAAATTGAGTCCCTGAGTTAATATTTGGCCATTTTATAGGAGCCTGAATTTAAACTTAGGGCAATATGAGAGTATTTCTTCAAAAATCATCTTCCCCGGATCCACCAGTCAGAATGCTTTTGTATTTGGTATAAAACATCTCTAGGGAGTGAGATTCAAGTTTGTTCAAATCTGGTCCCTGGGTTAATATTTGGGCCCCTTACGGTAGCCCAAATTTCAACTTAGTGCGATGTGAGGAAATTTCTTTAAAAATCTTCTCCTTCAAATTTGTTAAAGTTATGCTCCTGGGTTGATATTTGGACTCCCAAGTTTTGGATTACTGGAAATCGGGACATTATTTCTGTGGTAGCATCCCAGTACTAGAAAAAAAATAATTTGGCATGGACAGCAGAGTTATAAACAATTAAATTTTAACTTCATTCCACTGTAGTGTTAACTAGCTATAGATGCTAATTAAATCCTTCTTTAATAAATCCTTCTTTAAACAACTATTGTCAGGTGAGAGCCTCAGGCCCCATGGGGCCTTTTGTTTTATTAATGTTTTTTCTAATTTTTCAACAAATTTCAAGAAAAACATATCAGGTGACCCCTCATTGGAACAAGCTCATTTCTGTGAGGTATCACATGATATGGTTTTGTGGACATGTTTTTTAAATATTGGGGTTTTTTCAACTGCTTAATTTGTAAATTCTGTGGGAGAACACCTCCAAATTTGTTAGGTAAAGGGTTTAAAAGTATGTTTTAATTCGCAACTTTCCTTGTAGTGAACCGAAAGTAGCAGGGGTTGCAATGTTGAAAAAATATAGGAGGGTCTAGCCTCTCTCTATCCTTTTTACAAGGTTCTCCCAGGTTCAGAAATGAGCCTTACTCTATCATTTTACAGGATTATCTCCCATGTTTTTTTTTTCTTCAACCCAATTTTTCAACAAGTCATATACAGAGAAAACCATTCAGCAGCTCACTTTTAGATCAACCAGACAAAGTCAAGCTGGGCTATTGCTGTCACTTCTCATCCGTCGACTTTTGTACGTACATCCACAATTTCCTTTGGCATACCGCACAGGTCGCATTTATGATCAGATCGCTTTGAAATTTGGTATGCTTGTTTGGGGTGACCTCTAGATGGGAGCTATCGATTTTCTTCCATTTCCGGCAAAAAATGTTGCTGCTGACTATGACCTTTGAACTTAGCATCAGTATATTCCTTTGACACACCCTACAGGACACATTTATTATCAGATCGGTTTGAAACTTGGTATTCTTGTTTAGGTTATCTTCAGATGGGAGCTATCGATTATCTTCCATTTCTATAAAAAAATGTTGCCGCTGGCAACGACCTTTGATGAACTAAGTGCACTTATGCATCAATATTTCCCTTTGGCACACCCTGCAGAGCACATTTATAATCAGATCAATTTGAAACTTGGTATGCTTGTTTGGGGTGACCTCTAGATGGGAGCTATCGATATTTTTATACTGTACCAATGACCCAGACATAGCTGGTGCTAACTCTTAAAAATATAGGGCCAAACACAAATTTTGCCCCCCAATCCCCAAAATTTGCATCTAAAACCAAAGAAAACATGTCCTGAATGGCCCTCCATACTTCACCTCTACTGCGCATGCGCAGCGTCAAGGACGTCCCGAAATTGGCGCCATTAATCATTCTTTGTTTGGCCCTTCATCAGTTAACATCTGACTGATCTTTGTGCTTGTAAATCTCAGTTGAAAGGATGCCAGACACATAAATATTAGTGAAATGGTGATTCTAAGGAGGATATAGAAGGAGGAGAGGAAAAATGAGTGACAGAAAATAATCAGGGCTGTAACTTAAAATTTTTTAATGAAATTATGTTAAGTTACCTATTTTCGAGGCAACAGCCTGTTGTGGTCATTCTTGTTATCAAGTTACACTGCTTGTTCAGTGTTTTCCTCTCTCCCTTTCCTTTAAGTCCCCTCTTGCTATTCTCCCATGCTTTTGGCATATTTTCTGTAATTTTATTACTAAAATTTCTTGGGAGTTTTAGCTGGATAACAGAATGAATTCTGTTCTTTTCCCCATGTTTACGTCTTCACCTATGGGTGGTTAGGCGTAGTGTTCTGCATCTACCATCTGATGTTCTGCAGTTTCTTCCCTGGAAGTCTCTGTTTTGCATCAGATGGTGTATTATTGGTAACTGATTTCGGGCCAGGGTGCCTGGAGTCTTGATCTGGTGTTTTTACACTTATTGTTTACATTTCCAACAGCCCTCTGTGTGAGGGGGGATTTCTTGAAAATAATATCTTGATGTTAATTTAATCATAACTAGATGCATTATTATTGTTCGTAAGTGTTGCATAAATTGTTTAAAATATTTTTAGAATTTTTGTCCACACTTAGGCTTGGGATCCATTGGGGCTCAACGTTACTTTTCAGAAACTTGGGCTGTTCTGAACAAATATTTTTTCAAAATTTTTTGATTTCAATTATTTTTTCTATGTTAATGGATCATGTTATTATGTATTTTGATTGTCAGGGGTTGGTGCGAGTACTAGGACTTTGTTTTCTTTTCACAATGAAAGGATATTGTTCAATTGTAATAAGAGGAATCTTCCTCTGACTTTCATAATCATTGTATAATGTAGTCAGTGTACTTGCACTAACTCCTGTTCTGTATGTGTTAATTTCGATGACAACATGGGAAGCGTGTGTCACGGTATGTTAGTGGGGAATTGGCCATTCCAGTCCTTTCCCCCGCAGGGTCACTCTACTTTATCAATCTCTATTTCAGATGATCATGATCAGGGTGATGTATCCGTGATGTCTTCCAAAAGTGTGCCTCCGTGAATGAAGAGCTAGCGGAAAAGTGCTCATGTAAATACGTCAATTGCCTAAGAGGACCCTAGTAGGTTCGACGGCCTTTGACGTCCGCTAGCTCGCCCGGTGTAGCGTCCATTCATCGAATGGTTCGGCAGCCGGGTTCGTCCGTTGCGGTCTAGAAGGAGTTTTGGGTGATGCGAGCACTATAAATCAATCAAATGCACACCCAGTGACGGCGGATTAGAGAGGAGAATGGAGGAAGCCTTTTAGTCCGGTTCCTAGCTCGTCCAGGTCCATCCGGACTGCGAGCGAGAGAGGCCCCTCTCTCGTACAACAACATCTGGCCCCAGATGTTGTGGTACAAAATGTTTCGCATTCGGAGCATACGTCCGCCCCTCGGGACGCTCTGATATATAGTCAGTCCGGAGAGACTGTCAATAAGGCTTCCTCATCCTCATGGTAGCGCACACGACCACTCTTGGCTACGTGACCTCGGATATCCAGTCAGCTTCACCAATCAGAGAATCATCGGCGACCAGGTCACACCATCCGGTAGCCAGGGACACGAGGCCTGCAGACTCCGGACATTCGCATAAGAAAGTGTGCGGGAGTCAACGTACATGGAGCTTCCAGCGGCAAAGCATCGTAAGACCGCTACTGCACAGGCCTCGGTGACGGACGTGCTATTCCAAATAGCACAGCTTATCGCAGCATCCCAGCAACGACAGAATCTCTGTCGCATTATGTATTATCCGACGACGCTGGGTCGGGACGCTCCGCGGAAGCAGGTACGGACGTCCGAGAATTTCATCCGGTCCGACGGGTTACCGAAAGGGATTCGGGGGATTTCGAGCTTTCCCTTTCGGAACAACATAAGCTGCTGTGTATGTCATCTGACTTTATCTTCTAGAGGTTCTTTCGTCGGACCAGAATGCTGCGATGCCGGATAAGAAACTGATAGCGTCGGTGGACACAGAAATTTTTTGGTTCGGTTCAGGGACATCGTCCCTCAGTTCCGACACAGTCCAGTAATGTCACGCAACTTTCGAATTATTGAACGACGCTATATATATTATTATATGCTTGCTATTAACAAGCAAAGTTACTGAGATGTCTTTCAAAGTGTGCCTCTGTCGTTATAGTTAATGAAGAGCTAGCGGCAATAAGTGCTCATGGAATATGTCTATCGCCTAAGAGGTCCCTAGTAGGACCGACGGAGTTGACATTCGCTAGCTCACCCGGTATAGCGTCCATTCATCGAATGGTTCGGCAGTCGGGTTCGTCCGTTGCGGTCAAGGAAGGAGATTTGGGTGATGTGAGCACTATAATAGACTTTAGTACACACCCAGTGACGACGGATTAGAGGACAAATCGGAGGAAGCCTGTTAGTCCGGTTCCTAGCTCGTCCAGGTCCGTCCGGGCTGCGAGCGAGAGAGGTCCCTCTCTCGTACAACAACATATGGGACCGGATGTTGTGGTACAGACATTTCTCATTCGGAGCATATGTCCCTCGCTTGGGACGCTCCGTTATATTGACAGTCCGAGAGACTGTCGATAATGCTTCCTCATCCTCACAGCAGCACACATGACCGCACATTGGCTACGTGACCTCGAGTATCCGGCCAGCTTCGTCATTCAGTGATTCCACGGCGAACAGGTCACGCCATCCGGTAGCCAAGGGACACGAGGTCTATACACTCCGTTCACTCGCATAATAGAAGTATGCACGGGGTATCGAACACGGAGCTTCCAGCGGCAATGCATAGTAAGACCGCTTCTCCACAGGCCTCAGTGACGGACGTGCTATCCAAAATAGCACAGTTTATCGCAGCATCACAGCAAATGACAATTCTCGGTCGGATCAGGAATAATCCGACGGCGCTGGGTCGGTGCGCTCCACTGTTGCATCAGGTTCGGACGACCGAACACTTTATAGGGTTCGACAGGATGGCGAAAGGGATTCGGACAATTTCGAGCTTTCCCTTTCGGAACAACAGAAGCTGCCATACATTTCTTCCGGCATTATCTTCCAGAGGTTGTTCCATCGGACTACATTGCTGCGATGCTGGATAAGAGACTAATAGCGTCATTGGACACGGAGTTTTTGATCGGTTCAGGGACATTGTCCCTGACTTACCGACACAGTCCAATAATGTCTTTAGAACATTCGAATTATTTAACGACGATATATATAAGCTTGCTACCAAGCATGATAGTCTACTTTCTTGTCCGCAGTGCTCTATTCTGCCTTTTTTCAATTCTAGGAAATAATTTATATCGGCAGAACAGGGCATACCGAGAGTTCATATGCGTCTAGACGGCGGTGCTGAAGACTGGGAATTATCTTTTTCGCCGTCTATGTCAATTCCAACCACGATGTTGGAAACGACAATGTTGTCTAATAGGCTTAACTTAGATGCTTTATCATACGTAGACCACCTTACTGAGGCGTTATCTTTACGTCTTCAAGAGAAAGAATTCCAGGATATGATCCTCAATGTGATTTCTTTCAAGGGCAGTAGTTTTTCCACGTATAACTCCGCCCTTCAGTGGCAACCTGGAGTTGGTTAGACGTGACGCAGCTCTAGTTACATCCACGCGCGTGGATAGTAAGGTGAAGAACTCTCTCAGAGTCGCTTCGGTCTCGGAGAAGCTTCTCTTCGACGGCAACTTTTCAGCAATTTATGAATTGCTCGTTATACACGTTCTCTTGTCTATCAAGTGTAGCAAGAGATTCAGACTGGGGCAAACATTCGGTGGTTGACTCAGAGAGTTCCACTGCAGTTGCAGGATCCGAGTTTTATGATTATGACGGATGCCAGTCAAACAGGTTGGGGTACAATTTTGATCCCAACGGATTCGAAGTGCCAGGGTCTTTGGGTTCCGCAGTTTCTAGGCAAGCACTTAACTTCCAGGAAATGATGTTATTTAGGCTTGCACTATGTCATTGAATGAACATTATTCAGAAACGCATGTCCAAATCCTGTTCGTTAATACGACAGTAGTTGCGTATCTCCGGAACCAGGGAGGCACTCATTCGATTCCGTTATTCAATTTAATGGAAAGAATCCTTGTTTGTTATAGTACACCAAGTTCTGCTACGGTCCGTCATATTCCGGGTCGTCTGATTGTATTAGCAGACTCCTTTTCACGTAAGAGTCGCTTGTTGCCGTCAGAATGGACTCTCATCAAATAAGTATTCAATCAGATTTGCTATCAATGGGAGCGCCCAATGATAATTTATTTGCGACACAACTCACTATTCAATTGCAGACGTATGTGTTTCCATGTCCGGATCCCTGAGCTTATGTTGTTAACGCTCTATTGATCTAATAGGACGGAATGATAGGATATGCGTATCCTCCAGCGCTGTTGATTCAGCAAGTATTGCTAAGATAAACATCCACAATACAATTCTGTTGATAGCATCTCTGTCTTCACAGAGACCGTGGGTAAATTTACTCAGGTGTCTACTGTGGGACTTACCGCGAAAACTTCCTCCATGAGAGGATCTTCTTTCGCTGGGGAAATCGTGTCAGCTCCATCACAACCCACAAGGTCTCAACCTTCACGTATTCCGTTGTGTGGTCCTTCTTGCACGGCAAGCATTGTACAGGGCGAGTTATGGACGCGATTTCTTACTGTAGGAGAACCTCTTCTTCGCTATACTATGCGGCTAAAGTGGAGGCTCTTCCGTCGTTGGTGTAGGGATCATTATGTTGATATTTTTGATCCCTCCATACTAGACATTGCAACTTTCTAGTATACTTGTTTGACAAGATCAACTGCAGCCTGTTACTATTAAGGTTATAGGTCTATGTTATCTCATACCTATGCACTCTATGATAGTTTACAATTGAGTCTTATGTCTCTTTATCTAAGTCAGTTTGAAACTTTTCGATAAATAGACCTAGAATCCTTAGATTAAATTCCTATACGGAATTTAGCTTCGGTTCTTATTTAGCTAAGTAATCATTTGAGCCTCTGGAAACAATAGTTTTCAAATTCTGACCTTTTAAGACAGTTATTCTCTTAGTCTTCTCTTCTACTGAAGAGTCAGTGAGCTTCATGCACTATCGGTGGATGATTCTCACTTTCGTAGTATCGGAAACACTATTTCCTTTACTACTAATGTTGGATTTTTGGTTAAGAATCAGGCTCCTAATAAATATCCGGAACCTATTGTTATTAAGGTCCTTCCGTCTTCGTACGGGCATAGGCCTTTACTCTGTCCGGTTAGAGTTTACCTATTTATAACAGATATCAGTTTATTAGTAAGGACGTAAGCTTCTTCTGTCTTTGATGCCTAATAGAAGGACATTACGCTCCATTCTATTGCTAATGGATTCAATTAACTATCGGTACTGCTTATGGTAATCTATCATTAACTCAGCAGTTTGTGCTTGAGATTTCGGCTCATGAAGTAAGAGCTCTTTCTACATCTTGGGCTTACATTAATAGTGTCGCTATTATAGATTTTATGAAGGCTGCACATTGGGCTCAGCCATCCACATTCATGAATTTTTATCCCAGAAATATTGAGTCCATTTCTGGAGGCCTCCATTGTTAGATCTATTATCTACTGCTCAGAATGTCATTCACTTAACAGTTGCTACTATAGCTAGGTAGGCTTTCTGTTCCGGCAGTGACTCCGTCCTGTTGCCCTCTTCGCTCTGGGCTATTTGACCCAGGGCAAGGAGAAGGGGGAGGGGGGGGGGGGAGGGTGTTCCCTTGGGTCACCTGTTTTATTATGAAAACAAGGGGATACCTCCTCCGGAGTTAGTAATTCTGAGCTGTTACTGGGATGGTTTTTAAGTGATAAGTTTATGTTTTAAAAATTCATTCAAGTCATAGTTTTTAAAGTATAGCTTTTGAATATATCACGTGTCAAACGAGCGTTATTATACAATCCTCAGACACTTTTAAGGAGTATAAAGAGTCTCTATTCTCTAGACTAACTTTATTTATTGGCTTACTTTAAAAATTATTAGTATAAGGATTATACTGGATATTAATAGAGTACATGGATGTTATGATGCTCAATTATGGAAGGTGTTGTGTCTTTCTAATTTATCATAAATAAGAAAGATACATGTAAGGCCTAATACTCCTTTTCCCCTCGAGGGGATGACTCTATTTTATATAATTGAGCTTATTGGAATTTCCTCTATGTCCTAGGTCCTCCAGCCTTTTTACTATTCAGCTATGTCTGGGTCATTGGTACAGTATAAAAATCTTTAAAAATTTATAGTAATTTATATATTTTTTATACTTACCAATGACCCAGACGGGGATGGCCCTCCCAGGAGTTGGGAACTCATACCTCCCCGCTGAGTACATAGCGCTTACCAGGCACTGGTTATAAGAATGATTAATGGCGCCAATTTCGGGACGTCCTTGACGCTGCGCATGCGCAGTAGAGTGAAGTATGGAGGGCCATTCAGGACATGTTTTCTTTGGTTTTAGATGCAAATTTTGGGGATTGGCTGGCAAAATTTGTGTTTGGCCCTATATTTTTAAGAGTTAGCACCAGCTATGTCTGGGTCATTGGTAAGTATAAAAAATACATAAATTACTATAAATTTTTTAACTTTCTTCCATTTCCGTCGAAAAATGTTGCCTCTGGTAATGGCCTTTGAACTTTGTTTAGTCAGACCTCAATATTTCCCTTTGGCACACCCCACAGAGCACATTTATAAATGGATTTCTTTGAAACCTGGTATGCTTATTTGGGATGAGCTCTAGATGGGAGCTATTGATTTTCTTCCATTTCCGGCAAATAATGTTGACGCTGGCAACGACCTTTGAACTTAGTTTAGTCAGGCATCAATATATTCCTTTGGCAAACCCTAGGCTATTGCCATCACTTGGTCCTCGGTTCGAATCCCACCTGCGGCAACCGCGTTGTGTCCTTGGGCAAGACACTTCACCCCCATTGCCCACGTGGGGGCACGGTGACACTGTGTACTAAGGCGTACTGCACATCGATGGTGCACCTGTCTTCAACCAATGCTAACCCTGCTTGTGTGCAGTTAGTATGTTGGGGAGCTGACAGTTGCTCGCCGTGGCTTGGTGGTTCTCCGGGTACTCCGGCTTCCTCCACCCATAAAACTGTCGTGGTCATGAATAGCCATTATGCAGAAATATGTGACCTTAAACACCAATAAATAAATTGCCGTCACTTCTCGTTCGTTGGCATACATACGTACATCCACAATTTCCTTTGGTACACCACGCAGGTCGAATTTATGATCAGATCGCTTTGAAACTTGGTATGCTTGTTTGGGGTTACCTCTAGATGGGAGCTATCGATTATCTTCCATTTCCATCAAGAAATGTTGCCACTGGTAATGACCTTTGATGAACTTGGTGCACTTGTGCATCAATATTTCCCCTTGGCACACCCTGCAGGGCACATTTATAATCGGATCAATTTGAAACATGGTATGCTTGTTTGGGGTGATCTCTAGATAGGAGCTTTCGATTTTCTTCCATTTCCATCAAAACATTTTGCTGCTGGAAATGGCCATTGAACTTAGTTTAGTCAGACCTCCATATATCCCTTTATCACACCCTACAGGGCACATTTATGATCGGATTGCTTTGAAACCTGGAATGCTTATTTGGTGTGACCTCTAGATGGGAGCTGTCGATTTTCTTCCATTTCGGGCAAAAAATGTTGCCGCTTGCAACAACCTTTGAACTTAGTTTAGTCAGGCATCAATATATTCCTTTGGCACGCCCTACAAGGCACATTTATGATCAGATCGGTTGGAAACTTTGTATGCTTGTTTGGGGTGACCTCGTGATGGGAGCTATCAATTATCTTCCATTCCCATCAAAAACTGTTGCCGCTGGCAATGACCTTTGATGAACTTTGTGCACTTATGCATCAATATTTCACTTTGGCACACCCTGCAGAGCACATTTATAATCGGCTCAATTTGAAACTTAGTATGCTTGTTTGGGGTGACCTCTAGATTGGAACTATCGATTTTCTTCTATTTCCGGCCAAAAATGTTGCCACTGGCAGTGACCTTTAAACTTAGTTTAGTCAGGCATCAATATATTCCTTTGGTACGCCCTGCAGGGCACATTTATGATCAGATCAGTTTGAAACTTGGTATGTTTATTTGGGATTACCTGTAGATGGGAGCTATCGATTATCTTCCATTTCCATCAAAAACTTTTGCCGCTGTCATCAACCTTCAATGAACTTAGTTCAGTTATGCATCAGTATTTCACTTTGGCACACCCTGAAGGGCACATTTATGATTGGATTGCTTTGAAACCTGGTATGCTTGTTCAGGGTGACCTCTAGATGGGAACTGTCAATTTTCTTCCATTTCCATTAAAAATTGTTGCCGTTGGCAATGACTGTTGAACTTAGTATAGTCAGGCATCAGTATATTCCTCTGGCATGCCCTACAGGGCACATTTATGATAGGATCGCTTGAAACTTGGTATGTATGTTCTGGGTGGCTTCTAGATGTTAGCTGTTGATTTCTTTTCATTTCCATAAAAAATTATTGTTGTTAGCACCAGCCTTTGGACTCGGTGCATTTTTGTAGCAACTTATCACTTTTGCACTCTCTGCAGGGTATATTTATCAATTTCCATAAAAAAGATAAAAAGACCACTGTCAAACTTAGTGCATTTGTGCATATAACATCTTCCTTTGGCATGCTTCAGAGGGTGAATTTATTATCGGGTTGTTTTGAAACTTCATATGCTCATTCGGAGTGACAGAGATAGGACTATTGATTTTCTTTTCATTTCTGTCAAAAACTGTGGCTGTTAGCAACAATCTTTAAATCTATTGCATTTGTGCATTTATATTCTTTTTTGACATGTCCTACAGGGCACATTTATCGTAGGATTGTTTTTGGACTTGGCGTGCTCATTTGGTGAAACCTCAACATATAGATTCATTTCCGTGAAAAAAGTTACCATTTACAATGACCTCTGAACTGGCTGCATTTGTATATCAACATTCTTCCTTCAGCCAGCTTTACAGTTTACATTTAAAAAGCATGGATTGCTCTGATGTTGGCACACACAGTGCTGTTATGTTGAAGTCTTGCCAAATAACATTGGAACCAATGATTTTCAAATTTACCATTCCAAGTTTGTTAAGTTGAGCTACAGTGTCATTGACACTTTCATGGGATTTTATCAAAAGCTTTTTATGACAGTATAAGCTTTTAACATATGTTCATATCTGGAAAATAGTTTCTCACATTTTCTGGAATCTTAACCCTTCTACTAATGTAACAGCCATGTCTGATTAGTGCCATCTACAAAAATCACCACATAGTTTCACAATTTTTCTCAAAATGTTTCTTCAAAATATAGCTTACCACTCCCATCTTTGACCTGAATTTTGGTGGATAGGGGTGGCAGGGGATTGGTCATTCAGTGGTATTTTCTTGTTGATTTTGCATTCATTAAGGGGTTGTAAGCTATATTTTTTAGTCCAAAATTTTAAAAAATGATAAAATTTCAATATTGATTGTAGTGAAAGTATACTCAGACCAAACAGTTAAAAGATAAAAATAGATTTTTCTCCTTTCAGCTGTGTTACATGGAGTGCTTATCATAAAGGAATGCTTGCAAGTTCAGATTATGAAGGCACAATAACATTATGGGATGCCTTCACTGGATCTAAATCAAAATTATTCCAGGTGAGAAGATTAGTTATTGTTAGTGACACATTACATGAATATATTGATTGATTTTCATTGGAGCATTGTTAATTTGAAACCCAAGAAAGTGGGACAGTTTTTCCTACAGTAAACTTATACTTCTCTATTGGAAAAATTATATCCAGTGCTGAATGCTGGAATCCCAAATTTAAGCTCTACTAAAAACTGTTGGTATATCAGTTGTAAAACATCATGATCTGTGGATGTGCATTATATTTTGTCAAAAACAAAAAAATTCTGTTCACATGAGATTGTTTTGTTACTAGTTATTGGAGAGTGCCCATAGGCACCAGGCTATACTAGAAGAGTTCAAAGAAACTGCTCTTCTGAAACTACTTTGATTTCTTTCTAGAATATTTCATTTTTATTCTCCGCCAAAACAAAGTTTGCGAGGGATATAGAAATGGGGGCCGTCCGTCCGTAACAACTGTGGTCCTTCATATCTCAGTCAGTGGATGTTGGATTTAAATGATCTTTGGTATGCTGATAGACCACCATGGGGGGAAGTATATTCACAAGTAACAGGTTTTGTCCATTTTTTTCTAGAGTTATGGGTCTTTTTCCACTTTTTTCAACTTATAAAATTTCAATTTTATGACTGTCTTAGTTGGCGGGGGATACCAGTGGTGTTGCACCTTGTTTTTTATTGACTTGCCGAAAGAGACGTGTTAACGTTGAATACAGTACTTGATTGAAGACGGGCAATATATATGGTTGTTAAAAGAAAAACATAAGATTCCATTTGGGATTTAATGTGATTCAGTATCCTCTGCCCTGTTCAATTTGGAATTTGATTCAACCCAGGATTTGAGAGGGCCCATTTGAAGATTCTGTTTATCAGTTCATATTGAACCTGATAAAAAAAAGGACTAAATGGATCAAGAAACAAACAGCACTTCCAAGAAAATGTTGAATTACATTATTATACCCCCCCCCCCCCCCTTTTATAAAAAGGAGGGGGGGTATATAGTAATCACTTTGTCCATTCATCCTTCTTCTATCCGTTTGTCTGCTCATTCATCTGTCCATCCCTCTGTTCGTTTGTCCATCCATCCATCCATCCATCCATCCATCCATCCATCCATCCCATCCCATCCCATCCATCCATCCATCCATCCATCCATCCATCACACTTGTTTCCAGGCAATAACTTTAGTTTTCTTTTGTGGGTCATGGGATTGCATTTGGAGTCAATAGGTCAAAGGTCAAGGTCACTTACTATAAATAGAATTTTTGGTTTCCGTGTAATAACTTTAGTTTTCTTTTGTGTACGAAGCTATAACTTTATATTGTGGTTGCATTTGAGATGTTGATCGTTGGGATTGCATTTGGGGTCAATAGGTCAAAGGACAAGGTCGCCATTACTATAAATAGATTTTTGGATCCCGTACAATAACTTTAGTTTTCTTTTGTGTACAAAGCCATAACTTCATATTTTGTTTGCATTTGAGATGTCGATCGTTTGGATTCCATTTGGGGGTTAATAGGTTAAAAGTCAAGGTCACTGTTACTATAATTAGATTTTTGGTTTCCATGCAATAACTTTAGTTTTCTTTTGTGTAGGAAGCTATAACTTCATTGTCTCCCGCAAAATAAATTTCAGGAAACTATAGTAATGAGTGATGTCCGTCCATCCGAGATGTCCCATCCGTGCATCGAGACATCAGTCCATCCCTCCGTCTGTCCAAAACACTTTGGCGTCCAGATTTTAACTTGAGTTTGAGTGAATTGATCGTAACCAAATTTGGTATACAGCTTACTTGGGAGGTAATGCAGGTTATGTTTGAAAATGGACATGGTCCGTTCATTTTCACCCGAGTTATAGGTCCTTTTTCGACTTAGGAAACATGTTTTTTGTATTGTCCGAATTTTAACTTAAGTTTGGGTGAATTGATTGCAACCACATTTGATATACATCTTACTGGCGGGAATTTACATATTGAGGAATTGAAAAAAAAAATTTCAATGAAGCCATACATAACTTCTCTTTGAAATGACCTTGAGCTCATTCTAATGAGGTGAGGATTTTTTTTTAAATTTAAAAAAAACGTAATTAAAATATCAATTTTTGATATCCTGTGCATTGGGTAAAGAGGGTTGAACTATGAGTTGTATGGCCAGGTGGTCGTCACATAGCCATAGTTGATGAAAGTGCCGTTAAACATCGATAAAGACATAAATTCATGGTTGGAAAAAGGCTTTGATCATATAGTAAATTGGGCTCAGATCATGTGATAAGTTTATTTATTGGTTATATGATGTTGATTCTTAACTGTCTCGGTACAGGAAGCTCTCAGTGCTTCATCGGGAGTTCCTAATAAAATTTTGGTTTAAAGGGTATAATTTACCACCAGTGCTTGATTTCTGAGGTGCGCTCTTCCACTTGTGCTCCTATGACCTACCTTATATGCAACTGCAAACTATGATCTGGATTTTATTATCCCCCCGAAAAAAAATTTCGGGGGATATAGTCGTCACGCGTTTTTTTTTTGTCCGTCCGTCCGTCCGTCCATCCGTCCGTCCGTTTACATTTCGTTTCCGGATGATAACTTCCCTTGAAATAGTTTGATTGTAACCAAACTTGATATGTGGCTTAAACATATAAAAATACAGGTCAAGTTCGAATCCGGGTTCATCCTGATTAATATTACCAGAGTTATGCCCCTTTTTAATTTAGAAAATCTTATGATTTTTGGTTTCCGGATGGTAACTTCCCTCAAGATAGTTTGATTGTAACCAAACTTGATATGTGGTGCAAACATATCAAAATACGGGTCAAGTTCGAAAATGGGTTTGTCCTGATTAATTTTACCAGAGTTATGCCCCTTTTCAACTTAGAAAATCTTATGATGACCACACTTTTTTCGGGGGGATCAGCTGCCCCGTGGATGTGGCAGCCCTCTAGTTATTTTTGGTAAGGAAAACAACTAGAACTGTATGCATAACATAGTATACAGGTTTTTCTCGCATGCATAAATTATGTAAATCAGCCATCTTAGTTTGTAAAGCTGTCCGTTGGAAAAAAGACCCTAAAAAAAACCCACCCATTTCACCAAAACTCAATTCATTAATCTAGGCCACTTGTTATGAAACTTAATTCAGTGGTGTTTATTGACAAGAGGAAGAGGATTTTACATTTTTGAGTTTGGCAATCATCCAAGATGGCCACCCACAGCCATTTTGTTCCAAAAATAGCCATTTTAGTTTTTAAGCAGGAACTTACAAACATTGATTCAGATTTTCATTATTTTGGGTATGGAAAACAACTGGCATAATGTACATAACATACAATACAGGTTTTTCTCTCTTGCCTAAATTATGCAAATTAGCTTACCCTCTTCATTTTTAGCTTAACTTGACATAGTCAAGATAAGCTATTGCCATCACATGTGCGGATGTCTGTTAGTCTGTGAATCTGTGAGTCTGTTCACATTTTCCTTTAGCACGGGCTACACCCTGCAGTTCTTGTCTGATCGTCGCAAAATTTCATATGCAGGTTTGGGGTCATGTCTAGATGAGAACGTCCCCTTTTGGTCGCGCTCGGGCAACCGGTATGGCTACCCGAGCCCAAAACCCGAAAAACCATTTGCACAGTCTACAGGTCGTATTTATGAAGGGATTCCATTGTAACTTGGTAGGATGCCTCTGTATAATGCCTAGATGAGAATGTCCCCTTTAGGGCATGATCTATCAACCGTGATGGCTGCCCAAGCCCGCAAACCCAAAAACTTTTAGCACAGTCTGCAGGTCATGTTTAATGTACAGGGATTTCATTGTAACTTGGTAGGATGACTCCTTATGATCTCTAGGTGAGAATATCCCCATTTGGGTGTGATCTGCCAACCGTGACGACTGCCCGAGCCCAAAACCCGAAAACCTTTAGCACAGTCTACAGTCATATTTATTGAGGAATTTCATTGTAACTTGATGGGTTGACTTCATACAATGTCTAGATGAGAACGTCCCCTTTGGGCATGATCTATCAACCACTTTGGCTGCCCAAGCCTGCAAACCCAAAAACTTTTAGCACAGTCTGCAGGTCATGTTTAATATAGAGGGATTTCATTGTAACTTGGTAGGATGACTCCAAATAATGTCTAGATGAGAACGTCCCGTTTTGATCGCGATCATTCAGCCTTGATGGGTGCCCGAGCCTAAAAACCTTTAGCATAGGCAAAAGGTCACATTTATGGAAGGATTTCATTGTAACCTGTTAGGTTGACTCCATATAATGCCTAGATAATGACATCCCCTTTTGGTCCTGATTGGTCAACTGTGATGGCTACAGGTGCCCGATTCCCAAAAACCTTGAGCACAGTCTACAGGTCATATTTATAAAGGGATTTCAGTGTAACTTCGTAGGATCACTCCAGATGAGATTGTCCCCTTTGGTTGCAATCACTCAACCATGATGGCTGCGAAGCCCAAAAACCTTTAGCACAGTCTACAGGTCATATTTATGAAGGGATTTCATTGTAACTTGGTAGGTTGACTTCATATAATGTCTAGATGAGAACGTCCCCTTTTGGACACGATTGGGCAACTGTGACGGCTACAGGGTCCCGAAGCCCGAAAACCTTTCGCACAGACTACAGGTCATAATTATGAAGGGATTTCATTGTAGCTTGGTAGGATGACTCCAAATAATGTCTAGATGAGAACATCCCCTTTTGGTCGCGATCATTCAGCCTTTATGGCTGCCAGAGCCCAAAGACCTTTAGCATAGTCCATAGGTCGTATTTATGGAAGGATTTCATTGTAACTTGTTAGGTTGACTCCCTATATTGCCTAGATGATGACATCTCCTTTTGGTCGTGATTGGTCAACTGTGATGTCTAGATGAGAACAGCCCCTTTTGGACACCATTAGGCAACTGTGACAGCTACAGGGGCCTGAAGCCAGAAAACCTTTAGCACAGTCTACAGGTGATATTTGTGAAGGGATTTCATTGTACCTTGGTAGGATGACTCCAAATAATGTCTAGATGAGCATGTCCCCTTTTGGTCGCGATCATTCAGCCTTGATGGCTGCCCGAGCCCAAAACCCCAAAACCTTTAGCATAATCTATTGGTCATATTTATGGAAGGATTTCATTGTAACCTGTTAGTTTGACTCCATATAATGCCTAGATGATGACATCCCCTTTTGGTCGTGATTGGTCAACTGTGATGGCTTCAGGGTCCCGAAGCCCGAAAACCTTGAGCACAGTCTACAGGTCATATTTATGAAGGGATTTCATTGTAACTTCGTAGGATCACTCCAGATGATGCCCAGATGAGAATTGCCCCTTTTGGTTGCGATCATTCAACCATGATGGCTGCCCGAGCCCAAAGCCCAAAAACCTTTAGCACAGTCTACAGGTCATATTTATGAAGGGATTTCGTTGTAACTTGGTAGGTTGACTTCATATAATGTCTAGATGAGAACGTCCCCTTTGGACGCAATTGGGAAACTGACGGCTACAGGGGGCCGAAGCCTGAAAACCTTTAGCTCAGTCTACAGGCCATATTTATGAAAGGATTTCAATGTAACTTGATAGGATGACTCGTTTTGGAATAATTTCACTGTAACTTGGTAACTTTCGTTGATATATATTAACTGTGAGGGCCACATACATTAACTGTGAGGTCATTTTAACCTACCCCTCAGCTCTTTAGTACAGTGTGACCTCATGTGTGTACTGTAGGGGGAACATGTTAGGTTCAGGTTTGTTCAAATCCATTCAGTTGTGTTTTTCCATAAAATTTGCCTCTCACAACTTCATTCCTTTGTATATGTTGATGAACCATGTCTAACTGAATGTGACCCCAAATACTTCTTTGAACCACTTTGGCAGGTGAGCGATTAAGGCCCCTTGGGGCCTCTTGTATTTATAGCACATCACAGTGATGTACATAAAAAAATAAAATACAAAAATAACTTGAGTAAGCTGGAACTACCAGAATAATAAACCATACCCCCCCATCACTCCCACCCCTAGCCTATCACAAGATAGTTTGCCTGCATCAAACATTTCATTCACCATCTCATTGTGACGAGCACTGTATGAGTTGCTTTGTACACTAGCACTATAGCAATAATGTTCATTATTATGCCTAAAATAATTAACTATATGCTCCCCTCCCCCTCCCCAACCCCCCCACCACCACCACAACAAGATATTTTTGACCGACAGTCCAACACTTCATTCATCATCTTATTGTGACTATCACTGTATGAGACGTGCTGTACACTAGAACTATAGCTATAAAGTTCATCTATTTACTGATGAAAGACATCCGTAAAAAAAGCCTTCTCAAGGCTTCTGTGAATAAAGAGCAAAGTTAGTAATGCAATACAAGAAATATTGACAAACAGTCTAACATCTCATTATTCAACTCCTTTTGACGTGAACTGTATTTATCACTCTGTATACTAGCACTCCAGATAAAATAAAGAATATCAATATCAAGTACACAACCAATAACATTCCAACAATTTATGTGTTACAGTAACAAAGTTACAAACATTTCTATCAACTTCTTGTATTTATTGATGAAATAGAGTAGTCTCCCTTGAATCATAAAATCTTACAAACATTCAATTTTTCAAAGAAAGTGATTCCAAATGTGCTTGAGTTTGAAGGTGGTACACAAAAAGCATGCTAGAAAATCACAATACTGATGGAATACGTATTGAATACCC
Organism: Pictodentalium vernedei; assembly: GCA_031216915.1. Lineage (NCBI taxonomy): Eukaryota > Metazoa > Mollusca > Scaphopoda > Dentaliida > Dentaliidae > Pictodentalium > Pictodentalium vernedei. Next base: position 179,714,131 of record CM062291.1, on the reverse strand, counting down.
CGCCGCAGTTATCAATATTTTTATTATTATTAGATATCTATTACTGAACACAACATTTGTGGACACCTCAAAATTCCCCTAAATATATTTCCATCCAAACAATCAATAGATGATATGCTCTGTTCCAAAGTTAATTACAGCGTGTTTGGTGTTCACACTTCAAAATCGTCCCCTGGAACAAGTTATATATGTGTATATATGTGTATTTAAGGTCACTATCAGCATCTATGGCTATATAAGCTCCAGTTTTAGGCAGATTGAACAAAGTAAAATTTCTAAAAGAAACCACAAAGAACATGAGGGTTTTTTTTCTTGCCTCTTCAGCTGTACTGAAGTGAATGATGCATTTTATCCATTTTGAAAGTGACAGTTGGTGAAATGAAATGAAGAAACGGAATATTAAAAAAAAGAAACAACTCACTTTGATCTATTGATAAGAAGTATTTTTTTTTTATTGGCTGCACAACCTGAGAATAAAAAACTGCAAGGGAAGTATACTTTCTTCACACTCACACTGAACACCTCCTCAAATCAAACATTATTGTTTTAAAATAAACTGTCTTTTGATAAAAACTCATTTGAACTGGGGCGGCATTCTCTGACAGAAGTTCGAGGTTCCACCTGCTCTTGTGTTCCAAGAACAAGCTCGCTTGAACTGGGAATTACCTGTGCATACCTTGTTCATTTCTCTTTTTACTATGGGCTAGTTTGGATGGGTATCAGGAATATCAGTGATGTGGTTCTGTTATTCATGCCTGGTGGTAATGATTTTTGACCACAACAACCATACTGCAGTTCTGACTTCATGAACTTTTTGATCGCCTCTAAATTCGTAGAGAGGAAGAAAGGAAAACAACAAGAAAGAATTACTACTTCTTTATGTCTTCTTTATTCACCAACGTGTAGCAAAATCAAATTACCCCAATGACACACATCACCCAAATCGAAACTAAACTGTCTCGATTGAGACAATTGAAGAATTTTAGGACACTCAGAAATTTAATTATTTTTCGCCGTCACAAAACAAGAAGTAAATACAGTTTTTCTTCATCATATTTTTCAATACACATGAAGTCATTGACCCAAGATTGTGCACAGCAGATTTTATATCTTTTATTTATGGAAGGCAATAAATATGTTGGAGGTGCACGTTTTTTCCAGACGCAGTGATTCCTGAGAAATGAAGTATTTTTTTTATATGGTCTAATAGAATAAATGTTAAGTTTATCTCTAAAATACAGGACAGTGACACAATCTCTGTTAATTGAATACTCTTTTTAATTGAATAATTTTCATTGGCAAAGTGGCTATTCCATTAACAGGGTTCTGCTGTACTAATTTTTATGCTGTACTCTTCCTGTCTGTGCAGATGTGTATTTACATCCATGTTGTTAGAAATTCTTATGGCCCGTTTTGTAATTTCTTATTCTGTTTTGCAGGAACATGAAAAAAGATGTTGGAGTGTGGATTTCAACAAAATGGACCCCAAATTAATAGCTTCAGGGTCTGATGATGCTAAAGGTAATTAGGCCAAATAAAAAAAATTCTTTCTCAGACACTAAGAGCTTGTAAACGTATTTCAGAGGTCATATTTTATGCCCTTAACCTCTAATGAGGAGGGGGCATTATATCAACACCATGAGCGTCCATCTTTCTGGCATCAGACATCAGCTTTTCGTTTCTGTAAATTAAGTAAACAATGCCTTCACTAATCATTCCCTTGATGATGTTGGAAGTGGAAGGTTCCTTTCGATTATTGTCCAGATTTGCTATTCAATATTGCTGCCATGACAGCCATCTTTATTTTGGCTTCATCAATTAACTTATGAATGCCTTGACTGGATTTAGGCTCCGTTTATTTATTTTTTGTTATTGTAACCTTTTCAAGTTTTATCTGTGGATTAGTGTCAAGCTGTCAGGCCACCAGTCTAATGCTGAAAGAAATTTGACACTGTTATGGGCTGAAATCAGTCTAGCCTTCAAATAGGTCATTCATTGCCTATCTTTAGTTTCAATCATCTGGAATACTTCAGTTGGTTGGAAAAGCAAACCTACAGGTCTCTTTTCTGACCAACTGATATCTTCCAGCCCAGTGAATCTGAAAAATCTCATTAAGATTCATTTTCTGTGAATCGACGCTAGAAATGTTGCACAATCAAGACTTGATTTGATTGACATTTTGATGACATTACAATTGGAAATGAAGACTCACCACAGACATAGTTTTATGATTATGCCAGGTAGTTCCCCAAATTATGTTAATATCTTATGTTTTCAAGGGGAATTAATTACTTATTGACTGGAATGTCTATAACTGGGGCAGGAAAAAATACCTGTATATCTTTGTAAGTAAATGCACATCACATTACATCAACAGTCCCCCCGTGGGAACCCCGGGAAGTGAAGCAGTGCTTGTTTACTGTGGTAAACAAGCTCTTTTTCACTGGTAAAATAGGACCCAGTCACTAATGCTTGGGGTGTGAGTCCTCTAAAATAGGCAGCATGGGGTATAAATGATTGACTGACCTTGACTTTATCTCCATGTTGTGGTCATGATTAGCCATTGTCAAAAGTATGTGACCTTAAACACCAATAAATAAATAAATAAATACATCAACAGTCTTCGACATGCACATTTTCACAAAAAGTGAGTAAACAAACAATGCATAACACTGTCAACAGGTGGCCTGAGACCTTTCGTCAGTTTCCCAAAATATCATGGTCAGGTCTTTGCTCATTTCTGTCAGCTAGGGATCAAGTAACAGCAACCATACCACAATGATGGCCAAGGCTTGACTAATATCCAAGATAACCTACTATAGTGGTAATTGTCTTTTTATCTGGATGACTCGTCTTGTCACATATTGGAACACTTTTTTTTAGGGCCATAAATTCCACAGTTATTGTTGGTCCCCCATAGGGCTAAGAGAATTATTTTCTTACTGAAAGAGACATTTAAAAATTTTGTTGTCACTAAACTGGTAGTATGCTGGATGTCATACATGGGCTTTATTCTGAAGTGTCTGTACCACAACTTAAAGGCTTCATATTCAGTGGATGTTCTACAAATCACCTTTGAAGTGAAATTACTTAGTCGGATAGGATTTGCCTCATTACAATGCCTATTGGCACTCTCCCATAAATTGTAACAAGGCAAAGATATGTGAACAAATTTTGATGACCAAAAATAATTCAGCACTCTACCAGTTAAAGCAGAACATGTGGTCTACTCCTGGAAAATAAAATATATCAAGTACTTCAGTTGAAATGAAAAAGAATTTTAATTTTATGAAGAAAACCTCTTTGTCATCCATGTTGAGTAAAACATTGAATTTATAGATTTGTCGGATTGTATCAATTTGCCATTTTACAGGCTCGACTGCTGAAGAAGATGTTAGAATCTCTAGCTAACAAAACCGGCCCTTGATTTTTTTCAGTGAAATTGTGGTCCACCAACAAAGAACATTCAATTGCCTGCTTGGAAGCAAAAGCGAATGTGTGTTGTGTCAAGTTTAATCCAGAAAGCAGGTTTCATTTGGCATTCGGATCTGCAGGTAAGCTTTGTTTATAGATAAAAGTATTTCATATATTGATCGTGAATTTGATAAGCCCCCACCCCCCCCTCCACCCCCCACCCCCCCAAAGTAGATCTTTTGTTTCTCATGCTATTTGCTTGTAAAAGTGCATGGGGTTGGGTGTTTTTATGCCCCTGAGAAACAATTCCATTGAAACTTATCCATCAAACAAAACCACTAACAAGTGAACATTGGAATATTCCAAAATTTGTAAGTTGCATTAATTTTAACCAAGTTATCTCCTCTTGAAGTTAGCTTTAATAGCGTTTTCTGTATGAAATACTTCAGCGTGCAACTCATCCTGCATTATGCAAAGCCAAAAGTGGGCATAATAATCCCCTTTACTGATTGTTCAGCTCTTCCCAGGTATGTAAGTTTTCAGGAATTTTCCTGAGTTCAGAATTTGTACTGAGTTAAACCAAATGGGATATGCAACCTGAGGGAAGAACAATCTTGAAAACTAGACCTAAATTTTATTACAACAAATGGCTTTCATTGAATTTTTTCTTCAAAAATATTAATATTTTTAACCTGCAGCCTAAAGACTGAATATTTCATGGCATCTAACCAACAAAAATAAATATGGTCTCTTTAGGCCGTGTGATTTTTGATGCACTTTGATAGTCTGTATCCTGTGGCTTTGTAGTTGTTTTTGGCAAAGACTTGGCACCCTATATAGCCAGCCAGAACTTACAATGTAACTTTCAGATTTTACCAGAGACTACTTGTGACACCTGCATTTCTGCAGTAAAAACAGATTAAAGTCAGAATTAGACCCTTCGTGGTTAACTCTTAACCCCCTGAGTATTTTTAAAAAAAATTTTTATTAAATCTAGTCATGGTTGCTGTAAAGGATCCATTACTAGATTTGATGAAAAATTAATGAAAATTTAACACAAGAAATCACTGGTGAAAATGTTGATATAATTTGAAGGGGTAAGTTTTGTTAAATGTGCTCATATTCCTGTCCTGGGCAGGAATATCCGGCAGCAGCATGTAAAGAGTTAAGGAGCCTAGACAACTTTCTTGAACCACCACCATGCAATAACTTGTCAGTCCATTGGTGTAGTTATGATATGTGTTCTTGGCAGCATGTGTAGACACCAAGACCTGACTGAAAATCTCTACCAGGGTTAGACTATTTCTGACTGGAAGACTTCTTCGTGTTGGTGTACCTTCTCTGTTGCCACAAAGTTTGTCAAAGTTGGAAATAGGTGCTTGCAAATTAAACTGAAAATGAAATTCCATAATACTGGGTGAAAAGCATACTTTTGATGTTTTATTTCATTTTTGCAGCAAACTACAGTACTCTTTAGTTAGACAGGATCTTTTACTCCATCTCTTTTGTTTAGAGTGGAATAATATTCTGTGCTGAACTTGCATAAAATATACATGCTCCAAATTGGAATTTCAAACTGTAAAATGTTGAAAAAAGTTTTCCATGTGTGTTTTAGTTTCATATTTTTGTTCACCTTTTCTTCCAGATCACTGTGTTCATTATTATGATCTGAGGAATACCAAACAAGCTGTTGTGATATTCAAAGGACATCGGAAGGCAGTATCATATACAAAATTTCTTAATACTCAGGAAATGGTTTCTGCGTATGTATGCATCTTATTTCTTTGAAAAACGAAAATTTTATTTTGAACAATTTCATTCATCTATTCAGTGGTGGCGCTATGGGGGAATATAGGGGCATTTGCTATTCAAAAATTGCCTTTCAAATTTTATTATTTTCTCAATTTTTGCCTTAAAAATGTAGCTTCCCCTCCCCCCTCAGTGGAATGAGCTCTTTGAGCTTGTTCCAGTGAAGGTCTATAAGCAGTTTTTGAGATAAAAAAAGGAAATTTTTAGTTTTTCTTATTCACCAAATGTTGTTGGCTGAAGGGTTCAAATAAATTGTAAACCTGTCTTCAACCCCCCCCCCCCTCCCTCTCCCTTTCCACCTCCGATGGAGAACCTGTCTCCCACTTGCCATCTCATAAACCCCCAAAAAATGGTGCCACTGCTGGATGAGTTTAAGAAGCCTATATCTGTGCTTTTTGAAAATAAATTGTAAACCTGCCTTCAAGCCCCCCCCCCCCCCCCCTCCCTCTCTTTCCACCTCCGATGGAGAACTTGTCTCCCACTTGCCATCTCATAAACCCCCAAAAAATAAATGATGCCACTGCTGGATGAGTTTAAGAATCCTATATCTGTGCTTTTTAACAGGAGTTTATTCTAACCTTATGCAATTAACAGGTCAAGTTTGTATTGAAGGCATTGTAAATGGGTTTGTGTTTACAAGTTATATTCAATTAACAGGGCTATTCAGTTAAGGGATATCTAATTAAGTGGGCTCAACTGTACTAAGATATACGTCTCTCTGTTCTGAGATTTTGAATGAGAAATTAAAGCTGCTGATCAGTTTTAAAATTAATTAAATTAATCAGTAATAAGTTTTTTTAACCCATTGCACAATGTACAGGATATCAAAATTTATAAGTGTTCACAAAAACAGCTCTTTCCTACCTCAACCCAACCGACCAAAAAAGGCTGGGGCAATTGTTAAATCCAGCTCTGGCATGTGATGTTGAACTATAAGTCACATAATAAACCTTTTATTGCTACAGTGAAGCGATCCCGGCCTCCGCACCACGTCTTGCCTATATAATTATTCATCAGATAGTTGCATCTAAGTACTTAATTCTACGAACTGCACCTCCACCAAATATCACTACCATCTGACGAACCCCTCCTAGTCCCCTACAAATCCACAGTGTGGAATCCGACTCTGCACCACCACAACATGACAGACTATCCACAGGTGTGCACCGAACTCGCATAACCAGCTGTTCCAGCCACAGTGTGCACCCTACTCCGAGCTGAAATGGGTGCTCTCAAATGTCCATTTTTATACGACAACCAATGGCCCAGACTAGCTGGTGCAAACTCGAAATTATCAAGGGCCAAACACAAATTTTTAACCTCCCAATCCCCAGAATTTGCATACAAAACCGAAAATTAAAAGTCCTATCTGGCCCTCCATACTTTTACTCAGGAAGAGACTGGAATTGGCACCAACATCATTCTTTGTTTGGCCCTAAAGTCCGTAACAATGACCTGACATCTGTGCTTTAAAATCTGCCAGACACAAATCAATGCAAGAATTGGTGGATCCAAGGCTGTTAATGGATGATGGAAGTGAACTACAGTGGTTTCAGACGTCCAGGGCTGTAACTTTATAATAATTATAAAAATTATTTCATATTTCCCTTTTTTGGGACATACACCTGACGTCATCATTCTTGCTAATGGTTATTCAACTGTTTGTTTAGTATTCCTTCCCTATCCTTCCATGAATGCTTCCTGTTAAACTCCTAAGCTTTTTGGCTATATTTTTATACTGTAACCAATGACCCAGACTTAGCTGGTGCTAACCCCAAAATATCTAGGACCAAATATAAATTTTGTCCCCCAATCCCCAAAATTTGCATGCAAAACCAAAAATTAGAAGTCCTATCTGGCCCTCCATACATTTTACCCTCCACACATGCGCAGACTCCAGGAAGACACCGAATCTGGCGCCAAATCATTCTTTGTTTGGCCCTTGTCAGATAACAACAAACTGATATTTGTGCTTTTAAATCTCAATTAATAATGATGCCAGACACAAATCAATGGTTAAATTGGTGGATCCAAGGACAGAACTGGATGAAGGAAGGAAGAAACGGTGGTTTGATACGTTCAGGGCTATAATTTTTTATTATTTTGTAAAATTAGTTCATGTTCCCTAATTTCGGAACATGAGCCTGACGTTATCTCTGATTGATAATGATCTATCCACTGTTTATTTAGTATTCCTTCCCTGCCTTCCCTTGATCCCCCCAGTTAAGCTCCAAAGCTTTTTGGCTTGTTATAATAAGATTTTTTATAAAATTTATTGGGAGTTTAACGTTTTATGCAGAAAATTATTCTGTACATCCCCAGGGTTACGTCCTCATCCTTAGGGTGTTCGGGCATTTTGGTCTTGCATCTTACATCCAGTGTATTGTTTTTTCTTCTGAGGAAGATCTTGCTTTACATCGGATAGTCTTGTTTCTGTTACTGACTTCGGGCCGTGTTACCTGGTGTCTTGATTCCGGTGTTTTGTTTACATCTTTAGGTAGTTTCCTATTTTTATTTAGGAACAACAGTTGTAGGTAACATTAAATATTCTCTGATAGTATGGTAGTTAATTTTACACAGTTTTTATAATTTTGTCCACACTTAGGCTTTTTTGGGCTCATCGTTCCCTTTGGGAACTTGGGCTCTTATATTAGGAACATTTTTTCAAAAATTTTTATTTTATTTTTGAAAGAGTTTTTCTTTTGGATATATTTATTTCATTGATTATGTTTAATGTTATCTTATATTATATGTAGATTTGGTGGTGGTACAATGACATATATTAGTTTTAGGTAATTATTTTTATCTAATAGTATGGCAAATAGAGGAAACATTTCCTTTATTTACTCGGTCGTTGTAATGAGTTTACTTGATGTACTACCACTAATTCTACTCCATGTATCAGATTTGATAATCTGAATGACAGGCGTCATGGTTTGTGTTAGGCGAGTGGACACTATCGGTCCTATCGCAGCGAGGGGACTCGGTGGTCCTCTCGTCAAAAGGTCACTATAGTTTTTTAGTTTCTATTTACAGAGGAACAGGAACGTGATGTGACTTCGTGACGCCGTCAAGGTGTGTGCTGTCGTTGCAAATCAGTCAAGAGCTAACGGCAAAAGTGCTCAGGTATTAGACAAGGCCTAGATCCTTAGTAGGATTGATGACCTCGTCACCAGCTAGCTCGACCGGCAGATCTAACTCGTATGTGAGGGACGTGATGCCGGGTATGTCCGTTGCGGTCGAGAAGAGGAATAAGGGTGTAGCGAGCACTATAAACATACAAACATGCTCACCCTGCAGTGTCAGGAAGGAGGAAGTAGACAAGTTCCGAGGTATGCTCATCCGGATCTTTGTGATCGCGAGCAAGAGGGAGGTTCCTCTCTCTTATAACAACATCTGCGATCAGAGGTTGTTGGTATAACTTGGCGGTCAAGTTCTGAGGTATGCTCGTACAGGTCTTCCGTGATTGTGAGCAAGAGAGAGGTCCCTCTCTCTTATAACAACATCTGCGATCAGAGGTTGTTGGTATAACTTGGCGGTCAAGTTCTGAGGTATGCTCGTACAGGTCTTCCGTGATTGTGAGCAAGAGAGAGGTCCCTCTCTCTTATAACAACATCTGCGATCAGAGGTTGTTGGTAGGAACTTGTGTCGGTCTGATAAGTTCGGAGGTTCGCTCATCTAGGTCATCCGTGATTGCGAGCAAGAGAGAGGTCCCTCTCTCTTATAACAACTCTAGGGCCAGATGTTGTTGGTAGGAACTTGGCGGTCAAGTTCTGAGGTATGCTCGTCCAGGTTTTTCATGATTGCGAGCAAGAGAGAGGTCCCTCTCTCTTAAAACAACATCTGTGGCCAGAGGTTGTTGGTAGGAACTTGTTGGACAAGTTCTGAGGTATGTTCGTTCAGGTCGTCCGTGATTGCGAGCAATAGAGAGGTCCCTCTCTCCTAAAACAACATCTGGGGACAGAGGTTGTTGGTACGAACTTGTGTCAGTTGAAACTTACGTCAACGGGACGCTCCTTCCATAGACTGCCGCAGCGGCCAGTCTTATAGCTTTCTCTATGTTCGAAAAGCACACACGACCGCGCAGGTCCGTTGTTGCTAGTTAGCTTGAACGGTGAAGTAGTTACTCAGGTCCCTGAGAACTATGACGCCGGGTGTAGACGATCCGGGCTAGTAAAAGAGAGATCATTTAGGGTGGAGCGAACGATATGATATGCAATTATGCTCACCCAGTGACGACGGAACGAGGAAACCGATAAGGTCCGAGGCCAGCTAGTCTTATGGTTTCCTCTACATATGGATAAAGTGATCTTTATATTGCACAGGACTATAAAACTCGATGAGTGGTGTAAGTTCCCTGTTGCCGGTGTAACGGTTAAGATTGGATACTTGGACCGTTACTCCGGATGTGTCGCATATGCATTGTATTTAGAGCTTGTGGGAGAGTGCTGAATGATTTTAAAAAGACAAGGGCTAGGTTTCACGGAGGCTTATGTCCCTTGTCTAAAACAGCTAGCTCATCCGGCAGATCTCACTCGTTTGTGGGTGATGTGATGCCGGGTATGTCCATTGCGGTCGAGAGAGAATAGGGTGTAGCGAGCACTGTTGATCGAATCCATGCTCCCCTAGTGTTGATGGAAGGAAGAAGATGGCAAGTTCTGAGGTATGCACGAGCAAGAGGGAGCCCCTCTCTCTCTTTCAACAACATCGCGAGCCGGATGTTGTTGGTAGGAACTTGTGTCAGTCAGTGCTTATGTACATAGCTATTTTCCGGTAAAGAGAAAAGAAGAGGAACAAGCACTCCCGACCGCACCTTGGCTAAGTGACTCAGGTTTCCCGGTCTTCATCATCAAAGGTCCATCTTTAGTAAGAAGTCGCACCATCTAGTAGCCAAGGAGATGAGGCTTCATTCATCGGGTCATCCACAGTAATAACTATATTGGACTCCCTGTCCTAAGAGCAGCCGGCGAAGAGGCTATTCGTGACCGCTGCTCCTCAGGCCTCTGTAACTGACTTGCTGTCGCAGTTGCACAGCTAATCGCAGTATTCCTGCTAAGGCAGAAGCACTCAACGTCGATCTCAAAATCTTGAGCTGTTGCATAGTGCTTATTTGGTCCTGTCACATGCCTGTTTAGATGCTGGTGACTGTGATTCTAACTGATATGAACATATGATGGATAGGATAACTTTTTCTTCCGGAACAACTCTTGGATGATATAGATATCATACATTATCATTTCCTTGATCTTGTTCCAGTGATTCAAAATGCTGCGAGCAATTATGAGAAACCGCTAGCGTAGTTAGACGCTGACTTCATCCGGTTAAGAGCAGGGTAATAAGATCTCTTTCCGGTTAAGTCTACACGGGTGTCACAGATCTTCGATTCTGTATACAACACCATATTTATCTTCCGGCGGAAAAAATAATTCGGTTTCTTATCTTCTTCCTCTGTATTTTTAATCGTTTGTGATGGTTCACATACTTTTAAAAAACAACAGGGGAAAAGGTTGAGAGTTCCTCAGCGTTGTTTGAGCAGGCTAAGATCCTAGTTTTAGCCTTACCTTCATCATTTAGTTGTTCGCCTGGACGCAATTGAGAAGATAATTTCTTAGAGCGAATTTAGTCTCATGGTCTTATGTACTTAATTTTAAGTACTGTGACTCATTGTCTATATGGAAGGAATTTTGTGGTCGTTTGTACCTTTTAAAATTCTTTCCAGACATAGTATTTATTTCTCGGTCTTAACTTATGTTAAGTGAGAGTTATGCTGATGCAACGAAGCCTTGTGTTTTCATCTTTGCATTTGACTAGGTGGAAAACTTGCCATAGGTCGCTTTAGTCTTCCAACTCTAGTTTTTATGATAAGAATCTATTCTCGTCTCTTTAAACTGGGGTACCATCACCAGCAGAAAGAGTATGAGAGGTTGTCCTAGACTCAAATCGTCTATTAGGACTCATAGCAAAGGTATAGGTATACCTAAGTCTTTGATGGTAACCTTTCATTATTGTTGGATTAAACTACAAGAAAGCATCTATTCTCGACTCTTTAAGTTGGGGTCTAATCGACTACAGCCAACAAAAGAGTAGGAGAGTTTGTCCTAGACTCAGTTCGCTTATAAGGCTCATAGCGAAGGTATAGGTATCTCTCCTATATATAATTCTTTGGGTTTGTCAATACAACCACTTGGATAGGTGTTTCTCATCAGACTGAGTTACTGATCAGACTCCCCTGAGCCGGTGGTTCGAGGCTCTTATAGAACTCGGTCCGGCCGATTTTGACTGGAAGTGGATAATTAGGTTATTTATGATTATCTTTCACTCGATAAGCGAACGTTCGGCACTTGCAGCGAGTATAGTTCTTTAGATCACTTGTATTGTGAACTAGATAATGTCTCATGGGATTTATGATAGGATTCATGTATCCCACTATTCATTTGGCTGGTTCATCTGTTTCACAGTGCGAATTAACCAGCTGTTTGGCTTGCTTTTATCTGTTATCTGACGCATTAACAGCGATAGTTTTATGCGCCGGATGGAGTTGTGTGGAGCGGCTTGGAATGTTTTTTCGATGGGTCGCTTACACACATGTCTACTCCAGTTATTAACTGGAGTGGTAGACGTTTTTCCCTCTTGACCTGATTTGTTTTAGAGAATCTTTTAACATATGGTCAAGTTTGGGTATATATTACGGTTTTCTTAATTATTTCGGACGTGAGTTCATATATTGCGTTACAATCCTGAGTCCGAGGGTCTCTCTGTGCACATCAGAGTTTATCAGAAGAGAAGTAACACTTCTGTTGTCATTATTTTTCAATAGAAGGGACGTTTATGTTCATTCTATTGTTAAATAAGTCAGTTAGCTATTCGTACTGCTTGGGTTATTTATCTTCCAATTAGCAGTCAATGCTTAAGATTTCAGCGCACAAGTAAGCGCTGGCTATATCTTGCACTTATTCTAACTGTTTGGCTATTATATGATCTTATGTGGGATCTCTTCAGGATAGTTAAGTTTTCGGCGCATGGGAATAATAGTTTCCATTATTTGTGTTGCTAATATAAAGCTTTTGAGCGCATACATTGACGCTCAGCCGTTTTCATGGGAATGAATGATAGGATATGTGTATCTTTCAATTCATTTGTTTCTATTGATTTCATTAAGGTTATGGGGTCTGCTATTGAGCATTCGCCAGAAGCTTCCCCATTAGAGGGTTTTCTTCTTTAAGGGAAGTTTTATTCTTCATGTCATCCTCCGCTCTCAGTGGCATTACCGAGTATTCAGACGTGAAGTAGCTTTATGGTCTCTATATTATTGCTGTCTGCGCCAGCAATGATTAAGTAATGTGGGTGAGGAGGTTTCGACATATATTTGAATTCCCCCCCTCCACCACACACTCACACTGTCGCGTATATATTTTTTAATACATACATACTTTGCGTCTGGGTCGTGTTGGATGGCACCATCATACATATATATGCAGTTCTGTTTCATTTGTTTTCGGTATTTATTTTCGGATTTTGGAGCCGGTTTATCATACCTACCTCCATTTCTAGATCCTGGTCTCTATTTTATCGGTTCTCAAATCGCATATTCTCAAGTGTTTATAGTTGTAGATACCAAATAGTACACGTTGGAGAGTGTTTTTTACCAGGTTTAATATTACAGAGGCCTCCTGTGAATGATCTTGAAGCGTGTTTTCTCTGCAGAGATTGTTCATCTTATCCCGCTTTTGTATGTATATGTTATAATTGATTTCTCACTGATTTCGTCGTACCTGTATACGGCATCTGCAGTGCATATTTTATAGTGGATAATGTTATTTACTAAAATCATCGCTATAGACTTGGCTTGTGAAGTGGCATTAAGCACCATTTATTATTCATGAATTAATTTTTTCAGTGCCTGATCGATATTTATATTGTTGTCCGGCTCTGCTTATTGATTCTAGAGCTCTCCCCTCTTTCTTTTGAAGTTATGTTAAAAAAAGTGTGGGGGGGGGGGGGTCATTTTGTCCACTTCAATGCCTTATGAGGTATGTAAGTATTGAGGAAGCTGTCTTGTCCGTACTATCTTCGGCGATCAGCTGCAGTATTATTGTGTGGCGTAGGTTTATGGGAAATTTTCTCTCATTCTCAGTATGCCTTAATTATTTTTAGGGCCTAGTCCAGACTACTCTATAAAATTGTTTATTTGTTACATCCTAATTAACATGATTTTATGCTTAGATTTAGGATGTACATAATTGGGATACATATTAGGTTATGTCTCTTCTATTATGGTATTAAGAGACATACATGTAATTCTAATTTCTTCATCATGGATTGAACGATTTGATCTATGTTGATCTACTATTTCCGAAGTTCTAGGCCCTCCGCCTTTTTACGATTCAGCTAAGTCTGGGTCATTGGTTACAGTATATAAATATGAAAAAATTTATAGTAATTTATATATTTTTTATACTTACCAATGACCCAGACGGGAATGGCCCTCCCATGAGTGGGCAGTACTGGGCACTTATACCTCCCCGCTGAATTATTATAATCTTTTTTTTTTTTAGCTCACCTGACTTTCAGTCAGGAGAGCTATAGTGATCGCTCACCGTCCGTCATCCGTGAACATGGTGTTTGCGTCTTCTCCTCCCAAACCGCTGAACCAATTTAATTGATATTTTAGATAATAGTTTGTTATGACATCGCAATTTGATTTTGTTCAAATCAAGTTGCCTCGCCCATTGGTAGGGCCACACCCAAAAAGTGTGCTGAAATCTTAAAAAATCTTCTCATGAACCAGCAGTAGCAGAGACTTGATATTTGGTGTGCAGCTTCCTTTTGAGGTGTAGACTCAGATTTGTTCAAGAGAAGTTTGTGGGGCTATATTTGGCGTCATAATGGGAGGGGCAAGAATATTTGCCCCTCCCAAAATTTCTATTTTCCAAACCGAGAAGCAGATTTGGACCAAATTTGATATGAGGGCTTATGAGGGCTTATTGGGTCATAAGTACTTAATTGATGCCAAAAAAAATTTCTCGTCGCCCCATGGGAACCACAGGAGCTAAAAATAGAAAAAAATTAAAACGTCCATATCTCCAAAAGTACACGGCACTGAGAATTCTTATTTGTTCTGAAGCTTCCTTAGGACCAACAGAATGGAATGGTAAAAAAAAATTGCTATCAGTTTTATCATGGGGTACTTTTTGGGGACTTTGAAAAAATGCTGAGTCAGCATTTTTAACACTGTGGGTAATGGGAAAAACATGTAAGACTACTTTCTCCCAAATCACTGCTCCAAAAGCTTTCAAATTTCACATATAACATCTTTGGAAGATTGTTTCACATGTTTATTGAAATCAATTCCCTGGGTCCATATTTGGGCTCTCTATGAGAGCCCAAATGTTTAAATTAGTGCAGTATAAAGAATATTCTTTAAAAATCTTCTTCTTCAGATCTACCAATAAGAATCTTTTGATATTTGGTATGCAGCATCCTTAGGGGGGTGAGATTCAAGTTTGTTCAAGCCAAGTCCCTGGGTTCATATTTAGGCTGAAAATTTGGGGCCCCATTCCGGACTTAGAAAATTTTGGACCAAAATCCAGAATTTTTTTGTTTCTTTTTTATGCGTTTCGGTCAATTTTAAAACAAAAAAAAAATTTATTTTTTTTACACTGAAAATTTGGGGTCCGGGTGGGACTTAAGAAAATTTTTGACCAAAATCCGGAAATTAGTTTTTGGGTTTTTTTAGCTTTGCATCTGGTAGCATTTAAATTGGTTTCTGACTTTGGGCCTTTGTGTGCCTGATGTCTTGTTTCCGATTTTTTCCTTGATGTTGTTTACATTGGCAACGTCCTTAAATATATGTAGTATTTCATATTATATTACTGTAGAGTTACTTTAGGTTACATTGATAATTATTATCAGCTTAGTCACTGCTTCATCTGCTACGTTAGAAAAGCACACACGACCGCATGCTAGCTACCTGACTTCAGATATCCAGCCAGTTGCGTGAAGACGGAGCCAGTCTTCGCCTGTGAGGTCGGACCATCCAGTAGCTAGCGATACAAGGCTTTGTTCATCGGGACAATCGGAGAAGAGATCTATCTCCAGATCTTAGTCCCAGGAGTAGCAAGCAGCAGATAAAAACAGATAACTGCTACTCCTCAAGCATCAATAACAGACTTGCTGTCGTAGATTGCACAGCTGATCGCAGCATCCCAACAAGTGCAAGAGCAGACTCCGGTGGTGAGCTGTCTGACGGTGCTGGGTCGGTCCAATCATCTGTTCACGCATCATTCAATACACGCTCGAAAGTGATGGAATGTGCTCTTTCATCCAATAGAGCGAATCTAGATGTGATGTCCTATGCAGATCACCTCACCAGAGCTATGGCGCAATGTCTTAATGGGAAGTAATTTGAGGACATTGTTCCTCGCTTAGAGTTCTTTCCAGGGCAGTCATGTATGCCACGTACAACTCTGCCCTGACAGTGGCAAATTGGGAGTTGATCAGACATGATGATGCTCTTGCATCATCATCACTTACAGATGACAAGGTGAAAAGCTCTCTCCGAGTCGATCCGGCCTCTGGATATACTCTGTTTGACGATGAGCTTTCGTTAGTCTATGAACAGACTATAAGAAAGCGTCCAATACACTGCTTCTGAAGTCTGCACCTTAACTCGCTTCAGCAGACCAGGGTAAGCGAGGTCGTTCCACTTAATCAGCTAAGGGATCTCCTCATGAGGGTACAATAAAAACCCTCTTATACTTACTCCAGTGGTCGTCAGTATAGCGACTCGGAAAAGGGCCGCAGGTCTGATCCAGACTATACGTCAGACGCCCCTCGACGACAAGATGAGGTTCTTCGGGGGAGGACGTGGTTTCTCCTTCCGTAAGCCTTGTTAGTCGTACAGGTGATAAATAAGACCTTTATTGCTTACCAGTTGACGGAAGGTTGTCAACTTAGCGGGAAACTGGATTTATGTCTCGGAAGATCAGTGGGTAATGTGTTGTCTCGGAAGGTCTATGGCTATGATTCCGAACATAACCCCCACTTACAAATGTCCGTGTTGGACAAATATTCCGGCAGATCCCTTCAAAAGGGAGTTGCTCCTGGTGGAGGTACAGGCTCTCTTATTGAAGGAAGCAATAGAGATCGTCGAGAATAGACTTCTGTTGCTTTTCACTTAGCGGAAGGTTATCAACCTCGCAAAAAGTGGATGAAAATTGTGGGAAATCAGTGGATGAGTATGTAATCTCGACAGGCCTGCGGCTATCAGTCCGAGCAAAGCTCCACTTGCTACAAGTACGTGTTAGTCAAATCTTTTGGCGAATTCTTCCAAGAGAGTCTCTCCTTGCGGAGGTATAGGCTCTCCTATTTGAAGAAAAGCAACAGAGGTTGTCAAAATAAGTATGTCTTTTCCCTCTCGGTGTTCTCTTCCTTGGCATCAAGACATGTAATGTCATTGTGGACGTCATAGTCGCCTTATGTGCTGTTACTGCGGTCTTTTCTTGTGGTTAGTGTTGTAAGTTTCCATTTAGTGAGCTTTCAAGGCTGCAAGTGACACAGATATGTCTTCAGGTAGACGGAGACACATAACTGCGCATCTACCTTGAGATTACTGTCTCTGGGAATTACAGCTGTTAGAATAGCGGCTTGTCATTCCCTACCTTGCGTGACGATGGTTGTAAGTCTCCAAGTACTGAGCTTTCAAGTCGCTAGTTACGAGATATCTGTCTTCACGGAGAGGGAGACTTCTAGCTACATTAGCCAGGCTATGACCGCTGTCTTTTGGAATTAAAACCGATAAGGCACAGTGATTTTCGGTTTGTTTCCATAGGTGTCATAGACTTGAGTCTTATTCAGTTATTATGCAGTGACATAACTGAATTTATTTTCTCTGGGGACTGCTGTCTCTTTGGGAATTTAGGGCTGTTAATTCCCTACCTTGCACGACAATAGTTGTAAGTCTCCGTTCAGTGAACCTTCAAGGTCGCAACTTACATCGATGTATCTGTCTTCACGGAGATGAAGACTTATAAGCTATGGCTAGCATTGTAAGTCTCCTTAGTGAGCTTCTAAGGCCGCAGTTATCAGCCTTTTATTGTCTTCACTTACAGGAAGACTTTTAGCTGCGTCAGCTAGGCTGAGTTTGTTGTCCTATTGGGCATGATACCATATGTTAGAGGAGGTTATTCTCTTCCTACCAGTATGGTTTGTTGTTAGTTAACTGGTTGAGTGCTAGAAGCCACTATCAGGGCTTTCAAAAAATGAGGATACCCGAGCAAAAGCCAACACTTTCCTTGCTTATATTTCATATTCAGTCAAACACAAATAATATTTTGTTTAAAATAAATTTGTTTTATTACAAATTATTGGAGAGTGCCTGTGGGCACTCTCCAATAATTTTAATAAAACAAGTTTTGAATAACAAATTCAGATCAGCAAAAATAATGTAGCCCTCAAACAATTAAATGAGGTGATAAGCCCTATTATCTGGTAGAGTGCTGGAAGCCCATATTTGGGCTTTACTCTGAAGTGTTGGTACCATAACTTAAAGGCTACATATTTAGTGAATATGCTTCAAGTTATATTTTAAGTGAAATTATTTTATCTGTGTGGATTTTCCTTGTTACACACTCTCCCATAAATTGTTACAAGGCAAAGACACTTGAACAAATTTTGGTGATCAAAAATAATTTAGCACTGTACCAATTAATGACTCCATATTTACCTAGTGTGATTATGTCAATACAGTGTATTTGTTCTTCACGTCCCTCTCCGTCCTTATTGACATTATGGAGTCGGTCATACGTGAGGGAGCCCTGCAGTTCCTATTTCCTGACTAACACAAGAACAATTCAAGTTATGCGGGTGAGGGGGGTTCGATATGAATTTTTCGTCGGATTATTTAGTATCGCTTTGCTCTGATTCCAGAGCTCTCCCCTCTTTGTTTTGAAGAATATTCCTTCAAAAAAATGGGGCGGGGGGGGGGGGGGGGGGGGATTTTTCTTGTAAAATCTCCTCTGGCTTATATTTATTTATGTATTTATTAGTGTTTAAGGTCACATACTTATGCACAATGGCTAATCATGACAGTGACAGTTTTATGGGTGGAGAAAGCAAGAGTACCCAGAGAGAACCATCGAGCAACGACGAGCAGCTCCCAGCTCCCCAACATCGTAACTCCGCACTGCAGCACAGGCAGTGTTAGATTGGTTGAAGACATGCACACCATCAAAGTGCAGTACGCCTTAGTACGCGACATCTTCATGCCCCCATGTGGACAGTCGGAGTTAAGTGCCTTGCCCAAGGACACAAAGCGGGAGTCCGAATTGATCGCTCAGACAGTCACCCATCCGTGCCCCACTTCTCTGGCTTGATAAGTGTGCAACTATGAGTGAAGCTGTTTTTGTCTGTAGATTATAAATGACCCTAGATACAGCTTGTTTATTATTGATATATGGCATATGTTTGTGGGGGTTAGTCTCTCATCCTCAAATACGCCATCCTAATTTATGGGGCTTAGTCCAGACTAGCCTTAAAATTTGGGGCTCATTACACCCATTTAGCATAATCATTCATGCTAAGAATATGGAATTACTTGGATGGGGCTCCTTATTTATAATATGTCTTCTCTATTATTGTATAGAGAGACCTACATGTAATTCCTTTTAGGACCTATATTAGGCCTGCTAATTCTTAAGTTCTAGGCCCTCCGCCTTTTTACGATTCAGCTAGTCTGGGCCATTGGTTGTCGTATAAAAATATGATAAATTTTAAGTAATCTGTATATTTTTATACTGTACCAATGACCCAGACATAGCTGGTGCTAACTCTTAAAAATCTAGGGCCAAACACAAATTTTGCCCCCCAATCCCCAAAATTTGCATCTGAAACCAAAGAAATCATGTCCTGAATGGCTCTCCATACTTCACCTCTACTGCGCAGTGTCAAGGGCATCCCAAAATTGGCGCCATTAATCATTCTTTGTTTGGCCCTTCATCAGTTAACATCTGACTGATCTTTGTGCTTGTAAATCTCAGTTTAAATGATGCCAGACACATAAATATTAGAGAAATGGTGGTTCTAAGGAGGATATAGAAGGAGGAGAGGAAAAATGAGTGACAGAAAATAATCAGGGCTGTAACTTAAAATTTTTTAATGAAATTGTGTTAAGTTACCTATTTTCGAGGCAACGGCCTGTTGTGGTCATTCTTGCTATAAAGTTACACTGCTTGTTCAGTGTTTTCCTCTCTCCCTTTCCTTTAAGTCCCCCCCTTGCTATTCTCCCATGCTTTTGGCATATTTTCTGTAATTTTATTACTAAAATTTCTTGGGAGTTTTAGCTGGATAACAGAATGAATTCTGTTCTTTTCCCCATGTTTACGTCTTCACCCTTGGGTGTTTAGGCGTAGTGTTCTGCATCTACCATCTGATGTTCTGTAGTTTCTTCCCTGGAAGTCTCTGTTTTGCATCAGATAGTGTATTATTGGTAACTGATTTCTGGCCAGGGTTATCAGTGCCTGGAGTCATGTTTCTGGTGTTTTTACACTTCTTGTTTACATTGACAACAGCCTCTGTGTGAGGGGGATTTCTTGAAAATAATATCTTGATGTTAGTTTAATCATATCTAGATACATTATTATTATTCGTAAGTGTTGCATTAAATTTTTTAAATATTTTTAAAATTTTTGTCCACACTTAGGCTTGGGATCCATTGGGGCTCAACGTTACTTTTCAGAAACTTGGGCTTTTCTGAAAAAATATTTTTTCAAAAAATTATTTTGATTTCAATTGTTTTTTCTATGTTAATGGATCATGTTATTATGTATTTTGATTTGCAGGGGTTGGTGTGAGTACTAGGACTTTGTTTTCTTTTCACAATGAAAGGATATTGTTCAATTGGATTAACAGGAAATCTTCCTCTGACTTTCATAATCATTGCATAAATGTAGTCAGTGTACTCGCACTAACTCCTGTTCAGTATGTGTTATTTTCGATGACAACATGGGAAGCGTGTGTCACGGTATGTTAGCGGGGAAATGGCCATGCCGGTCCTTTCTCCGCAGGGTCACTCTAGTTTATCAATCTCTATTTCAGACGATCAAGAACAGGGTGATGTATCCGTGATGTCTTCCAAAAGTGTGCCTCCGTCGTCACAATTAATGAAGAGCTAGCGGAAAAGTGCTCATGGAAATACGTCAATTGCCTAAGAGGTCCCTAGTAGGATCGACGGCCTTTGACGACCGCTAGCTTGCCCGGTGTAGCGTCCATTCATCGAATGGTTCGGCAGCCGGGTTCGTCCGTTGCGGTCTAGAAAGGAGTTTTGGGTGATGCGAGCACTATAAAACAACCAAGTGTACACCCAGTGACAGCGGATTAGAGGAGAGAACGGAGGAAGCCTGTTAGTCCGGTTCCTAGCTCGTCCAGGTCCGTCCGGGCTGCGAGCGAGAGAGATACCTCTCTCGTACAACAACATCTGGGACCGGATGTTGTGGTACAAACGTTTCGCAATCGGAGCATATGTCCGCCGCTCGGGACGCTCCGTTATATAGACAGTCCGAGAGACTGTCGATAATGCTTCCTCATCCTCACGGCAGCGCACACGACCGCAACTTGGCTACGTGACCTCGAATATCCTGCCAGCTTTGTCATTCAGTGATTCCACGGCGAACAGGTCACGCCATCCGGTAGCCAAGGGACACGAGGCCTGTACACTCCGGTCGCTCGCATAATAGAAGTATACACGGGGTAACGAACACGGAGCTTGCAGCGGCAAAGCATCGTAAGACCGCTTCTCCACAGGCCTCAGTGACAGACGTGCTATCCAAAATAGCACAGCTTATCGCAGCATCCCAGCAAACGACAGAATCTCTGTCGGATGAGGAATAATCCGACGACGCTGGGTCGGTTCGCTCTGCTAATGCATCAGGTACGGACGACCGAACACTTCATAGGGTCTGACAGGATGGCGAAAGGGATTCGAACGATTTCGAGCTTTCCCTTTCGGAACAACAGAAGATGCCATACATTTCTTCCAGCATTATCTTCCAGAGGTTGTTCCGTCGGACTAGAATGCTGCGATGCTGGATAAGACACTAATAGCGTCACTGGACACAGAGTTTTTGATCGGTTCAGGGACATCGTCCCTGAGTTGCCGACACAGTCCAATAATGTCACTAGAACTTTTGAATTATTGAATGACGCTATATATATATATAAGCTTGCTACCAAAACACACTAGTCTAGTTTCTTGTCCGCAGATGCTCTAATCTGCCTTTCATCAATTCTAGGAATAAATTTGAAATGGCAGGACAGGTCATACTGAGAGTTCCTCTGCGTCTAGACGACGAGGCTGAAGACTGGGTATTGTCTTTTTCGCCGTCTATGTCAATTCCAACCACGACGTTGGAAACGACAATGATGTCTAATAGACTTAACTTAGACTCTTTATCATATGTAGACCACCTTACTGAGGCGTTATCATTACGTCTTCAAGAGAAAGAATTCCAGGATATGATTCTTAATGAGATTTCTTTCAAGGGCAGTAGTTTTCCACGTATAACTCCGCCCTTCAGTGGCAACCTGGAGTTGGTTAGACGTGACGCAGCCCTAGCTACATCCACGCGTGTGGATAGTAAGGTGAAGAACTCTCTCAGAGTCGCTTCGGTCTCGGAGAAGCTTCTCTTCGACGGCAACCTTTCAGCATTCTATGAATTGCTTGATATACACGTTCTCTTGTCAATCAAGTGTAACAAGAGATTCAGACTTGGGCAAACATTCGGTGGTTGACTCAGAGAGTTCCACTGTAGTTGCCAGATCCGAGTTTTTCGATTATGACGGATGCCAGTCAAACAGGTTGGGGCACAATATTGATCCCAACGGATTCGAAGTGCCAGGGTCTTTGGGTTCCGCAGTTTTTAGGCAAGCACTTAACTTCTGAGAATGATATTATTTTGGCTTGCACTACGTCATTGGATGAACATTATTCAGAAACGCATGTCCAAATCCTGTCCGATAATACGACAGTAGTTGCGTATATCCGGAACCAGGGAGGCACTCATTCGGTTCCATTATTGAATTTAACGGAAAGAATCCTGTTTGTTATAGAACACCAAGTTCTGTTTCGGTCCGTCATATTCTGGGTCGTCGGATTGTATTAGCAGACTCCCTTTCATGTAAAGGTTGATTGTTGCCGTCAGAATGGACTCTCAACAAAAAGGTATTCAATCAGATTTGCTACCAATGGGAGCGCCCAGTGATAAATTTATTTGCGACACAACTCACCAATCAATTGCAAACGTATGTGTCACCGTGTCCGGATCCCCGAGCATATGTAGTTAACGCTCTATCGATCTAGTAGGACGGGATGATAGGATATGCGTATCCTCCAGCACTGTTGATTCAGCAAGTATTGCTAGGATTATACATTCACAATACAATTCTGTTGGTAGCATCTCTGTCTCCACAGAGACCGTGGATAAATTTACTTAGGTGTCTGCTGTGGGACTTACCGCGAAAACTTCCTCCACGAGAGGATCTTTTTTCGCTGGGGAAATCGTGTCAACTTCATCACAACCCGCAAGGTCTCAACCTTCACGTATTCCGTTATGCGGTCCTTCTTGCATGGCAAGCATTGTACAGGACGAGCAGTGGACGCGATTTCTAACTGTAGGAGGAACTCCTCTTCGCTATACTATGTGGCTTAAGTGGAGGGTCTTCCGTCGTTGGTGTAGGGATCTTTATGTTGATATTTTTGATCCCTCCATACCAGACATTGCAAACTTTCTAGTATACTTGTTTGACGAGATCAACTGCAGCCAGTTACTATTAAAGGTTATAGGTCTATGTTATCTGATACCTATGCACACCATGATAGTTTACAATGGAGCCTAATGTCTCTTTATCTAAGTTAGTTTGAAACTTTTCGATAAATAGACCTAGAATCCTTAGATTAATTCCTATACGGAATTTAGCTTGGGTTCTTATTAAACTAAAGCAACCATTTGAACCTCTTGAGACAGTAGTTTCAAATTCTGGCCTTTTAAGACAGCAATTCTCTTAACCTTCTCTTCTGCTGAAGAGTCAGTGAGCTTCATGCACTAGCGGTGGACGATTCTCACTTTCGTAGTAATCGGAAACTCTATTTCCTTTACTACTAATGTTGGATTTTTGGTTAAGAATCAGGCTCCTAATAGCCGGAACCTATTGTTTTTAAGGTCCTTCCGTCTTCGAACGGGCATAGGCCTTTACTCAGTACGGCTAGACCTTTATGTATTTATTAACAGATCTCAGTTTATCAGTAAGGACGTAAAGCTTCTTCTGACTCTGATGCCTAATAGAAAGGTCATTATGGTCCATTCTATTGCTAAATGCATTCAATTAACTATCGGTACTGCTTAGGATAATCTATCCTTAACTCAGCAGTCTGTGCTTAAGATTTCGGCTCATGAAGTAAGAGCTCTTCTACATCTTGGGCTTACGTAAATAGTGTTGCTATTATAGATTTAAAGAAGGCTGCATATTGGTCTCAGCCATCCACATTCACGAATTTTTATCTCAGAAATATCGAGTCCATTTCTGGAGGCCTGCATTGTTTAGGTCCATTATCGGCTGCTCAGAATGTCGATCACTTAACAATTGCAACTATAGCTATGTAGGCTTTATGTTCCGGCAGTGACTCCGTTCTGCTGCCCTCTTCGCTCTGGGCTATTTGACCCAGGGCAAGGGAAGGGGGGGGGGGGGGGGAGGGTGTTCCCTTGGGTCACCTGTTTTATTATGAAAACAAGGGGATACCTCCTCCGGAGTCAGTAATTCTGAGCTGTTACTGGGATGGTTTTAAAGTGAAAAGTTATGTTTTAAAAATTCATTCATGTCATAGTTTTAAAGTATAGCATTTGAATATGTCACGTGTCAAACGGGCGTTATTATACTATCCTCGGACACTTTTAAAAGAGTATAAAGAGTCTCAATTCTCTGGACTAACTTTATTTATTGGCTTACTTTAAAAATAATTAGTATAAGAATTATACTGGATATTAATAGAGAATATGGATGTTATGATGCTCAATTATAGAAGGTATTGTGTCTTTCTAATTTATCATAAATAAGAAAGATACATGTAAAGCCTAATACTCCTTTTCTCCTCGAGGGGATGACTCTATTTTGTATAGTTGAGCTTATTGGATTTTCCTCTATGTCCTGGGCCCTCCAGCCTTTTTACTATTCAGCTATGTCTGGGTCATTGGTACAGTATAAAAATGTTAAAAAATTTATAGTAATTTATATATTTTTTATACTTACCAATGACCCAGACGGGGATGGCCCTCCCAGGAGTTGGAAACTCATACCTCCCCGCTGAGGACATAGCGCTTACCAGGCACTGATTGTAAGAATGATTAATGGCGCCAATTTGGGGACGTCTTTGACACTGCGCATGCGCAGTAGAGGTGAAGTATGGAGAGCCATTCAGGACATGATTTCTTTGGTTTTAGATGCAAATTTTGGGGATTGGGGGGCAAAATTTGTGTTTGGCCCTAGATTTTTAGCTCAACTTGACAAAGTCAAGCTGAGCTATTGCCATCACTTCTCGTCCGTCGGCGTACGTACGTACGTATGTACGTTAGTATGTTAGTACGTACGTCCACAATTTCCTTTGGCACACCTCACAGGTCGCATTTATGATCAGATTACTTTGAAACTTCTTATGCTTGTTTGGGGTGACCTCTAGATGGGAGCTATCGATTTTTTTCAATTTCCGTCAAAAAATGTTGCCGCGGCCAACATTCTTAGAACTTAGTTTAGTCAGACCTCAATATTTCCCTTTGGCACACCCTACAGGGTACATTTACGATCAGATTGCTTTGAAACCTGATACGCTTATTTAGGGTGACCTCTAGATGGGAGCTATTGATTTTCTTCAATTTCCGGCAAAAAATGTTGCCACGACCAACGTTCGTAGAACTTAGTTTAGTCAGACCTCAATATTTCCCTTTGGCACACCCTACAGGGTACATTTACGATCAGATTGCTTTGAAACCTGGTATGCTTGTTTGGGGAAACCTCTAGATGGGAGCTATCGATTTTCTTCAATTTCTGTCAAAAAATGTTGCCGCGGCCAACGTTCTTAGAACTTAGTTTAGTCAGAAGACTCAATATTTCCCTTTGGCACACCCTACAGGATACATTTATGATCGGATTGCTTTGAAACCTGGCATGCTTGTTTGGGGTGACCTCTAGATGGGAGCTATCGATTTTCTTCAATTTCTGTCAAAAAACACCCTACAGGGCCCATTTATGATCAGATTGCTTTGAAACCTGGTATGCTTGTTTGGGGAGACCTCTAGATGGGAGCTATCGATTTTCTTCAATTTCTGTCAAAAAATGTTGCCGCGGCCTACGTTGTTAGAACTTAGTTTAGTCAGAAGACTCAATATTTCCCTTTGGCACACCCTACAGGGTACATTTATGATCGGATTGCTTTGAAACCTGGCATGCTTGTTTGGGGTGACATCTAGATGGGCCCTATCGATTTTCTTCAATTTCCGTCAAAAAAATGTTGCCGCGGCCAACGTTTTTAGAACTCAGTTTAGTCAGACCACAATATTTCCCTTTGGCACACCCTACAGGGCACATTTATGATTTGATTGCTTTGAAACCTGGTATGCTTGTTTGGGGAGACCTCTAGATGGGAGCTATCGATTTTCTTCAATTTCCATCAAAAAATGTTGCCGGGGCCAACGTTCTTAGAACTTGGTTTAGTCAGAAGACTCGATATTTCCCTTTGGCACACCCTACAGGGCACATTTATGATCGGATTGCTTTGAAACCTTTCATGCTTGTTTGGGGTGACCTCTAGATGGGAGCTATCGATTTTCTTCAATTTCCATCAAAAAATGTTGCCGCAGCCAACATTCTTAGAACTTAGTTTAGTCAGACCACAATATTTCCCTTTGGCTCACCCTACAGGGCTCATTTATGATTAGATTGCTTTGATACCTGGTATGCTTATTTATGGTGACCTCTAGATGGGAGCTATCGATTTTCTTCCATTTCCGTCAAAAAATGTTGCCACGGCCAACGTTCTTAGAATTTAGTCTAGTCAGACCACAATATTTCCCTTTTGTACACCCTACAGGGCACATTTATGATCGGATTGCTTTGAAACCTGGCATGCTTGTTTGGGGAGGCCTCTAGATGGGAGCTATCGATTTTCTTCGGTTTCTGTCAAAAAATGTTGCCACTGGCAAAAAAACTGACATTGGTCCCAATGATCTTCAATTTTGCCATTTCATTTATAACTTACCAAGTTCAAGTTTGTCAAGTTGAGCTACAGTGTCATTGACACTTTCATTAAGAGTTAGCACCAGCTATGTCTGGGTCATTGGTAAGTATAAAAAATATATAAATTACTATAAATTTTTTAACATTTTTTATACTTACCAATGGCCCAGACGGAGATGGCCCTCCCATGATTGGACACTCATACCTCCCCGCTGAGTTATAGTACGCTTATCTACAAAGAATGATGTTGGTGCCAATTCCGGTCTCTTCCTGACCACTGCGCATACACAGAGAGTAAAAGTATAGAGGGCCAGATAGGACTTTTAATTTTTGGTTTTGTATGCAAATTTTGGAGATTGGGGGGGGGGGGGGGGGAGGATTCAAAATTTGTGTTTGGACCCTGATAATTTCGAGTTTGCACCAGCTAGTCTGGGCCGTTGGTAAGTATAAAAAATATGCAAATTACTTAAAATTTATCATATTTTTATACACCAACCAATGGCCCAGACTAGTTGGTGCTAACTCAAAAATTAATCTAGGGCCAAACACAAATTTTGCCCCGAATCCCCCAAATTTAATGTCCTATCTGGTCCTCCATACTTTTTGGATCTGTGCATGCGCAGTATCCAGGAAGACACCGAAATTGGCGCAAACCACCATTCTTTGTTTGGCCCTGAAGTCAGCAACAATGAACTGATGTCTGTGCTTTTAAATCTCATTTTTGAGGATGCCAAACACAAATCAATGGTAAAATTGGTGGAGCCAAGGACATAATAGTTTAAACATATTTTATTTGCAAATTCTCTTACAGCAAATCGGATCGGAGGACAAGTTCTTAACACTAAGCATTACCTCCATTCCGTGGATGATTGAAGTGAACAACGGTGGTTAGGAACGTTCAGGGCTGTAACTTTATAATTTTTATCAAAATTATTTCATGTTTCCCAATTCTGGGACATGGGCCTGACGTCATCATTCTTGCTAATGATTCTTCCACTGTTTGTTAAGTGTTCCTTCCCTATCCTTCCTTGAAGCCCTCCTGTTAAACTCCCAAGCTTTTTGGCTTATTAGTCCCCCACGGTTTTACCGTTTTGGGGGACTATTGGATTGCACTCCCTCTGTCCATCTGTCTGTCCTCATTTATGTTACCACTGTATCTCATATATGCTTCAATGCTGTACTTTCATTTTTATACCATTGGTGACACATAATAGGAGGATGATGCACGTCAAAAATTTTTGAAAAAAAATTCAAGATGGCCTACTGGTGGCCATTTTTGTCATCAATTTTTGCTTCATTTGATGTTACCACCTGTATCTTAGACATGTTTTGATATATTTGCTTCAGGTTTCTAACATTGTTCATAGATGCTATAAGGACGATGCACGTCAAAATTGTTTGAAAAAAAAATTAAAGATTGCCGAATGACGTCCATTTTTGTTCATTTTTTGCATTCTCAAATTACGTTATCACCCGTACCTTAGAGATGTTTTGAGATATTACTTTTAAATTATCAACATTTGTCAGACATCATCAGGAGGATGATGCATGCCAAAATCTTTTGAAAAAGAAAATTCAAGATGGCCGAATGGCAGCCATTTTTGTTGTCATTTTTTGCTATATTTGACGTTACCACCTATATCTTAGTTTATGTTTCCACCTGTATCTCATAGATGCTTCGATGCTGTACTTTTAGTTTTATACCATTGGTGACACATAATAGGAGGACAATGCACATCAAAACTTTTTGAAAAAAAAATTCAAGATGGCTGACCGGTAGCCTTTTTTGTCATCATTTTTTGCATCATTTGATGTTACCACCTGTATCTTAGACATGTTTTAATATATTTGTTTCAGGTTTCTAACATTGTTCGTGGATACTATGAGGATGATGCACATCAAAATTTTTTGAAAAAAAAAAATTCAAGATGGCCAAGCCATGTTTGTTCATATTTTTATACTGTACCAATGACCCAGACTTAGCTGGTGCTAACTCCTTAAATTATAGGGCCAAACACAAATTTTGCCCCCCAATCCCCAAAATTTGCATCAAAAATCGAAATTTCAATGTCCTATGTGGTCCTCCATACCTTTTATCCACTGCGCATGTGCAGTGTCAAGGAGGTCTCGAAATTGGCTCCAAAAGTCATTCTTTGTTTGGCCCTAAAATCAGTAACATGTCACTGATATTTGTGCTTGTAAATCTCAGTTTAAATGATGCCAGACATATAATTATGAAAGAAATGGTGGATCTAAGATGAAATAAAAGGATGAGAGGAAGAAACAGTGGCAGAATGTGTTCAGGGCTGTAACTTATAATTTTTTTACGAAATTATTTTATGTTCCCTATTTTCGGGGCATGAGCCTGATGTTGTCATTCTGGTTATGAATTTACCATTGTTTGTTCAGTGTTTCCTCTCTCCCTTTCCTTTATTCCCACCTTGCTATTCTCCTATGCTTTTGGCATAATTTTTCTAATTTTTTTTACTTAAATTTCTTGGGAGTTTTGGCTTGGTAACAGAATAATTATTCTGTTTTTCCCCATGCTTACATCCTCACCCTTGGGTGTTAGGCATTGTGATCTGCATCTACCATCCGATGTACTGCAGTTTCTTCTCTGGAAGCCTCTGTTTTACATCGGATAGTGTTCAAATTGGTGACTGATTTTGGGCCATGTTAACAGTGCCTGGAGTCATGTTTCCGGTTTTTGTACACTTTTGTTTATGTTGACAACGGTTACTTCTGATAGTGATTACTTGTCTTCTATTTAGCTCTGCTCATAGCCAGATACATTAATATTGTCTGCAAGTGTTACATTAATTTTTAAAAATGTTTTAAAATTTTTGTCCACACTTAGGCTTTTTTGGGATCCATTTGGGATCATTGTTCCCATTGGGAACTTGGGCTCTTCTGAAAATTTTTCAAAAAAATTTTTTTTTTTAAATTATTTTTTCGAAATGTTATAATGGATTATATTATATTATGTATCTTTGTTTCAAGGGTTAGTGCGAGTACTATGACTGTTTATATTTTTAAATGATGAAAGAATATTGTTCAAATTGTAATGCGAGGAAATCTTCCTCTGATTCTCATGTTCATTGTGTTTCTTGTAGTCAATGTGCTCGCGCTAATTCTTGCCAATTGGAATGACAAACGTTGGAGACATGTGTCATGATATATTGTTGCAGTGAGGGGTCCATTACGTAAGACCGCGGCTCCACAGGCCTCCGTGACGGACTTGCTTTCGCAGATAGCTCAATTCATCGCAGCATCCCAGCAGCTATCAGAAACTTTTTCAGTAAAGAACTATCTGAGCAAGCTGGGTCGGTTCGCTCCCCTGCAGAGTCAGTAGGGACGACCGAGATTATTATGTGGTCCAGGCAGATGGTAAAAGGGAATCAGCACAGCTGAAATTTTCCCTTTCCGAACTACTTAAGGTGGCCATAGATTTCATCCGGCATCACCTTTTAGAAATTGTTTCTCTGGACAAAAATGCTGCGTTACCTGATAAGAAAGCATCACTGGACACAGACTTTTTTGGCCGGATTAGGGACACCGTTCCTGAGTTTCCGACCCAGTCCAGAAATGTCACGGACATTTGAACTTTTGAATGACGCTATATTTAAGCTAGCCTCTAAGACTGGCAAATCCGGTTTCCTATTGCCTAAGCACTATTCAGCTGCCTTTCATCAATGCTAGACATAAATTTTAAACGGCAGGACAAGGCGTGCCGAAAGTTCCTCTACGTTTGGACGACTAGGCTGAAGACCTGGAACTGTCATTGCCGGCATCCATGTCTATTTACTCCAGTATACTGGAGACGACAATATCATCTAATAAAATTTAGACGTATTATCTCTGCAGATCACCTTACCAGAGCGTTATCACTACGTCTCGAAGCGAAAGAATTCCAGGATCTTCAAACTACCTTAAGAGTTCTTTCGAGGGCTATAGCATATTCTACGTATAACTTTGCCCTTTCAGTGGCAATATGGAGTTAGTCAAACGTGATGCTGCCCTGGCTGCATCCACAAGATTGGATAGTAAGGTGAAAAAACTCCAGTTGCTCTGGTCTCAGGAGAACTTCTCTTCAACATTAAGCTTTCTACAATCTATATTAGATTACTAAGAAAGCTCCGGATTCTCTGCGTTTATTCCGCTTTGAAGAAGTCGGACTCAGCAGGGAGGCGTAAGGCAGGTTCTTCGGGGGCAAATACGTCCAAAGGAAGTTCCTATAGAGGATCAAAGAAAGCCTCTATGTCTTACTCTGGAGACCGTCAGAGTAGCGACTCACATAAGGGTCGTAATGCTGGCCGAGATATCAGGTCAGACGCCCCTAGCTCGACTGGGCGAGGTGCGGGTCGTGGAGGACGTGGATTCTCCTTACGCAATCCTCGCAGGGCCAGGAGGTGATGGTCTAAACCTCTATTGCGTTCCAGTGGGCGGAAGGCTGTCGAGATTCTTAACCAATTGGTTGTCAATTACGGACGACCCATGGGTGCAAGGGGTTATTTCCGAAGGTCTAGCTGTCCTTCAAGGAAAAACCTCCGTTAACTTGAAGTCCATGCTGGTCTCAGCTTCCGTTAACGTTCAGAAGAGAGATTCGCTTCTATCAGAGGTTCAATCTCTTCTGGACAAGAACGCTATAGACATTGTAGAAAACCAGGAATCTCCAGTTTTCTGCAGTCACCTGTTCTGGTTCCAAGATCAGACTGCTCGTTTCATCCAGTTATAGATCTGAGCTGGATAAACAAGCTGATCGGGGCTCCAAATTTTTATGTGGAGACCATCCAATCGGTCAGAGCGAGCATTCGAGTGAACGATTATGCTGTGAGCATAGATCTCAAGGATACGTACTTTTACGTCAGGATACATCCGGCGTTTAGAAAGTACCTTCGCTTCGCTGTCCCAGGAGTTGTTTTCAGTTCCGAGCAATGATGCTCTGGTCTGAACCTAGTGCCCTGGGCCTTCACTCGAATAATGATCTCGGTAATGACTCATTTCCGAGCTCATTCGTCTGTGCTAATATCGGCCTACTTGGACGACATTCTTCAGGGTTACAGCAGCATGTTAACGCTTCAGAATGATGTTCAGAGTCTGCTTCTATTGCTCTGACGTCCAGTGACGTCCTAATCATTCACCCACGTGGGAATGAGCTTAGAGATGCATAACAATCTCATTCGTCTGCCGTTAACCAGAGCGATATTAGTCAGTTGTTACGCTCGCTTTTGCCTTCACTCAGATGTAGTAACAGCGAGAGATTTCATGAGACTGACAGGTTTGTGCGGACCCTCTGCGGATCTTATTCCGATGGTGCGGCTACGCACTCGTCCACTCCACAGATATTTTTTCTCAGAATTGGAGTGTGAAGACTCATTCGCTCGAATCGAACATCGTCTTGTCGAAGCAAGTGAAACAAGAGATTCAGACTTGGGCAGTTATTCAGTGGTTAACTCAAGGAGTACCACTGCAACTGCCGGATCTGAGTTTAATGATAATGACGGATGCGAGTCAAACAGGTTGGGGCGCAACTCTGAGCCCAACAGATTCAGGGTGCTAGGGTCTTTAGGATCCGCAGTTCCTAACAAGTACATAAACATCAAGAGATGATGTCAATATGGCTTGCGCTACGTCAATGAATGAACATTCTTCAGAATTCGCATGTTCAAATTCTGTCCGACAATTCGACAGGAGTAGCGTATATTCGGAACCAGGGAGGCACTCATTCCATTCCGTTATTCAATTTAACGGAAAGGATCCTTCTGTTTGTCCTAGAGCATCAAGTTCTTCTATCGGTCCGTCATATTCCAGGTCGTCTGAACGTTTTAGCGGACCCCATGTCTCGAAAAGGTCATATGTTGTCGTCGGAATGGACTCTCAACAACGAGTATTCAATCAGATTTGCTACCAATGGGATCGTCCAATGGTAGACTTATTTGCAACGCATCTCAACAATCAGTTGCAGACGTATGTGTCTCCGTGTCCAGATCCTCAAGCGTTTGCAGTAGACACTCTCTCGATCTCTTGGGACGGAATGATAGGATACGCGTATCCAGCGACATTGATTCAGCAAATATTGCTCAAGATAAAGCAATCTCACTGCAAAATTCTGTTGGTAGCATCTCTGTCATCCCAGAGACCATGGATAAATCTACTCAGGTGTCTGTTGTGGGACATGGCGCGGAAGCTTCCTCCACAAGAGGATCTTCTTTCGTAGGGGAAATCGCGCACACTGCATCACAACCCGCAAGGTCTCAACCTTCACGTATTTCCGTTGTGCGGTCCTTCTTGCACGGCAAGCAATTTACAGGATGAGCAGTGGACGCAATTTCTGACTGTAGGAGGACCTCCTCTTCGCTAAATTATGCTGCTAAGTGGAAGGTTTTCTCACGGTGATGTAGGG
Organism: Pictodentalium vernedei; assembly: GCA_031216915.1. NCBI lineage: Eukaryota > Metazoa > Mollusca > Scaphopoda > Dentaliida > Dentaliidae > Pictodentalium > Pictodentalium vernedei. The sequence continues at coordinate 179,681,229 of CM062291.1, read as the reverse complement.
ATCATTCTGTTGATACCTATGCACATCATGATAGTTTACAGATTGGATCTAATGTCTCTTTATCTAAGTTACTGAAAAACTTTTCGATAAATAGACCTAGAACCCTTAGATTAATTCCTAAGTGGAATTTAGCTTGGGTTCTTCTTAAGCGAAAAGAAGCGCCATTTGAGCCTCTTGATACAGTGGACTTCAAATTCTTATCTTATAAGACAGCTTTCTCTTAGCCTTCTCTTCTGTTAGAAGAGTTAGTGAGCTTCAAGCACTATCTGTTGATGATTCTCACTATCGTAGTGTAGGTAATATTATTACCTTGACAACTAATGTTGGATTTTTGGCTAAAATCAGGCTCCTAATAAGTATCCGGAACCTATTGTTATTAAGGCTCTTCCGTCTGAAGACGGGCATAGGCCTTTACTCTGTCCTGTTAGAGCTATACGTATTTACAAACGTAGATCTGAGTTTATCAGAAAGGGACATAAACATTTCTTTCTGTCTCTGCTGCCTAATAGAAGGGACATTACGGTCCATTCTATTGCAAGGTGAATTCAATTAACTATCTGTACTGCTTATGAAAAATTATCTTCAACTCAGCAGTCTGTGGTTAAGATTTTGGCGCATGAAGTAAGAGTGCTGTCTACATCTTGGGCTTATGCTAATAGTGTTGCTATTACCGATTTGATGAAGGCTGCATATTGGTCTCAGCCTTCTACATTCACAAGTTTTTTATCTTAGAAATATTGAGTCCATTTCTGGCGACCTGCATGTTTAGGTCTGTTTTCTGTTGCTCAGAATGTCGTCCACTAAACAGTTGCAACTATATTTATGCACGCTTTCTGTTCTGGCAACTCTGTCCTGCTGCCCTCTTCGCTCTGGGGTATTTGACCCAGGGCAAGGGAAGGGGGGGGGGGGGGGGGGCAGATGGTGTTCCCTTAGGTCACCTGCTTTATAGTGAAAAGCAAGGGAATACCTCCTCTGGAATCAATAATTCCGAGTCGTTCCGGATGGTTTTAAAGTGTAAAGCTAATTTATGTAATATTTTTAAAGTGTAGCTCGGTGTGAAGCATTTGTATATGTTACGTGTCATATGAGCATTAATATACAATCCTCGGACACTTTTAAACGAGTGTAAAAAGTCTCATTATCCAGACTGTCTTTAATTATTGGCTTTCCTTTAATAAGATTAGTATAATGGATTATACTGGATGTTAATAGAGATCATTGATGTTATTGTGCTCAATTACGGAATGGTATTGTGTCTTTCTTTTTTGATACAAACAAGAGAGATACTTGTAAAACCTGTTCTCCTCTTCTCCTTGAGGGGATAATTCTGTTTACATGTAATTGAGACTATTGGATTTTCCTTTATGTCCTAGGCCCTCCAGCATTTTTTCTATTCAGCTAAGTCTGGGTCATTGGTACAGTATAAAAATGTTAAAAAATTTATAGTAATTTATATATTTATACCCCCGCTTCGAAGAAGTGGGGCCTATATAGGAATCACCCTGTACGTCTGTCTGTCCATACGTCCGTACGTCTTTACGTCCGAACAAATTCTTGTGTGCACAACTCCTCCTACATTAAAGAACCGATTTTGAAGAAACCTTTCAAACATCATCACTACTAAGTGAACATGCTCATATTCCAATAGGAATCGCCCTGTACGTCCGTCTTTCCGTCCGAACAAATTCTTGTGTGCGCAACTCCTCCTACATTAAAGAACCGGTTTTGAAGAAACCTTTCAAACATCATCACTACTAAGTGAACATGCGCATATTCCAATAGGAATCGCCCTGTACGTCCGTCTTTCCGTCCGAACAAATTCTTGTGTGCGCAACTCCTCCTACATTAAAGAACCGGTTTTGAAGAAACCTTTCAAACATCATCACTACTAAGTGAACATGCGCATATTCCAAAATTTTTGATCTGCGACAATTTTAACCAGGTTATCTCTCTTGAACTTTGATTTAATATGGGTTTCTACATGAAATTCTTGTGTGCGCAACTCCTCCTACATTTATCAATCAATTTGGACAAAACCGACAATTTTAACCAGGTTATCTCTCTTGAACTTTGATTTAATATGGGTTTCTACATGAAATTCTTGTGTGCGCAACTCCTCCTACATTTATCAATCAATTTAGACAAAACTTTTCAGACATCATCACTACTAAGTGAACATGCGCATATTCCAAGATTTTTGATCTGCGACAATTTTAACCAGGTTATCTCCCTTTGACTTAGATTTATTATGTCTTGCCGTCCTAACAAATTCTTGTGTGCGCAATTCCTCCTACATTAATGAACCGATTTTGATGAAACCAAATGTAAACCATATATGTGTGGCCTCTTTAAGTATTCAGTGCTGTTCTGTGGAAGGCCACATGCAAATACAAATTTCAACAACAAAAAATGATCTGTATGTATACATTTCCTTATGGCCTTCGCCTACATGATCAGAAGAGCATTCCTCTATAAACCCAAAGCGGGGGTATTAATCACCTTCAGTGATAGTTCTAGTTTTTATACTTACCAATGACCCAGATGGGGATGGCCCTCCCATGATTACACAACGCTTACCAGGCACTGGTTGTAAGAATGACTTTTGGACCCAATTTCAAGACCTCCTTGACACTGTGCATGTGCAGTGGATAAAAGGTATGGAGGACCACATAGGACATTGAAATTTCGGTTTTTGATGCAAATTTTGGGAATTGGGGGGCAAAATTTGTGTTTGGCACTATAATTTAAGGAGTTAGTACCAGCTAAGTCTGGGTCATTGGTAAGTATAAAAAATATATAAATTACTATAAATATTTTAATTTTTTGCATTCTCAAGTTACGTTATCACCCATATCTTGGAGATGTTTTGAGATACTAGTTTTAAATTTTCAACATTTGTCAGACACCATAGAAGAATGATGCATGCCAAAATCTTTTGAAAAAAAAATTCAAGATGGCCGAATGGCAGCCATTTTTGTTATTTTTTTGCCATATTTGACGTTACCACCTGTATCTTAGACATATTTTGAGCTATTACTTTCAGATTTCTAACATTGGTCAGAGATGCTAGGAGGGTGATGCACGTCAAAATGTTTTGAAAAAAATTCTAGATGGCCGAAATCTTTTGAAAAAAAATTCTAGATGGCTGAATGACAGACTTTTTTGTTGTCATTTTTTTTGTTACCACCTGTATCTCATAGATGCTTCGACGCTGTACTTTCATTTTTATGCCATTGGTGACACATAATAGGAGGACAGTGCACGTCAAAACGTTTTGAAAAAAAATTCAAGATGGCGGCCATTTTTGTCATCATTTTTTGCTCCATTTGATGTTACCACCTGTATCTTAGACATGTTTTAATATATTTGTTTCAGGTTTCTAACATTGTTCATGGATGATTTGAAAAAAAAAAATTCAAGATCGCTGGGCCATGTTTGTTCATTTTTTGCATTCTCAAGTTACGTTATCACCCATATCTTGGAGATGTTTTGAGATATTAGTTTTAAATTTTCAACATTTGTCAGACACCATAGGAGAATGATGCATGCCAAAATCTTTTGAAAAAAAAATTCAAGATGGCCGAATGGCAGCCATTTTTGTTATTTTTTTTGCCATATTTGATGTTACCACCTGTATCTTAGACATATTTTGAGCTATTACTTTCAGATTTCTAACATTGGTCAGAGATGCTAGGAGGGTGATGCACGTCAAAATGTTTTGAAAAAAATTCAAGATGGCCGAAATCTTTTGAAAAAAAATTCATGATGGCTGAATGACAGACTTTTTTGTTGTCATTTTTTTGACATATTTGACGTTATCACCTGTATCTTAGACATGTTTCGAGTTATTACTTTCAGATTTCTAACATTGGTCAGAGATGCTAGGACGATTTCTAACATTGGTCTGAGATGCTAGGAGGATGATGCACGTCACTAAAAAGATTTCTAACATTGGTCAGAGATGCTTGGAGGATGATGCACGTCAAAATTTTTTGGGAAAAAAAATTTAGAATGGCCGAACGACGACCATTTTCATTGATTTTTTTGTGTTCCTATTTTACGGTTACCACCTGTATCTAATCGATAGATGCATCGAGACTGTACTTTCATATTTATACCATTGGTGACACATAATAGGAGGATGATGCACGTCAATAATTTTTGAATAAAAATGCAATATGGAATGATTACATTGTTGTTTCTGTTGTTTAATGGTAGGTGTCTGAGAACAGATACACGATGGGAGAGAGAGGACTTCAATTCCCGCTTGCTGTTGAAATCTTTTATATCCATTTCATAACGTGCAACTTATTTTTTAAATGCCCAACATGCCTAAAAAATATTTTGCATGTTTTATAGAACAGACCATCCACCGTGGGGGACTAGAGCCTGATCGCCTGCGATTGGCATTGCACTTGTTTTTATTGATATTTTTTATGAAATTTCTTGGGAGTTTGACATGTATTACAGAATGTTTATTCTGTATATCCCCATGGTTACATCCTCACCCTAGGGATGTTTAGGCATTTGGGTCATCCATCTTCTGCCCAATGCATCATTTTTTCTTTATCTGAAGATCTTGCTTTACATCAGGTAGCTTTAAAATCTGTTACTGACTTCGGCCAGTTTTTAGTCCCGCTACCGCAATCGCCGGAGGGGACTATAGGTTTGCACTTCATCCATCCGTCAGTGTGTCTGTCTGTCAGTCTGTCAACCTGTCAGTCTGTCAGTGACACTTTAGTTTTCCGGAGTTTTTTTGGAAACGCTTCAACGGAATGATTTCATTTTTGGTAAACTACTATAGAACGATGACTTACAGATCAAGTTTGAGTTTCATGCTGATTGCATTATTCTTGTGTGAGTTATGGCCCTTGGAAATATGGAAAAGCACCAAAATATCAGTATTTTTATACTGTACCAATGACCCAGACATAGCTGGTGCTAACTCTTAAAAATATAGGGCCAAACACAAATTTTGCCCCCCAATCCCCAAAATTTACATCTAAAACCAAAGAAAACATGTATTAGTGAAATGGTGATTCTAAGGAGGATATAGAAGGAGGAGAGGAAAAATGAGTGACAGAAAATAATCAGGGCTGTAACTTAAAATTTTTTGATGAAATTATGTTAAGTTACCTATTTTCGAGGCAACTGCCTGTTGTGGTCATTCTTGTTATCAAGAAGATTACACTGCTTATTCAGTGTTTTCCTCTCTCCCTTTCCTTTAAGTCCCCTCTTGCTATTCTCCCATGCTTTTGGTATATTTTCTGTAATATTATTACTAAAATTTCTTGGGAGTTTTAGCTGGATAACAGAATGTATTCTGTTCTTTTCCCCATGTTTACGTCTTCACCTATGGGTGGTTAGGCATAGTGTTCTGCATCTACCATCTGATGTTCTGCAGTTTCTTCCCTGGAAGTCTCTGTTTTGCATCAGATAGTGTATTATTGGTAACTGATTTCGGGCCAGGGTGCCTGAAGTCTTGATCTAGTGTTTTTACACTTATTGTTTACATTTCCAACAGCCCTCTGTGTGAGGGGAGATTTCTTGAAAATAATATCTTGATGTTAATTTAATCATAACTAGACACATTATTATTGTTCGTAAGTGTTGCATAAATTGTTTAAAATATTTTTAGAATTTTTGTCCACACTTAGACTTGGGATCCATTGGGGCTCAACTTTACTTTTCAGAAACTTGGGCTGTTCTGAAAAAATATTTTTTCAAAAGTTTTTGATTCAATTATTTTTTCTATGTTAATGGATCTTGTTATTATGTATTTTGATTGTCAGGGGTTGGTGCGAGTACTAGGACTTTGTTTTCTTTTCACATTGAAAGGATATTGTTCAATTGTAATAAGAGGAAATCTTCCTCTGATTTTCATAATCATTGTATAATGTAGTCAGTGTACTCGCACTAACTCCTGTTCTGTATGTGTTGATTACGATGACAACATGGGAAGCGTGTGTCACGGTATGTTAGTGGGGAATTGGCCATTCCGGTCCTTTCCCCGCAGGGTCACTCTACTTTATCAATCTCTATTTCAGACGATCATGATCAGGGTGATGTATCCGTGATGTCTTCCAAAAAGTGTGCTTCCGTCGTCACAATTAATGTAGAGCTGGCGGAAAAGTGCTCAGGTAATACGTTAATTGCCTAAGAGGACCCTAGTAGGTTCGACGGCCTTTGACGTCCGCTAGCTCGCCCGGTGTAGCGTCCATTCATCGAATGGTTCGGCAGCCGGGTTCGTCCATTGCGGTCTAGAAAGGAGTTTTGGGTGATGCAAGCACTATAAACATCCATGTGCACACCCAGTGACTGCGGATTAGAGGGGAGAACGGAGGAAGCCTTTTAGTCCGGTTCATAGCTCGTCCAGGCCCATCCGGGCTGCGAGCGAGAGAGGCCCTTCTCTCGTACATCAACATCTGGCCCCAGATGTTGTGGTACAAAATGTCTCGCTTTCGGAGCATACGTCCGCCGCTTGGGACGCTCCGTTATATAGACAGTCCGGAGAGACTGTCAAGAAGGCTTCCTCATTCTCATGGCAGCGCACACGACCGCACCTTGGCTACGTGACCTCCGATATCCAGTCAACTTCGCCAATCAGAGAATCCTCGGCGACCAGGTTACGCCATCCGATAGCCAGGGACACGAGGCCTGCAGACTCCGGACGTTCGCATAAGAAAGTATGCGGGAGTCAACGTACACGGAGCTTCCAGCGACAAAGCATCGTAAGACCGCTTCTGCACAGGCCTCGGTGACGGACGTGCTATCCCAAATAGCACAACTTATCACAGCATCCCAGCAACGACAGAATCTCTGTCGCATAATATAATATCCGACGACGCTGGGTCGGGACGCTCCGCGGAAGCATCAGGTGCGGACGTCCGAAAATTTCATATGGTCCGACGGGATGCCGAAAGGGATTCGGAGGTTTTCGAGCTTTCCCTTTAGGAACAACATAAGCTGCTGTATATGTCATCCGACTTCATCTTCTAGAGGTTCTTCGTCGGACCAGAATGCTGCGATACCGGATAAGAAACTGATAGCGTCGGTGAACTTAGAAATTTTAGGTTCGGTTCAGGGACAGCGTCCCTCAGTTCCGACACAGTCCAATAATGTCTCAGATACGTTCGATTTATTGAACGACGCTATATATATTTTTTATATGCTTGCTATGTACAAGCATATCTGGTTTCTTGTTCGCAAAATTACTGAGATGTCTTTCAAAAGTGTGCCTCTGTCGTCATAGTTAATGAAGAGCTAGCGGCAATTAGTGCTCATGGATTACGTCAATCTCCTAAGAGGTCCCTAGTAGGATCGACGGAGTTGACATTCGCTAGCTCACCCGGTGTAGCGTCCATTCATCGAATGGTTCGGCAGTCGGGTTCGTCCGTTGCGGTCTAGGATGGAGATTTGGGTGATGCGAGCACTATAATAGACTTTAGTACACACCCAGTGACGACGGATTAGAGGAGAGATCGGAGGAAGCCTGTTAGTCCGGTTCCTAGCTCGTCCAGTCCGTCCAGACGGCGAGCGAGAGAGGTCCCTCTCTCGTGCAACAACATATGGGACCGGATGTTGTGTGCAGACATTTCACCTTCGGAGCGTATGTTCGCCACTCTGGACGCTCCGTTATATAGACAGTCCGAGTGACTGTCGATAATGCTTCCTCATCCTCACAGCAGCGCACACGACCGCACATTGGCTACATGACCTTGAATATCCGGCCAGCTTCAGCATTCAGTGATTCCATGGCGAACAGGTCACGCCATCCGGTAGCCAAGGGACACGAGGCCTGCACACTCCGGTCGCTCGCATAATAGAAGTATGCACGGGGTAACGAACACGGAGCTTTCAGCTGCAATGCATCGTAAGACCGTTTCTCCACAGGCCTCAGTGACGGACGTGCTATCCAAAATAGCACAGCTTATCGTAGCATCCCAGCAAACGACAGATTCTCGGTCGGATCAGGAATAATCCGACAGCGCTGGGTCGGTACGCTCTGCTGTTGCATCAGGTACGGACGACCGAATATTTCATAGGGTCCGACAGGATGGCGAAAGGGATTCGGATGATTTCGAGCTTTCCCTTTCGGAACAACAGAAGCTGCCATACATTTCTTCCGGCATTGTCTTCCAGAGGTTGTTCCGTCGGACTACATTGCTGCGATGCTGGATAAGAGACTAATAGCGTCATTGGACACAGAGTTTTGAATCGGTTCAGGGACATTGTCCCTGAGTTGCCGACGCAGTCCAATAATGTCTTTAGAACATTCGAAATATTGAACGACGCTATATATATATAAGCTTGCTATCAACATGCTAGTATAGTTTCTTGTCCGCAATGCTCTGTTCTGCCTTTCGTGAATTCTAGGAAATAATTGTTTATTGGCAGAACTGGGCTTACCTAGAGTTCCTTTGCGTCTAAGACGGCGAGACTCAAGACAGCAATTGTCTTTTTTGCCGTCTATGTCAATTCCAACCACGATGTTGGAAACGACAATGATGTATAATAGACGTAACTTAGACGCTTTATCATACGTACACCACCTTACTGAGACGTTATCATTACATCTTCAAGAGAAAGAATTCCAGGATATGATCCTCAATGGGATTTCTTTCAGAGGCAGTAGTTTTCCACGTATAACTCCGCCCTTCAGTGGCAGCCTGGAGTTGGTTAGACGTGACGCAGCCCTTGCTACATCCACGCGTGTGGATAGTAAGGTGAAGAACTCTCTCAGAGTCGCTTCGGTCCCCGAGAAGCTTCTCTTCGACGGTAACCTTTCAGCAATCTTGAATTGCTCGATATACACGTTCTCTTGTCTATCAAGTGTAACAAGAGATTCAGACGTGGGCAAACATTCGGTGGTTGACTCAGAGAGTTCCACTGTAGTTGCCGGATCCGAGTTTTTCGATTATGACGGATGCCAGTCAAACAGGTTGGGACACATTTTGTGCCGGGGTCTTTGGGTTCCGTAGTTTTTAGGCAAGCTCTTTACTTCCAAGGAAGAATATTATGTTGGCTTGCACTACGTCATCGGATGAATTTTATTCAGAAACGCATGTTCAATCCTGTCCGATAATACGACAGTAGTTGCGTATATCTGGAACCAGGGAGGCACTCATTCGGTTCCGTTATTGATTTTAACGGAAAGAATCCTTCTGTTTATTATAGAACACCAAGTTCTGTTTCGGTTCGTCATATTCTCGGTCGTCGGATCGTATTAGGAGACTCCCTTTCACGTGAGGGTCGTTTGTTGCCGTCGGAATGGACTATCAACTAACAAGTATTCAATCAGATTTGCTATCAATGGGAGCACCCAGTGATAAATTTATTTGCGACACAACTCTCCAATCAATTGTAGACGTATGTGTCACCGTGTTCGGATCCCTGAGCATATGTAGATAACGCTCTATCGATCTAGTAGGACGCGATGATAGGATATACGTATCCTCCAGCGCTGTTGATTCAGCAAGTATTGCTAGGATTATTCATTCACAATACAATTCTGTTGGTAGCATCTCTGTCCCACAGAAACGGTGGATAAATTTACTTAGATGTCTACTGTGGGACTTACCGCGGAAACTTCCTCCACGAGAGGATCTTTTTTCGCTGGGGAAATCGTGACAACTAGATCACAACCCGCAAGGTCTCAACCTTCACGTATTCCGTTGTGCGGTCCTTCTTGCATAGTAAGCACTGTATAGGACCAGCAGTGGACGCGATTCCTAACTGTAGAAGGACCTCCTCTTCGCTATACTATGCGGCTAAAGTGGAGGGTCTTCCGTCGTTGGTGTAGGGATCTTTATGTTGATATTTTTGATTCCTCCATACCAGACATTGCAAACTTTCTAGTATACTTGTTTAACGAAATCATCTGCAGCCAGTTACTTTTATAGGTTATAGATCTATGTTATCTGATGCCTATGCACACCATGATAGTTTACAATGGAGCCTAATGTCTCTTTATCTAAGTTAGTTTGAAACTTTTCGATAAGAGATCTAGAATCGTTAGATTAATTCCTATTCGGAATTTAGCTTGGGTTCTTATTAACTAAAGCAACCATTTGAATCCTTGGGACAGCAGTTTCAAATTCTGGTCTTTTAAGGCAGTGATTCTCTTAGCCTTCTCTTCTGCTGAAGAGTCAGTGAGCTTCATGCACTATCGGTGGACGATTCTCACTTTCGTAGTATCGGGAACTCTATTACCTTTACTACTAATGTTGTATTTTTGGTTAAGAATCAGGCTCCTAATGATATCCGGATCCTATTGTTTTTAAGGTCCTTCCGTCTTCGAGCGGGCATAGGTCTTTACTCTGTCCGGATAGACCTTTATGTATTTATTAACAGATCTCAGTTTATCAGTAGGACGTAAAGCTTCTTCTGGCTCTGATGCCTAATAGAAAGGTCATTACGGTCCATTCTATTACTTAATGCATTCAGTTAACTATCGGTACTGCTTAGGATAATCTATCCTTAACTCAGCAGTCTGTGCTTAAGATTTCGGCTCATGAAGTAAGAGCTCTTCTACATCTTGGGCTGACATATAGTTTTGCTATTATAGATTAAGTAGGCTGCATATTGGTCTCAACCATCCACATTCACGAATTTTTATCTCAGAAATATTGTATCCATTTCTGGAGACCTGCATTGTTTAGGTCCATTAACAGCTGCTCAGAAAGTCGATCACTTAACAATTGCAACTATAGCTATGTAGGCTTTATGTTCCGGCAGTGACTCCGTCCTGCTGCCCTCTTCGCTCTGGGCTATTTGACCCAGGGCAAGAAAAGGGGGGGGGGGGGGGGAGGGTGTTCCCTTGGTTCACCTGTTTTTATTATGAAAACAAGGGGATACCTCCTCCGGAGTTAGTAATTCTGAGCTGTTACTGGGATGGTTTCTTAAGTGAAAGTTATGTTTTTAATTCGTTCATGTCATAGTTTTAAAGTATAGCATTTGAATATGTCATGTGTCAAACGGATGTTATTATACTATCCTCGGACACTTTTAAAAGAGTATAAAGAGTCTCAATTCTTTGGACTAACTTTATTTATTGGCTTACTTTAAATATAATTAGTATACGAATTATACTGGATATTAATAGAGAACATGGATGTTATGATGCTCAATTATAGAAGGTATTGTGTCTTTCTAATTTGTCATAAATAAGAAAGATACACATGAAGCCTATTTCTCCTTTTCTCCTACAGGAGATGACTCTATTTTATATAGTTGAGCTTATTTGATTTTCCTCTATGTCCTGGGCCCTCCAGCCTTTTTACTATTCAGCTATGTCTGGGTCATTGGTACAGTATAAAAATCTGAAAAAAGTTATAGTAATTTATATATTTTTTATACTTACCAATGACCCAGACGGGGATGGCCCTCCCAGGAGTTGGGAACTCATACCTCCCCGCTGAGGACATAGCGCTTACCAGGCACTGATGGTAAGAATGATTAATGGCGCCAATTTCGGGACGTCCTTGACACTGCGCATACGCAGTAGAGGTGAAGTATGGAGGGCCATTCAGGACATGTTTTCTTTGGTTTTAGATGCAAATTTTGGGGATTGAGGGGCAAAATTTGTGTTTGGCCCTATATTTTTAAGAGTTAGCACCAGCTATGTCTGGGTCATTGGTAAGTATAAAAAAATATATAAATTACTATAAATTTTTTCAGTTTCCGGAGTTTTTTTGGAAACGCTTCAACGGAATGATTTCATTTTTGGTAAACTACTATAGAACGATGACTTACAGATCAAGTTTGAGTTTCATGCTGATTGCATTATTCTTGTGTGAGTTACGGCCCTTGGAAATATGGAAAAGCACCAAAATATCAGTTTTCCGGAGTTTTTTTGGAAACGCTTCAACGGAATGATTTCATTTTCGGTAAACTACTATAGAACGATGACTTACAGATCAAGTTTGAGTTTCATGCTGATCGCATTATTGTTGTGTGAGTTATGGCCCTTTGAAATATGGAAAAGCGCCAAAATATCAGTTTTCCGGACTTTTTCTGGAAACGCTTCAACGGAATGATTTCATTTTTGGTAACCTACTATAGAACGATGACTTACAGATCACGTTTCATTTACACTCTGTCCATCCATCCGTCAGTCAGTCAGTCTGTCTGCCGTACTTTAGTTTTCCGGACTTTTTTTGGAAACGCTTCAACGGAATGATTTCATTTTTGGTAACCTACTACAGAACAATGACTTACAGATCAAGTTTCATTTACACTCTGTCCATCCATCCGTCAGTCTGTCAGTCAGTCTGTCTGTCATACTTCAGTTTTCTGGACTTTTTTGGAAACGTTTCAACGGAATGATTTAATTTTTGGTAACCTACTATAGATCGATTACTTACAGATCAAGTTTTATATGTACTCTGTCCATCCGTCAGTCTGTCAGTCAGTCTGTCAGTCATACTTTAGTTTTCCAGACTTTTCTTTTGGAAATGCTTCAACCGAATGATTTCATTCTTGGTAACCTACTACAGAACGATGACTTACAGATCAAGTTTGAGTTTCATGCTGATTGCATTATTCTTGTGTGAGTTATGGCCCTTGGAAATATGGAAGAGCGCCAGAATATCAGTTTTCTGGACTTTTTTTTGGAAATGCTTCAACGGAATTCATGCTGATCACATCTAGGTTATAACATTTGTATACTCGCCCAAAAAAGAAAGTGTGCATTGCAGAAATTGATCAAACTCCCAAAAAAAATAATTTCGTAGGTGTAAAGAGTGTTAACCTGTTTTGAGTAAGTTATATTGAACACAAAAACAGCTTTCCCCATTAAAATTGCGTTAACGTTAAATGACGTGCTGCACGTTTGTGAAAAAGCATGTTTTGCACGTGGAGAGTCTGAAAATTCATGCAGCAGTGTGAATCCTTGGGTATTTAAACACTAAAGTAAGGCCTTCCTATCGTTCACATTCAAACTTGCACTGCTGTTAAAACGACTCCATATTAGCATGACAAGATTGACAATGAATCAACATCTCCTTGCCCTGGGTATGATTAGAGCTGGCAGAACACACAGAGAGGTTGTCCAGCATTTGAACTGCCACCGTAACACTGTAGACAGGCTAGTCCATCGACATGCACAACATGATGACATTGGAGACCGACCCCGCTCCTGGAGACCCCGAGTTACCACCCCTGCACAAGATTGATATATCCGTGACGTCCATCTCCGGAACTGGCAACAAACGGCAACGACGACAGCCAGGAATATCCCTAACCTGAGACGGATACATCCTCAAACAGTAATCAACCGCCTGAGAGAATACGGCTTACGTCCTCGAAGACCTGCAATTCATCCGATTTTGACGTTACGTCATCATCGTGCTCGACTGCTGTGGTGTAGAGTAGGGTTAGGGTTAGCCTAACCTAACCCTACCCTATCCCTAACCTAACCCTACCTAACCTAACCCTAATCCTACCATAACCCTAACCTAACCCTACCCTAACCCACTTCCATGCTAACTTGTTCTCTTCCATGAGGCGTAGATGCACAGCAGTAGTCGATGCAGACGGAGGTCATACCAGATATTGAGTGTGTGACTTTTGTGTTGGACCCTTAGTGTCTTTGACTCTCCATGGCACCAAGAGTATTCGTCGTAGCGTAATGAAATTTGTCGTGTTGATCACAAATTGATTCATCTGTGATTGAATAAAATTTCCATGAATGAAAATGATATATATCTTTTTTTAGTGTTATTTTTTAGCATGCACACTTTCTTTTTTGGGAGAGTATATAATTATTAATGCTCATTAGTCTGGTAGGGGACATTGTATTGCTTCAGAGATACGTGCGCTCTTGTTTCCTTTGACGTTGTTTACATTGGCAACACCCTATAAATATATGTAGTTTCTATTTATTATTACTGTAGGATTGTTGTAAGATACATGTTATAATATTCCGGTAGTGTAGCAATTATTTTTGGAATTTGTCCACACTTAGGATCTATCGGGATACCTTTGGGCTCATCTTGTTCCCTTTGGGAACTTGGGCTTTTGTCAAAATGTTTTCGAAAGATTTTTTCGATTTGTATTTTGAATGTTGATTATTATGTATCTTTATCATATATTTATTGTGGAGTTGGTGGGAGTACTATCGACTTTGTTTGATTAATTATGAAAGCTTATTGCTCAAAATGCAAGGCGAGAAAATCTTCCTCAGATTTAAATGCTTGTTGCCTTGCTTGTAGTCGATGTGCTCCCACTATTTCTTGTCCTACATGTGTTGATTGGGATGACAAACATTGGACATAGGTGTCACAGTATGTTGTTAGCGGTGAGAGGCCAATGCCGGTCCTCTCGTCGCAAAGTCAATCAAGTTTCTCAGTTTCTTTTTCATTAGGAACAAGAACATGGTGATGGCTATGTGACACCTACGAAAACTGTGCTACTGTTGTCGCACTCTGATGAGCAAACAGAGCTAGCTGCCAAGGTGCTCATGAATTTTAGGCAGGGGATAAAGCCACTAGCCGGTGGTTTTAGTCCCTTGTCTGCAGCTAGCTCGACCGGTGAAGCGGTTACTCCATCCATGGTTACCATGCCACCGGGTATGTCCATTGCAGTCGAAAGAAGTGGATTGGGTAGAGCGACCACCTTAAAATCTAAACATGCTCACCCTGCGACGACGGAACAAAGGGAAGAAGCCATTAAGTGTCGTGGGAAGCTCGGTGAGGTCTGAAAGGACCGCGAACGAGAGAGGCCCCTCTCTATCCCAGCAACATCTGGGCTAGATGTTGTGGTAAAAAACTTGCGTGAGTCGGAGCATATGTCCACACCTGCCGTTCGGGACTCTCTATATAGATCGCAGCTGGCCTCGGCTACAGTTACGGCTTCTTCCACTTCAACTACTAAGCACACACGACCGCATCCTAGCTACCCGACTTCGGATATCCAGCCTGCTACACAAAGAAGGGACCACTCTTTGCCGGTGAAGACGGACCATCCGGTGGCTAGGAAGACGAGGCCTCGATCATCGGGACGTACGGAGAAAAGAGCCATCTCTGACACACCGTCCCAGGAGCAGCAAGTGGCGAAGAAACAGAAGACCACTGCTCCTCCAGCCTCGGTGACGGACTTGGTGACGAACTTGCTGTCGCAGATTGCGCAGCTGATCGCAGCATCCCAGTAAGTGCAAGAGCAGCCTCCTTCAGTCTCAGAACCTGAGCTGTCGGACGGTGCTGGGTCGATCCAGTCGTCTGTTCACTCAGATGCAAGAGACCGATATTCACAACTGATTCTCTCGGATGGTGAAAGGGATATGGAAGAAGATTACCCTTCCCTTTCGGAACAACACATGGTTTCGATGGATTTCATCCATCAATAATACCCTGAATTTGTTCCGTCGAATCAGAAGGACAAGGAAGAAACTGTTGGCGTTGTTGGACGCAGACTTTATCCGGACAAAGGAGGAGGTCCTTTCTTTTCCGGTTCAATCTAGGCAGGTGTCGCAGGCTTTCGGCCATATAGACGACGCCATATTTAATCTCGCGAGTACAAGGTAGAAAGGCGGTTTCTTGACTTTATCTTCCATAAACATATCGTTTCTTTAAAACGGTCGGGGAAGATGTTCAGAGAGTTCCTCTGCGTTTGGATGAGCAGGCCAAGGATCTAGAGGTATCCTTACCTGGTTCATTCACAATTCGCTCAGACACAATTGAATCCGCAATTTCTTCAAATGGAGCGAATTTGGACCCTATATCTTACGCAGATCACCTTACAAGAGGTATGGCGCAACGTCTCAAGGAAAGGAATTTGAGGACGTTCGTACCTCTGTTAGAGTTCTTTCCAGGGCAATTATGTATACCACGTATAACTCTGCCCCAACAGTGGCTAATTTGGAGTTAATCAGACGTGATGGTGCCCTTGCGTCGTCATCACTCATAGATGACAAGGTGAAAAACTCTCTCAGAGTCGCTCCGGTTTCCAGACACACTATATTTGACGACAGGCTTTCTCTGGTTCGTTAGTCTAATACCAGGCTACTAAGAAAGCGTCTGATGCTCTGTTTTTAAAGTCAGCGTCTCATCGACCCGCTGCAGCAGATAATAGTAAAGGAGGACGTTCCAGACAGAAATCGTCAAAAGGGGACTCCTCACGAGGGTATAAGAAACCCTCTTATTGTTACTCTGGAGGTGGAAGCGCGGTGGCTCAGTAGGTAGAGGTGCAGGCTGCAAGCCGAGAGGTCCTCGGTTCGAATCCCACCTGCGGCAACTGCGTTGTGTCCTTGAGCAAGACACTTCATCTCCATTGCCCACATGGGGGCACAATGACGCCGTGTACTAAGGTGTACTGCACGTCGATGGTACGCATGTCTTCAACCAATCTAACCCTGCCTGTGCTGCAGTGCGGAGTTACGATGTTGGGGAGCTGGCAGCTGCTCGTCGTTGCTCTGTGGTTCTCTCCGCGTACTCCGGCTTCCTCCACCTGTAAAACTGTCACGGTCATGATTAGCCATTGTGCATAAATATGTGACCTTAAACATAAATAAATAAATAAATAATACTCTGGAGGTCGTCAGTATGGCGACTTGGGGAAGAGGCTTAGGTCTGATCAGGACTATCGGTCAGATGCCTCTAAGCCGATGGGATGAGGTTCTTCGCGGGGAGGACATGGTTTCTCCTCCCGTAAGCCTCGCAGGTCATACAGGTGATGGTCTGCACCTCTATTTCTTACCAGTTGGCGGAAGGTTATCAAGCTTGGCAAAAAACTGGATAACTATCACGGAAGACCAGTGGGTGAGAAGTGTAGTCTCGGATGGACTACAGCTGTCATTCCGAGTGAAACCCCCACTAACAGGATGTCCACGTTGGACAAATCTTCCGTCAGATCCTTGCAAAAGTGAGTCTCTCCTAGGTACAGGCTCTCTTATCAAAGGAAGCAATAGAGGTCGTCGAGAATCAAAACTCTCAAGGTTTCTTCAGTCACCTGTTCCTCGTAACGAATCCAGACGGCTCGTTCCGACCAGTAATAGACTTGAGCTGGATAAAGAAGCTCGTCGTGGCTCCAAAATTCTATATGGAGATCATTCGGTTGGTAAGGGCGAGCAAGCTTAGATCTAAAGGATGCGTACTTTCATGGTACATTCGGCATTCAGAAAGTACCTGAGATTCGCTGTTCAAGGGAAGGTGTATCAGTTCAGAGCAATGTGCTTTGGTCTGAACCTGGCTCCCTGGGCATTCACACGAATAATGAACTCGGTAATGTCACACTTCCGAGCTCATTCATCTGCGGTAGCGTCGGCTTACTTGGACTACATTCTACAGAGATACGGCAACAGAATTATTCTTCAGAACAATGTTCAGAGTCTGCTTCTATTACTCCGACGTCTTGGTTTCATCGTAAACGAGAAAAAGTCGGATCTAGCTCCTTCCAAGTCGTTCATTCACTTGGGAATGAGCTTCGAGACTCACAACAGTCTGGTTCGTCTGCCGTTACCCAGAGCGAAATTAGTCAGTTTTATGCTCGCTTTTGTCTACACCCAGACGCATTAACAGCGAAGGAATTCATGCGACTGTTGGGGCTGTGCTGAGCGGCTGCAGATCTTATTCCGATGGGTCGCCTGCACTCGCGTCCCCTCCAGATATTCTTTACTCAGAACTGGAGTGTGAAGATGCATTCGCTCGAAACCACCATTGTTTTACGGACCTGGTAAAACAAAGGGTTCAGATTTGGTCAGATATTCAGTGGTTAACTCAGGGAGTTCCGCTGCAACTTTCGGATCCGGCTTTCACGATTATGACGGATGCAAGTCAGACGGGTTGGGGCGCGACCCCAAGTCCTGCAGACTTGACGTGTCAGGGTCTTTGGGACCCTCGGTTCCTAGAGAAGCACATAAACATCAAAGAGATAATGTCAATATGGCTAGCGCTACAACATTGGATTCACATATTAGCAGACGCTCATGTTCAGATTTTGTTGGACAACTCGACAGTAGTAGCGTACATCAGGAACCAGGGCGGCACTCATTCGATTCTGTTATGTGAACTAACGGAGAAGATTCTTCTTTGTCATGAATCATCATGTTCAGCTTTCTGTCCATCATATACCGGGTCGTCTGAACGTAATAGCAGACTCGCTCTCTCGGAAAGGTTGCCTGTTGCCATCGGAGTTGTTGCTCAACAAGCGAGTATTCAGGCAGATTTGCTGCCAGTGGGATCGCCCCATGATAGATATGTTTGCGACGCACCTGAGCAATCACTTACCGATGTTCATGTCGCCATGTCCAGACCATCGTGCATATGCTGTGGACATTCTGTCGATCTCATGGGACAGAATGATAGGATATGCATATCCTCCAACTCCATTGATTCAGCAGATTCTGTTAAAAATCAAACAGTCTCATTGCAAAATTCTACTAGTAGGACCTCTGTTGTCACAGAAACCTTGGATCAATCTTCTCAGGTGTCTGTTATGGAACGTTCCCCAGAAGCTTCCTCCACGAGAAGACCTTCGTTATCAGGGGAAGTCACGCGCACTGCATCACAACCCGGAAGGTCTCAACCTTCACATATTTCCGTTGTGCGGTCCTTCTTGCACGGAAAACAGTTTACAGGACGAGCAGTGGATGCAATTTCTAACTGCAGGAGGTCCTCCTCTTCATTGAACTACGCAGCGAAGTGGAAGGTTTTCTTCTGTTGGTGTAAGGATCAGTCAATGGACGTATAGGATCCGTCCATACCAGATATTGCTGATTTCTTGGTCTACTTGTTTGACGATCTCAAACTGCAGCCCGTCACTATTAAGGGCTATAGGTCTATGTTATCAGACACTTACGCTCATCATGATAACTTGGCTATTGGATCTAATGCTTCATTGTCCAAGCTGGTTAGAAATTTCTCTATTAATAGACCTAGAACCCTCAGATTAATTCCTAAGTGGAATTTGGCTTGGGTTCTGTTGAAGCTTAAAGAAGCTCCGTTTGAGCCGTTGAATGTTGTAGAGTTCTAATTCTTGACCTATAAAACGGCATTTCTCTTAGCCTTTGCATCTGCTAGAAGAGTTAGTGAACTTCATGCTTTATCAGTTGATGAATCTCACTACCATAGTGTGGGTAATACCATTACCCTGACGACGGAAGTGGGATTTCTGGCTAAGAATCAGACTCCAGATAAATGGCCTGAGCCTATTACCATTAAGGCTCTGCCATCCTCGGACAACCATAGACAAGCCTGGAAATAAGCAATATGTCATTTGTAGAATGATGTCCCCAGAGGGTGAATTTGCTGATGCTATCCCATACAGTGGGCCAATTTATCCTCTGGGTACCTCTTTATGTTTGGGCACGAGACCTTAATTCAGATTGAGGTTCCCAGAGGGTAAATTTGGTGATGCTACCCTGCTGTGCAGGGTAGCATCACCAAATATACCCTCTGGGCACCTCATTCTGCAGATGACAGTCTGCTTATTTCGAGGCTTGCCGTAGACCTCTGCTGTGTCCAGTCAGGGCTATGCGCATATATAAACGTTGATCATATTTTATAAGAAAAAGAAGAAAACGTTTCTTTCTTTCATTGATTCCTAACAGGAAAGATATTTCTGTTCATTCAGTTGCTTGATGGATCCAGTTGGCAATTTGCATTGCCTATGAAAATCTATCTTCGGGTCAACGTTCTGTAAATAAGATATTAGCGCATGAAGTTAGAACGCTGTCCTCCACTTCTTGGGCTTATTCTAACAGTATAGCCATTACTGATCTCATGAAGGCTGCATTTTGGACACAGCCCTCCACATTTGCCAAGTTTTACCTGACAAATTTAGAGTCCATCTCCAGTGACCTTGATCTTTAGGTCCTCTTTCTGTTGCTCAGAATGTCATCCATTAATGGTTACATCTATAGTTATTTAGGCAGCCCGTTCCAGCAGTGACGCTGTTCCGCTGCCCTCTTCGTTATGTGGTCTCGTACCTCAGAACAAGGGGAAGGTGGGGGACAGTTTTTTCCCTTATCATCTGGCTTGATAGTGAAAAGCAAGGGAAGACTTTGTCCGATGTCAGTAGTCCTGAGTCGATGGTTTTAATGTGTAGCTCGGTGTGAAGCAATAACTATGTCTCATTTATGTACTGTTTTTAAAGTGTAGCTCACTGTGAAGCATTTGTATATGTCACATGTCAAACGGGCATTAATATACAATCCTCGGACACTTTTAAATATGTATAAAGAATCTCATTCTCTGAACTATCTTTATATATTGGCTTTCCTTCACCGAATTGGCATAACAGGTTATGCTGGCATTAAATGGAGAATTATATATTATGTAATACTCAATTACATTGTTGGTGTGATGTCTTGCTTATTTCTCGTAAAGGAAAAAGACATATATAATTCCTTTCTTCTCCTATTCTCCTGTAGTGATTGAGAGATTGGATTTTCCTTTATGTCCTAGGCCCTCCAGCCTTTTTACGATTCAGCTAGTCTGGGCCATTGGTTGTTGTATAAAAATATTATAAATTTTAAGTAATTTGTATATTTTTTATACTTACCAATGGCCCAGACGGGTATGGCCCTCCCATGAGTGGGCACTCCTACCTCCCTGTTGTTTACAACATTTAACAGGCAATTATAGAAAGAATAATGGCTGGGCCAATTTCGGTGTCTTCTTGGATACTGCGCATGCGCAGATCCAGAAAGTATGGAGGACCAGATAGGACATTAAATTTTCAGCTTTGCATGCAAATTTGGGGGATTGGGGAGCAAAATTTGTATTTGGACCTGGATTAATTTTTGAGTTAGCACCAGCTAGTCTGGGCCATTGGTAAGTATAAAGAATATACAAATTACTTGAAATTTATAATTTTTATCGCATTCATGACATCTCTCATTGCATCCATGAATATCGGGGGACTCCCCAGAAGCATGCACCTGCTACAAAAATAAGTGTAAACAAAAACAGCTCTTTCCTACCTCAACCCAAGCCACCAAAAAAGGCTGAGCTGGAATGCAATGTTGAACTATATATCCCATAATAAACCTTTTATTGCTGCAGGGAAGCAATCCGAGCCATGTCTCACTGAGGAGCCCAGATCGACAGACCAAACTCGCTGCCTACGGCAGTTGTTCAATCCCCCAACCCGACCTCCCCAACGCGACATGATACTACGACACAGATCACCCCACCGCAGCGATAATATGTATGCATCAAGATGGAACCTCACACACTTTCAGCAGATAAAAAGCATCAATAACAAATTATCGAGGGGGCGGGGGGGGGGGGGGGGGGGGGGGAGGAGGGGGATTCATTCATTAAGGACCATTCTCAATATATTCGATGTTTGAAGTGATATTTAAGGTGAAGTTGTATTACTGGGCCTATTTACTGGATGAATTCTTTCGGACAGAACTGGGTGAATTCCATGTTCGGATAGGATTTATTTGTTCATCTGAAAATTTGCAACCCACCTATCACTCTCGAGAGCCGAGCCCACAATCTACCATTTAAGCTCAACTGTAAGCTCAAACCTCGAGAGAGAGAGAGAGAGAGAGAGATAGGTAGTTGTATAACTGGTCATATTCACTGGATGTATACTTTCCAGGCAGAAGTGGGGTTTCTTTGAATTCTACTTGTGTAAAAACTAAATAATTGAAAGAGGGTGTTATTTGGCTGAACATAATTATTGTTTGTTTGAAGTCATAATTAAGAGGTTGTTGTTTGCCCTGTCATATTCGCTGGATGTATTCTTTCAGACAGAACTGGGGCAAGTTTCATGTTTTGATGGGATTTATTTGTTTGTATTTATTCACTTGGAAACTTTCAAACAACTTATCACTCTCTCAAGAGAGAAGTTGTTGTATAGCTGGTCGTATTCACTGGATGCATACTTTCTAGGCAGAACTGGGGTTTCTTTGAATTCTGGTTGTGTATAAACTAGTAGTGGAGAGGTGTGTGTGCGGGGGGGGGGGGGGGGGGGGGGGGGGGGGGGGTGCGGGTGTATGGCTGAAGATATTCACTGCACGTTCAAAATCATGTGAAGAGGGGGGAGGGGGTTGAAATTATTCTCCGGGGGAAGTGGAACAGTGCATGTGTACTGTGGTGAACACGTTCTGTTGTACTGGTATAATAGAACCTGTGACTGGTACCTGAGGTGAGAGTTATCTAATGTGGACAACTTGAATATAAAAGGTTGACTTAACATGATTTGTGTTGTCATAGATGCTGAAAATGATCCTAAACACCAAAAAAACAAACTTAGAAATTATAACTTTTTGACTTTTCATTAAAATGTCCTCCCTATCCACCCGCCACCCCCCACTCCCAATAAAATGGAGCACTGCTTGTTTACCATGGTAAACAAGGTGTGATTTACTGGTAAAATAGGAACCAATGCTTGGGGTGGATGTTGTCTAAAGTGGGCTACGTAGGTATAAATGGCTAAACTTGACTATACCTATCTTGCAGTCATGATGTTAAACACTAATAAATAAACAAACATTATAATTTACTGAATGGCTTTTTGCAATGAGGGTGCATTAATCTATGGCTTGGAACAAACTGTTTTTTAATTGTTCAGGAATATATAATATGCTGTCAGTGTCAGCAGCAACTAGTTTTAGATGGAAAATTGAAAGAAGAAATTCCAAGACCGAGTTCGCACATTTATGGCCACTCATACAGGCCTTGGTACTGAAACATTTGGTAATTAAATTTGTTTCCATTTGATAATATTTTTACAGATCTACCGACAGCCAGTTGAAACTATGGAATGTGAACAAATCAACAGCTGTTAGAACATTTAAAGGTCATATAAATGAGAAAAATTTTGTTGGATTGGCTACAGATGGAGATTATGTGGCTTGTGGTAGGTAGATAATTATTTATTGTTGGAAATAATTAAAACTTCATTAAAATCCTAAATCTGGAATTTTCTAAACCTCAGTTTTAAAAAAAATGAAATTATGATTGTTTCTAGATAGTGTGACATTGACTGGCTGCTTGGTTCCAGTGTTTCTCCCTCATGCCTTTGGCAGGCAGAAGGTAGTAAAAAAAATATTAGCAAATAGCAACCCTGATTTGCTTCTGAAGTATTAGAAATAGCCATTTGTATATTTTTATACTATAAACCAATGGCCCAGACTAGGTGGTGCAAACTCAAAGTTATCAAGGGCCAAACACAAATTTTGAACCCCCCCAATCCCTCAAATTTCCTTGCAAAACCGAAAATTTAAAGTCCTATCTGGTCCTCCATACTTTTACTCTCGGCGCATGCGCAGCCATCAGGAAGTGACCGGAATTGGCGCCAACATTATTCTTTGTTTGGCCCTAAAGTCAGCAACAATGACCTGACATCTGTGCTTTAAAAACTCCCTTTTTGAGGATGCCAGACACAAATCAATGCAAGAATTGGTGGATCCAAGGGTGTTATTGGATGATGGAAGTGTTCAACGGTGGTTTTAGATGTTCAGGGCTGAAACTTTATAATAATTATAAAATTATTTCATGTTTCCTAATTTCGGGACATATGCCTGATGTCATCATTGTTGATAATGATTATTCCACTGTTTGTTAAATATTCCTTCCCTATCCTTCCTTGAACCCTTCCTGTTAAACTCTTAAGCTTTTTGGCTATTTTTTATTGAAATATTTTATTAAATTTAGGGGTGCGGTGGCATCGCGATAACCGGTTCTCGTCAGATCACCGAAGTTAAGCAACGTCGACCTCGGTTAATAGTTGGATGGGTGACCATTTCAGCGACTGATTCACGTTCCCGCGTTGTGTCCTTGGGCAAGGCACTTAACCCCAATTGCCTACATGGGGGCACGATGACTGTGTACTAAGGCGTACTGCACGTCGATGGTGCGCATGTCTTCAACCAATCTAACCCTGCCTGTGCCACGGTGCAGAGTTCAGAGTTACGATGTTGGAGAGCTGACAGCTGCTCGGTGGTTCTCTTCGGGTACTCCGGCTTCCTCCACCCGTAAAACTGTCACAGTCACGATTAGCCATAGTGCATAAGTATCATATGTATGTGACCTTAAACACCAATAAATAAATTAATAAATAATATTTATTAAATGTCTTGAGAGTTTAACATGTATTACAAAATATTTATTCTGTTTTTCCCCATGGTTACATCCTCACCCTAGGGGTGTTAGGTCCTCACCCTAGGGGTGTTAGGTCGTTTAGTCTTGCATCTTCTATCCGGTGTGTCGTTTTTTCTTCATATGAAGATCCAGCTTTGCATCTGGTAGCATTTAAATTGGTTTCTGACTTTGGGCCTTTTTGTGTGCCTGATGTCTTGTTTCCAGTTTTTTCGTTGACGCTGTTTACATTGACAACGTCCTCAAAAATAGGTAGTATTTTATATTCTATTACTGTAGAATTACTGTAGGATACATGGATTATTATTCCAGTAGTGTAGCTCAATAAATTTGGATTTTGTCCACACTTAGTCTCTATTGTGATGCCTTTGGTCTCTTAATGTTCCCTTTGGGAACTTAGGCATTTTTTCAAAAAAATTTTTTTTTTCAAAAAATATTTTGAATTTAATTTTGATTGCTATTATTCATGTATCTTAATTATATATTTTGTTGTGGAGTTTGGAAGAGTGATATTGACTTTAGTCGATGCACTTCTGTGGACTCTTCTCATACTTGTGTTCGCTGGGATGACTAATGTTGGAGGTGGGTGTTGCGGTATGTTGTTGGTGGCGAGGTTCTGAGGACAGGCCTCTCACCGTGTTATAATTAATTTTTAGCTTAACTTGACATAGTCAAGATAAGCTATTGCCATCACACGTGCGGAAGTCTGTTAGTATGTGAGTCTGTGACGTCTGTTCACATTTTCCTTTAGCACGGGCTACACCCCGCAGTTCTTGTCTGATCGTCACGAAATTTCATATGCAGGTTTGGGGTCATGTCTAGATGAGGACGTCCCCTTTTGGTCGCGATCAGGCAACCGGTATGGCTGCCCAAGCCCAAAACCCGAAAACCATTAGCACAGTCTACAGGTCGTATTTATGAAGGGATTTCATTGTAACTTGGTAGGATGCCTCTGTATAATGCCTAGATGAGAACGTCCCCTTTTGGGCATGATCTATCTCAACCATGATGGCTGCCCAAGCCCGAAACCCAAAAACTTTGAGCACAGTCTGCAGGTCATGTTTAATGTGGAGGGATTTCATTGTAACTTGGTAGGATGACTCCTTATGATATCTAGATGAGAATTTCCCCATTTGGGCATGATCTGCCAACCGTGACGACTGCCCGAGCCCAAAACCCGAAAACCTTTAGCACAGTCTACAGGTCATATTTACTGAGGAATTTCATTGTAACTTGGTGGGTTGACTTCATACAATGTCTAGATGAGAAAGTCCCCTTTTGGACGTGATTGGGCAACTGTGATGGCTACAGGGGCCCGAAGCCCGAAAACCTTTAGCACAGTCTAGAGGTCATATTTATGAAGGGATTTCATTGTAACTTGGTAGGATGACTCCAAATAATGTCTAAATGAGAACATCCCATTTTGATCGCGATCATGCAGCCTTGATAGGCACCCGAGCCCAAAAACCTTTAGCATAGGCAAAAGGTCATATTTATGGAAGGATTTCATTGTAACCTGTTAGGTTGACTCCATATAATGCCTAGATGATGACATCCCCTTTTGGTCGTGATTGGTCAATTGTGATGGCTACAAGTGCCCAAAGCCCGAAAACCTTGAGCACAGTCTACAGGTCATATTTATGAAGGGATTTCATTGTAACTTCTTAGGATCACTCCAGATGATGCCCAGATGAGATTTCCCCTATGGTTGCGATCATTCAGCCATGATGACTGCCCGAGCCCGAAGCCCGAAAACCTTTAGCACAGTCTATAGGTCATATTTATGAAGGGATTTCATTGTAACTTGGTAGGTTAACTTTATATAATGTCTAGATGAAAAACGTCCCCTTTTGGACATGATTGGGCAACTGTGACAGCTAAAGGTGCCCGAAGCCCGAAAACCTTTAGCACAGTCTACAGGTCATATTTATGAGGGGATTTCATTGTAACTTGGTAGGATGACTCCAAATAATGTCTAAATGAGAACGTCCCATTTTGATCGCGATCATTCAGCCTTGATGGGTGCCCAAGCCCAAAAACCTTTAGTATAGGTAAAAGGTCATATTTATGGAAGGATTTCATTGTAACCTATTAGGTTGACTCCATATAATGCCTAGATGATGACATCCCCTTTTCGTTGTGATTGGTCAGCTGTGATGGCTTCAAGTGCCCAAAGCCCAAAAACCTTGAGCACAGTCTACAGGTCATATTTATGAAGGGATTTCATTGTAACATCGTAGGATCACTCCAGATGATGCCCAGATGAGATTGTCCCCTTTGGTTGCGATCATTCAACCATGATGGCTGCCTGAGCCCGAAGCCCGAAAACCTTAAGCACAGTCTACAGGTCATATTTATGAAGGGATTTCATTATAACTTGGTAGGTTGACTTCATATAATGTCTAGATGAGAACGTCCCCTTTTGGACATGATTGGGCAACTTTGACGGCTAAAGGTGCCCGAAGCCCGAAAACATTTAACACTGTCTACAGGTCATATTTATGAGGGGATTTCATTGAAACTTGGTAGGATGACTCCAAATAATGTCTAGATTAGAACGTCCCATTTTGGCCCTGATCATTCAGTATTGATGGGTGCCCGAGCCCAAAAACCTTTAGCATAGGCAAAAGGTTATATTTATAGAAGGATTTCATTGTAACCTGGTAGGTTGACTTCATATAATGTCTAAATGAGAACATCCCCTTTTGGACATGATTGGGCAACTGTGACAGCTTCAAGGGCCCAAAGCCCGAAAACCTTTAGAATAGTCTACAGGTCATAATTATGAAGGGATTTCATTATAGCTTGGTAGGATGACTCGAAATAGTGTCCAGATGAGAACGTCCCCTTTTGGTCACGATCATTCAGCCTTGATGGCTGCCCGAGCCCAAAAACCTTGAGCATGTCTTTTGGTCGCGATCAGGCAACCGGTATGGCTGCCCAAGCCCAAAACCCGAAAACCATTAGCACAGTCTACAGGTCGTATTTATGAAGGGATTTCATTGTAACTTGGTAGGATGCCTCTGTATAATGCCTAGATGAGAACGTCCCCTTTTGGGCATGATCTATCTCAACCATGATGGCTGCCCAAGCCCGAAACCCAAAAACTTTGAGCACAGTCTGCAGGTCATGTTTAATGTGGAGGGATTTCATTGTAACTTGGTAGGATGACTCCTTATGATATCTAGATGAGAATTTCCCCATTTGGGCATGATCTGCCAACCGTGACGACTGCCCGAGCCCAAAACCCGAAAACCTTTAGCACAGTCTACAGGTCATATTTACTGAGGAATTTCATTGTAACTTGGTGGGTTGACTTCATACAATGTCTAGATGAGAAAGTCCCCTTTTGGACGTGATTGGGCAACTGTGATGGCTACAGGGGCCCGAAGCCCGAAAACCTTTAGCACAGTCTAGAGGTCATATTTATGAAGGGATTTCATTGTAACTTGGTAGGATGACTCCAAATAATGTCTAAATGAGAACATCCCATTTTGATCGCGATCATGCAGCCTTGATAGGCACCCGAGCCCAAAAACCTTTAGCATAGGCAAAAGGTCATATTTATGGAAGGATTTCATTGTAACCTGTTAGGTTGACTCCATATAATGCCTAGATGATGACATCCCCTTTTGGTCGTGATTGGTCAATTGTGATGGCTACAAGTGCCCAAAGCCCGAAAACCTTGAGCACAGTCTACAGGTCATATTTATGAAGGGATTTCATTGTAACTTCTTAGGATCACTCCAGATGATGCCCAGATGAGATTTCCCCTATGGTTGCGATCATTCAGCCATGATGACTGCCCGAGCCCGAAGCCCGAAAACCTTTAGCACAGTCTATAGGTCATATTTATGAAGGGATTTCATTGTAACTTGGTAGGTTAACTTTATATAATGTCTAGATGAAAAACGTCCCCTTTTGGACATGATTGGGCAACTGTGACAGCTAAAGGTGCCCGAAGCCCGAAAACCTTTAGCACAGTCTACAGGTCATATTTATGAGGGGATTTCATTGTAACTTGGTAGGATGACTCCAAATAATGTCTAAATGAGAACGTCCCATTTTGATCGCGATCATTCAGCCTTGATGGGTGCCCAAGCCCAAAAACCTTTAGTATAGGTAAAAGGTCATATTTATGGAAGGATTTCATTGTAACCTATTAGGTTGACTCCATATAATGCCTAGATGATGACATCCCCTTTTCGTTGTGATTGGTCAGCTGTGATGGCTTCAAGTGCCCAAAGCCCAAAAACCTTGAGCACAGTCTACAGGTCATATTTATGAAGGGATTTCATTGTAACATCGTAGGATCACTCCAGATGATGCCCAGATGAGATTGTCCCCTTTGGTTGCGATCATTCAACCATGATGGCTGCCTGAGCCCGAAGCCCGAAAACCTTAAGCACAGTCTACAGGTCATATTTATGAAGGGATTTCATTATAACTTGGTAGGTTGACTTCATATAATGTCTAGATGAGAACGTCCCCTTTTGGACATGATTGGGCAACTTTGACGGCTAAAGGTGCCCGAAGCCCGAAAACATTTAACACTGTCTACAGGTCATATTTATGAGGGGATTTCATTGAAACTTGGTAGGATGACTCCAAATAATGTCTAGATGAGAACGTCCCATTTTGGCCCTGATCATTCAGTATTGATGGGTGCCCGAGCCCAAAAACCTTTAGCATAGGCAAAAGGTTATATTTATAGAAGGATTTCATTGTAACCTGGTAGGTTGACTTCATATAATGTCTAAATGAGAACATCCCCTTTTGGACATGATTGGGCAACTGTGACAGCTTCAAGGGCCCAAAGCCCGAAAACCTTTAGAATAGTCTACAGGTCATAATTATGAAGGGATTTCATTATAGCTTGGTAGGATGACTCCAAATAGTGTCCAGATGAGAACGTCCCCTTTTGGTCATGATCATTCAGCCTTGATGGCTGCCCGAGCCCAAAAACCTTGAGCATGTCTGTAGGTCGTATTTATGGAAGGATTTCATTGTAACTTGTTAGGTTGACTGCATGTAATGCCTAGATGATGACATCCCCTTTTGGTCGTGGTTGGTCATCTGTGATGGCTAGAGGTGCCTGAAGCCTGAAAATCTTGAGCACAGTCTACAGGTCATATTTATGAAGGGATTTCATTGTAACTTCACAGGATCACTCCATATGATGTCCAGATGAGAATGTCCTCTTTTGGTTGCGATCATTCAACCATGATGGCTGACAAGCCTAAAGCCCGAAAACCTTTAGCACAGTCTTCAGATCATATTTATGAAGGGATTTCATTGTAACTTGGTAGGTTGACTTCATGTAATGTCCAGCTGAGAACAGCCCCTTTTGGACACCATTAGGCAACTGTGTTGGCTACAGGGGCCCAAAGCCCGAAAATCTTCTATAGATCTACAGGTGATATTTATGAAGGGATTTCATTGTACCTTGGTAGGATGACTCTAAATAATGTCTAGATGAGAACGTCCCCTTTTGGTCGCGATCATTCAGCCTTGATGGCTGCCCAAACTCAAAACCCCAAAACCTTTAGCATAGTCTATTGGTCATATTTATGGAAGGACTTCATTGTAACCCGTAAGTTTGACTCCATATAATGCCTAGATGATGACATCCCCTTTTGGTCGTTATTGGTCAACTGTGACGGCTTCAGGGGCCCGAAGCCCCAAAACCTTGAGCACAGTCTACAGGTCATATTTATGAAGGGATTTCATTGTAACTATGTAGGATCACTCCAGGTGAGAATATCCCC
Source organism: Pictodentalium vernedei (assembly GCA_031216915.1). NCBI lineage: Eukaryota > Metazoa > Mollusca > Scaphopoda > Dentaliida > Dentaliidae > Pictodentalium > Pictodentalium vernedei. The sequence continues at coordinate 179,651,408 of CM062291.1, read as the reverse complement.
TTTTGGTTGCGATCATTCAACCATGATGGCTGCCAGAGCCCAAAGTCCAAAAACCTTTAGCACAGTCCACAGGTCATATTTATTAAGGGATTTCATTGTAACTTGGTGGGTTGACTTCATACAATGTCTAGATGAGAAAGTCCCCTTTTGGACGTGATTGGGCAACTGTGATGGCTACAGGGGCCCGAAGCCCGAAAACCTTTAGCACAGTCTACAGGCCATATTTATGAAGGGATTTTAATGTAACTTGATAGGATGACTCGTTGTGGAATAATTTCACTGTAACTTGGTAACTTTTGTTGATATACGTTAACTGTGAGGGCCACATACATTAACTGTGATGTCATATTAACCCACCCCTCAATTCTTTAGTACAGTGTACACCTCATATTATTTTTATCATAAACATAGCATACAGGGAACAGAAATGAACATATTCCCAATTATCACAATTCTTGTCTTATTTCATAATCCTTTCATAAACATTGAACATTATCCTTTTCATCAAACACAACACACAAGTTAAGCTACAGTGTCATTGACACTTTCATTTCAGTTCCTATTTCAGAGGAACATGAACATGATGATATTGTGACACCCATCCAAGTGTGCTACCGCCGTCACGCTCCGTTGAGCAAATATAGCTAGCTGCAGTGCTCATGATCTGCAAGGGATAAGGCCTCTGGTTAGTGTTCTTAATCTCTTGCAAGCAGCTAGCTCAACCAGTGAAGCAGTTACTCCGTCTGTGGGAGCGGTGATACCGGGTAAGTCCGTTGCGGTCGAAGGAAGTGTAGATGTGGGTAGAGCAAGCACTTAAATATAAATAAGCTCTCCCAGCGACGACGGAAATAGGGAGGAAATAGGGAGGAAGTCAGCAAGTTTCTTGTTGGTAGGCTCAGCGAGGTCTAATAGACCGTGAGTGGGAGAGGCCCTTCTCTAAACTAACAACATTTGGGGTCAAATGTTGTTATGAGAAACTTGCATGAGCCAGAGCATACGTCCACCCACCGCTCGGGACTCTGTCTAGTCTGCAGCCGGGGTTGGCTTCAGTCACAGTTTCCTCCGTTACGTTTCACAAGCCGAAATGAAGTATTCTTGTTGGGAGGCTCAGTGAGGTCGATGAGGCCACAAGCGGGAGAGGTCCTTCTCTAACCCAACAACATTTGGGGCCAAATGTTGTTATGAGAAACTTGCACGAGATGGAGCATACATCTTCCTGCCGCTCAGGACACTCCGTCTAGTCTGCAGCCAGGGTCGGCTTCAGTCACGGCTTCCTCCGCTATGTTATTAAAGCACACACGACCGCAGGCTAGCTTCCCGACTTCAGATATCCAATCAGCTGCGCGAAGACAGAGCCATTCTTCGCCCCTGAAGTCAGACCATCCGATAGCTAGCTATCCGAGGCATCGATCAATGGGACTCTCGGAGAAGAGATCTATTGCCGGATCTTCGTCCCAGGAGCAGCAAGCAGTGGAAAAAAAAGAGGACCGCTGCTCCTCAAGACTCAGGCAGCATCCCAGCTAATGCAAGACCAGCCTCCCGCAGACTCCAGTGTTGAGATGTCGGACGGTTCTGGGTTGGTCCGGTCAATTTAGGGGGCTGTGAATATTCGAAATTCGATTCGAAATTCGATTCGAACTTCATTATTCGATTCAATTCGATTCGAACATAGTAATTCGAATGTGTTCGAATCGACGATTGTTTGAAATGGGCCTACTTTTATCATAAACTCGCTCAGAAACCCTCAGATTTCCCATATTTATCACCCGTTGAAATTGATGAATTAAAGTGCGTATATTAATAACAACGCGATCTGGATCCATCATATGTTATACGTTATTTTGTCGCAAATGTCCCGTTGGTACACTCAAGTAATCACTAGATCAATGCATAACTTCGATCAACACTGTTCCGGTTTTTTTTGTGAGTAGACAGGCGGTTACAATACATCAAAGGTTTTTTGCCGACACTGGTCTGCGAATAAATTGTGGCAATGTAGATTACGCAGAGAAGAGTGCAAGTCACTCAAACGGTAATTTCAAAGCGATGCCGACAACTCACTGAACTATGTTGTTCACCAATAAGCATGTGAATGCTTAGGTAAGGATTCGATCATTTGATAGCCTGAATCGAGCGTCATTCTGTTCTGTGGAATTATACTCTTTAGAACGTTGTGTGACTTCATTCTTCGATATGGCATCAAACCAGCCTCAATCCGCGGTCCACAAATATTTTATGCATGATAAACTCGCAGAGACTTACACGTGTATTGAGTACAATGTTGTGTATAAAGCACACTCAACCGGCACGACGACACCCCTATGGAACCACCTTCTCAAGAAACACCCGGCGTTGCACGCAGAAGCTATTTCAGCGAAGGCTAGTAACGATGGTTATTTCTGAGTAACATGCGGAGGATTATTCTCACGAGGCGTTAACGAATGGGAATAACCTTCTCGTATTGCACGAAAAATAAACATCCTAGGCTACTACAGGAATGTGAATTATGGTGTTTATTATATTCTTCGACCTTTTTCTATGATAATTCGAACATGTACAGCGAGCATATAAAAAGGAAGTTATCCGAGGAGAAAAATTCCGCCCGACATCGTATTTCTTAACGACGAAATTCGATTCGCATTTCGATTCGAAATTCGATTTAGTTTTGCAAATTCGATTCGAAATTCGATTCGACAAAAATTTGTGATTCGCAGGGCCCTTGGTCAATTGTGCATGTACAAGAAGCCAGAAGTTTCTCTATGGGATGCTTGACTAGATCTGGGGTCAGCTCTCCGTTTGGAGAACCCTCTCTGTCCCGTTAACAGTCGGGGGTCGACTGTGTCTGTTGTGAGAAACCAGTTTGAGTTGGAACACACATCAAAACGTTCCTTCCACACTGCAGCCAGGGTCGGCGGCAGTTAGGGCTTCTTCTACTTACATGGAAGTGCATGAAAGAGGATTAGTCTAGAAATTTCTAAGCGGGATACTCTGCGAGATCTGGGGACAGATTGCGAGTGCAGAGCATTTTTTTGTCCTGTTAACAGTCGGGGACGACTGTTTTGTGTTGTAAGAAACTTCAATCAGGAGGAACATCCATCCTATGTGACTAGTCGAGATGCTTCTTCTGCACTTCAGCCGGGATCGGCTGTGGTTATAGCTTTCTCTTCTTCCATGGATATGCACGATAAGGGATAGATGCCTAGAAGTTTCTAACGGAATGCTTGGCAAGGTCTGGAGCAGTCTGCGAGCTGGAGAACCTTCTCCTTTCCATCAGCAGTCGGGGTTGACTGTTTTTGGTGCGAGAAACTTCAGTGAATTGGGACGCCCGTTCACAGCAGTCGGGGTTGACTTTTTGGTGCGAGAAACTTAAGTGAGTTGGGACACCCGTTCATGCTTGCGGTTCGGGACGCTTCTTCCACACTGCAGCCAGATTCAGTAGCAGCTATGGCATCTTCCCTTGCTTCATTAATGAAGCGTGTTGACCACAGACTAGTTATCTGACTTCGCAGGTTCGGGTTGATAGCTAGTCGTTTGAGACTAGTACTACTGTTTAACAGACTTTTAGTTAGTTTGTCTCCTGTGGTTGTTCATCTATATGTCATATACGAGCATATGATTCATCATCAATAAATTGCTAGCCTTTGGGTACCTGTAAGGCTGTCTAGTCAGCTAACTGGTATTCAGATGATTACATGCGGGATTTCATTGTTCGCGTGCATAATAAGTGTATTATTAGGCAGATGCATTATTGTATGTTATGGACCTTAGAAACAATGAATTATTTCGGGGGCGGTCTGTGACGAGTCTGTTAATCATAGCTCGTTCCATTTCTAAATCCAGGTATCCATTAATTTCAGCACCGAATCGAATATAACTTATCTATACATTCTCATATATTCACACGTGCCTGGGAGCATAGATATCGGATAGACCACGTCTGGGAGTGTTATTTATTGGAATTTATTGTACACCTGAATGGTTCGCCTGTGGGTTACCTTGGAAGTGTGTTTACTCTCCAGAGATCATCCATTGTGATTCTATTGGACATGTGTATGTTGTTTATATTCTACTCAAAGTACCAAATATTTGACACATCATTGTGAAATTTGCTTGTGACATATTTGCGATATTTTTGGTGGATATGATTGGGGAATGTATTGAGATGGTCCCCAGTGTTTACATTAGCTCTCTTGACAGGCAGACTTTTCATGACAGTCATGGAAAGCATGTACCCTTTGATTTTCATGATGTTTTCGTGTACTGTCTACATGTACATGTACATGACATGTGTTGGGTATTCAATCTTCACTTCAACACAAACCCTTGTGATTTAATGATTGAATATGGCAAATGCAAATTTAAGAAGACATTTGTCTGAAGCAGAAATGTGGCGGGCTGCACGGATGGTGGAGCAAGAGGCTACCCATCGTCAGGTTGGTGAATCCCTTGGTGTGCACCATACGGTGATCACCAGAGTCTGGACAAGATTTCAGCAGTATGGCTCACCAGTAAGACGGCATGGTGGTGGCAGAGACAAGGCAACATCTGCAGCTGAAGACCAGTTTTTGATCATTCAGGCCAGTAGGAACAGCTTTGCCACAGCAACCCAGCATTGCAGTGACCTTCAGAATGCATCCGGGGTAAACTATCCAGGCAAGGTTGCACGAAGGTGGTCTCCGAGAAGACCATGTATTTGCATTCTGCCGTCCCAGAACCACCGCCAGGCACGATGTGAATGGGCCATGGACCACATTGGATGGAGGACCAGAGAAGATTGGCGACCTGTCCTTTTTACAGTTGTGTCAAGGAACTGCCTAGACCGCATAGATTGGCGGTCTAGGGTATAGAGAAGACCAGGAGAGCGATTCCATGCAGCCAACATTGCAGAGAATGACCGCTATGGTGGAGGGTCAATCATGGTCTGGGGCGGCATCAGCAGGGAAAGACGTATAGAGCTCTGTGTCCTTGAATGTGGTACATTGACTGCACCACGGTAGATTGATGATGAGATCCTGTATGTCCACGCCAGATTGTATGCAGATGCAGTGGGTGATAGATTCATTCTGATGGACGATAATGCCCTTTGTTATGTTGCCCATGCTGTCGGGGAGTATCGAGGGATGGGATTGAGCATATGGACTGGCCAGCAAGATCCCCTGACCTCAATCCAATCGGACATGTCTGGATTGAGTTGCAGCTTGCAATTTCAGCCTGTCCAGTCCAGCCAAGAAGTGTCCAGGAGCTTGGTGCCATGCTGGTCCAAGAATGGAACAACATCCCATAAAGGACCACCAGGAACCTGATTAGGAGCATGAGAAGGCGTTGTCAAGCTGTAATTAACAGTAATGGGTCTCATGCTCAATATTGAACCCATACCAGTTCGCTCCGTCAACTTTCTGGCAAATTTGAAAAATTTTCTCTTGTACCAATAATATCCATTTTCCATGGTTATCATATTCAAAAGCTAAAAAATAATGTCAAACACAAATAAAATCTTAATTTCAGTACTTAAATCATTAAAGATATAATTAAATAAAAAATATATACACTTTTCATTACAATATTTCAACTAAAACCTAAAACAGGTAGTTGGATAGACTTGGTGCTTAGCAAACTTTGAGTAGTAAAAAATATTACCGGTTTGCGACCTATCTATGTTTGCCGACTCCGGTATACGTTACAAGCAGGCGCTATTAATTACCGGGATCGCCGCGATAGTCTTCGCTTCTGAAGTGGCGTTGAGCACCAATTTATTAATAATAATTAATATCTGCCTTTTCAACGAATATATATTGTTATTTGATTCCAGAGCACTCCCCTCTTTGTTTTTGAAGAAGATTCCTTCAAAAAGGGGAGTGGGGATTTTTTTAAATCTCCTCCGGCTTGATAAGTGTGTAACTATGAGTGAAGCTGTTTTGTCGGTAGATTATATCCTGGATACAGCTTGTATATTCTTGAATATGGCGTATGTTTGTGGGGGGTTAACCTCTCACTCTCAAATACGCCATCCTAATTTTTAGGACTTAGTCCGGACTAGCCTTAAAATTGGGAACTTATTACATCCAATTAGCATAGTCATTCATGCTAAGAATACGAAATTACTTGAATTTGGCTCCTTATTTATGATATGTCTTCTCTATTACTGTATAGAGAGACATACATGTAATTCCTTTTTAATTTAATTTCCTTTCACCCTGGACTGCAGGCTTGGGAACTATGTTGGTCTGCTAATTCTGAAGTCCCAGGCCCTTCGCCTTTTTTACGATTCAGCTAGTCTGGGCCATTGGTTTATAGTATAAAAACATGATAAATTTAAAGTAATTTGTATCTTTTTTATACTTACCAATGGCCCAGACAGGTATGGCCCTCCCATGAGTGGGCACCTCCCCGCTGAGTTATTATGTAGTACTCTCTTCTTCAAAGAATGATGTTGGCGCCAATTCCGGTCACTTCCTGCTGCGCATGCATGGAGAGTAAAAGTATGGAGGACCAGATAGGACTTTTAATTTTCAGTTTAGCAAGCAAATTTTGGGGATTGGGGGGTTCAAAATTTGTGTTTGGCCCTTGATAACTCTGAGTTTGCACCAGCTAGTCTGGGCCATTGGTAAGTATAAAAAATATACAAATTACTTTAAATTTATCATTTTTTGACTTTCAAATTATATTGTGTTACTTTTCTGATTCCATTCACTGAATGAGGTTGGCATCTGTGGACAGAAAGTAAAGCGGGTTCCATAATTAGCATAAAATTAATATCAGTAGTATGGCTTACACATCAATCATCTTAACCCTTTACCCAACGTAATGGCCAAAACAGTGCTATTCTCAAAAATCGCCGATATAATTTTCATTATTTTTTCATCTCAAAAACAAAGGTTATGACCCCTCATTCGAACGAGCTTATCAAGCTCGTTCCAATGAGGGGATCATAACCTATGTTTTTGAGACAAAAAATGAGTTATTCAAGAATCTTTTTTACAAGTGTCGTCTGCTTTTCATGTTAGGTAAAGGATTAACACTAACAGGCCTGTTTCCAGATATTTTTCCCATCCCACATCCTGTAAGTCTAGTGACGAAATAGTGGTTTGTAGACAGGTCTTGACCACTTTCAACAGGATGATTTCATCACTGTTGAAGTCAAATCAGTAGCATGTCAAAGTCAGAAAAAGGCACTTTTTTTTTAGTAAAACTCCCTAATTTTGAAGAATACATGTTATGAAATTGTTAAAAGTAAATTCTTGACCTGACTTCGCTTACAAATTAGTTAATTACTTATTTGTTTATTACTGTCATCATTCTCCATTTTGTAAGCTCGCTAAATTGTATGTTTTTATTGAATAAGCCTATTAATTGTACATAGTTTACCACACCTTCAGTACAAATTTGACTTGTTAATTGCATATAGGTTATAGAGTAAACTCCAGTTAACTCAATAAATATTCTTGTAATCTGTCGAACAAGTACTTCGGCATCCACTGAATTCCCAACAGTTATAGACTTTTTTTAAACTTAATATATTGCATTCGGCTGTTTGAAGAACCATGTTAGCTTCTCCAGTGCAGTTGTGTATTTTGCATTACAATCCATTTAACAGTGCATCCTAATGTAAAATTTGCAAATTTTAGCTTACCTCCCCCAAAAGTATTGAATCATCAGCTGTTAGAATGCAAGATCATTATCCATGATAAAAGTTTAATTAACCATTTTGTTACAATTTTTTGGAGAGTGCATAAAGTTCTACATGAAAGTATTGTTTGATTTCAGTTGAATGTGAAACAGGCCCAAAGAGTATAAAACTGTTATTGTGAACTAGCACTTGGTAGTCAAATCCTGAATAAATGGTTTCTGACAATGCAGCAGTGTGATCCCAATTCTGGCTTGGTCCATTTGGTAACTCCGCCTGACAAAATGTCCGCGGAGCCTTTCCGATGCTAAGTTGTCCGGCATGGATAACCACACATGCAAACATGTTTAAAAAACTCTATGTGGCAAAATATGTGCTCTCATTGCATGTTCTGAAATTAGACACAAAAGTTATGGATACCATGTTCTCACGAGAGGTACAATATGTGACTATCCGTTAACATATAGGTACATTGTGTAGCTAAGAATGGTAGCAACAGAGTGTTATGGACTTAGTTAGCCACACAATGTATCATTCATTGGTCCATCCATCCATCTGTCATCAACATTTTGTTTGTCTGGGCAATAATTTCTTAACCTCTGAATAATTTTTAATGAAACTTCATAACAGTATGTAATATCAAAAGACAGTGTGTCGTGAATTATAATATGGTATGTGCCCTCAAGGTCAAGGTCACAGGCCCTATGATAAGGTGACATTTCGAAAAACTTTGACATTTGTTTGCCTGGGCCATAATTTCTTAACTACTGAACATAAGCTCCACCTGGCAGAATGTTGGGTGGAGCTTTTCTAATGCTGAGTTGCCCATCATCTGTCTGTCTATCCATCCAAGCAAACAAATCAGGTTTATGTGTCTAGTTTTGGTACACAGCACTGTTATGTGTCTATCCTGGTTTATGTGTCTAAAAATGTGAGTTATGTGGCTAAAATGGTTTTTATGTGGCTAAAACGTGGAGTGGGTATTGTATTTTCAGGGATTTTATGTTAGGGTTAGGGTCAGTAAGCTGAAATGGTTAGGGTTTGTTACCACCCAGAAATTAGACTTTTTAGTGGTTGTTCATGCATTTTAAATTCCCCAAATATTTTAGCCACATAAACCTGATTTGTAGGAGCATCCATCCGTCTGCCCATCCATCTGTTTGTCTGTTGTCAACATTTTGCTTGTCCGGTCCCATATAATTTGATCTCATCGGCAGATCTTGTTCATACTTGGTACAATTATTGCTCATGACTCAAAGGTGTGTTGCGACTTTGATCCAAGGTCATATCCTCAAGGTCAAGGTCACAGATAGTAAAACTTGGATATTGTCGAGCCCGGTTAGTCCTTGGATGGGTAACCATCTGAGCGATCAATTCGGACTCCCGCGTTGTGTTCTTGGGCAAGGCACTTAACCCTGATTGTCCACATGGGGGCACGATGACTCCGTGTACTGCACGTCGATGGTGTGCATGTCTTCAATCAATCTAACCCTGCCTGTGCTGCAGTGCGGAGTTACAATGTTGGGGAGCTAGCAGCTGCTTGTCGTTGCTCATTGGTTCTCTCTGGGTTCTCCACCCATAAAACTGTCACCGACATGATATGACCTTGGCTGTTAATGTGTCGTTAAACCCTAATAAATAAATAAATAATGTTGACAGGCTTTGGATTTTTAGCTCACCTGACTTTCAGTCAGGAGAGCTATAGTGATCACTCACCGTCCGTCGTCCGTCGTCCGTGAACATGGTGTTTGCGTCTTCTCCTCCCAAAATGCTGAACCAATTTAATTGATATTTGAGATAATAGTTTGTTATGACATCGCAATTTTATTTTAGTTGCCTCGCCCGTGGTTAGGGCCACACCCAAAAAGTGTGCTGAAATCTTAAAAAATCTTCTTCTCATGAACCAGCAGTAGCAGAGACTTGATATTTGGTGTGCAGCTTCCTTTTGAGGTGTAGACTCAGATTTGTTCAAGAGAAGTTTGTGGGGCTATACTTGGCGTCGTAATGGGAGGGGTAAGAATATTTGCCCCGCCCAAAATTTCTATTTTCCAAACCGAGAGGCAAATTTTTACCAAATTTGATATGAGGGCTTATTGGGTCATAAGTATAATTTATGCCAAAAATTTTTTTCCCGTCGCCCCATGGGGACCGCAGGAGCTAAAAATAGAAAAAAATTAAAACGCCCATATCTCCAAAAGTACACGGCACTGAGAATTCTTATTTGTTGTGAAGCTTCCTTAGGACCAACAGAATGGAATGGTAAAAAAAAATTGCCATCGGTTTTATCATGGGGTACTTTTTGGGGACTTTGAAAAAGTGCTGAGTCAGCATTTTTTAACACTGTGGGTAATGGGAAAAACATATAAGACTACTTTTCTCCCAAACCACTGCTCCAAAAGCTTTAAAATTTCACATATAACATCCTTGGAAGATTGTTTCACATGTTTATTGAAATCAATTGCCTGGGTCGATATTTGGGCTCTCTATGGGAGCCCAAATGTTTAAATTAGTGCAGTATGAGGAGTATTTTTTAAAACTCTTCTTCTTCAGATCTGGCAATAAGAATGTTTTGATATTTGGTATGCAGCATCCTTAGGGGGGTGAGATTCAAATTGTTTGAAGCCAAGTCCCCAGGTTCATATTCAGGCTGAAAATTTGGGGTCCCGTTGCGGACTTAGAAATTTTGGACCAATATCCGAAAAAAATTTTTTTTGTTTTTTCTGCGTTTTGGTCAATTTTAAGACAAAAAAAAAAAAAAAAAAATTTTCCCCTGAAAATTTGGGGTCCAGGTGGGACTTGAAAATTGTGGACCAAAATCCGAAAAAAAAATTTTTTTTGTTTTTTCTGCGTTTTGGTCAATTTTAAGACAAAAAAATTTTTTTTTTTTCCCCCCTGAAAATTTGGGGTCCGGGTGGGACTTGGAACATTTTGGACCAAAATCCAAAAAAAATCTTTTGGTTTTTTATGCATTTCTGTCAATTTTAAGACAAAAAAATTTTTTTTTTTTTCCCCTGAAAATTTGGGGTCCGGGTGGGACTTATAAAATTTTGGACCAAAATCCGAAAAAAATTTTTTTGTTTTTTATGCATTTCTGTCAATTTTAAGACAAAAATTTTTTTTTTTTCTTCCCCTGAAAATTTGGGGTCCGGGTGGGATTAAGAAAATTTTGGACCAAAATCCAGAATTTTTTTTTTTTGTTTTTTTATACGTTTCTGTCAATTTTAAGACAAAAAAAAAAAATTTTCCCCTGAAAATTTGGGGTCCGGGTGGGACTTAGAACATTTTGGACCAAAATCCGAAAAAAATTTTTTTGTTTTTTATGCATTTCTGTCAATTTTAAGACAAAAAATTTTTTTTTTTTTTTCCCCTGAAAATTTGGGGTCCGGGTGGGACTTATAAAATTTTGGACCAAAATCCGAAAAAAATTTTTTTTGTTTTTTATGCATTTCTGTCAATTTTAAGACAAAAATTTTTTTTTTCTTCCCCTGAAAATTTGGGGTCCGGGTGGGACTTAGAAAATTTTGGACCAAAATCCGGAATTTTTTTTTTGGGGTTTTTTATGCGTTTCTGTCAATTTTAAGACAAAAAAAAAAAAAATTTTCCCCTGAAAATTTGGGGTCCGGGTGGGACTTGGAACATTTTGGACCAAAATCCGAAAAAAATTTTTTTTGTTTTTTATGCATTTCTGTCAATTTTAAGACAAAAAATTTTTTTTTTTTTTTCCCCCCCTGAAAATTTGGGGTCCGGGTGGGACTTATAAAATTTTGGACCAAAATCCGAAAAAAATTTTCTTTTTGTGTTTTTCTGCGTTTTGGTCAATTTTAAAGACAAAAAAAATTTTTTTTTTTTTTCCCCTGAAAATTTGGGGTCCGGGTGGGACATAGAAAATTTTGGACCAAAATCCGGAAATTTTTTTTTTTTGTTTTTCATTTATTTCTGTCAATTTTAAGACAAAAAAAAAAAAAAAATTTCCACCTGAAAATTTGGGGTCCGGGTGGGACTTAGAAAATTTTGGACCAAAATCCGGAATTTTTTGTTTGTTTGTTTTTTTATGCGTTTCTGTCAATTTTAAGACAAAAATTTTTTTTTTTTTTTACCCTGAAAATTTGGGGTGGGTCTTAGAAAATTTGGGACCAAAATCTGGAATTTATGTGTTTTTGTTTTTTATGCGTTTTAAGAAGAAGAAAAAAATTTAGGCTGAAAGTATTTTGTTTGGGAAAAAAAAATCTGTTTTTTATGTGTTTATCTCAATTTTGGGACGTAAAAAGTGCAGGAACTGAAAATAAAAGGGAAAAATCCTGTGTATTGTGTGGGCACAATCGCTTCATCTAGTTGGTATATGCTTTTCTTAGGAGCGGCATATGCAGCTTATTCAAGTCAAGTCCCTGGTTTGATATTTAGACTACCATGTCAGGTGAATGCCTTCAGGCCCCCTGGGGCCTCTTGTTTTAGCTCACCTGAGCAAAGCTCAAGGGGAGCTTTACTTATCACTTTCCATCCGTCGTCCATCCGTCATCGTCCGTCCTGCATAAACTTTACATTATCGACTTCTCCTCACAAACTCCTGGACCAAATTGAACCAAATTTGGTGTGCATATTTCTCATCATATGTCAATTCAAGTTTGTTCAAATAAAGTTGCCACGTCCACAAGGGGCATAACTATGATAGCACCCATAAATTTTTTCAAAAATTCAAAAAAATCTTCTTCAGATCCACCAGTCAGAATCTTTTCATATTTGTTATACAACATCTCTAGGGGGTCAGAGTCAAGTTTGTTCAAATATAGTCTCTGGGTTAAGATCTGGGCTCTCTGTTGGAGCCTGAATTTTAACTTGGTGCAATATGTGGAATATTCTTTAAAAATCTTCTTCTTCAGATCCACCAATTAAAATCTTCTGATATTTAGTATACAACATCTCTAGGAGGGTCAGATTCAAGTTTGTTCAAATAGGGTCCCTGAGATAGTATTTGGGCTCTCTGTTGGATCCCAAAGTTTAACAATTTGAGGAAATTTCTTTAAAAATCTTCTTCTTCAGATCCACCAGTCAGAATCCTTTAATATTTTTTGCCTGAAAATTTTGGGTCCGGTTCGGGCTGCATTTTGTTCAATTTTGAGATGAGAAAAAAAAAAATTTTTATAGCCTGAAAATCTTGGGGCCGGCCACGGTATCTATAAATTCCTAGTAAATGGTATGTGATCCCCATGAAGTGCATTCAAGCCAATCAATGCCAATAAACGGCTATTGAACCTGTGTTAATTTTTTTTTTACAAAACCCTCTACCCCAGTATGGTCTGCCTTTTAACTTCTTGTTTAATCAGCCCATACAAGGGTTGAAGGGTTTGTAAAAATTCAAACAATTCTACTCATGAGAACAAATACTGCTGTGTGCAAAACTACAATATTATTACAGATAATATAACAATTAATAACATGATTTTGGAGGACACTTCAGGTTCTTGATGGCCCATCTGGAATGATTAATAGCTTGACTCACCCCAGGTTGACCAGACATTGTAAATTTACTTTTTGTGAGGGTTCAAGATCAAAGGCAGGCCTTAAGCCACTTCTGTTTTACCCTTCAGAGTGTCTGATATACTGGCGATGTCGAAAACAACTGAAACTAGGCACGCAAAAAATGCTTATGTGGGATTAAAATTGTGAGAGCTGTTGGCACACAAAAAAATTGCTTGCGTCGGTTCCATCAGTGTGTTGATCCATAAAACAGATAGGTTTTGATACTTAAATATTTAAGAAAAAAAAAAGTGTAATGCCTTTTAGAGGTTAATTCTAAGAAAAATAGTCAATAGCTATAAGAATGCACTAGTTATGTTGCAAACAAAAGTCAAAGTTATATGTTTTCATGGATGGTTGAATTATATGACATTTTGATATTTCTGCATTTGATCAAAAGAAATTTGATGAAACAGTACTTGCATTTGATGACAACATACTGATACTGCCTTGACTCCTAACTCCATGAATCTCTCACAAGTTGTACATAGCCTCCTCCTTTGATACTAACATAGTTCCTGTGGGCCTTGAATTAAAGAACAGGCTTGAATTTGACTATGGGCCTTTCAAGGCCTTGAAATCTGAGAAAATGCATCAGGAGGCCATGAAAAACTTCATATTTGCCTGAAATAAAAACTTGAATCAAGTGCATAATCCTCATAACTATATAGTTTTATATGCAGAAGTTCACATATATGTAGGCATAGTCCAAAGTAGGGCCATCTGGGCAATACCTACTCTTCCCACTTCTGTTAAAAATAAGTGGGAGGAAGGGGTAACAAGCAAAGGATCCCGTTAAGACTAGTGAAGGCAGAGACTTGAAAAAGTCTTTGAATTTGGCTACTAAACGGCCTTGAAAAATGCTGATAAATGTCACGAATCGTCCTTTAATAAATAGCCTTGAATTTTAACAGTCCTTTCCCATAGGAACCCAGTACTAAGCACTAAAGAGTCACTTGAAACTGATTACTGTATTACGGCAAAAAGAAGCCCACCTACAATCTTTACAGACTTTTGTTTCATAAGAGTTCCCTACATGTAAATAACCCCAGTCCCTGACTTTATAATGATAATATCAATGAAAGCCATGGTGATAAGCTGTTACAATGAAAAAGAACCCTTACCCAATGCATATCATATCTAAATTTGTTATTATTTTTTTTTTTTTCAAATGCTTCAAAAATACCTAGAAAATCATATCATGTGACCCCTCTCATTGGAATGAACTTGATGAGCTTGTTAGCTCACCTGACTTTCAGTCAGGAGAGCTATAGTGATCACTCACCGTCCGTCGTCCTGCGTCCGTCGTCCGTGAACATGGTGTTTGCGTCTTCTCCTCCCAAACCGCTGAACCAATTTAATTGATATTTGAGATAATAGTTTGTTATGACATCGCAATTTGATTTTGTTCAAATCAAGTTGCCTCGCCCGTGGGTAGGGCCACACCCAAAAAGTGTGCTGAAATCTTAAAAAATCTTCTTCTCATGAACCAGCAGTAGCAGAGACTTGATATTTGGTGTGCAGCTTCCTTTTGAGGTGTAGACTCAGATTTGTTCAAGAGAAGTTTGTGGGGCTATACTTGGCGTTGTTATGGGAGGGGCAAAATTTTTGGCCCCGCCCAAAATTTCTATTTTCCAAACCGAGAGGCTGATTTGAACCAAATTTTATGTGAGGGCTTAGTGGGTCATAAGTACCTAATTTATGCTGATTTTTTTTTTCCCGTAGCCCCATGGGAACCGCAGGAGCTAAAAATAGAAAAAAATTAAAACGCCCATATCTCCAAAACTGCACGGCACCGAGAATTTTTATTTGGTGTGAAGCTTCCTTAGGACCAACAGAAAGAATTGGTAAAAAAAAATTGCCATCGGTTTAATCATAGGGTACAGTTTCGGGACTTTTGAAAAAGTGCTGAGTCAGCACTTTTTAACACTGTAGGCAATGGGAAAAACATTAAAAAATCTTCTTCTCCAGATCCAGCAGGCAGAATCTTTTGATATTTGGTATGCAACATTGGAAGGTGGATCTGATTCAAGTTTGTTCAAATCGGCCCCCTGGGTTCATATTTGGGCTCAGTATAGGAGCCCGATTTTGAACTTAGTGCATTTCAGGCAAATTTCTTAAAAAATCTTCTTCTCCAGATCCAGCAGGCAGAATGTTTTGATATTTGGTATGCAACATTGTGGGGTGGATCTGATTCAAGTTTTTTCAAATCGGCCCCCTGGGTTTATATTTGGGCTCAGTATAGGAGCCCAAATTTGAACTTACTGCATTTCAGGCAAATTTCTTTGAAAATCTTCTTCTCCAGATCCAGCAGGCAGAATCTTTTGATATTTGGTATGCAACATTGTGGGGTGGATCTGATTCAAGTTTGTTCAAATCGGCCCCTTGGGTTTATATTTGGGCTCAGTATAGGAGCCCAAATTTGAACTTAGTGCATTTCAGGCAAATGTCTTTGAAAATCTTCTTCTCAAGATCCAGCAGGCAGAATCTTTTGATATTGGGTATGCAACATTGTGGGGTGGATCTGATTCCAGTTTGTTCAAATCGGCCCCTTGGGTTTATATTTGGGCTCAGTATAGGAGCCCAAATTTGAACTTAGTGCATTTCAGGCAAATTTCTTTGAAAATCTTCTTCTCAAGATCCAGCAGGCAGAACTTGTGATATTTGGTATGCAGCATCCTTCGGGGGGTGAGACTCAAGTTTGTCCAAGCCATGTCCCTAGGTCCATATTTGGGCTCACTGTGGGAGCTTGAATTGTAACTTTGTTCGAAATGAGGAATTTTCTTAAAAAATCTTCTTCTTCAGATCCAGCAGTCAGAATGGTTTGATATGTGGTGAGTAGCATCCTTGGGGGGGAGGGGGGATTCAAGTGTGTTAAAGCCAAGTCCATGGGTCCATATTTAGGCTCCCTGTGGGAGCCCAAATTATAACTTAGTCAATATGAGGAATTTTTCTTTAAAAATCTTCTTCTTCAGATTCAGCAGTTGGAATGTTTTGATGTTTGGCATGGAGCAACCTTAGGGGGCTGAGATTCAAGTTTGTTCAAGCCAAGTCCCTTGGTTCATATTTGGGCTCACTATGGGAGCCTGAATGACAACTTAGTTCAAAATGAGGAATTTTCTTTAAAAATCTTCAGATCCAGCAGATGAATGCTTTTGATATTTTTTATGCAGCATCCTTAGGGGGGGTAAGATTCAAGTTTGTTCAAGCCATGTCCCTAGGTCCATATTTGGGCCGATTGTGGGAGCTCGAATTGTAACTTGGTTCAAAATGAGGAATTTTCTTTAAAAATCTTCTTCTTCAGATCCAGCAGTCGGAATGTTATGATATTTGGTGTGCAGAATCCTTAGGGGTGTGAGATTCAGGTTTGTTAAAGCCAAGTCCCTGGGTTCATATATGGGTTCCCTGTGGGAGCCCGAATTATGACTTAGTTCAATATGAGGAATATTCTTTAAAAATCTTTTTTTAGATCCACTGGTCAGAATATTTGGATATTTGGTTTCAGCTTTTCTTAGGAGGAGCAGATGCAACTTGTGGAAATCAATTCTCTGGGTTGATATTTAGGCTACCATGTCAGGTGAGCGCTCTCAGGCCCCCTGGGGCCTCTTGTTCCAGTGAGGGTTCACATGATATGATTTAGTTGAAATGGTTTTAAAAAAAATTTGTTTCAACTTTTCAGTTTGTAAATTATGCAGACACATGTGACCAATTCGATAGGTAAAGGGTTATGGGATTGACTGTGTTGTCTAACTTTGTGTCAACTTTGCATCCAGATTTTCCTGCAGGCTAATCCTCTTGAAAATAATCCCACCCACATTCTTTTGCCCTCTTTCACTTCACACGCTCCCTGATGTTATATGTACTTGTTCTAATGAAGTTTATGAGGGTAAACTGAGATGTAAGTTTTGGTCTTCTTTATTTCAGGTAGTGAAAATAATTCACTGTATGTATACTATAAAGGTCTTTCAAAACAGCTCATGACATATAAGTTTGAACCCGTTCGGAGTGTTCTGGTAAGTCCTGTTATGACAGCCAATAAGTTTTATTTTTAGCTTACCTGGCCCTAAGGGCCACATGAGCTATCACCATCACTTGGCATCCGTTGACACCGGTAAACATTTCACAATTTCATCTTCTCTTGAACTGCTTGGTGGATGTGAACCAAACTTGGCAGGAATGGCCTATGGGAGGTCCTCTACAAACGATCCTCATTTTGTTTCCGTTGGATGAAAAACATGGCCACCAGAGGCATTCTTTGATTCTGAGTGGTCAATTTTTAGCTCACCTTAACAAAGTCAAGCTCAGCTTATCTAATCGCTCTCTGTCCATCCATCCACCCATCCGTCCATCTATCCGTCGTCCGTCAACACCAGGTTTTGGTCTTCACCCAAACCACTGGTCCAATTAATGTGAGTGATGGCCCCGAATGGGTATTGCATTTTTGTTCAACTCAACATGCCTAGCCCCATAGGGAGGGAAGGGGGAAAATGCTCCAAAATATTTTTAAAATCTTCTAATCTTCTCATGAACCAGTGGGTACAGTGACTTGATATTTGTTACGGAACGTTCTTTTGAAGTGTAGAACAAGTTTGTTCAAACAAAGTTCGTGAAGCAATATTTGGCTTTGTAATGGGAGAGGTAAGATTTTTGGCCCCCACCTCGTGCAAAAAAACCCAGGGGCTGAAAATAGAAATATTTTCAAACACCCATATTTCCCTAGCCACACGGAACAGAGAACTATTATTTGGTATGAAGCATCCTCAGGACCAGTAGAATTGAATGGTAAACAAACAGATTCAAGTTTGTTCAATTCAAGTCCAAATGTTTTGAAACTTCACATGATCGATGACTCGGACACCCTCTACCAACAATCCTCATTTAATGTTGATCGGGTTGCAAACATGGCCACACTTGTGGCACATTGTTACTATGGGAAGTCATATTTTCATCTTCTTATCTGAAACTACTACTTGGCCAATGTGAACCAAACTTGGCACACCACCTGCGGCAACTGTGTTGTGTCCTTGGGCAAGACACTTCACCCCCATTGCCCATGTGGGGGCACAGTGACGTGTACTAAGAAGTACTGCACGTCGATGGTGCACTTGTCTTCAACCAATGCTAATCCTGCTTGTATGGAGTTAGTATGTTGGGGAGCTGACATTTGCTCGCCATTGCTCGATGGTTCTCTCCGGGTACTCCGGCTTCCTCCACCCGTAAAACTGTCACGGTCATGGTTAGCCATTGTGCAGAAATATGTGACCTTAAACCCCAATAAATAAATAATAAATACTTGGCACAAATAATAATGTATGGAATGTCCTCTGAAAACAGTCATCATTTTCTTTCTCTCAGATGAAGGAGCACGGCTGCATTCTTTGATTCTGATTAGAATAATTGAGGGATATGTAGTTCTTCCAGGTGAGTGATTACAGGCTCTTTAGAGCCTCTTGTAATATTAACATCTTGTGGGTTGTTTTCATCAGGGTTAGCAAATTCCAATATTTTCAGATGTCCACTTTCATGTTTCTGAAATCTGGTGATGCAATCTAATCATTGGTATTGTAAAATACACGGCTCATTTTGCATTGCATAAGCATTCAAAGCGTTATGCTTGAATGATTTTAGTGGGCTCCAGAGGGGTTTGAAATTTGACACCGAACCCAATAGAGAATTTACTATTTGTTTAAATGAATTGTGTGCCACATATGACAGAGCTGATTGTTTGTGAACTTTAGCTAGACGTAAATATGAGGACATATGATTACATATGATTTATGTTCAAATAAGTACCCACCAAGCCAATTGAGGTCTTATGGGGGTTGGGGGGTTTGTATTAGGCATTTTTTATATATTTATTTATTTTTTTTATTGTTGAGAACAAGATTTGGAAGATTTGAATGATTGTATGCAAAAAAATTAACTTTTTGGGACATAAGGTAAGAAGTGTATCTTTGGAACATAGGGTAAGAAGTGTAAACAAGGCTTATGCTGGCAGAACATATGTCTTGAGAAATATATTGGCATTGTGCATCAGAGATGATGTTTCTTGAAGTATGATTGAATTCTGAATTTTCATGGGAAGGCTGGTTTTCCCATGTTCATATATTGCAGAGATGTTGCTGCACCCATTCCATGTGAGTAAAAACTACATGTTCACTATTTTTACCTTGGCAGCCTTTAGCACAAGATCCCCAATTTGCCAAATTGCAGGATCAGTTTTGCTTGATTTCCGAGAGTCTAACTGGATGTTCACCTCAGACATATTGGGTTTCTTGTGATATATCTAAGTAGCAAATCAGAGACATCTGCAATCACTTGCACCTTTTCCTGGACATTGTGGCTCATATTTTGTTCTAATCAGGACAAATTGTGATATAGCACCAGAAGAATGTTCCAAGTCTGTTTGTTGCAAAAGCAAGCTGTTATCCAGGAACCCATTGGACAGGGGTTTGTGTCTATGTTTCAAGAGTGGATTGAAATATGTTGTAGCTTGTGGACATTGTCATGGAGAAGGAAATGGCTGTAAAAATTCAAAGAGGGGAAGAATAAAATACCCTGTAAAAATTCAAAGAGGGGAAGAATAAAATACCCTATAAAGTCACGGGTCAAAACAGAACAGTTGCATGACCTTTGCCTCTTTCCGAAAAGGGTTTGACATGGAACATGAACAAATTATTTATAGATTTTGGATTATGAATCAACTGTTCATTGCCTTAAAATGGGTATTAGGTCCCAGGAAAATGAAACTCCATTGTTTGTGGCGATGTGATCTGGCTTTGATTGATAATACTACTTTTTAGCTCACCTGAGCGAAGCTCAAGGGGAGCTTTACTAATCACTTTCTGTCCGTCGTCCGGCGTCCGTCGTCCGTCGTCGTCCGTCCGGCGTTAACTTTACATTATCGACTTCTCCTCCTAAACCACTAGCCCAATTTTATTCAAATGTTGGCTAAATGTTTATTACCTAATGCCAATTCAGATTTGTTCAAATGAAGTTGCCCCTCCTCCTGGGTGGTGCCACGCCCCCAAGGGGCACCAAAATCTTTGTAAATCTTCTTCTCATGAACCAGCAGTAGCAGAGACTTGATATTTGGCGTGCAGCTTCCTTTTGAGGTGTAGACTCAGATTTGTTCAAGAGAAGTTTGTGGGGCTATACTTGGCGTCGTTATGAGAGGGGCAAAATTTTTTGCCCCGCCCAAAATTTCTATTTTCCAAACCGAGAGGCTGATTTGAACCAAATTTTATGTGAGGGCTTATTGGGTCATGAGTACTTGATTTATGCAAAAAAAAATTTTCCCGCAGCCCCGTGGGAACCGCAGGAGCTAAAAATAGAAAAAAATTAAAACGCCCATATCTCCAAAACTGCACGGCACTGAGAATTTTTATTTGGTGTGCAGCTTCCTTAGGACCAACAGAAAGGATTGGTAAAAAAAAATTGCCATCGGTTTTATCATAGGGTACAGTTTCGGGACTTTGAAAAAGTGCTGAGTCAGCACTTTTTAACACTGTAGGCAATGGGAAAAACATTAAAAAATCTTCTTCTCCAGATCCAGCAGGCAGAATCTTTTGATATTTGGTATGCAACATTGTAGGGTGGATCTGATTCAAGTTTGTTCAAATCGGCCCCCTGGGTTCATATTTGGGCTCAGTATAGGAGCCCGATTTCGAACTTAGTGCATTTCAGGCAAATTTCTTAAAAAATCTTCTTCTCCAGAACCAGCAGGCAGAATCTTTTGATATTTGGTATGCAACATTGTGGGGTGGATCTGATTCAAGTTTGTTCAAATCGGCTCCCTAGATTCATATTTGGGCTCACTATAGGAGCTCGAATTCGAATTTAGTGCATTTCAGGCAAATTTCTTCAAAAATCTTCTTCTCCAGATCCAGCAGGCAGAATCTTTTGATATTTGGTATGCAACGTTGCGGGGTAGATCTGATTCAAGTTTGTTCAAATCGGCCCCCTGGATTCATATTTAGGCTTACTATAGAAGCCCAAATTCGAACTTAGTGCATTTCAGGCAAATTTCTTAAAAAATCTTCTTCTCCAGATCCAGCAGGCAGAATGTTTTCATATTTGGTAAGCAACATTGTGGGGTGGATCTGATTCAAGATTGTTCAAATCGGCCCCCTGGGTTAATATTTGGGCTCAGTATAGGAGCCCGATTTCGAACTTAGTGCATTTCAGGCAAATTTCTTAAAAAATCTTCTTCTCCAGATCCAGCAGGCAGAATCTTTTGATATTTGGTATGCAACATTGTAGGGTGGATCTGATTCAAGTTTGTTCAAATTGGCCCCCTGGGTTCATATTTGGGCTCAGTATAGGAGCCCGATTTCGAACTTAGTGCATTTAGGCAAATTTCTTAAAAAATCTTCTTCTCCAGATCCAGAAGGCAGAATCTTTTGATATTTGGTATGCAACATTGTGGGGTGGATCTGATTCAAGTTTGTTCAAATCGGCTTCCTAGATTCATATTTGGGCTCACTATAGAAGCTCGAATTTGAACTTTGTGCATTTCATGCAAATTTCTTAAAAAATCATCTTCTGCAGATCCAGCAGGCAGAATCTTTTGATATTTGGTATGCAACATTGCGGGGTGGATCTGATTCAAGTTTGTTCAAATCGGCTCCCTGGATTCATATTTGGGCTCACTATAGAAGCTCGAATTCAAACTTAGTGCATTTCGGGCAAATTTCTTCAAAAATCTTCTTCTCCAGATCCAGCAGGCAGAATCTTTTGATATTTGGTATGCAACATTGCGGGGTGGATCTGATTCAAGTTTGTTCAAATCGGCCCCCTGGATTCATATTTGGGCTTAATATAGAAGCCCGAATTCGCACTTAGTGCATTTCGGGCAAATTTATTAAAAAATCTTCTTCTCCAGATCCAGCAGGCAGAATCTTTTGATATTTGGTATGCAACATTGTGGGGTGGATCTGATTCAAGTTTGTTCAAATCGGCTTCCTAGATTCATATTTGGGCTCACTATAGAAGCTCGAATTCGAACTTAGTGCATTTCAGGCAAATTTCTTAAAAAATCATCTTCTCCAGATCCAGCAGGCAGAATTTTTTGATATTTGGTATGCAACATTGCAGGGTGGATCTGATTCAAGTTTGTTCAAATCGGCCCCCTGGATTCATATTTGGGCTCACTATAGAAGCTCGAATTCAAACTTAGTGCATTTCGGGCAAATTTCTTCAAAAATCTTCTTCTCCAGATCCAGCAAGCAGAATCTTTTGATATTTGGTATGCAACATTGCGGGGTGGATCTGATTCAAGTTTGTTCAAATCGGCCCCCTGGATTCATATTTGGGCTTAATATAGAAGCCCGAATTCGCACTTAGTGCATTTCGGGCAAATTTTTTAAAAATCTTCTTCTCCAGATCCAGCAGGCAGAATCTTTTGATATTTGGTATGCAACATTGTGGGGTGGACCTGATTCAAGTTTGTTCAAATCGGCTTCCTAGTTTCATATTTGGGCTCACTATAGAAGCTCGAATTCGAACTTAGTGCATTTCAGGCAAATTTCTTAAAAAATCTTCTTCTCCAGATCCAGCTTCAGAATCTTTTCATAATTGGTAAGCAGCATTGTGGGGTGGATCTGATTCAAGTTTGTTCAAATCGGCCCCCTGGGTTTATATTTGGGCTCCGTATAGGAGCCCAAATTTTAACTTAGTGCATTTCAGGCATATTTCTTAAAAAATCTTCTTCTCCAGATCCAGCAGGCAGAATCTTTTGATATTTGGTATGCAACATCAGGCATTCCGCCGGGCAGTTTTTCGGTCCGGTAAACGGACCCATTCCCCCAAAATCAAGCAGCAATTTTTCCCCCAGAAGTTGAGTTTTTTCCTCTATACGTTTTTCTTAAATGTATTCAATAATGCCGAAAAACTGCCCGGCGGAATGCCTGAATGTGGTATCAACATATTTAAATCCCTCATATTTCGGAAGTAAATGAACAAATGTCAGGGCCAGTCTGTGACATCGACAGTTTATGTATATTGAAAACGGCGACAGATGCCTGATTCTACGCTGAAGTCCCGTCCTTTCCCCCGACATCGCGTTTGTACCGTCCAAAGCTACAAAACGAACTTGCTCAATATCAATTTGTTTTTCTGTCAAAGCATTGCAAATTACATCCGTCAAAGTCCCAGCGTCCGTTTTCTGCAATTGCTTAACAGCTATTAATCTTTCGACGACTTTGTCACCTGAAATCCAGCGATGTTTTGACCAGTAGAAAGAGGGAAATAGACAAATATTCACTTTCAAAACCCACCAGAACGCGCCATTGGAGTCTAGAATTTAAAAATTTTCCTGGGGGAGAACCCCCTTCCGACCCCCGTTTAATCCTCGTGCCTTCGGTGGTCGGAACAGAGGCCTGCGGCATCTGTTAGCTATGCCCCCATATATAACTCGCCCCCCCCCCCCCCCCCCCCATTTTATCCTGGCTATGCGCCTGCCATAACCACAGTCATACAGTGGCTACACCATCCCCACCCTACTCGAGCTGGGCTAATTTCAGTTTAGGGGGAGGGGGGCCCAGAGAACGAGGAATTCTGCCATTTTCCCACGAACTAGTAGTTCGCGGGAAAATGGCGGAATTCCTTGTTCTCTGGGCCCCCACTAAACTGAAATTATAGATCCGCCACTGGTAAGTGAAAAACATTCCGTTTACAGTTTGGTGGATAGCCGCGGTCTCGCGGGCTACCTATAATGAGTTCTGTTCTATTCTCTCCAGTCTTTCTGTTGAAGTCATCTCCTTGCTGTTAAAGGTTACCATCACTGGGACGTTTCATGGGTGTTTAAAACTAAACTGGAGTATTTTTCTACGTTTGTCGCCCACGGGTGGGGACATACTAGCTAAATTTCTTTTGCTGGGAGCAGGCGGTCTCGCTCACTGCCCAGCGATATGATCTGTTCTCTTAGGAGTCTTTATTTTCAAACTGTTTCGATGATGTTAACTCAGTGGTGTCCATTCTCTTTTCTATCCACAAAGCTTTCAAACGTATCAACAGTGAACTGTTTACTGTTGGTATGTTTGAACGTTTTGTGGATAGAATTGAAAGGAGGAGCAGTAGATTCCGCGTTTATACAAACCAAAAGGTTCACATAGATTGAAAATCGCTCTCTAGTGATATGGTTTGTCAACTCGCAATCTGAATTCCGTATGGTCCTAAGCGACATTATTAAAGGATGTCCAACAGGACAATTCGGAATTCGGGTAGCGAACTGTTTGACTGATAACACCCAAACCGTCCCCAAGCCGAACCGTCCCCACCTAAGCAACCCAAACCGTCCCCACCTATTTTACCCAAACCGTCCTCAATCCCCGAAACCCAAATCGTCCCCACGTCATTTTTTTATTATTAGTATTATTATTTTTATACAGATTTATTTTATGCAAAACCACTTACCCAAAAGAGAATTATCAAATCCAACAAATTATAATAATGAATAAAATTATATCCGATTGTGAATTACATTACATTAAATACAGTAACTTCGCCATGTATTCAACGGGTACGGGTCCAGTCGCCATTGGGCCAACTCGCCACCAGTGGCGAGTTGGCCCGATATCTGGTGGCGGCCTGGCCCACTTTGACGACCAAAATTATAGGTTTAGTACTCACGTTTTTTTTTTTATAAATAATCCGAAAAAAACATTTAAAGAATGAAGAATCCGTTAAAAATCCTCAAAGCTCGAATAGCTTTACACAAAAACTCTAGATACGTCTCACCACTACCTGATCACAGACACAAATGATATTATTCTATTTGTTGTTTCTAGAATTTTAGAGTGAATGTCTTTGAAATCTTTGAAGTGTGTTTGTTTTTACTGGTTGTTTGTACTGTATATTGTCTCCTGTATAAACAATAGGAACACAAATCAACTCCGTTGTTTTTGTAACACTGTGCACAATACATCAAACAAGGTAGTGTTTTTACTGACTGATGTCTTTTTAATGAGAACGTGTTGGATGTTTAATTTTATACTTTGCTTGGCTTCATTCTTTGTTATACCGGTACTCTCTTTATTTTTTACCCCAATTTGCCATCGCCGCGTGTCCCATCACCGAGTTATATCTCGCCCACATGCTTTTTACCCCAATTTGCCATCGCACCGCGTCCCATCACCGACTTATATCTCGCCCACACGCTTACATTTCAATTCAGACGAAGCAAATAAACTCACACCAAATCAGAGAGGAGAAATATTCTCCGTTTTGGTGCAGCTTTCTTTGTCAATAATATATCCCGTCCCTAATCCCGGCTAAATCGATTAGTGAAGTAATTATCACCTTGATCACTGCAAGTCATACTATTAAATTCTTGGTGCTTGGTGGCGACTGGACCCATTCCCTATTCAACTGGGGACGGTTTGGATAAAATAGTGGGGACGGTTTGGGTAAAATAATGGGGACGGTTTGGGTAAAATAATGGGGACGGTTTGGGTAAAATAGTGGGGACGGTTCGGTCATGGGGACGGTTCGGGTTACTTCGGCCAACTGGAGTAACTGACCCAGGGGGCGGTTTGGGTGAAATAGTTGGGGACGGTTTGGGTAAAATAGTGTGGGGACGGTTCGGCTTGGGGACGGTTTGGGTGCATCCCATAATGATGAGATGATCATACTGGTCCGAAACGACCACCGATGCTGCAAATCCAGTACCGATGGGGCGAATAGAGTGTGGTGCCATACGACCTTGTTGCCAAACGACTTTTCCCCAACAAAGTAGGGTCGATTTAGAAAAAAAAATGCTCGTTTGACTAAACTTTTAAAACGAAAACAAATTTCGTTTCGTTCTGCATTTTCAATTATATACGTTGGAGCATATTGGGTTGCGTAAAAAAAGAAGTCAAGGTCGCAGTCGCTGTGGCGCCGTCACTGTCAGAATTCGTGGATTCGTGTTGTTTTGCGTTTGTATTTTTATGAAAAATTGGACCAAATGTCGTAGTATTGTATGTTCTGTAAAAAATTTGAGTATTGCAGAGGAAAAAAATACATGTTTTCATCTTCAATTATTCAGCATTTTTGCGAGAAAAATGCTCCCAGAGGCCACCAGAGAGCACCTAGAAATCAAAATTTTCTTGGGGGGAGAACCCCCCCAAACCCCCCCTTCGGCGTCTGTATTTTATTTTTTTTCCAATACCGGACCCAAAAAATTTCCCCTCGCGGAACCCCTGAACATTGTGGGGTGGATCTGATTGTGATTCATGAACGTATTTATTTGTAAAGTTGATAGAATCTTAGACAAAATTTGCAGAAAAGATCTACTATAGAAGGGGTGGTATCCAGGGTGAACCGTTTACCCAAATCTAGCAGTACTAATGCATTATTCACACAAATCTCCGTTCAAATTTTATGACCCCTCATTGGAACACACGCATTCAGCTCATTCCAACAAAGGTCATATGCCATGTTTTCGAGACAAAGGAATAAAAATTTTAGTTATTCATGAAATTTTTAGGCAACTGTTGTCTGTTATTCACATTGCTTCATGAAATTTCAGTACTTTTAGAAGTTAGCTCAGTAATCAAGGGTTAATTCCCCTTAATTAAATGTCGCCTCTAAAAAACAACCACTTTGCATATCTTACCTTTTTACCAGCATAACTGCCAAAACTTGTCTGCATTCTTCGCAAAAATCGCTATTCAAATTTTAATTTTTGTCTCTTAAACATACATGTACTTATCGCTTGTAAATACCCCATTGGAATGAGCTTTTTGAGCTCATTCCAATGAGAGGTCGCACACCATGCTTTTTGAGTCAAAAAAGCAATTTTTTTAGTTATTCCAGAATTTCGTACGTAAAACACAGCTTTATGACTTCACATTAAAATGAGCTCTCTAAGCTTGTTCCAATCAACATTCACGCACTATGTCTTTCACACAAAAAATAAAATTTTCCATTTATTCAGGAATTTTGTTTGCAAGAACACTCTTACCCCCCCCCCACCCCCCCCCCCCCACACACACACACACAAACACACACACACACACACACACACACAAACACAGACACACACATCTAAAAGTTCGTCAGCAAAAAAACAGTTACTTCAGTTTTTAAATGCATTATAGGAACAACTTGCCTAATCAAATTTAAATACTTTTGCATCATTCTGTATCTAGAACAAACCATTTACCATATCTTTACGCAAAATTCTCCAGCATCATTCACAAAAAACACCATTATTTATATATTCACATTTCTGTCTTAAAAATATACCTGATCTTCCCATACCCCTATTGGAATAAGCTGTTTGAGCTTGTTCCAATGATGATAAAAAAACTAATATTTTGGAAAATTTGTGAAAATTTTTGTTTTTTTGCATGCAAATATATACATGTAGCACATGGAAGATATCCACAGTTGGGGAGAGATGTCCAAGGCTATCTCTTCACATTCCTTGTTTGTGCTTCATGCTAAACCAGTTTGTCTGCAGAGATAAATTTGCTTTATTAAATCATTGGAGATTGGCCACACACCAATGATTTTAAATAAAACTAATTTTAGGTAACAAATGTTGAACTTCAAACAAAATCTATCACTCAACCAGTTAATGTTGATGAGGCATGACATGGTGAAGGTGACCTAAAATACTTCTTAGAGTCACTTTGTCAGGTGAGCGATTAAGGCCACGTGGGGCCTCTTGTTCTCATTTATGGCAGTCATTTTGGGGGCCATCTTGATTCGCTAGATATCATAATTACTCGCAATGGCCACATAGTTCTGCTACTTACATTGGATATTTGTGATTGATAAGGCATATGATGAAATTTCAAGATTTTGGATGCCATCTTGAATTTTGAAGTTTCCCCAAAGGAGATTTTAACAAATTTTGTATATTGTCCATCTGTCAATCTGTGTGTCTGCACATTTTGTAAATGCAAGAACTTGAATAAATGTAATCTGGATTTTCATAAAACTTTACTGTAGTTATACATTGTGGGAAGATCTTGTTCAAGTTCGATATTCACCGAATTACCTTGGTTTTTGTAGGAGTAATGCCCATTTTTGTTGGAAATTTGGTATTTGTGTGACAATGACTTTGTGAATGTGATAACTTGATCAATGGTAATTGGATTTTCCCGAAACTTGGTTTATGCGTACATTGTGAGAAGATCTTGGTGTCAAGTTCGATATTCACCAAATTTCCTCAGATTTTGTAGAAGTTATGACTCTTTTTTGTTGAAATTTGGTGTTTGTCTGATAATGACTTTGTGAACACAATAATGTGAACAAATGTAATCTTATTGCCACAAAACTTGCTATGAGCATACATTGTGAGAAGATCTCTGTCAAGTTGGCTATTCACCTGATTTTGTTGTCTTTTGTACGAGTTGGGCCCCTTCTTGTTGGAAACTTGGTATTTTTATACTGTACCAATGACCCAGACATAGCTGGTGCTAACTCTTAAAATATAGGGCCAAACACAAATTTTGCCCCCCAATCCCCAAAATTTGCATCTAAAACTAAAGAAAACATGTCCTGAAAGGCCCTCCACACTTCGCCCCTACTGCGCATGCGCAGTGTCAAGGACGTTCCGAAATTGGCGCCATTTATCATTCTAAGTTTGGCCCTTCATCAGTTAACATCTGACTGATCTTTGTGCTTTTAAATCTCAGTTTAAATGATGCCAGACACATAAATATTAGTGAAATGGTGATTCTAAGGAGGATAGAAAAGGAGGAGAGGAAAAGAATGTGTGACAGAATATTATCAGGGCTGTAACTTAAAATTTTTTAATGAAATTATGTTAAGTTACCTATTTTCAAGGCAGCAGCCATTTTGTTGTCATTCTGATTATTTAGTTACACTGTTTTTTCAAGTGTTTTTCCTCTCTCCCTGTCCTTTAAGTTCCCCCTTGCTATTCTCCCATGCTTTTGGCATAGTTTCTGTAATTATTATTACTAAAATTTCTTGGGAGTTTTAGCTGAATAACAGAATGAATTCTGTTCTTTCCCCATGTTTACGTCTTCACCTACGGGTGGTTAGGCGTTGTGTTCTGCATCTACCATCTGATGTTCTGCAGTTTCTTCCCTGGAAGTCTCTGTTTTGCATCAGATGGTGTATTTTTGGTAACTGATTTCGGGCCTGGGTGCCTGGAGTCTTATTTTAGTGTTTTTACACTCATTGTTTACATTTACAACAGCCCTCTGTGTGAGGGGGGGATTTCTAAATAATAATATCTTTATGTTATTTTAATCATAACTAGATACATTATTATTGTTCGTAAGTGTTGAATAAATTGTTTAAAATATTTTTAAAATTTTTGTCCACACTTAGGCTTGGGATCCATTGGGGCTCAACGTTACTTTTCAGAAACTTGGGCTGTTCTGAAAAAATATTTTTTCAAAATATTTTGATTTCAATTATTTTTTCTATATTAATGGATCATATTATTATTATGTATTTTGATTGCCAGGGGTTAGTGCAAGTACCAGGACTTGTTTTCTTTTCACATTGAAAGGATATTTATCAATTGTTTTAGAGGAAGTCTTCCTCTGACCTTATTATCATTCTATATGTGGTCAGTGTACTCGCATTAACTCCTGTTCTGTATCGTATGATTTCGATGACAATATGGGAAGCGTATGTCACGGTATGTTGTTGGGGATTTGGACACTCCGGTCCTTTCCCCGCAGGGTCACTCTACTTTATCAATTTCTATTTCAGACGATCAAGATTAGGGTGATGTATCTGTGATGTCTTCCAACAGTGTGCCTCCGTCGTCACAATTAATGAAGGGCTAGCGGAAAAGTGCTCATGTAATACGCCAATTGCCTAAGAGGACCCTAGTAGGTTCGACGGCCTTTGACGTCCGCTAGCTCGCCCGGTGTAGCGTCCATTCACCGAATGGTTCGGCAGCCGGGTTCGTCCGTTGCGGTCTAGAAGGAATTTTGGGGTGATGCGAGCACTATAAAATTAACTTAATGCACACCCAGTGACGGCGGATCGGAGGGAGAACGGAGGAAGCCTTTTAGTCCGGTTCATAGCTCGTTCCGGTCCATCCGGACGGCAAGCGAGAGAGGCCCCTCTCTCGTTCAACAACATCTGGCCCCAGATGTTGTGGTACAAATGTGTCGTTAGCGGAGCATACGTCCGTCGCTCGGGACGCTCCGTTGTATAGGCAGTCCGCTGAGACTGCTAAGGCTTCCTCTTCTCGTCAGCGCACACGACCGCACCTTGGCTGCGTGACCGCCGATATATTACCAGCTTCGCCGATCAAGGATTCTTCGGCGACCAGGTCACACCATCCGGCAGCCAGGGATTCGAGACCGATGGACTCCGGACGTTCGCATAGGAAAAGTATGCGGGAGCCATCTGATGCGGAGCTGCCCTCGGCGAAGCAGCGATAGTCTGCGCCTCCGCAGGTCTCGACGCCGGACATTCTTGTGCACATAGCACAGCTTATCGCAGCATCCCAGCAGCCGACAGAAACGGTGTCGGATCGAGAATTATCCGACAGCGCTGGGTCGGTAGCCGAGGACTCGAGGCCTGCAGACTCCGGACGTTCGCATAGGAAGTGTGCGGGAGTCAACGTACACGGAGCTTCCAGCGGCAATGCATCGTAAGTCCGCTACTGCACAGGCCTCGGGAACGGACGTGCTTTCCTTAATAGCACAGTTTATCGCAGCATCCCAGCATCAACTGAATCTGTCGCATATATTTTATCCGACGATGCTGGGTCGGGACGCTCCGCGGAAGCGG
The DNA here is from genome assembly GCA_031216915.1 of Pictodentalium vernedei. Classification (NCBI taxonomy): domain Eukaryota; kingdom Metazoa; phylum Mollusca; class Scaphopoda; order Dentaliida; family Dentaliidae; genus Pictodentalium; species Pictodentalium vernedei. The sequence goes on along the minus strand of CM062291.1, from coordinate 179,620,555 downwards.
GTACGGACGTCCGAAAATTTTCATCCGGTCCGACGGGATACCGAAAGGGATTCGGTGGATTTCAAGCTTTCCCTTTCGGAACAACATATGCTGCGATGCCGGATAAGAAACTGACAGCGTCGGTGGACTTAGAAATTTTTGGTTCGGTTCAGGGACATCGTCCCTCAGTTCCGACATAGTCCAATAATGTCACACAAACTATCGAATTATTGAACGACGCTATATATATTATTATTTTATGCTTGCTATCCAAGCATTTCTGGTTTCTTGTTCGAAGAGTTATGGAGATGTCTTTCAAAAGTGTGCCTCTGTCGTCATAGTTAATGAAGAGTTAGCGGCAATAAGTGCTCATGGAATATGTCTATCGCTTACGGAGTGACATTCGCTAGCTCACCCGGTGTAGCGTACATTCATCGAATGGTTCGGCTGCCGGGTTCGTCCGTTGCGGTCTAAGAAGGAGATTTGGGTGATGCGAGCACTTTAATTACTTTAGTACTCACCCAGTGACGGCAGATTGAGGACAGATCGGAGGAAGCCAACAACATAGGGGACTGCATGTTGTGGTTCAGATATTTTACATTCGGAGCATATGTCCGTTGCTCGGGACGCTCCGTTATATTGAAAGTCCGAGAGACTGTCTTTAATGCTTCCTCATCCTCACAGCAGGGCACACGACCGCACATTGGCTACGTGACCTCGAGTATCCGATCAGTTTCGGCATTCAGTGATTCCACAGCGAATAGGTCGCGCCATCCGGTAGCCAAGGGACACGAGGCCTATACACTCCGTTCGCTCGCATATTGGAAGTATGCACGGGGTAACAATCTCGGAGCTTCCTGCGGCAATGCATCGTAAGACCGCTGCTCCTCAGGCCTCAGTGACGGACGTGCTATCCGAGTTAGCACGGTTGTTTCGCAGCATCCCAGCAATTGACGGTTTCTCGGTCGAATCAGGAATTATCCGACGGCGCTGGGTCGGTGCGGTCCGCGGTTGCATCAAGCTACGGACGACCGAACGCTTTATAGGGTCCGACAGGATGGCGAAAGGGATTCGAAAGATTTCGAGTTTTCCCTCTAGTAGTATCGGAAGATGCCTTTCATATCTTCTGGCATTTCTTCCAGTGATTATTTTTCGGACTTCATTGCTGCGATCTTGGATAAGAGACTTATAGCGTCATTGGACTCGGATTTTCGATCGGTACAGGGACTTTGTCCCTGACTTACCGACGCAGTCCAATATTGTCATTACAACATGTGTTTTATTTTTCGACGCTATATATTTATATATATATACAAGCCTGCTACTAAGCATGATAGTTTAGTTTCTTGTCCGCGTGGCTCATTTCTGCCATTTTATCTTTTTTACATATAGTTTATTTTGGCAGAGCAGGGCATACCGAGAGTTCATATGCGTCTAGACGGTGATTAAAGACTGCATATATTCTTTTTCGCCGTTTATGTCTTTTCCAATTTCAATGTTGGGAACGACGTTATGTATAGTAAACTTAACTTAGACGCTTTATTATACGTAATCCGCCTTACTGAGGCGTTATCATTACGTCTTCAAGAAAAGATTTACGGGATATTATTCTCAATGTAATTTCTTTTGAGGGCAGTAGTTTGTTCACGTATAACTCCGCCCTTCAGTGGCTGATTGGAGTTGGTTAGACGTGATGCAGCCCTAGCTACATCCACCTGTGGATAGTAGGTTAAGAACTCTCTCAGAGTCGCTTCGTTCTCGGAGGAGCTTCTCTTCGACGGCAACTTTCCGGCAATCCATGAATTGCTTGAATTATACATTCTCTTGTCTATCTAGTGTTACAAGAGATTCAGACTGGGGCAAACATTCGGTGGTTGACTCAGAGAGTGCCGCCGCAGTTGCCGGACCCGAGTGTGGCTGTTATGACGGTTGCCAGTCAGACAGATTGGGATATATACTGATCCCTACGGATTCGAAGTGCCAGGGTCTTTGGGTTCCGCAGTCTTTTAGCTATCAGTTTAACTTCCGCGGAATAATGTTTTTTAGGCTTGCTTTATGTCATTGCATGAACATTATTCAGAAACGCATGCCCAAATTCCTGTCCTTTAATTCGACAGTAGTGGCGTATCTCCGGAACCAGGGAGGCACTCTTTCGTTTCCGTTATTCAATTTAATGGAAGGAATCCGTCTGTTGGTTATAGTACACCAAGTTCAGTTTTGGTCCGTCATATTCTGGGTCGTCTGATTGTTTTATCGCACTCCCGTTCTCTTACGGGTCGCTTGTTGCTGTCAGAATGGACTCTCAACAACAAGTATTTAATCAGATTTGCTATCTATGGGAGCGCCCAATGATGTTTTATTTATGACACAGCTTGCTAATCAATTGCAGACGTATGTGTTGGCTTGTCCAGATCTCTGAGCTAATACTGTTAACGCTCTATTGATCTATAGGACGGAATGATAGGATACGCGTATCCTCCGGCGCTGTTGTTTTAGCAGGTATTGCTAAGATAAACAACCACAATACATTTCTGTTGATAGCATCTCTATCTTCACAGAGATCATGAGTAATTTACTCTCTTGTCTACTGTGGATCTTAACGTGAAATCTTCCTCTATGTGAGGATCTTTTTTCACTGGGTAAATCGTGTCATCTTTATCACAACCAGCAAGGTCGCAACCTTCATGTATTCCGTTGTGTGGTCCGTATTGCATTGTAAGCACTGTACTGGACGAGCTTTGGACGCAATTTCTTACTATAGGAGATCCTCTTCTTCGCTATTCTATGCGACTAAAGTGGAGGCTTTTCCGTCGTGGTGTAGGGATCATTATGTTCATATGGTTGATCCCTCCATACTACTCATTGCTATTTTTTAGTATACTTGTTTCACAAGATCTACTGCAGCCTGTGTTATTTAGGTTATAGGTTTATGTTACCTCATACCTATGCACTCTACTGTAGTTTACAATTGAGTCTTTTGTCTCTTTATCTAAGTCAGTTAGTAACTTTTCGATAAATAGACTTAGAATCTTTAGATTAAATTCCTATACGGATTTTAACTTCGGTTCTTATTTAGCTAAGTAATCATTTGAGCCTCTGGAAACAGTAGTTTTCAAATTCTGACCTTTTAGACAGTAATTCTGTTGGTTTCTCTTTTTCTGTAGAGTCAGTGAGTTTCATGCACTATCGATGGATGATTTTCACTTTCATAGTTTCGGAATCAATACTTCCGTTACTATTTAGGTTGGATTGTTGCATAAGAGTTAGGCTCCTATTATCCGGAACCTATTATTTTAAGGTCCTTCCGTCTTCGTATGGGCATAGGCCTTTACTCTTTCCGGGTACAGTTTATGTATTTATAAACAGATATCTGTTTATTACAAGGGCGTAAGCTTCTTCTGTCTTTGATGTCTAGTAGAAGGACGTTACGCTCCATTTTATTGTTAATGGATTCTATTAACTAGCGTACTGCTTATGGTATATCATTGGCTTAGCAGTTGTGCTTAAGATTTCGGCTCATGAAGTAAGAGTTCTTCTACTTCTTGGGCTTACATTAATAGTGTTGCTATTATAGATTTTTGAAGGCTGCTCATTGCGCTCAGCCATCCATTCATGAATTTTATCTCAGAAATATCGAGTCCATTTCTGGAGGCCTCTATTGTTAGGTCTATTATCTACTGCTCAGAATGTCATTCACTTAACAGTTGCTACTATAGCTAGGTAGGCTGTCTGTTTCGGCAGTGTCTCCATTCGGCTGCCCTCTTCGCTCTGGGCTATTTGACCCAGGGCAAGAAAAGGGGGGGGGGAGGGTGTTCCCTTGGGTCACCTGTTTTTACTATGAAAACAAGGGGATACCTCCTCCGGAGTTAGTAATTCTGAGCTGTTATTGGGATGGTTGTTTAGTGAGAAGTTTAAGTTTATAAAATTCATTCAAGTCTTAGTTTTTAAAGTATAGCTTTTGAATATTGCATATGTCAACGGACATGATTATGCAATTCTCACACACTTTTAGGAGTATAAGAGTCTCTATTCTCTAGACTTACTTTATTATTGGCTTACTTTAAAAATTATTAGTATAAGGATTATTGGATATTAATAGAGTACATGGATGTATGAAGCTCAATTTTTGGAAGGTGTTGTATCTTTCTAATTTATCATAAATAAGAAAGATACATGTAAGGCCTATTACTTCTTTTCCCTACAGGGGATGACTCTATTTTATTTTATTGAGCGTATTCCATTTTGCTCTATGTCCTTGGCCCTCCAGCCTTTTTACTATTCAGCTATGTCTGGGTCATTGGTACAGTATAAAAATGTTAAAAAATTTATAGTAATTTATATATTTTTTATACTTACCAATGACCCAGACGGGGATGGCCCTCCCAGGAGTTGGGAACTCTTGCCTCCCCGCTGAGTACATAGCGCTTACCAGGCACTGGTTATTAGAATGATAAATGGCGCCAATTTCGGAACGTCCTTGACACTGCGCATGCGCAGTAGGGGCGAAGTGTGGAGGGCCTTTCAGGACATGTTTTCTTTAGTTTTAGATGCAAATTTTGGGGATTGGGGGGCAAAATTTGTGTTTGGCCCTATATTTTAAGAGTTAGCACCAGCTATGTCTGGGTCATTGGTAAGTATAAAAAATATATAAATTACTATAAATTTTTTAACGTTTGTGTGAGAATGACTTTGTGAATGCAATTACTAGAACAAATTGTATTTGGATTTTCACGAAACTTGCTATATGCATACATTGTGAGATTATCTTAGTCATGTTCGATATTCACCAAATTTTGTAGGAGCCCTTTTTTTATTGAAGATTTGGTGTTTGTCTAATAATGACTGAGAATGCAATTAATTGAAAACATGTAATCAGATTTTCCTGAAACTTGCTATAGGCATATGTTGTGAGAAGTTCTTGGTTTTTTTTTCATGAACATTTAGATGCCCTTCTCTTCTTGCAAGCAGGGGATTTTGCCATCTTGTGGCATATGCTTGTAAACAAGTTCTTTAAGGTCTAACCCTCCAATGACCACACTACTAAAAAGGTGCTAAGCATAGATAAAGCTTGGTTAGACCCAATAGAAACATCATACCCCAGGTGCTGAATTTTAAGCTTCCTAACTTCAGAGTTGGCAAAATACATCGCAGTCAGAGAGATAGAGAGAAAGATTAATATGCTATTGGTATAGAATAACTACTTTTTGGTTCGATGAATAGTCATGTTAGTCGCATATTTAGCACTAATAAAGTTGATATTCAGTTAACAGGGTCCTATATATCATGTGGGTGCAAGGTTTCTCACTGGGTTCGCAATACATGTTCATATACAACCATTATGTTGTGGTTGGATCAGTTTATTAAGAGAATCCTGACCATTTTCTTTGTGATGTATTCTAGAATGATGAGCGGTTTCCCTCTTACCTTTGCTGATGAGTTAAATTTATAATCTCAGTGGAATGAAATACTATCTCAAGCCATTTAGCAGTTATTAGTGATGAACCAATAATCAGAATCGGCAATCAGAACCGGCTGGTTATGGGGCATCAGCCGATTATGGCAGTTAAAAACTGGCAGTTTCCGGTTATTCTATATTTAACACTGACTATTAAAATCTTTTTGATATCTGGCCTTTTTCAATAAAGTTTCCTCATTAAAAACATGTGGAGTGCATATCAGGATATTTAGGGATTTGCAGAGCCGAGATATTACAGAATTTACCATCTGCAATCGGTACAAGATTGCCACTATTCCCAGCTGATCAAAGTCACTGGTCTTCAATCATGGTGCTGTACAACATTGCATTGGGTACAAGTATAAATAAAATGTGTTCAGTCGGTAGTACTTCATGATGCAAGCATCACAATACAATAGGAAATTAAAATTGGAGAAAAACTAAAAGACCCTTTTTTTTTTGTTACGCAACATGCATGTATAAGTCTCATGACTGTCACAAAAAAATTTTCAGGTTTTCTAAGTTCATTTTTTAACACTGAAGAAACACATCAAGGGAGGTAACAAGTTGAACAATGAACTGACTTCACGTGAGTTTTTGTAAACAAGGCACCAAACAATTTTACAACACACATTAACATCAAAGTTATTATTCAGTCAAGATGCAAAGTATGTGTGCTCAGTATCTCCCTGGTTAATAAAGCCAAATGTATTGTATTCTTACACAAAACAGTATTAACACTGTTTACCAGAATAAACCACAATCTTCACAAGAGAACAATATGTGTCATTTATAACGATCTTCCCCCACCCGAACTACCAAAAATGCAAATATTATTTTGGCTAATATTGCCCAGCACTAAACATGCATACTCTGAGAACTTTTGTGGTATTAAGCTTTCGTAATTGGTGATTTATCAACAAAATTTGCAGTATAACAGGCACCAACAGATTTTCTTCTTGGTCAAATTTCAACCATTGGAATCGGCAGAGAAATAATCGGTAATCAGTTCATAGCAAGTTTTGATAATTGGTTCATCACTAGCATTTATCAGATAAAATTTCTCCTGAGTGCAAAGTAAATTTTGTAGTTTGGTGCGGAAAGATATACACATGAGGGATTCAACCAGAATTCTATTAAAAACTCTGTCTAGTATGAGTAGCAGACGACACTTGTAAATATACACATATCATCATGTTTATTTTTTGCCTCAAAAACATTACTTATGCCACCCTCCCTTGGAATGACCTCATTCCAGTGAGGTGTGTCAGCTGTGTTTTTGAGGTGCAAATTGGAAGAATAATAAAATTTGAATTGTGATTTTTGTGAATATCGGCTGTTTTTGGCCATTTTGTTAAGCAAAGATTTATGTCAAAATACAATGTATTTATGGTCTAAATTTGTTTTAATTTTGAAATAATTTTTTACCAGGAGAAGGAGAAAAAGGAAGAAGATGCCAGTGAATTTGTTAGTGCTGTTACATGGAGACCAGTGAGTATTGTATATATGATATATCATTTTGTGTGTCAGTGTTCAATCTTCACTTCAATTGATACAGCTACTATTCCACTCCTACCCCACACAAGGTAGGGTCCAGCAAACCTCAAATTTTGTGTTGAATCAAATCTCAATCTAATCAGGCACCAGATTTTGAATCAAATCTCAAATCAAATCTCACCGCTTTTCATGTTGTGGATATCACACCTTCTTTCGCCATAAATAGTGTCAGTATCCACCCAAGTATTGTGTACAATGGCGACTCAGGCACATTAAGCAAAAATGCGGAATATTCCAGAATGGAATCAAAGTTGCCTCGGAAACGTAACCTGCTTGAACTCATCTTTCATCAGGTCTCCTGTATAGGAGAAAATGCAATTCGTTTATCTCTACAGTAGGACAGTAAATGTTCATTGCAGAGCAGTATTTTGAATTTGGCAATGGGGGGGGGGGGGGGGGGGGGGGGGGGGGGGTAGTAGAAAAATCATCTGCAAGTGGTGCAGGGTGGGATGGATAAATCTTACCCTGGGAAAGATATTTAACCCTTAACTGGTAGAGTGCTGAATGCCCAAATTTGGGCTTTATTCAGAAGTACAGGTGCTGCAACATAAAGGCTTCATACTCTGCAGATATGCTTCATACTATCTTTAAAGTCCAATTATTTAGTCTGTAAGGATTTTCCTTGTTACAATGTATGGGAAAGTGTAGGCACTCTCCTATAAATTTCAACAAAACGACATGTGAACAAATTTTGATAGCCCAAAATAATTCAGCACTCTACAAGTTAAGAGCCTGGACAAGTGTCCTGAATTCCCACCAGCCCACAGCCTCTATATGTCCAGTGGCTAGCAGTGATTTCTAACAGGCAACCAAGACTTGATTAGAAACCACTGCCTACCCAATTTGTTTGTTGTCAACAGGACTTCCTCATGATGGCATGTTAAGGGCACCTGTTCTGAGGTTGTAATGGTTGGAAATAGACCTTTAAGTGTTTAACCCTGTCAACAAGCCTCTTGTCTGGATCAAATGTCTTCTTCCTTAGGTAAGATTTCCTCATTCTACCCCCACATCAATCAAGGATAATCCCAGTTGGCCATGTGGGAGCATGATGGTGCAGGCTGCTTAGGCATAGAGTGTGTTAACAGTATTCTTATCTTCAATTAATACTCTCACATTTGTAAGTTCGGAGAGTCCGGCACTTTCTCCCCCTTAGGTTCTTTGGATTTCTTCATCCTTTAAACTGTCTGACACAATTTATCTTGGCTGTTGATAGTGTCATTAACTCTTTACCAAATGAATTAGCACGTAATATGTAAATTCAGCAGTTGAAAAAAAAACAAGAAAAAAAAAACGTATCAAGTGACCCCTCATTTGAGCATCTTCGTCAAGCTCGTTCCAATCAAGGGTTACACAATATGATTTTGTTAAAAAAGTTCGAAAAATGTGAAAAAATAAATTTTTATATTATCTGCATTGGGAAAAGGGGTAAACAAGGGTTAAAAAGGGTTCTAACTCTAAAATATCTAGGGCCAAACACAAATTTTCCCCCCCCCAATTCCCAAAATTTGCATGAAAAACCAAAAATTAGAAGTCCTAACTGGTCCTCCATACATTTACCCTCTGCGCCTGCGCAGACGTCAGGAAGTGACCGGAATTGGCGCCAACACCATTCTTTGTTTGGCCCTTGTCAGATAACAACAAACTGACTTTTGTGCTTTTTAAATCTCAATTAATAATGATGCCAGACACAAATCAATGGTTAAATTGGTGGACCAAGAACACAATTGGATGAAGGAAGGAAGAAACGATGGTTTGAAAACGTTCAGGGCTGTAATTAGTTCATGTTCCCTAATTTCGGGACATGAGCCTGACGTCATCATTGTTGATAATGATTTTTCCTCTGTTGGTTAAGTTTTCCTTCCCTAACCTCCCTTGATCCCCCCTGTTAAACTCCCAAGCTTTTTGGCTTTTTTTAAATTTTTTTGTATAAAATTTCTTGGGAGTTTAACGTGTTATACAGAAAGTTTTTTCTGCAGTTTCCCAGGGTTACATCCTCACCCTTAGGGTGTTTAGGCGTTTTTAGTCATGCATCATACTTCCAATGTATCTTTTTTTCTTCTGATGAATATCTTGCCTTACATCGGATAGTTCAAAAATCTGTTACTGACTTCGGGCTGTGTTGCCTGGGGTCTCGTTTCTGGTTTTCAGTTGGACGTTGTTTACATTAGCAACGTTTGTTATTTATGTGTAGGTTCCTATTTCTGATATGGTAGGTCTGTTGTAAGATACATTATACAGTCCCGTAGTGTGGCAGTTAATTTTTGGGAGGAAAATATTAAGTTTGTCCACACTTGGGCTCTTTTGGGATACAATTGGGCGCTTCGTTCCATTTGGGAACTTGGGCTCTTGTCAAAATTTTTCGGAAATTTTTTTGGTGTAAACTATTTTTCGTTTTATATTGTGAATGTTTTTGTTATGTATCTTTTTATTTGTATTTAATGTGGAATTGGTGGGAGTACAATCGACTTAGTCTGCTTCATTATGTAAGCATATTGCTCATTAAGCAAGGCGAGGAAGTCGTTCCTCTTATTTTCTTGTAGGTTGCCTTGCTTGTAGTCGATGTACTTCTACTAATTCTTGCTCATATCGGTTGCATGGGATGACAAACGTTGCTGACGGGTATCACGGTACGTTGTTAGCGAGGGACCACTGCTGGTCCTCTCGTAATGAGAGGCTGCCACCGGTCCTCTCGCCCTAGGTCGCTCTAGTTTATTAGTTTATATTTACAGAGGAACAAGAACATGGTGATGTTTACTTGACGCTGTTAGATAGTGTGCTTCCGTCGTCACATTAATTAGTCAAATAGAGCTAGCGGCAAAAGTGCTCATGAATATTAGACAGTTCAATAAACCACAGTGTGGTTTCAAACCCGTCGCCAGCTAGCTCGACCGGTGAAGCGGTACACCGCTTGAGGGTACCGTGATGCTGGGTGTGTCCGTTGCGGTCAAGGAGAATGGAAAGGGTAGAGCGAGCACTATAATATACTATCAATATAAGGCTCACCCTGTAACGACGGAAAGGAAGAAGCCGGCAAGTTTAGCTAGAAGCTTGGTGAGGTCTGAAGGACCGCGAGCTAGAGAGGGCCCCCCCCCCCCCCTCTCTCTCTTTTATTATAACATCTGGGGCCAGATGTTATGAATCGGAACTTGCGTCAGTCAGAGCATACATCCACGCCTCCCGTCCAGGATGCTCCGTTCAGTTTACAGATGGGGTCGGCTATAATTACGGCTTCTTCAACGTCTACCAAGCACATACGGCCGTACATTGGCTACGTGACTTCTGATATCCAGCCTGCATCTCCGAGAAAGTCACTCTTCGTCAGTGAAGTCACACCATACAGTAGCCAAGGACATGAGGCCTCATTTATAGGGCAGAGCCATCTTGGACACACTGTCCCAGGAGCAGCTGGCGGCCATGCAACAGAAGATCGCTGCTCCTTATGCCTCCGTAACAGACTTGCTTTTGCAGATTGTGCAGCTCGTCGCAGCATCCCAGCAAATGCAGAAGCAGACAACGGCAGTCTCAGAACTTGAGCTGTCAGAAGGTGCTGGGTCGGTCCAGTCATCTGCGCATTCAGATGCCGATGACCGTGAGTATAATCTGATTCAGTTGGAGGATGAAAGGGATTTGGAGGAGAATTACCCTTCCCTTTCGGAACAACAGGGTGGCGATAGCACTTATGCATCTATGCTTCCCTGAGTTTGTTCCTGAGAATCAGAATGCTGCGACAGCTCGAAAGTAGCACTATTCAATAGCTTAGACGAGGCCTCATATATCGGGATGTCCGGAGAAAGTACCGTCTCAGACATACTGTCCCGGGCACAGACGGCGGCCAGTAGGCCGCTGCTCCTTAGGCCTCCGTTACGGTTTTGCGGACACAGATGCACAGCATCCCAGCAAGTGCAGTAGCAATCGACAGCAGTCTCAAAATCTGAGCTGTCGCATGGTGCTGGGTCGGTCCAGTTATCTGCGCGTTCAGATGCCGTTGACCGTGATTTCAACTGATTCAGACGAATGATGAAGGGATATGGAGGGGATTTACCCTCCACATTCGGAACAGTACAGGGTTGAGAGGATTTATTCCATCAACACTACCCTGAATGTGTTCCAATGAATCAGAATGCTGCGTCTATTTACAAGAAACCACTAGCGTTGTTGCACGCTAAATTATCCGGAAAAAGAGAAGGAATGTCTTTTCCATTTAAGTATAGACAGGTGTTGCAGGTTTTTCGCCTTGTAGACGACTCCACATTCAACTTTCCAGTGGAAAGAAGTAAGGCAGTTTCTTGTCATCTTCTTCTGTAGTTCAGCTGGTCAGAAAACAGTGAAGATGCATTGAGAGTTCCTCTGCGTTTGAATGAGTAGGCTAAGGACCTAGCTATGGCCTTACTTTCGTCATTCATAATTCGCTTGGTCACAATTGAGACGACATTTATTCATTCAGAGCGAATTTAGACTCGCTGTATTACACAGATCACCTTTTAGAACTGTCACGCTACGTCTCTACAGAAAAGAATTGGAGGACGTTTGTACCTCATTTAGAGTCCTTTCCAGGGCTATATATTTATCACGTATAACTCTGTCTTAAGAAGTTGCTAATTCGGAGTTAAATAGACGTGACAGAGCCCTTGCATCATCATCCTTAATAGATGACAAGGTGAAAAACTCTCTTAGAGTTGCTCCAGTTTCTGGACACTCAAGTTTTTGACGATAAGCTTTCATTGGTTTATGAACAAGCTGCAAAGAAAGCATCAATACTCTGCTCCTTATGTCGACGTATATTCGACATGCATTAGCGGAAAGGAGTAAGGGAGGACGTCCTAGACAGAAAGTCGCCTATAAGGACTCATCGTGAGGGTATAGTTTACTCTCCTATAATTACTCTAGGGATCGTCATATAGCGGCTCGAATATGGGGCTTACGTCTGATTGAGACTTCCGGTCAGACGCCCATAAACTGCTAGGTCGAGGCTCTTCGCGAATGGGACGCCTTCCTCCTTCCGTAGGCCTCGCAGGTGTGAGTTAGGACCTCTGTTGTTTTTGCGGTTATGTCGACGTATATTCGACATGCATTAGCAGAAAGGAGTAAGGGAGGACAGCCTAGACAGAAAGTCGCCTATAAGGACTCATCGTGAGGGTATAGTTTACTCTCCTATAATTACTCTAGGGATCGTCATATAGCGGCTCGAATATGGGGCTTACGTCTGATTGAGACTTCCGGTCAGACGCCCATAAACTGCTAGGTCGAGGCTCTTCGCAAATGGGACGCCTTCCTCCTTCCGTAGGCCTCGCAGGTGTGAGTTAGGACCTCTGTTGTTTTGCGGTTGACGGATGATTATCAAGATGAGCATCAATCTGGATAACTGTTACGGAGATTAGTGGTTCAGAAGTGTGGTTTCGGAAGGCCTGCGGCTATCTTTCCGAGGGAACCACTACTAAATTAATGTCTGATGGACAATGTTTCCGTCTAATCCTGGCATAAGAGTCTCTCCAATCAGAGGTAAAGGTTCTCTTGACAATGATGTTAATAGAGGTCGTCGAGAATCAAGATTCTCTGGAATTCTGTAGCCACCTGTTACTCGTACCGAAGCCTAAGAGCTCGTTCCGACAGATAACAGACTGGAGCTTGTTAACAAGTTTATCAAAGCTCTAAAAGTTTATTTATGGTTATCATTTTGTCGGTTAAAATGAGTGTTCGAGTGACTGACTATGCTATAAGCATAGATCTAAGGATAGCTTTGGTCTGGAGATAGCGCCCTGCGCTGTCACTATTTATTTATATTTATTTATTGATGTTTAAGGTCACATATTTATTCGAACCGAGGACCTCTCCGCTTGCAGCCTGCACCTCTGCCTACTGAGCCACCGCGCCCCCTGCGCTGTCACTCGAATATTAACTTGGTAATGTCTCATAACAATCTGGTTCGTCTGCCATTATCCAGAACGAATTAGTTTTATGTGACTGATGGAGATATGCTGAGCGGCTACGCATCTTGTTTAGATGGGTCGCTTACGCACACGCCCCCTCCAGTTATTCTTACACAGAAATGGAGTGTGACAATGCATTTGCTCAGGACCAGTATTGTTTTAACGGATATAGTGAACAAAAAGGTCCATATTGAGGCAGATTTTCAGTGGTTAACTCATTAGTTCCGCTGCAACTGCCAGATCCGGCTTTCACGATTATGACGGGTATGAGTCAGTAGTTTAGGGCATGGCCCTGAGTCCTACAGACTATAATTGCAGTGGTCTGAGACCCTCGGTTCCTGTAGAAACACATAATCATCAAGAATGATGTCAATATTGTTAGCGCTATATCAATGCGTTCACACTTGTTCAGAGTTTGTTGAACAACTCAATAGTGGTAGCGTACATCAGGAACCAGGGCGGCACCCATTCACTTTTGTTATAATACCTAACGGAGAATCATTTTTATGTCTCTCTATCCGTCATATACCGGGTCGTCTGAACATACTAGCAGACTCGCTCCTTGGAAAAGTCATATGTATGGATGCTCAACATGTGTTTATTTGTACAGTTTTGCTACCAGTGGGATTCCCCCATGATTCTTGAGTTTGCAACGCACCGGACCAATTGTTACCGTCATTTGTGTTTCCATGCCCAGATTATTGAGCGCAGGCAGTAGACGCTCCTCAAATTCATGGGGAGGAATAATAGGATATGCGAATCCTCTTATTCATTTTATTCAATAGCTTATGTTTAAGTTTAAACAGTGAATCCTACTGGTAGCGCCTCTGTTGTCACAAGAATCTTGGATCAGTATTCTCCAGTGTCGGTTATGTGACGCTCCCCAAAAGCTTTCTCCCCTTCTATCAGGGGATGTTTTATTCATCACGTTCCTCTCCATCTATAGCGGCATATGGAGTCGGTTAGACGTGAGGGAACCATTTCGTTTCCTATATTTTTTATCTTAACTAACACAGGTAGAAATAAATAATACGGGTGAGGGAATTTCGTTATGACTTCGAATTCCCCCCACTGTGAGAGAACGGTTGCGGTTCCTATATTTTTCAGTTAACTGACATAAGTACGATTGAATAATGCAGGTGAGGAGATTAGTTATGACTTCGAATTTCTCCCCACCTCTCACACTTCGACACTTCCTTATGTGTTATAAGCAATTACCGGGCAAGATGTAGTTCTCTTCACAAAAGCTTTATTATTGTAATACATGCATTTTATGCATTTATGTAGTGTTCTGTGGTGACCTCATGGACTCATCCGCTTTTTAGCTGAATGAATGCCCTATTATTTTGGTTGATTTGTTATATACAAGCGTTTATTTTAAATCATCACAATTAAATTGCTACTCTTGAGTACCTCACAGGCTGCATAACCAGTTAACTGGTATTCAGATGATTACATGCTAATATATATGCGATCGCACATTATTATTATTATTAGGCTAACGCTTTATTGTATTCGGAGGGAGCGCGGTAGCTCAGTAGGTAGAGGTGCAGGCTGCAAGCCGAGAGGTCCTTGGTTCGAATCCCACCTGTGGCAACCGCGTTGTGTCCTTGGGCAAGACACTTCATCTCCATTGCCCGCGTGGGGGCACGATGACGCCGTGTACTAAGGCGAACTGCACGCCGATGGTACGCATGTCTTAACCAATCTAACCCTGCCTGTGCTGCAGTGCGGAGTTACGATGTTGGGGAGCTGGCAGCTGCTCGTCGTTGCTCGGTGGTTCTCTCCGGGTACTCCGGCTTCCTCCACCCGTAAAACTGCCACGGTCATGATTACCCATTGTGCATAAATATGTGACCTCAAACACCAATAAATAAATAAATAAATATTGTATTCCGTGGCCCTTGAAATAATAATTTTGGGGGGGGGCAGTCCATGTAGGAGCCTGTTAATCATACCTTTGTACATCTCTAGATCCAAGTTTCTATTTTGTTTGGTACTCATATTACACATGCTTTTACGATCATAGATATCAGATTATTCACGTTGGAGAGTGTTGTTACTGTAATTTATTGTACAGTGGCCGCCTATGGATCATGTAGGAAGTGTGCTTTCTCTTCAGGAATCGTTCAGTGTGGCTTGATTAGATATGTGTATGTTATATTTTATGTCACCGGTTTTCAACGTATCTGTGTACGTTGTCTGCGGTGTATGCTATTTAGTGTGCAATATTAATTTCCAGGATCGTCGCTATAGCCGTAACTTCTGAAGTAACGTTAAGCACCATTTATTAATCTTGAATTAATACCTGAGTGCGTGTTCGACAATTAATTATATTGTTGTTGGGTACCACTCTTATTGTTCCAGAGCCCTCCCCCTTTTTTATTTTGCAGGTTTCTTCAAAAAGGGGGTGGTGGGGGGGGGGGGGGGGGGGCGGGTTTTGACCCATAATCTGGCTTAAAATGTATGTATCTTGGAAGGATGCTGTTTTTATCTGTATTTATATCCTGCATACAGCTGAAATGTTATTGTAAGGCGTATGTTTGTGGGAGATTTTCTCTTATTCTTAGATATGCTATCCTAATTTTTGGGGCTTAGTCTGGGCTAGCCTTGGAAAATTAGGAACTTGTCTTCGTACTTACATTAAGGAATTACTTCATTGGGCTCCTTGTTTAGAATGTGTCTCCTCTATTACTGTATAGAGAGACATACATGTAATTATACCCACACTTTCGAAGAAAATGGGGGTATACTGGATTACATGCGTCCTTGCATCTTTCCACCTATCTGTCTGTCCGTCCGTCCGTGCATCCGTGTGTGAGTCCATCCGAGACTATTCATAACTTAAGTAAATTATTATTTTTTATAATATTTGTTGGTCATAGGTATGCCCACACTAGTTATTTTTTTTTTTTTTTTTTTTTTTATTTATTACTTGTTCACTTAGAAATTGTGTCCGTCCGAGCCAAATTTTGTTTGTTCAGCCTGTATCTCGAATATTCTATTGCAATGAAATTTGCCATGAACACTGCCTATGGTATAGGCTTTAAGAAAAGGATTCAACGATATTTCTCACATTCTCCTTTTTAGAGTTATCCCCCTTTTTTGACTTAGAAATTGTAGGAAATAGACATTATTTGTCTGTTCAGCCTGTATCTCACGTATGGGTTATCGGATTTCAGTGAAATATGGCATGCAGTTTGCCTATGACAATTTACCATACCTTTTGACTTAGAAATTGTTGGAAATTGTTGAAAACTTTCAAAGTGAATGGGAGGGGGGGGGGGGGGGGGGGGGGGGGGGCGAGGGGGGGGGGGGGGACTCGGGTAGGGGTTATCAGATTTCAGTGAAATATGGCATGCAGTTTGCCTATGACAAAGGTTTCTGCCTCATTGCATAAAACTTCCAAACACCAAACAATTTACCATACCTTTTGACTTAGAAATTGTTGAAAACTTTTGAAGAAAATGGAAAGGGGGGGGGGGGTATACTGGATTGCATCCGTCCATCTGTGCATCCATCCGTCAGTCTGTACAAGAATATTCATAAATAATATTTGTTGGTCATAGGTATGCCCACACTAGGCGGTACACCACGTGGGGGTATGTACCGGACGAAAGTCCAGCTCTTGTTTCTAACTGTTCTACATGTAAGTTCCAGGATTGGAATTATTTCAGAAGTCTTAAGCCCTCCATCTATTTACGATTCAGCTATGTCTGGGCCATTGGTATACTGTGTAAAAATATGATAAATTTATACCAATTTGTATATTTTTATACTTACCAATGGCCCAGATGGGAAGGGCCCTCCCATGAGTGGGCACTCCTACTTCCCCGCTGAATTATTATTAGCTCATCTTGACAAAGTCAAGCTGAGCTAATCTCATCGCTTCCCGTCCGTCGTCCGTCAACACCATGTTTTGGTCTTCTCCTTCAAAGCCACTGGGCCAATTCAAGTGAAAGTTTGTGTGAGTGATGGTCCCAAAGGGGCATTTCATTTTTGTTCAACTCAGCATGCCCAGCCCCATAGGGAGGGAGTGGGGGAAAATGCACCCAAATATTTTAAAAATCTTCTTCTCAAGAACCAGTGTGTACAATGACTTGATATTTGCTATGGAGCTTCCATATGAGGTGTAGAATCAATTTTGTTCAAACGAAGTTCGTGAAGTAATATTTGGCTTTGTAATAGGAGGGGTAAGATTTTTGGCCCCGCCCAAAATTTCTATTTTCTGAACCGATGGTCCGGTATGAACCAAATTTGGTTTGTGGTATTATTGGGTCATAAGTACATGACCCATGCAAAAAAAAAAATTCCCGCATCCCCATGGGAACCCTGGGAGCTAAAAATAGAAATATTTTCAAACGCCCATATTTCCCAAACCCCACGGAGCAGAGAGCTTTTATTTGGTATGAAGTATCCTTATGACCAGTAGAATTGAATGGTAGAAAAAAATTGCCATCGGTTCTGTTAGGGTGTTCTGTAATGGGCATCGAAAAAATGCTGAGTCAGCATATTTGCTAAAATTTTTAAAAATCTTTTCTCCAGAACCAATCATCAGAATCTTTTGATATTTGGTATACAGCATTCATAGGGGGGTCAGATAAAAGTTTGTTGAAATAAAGCTCATTGGTTCATATTTGGGCTCTCTACAGGAGCCCGAAGTTTTAACATAGGGTAATATGGGGAATATTCTTTAAAAATCTTCTTCTTCAGAACCACCAGTCAGAATCTTTTAATATTTGGTATACATCATTGTTATGAGGGTCAGATTCTAGATTGTTCAAACCAAGTCCCTAGGTTAAATATTGGGCTTCCTACGGAAGCCCAAATTTTATCTTTGTTCAATATGGTGGGTAATTTAAAAAAATCTTCTTCTTCAGATCCATCAGTCAGAATGCTTTGATATTTGGTATGCAACATCTCTATGGGTGTCAGATTCAAGTTTGTTCAAATCAGATCCCTAGGTATATATTTGGGCTCACTATGGTAGCCCAAATTTTTACTTAGTGCAATATGAGAAAATTTCTTTAAAAATCTTCTTCTTCAGATCCACCAGTCGGAATACTTTTATATTTGGTATACAACATCTCTAGGGGGGTCAGATTCCAGGTTGTTCAATTCGAGTGCCTAGGTTAATATTTGGGCTCCATATGGGAACATGAAATTTAACTTAGTACAATATGAGGGAATTTCTTCAAAAATCTTCTTCTTCAGATTCACTTGTCAGAATGCTTTCACATTTGGTATACAACATCTCTAGGGGGGTCAGATTCAAGTTTGTTCAAATCAGATCCATAGGTCAATATTTGGGCTCGCTATGGTAGCCCAAATTTGAACTTAGTGCAATTCGGAGAAATTTCTTTACAATTTCTCTTCAGATCCAACAGTCAGAATGCTTTCATATTCGGTACACAACATCTCTAGGGAAGTCAGATTTAACTGTGTTCAAATCAAGAGCCTGGGTTAATATTTGGGCTCTCTATGGGAGCCGGAATTGGCCATTTTGCTGAAGAATTAAAAATTTTGTATTCAGTACCCTCTAGAGGTGTGTAACTAAGATTAATCCACATAGGTTGTATCAAGGGGCTTCATAGGGGAGCTCTATATTTTACTTTATGATCAACTGAAGAAAAGGCATGATGCCCAGATTATTTTTGTCACTCCTGAGGGACTCAAGTTTTGACAGTGCAGCCTATGGAGATGGCTTGCTTAATGTAGACTCATTCTTGGACTCTGTTTAAATTGTGTTCTGTTCAAGATGAGCGCTTCAGGCCCTGTGGGGCCTCTTGTTTTCAATATTTTTACACTATAAACCAATGGCCCAGACTAGCTGGTGCTTAACTCAAAAGTTATTATTAACTGGTAGAGTGCTAAATTATTTTTGGTCATCAAAATTTGTTCACATATCTTTGCCTTGACAAGTCCTTACAGACTAAATAATATCACTTCAAAGATAATACGAAGCACATTCACTGAGTATGAAGCCTTCAAGTTGCAGTACCTTCACCTCAGAGTAAAGCCCAAATATGGGCTCCCAGCACTCTACCAGTTAAGGGCCAAACACAAATTTTGAAACCCCCAATCCCCAAAATTTGCTTGCAAAACCGAAAATTAAAAGTCCTATCTGGCCTTCCATACATTTACTCTCCGCGCATGCGCAGACGTCAGGAAGTGACCGGAATTGACACCAACATCATTCTTTGTTTGGCCCTAAAGTCCTCAACAATGAAATGACAACTGTGCTTTAAAATCTTTAACTGTAACTTTATAATATTTGTAAAATTATTTTATGTTTCCCAATTTCGGACATATGCCTGACGTCATCATTTTTGATAATGATTATTCCACTGTTTGTTAAAGTATTCCTTCCCTATCCTTCCATGAACCCTTCCTGTTGAACTCTTAAGCTTTTTGGCTATTTTTTATTGAAATTTTTTATTAAATTTTGTGGGATTTTAACATATATTACAGAATATTATTCTGTTTTTTTCCCCAGGGTTACGTCCTCACCCTAGGTCGTTTAGTCTTGCATCTTCTATCCGATGTATCGTTTTTTCTTCGTATGAAGATGTGGCTTTGCATCTGATAGCATTTCAATTAGTTCTGACTTTGGGCCTTTTTGTGTGCCTCATGTCTTGTTTACATTGACGTTGTTTACATTGTCAACGTCCTCATATATATGTAGTATACTGTAGGATTATTATTCCGGTAGTGTAGCAAAAAAAATTTGGATTTTGTCCACACTTAGGCTCTATCGGGATGCCCTTGGGCTCTTAATGTTCCCTTTGGGAACTTAGGAGTTTTTTTTCAAAATTTTTTGTATAATTGCTATTATTCATGTATCTCAGTTATATATTGTTGTGGAGTTTGGAGGACTGATATCGCCTTTAGTTGATACACTCCTGTGGATTCTTGTGCTCACTGGGTTGACTGATGTTGGAGGCGGGTGTCGCAGTACGTTGTTGGCGTTGAAGTTCTGAGGATCAGGGCTCTCACTGCGTTTTAATTTATTCTGTTAGTTTCTATTTCAGAGGAACATGAACAATGGTGATGATATTCTGACACCCTTCCAAGTGTGCTACCGTTGTCGCGCTCTGTGGAGCATATAGAGCTAGCTGCAGTGCTCACTATTGCAAGAGTTAGGGCCTTTTGTTAAGGGTTTTAATCTCTTGCAAGTAGCTAGCTCGACCGGTGAAGCAGTACTCCGTCCGTGGGTGCCATCATGCTGGGTAAGTCCGTTGCAGTCATAAGAAGTGGATGTGGGTAGAGCGAGCACTAACAAATAAATAGCTCACCCAGCGACGCCGGAAATAGGGAGGAAGTCAGCAAGTTCTTGTACTCGGCGAGGTCTGATAGACCGTGAGCCGGAGAGCCCCCCCCCCCCCTCCTCCTCTCTAATCTAGCAACGTCTGGGGTCAGATGTTGTTTTGAGAAACTTGCACAAGCCAGAGCATATGTCCGCCCTCCACTCGGGACTCTCTGTTTAGTCTGCAGCCGGGGTCAGCTTCAGTCACGGCTTCCTCCGCTACGTTTCACAAGCCAAAATGAAGTTTTCTGGTTGGAAACTTGCACGGGATGGAGCATATGTCTGCCCGCTGCTCGGGATGCTCCATCTACTCTGCAGCCGGTGTCCGCTTCAGTCACGGCTTCCTTACCTATGTTATTTAAGCACACACGACCGCATCCTAGCTACCCGACTTCGGATATCCAGCCTGTTGCACGAAGAAGGAACCACTATTTGCCCATGAAGTCCGACCATCTGGTAGCTAGGGAGACGAGGCCTCGATCATCGGGATGTTCGGAGAAAGCATCCGTTTCTGACACACCGTCCCAGGAGCAGCATGCGGCTAAGGAACGGAAGACCGCTGCTCCTCAGGCCTCGATGACGGACTTGCTGTCGCAGATTGCGCAGCTTATCGCAGCTTCCCAGCAAGTGCAGTTGCAGCCTCCCTCAGACTCAGAATCTGAGCTGTCGGACGGTGCTGGGTCAGTCCAGTCATCTGTTCAAGCAGATGCAGTGGACCGAGATTTGCAACTGATTCTCTCGGATGGTGAAAGGGATAAGGAAGAGAATTACCCTTCCCTTTTGGAACAGTACATGGTTGCGATGGTTTTCATCCATTAGTACTACCCTGATTTTGTTCCACTGAATCAGAATGCGGCGACGACAAGAGGGAAACTGCCGGCATCGTTGGACGCAGACTGTATCCGGACAAAGGAGGAAGTCCTTTCTTTTCCGGTTCAGTTTATTCAGGTGTTGCAGGCCTTCGGCCATATATAGACGACGCTACATTTATCCTCTTGAGTGCAAGGAAGAAGGCGGTTTCTTATCTTCATCTTCCATATACATACCGTTTTTTGGACCACGTTCATTTAAAAATGGTCGGGGAAGATGTTTAGAGAGTTCTTCTGCGTTTGGATGAGCAGGCCGGGGATCTAGAGGTATCCTTACCTGTATCATTTACTATTCTCTCAGACACAATTGAGACCGTTATGTCTTACGCAGATCACCTTACAAGAGCTATGGCACAACGTCTCAAGGGAAAGGAATTTGAGGACGTTCGTACCTCTTTTAGAGCTCTTTCCAGGGCAATTATGTATACCATGTGTAACTCTGCCCTAACAGTGGCTAATCTGAAGTTAATCAAACATGATGCTGCCCTTGCGTCGTCATCACTGATAAGATGACAAGGTGAAAAGCTCTGTCCGAGTCGCTCCGGTTTCCGAATATTTTGTTTTCGCCGACTAGCTTTTTTTAGTCTATGATCAGGCTGCTAAGAAAGCATCTAGTGCTCTGCTTTTGAAGTCGGTGTATCAATGGCTCGATTCAGCAGACAAGAGTAAATGAGGGTGTTCCAGACAAAAATCGTCAAAAGGAAACTCTTCACAAGGGTACAAGAACCCTCTTATAATTACTCTGGAGGTCGTCAGTATAGTAACTCGGGAAAGAGGTGTTGGTCTGATCGGGACTATAGGTCAGACGCCCTAGGCCGACGAGGGTTTTTCGTGGGGAGGACATGGTTTCTCCTCCCGTAAGCCTTGCAGGTCATACAGGTGATGGTTTAGACCTCTATTGCTGGCCAGTTGGCAGAAGGTTATCAAGCTCTGCAAAAAACTGGATAACAATCACGGGAGATCAGTGGGGGAGAAGTGTAGTCTCTGACAGCTTACGGCTATCATTCCGAGCAAAACCCCACTAACAACTTGTCCACGTTGGACAAATCTTCCATCAGATTCTTGCATAAGAGAGTTTCTCTTACCGGAGGTATAAGCTCTCTTATCAAAGGAAGCAATACAGGTTGTCGAGAATCAGGATTCTCAAGATTTTTACAGTCACCTGTTCCTCGCACCAAAGCCAGACAGCTCGTTCCGACCGGTAATAGACTTGAACTGGATAACAAGCTTATCATGGCTACAAAATTTATTTATGGAGACCATTCGGTCAGTAAAAGCGTGCATTCGAGTGATCGACTATGCGGTAGGCATAGATCTAAGGATGCATACTTTCATGGCCTGGTACATCCGGCATTCTAGAAGGACCTGCGGTTCGCTGTACAAGGGAAAGTGTATCAGTTCCGAGCAATATGCTTTGGTCTGAACCTGGCCCCCCTGGGCGTTCACTCGAATAATGAACTTGGTGATGTCATACTTACGAGCGACTTACTTGGACGGCCTTCTACAGGGATACAGCAACAGAATTATTCTTCAGAACGATGTTCAGAGTCTGCTTCTGTTACTCCGACGTCTCGGGTTCATCTTAAACGATAAAAATTCCGATCTAGCTCCGTTCAAGTCGTCTGTTCACTTGGGAATGAGCTTTGAGACTCACAACAATCTGGTTTGTCTGCCGTTACCCAGAGTGAAATTAGTCAGTTGTTATGCTCGCTTTTGTCTACACTCAGACATTAATAGTGAGGGAATTCATGCGACTGTTGGAGCTGTGCAGAGCGGCTGTGGATCTCATTCCGATGGGCCATCTGCGTGCACGTCCCCTCCAGATATTCTTTACTCAGAACTGTAGTGTGCAGATGCTTTTGCTTGAACCAGTACTGTTGTAACGGACCTAGTAAAACAAGGGTCCAGATTTGAGCAGACATTCAGTGGTTAACTCAGGGAGTACCGCTGCAACTGCCGGATCCGTCTTTCATGAGTCAGACAGGTTGGGGCGCAACCCTAAGTCCTGCAGTCTTGGAAGTGTTAGGGTCTTTGGGACCCTTGGTTCCAGGAGAAACACATAAACATCAGAGAGATGTCAATATGGCTAGCGCTACAACATAGGATTCACATAATAACGGACAACTCGACAGTTGTAGCGTACATCGGGAACCAGGGCGGCACTCATTCTTTTCCGTTATGCCGATTATCAGAGAAGATTTTCTTATACATCATGAATCATCATGTTCAACTTTCTATCCGTCATATACCAGGTCGTCTGAACGTACTAGCAGACTCGCTCTCTCGGAAAGGTTGCCTGTTGCAATTGGAGTGGATGCTCAACAATCGAGTATTTGGGCAGATTTGCTACCAGAGGGATTGCCCCATGATAGATCTGTTTGCGAAGCACCGGATCAATCAGTTTCTGTCGTTTGTGTCGCCATTCCCAGACCATCGACCGTATGCAGTAGGTGCTCTGTTGATCTCATGGGGATGATTGATAGGATATGCGTATCCTCCAATTCAGTTGATTCAGTAGATTATGTTTAAGATCAAACAGTCTCATTCTGAATCCTACCAGTAGCACCTCTGTCGTCACAGAAACCTTGGATTAGTGTTCTCAGGTGTCTGTTATGGGATGTTCCCCGGAAGATTCCTCCACGAAAGGATCTTCTTTATCAGGGGAAATTTTTGTTCTTCACATCCTTCTCCGCCCATAGTGGCATAATGGAGTCGGTTAGACGTGAGGGAACCATTGCGGTTCCTATATTATTTTATGACTAACACAAGAACGATTAAGTAATGTGGGTGAGGAGGGTTCGATATGATTTTGAATCCCCCCCACTGCCAATGTGTTTAGAGGCGATTACCGGGCATGACGTAGTTTTCTTCCTGCAAGCCGCATATGAGTTTAAATACATACATGCATATTTTTATACAACCAATGGCCCAGACTAGCTAGTGCTAACTCAAAAAATAATCCAGGGTCAAACACAAATTTTGCCCCCCAATCCCCAAAATTTGCATGCAAAACCAAAAATTTTATGTCCAATCTGGTCCTCCATACTTTAGCGAACTGCCCATATGCACTATCCAGGAAGACACTGAAATTGGCGTCAACCATCATTCTTTGTTTGACCCTCCAGTCAGTAACAACAAACTGACATCTGTGCTTTTAAATCTCAGTTTTAATGATGCCAGACAAATCAGTGGTAGTATTGGTGGATCCAAGGACATAATTGGGTGATGGAAGTGGACAACGGTGGTTGGAAACGTTCAGGGCTGTAACAAAACTATTTCATGTTTCCCAATTTCGGGGCATGGGCCTGACGTCCTCATTCTTGCTAATGATTTTTCCACTGTTTGTTAAGTGTTCCTTCCCTATCCTTCCTTGAAGCCCTCCTATCAAACTCTCAAGCTTTTTGGCTTATTTTATTGAAATTTTTTTTATAAAATTTCTTGGGAGTTTGACGTGTTAAACAGAATGTTTGTTCTGTATTTCCCCATGGTTACGTCCTCACCCTAGGGGTGTTTAGGCATTTGGGTCTTGCATCATATATCCCATGCAGAGATCAGCCGATCAGACGACTGTGCGAAAAAGTCACCTTGGATTGCATAACTTCGCTCTGACATCACTAAAAAGCGAAATTGTGTCGCCCTGTGATTTGTAAATTCCCAATTGACCTACCTTGAAATTAGGTGAATTCATGTAGAATTTACAAAGTAATTTCCATCTGAAAAGAGTATTATTGCTAGGGTTAATTGTCATTGTGATTAATTTTCATAGTAACTAAAAATAAAATCATCATCTAAAAACAATGCCCGATTAATAATGTAATCGCAAACCGTCTTGGCTGCATTGAAATTAGGTGACAAGTCGTCAAGTTAAGACAAAATTTTCTATTATTTAAGTTATCTTTAAAATAAGTATTTTTCACACTCAGAATTTTTTTTATGGGGAGCAGTTTTTCATAAAACAACAAATTTTTGTAAAAGCTAAAGTTTTAATTCCAATCTGGATTTTATTTTTTTGCAAGACGTTTTGAAAACCAAAACAGTATATTGACCTACTTTTTACTCACTCTGGACCAAGAAATGGACACACTTGAATTGCTTAATTCAAGGCTGATCTGTCTCTTCTGAAAAGTAAATGCCCATTTGAATTTGAATTGTAAACTTTTCATTTTATAAATAAATTAATACAGAGAGGCATGTTTTTTTCTCATAAACAATTCTTTGTACAAATAAATTTACACATAGAGATGTGTTATTGTCCAATTGTAGTGATTTATTTTTGTGAGAGATGAAAATATAATATACCAGTAGATCATGCGAATGCAGAATCATCGCTCTGCATTTTCTTCTCACTTCTCCCTGTTTCATCTGACTTCTCCCTAAAGTGAAAAACTTGAGCTTATGCCATGGCCAGTCGTCCGTCGTCTGTCTGCATATTGCTCAAAATGCAAGGCTAGGAAGTCTACCTCCGATTTACATGCATGTTGCCTTGCTTGTTGTCGATGTATGCCCACTAATTCTTGTCCTACATGTGTTGGACATGGGTGTCACGGTACATTGTTAGCGGTGAGAGGCCAATGCCGGTTCTCTCGCCGCAAAGTTAATCAAGTTTCTCCGTTTCTTTTTCAGAGGAACAAGAACATGGTGATGGTTACTTGACGCCTTGAGAAAGTGTGCTACTGTTGTTCGCGCTCAGATGAGCAAACAGAGCTAGCTGCCAAGGTGCTCATGAATATTAGACAGGGGATAAAGCCACTAGCCGGTGGTTTTAGTCCCTTGTTTGCAGCTAGCTCGACTTGTGAATCAGTTACTCCGTCCGTGGGTACCATGACGCCGGGTGTGTCCGTTGCGGTCGATAGAAGTGGATTGGGTAGAGCGAGCACCTTAAAACATAAACATGCTCACCCAGCAGAAGAAGCCTGCAAGTACCGTGGGAAGCTCGGCGAGGTCTGAGAGGACCGCGAGTGAGAGAGGCCCCTCTCTTTCCCAGCAGAGTCTGGGGCCAGATGTTGTGATTAAAAACTTGCGAGAGTCGGAGCATACATCCACGCCTTCCATTCGGGACGCTCCACATAGATTGCAGCCGGCCTACGGCTTCTACATCATCTACCAAGCACACACGATCACACCCTAGCTACCCGACTTCGAATATCCAACCTGCATCACCAAGAAGGGACCACTCGTCATCTGCGATGTCGGACCATCCGGTAGCTAGGGAGACGAGGCCTCGTTCATCTGCACATCCGGAGAAAAGAGCCATCTCAGACACACCGTCCCAGGAGCAGCAAGCGGCGAAGAAACAGAAGTCTGCTGCTCCTCAGGCCTCCGTAACGGACTTGCTGTCGCAGATTGCGCAGCTGATCACAGCATCCCAGCAAGTGCAAGAGCAGCTTACGGCAGTCTCAGAACCTGAACTGTCGAATGGTGCTGGGTCGGTCCAGTCATCTGCCCATTCAGATTCAGCTGACCGAGATTCACCACGGATTCTTTCGGATAGTGAAAGGGATATGGAAGAAGATTACCCTTCCCTTTCGGAACAACACACGGTTGCGATGGATTTAATCCATCAATACTACCCTGAATTTGTTCCGGCAAATCAGAATGCTGCGATGATGAGAAAGAAACCACTGGCGTCGTTAGACGCAGACTTTATCCGGACAAAGGAGGAGGTCCTATCTTTTCCGGTTCAGTCCAGGCAGGTGTCGCAGGCCTTCGGCCATTTAGACGACACCATATTTAATCTCTCCAGTGGGAAGAAGAAAGGCGGTTTCTTATCATCATCTTCCATAAATTTACTGTTTCTTGGACCACGTTCATTTAAAACGGTCGGGGAAGATGTACAGAGTTCCTCTGCGTTCGGATGAGCAGGCCGAGGAATTAGAGGTGTTCTTGTCTGGGTCATTCACAATTCGCTCGGACACAATTGAGAAGGCAATTTTTTCAAATAGAACGAATTTGGACGCTATGTCTTACGCAGATCACCTTACAAGAGCTATGGTGCAACGTCTCAACGGGAAGGAATTTGAGTACGTCCGTACCTCTTTAAGAGTTCTTTCCACGGCAATTATGTTTACCACGTATAACTCTGCCTGAACAGTGGCTAATTTGGAGTTAATCAGACGTGATGGTGCCCTTGCGTCGTTATCTTTGATAGATGACAAGGTAAAAAACTCTCTCTCCGAGTTGCTCTGGTTTCCGGACACACTATATTTGACGACAAGCCTTCTCTGGTTTATGACCAGGCTACTAAGAATGCGTCTAATACTCTGCTTCTAAAGTCGACCTCTCATCAACCCACATCAGCAGAGAAGAGTAAAAGAGGACATTCCAGACAGAAATCGTCAAAAGGGGACTCCTCGCGAGGGTATAGGAAACCCTCATATGGTCAAATTTGTCTGTAATTTTGGTGCTTTCCAGGATACTGCACATGCGCAGTTCGCAAAAGTATGAAGGACCGGATAGGACATAAAATTTTCGGTTTTGCATGCAAATTTGGGGGATTGGGGGCAAAATTTGTGTGGCCCTGGATTATTTTTTGAGTTAGCACCAGCTAGTCTGAGCCATTGGTAAGTATAAAAAATATACAAATTACTTTGAATTTATAATTTCTTGACTTCTCGATTGGCGGCTGGGTAGTGTTCTATGGCGACCTCATGGGCACATCCACTTTTTAGTTGGTTGGTTTCCTGTGACTGTTCGTCTATATGTCATATACGAGCGCATAATTCATCATAAATAAATTGCTAGTCTTTGAGTACCTCGGAGGCTGCATAGCCAGTTAACTGGTATTCAGATGATTACATGCGGGATTTCAATGCTCATGCGCATAATAATTATTAGGCAGATGGCCAGATGCATTATTGTATGTTATGGACCTTAGAAATTATGAATTATTTCGGGGGCGGTCCGTGTCGAGCCTGTTAATCATACCTACTTCCATTTCTAGATCCAGGTTTCTATTAATGTCGGTACTCATTCTAATACACCTTGATTTACACTCTCGTATATTCGCACGTTTATAGTGTCATAGATATCGGATAGTACACTTCGGGGAGTTTTGTTACTGGAATTTATTGTACTCCTGAATGGGGTCGCCTGTGGGTTACCTCAGAAGTGTGTTTACTCTCCAGAGATCGTTCATTGTGGTTCTATTGGACATGTGTATGTTATATATTATATCTCCGGTTTTCGACCTATTTGCGTATGCCGACTCCGATGTACGTTATATAGCAGGCGATATTAATTACTGGGATCGTTGCTATAGCCTAAGCTTCTGAAGTGGCATTAAGCACCATTTATTAATAATAATTAATACCTGAGTGCCTGTTTGACGAATATTTATATTGTTTTTTGGTACTGCTTTTACTGATTCCAGAGCGCTATCCTCTTTCTTTTTCAAGATTCCTTCAAAAGAAAAGGGGGGGGGGGGGGGGGCGGGGTTTACCTCTCCTCCAGCTTTATAAGTATGTAACTATGAGTGAAGCTGTTTTGTCTGTAAATATATCCTGCATACAGCTGGAGTTTTATTGTATATGGCGTATGTTTGTGGGGGATATTCTCTCATTCTCAAATACGCCATCCTAATTTTTGGGGCTTAGTCCGGGCTAGCCTTAAAAATTGGGAACTCGTTATATCCAATTAGCATAGTCTTCATGCTAAGTTTACGGAATTACTTGAACTGGGCTCCTTTTTTATGATACGTCTTCTCTATTACTGTATAGAGAGACATGCATGCAATTCCTAATAATTTTAATTTCCTTTCACCTTGGATTACAGGATTGGAACTATGTTCATCTACTAATTCTGAAGTCCTAGGTCCTCAGCCTTTTTACGATTCAGCTAGTCTGGGCCAATGGTTTACAGTGTAAAAATATTATAAATTCAAAGTAATTTGTATATTTTTATAAAATGGCCCAGACGGAGATAGCCCTCCCATGAGTGGGCACTCATTCCTCCCTACTGAATTATTATGTAGTACTCTCTTCTACAAAGAATGATGTTGGCGCCAATTCCGGTCACTTCCTGATGCAGAGAGTAAATGTATGGAGGGCCAGATAGGACTTTTAATTTTCGGTTTTGCAAGCAAATTTTGGGGATTGGGGGGTTCAAAATTTGTGTTTGGCCCTTAATGACTTTGAGTTAAGCACCAGCTAGTCTGGGCCATTGGTAAGTATAAAAATATACAAATTACTTTAAATTTATAATTTTTTGCCTTGAAATTATAACTTATGACTCCATATTCAAAAAAGCTTGTAGAGTTCATTCCAGTAAGGAGTCATGAGATCAATTTTTGAGTGATAAAATGAAAGTTATTCAAGAATTTTTGTTTCATGTGTCATCTGTTAGTTATGTTAGGTAAGGTTTAACTCTTTGAACTGGTGGTATCTTCCTTTCTTTTCAATGGAAGCATTTGGAAGAGACCATATTTGTTATTTCGAGGAAGACCAATTAGTATTTTCGACATGCAGCCTTAAGGTTTTAACTTAGCAGCCATCATAGTTACCGTATTTATTCCAAGAATTGATACACTTTAAAATAATTATTTTTTTGATTGTATCAAAACTTGGAAAATGAAATGTAATGTCAAAAACATTGTCTGCCGTTGTGTATCAACTCTTTAAAAATGAAAAAGACCTGTACAAGGTTCAGTAATACAGATTGATAATTGCATTAAGAGAGTATGTAAGCACATGGGTATGATGTATCATGTTCTTGGGCTGGAAAGCAGCCTCTTTGGTTCAAAGGGTTGAACTTGATAAATCCGTGTTGAGAAAATATAGTTTAATTCTTACTGAATATGATGCACATATGCAGAATGTGAAGACTCTATCAAGGTACCTGCTCTTTTCAGTGGAACCCCAAAAATGTGTGTTTCTCGCTCTCAGCCAATTGAAGGCTTGATAATTATATTGCAAGTTCTGAATTGTATATCAGGTATCTCAGATAAATAAACATTATATTTATTGTTTACAGGGTTCTAATGTGGTTGTTGCTGCCAATAGCCAGGGAACAGTTAAAGTAAGATCTTAGTTATATTAACTTTTGCATCCTATTTTTAGCTCACCTGGCCTAAAAGGCCATGTGAGCTTTTCACATCACCGTCGTTCGTTGTCCAGCGTCCATAAACTTTTCAGATTTCATCTTCTTCTTTGTAACCGCTGAGCTGGTATGAACCAAACTTGGCAGGAATGGTCTATGGGAGGTCCTCTACAAACGATCCTCATTTTGTTCCCATTGGATGAAAAACATGGCTTCCAGAGGCATTCTTTGATTCTGGTTGGTGGATTTTCAAAAATCTTCTCCTCTGAAACCGCCAGGCCAAATGTTTTGAAACTTCACATAAATGATGACTGGCACACCCTCTACCAATGATCCTCATTTAATGTTGATCGGGTTGCAAACATGGCCGCAGTTGCAGCTTACAGTTACTAAAGAAACTCTATGGGAAATCACATTTTCATCTTCTTCTCTGGAACTACTGAGCGACGTGAACCAAGCCTGGCAGGGATAGTCTATAGGAGGTCCTCTACAAATGATCCTCATTTTGTTCCCGTAGGTTTGAAAACATGACCACCAGAGGCATTCTTTGATTCTGATTGGTGGATTTTAAAAAATCTTCTCTGAAACCACAGGACCAAATGTTTTGAAACTTTGAATGGTTGATGACCGGGACCCCCATCTACCAACGATCCTCATTTAATGTTGATTGAGTTGCAAACATGGCTTCAATTGCAGTTTATAGTTACTATAGAAACCCTGTGTGAAATCACATTTTCATCTTCTTCTCTGGAACTACTGAGCCAACGTGAACCAAACTTGGCAGGAGTGGTCTGTGGGAGGTCCTCTACAAACGATCCTCATTTTGTTCCTGTAGGTTGAAAAACATGGTCACCAGAGGCATTCTTTGATTCTAGTTGATGGATTTTCAAAAATCTTCTCCTCTGAAACTGCCAGGCCAAATGTTTTGATACTTCACATAAATGATTACTGGGACCCCCTCTACCAACAATCCTCATTTAATGTTGATTGGGTTGTAAACATGGCTCATTTTACTATAGAAACTCTATGAGAAATCGCATTTTCATATTCTTCTCTGGAACTACTGAGACGACGTGAACCAAACCTGGCAGGGATAGTCTATGGGAGGTCTTCTACAAATGCTCCTCATATTTTTATACTAAAACCCAATGGCCCAGACTTACCTGGTGCAACCTCAATATTATTAAGGGCCAGACACAAATTTTAAACTCCCCAATCCCCAAAATTTGCTTACAATACCGAAAATTAAAAGTCCTATCTGGCCCTCCATACTTTTAGTACTTGCGCATGCACAATACCCAGGAAGAGACCAGAATTGGTACAAACATCATTCTTCTGTTTGGCCCAAAGTCAGTAACAACTGAACTGACATCTGTACTTTATAATCTCATTTTTGAAAATGCTAGACACAAATTATTGATGGTTTTCATGGAATCAACAGTGCAGCAGGATGCTGGAAGTGAATAACGGTGGTTTTGGATGTTCAGGGCTGCAACTTTACAATATTTTTATACTGTAACCAATGACCCAGACTAAGCTGGTGCTAACCCAAAAATATCTAGGGCCAAACACAAATTTTGCCCCCCAATCCTCAAAATTTGCATGCAAAACCGAAAATTAGAAATCCTATCTTGCCCTCCATACATTTTACCCTCTGCGCATGCGCAGACACCAGGAAGTCACCGAATCTGGCGCCAATAAAATCATTCTTTGGCCCTTGTCTTATAACAACAAACTGACATTTGTGCTTTTAAATCTCAATTAATAATGATGCCATACACAAATCAATGGTTAAATTGATGGATCCAAGGACATAACTGGATGAAGGAAGGAAGAAACGGTTGTTTGAAACATTCAGGGCTGTAATTTTATAATATTTATTAAAATTAGTTCATGTCTTTAATTTCGGGACATGAGCCTGATGTTATCTCTGATTGATTATGATCTATCCACTGTTTATTTAGTATTCCTTCCCAGCCTTCCCTTGATCCCCCCAGTTAAGCTCCCAAGCTTTTTGGCTTGTTTTAATAAAAAATTTTTTATAAAATTTAGAGGGAGTTTAACATATTATACAGAAGATTATTCTGTACATCCCTAGAGTTATGGCCTCATCCTTAGGGTGTTTGGGCATTTTGGTCATGCATCATACATCCAATGTATCGTTTTTTCTTCTGAGGAAGATCTTGCTTTACATCGGATAGTCTTGTTTCTGTTACTGACTTCGGGCCGTGTTGCCTGGGGTCTTGATTCCGGTGTTTTGTTTACATTACATTACTCTAGGTAGTTTCCTATTTTTGTTTAGGAACAACAGTTGTAAGTAACATTAAATATTCTGATAGTGTGGTAGTTAATTTTACACAGATTTTATAATCTTGTCCACACTTAGGCTTTTTTGGGCTCATCATTCTCTTTGGGAACTTGGGCTCTTATATTAGAAAAAAAATTTCAAAAATTTTTATTTTATTTTTGAAGGAGTTTTTCTTTTGGATATATTTATTTCATTGATTATATTTTAATGTTATCTTATATTATATGTAGATTTGGTGGTGGTACAAAGACATATATTAGTATTTAGGTAATTATATTTATCTAATAGTATGGTAAATAGAGGAAACCTTTCCTTTATTTACTTCGTCATTGTAATGAGTTTAGTTGATGTACTACCACTAATTCTGTTCCATGTGTCAGATTTGATAATTTGAATGACGGGCGTCATGGATTGTGTTAGGCGAGTGGACCCTATCGGACATATCACAGTGAGGGGACTTGGCTGGTCCTCTCGTCAAAATGTCACTATAGTTTTTTAGTTTCTATTTATAGAGGAACAAGAACATGATGTGGTTTCGTGACACCATCTGGGAGTGTGCTGCCGTCGTCGCAATTCAATGAAGAGCTAGCGGCAAAAGTGCTCAAGGAATTAGACAAGTCCTTAGTAGGATTGACGACCTTGTCGCCAGGTAGCTCAACCGGCAGATCTCACTCGCATGTGGATGATGTGATGCTGTGTATGTCCGTAGCGGTCGAGAAGAGGAATAAGGGTGTAGCGAGCACTATAAAGATACGAACATGCTCACCCTGCGATGACAGAAAGGAGGAAGCACTGGAAGGAGGAAATAGACAAGTTCTGAGGTATGCTTGTCCAGGTCTTCTGTGATCGCGAGCAAAAGAGAGGCCCCTCTCTCTTATAACAACATCTGGGGTCAGAGGTTGTTGGTAGGAACTTGTGTCAGTTGGAACTTACGTCCATGGGACGCTCCTTCCATAGACTGCTGAGGTTGGCCAGTCTTATAGCTTTCTCTATGTTTGAAAAGCAAAGGAAACCGGCAAGTTCTGAGGTACACTTTTCCAGGTCATCCAGGACCACGAGCAAGAGAGAGGCCTCTCTCTCTTACAGCATCATCTGGGGACAGATGTTGTTGGTAGGAACTTGCGTCAGTCGGAGTATATGTCCATGCCTCCTGTCCGGGACAACCCGTCTAATAGGCAGCTGGGGTCGGCTAGTCTTATGGTTTCCTCCACATAACGGACAAAGTGATCTTTATATTGCACAGGGCTATAAAACCCGATGAGTGGTTTCAGTTCCCTGACACCAGTGAAACGGTTAAGATTGAATACGAGAAAGACCGTGACTCCGGATGTGTCGCATATGCATTGTATTCAGAGCTAGTGGAAAAGTGCTCTATGATTTTAGACAAGGGCTAGGCTTCAAAAGAGGTTTACGTCCCTTGTCTACAGCTAGCTCAACCTGCAGATCTCACTCGTATGTGGGTGATGTGATGCCGGGTATGTCCGTGGCGGTCAAGAGTGAATAAGGGTGTAGCGAGCACTGTTTAATCTAATCATGCTCACCCAGTGTTGATGGAAGGAAGAAGACGGCAAGTTCTGAGGTACGCTCGTCCAGGGCTCTCCGGACCACGAGCAAGAGGGGGACCCTTTCTCTCTCTTTCAACAAATTCTGGAGCCGGGTGTTGTTGGTAGGAACTTGCGTCAGTCAGAGCTTACGATCCATAGCTATTGTCCGGTACGCTTAGTTCAATTCTTAGCTGGGGACGGCTACAGTTTTGCTTCTTTAGCATCTACCAAGCACTCCCGACCGCACCCTGGCTAAGTGACAGTGACTCAGGATTTCCAGTCTGCGGTTGTCAAAAGGGTCCATCTTTTGTGAAGAAAGTCGCACCATCTAGTTGCCAAGGAGATGAGGCTGCATTCATCGGGTCGTCCACAGTAATAACTATATTGGACTCCCTGTCCTAGGAGCAGCCGGCACTGGCTATATCTTGCGCTTATTCTAACTGTATAGCTATTACATGATCTTATGTAGGATCTCTTCAGGATAGTAAAGTTTTCGACGCATGGGAATAATAGTTTCCATTATGTGTGTCACTAGTATAAGGCTTTTGAGCACATACATTGACGCTCAGCCGTTTTCATGGGAATGAATGATGGGATATGTGTATCCTTCAATTCATTTGTTCCTATTGATTTCATTGAGGTTATGGGGTCTGCTATTGAGCATTCGCCAGAAGCTTCCCCATGAGAGGGATTTCTTCTTTAAGGGATGTTTTATTCTGCATGTCATTCTCCGTCTCAGTAGCATTACGGAGTATTTCAGACGTGAAAGAGCTTTATGGTCACTATATTATTGCTGTCTGCACCACTAATGATTAAGTAATGTGGGTGAGAAGGTTT
Organism: Pictodentalium vernedei; assembly: GCA_031216915.1. Taxonomy (NCBI): domain Eukaryota; kingdom Metazoa; phylum Mollusca; class Scaphopoda; order Dentaliida; family Dentaliidae; genus Pictodentalium; species Pictodentalium vernedei. Next base: position 179,585,740 of record CM062291.1, on the reverse strand, counting down.
CGACACATGTACGAATTCCCTGCCCTCATAGGCATATATGCAGTTCTGTTGCATTTGTTTCCGGTATTTAATTTCTGATTTCTAATATACTTATTTTATCATCATAATGGCCGCTATTTGAGCTCATAGGTTATGGCATAGCCATTTAGTGGTTTTTAGAAAATTACTAGGCTGGATTTTTATGCAGTCGCGCAATGTGTGATTATGCCATCTCTTTGGTGGACCTTGAAATTATTATATATTTCGAGGGCGATCTGTGTTGGAGCCGGTTAATCATACCTACCTCCATTTCTAGATCCTGGTCTCTATTTTGTCGGTTCTTAAATCGCATATTCTCACGTGTTATAGTTGTAGATACTAAATAGTACACGTTGGATAGTGTTTTTAACGGATTAATATTACAGAGGCCTCCTGTGAATGATCTTGAAGCGTGTTTTCTCTGCAGAGATTGTTCATCGTATCCCGCTTTTGTATGTATGTTATATTTGATTTCTCACTGATTTCGTTGTACCTGTATATGGCATCTGCAGTGCATATTTTGTAGCGGATTATGTTATTTACCAAAATCATCGCTATAGCCTTGGCTTGTGAAGTGGCATTAAGCACCATTTATTATGCATGAATTTTTTGAGTGCCTGATCGATATTTATTTATATCGTTTCCAGGTTCTGCTTATTGATTCCAGAGCTCTCCCCTCTTTCTTTTGAAGATATGTTCAAAAAAGGGGAGGTCATTTTGTCCACATCTCTGCCTTATGAGGTATGTAACTATTGAGGAAGCTGTCTTGTCCGTACTATGTTCGGCGATCAGCTGCAGTATTATTGTGTGGCGTAGGTTTATGGGCAATTTTCTCTCATTCTCTGTATGCCATAATAATTTTTACAGCCTAGTCCAGGCTAGTCTCAAAAATTGTTTATTTGTTACATCCTAATTAACATGATTTTATGCTTAGATTTAGGATTTACATAATTGGGATCCATATTAGGTTATGTCTCTTCTATTATGGTATTAAGAGACAAACATGTAAATTCTAATTTCTTCATCATGGATTGAAGGATTTGATCGATGTTGATCTACTATTTCAGAAGTTCTAGGCCCTCCGCCTTTTTACGATTCAGCTAAGTCTGGGTTATTGTATAAAAATATGAAAAAATTTATAGTAATTTTTATAATTTTTAAACTTACCAATGACCCAGATGGGAATGGCCCTCCCATGAGTGGCAGTACTGGGCACTCATACCGCCCCGCATTATAATCTTTTTTCTACAAAGAATGATTTTTTTGGCGCCAGATTTGGTGACTTCCTGGCATCTGCGCATGCGCGGAGGGTAAAATGTATGGAGGGCCAGATAGAACTTCTAATTTTCAGGTTGGCATGCAAATTTGGGGGTTGGGGAGCAAAATTTGTGTTTGGCCCTAGATATTTTTGGGTTAGCACCAGTTAAGTCTGGGTCATTGGTAAGTATAAAAAATATATAAATTACTATAAATTTTTTCATTTTTATGTGAAATTATTCATGTTCCCCAATTTCGGGATATGCTTCTGAACGTCGTCATTATAATATGACTCCACAGTTGTTTTGTTAGTATTACTTCCCTTCCCTCTCCTGAACCCTCCTGTTATACTCCCAAGCTCTTTCGGCTTTTTTATTGAAGAATTTTTTATTAATTCTTGGGAATTTAACTTGTAAAACGGAATAAGTATTCCGTTTATCACCAATGTTTACATCCTGTTCATTACTGTTCAGGACGTTTTGTATTCTTGCATCTTCTACCAGATGCATTGTTTTTTCTTCATATGAAGATCTAGCTTTGCATCAGGTGGTTGTTGATCGGTTACTGACTTTGAGCATTTGTTGTGCCTGTTGGTTAGTTTCCAGTTTTTTCTCTTGACATTGTTGTCTGTTCAGTAACGTTTTGGTTTCATATTAATTCAGTGTTTAGTTAAAAACAAATTATTGTTTTTTCTATTAGGATAATATTATATCTTATTCCGGTAGTTTAGCTTTAATTAGTCAGTCCTTGTCCACACTTCAGCTCTATCAGGATGCCTTGGGCTCATGACCTTCCCTTGGGACACTTAGGCTTCATTCAAAATTGTTCGAAATTTTTTTTTCAATTTATTTCGAAAATTTTTGTTATTGTCTATGTTATGTATCCTTGCGATGTTTATTCTGTATTATTATTGGGAGTGCAGCGGACTTATGTTTTTGGCTTCATTATTATTATATTCATTATAATAATTGGTACTTAGTGTAAGTCCAGGAAGCCTTGGGATTAAAGGCTTGTCGTTTGCTGATAGTCACGGCACTCCTTCAATACTTGTACTATGGAATGCGAATGTTGGAAACAGGTGTCGACCTGTGTGGTGGGCAGTGAAGTTCCGATGTAGGAGCTTTCACCATTGGCTAACACTAGTCTTTCAGTCTCTTTTTCAGAGAAGAAAATGGTGATGGTACCTTGGCACCTGTTCATTACGTGCTGCCGTCGTCACACTCTGATGAGCCCCACTCTGATGTGTAAACGGAGCTAGCTGCCAAGGTGCTCATGATATTTGCACAGGATTAAAGATTTAGAAACTTAATTCGCTGCATGCAGCTAGCTCGATCGGTGAAGCAGTCATCCCTATATGGGAACCAAGACGCCCGGTAGTTCGTTGCAGTCGAGTAGTATAATGAGGGTAGAATGAACCCCTCATAATATAAAGCACACCCAGCGACAATGGCAAAAGGAAAAGAAGCCTGAAAGTTTCTCTACGGGATGCTCGGCAAGATCTGGGGTCAGATCGCTAGTTGTAGTACTCTCTCCGTACCATTAGTAGTCAGAGTCGACTGTGACCATTGCGAGAAACTATAATGAGTCGGAACACGCATTGGGATGTTCCTTCCACACTGCAGCTGGGGTCGGCTGTGTTTATGGCTTCTTACACGGAAGCGCACTCAAAGGGGATTAGCCTACAAGTTTCTGAATGGGATACCCGGCGAGATCTGGGGCCAGATCATGAGTTGGATTGGGTTCTCCATCCTGTTAGCAGTCCGGTCGACTGTTTTCAGTTGTGAGAAACTTCAATGAGTTGGAGCAGCCATCCAAAATGTGTGAGTCTGGATGCTCCTTCCACACATCAGCCAGTGTCAGCTGTTGTTACAGCTTCCTCTACTTTCATGAAAAAGCACGCTAATGGGTAGAAGCCTGCAAGTTTCTAAATGGAACGCTCGGTGAGGTCTGGAGCCAGACTGTGAGCTGGAGAACCCTCTCCGTTCCGTCAGCAGTCAGGGTTGACTGTTTTCAATTCGAGAGACTTTAGTGAGTTGGAACGCTCTTTCACGCTTGCAGTTCAGGACACTCCTTCCACACTGCAGTCGGGGTCGGTTGCAGATATGGCTTCTTCCTCTGCTTCATTGATGAAGCATGTTAGACCGCAGACTAGCTATCTGACTTCGCATACTCATGCTGTTCCACGAAGATGTTCCCAGTCTTCACCACCGAAGTCGGATTAACCTGTAGCTAGTCGTTCAAGGCATTTTTATATGGCACATGCATCGAAAGATCTGGGGACAGATCTCCAACCTGTGAGCAGCATATGTTGAAGAAGCGGATAATCGCTGCTCTGCAAGCCTTGTTCACAGACATACTGCCACAGATTGCGTGGCATATCGCAGCATCCCAGTAGTCGCAGGTTCTGCTGACAACAGTCTTTGGTAGTGAGCTGTCGGACGGTGCTGGGGTGGTCCAATCATCTGTACATTCAAATGGTGTTGACCATGTTTTCAGATGGAACATTCAGAATGTGTGAGGGCTACGGAGGTTGATTCTCCATCCCTCAAGGAACAGCACATTAAAACTATGAATTTGTATTCATAGGCTCTTCGAATCTTGTTTCATTTGAACATACGTCTACGTTTGCTAGGCAAAAAACAGCTTAAGGTACCGGGCGAAGGGAAGATGAAGATCTTTCCTTCCCTTTCGGCTCAGGTGTTGAAGGCTTTTGGTCCAATTAACGACTCTTCCCTTGGTTTAGCAATAGTATAAGAAAGGCAATGATCTATTCCTTACGAATAGAAGATCGATAGCTCATAGATAGGCTGAGACAGCTGTCTTGTTTGGAATAGAGCCATTAGAAGGAATAAGTCTGTCTTTTCCTTCTCGGAGTTGTATTCCTTGACGTCAAGAGGCATTTAGTGCTATTGTAGATACCATAGTAGCCTTATGTACAATTAGAGCGGTCTTTTCTTATAGATTAGCGGCTAACATCGTAAGTCTCCATTTAGTGAGCTGTCTAAGGCCGCAGGGTAGCACACAGAAATCTGTCTTCACCGCTATATGACTTCTAGTCTGTGTTAGCTACCCCGAAACCGCTAGCCTTTTGAAATAAAGCCGTTAGAAGGAAAGATTACGTTTTCCTTCTAAGTACAGTATTCCTAGGCGTCACAGGTACTTAGTCCTATTGTTGTCGCCTTAGTTTGGCTTATGTGAATTAAGAGTGGTTTGTGTTTATATATTATTGGTGGCTAATGTCATAGTGGCCTTATATATTTTACAGCGGTCTTTTTCTTATACATTGCGGCTAATGTTGTAAGTCTCCATTTAGTGAGCTTTCCAAGGCCGCAGGTGACACAGATATTTGTCTTCATGGAGATGAAGACTAATAAACTGTGTTAGCTAAGCTGAGACTACTGTCTCTTTAGAATTACGGCCGTTAGAAGAGCGGTCCTTATTCCTTACCTTGAGTGACTAATGTTGTAAGTTTCCGTTTAGTGAGCTTTCAAGTCGCAGTTTCACCAAGAAATCCATCTTCATGGGATGAAGACTTATTAGCTGCGCCAGCTCAGGGACCAGCCGTGAGGGCGACTAGGGCGATTATGTCGCCCTTCTAAGCCCAAAGTCGCCTAGAAAAATAGTCGGGGCGATTACAAGTCGCCCTCTAAAAACTGGCCAAAATGAGAAAAGGCTGAACTGAGTGATGCGAGGTTTACATGAAAACGAGTATTTTCAAAAATCGAATGTGCTCGAGTGTGATAAATGGGCATTTTAATTTGTCAAATAAACGTCCATTTATTTGAAATCACACGACAATCAATTGTCCATTGTCACTTTTGGCGGATTTTTTTATTTCTATTTTGTTGCGTTCCAGTCGGAGCTTCAAGTGTCGAAACGAAAATAGGTGACTTACGCGACTCAACAAAACAACCCAGTTTGAAAGTAGGTTACGTCGCTTAGGATGCCGAAAATGTATACACAACGGACGTATTTTATAACATTATTTTCATTTCGATTTGCTGACGACTGTTAACTGATGGGCTGTCTTTTCCCAGAAAAACACGGATGGAATTGAAACACATGAAAAAAAGCTTTAGTAATGTCAAGAAAAGCTTTGTACAGGACACAAGTGTGCATGTGGACGATCTTGAAAAAGGGTCCTCCTAAACATCGGAATGACATGAAATGACGCGGGATGACACCGGAATGCCATAAAAATGATGCGGAATGACATTTCTTTTACAAAATACTCGACCCCAGAATGTATTCTGTTTATTACCTAACAAAGTACCTCCCAAGCAACCTTCTTACATCTGGTCCTGTTCACACTTTCAGACTTAGGAAATTATTAGCTTAGTAGACTTTGTTGAAAGGCAACCACAGGAGGGTGATGGGGGATTGGCACGAAGAAGAGGTGAGGGTTCATGAAGGAGAAGGTAGCAGTGGGGGATTTTCAGTCAATAATTACATTGTGATTTTTTAACCTGACACAGATGCATCATAGACAACTGGACCTGGATTATTTGTACGTTAATGGAGGACCACAAATTGAAAATATGAAGGGGCGGCAGGGGTGGTACATGAATATTCTTAATTTTCCCTACTTGCCTATGAAGTCTCCCTACATGACTCTGCAGTCTCCCTATTTTTCTGGAGGGAGACTTGAAGTCTCCCTAAAATTCCCCCCTAGGCTGGTCCCTGCGCCAGCTAATCTGAGACTGCTGTCTCTTTGGAATAAGAGCCGTTAAAAGGAAAGAGTATGTTGTTTCCTTTTCGGTGTTGTATTCTTAGGTGTCTGGGGCTTTTGTTGACGCCTTATATCAGAATCAAGTGCAGCGCCTTTTTTCCTTAACTTGAGCGACTAACGTTATAAGTCTCCATCCAGTGAGATTTCTAAAGTAGCAAAATTTACGCCAAGATATCTGTCTTCACGGAGATGAAGTCTTCTAAGCTTCATTAGCTAGGCTGAGACCGCTGTCTTTTGGGAATAGAACCGCTAAAGGAAAGAGTTCATATTTTCCTTCTCGGTGTTTTCCTTAGTGTCACAGACTTTAGTCTTAATGTTGACACTATAGTAGCCTAGCAAGAACTATGGGCGGTGTTTTTTCCCTATCATTAGCAGCTAGAGTTGTAAGTCTCCTTTAGTGAGCTTCTAGGGCCGCAGTTAACAGCCATTTAATTGTCGTCACGAATAGGACCTTTAGCAGCTTCAGCCAGGCTGAGACCACTGTCCTATCGGACAAGATACCGTTACAAGAGAAGAGTTGTTCTCTCTTAGCGGTATTGTTTTTGTGTTAGTTGTCTGAGGCTTTTAGCCCTATTGTTGATGCCATATTAACCTAGTGTGATTAATGAGCATTCTCTCGAATGCCTATAGTTAACTCCTTTTCAAGAATATATTTCCTACTGTAATCGGAACAAGTCGCAAGGAGTTCATCTAGGTTTTTATGATTGTGTGCCAGAGCATAGTTTTCATCTCCCGCTTCATTTTTATCAAATTTATTGTTGTAGATTATATTTCCACTTGGTGGATTGGATATTCTGTCTATATAGTGTATTATTTGACGCCATGGCGTACTGTCTTGATTTCAAAGGATATGGCAACGCTGTTTCAGCGGGTATATTCCTTGCAATAGTTCATCACGTCCCCCTCTGTCCTTAGTGGCATTATGGAGTTGGTTAGACGTGAGGGAGCCCTATGGTTTCTATACTATTCTAGATAACTAACACTAAAGCGTTATGAGTCGTGCCAGGTTCATGTCATTATGCTTGCCTTGACTAACTATAAGCTTTTTAGCTGTATTACTCTTTACTGACAATAGCAGCAGCAGTATAGCTTTGGGAATGTAGCGTGAAGTTTCTTTTTCGTATAGTGAAAAAGGAATTTGTCATTGTTCCAGGCTTTAATATTACTGCACCGAACTTACTTATCTAGCGATTCAAGTAATGCGGGTGAGGGGGGTTCAATGTGATTTATTCGTCAACACAAACCCCCCCCCCCCCCACCCCCCCCCCCCCAACTACACTCGCCAACTTCCTGTAAGCCTCGTATGCATACCGCCTTTTTACGATTCACCTAAGTCTGGGCCATTGGGTTTTAGTATAAAAATATGATATTTTTAATACTTACCAATGGCCCAGACCGGGATGGCCCTCCCATGAGTGGGCACTCATACCTCCTCGCTGAGTTATCACTTCAGTAGGCACAACTAGGAAGAATGATGTTGGCACCAATTCTGGTCTCTTCCTGGGTATTGCTGATGCGCAAGTACTAAAAGTATGATGGGCCAGATAGGACGTTTAATTTTTGGTATTGTATGCAAATTTTGAGGATTGTGGGTTTCAAAATTTGTGTTTGGCCTTAATAATATTGGTTTGCACCAGCTAAGTCTGGGCCATTGGTAAGTATTAAAAATACAACAGGGTTTCCGCTATACCGGCAGCGGGTCCGTCGACTGGACCCATTCCCCTCGCCGATCATACTATGATCAGTCAGAAAAGCTGGTGGTTAAAATGTCGAGTACAATGCTGCATCGTAACGACACTCGGGATCCTTTGTTTCCACGTAATATAGGCCCAATTATGTTGTATACTATGCCTACTATTACTGGCGACAACCTGATACCTTATAACCCCCAGACCCGAGGGGGAAACAAAGTTCAAATCCTAAACGTCGCCTATAAAATTTCGGACTCAAATTGTTGTGTTTGGTCCGAAATCACTGGCTTTTATTTTGAGCGACAAATGATGTACTCGTTTTGGAAGCTGTCACTTGTTTCAAATGAGTGTGCAGGCTGCTGTCAGGAGTTGTCTGAAACATGCCCACAACATATAGTTTTCACAGTTTTCACAGTGGTTGAATATCATCAGAAAGATACTGATTGAACACTGCCACTTTCGAGCGGTGCACAACTCATTGTGAAAGAACATTGCCAATTTCGAGCGTGCACAACTCATTGTGAAAAACGGGTGTTCAGAAATTATTGAGAAAGTGGTAATTAAAAATAAAAAATAATTACAACTCTGGTATTTGAGAATTATATAACAATATAACCAGGGATATGATTTATGACTTATTGGTTCAATAAAACATGCTCATTTATCATTTCATCATGCCCTGCAACATGTGAAGTTATGACTTTCAGTGTAAAATCATTTTTTCAAATGGTGCCAAGGGAGGCAACTATTTTGTTATTCATATTTCGCTGTGTAAATTTTATCTGGTCTTCATATTATGATTCTTTTATTGAGTTTGTGTGAAGCTATATTTTGTTTTATTCATAAAATTTTTTAAAAATGTACATATTTAAAAAACCCTCTATTTTTAAGCAGACAATGTTTGTCTGTTTTCAAGGGGGTGGTTTGCAGTGCTGATTGACATACTTAACGTCCATTTCTGGCTTCGACGTTCGAGAGTAGCCTGTACAAACAAAAATGAAAACAACACCGCATGGTTTTCTGTTTGTTTTATTCATTAAATTGAGGATTAAAACCCGAAATCTGAAAATGAAACGTATGTACAAGATAATTAGGAGAATTTTTAAAGCAAATTCTATAAAATTGGTAGGCGGTTTCCAAAGAAACGTAACTTACCCAGTGGATATTTACTTGCCTTATATTGCCAATTTCAGACGCATCCCAACGCATCTTGCAAGCACAATTACTCGTCCCGAAGCCCCCCCCCCCCCCTCTCCTCCCCCACACACAAACTTTGCAATTTATCCACTATAAGCACCCCCTTGGGCTTCTACACAAGTCAGTACGGTAATTGCACGTGCATGACGTCACACGTCCGCATCATGGTTCTTTTCGAATATTACAGCGAGCGGTTGTAAACAAAGCTCAGTCACTGTTAGGATTCGTGGATTTTGTGTTGATTTGGGTTTGTATTTTTATGAAACCTCCGACCAGATGTAGTATTGTGTGTCCCGTGGGAATTTAGAGAATTGTAGGAGGAAAAAACACATATTTTCCACATCAATTATTCAGCATTTTAGCGATCAGAATGTCCCCAGAGGCCACCAGAGAGCAGGCACGTGCGGCACACACCGAAGGCGTGTGAGTTTCACTTTCTTTAAACTACCAGACCCACAAATTTTCCCCTAGCGGAAACCCTGTACAAATTGCTATAAATTTATCATATTCACCGATGCCATAGGCCTTCGTGAATATTACCTTTCTCAGGCTGATAATTCCTTGTATCAACCTCAAGAAAACTCTGTTATTGTTTTATTATTATGACAGAAAAAATCATTTAAAAATTCTTTGCTTTATTACATATTTGTCAAAGTAAGACGGCATATTCTTCAGGGCCATATCCAGGGATAATTTGGGAATACCTGCCACAGGCATAACCGAAGGCCGTAGAGATGGAAACTGAAAGTAGGATTACCATACTGAATACAATGTTCTTGAAATTAAAATTTTATCGTCGCAGCTGGTTTTGGCTCTTAATTATTAAAAGTATGCATTCCTGAACGAAACCTGATTTGGCAAGCGGGTTGAGCATGATGAGAAGAAGATCCCTACATATTTTTATGCGCCTCTTTTGAAAAAACAGTTGCATTATGGTGTACCACTGTCCATCCATCCGTCCGTCCGTCCGTCCGTCCGTCCATCCACATGTCGTACAATAACTCGAAAACGCTTTGAGCGCAATTTTTGTGATTTTTTGATGGAAAGTATATGTTGATGGACGGAAGCTCCCTTTCGATTTGTGTCACTGTCCGATTTTCATTCCAGAGTTATGGGACTTTATTCATCAAAATATAGGCAATTTTCCACATGTCGGACAATAACTTGAAAATGCTTTGAGCAATTTTCATGATTTTTTGGTGGCAAGTATATGTTGATGGAAGGAATCTCCCTATCTATTTGTGTCGCCGTTTGATATGTCATTCCAGAGTTATGGGACTTTATTCATCAAAATATAAAGAATGTTCCACATGTCGAACAATAACTTGAAAATGCTTAGAGCAATTTTCATAATTTTTTGGTTGCAAGTGTATGTTGATCGAAGGAATCTCCCTTTCGATTTGTGTCTCTGTCCGATTTGTCATTCCAGAGTTATGGGACTTTATCAAAATATAGGCAATTTTCCACATGTTGGACTTTGAGCAATTTTCATGATTTTTTGGTGGCAAGTATATGTTGAAGGAAGGACTCTCCCTTTCTATTTGTGTCGCTGTCCGATATGTCATTCCAGAGTTATGGGACTTGATTCGTCAAAATATAAGCAATTTTCCACATGTCGAACAATAACTTGAAAATGCTTAGAGCAATTTTCATAATTTTTTGGTTGCAAGTATATGTTGATAGAAGGAATCTCCCTTTCGATTTGTGTCGCTGTCCGATTTGTCATTCCAGAGTTATGGGACTTTATTCATCAAAATATACACAATTTTCCACATGTCAGACTATAGGCAATTTTCCACATGTCGGACAATAACTTGAGAATGCTTAGAGGAATTTTCATGATTTTTTGGTTGCAAGTATATATTGATAGAAGGAATCTTCCTTTTGATTTGTGTCGCAATCGGAATTTTCATTCCAGAGTTATGGGACTTTATTCGTCAAAATATAGGCAATTTTCCACATGTCGGACAATAACTTGAAAATGCTTTGAGCAGTTTTCATGATTTTTTGTTTGCAAGTATATGTTGATAACTGGAATCTCCCTTTCGATTTGTGTCACTATCCGATTTGTCATTCCAGAGTTATGGGGGCAAGATGGAATCGCGGTAACCTGTTCTCGTCAGATCACCGATGTTCCGCAACATTGAGCGTGGTTAGTAGTTGGATGGGTGACCATTTCTGCAACTGATTCGTGATCAAGACCGTGTTGTGCCCTTGGGCAAGGCACTTAACCCCGATTGCCCAAATGGGGGTCATTTACCATTTTTAGCTCAAATTTGGCGAAACCAATTTTGAGTTTCAGGTATTGTCATGGCCCATTGTCCGTCTGTCGCGCTGTACACACAGCTCGGGCTAGAGGCTGTATTTATGAACCGATCTTTACGAAACTTCTTGGGTACCTTTGTTATCACCGTGAGACGAGAACGAGTGTTTTGGGATCCGGTCCAAAATTCAAGACGGCCGCTGGCAGCCATTTTGTACAAAATTAGGTGCAATCAGATTTTTGCGCAGAACTTCCATATGAAAGCTCTGATTTGAATCATTTTTTGTATGAATGTTTAGTACCATGGGATACATCACATATGATACGGGTTTTTTTCTCGTGTGTAAGTTATTCAAATTAGACTAACTTTGATTTATTTAGTGTTACTTTCAGCACTGTAAGTGCAAATGCCAATACGGCTCAGGCTAGAGGCTGTATTTATGAACCGATCTTATGAAACTTCTTGGGTACCTTTGTTATCACCGAGGGATGAGAACGAGTGTTTTGGGGTCCGGTCTGAAATTCAAGATGGCCGCTGGTAGCCATTTTGTACAAAATTAGGTGCATTAAGATTTTTGCGCAGAACTTCCATATGAAAGCGCTGATTTGAATAATTAGCTCAACTTTGGCAAAGCCAAATTTGAGCTTATGCCATGGCCAGTCATCTGTCTGTCCGTCAACAATTCAATACGGCTCGGGCTGGAGGCCGCATTTATGAACCGATCTTTACGAAACTTCTTGGGTACCTTTGTTATGACCGTGAGACGAGAAAAGTGATTTTGGGTCCGATCCGAAATTCAAGTTGGCCGCTGGCAGCCATTTTGTACAAAATTAAGTGCAATCAGATTTTTGCGCAGAACTTCCATACGAAAGCGCTGATTTGAATAATTTTTTGTATGAATGTTTAGTACCATGGGATACATCACATATAATACAGGTTTTTTTTCTTGTGCGTAAATTATGTAAATTAGACTAACTTTGATGTTTTTTGGTGTTACTTTCAGCACTATAAGTGCAAATGCCAATACGGCTCGGGCTAGAGGGCGTATTTATGAACTGATCTTTACGAAACTTCTTGGGTACCACCGTGGGACGAGAACGAGTGTTTTTGGGTCCAATCCGAAATTCAAGATGGCCGATGGCAGCCATTTTGTACAAAATTAGGTGCAATCAGATTTTTGCACAGAACTTCCATATGAAAGCGCTGATTTGAATAATTTTTTGTGTGAATGTTTAGTACAATGGGATACATCACATATAATACGGGTTTTTTTCTTGTGCAGAAATTAGATGAACTTTGATTTTTTCAGTGCTACTTACACACAGTAAGTACACATGTCAATACGGCTCAGGCTAGAGTCTGTATTTATGAACCGATCTTCACGAAACGTCTTGGGTACCTTTGTTATCATCTTGGGTTGAGAACGAGTGTTTCTGGGTGCGGTCTAAAATTCAAGATGGCTGCCAGTGGCCATTTTGTACTGAATTTAGGTCTAATCAGTTTTTTGTACACAACTTCTATACGGCTCAGGCTAGAGGCTATATTTATGAACCGATCTTAACGAAACTTCTTGGGTACCTTTGTTATCACTGTGGGATGAGAACGAGTGTTTTTGGGTGTGGTCCAAAATTCAAGATGGCCACCAGCAGCCATTTTGTACCAAAATTAGTGCAATCAGTCTTTTGTACAGAACTTCTGTATGAAAGTTCTGATTTGAATAAATTTTTGAATGAATGTTTAGTAACATGGAATACATCACATATAATATAGGTTTTTTATAACCCCGCTTCGAAGAAGTGGGGGCTATATAGGAATCGCCCTGTACGTCCGTACGTCCGTCTGTACGTCCATCCATACGTCCATCCGTCTTTCCGTCCGAACAAATTCTTGTGTGCGCAAATCCTCCTACATTAAAGAACCGATTTTGAAGAAACCTTTCAAACATCATCACTACTAAGTGAACATGCGCATATTCCAAAAGTTTTGATCTGCGACAATTTTAACCAGGTTATCTCTCTTGAACTTTGATTTAATATGGGTTTCTACATAAAATTCTTGTGTGCGCAACTCCTACATTTATCAATCAATTTCCTTATGGCCTTCGCCTACATGTTCAGAAGTGCATTCCTCTAAAAACCCAAAGCGGGGGTATTAATCACCTTCAGTGATAGTTCTAGTTTCTCGTGCAGACATTGTGCAGATTAGATGAACTTTGATTTATTTAGTGCTACTTACACACAGTATGTGCACATGTCAATACGGCTCAGGCCAGAGGCTGTATTTATGAACCGATCTTCACAAAACTTCTTGGGTACCTTTGTTATCACCTCGGGTCAAGAACGAGTGTTTTTGGGTGCGGTCCGAAAATCAAGATGGCTGTTAATGGCCATTTTATACTGAAATTAAGTGCAATCAGTTTTTTGTACAGAACTTCTAGGACTATGTTTGTTATCATCATGGGATGGTAATGAGTGCTTTGGGGCTCAGCCAAAAATTCAAAATGCCTGTTGGCAGTCATATTTACGAGAATTCTGTGTATGACATGTTTTGTACAGAACCTGTAAAGAAGATTTTTTATGTCCGTAATATTTGCTATAAATTTATTGGGTGCCTTTGTTATCACAGTGCTATGAGAACAAATATGTTTGGGTTCAGTCAGACCCAATCAGGGACTCAAAAAGGGAGATAATTAAAAATCTTTTCCAAAAACACCAGACAAAATAATGTTTCTTGAATTCAGCATCCCTAGGATGTGTATATCAAATGTGTTGAAGCCAAGTTCCTTTGTTAAGATTTGGTGTTTGGGGAGGGTAAACATTATTAGCACAACCCGATTTTCTATTTACAATGAGAAAAATAAAACCTCCTGACCCGTGGGAACCCTAAACTAAAGATAAAAAATTCAAGTACCTATATTTTAAGAAGGACTGGACAAATATTTATTAATTAGTATGAATCAACCTTAGAAGGGTTTGAATCAAACAGGCCAAAACAATTGCTAACATTTGGCTTATGATGTGCCATACAAGGATCCCCATTGTAACATTTACCCCATGAAGATTTCTTTTCTTCTATTTAGCGTCCAGCTTTCACCCACCTTTACAATACTTTACCTACACATTTGTTACAGGCTAAGGTCAGTGTTTGTGTACAGACCTTTACAATACTTTACATGTACCTTTGTTATCAGGTCATTACCTGGATGTGTGTCATTCCTGTGTCACATACTATACATGTACATGTCTTACACAAGCTGAGCTAAAGTGTCATTGACACTTTCATATTAGCTTAATTTGAAAAGTCAAGATAAGCTTTTGCCATCACACGTGCAAAAGTCTGTGAGAGTCGCTAAGTCTGTTCACATTTTCTTTAGCACAGGCTACACCCCATAGTTCTTGTCTGATAATCGCAAAATTTTATATGCAGGTTTGAGGTCATGTTTAGATGAGAACGGCCATTTTTGGTCACGATCGGTCAACCATGATGGCTATGCGAGCCTGAAACCTGAAAACCTTTAGCACAGTCTGCAGGTCATATTTATGAAGAGATTGTATTGTAACTTGGTAGAATGACTCCATATAATGTCTAGATGAGAACGTCCCTTTTGGTCGCGATCGGTCAACTGTTACAGGTACACAAGCTGAAAACCTTCTGCAAAGTCTACGTGTCGTATTTATGAAGGGATTTCATTGTAACTTGGTAGGACGACTCCATTTTAGGTCCACGTGGGAACGTCCCCTTTTGGTCGCAATCAGTAAACCATGACGGCAGCACAGACTCAAAACCCAAAAACGTTAGCACAGTCTACAGGTCACATTTATGAAGAGATTTTATTGTAACATTGTAGGATGACTCTGTATAATGTCTAAATAAGAACATCCTATTTTGGTCAAGTAAAGTCAACCGTGATGGCCACAGGGGCATGTTACCTTGATTCCTTTAGCACAGGCTACAGCTTGCATTTATGAAAGGATTTCACTGCAGATTTGTAGGATGACTCTTATTTTGGCTGTGATCAGTCAGCCGTGATGGCCGCACAGGCACGTGACCTTGATTTGTTTAGTACAGTGTACAGTTCATATTTATGAAGTGATTTCATTGTAACATGGAAGGATAACTCGGTATGATGTGTAGATGATACTGTCCTATTTTGATCATGATCGGTCAACCTTTACTGCCACCTGGTCACGTGACCTAGATTCCTTTAGCACTGTCTACAGGTTGTTTTATGAAGGATTTTCATTGTAACTTGGTAGGATATCTAGATGGGTCTCTCCTATTTTGGTCATGATTGGTCAAAAACCGCTGAACCGTCACGTGATGTAGATTTCTTTAGCAAAGTCTACAAGTTATATTTATGAAGGGATTTTATTGTAACTTGGTAGGATGAATCCTTTTGGAATGATTTTACTCTAACTTGGTAACTTTGATTGACAAACATTAACTGTGAGGGCCACATTAACTCAAGCCTCAATTCTTTAGTACAGTCTACAGCTCAAATTATTCTTATTGAAAACAGCATAAAGGGAACAGAAATTAACATATTCTCAATTATCACAATTCTTGTCTTATTTCATAATCCTTTCATAAACATTATCCTTTTCATCAAATACTACACACAGTAAGGTTAAGCTACAGTGTCTGACATGAACTTTACATTAGGCCACACAAAGTAGATCTTCTGTTTCTCAGGCCATTATTTGTGAAATTGCATGCGGGCGAGCGGTTTTTTATTTTATTTTTTATTTCAGTAATTACTTTTTTGCCATCAAAAGTTCATGTTCTTGGTTCAAGTTTTAGGCCTCAATCTACAGAATAGCATGGGTGATGGTGTATTTCATCCCTTGAGTGCAAAGCCTTCTTGCACTCAAGGGACAAATTCATCAATTTTTTTAACTTGGGTAAAATATCAGACATAAACCATTTAATTTTAATTTTTTTTTTAAGTTTAAATTGGTTATAAAAAGAGAGCATGTGGTAGCCGAAAGGACCATGCGGGAGGGCCTGAGAAACAGATTTTTTATTTTTTATGCCTTATCGACTTCTCATAAACCACTGGGCCAAATTTGATATACATATTCCTTATCATATGTCAGTTCAAATTTGTTCAAATAAAGTTGCCACACCCACAGAGGGCACCACAAGGGGCATTTCTCTGTTAGCACCCATAAATTGTTTTCAAAAATTAAATAAATCTCCAGAACTATAAATTAGAATCTTTTGATATTTAGTACACAGCATCTCTGGGGAAGTCATATTCAAGTTTGTTCAGATCGAGTCCCTGGTTTAATATTTGGTTAATTAACTTAGTGCAATATGAGGAAATTTCTTTAAAATCTTTTTCTTCTGATCCACCAGTCAGAATCCTTTCATATTTAGTATACAACATCTTTAGGAGGCTCAGAGATTCAAGTTGTTCAAATCGAGTCCCTGTGGTAATATTTGGGTTCTCTATTGGGGCCCAAAATTTAACTTAGTGCAATATGAGGAAATTTCTTTTTCTTCAGATCCGCCAGTCAGAATCCTCACATATTTGGTATATAACAGCTCTAGGGCGGACAGTTTCAAGTTTGTTCAAGTCAAGTCCCTGGGTTTATATTTGGACTCCCACAGGGAATTTTAACTTGGAGCAATATGAGAGAATTTCTTTAAAAATCTTCTCTAGAACCATCAATTCGAATCATTTGATATTTGGTGTATAGCATCTTTAGGGGGGGTCAGATTCAAGTTTATTCAAATCGAGTCCTAGGATTAATATTTGGGCTCCCAATGGGAACCCAAATCTTACCTTAGTTCAATATGAGGAAATATCTTTAAAAATCTTGATCAGATCCACCAGTCAGAATGCTTTCATATTTGGTGTACTACATCTTTAGGGGGCTTAGATTCAAGTTTGTTCAAATCGGACCCCTGTCTTAATATTTGGGTTCTCTATTGGAGCCCAAAGTTTTACTTAGTGCAATATGAGGAAATTTCTTTAAAAATTTTCTTCTTCAGATCCACCAGTCAGAATCCTTTCATATTTGGTGTACATCTCTAGGGGGTGGGGGTGGGGGGGGGGGGGGTGGGGGGGGGGGTTCCTGCATGTGTATCAGACAATGTTATTACACCCCCCCCCCCCTAAAAAAAGAAGAAAATATAACCCCTCCCTCACCCCCTCCAAAATAAAAAATATCATGTTCTTGTCTCCCTGGTATTAACCCTTTACCTAACATAGCGGCCAAAAATGGCCAGAAAACTAACCAGAATAAACCTACCACAGCCTAAAATATCTCTGAAGTTTTTCAATAAAATCATACAACCATGGATAACATATATATCCATATTTGTATGGTTTTATTGAAAAATTGTGAAATTTGTTTTCGATTTAATTTATTTTTTTAAAATACTGTTAGGTAAAGGGCTAATATATATGATTAGAGTCTCTGTAATTTGGACACTTGTAAATGTATTTGGTGTTATTGGGAAAGAACTGTGAAAAAGAAAGAAAAATTGATCATTTTATTCAATTGGATTGTCTGCAGCTGTTATATTATTTGTGTACTTTCAGGTGCTAGAATTACTGTAACAGTAAAGAGAATATTCATAATAAACCCTCAGCCATCATGGACGATGACATAATTTATTTAACTGTGATATAATGCTTCTGTTTAACAAAAGAGACTACCATTGTTGTAATGGATATTAAAACAAATTTTAAAATCCAGTCTGGTTCTTTTGGTTCTCAATAGCATAATGTAGGTAATGTTCATTTTTTCTCTCTCTCGTGGATTCTTGAGCTGTTTCGATATTCCAGCTCAAAAAGGAGACAACTCCCTGTACTTGTAGGGCAGGTAAAATGATTTTTTCAGCCTTGTGACTGCAGGTAATATATTAATTGTGCCAATATTTAAATGAATGCTGTTGCCTCTGTTGCAACTCACAGAAATGATGTCTGTTGTTAAAGATGAGTTGAAAGAATTATATTCTCATTGGGAGAGTCAGGTTTAACCCTTAAGGGTCTGGGAATTTTTTTTATACATTTTTGCTTTACTTTGACAATCCACATCCTATGACTTTGCAGTTGTTTATTGGCAAGTCTTGGCTGCCTATGTTGGCAGTCAAGACTTGTTTAGAAACAACCGCCATTCCACTTCGAATGTAACTTGCAAGCTTACTCCAAAGCTGCATGTTGGGACACCTGTTTTGTTGTAGAAAAATGTGATTAAAGTAAGAATATTTGGCCCTTTAGGGTTAACATTTCAAGAGAATTTTATGTTTTGTGTGGAGATCTTTGTGGTTTCCACATCAAGCAAAGCAAAGAAAATATCCTCATAGGGTTGCCTGTAACAAATATATTCACAAAAATGACACCCAGAGAAAAAAAAAGATATTTTAAAGCACCTGTTTTAATGAATGGACATACAGAGTAGTTCTTTTTCATTCAGAATCCCATTTCACACACTTTCTTCTCCATTCTCCTCCAAACTTACCCAGCAGATTGTTTCAATACAAGAAGGAAGTATCTGTGTAAAGTCGGTTCATATATCAGTATTGTGCTCAGATTCATTGATCTTTACCAAAACTATATTCCTTTAGTGATTTTTAATGATAAAATTTTGTGAAGTGCGTCTCGTAAACTACCCAATGTATTTGTGTGATAGTAGGATTTATCAGTATGAAGTCAAGTTGAACATATTATGGCATTGTGGTTTATTGACCTTTATTGGGTTTATTCCCCTTTCTTGATGTGATTTGTTTAGTTTCATCTGGAATAAACCTTGCAACAGCAGCCTTTCGATTTTGAAAATGGGAGGCGCTGCTATTTGAAGTGAAGTGCACTATTGTTGAGACCTGCATCAGGAAAATGTTTTCAAGAAAAACATCAACAAACATCTGCACACCATTCACTCCACTGATACACCATGAGTAAGGATTCCATAATTATTAACCAATTTTCTGAATAAGCAATAATCAAATTTGTTGGGATAATACATGAAACACAACTTCAGTGAAGCAATAAGTTAATCAGATCATTCTCCATGGAATGCATGAGTTAAGAGACAGTCGCATCTATTTCCCATGAATAGATTTTAATCTTTTACAGAAAACACATATTTGTTAATTTATATTTCCCCCCTCCCCCCCAATTCATAAAACAATTTCAGCCAAACAGTATCATGTGATCCCTCATTGGAACAAGCTCGTTCCAATGAGGGGTCACACGATAGGATTTTGTTGAAATTTTTTTTAAATTGTTTTCTACTGCTCAATTTATATATAACATGGCAGATGTAGCCGATTCATTAGGTATGGTTAATTGCTCGCTAGGTGGAACCATGGCAGGTTCAAAATTGCAGGTGCAATGATGCACAAGAGCGATGGCTCGCCTCAAAATCGAAAGACTGCTCTCAACAGATTATTCTGATACTTGGCAGGATATATTAATAGGATGGGAAGTAATGTATTTTTATGCCCCTGTAGGAGACATTATGTTATCACCATGTCTGTCATTCGGCGTCCGTCAGGTTAACTTTTCTCATCCCATCAATTAACTAATGTTCTACCAACTGGATCTTTACCAAACTTCATATGTGGGTTAGGTATGATGAGTGGAAGAAGCCTATTTATTTTGACCATGATATGCCAAAGGTCAAGGTCACAGTGACCTCCAATGTTAAATACACTTGAAATTGGTTTCCGCTCTCTCACTACAGTTCTGCAACACTGATCTTGTTTTGTTTTTTTTTGTAATTCTATCCATGATATTGCAGGAGGGGGCATATGCCACACTTCTCGTTGCTCTTGTTTTTATTTTTGTTGTCCCAATAATTATTGAATATACTTTCACCTGTAGTGGCTATAGCTATAACCTCTTGATCAAGTTTGACAAGCAGCCATGATGGCCTGGTATCAACAAAGTTATGGCTCTGGTATAAGAGAAATTGCTTGTAAATGCCTTCTGGTATATACTCGCATCTATGTATTTGTACCGTGTTGTGACTTCAGGCAAGCTTTATCTGTTTTCGATGTCTGAATTATTTGAAATCCACCTACATTTGTCGATGTATTACATGACAATAGCCATGATTGACAAGTTTGGATTCTAACTTTGTAAAGATAACGTTTTGATTATTTATTGGAAGCCGCTCTATTTTTTGCCTAACATGCCTGGTGAGCAGCAGCTAAACAAACAGTTTTTTTGACCAACTAAATATTTTAATTTTTTGTCTCAAAAACATAGCTTATGACACTCCATTGGAATAAGCTTTAGAGCTTGTTCCAATGAGGGATCATAAGCTATGTTTTAGAGGCAGGAAGTTAAAAATTAATTAAATTTGAATGGCGATTTTTGTAACTACCATTGGTCAGATTTGGCCAGTATTTTGCATGAAGGTTCAATTCAGTGAAAGTGAAAAATATTACAATTGAGATGTAGAGAGCAACGATCTACTCACACAGAACAGTTTCAGAGATACAAAACTTGCCCATGGTGGTATATGTGTTTTCAGTGAAAGTGCACAAAAGTGAAATAGGCTTATAAAATGGTTCAGCAGTTCCGTCAGTATTTGATGCACATAGTAACTTCATTGAGAAACTTCATAACTTTGCTCATTCTTGAGACACAAAGATCAAACTGTTCATTTATGTATCTTAAATGATTCTGTCAGTTCATTAGTTCACAAACACATCAAAAGAGTGGTTTCTAATATCCTGATTGAAGAGTTAATGTTGTGAACTTTTTACCGAGAAGTATTTTTCTGGGTTGAGGCGACGGTTCCGACTCAAAAGTTGAATGAGTGGTGTAACCACTGAACTCTTCACACTTCTACGACTTTAAAATATTTTTGAGAAACAGAAAGTCAGATTTGGTTGCTCTATGCTTTGCAGTTGTAGTAAAAGAGAGCATAGAAAGAGACAGTATCTGCCTTGTGAAGCAAGCAGCAGGCATTTCTGGTCACTTCGGGCCATTATAACACACTACAGGTAAATCATATTGAACTGGAATATCCATTTCAGCTTTGGATAAGCTGGGAATGGTTTGAGACTCTGAATCAGTTTTGGTGTCTAGCTGGGCAGTTACGACTGCTGGGGGATGAGTACCAACCTTCCCATTCTGAGAGATGTCTACATAGAAATGGTCAACAATGACTTATATCAGATGGAAATTGGTTTATTTTTGGCAAACTTTGATGGCATGCACGCTGCAGATTTGTTGAATTTAAATAGTTTGTCGTTTGAACAAGTTATCCCAAAATTGTGAATTGTTTTCACTCAAACTTTAGAATCTTAATGTGGCAGCAAGTCCAACCAGTAGCTGTGTAGGGATACTATGCACGACAGACATTACAATGTTGCTAATCAAATGAGCCAGTAGTGTGCGGTCACATTTTGGCAAAACACTTGCTAGCAGTTCAAGAAGAGTGTAGCTCACATATTCTCATAATGTCTCTCTCTCGAGATGTCAATTGTTTTCTGTCAATCTCAATATTGTTGATCTCTTTGGAGACATTATTTTGAATAACATTGACAGCTTCAGAACATCAAACTCATCAGAGTTGAGATTTAGAACTTTACTTGCTCTACTTCTATCTGTCAAGAGCGTAGCTATTCCAGGTGATGATGATGTCAAGAGATCACTGCCATATATATCTGAAAGTTCAGAAAGGAAATTTCGGCAGGACGAGCTTGACCCCTCCCCCTCCCCAAAAAACCCCTAACAAATAACTCAAACAAATCAACCCAACTCCACATGGAAGATTAGTCTTCCTACATTACAATATCAGGCTAACCTGTTAGGTAGCAGTCTCAATTGCTCTAGCACCCACAAATCTCGATCTGCAATCAGTTTGATAGTGAGCGCCTACCAGGTGGGTTCTATGACCCCAATGGCTGTATTAAAAAAGTCCTGAGTAGGTTGTTTCAAGGTTTACGACACGAACCCGATCTATTCAATGGTCGTAGGTCTCATGTCTAGTTCATGTGATGTGAACATATCCCAGGTTCTTTCTCACGAGGTCTCCCTTGTTCCATCTGCTTTGTTTGATGATTTGGCAGCATGCGTGTGTCAGAATCTAAATTTTTTTTTAAAAACAGCTCCTTGGTTTGATCCTCAAGCATAGATTTTGGCAGAGATAACATCGACAGATGCACCTTATTGTGGCTACCTCATTGGCTGGTATCTTGCAAGATGATGAAACCTCTTATGGACTTTGTAGAGAAGTTTACGGTATGCATACAACAAAATTTGGTTGATGGTGATGTTTATCTAGTATTCTACAGATACACTGGTTACAACACAAAATGTGTCCTGAAACAAGTTCCCTGTATCTGACAACAAGAAGCTGTTAAGTGCAATTATTAAGGAACAATTCACACCTGATAAGGCCTTCGAAACAGTACAAGACACAAATTTGTCATAATGGGACAGGATGAAACTCAGGTTGAGTTAAGCGGTGGTGTAGTCAGACACAGGGGATACTAGGCCACAATGCATGAGGAAGCGAACAATATCTTAGCAGGCAATTTTGCTTGCTTCTCAGGAGAACTGTGTTTCCATTCGGGCTGACAACATAGACTTCTTTTTACTGTTGCATCATTATTTTCATAAGAAATTACGAATGTCTGTGATAATGGAATCCCCTGTCCATGGCAGAACAGCTGTTGATATCTGTGTGACAATGGGAAAAAAGCACAAGGATATTGTCCTACATTTGGTTGCTATACATGCTCTCTTGTAGCCAGGTGCTGTGGCATCAGTAAAGCAAGAGCGATCAAAGTGCTGAAATCTGGATTGAACTTTAGTTTAATCAGCAGTGTGGACGCTTTTTGCCCAGACGTCTTAGTTGAAGCTACGAAGTTTGTCACTTTGTGTTATGGTTCCCTTGTTATCTCTTCCCTCTCTTATCTCTTGATGTCAGCATCGATGTTTGGACCTCTAAAACTGGAAATCCAAATGCAGTTAGTGCTCCCAAACTTTATTCTTTGCCTCCAACCAAATCAGTTTTTCCAAAAATATAAAAGTGAGCTCACCTTCAAACATGTGTCTGGAAGAATGCCCTCAAGGCTGGTCCTCCAAACATGGATCCTACTGATTCTGGATTTAGGAAATAAAGAAAACAAAATCATTGCTTCCCATTACTGTGCCTCCAGATGTGCATCTCACACCTAATGATTTACTGCAATTGATACGATGTTCATGGTCTAGCATTGTGTCATGCAAAACTTCACGATGCAAATGCATCCTTGCGAGGATGCCATGTACTCATTTCTGCAAATGTAAGGCATTAGTAGAGTGATACAACAAGCAGACAAGGATAGTAGACCTGTCCAGAATGGTTGCTGACATAGTGATGATTACTAGTACCGGAATGTATCTCAGAAAGAGAACCATTTTTTTCGGCCAAAATTGGACAATTTTTCCAGAATTGGCTTCATTTCTGCCTCATTTTTACCCAGAATTTTCAGAAAGGTTGGGATAGAAAACTAAAGATGTTATTGAAGGGATAACCAGGCAATTCAAAACAATATATTTTTATACTGTACCAATGACCCAGACTTAGCTGGTGGTAACTCCTTAAATTCTAGGGCCAAACACAAATTTTGCCCCCCAATCCCCAAAATTTGCATCAAATCCGAAATTTCAATGTCCTATGTGGTTCTCCATACCTTTTATCCACTGCGCATGCGCAGTGTCAAGGAGGTCTCGAAATTGGCGCCAATTGTCATTCTTTGTTTGGCCCTAAATTCAGGAACACCTCACTGATATTTGTGCTTGTAAATCTCAGTTTAAATGATGCCAGACACATAATTATGAAAGAAATGGTGTATCTAAGGAGGAAATAGAAGGATGAGATGATGAAACAGTGGCAGGATGTGTTCAGGACTGTAACTTATAATTTTTTTACGAAATTATTTCATGTTCCCTAATTTCGGGGCATGGTCCTGATGCTGTCATTCTTGCTATGAATTTACCATTGTTTGTTTCCTCTCTCCCTTTCCTTTATTCCCCCTTTGCTATTCTCCCATGCTTTTGGCATAATTTTTGTAATTTTTTTTACTAAAATTTCTTGGGAGTTTTGGCTTGGTAACAGAATAATTATTCTGTTTTTCCCCATGCTTACGTCCTCACCCTTGGGTGGTCAGGCATTGTGGTCTGCATCTACCATCCGATGAACTGCAGTTTCTTCTCTGGAAGTCTCTGTTTTACATCAGATAGTGTTTAAATTGGTAACTGATTTTGGGTCATGTTTACAGTGCCTGGAGTCATGTTTCAGGTTTTTGTACACTTTTGTTTACGTTGACAACGGTTACTTCTGATAGTGATTACTTGTCTTCTGTTTAGTTCTGCTCATAGCCAGAAACATTAATATTGTCCGTAAGTGTTACATTAATTTTTAAATATGTTCTAAAATTTTTGTCCACACTTAGGCTTTTTTGGGATTCATTTGGGCTCATTGTTCCCATTGGGAACTTGGGCTCTTCTGAAAATTTTTGAAATTTTTTTTCTTTTTGAATTATTTTTTCGAAATGTTATAATGGATTATATTATATTATGTATCTTTGTTTCAAGGGTTAGTGCGAGTACTATGACTGTTTATATTTTTTCATGTTGAAAGAATATTGTTCAAATTGTAATGCGAGGAAGTTTTTCTCTGATTCTCATGTTCATTGTATTTCTTGTAGTCAATGTACTCGCACTAATTCTTGCTCAGTGTGTGTCAATTGGAATGACAAATGTTGGAGACGTGTGTCATGGTATATTGTTAGCGGTGAGGGGTCCATGCCGGTCCTCTCTCCACAGGGTCACTCCAGTTTATCAGTCTCTTTTTCAGAGGAACAAGAACAGGGTGATGTTTCTGTGATGTCTTCAACAAATGTGCCTCCGCCGTTGCAGTCTAACGAAGAGTTAGCGGCTAAAGTGCTCATGGAAATACAACAATTGCCTAAGAGGTCCCTAGTAGGATCGACTGCGTTGTTATCCGCTAGCTCGCCCTGTGTAGCGACCATTCATCGAATGGCTCGGCAGCCGGGTTCGTCTGTTGCCGTCCAGGGAAGCAGTTTGGGTGATGCAAGCTCTATAAACATTGAACGTGCACACCCAGCGACGACGGATCCGAGGATAGTATGGAGGAAACCTGTTAGTCCGGTAGCTAGCTCGTCCAGGTCTACCCGGACCGCGAGCGAGAGAGGCCCCTCTCTCTTACAGCAACATCTGGGACCAGATGTTGTTGTACGTGACGTTAGTCAGTCGGAGCATACGTCCACTCCACCTTCTCGGGACGCTCCATTGCATAGACAGTCTGGAGAGACTAGTCTATCGGCTTCCTCACGGCAGCACACACGACCGCACCTTGGCTATGTGACCGCTGATATCCAGCCAGCTTCGCCGACCAGGGATTCCAGGTCGACCAGGTCACGCCATCTGGTAGCCAGGGATACGAGGCCTTTACAATCGGGATGTTCGCATAAAAGAAGTATGCGGGATTCAACATCCCAGGAGCTTCCAGCGGCTAAATCATGTAAGACCACGGCTCCACAGGCCTCTGTAATGGTCTTGCTATCGCAGATAGCTCATCTTATCGCAGCAGCCGTCAAAAACCTTTTCCGATCAGGAATTGTCTGAGGAAGCTGGGTCGGTTCGTTCCGCTGCAGAGTCAGCAAGGGACGACCGAGATTATCAAGTGGTCCAGCCGGATGGCGAAAGGGATTCAGAGGAATTGGAATTTTCCCTTTTGGAGCAACATAAGGTAGCCGTAGATTTCATCTGGCAATACCTTCCTGATGTTGTTCCTCCGGACCAAAATGCTAAGATGATAAGAGACTGATAGCGTCACTGGACACAGACTTTTTCGGCCGGATTAGGGACACCGTCCCTGAGTTTCCGACCCAGTCCAGAAATGTCTCACGGACATTTGAACTTTTGAATGACGCTATATTCAAACTTGCCTCCAAGACAGGCAAGTCCGGTTTCTTAGCGGCTAATGCTCTACAGCTGCCTTTCATCAATTCAAGGAATAAATTTGAAACAGCAGGACAGGGCATTCCGAGAGTTCCTCTGCGTCTGGACGACCAGGCTGAAGACCAAGAATTGTCTTTGCCGTCGTCTATGTCTGTTCCAGCCACTACGTTGGAAACGACAATCTCGTCTAACAGGACCAGCTTAGATGCATTATCGTACGCAGATCACCTTACTAGAGTGTTATCATTACGTCTCGAAGGAAAAGAATTCCAGGATGTTCAGACTTCCTTAAGAGTTCTTTCGAGGGCCATAGCATACTCTACATACATATAACTCAGCCCTTTCAGTGGCAAATCTGGAGTTAGTTAAACGTGATGCTGCCCTGGCTGCATCCACTCGCATGGATCGTAAGGTGAAAAACTCTCTTCGAGTCACTCCGGTCTCTGGAGAGCTTCTTATCGACGGCAAGCTTTCCTTAATCTATGATCAGATGACTAAGAAAGCTTCAGACTCTCTGCTGTTCAAGTCCGCTTCTAAAAAGTCGGATTCAGCAGAGAAGAGTAAGACAGGCACTTCTGGGGCGAGTACGTGCAAGGGAAGTTCCTATAGAGGTTCTTATAAGTCCTCTAGTCTTACTCCAGAGACCGTCAAGGTAGCGACACAGGTAGGGGCCGTAATACTGGCCGAGACAACCGGTCAGATGCCCCTAGGTCGACGGGGCGAGGTGCGGGTCATGGAGGACATGGTTTCTCCTCCCGCAAGCCTCACAGGTCCAGGCGGTGATGGTGCAAACCTCTATCGTGTTCCAGTGGGCGGAAGGTTATCGAGTTGCTTAACCAATTGGTTGTCGATTATAGACAACCCTTGGGTTCGAGGGGTGATTTCAGAAGGGCTAAAACTGTCCTTCAAAAGAAAACCTCCGTTAACTCGAAGTCCAAGATGGACTCAACGTCCGTCAAATCCTCAGAAGATAAGTTCGCTTCTATTAGAAATCCCATCTCTTCTGGAGAAGAACGCGATAGAGGTCGTAGAAAACCAGGAATCTCCAGGTTTCTACAGCCATCTGTTTCTGGTTCCGAAACCAGATGGCTCGTTTCGTCCAGTCGTAGAACTGAGCTGGATAAACAAGCTGATCGTGGCTCCAAAATTTTATATGGAGACCATTCGATCGGTCAGAGCTAGCATTCGGGGTGAACGACTCTGCTACGAGCATAGATCTCAAGGATGCGTACTTTCACGTCATGGTACATCCGCCGTTCAGAAAGTATCTTCGCTTCGCTGTCCTAGGAGTCATTTATCATTTCCGAGCAATGTGCTTCGGTGTGAATCTAGCGCCCTGGGCTTTCACTCGAATAATGAACTTGGTAATGACTCACTTCCGAGCTCATACGTCTGAGGTAACGTAGTCCTACCTGGACGACATTCTTCAGAGGTATTGCAATGAGTTAACGCTTCAGAACAATGTTCAGAATCTGCTTCAACTGCTCCGACGTCTCGGTTTTATAGTAAACGAGAAGAAGTCGGATCTGATGCCGTCCAAGTCATTCACCCACCTGGGAATGAGCTTCGTGATGCACAACAATTCTCGTTCATCTGCTGTTTACCAGAGCGAAATTAATCAGTTGTTACACTCGCTTTTGTCTTCACTCTTACATAGTTACAGCGAGAGAATTCATGTGATTGATAGGTTTGTGCGGAGCTGCCGCAGATATTATTCCGATGGGGCGGCTACGTATTCGGCCACTCTAAATCTTTCTGATTCAGAATTGGAGTGTCAAGATTCATTCGCTCGATAAGAACATCGTCTTGTCGAATCAAGTCAAACAAGAGATTCAGACTTGGGCAGATATTCAGTGGTTAAATCAGGGAGTTCCACTGCAATCGCCGGATCCGAGTTTTACGATTATGACGGATGCCAGTCAAACAGGTTGGGGCGCAACTTTGAGCCCAACAGATTCGAAGTGCCAAGGTCTTTGGGATCCGCAGTTCCTAAACAAGCACATAAACATCAAAGAAATGATGTCAATTTGGCTTGCGCTACGTCATTGGATGAACAGAATTCACATGTGCAAATTCGGTCCGACGGTTGTAACGTATATTCGGAACCAGGGAGGCACTCATTCCATTCCCTCATTCAACTTAACGGAAATAATCCTTCTGTTTGTCCAAGAGCATCAAGTTCTCCTATCGGTCCGTCATATTCCGGGTCATCTGAACGTTTTGGCAGACACCCTTTCTTGGAGGGGTCGCATGTTGCCGTCAGAATGGACTCTCAACAAACAGGTATTCAATCAGATTTGAAACCAATGGGAGCGACCGATGATAGACTTATTTGCGACGCATCTCAACAGTCAGTTGCAGACCTATGTGTCGCCGTGTCCAGATCCTCGAGCGTTTGCAGTAGACGCTCTCTCGATCTTTTGGGACGGAATGATAGGATACGCGTATCCTCCAGCGCCATTGATTCAGCAGATATTGCTCAAGATAAAGCAATCTCACTGCAAAATTCTGTTGGTAGCACCTCTGTCACCCCAGAGACCATGGATAAATCTACTCATGTGTCTTTTGTAGGACATGCCGCGGAAGCTTCCTCCACAGGAGGATCTTCTTTCGCAGGGGAAATCGTGCACACTGCATCACAACCCACAAGGTCCCAACCTTCACATATTTCCATTGTGCGGTCCTTCTTGCACAGCAAGCAATTTACAGCACGAGCAGTGGACGCAATTTCTAACTGTAGGGGGACCTCCTCTTCGCTACATTATGCTGCTAAGTGGAAGGTTTTTTATCGGTGATGTAGGGATCATTCTATTGATATTTATTATCCCTCCATTCCAGACATTGCTAATTTTCTAGTCTACCTGTTTGATGAGATCAAACTGCAGCCTGTTACCATTAAGGGTTATAGGTCTATGCTATCTGATACCTATGCACATCATGATAGTTTACAGATTGGATCTAATGTCTCTTTATCTAAGTTACTGAAAAACTTTTCGATAAATAGACCTAGAACCCTTAGATTAATTCCTTAGTGGAATTTAGCTTGGGTTCTTCTTAAGCTAAAAGAAGCGCCATTTGAGCCTCTTGACACGGTGGACTTCAAATTCTTATCTTATAAGACAGCTTTTCTCTTAGCCTTCTCTTCAGCTAGAAGAGTTAGTGAGCTTCATGCACTATCTGTTGATGATCCTCACTATCGTAGGTAATACTATTACCTTGACTACTAATGTTGGATTTTTGGCTAAGAATCAGGCTCCTAATAAGTATCCAGAACATATTGTTATGAAGGCTCTTCCGTCTTCAGACGGGCATAGGCCTTTACTCTGTCCTGTTAGAGCTATACGTTTTTACAAACGTAGATCTGAGTTTATCAGAAAGGGACGTAAATGTTTCTTTCTGTCTCTGCTGCCTAATAGAAGGGACATTACGGTCCATTCTACTGCAAGGTGGAATTAATTAACTATCCGTACTGCTTATGAAAAATTATCTTCAACTCAGCAGTCTGTGCTTAAGATTTTGGCGCATGAAGTAAGAGCGCTGTCTACATCTTGAGCTTATGCTAATAGTGTTGCTGTTACCGATTTGAAGAAGGCTGCATATTGGTCTCAGCCTTCTACATTCACGAGTTTTTATCTTAGAAATATTGAGTCCATTTCTGACGACCTGCGTTGTTTAGGTCTGTTATCTGTTGCTCAGAATGTCGTCCACTGAACAGTTGCAACTATAGTTATGCAGGCTTTCTGTTCCGGCAGTGACTCTGTCCTGCTGCCCTCTTTGCTCTGGGGTATTTGACCCAGGGCAAGGGGAAAGGGGGGGGGGGGGGGGGGGGGGGGATGGTGTTCCCTTAGGTCAGCTGCTTTATAGTGAAAAGCAAGAGAATACCTCCTCTGGAGTCAGTAATTCCGAGTCGATACCGGGATGGTTTTAAAGAGTAAAGCTAATGTTTAACTCATTCATGTAATATTTTTAAAGTGTAGCTCGGTGTGAAGCATTTGTATATGTCACGTGTCATACAAGCGTTAATATACAATCCTTGGACACTTTTAATGAGTATAAAGAGTCTCATTCTCTGGACTTCCTTTATTTATTGGCTTTCCTTTTGAAAAATTAGTATAACAGGTTATACTGGATGTTAATAGAGATCATTGATGTTATTGTGCTCAATTACAGAATGGTATTGTGTCTTTCTTTTTTGATACAAACAAGAAAGATACTTGTAAAACCTGTTCTCCTCTTCTCCTTGAGGGGATAATTCTGTTTACATGTAATTGGGCCTATTGGATTTTCCTTTATGTCCTAGGCCCTCCAGCCTTTTTTTCTATTCAGCTGAGTCTGGGTCATTGGTACAGTATAAAAATGTTAAAAAATTTATAGTAATTTATATATTTTTTATACTTACCAATGACCCAGACGGGGATGGCCCTCCCATTACTTGGGAGCTCATACCTCCCCACTGATTACATAACGCTTACCAGGCACTGGTTGTAAGAATGACAATTGGCGCCTATTTCAAGACTTCCTTAACACTGCGCATGCGAAGTGGATAAAAGGTATGGAGGACCACATAGGACATTGAAATTTTGGATTTTGATGCAAATTTTGGGGATTGGGGGGCAAAATTTGTGTTTGGCCCTAGAATTTAAGGAGTTAGCAACAGCTAAGTCTGGGTCATTGGTAAGTATAAAAAATATATAAATTACTATAAATTTTTTAACTTTTCGTTTATCTCACTCATTTTATGTTATAGTTCTAGAGATTTTCCCTGGAAAAGTCGTATTTTTGGTGGCCATCTTGGATTTTGTCTAAAATCTGAAAAATGCTGAACCTGTCACCTGTCCAGTAGTAAATTCTTTCTTGGGTCATACTAAACTATAGAAAACTGCCGAGAAAAAAACTTGATATGCCAAAATATGCTTCAGTGCTCTGGTGGCCAGACTTGTTCAGGATTCTATGATTAACAGATTTGTTACAATGTTGTGGTGAATGAAGCAATAAAAAATCAATATTATATGATACCATATAAGATAGTGTAAAATGTATAACAAATATTTTATGATATCTAATGTCACGGTAGATATAAGAGAATAACTCCAAGGAAGTGCCATGCATAAAGCAATAAGTTTAGTTTGATATTACTGTGATTTTTGACATTTGTTGTTTTAATTGCCATTAAAACATTGCAATGCATATGATAAAACGAATACCTGCTGCAGGCCTTGAAATAACCATCAAACAATTGTTTAGATTACAAGTGTCAGATGTGACCAAAATAATACAACAAATTAAATTCTTACTCCAGCTTGTTTTGTCTGTCAGATCTGTCAATTTCTCAGGACTAGCTTGACTCATTGGTCGTGCATTACATCCACATATGAATAAAATGCATGTCATTTATGTCTTAACAGAATTTCCACACAGTAAATAGCAAAAACTGATGTACGTTCTCGCCAAAGTGAGATTATTCATTAGTTGTTGCAATTGTGTCAAAAATTCTATTACGATGCAAACAGCATGGCTGGTATAGTAAAACAGAGAAGGCAGAAAAGCATCACAGTACATTATTTCTATAGGTTACCACCACGTTATTTTGTGTAACCACTGAAGGGGTTACAATGTAGGCTCTTTATTTCTAGACCTGCTACTGTTTTTGAATAGGCACCAGAATTATCTCATTCGTGATTACAGACTTTCATCGACTCATGAAAACTTAGATTTCTTTAAAGTCTCCCGTGAGATATTTCTGGTACCTACTCAAAAATGGGAGGTATCTTCTATTTATTCAGTGTTGATCATCTCTATTATTATAGCATAATCACCAGTATTGTGGGTCTCACTTAATTACATATACCTTTGAAACACTGATCTATTTCCCATACATTCAGACATGTTAACCTTCAGAATAATTTTTCAGGGAACCTGAGGGTGATTTTCAGGGAAATGGGATGGATTTCAGGGAAAAATTCACGCGGGGGACAAAATAAAAGAAAAAACTTGTGAATTTTCAGCTCATGGACCACTATTAACACCAGGTTATATCCAGAACTAGTTGTCAACTATGCTGATGCATTTATGCTATGTTAAAAAATCATAAAATAACTGTTGATTTTACCCCCTCCCCCCCCCCCCCCCCAGGATGCTCTTCATGAGCCCCCCCCCCCCCTACTGTCCCATAGAGCACCTCCACCTGTGGGTGGTTTGCTCTTATCAAAGTATACTTAGCTAATAATTTCCCAAGTCTGGAAATATTAACAGGAAAAGATGTCCCTCAGTTCAGTTACTTCAAGAACATTAGTACTCAGGAAGTATCTTTATCAAACTTCATGCATTTGGGACGTTTGTGCCCTACACAAAATTTTTCTTTTCATCATTGAAGCATTTTTTTTTAATTCCATTCAAAATTTTCTGGGTACAGATGGCCAACAGTTTACAGTTCTGTAGTCAGCACAACAGAATAAATGTAGTGTCAGAAAATAAGTCCATTGTGTTGAAATATGCAGTCATAATTTTTCGGCATCCAAAGCGACTTTAACCTACTTTTAAACTGTGCTAAATAGTTGTTGTTTACATTTTGATTTTGGAAAAGGGATGAGAATTAAAGCTATTCTATGAAGGAATAAATAAATATATATTATTTAATTCCTTTTCATATATTTTAATTTCCAAAAACTGCATTTAAATGAAGGTGGAGTTTTCAATTTTTTGAAAGTAAGTCACCTATTTTCACTTCGACACGCGCACATTGATCACAAATCTCTAAAGAAAAAACCCAGAAATAAACATGAACACAGTAGAAATATATATCATAAAATACCCTTTTCTTAAATAAATGTAACTTAAATCCTTATTTTACTGCTCCGTGAGTTTTTACAAGAGTTTGAAATGCATGTGCTTTGACTCCAAACGTTTTTCATAAGTTACAACGGGAACGAAATATTGACTGTTGTTTTCCGGGATTTTTGGTCCAAAACTGATTCCCGTCCAGGAGGCCGGGAACTACACTGAAATTCCGGGATTTTCCCGGGCATTCCGGGAGAGTTAACATGTCTGCATACATTTAGTACAAATTTGATCTGTTAACCCTTTACCCAACACAGCGACCACAACTGGCCAGCGCTGTTCACAAAAATGAGCATTCAATTTTTATTATTTTTTTCATTTCTTGTCTCAAAAGCATAGCTTATGACCCATCACTGGAACAAGCTCATTGAGCTTGTTCCAATGAGGGGTCATAAGCTATATTTTTGACGCAAAAAAAATGAAAAAAAATTAGTTATTCAAGAATTTTGTTTGTAAGTATCGTCTGCCTTTCATGTTAGGTAAAGGGTTAAGTGTGTAGGTTATAGAGTAAAGTGTGCTTGTTTACAGTGATATATAACCTTTTTACTTTGAAAGTTGGACCCCTGTAACCAACACCTGGGGTTACTGTCCAAAAACTGGGCAGCATACTAATAAGTAACTAAATTTGATTTAAGCTTGTCTTGCAGTAATGAGCTGGTTACAGAGGCTAAAAGTCACCTTAAACACCACAAGAAAGATAAGAATCAAACACATTATGATCTAGCAAAACATGATACAGATGTCCCACAAATTCCAAGATTTACAGATATTTTTTGGGTCTGATTACTTTCAATAGAAGTATTTAATTTATTATATCTCTGAGTTCCTGTCAAACAAAATGTAATAGTAGAAATAATTTTATCAAATTCTGGTTAATTGGATTCTCACTTCCATTGAATGATATTCACTGGTAAAATGACTTTAATTCCTTACATGCAGCTGGTGGATATTCTTTCCCAGGTCACAAAATCCTTTGCCACTGAAATAAGTGAAATTTGGGCACATTTCTCCTGTAAATTGAATAACTTTTTGACCTATGGTTTCTTAAGATAAATTTAGATGAATTTTTCATCAAATCTAGTCATGACTGCTTCAGAGCAGCCATGACTAGATTTGATGAAAAATATTCTGAAAATACTCAGTGGGTTAAGAGTTAAATATCACTTAATAGATGGTGTGTGCATGCATGCATTTAGGGGTCTGTCTTCCTTACTTTATGAGAGCCCAGACATTAGTTTTTTCATCCCCACAAAGTTTTCCTTTGTTCTCATCATGTCCTCACAAAGAAAACAATGGGTTTGGGTTTGCATTTCCGATTTTGTGAAGGTCTTGTTTGTCATTGTTTATCTTGGAGAACAAAAAAAACAATGTCCCCACAATGTGGGTTAAACAAGAATGAAGGTGTATGCATGTGCATTAACTCCTTGCATGCTGCTTGAGGATATTCGTGCCAAGGACAGGATTTCTCTCACTACTGAGATAAGTATCCTTGGGCACTTTTAAGCGGATTTTCCCCCTGTAGACTGAATGGATTTTTTTACCAAAAATGTCTATCTCAAGTTAAATGTAGATGAATTTTTCACAGCAGTCATGACTAGATTTGATGAAAAAAATCTTTAAAATACTCAGCGGGTTAAGAGTTAATGGGCAGTATCAAGATAAACTTAGTTTAACTTACAGTATCAAGACTAATCAGAAGTTTTCAGAATATCACAATTTATTCTGAGTGATTCTGTACTAAGCTAATACTGTTATCTGCCATTGAATTAACTGTTAACCTGCTGAGTATTTTCATGATATTTTTGGTCAAGTTGTGTTACCAGCCGAGATGTATGGTTTGGCAATGGTTGGTGGGTGGGTGGGCGTCTGTGTCTCCTCTCACTGTTAGCGCAATAACTTGAACAAACATTCTCCGATTTGACTAATATTTGCCACACAGATTGTTTGCAATAATATCTCAAGCGAGTTCGAAAACTGCCCCGGCCCGATTTATCATTACAGAGTTATGGACCTTAATTAGTCAATTTTTACAAATTTTGAGATTGTTAGCGCAATAACTTGAACAAACGTTCTTCAGTTTTACTAATATTTACCATACAGGTCTTTTGCAAGAATATCTCAAGCAAGTTCAAAACCTGGCCCAGCCCGATTTATTGTTACTGAGTTATGGGCCTTAATTAGTCAATTTTTACGAAATTTGAGCTCGTTATCGCAATAACTCAAACAAATGTTCTCCGATTTGACTAATATTTACCATACAGGTCTTTTGCAAGAATATCTCAAGCAAGTTCAAACTGGCCGGCCTGATTCTTAGTTACAGAGTTATGGGCCTTAATTATTTTTTGCGAATTCTGAACTTATTAGCATTATAACTTGAACAAAGGTTCCAGATTTGACAACCGGCATATGAAAACTGGGTTATGGACACGCAACACTCTCCAATTGCCACCACAACTTGACGCCTGCTTCTCTGATGCACACCTCTTGTTAATCAGATCGAGTCAGGACAGCTGTGAAGCATCAACGACTAGGTTTGATGAAAAATCCATCTAAATTTAACTCAAGAAATCATTGGTGAAAAATCCATTCCGTTTACAGGGAGAAAATGGAGCTAAATGTACCCAAATTATACTTATTTCTGTGGAAAGAGAAATCATGTCCTGGGCAGGTATATCTGTCGGCAGCATGCAAGTCATTAACTCCTTACACACTGTTGATAGTTACAAATGTTTTCAGTAACAAATATGTTTTTTCACAATAAAATTATGAAACCTGACCAATGATATCTTGCTCAGCATGCCCTGTTGTATAAGATTTTATTTTTTAAATATTTAGTTGTTTATCATTCTGACTTCATACAGATTTACAAAGAATGCCTCCCCTCTCCCTCCCCCACTCCATAGAGACCCCCAGGAAGTTGGGCAGTGCTTGTTTTCTGCAGTAGACAAGGTATATTCACTAGTGAAATAGTGAGGTTGAAGTCTTTCAAAGTGGGAAACACAAATGACAGGCTTGACTTGATTTTTACTTGTGTTGTGGTCATGACTCACTTTAAAAAAAAAAAAAAAAAAAAAAAAAATGCACCCAGTTCACACCCACCTCAGGGTAAGGGGCTGCTTAACTCCTTGTTTGCTGCTGGTGGATATTGCTGCCATGGACAGGAAATCTCTTGTCAGTAAAATAAGGATAATTTGAGCACACTTGACCAAATTTTCACCTTCAAATTGCAGATTGTACCGACTTTTTGATCAGCAATTTCATGAGTCAAACTTTAAAGAATTTTTCATCAAATCTAGTCATGGCTGCTATGAAGCAGCCATGCATTGATCAAAAATATCATGAAAATAGTCAGTGGGATAAGAGTTAAAGCAGGCAAGAACCCTGCTCAGATATTTTCCTTGTTTCATTAAATTACACTTTGTGATAAGAATGTTAGTTCATGATAATTTATATGAAACTTCTGAACCTTGTACAGTTAAATTCATTTGAGTCATGGAAAACCTCTGCTCAGATCAATTTTAATAATAAACTTGGTTCAGAAGTTTCCTATGAAATCTTGACCCATTTGAGATATTCTATTTATATTTCAGTTCCTACATTATATGAGTGGGAGCATGATGTCTCATGTGTTAGAGCATTGGCCTTTAAACCGAAAGATTGACGGATCGATCCTGACCTATGCCATCTCTGCTGTGTCTGTGGGTGCTTAATCCCAATTGCCCACATGGTGGCGCTGACTACTAAGTCATACTACATGCCAATTGTTCACTTGCCTTCAACTGCTTCTAACTGTGCTGCCAGGTTAGTAAGTTGAAGAGTCTGACAGTTGTTTTATAGTGATTAACTGATGCTTGGCAATCGCATGTGACATCGGCTGGTTTTAAGCCATTGGTTGACCATCGGTAGAAGTGTTTGAACATCGGTTCCTGCCTATGGTTACATGGAACACCAAATAATAGTTCAAAATAGTTCACATTTATGTTGAATTCACGATCTCATACCAGCAGTAAGAAGCTTAAGTTGCCACAATGATTGGCAGTAATCTTGATTGGTCTAATCTCATTGATTGGTCTGATCTTCCCTTTGATAGCTGCTCACAATGCACGTGCCATGTGTCGTGTGATGACTCTTATGAAATACAACATCAGCAGAGACAAGTTAACAATGTGGCATCTTTGATCATTGATCAAAGATGCTGCACTATTTAACTTGTTTCAGCTGACGTCGTATTTTCATTTTGATACGCACAATGACTCGCTCTTGAGGTCAGTGAACCAATCAACCTGACTTCTGTAAAATTCTCGAACATACTCCTTTTGGTTGTGACTTCCAACATCGGCCCTCACAATCGACCAATTGTGCACTCAACTAATAGGCAAGCAGATGGCAGTTGCAAATCCTTATCGGTTAATCACTAGTTGTTTGCAGCTTCTCTGTGGTTCTCTCTATTTACTTGGGCTTCCTCCATATGTAGAACTGTCCAACATGATATGACCTTTATTGTTGATAGTATTGTTAAAACCCCAGTAAACATTGTTTCAATGCAGTCAATAATTTTGTTTGTTCTACAACAGATAAAAAATTCTAATATTTTAGGTTTCCAACTATGCCGGATACTAAACCGTGAAGAAAAATGGTTATTTTATCTTAACGCATACAGTGCACACATTACATCCATTATAAAACAGTCTGAACCCTTCATCTAACACAACAAGTAGCAACTCTTGCAAACATTTCATGAACAACTGAGAATTTTCATTGTTTAACTTCAAAACATATCTTCTGCACCCTGCATCAAATGACATCACTTAGTTCATTCCATTGAGGGTGTCAAAAGCTATGTTTTGGGGTGGGGGGGGGGATTGAGAAATTTAAATGTCGATTTTTGTGAATATTCCAGGTCAGGGATGGCCATTACGTTAGATAAATGATTAACAGTGAAATTTAATGAAATGCTTGGAGCAAAGTTTTCATTTGTTCTGAACTGGTGCCTTTTATGTAAAAAGTTTCATAGAATAATCATAATATTGTATATACCTCCTTTGTTAAAAAGTTGTATTGTTATTGAGTCAGATTTCGACAAACAGTGGAGGACCTGCCCACACTATGAGTTTAAACACTGATAATTGAATTGTACAGATGTTTTTTACAGGTTCTATGTCAATTAAAGGCCTGAATTTGTTACACGGAAGTGTCTTGTGAAATTTATTTCTCTCTGTAACTTGTAAATTCAAGAGACATGAGAGGTAGCCCTTTTTCCTGCTCTCTGTTATTGCCATTCAATTTCACAAGAGTGAAACCTTTTAATCACAGCAGTACTATCTCATCAGACCATCTATAGTCAAGTCCCCTCAATGGTATTCCAGGACTTGCCTCATCCCCCTTGACAACCAAAATTCCAGTCGGGCAATTAACCCTTTACCTAACATAACGGCCAAAACCGGCCAGTGCTATTCACAAAAATTGCCATTCATTTTTCATTATTTTGTCATTTTTTGCCTAAAAAAACATAGCTCATGACCTCGATGAGCTCGTTCCAATGAGGGGTCATAAGCTATGTTTTGACACAAAAAAATGAAAAAAATTGGTTATTCAATAATTTTCTTTGCATGTGTTGTCTGCTTTTCGTGTTAGGTGAAGAGTTAAAGTTGCAAATACCCTGCTTGATGGAAACATCCAGTTTTTATACACCTGCTTTGAAAAAATGTCCTTCCATCAGTCTGTCCATCTGTCTGTCAATCTGTCCAGCCATCTGTCCATCCATCTGTAAACTTTTCTATTTCCGGATGATAACTTGAGTTTGGATTTATAGATAGGACAGAATTGGTTTGTACCTCACTTATATCAAAATACAGGTTGAGTTCGAATGGAGGCTGGTCCGATGATTTTTACAAGAGTTATGGGCCTTGTGGATTTTGAAATTGCCCTTGTCTGACCTGTATAATTGAATCTCGGTGACAGATCTTGTTCATACTTCAGACAATTGTTACCCATAACCTAATGTTGTGTCATGACCTTGACCCATTGTCATATCATGAAGGTTAAGCTAACAAGCATTAACACTTGGATTCTTGTCTTGTATTCAGCTTCCCCTGAAAGTTGTGAAACTGGGTAGAGTTGTCGAGGCTGAGAGGCCTCTTGTTTTTTAGCTCACCTGACTGAAAGTCAGGGTGAGCTTTTCTTATCATTCTTCGTCCGTCATCCTGCGTGAAGGTGGTGTTAGAGCCTCTTTCTCCTAAACCACTGGCCACATTTTAATTAAATTTCATGTAAATAGTGGTTATATAGGGGCATTTTGATTTTTATCAAAATTAGGTTTCGGCTCATATTGAGCAGAGGTGTGGGGAAAAAAATGGCCAAATTTTTTGAAAATCTTCTTCTAATGAACCACCAGTAGAAGAGACTTGATATGTGGTATACAGAGTCCTTTTGAGGTTTAGAATCAAATTTGTTCAAGAGAAGTTTGTCGGGCATTATTTGCCTTCGTTATGGGAGGGGCAAAAATTTGGCCACACCTAAAATTTCTATTTTCAGAACTGTGAGGTCAATTTGCACCAAATTTGATATGTGATGTAATTGTTCATAAGTAGTTGATTGATGCAAAAAAAAATTTTCTCCTTGCCCCGTGGGAACCTCGGGAGCTAAAAATAGGAAAGATCTTAAAACTGCCATATCTCCAAAACTACACGGCACAGAGAATTCTTATTTTGTATAAAGCTTACTTTTATCCAGTAGAATAGAATGGTTAAAAAAAATCCCTATCGGTTTGATCACAAGGTACTTTTTTAAGGACTTCGAAAAAGTGCTGAGTCAGCACTTTTTAACACTGCAGGCAATGAGAAAAGATTAAAAAAATCTTCTTCTCCAGATCCAGCAGGCAGAATCTTTTGATATTTGGTATGCAACATTGTAGGGTGGATCTGATTCAAGTTGTTCAAATCGGCCCCCTGGGTTCATTTTTGGGCTCAGTATAGGAGCCCGATTTCGAACTTAGTGCATTTCAGGCAAATTTCTTCAAAAATCTTCTTCAGATCCAGCAGGCAGAATCTTTTGATATTTGGTATGCAACATTGTGGGGTGGATCTGATTCAAGTTTGTTCAAATCGGCTACCTAGATTCATATTTGGGCTCATTATAGAAGCTTGAATTCGAACTTGGTGCATTTCAGGCAAATTTCTTCAAAAATCTTCTTCTCCAGATCCAGCAGGCAGAATCTTTTGATATTTGGTATGCAACATTGTGGGGTGGATCTGATTCAATTTTGTTCAAATCGGCCCCCTGGATTCATATTTGGGCTCAATATAGAAGCTTGAATTCGAACTTAGTGCATTTCAGGAAAATTTCTTCAAAAATCTTCTTCTCCAGATTCAGCAGGCAGAATCTTTTGATATTTGGTATGCAACATTGTGGGGTGGATCTAATTCAAGTTTGTTCAAATCGGCCCCCTGGATTCATATTTGGGCTCACTATAGAAGCCCGAATTCGAACTTAGTGCATTTCAGGCAAATTTCTTCAAAAATCTTCTTCTCCAGATCCAGCAGGCAGAATCTTTTGATATTTGGTATGCAACATTGTGGGGTGGGTCTGATTCAAGTTTGTTCAAATCGCCCCCCTGGGTTTATATTTGGGCTCAGTATAGAAGCTCGAAATTAGTGCATTTCAGGCAAATTTCTTCAAAAATCTTCTTCTCCAGATCCAGTAGGCAGAATCTTTTGATATTTGGTATGCAACATTGTGGGGTGGATCTGATTCAAATTTGTTCAAATCGGCCCCCTGGATTCATGTTTGGGCTCACTATAGAAGCTCGAATTCGAACTTAGTGCATTTCAGGCAAATTTCTTCAAAAATCTTCTTCTCCAGATCCAGCAGGCAGAATCTTTTGATATTTGGTATGCCACATTGTGGGGTGGATCTAATTCAAGTTTGTTCAAATTGGCCCCCTGGATTCATATTTGGGATCACTATAGAAGCCCGAATTCGAACTTAGTGCATTTCAGGCAAATTTCTTCAAAAATCTTCTTCTCCAGACCCAGCAGGCAGAATCTTTTGATATTTGGTATGCAACATTGTGGGGTGGATCTGATTCAAGTTTGTTCAAATCGGCCCCCTGGGTTTATATTTGGGCTCAGTATAGAAGTTCGAATTTCAAACTTAGTGCATTTCAGGCAAATTTCTTCAAAAATCTTCTTTTCCAGATCCAGCAGGCAGAATCTTTTGATATTTGGTATATAACATTGTGGGGTGGATCTGATTCAAGTTTGTTCAAATTGGCCCCCTGGATTCATATTTGGGCTCACTATAGAAGCTCGAATTTGAACTTAGTGCATTTCAGGCAAGAACTTCGTGCATTTCAGGTAAATTTTTTCAAAAATCTTCTTCTCCAGATCCAGCAGGCAGAATCTTTTGATATGTGGTATGCAACATTGTGGGGTGGATCTGATTCAAGTTTGTTCAAATCGGCCCCCTGGATTCATATTTGGGCTCACTATAGAAGCTTGAATTCGAACTTCGCGCATTTCAGGCAAATTTCTTAAAAAATCTTCTCCAGATCCAGCAGGCAAAATCTTTTGATATTTGGTGTGCAACATTGTGGGGTGGATCTGATTCAAGTTTGTTCAAATCGGCTCCCTAGATTCATATTTGGGCTCATTATAGAAGCTCGAATTCGAACTTAGTGCATTTCAGGCAAATGTCTTTGAAAATCTTCTTCTCAAGATCCAGCGGGCAGAATCTTTTGATATTGGGTATGCACCAGGGGGGTGAGATTCAAGTTTGTTCAAGCCAAGTCCCTGGGTTCATATTTGGGCTCACTGTGGTAGCCCGAATTATAACTTAGTTCAAAATGAGGAATTTTCATTA
This sequence comes from Pictodentalium vernedei, assembly GCA_031216915.1. NCBI lineage: Eukaryota > Metazoa > Mollusca > Scaphopoda > Dentaliida > Dentaliidae > Pictodentalium > Pictodentalium vernedei. The sequence goes on along the minus strand of CM062291.1, from coordinate 179,543,947 downwards.
AAAATCTTCTTCAGATCCAGCAGTCGAAATGTTTTGATATTTGTTATGCAGCATCCTTAGGGGGGTGAGATTCAACTTTGTTCAAGCCATCCATGTCCCTAGGTCCATATTTGGACTCACTGTGGGAGCCCGAATGATAACTTAGTTCAAAATGGGGAATTTTCTTTTAAAATCTTCTTCAGATCCAGCAGTCGGAATGTTTTGATATTTGGTATGCAGCATCCTTGGGGGGGGGGGGGGGGGGGGGGGGGGGTGAGATTCAAGTTTGTTCAAGCCATGTCCCTAGGTCCATATTTGGACTCACTGTGGGAGCTCGAATTGTAATTTAGTTCAAAATGAGGAATTTTCTTTAAAAATCTTCTTCTTCAGATCCGGCAGTCGGAATGTTTTGATATTTGGTGTGCAGCATCCTTAGGGGGGTGAGATTCAAGTTTGTTAAAGCCAAGTCCCTGGGTTCATATATGAGCTCCTTGTGGGAGCCCAAATTATAACTTAGTTCAATATGAGGAATATTCTTTAAAAATCTTTCTTTTTTTTTAAGATCCACGGGGCAGAATTTGGTATAAGCTTTTCTTAGGAGGAGCAGATGCAACTTGTTGAAATCAATTCTCTGGGTTGATATTTATGCTACCATGTCAGGTGAGTGCCCTCAGGCCCCCTGGGGCCTCTTGTTTATGTCACTCTTGGCTTCTTATCATGTCCTCAAAGCAATACAAATACTCAAAATATCTTTTAACCCTTTCTGTAAAACTATTAGAGAACAATACTTGCAAGAAAAATAATTCTGGAAAAACTGAAATGAAACCTATGTTCCCTTTTCAGAATTTTCATGCTACCAATTACATACTTATGTTCTTTGATTCTGCAAAATTATCTTAACCCTCTGATGTCAAAATGGCCAAGTTTTCAGGAGCAAATAATTCCCCTAATGCAATTTGATATTTAACAACCAAATATACCTTGTTTGACATAGCTCGGTGAGCTTTGTCAAACAAGTTATAATTGGTTAAATTCATAGTTAAACCTTTACCTAACACGAAAAGCCGACGACACATACAAACAAAATTCTTGAATAACTAATTTTTAGCTTAACTTGACAAAGTCAATATAAGCTATTGCCATCACGCATGTAGAAGTCTGTTAGTCTGTGTCTGTGAGTCTGTTCACATTTTCCTTTAGCACAGGCTACACCCCATAGTTCTTGTCTGATCGTCACGAAATTTCATATGCAGGTTTGGGGTCATGTCTAGATGAGAATGTCCCCTTTTGGTCGCGATCGGTCAACCAGTATGGCTGCCAAGCCCAAAACCCGAAAACCATTAGCACAGTCTACAGGTCGTATTTATGAAGGGATTTCATTGTAACTTGGTAGGATGCCTCTGTATAATGCCTAGATGAGAACGTCCCCTTTTGGTCATGATCTGTCAACCGTGATGGCTGCCCAAGCCCGAAACCCAAAAACTTTTAGCACAGTCTGCAGGTCATATTTAATATGGAGGGATTTCATTGTAACTTGGTAGGATGATGTCTAGATGAGAACTTCCCCATTTGGTCGCGATCTGTCAACCGTGACGACTGCCTGAGCCCAAAAACCTCTAGCACAGTCTACAGGTTATATTTATGAAGGGATTTAATTTTAACTTCGTAGGATCACTCCAGATGATGCCCAGATGAGAATTCCCCTTTTGGTTGCGATCATTCAACCATGATGGCTGCCCGAGCCCGAAGCCTGAAAACCTTTAGCACAGTCTACAGGTCATATTTATGAAGGGATTTCATTGTAACTTGGTAGGTTGACTTCATATAATGTCTAGATGAGAACGTCCCCTTTTGGACACGATTGGGCAACTGTGACGGCTACAGGGGCCCGGAAACCTTTATCACAGTCTACAGGTCATATTTATGAAGGGATTTCATTGTAGCTTGGTAGGATGACTCCAAATAATGTCTAGATGAGAACTTCCCCATTTGGTCGTGATTTGTCAACCGTGACGACTGCCCGCCCGAGCCCAAAACCCGAAAACCTTTAGCACAGTCTACAGGTCATATTTATGGAGGGATTTCATTGTAACTTGGTAGGTTGACTCCAAATAATGTCTAGATGAGAACGTCCCTTTTTGGTCGTGATTGGGCAACTGTGACGGCTACAGGCGCCCGAAAACCTTTAGCACAGTCTACAGGCCATATTTATGAAGGGATTTCAAAGTCACTTGGTAGGATGACTCCAAATAATGTCTAGCTGAGAACATCCCCTTTTGGTCGTGATCATTCAGCCTTGATGGCTGCCCGAGCCCAAAAACCTTTAGCATAGTCTATAGCTCATATTTATGTAAGTATTTCATTGTAACTTGTTAGGTTGACTCCATATAATGCCTAGATGATGACATATCCTATTGTTTGTGATTGGTCAACTGTGATGGCTACAGGTGCCGGAAACCTGAAAACCTTGAGCACAGTCTACAGGTTATATTTATGAAGGGATTTCATTTTAACTTCGTAGGATCACTCCAGATGATGCCCAGATGAGAATTCCCCTTTTGGTTGCGATTATTAAACCATGATGGCTGCCCGAGCCCGAAGCCTGAAAACCTTTAGCACAGTCTACAGGTCATATTTATGAAGGGATTTCATTGTAACTTGGTAGGTTGACTTCATATAATATCTAGATGAGGACGTCCCCTTTTGGATGCGATTGGGCAACTGTGACAGCTACAGGGGCCCAAAAACCTTTAGCACATCTACAGGTAATATTTATGAAGGGATTTCATTGTAGCTTGGTAGGATGACTCCAAATAATGTCTAGATGAGAACGTCCCCTTTTAGTCGCGATCAATCAACCTTTATGGCTACCCAAGCCGAAAAACCTTTAGCATAGTCTATAGGTCGTATGTATGGAAGAATTTCATTGCAACTTGTTAGGTTGACTCCATATAATGCCTAGATGATGACGTCCCCTTTTGGTCGTGATTGGTCAACTGTGACAGCTACAGGCACCCAGAAACCCCAAAACCTTGAGCACAGTCTACAGGTCATATTTATGAAGGGATTTCATTGTAACTTCGTAGGATCACTCCAGATGATGCCCAGATGAGAATGTCCCCTTTCGGTTGCGATCATTCAACCATGATGGCTGCCCTAGCCCAAAAACCTTTAGCACAGTCTGCAGGTCATATTTATGACGGGATTTCATTGTAACCTGGTAGGTTGACTTCATATAATGTCTAGATGAGAACATCCCCTTTTGGACGTGATTGGGCAACTGTGTCGGCTACAGGGGCCCAAAGCCTGAAAACTTTTAGCACAGTCTACAGGTCATATTTATGAAGGGATTTCATTGTACCTTGGTAGGATGACTCCAAATAATGTCTAGATGAGAACGTCCCCTTTTGGTCGCGATCATACACCCTTGATGGCTGCCGAAGCCCAAAACCCCAAAACCTTTAGCATAGTCTATAGGTCATATTTATGTAAGGATTTCATTGTAACTTGTTAGGTTGACACCATATAATGCCTAGATGATGACATCCCCTTTTGGTCGTAATTGGTCAACTGTGATGGCTTCAGGGGCCCGAAAACCTTTAGCACAGTCTACAGGTCATATTTATGAAGGGATTTCATTGTAAGATGATGCCCAGATGACAACGTCCCCTTTTGGTCGAGATCATTCAACCATGATGGCTTCCCAAGCCTAAAACCCGAAAAACTTTAGTACAGACTACAGGTCGTATTTGTGAAGGGATTCCATTGTCACTTAGTAGAATGACTCAGTATAATGTTGAGATGAGGACGTCCCCTTTTAGTAGCAATCGGTCAACCGTCATGGCTACACAGGCCTGAAGCCCGAAAACCTTTAGGACAGTCTACAGGCCATATTTATGAAGGGATTTCAATGTAACTTGATAGGATGACTCGCTTTGGAATAATTTCACTGTAACTTGGTAACTTTGGTTGACATACGTTAACTGTGAGGGCCACATACATTAACTGTGAGGTCATATTAACCCACCCCTCCACCCTTTAGTGCAATGTACACCTCATATTATTTTTATTAAAAACATAGCATACTGGGAACGGAAATTAACATATTCCCAATTATCACAATTCTTGTCTTATTTCATAATCCTTTCATAAGCATTGAACATTATTCTTTTCATCAAACACAACACACAGACAAGTTAAGCTACAGTGTCATTGACTCTTTCATTTTCATTTTTTGTCTCAAAAACATAGGTTATGACCCCCTCATTGGAACGAGCTTGATTAGCTCATTCCAAAAAAGGGTCATAACCTACGTTTTTGAGACAAAAAATGAAAATTAATTGTCAATTTTTGTGAATAGCGCTGGCCGATTTTGGCTGTTATGTTGGGTAAAGGGTTAACTGAGAAAAACAGTTATTGGAGAAAATTCTGTTGTACTACCAGTGCAAGGTGTTAATTTCCACCAAATTTTGCTTTCCTTTGGCAGAACAATTTGAATTTGATAGTTTTATTTATTATCACAAATTGAAAGTCAGGTTTGATTTTCAGATTCTAAGTGATATTAATTCCACAGTTATTGCCATTCATTGTGCAATGGCCTTGTTTTTATTGATTTTGTGTGGTAACATATGGGTATCTTGGTATAATGATTTGAAATTGTTATATATGATTACAAAAGGAAGGCAAAGTTCAATTTCAGATTTTTTTTGTATGTGCAGTAAAATGGTAGTCATGACCCTTAATTGTGTAAATCTTTGTTACTTTGAGCTTTTAACACAATACTTTTAAGGTAATTATGGTCCATGATTTGTCAAAACTTTAATTTTGGATTTCTACACAAGGTCTGGTGTAGTCATTAGTGGCCTATGGCCTATAGACACATTCATTCTAGTTGTTGTAATTTATTGGAGAATACTTGCAGGCATTCTCCAATTAATTGTAACAAAACAGTTATTCACTAATAGTTTTTGCCAACTAAACTTAATCTAGCACTTTTCCATTTATAGTAAAAACAAGAAAATTTTCGGAGATGGAAAGACTGGCTGATTGAGAGATAGACCTATTTGTCTGCCATTCAACTGAACAATCCTAAAACTGAAAGCACTGCTGTAAAGGAAGGCCTTAAAATCTGTCCCAATTCATGAGAATCGTTTTTGGTTCTTGCAAACTTCTGTGAGAATCAATTTTCTGTTTAGAATTTTAGAGTGGTGTTGTACCTCTATGAAAACATTCGGTACAACATACTTCATAGTGATAAGCAAACCTCATATAGTGGAGCCACTTCATTGGATATTTCTCAGTTGAATAACCCTGTTAATTCAATATAATTTCCCACACAAAACCATTTTCCATACCTCCAATTGAATATAGGTTCTGGAGTCAACTCCTGTTTATTGAATAAAAAATCTTGTAACCTGTCTAGAAATTACCTTGACTCTCCCCAGTTTTCCTTTTTTATGGACCTATTTGGCATCAATACATCCAATACAGGCATTTAATCTATTATATCTTATTTGACAGAGCTCATGGTGCGCTGTCAAACAAGATATAATGGAATAAATGCTAAGTTTATTTGTAGAATACAGGAAAGTCACACAATCTGTTTATTGAATACTTCTCTTAATTGAATAATTTTCATTGGCAAAGTAGCTATTCAATTAACAGGGTCCCACTGTATTTATATATTTACTTCTAGAGTTTAACCCTTTACTCATTCACAACTGCATAATGTGATAATACCCTGTGCAGTGGTGGATGAAATGGGGTTAAAGTGAAAAATCTTAAAACACCAGGAATGTAGACTTATTTGTAATTTTAAAATTGTTGGTACAAATTTGAACATAATGTGATAATCTCATTCAGGACACATCCCCCATCCTCAAACTTCAAAGTTCTGTTTAGAGAAAGATGTCTCGTCCATTGTCTTATCACTTCAATTTATCTCCCATTTACCTAACTTGTTGCATGTTACACTAACCTTTGAAGAACATCAAGAAAGGTAACTTTAATTTTTTTCGAGTCATGTTTGGGTTTTTGGCACACCAAAGAGGTAACTCCAATTAATAGCTGAGCAGTTACTCCAAACTAGGCCCCACATGCCATTATATAATTTTTTTGTTTTTGACAAAAGAAAAAAATATGTAATGGTCAATGGAGTCAAGTTTGGACTACCTATTCAACTGGTAGTTGGAGTTACCTTTTTATACGCCCGTTTAAAAAACAGGTCAAGTTCGATATTGGTGTTTCTCAGTCCATCTGCTGCAGAGATATGGCCCTTTGAAAACACAATTTTTCTAAAAAAATTGATTTCCGTTCATTTAAAGCTGAACGTTTTGACGGATTGACACCAAATTTTTCAAATGTTGTTTTTAGCAATGAAATACAGGTCAAGTTAAATATTGGTGTTTCTCAGTCCATCCACTGCAGAGTTATGGCTCTTTGAAAACACAATCTTTCGAAAAAAATTGGTTTCCCTTCATTTAAGTCGAACGCCTTGACGGATCGACATCAAACTTTCAGATGTTGTTTGTAGCAATAAAATACAGGTCAAGTTTGATATTGGTGTTTTGAAACCACAATTTTTAAAAAAAAATTGGTTTCCGTTCATTTAAAGCCGAACGCCTTGACGGATTGACACCAAATTTTTCAGATGTTGATTTTATACACCCGTTTCAAAAACGGGACTTATTATGTGAATGGTCTCTCCACCCGTCTGTCCGTCCATGGACACATTTCGTTTCCGGACAATAACTTTAGTTCTAATGGATTGAGCTGAGTTAAATTTGGCATGTGGATTTAGTATGACAAAATACAGGATGGGTTCAATTTCCGTTTCTAGCGGCCCATTTGCAGTAGAGTTATGGCCCTTTATTTATGGGAATTTAGCCCAACTTTTCGTTTCCGGACGATAACTTTAGTTTGCCTTGACCGATTTATTTCAAATTTTCAGTTTTTTGTTTTTGACCACAAAATACAGCTCAAGTTCACTTTTGACCACAATCGCATATACCTTTCCAGAGTTATTCCCCTTGAATGATTGCAAATTTGTGGATTTTGTGGTTTCCAGATGATAACTTTAGTTTGCCTTGACCGATGTTTTTCAAATTCTCAGATTTTGTTTTTGACCACAAAGCACAGCTCAAGTTCACCTTTGGCCATAATCGCATGTTCCTTTCCATAGTTATTCCCCTTGAATGATTGCAAATTTGTGAATTATGTGGTTTCCGGATGATAACTTTACTTTGCCTTAACTAATTTGTTTCAAATTCTCAGATTTGTTTATGACCACAAAGCACAGCTCAGGTTCACTTTCGGCTAAAATCGCATGTACCTTTCCAGAGTTATTCCTCTTGAATTTGTGCATTTTGTGTTATCCAGATTATAACTTTAGTATGGCCTAACTGTTGGACATAGAATGCATCAAATATTTGGTTTCCGGATGATAACTTTTATTATTTGTTTTCCGATTGGTTCCAAACTTGGTATGTTGTTTAATCACAACAAAATACAGGTCAAGTTCGAATATGGGGTTGGTCCAAACAATTTTCACCCTCACCCCCATCCTTACCCCAACCCTTCAAAAATACAAAACGGGCGTATATTGTCCCGCTATGCGGTGCTCTTGTTGATATTTGAGAATAATAGTGTGCTGTGGTGTCCATTCCCTGCATGTGGTAGCTCTGTACTCAGTATGGACTTATAGCACTGGACATCAAAATTAGGATCCATACCCCAGTACAGACCTATACCAGCAAAAGTGTTAAGGGCCGAGTTCCAGTTTTGTGAGTTTATTATTTTACATTTACAGGTAGAACACATTTTCCCACATACAGGATTTTGCTGGTCTTCCTGATGGAAGTTGAAGTATCTTGGCAGTGGTTTCTAGTGAAGTCTTGGCTGCCTGTATATCAGACTTGATGAGTTCCAACTGCTAAGGCAAAGTTTTACCTTATTATGAGGGTGCAAAAAATGAGTAAAATTCATCAGGCCTTTAACTGGTAGAATGCTGAAAGCCCATATTTGGGCTTTAATCTGAAGTGCTGGTAACCCAACTTAACGACTTCTTATTCAGTTACAATCGAATATTGGTAAATGTACCATGACTCACTATAGTCTCTCGTTTAGATGAATGTGCCAATGTGTGGTTACTGTCTTGTCCATTTCTTCTACATCAACCATCTTCCAACCCGAAGATAGTTGAAGTGGAAGAAAGTGACCGAAAGTGGGATTCTTTGGCTAAATATTGTTTGGATTTGCAAATAATGTTACAAGAATGCCTGTATATTGACATGTTTGCAAGCACCCATTTTTAGCTCACCTGGCCTAAAAGGCCATGTAAGCTTTTCTCATCACTTGGTGTCCGTCGTTGTCCAATGTCCGTCGTCCGTAAACTTTTCACCTTTTCATCATCTTCTCTGGAACTACTGAGCTGACATGAACCAAACCTGGCAGGGATAGTCTGTGGGAGGTCCTCTACAAACGATCCTCATTTTGATCCCATGGGTTTGAAAACATGGCCACCAGAGGCATTCTTTGATTCTGATTGGTGGATTTTGAAAAATCTTCTCTGAAACCACAGGGCCAAATGTTTTGAAACTTTGCATGGTTGATGACTGGGACCCCCTCTACCAACGATCCTCATTTAATGTTGATCGGATTGCAAACATGGCTTCAATTGCGGCTTATAGTTACTATAGAAATCCTATGGGAAATCACATTTTCATCTTCTTCTCTGGAACAACTGAGCTGACATGAACCAAACCTGGCAGGAATGGTCTATGGGAGGTCCTCTACAAAATATCCTCAGTTTGTTCCCGTGGGTTGAAAAATATGGCCACCAGAGGCATTATTTGATTCTGGTTGGTGGATTTTCAAAAGTCTTCTCCTCTGAAACTGCCCAGCCAAATTTTTTGATACTTCTCATAAATGATGCCTGGGACCCCCTCTACCAACGATCCTCCTTTAATGTTGTTCGGGTTGTAAACATGGCCGTAATTGTGGCTTATAGTTACTATAGAAACCCTATGGGAAATCACATTTTCATCTTCTCAACTTCTGAGCCGACGTGATCCAAACCTGGCAGGGATAGTCTATGGAAGGTCTTCTACAAATGCTCCTCATTTTGGTTACCGTGCATCGAAAAACATGGCTGCCAGAAGCATTTTTTGATTCTGATTGGTGGATTTTGAAAAATGTGTTCCTCCGAAACCACAGGGCCAAATGTTTTGAAACTTTGCATGGTTGATGACTGCGACACCCTCTACCAACAATCCTCATTTAATGTTGTTCGGGTTGCAAACATGGCTGCAATTGTGGCTTATAGTTACTATAGAAACCCTATGGGAAATCACATTTTCATCTTCTTCTCTGGAACTACTGAGCCAACGTGAACCAAACTTCGCAGGAATGGTCTATGAGAGGATGGAAATATGTGGCCACCAGAGGCTATATTCTAATGCTTAACCCAATGCCTCTCCTGTCTGCATGAAGATCAGTACTGTCAGCAAAATACTTGTTTTTTGAGAATCTGGTAAGGGTTGGTTCCAGTTTTCTCCACTGAGAATTGGGGAAAAAAACAAAAATATTGTGTATACAGTACAAGTCAAAGTAAGTTGTAGCATAACTGCAATAAACTAAGTAAACTACTGCTCCTGCACTGATAAGATCAGAATCTGACATTTTCTTGAAAGCTTTCCGTGAGAGCTTTCCAGAAAATGATGTCAGCTTCTGGTCTTATCAGTGTAGGAAGACAAAAGATACATAGCTTATAGGGTTATCCTACAACTTACTTTGACTACTACTGTAAACAAGTGCAGCTGTAATTATGTTAATACATATATTACTCTCAAGTTACTTATCTGAAACACTGATTGATGACAGGTGTTTGGAAAAGCATGGGAGTTTTGTTTATTTAATAAATCATTTAAGATATGACAAAATGTGCTTCCTGTAACCCTTTACCTATCCAAAGCTATTTGAAAGAGAATACTGTCTGAAAAAAATTGTAATTTTCAAAATATTTAACCTTCTTTTACTGATTTTTTTGTTGAAACAGAATTCATAAATGTGTGCATTTTCAAGAAATCTTCTTTGAAACTACAAGGCCAAATGTTTTGAAACTTAATGTGACTGATGACTGTAACCCCATCTACCAATGATCCTCATTTAATCTTCATCGGGTTGCAATTATGGCTGCAATTGTGGCTTACAGTTACTATAGAAACCCTATAGGAAATCATATTTTGTTACTCATTTTATTCCTGTTGGATGAAAAACATGGCCGGCAGAAGCATTCTTTGATTCTGATTGGTCAATCTTCGCCACTGAAACCACAGGGCCAAATGTTTTGAAACTTTGCATGGTTGATGACTGGGACACCCTCTACCAATGTTCCTCATTTAATGTTGATCGTGTTGCAAACATGGACACAATTGTGGTTTATAGTTACTATAGAAAAACCCTACGGGAAATCCCATTTTCATCTTCTCTCTGGAATTACTGAGCCGATGTGAACCAAAACTTGGCAGGAATGGTCTGTAGGAGGCCCTCCACAAACGATCCCCTTTTTGTTCCCGTTGGAAAATATGGCCACCAGAGAGATTCCAATTTTTTATGATACGTCATAATTTCATTCAGTTAGATAGCTACTAAATGAATATGTGGGGTAGTCCAATTAATATTTTAATGAGCTGCTCATTAAAAACATTAATTGGATTACCCCCAAATAATGAATATGGACTCTTCCAATTGCTGCCATTGAATTGACATGGAATATACCACTTGGGTTCAAAGGGTTAAAAGTATATTTTTGGTGCCACATGCTGTATTTTTTGGAGCCAAACTAATTTTTTATGTGCAATTCGCTCCCGACAGCTTGAAACCTGCTGCTCACCCAAGCGAAACCTGGAAAAGTTGTGGTTACTACTTCACATTTATTGCCCATCGGTCATCATCTTTAGATTGCAAACAAGGATCTGTTCTTTTTTGAGAACTATTTGAAGCTTTTAGATGATGAACGTTCCTCTTTTTAGAATAATTCATGTTCCTTCACTCATAACTATATGTCTGGTCCTGCTTCATCTGCATTGTGTCCTTGGGCAAAACACATTATATCAACTGCTCTTGTCCAATTTTACTGTCGAGAAGAGGGATTCTGTTGTGGTGTTTCGACACTACAGATCTGTTGTAATTTCGGGAAACATGCAACCAACCTATCTCGTTATAGGAATTGTCTGGGGGTGCAGTGGCATTATGGTAACCAGTTCTCGTCAGATCACCAAAGTTAAGCAATGTCGAGCCCGGTTATTCATTGGATGGGTGACTGTCTGAGCGATCAATTCGGACTCCCGCGTTGTGTCCTTGGGCGAGGCACTTAACCCTGATTGTCCACATGCGGGCATGATGATGTCGTGTACTAAGGCGTACTGCACGTCAATGGTACGTATGTCTTCAACCAATCTAACCCTCTGGGTACTCCGGCTTCCTCCACCCGTAAAACTGTCACGGTCATGATTAGTCCTTGTGCATAAGTATATGACCTTAACCGCCAATAAATAAATATGAATTGTCTCTTCAGTAAAACTTATTAAAGCACTTGTACAAGTTTGAATATAGTGTTCCCGATTCTCTAAGACACACATCGCACCACTGTATCAAATAAAGTCAACTTGTGTCCCACAATAATAATGACGGATCATTTCCAAATGTCCTTCAATTGAAGTCTCCCAAATGTTTGAGTTCAATTAAAGGGAAATAACTCCAAATCATTCTTGTTTAAAAATAAAGAAAGATATGTTTCTTTCAGTTTCACTAATCATTACTTTTATCAAGATTTTTGTCACTGGAATACCATTTGGGGATTATATAATGAAACAAAACTCAATGCACAGAAGGGGCAGAGTAATAAATTCCTCACATGGTGTTTCAGAAGGGTGTACAGGACTGTACTACCCTTCTGAGATTCATATTTCCATCAGCTTTCAGTCTCAGGAAATACGCTAAGGCTGTACTACCCTTCTGAATAGTACAATCCTGTATACCCTGCTGAAACACTGGATAACTAATAATATTTTTTAGGCAAAAAATTAAAAGTTTTAGTCCTAGAAGAATGTTTTTGCAAGTGTCACCTGCTAGCGAGTTGGGTAAAGGATGAAAGTGATTTGGAAGTGCAAGTCACATAAAATTAATCCAGATATTATCACATTTTTGTCTGTTGTTAGACTGTTCTTGCTCAGAATGTAAGTGTTCATGTAAATGAAAAAACTCTTTGAGGTGATTTCAATAATTCTTTATTTCTGGAGTAATGGAGGTAGTTTATAAAAAGATTACAAAATAGAAGAGCTGGATATAAACCAAATAGATTATAATCATTGAATGCCTTAGTGGTAAATAACAAAGGTTCTTCGGGACAAACACTTGGCCAACTTCCCAAAATGTTAACAAATGTGTATAAAAATGCTTCATATTATTTTCGTAATCAATTAATTTTTTAATAATTTTCAAATTGCATATTGATTTTTACTCCCATACGTTGCATTTAATTTATTTTTCATCTTTTTGAAAACAGCTGAAGGTTGCAAATTTTGATTGATCTGCGCAGGAGCAATGCAAAGTTGTCTGATTGGGAGTGGAGGGTATTGGAAGTAAAACTCATTTTGTACCGACTGTCATGACTCAAGTCCCTGATGAAATATTCCAACTACATCATCAAAACATGATAGCTGGAATATTTTACTGTGGTGAACAAGTTCTGCTTTACCAATAAAATAGGATCTGGTAACCAATGCTTGAGTGGAGGTCCTTTGAAGTGGACAGCATAGATATAAAGTTCTAGATTCCTGCGAAATTTAAAAATTTGACTGTGGGAAGTGTTGAGGTGAAAAATGCACTCTACACAACTGTGTGTCTTTCTAATAATCGGGTGTATTATTTTAGAAAAAAAAAAACTTTTCTTTTGATGACGTATTCATTAACTGTGATTCGATTCAAAGATCGATTCAATATTTGATTCACTTTCACTAATTCGATTTGATGAAAACCATCAATTTGCAGATCCCTAGAATAAATGATTGGCTATACATTAGTTCATACCTATGTTGTGGTCATGAGATAACCATAGATGCTGAAAGTGACCTTAAGCACCAATGAATAAATTTCTTAATTGTTAAAGACCTAATTCCAACTTCAATCACTTTTACTGCAATTGAACAGATGCCCACTTGGAAATTACATTTTAAATTATTTATTTATTTTTTGGTGTTTAAAGTCACATATTTCTGCACAATGGCTAATCATGACCATGACAGTTTTATGGGCGGAGGAAGTCGGAGTACCCAGAGAGAGCCACCGAGCAATGGCAACCAACTGTCAGTGCCCCAACATACCAACTCCATGCAAGCAGGGTTAGCATTAGTTGAAAATAGGTGTACCATCGACGTGCAATGCTACACAATGCCACCGTGCCCCCACGTGGGCAATGGGGGTGAAGTGTCTTAAATTTTAACTGCTAGAGTGCTAGAAGCCACTATCAGGGCTTTAATATGAAGAGCAGATACCCCGGCCTAAAGTTGTCATATTCTGTGGATGTGCTTCATATTATCTTAGAAGTGAAATTACTTAGTCTATATGGGTTTGCTTTGTTACAATTTATGAGAGAGTGCCTATTGGCACTCTCCCATAAATTGTAACAAGGCAAAGACACATGAACAAATTTTGATGACCAAAAATAACTTAGCACTCTACCAGTTAAATACCATGGCAGTTGTTTCTGGGGAAGGTTTGGCTGCCTACATAGGCAGCCAAACCTTGTCTTGAAACAACTGCAAAGCCACAGGTGTAGTTTGTCAAAGTGTAGCAAAAATGTAGAAAAAATTTCAAAAGTTTATGATCCCTCATTGATGAGCATGTTCATACGAGGCATCATAAATCATGTTTTGAAAATGAATTTTTTTTAAATAATCAAATCAGATTCTTGTATCACTGATCATTTTGGTCTGCTATGTTATGTGAAGCATTGTTAAAGTGTATTCCAGGCACTTAACCTCGATTGTCCACATGGGGCACGATGACACTGTGTACTAAGGTGTACTGCACGTCATTGGTGCGCATGTCTTCAACCAATCTAACCCTGCTTGTGCTGCAGTGTGGAGTTACGATGTTGGGGAGCTTGCTTTAAGCTTTAACTGAGTGGATTGATATAAGAAATAATGAAAGACTTCATTTCAGTTTCACTGTAGAATTTTACAAGTTTTTGGGGAAAGATTTAGGCACATTTTGTATTAATTCTTTAAACTATGGTTATGATTTAGGTGAACTCTGTATCACACACAGAGCAGGAGTAATATGCTGTCTACCGAAACCAAAAGAATATATTAAAAAAATGGTGACCTATTTCACTAATCAACGTAGGCACCAAAATTGGTTCAACTGTAATTTCAAACTATATTAAAAAAGTTTTACCATAAATAATCTCAAAAACTCTACTAGGCTTTATGAAAGGCAGATTCATTGGAGAAGCATCAAGATTTTAAAACTAGATCTAATACAAAAATGTGAAAACATGTGCATTACAGGAAGTTTAGTAATTTTAGATTTTGAGAAAACATTCAACTCTCTGGAATGGTCTTTCATAGAAAAAACATTGCAGTTCTTCAGATTTGGTCCATCAGTCACTCATTGGTTTCATGCTTTCTATACTCGCCCAAAAAAGAAAGTGTGCATTGCAGAAATTGATCAAACTCCAAAAAAATAATTTCGTAGGTGTAAAGAGTGTTAACCTGTTCATGAATAAGTTATATTGAACACAAAAACAGCTTTCTCCGTTAAAATTGCATTGACGTTAAATGACATGCTGCACGTTTGTGAAAAGGCATGTTTTGCACGTGGAGAGTCTGAAAATTCATGCAGCAGTGTGAATCCTTGGGTATTTAAACACTAAGGTAAGGCCTTCCTATCGTTCACATTCAAACTTGAGCTGCTGTTAAAACGACTCCACATTAGCATGTCAAGATTGACAATGAATCGACATCTCCTTGCCCTGGGTATGATTAGAGCTGGCAGAACACACCGAGAGGTTGCCCAGCATTTGAACTGCCACCGTAACACTGTAGATAGGCTAGTCCATCGACATGCACAACATGATGACGTTCGAGACTGACCCCGCTCCGGGAGACCCCAAGTTACCACCCCTGCACAAGATCGGTATATCCGTGTCGTCCATCTCCTGAACCGGCAACAAACGGCAACGACGACAGCCAGGAACATCCCTAACCTGAGACGGATACATCCTCAAACAGTAATTAACTGGCTGAGAGAATACGGCTTACGTGCTCGAAGACCTGCAATTCGTCCGATTTTGACGTTACATCATCGTCGTGCTCGACTGCAGTGGTGTAGACAACATCTCAGGCATCCCTTACACTGGTGGCAACATGTTTTATTCACAGATGAATGTCGTTTCCATCTTTCATCATCATATGGCCGCCATAGAGTGTACAGACGTCGAAACGAACTCTACGCAGATCCATAAAATCGTGGAGCGAAACTGTTATGGGGGAGGGTCTCTCATGGTGTGGGGTGGCATCACTGCCCGTAACAGAACTGAGCTGGTCATTATTGATGGCAATCTCAATGCAGCCAGATATCGTGATGAAGTGCTTACACCTGTTGTTATCCCATTTCTGCAACGTCATGACCCGGCGTCATTCTACAGCAGGACAACGCCCGACCCCATCCAGCTCGTGTTGTTCAACAGTATCTGCAGCAACAACAAGTGGATGTTCTTCCCTGGCCCGCAAATTCGCCCGATATCTCACCCATTGAGCACGTATGGGACGAAATGAAACGTCATCTACGCCGGCTTCCCCATGCGCCGTCAACGCTTGTGGAACTCCAAAGACAGCTTATCAGAATATGGAACAACATCCCACAACACTTCCATGCTAGCTTGTTCGCTTCCTTGAGGCGTAGATGCACAGCAGTAGTCGATGCAGACGGAGGTCATACCAGATATTGAGTGTGTGACTTTTGTGTTTGACCCTTAGTGTCTTTGACTCTCCATGGCACCAAGAGTATTCGTCGTAGCGTAATGAAATTTCTCGTGTTGATCACAAATTGATTCATCTGTGATTGAATAAAATTTCCATGAATAATAATGATATATATCTTTTTTTAGTGTTATTTTTTAGCATGCACACTTTCTTTTTTGGGAGAGTATATAACAATATTTTCAGTAGTGTCTTGAATAACTGACATTGCTCTGAACTCTTTAGTCTGGAAGGAGGGGTTACACAAGGAGACCCATTCACACCTATCTCTTCATTCTTTGTGCTGAGATCCTCAGTGCTTTTGTTAAAAACAACCCTAATATTAAAGGTATAGAAATAAAAGGTTCTGAATACCTGATTAATCAATATGCCGATAACACTACCCTTTTCTCCAGGATTATGAGGATTCACTAAACAAATATGTTTTCAAGAATTACCGTCCTGAAAGTAAATTTTGAAAAAATGCAAGCTTTCGTGATTGGGAGATAAAAGGGGAGTGTGGAAAAATTTGGACAGAACAAAACATAACTTGTAATAATAGAGAACCATTTACAATACTGGGAATAGAGTATAATTTGCTAATGAAAACTACACCCTGAAGAACTATTTCAAGAAAACTGAAAAAAATTTGAAAGTTACTCAATGACGGGTCTTTTCGACACCTGACAATTTTGAGTAAAAATGCTGTAATAAAATCTCTTGCTCTCCCAATTCTGACAGATATTCTTGCAGTATTACCAAAACCCCTGAACATAATTTGAATAAAATTCAAAATATCTTTTACAATTTCTTATGCTCATATAAAAGTGATAAAATAAAGGGTGAAATAATAATCACTAACATAGAAAATGGTGTTATAAAGTTTCCACACATAAAATCTTTCAGCTACGCCTAGAAAATGTCCTGGATTAAAAAAATAATAGACCCCACAGTGTTAGCTCTATAGAAAACACTAGTTTTTGATGACTTTGAGTCCTTAGGAAATTACAAAATTTGGAATATGCACAAGGAAGGGCTACAAAAAGTATGTATGCATGCAAACCCTTTTTGGACTGCATAGACTCTCTTAGACAATGACCCTACTGCTAATCCAAAGACATCTTTTCAGAGTTTTTATTTTATAATAAGAATATAAAGATAAATGGCAAATGTTTCTTTGACAAATGTTGGTGTGAAAAAGGGATATTCTTTGTCCATGACCATCTCACAAAAGTTTTTAACTTTCCCAGATTTTTCCAGTAAATATGATATTGTAATTCCATTTACTGTGTATCATGGAATAACCAAGTCTATCCCTACTTCTTGGAAATTAGTTATACTAAAAAATTAAAAACTTGATATAATAAGGAGACAAAATTTGGATGCTATCAAAAACACTTAGAAAGTTTGTCAAACTTTTTACCAATACTTTTTGCAACTGTTTGCAAAACTGTCTACCCAAAACCAGGAAAAATGGAATCAGTGTTTGAATGTATCAACCTACAACCAAATGATTAAAAGTTGATATACAAACGTTTATTACAAACCACAGAGGATACTTATTTGAGGAGTTTACAATACAAAATACTACACAATATTTTATTTACAAACTCCAAACTTCTTAAATGCAAGTGGTCAGAAATGGAATTATTTACTTTCTTTGGCAACACAAGGGAGTTACTATTGCATTTGTTCTTAGAACGTTCACAAACAAAAACTGTCCTGCAGAAGTTTAACCCAATACCCAACGAATCGGCCACATCCGCCCATGTAATATGCAAATACAGCAGCTCAAAAAATACTATTTTTCAAAAAATTTCAACAAAACTAAATGTGACCCCTCTGGAACGAGATCGTTCCAATGAGGGGTCACATGATATGATTTTGTTGAAATTTTTTGAAAAAATTGAAAAAATAATATTTAAAATAATAAATT
Source organism: Pictodentalium vernedei (assembly GCA_031216915.1). NCBI lineage: Eukaryota > Metazoa > Mollusca > Scaphopoda > Dentaliida > Dentaliidae > Pictodentalium > Pictodentalium vernedei. Next base: position 179,526,010 of record CM062291.1, on the reverse strand, counting down.
TTGATATCATCTGCATTGGGTAAAGGGTTAAAGAACAGCTGAGAAACAAATGCAATGTGTCTATTCAACTCACACCAGAATTCATACCATTCCATCCATGAAAATCTATCTAAAGAAAGCAGCTCTAAGCAAACTTATCTTTAAAAAATCTATTTATTCCTGCAGGATGAGGAGATGCCAGCCATCATTTCAAACTTTTATTGAAGAACTGAAATTTTGTCAAAGCCTGGAAATGTCATGCAGATACATGTACTCACTCCAAGAAGCTGAGAACACAAAAGAAAAATGGAGGATTCTTAACCCCTTCGTAGAGTAATAAACATATATCTCTACATATCCTCGACATGAAAGGATATCATCTGTACAGCCAAAGTGACCTTCAACTTTGACTGAACTGATGATGTCAGTGTCACAGGATGCCAGCTGCTGCCAAACCGACCTTACTATTCATTACCCGAATTGCAACCGACAGTAGAAGGCCTTTCTTTTGAACTCGGAATCACAAATACAATTCCTTCTGTGAAATGTCTGTTGAAATGATATGGAGTTGAAAAAATAAAATGAAAATGTGTCATCTGCTTAAATTTTCCATTATCATATATCACTATCTGTTTGTTGATATATTACTCTGTGTATGTTTGTAAAAAGCACAAATGCCTGTCAACCTTATAGCTATACAGTGGAGCCCACTTAATTGGATATCTCTTAACTGAATAACCCTGTTAATTGAATATAATTTATCAACACAAAACCATTTACCATACCTCCAGTACAAATTTGACCTGTTAATTGAATATAGATTATAGAGTAAACTTCTGTTAATTGAATAAAAAATCTTGTAACCTGTTGAGAAATTACCCTGACTCTCCCCAGTTTTTCTTTGTTTATAGACCTATTTAGGTATTTAATCTATTATATCTTGTTTGACAGAGCTCATGGAGCTCGGTCAAACAAGATATAATAGAATAAATGCCAAATTTATCTCTAGAATACAGGAAAGTGACACAGTCCCTGTTAATGGAATACTGTTGTTAATTAAATAATTTCCATTGGCAAAGTGGCTATTCAATTAACAGGGTTTCACTGTATTTGTAAAAATTCTGTACATTTATCTGAATAAAAAGAAACACCAAAACACCAAAAAAAAACCAACTTTTGACAAACAACAGAAATAGAAATTTCTCACTGAAAGACTACTCCCCCCCCCCCCCCCCCCCTCATACACACACACACAAGTTTAAGGCCTGTATATATCTCTCAACAGACACAAGTTTAAGGCCTGTATATATCTCTCCAACACACTTATGCAGAATGTGTATAAAAATATTTGAAATTTACTTTTTCCTACATATAAAAAGAAAGTCTTTATCAATCATGACATCGGCATAAAACTCCTCTTCTATAATTTGTTTTGCATGTATGTAATCATTCAAATCTCCAATGGGTTCTCCTTCATTTACAACTGCCATTCCATTTGATATACAAAAGTACATTTCGATTGTTGTGGAAAAAATATTATAGTTCAAATCATCTCGGGTTTGTGGAATCTTAGGAATATTCTCTTCTAGTATCACCAAAACACCATCATCTTTCAGAACACGACTCCACTCTTTCAGAACTTCTGCTGTATGTCCAATGCTATGGAATACACGGCACGCTGTAATTCCATCAAACTTTTTCTCCCATTCCACTGGAAGATGTTCTGTGTCACAAGTGATGAATGCACAATTTCCTATACCTTGCTTAGTGCACTCTTCTCTAGCTCTCTTCAAGGCTTTCTCAGATATGTCCACACCCCAAACAGAGCTATTGGGATATCTTTGAGCAATTGCTATTGGGACATTGCCAGAAGCACAGCCAATATCAACCAAATGAGCTCCATTTTCTGAAGAAAAAAGGAGGCAAATCACAATGCACATATAAATTAACTGTTCTTGTACCAAGACCATTTGGAGTGGCCAGACTATCATACCTTGAATCCGGGACATCTGCCCCACCCCCACCCCCCTATTAAAATTAACATAAGGGGACATTTGCCCCCTGCTGTTTTTTTTTTTACCTGGAACACCAATCCGCCCTGCTGTTTTTCTACCTAGGACACCAGCCACCCACCCCCAGGTGTCCTTGGTGAAAAAAAAGGGGGAGGGGCAGGTGCCCAAGGTAAAACAAAACAAGGGAGCAGGTGTCCTAAGTAAAACAAGAGGCCCTAAGTGGCCTTAATTGCTCACCTGCCAAAGTGGTTCAAAGAAGTATTTGGGGTCACATTCAGTTAGACATGGTTCATCAACAATACCAAGGAATGAAGTCATGAAAGGCAAATTTTATGGAAAAACACTAAGGAATGGATTTGAATGAACCTGACATGCACCCCCCCCCCCCCCCACTACCCCCCTCACCCCACCCATAGAAAGCCCCAATATTAAGCCGGGGACTCAAATTGAACAAACTTGAATCTCACCACCTTATGGATGCTGCATACCAAATATCAAAAGCTTCTGATTGGTGGAATGGAAGAAGAAGATTTTTAAAGAATATTCCTCATATTGCGCTAATCTGAACATTTGGGCTCCCATAGAGAGCCCAAATATGGACCCAGGGATTTGATTTCAACAAACGTGTGAATGAATCTTCCAAAGATGTTATATGTGAAATATAAAAGCCTTTGGAGCAGTGGTATGGGAGAAGATGCTTTTATGTTTTTCTCATTAATCACAGTGTTAAAAAATGATGACTCAGCATTTTTTCAAAGTTCTGGAAAAGTACCATATGAAAAAAAAAGATGGCAATTTTTTTTTTACCATTCCTTTCTGCTGTTCCTGAGGAAGCTTCACAGAAAATAAAAATTCTCAGTGCCATGTAGTTTTGGAGATAAGGGCGTTTTAAATTTTTTCTATTTTTAGCTCCTGCAGTTCCAATGGGTGACGGGGAAAATGTTTTGGGCATAAATTAGGTACTTAAGACCCAATAAGCCCTCATATGAAATTTGGTTCAAATTGGCCTCTCAGGTTGGAAAATAGAAATTTTGGTACAATTCAGGCTCCCACAGGAAGCCCAAATATGAACCCAGGGACTTGGCTTTAACAAACTTATATCTCACCTCCCTGAGGGTACTGTATACCAAATATCAAAAGATTCTGACTGGTGGATGTGAAGAAGAAGATTTTTGAAGAATATTCCTCATATTGAAGTAAGTTATAATTCAGGCTCCCACAGGGAGCCCAAATATGAACCCAGGGACTTTGATTGAACAATCTTGAATCTCACTGCCCTAAGGATGCTGCATGTCAAATATAAAAACTTCTGACTGCTGAATCTGAAGAAGATTTTTAAAGAAAATTCCTCATATTGAACAAAATTATAATTCGGGCTTCCACAGTGAGCCCAAATATGAACACAGGGACTTGGCTTGAACAAACTTGAATCTCACCCCCCCTAAAGATGCTGCATACCAAATATCAAAAGATACTGATTGGTGGATCTGAAGAAGAAGATTTTTAAAGAATATTCCTCATATTGCATTAATTTGAACATTTGGGCTCCCATAGAGAGCCCAAATATGGACCCAGGGAAATGATTTCAACAAATATGTGAATCAATCTTCCATTGATGTTATATGTGAAATATGAAAGCCTTTGGACCAGTGGTTTGGGAGAAGAAGATTCTTTAATGTTTTCCCCATTACCCACATTGTTAAAAAATGCTGACTCAGCACTTTTACAAAGTCCCGAAAAAGTACCCTAAAAAAACCGATAGCATTTTTTTTTACCATTCCATTCTGTTGGTCCTAAGGAAGCTTCACACCAAATAAAAATTCTCAGTGCAGTGCAGTTTTCGTGATATGGGCGTTTTAAATTTTTTCTATTTTTAGCTCCTGCGGTTCCCATGGGGCGATGGAAAATTTTTAGTTGGCATAAATTAACTACTTATGGCCCAATAAAACCTCATATCAAATTTGGTTCAAATCAGCCTCTCGGTTTGGAAAATAGAAATTTTGGGTGGGGCAAAAATTCTTGCCCCTCCCATAACGATGGCAAATATAGCCCCTAGAACTTCTCTTGAACAATCTGAGTCCACACCTCAAAAGGAAGCTGCGCACCTAATATGAAGTCTCTGCTACTGCTGGTTCATGAGAAGATTTTTTAAGATTTACGCTCACTTTTTGAGCGTGGCCCTACCAAGAGGTGGGTCAACTTGATTTGAACAAACTTGAATTGACATATGATAGGGAACATGCACACCAGATTTGGTTCAATTTGGTTGAGTAGTTTGTGAGGAGAAGTTGATAATGTAAAGTTAACGCCGGACGCCGGATGGAAAGTGATTAGTAAAGCTCCCCTTGCTCAGGTGAGCTAAAAAGACAGCAGGGGGGCAGGAGTCCTAGGTACAAAAATGAATGGGGGGGGGGGGCAGATATCCCCTAGGTTAGTTTCAATGGGGGGGGGGGGGGGGTTCGATGTCCAGGCAGGCAGGTGTCCGTATCCCCCGTACCTCACACTTGAAACAAGAATATGTTTTCATTTTGCAGTTCACTTAAAAAGTATTTCCATTAGTTCGTTGAATACTGCAACCTAGTGTATGCAAAACCAGTAAGTTCTATTCTCAAAAGATGTTCAAACTCAGCATATGACCCATCATTAGAATGGATTGTGAAAAAAAAAATTTCATCCAAAAATGAAAATAATATTCTATTTTCAATTAACAGTTTGTTATGAATCAGTTTCTCAGGTGGTTCAGATCTGGAAGCAAATATCCATGCAGGCTCTATTGATTGATCCTAGAAATTTAGATTGGGTCTTCAATCCTTTACACACAGATGTCAAAATATTTTATCCAGAACATTTATGTTGTATATTTTTCCCATAATGCAAGTAGAAATCTAACCAATTCAATCTTGTTTGACAGAGCTCAAAGAGCGCTGTTAAAGCGGATTGAATTGCTGTTTGGGTTGGATAAAAGGTATATTCTCGAAGATAAGCTCTCCATTAGAGGTTCCCATGAATCTATGTTTACAGGCTTGTATGATCAGAGAAGAAACAGAAAAATGGGGAAGTTTCTTTTCTGTTCCCCTACAACATAATTAGAGTGTGACTCTAAATGAACTGTTGCTGTACATATTTATTGATGCTATGGTCACTATCTCATACCCTCCAGCATGGTCCTTTTGGCTGCAGCATACTCTCTTTTTATAACCAATGCAAAGTTAAAAAAAAATAAAAATTAAATGGTTTAATTGTCTGATATTTTACCCAAGTTAATAAAATTGATAAATTTGTCCCTTGAGTGCAAAAAAGGCTTTGCAATGCTTTAGCATTGCAAAGTCTTCTTGCACTCAAGGGCAGACCTGAAAATAAGCTGTCTGACATTTGCAAAATGAGGTCCCCAGAGGGTGAATTTGATGATGCTATCCCATACAGCGGGACAATTTATCGTCTGGCGCCCTCTTTCTGTTTAGTTTTGAGACCCTGATTCAGATTGAGGTTCACAGAGGTTAAATTTAGTGATGCTACCCTGCTGTGCAGGGTAGCATCACTAAATTCACCCTCTGGGGACCTCATTTTGCAGATGACAGTCTGCTTATTTTCTGGCTTGACATCGAGCCTGGTTAGTCCTTGGATGGGTGACTGTCTGAGCAATCAATTCGAACTCCCGTGTTGTGTCCATAGGCAGGGGCGCGGTGGCTCAGTTGGTAGAGGTGCAGGCTGCAAGCCGAGAGGTCCTCGGTTCGAATCCCACCTGCGGCAACCGCGTTGTGTCCTTGGGCAAGACACTTCACCCCGATTGCCTACATGGGGGCACGATGACGCTGTGTACTGAGGCGTACTGCACGTCGATGGTGCGCATGTCTTCAACCAATCTAACCCTGCCTGTGCTGCGGTGTAGAGTTCAGAGTTACGATGTTGGGGAGCTGACAGCTGCTTGTCGTTGCTCGGTGGTTCTCTCCGGGTACTCCGGCTTCCTCCACCCATAAAACTGTCACAGTCACGATTAGCCATTGTGCATAAATTTGTGACCTTAAACACCAATAAATAAATAATATGTGTCCATAGGCAAGGCACTTAACCCTGATTGTCCACATGGGGGCACAATGATGCTGTTTACTAAGGTGTACTGCACGTGCAGAGTTATAATGTTCGGGAGCTGGCAGCTGCTCGTCGTTGCTCGGTGGTTCTCTCCGGGTACTCCGGCCTCCTCCACCTGTAAAACTCACCGACATGATATGACTTTGGGTGTTAAAGTGTCATTAAACTTTAATAAATAAATTTAAATAGGAAACACAAAGAAAAAAGAAATGAGTGGTGTGGCAAAAGGCCCAGTGAGGTAGAGCACACATGAAGGGATGGAGGTGGAAAGATATAATTTTTAAAAAGTTCTTTTTTTCAAACTGCAATGTGTTCTCCAGTCCTCAGAATTTGGACTTTTTCATTTTTGCTTCAATATGATATTCAGATAAGCAATATTTTTTAGGCTAAAACCAGCACAATATGCCCCCTCCACTACTCTGCTAAATGTTTCCATGTATGCTGGTCACCAAAACAGGTAACCATTAACCATGAGGGCTATATAAACCACAAGAATAGGAATCATCATCATCCAGAGTTTGCACACAGTCAATACAGTGGAATTATTCTATTAAGCAAAAACCAACTGAGTGAGTCCAGTGTACAAGGTTAGCATTCAATTTTAGCTGGGCGGTTTGTCAGTTTTCCAGTTTGGTTTTGGTTTATTGTGGCAAACTGGAAAACCACACCACCAAGACCCAGCAAAAACTGGCCAAATGGTTTTACTGTGTTTATGCAAAAATAGATCAAACTATCTTACTGGGAGAGAACTGGACTAGTGGTCCCTATGGAATTTCATCACTTAGTCTATCCAGCAAAGGGGCAAATATGCCATGTTCTCATTGTCACATTTTCTTCCTCATGGACTCATTCATGGGATGAGGCAGCAGGCCTGAAAATAAGCAGTCTGACATTTGCAGAATGAGGTCCCCAGAGGGTGAATTTGATGATGTTATCCCATACAGTGGGCCAGTTTATCCTCTGGGTACCTCATTCTGTTTAGTTTGGAGACCCTGATTCAGCCTGAGGTTCACAGAGGGTAAATTTAGTGATGCTCCCCTGCCACGCAACTACACTAAATTCACCCTCTGGGGACCTCATTTTGCAGATGACAGTCTGCTTATTTTCTGGCTTGCTCAAGGGATGAAATACACTACCACACCATCCATACTATTCTGTAGATTATAAGGCCTAAAACACAAGAGGCCCCAGGGGGCCTGAGGGCACTCCCCTGACATGGTAGTCTAAATATCAAACCATTGACTTGACTTGAATAAGCTGCACACGCCCCTCCTAAGAAAAGCATATACCAACTAGATGAAGCGATTGTGCCCACACAATACACAGGATTTTCCTTCTATTTTCAGTTCCTGCACTTTTACGTCCCAAAATTGAGATAAATGCATAAAAAACAGATTTTTTTTTTATTAAAATTCCCAAAAGTCCCAAACAAAATATTTTCAGATTAAAATTTTTTTTTTTCTTAAAATTGACCAAAACGCATAAAAAACTAATTTCTGGATTTTGGTCCAAAATTTCTTAGTCCCATCCGGACCCCAAATTTTCAGTGTAAAAAAAAAAAAATTTATCTTAAAATTTACTAAAATGCATAAAAACAAAAATACTCATTTCCGGATTTTGGTCCAAAATTTCTTAGTCCCACCCAGACCCCAAATTTTCAGTGTAAAAAAAAAAAAATTTGTCTTAAAATTTACTAAAATGCACAAAAACAAAAAAACTCATTTCCGGATTTTTGGTCCAAAATTTTTTAGTCCCACACGGACCCCAAATTTTCTGTGTAAAAAAAAAATTTTTTTTGTCTTAAAATAGACCGAAATGCATAAAAAAACCAAAAACTAATTTCCAGATTTTGGTCCAAAATTTCCAAGTCCCACCCAGACCCCAAATTTTCAGTGTAAACAAAATTTTGTTTTTTTGTCTTAAAATTGACCGAAACGCATTAAAAAAAACAAAAAAACTCATTTCCGGATTTTGGTTCAAAATTTCTAAGTCCGGACCGGGCCCCCAAATTTTCAGCCTAAATATGAACCCAGGGACTTGGCTTGAACAAATTTGAATCTCCCCACCCCCCCACCCCCCCCCCCCCCACCCCCAAGGATGCTGCTTACCAAATATCAAAAGATTTTTATTGGTAGATCTGAAGAAGAAGATTTTTAAAGAATATTCCTCATACTGCACAAATTTGAACATTTGGGCTCCCATAGGGAAGCCAAATATGGACCGAGGGATTTGATTTCAACAAATATGTGAATCAATGTTTCAAAGATGTTATATGTAAAATATGAAAGCTTTTGGAGCAGTGGTTTGGAAGCAAACGATTCTTTAATTTTTTCCAATTGCCCACAGTGTTAAAAAATGCTGACTCAGTATTTTTTCAAAGTCCCAAAAAAGTACCTTATGACAAAACCGATGGCAATTTTTTTTTTTACCATTCCTTTCTGTTGGTTCCAAGGAAGCCTCACACCAAATAAAAAATTTCAGTGCCGTGCAGTTTTGGAGATATGGACGTTTTCGTTTTTTTCTATTTTTGGCTCCTGAGGTTCCCACGGGGCTGCAGGAAAATATTTTTTGGTATAAATCAAGTACTTATAACCCAGTAATATCTCATATTAAATTTGATTCAAATTGGCCTCTCGGTTCAGAAAATGGAAATCCTTGCCCCTCTCAGAACAAAGGCAAATATTGCCCGTCAAACTTCTCTTGAACAAACTTTAGTCTACAACTCAAATGGAAGCTGCATACCAAATATCAAGTGTCCACTACGGCTGGTTCATGAGAAGAAGATTTTTTAAAATTTTGTGCATTTTGGCCCCACCCCCCTCCACAATATGAGCAGAAACCCAATTTGAAGAAAAACCCAAATGCCCCTATATAACCGCTACTCATGTGAATTTTCATTGAACTGCAGCCAGTGGCTTGGGAGAAAATGACCCAAACACCATCTTCATGACGTATGACGGACGACAGACAAAAAGTGATCAGAATAGCTCACTCTGACTTTCAGTCAGATGAGCTAATAAAACAAACCAAGAGCATAAACTTTTGATGGACAAAAAATTAATGACAAAAAAAAAAAAAATGCACGCCCACAAGCAGTTTTACTAAAAAATGATCTGAGAAACAGGTGTACTTTGTGGGACCTTTACAATCATTTATACTGAGGTTGGCCACCTCAGAGGATTTACACTTCAGGGAATTAAGCACTGATTCCCTTACTGAGGATTCCCATGGCAATATAATTGCTGTAAATAAATTACAGTATTTGTCTAACTCAACCATAGTATCAGATAATTAACTATTTACCTTTTGAATCCGCCGCATCTGCCCACGTAATTTACAAACTGAGAAGTTAAAAAATAATATTTTTTAAATTCAATAAAACCATATCATGTGACCTTTAGTGGAATGAGCTCAATGAGTACATTCCAATGACGGCTCTCATGATATGGTTTTGTTGAAATTTGTTTGAAACATTTGAGAAAACGATAAAATAACAAATTTTGATATTGCGTGTGTTGGATAATGGGTTATTTATTTATTTATTTATTTTTCTGTGTTGAAGGTCATGTAATTCTGCACAATGACTAATCGTAGCTGCTACATGGAGATAAAGTCAAGTTTCGTACCATGTTGCCCATTTTAGAGGACTTGCATCCCATTGGTGACTGGGTCTTATTTTACCAATAAAACAGATCTTGTCAAGTACTGCTGCACTTTCCTCTGGGGTTTTCACAAGGAAGGGTGTGGGGGTGGGGGGTCAGGGTGGAGAGGTGATAGCATAAAGAGATTTCATGATCATGTATGATAACAGAAAGTCCTATTTGACTTATATAATAGGACCAGGTGGCCAATGTCCGATATGCAGGCACTGAAATGTTGGCAGCTGAATTGGTATATTGGTATAATGATTAGCTAAACATCATTTTATACTTGAGATATGGTCATGATACAGGCATATAGTGGCTTGCTGGCTTGGTTCAGATCGAAAGGACAGTGGTATAAGTATGTGACCTTAAACACCAATAAATAAATAAATAAAGGACAGTGGTTCCATCTTGACCAGCAACACCAGTGTTGTGTCCTGGGATAAGACACTTTCATTTGTGGTTGTCTAAAATTGAAGCATGGTGGTACCATGTACTAGAAGTGTATAGCATGATTGAATTGTACACTTGTTTTCAACCAATATGCCAACCCTGCTTATGCTTCTTAGTAAGTTGGAGAGTCAGAAAGCTACCTACAATTGCTCAGTGGTTTTCTCTGGGTACTCTGGCTCAATCCACCCATAAGACTGTCAGATATGACATGATCCTAGCTGTTAAGCATCCCAAACAAATTTTAAAGATACTTTCACAGTCAGGGTCACCTCCTGTTGGACAGTTTTACGGATGGAGGAAGCCGGAGTACCCGGAGAGAACAACCAAGCAATGGCTAGCAACAATCAGGCTCCCCAACATACTAACTCCACACAAGTAGGGTTAGCATTGGTTGAAGACAAGTGCACCATCGACATGCAGTATGGCTTAGTACACAATGCCACCGTGCCCCCACGTTGGCAATGGGGATTGTATGATTTGATACTCAACTATCCATAGGATGGATATCTGTAAATCCTTGCTTGCCAGACCTGTAAAAATGACTTGTCTACCCTGTGGTCCATGAACTGAACAATTGCTTGTGATTTTAAGCGCCCTATTGGTCCATGTATCATGTTTGCAGGTAGGTGTTCACCCGCCAGTTGGCGAGTACCAAATCATCATGTACACACTGGATTCATGGGAGACTAAGATCAGGTTTCAACGAGGGAAAAAAATTAAGTGCAAAATCAGGATATGAGAAAGCAAAAAAAATATTCGCATGGCACACACATTATGTGTATGTTGGTACAAAGACGATGTTTTCTCAGGCTGGAAAACCATCTCATGGCCAGGGACATTGTCATAGTGGGGTGTGAGGGGGTGTATTTATGTGCCCTTCGATTGGAATGAGCTTGTCAGGCTTAATCTAATGAGGGGTTATTTGATTGGTTTTGTGGAAATTGTTTGAAAAATAAAAAGGTTTAAAACCTGTAGCTGGAGTTTCCCATTTGTTGTAAATTATGAAATTTTGCCTACTTGGAGGTTGGGGTGGGGGGGGGGGGGGGGGGGGGGGGTAGAATTAGAAATTTAGAGGTGGACACACTCCACCCCATCTGATACCCCTCAGCAACATCTCTTGCTACTGGCACTGGCCCCTAAATAAAACCTTTGTTATCCTTGATTGGTGTTGGGGTGGGATGGGTAAATCTCACACAAGAGGGATTCTCCCGCCACACCTAACATGACATCATCAAAATCCAACTACTGCTAGTGTGATAAAATTTTTCTGTCCAATGATTGATCATGGGGAAAAATGGATTACACATTGGAAACAAGCGTCAAAGTTCTACATATACCAATAGTATATAGTGTGAAATGAGCGTTAGGTCACGACAATGATGAGTTAACATACCATGGGTTGAAACAACATCTCTGTCCTGAGCTAACACTCATTTTCATGGTATATACCTTTGGTATGTACGGAAAATTTTGATGCTCTTCCTGAATATACAATTCATTCTTCTCCACAATCAATTTGGTAGAACAGTAAATTTCCATTGCACGAACAGTATTTTGATTTTGGTGATGTCATGTGGGGGAAAAATCTTCAAGTGCAAACTCCAAGCAGTGTTGACTCTCCTCACTACACTTGATAGATCGGATTCATGAATCAAATGGTGAATCAAATCGACTTTTCAGTTTTTACGATACAATGGCCTACTGGTGCTGTCTATCTCCGTCATGAACCCGATAGCAATAGACACACTAGACCATTAGAAAATTGTATTTATTTATTTATTTAATCTTTTTTGTTTGTATATTAGAAAATCGACAGGTATCACTGAGGTGGTCGAAGAAAACATTTATAGTCCTTTGAGTGCAACCAGGCTCCATCTGCAATGCCAAAGCATTGCAGATAGTGCCTTGGTGCACTTGTTATAGTTCTGTTATATCGATGTTACTGTTCAATATATCTCGGTGTGGTGCTCAGACATAATTCTACCTCTTCCTTCACCAACTGTAATCAGCTGTCCTATTAAAAGTTAACCCTTCACCTAACATGAAAAGCAGACGACACTTGCAAAAAAAATTCTTGAATAACTATTTTTTTTCATTTTTTGTCTCAAAAACATAGGTTATGACCCCTCGTTGGAACGAGCTCGTTCCAACGAGGGGTCATAACCTATGTTTTTGAGACAACAAATGAAAATATTTTGAAAACTAATTGGCGATTTTTGAGAATAGCGCTGGCCAGTTTTGACCGTTACGTTGGGTAAAGGGTTAAGTTACTCTTCAGCTAACAAATCAGTCAATTCTTCTGTGTAATTTCCAGATTGCACACTTGAAAAAATTTCCAAAAATTTCAACAAAACCATACCATGTGACCACTTGTTGAGCTCATTCCAATATGGGGGTCACATAATAAGGTTTTGTTAAAATTTGTTGTGAAAAATTTGAAAAATAATAATTAAAAAAAAATGTTGATTTTGTGTACATTGGGTAAAGGGTTAATTATCTACACAAATAGAAGGTGACACTTTCCAAAATAATTCTTGAGTAAATAAGTTTTTGCCTAAAAACCATAGCTTATGACCCCCTATTAGAATGAGTTTGCACCAAAGAGAGACGAGGACAATTTTTGTGAAAAATGCAGCTACTTTCGGCTGTTACATTAGTTATTATGTAAAGGGCTAAATAAGCAATTTCATATATATTTACTGGAAATAATGTGTCACATATTGCAACCAGTAATATATAATTGTTTTGCACTACCAGGCACATGTATTTTCTTTTCTAAAGGCAAAGCTGCATCTGTTAAATTGCTCTCAGCATCATTATTTTTTTTATTGTTGGTAGTTTCAATGTAAAATGTGGATCAGAGTGTATGGACAGTCATTCACTGCTCAGATTCGTGTGCGATTTTTATCCTTGAGTGTGGAACATGGAGGATTATTTCATTAGGTGTTTGCCGGGTGAAATAACCTGTGCGCCCCATGAGAGGATAAAATCGTACTCTAATCCAAGCAGTGAACTTTAGTATTTATTTTATTTTCCCCTTATTTGTTTTCTCAAAACAACCCTTTGTAACTGATTCTGTGGTAACTTTCAAAACGTGTCAAAAAAGAAAAAAAATAGTTGGTTATCACTGAGAGTGGGATACAATGCTGGGAGTGGACTATCATTTTCGGTGTTGTGAGTGGGAATACAATTTGTTTTGGGGGAAGAAAAATGAATGAAAATAAAATAAATGTATTTTCATTTCAAAATGTGATTTCAAAGCAACATGTGGATCTGAGTGTGAATTGTTAATTGATTTGGGAAGTTCATTTGTTATTGAATTATTTTTACACTCATGGATATGCAAGCAACTGTTCAACCCTTTAACTGAAGTACATTGGATGCCACTTAATTGGATATCTCTTATTTGAATAATCTTCACTGCAGTAAACAGGCTCTGTTTTACTGGTAAAATAGGACCCAGTCACCAATGCTTGGGAGGTGCAAACCCTTTCTAAAATGGACAACATGGCTTATTAACGCTCACCCCTGGTCTTAGTTGATACTCATGTTGTAGTCATGATTAGCCATTGTGCAAAAATATGTGACCTTAAACAATAAATAAATAAATATAAATTTGAATAATCCTATTAACTGAATATGACTTCCAAATACAAAAACAATTTACCATACCTTCAGTACAATTTGACCTGTTAATTGCATATAGGTTATAGGGCAATTTCTGTTAATTGAATAAAAAAATGTGTAATATGTTGAAAAATTGCTGATATTCACTGACTTTCCCTTGTTTATGCAACTGTTTAGCCTCACTTCATTCAATAAAGGCATTTAAACTTTTACATATTGTTTAATTGACAGGGCTTCATGAACAAATTCCTATAAACTGAATCCTCCTGTTGACTGATTGAGAGCTAGATTATTTTTCGTGGTCTGAATTTGTTATTCAAAATTTATTTTATTACAAATTATTGTAGAGTGCCCATAGGCACTCTCCAATAATTTTAAATAAAACAAATTTATATAAACAAAATATTTGCATTTGAATATGAAACATGGGTAAGGAAAATATTGGCTTTTGCTCTGGTACCCTCATTTTTTTGAAAGCCCAAATAGTGGTTTCTAGTTCTCAACCAGTTAATTGAATAATTTTCAGTGGTAAAGTGCCTACTCAATTAACAGGGTCCCAGTCTATTTGCTCAATTTATCGCGTAAAAATATCACCATTCAGATATGGGTTTTTTTCTACAATTTTTATTTTCCAAACACAACTTATGACTTCTCGGGGGCACGGTGGCATTGCGGTAACCGGTTCTTGTCAGATCACCGAAGATAAGCAATGTCGATCCCAGTTAGTCATTGGATGGGTGACCATCTGAGCGATCGATTTGGACTCCCACGTTGTGTCCTTGGGCAAGGCACTTAACCCTGATTGTCCACATGGCGGCACGATGACGCCGTGTACCAGGGCATACTGCACGTCGATGGTACGCATGTCATCAACCAATCTAACCCTGCCTGTCCTGCAGTGCGGAGTTACGATGTCGGGGAGCTGGCAGCTGCTTGTCATTGTTCGGTGGTTGTCTCTGGGTACTCTGGCTTCCTTCTCCCGTAAAACTGTCACGGTCCTGATTAGCCATTGTGCATAAGTATATGACCTCAAACACCAATAAATAAATATGACTTCTCATTGGAATGCACTTATCAATCAAGCTTGTTCCAGTGGGAGTTAACCCTTTACCCAACGTAACGGCCAAAACCGGCCAGCGTGATTCTCAAAAATCGCCATTGAATTTTTATTATTTTTTCATTTTTTGTCTCAAAAACATAGGTTATGACCCCTCGTTGGAACCAGCTCGTCGAGCTCGTTCCAACGAGGGGTCATAACCTATGTTTTTGAGACAAAAAATGAAAAAAATTAGTTATTCAAGAATTTTTTTTGCAAGTGTCGTCTGCTTTTCATGTTAGGTAAAGGGTTAAAAGAAATGTTTTGGAAGGAAGAAACCAACCATGGGAAAACCGGGAAGTGAAACAGTGTTTTTTTTACTCTGTTTTTCTGGTAAAATAGGACCCAGTCACCACTGCTTGGGGTGTAAGTCCTCCAAAATGGGCAACATGGGTAAAAAATGATTGACTGAACTTTACTTTATCTCCATGTTGCGGTCATGATTAGCCATTGTGAAAAAGTAAGTATCCTTAACTGGTAGAGTGCTAAATTATTTTTGGTCATCAAAATTTGTTGACATATCTTTACCTTGTTAAAATTTATGGGAGAGTGCCCATAGGCACTCTCCCATAAATTATAACAAGGCAAATCCTTGAAGACTGAATAATTTCACTTCAAGGATAATATGAAGTGCATCCAATGAATATAAAGTTTTCAAGATGAACTACCTGCACTTCAGATTAAAGCCCAAATATGGGCTTCCAGCACTCTACCAGTTAAACACCAATAAATATATTTGGAAGGAAGAAAATGAAAATTCTTCAGTAATTTTTGAAAAAGAAATTGTTTCTGTTGTTTTCTTGATTGTGTTATATTGTGGGTTAACCTATACCAAATGCATTGTACAATCTTTTTGTTTTTATTTTAAATCATACATTGAGGGTCATTAACATTCATTTGGAAGCAAAAAAAATGTTTTCTAATTTTCCTCAGTTGTCTGCCGTACTAAATAACAAAAAATTACTGAGACCTGTTGCCTAGCAATTATTTATAGACAAGTGCTGGCCTGTTAATAACAGTACCATGGGCTTCTCTTTAATACCTTCTATCGGGTGTTAACCATCAAAGTTCTTTATCCTACTTTATCAAACTATAGGATCTCAGAATGGTACTTTCACATGGTCAAGAAGATGGCCATGCGGACATAGGCAAATTACCTTGGCAGTGTTTCTAATCAAGTCTTGGTCACGACTTGGCTAGAAACCACTGCTAAGCCGCTCGACTCTTGAGGTGGGGAAGCATGGTATGCCGTAAAAATTCTGGGAAACCTCGACACCAATAAGGGTTAACCCTTTACCCAACATAACGGCCAAAACCGGCCAGCTCAATTCACAAAAAACAACATTCAATTTTCATTACTTTTTTCATCTTTTATCTCAAAAACATAGCTTATGTGCTCGATGAGCACATTCCAGTGAGGGGTTATAAGCTATGTTTTTGATGCAAAAAAATGAAAAAAAAATATAGGCATTCAAGAATTTTGTTTGCAAGTGTCAGGTAAAGGGTTAAAAGAAACAGAGTATGACTCCATTAGATTTACTGTGTGAATGTCTTTTAAAATCCTTTAATTTGTCAAATGTTTTTTTGTTTTTTTTCATTTTGCCACTCTTCAGTTTTCAAGCTGTTGGGTGCCACAGATGCCAAGAGTACAGCATTTGGCCCCAGAAATATTCTTTTGTAGGTTTCAAAGGCTTTGTGATTTATTATTTGAGTGCATCGTTTTCATTAAAATCACTGTCTGATGACACAGGTGAGACAGAATTCACACTTGTCAAATAATCTATTTTTATAATACTTCTGGAAGAAAATAAAATAAAATAATAAATTATTTGCTACTAGTTTGTATTTGGAATGAATATTCAGAAACTAAATAATAATCATGGAATTGTTTTGTAAATGTTAACAATAGCAGGTTTTGTTTACATTGGCATGGCGTGGATTCGAACCCATTCTGAGAGAGTTTCCTTTGGCACCAACCATCTAGCGAAACTATACTGAACCACGCACACCACTCGGCCACATACATATTGAATACAGAGTAATTCCCTGTTAAATTTATTTATTTATTGAGGCTAAACACTTTAACAGCCAAGGTCATATCGTGTCAGTGACAGTTTTACGGGTGGAGGAAGCCGGAGTACCCGGAGAGAACCACCAAGCAATGATGAGCAGCTGCCAGCTCCCCAACATCGTAACTCCACATTGCAGCTCAGACAGTCACCTATCCAAGGACTAACCAGGCTCAACATTGCTTCACTTCGGTGATTTGAAGAGAACTGGTTACCACAACGACCAGTTAAATGAATTCAAATACAGTGATATAACCCTTTACCATGTGCACACAATATTAAATTTATTTATGTTTTATCAAATTTTTAAAGAAAATTCAACAAAACCATATCATCTGACACCTCAATGGAATAAGCTCGATGAGCCTGCTTAAATAGGGGGTGGGGGTGGGGGGTGGAAGGGCCACATTATATTGTTTTGTCAAAATTTTTCGAAAAATTGAAAAAAAAAAAAAAATTTTATCAAATGCTCAATTTGTAAATTATATAGGCCAATTTTTTATATTTTTTTTATAGTGAGGTTCAACGACACTTTTGACAGTTAGGGTCACCTCATGTTGGACAGTTTTATGGGTTGCGGAAGCAGGAGTAGCTGGAGTCTCCAGCTTCTCCTGCTTCCTCAACCCATAAAACTGTCCAACATGAAGTGTCATCAGATTCCTTAAGTCTCTTTCAGCATGCACTCCTATGGACATCATCAAAAGAAAATTCATCTGAAACACAAAAAGCTCATCTGTGGGACATATCATCTTCAAGTGCACGAAAAACTTTTTAATAAAGGTAGAACCTCTGAGACCTGTTGTCTCTGTATGAATGATGCAGAAAACCCGAGAACATTTTCTCCTACAAAGTCCTTTGCTACAGTCCACTAGACAACAGTATATCACAGAATTCAAAAACATTATCAACAATCACATCTCTTTACAAAATCTACCCCCACTGGAATCTTCTACCTCAACTGAACTATCTCTTCATCTGATTCTTGACCCATTACATGTTTCTTTATCCTGTATAAATCTTGACTACAGTGAAATCCTCCATGTAGAATATTTGTCTAGAAATTTAATCTTTGACTTACATCTAAGAAGAACACAAGTGTTGAATGAGGCTGCAGCCAGGGGAGAAAGATTATAAAATTAAACAGATCTATAATTAATTTTAATTGAAACTCTACATTAAATGAAACAATCATACAAATCATCCAATAATTGTCATTATGATCATATCCAGAAATATCAAACACAACAATATTTATATATTGGTGCTAATGACAGAGGAGGAAGTTCCATATTCAGATTACAGATTACAGAAATACCGGAATGCCATAACAATGATGCGAACTGGCATTTATTTTACAAAATACTTGACCCCAGAATGTATTTTGTTTATTAACTAACAAAGTACTTCCAAGCAACCTTCTAACATCTGGTCCTGTTCACATTTTCAGACTTCGGAAATTATTAGCTTAGTTGACTTTGGTGAAAGGCAACCACAGGAGAGTGCTGGGGGGATTGGCATGAAGCAAAGGGGAGGAATCATGAAGGAGAGTGTAGCAGTGGGTGATTTTCAGTCAATAATTACTTAGTGATTTTTTAACCTGGCATAGATGCATCATAGGTAACTGGACCTGGATCAATCGGATGTTAATGGAGGACCACAAGCTGAAAATATGAAGGGGTGGTACATAAATATTCTTAATTTTCCCCACTTGCCTATGAAGTCTCCCTACTTGACTCTGCAGTCTCCCTATTTTTTCTGGAGGGAGACATGAAGTCTCCCTAAAATTACCCCCTAGGATGGTCCCTGGCTGGAGGGAACCAGAGGCAATGACCGGAGGGTTAAAGTTAGGACCAGCCCCCCCCCCCCCCCCCCCCCCCTCAGCCCCCCCCCCCCCCCCCCCACCCACACACCCAAAAAAATTTTGCAAAATGTAGTGCTCCATAAGCTAATCTGAGGCATCTGTAGTGTTTGTAGACCCTATATTGGAGACCATTTTAGGGTTCTATGTTGAGGGAAAATGGCATTGGGCCAATATTGGGGGGGGGGGGGGGGGCAAAATTTGTATGCCAAGGAACCCTCCCCCACCCCCACTACATTCACTGCACATGTCAAAGCCATCTGTGAGGAGTGTGAAAGACTCTCTCTTGCATTCTACGTATCTGCTGATCCCAACACTTAAGTTTTAAATTTGGTGACACTCAGAACACTCTCTGCAACTACCTTTTAGGTGGGAAGCATCTGTATTCATGATAAACTATACTTATAGTTGTGCTATGGTCACAAGATAGCCACAGCTGCTAATTGTGACTTTAAACACCAATAAGCATAAGCATAGACTTCCCCAAAAACACTTGCTCAGATATACAGATTTTTCATCTTCACCATTCTCCAAACAGTCAGCAATGACTTTACAAAATCGGAGGCGGTAAAACTCAGTTTCAGGACTCAAGACATTTATAGTTCATCTGTTTTAATATTGTGGCCTTTTCGGCATTTGACAGGAAACTTTATTATATGCTTCCATTACAGATGAAACAAATACAGGGATGTAGCTAGAGGGTCATCAATGGGGGATAAGATAGATTTCTAACTGGGATTGGGGCCCCTGTATGGCCACAAGCCCATATTGGAGGAGAGTTCAAGTGGGGTATCTCCTTCTCAGTGGTGGGGGAGGGGGGGGGGGGGGTGCTGGGTGTCATGGAGAAAATTTTAAATTTTTGAACCCCTGAGATGGATTCTGAGGCCTCCCTCTGGCTTAAATCTAGTAATTTTATCCACAAAAAAAAAATGCAGTTCCCCGGGTAAGTCCATGAGTTTTCTCCCTATGCTGACCAGGATACGCAATGATTATAGACTGACAGCTATTTAACCAATTCCTACTCCTTCCAACTGGTTGCCAATCACTTGGAAGGCGTAGGTATTGGCTGCATAGCTTCATAGTAGCCTATAATACTCCTTTAATACTCACCTGCCAGTTAGTTGGAAGGAGTACATATTTACTGAATTGCTGTGAGTCTTTAGTCCTTGTGTAGCCTGGTCATGTAAGGGAAACAGAATGATGAATTTGAGAAACTTGTCTGGTCACAGATTCAAGTTGGAATTTCAGAAAATTTTGTCAGCTGTTTGGAGAAGTCGGAGCATTTGATTGAAAATTGGAAAATCACTTTGGGTCTGACCGAAAAAAAATAACGAGAGTAAACTGAATTGATATTATTGAATTTCCAACTTTTGTAATCACCGAATTTTCAACTTTTTAAATTTTAAGCAATAATTGGGGTGGGGTGAGCATACATCCTCTAGCTGTGTCCTTGAACATAACAGAGGTGACAAGTGGTAAGTGCAGAGTGTAGGTGAAACAGCTAGCAATGTTCTTTCGGTTCATGTCACATATTATAATCATAACCGTCTGGTCCATCTTGTCCCAGTGCAGTATATTCCTTCTTCAACTGTATTCACACCCAAAAGCTAGCCTTTGGGCTGGAAGAGAGTTGAAGAAAAACCCCAAAACAAACAAGCTGAACTATATTTACATTTACAGTAATATACTTCCTGTATATTGACATATTGGCAAACTCATAAATTTGTGTACCTTTCACCTAAAGAATCGGCTGCATCCGTCCATGTAATTTACAAATTGCTCAGTTGAAAAAAGTTGGAACGACGTCATCAAGCTCATTCAAATGAAGGGTAACATGATGCTGTTTACTTGAAATTTTTTTAAAAGTTTGAAAAAAATAAAGTTTAATATTATGTGTATTGGGTAAAGGGTTAAACTATTTGTGTAGCATGTTTGTGAAAAAAATGTGTGGGGGTGGTGGAGGTGGGTGTACATGTCCCCTGTGACTTGCTGGTGTTGCCCCTTCTGATTTCCAGTCATTGTTATATACACAGAATGACACACATGTGTGAATGGGTTAACCCTTTACCTAACATGAAAAGCAGACGACACTTGCAAACAAAATTCTTGAATAACTATTTTTTTTTCATTTTTTGTCTCAAAAACATAGGTTATGACCCCTCATTGGAACGAGCTCAACGAGCTCGTTCCCATGAGGGGTCATAACCTATGTTTTAGAGACAAAAAATGAAAAAATAATGAAAATTAATTGGCGATTTTTTAGAATAGCACTGGCCGGTTTTGACCGTTACGTTGGGTAAAGGGTTAATCGATATGGCATGAGTGCCAGCACGGAAGGATAGCATGAAAGTCCACAGGCCTTGAGTTTTATCATTTTGCGATGGCATAAGTGCCATATTGATTAACCCATTCACACCCTTGTCTCATTCTGTGTTTATTACATGCCATCACATCTATAAAAACAATTATTAGAAGGACATGCAGCAATTCATTTGAAAACTATCAACAAAAAAGAACACATTTTATCGCCAAACAAATTTGCAAGGGGAACCCATGTTACTATTTCGTCCCCTGAGTTCCAATGTGTCCTATGTGCCTACTGGCTCATAGAACACATTGGAATTCAGGGAATGATTTTTAGCTATCGTATTGTGGTACACGATTTGTAAAAAATTACAGAGAAATTTCGCTTCTATTTAACCCTTTGAACTCTAGTGGTATCTTCCATGCCAGTTCAATGGCAGTAATCAGAAGAGTCCATATTCATTATTTGGGGTAGATCAATCAGTATTTTCAACGTGCAGCCTGAGGCTGCATGTTGAAAATACTGATTGGTCTACCCCACAATATTTACTGAACAGCCATCCTATATAATGACGTTATGACGTATCATGTTCCTGGCCGGAAAAGTGGCCACTGGGGTTCAAAGGGTTAAAAATAGTCTGTCAACGATTTTCATTTTCTGCATGGTTTAGTGTTACTGTAGAAGGGGAATTCATAGAACAGGGGTGTATTAAATGATAATATATCAAATTAATGGAATAACATGATAGATTATGGACTATTTAGATAGACCCTGACATAAAGAGCCTAATTTCGACTTTGATAGCTTTTTAATGCAAAGGAACAGGTGACCCAACATGCATTGTTTGGGTAAACTCAAAACTTGTTTTCTAAGTACCTTGTCAGATGTTTCTAGGCAAGTCTTGGCTGCAACTGCAGGCAGTCAAGACTTGACTAGAAACAACTGCAAAGCCACTGGAGGTAGACTTTCAAAGCGTAGAAAAATCTCCAGGAATTTATGGGTTAAAACAGTTTTGATGAAAACAAATTAGATAATTCAATATTAAATCTTATTAGTCAAAGAATAAAACTTAAACAAAATATAAGTTTACATCTCAACACTTTAGTTAACAAATTTGGAGCACTTCTGCTTGGTAGGTAAAGGTGCAGGCTGCAAGCCGAAAGGTCCTCAGTTCGAATCCCACCTGTGGCAACCACGTTGTGTCCATGGGCAAGACACTTCACCCCCATTGCCCACATGGGGGCACAGTGACATTGTGTACTAAGGCGTACTGACGTCAATGGTGCACTTGTCTTCAACCAATGCTAACACTGCTTGTGTGGAGTTAGTATGTTGGTATGTTGGGGAGCCTGACAGTTGTTCGCAGTTGCTTGGTAGTCCTCTCCATGTACTCCAGCTTCCTCCACCCATAAAACTGTCCGACATGAGGTGACCCTGGCTGTCGGAAGTTGTTATTAAACCCCAATAAATAAAGAAATAAGTAGTTAACAAATTACCAATGTCTGTCTTGTGCTAAAAACAAATCCATCACATGCAATACTGAAGAATTTCCATTCAAAATCAGATTAGGCCTCACAAGGTATATCTGTTTCTCAGGCCACTTTTTATAAAATTGCATGTGGGTAGGCAGTTTTTTATTTTGTTTTTTAATTTGGTAATTATTTCTTTGCCATCAAAAGTTCATGTTCTTGCTTTGTTTTATGTATTAGGCCTCATAATCTACAGAATAGTATGGGTGATGGTGTATTTCATCCCTTGAGTGAAAAAAAGGCTTTGCAATGCTGAAGCCTTGTTGCACTCAAGGGACAAATGTATCAATTTTATTAACTTGTATAAAATATCAGACATAAACCATTTAATTTTTACTGTTTTAAGTTTGCATTGGTTATAAAAAGAGAGCATGCGGCAGCCAAAAGAACCATGTGGGAGTGCCTGAGAAACAGAATTTTAACCTTTTTAGGCCTTACATATTCAATATTTGTATCTGAAGCTTAACATGCAACAGAATGTGCTAATCAACCTCCTTTCAATAATTAGGTCATCACAAGCAATGCCAGAAATGAAATTTTTTCATTGATGGTATATCTGATCATTTTAGAAAAAAATTACAATTGTCGTCTGAAAGTGACGATATATGATGAGTTCTGTTTAACTCCTTTACCCAACATTACAGCCATATACGGCCAGCAATATTTACAAAAAATCGACATTCAAATTTACTATATTTTATTTTATTATATGCTAGCCTGTGAATTGTCACAAATTACCTAAAAGATATTTCTCGATATCCACAGACTCGATGGATATCGAGAAATATTCCGCAGTCACTTCCTAAATGACATCATGCTTCAGCACATGACACCGCCTTGAACTTTGCATTGAAGGAATGATCAGCAGATCTTTGTTGTTATCTTTTTGAAACTGTTTATAGTCTAATTGTGCTCAATAATGCATAGTAAAATGTTATGTAGCAAACAATAAAAAGAAAATTTATGCTGTTTTAGTGAATATTGGGAAATGATCTCATTTGAGTGGACCTGAGAGTATTATTTTTCACTCGTGCAAGTGCTCATGAAAAATTGAATTTTAAGGGTAAGACTCATGAGATAAAACCCGAAATTCACTAAAGTAGCGTAGATGACCTCTATATATTTCTAGTTTTTTGCCTTCAATACATAGCTTATGACTCCTCATTGGAATGAGCACATTTGGCTCATTCCACTAAGGTATCATATGCAATGTAGTGGAGGTAAAAATGACAGTTTTTAGTTATTCTAACATATTTTATGCAAGTGTTATCTTCTAGCTATATCTGTAAAGGGTTAAAAAGATTACAAAATACCAACAGTCAATCACATACTACCTTTCTAACTTGAACCTCCACTAGTGTACTACTATAACAAGGAACTAATCAAAATAATGATGTAATTTCCAACATATTCTCCAGGTAAGTTCTGTGTATGTACATGTATCTGTGTGTCTATCTGGCTGTTTGTCTGCAAATGCTTGTCTAATTAATGATCATTGAAGCCATTGAGTAACATGTAGGCCATCATAATAATCTATTCTATAATAGGGGTGCCCTAGCCAGTTTTTGATGAGGAAGGCCAAACAGGATATTTGGAAGTCTGTTGGGGCACTCCCCTAGTCCCAACTAGTCTCCTCATCTTAATCCCCTCATCAAGCTCTTTCCAGTATTGGGTCACATGCTTTGGTTGAAATTTTGTGAAAAATTATTGCACTCGGATAACTGAAAAGTACTCAAAGATATTTCATATATACCAACCTTTTTCCCCTTGATTCATTTATTTTCCCTGTGGGAACCCCAGGAAGTGAAGCAGTGCTTGTTTACTGTAGTAAGCAAGCTCTGTTTTACTGGTAAAATAAAATCTGGTAACCAATGAGAAGTCCTACAAAATTGACAACATGGCTGCAATTAATTAATTACTTGATTGATTGATTGATTAATTAACCAGTAGCTCAACTACATGATTCTGTTCTCCAAGCATGAATGCCTGGAAAGTGATGCAGTTCTTCCACCAAAATTTGTTCTGTGTTCATTGTTTACCTATTGTTTACATGATCATGTGATGAAAAAGATCTCAAATTTGTCTTATTTATGATGAGTTTATCCCTTTACCTAATGAATCAGCTGCATGTGCCCGCATAATATACAAACTAAGCAGTTGAACACTTTTTTTTTTTAAATGTGAAAAAAACCTATATCACGTGACCCTGCATGGGAACGAGCTCATAAATGATGTCCTGAGACCCCTAGAGAAGTTTCTCACATTGGGTGCCATTGTTGACACATTAAAGACTCAATTGCAACCTCCCCTTTGAAATCCTTTGACCTCCCATGAACCTAAATCGAGATTTTTCAATTGTATGTCATCTTCAAACTGTGCAAGGTAAATGAACTGAGTAAGGCAATGGGGACAACTTTCCCTCTAAGGCAGTGGGGACAACTTTCCCTCTGTGAGAACTGATGATGCAAAACCACACCTACCCACGTACACACGGGGCTGTACAAATTGGGCGGAAGAGCATTGTTTTCACCAGCTGTTTGCCTGAAAAAATGGGACGACAGGTTTTTTTTGTTTGCCTACAAAACTAACTCTTCGATAAATATTTTTACTTGTGTTGCCATTGCAATCATTTTGTTAACTCTTCCAGAACCATGATCTACTTTATAGTGATGATATTAACGACTATTATGATGAAATACTGTGTTGTAACACACTGTTGGAAAGGGCTCTCTGAGCCCTTTCCAACAGTGCATTACTTCACAGCATATTATCAGATTTCTGATATTTATTTATTAAGGTTTACAAAAACTTCAACAGCCAAGGTCATATCGTGTCGGTGACAGTTTTACGGGTGGAGGAAGCCAAAGTACCCGGAAAGAACTACAATGACAAGCAGCTGCTAGTGATGAACCGATAATCACAATCGGCAATCAGAACCGGCCAGTTATAGGACATCAGTCGGTTATGACAACCGGCAGTTAAAAAACGGAAGTTTCCGGTTATTCTATATTTAACACTGACTATCGCTTTGATATCTGGCCTTTTCAATAAAGTTTCCCCATTAAAAACATGTGGAGTGCACATCAGAATATTTAGGGATTTGCAGAACCGAGATGTTACAGAATTTACCATCTGCACTCGGTACGAGATCGCCACCATTCCCAGCTGATTGAAGTCACTGGTCTTCAATCATGGTGCTGTACAACGTTGCTTTGGGTACATGTATAAATAAAATGTGTTCAGTCAGTAATCTGTAGGTGATCTGGACATTTCGTACTTTGGACGTTTCGTACTCTGGACGTTTCATACTCAGTTGGATGTTTCGTACCCAAATCTCTGGTAGTTTCGTACCCAGATTTCTGGACATTTCGTACTCATGATTGGACCTTTCGTACCCTAGGAATTTTCAGTTCTGTACCCAATTTTTGATTGTCACAAACACGTTTTCAGTTTGTCAAGTTCATTTTATAGCATGTCAGCACTGAAGAAACACATCAAGGGAGGTAACAAGTTGAACAATGAACATTAAATAATTTATTGTGATGCCTCGTGTGTGTGTTTGTAAACAATGTACCAAACAACTTCACAACACACATTAACATCAAAGTTATTATTCAATTAAGACACAAAGTATGTGTGCTCAGTATCTTCCTGGTTAATACAGCCAAGTGTACTGTATTCTTACACAAAACCTTATTAACACTATTTACCAGAATAAACCACAATCTTCACAAGAAAACAATATCGTGTGATTGTATCGTTTATAACGATCTTCCCCCACCCCAACTTCCAAAATGCAAATATTATTTTGGATAATATTGCCCAGCACTAAACATGCATACTCTGAGAACTTATGTGGTATTAAGCTTTCGTAATTGGTGATTTATCATCGAAATTCTGCAGTATAACAGGCACTAACAGATTTTCTTCTTGGTCCATTTCAACCATCGGAATCGGCATCGAAATCGGCACAATCGGCAGAAAAATAATCGGTAATCGGTTTAAAGCAAGTTTTGATAATCTGTTCATCACTATGCACTGCAGCACAGGCAGGGTTAGATTGGTTGCTGTATTAGCACACGGCATCATCGATCCCCCATGTGGATAGTTGGGGTTAAGTGCCTTTCCCAAAGACACAACGTGGGAGTCCAAATCGATCGCTCAGATGGTCACTCGTCCAAGGATTAACTGGGCTTGACATTGCTTAACTTTGGTGATGTGACGAGAACCGGTTACCACAACACCACCGCACCCCCCCCCCCCCCCCCCCCCAGATTTCTGATAGAAACTCATTAAGTAAACTGCCATGTTATAGAATCTACATCCCTGACTTAGTATTTACACTGGTATATGCATGGAGTTTACTACCACCATATGGGTTTCCAAGTTGGTGTATTGGAGTCAGGACATCATCTCTGGGCATATATCAATGAATCTGTTATATGACTTAGAGGTGAGGTGGAGACCCCAGTAAATCATCTTCGAAGCCCACATGGTGATAATGACCAATTTATCTCACAATATTCCTTCCTTTCTTGACTTGTTTGCATAATAAATGGATTGGGTAAGTTTTTAATAGCATCTGTTTTGATAATCCTTCAGTGTCTATGAATTGATTTTTTTTTTTATGAATGAAGACGATGATGTCATGACATTACATTCTTGTGCTGTGTATGGCATAATCCCCATTCATTATTCTATTAGTACAAAAACTGAAGTTTGTAAAAGTTTTTCAGCTGTGTGTTTCTTTCTTTTATTTTTCATTTTGAATGCATGGTAAGCCTATATAAAAATATCATGAGTTGAGTTGGTGATTTATTTATCATTTAATTACTGTTATCAAACATGATGACCACTAGATGCGTAATAACTCAATGCCAATTAAGTACAGGTAAAAAAACCTGTTCTTTTTATGCCCCCCAACTTAAGTCGGGTGGCATATAGTGATTGAACTGTGCGTGTGTCTGTCCGTTTGTCCGTCCATGTGTGTGTGTGTCCAAGCCAATAACTCAAAAACTGTTAGGGTCACAGTCATCAAACTTCACACAATTATAAAGGACCATGGGAGGATGTGTCACACATCATAGCCGGATTCGTACCTTCAAGGTCAAGGTCACATTTCAAGGTCACACTAAAAATCAGTCAATATTCGTGTCTCAGCCATAACTCAGAAATGAATCATAGTACAATTGTTAAACTTTTTACAAATGTTAAGGACAGTATGAAGGTGTGTCGCGTATAATAGTTTCTGCCGCATCTGCAATGTGAAGGTCACAATTGACCTTCATATGTTCAGGGTCACAAATCGTGTCACAAGCATAGCTCCAAAACTATTAGGGCTACAGTCATCAAACTTCACATAATTATAAAGGAACATGGGAGGATGTGTCACAGACCATTGCCAGGTTCGTACCTTCAAGGTCAAGGTTACATTTCAAGGTCACATTAAAAATCGGTCAATATTCGTGTCTCAGCCATAACTCAGAAACGAATCATAGTACAATTGTTAAACTTTTTACAAATGTTAAGGACAATCAGAAGGTGTGTCGTATATAATAGTTTCCGCCACATCTGCAAGGTGAAGGTCACAGGGGGGGGGGCATGTGTTACCTTATTAACATTCTTCTTGTTATGAATCAAATTGTTGTACATGTGGTTGCTACCATCAGTACAGATTTGTCTGGATGTTTTTACTTGTATTGTGGGAAATATGTTCCTGTTGTAAGATAAATAATAGTGATACTTTGCCTTTGAAAAAGGGATAGATGAAAAAAACGTGTTGTCTGAAACAAGTGGTAACCTATTTTTCGGGTTGCCTTAATTTTTTAATTTGTGTACAGGCCTGCACATACACACACTTACAAACATAGACATGAACACAAAAGAATTATGAAATTCATTTCTTTCTGCAAATGTACAGAGCTTGTTCTTCCACGATGACATCAACATCAAATTCCTTCTCCATGATTTTCTTAGCAAAATTGGTATCATGAACAGGTCCAATAGGTTCCCCTTCATCTGCAACTGCCATTCCATTTGATATACAGAAATACATTCCGATTGCCGAGCAAGCCAGATTACTAATGAGGTCATCACGAGTTTGTGGATCCTGTGGAATATTTTCATCAAGTATCAACAAGATTCCATCATCCTTCAGAACACGTTTCCACTCTCTCAAAACATCTGTTACATGTGCAAGGCCGTGAAATAGATCACACACTGTAATTCCATCCAGAGATTTCTCCCAGTCAACTGGCAGATGTTCTGTGTCACAAGAGATGAACTTGCAGTTCTCTATACCTTGTTTGGCACACTTTTCTCTAGCTTCCTTCAAGGCTTCATCTGATATATCCAAACCCAAAATAGTGCTATTAGGATATCTTTGTGCAATTGCCATTGTGAATGAACCAGCACCACAGCCAATATCAGCAAAACGAGCTCCACTTTCTGAAAAAAGAAAACAAAAAACATATCACAATATGATTACAAAATGTCACCTAACCAAAAGGCGATATCCAGCCAGTGTTTTTCACAAAAATCACCGTTAAAATGTTATTATTTTTTTTTAATATTTGTCTCTAAAACAGGTTTGACCCCTCATTGGAATGTACTCACTGAGCATGTTAAAATAAGGATAATGAGGAATACTTCTGAAGCAAAAATGAAAGTCATACATTCCTGAGTTGGGTGGGAGATCATTAATGGGCATGATGTGGGATCCCACAATATGAGACAGACACTTTGAATAGGAGTACAGTGGGTGGATCAACCAGTAATTTCTCATTTTCTCACATCTTGGCAAGAATTGACTATTTATTCAATTATAAATCTGCAAATTGGAAGTCCTACAAAGGGAAGTTGTTAAATCATTCATGATTAGAACATGGTCACTCATGGTCAGAACATGGTCACTCATTTAATATCGACAAATTTTTTGCCCCATGGCTGTTATCAACTCCTAGCATCTGGTAGGATTTCAAATTTTTCGTCATTGACTCTACATTGCCCATGCAGCTTGAAAAATGTAAAAAAAGCTTATAGAGTTCTATCAAAAAAGATTATAGACTTAATGCCCCTATTGAAACTACTCAGGTCAAAGGGATATAGATTTGTGACTTAGAAATTATTTATTATTATTATTATTATTATTATTATTATTATTATTATTATTATTATGTCAGTTTCATAGATGGAGGAACTCGGAGTTTCCAGAGAGAACCACCAAGCAGCAGCAAGTAACTGTCAGACTCTCCGACTTACTCACTCGGCTGAAGCAGGGATAAATAACTGTGGCTCATGGTTTGCATACTATCAATGTGTGGAACACCTGAGCACAAAATGCCAACAGTCCATGCTCCCCTTGGGCAATTAGGATTAAGTGTCTTGCCCAAGGATACAATACAGATCAAGGAACCTATGAACTTATGATCTGAAATCCAAATTGGATTATCCAATGTGCTATCCAATGCCCAACAACACTCCTTTTCTTTTCAATACACAGCTTCTGACCACTCGCTTAATCAAATATTTAAATTGCATTAGAATAAAACTTGCTCAGAGTGCAGAATGTTAACACTTTACCCAGTGCACACAATATAAAAATTTATTATTTTAAAAATTAGTTTTTCAATTTTTCAAAACATTTCAGCAAAACCATATCATGTTACCCCTCACTAGAACGGTCATGATGAGCTCATTTCAATGAGGGGTCATGTGATATAGTTTTGTAAGAATGTTTAGAAAACTTTTGTTTTTTAACTGCTTAATTTGTATATTATGCAGGTTGATGTGGCCGGTTTGTTGGGTAAAGAGATAACCCTTTTATCAATCAGAAAGTCCTGCAAATCTCACATTTTGGGTTGAATCAAATCCTGAAGAATGATGATCTCTATGAGGCAAAAGATTTTGAATTGAATTGAATTCAATTGAATTGAATCTCAAATAAAATCTCATGGCTATTCAAAATGTAAATGTTGAACCTTTTTACAACCACATATATTGCCATGCAGTCTCAACTCAAACATTGTACAGTGGAGACCACTTATTTGGATAGCTCTTAACTGAATAACCCTGTTAATTGAATATAATTTCCAAACACAGAACCATTTACCATACCTCCAGTACAAATTTGACCTGTTAATTGAATATAGGCTATAGAGTAAACTCCTGTTAACTGAATAAAAAATCTTGTAACCTGTCAAGAAACTACCCTGACTCTCTCCAGTTTTCCTTTGTTTATAGACCTATTTGGCCTCAGTACATCCAATACATGCATTTAATCTATAATATCTTGTTTGACAGAGCTCATGGAGCTCTGTCAAACAAGATATAAGAGAATAAATGCTAAGTTTATCTAAAGAATACAGGAAAATGACACAATCCCTGTTAATTGAATACTCCTGTTAATTGAATAATTTCCATTGGCAAAGTGGCTATCCAATTAACAGGGGTCCACTGTATTCTACAGTGATTCTGTTTGGGGAAGTAAATGAAAAAACCAGAATATTCCAGGACTGAATCCGAAGTAATTTTGGAAGCAGTACGACCCTGCACTCTTTCTCTATTATCAGGTCTCCTGTAGAAGAAAAGTTCAAGAGGCAATGCCTGGTAGGATTTTGAGAATATCACAATGATTTGAAATTTTTTGAACCAGCATGACTGGAACTGAATTGAATCAAATCGAATCATCAGGATATTTTTAAATCAATTTGAAGCTCAAAGACCTGCAGGGCTCTAAAATAAGATCTACCTATCGCTATACACAACAGTTACCACATTGTGTTACTTATTCAGTTTTCTTTCCAGCTCTGTCAGACAAGATAAAACTGATCAACCCTCTGCACTTTCAAAATGGCGAAGTTTTCAGCAGGAAATATTTCCCATAATGCAGTTTGATATTTAACCAAATATACCTTGTTTGACAGAGCTCATTGAGTTCTGTCAAACAAGCTATAATTAGTTGAATTCAAAGTTAACCCTTTACCCAACGAATCGGCCACATCCGCCTACGTAATTTTCAAATTCATGATACAATTTGGTAGAAAGTTTTTGAAATTAAAAAAAAAATGATATTTAAAATAATACATTTTGATATCGTCTGTGTTGGTTAAAGGGTTAAACAAAAGAAAAATCGAGTGATCGGAGAAAATTCTGTTGCACTACCAGAGTACAGGGGTTAACAGCATGGTAGAATGCTTGAAGCCAAATTTGGGCTCCACTGAAAAGTCCCAGTACAGTGAGTCACCTTTTTTCTCTTAATAATATAACTCTGTTAACTGACTATAATTTCCATTCACCATACCATTTATTATACCTTCAGTACAAATGGGACCTGTTAATTGCATGTAGATTATAGAGTAAACTGCTGTTAATTGAATAAAATCTAGTAGTATTCCAAGAAATTAAACTGATGATCATCAAATTCCATGTGTTTACTGACCTATTTGGCCTCAGTTCATCCAATACAGGCATTTAATCTATTATAGTTTATTTGACAGAGCTCTAAGAGATCATAGAATAAATGTTCAGTTTATTTCTAGAATACAGGAAAGTGATCCAATTCCTGTTAATTGAATACTCCTGTTAATTGAATACTTTTGAATGGCAAAGTGGCTATTCAATTAACAGGGTTTCAATGTACCACAGTTTAACTGGGGAGTGCTAAATTATTTTTCATCGGTGATTTGTAACGCGGGTATTTTTTTCACCATAGTACGAGCAAAAGCAGCCCCAGTGTAGTAAGATTTTGTTCATGAACAAATGTTTTGTCATAATTTATAGGAGAGTGCTTCTTGGTACCCTCCAGTAAACTGTAATAAACAAATTTGCTCAAACATTTTTTTGCATTTCAACTGCTGAGGAAATAATGTAATGAATACAGTGTAAAGCCACTGTAGTGGTTTTCAGCAATATTTATTAGAGCTCTGATAGTGGCTTCTAGCACTAAACTAGTTAAAGTCTTGTTATTCTATGGACATATTTCATACAAGCCAGAAAATAAGCAGACTGTCATCTGCAAAATGAGGTCACCAGAGGGTGAATTTAGTGATGCTACCCTGCACAGCAGGGTAGCATCACTAAATTTACCCTCTTTGAACGTCAATCTGAATCAGGGTCTCAAAACTAAACAGAAAGAGGTACCCAGAGAAAGAGAATAAATGAAAACTAAACAGAAAGAGGTACCCAGAGAAAGAGAATAAATGGGCCCACTGTATGGAATAGCATCATAAAATTCACCCTCTGGGAACCTCATTCTGCAAATGTCAGACTGCTTATTTTCAGGCCTGATTTCATATTCAGTAACAAAGCAAAAATATTCCATCCATATGAATTTGTTTTGTAACTATTTATTGGCAAGTGCTGGTGGTAGGATCTCTCCCGCAAACTGTAACAAAACAATCCCATTTGAATAAATTTCAACCTTTGACCAATGGAAAAAAATTTGGCTTTTCCTGTTAAGCTTTTGCCTTAAGTAATGTCCATAACCAGCTGGTGCTATTCACAAAAATCACCTTTAAAATTTTCAATGTTTTCTCATTGAGCTTATTCCAGTGAGGGGCCATAAGTTAAGCTTTTGAAGAAAAAAAATGAAATGTACTGTTAATTATTGAAGAAACGTTTTTGCATGTGGTGTCTGCTATTCATGTTCGACAGACAGTTATTTATTTATTGGGGTTCAACAACACTTTTGACACCCAGGGTTACCTTGTGTCAGACAGTTTTACGGGTGGAGGAAGCCGGAGTACCCGGAGAGAACCACCGAGCAACTTGTCAAACTCCCCAACTCCACACAAGCAGGGTTAGCATTGGATGAAGACAAGTGCACCATTGATGTGCAGTACATCTTAGTACATAATGCCACCGTGCCCTCACATGGGCAATTGGGAGTAAGTGTCCTCCCCAAGGAAACAACATGGTTGCCGCTGGTGGGAACTGAACTGAGGACCTCTCGGCTTGCAGCCTGCATCTCTACCTAATGAGCCACCATGCCCCCTCAACAAAGAGTTAAAATTGGTCTTATATGAACAAATACTATCAGAGAAGAGAATATATTCAAACCTGCCAGAGTGCAAGGGGTTGATACAGTTGGCTGATTCAAGGAAAACAATACAAGAAAGTCATTAACTCTTGGGATCAAGTTTCCTTCCAAGTATATAAGTAGTCTATTGCCATGCTCCTGTCTACTGTTAAAAAAATATACCCATATATTTAAAACAGTTATAGTCTGCTGATCAATGACTTCTTTTGATGCAACTATCTATTGAAATTTCCCTCTTGTAGGAACCCAGGGAAATGTAGCAGTGCTTGTTTACTATAGTATACAAGTTCTGTTTTACTGTTAAAATAGGATCTGTTAAGCAATTCCAGAAGTGGGAGTCCTCTAAAGTGGGCAACAAGGGTATAAATGATTGGGTAAACTTTTTTTTATACTTGTTTTGTGGTCATGATATAGCTGTAGATGCTGAAATGACCTAAAGCTTCAATAAATGAATAAATACAAAACGTTAATATTTAAATAATGTGATATCTGTAATTGGACTCTCTAATATAATGATTGTATAATACATATCTTTAATGGTCCCTTTATCTGGACCTTATGGAACAGATTAATATTTAATTTTCCATTAAATCATGCCATGTTTTGCTTTACACCACCCATGACATGATTTTATAAAAACTTCCCAAGAAACTACTTACCAGGGGCAATACTATAAAACTTTTACAATTGTATTTTCTGGAATTGTATTTTCTATTTATGACTTTAAATGGGTTAAAATGAACCATTAGCATTTTCAAAGGTCTGGCAATTTGCCAGTTGGCAAATTGCCATATCTTTTAAAATGCTAATGATTCATTTTTGTCAGTTACATTAATAGGTAGAAAATATAATTCTACAAAATACATTTATTTATTATTTATTAAGGTTTAACAACACTTTAACAGCCATGGTCATTTCGTGTCAGTGACAGTCTTACGGCTGGAGGAAGCCCTACAAAATACAATTGTTAAAGTTTTATAGTATTTGCTGCAGGTTAAAAGTTCATGAATTTTTTGCAAACTCCAATGTCCAAGGTGGAACATACAATTACTCATTATAATTTTGATGCAATGAATCACACACGTGTGATTGTGTTATGTGGAACAAAGTGCAATACCACCGGTATCCCTGCCGAGAAATGGTTTACTAACCAGAAACCATAAAAATTGAAAGTCGAAAAAATTTGAAAAAGGCCCATAACTCTTAAAATGATTGGCCAAAACCCGTTACTTGTGAATATCCTTTACCCCATGATAATCTATCAGCATCAGGCTTGGCAATTTCAGGAGAGCGATTTTTTAGCTCTCCTTACTGACCTCCTGAAAGAATTAAGGAGAGCGAAAAATTGCCCTCCTAAATATTTTGGTCTGGGATGATTGAGATTACATGTATTATGCTCACATTAAATTTTTGTTGTAAAGCAAATATGTAATTTAACTTTGAAGTCACATAACATCACGTAATTTCATTTTGAAAGTGGTTTAGTGGTAAAAGGTAATGGCTGCAACCATACCCAAACACAGTTGTAATCATTTGAAGCAAAATGGGTCACAGCAATATTTTTTTTTCTGTCAGTTTCAAGTTCAACAACTGACATCACAGTTTGGGGGGTAATTATTCAAGGAATATTGACACTATAATATACTACCATTACTACTATCCTGTCACTTGAAGCACTTGCACCAGGATGTGACTGTAGATTCAAGCAGACCTGTTGTCCAAGAAAGTCATATGCCTACCACTACCACCTTCAACCCCCTTAGGGGGGTTGAAGGTGGTAGTGGTAGGCATATGACTTTCTTGGACAACAGGTCTGGGTACACACACAGGTCTTGTCAAGTGTGTGTTCGGTTGTTGAGTGAGACATCTAGATGTCTAAGAGATTTCGCTTTACCTTTGTAAAGTTAATAAAATCACTGATGTAGTCTGTTGGTTTCAGTTTCAATGAGTTCGTTCAATTGGATACTTAAAATGCTGTGTAAAGCTAATTGCTCTCCTAAGCTGATTGAGGAGCGATTTTTTGCCCTCCTGCATTTTTCAGAATGCCAGGCCTGCAGCATACCAAAGATAATTTAAATCCAACATCCACAGACTGAGATATGAAGGTCCAAAGTTATTACGGATGGATGGATAGACAGATGGATGGACAGAGACGAATGGACTGAACCCATTTCTATACCCCCACAAACTTCGTTTTGGCAGGGGACAATAATTTGGTTTCAACTTAGTCCCTGGGTACAGTGGATCCAATGGTTCTTTGTTTTACAGGAAGAGTCTAATTACAGATATCACATCATGGCAGATTGGAAACTGAGAAGAAAAATTGTTCATTGTAATTTTATTGCATCAGTGTGATACAAGATTCACTTAAATCACTTTCACTTTATTACAGCCTTCAACATTAGTTTTAGGCTAAAATCAAGTCGTGATTGCTGGACTCAATTTATTTATTCACAGTATTTGTTGCAGGCAATAGAGGATGAAAATACTTCAGGGCCCATGCTAAGTGAATGAAGATATCTCGAGACCACAAGATAATTTTTCTTCTTGGCCCTTTTGTAAAGAAAACCTCACTTGAATAAACTTTGGGGCCTTTTTAAACTCAGGAGTCCCTAGACCTAGGCTATAATGAGCCTGTTGGATAATCAACCACTGGTTACAGCTACAAAACAAATGGAGCAAAATGAAGGATTGTATAATACATTTATTACAAGCCAGTTCTATGAAATCCCCATCTACAGCAACATTAAACCATGTGGAAAATGAAAATCTGTTCCGCAGTTATGTGTGGAACGGAAATTGTTGACAAACTATTTTTAAATAGAAGCGAAATTTCACTGGAATTTTCTACAAAACGTGAAAGGCAATTACCATTTGAAAAGCTAGTGATAGCTGAAAATCGTCCCCTGATGCCAGTAAGCACATAGAAAACATTGGAACTCAGAGGATGAGATAGTAACACAGGTTCTCCTTGTAAATTTGGTTGCTGATAAAATGCTTTCTTTTTGTTGATAGTTATCAAATGAATTGCAGAGTGTCCTTCTAATAATTGCTTTTATAGATGTGAAGGTGGGTATTAAACACAGAGCGACACACACGTGTGATTGGTTTAATCAATATGGCACTTGTGCCATCGCAGAAGGATAAAACTCGAGGCCTGTGTCCTCTCGTTTTATCCTTCGGCACTGACACTCATGCCATATCGATTAACCCATTCACACACATGTGTTGTTCTCTGTATATATACTATTCAAAAAAAGTAGGAGATATCCAACTGATGTTGATATTTTCGTATTGAATATGAGTGATTGGACATGTCAATATATTACCAAGTTTAGTGTGGATCATGTGTGTCACCGGCCCACAAAAATTTTGTGCAGGTTTTCTCATGAGTGCCGTGTTAATGTTTGTGAGGTACATCAATAGTTTCTGGTCAAAACATAACTTTTGAGGTATGTAAAGACTGACACGTAAGGATCTTTTACATGCCGTTGGCATGTTGGAAGCTGGCAACAGACAGACTGCAGTAGCTCAAATTCTCAATGTTACTCAATTGGTGATTAGCAGTTTGTGGTCACACTACTGTCAGACAGGCAAAGTTGATGTCAGACGTCTTTCAGGTCATCCAAGGTTGACAACTGCTAACCGGGATCATTTCATCCGAACCACAGCATTACGTAACCGCCATCAAAGTGCCTCAGAAAATGGACAGCAGCTGCACTGAGTGACAGATGTGTGAGTCAGTGGTCAGACTATCCAAAATTGCCTACACAGCTGAAATTTGTACACTCGATGACCTCGAATAATTCCACGTTTGACTTAACGTCACATCGCAACAAGGTGTAATTGATGTGGAGCACGACAGTGCTGGGACAATCGTCTGAGGAGCAACGTCATGTTTTCTGATGAATCAAGGTTCACTCTTGACTTCCACAACAGGTGAAACAGAGTGTGGCGGAACGAACGATACTGTTACGTAACCGTTAGGCAGCACGATCCTTTTGATGGTGGATCAGTTATGGTGTGGGGAGGCATAACAATGACAAGCAGAACACCATTACATGTCATCCAAGGGCATGTCACAGGGCAGTACTACCATGACAACATTTTAGCAGCTGATATGGTGCCATTTGTGCAATGTCACAGCCATCGATTCGTTTTCCAAGATGACAATGCAACAGCACACAGGGCCCATATCACTACAGAATTCCTCCAGGAGCAGAACATCACTACACTGCCTTGGCCAGCACAAAGTCCAGACCTTTCACCAATCGACCACGTTTGGAATATGCTTGGCAGGTGCCTATGACAACACCAACAACCTCCTACCAATGTCCAGGAACTCGCTGCTGCACTGCAAGAAGAATGAAATAACATCAGTCAAGCTTATATTGGACGGTTGGTGAGGCGTATGCAACATCGGATCCGCGCTTGTCTCGCTAACCGAGGTGGATTTACAAGGTATTGAGGTCTTGGACTGAATGTGGTAAATTCTCTGCCTGACCTTCCATGTCTTCAACAGCTCAGTGCGTGGAATATGTGCTTATCAGACACCCAACTATTGCTGAAATCATTCACCAGATGTCACAGTTCAATGCCTCAACTGTCTTTTTGATGAAAATATTATATATTTCTTCATATATCTCACTTTTATCAAATATCCCCTACATTTTTGAATAGTATATAACAATTATAGCCAATATAATTAGATATATTTCTTTGTAAATGAGCATGTGTATACTAAGGAGATAAAATAGCTATAGAGTGCTGTGATGAGTGAAAATAAGATTTGGCAAATGGCTTCACATTAACAGGATGTCCAGTGGGTGATATGGCCTTATATAGCCAGCATTATTAACAAACATCACCATTTTCATGTTTTTTTTTTTAAATTGCCACTAAAACATAGCTCAACTATTACATACTCACTGGAATGAGTTTGTTCCACTGAGGGGTCACAGGAGGTAAGCTTTGGATGCAAATAATGCAATTTTTACTTTTTATTTCAAAACATTTTATTGGAAGTGTTGTCTCCCATCCATCTTTTAAAAGGTTAAAAGGGTTCAACTGTTCTATTATCAAGTATGTGGTGACAGAGGGGCTGTGTGTGTGTGTGTGTGGGGGGGGGGGGGGGGGGGGGGGATCTCATCTCCCTTAATTCAGGCCAAAATCTTCAGTAGAAATTTCAAGCTTCCATCAACATTTGGAAATTTCATACCTTATGGTAGTAAATTCCTTTTTATTTGATTCTGTGACTGCTATTTAACAGAAATTAATGATTTTCAAACCAAATTTCATGGGATTTTTGGACTCCAGCCAATGTTTCCAACTCTAGAAACCAAAGGAGAGGGGTTGCAGTTGGAAATTCAGAGCCCCTCCCCCCCCCCCCCCCCAAAAAAAACCCCCAAGACCCTTTAGC
Organism: Pictodentalium vernedei; assembly: GCA_031216915.1. Classification (NCBI taxonomy): domain Eukaryota; kingdom Metazoa; phylum Mollusca; class Scaphopoda; order Dentaliida; family Dentaliidae; genus Pictodentalium; species Pictodentalium vernedei. The sequence goes on along the minus strand of CM062291.1, from coordinate 179,486,892 downwards.
AATGTCTCTGTCTAGTATACTCTCTTGTATTAGGTAAAGGATTTATATGGAGAAACATATATAAATGAATAGAAAACATACTGGAAAAGAAAAATAGACAATGAAGAATGATGAAAGGTATAGTGAGTCTAAAGCAACACAGATCAAGCAGCTATATCTACATGTAGAAGACAATACAACTAGAGAAGGAGAGGTAACAAGTGTCAAAGCGAGAAGCAATAATGGCTATCATACGTCAGATGTTTGCATTGCAATAAAGTAATAATTATAGATTTTTATTCTGAATTTGTAATTTTGACCCTGCTGCAAAACAAAGACAATAATTTAACCCTTTACCTAACATGAAAAGCGGAAGACACAAACAAAATTATTGAATAACTAATTTTGTTCATTTTTTGCGGCAAAACATAGCTTATCACCTCTCATTGGACCAAGCACGTTGAGCTCATTCCAATGAGGGATCATAAACTATGTTTTGATGCAAAAAATAATGAAAATTGAATGGCAATTTTTGTGAATTGCACTGGCCAGTTTTTAGCTGTTACATTGAATAAAGGGTTAACTGAGTCAAAGTAAAATATTCAATCAGTGAACACAGATTGAATTTACAACCAACAATTTATGACAGCAAATTTATAATTATTAACCTTATGGACACTGGTGGTGCCTTCCATGTGAGTTCAATGGCAGCAATTGGAAGAGTCCACATTCATTATTTGGGGATAGACCAATTAATATTTACAGAAAATATTGATTGGTCTACCCCCACATTCACTTAGTAGACATCCTACTTAACTGGTAGAGTGCTGGAAGCCCATATTTGGGCTTTATTATGAAGAGCAGGTGCTTCAACTTAAATGTATCATTTTTGGTGAATGAGCTTCATACTACCATTGAAGTTAAATAATTTTGTCTGTTAGGATTTGCCTTGTTACAAATCATGAATGAGTGCCCATAGGCACTCTCTCATGAATTGTAACACGGCAAAGATGCATGAACAAATTTTGATGACCAAAAATAATTCAGCACTCTACCAGTTAATGAAATCATGAAATATTATGTTCATAGACTGGAAAAGCAGCCTCTCGGTTTCAAAGGGTTAAAATAATTTATATTTAAATTTGCAAATTCCTCTCTGTCTACTTTATATTTGTGTCTATTTTCACAGCAAAGCTTAAATCAGAGGCATCACACAATGCTGAAATTGCAAACTGATAGGAGAAATCATTAAACCTCTGCACACTGATGTTTAAATATTAAAATTTCAACCTGTAAAGTTTTAACATGATCCAACTTGGAATTTAACCAATTCGGTCTTGTTTGACAGAGCTCCTTGCACTCTTTCAGACAGGATTAAATTGGTTCAGTTCCTAGTTGCATTATGGGGAACATTTGCTGCTAATTTATTTATTTATTGGTGTAAATATTAAAATTTCAACCTGTAAAGTTTTACCATGATCCAACTTGGAATTTAACCAATTCGGTCTTGTTTTACAGAGCTCCTTGTACTCTTTCAGACAGGATTAAATTGGTTCAGTTTCTAGTTGCATTATGGGGAACATTTGCTGCTAATTTATTTATTTATTTATTTATTGGTGTAAATATTAAAATTTCAACCTGTAAAGTTTTACCATGATCCAACTTGGAATTTAACCAATTCGGTCTTGTTTGACAGAGCTCCTTGCACTCTTTCAGACAGGATTAAATTGGTTCAGTTCCTAGTTGCATTATGGGGAACATTTGCTGCTAATTTATTTATTTATTTATTTATTTGTTGGTGTTTAAGGTCACATATTTCTGCACAAAGGCTAATTGTGACCACAACATGGAGATAAAGTCCAGTTTAGTAAATCGTTTACACCCATGCTGCCCATTTTAGAGGACTTCCACCCCAAACATTAGTGACTGGGTCCTATTTTTCCAGTAAAACAGTGCTTGTTTACCAAGGTTCCCACATGGATTGCTACTTAAAATTTTGGTATTTTGACATCAATGTGCAGAGAGTAACAGTTTTTAGCTGTGATGTACACCAAGCAGCTGTTGCATGTGACACATTGGGTTATTAATGCAAGTATTTATTTTCAGTAAGCTTGTTGCATCTGTAGCATGGGTTCAAAAGCATTTGTTCATGATTTAAAAGCATTCATTTTTTCAGAATGAAAGACCATAATTGTATGCATCTAACTTTTTTCCAAATTGATTTTGCTAAAAATCAATACGTTTTTCTTCCTTAACCCTTTGAAATTGTAAGATTTTCGGTCCAAGGCATAATTTCGTCCCATGTTTAGCTCAACTTGACAAAGTCAAGATAAGCTATTGCCATCACGCGTAGGGGAGTCTGTGAGTCTGTTCACATTTTCCTTCAGCACAGGCTACACCTCGTAGTTGTCTGATCATCACAAAATTCCTATACGCAGGTTTGGGGTCATGTCTAGATGAGAAAGTCCCCTTTTAGTCACGATCGGTCAACCCGTATGGCTGCCCAACCCCAAAACCCGAAAACCATTAGCACAGTCTACGGGTCATATTTATGAAGGGATTTCATTGTAACTTGGTAGGATGCCTCTGTATAATGCCTAGATGAGAACATCCCCTTTTGGTCATGATCTGTCAACCGTGATGGCAGCCCAAGCCCGAAACCCAAAAACTTTCAGCACAGTCTGCAGGTCATATTTAATATGGAGGAATTTCATTGCAACTTGGTAGGATGACTCCATATGATGTCTAGATGAGAACTTCCCCATTTGGTCATGATTTGTCAACTGTGACGACTGCCCAAGCCCAAAACCCGAAAACCTTTAGCACAGTCTGCAGGTCATATTTATGAAGGGATTTCATTGTAACTTGGTAGGTTGACTTCATATAATGTCTAGATGAGAAAGTCCCCTTTTGGACCTGATTGGGCAACTGTGACGGCTACAGGGGCCCAAAGCCCGAAAACCTTTAGCACAGTCTGCAGGTCATATTTATGAAGGGATTTCCCTGTAACTTGGTAAGATGACTCCAAATGATAACTAGATAAGAACATCCCCTTTTGGTCGCGATCATTCAGCCTTGATGGCTGCTCAAGCCCAAAAACCTTTAGCATAGTCTACAGGTTGTATTTATGGAAGGTTTTCATTGTAACTTGTTAGGTTGACTCCATATAATGCCAAGATGATGACATCCCCTTTTAGTCATGATTGCTCAACTGTGACGGCTACAGGGGCCCGAAGCCCGTAAACCTTGAGCACAGTCTACAGGTCATATTTATGTAGGGATTTCATTGTAACTTCGTAGGATCACTCCAGAGGATGCACAGATAAGAATTCCCCTTTTGGTTGCGATCATTCAACCATGATGTCTGCATGAGCCTGAAGCCCGACAACCTTTAGCACAGTCTACAGGTCATATTTATGAAGGGATTTCATTGTAACTTGGTAGGTTGACTTCATATAATGTCTAGATGAGAACGTCCCCTTTTGGACATGATTGGGCAACTGTGATGGCTACAGGGGCCTGAAAACCTTTAAAACAGTCTACTGGGTCATATTTATGAAGGGATTTCATTGTAACTTGGTAGGATCACTCCAAGTAATATCTAGATGAGAACATCCCCTTTTGGTTGTGATCATTCAACCATGATGGCTTCCCAAGCCCAAAGCCCAAAAACCTTTAGCACAGTCTACAGGTCATATGTATGAAGGGATTTCATTGTAACTTGGTAGGTTGACTTCATACAATGTCTAGATGAGAATGTCCCCTTTTGGATGCAATTGGGCAACTGTGCCGGCTACAGGGGCCCGAAGCCCAAAAACCATTAGCACAGTCTACAGGTCGTATTTATGAAGGGATTTCATTGTAACTTGGTAGGATGTCTCTCTATAATGCCTAGGTGAGAACATCCCCTTTTGGTCATGATTATTCAACCTTGATGGCTGCCCAAGCCCAAAAACCTTTAGCTTAGTCTATAGGTTGTATTTATGAAAGGATTTCATTGTAGCTTGTTAGGTTGACTCCATATAATGCATAGATGATGACATCCCCTTTTGGTCGTGATTGGTCAACTGTGAGAATGACTCAGTATAATGTCGAGATGAGGACCTCCCCTTCTAGTTGCAATCAGTCAACCGTCATGACTTCACAGGCCTAACGCCCGAAAACCTTTTGCACAGTCTACAGGCCATATTTATGAAGGGATTTCAATGTAACTTGATAGGATGACTCGTTTTGGAATAATTTCACTGAAACTTGGTAACTTTCGTTGACATACTTTAACTATGAGGGCCACAGACATTAACTGTGAGGTCCACATTAACTCACCCCTCAGTTCTTTAGTACAGTGTACACCTCATATTATTTTTATTAAAAACATAGCATACAGGGAACAGAAAATAACATAGTCCCAGTTATCACAGTTCTTGACTTATTTCATAATCCTTTCATAAACATTGAATATTATCCTTTTCATCAAACATAAAACACAGACAAGTTAAGCTACAGTGTCACTGACACTTTCATTGTCTTATTTTTAGGGGTCTATACACGATGATGAAATACTAACTGCACTCTACAGCCAGACGGTTGCAGACTGCAGTAATTATTTTATCCTCCCTGTATATTGATAATGGACAGACCCATGTCACTCCAAGTGTACACAAATGCGCTACCATTCCAGGAAATGAAGGTTCAAAGGGTTAACCTCATGTAACATCCATATCCAACAAGTGTGTGCTGTTCACAAAAATTGCCATTCAAGTTTTATTATTTTTTGCCTTCAACGCATAGCTCATGAGCCCTCACTGAAATGTCTTTGTTGGGCTTATTCCAATGAGATATTTTAAGCTATTTTTGGATCAAAAAATGAAAATTTGTAGTTATTTGAGAATTTTATTTGCATGTGGAATCATCTAGTCATGTTAGTTAAAGGATTTACCCTTTACCTAACGAATCACCCACACACCCCCATGTAATATACAAACTGACCAGATGAAATAAAAAAATATTTTTTAAAATATTCCCACAAAGCAATATCCTGTAACCCCCTCACTGGAACGAGGGCATTCAAATGAGGGGTCACATGATATGGTTTTGTTACAAAAAAAAATTTAAATTTGAAAAACTAATACTGGGTAAATTTGATCTTGTGTGCATTAGTATAGGTTTAATGCATGTACAGTGGAGCCCACTTAATTGGATATCTTTTAACTGAATCACCTGCTAATTGAATATAATTTTCCAACACAAAACCATTTCCCATACCTCCAGTACAAATTTGACCTGTTAATTGAATATAGACTATAGAGTAAACTCCTGTTAATTGAATAAAAACTCTTGTAACCTGCTGAGAAATTATCCTGACTCTTCCCAGTTTGTTTATAGACTTATTTGGCCTCAGTACATCAAATACAGACATTTAATCTATTATATCTTGTTTGACAGAGCTCATGGAACTCTGTCAAACAAGATATAATAGAATAAATGCTAAGTTTATCTCCAGAAAACAGGAAAGTGACACAATCCCTGTTAATTGAATACTCCTGTTAATTGAATAATTTCATTGGCAAAGTGGCTTTTCAATTAACAGGGTTCCAATCTATGTATCTGAAGCTCTGTTCATGTCTGGAACACAGGTGCTCAACACAACTGGAGACAAAAATGAGATTTTGATAACATTTATCAGTTGATTTATTTATTTATTTATTGGTGTTTAAGGTCACATATTTATGCACAATGGCTAATCATGACCGTGACAGTATTACGCGTGGAGGAAGCCAGAGTACCGGGAGAGAACCACCGAGCAACAGCGAGCAACTGTCAGGTCCCCAACATACTAACTCCACACAAGCAGGGTTAGCATTGGTTGAAGACAAGTGCACCATCGACGTGCAGTATGCCTTAGTGCACTATGCCCCCACGCGGGCAATGGAGATGAAGTGTCTTGCCCAAGGACACAACGCAATTGCCCCAGGTGGGATTCGAACCGAGGACCTCTCGGCTTGCAGCCTGCACCTCTACCTACTGAGCCACCGCGCACCCTTTATCAGTTGATTCTGCAGAGCTTGTATTATCAGATATAATGCTCAGAAGACATCAGGAATCCGCCATATAAAAATGGAATCCAATGGACAGAACATTCACATATTCTTTTGCATAACAATATTATTGGCACCACAGATTTGATTAACCTATTAACCCTTTACCCAATAACGACGATATCAAAATTTATTATTTTAATTACTACCTTTTAAAATTATAAAAAAAATTTCAACAAAACCATATCATGTGACCCCTCATTGGAACGAGCTCAATGAGCTCGTTCCAATGAGGGGTCACATGATATGGTTTTGTTGAAATATTTTGAAAAAAATTATTGCTTTCAACTGCTGAATTTGCAAATTACGTGGGCGGATGCAGACGATTCGTTGAGTGAAGGGTTAACCAATGCACATAATATCAATATTTGTTAATTTAATTATCATTCTAACAAAATACAAGTCACTCTGGTGAGAGGATCACATTATAAGGTTTTGTTGAATTTGCAAATTACGTGGGCGGATGCGGGCGATTCGTTGAGTGAACGGTTAACCAATGCACATAATATCAATATTTGTTAATTTAATTATCCTTCTAACAAAATACAAGTCACTCTGGTGAGAGGATCACATTATAAGGTTTTGTTGAGATTTTTTTTTAAAATCTTAACTGCTCAATTTGTAAATTATGTGCCTGGAAGCAGACGATTCGTCAGTTGATAGGTTGAAATGTTTAGACTTCTCAATAAAAAAGCAAAGCACTTATGCCACAATGCAGTGGGTTAACCTGTCTCTTGGAAATTTTAACCCTCTACCAAATGATATGAAAACACCAAACCTTCAAGCAGCAACATTTTCCCATAATGCAACTAGCTCAATAGGCAGTGTCAAAAAGATTTAATTAGTTAAATTTCTTGTTGCATTATGGAAAAAATTTGCTACTTCAAATTTCAGTATTTTGACATCAGTGATAATCTATTTTGCAAAAATAAGTGTTGCAGTCTAAAATACCATTTGTCCAGAAATCGCATCTACCTACTGAAGGAAAAATAATTTTGTAGTTGCAGGATTTTCAGCTGCTGCAGGTACCCTGTCCTTTATAACTCTCTTATAACCATGATTCCTTGTAGAGATATGTTACTGGCTTGTGTTAATAAAGCAGATATCCAATGAAAGTGTCAATGACACTGTAGCTTAACCTGTCTGTGTGTTGAGTTTGATGAAAAGGATAATGTTCAATGTTTATGAAAAGATTATGAAATAAGACAAGAATGTATGCTATATTTTTAATAAAAATAATATGAGGTGTACACTGTACTAAAGAGTTGAGGGGTGGGTTAATATGACCTCACAGTTAATGTATGTGGCCCTCACAATTAACTTATGTCAACGAAAGTTACCAAGTTACAGTGAAATTATTCCAAAATGAGTCATCCTATCAAGTTACATTGAAATCCCTTCATAAATACGGCCTGTAGATTGTGCTAAAGGTTTTCAGGCTTCAAACCTGTGTAGCCCTGATGGTTGACCGATTGCAAATAAAAGGGGATGTCCTCATCTCGACATTACACTGAGTCATTCTACTAAGTTACAATGAAATCCCTTCTCAAATACGACCTGTAGTCTGTACTAAAGTTTTTTCAGGTTTTGGGCTCGGGAAGCCATTGTGGTTGAGTGATCATGACTAAAAGGGGATGTTGTCATCTGGGCTTCATCTAGAGTGATCCTACGAAGTTACAATGAAATCCCTTCATAAATATGACCTGTAGACTGTGCTCAAGGTTTTCGGGCTTTGGGCCCTTTGAAGCCATCATAGTTGACCAATCATGACCAAAAGGAGACGTCATCATCTAGGCATTATATGGAGTTAACCTAACAAATTACAATCAAATCCTTCCATAAATACGACCTATAGACCATGCTAAAGGTTTTGGGGTTTGGGGCTCGGGCAGCCATCAAGGCTGAAAGATTGCAACCAAAAGGGAAAGTTCTCATCTAGACATTTTTTTTTGACTCATCCTACCAAGTTACAATGAAATACCTTCATAAATATGACCTGTAGACTGCGCTAAAGGTTTTCGGGCTTCGGGCCCCTGTAGCCGTCACAGTTGCCCAATCGTGTCCAAAAGGGGATGTTCTCATCTCAACATTATATGAAGTCAATCTACCAAGTTACAATGAAATCCCTTCATAAATATGACCTGTAGGCTGTGCTAAAGGTTTTTTGGGCTTTGGGCTCGGGCAGCCATCATGGTTGAATGATCGCAACCAAAAGAGGACATTCTCATCTGGGCATCATCTGGAGTGATCCTACAAAGTTACAATGAAATCCCTTCATAAATATGACCTGTAGACTGTGCTCAAGTTTTTCGGGCTTTGGGCCCCTGTAGCTGTCACAGTTGACCAATCATGACCAAAAGGGGATGCCATCATCTAGGCATTATATGGAGTCAACCTAACAAGTTACAATGAAATCCGTCCATAAATATGACCTATAGACTATGCTAAAGGTTTTTGGGCTCGGGCAGGCTGAATGATCGCTACCAAAAGGGGACCTTCCGATCTAGACATTATTTGGAGTCATCTTACCAAGTTACAATGAAATCCCTTCATAAATATCACCTGTAGACTGTGCTAAAGGTTTTCAGGCTTCGGGATCGGGCAGCCATCATGGTTGAATGATCGCAACCAAAAGGGAAATTCTCATCTGGGCATCATCTAGAGTGATCCTACGAAGTTACAATGAAATCCCTTCATAAATATGACCTGTAGACTGTGCTCAAGATTTTTGGGCTTCGGGCACCTGTAGCCATCACAGTTGACCTATCACGACCAAAAAGGGATGTCATCATCTAGGGATTATATGGAGTCAACCTAACAAGTTACAATGAAATCCTTCCATAAATACGACCCATAGTCTATGCTAAAGGTTTTTGGGCTCGAGCAGCCATCAAGGCTGAATGAACACGACCAAAAGGGGACCTTCCCATCTAGACATTATTTGGAGTCATCCTACCAAGTTACAATGAAATCCCTTCATAAATATGACCTGTAAACTGTGCTTAAGGTTTTCAGGCTTCGGGCCCCTGTAGCTGTCACAGTTGTGCAATCACGTCCAAAAGGGGACGTTCTCATCTACACATTATATGAAGTCAACCTACCAGGTTACAATGAAATCTCTTCATAAATATGACTTGTAGACTGTGCTAAAGGTTTTTGGGCTTCGGGCTCTGGCAGTTGAATGATCGCAACCAAAAGGGGACATTCTCATCTGGGCATCATCTGGAGGTATCCTACAAGGTTACAATAAAATCCCTTCATCAATATGACCTGTAGCCATCACAGTTGACCAATCACAACTAAAAGGGGATATCATCATCTAGGCATTATATGGAGTCAACCTAACAAGTTACAATGAAATTCTTCCATAAATACGACCTATAGACTATGCTCGGGCTCCCATCAAGGCTGAATGATCATGACCAAAAGAGGATGTTCTCATCCAGACATTATTTGGAGTCATCTTACCAAGTTACAATGAAATCCCTTCATAAATATGACCTGTAGACTGTGCTAAAGGTTTTCAGGCTCCGGGCCCCTGTAGCCGTCACAGTTGCCCAATCATGTCCAAAAGAGGACGTTCTCATCTAGACATTATATGAAGTTTAACCTACCAAGTTACAATGAAATCCCTCCATAAATATGACCTGTAGACTGTGCTAAAGGTTTTCAGGTTTTGGGCTCAGTCAGTCATCACAGTTGACAGATCGTGACCAAATAGGGAAGTTCTCATCTAGACATCATACAGAGTCATCCAACCAAGTTACAATGAAATCCCCCCATATTAAATATGACCTGCAGACTGTGCTAAAAGTCTTTGGGTTTTGGGCTTGGGCAGCCATCAGGTTTGACTGATCATGACTAAAAGGGGATGTTCTCATCTAGGCATTATACAGAGGTATCTTACCAAGTTACAAATGAAATCCCTTCATAAATACGACCTGGAGACTGTGGTAACGGTTTTCAGGCTTGGGCAGCCATACCAGTTGACCGATCGTGACCAAAATGGGACGTTCTCATCTAGACATTACCCCAAACCTGTATATAAATTTTGTGATGATCAGACAAGAACTACGGGGTGTAGCCTGTGCTAACGGAAAATGTGAACAGACTCACAGAACAGACTCACAGACTTCCGCAAACGTGATGGCAATAGCTTATCTTGACTTTGTGAAGTTAAGCTAAAAACAGGACTGGTACAAAGATTTCTTTGCATCAAAAACTATTAATTTTTTCATCAGAAAACTCTTAACAGTGATTTCTTGCCATATTTTAGCAAATCTAATCTAAATTAATTAATAAACTTACGATTTTCTATATACTGCATGCCACACACTTTCTTTAACAGTTTTCTATATGCTGCATGCCACACACTTTCTTTGAGGTTTCATCCCGAGTCGAAACGAAAAATAGTACCTTTGAAGCCATCAGTCCATGTTTTTTTTCATATTACTACCCCATTACTTCATCACACTCCAGAGAGAAACCAATGTCTTATTAATAAATATGTTAACCCTTTACCTAGTGTAATGGTAAAAAAACTAGCCAGTGCTGTTCACATTCACTTTTTTCTTAAATTTTATTATTTTTTGGCATCTTGTGTCTCAAAAACATAGCGTATGACCCCTCATTGGAACAAGCTCATTCCAATGAGGGGGTCATAAGCTTGTTTTTGATGCAAAAAATGGAAAAACTTAGTTATTCAAGAATTTTATTTACAAGTGTCATCTCCCTTTGGTATTAGATAAAGGGTTAAGCATACAAAAAAATCAAAAAAGTTTGGAAGTCAGCCGTCTGCTCTTGCTGTTTATTTAAAAGGTATTTTACTTTTTGTATCTCTGGAAGATTACGTTGCCAGAGTTTTCAATAATTACCTTATTTTGAGCTCAACCATTCAAACAATATCATTTTCTGAAAAATGTACCAGTGTTTATTCTTGAAAAACTTTAAATTAATTTTTTTCAACATCCTCTTATATGCACCTTATAGCCCCTCTGTAGGTTAAGTTTGATAAGCTCATTCCCGTAAAGGATCAATTGTACATGTATGTCTGGGAACAGAAAATGAGAAAAAAGTAGGGGAGTCTTTTTATATATTCATCCCCAAGCCATCTGCTATGTAGATAACAAGCCTCAGCTTAATTTCTGTATTCCTCTGTGGGTATCCTGGCCCTCATGTCATTTTTGCTGTCCCTCCCCACGCACCCCCAAAAAGCATTGTCCCAATGCAACTTTCATATAAGATATAAAATGGCCCTCAGTATAGGGCTACACAGCTATAAATACCTCAGATTTCCTCTTGGAACACTGGATTATGGAAAATTTTCTTGAGGGCGGCCAAGTCATAACTAGGTCAGTGTAAGGTCACTCTGGCTGTTACCTCCTCCTCCAACTTTCCTTCAGGGAAGTGGGAGGAGGGCATAATGACCAGAGGGTGCTAGTCCAAACTGGGAAGGGGCCCCCAAAATGGCCTTCCAAATATCATGTTTGCGCCCCACCCCCCAAAATTGGCTTGGGCACCCCCCCCCCCCCCATTATAGAATCCTGGCTGTGGACGTGGACATATTATGCTGCCTCCCTCCCCAAAAAATGGCTAGGCACCCCCTACTATAGAATCCTGGATATGTTTCTGAATTAGATCAACCATAATATGAATGATTTCTGACTTCATTTGTTTGTATTTTTCATTAGTTTTTCACTGCAACCATGACTGAATTAGATGGAAAAAATAAATAAAATAGTTAGCAGGTTAGAAGTTAACACTGAAATTAGTGTACCTAAAGTACTAGTAATGTCACTATATAACAACACAGCAATTTCATAGCCAAGAAAGCACAGGTTGGCATCGTGCAAAGCAATAAAAGCTAACTACATAAGTCAGAATTCAAGAAAATACTCAGCAAGTCAGGAGTCGGTACTGAAAATTTGTATACCTTTTGTACTGGTAACATCAATATATCACGCCATTGCCACTTCACAGTAAAGCATGGCATAATTAACCCCTTACACTCTGGTAGTGAAACAGAATTTTCTCCAGTCCCTCTGTTCTTCTCTTTTTTTACTATGAATTTAACCAAATATATATTGCTTGACAGAGCTCACTGAGTCCTGTCAAAGAAGGTATATTTGGTTAAATATCAAACTGTATTATGGGAAATATTTGCTGCTGAAAACTTTGCCATTTTGACACCAGAGTGCACAGGGATAATACATAACCATAAAAGCTAAATGTATCTGTCAGAGCATCTTGAATTTTCTTTCTTGTAAATGTTGATTTGCAAATGTAGCAAGACCCAATAAAAAACTTTATGGGGTAAATAGATTGAATATATTGTGTGTTGAATTTTTTTTTATCCCACTCATAACATTATTTATTCAACCCACTCTTCTAGGTCATGGGTTAAATAATTTATCTTACATATGGAATATAAAAATTATTCATACACACTCTCTGTATTTCTTCCAATATACATTTGAGCACACTTAAGTGGATATCTCCTGACTGAATAACCCAGTTAAATAAAAATAACTTCCAAACAGGAAACAATTTTTGACACCTTCAGTTTTAATTTGATCTGTTAAGTGAATGAAGGTTATAGAGTAAACTTCTGTTAACTGAATAAAAAATCTTGTACTATGTCAAGAATGTCCCCAACAATCATCAAATTCTCTTGTTTATAGACCTATTTGTCCTCAAAACATCCAATTATTTATTTATTTATTGATGTTTAAAGTCACATACTTATGCACAATGGCTAATTGTGACAGTGACAGTTTTATGGGGGGAGGAAGCCGGAGTACCCAGAGAGGACCACTGAGCATCGATGAGCAACTGTCAGCTCCTCAACATTCTTATTGATGTTTAAAGTCACATACTTATGCACAATGGCTAATTGTGACAGTGACAGTTTTATGGGGGGAGGAAGCCGGAGTACCCAGAGAGGACCACTGAGCATCGATGAGCAACTGTCAGCTCCTCAACATTCTAACTCTTTTCAAGCTCCGCTCAAGCAGGGTTAAAATGGTTGAATACATGTCCACCATTAACATGCTGTATGCCTTTGTACATGGCATCATCGTGCTCCCATGTAGGCAACCGGGATAAAGTGCCTTGCCCAAGGACACAAGGCGGGTCTCTAACGTAATCCCCATTCATTATTCTACTTTTCTATGGCCAGTGAGGTTTATAGAAGTGTTTCAGCTGCGTGTTTCTTAGTTTTATTTTTCAGGTTTAATGTATGTTAGGCCTACAGTACGTGGACAGTGTGTTATCACTAAACACCTGCAGGGTGGAGATTCCACCCAAGCAATAATTGCAAATTTGTTGCAAAGCATCACAAGCACAAGCAAAGTTTCAGCCAATGGACCTCCGGGTTAAACCCGGAGGTCCATTGGCTGAAACATTGCTTGTGTTTTTAGTAGATATATACAAAATTTGAGAGTTTTAGGTTGGGTGATATCTCCACCCCACCTCCATTGGCTGAAACATTGCTTGTGTTTTTAGTCGATATATACAAAATTTGAGAATTATAGTTTGGGTGATATCTCCACCCCATGGGTGATTTAGTTACAATCCACTCTCCACGTACTGTGTATAAAAATATCATCATGGCAAAAAATAATGCAGTCTTATTTATTTCGTTGAATTGGTTGCTTATCATTTAACTACTGTTATCAAAAAAGGTGGCCATGACATTTGTAATTGGTTTTTAATGAGTGCAGATAAAAACGAGCTCTGTCAAACAAGATATAATAAACTAAATATTCAGGTTATCTCTAGAATTCAGTGAAGTGTCCAAATCCCTGTTAATTGAACACTGCTGTTAACTGAATAATTTTCACTGACATGGAGGCTATTCAATTAACAGGGCTGCACTGTATAACTGACTTGGTCAATGTATCCACTGACTCAGCAATGAAGTATTTTTGAAAGATAATGTCAAATTTAAAAAATTTGTGTAGAGTAGTATACAATACAAATTTTTTAGACAACAGTTGCAACAGACATACAGACACACAGGCCGACAAAAGACGACAGACAGACAGAGATAAATAAAAGAACAAAGACGATACAAAGGCTATAGGCTTTTTGAAAAAAGAAAAAACATACCCATTTTTTCATGGAGACTTGGAGCAGCTTTCATTATAATTTTTTCCACTAGGCTTTGTGGAGGCATGCTAGGAAATTTCTCCATATATGAGAATATGGATGCTGTCTGACCCCATGTTATACCTGAAAATGAATACAAGTGGAGTGGTGAACCCTTCACCTAACAGAATTGATGACATTCAGTTTTAATGTATACCGGTATGTACAAAGACAATACACCTATATTTTTTTCAATAAACCTTGAAGATTTTCAAACGAAACTCTTGATGGTTAATGGGAAGTTGACACCGGCTTCCCTGTATTTGTAGCCCTGTAAACAACTTATATAAGTCCTCAGTCAAATAAGTTCAGCAAGTTCAACCTAATGAAGGGCCACAAGCTTTTTTGTTTTTGCTATGGATGAAATTTTTAACCCTTTATCTAACATAATGGCAAACCCGACCAAGTCTATTCGGAAAAATCGCCATCCCAATTTTGTTACTTTTTTTCATATTTTGTCCCTCCTGCAAAACAGAGTTTATGACCACTCATTGGAATGAGGTTGTTCAAATGGAGCGTCATATATTATGTTTTTAAGCCAAAAAATGAACATTTTTAGTCATTCAAGAATTTTTTGGCCAGTGGCATCTTTTATTTAACCCTTTACCTAACATGAAAAGCAGACGACACTTGCAAAAAAAATTCTTTAATAACTTATTTTTTTCATTTTTTGTCTCAAAAACATAGGTTATGACCCCTCATTGGAACGAGCTCGACGAGCTCGTTCCAATGAGGGGTCATAACCTATGTTTTTGAGACAAAAAATGAAAAAAATAATGAAAATTAATTGGCGATTTTTGAGAATAGCGCTGGCCGGTTTTGGCCGTTACGTTAGGTAAAGGGTTAAAGGGTTAAGCATTATATTCCCATGCAGCCACATACAACCCCTTTTATATTGGTCAGAAAAAGCTGCCCCAAGTGTATTCTTCCTTGAGAACCCGACTGGTAAAGGATGCATTTATCTTGAATGTATTTCACATCATTGTTGGCAGCCTGCACAGGCAGCCAACAATAATGTAGAGACACTGTTAAGTCATCTGCAGCTTTATACAAGGCTCAAAATAATTTTTTTCTAGTGTTGGTTAAAATGTCCTGCCCCAAGTAGTTTGTGCATGTCATTTTAACCCTTTACACAATGTATAGGCCACATCAGCCTGCGTAATATACAAATTCAGCAGCTGAAAAAATACTATTTTTCAAAAAATGTCAACAAAACCATATCATGTGACCCCTCTTTGGAACAAGCTCATTCCAATGAGGGGTCACATGATATGGTTTTGTTCAAATCTTTTTTGAAATTTACAAAAATGATATTTAAAATAATAAATTTTGATATCTTCTGCGTTGGTTAAAGGATTAATGTGGTGCAGGTCATTTTCAGTATATTGCTTTATGAATTGTAAATTGACATATGGTGACTACTAAATGAGGAAATGACTTGTTAATTCGCAATGAATTTAAGTTTATACTGAACTACTGGTGTTTTTTAAACTCAGATTCTAAAAAATTAAGCAGAATTTTCGTCGGTCAAAATGTCCTATGGATTTCAAAGTGTGTCAGTCAAAGTAAGTTTGTGTTGGTCATTGTCCATGTCCCACCACTTATTTAGAGCCTTGGCAGTATTCCTGTATATATGGTAGTTATTAACATAAAATTAATCTGAAGACTTAAGGGCAAGCCAGAAAATAAGCAGACTGTCATCTGCAAAATATGGTCTCCAGAGGGTTAACTTAGTGATGCTACCCTGCACAGCAGGGTAGCATCAATAAATTTACCCTCTGTGAACCTCAAACTGAATCTGGGTCTCAAAACTAAACAGAAAGAGGTACCCAGAGAATAAATTGGCCTACAGTATGGGATCGCATCATCAAATTCACCCTCTGGGGACCTCATTCTGCAAATGTCAGACGCCTTATTTTCAAGGGTTAAAAAAACCCCAGATGATCCAACACTGATTCAATTGTTAAAGAGTTGAACAAGAAATAGAGACATTGCATTACCTCGTGGTCCATCTTTTCGGAAACATTTCAGAAAATCACTGTGTCTGTGTCCAATAAGAAGTGTCATACCACTGAGTGCATATGACATCCCTTTAATAGATTCATCTGTCAAAGCTTCTCGTTGTTCGTCACTAAGATAGTACTCATTTTCATCACCGTCTGTCTTGCAGCTGATTATTTTCGCATTAACCATTGCTCTGAGCCATTCCTTCAAATATCTGTGGGTTATATAAAACATTAAATGCTAAAAGTTCAGTGATTAATTCTTCATTAACTCTTTAACTAACAAACTGGAAATATCTGCAGTTGAGCAGTTGAAAAAAGAGTAAATTTTTTTTAAAATTTAACAAAACCATATCATTCCATTAAAGGTCACATGATAAGGTTTTGTTGAAATTTTTTGAAACATTTAAAAAAAAAATAAAAACAAATATTGATATCATAGGCATTGGTCATGAGTTGACTATTTTTCCTCCCCAATACAGAAATCCGCTTTTTCCTAATAGAGGTATAGTTCTTCTCTATTTAACAAAATATATCACTACAAACACAAATATTCCTTTAATTCGGTGGAGTAGATACTAGTAGGGGTGGAAGTGGGAGTTGGAGACTTGGAAGTGTCTGGAGGCGGGGGTGAATGTATCAAACAATCTTTGGCTTGTCAGGATTTTTGTTGGTAAAATTTTGTAAAATAGAAGAGAATTTATTGATATTTTGGCTGAAGCATTTGTTTTTTCAATATTTAACCCATTTTGGGTCAGTGGTGGCACCAGGATTTCAACTGAGGGGGCCTATGTCAGATATGGGGGTGCAAGGTTGGGATGCTGAAGGGATCACCCAAATGCTGCATGCCTAAACTTGTGGAGGGTGTATAAGAGGGTGTATCCCCATCTCTCCCATTGGTGGGGGTTCTGTGGGATCTCCCCCCCCCCCCCAAAAAAAAAAATAATTCATATTTGGATGCTCTGGGAGCAATGTCTGAGCATTTCTACAACACTTGACATGTCTTCAATGGCTCCCCAAATTTTATCTAAAATTGGGCTCACATCGGAAATTTTTACATTTTCAATTTTTGGGACCCACCACCCCCAGAATGCAAATTTTTGACAGTCATGTCTTGGACACTCATCCCTTCCGCACAGTGTTTTCCTCAAAGACAATTGGGGACCCACCCCACAATCTGTTTAACGAAGTATTCAAATTACCTAAATAAAAAAAAAAAATAAATAAATACTTTTCCCAAACATGAAAGGTGCCGCAAACCAACTTGTCCGATATCCCAGCCCTGCTCTTGGGCATCCAAGGCATCCCTAGCCCCAAAACAATCTCTCTGCATATAAAGCCACAACGGAAATGCAGCATCAGACCCCCAGGTAACCACTGGAACCCACCTCCACCAACTGAATTGCAGATATACACCCATTCGTGTTCCAAGCAACACAACTCTTACCCCGATGTACACAACATGTCTATGCTGTTCAGACACCAGTCGAATCCCACCACCAAGAAGCCCTGCCCAAAATATATTGTTCCCACCTGGATATCTTCAACTGTCCACAAGAAATAGTTGTTTTTCATTTCATTACCTTTCGGTTGAATGTTTACTTTGTACAGCTGGCCTGAGAGAGACCTAAGAATGAAGTTCTTTGACCCATGCCAGAGTGGCTTGTCTGAGATGAATTGCCTCTTATTTATTTTTTTATGTTAAGTGTCACTAGAATCATATTTACCTTGAAATTATGCACGTTTTCCACAATGAAGATTTTTATTCTATCAATCTTTCCAATTATTCCATACATGGAAGCACACTCGACCAATGGCATGAGGCACCCTGAGGCTTACAGAAGAATCAAATAATAGGAGCTACAAAGCACTAATAAGAGGCAGACTGTCTTAGTAGAAATATAAAGGAAGTAAAATCATGACCAAGTAGCTGGGAATCACTGTTTTGTTTTGCAAATTTTTGCCAGAGCCCAGAACAGGACCCACCCCCTAATGAAGTGTAAAACATGGGGAAAAAATTCTAACATGGAGCCCCCAACACATTATTAATGCTCTATTCTGTTCTAAGTTACGAATCTGAGCACTTGAATTCACTTTGGTTGTATTTACTTGTCTGTAAAATATTTGGCAAAAAATTGCATGACACCGGCAAAAACAGCACTTTGGGGCTCGGACCCACCCACCCGGACCTTGTATCCTGGCAATTTTTTGCGCCCCCCCCCCCCCCCCCCCCACCCACCCACCCTGTGTCAAGCTGTAATTAACAGTAATGGGTTTCTTACTCGACATTGAACCCATACGAGTTCTCTCCGTCAACTTTTTGGCAAATTTAAATATATTTAAATCATTAAATATACAATTAAATAAAAAATATATGTACTTTTCATCACAATATTTCAACTAAAACGTAAAACAGGTAGTTGGATATACTTGGTGCTAAGCAAACTTTGAGTATATTTCATGATGCTTTTTCTACTTGTGGTTTAGTAACTCGGGATCAGTTCAAGATACCTCAAGAAATAAATGGTTTATTCCAATTACTTGTTTCAGTATTGTTCTGTTAACCCTCTGTCAACATTGGCCAACAAATCTCAAGCTTTATTTTAATTCAAGCATAATTCCGGTCGCTGACTACGGTTTCTTGTAAAGTTTCCTTATACTCTCTCCGAAAGCCATTGTCATTGTCAGAACTAAAGGTATTATCAATGGAGGAAAATACAGGTTAAAATTCACTAGTGCTGTAGTCGTATGATTCAAGGTGTGATAGATCTGCAGGTCACGTTACTGTCCAGATATACGTTGCCAAATGATCACTACCCCTCCACTGCATTCGCTCTGTCTCTATAATTAATTTATTCATTTTATTTTTTTGCTGTAAAATACACAGCTTTGAACACTCAGTGGACCAGATACTTTCCGATGAGGTATCATAATTTTCAAATGGAAGGTAAAGAGTAGAACGGAAGACCGAAAGTTTTAAATTAGAATTAGGATTTTGAGTAAGTTGATTGGGCGATCCCTTGAGTAAAGGGTTAACCGAGGGTGTGGGTGACCGACCCTAGACTGGTCTCGTGGAAGCCACACGCAGTGATGTAACCTCTTCTTAAGATACGCTGTGGCACTCTTCTCTGATACGACGACCACCGGTAAGATGTCATGGCATGATAACTCATGTTTTTTGTTTCGCTTATGGGCCTGGGGACTTTATATATTTCACATTCCAACAAATGAAGTACTAGAAAACGCGAAAAATCAATGGCAATTCAGCAGAAAAATCGGGTCGAGGTTGAGTCCGAGTCCTCAATTCAGCGTGTCATTTCAGTCCGAGTCCTCAATTCACAGACACCCAGCAGATGCAACACGATTCATTATTGACCAGCCAGTATCCAATATAAAATTATGACAATAAGGTTGAGGTTAGGTTGAGGTTGAGGTCACTGAGGCTAGTGTCTTAAATAGTGTGGGAACAAGGGTCAGGGGTAGCATATATAAATTTATATATTTTGCATGAATTCATCGCCCCGCCACCATTGACCCCCCCCTCCCCCAGAAAGGTGTGACGCCCCACATTTTCTGAGCTACCGCCGCCACCGAGGAGAGCTGTGGATCGTGCCCTAATGGTGTCGGGAAAGGTCGTAGAGAGAAGGAAAGTAGTAGGCGAGCGAAGAAATGGGACCGGATTTCTGGAGAACACTCCTCTCCTGTTTTTCCTACAATAGGCCCGTTCCTTATAACGACCGTAGTTTATACAAGCGAGGCCGTTTCCTTCCTTTCCTACTACTTTCCTTTTCACTCAATCTTTCCCTCCACCCAATAGGGCACAATCCATTTCTCTCCTACTCTCCTACTTCTTCCCGCCCCCACCTTTCTCACTACACAATAGGGTACGATCCATCCCTCTCCAACTACTTACCTCCTCCCATCACCTTTCCGTTGGGCCAATTGGGGGCAATCCATCCCCCTCTTATTACTTTCCTTCTCCCTCTTCCTCGGCCAATGGGGACGATCCATCCCTCTCCTACTACTTTCGTTGCGATAAAATTACAATCTGTTTTTCCCATTTGTATCAGTGCAGGCTATACTTTCATTTTTTCCTGTGCCTTTTTTTTTTGGGGGGGGGGGGTGCGTGGGGGGGTGGGCAGAGTGATGAAAGAGAGACTTTGTATACCGGTTACAGTCAGGCAAACAATCCCCCACCCCCACTAATATTGGAAAATAGTACGGGCGTGTACATATATCAATGAACTAATATGGGACATACAATTATGCAACAACATGGAGAAAGTACATTTCAATACGGAATGTCAGAATAGGTCCACATATGTTCAGAAATGGTCTCTAAAAAGGTGGGCAAGACACACAAAAATCCGAAAAGTTCACCAAGAAATTTAGACAAGAAGGCATCAAGTGTAGCAGATTGTCTGGCAACCCGTGCAGTCCCGGGGATCAATTTCAACTTGCTTTTCCAGTGGGACTAGTGGCCATGTAATCCATCTGTCCTGATCAAAAACTCTTCTCATCCTGATTCCTGACTCGAGGTGAACATCTTGAAGGCTAATTTGGCAGGGTGAAAATTCACGCGCTTCCTTACTAGCCGTTGCCTGGAATCTCGAGGGCACAGTAAGCAAATTCGCAATTCAATGTATCGACTGGTAAAATAGAGACATTCACCAATAATGCTGCTTCAAAGAACGACAGATGTACAAGTTGTACATAAAAGGTATTAAGATGTTTCCATTTCTGTGTTTGTTTGTTTATTTAGTGAAGTTTAACAACACTTGCAACAGCCTGAGTCATGTATCATGTCGGATTTTTTTACGGGTAGAGGATGTCGGAGTGCTCAGAGAGCATCACTAAGCAACAGCGATCAACTGTTGGAAGTTTAAGATCACGCAGAGGAAGGGTTAGCATTTGGCAAGTGTACCGTACCCGTTCAGCACGTGGACCACAAATGACCGAACATCGACGCTTGCCATTGACTGATACTAAACCTGTTTGTGCCTGGATAGTGAATTATAATCCGCCATTCAAACACTGTTGCTCAGCGATTGTCGCAGGGTAACCAGGCTTCCTCCCAGTGGCGGCGCTACGGGGGGCGGGGGGCATGGGGGGGGGGGGGGGCATTTGCCCATCCAAACGAAGGCTTTGCCCCCAGTTGCCCCCCCCCCCCCCCAACCATCTCGCATGCATTTCCATCCACCCTCACACACAAACACATTCAGTCACTCTCTCACACACACACACACCCCTCTCTTTTTTTATTCCCATACACACTTAGCCCAAAGCCTCAGGCTAGCTGATGAACACATCCAGGCAGTAGAGGTTTAAAGAAATCGGATGCAGATACTTATAAGTTATAATTAAGTTATGAGCCAACAAAGGCATGTCTATCCATATCCCTTGTCTAAAAAAATTCATGGATTTCGCATTATGCCAGACGGGCATTATCTCCCCTGCACTGTTCAATTATTTCACTTGGAAAAAACAATTGTTCTTCGTTTGAGTGCTTTGATGATATCCATGTTCCAGAAACCTGAGTATCGAAACCTCCAAACACCAGAAAATTCCAAATTTGTCTCTCTCCCTCCCCCACCCTCTCTCTCTCTCTCTCTCTCTCTCTCTCTCTCTCTCTCACGCACAGACCCACCAGACGCGGATCCAGGTTTCTTTGAAAGGAGGACCGCTAATTACCATTACATTTAGTCGAAACTTGGACCCAAAGTCCGTAATATAATTTTTTGGTTTGGTACGTCCACAGGACGTACCAAACCAAAAAAGTATATTACGGACTTTGGGTCCAAGTTTGGACTACCTCATAACAAAGTAATGATATGATCCTTTACGTATTTGCCCCCCTTCATGGGAGTCTGCCCCCCTAGTTGCCCCCCCTCCCCCACAAAAAAATTTCTGGCGCCGCCACTGCTTCCTCCACCCATAAAATTGCCCGACATGCTTTGTGACCCAGTCTGTTGGAATTGTCGTTAAACCCCAATGAACAAATAAGCAAAGATATAGAGGATATCTAGTGTTTTGGACTGGATGTCGAAAATTATCTCATAACATAACATTTATTAGCATAAAACATCCTACAAAGGACAGTATGCGATAATCAACAAGTAACATGAACAAAAGTAGTACTCAAAACATTACAATTACATCCAACAATTTCCATGATCAAAGTACTACCGGTATATTTTTTATTAATTTGATACGCGAAAGAACGTGAGTAGTATGTAATGTGGTTTTGAGGTGGAGGTTGCAGGACCCCGGTGCAGGACCCCGGAAGTGACGTCATGTCACGTGACGTTGTGGCGCCATGTTGTGTTGTCGTGGTAACCCGCGTGAGCGGCCATGTTGTGACGTCATCCCCATAGTGATACGTGTTGTTAGTGCGCATGCGCAGCGCGTGTTGTTAGGGTGATACGTGTTTCCGTCGTCCATTTTGTATACAGGAGGCCACCATCTTGGTTTCTATGGTAGCACGTGGTTGCTATGTTACCCAATTTTTCTGCAATAAGACGGGGTATGTTTTGAGGGTATGTTCCTTTGTAGAAGAGTAAATCTAATTACCACAAACAACCCGACAATCCATCCAAATCACCAAAATCCACCCGAACTTTTACTATTTCGAATTCTTCCAGAATTCTCTGCTTCTATCTATATATGCAATAGTTTTCCTCTACCTAGGCATGTTCCTTTATTCTAGAGTATACTCCAGTAGCGTAGAAGAGCCTATTAGTTGGAATAGTTTACCTTATTATTACTATATTTAGCAATTTCTGGTCTATTCTTGTTAGTTCTGACCCTATTCCAAGTACTCTTGTTGTTTCATTTATCTAGATCCTATTTATAGATCATAACTAACCAATCAGATTGCTTGATTCCCCATAATCTGTATGCAGAGTTATCTCCCTTGTGTATAATAAAAAGACTATATCCAATGGCCATATCCCATGGAATTCCATTTTGGAAAACGCCCGTGGCTATGGGATCCCTTTTTTGTCGTATGAGGCCATGAGGGCTATGTAAAAGCCCTCAATGAGTCCTCATTTATTATCCCTCATACCCTCATTGAATTTTGAGGTTATGAGGACCATTAAAAATCCCTAAATGAGGAAGAATTTACTACGACTCTTATCCTCATTTCAGTATTTAACAGGTATATCCTATGGAATCCCATTTTGGAAAACGCCTGTGACTGTGGAATCCCTTTTTTGTCGTATGAGGCCATGAGGGCTATGTAAAAGCCCTCAATGAGTCCTCATTTATTATCCCTCATAGCCTCATTGAATTTTGAGGTTATGAGGACCATTAAAAATCCCTCAATGAGGTATAATTTACTACGACTCTTAGCCTCATCTCGGTATTTGAGGATACCCATGGCCTGGTATTGTATTATTCGAAGATACCTGTTGAGGATACCTTTTGAAGAATCCCTTTTTGGTCGTATGAGGCCATGAGGGCTATGTAAAAGCCCTCAATGAGTCCTCATTTATTATCCCTCATAGCCTCATTGAATTTTGAGGTTATGAGGACCATTAAAAATCCCTCAATGAGGTATAATTTACTACGACTCTTATCCTCATTTCAGTTTTTAACAGCCATATCCCCAGGCACCCCAATTTCGGCACCCCTTTTTGGAAAACATGGCCTTCGGCACCCCTTTTTTGTCGCATGAGGCCATGACGACCATGAGTAATCCCTCAATGAGGTCTAATGTAGACTTTCCAACCGCTTCCATCTTGTCGCCAAAGCTCCACCGCCACTACTGGTCTATGGTCTATCTGTCCTATCATTAGCTTCTACAACAGTATTGTTCCATTGCGGTCTTGTCCCAGTACTATTGACTAAACTACCGTCCATTAATATTGACTTGTATCACTATTTCCTAGCTATATCTATCTCAGTCTCGACTATGACATTGATTAAGGTTGAATTAGATTTCCCCTGTATACATATAAGGCATTCCGTAAATGGCCCAGTCCGTAAAAATTGGATTCCGTGTTTTGACATCGACACTCGATGGTATGGAAATAGATTGATAACAACCAATTCAACAATGACTACAAGACTCTGAACAGATACAACCAGTCACTACAAAGCAACGAAGTAAACAAAAGAAAGTGAAAGAATGTCAAACTAGTCGGATTGATCGAACTAGTTGGACAGACTGAACAGATCTGAATTATGAACAGATACAAGACACCTGTTCGAATGAAGTCGTAGTGAACAAAGATCCAATACAACCAAGATGGATGGGAACAGAACAACGTGAACAAAGATCCAATGAAGTTATCGAAGTGAATTGACCATAACAAAGTTTTCAACTGAATGAACTATAACCCTTAAATATAACCCAATGTTAACCCCCTTAAATTGAACAAACCTAAATGAACCCTTTGAACTGAACAAAGTTTTCAACTGAATGAACTTTATGTAATTAAAACTGTTTGAATGAACGATAACCCTAATGAATGTATTAACACCCTTTGAACTATTTGAATGAACTTTTTATATGTAATATAAATAAACACCTTTTGAACTGAACGATTTTTTAAACTTAATGATTTTTTAAACTACAACCCATTGAACTGAACTTTTCTAATAGGGAAGGGAATACCCTCGAGTGTCGATGTCAAAACACGGAATCCAATTTTTACGGACTGGGCCACTTACGGAATGCCTTATATGTATACAGGGAAAATCTAATTCAACCTTAATCAATGTCATAGTCGAGACTGAGATAGATATAGCTAGGAAACCTCAAAATTCAATGAGGCTATGAGGGATAATAAATGAGGACTCATTGAGGGCTTTTACATAGCCCTCATGGCCTCATACGACCAAAAAGGGATTCTTCAAAAGGTATCCTCAACAGGTATCTTCGAATAATACAATACCAGGCCACGGGTATCCTCAAATACCGAGATGAGGCTAAGAGTCGTAGTAAATTATACCTCATTGAGGGATTTTTAATGGTCCTCATAACCTCAAAATTCAATGAGGGTATGAGGGATAATAAATGAGGACTCATTGAGGGCCCTTACATAGCCCTCATGGCCTCATACGACAAAAAAGGGATTCATTAGCCACGGGCGTTTTCCAAAATGGGATTCCATGGGATATGGCCATTGGATATAGTCTTTTATTATACACAAGGGAGATAACTCTGCATACAGATTATGGGAAATCAAGCAATCTGATTGGTTAGTTATGATATATAAATAGGATCTAGATAAATGAAACAACAAGAGTACTTGGAATAGGGTCAGAACTAACAAGAATAGACCAGAAATTGCTAAATATAGTAATAATAAGGTAAACTGTTCCAACTAATAGGCTCTTCTACGCTACTGGAGTATACTCTAGAATAAAGGATCATGCCTAGGTAGAGGAAAACTATTGCATATATAGATAGAAGCAGAGAATTCTGGAAGAATTCGAAATAGTAAAAGTTCGGGTGGATTTTGGTGATTTGGATGGATTGTCGGGTTGTTTGTGGTAATTAGATTTACTCTTCTACAAAGGAACATACCCTCAAAACATACCCCGTCTTATTGCAGAAAAATTGGGTAACATAGCAACCACGTGCTGCCATAGAAACCAAGATGGCGGCCTCCTGTATACAAAATGGACGACGGAAACGCGTGTCACCCTAACAACACGCGCTGCGCATGCGCACTAACAACACATATCACTATGGGGATGACGTCACAACATGGCCGCTCACGCGGGTTACCATGACAACACAACATGGCGCCACTACGTCACGTGACATGACGACACTTCCGGGGTCCTGCACCGGGGTCCTGCAACCTCCACCTCAAAACCACATTACATACTACTAACGTGGAGATGTAAACTAAAATTTCCAATACACATCACTAAACATATCATAATCGTCTGGCGAAAAAAATCCCGGATCACGCTGCAGATTTTATGGCATAAACTGGGGGTTCTATTTTCAAATATTAATTTAAATTTCTTAAATTTACTAAGATCACTAAAACCGTCGATCTCACTGCTGATCAGAACAAATAGTTCTGATCGAAGCTCTGAATGATGTGAAAATTCCAAAAGAAAATGGTATTCGTTTACTATTTTCCCAGAGTTAGCTTCACAGTGAGTACATATCCTGTCGATAACAGCTAACTTATGATTGATTGCTACGAAGCTTAGTGAAATTGCCTGGTCTTCCGCCGAGTTCGTTTCCCCAAAG
This sequence comes from Pictodentalium vernedei, assembly GCA_031216915.1. Taxonomy (NCBI): domain Eukaryota; kingdom Metazoa; phylum Mollusca; class Scaphopoda; order Dentaliida; family Dentaliidae; genus Pictodentalium; species Pictodentalium vernedei. The sequence continues at coordinate 179,460,448 of CM062291.1, read as the reverse complement.
TACGTTTCCATTGAATAGTCATTTTTAAACAACCTGTTAGTTCTCAGTTTATTATCTCCATTCTTTTTGCAGTCCTCAAACATTGACTTTCTTGGACGTGTTTACATGCTGCAAGCGCAAATTATGCTTGAGCTTACCTATAGCATTAGTGTGAGTGATAATTGGATGTCGAGGGACAGCGAGACCGTATCTTTCCAGTAATTTGAAAGGAGATTCCTTTTTGCCTTAACGATTTATTTGTTCAGCTACCACTTTCCACATCAGGTCATTATGATTCTCAGATATTTTGATTGCGAAAGAAGCCATCCTACTTACCACCTCGATATATAGCGGATATCGACCAAGTTCTGCGCGAACCGCGTGGTTTAAAGGACGTACCAAACCAGGATCTTAAATTACAGACTTTCAGGCCATGTCAGGACTAGAGGGCTTCGCGCGTCAATTCAAGGTGAATACGTGTTGTATTATTGCTGGAAATGATCGACATTCACTCAAAAACACTAGATGTACTTTTCATTATACGTTTTTAAAACAAATTGATCATTTCCACTGATAACTTGACTCGTACTCACCTTGAAGTGATGCTTTAAAAGCCGCCATTTTGATTGATACTGTGAAAGTGAAATTTTCTATATCTTCATAGTAGTGGGATACGATTTCTATCTGTGGAAGGCTCATAAATTTTACGTCAACTGTACCACAGTTTCTCATATAAATATATTGTATTATCATATTTTGTATAGCTTTAAACTTTGCTCTATTAAATAGAGCTGGTTATTTTGTGGTCGTGTCTTGGGAGGCGCAGCCATTTTAAACTTATATTTGACTGACGGTAGATTTTTATCTCAACTGTATGCGTTGCTGGAAGACTCAAATCAATACCAGGTTATTGGAAAAGCGCCACCTGTCTGATGATCAAGGCATGTTAATCCAGGGGTAATTAACAACTCAATTGCGCGAATTCTCCATTGTTGTTGTTGTTGTCCATCCTGTCGTTGTTCTTGCTTGGGGCTTTGATGATCCAAAAAGTAGCTTCATAACATGCATCATCATCATCTTGACGTGTTCTTCGCTTTTTTGCTTCTCAATATATGGCACCTTCACATCTTCATGAGAAGGACGACCTTGATGCATATTCTCAATGTGTTTTGTGAAACTGTAGCTACTTCTATGACTCTCTCTCTCTCTCTCTACTTTCTGACTTCTCGGAGGTAATAAATGCACGTGAGTTAGTTTTGTCCTTGTCTTTCTCATTCACATGATCCTTTGAGAAAGAACCCTAGAAATCATTCTTCGCTTTTTTTAGATTTATTTGGAATACTATACAAAACGTCCGATCGACAAAAACGTTCGATCAAAGAATCTGGGACAAAACGACCGATTTTTTTGGACATAACGTCCGGGTTTTTTTTTGACAGAACGTCTGATTCCAAATAATATTGAAATTAAATTTTAAATGTTTTACTCGCCAATATACGAAATAAACAAAACAAAAGTAATTAAAATCCGCCGGTAATAAAATAAGAACATGACACATCATTCTACCATGAAATTACTCTCCCTCCAAGTGAAACTGGACCATTTGAAAAGAGCATCAATGAAAATTTTACTGATCAGCTTTTAACACTTTGTTTTGATTGTTCAGTCTTTGAAGGTCTTTACCACATCTTCCAGCATGTCACATCCCTCAGGCTTTTGATGAACTAAAAAGTGAATGTACTAAAGATAGTCGTCTTCATGAACTTATTGACTACTTGGGCTCTACATGGATAAACAGCTCAGCAAGACCACCATCAGCATGGAGCACGATTCAAAGATCAGTGCGCACTAACAATGAAGTTGAAGGCTGGCATGTTAGGCTCAATCAAATAATTCCACACAACCATCCAAATATGTATAGATTAATTCCTGAACTGTATAATGAAGCTGCTCTTTTGGAACACCAAATGCAACTGATAACTTGAGCCAGCAAAAACTGTTCCGATACCAAAGAAAGGAATAGCGGGAGAAGGCATATAATCTCCATAAACTATGAGAACTCTATTCCGAAGAACCGCGGGCAGTAACGACATCAGAATTCTTACGCAGAGCAGCAGATCTCTGTCCTGTCACTGACGACTAATTGCAACAACCCACGTGCTATGGTGTTATATTTTATAGAAACTTTAAAATTTCGAAACTTCATTAACTAGATGAGTCTACTTTGACGAAATAATGACATATAACCTAATGTGTGATATAGATGTCTTGTCTCATGGGCTTTCCAGGAATTAATGTTACGTACTGGTATTTTCAAGGATACAAAGAAAACAAAACAGCGTTTTTGCCATTTGTACATATCAACTTTAGGATCTCACTTTAGGATCGTCAATAATTACGAAATAATGATATATTAGTTATTGAATAGACTGGTGATATGACGAAATAATGATAAATATATTATTAAATAGATGGGTTCTATGGTTATCGTGTCTTGTTATCACCGATAATACCAGTACTGACCTCATTTTTTCATGTCATTATGTTTATGAGTGTTTCCTTCTGTTGATAATGCTTATTTTTATAATTTAATTAAATGATGAAAAAAACCCAGTTGTGGTCATTTTTGTCCTTTGATAGAATCTAACCAACGCCTCGTTCGCCCTCCAAACGGTAGTTTGATACTCAGCGAACAGTTTTGACACACTCATTCTACAAGACCATTGGCAGCTGCTCTCGGCCATTTGATAAAATAAAATGGGGAGATAAATATTTTCTCAACATTTTATTTCATCAAATGCCCAGGAGCAGGCTAATATGATCGGACATTTTGTCCATGACCATCGGACGTTTTGTCCCAAAATCGGACGTTTTGTCTAATGACATCGGACGTTTTGTAAAAAAAAAATCGGACGTTTTGCCCAGGACGATCGGACATTTTGTCCTAAAAATCGGACGTTTCGTCCAGAAATCGGACGTTTTGTCTCGGACGTTTTTGTTCATCGGACGTTTTGTCCATACCCCTTTATTTGTATCTTCTGAATTGAATATAGGAGTTTACTCTAACTGACAGTCATTATGTTCATCATGGTTATTCAAACTGACTACCACAGAAGTTGACAGATTTCCATAATTAAATTATTTAAGTTGTACGTTTACACTATCATATATAACTTAAAGACAGATAAAGTAGTTTTGATTCGGTTGGTAACGGACAACGGAATTGATATGTAATCTAATATTGGAATATAATAGTTGTTTATGCTTATAACCAATCACCATACTGGCTATTACATGAATCTATGATTTTCCTATTGAAACAGAACACAGGCGTTTCCATTTTCCTGTTCTTAGCAGAACGAACAAGTATAATAGAATTTACTGCTACATGTGTAGATAAGCACTAGTTTACTTAAAAAAATCACCTTTACATTTCAGAAATGTTTCTTGAAGAAATGTGGGAATTTTTTCATTTCTGGCGATCACATTTCCCGTTTATACACTCTTTAGCCGTCACTTCAAATCTAATATAGTTTTTTCGCGTCCATAGATACGGTGAATTTTCCCCATTCTCCCATTGGCTTGTTTTAAATAGTAGCCAATGGGATGTTTCTGTGGGCATCTTAGGTTCTATGGCCGCCTTTGGCTTCGTGAGTTTCCAAGAAAAGGTTTAAAAATGTACAAACGGCAAATGTGATTGCCAGAAATGAATAAATGTGGATCCGAGATTAGTAATTGATAAAGGTATACAGTTAATGTTTGAATCTGCCCTCCCTATACAGTGGGACCTCGATTTATTTATAATAGATCGGATAATTGTCAATCGTAACCCACTTTCCACTATACACTATCTTGTCCTACTGAATGCTTTTCGGTCTTTTCTGGGACTTCTCCCAGTTATCATGAACAACCCCAGAACACCCAACGGTCGTGTAATCCACCACTGTAAAGCTTTTTCATTCCCCTTTCCACTGACACTGGGTACTGCTGGATACATAAGAGATTATTACAATTATGTGGATGTACAAAATATGTATCAGAGTCTCGCTCCGGTTTCTAAGGGCAGATCACGACGAGTCGAATACGAGTCGTGATCTACATTTAGAACCCGGAGCGAGACTCGGATACATATTTTGAATATCCACATAATGGTAATAATCATTTTATTTTACAATATATTGGGGGTTATGTCAAGAATGTAGACGAATATATAACGAACTATTCATTCGTACGGATGAACAAAAAGAAAAAAAAATGGAACTCACGCGAAAGGAACGTGCTTGCATGTATCCGACCCCCTGATACAAACATCTGTATCATGGGGTCGGATACACGACAGTTGCGGAGTTAATACAGACAAAATACACGTCGATTGTAAAATAAATAGAGATTATTATCATTATGTGGATGTACAAAATATGTATCCGAGTCGAGCTTCAGGTTCTAAGGGCAGATCACGACGAGTCGAAGACGAGTCGTGATCTACCCGTAGAACCCGGAGCAGGACTCGGATACATAATTGGACATCCACTTAATGGTAATAATCATTTTATCTTACAATATATTGGGGATAAGTCAAGAATGTAGACGAATATATAACGAACTATTTATTCGTACGGATGAACAAAAAGAAAGAAAAAAGGAACTCACGCGAAAGGAACGTGTTTGTATCCGACCCCCTAATACAAACATCTGTATCAGGGATCGGATACACGACAGTTGCGGAGTTAATACAAACAAAATGCATGTTGATTGTACGATAAATTATGTGAATCAAATTTGGGGGGGGGGGGGGTAAAACAAACATGAGTGCTTTCGTTTTCGAAAAGCGAGTTGTGTACCTTGTTAATATTTATACACCATCATGGGGGCATGTCAGCATCGATTCAAAAAAGCCATTAAATATTTATTTTTCTTTCGATTTCACAGCTTGTGTCGAGTACCTGTGGCAAGAAGCTGTAAATTTTACCGATATGTACTAGCTAGAGATCTTGGCCTATTCGCGAATTGCTCTTGGTTGTTATATTACAAAACAATTATTGTACACACAGAGCATTTTGTCGGTAACGTTTGTAAGCGTTGTCTTACCTTTCCTTAACATCGGCCTCATCGGCAAGTCTCTCTGTAGTAAAATGTTGTTCAGTCCCAGCAAGAATTTCGAACAGACCGGCATCATGTCCGAGTGTCAGACATGCATTCAAAGAGGCATATGCTGGCAAATCTGACAGAAACTCCTTCAGTGGTACCCCGCGAGCTGCATCCATTTTGTTTAATGAGAGACAGTTGAGTGAATGTGTTTAACGATTGCAAATCTTTTTCGGGTCGATATCTAGGACAGAGCCTATGCAGAAAACCTGTTCGTTTGTATTATCTTCAAAATATGAGGAAAAATATATTGCATTGCCATATTTTTGTTTTTCTGCCTTCCTAACATCCAAACAGTTTTTCTCTAAGTTGGCTGGTGGGAATATCTCAGTCTGGTCTACAAGTGGCGGATTCGAGAATGTATTTGGTGGTGGTAGTGACGCAGTCGGGAAGGGGGGGGGGGGGGGAGGGGTGCAGGGAGGCAACTGCCCTTCCAAATTCGGACAAAACAGTGTGAGAAAATTCGGACAAAGCAAGAAGAAAAAAATCGGACAGAGAAAGCAAAAAGATTAACAGATTAATAATGATGGGCATTTGATGGCAATTGGCAAATTAATTGACGGCAAATAGACAAACAAATCCCTGACAAACAGCCTTCTTAAATTTGTCCCCCCCCCCCCTCTCTTAAATTTTTCAGGAGCACAGGAATTAATTCACCGCATTTATATCTCCGATTCAGGAGCACAGGAATTAATTCACCGCATTTATATCTCCGAGTTAACTGTCAAGTTTGGTCGGGTTTGGAAATCAGGAGTCAGCCTGTCTATTCACGATCAAAACAGGAAGGCCGAACACGCTTAATTCGGGCTAGAAGGGCACTCACCGTAAGCAACATTCCGACGTATACTTAAAATTCATTCAAGTTCTGGAAAAGAATCAAATGCAAATTGGTATGTTTGAAAAAGACTGCAAGCCGAACGTAAAATTTCTCACGTTTGTCTGATGGCGTTGCCTGGATGTCGTTATCGCCAGTTGTATCTTGCGATACTATCGTGAGTTCGAATCCGCAGTCCGGTCCGGAACTCACGATAGTTACTCAAGACACAACTGACAATAACGACATCCACGCCACGCCACGCCACGCCACGCCACGCCATCAAACAAAGATGAAGAATTTACTTTAAGTTTACAACTGAATTGCTACCAGAGCCACTGATTTTTACAAATTTTCCGGGGGAGGTGGGGGGTGGGGAGCCTGGACCCCATCAATGGGAGGGGTACCTCCCATACCTACACCTGTCTCAGACCTACGGCCCTCGGGAGATACTCTTAGCATCTCGTTGCTAATTTATTTTTTATGGGAAGGAGGGAGGGAATTCTGGTTTGCCCCCCCCCCCAAATTCTACTTCCCGTACGCCTGAGCAAGAGGTCTACAGGTCCACCCCTAAACCGTACAGTGCCCCCCCCCCCCCTCCCTTCAAAATTAAAGCACCAAAGATCCCCCAATTCACTCTCAGAACATGGAATTTTCAAAATTTTCTCGGGAACCCCCGGCCAACCCCTACCAATGTGAGAGGGATCTAAATGGGAAAATTGAAGAACCAAAGGGCCCCAGATTCGCTCTCAAGGCATTCAATTTTCAAAATTTTCTCCGCGGATCCATTGAACCCTCACCAATTGGAGGAAGTATGGTAGGCATGAGGCGGGGGTGGCCTTCCCATTGGTGGTGGTTCGGGGGAGCCCCCGAACTCCCACCACTGGGAGGGCCTACCCACCCCTACGGCCTTGGTATATGCCTTGAGCATATATCGACCGGGCAACTTATGGCCCTCTCAACAGGAAATCCTAGCTACGTCCCTGGGTGGCGGTTGTAGCGGCGAATTAGGCAGAATCCGTAGGCCTCCACGGGAAAATGTTTGGAACATGGAAATCCATTGCGGTAGTTGCTTTGCACATGACTTGTAGTTTTTTTCAGACAAAATATTCCAGCCGTTTTGTACCGACTCATTCAAATTTATGAAAAATGGGATATCAATTTATAACGCTTTATACAACAGGATCCCCGCGCAGGAACAATTGCTGTCTGCATGGGATAGGGTACTATCCGCGATAACACATGGGCGTAGTGGAAGTCCTTGCGCTATTTCGAATAATAGTAGTAGGTATGAATGAATTATTTGTTATGACGCTGGTAAGACGACATTGGTATTTCTGATACTGGTCTCCAAACATTTGTCCCCACTGGTCCCCGAACATTGGTTCCCAAATAGTGGTCGTCACTGGGCCACTAATACCACCATGTGCCACCTTTCATGCGCAATGTGCACTTGCTCAACGTCACGGATCAGCACTTTCACAACCCCCACAGATCTCTTTTCTTATCAACGAGTGTCCAAGTCTACGGAAGCGTATTCGTGCCAGGTAGTTGAATTTTTTTTTTGAATTTATCTAATAATTATGAGATACCTAAGTCGTAATTATGACTTATTATCTCGTAATTATGACTTAGCTATCTCGTAATTATGACATACTAACTCGTAATTATGACATATTATCTCATAATTATGACTTAATAACACGTAATTATGACTTGGTTATCTCGTAATTATGACTTAGTAATCTCGTAATTATGACATAGCTAAGTCATAATTATGACTTATTATCTCGTAATTATGACTTAATAACACGTAATTATGACTTAGCTATCTCATAATTATGACTTAATAAGTCATAATTATTACATAACTATGTCGTAATTATGACTTAGTTATCTCGTAATTATGACATGGCTATCACGTAATTATGACTTAGTAGGCGGATCAACGGGGTGTGTTCACGCACAGCACGCTTTGTGTCTGTCATGTCGTACTGAAAAATAATTCTGAAGTTTTTGTGTTGGGAAAGCATCTGCTTTCATGTAACCTGTTATGGTAAATGCAACAAACAAATCAGAGAAGGTGGATTGCTTCAATATCACGTTTTTCCACCAGTCGATTATTTTAAATTTCTGAACACAAAGTAAGCGTGCCATAACAACATTTTGGCTCCTATGTCAGTGGGTAGCACTGTTTGACCGAGAGTTGAAATATAAAAGCAGCAAAACAAATCTAAAATCTGCTGTTTTAGGCAAAGCAAACGGAGACCAGGCCACTGGGTGAATGCTTGTGTCTTGCCCCGAAAATTAAAAAGTCGGAATTTTCATATACAGACAACACTAAAACAACAACAAAAACACAATGATAATATGGGCCTGGATATATGTCTGGATGCTCTTTTGGGACAGGGGTTGTCCAAGGTTGGTGCTCCTAACCCCTCCTCCCCCATCCCAGTCGGGGAATTTGGCCATTTCGTCAGGGAGACCATCTCATGTGGCGATCCCGCAGATCTGACGCGCGGGACTATCGGATCACCCTAAAAAGTCGGAAATTTCATAGTGGATTGTTCGTTCAGTTTTGCATTGAATAACACGAAGAATGTTTGGAAAGTGACCTTTAGAAAAATGTTGGACAGAAATGCCTTTATTTCAAGAGGTCACGAAAATAATTCTGTTTCCAAGGAAGAAAATACGTTTTTCATTGCATGGCTTATTTTCAGAATTTTTCACACCGGGCCGAGCTAGGGTCGGCCATATAGGTCTGACGCCCCCCCCCCCCCCCCCTCTTGTCGGGAGTTTTGTGGCGCCACCCCTTTTTGGGAAAATCTAGCAATTTCTTTCCAATTAAAGACGAAAATTAATATTTCAACCAAATTGTCCAAGGTTTTGCGTCCAAACCGCAGTGGTCCTAAAATCTTTCGACGAGACTTGTTCAATCCTAAACGTTTTATACACACTAAAGACTAGCTTGTCCCCTAACCCCAAATCACTGGTAACCACACCATTTGTGAATGAAAAACTGTGTCAAAATCTATAAGAGACTTTTTTGGAAAAAATAGAAGGAACTATTTACAAATTTTATAGTTATGAACATCTAAGAGCTGGGGTCTTTCGTGTAAGATAGTTTTATGGGTGGGGGAAGGCGGAGAATTTAGATTAAACCACAAAAGAGCGACGAGTAACTCTCAAACGTTCAGAGTTACTGACCCTCATGCCCCCCCCCCCCCCCCAAGATGCGAATCCAGAGTTTCTTGAAAGGGGGGTGGGGGGTGGGGGACTAATTATCCTCACGGTATGATTAGCAGCATCACCCTAGACTTGCTGAGGCGCGATGGTGGAGAGTACGAGAGGGGGTATCCTCCTCTCATTTTGGTGGGGTCGGATGGATCTCCCCCGTGAGGAACTTGGGATGAAATATCTTTTCCAAGAATGCAAAGTGGATCAGGGTCAATGTTTCGATCTCTGGAGTCCAATGTTCTCAGCTCCCACCCCACTCCCTCCCATTGCCCCAAACATGTATTTAAAAATTAAGTGAAAATAAAAGGGAGACTCAAACATGTTGTGAAGAGCATTACGAATCGACTCTTGCGACTGTCCACTTGTGCGTGGGTATGTGTGCGTGAGGGTGTGTGTGAACCGATAGGGCGACGGTTCTGACGCGCACCATTCGCGTTCTGTCCTTGAGCAAAACACGTGGGAGCACAGTGGCGCTGTATATTTAGACGCACTGCACGCCGGGTGCGCTTGCTTTCAACTTTTGCTAACCCTGCTTCGGTAGGGGTAGTAAGTTGAACAGCCTGGCAGATTTTCGCCGTTGCTCGATGGTTCTCTTCGGGTACTCCAACTTCGTTCACCCCGAGGCTAGATCTGTCTGAAACAATATGACCCCAGCTATTGACAATCTCTGTAAACCCCAATAAAAAGATAAAGACATCAATAAATGTGTGCGTGTATGACCCTGGGACGCTTGGAAGCTAAGTCATAATTATGAGATAACTAAGTCATAATTATGAGATAACTCAGTCATAATTACGAGATAACTAAGTCATAATTACGAGATAACTAAGTCATAATTACGTGTTATTAAGTCATAATTACGGAACTCCGGGTTAATTCGTTCACCCCTAGATCTGTCCGACACTTTATGACCCTGGTTGTTGATAGTCTCGTTAAAACCGCAAAAAGATAAACGAATCAATAAATGTGTGCGTGTATGACCCTGGCTCGGGTACTCCGGCTTCGTTCGACCCTAGATCTGTCCGACACAATATGACCCTGGTTGTTGATAGTCTCGTTAAAACCCAATAAAAAGATAAATGATTCAATAAATGTGTGCGCCCATGACCCTGGGTTGCTTAGTTGCTAAGTCTTAATTATGAGATAACTAAGTCATAATTACGAGATAACTAAGTCATTATTACGTGTTATTAAGTCATAATTACGAGATAACTAAGTCATAATTACGTGTTCTAAAGTCATAATTACGAGATAGCTAAGTCATAATCACGAGATAACTAAATCATAATTACGTGTTATTAAGTCATGATTACGAGATAGCTAAGTCATAATTATGACATAATAAGTCATAATTACGAGATAGCTAAGTCATAATTATGAGATAACTACGTCATAATTATGAGATAACTAAGTCATAATTATGAGATAAATCAAACTGCATTCCACGTGACACGGACGTACATCCCCATTGGGTAACTAAGTCATAATTATGAGATAAATCCAACTGCATTGCACGTGACACGGAAGTACGCCCCCATTGGCCTTTAGATATACCTGCATCGATACTGTCAGCTCCATTTTGTCCTCGCTGTACTGGTGACCATTCGCGTCAGTTTGTCAAAAATGTCAAAAAGCCTAGATTTCATGGCTATCGTGTGGGTTTTACTTTATTCCTTTGACGCACACTGATAGTTGTAAACCTTGCCAAAGGTACACGACATTGGATTTAGAATTTAGAATTCATTGAAGCAATAAACACTTACTTGAGGCAGATTGCCAATTTTACAACAGCATTATTATGGAAACAATATAAAACGAAATGAATGAAATAATAATTTCTGTCAATTTGTGTTTTCGAATTTAGTCTTTTTTTCTGACTGGAGAAAGAATTCAACTCTCCGAGCCAAATTTGCAGAGGGAAATTGTTTCTGTAATATCTTCAGTGTTTACGCGGTCGAAAAGTTTTATGTCCTGAGTGGAAATTCGGTACCGTGTTTTAACATAGCTCCGGCTATGGGTTCGTACTCGTCAGGAGCCCAGAGACAACTTGTCTAAACACCCAGAAATCGGCGCGTATATCCACTAGATTTCCGATGCCAAACCTGATTACGTGACTACCAGTCAGCAGTCAGCAAATAGTTACGGAAAGCCCCCGTGACGTGGCAGTCGCCATTGTTAGGAACTTGTACTGCCATGCAGACAGTCTGCATGCAATCTATGAAGTGTGTGTTCCACAAACACGTTCCGCCGGGGTTCTGTTAACCGGGGGAATTGTGTGGAAGAATTTACAATTCTGCAACTTCAGCATCATGTGATGCCCGTGGGTGTTCTGAGAGTGTGATTTATGGGTTGATGACAGCTATGACAGTTCAAATATTACCAATTCGGAGATTTCCGCCCGTGATATTTAACAAATAAAACTCGACTACCCATTCAAACTAATAGAAAACTATCCCTTTACTCATGGAAGAGCTATAGGTCGTCTTTCGATCTTGATTAACCTATGACCAGGCTAAAATCTGGAGTCTGAAAACAATGGGTTAACTCAGATACTTCGAGGAAAGCATATTTATAAATTAATGATTTGATGGATTAACGCATTAAGATGTTTTCAACTCTTACAATCCATCACAATGCCTACTTGATTAATACAAGAGTCTACATGTTATTTTAACAGCTACTAAAGTTGATTGTTTTATTTTAATAATGCTACTTGGAAATTGTGCATATAAAAGCATGTTAACTCTGTAAATCTGGTAATTCGGATAACCGATAGCAAGAACGTTGGACGGAGAGTTTGGTGACCGCTCCCGTCAACAATTATATTACCTGTACGCTGCTGTCCAGTTAATAAATTTGTTACATAGTGTAAAGACTTTTAGTCTCAGTAGTTTGTGGAGTGAGATCCCCGGTACGAAACAACTTCGCGACCAGTTCCTCCGGCCATAATTTTGTGGAGAATCCGGGCATATGGTGACTTTTTAGCTCATCTTGAGATATCGGAAGGATAAGACTTGTTCGGTTCGGTTTTTCGGTGTACCCATGATAGCGATATCGGTTCGGTTTTTCGGTATATTGCCCATCTCTACCTAGAAGCGACGCGAATTACTCAATATGTTGAGATCGATATCATTGTGTGCTTCCAGCGTTTGAATGTTTTGGTTGCTATAAAACATAAACCATGTTTTAATCTCAATTAAAACATCGCAACGCATATAAGAAAACGCCCGTGAAAACTGATATTTCCTCGCAGTCACGAGAGAGATAATTTTGGAATCTACTCAAAAACCGTAGGTATCCTCTTCTTACTCACAACCAACTGAGAGTCCATATTCAAGCATTATCCCATTGAATGAACCCTGGTGGTTTCTTCCATGTCAGTTCAATGGCGGCAATTGGAAGAGTCCATATTTATTATTTGGGGTAGACCAATTAATATTTTCAACGTGCGAGGGCTGTACGTTGAAAATATTGATTGGTCTTCCCCATACATTCACTTAGCAGCTATCCTACTCAATGAAATCATGATATAACATGTTCCTGGGGGGAAAACGACCCGTCGGGTTCAAAGGGTTACGAATTATAGCTAAGTCAAAGTCTTTGTGCTCTGAAAAAAACAGCTGCATCTTTTCTCACCAAATTTTATACAGTTATGGTGTTTTGTAAGATACACTTACCTAATGATTTTGAACTCAAAAGGTTAACATTACAAAAGTAATTAACCCTTTACCTAACGTGAAAAGCAGACGACACTTGCAAAAAAAATTCTTGAATAACTAATTTTTTTCATTTTTTGTCTCAAAAACATAGGTTATGACCCCTCGTTGGAACGAGCTCGACGAGCTCGTTCCAACGAGGGGTCATAACCTATGTTTTTGAGACAAAAAATGAAAAAAATAGTGAAAATTAATTGGCGATTTTTGAGAATAGCGCTGGCCGGTTTTGGCCGTTACGTTGGGTAAAGGGTTAAAATACATTTCTGGGTTTAGCCACTTACCTATTTCAGTTAGAGTCAATCACCTTTTTATGTTATAAAGTGACATCGGAGTTGAACGTCAAAGGTCAAGATTACATAATTACAAAATTTGTGGGTGTGTATCGCCTCACGGTTTAGACATACGGCGTCTGAATCTTTTCTCCCCAAACTTTTGTGCAGATACCAGGGTTGGTACTTTGTACGAGCTGAAGACCTATTGCCTTTAGAATTCAAAGATCAAGGCCACAAATTCATTAAAATACATTTTCGGCCCTTGCCGCTTACCTGTTTCGATTAGTCATCCAATTTTATATCATATAGGGGACCTTGTGGGTGTTCTCCTTTGTAGTTCAAAGGTCACAGGTAAAGGCTAAGGTCGCGATGGTTAAAATTTTCAGTTTATGCACTTAACTGCGTGGGCATGCATCTGAGTCTAGTTACCTCTAGTGTAATCCTTCTCTTATTTGTTATTGTCGTATTGTAAAAAACAATAAATCGTTGTCCACTATAAATAGACAGAAGTTAAATTCAAGTAAATGTGTAGTGCGCGGACCATTGCGTCCTATATTTGATGGTCCATTAACTATACCACTTATCCAAATATTTATTTATTGGTGTTTAATGTTACATGTTTCTGCACAGTGGCTAACCGCAACATGAATATAAAGACAAGTCCAGCCAATCGTTTATATCCATGTTGCCAATTTTTGATGACTTCTCCCAGGCGCAGGTTACCAGGTCTTATTTTACTAGTAAAACAGAGCTTGTTTACCACAGTAAGCAAGCACTGCGTCATTGTACGGGGTTCCTATCGGGAACTTATCTACGTATGGTGGTATCTATTCCAGGGCGACTATTGGTATATACCTGTACAAATTGGGCGAAAGAGCGTTTCGTTCGCCTCAAAAAAGTACATGGAAATGACCCAAATTGCAATTTTTTTCCCTGCACTTGAATTCATTCAAAGAATGATGTTCTTATACCTTTAAGATGATTCGGGGTGGTGAATATAGTATTTTAAACATGCTTTGGAGAGAATGTGGGGTATAGACAAGCTCAGGAGAGTCAAAATGTTCTCAGTAAAGATTCGCAAATTCGACAATTGAAGTGGGCATTAGAAACATTAACATACACTGATCAAATATGAATAATCTGCAATTGAGTTTTGTTATGAACACTTTTGTTTCAATTCAACCAAACTGACTCATCGTCCCCTGAGTTCCAATGTGTTCTATGTGCCTACTGGCACATAGAACACATTGGAACTGAAGGGACGTCATGTAGAATTACCCTACGGAAATCAGCTATTAATATACTTGAACAAAAAATGTCTTTGCTATATAGTCTTTAGAACTATGTTTGCCGGGTCAAATGGCATAACCAAGTTTAGCGAGGACCGCCCAACAAGTAAAATTGAAATATCCTAGACTGGTGAACATAAGATTAAGTTCTGCATATGTCAGATATGTCATGATTCAAACTGATCGCTTTATTTTACATTTTATTTGACATTCTCCACTGCATCACTGATTTGAATCCTCACTCAGATCCAGGTATCACAACCCACATGTAGTGATGTCAGCATTGCCTCGGAAATAAGATACATTAATTTTGAGCATCAAATTATATCATGTAACAAAGTTATATGGTGCTAATAAAGAATTGCAGGGTGTAGAATGTGTGTCATAAAATATTTCACCTTAACACAATTTATATGACAAATCTCTGTTTTGATAACTTTGTTAAATCATTTTACATGAATTTATAACATGAGGTTGAATTTCAATTTAGAATTACTTCCCTTGTATTAGTTTATGCAGAACAAACGAAAATTTGGGAATGAACAATGGCACAGAAAACGGACCATTGATAACTGGCCAGGTTTCAGCAGTGTTTTGAGCTTTGGAATGAAATATGGGGGGTGGGTCCCCTCGGAAGGGGTGGAAAGAATTTACAGGTTTGGGGTGGTGGGTCCCCAGTTGGATACAAACTTTTTAGACCATGTGTCTGCAATTTTTTTCCAGACCACCCCCCCCGGTTGCATTGTGGGAAAAAATTTCAAATTTTACATTTCGACATCACAGTGCAGCTCGGGTTAGTAATGACGATACGATTTAGTGTTTTTTCATTGTTCTTTGGTTCTGACGCTGACGTGGAGTGATGTAGGACACTGTTGGAAAGGGCCAGCGGATCCCTTTCCAACAGCGTATTACATGACAGCAGGTGATCCACACAATGAAATAATTCCTCGAAATAAGCAGCGTTACTTATTAGATATGTTTTTTCTTTCCCAGAATTGCCCATGATCAAGCCCGACAGATATGACTTCAAACTCGACTCATATGACGTCAATCTCTGCCGATATGAACTAGAGTTGTCACCTCGGCCTTTGGTCTCTCACTGCACAGTAAATATACTAATGTTTATGCTTTGCCTTTCTCCTTCTAAAACAATAGAAACTGGATCTGACCACCAGTCTGGGGCGGAAGTCATCTAGAATGAGCAACATGGGTATAATTGATTTAGACGCTAATGTGGTGTGATGTAAAACGCTATTGGGCAGGACTCTCGGAGCCCTTTCCAACAGTGTGTTACATCGCAGCACATGATCGACTCACTGAAATAATTCCACGAAATTAGCTGTCTTTCCCAGAATTGCCTATTATCAAGCTCGGCAAATATGACTTCAAACTCGGCTTAAATGAAGCCAATCTCAGCCGATATGAACCAAGCTAGAGTTGCCCCCCCCCCCCCCCCCCCCCCGTGGTGCGTTAGTAGGGGCAGATTCTTTGTTGCTCACCCCGACCTTTGTTCTACCACTGAATGATAAACATACCAATGTTTATGCTTCGCTGTTCTCTTTCTAAAAATGGAAACTAGAGCTGGCCACTAGAGGTGGCTAATCCCCCCCCCCCCCCCGAAAAAACGATCTGATACAGCAGCGAGAGCAGAAACCAGAAATATTTGTAAGTTAAAGGTCAATTTGACCTCGGCCTTCAGCACAATGACCCTAAAATAAATAGGACCCTTCCTCTCATCATACCCAACCCACGTGTTAAGTTTGAATGGAACCTTAATCAGGGAGTGGAACCAGGAAAATTTGTCAGGTAAAAGTCACTGTCAGACTGTGATCTTGACCTTTGGTGCAAGGACCACACAATCCATAAAGTTTTTTCTTTCGTTATATTTAACCTATATACCAAGTTTGGTTTAACTCGCTCACCAGAACTTTAGAGAACGGAAACTAGACAAATTTGTAAGTGAAAGGTCACTGTGGCCTTGACCATTGGCGCAATGATTCCATAGTGATATTGTAGAGCTCATCCTCTCAATATACACAATCCACATGTCAAGTTTGGCTTCAATCGGACAAGTGAACCTTCAGAGAGCTAATCTAGGGAAATTTGTATGTCAAAAGTCACTGTGACCTTATCTTTTGCGCAATGACTCCCCAAGTAAATTCTTCCTTTTATCATACTCAACCCATATGTCAAGTTTGGTTTCGATTGGCCAAGTGAAACTTCTATTAGAGAGCGGAAACAAACACCGTCTACAGACGTATGTGCGTACGTACTGACATACGGAACAGCAACGCCACGGCTATATCCTACCGCTTTTTTCAGGCGTTTGCGTGAATAAAAATGAATTACATTAAATAAAAGTTGCCTGAAAATAGTCATGGTAATTCCCTTTTCATGTGTGAGTTTGTAATTTACACAGGCCAGCTAGTAACAAGGTAAAATATGGATTTCAGTTCATTCACTTTGCTTTTGTATTTTTTTTTTTTTTTTATTATTATTTTTTGTGTGTGGCATGTCGCAAAGAAGCCGCCATTGTTCAGAGATTCAACAATTTTCAAGCCACAACATTACAACTGCATAAATAGTTTTTCGGGCCCTTTGAAAATAATTGTTTTCGGGGTTCTCTTACTAGCGCGTCGGGTACGAACATAACCGTTTTTCCTGACTACCTTGCTTCTGTGGTTGTGAGTTCAAGCCCCGGCAGAATCTGTGACCAAAATCCGTTTTTCATTAAAAAAGACAAAACGCTGTTCGTGTGGGTTTGTGTAATTACTTGAACAAACTATAGGAAACTCCAAACTGATCTGTTACGAGCATTAAGGTGCCATATGAGTAATGGGAAATTTAGCATGACAATTGGTGACATGTTATTTTAGATGGTGTAAAATATCTAAAAAGTATGTCATAATTTATCATTCTTTGATGCTAAAAACTACGAAGCATTGTTCATAAATGCGGATGGGCAGGAAAAATATGACAAATTATTATTTTGTTTACACTTTTGACGACATCGAAAATAACCTATCACCTATTTTCAAGCTAACTTGCCATTCATTATGTAGCACTTTAATTATTCATTCGTTTTACAGCAGCTGTCAATGTCGAGTGTGAAGTTGTTTTAGAATATAGAAAGCCGCCGAGTTGTCACAGCAATTAGACTGCACTTAGTTTCCCGGTGGCTAAATTGATAAAAGCGTGGTTTATGGAGACGAAGTTCAAGGTTTCCAACCCCAGTTGCCTCTTTCAACATTCTGAACAACTTAATATTCGTTAAAGTAGAATAAATACACTTCCTTTTCTTGTTCGGGCTTCCCCGTTTTATAATCGAGTTTGTGAATTACGAATATCCTTGCAATCGTAAAATATTTGAGTGAAACTCACGATGTTTGCGAATGTGCAATAGTAACTTGAACTGGCACGTTGTGTCAAGCTCAGTATCGCATCGTGGTTTCCAAACCAAACGCCATGGGCAGGTGTATGTTATATGATGAATACGTCGTGCTTATATATCGATATACACAACACATTCATTGTCAGGTTGAACAATGAGAGCTCAGTTCAATATCAATAAACGGAGACAGAAAATCGAAACATTTTCTGTGACTGTGTTGAGGTATTAATTTGAGGTTTCATTGTGCAAAAGTCCAACAAACTGCTTTCAATGACTGTTGCAACTAATTGCATCGTCCCTTGTATGCAACAAGACACCATGTACGATGCAAAAGCATCGCAGATGGTGAGTGCGCTCATCGGGCTAATAATGAAGACACATTTTCAGTGAGCGGTTAGCCTTGTCCTACTAGCTTAATTGATATGGGCGTATGTTCACTTTGTTGTTATATTCAATACATCTTGTGGTCGTGGGTTCAAACCCCCAAAATCCCATTTGAGAGGAATACTTTTAATCGGGGGCAAAGTTGCAAAGTTGTCTCTCGTTTCAAAACTCCATTCGTTTAAGAATGTTTGAGATAATTACAGAACAGGCGCGGATTCAGCTGTGTCAAATAATGATACTCCCTGTTTATTCAACATTGGCTCTATTCAGTGGAGTTGAATTTGCCAAGTTCTGAATTGGAAAAATCTCATAGTAATAATAATAATAATAACTCTTTGGCCAGCCGCTGATTTGTCGCGGTCCTCATAAGAGAAGGCCATCATTCCCCCTGCACCCCACCCCCTCTTCCCCTCCTCTCCTCCCAGCATTCAGATATAAACTGCTTAATAGTGTCCCTCACTTCCTCTTTTTCAATTTCTTCAATAAGCATTCCTACCCTCTCCCTCGTGTCCCCCTTCAGCCATCTATCCTTTGTTTCTTCACCCCACTTCTGCATTATTCTTCCAGTAAATTTTATTCTATGAGGTATACACTGTGGGCATTCCAAGAGAAAATGTTCCAGGGTCTCCACTACTCCAGAGTGGCACATTCGGCATCCCTTTTCCCCATCTCTCCCAATTTTTCCCCGAAGCTCCAGTGATCTTGATCTCAGTTTGAACAGCAGCGACCCTCCAAAGGTGCCATCTAGGTACTTCTCAAAAGCTGGCTTTTCTTTATATTGTAACCCCTGCAGTGATCGTTTCACGCTAACCCCTGCTCGCCAGTTTCGATTGAAATCTTCCATGACTCTCTCTTTGACAAACCTTTTGCCTTCTTTCATTCCTACTTCTATGTTTGTGACCTCTATAGAGTAATTGTCCATTAGTTCCCTCACATGTTTTGACCACCCCGTTTCTATATTAGAATTCCAAATGGTATCGAGCATCAATTTGCACCACCGGTTGTCAGGCAGGTTTCTCAAGTAGTTAAAGTAACACAGTTTTCCCAAATCTACCCTGTCCTTGATTTTCATCCACCCAAGCTCCCCCCTTACTGCTTCCAAAGCTGCAGCATTACTCGACCCTGTTATCCCTCTGCCGGCATCATTCTGAGTACTTTCCAACTTCTTAATAACGGTTTGGTTTAATGGAATCACGTCCGTGCCATACGTTATACTTGGTAAACCCACCCTCTCCCACAGTGTTTTCCCCACAAAGACCTTGTTGAAACTATTTTTCCCTAAAAGTTTTAGTTGGTTCAGAATTCTTTTCCCCTTCAGAATCAGTTTGGCTGAGTAATTTCTGTACACCCCTCTTCCCGTTATATTTATGTTTACCCCTAGATACTCATACTCTCCCGTTTCTCCTACAGTGATTTGTTTGCTTTCCCCTTCGGGGATTGAGAACTCCCCCACTCTCCATCTCTTTGTCATATCTACCTTGCGTCCAACGGATATTACCTTGCTTTTATTTTCATTTAGTTCGAGCCGCCAAGTGTTCCCATATCTACCAACAATTTCCAGCAGTTTCTCTAGCCCCTGTTCAGTTCTAGACATTAACACCATGTCGTCCGCAAAGAATAAGCCTGGTATCTGTATGTCTCCAACATTTACCCCCTCCGCACTCTGAATTAGTTCGTCCCCTAAATCTTTAACATACAATGCAAACAAAATCGGTGAAAAGATACACCCCTGCTTGAGGCCTATATCCATAGGGACTCGTTTTGTAGTGATACTCCCTAGACTGAGTTGGCTTTGCACATCTGTATACAGTGCTTTCATGATTCCCACGAAGTCACCCCCCAGTCCGATGCCCTCGAGCTTTCGCCACATACCTTCCCTCCACACTCGGTCGTACGCTTTTTTCACATCTAGAAATGCCAGAAACATCTTTTTCTTTTCAGCCTTTGTTGATTCTATCAGTTGGGTGAGTGTAAATAGGTGATCAGTGACTCTTCGTCCTTTCCTGAAACCATTTTGATTTTCTCCTAAAACCCGCCAGAACCGCACAGAACCGCTCAGAACTCCCTTCTGAATTACATTTGCGCAGTATTTTACGATGCAGTATGTTTATTTTATGTAATCAACCTTGCAGGAAAGAAGAACAGAAGTAAATTAATTCTTATAGTCGCTTTTGTCTAGGCGGTTCTGGGGGGTTCTGGTATTTAATATTTTTCTCCTAAATACCAGAACCCCCCAGAACCTCTCAGATTTTCTCCAAACAACCTCCTCGAAGTTACATTTACACATTGTTTTCGAAGAAAAGATTCCATTTCCAGACTGTTTTAGAGTTTTGTGGAAAACTAAAGCACGATTTATTCTCAAATTCGCTCTCATTTCAGATGAACATTTAAAATTTAGTCAAGGGAGTTAACTCGGAATTTTGCATTCACTGATTGATTTGGCTAATCGAACTCGAGCCCTACATCATTGCTCGAGTATCGAAAATCTTCAACTTGTTAATACTTCATAGAAAACGAAATGCATCCAGTAGGCTAAATTAGGTCTGGATCTCGCTGAAGACTCGGACCAGACCTAATCACTGAACTCATTCTGTAAATTTCTAGCACTCAACCAGTTAAAAAGTAGCATGGCATTGTACCTAAACACCATGGTATATCGGAAATACCCTGGAATATCATGGTATTTGGGGCACACACATGAAAGTCGCTGGAAAAATGAATGTTAAATACAATCAAATTAAATGAAACTAATTTTGACTAATTTCTGTCCAAGGCTGTTTCCTTTGACCTTGTTTTTTTTTATAATAATTCGGTGTAATTGGGTAGTAAACGGGTGTAATTGGGTGATCGGATTTATTAGGCAGAATTGGGTAAATCGAAGCGCCATTACAAGACCACCACATCAAGCAAAATGTTGATCGCAAGTTGCACTCAACTTGCAATCAACATTTTGCTTGGTGAGGTGATCACTTAAGGGCGCGTTGTGTTTATATTTAAATGCACAGGTTTCTTGCAAGATGTGTTTGTATTTGTACGGGTTTCTTTTTTCATAACTTTCTTGTTATTTTGTATAATATTATATATTTTTGTATATACCTTGTGCCAGTCTTGAGACGAATAAAAAAAAAGAAAAAGTTTTGGACTTCATGCAGAAATACCAGAAACAAATTGGCAATGAGATTGCCGTGGGTCAATCACAGAAATGGCCCGATTGTGATCAGCCAGGGCCAAGCAAATGCTGACACAGGTATGAATTGGTGAATAAATTAAATTTCATTTTCCTATTGAAAGTTAAAAGAAACTGGAAATGGAATATTTTCTCCGAGAGCAGCGTGCAAATGTCATTTAGAGGGTGGTTCTTTGGAATTCTGTGCGGTTCTGGTATTTAGGAGAAAAATACTAAATACCAGAACCACCTAGACAAAGGCGACTATAAGAATGAATTTACTTCTTCTGTTCTTCTTTCCTGTAAGGATTATTACATAAAATAAAGATATTTCATTGTAAAACACTGCGCAAATGTAATTTAGAGAGGGGGGGTCTGTGCGGTTCTGGTGGGTTCTGGTATTTAGGAGGACCCTTTTGAGACGAATCGTAGTTTGGTGTCCCCATGCTAGTTGTTGTGCCAACATAAATAACAAGAATAAACGCGCCTGCGAGCAGCGAGTTTTGGGGTTATGAAACTTCAAATTGGCAGTTAGCTCCCTTGCACCATAAAAGGTGTCAGTTGATTACGATGAAGTGACCATAGAAACAAAGTAACGTTCTTAAAACGGCAAGCACTTTTGACAAGAAAAACGATATGAGATTCTTATATTTTTCAGTTTTCGCCTCCAAAACATACATTATAACTCATCATTGAAACGAGCTCGAAGAGCTCGTTCCAATGAGGGTTTTATAATCTATGTTTTGGACGCAGAAAATACAAGTTTTAATTATTCGAGAATTTCTTTTGGCGGGCGGAATTGGTTAAAGGAAAATAAAACAACCGTTTACGTAGTTTTTTCTCCACTCATAAAACCAGACCCAAATATTAATTCTTGAAAAGTTACATTTCAGAGCTGTTCGAGACTTAAAATTGGTACTGGTATTATCGGGCTCGAAAAATGATAGTTTTGCCATCCAACTCATTTTGGTTCTAACTGTACCCATTTTGCTTTTCATGTTCACTTGTTTCCCGTTTAACAAAAACTTGTTATTAAATCAGTTCGGCGCTACAGTCTACACACACATTATCAGCATTCAAATTGTGTTATCTTTCCATTCTTGCTTCCAAAACACAACTTACAAGTTATGTTTCGGAAGCAAAAAATGAAAAAAATTTATCAGTGTAGTTAAAAATAATTATTATATATTTTAATTTCCGATTGTGTCATCTTTCGTTAGTGTTAGGCAAAATGTTAAAAGTATATGTTGAACAGTGTAAAAGATTCTTGTCAAACAGCCTTTATTGATAAAACCAGATCCTCACAACATTTTGAAAAGATTTTAAAAAGCTAACGTTGACGCGATATGATTTGATTTTCCTGTAATTTATTTCGATATAAACTCTACACGTACGTGCATAAGCACGTACGTGTGCTGTTTATATCGAAATAAGATTTGTAAAAAACAGTTTAATAATAGCTTTAACCTTAAAAGGAGAATAAGACTTAGCCCAAACTAGAAGCATATGTTTAAAAATATTATTTTGTGTAAGAGTCATGTAAAAGTTTGATAATTTTCATCATAATTTGATAAAATCTGGTGTGAATCAATGGCGAGATTTTTATGTGTACCCATACTATGTATGGTACTCATAATGCCGGCATCCGGGGTGACCATCCGTCGTTCGTCCATCCTTTGTCCGTCCGTCTGTCCCGTCCGTCCGTCCGTCTGTCCGTCCGTCTGTCTGTCCGTCCGGCGTCCGTATCCATTTCTGTATAGTTTTTGGTGTGAATCGGATGATTTGATCCCGAGATATTAACCCTTTATCCTTCAAATTGAAAATTCCTCCAATCCCTTTGGCATTCGATAACTTGAAAAATATTGCTTGGATTATCAAGTTACTTTATATTTGTGTTCAGGTTGCTCATGTGCCGAGCTGTATAGTTTTTGGTGTAAATCTGATGATTTGATCCCGAGATATTAACCTTTTATCCTTCAAATTGAAAATTCCTCCAATCCCTTTGGAATTCGATAACTTGAAAAATATTACTTGGATTGTCAAGTTACTTTATATTTGTGTTCAGGTTACTGATGTGCCGAGCTGTATAGTTTTTGGTGTAAATCTGTTATTTTGAGCCCGAGATATTAACCCTTTATCCTTCAAATTGAAAATTCCTCCAATCCCTTTGGCATTCGATAACTTGAAAAATATTGCTTGGATTGTCAAGTTACTTTATATTTGTGATATTTGTGTTCAGGTTACTGATGTGCCGAGCTGTATAGTTTTTGGTGTAAATCTGATAATTTAATCCTGAGATATTAACCCTTTATCCTTCAAATTGAAAATTCCTCCAATCCCTTTGGCATTCGATAACTTGAAAAATATTGCTTGGATTGTCAAGTTACTTTATATTTGTGTTCAGGTTACCGATGTGCCGAGCTGTATAGTTTTTGGTGTGAATCGGATAATTTGATCCAGAGATATTAACCCTTTATCCTTCAAATTGAAAATTCCTCCAATCCCTTTGGCATTCGATAACTTGAAAAATATTGCTTGGATTGTCAAGTTACTATATATTTGTGTTCAGGTTACTGATGTGCCGAGCTGTATAGTTTTTGGTGTGAATTGGATAATTTGATCCAGAGATATTAACCCTTTATCCTTCAAATTGAAAATTCCTCCAATCCCTTTGGCATTCGATAACTTGAAAAATATTGCTTGGATTATCAAGTTACTTTATATTTGTGTTCAGGTTACTGATGTGCTGAGCTGTATGGTTTTTGGTGTGAATCTGTTATTTTGATCCTGAGATATTAACCCTTTATCGTTCAAATTGAAAATTTCTCCAATCCCTTTGGCATTCGATAACTTGAAAAATATTGCTTGGATTGTCAAGTTACTTTATATTTGTGTTCAGGTTACTGATGTGCCGAGCTGTATAGTTTTTCGTGTAAATCTGATAATTTAATCCTGAGATATTAACCCTTTATTATGCAAATTGAAAATTCCTCCAATCCCTTTGGCATTCGATAACTTAAAAAATATTGCTTGGATTATCAAGTTACTTTATATTTGTGTTCAGGTTACTGATGTGCCGAGCTGTATAGTTTTTGGTGTGAATCTGTTATTTTGATCCTGAGATATTAACCGTTTATCGTTCAAATTGAAAATTTCTCCAATCCCCTTGGCATTAGATAACTTGAAAAATATTGCTTGGATTGTCAAGTTACTTTATATTTGTGTTCAGGTTACTGATGTGCCGAGCTGTATAGTTTTTCGTGTAAATCTCATAATTTAATCCGGAGATATTAACCCTTTATCCTTCAAATTAAAAATTTCTCCAATCCCTTTGGCATTCGATAACTTGAAAAATATTGCTTGGATTGTCAAGTTACTTTATATTTGGGTTCAGGTTTCTGATGTGCCGAACTATATAGTTTTTGGTGTAAATCGGATAATTTTATCCTGAGATATTAACCCTTTATCCTTCAAATTGAAAATTCCATCAATCCCTTTGGCATTCGATAACTTGAAAAATATTGCTTGGATTGTCTAGTTACTTTATATTTGTGTTCAGGTTGCTCATGTGCCGAACTGTATAGTTTTTGGTGTAAATCTGATGATTTGATCCCGAGATATTAACCCTTTATCCTTCAAATTGAAAATTCCTCCAATCCCTTTGGAATTCGATAACTTGAAAAATATTACTTGGATTGTCAAGTTACTTTATATTTGTGTTCAGGTTACTGATGTGCCGAGCTGTATAGTTTTTGGTGTAAATCTGTTATTTTGAGCCCGAGATATTAACCCTTTATCCTTCAAATTGAAAATTCCTCCAATCCCTTTGGCATTCGATAACTTGAAAAATATTGCTTGGATTGTCAAGTTACTTTATATTTGTGATATTTGTGTTCAGGTTACTGATGTGCCGAGCTGTATAGTTTTTGGTGTAAATCTGATAATTTAATCCTGAGATATTAACCCTTTATCCTTCAAATTGAAAATTCCTCCAATCCCTTTGGAATTCGATAACTTGAAAAATATTACTTGGATTGTCAAGTTACTTTATATTTGTGTTCAGGTTACTGATGTGCCGAGCTGTATAGTTTTTGGTGTAAATCTGTTATTTTAATCCTGAGATATTAACCCTTTATCCTTCAAATTGAAAATTCCTCCAATCCCTTTGGCATTCGATAACTTGAAAAATATTGCTTGGATTGTCAAGTTACTTTATATTTGTGTTCAGGTTACTGATGTACCGAGCTGTATAGTTTTTGGTGTACATCTGTTATTTTAATCCTGAGATATTAACCCTTTATCCTTCAAATTGAAAATTCCCCCAATCCCTTTAACATTTGATAACTTGAAAAATATTGCTTGGATTGTCAAGTTACATTATAATTGTGTTCAGGTTACTGATGTGCTGAGCTGTATAGTTTTTGTTGTTAATCTGATAATTTGATCCGGAGATATTAACCCTTTATCCTTCAAATTGAAAATCCCCCCAATCCCTTTGGCATGAGATAACTCAAAAAATATCAATTCGATTGTCATGTTACTTTATATATTTATTGAAGTTACTGATTTGCTGTGTTGTATAGTTGTTTATGTAAATTTGATAATTTGATCCGGAGATATTAACCCTTTATCCATTAAATTAGACACTCCTCCAATCCATTTCTATATGTACCCATCCCTTGTATGGTGTACATAATGTTGGCGTCCGTGGTGGCCCTCCGTCATACAGCTTTCTACTAGTTCCGCGTATGGGTACACATCTGACGATTTCATCGGCCTATTTTTCCTCAATCAGTTTGCCCCCCCCCCCCCCCCCCTTCAAATATCATTCAAATAAGGTGTCGATCATGGAGTAGATCTCATGGTTGCTGAGAAGTGTTCACTCAACCATCATCCAGGCTGACGACAAAGTGATAACATCCACACTCAAAGATATAAACTCCAGAATGACGGACATCAAGAAATTCCGGAAACAAGACGGGGAGCAGACGGAATCAGTTTGCTTCAGATTTGACGATTTCGATGGTTGTTCATTAAAACTTCAAAATTTTGGATTGGCGGGCAAAAGTAAGAAATTGGGCTGAAACTAGCCCAATCGCCTGCCGTTTTTGACTCCACATTAAGTAGAAGTTCCAAATTATTTTTATTAGAGGTGGAAATAGTTCAGCGGTAGAGCGTTGGGCTGGAGATCTCGAGGTCCCGAGATCGAATCTCGGAGGAAGCTCTTTTCTGATCAAGAATTTTCGAAAAGGTCGGCAGAAAAAAAATGTTTAACTCTTATTCTGGGGGAGTTGTCACTGACATTTTGATGCATTCACAGGGTCACTCTTGTGGTTCGGTTGTGTATCATATTTTTTTTTTTTTTGGTGGTTTTTATATGTTTATTAGGTTTTATGTTGTTTAGCCCCGAGTGGGATTCGAACCCACAACCTTATGATTTACGCATCGCGCCCTTTTTTTTCTTTTTTTTTCATTATATTTAAAAGCAGTTCTATAATAAAACTTTGTACAAAATATTTACCATATATATAATAAATATATGATCCGCACTGACAATTGATCATCTCTCCCTCACAGATTCACACACTGGCACATGTTCCCAACCCCCTGAAAGTTGGGCTGACGTGTAAACCCAACAATCATCAGAACCCTCCCAATATAAAAACTGCAACGTGATAATAATAAAATACTGTAAAGATGAAAAATAAGAAGATTCATAGAAATTCTCGAACCATAAATGAAGAATCACGAATGGAACATCAATACTCTGAAATTTAAAACATTGGTGCATTATATCGCAGCATTTCAGCAACACCTGTCTAATGACTGGGTGTAGACTGAACCCAACCCCAAAAATTTCCGTATGGCATTTCAGTTACACCGTTTAAAGACTGTTGTAGCTGATAGAAACCAATCCCTAGTAAATCCCACTGAATTTCAGCATCACCCATCTAAAGAATGAGTGTAAATTGAATCACACCAAAGCCAATTAAGTTATAACTAAAAGCATATGAAACCAAAAAATTACATAATTATTCAAACAAAAACTGTATATTTTCAAGTGTTATTTCTAAATGTAACAATCATTTATTATCATATTAGAAAAGACTAGTATAAAGTATATTTAAGCAATTAACAGGGTATAGCGTTTGAATTTCGAAAAAAAAAACCCAAATTATTTTCTGTGACTCTAGAATAGGTGCCAAAATATACTAGGGTGTTTGACTAATGTCATTTTGTTAATTTGAGAGTAAAGACAGGGAGGTTTTGCTTCAAACTGACGCCAACCGCCAGGGGGACAGAAACTGGGCTAATATCAGTTTTGACTCGAGTAGATTCTCCGGTTGATTCTATACTCCGTGGTAAAGAGTTGTTACCTCCCTTTGAATATGAACTCGATCACGAACATCATGGTGAAAGCTTCTCAGAAACAAATTAAAAATGAATAAATAAAGGGTATACTCAAAATTATGTGAAATAAAAAAGTTAGAATGTTAATTACCTTAAAGAAATTAGGCCTTGTACAGAGAGGATAAACTAAACTCAAAAGTCAAACCTCTATCTCTCAACACAAAATTACGAAATACCGGGAACAAGGAAGTGATTGATAACATTGAAGAATGGCAAGTGTAAAATATTGAAAATAGTGAAAGTATTATGTATCATTTCTGTTCTACTCACGAAATAGGAAATATTATGTGCAAATACTAACTATTATAAGTAGAACAGAACCCCCCCCCCCCCCCCAAAAAAAAAAAAAAAACAAAAAAACAAAACAAAACATAAACCCAAAACAACTGAAATTGTTCAAACAAAAACAACCATTTATATTCTAATTTACTGAAAGACATAACATCCTCATATATGGGTTTATCTTTATGCACATACAAGGAACTAATTATTTATAATTGAACTCCCCACACAATTATTAATTCTTTACCCAAGTGTATTTAAAAATATCTTCTATCAAATCCAGGGTTGATTAAAAACAAATCCTACCATTTTGGTAAGACTGTAATGTTGTGTATATCCAGACAATATAAAAGTTCAGGCAAGGCAAACCTATCAAATATGCACTGTTTCTAAGTCTCTTTGCTTTCCCTAGAGCCATAACAATGGCAAAATTGACAACCAAAGGAGAATTTACAAACTGAGAAAATGCTGATAACAAAAATTATGATTATAGCCACTAGTACACCAGGTACAGTAATCTGACCCCCCCCCCCCCCTTTCCTTACACCCATCTTTGGTTTTTAACACTACCAAAAGCACAATACCATAACTGAGTTTAATGCTACTTTAAGCATATATGGCTATATAAAACCAGTATTACAAGAGTAAAGCTAATTCTAAATCATCATTTATGCCTGTGTAGCCCACTTAGACAACTGCCACACTAGATGTGGGCTAGGTGAATGCTTACAGCAGCATATTAAAACCTAAAAACGTTATTCAAAGTATACTTCACTCCTATTGGATGTTCAAGTAATTCGAATTAATTTTGATGACCTAGTTTGACAAATAGATTATTAAAAGTTAACTTCGATCGTGCCGTCATGCATATATACTAAATTATTGTTCGACATATTACAAAAATTTCTATACAATTAACAGGAGTTTACTCTACAACCCACATGCAATTAACAGATCAAATTTGTACTGAAGGTATGGTGAATGGTTTTGTGTTTGAAAATTATATTCAATTAACAGGGATATACAATTAAGAGGTATCCAATTAAGTGGGCTCCACTGGAATTTATAAATAAATAATCTAAATATTCATGGCATTTCATTTTTATGTTGAAAAGAAAGGGACAATTAATGAATATATGAAGCAGATCTTCAGGCCCTTGTTTACATAATGGGCAATTGGGGGAAATATTTTCATCAATTTTGTGTTGTAATGAAAATGTAAATATTATATTGTGAATTACCTTAAAATCTATATTAACCATATCGGAAGATTTTAATGGAAAATGAAGAATCTTATAAAACTTAGAGAAATCGATATTGGGAAACTTTGATAGCCAATACAGTAGAACCTGTCTTGAGAGACGCCCTTTGGGCCACACAAAAGTGGTCTCTCAAGACAGGTGGTCTCTCATAACAGGTTTCAGGTTTTCTCAAGTCAGTGAATAACCAACCACAAAATTCAGAAATGGAGAAGAATGGATTTTTTGTAATTACTTTGTAGTTCTTTTTTATGAAGTTTTTGTAACAAATTGAAATGGACTGTTATAAATATAAATTAGTGTTGAAAATCTTCAACACTAATTTATTTTTATAATTTTTATAACAGGCCATTTCAATTTGTTACAAAAAGATTTTCAACACAAATTTATTTTTATTCCTATCTGTCACATTTTAGGTGTGTATGAAATTGTTTATTCTGCAATAATCCTAATCTTTTCACAGGGGTCTTATAAAAACATCTCAGTCTGTAATGAGTTAGCAATTGAAACCCAATTAAGAGCTTTTAATACTTTTAATTATGTTAGTATAATCACAATGGATTTTCCAATTCAGAACAGGTAAAAAGTTTTTGTCATGGTTTCAGTCTTCAAAGGGGCGGTCTCTCAAGACAGGTCCATTATGGCATAAAAATACAAGTTGGTACCAGGTCACAGTCGTCTCTCAAGACAGGTGGTCTCTCAGGACAGGTGGTCTCCCATAGCAGGTCCATTATAGAGTAAAACCAATCAGTGCCTGGAAGATGTGGTCTCTCAAGACAGTGGTCTCTCAAGACAGGTTTTACTGTATTTTTCAGCTGTTGGTTTCTCAATAATTTGATAAAGTAAGATTTTATAAGCTTCTTTAGGAGTTAAGAATTCAACATCCGTTAGTTCTTCGTTTGATCGAAAACATTTCAGACATCGATCTGAATTATTATTATTACTGACAGTTGTTTGAGACTGTGTTACACTATTATTTGCTTCCAATTATCAGGTAAAGCATTTATAATTATATTCCATTTTCTTCTAATGTCTTTATTGGAATATGCTTCAGTGGAATTCGAAATGATCTCAGTGATAGCTTCTGAAGGCATAAAACCTGGAATCACTTCATAAATTATATCTTTCACCTGAGAAATACCTGCATTAATAAAATAAAAAAAATACAGTAGCTTACCATCTGTATCAACAACTGAAGGGTTATCAAATAAACTTTGTTCAGAAACTTCTAAATTCAATAAATCACAGTTTTCCTTTCCATTTATTAATTGCCGCCAAGCATCCAGAACTTCAAAATAAAAATATGACTTAGACCTTAGAATTTTTTTTTCTAACTTTACAGTGAAAATATTTACTCAAAGATTCAACATTTTATGTTTGCCAATATAATATACTCGCCCAAAAAAGAAAGTGTGCCCAAAAAAGAAAGTGTGCATTGCAGAAATTCATCAAACTCCAAAAAAATAATTTCGTAGGTGTAAAGAGTGTTAACCTGTTCATGAATAAGTTATATTGAACACAAAAACAGCTTTCCCCGTTAAAATTGCATTAACGTTAAATGACGTGCTGCACGTTTGTGAAAAGGCATGTCTTGCACGTGGAGAGTCTGAAAATTCATGCAGCAGTGTGAATCCTTGGGTATTTAAACACTAAAGTAAGGCCTTCCTATCGTTCACATTCACACTTGCGCTGCTGTTAAAACGACTCCACATATAGCATGCCAAGATTGACAATGAATCAACGTCTCCTTGCCCTGGGTATGATTAGAGCTGGCAGAATACACAGAGAGGTTGCCCAGCATTTGAACTGCCACCGTAACACTGTAGACAGGCTAGTCCATCGACATGCACAACATGATGACGTTCGAGACCGACCCCGCTCCGGGAGACCCCGAGTTACCACCCCTGCACAAGATCGGTATATCCGTGTCGTCCATCTTTTCACCGATTTTGTTTGCATTGTATGTTAAAGATTTAGGGGACGAACTAATTCAGAGTGCGGAGGGGGTAAATGTTGGAGACATAAAGATACCAGGCTTATTCTTTGCGGACGACATGGTGTTAATGTCTAGAACTGAACAGGGGCTAGAGAAATTGCTGGAAATTGTTGGTAGATATGGGAACACTTGGCGGCTCGAACTAAATGAAAATAAAAGCAAGGTAATACCCGTTGGACGCAAGGTAGATATGACGAAGAGATGGAGAGTGGGGGAGTTCTCAATCCCCGAAGGGGAAAGCAAACAAATCACTGTAGGAGAAACGGGAGAGTATGAGTATCTAGGGGTAAGCATAAATATAACGGGAAGAGGGGTGTACAGAAATTACTCAGCCAAACTGATTCTGAAAGGGAAAAGAATTCTGAACCAACTAAAACTTTTAGGGAAAAATAGTTTCAACAAGGTCTTTGTGGGGAAAACACTGTGGGAGAGGGTGGGTTTACCAAGTATAACGTATGGCACGGACGTGATTCCATTAAACCAAACCGTTATTAAGAAGTTGGAAAGTACTCAGAATGATGCCGGCAGATGGATAACAGGGCCGAGTAATGCTGCAGCTTTGGAAGCAGTAAGGGGGGAGCTTGGGTGGATGAAAATCAAAGACAGGGTAGATTTGGGAAAACTGTGTTACTTTAACTACTTGAGAAACCTGCCTGACAACCGGTGGTGCAAATTGATGCTCGATACCATTTGGAATTCTAATATAGAAACGGGGTGGTCAAAACATGTGAGGGAACTAATGGACAATTACTCTATAGAGGTCACAAACATAGAAGTAGGAATGAAAGAAGGCAAAAGGTTTGTCAAAGAGAGAGTCATGGAAGATTTCAATCGAAACTGGCGAGCAGGGGTTAGCGTGAAAAGATCACTGCAGGGGTTACAATATAAAGAAAAGCCAGCTTTTGAGAAGTACCTAGATGGCACCTTTGGAGGGTCACTGCTGTTCAAACTGAGATCAAGATCACTGGAGCTTCGGGGAAAAATTGGGAGAGATGGGGAAAAGGGATGCCTAATGTGCCACTCTGGAGTAGTGGAGACCCTGGAACATTTTCTCTTGGAATGCCCACAGTATATACTTCATAGAATAAAATTTACTGGAAGAATAATGCAGAAGTGGGGTGAAGAAACAAAGGATAGATGGCTGAAGGGGGACACGAGGGAGAGGGTAGGAATGCTTATTGAAGAAATTGAAAAAGAGGAAGTGAGGGACACTATTAAGCAGTTTATATCTGAATGCTGGGAGGAGAGGAGGGGAAGAGGGGGTGGGGTGCAGAGGGAATGATGGCCTTCTCTTATGAGGACCGCGACAAATCAGCGGCTGGCCAAAGAGTTATTATTATTATATCTCCGGAACCGGCAACAAACGGCAACGACGACAGCCAGGAACATCCGTAGCCTGAGACGGATACATCCTCAAAACAGTAATCAACCGGCTGAGAGAATACGGCTTACGTCCTCGAAGACCTGCAATTCGTCCGATTTTGACGTTACGTCATCGTCGTGCTCGACTGCAGTGGTGTAGACAACATCTCAGGCATCCCTTACATTGGTGGCGACGTGTTTTATTCACAGATGAATGTCGTTTCCATCTTTCATCATCAGATGGCCGCCAGAGAGTGTACAGACGTCGAAACGAACGCTACGCAGATCCATGTGTCGTGGAGCGAAACCGTTATGGGGGAGGGTCTCTCATGGTGTGGGGTGGCATCACTGCCCGTAACAGAACTGAGCTGGTCATTACTGATGGCAGTCTCCATGCAGCCAGATATCGTGATGAAGTGTTTATACCTGTTGTTGTCCCATTTCTGCAACGTCACGGCCCCGGCGTCATTCTACAGCAGGACAACGCCCGACCCCACGCAGCTCGTGTTGTTCAACAGTATCTACAGCAACAACAATTGGATGTTCTTCCCTGGCCCGCAAATTCGCCCGATATCTCACCCATTGAGCACGGATGGGACGAAATGAAACGTCAGCTACGCCGGCTTCCCCATGCACCGTCAACGCTTGTGGAACTCCAAAGACAGCTTATCATATCAGAATATGGAACAACATCCCACAACACTTCCATCCTAACTTGTTCGCTTCCATGAGGCGTAGATGCACAGCAGTAGTCGATGCAGACGGAGGTCATACCAGATATTGAGTGTGTGACCTTTGTGTTTGACCCTTAGTGCCTTTGACTCTCCATGGCACCAAAAGTATTCGTCGTAACGTAATGAAATTTCTCGTGTTGATCACAAATTGATTCATCTGTGATTGAATAAAATTTCCATGAATGAAAATGATAGATATCTTTTTTAGTGTTCTTTTTTAGCATGCAAACTTTCTTTTTTGGGAGAGTATAGTAAAAGAATATTGTCCATGGGAACTCACTCTGAAATAATTTTCTAATCCATTTACATCTGACGGCATACATTTTAACTTCAATATCAATTAAATTTAACCCTCCCTTGTTCATTGGCACTATTTTCGTTGTATATTTTATAAGGTGCTTTTTACCACCCCAAAGAAAATCCAAACATGTATTCTAAAGTTCACTTAAAAAAATAGGAGGAATAGAGACAACATTGAGAATGTACCATATAGTCGATAATAAAGTATTTATGACTAATGATCTACCTTTTAAAGATAAGTTTCTTTTTTTCCTTAAGAGAAGTATTCTTTTTATTTTATTTATCCTATTTTTCCAATTCAATTCTGCACATTTAACACTGTCAGTACCCAGATATATACCTAAAATTAAAACAACACCTTCGGCTTTCTTACGTGGGAAATCTTCAAAATTAGAATTTCTCAAAGATCCGATGGGTAAATATTCAGATTTATCTGCATTAATTTTAGCACCAGAACCCTTAGAATAAACGTCAATAATTTTCAAAGAATTTCTACAAGAATTCTCATCTGCAAGAGTTAATTCCGTGTCATCGGAATAATTAAAAATCTTACATCTATCTATATTTGGGAGGCTCACTCCCCTTACATCGGGACTTTTATTAAGAAGAGAGATTAAAGGTTCAGCAGTAAGCACATACAGCAACGCAGACAAAGGACACCCCTGACGTACTGAACGCTCTATTTTAAAATACGCTGGCAAATGCTGATTTATTTTAACACAACTTTTAGCTTCATTATAAAGTATTTTAATCCAGTTAATAAAATTACTACCAAATCCAAATTTGTCCAAAATATGAAATAAGTAATTATGATTAACTCGATCAAAAGCCTTCATTTGGTCCAGTTTAATAATTATTCCTTCTTGATTTTCTTCTTCAATATATTGAATTATATCTCTGATACTAGCAATATTTTCGCTTATACAGTGGAGCCCACTTAATTGGATATCTCTTAATTGTATATCCCTGTTAATTGAATATAATTTCCCCAGCACAAAACCATTTACCATACCTTCAGTACAAATTTGACCTGTTAGTTGAATATAGGTTATAGAGTAAACTCCTGTTAATTGAATAAAAAATCTTGTAACATGTTGAGAAATTACCCTGACTCTCCCCAGTTTTCCTTTGGTTATAGACCTATTTGTCCCCAGTACATCCAATACAGGCATTTAATCTATTATATCTTGTTTGACAGAGCTCATCCGGAACGTCGCTAGCGTTCCCATAAAATCGACACTCGATGTTCAAAGATGCATTTCTCTTCATCAATTCCATCACCGCACAATCCAATATGGTCGAAAGAGAAGCTTCAATTTTGTCGAATTCTTCCCTACTGTCCTTGGGCAATCTACGATCCATGCACTATCAAAGCAATCTGTATTCGGGTTGAAACAAACTCTTGCCAAACATGAATAATCTGTCGTAATCCAACCAGTCGGGTTGCGACAACAGATTCATCAACAGATTGGTCTTTCCACAATTCGATTTTCCCACTATCAAACCTCTTATGCTTTTGGGAAAGAACTTGTTACTCGACCTCTTGATCGCGGCGACGTTCCAAGACATATCTTTAATGTTCATCTTTTTTTATTTTTTGTTATTTTTAGATTTTCAAACACAATTTTATTATTTATTTATATAACACAGTCCCAAGTTCTCTTCAATCCAGATCCATTCGTCATTTTGGCTAAATCTTGTATGGGTACCACAGCATCCTTAAAATCTTTCCAACTTTTCGGCGATCGCTCTAACGTAGCTCGCTTTGCTGGTGGACTGATCAACTTGTCGATCAATGTGTTGGCTGCCCTCTTGCCAGCCACAGAAGCGATCCTACCACTAGCTTCGGAAGCAGCTTTCTTACCAGCATCCAAAGCCGTCTTTTTACCGACCTCAAACAAGGTCGATGCAAGTTTTCTACCTGCATCACTCGTGAACGCTCGCATTATAGAATCGACGATGCCAGAACCGTCTTGAACATAAGTTCTGATATATCCCCTGTTCTTTATCAGCAACATATTTTTCTTTTATAATATATATTTTGTTTTCTTCACTGGAAAATCGTTTGTTTAAATACTTTTTATTATTTTCTAGTGTAAAATTTACTGTTTTTATTTTATCTATTTTTGTTTGTTTGTTCTCTCTAATTATTATATATATATCAATCCTTCAATTCGTTCATCAGTCTTTTATAATCGTGTTTATTCAAAACCTTCTACCTCAACAATTCGTTGCATATGCTCACTATCTCATTATCTAATCCAGTATTACCAGCGCGTCGACTTGCCATCAACAATCTCAATCTCTGAGACAGAGCGTCAGAATCACTCGGAAGAAAAGTGATTCTCACTCCTTTCCCAGTCACCGATTCGCCGAATTTCTTATTCCTATCCCATATGGGTTTCACCACCTTCGTCCACTTGTAACCTCTATTGGCTTTAAGTCTCGTTTCTCTGGCATCATTATTTCTCTTCATGGCGTGGGTCTGAACCAGAATGTCGCCGTAATTGTCGAAATCCCAATCTGTGTAATCTCCAAGCTTGTCGAAAAGGAGCAATTTGCACAGTCCAGGAGTTAATTCATACCTATTCGAACCGTCGATTAAATCCTCTTGCACTTCGGTGTCGCCTACGAAAGTTCTACCACCAGAATCCTTATAAATTCCATACAACAGATCTGTCTTACCACCATCCTCGGACAACGCAACGCTATCAGTGGTGATAGTCGAAGAGGCATCATTTCTTTCGCTCACGTCCGTTTCGATTCTCATGGGAACGTAATCCGGCGATGATCTTTGAAAGGAAAACCCCCTCGTAAAACTGCCGGGCAATGAACCCGTTCTCAAAGAACTTTCTTTTATAGGCTTCAATTCGTCAACGATCTTCTTCTTATTTCGTTCCTGAACCTCTGTCATGGGTTTAAATAATTTTCTGGTTTCGCGTCTTAATTCCATCTCTCCCAGTCGCCTGCTTCTGTCAGAGGATTGAATGCTTTTCTTGAGTTGTTCATATTCGTTGAGAAGTTGATCTCTTCGCTTGGAATCTGTGATGTGTAAAAACATTTTTTTGTTTTTTAAAATTATTAATATTTCCTTTAGAGTATGGTAACGTGAGTTATTTTATTATTTTCCAAAATTAAATGTATAATTATTTTTATGTTTTATGTTTTAAGAAAATAAAATCTTCTGTCTTTAATATATAATAACTAAAACCAGTTGAGGGAAAAACATTTTACAAAATGAAACCTCGATAAATGCGTTTTGCCCTCGAACGTGTTAAAGATTACATCACCGATTATTCACACCGTGATGAACAGAACGACTTTGAAAAGTATGAAAGTTTAGCACATAAGAACGGAAACGTTTTATCATAATCCTCAAATAGCATTTTAGAAGTGAAAAATTCTTTTTAAAACCACTTTACGAACGAAAAATGAAAAAACGGTTTTCAAAAAATGATCAAGTAATTCTTTCTGATTTAACGTGTTTGAGAAGAATTGTATCCATCAAAAGGGTTCATTCATATCTCTGAAACATTATCACGTGTCAATTAAAACTCAATTTACCTCTTAAAAACTTGAGTTAGAATGAAAAACCTTTCATTTACACCGGAACAAAAAATGAAAGGATTTGCAAAAATTTCATAGTGTCAATTAAAACTTAATTTGCCTCTTGAAAACCTAACTGAATGGAACACGATATTATAGTCGATTTATTAAATGAAAAACCTTTCATTTACACCGGAACAAAAAATGAAATGATTTGCGAATATTTCACAGCGATTATTCTCACCTCCATATCATCAAAGAACAAAATACTGTTTGAAGTAAACAAAAACAATTTGTCATCAAAAGAACAAAATACAGTTTGAAGTAAACAGATGCACTTTTGTGAATAGGAATAATTTAGAAGTGTGTCTCGTCAAAAGGTGTTTTTATTGATGTCTCTTGAACCGAGACATGAGTCAATTAAAATTTCAATTTACCTCTTAAAACCCATCTAAGTGGAACGCTTTATAGTCGATTTTATTTGAATGAAAAACTATTTATTTACACTGAGTGCAATATTGAAAACTCCACAAAACTGATCTATTACGATTTACCTTAAAACTCGCTATGACAAAACGTGGATGGACGATTTCCATCGGTTCTAGTTTTCCAAACTCGAGTTTTGGTTTGAAAAAAAATCCTCGATGAGTAACTTCACTTTACACCCACTTCGCGCAGTTGGCGAACATAGAGAAAACGTTTTGAGATTTTCCCGATCTAGAATCAGCAAATCGTTTTCACTGATGGGATCACACCCTCGACCGTCCAGAACGCGATCGCGAACGTGGTGGTCCAGAACCGGCAAACCACATTTTTTCGATGTACCGGAAGCCGAAATCGGTTTTAAAAAAAAAATCCTCGACAAGTAACTGCGCTTTACACTCACTTCTCGCCATTGGCGAACGTTGAGAAAACATTTGGAGATCGATTTTTCCTGCTGGTCTAGAATCGGCAAAGGGGTTTCACCGATCGGATCGCACCCTCGACCGATCAAACAGCCGTTGGCAAATGTAGGTGGTCCAGAATCGGCAAACCGCTTTTTTTGATGCTGGTCTAGAATCAGCAAAGTGTTTTTTGCTTGCGTTCACCAACGATAGATTGAAGGTCTGATCCACGATGGGAACATCGAGAAAATTTTGTTAATTTACATTTTGAATGTACTCGTTCGCCAACGGATGTTTGAACAGTCAAAAGTGCGATCCGAGAGCCTCAAAAACAATTGCCGATTCTGGATCACCATGCAAAAACGACAATTTTTACACTCTGTACACGATTTAACACTGAATCCCTATGGCGGGACATGTACATGTATGTGTACGTGTACAGTTTTTTGGAAAAGTGGTCTAGAATCGGCACTTTACACCTACTAACATACCAATGTTTACGCTTCACCGTTCTCTTTCTAAAAATGGAAACTGGAGCTGGCCACTAGAGGTGGCTAAACCCCCCCCACACCCCACCCCCCCCCCCACCCCCGAAAAAAAACGCTCTGATACAGCAACGAGAGCAGAAGCCAGGAATATGTGTACGTGCAAGGTCAATGTGACCTCGGCCTTCAGCACAATGACCCTAAAATAAATAGGACCCTCCCTCTCATCATACCCAACCCACCTGTTAAGTTTGAATTCAATCTCTCCAATGGAACCTTAGTCAGGGAGTAGGACCAGGGAAATTTGTCAGGTAAAGGTCACTGTCAGTCTGTGATCTTGACCTTGGCGCAAGGACCACACAATCCATAACGTTTTTTCTTTCTTTATATTTAACCTACATACCAAGTTTGGTTTAACTCGCTCATCAGAACTTTAGAGAATGGAAACCAGACAAATTTGTAAGTGAAAGGTCACTGTGAGCTTGACCATTGGCGCAATGATTCCATAGTGATATTGTAGAGCTCTTCCTCTCAATATACACAATCCACATGTCAAGTTTAGCTTCAATCCGTCCAGTGGAACTTTAGAGACCTAATCTAGGGACATTTGTATGTCAAAGGTCACAGTGACCGTGATCTTTTGCGCAATGACTCCCCAAGTAAATTCTTCCTCTCATCATACTCAACCCATATGTCAAGTTTGGTTTCGATTGTCCAAGTGAAACTTCTATTAGAGAGTGGAAAGAAACACCGTCTAAAGACGTATGTGCGAACGTATCGACATACGGAACAGCAACACCATGACTATATCCTACCGATTTTTTCAAGTGTTTGCGTGAATAAAAATGAATTTCATTAAATAAAAGTTGCATGAAAATATTCAAGGTAATTCTCTTTTCATGTGTTGGTTTGTAATTTACACAGGCCAGCTAGTGACTTAGTTTTTTCGTTTTGTTGTTGTTGTTGTTGTTTTGTTTGTTTTTTTGAGTGGCAAGTCGCAAAGAAACCACCATTGTTCAGAGATTCAAAAATTTTCAATCACAACATCACAACTGTATAGATAGTTTTTCGGGTTCTTTGAAAATATTTTTTTCGGGGTGGAGTTGATATCTAGCGCGTCGGGTACGAACACAACTTTTTTTCCTGACTACCTTGCTTCTGAGGTTGTGAGTTCAAGACCCGGAAGAATTTGTTACCAAAATCCGTTTTTCATTAAAAAGCAGAAAAACGCTGTTCTTGTGGGTTTCAGTGTTAGGAAACTCTAAACTGATATGTTACGACCACCAAGGTGCTATTTGAGTAATGGGAAATTTAGCATGACAATAGGTGACATGTTATT
Source organism: Pictodentalium vernedei (assembly GCA_031216915.1). NCBI lineage: Eukaryota > Metazoa > Mollusca > Scaphopoda > Dentaliida > Dentaliidae > Pictodentalium > Pictodentalium vernedei. The sequence goes on along the minus strand of CM062291.1, from coordinate 179,420,457 downwards.
TTAGATGGCGTAAAATATCTACAAAATGTGTCATAATTTATCATTCTTTGATGCTGAAAACTGCGAAGCATTGTTCATAAATGCGGATGGGCAGCAAAAATGTGACAAATTATTAATTTGTTCAGACTTCTGACGACATCGAAAATAATCTATCATCTATTTTCAATCTAACTTGTCATTCATTATGTAGCGCCTTCATTATTCATTCGTTTTACAGCAGCTGCCAATGTCGAGTGTGAAGTTGTTATAGAATATAGAAATCTGAAGAGTTGTCACAGCAATTAGACTGCACTTAGTTTGGTCACGATAGCTAAAGTGATAAAAGCGTGATCCGAAGTTCAAGGTTTCCAACCCCAATTGCTCTTTCAACATTCCGAACAACTTAACATTGGTTAAACTTGAATATATACACTTCCTTTTCTTGCACTCGTAAAATACTTGAGTAAAAGTCAAGGTGTTTGCGAATGTGCAACAGTAAACTGGTTCTTTGCATCAGGCTTAGTATCGCATCGTGGATTCCAAACCAAAAGTCATGGACAGGTGTAAGTTATACGACGAATGCGTCGTGCTTATATATTGATATGCACAACACATTCAATGTCAGGTTGAACAATGAGAGCTCAATTTAATATCAATAAACGGAGACAGAAAACCTGAACATTTTCTGTGACTGTGTTGAGCTATCAATTTGAGGTTTCATTGTGCAAAAGTCCAACAAACTGCTTTCAATGACTGTTGCAACTAATTACATCGTCCCTTGAATGCAACAAGACACCATCTGCGACGCCAAAGCATCGCAGGTGGTGCCTCGATGCCAAAGCATCGCAGATGGTGCCTTATTGCACTCAAGTTCTCAACGGGTGAATAACGAAGACACATTTTCATTAAGCGGAGAGCCTCGTCATTGTAGCTCGGATGGCATGGGCGTATGTTTACCTTATTATATTTAATACATCTTGTGGTCATGGGTTCAAACCCCCAAAATCCTATTTGAGTGGAATACTTTTAATGGGGGGGGGGGGGGGGGGGGGGGGCAAAGTTGTCTCTCGTTTCAAAACTCCATTCGTTTAAGAATATTTGAGATAATTACAGAACAGACGCGGATTCAGCTGTGTCAAATAATGATACTCCCTGTTTATTCAACATCGGCTCCATTCAGTTGAGTTGTATTTGACAAGTTCTGAATTTGAAAAAGTCCAACAGTGAGACCGATTAACGTGTTCGTGGCAGTTCCGTAGATTTCGCATCGACCATCGATCAACGAGGTAGAATGTTTGCATCCACCTGATGCCTACATGTAAACCGTATATTGAAACAACAATAAAAGTCCCGATTTTGTTTAGTTAATATTAAAAGTATTTTCTTTCATTTGATGCCATCTCATCATATTGCGGTGTTGAACTGAGAATACTTAATGATAAAGCACACACACACACACACACACACAATTGATTGCAGATCTTCGGTGGCGCGGTAGGTAGCGAGGCGGCTTACAAACCTAGCGGAATGGGTTCGAATCCCACTAGGGGCAAACTGAAATAACAACTAAAACTAAGCAATAATCAAATGCCGAATATAAAAGCTGCGACATTGTAAAAGCTTTTTTTCCAATTGCTTAGGCTAAGTGTGTTTAAAAAGTGTAGATTTTGAAATGAAAAGTTCCCCCTCTCATTCTTCAACCATCTGTTTCTTTTCTAGGTTTCGCTCTCATTACCCCGGGAGGCTCCCGGTCTCGAACCCACAACTACTCACAACCTTCCAGTCCACAGTCCACTGTGTTACCACTCAGCCACGGGATCCCCACAATAATCTAGTCAGAATTCCTATTTAACCTTTCTTTGGTTGCATTTGATTTAAACATGAAAACATTTATTTCTCTTTGGGGATTCGAACCCTCAACCTTGTGATCAGCAGTACAACGAGTTACCAACAGACCATCGCATTCCTCCATTATCACTCTGACAACTGTTATTTACCTTTGTTTTGCATCAGGTTGATGTGTGTTTTTTCTCTCAGACATGAAAAAGTTATTCCTTTGGGGGGTTTGAACTCGCAACCTTACACTCAGAAATCTTCAGAGTTACCTCCAGGCCAACTCATTCTCGTCATCATCATCATTCGTAGAACTAATATTCACCTAGTGGGTTCTCTTTTCTTTGTGGGCATGAAAAAATTCATTTTTACCAGGAATTGAACTCACAATCTTTAGATCACCAGTCCAGAGCGCTACCACTGGGCCATCAACACTTCAGTGACAGAGAAAATGGAAGTAATATTAATGGCAGGGTTTTCTCAAACTATAGGACTTTGAAGGCACTTTGGAGTTTCCAAACGTCGTTGAAAATTTCGCAACACAAACGCCTTTCTAAATGAAGGAAATACTCTTCAAGCGTACCCCTCTTAACGATCTTTATTCCCGTTTCGTCATTTCTTCCAGAAAATGTGCTTTGCAACTGCAACAGCTACCTGTGAATGTTTGTCGGGGATGGTGTGTGTCGGCCGAATGTTATGTGGATGTGTATGGGGTATGTGGATGTGTGTAGGGGGTCTGGAGTTTTGAAAACTCAACTGAAAATATAACATAATAGTCTTAAAGTCTAATCTGTCAATTCAAGGCCAATATTAATATTATCAGAATCATGAGCAAATAAGCGTCTGATCAAAGTGACATTATGTTGCCTGAGCTGAAATCTGTCAATTCAAGGCCAATATTAATATTAATCAGAATCATGAGCAAATAAGCGTCTGATCAAAGTGACATTATGTTGCCTGAGCTGAAAGTATACTCACACTGCGATAAAGGTATCAATGTTTTGGAAATACCCCCACAATCATTCTGAAACGATAATATCCAATCGGTTTGAAATTTATTGCCTGCGAGCACTATCCAATAAATTTTCACCAAACACTTTACTGGTGAATAAAATTAATTTCCCTCGATAATTATCGTAAAATTTTTTATAAAACAAGGACAGTTAAAAGTGAGGGAAGAGATTTATATCTTTGTTTCAAAGTTACTTCCATTACAATTTAGTCAAGGCTTTCCAATGCTGCACTCAAATCAGATATGGAATTATTTAGAGAGCACTCTCACTGTGACTTACGAGAAATGATGGCTGGGAATTCAACAATCCACAAATTTATGGCAGAATATAGTTTTTAGCGGTAGCAAACACTGCATCCGATAGAACTGTTCACCAAAATGGACAAGTCGTAGCTTGAGTACATCACGGTGTCATCTGCAATGCCTTAGCATTGCAGATGGCACCTTGATGTTCTCAAACGAGAAATAAATTTTCACCAAACACTTACTTAAGTTACTTTCATTACAATTTACTCAAGGCTTTCCAATGGTACACTCAAATCAGAGATTGGAATTATGTTGAGAGCGCTCTCTCAGTTACTTACAAGAAATGGTGGCTGAGACTTCAACTATCCACAGATGAGAAGAAAAAAGATTTTAACGGTCGCAAACACTGCAACAGATAGAATTGTTCGCCAAAATGGACAAGTCGTAGCTTGAGAACATCATGGTGCCATCTACAATGCCTTAGCTCTGCAGATGGCACATTGATGTTCTCAAGCGACGAAGTGACGAACTTAGTTTTAATTGCTTTAAAAAATGAGGATTATAATCCGACTAATTTGATATCAAAGGTTTAAACTGAAGTGTACAACTGACAAGGAAAATGATCATTATAAAATAAATCTCACATATAGCTTACAAAAAATCCCAGAAAAACATAAAATTCTTGCGGCAACGACACCCTGAATCCAGAAGGTTTCTTAACACTTTCCTAAAAATGACCATGGGTTTGGGCGATTGATGAAAAAGGGTATCAAACGTTTGTGGTTAAACTGTATCTGATTTTGAATGATACCATTCTTCTTTGACATTATAATTTCAATATAAACCTTTAGATCTACAAGATTTCCCCGCTTGCCTTCGTGGCTTCAAAACAGTTGTTGCGCGGTTATATGTCGAGTTAATCTTCGAGATAATTGTTAAATAACACCCCGTGATGGGGGATTGTAGTCAAATCCTGACTCCCAGAACAGGAATTTATTATTCTAGGAGTACAGAGAAAAAATAAGTGCTGGATATACTTTTTTCCGATTGTTGGGTTGGGATTAAGTGGAATTTCACAGCATGCCACCGATCTGATGGGGTACTTTTCATTCTTTTCATTAAATGGTGTTTGTACAATAACAACGGGGCATACACCCCTACCACCACCACCACCACAAGAATAACTATTCCGTCGGGACCATTAGCCCAAGAGCTCGCATGTTCAAAGATCTCAACTTCAACAAATAACTGTCACAGACAGATGATGATATTTTGGTGATTTTAAGTTGGAAAGGTTCTAGATATAACCACTGCATTTGAAAATGAGCAGTTTGCCAAGCCAGTTACCATGACAATACCATTATTGTAGCTAATTTTGCAGAGGTGTGTGAACGTAAGAACCGTCGGATAAATGTATGATGCGGTAGGAAAACATAGGTCAAACTCCACAAATCTGAAGATAGTTACGGCTTTGAATATCTGATACTGAAAATGTGAAATGTATCTCAAAACCTTAAATGTTTGTGCAATATGAAGCTGAAGCCGTAAAGGAGGCATCTTGTTTGGGGCAATTCTGTAATTTGAAAAACAACATGCATTCTTCTGGACACATAGAGAACGGTGCAAACGTTTTTCACTCATCACTCAGAAAAGCATTATATGGGAATCTGGTGGTGAAAACGTAGAAACTTTGTAGTTTTAATCAAGAAACGTCGTGAATTTTAGTGTGTCGCAGATGGCACCTTAATCGTGGCCGTATCCCAAGAACAGGCATCAGATAGTGAGCACTCGACCAGGATGCATGTTGGCGACTCTGAGAGCACATCTTGAAGTTTGTCATCGCGTGGCCTTGACCTCCAAAGGCAAATATTGTTTCGAGGACCCTCTATGTAATTTTAAAGTTGGGGGCTCTCGAGGACACAGATAACTGGCTAGACACCGAACATGTATTTTAATTAATTTTGTGACCCCGTGACATTGGAATTTAACATCTCAAAACAATACCTGTTCAGAAGTTACCAAGTACCGCACTTGCACCAAATCTGGTGGCGGAAGACGGTGACATTTTTGTCCAGAGCTCATTCATATCCCCTCCTCTCCATCCCACAGACACAATACACACACACGGGTGCTAGTAACAGCTGCTACGCGTTTCGATTATCGTCGGCGTGATGGATGGAAACCAAGTGAATGTCCTAAAAACCAATAGTTATTTCTTACTAAAAGCGGGGTCATGACATGATTGGCTGGAGGAATTGTTGTCATGTGTATATCATCTCACAGCCCACTTTTACCGCGGTCTAGTTTGTAGCGAGTTGTGGTATTACAAATGTCATACATTATGATGATGACCATTTAAAGTAAAATAAATAGGGCTCTGCGAAGCTTCAAGATTCGATTCGAGTTGGAATCTTAAGTTGCTATTCGGTTCGATTCGAATCGGCTGCATGATTCGTTTCCTTTGGTATCTTTTCACTGGAATATAGCTTAGCATCAGTCGTCTTCGTCGTCTCGCGGTACGTATATAGTTCTGGTGGAAATTGTACATAAATAATATTGACAATAAAGACTGAGTGTAGTTTCCACCATCTGGTGACGGAAGACGGTGACATTTTTGTCATCTAACAGAAACATCTGTACCTATATACCCTTATATAAAGTACCATGGTAAACCATGGTAAATCCCAAAATACCCTGGTAATACCATGGTATTACCAGGGTATTTTGGGATGTACCATGGTTTACCATGGTACTTTTTTATAAGGGTATGCCACCAGCCATGCCAATTCAAGCCTCACTAGACACTGCCACAGTTGAATAAAGTTTCCAGTTTCTGTTTTTGATTTATAATCCTTCCTGGGTAATATTCCAACCCCATCACCAAGGCATGCCTTTGACGAAAGCATGCCTTGGTGATGGAGTTGGAATATTTTATCAGGCGGGACTTGAGCCATCACTGTCGAAACAAAACCAGGTTTACAGCACCCCCTTCCCCCAGTCGGTCACCTCCAAAACGTCCCTGATTCGATTCGAGATTCGCTTCGAATTCGAATAGTAAACCCAATTCGATTCGATTCAAAGCGAGAAGGGGTGATTCGCAGAGCTATAAAATTAAAGCACCTTAAGGGGGATGAATAAATCATGTTAAAAATCGAACTACTTGTATGAATCCTGAATTTCCATCAGCGAATCAAATGAATAAAATTAACCCAGAAAGAACATAAAACAAACTAAGCTGTATCACAAAAAAATTTACTTCCATAAATTTTCCGAAACCAATGGAATGCAGAAGTTAAAGATAAACTGAAGAATTGAGTCATTCCTTCCTTGTTTCAAAAGCAAATTTTCTTGGGAGAGTAATGCGTGAACTTCAATAAGCATGTAATTCACGTGCATGAACATTTTCCATTACAACTCCTCTCGCAGAACCAAAGTTTCCACGTGCAACATATGCACGAATTCGTTATGTCCTCCTTACCCCTAGATCACAATATATACACATCAACTCCTACCCCCGTCTACTTGTGAATCTTGAAAACTGGCAGAATTAATAAAAAATAGATCGATGTGTCACATTTTTTGCTTTCATTCGTAAATATTAACATAATAACCTATTGGTTCAAATATTTAATAAGTTCGCTGTGGTGCAATGGATACGGCCGTCGAACACAGACTTTGAATATCCGAATTCTTTGGTTGTAGGTTCAAACCTCGCCTGCTGAAAAATTTACAAAATGTTACAACTGAGAATTTATTTTTTTCGCTATAAAACCAAATGATTTTCACTTGATTCTAATTGGCTGACTTTGAAGTGCTCTTTTCAACTGCACTAATTTGAGAATGTCCCGAATCATGGAATCAGAGGCCTGCAATGGGGTAAAACTCGACTGATCAGCTGACTGACTTACACGTGTCCGAACCAAATGTTAGTGGCGCAATCGGTTGAGTTGCATACTTTCATTAATAACCCGTTCCAGAGTTGTGGGTTCGGTTCCCGTGAGATCCCCGAAGTGAATGAAAATTTTGAGCAGTGCAGATATCTCGGATAATGTTCAGTTGAAGTTCACCAAAATAAAAATCAACTCTCTAAGATTCAAACTTTGGTTGATCCAAACAATTTAGAACAGCAAAATTACAGCGTAGCTTAGTTGTGTTTTGTACTAATGATAGTACAGACTGGTTTTTAACCAGTCTGCACTATTATTAACACAGAACGCAGTATTCGCTGAGTCATTAGCTCAGCTGGTAAAACCGATAGTTTTTCTTATTGAATCGATGCATTCTGTCCATCACGAGATCAAACCCCGCATGAAATACGTTTTTATGAAACAAAGAAAATTGAAGTTTTTCTATTACTCTTTAAGTTTATAAGAGCTTAACAGAGTATCAAACTGACTTTTCATCAAATTAATTAAACTATTCTTTCAAGTTTACAATAACAACGTTTAAGGGCCTATATAAGTAATGAAATTTTGTTTATTTTGAAAATTCTCACCTCTGATATTCCTTCAATTCAAATTAAATATACACAAAATGTACATCAAAATGAAGGTTGGGATGTATAGAACACGAAACACATGTTCAATCAACTCGAGTGGACTGTAGGCACCACTGGTTCCTGGACGTCTGCTGCCGTATTCGCACCAGAACTGATAATTTAATAATATTTCACGAAAACAACTTGTGGCCAATGTGCTTTACATATCCAAGAATAATCTGAATTTAAGGAATATGAGAGGTGAGAATTTCAAAATAAACAAAATTCCATAACTTATATAGGCCCTTAAGCAGTTGCGTTTGAAACTGATAAAATTCAGCGTTGGTAAAGCACGCGGACGTCAATTAAAGTGTTCTTCGTGGCTAAGTTGATAAAAGCACGGGTTGCAACAAAGAAGGTCGTGAGTTCTATCCCAAACAGAAACGCTGAATATAAATCAGTAATGTGGTTGTGGTATTTATTTTTAATCCACAGCTACCTAATATTTCTTTTGTTCTCTGTCATGAAAACAAGCCCTATAAAATCACACCAAGTACAGTTTTGATGAGAACAGCTCAGTAAAACAGTACCAATATCTGGATATTGGGACGGTTTTGAAACAGTCCCAATAACTGGATATTTGTACGATTGTCACGGTACTGTAATCATAACCATTCAAAAGTAAAGATGTTGTAAAGGAGGTGTGAAAAACTTTCTAACACATGAATTATCGACAAGCTTTTCTCGACAGAGCTACTGAATTGAGTGTGCATCGTGTCCAAATTATAATGTACTTTTTAATTTTTTGCTGCGTTTAATAACCAACAGCTTTGGTAACCTAAAAAGGACTTCTGTGGAAACCTCGGAAGTGAATCAGTGCTTGTTTGCTGTGGTAAACAAGTTCAGTTTTACTGGTAAAATAGGACCTGGTCACCAGTGCCCGGGGAAGAAGTCCCCTAAAATGGGCAGCATGGGTGTAAACGATTGGCTAAACTTGAGCTTACACCTTTTTTGTGGTCACAATTAGCCATAGATGCAGAAAAGTGACCTTAAACACCAGTAAATAAATAAATAACCCCAAAACCGCCCTTTTCAAATATTAAGACGCCAATCAGGCACCACCACCGCCACCCCTGAGGGAAAGCGAACCTCTTCTTCAGATAAAAAAAAATAATTCTTCTTCTAAATGCTTTAACAATGAACGATTATTAAATTTATCTGCCGCACTTTCCATGAGGGATTGAATAAGTGTTCCACCCTTGAGCTGAGACATTATATTGGCGGGAGAACAAATTACATCATGATGTGAGTTCCCTTCGAAGCCACAGATCTGTTCACAATATCTGAACTCCTGATGCGTGTCATAACTTCAATAGACTTTGTAGCAAGCAAACAATGGGTTACGCCCATTTTGTTTTTCGAGGGAAAAGCAAGCAAAAAGTGTTTTAAAATGTGGTTTTACTCGTGTCAAACTTTCTAAAATATAATTTTTTTTACTTTTGTTAACATTGAGGGGCTGTGGATTAAATCACATATATCACTATTTTGTGTACTATATGGGTAAATAATTGTACAGTTATGCAGGTGTCCGGAGATATTTTGGACGAGGCGAAGCACAACTGTACAATTATTTACCCATATAGTACACAAAATATTGATATATCTATTACTTATATAACAAAATATTATTCTTTTCATTTCTCAAGATCTAATCGAATCAGGAATGTACGGAAGCCCTGGAGGGACATTTTTGTTACTAGTTATCATTTACTTGTTATTACAAATAACAAGTTAAGTAATAAGAAATAACAAATAAGTAATAACAAATAAGAAATAAGTAATAACAAATAACAAGTAAGTAATAACAAATAAGTAATAACAAATAAGTAATAATAAATAAGTAATAACAAATATGAACTATGTAATAACAAATAAGTAATAACAAATAAGTAATAACAAATAACAAGTAAGTAATAACAAATAAGTAATAACAAATAAGTAATAACAAATAAGTGATCACCCTCCCTAGTATGGACATGCTGCAATTTTTACTACTTATTTGTTATTACTTACTTGGTATTACTTATTTGTTATTACTTATTTGTTATTACTTATTTGTTATTTGTAATAACAAGTAAGTAATAACTAGTAACAAAAAATGTCCCTCCAGAGCTTCCGTAGTTCAACAAGTGTTTTATTGGATTTTACTTTCAACGGTTTGCAGACTGAATTCTACTATCGGCTTTTTCACAATAGTACTAGACGTCGTGCGTGCACACACAATAGTGAAGTCTAGTTTACTGGACAAGCCCCCCCCCCCCCCCCCCCGCCCCGCCCACACACACCTATCGGCGAAAAGCTGTCTATGCCCCTGTTTCGAAAACAAAAAACAAAAGAAAATTTTCGACGGAGCAGGGCTGCGGCGCAAACGCAAAAGATAACAAACAATTTCCCTTTTTGTAAGTTTGGCTCGGAGAGTTGAATGTATTATCCTGTCAGAAAACACAGAGTAACTTTGAACACACATGTACATCGGACAAGGTTTACAACTACCAGTGTAAATCAGAGGAAGAAGGAAAACCAACACAATAGCCAGGAAATGGAAGTTTATCGCGTATGGTGAAATCAATATCCAGCTTTGTTAGGGCTTTATCGATATTTTCGACAAGTTGACGCTTATGGTCAACTTTTGAAGCGAGAACTGTGTGAAAATGACATTATTCAAGCAGGTATATCTAAAGACCAATGGGGATGTAATCCTGTGACACGTGGAATGCAGTTGGATTTGTCTCATAATTATGACTCAGCTATCCAACAGAGACGTTCCGTGTCACGTGCAATGCAGTTAGGTTTATCTCATAATTATGACTTAGTTACCCAATGGGGCTGTACGTCCGTGTCACGTGCAATGCAGTTGAATTTATCTCACAATTATGACTTAGTTACCCAATGGGGATGTACGTCCGTGTCACGAAGAATGCAGGTGGATTTATCTCATAATTATGACTTAGTTATCTCATAATTACGACTTAGTTATCTCATAATTATGACTTAGTTATCTCGGAATTGTGACTTTGTTATCTCGTAATTATGACTTATTATGTCATAATTATGACTTAGCTATCTCGTAATTATAACTTAATAACATGTAATTATAACTTACTAACGGTTATCTCGTAATTATGACTTAGTTATCTCGTAATTATGACTTAGTTATCTGTGACTTTGTTATCTCGTAATTATGACTTATTATGTCATAATTATGACTTAGCTATCTCGTAATTATAACTTAATAACATGTAATTATAACTTACTAACGGTTATCTCGTAATTATGACTTCGTTATCTCGTAATTATGACTTAGTTATCTCATAATTATGACTTAGTTATCTCATAATTATGACTTAGCTTTCAAGCATCCCAGGGTTATACACGTACACATTTATTGATGTGTTTATCTTTTTATTGGGTTTTAACGAGATTATCAACAGCCAGGGTCATATTGTGTCGGACAGATCTAGGGGTGAACGAAGTCGGAGTACCTGAAGAGAACCACCGAGCAACGGCGAACACCTGCCAGGCTGTTCAACTTACTACCCCTACCGAAGCAGGGTTAACAGAAGTTGAAGGCAAGCGCACCCGGCGTGCAGTGCGTCTAAATACACAGCGCCACTGTGCTCCCACGTGTTTCGCTCAAGGACAGGACAGAACGCGGATGATGCGGGTCAGGATCGAACCGTCGTCCTATCGGTTCACACACACCCTCACGCACACATACCCACACCCACGCACTCACGCACAAGTGGATAATCGCAGTCGCAAGAGTCGATTCGTAATGCTCTTCACAACATGTTTGAGTCTCCCTTTTATTTTCACCTAATTTTAAATACGTTTGGGGCAATGGGAGAGCTGAGAACATTGAAATTGGAGATCGAAACATTGACCCTGATTCACTTTGCATTCTTGGAAAAGATATTTCATCCCAAGTGCCTCCCGGAGGAGATCCCTCCGACCCCACCAAAATGAGAGGGGGACACCCCCTCTCGTACTCTCCACCACCGCGCCTCAGCGCTTCTAGGGTGATGCTGCTCATCATATCGTGGGGATAATTAGGCCCCCCCCCCATTCCAAGAAACTCTGGGTCCGCATCTTTGGAGGGGGGGGGGGGGAGGGGGGCATAAGGTCAGTAACTCTGAACGTTTGAGAGTTATGTTGCGGAATAGAAGAAAAATGTTTATCGATCTGTGATCGTAAAATTGTTGAGTTCCACGTTGTGATTACTGGCAGTTCTGTGAGGTCCCCCTAGCCCGTGACAGTTTGGAATTCCTTCAGACGATATCAGGCACAGGCTCCAGATTCTGGGTTCAGTAACTTCACGAAAAAACATTTTTCCAAAAAAGTCTCTTACAGCTTTTGACACAGTTTTTCATTCACAAATGGTGTGGTTACCAGTGATGGGGGGTTAGGGAACAAGCTAGTCTTTAGTGTGTATAAACGTTTGGGATTGAACAAACCTCGTCGAAAAAAACACTGCGGTTTGGACGCAAAACCTTGGACAATTTGGTTGAAATATTAATTTTCGTCTTTAATAGGAAACAAACTGCTAGATTTTCCCCCAAAATGGGTGGCGCCAGAAAACTCTCGACAGGGGGGCTAAATCCCCGGAGGGGGTGGGGGTGGGGCTACACTCTCCGACAAAGGGGGGGGGGGGGGTGTCAGACCTATAGGGCCGACCCTAGTTCGACCCGGTGCGAAACATTCTGAAATAAGCCAATGAAAAACGCAATTTCCTCCCTTGAAAACAGAATTATTTTCGTGACCTCTTGAAATAAGGGCATTTCTGTCCAACATTTTTTTAAAAATCACTTTCGAAACATTCTTCGTGTTATTCAATGCAAAACTGAATGAACAATCCACTATGAAATTTCCGACTTGAGGGATCGCCACATGAGATGGTCTCCCTGACGAAATGACCAAATTCCCCAACTGGGATGGAGGTGGGGGTGGTATGACCCCCACCCTGGGGGTGTTAGGACCCCCACCCTTGGAGCAACCCGTGTCCCAAAGACCTTCCAGACATATATCCAGGCCCATATTATCATTGAGTTCTTGTTGTGTTAGTGTTGTCTGTATATGAAAATTCCGACTTTTTAATTTTCGGAGCAAGACATAAGCATTCACCCAGTGGCCTGGTCTCCGTTTGCTTTGCCTAAAACAGCAGATTTTAGATTTGATTTGCTGTTTTTCATATTTCAACTGTCGGTCAAACAGTGCTACCCATTTACATAGGAGCCGAAATGTTGTTATGGCACGCTAACTTTGTGTTCAGAAATTTAAAATAATCGACTGGTGGAAAAACAACTTCCCCACGTGATATTGAAGCAATCCACCATTCTCTGATTTGTTTGACACATTTACTATAACAGGTTACATAAAAGCATATGCTTTCCCAACACAAAAACTTCAGAATCATTTTTCAGTACGACATGGCAGACTCAAAGCGTGCTGTGCGTGAACCCGCCCCATTGTTCCGCCTACTAAGTCACAATTACGTGATAGCTATGTCATAATTACGAGATAACTAAGTCATAATTACGACATAGTTATGTCATAATTATGACTTATTAAGTCATAATTACGAGATAACTATGTCATAATTACGTGTTATTAAGTCATAATTATGAGATAATATGTCATAATTAATTTAAACAATATTTTATTTGAATAGAAATGCTATGTTACATGCTAACAATAAATAAACACATATTTAAGGAACAGAGTTAATAAATAGCACAGAACACAACAAGACACAAATTAGCAACAGTATAAAGGGGGATTTGACAGAAAGCTTTGAGCTTATATGAGTCGGCTCCCCACATTCAGAAACCTACGCTGTTTTCTGTGTGGCAATGGTTGACTATGTGTATCGTCACCTAGTAACCCAGTATTCGGTGCCTATAATGTGTAATTCCACCATATCCCATCGACCGACTGCCTTGACCATGTCGTTCGAAACAACATGGTAGCCAGCTAGATGCCCACGAAGGATACTGGCGTTGGGAAATTAATACTAGGTCCCGAGATGACGACAACTATGCTTAGTTTAATTTAATGTTTTTGGGGTCCAAGAAAAAGAATACAGAAAAGTAAGAAATAGTAGGAAACGAAGTGTATATACACAGGGGGACAAGAAGTGGTTGGTTAGCCGACCTGAACACGTGTACATGTAGCTCGAAAAAGTATGCATGTTGAAGCACTATCAGCAGCAACCAGTCATACCTGGATTGGGAGCGCGTATTACCCGTGGGCTACCCATAAGGAAACTCATGTGTTGCTCATTGATTAAAACGTTTACTCATTATAATAAAGTCATGGACAGAATAAAACATAAGGCGATTTTCGCTGCTGCTCAATGATTCTGAGCCAAACAGTAGGGATGACGCATCTGTTTCAAACGGGAGGAGGCCAATCGTGTTATTGCGGATATCTGAAAATATTGGACACTCTAACAGAAAGTGACGGGATGTCTCGCGCATTCCACATTGACATAATGGATTAAGAGATAAGTGATTGTCGAACAGATGAGAATTGAGACTACTGCAACCTAAACCAAGTCTACAGTGATGTATCTGTGCCACCCGGGATTTGGCTCCAAAGAAGAAAGGTGGTGGACGGAGGTTCCCACCATTCAGAAATGTTTTGAAATTACTTAATGATGCGTTTTCTCTAACGCTTAACGGCAACTTATTCCACTCGTCTGTAGTATTTGGAATAAATGAAGATTTATAGTGTTCTGTTCGACAAAATGGCACTCGATGATTTGGGGCTGAACGAAGAGTCGGGTTCGTGGTCGATATGAGCGGAGGAACTTTGTTGCTGATGTAAGGAGGCACAATGTGATGATGCATTTTGAAAAACTGAATTAGCTTCGATTTTCGTCGTCTCTCAGGCAAGGGATCCCATTTTGTTTCTGCATATAAAAGTGTCTTACTAGTGCTGACCGTTGCCCCGGTGACAATTCGAGCAGCTGCGATCTGAATTTTCTCCAATTCGGCTGTCATAATTACGAGTTAGTATGTAATAATTACGAGATAGCTAAGTCATAATTACGAGATAATAAATCATAATTATGACTTACGTATCTCATAATTATGAGATAAATTCAAAAAAAAAAAATTCAACTACCTGGCACGAATACGCTTCCGTACAAGACAGACAGCCAGGTTTCTTGTAAATACATATATGAAAGAAGACAAAATATGTATTTGTATGCACACACACGGAATATCATGTTTGATATGTTTGTGTATGTGTATGCATGCACATGTTTAATGTGTGAGGGTGAATAAAACCCTCTGTGCCTCCTTTACCCCCTCCGAAATGATAATCCCATTAAAGAAAAAAAGTGGTTCCCTCGGTTAATTGCAAGACTGTTCATCGTCCCGTCTTCACGTCAAGCGGCGAAGATGAATAGTCTTAATTAACGCGTGTGAAGATAATACGTTTCAACATGTCGCGGTAATTCTAATTAACACCCTGTGCGTCGAATGAATAACAAGCTAATATTAATCTTTCGGTAACAATAGAAATAAAATATTCACGTTTCCTATAAATATGCAAATAGCTAATTCTAGGACAGACGGAGAAATATGGGCTGATAGGCCACACAGAAAATTCTGTTACATAGTTTTGTATTCCGGTGGGCTTGCCATTCTGGGCAGCATGTATACGGTTATAGGAACCGCATGAGTGGAAGACCGACAGATTTAAGTTAAGTATTTTATAATTTGGAATATGTTTTATGAGAGAATGTTATAATTGCTTATTATTGAGATTTAACGACACTTTTCACCGAGCAGCGCCATATAGGTATTTTATATCAGTCGAAGTTGGTAACATTAAATTTTACTGAAATCGCGTAACACATGTATATTAAGACGCGGATGGTTAATAATTAAATGAAACAATAACCTGCGGATATTCATAACGGACCCTACTTAATTCCAGCCCCGATATCTTCTCACGAATACGAATTTGGGAAATATAAACTTACCATAGTTAATGTATATATGTATTATTTACGGGGTATGACTAGTCATATATGATTTGAGGTGAATTGTCATATTGGGATAATTTATAGAAATATTGAGTTGTAAATATAGGCCCTACATATGAAACATAATCTTATCGTTAGTGTATAAGCCCTGAGTGACCCACACAATGGCCTGTAGGTAAGATTTAAAGCCCATACCAGCTGAGGGGTGATACGTTCTAATCGGGATTACCGACATTGTGGGACCCCAGCCATGCCGTCAACGTTAATGTACCCCATAACCCCCTGCAGGTCAGCTTTCTCCCATTAATAGACATTTCTCTCCGAACATTACACGGTGTTCCATGAGCAGTATCTCTTAACCGGAAAGAGCTGGTCTGATCCCGAGCTTGCCAAGCACCCCACCATGCGGGTAGATTCCCGCCGGTCATATGAATATGACAATGCGTGCAAGAAGGAAAATGTGCGGTTTAGGGAAGGGGGGGGGGGGGGGCACGCGATGGTCTGAGTGAAAACGAATGCGTGTATGTGTGACTGTATGTGTATGAGAGAGAGAGAGAGAGAGAGAGAGAGAGAGAGAGAGAGAGAGAGAGAGAGAGAGAGAGAGAGAGAGAGATCGTGGTGTTCCGTGCGCATGTGTATGTATAAAAGTGGGTCCGTGTGATCTATCTTGCTCACAGTAAACCACTAATGTTAAAAGTGTGACATACAGGCCTATAAGGTCGGGTGTGTTATGTAACAAATCTAAATATAATATGTGCACATGTCACATAAATACAGATTACTACTACTATTATTATTATTACTCCTACTACTACTACTACTACTTTCAACCTGTGCTCATGTGCTGCATTTGCCTATCACATGATATGAAATTGTTAACCCCTTAGACAGAAATCACAATCGATGGAAAGAAGAAGATGGACGGGAACTGAGGTGAATAGATAGATTTGATTGGTTATTTAATCCCGGAGAAGTAATCTGATTGGTTGTTTAAAGCAAATTAGTAACACACAGTAGAAGGTAGACAGAATAGTTCTGGGAGGAAATTGAACAGGCGAAAATACTAAAAATTAGTAAATGTATATGGAACAGGAACAGTTCAGCGAAGAAGAAGTAAAAATATGCAACAGGACGAGGTCGGAGAAACGAGGGTTCTGACCAAAAATAACAAAATTCGAGCCATTTTTAGGGTGGTGAAAACGTAAAAACGAGGACTCGAGATATTCTCCAAAAGGTATCCTCAAAAGGTATTCTCGAGTAGTACACCACCGTGTCATGAGTATCCACAAATACTGAGATGAGTCTTAGAGCCGTATGTGGAGTCACACGTTCGAGCAATTGCTCGATAGCTCAAATGATGGATGGGGTTCGAATCGTCCGAGAGATGCCCGTTCGAGTCACTATTTGACAACTTATTTACTCGATAAGATTCGAGTCGGTCGAGTAATATCTATCCCTGCTCGGTTGTCTTTTGGGTTGAGACTCTGAGAGGCCTTCGTTATACACAAGGGAGAAAACTCTGTATGGGTGGGCACAAATTACGGAAAATCAAGCAATCTGACTTGCAACTGTAAAGCTTGAACAAGGACAGAGGCCGTATTCTGGGGAAATCCGACCCAGTAAAGTACTCCAATTTGATAGAACGCGCCTTATAGCACTATGCGCTACTCTTATAAGCACAAAATGGGGCTTGGTCAGGGCCGTTTCGCTGCGTTTGGTGATTGAAATGATTGTCGGAGCTATTTTCGTAATTAGATTACTCTTATACAAATGAACGTACTTATTATTTCAAAAAGGAGGATTCTGGAGGATCCGTACCAAATAAAGTGATTTAGGGCGTTTTTGGTGCTTTGGAATGATTGTTGGGTCTATTTTGGTAATTAGATTTTCTCTTATACAAATGAACGACCTCTTATTGCGAAAAGAAGGATCCTGGGGGTCCGTACCAAATAAATGATTTAAGGTGTTTTTTAGTGATTTGGAATGATTGCCGGGTCTATTTTGGGTAATTAGATTTACTCTTATACAAAGGAACACACTCTCCGAACATATCCCTGTCCTATTAGAGGGTTTGGGGTATCCAGTATACAAAATGGACGACGGAAACGCGTATTACCCTAACAACACGCGCTGCACCTGTGCACTGACAACACGTATTACTATGGAAATGTCGTCACAACATTACCATAACAACCAAACATGGCGCCACAGGGTCACGTGACTATAACGTCGCATGAGATAATCCAAAAAGAGATATCCGGGTACATGACAAACTACCGCCCACATATAGGATAGTATCTTCAAATGCATTTTCTTGCTCATACCGCCCCAACGACCTATCGCGAATAATCGGCCCATGTGTAGTAAAAGCCTTTCTTCAGTCTGAACTCACCTAGTTGATGAACAGAAGGCAATGATGGACTCAGAGAAGAAAAAAATGGATGGATGCAAACAAACAGGGAAGCTTGTGCAATAAAGTTAAATGATAATTATCGTCTCCACTTCTTGTTGGGTTACGCGGTAGCAAACCCACCCTCGACCACCTCACACAGTGTACGCGAACGCCCAATAATCACATTCTTTCAATAATTAACCTGGAATGTCTTATCAAATGGTCCAGTCGGGTATTTCTTTAACTAGCTCGTTCCAAAAGAGATGTAAAAATAAATAATAAATAAATAATGTTTAAGTCTAAAATCCATCTCAAGGTGCCCTGTGGCTTTACAATGACAAAAAGTGCAAAATTACATTTCCCCGTGAAATGCTTTTCGATATAAATGATATTTTAATCCCGATTTAAAGGTTCCAATACTTTATTCAGATTTCAAAATACTCTGCAGAGAATTCCAAAGTGCTGGGCAGCAACCGAAAAGCCCCCCTCACCAGCGGAAACAAGTTTAGAGGGTGGCTGTGCCAGATTGTTCAGGTCGGCTGAGCGTATGTTGCGGCCTGAAGCATAAGGTGATATTCTGCCAGGTATGATGGCGCGATGTTGTGAATGCATTTAAAGGTGACAAATATAATTTAAATTGTATTCTCTGCTGGACAGAGGGCCTGTGGATGTCCCTAAGAATCGGAGTTATACTGGAGAATTTGCGGTTTCGAGTGACAACCCTGGCTGCTCAATTTTGGACATTCTGAATCTTATCAAGTAAAGATGTTTTACACCTAAACAGCAGTGAGTTACAGTAATCAAGGCGTCTTGTTACGAAAGCATGCACAAGCTGCTCTGCAGTTTTCACATCAATAACTGGTCGTATCTTGCTGATATTCCGTAGATGAAAAAATTCCGCGCGACAAACCTGCATGACATGTTTGTCCGCGGCAAGGTTTTCATCCAAGAAGTACTCAAGGTTGCGAACAACAGTATTGGGCGAAATTTCATTTCCCTCGATTAACAGAGATGAGTTGTCGAAGTTGGACAGTTGGTGAGGCAGTCCTATGTATTTAACCTCAGTCTTCTTGTCAGCGCCCAATTTCAGATAATTACTGTTCATCCAATGATTGATGCCAGCAGCACACTCTTCTAACAGTTTACGTGTCACAGCACCCATATCTGACTTGAGGAGTATATACAGCTGAATATTGTCAGCATAAAAGTGGTATTGAAGACCGTGTTTACGCTAACTTTAGTTTACGGATGATGTCACCTGGAGGAAGAACGTACATCACGCAAAGTAGAGGCCCCAGTACTGATCCTTGAGGGACCCCAAATTTTAATGTAAGTTTGGATCACGATGAGCCATTTATAAAAAATAATCTGGGAACGATCAGTGAGGTAAGATGCAAACCAATCGAGAGCACTACCAGTGATGCCTATTCTATGTTCTAGTCTGTGGAGAAGTGTCTGTGATCGATCGTGTCGAAAGCAAGATCGAGCAACGGAAGACAGGAAATGAGATGCATATCCATAGACATCGGGATATCATTTTGCACACAGAGAAGGGTCGTTCAACTGTAGTTAGGTCTGTATGCAGATTGGGAGAGTTCGGACAGCCCATACTCTGACATATGCTGATTTAACTGAAGCGCCACCTCGCGGCCAACGACCTTCGAAATGAATGAAAGGTTAAACACAGGTCGGTGATTTTATAATATTTCTGGATCCAGACAGGTTTTTTCAAAAGCGGGGTAACAAGGACCATTTTCATACCTGACGGAAAAACACCAGAGACGAAAGAGGAATTCACAATCTTTAACAGCCATGGGCCGAGATCTGGTAGCACCCTTTGAGCAGGCAAGTGGAACAACGCCAAGAGCGCATTGTTCAGAAGGGGCCTTTACCACGAGGGGCTTGACTTCTTCCAACGTTAATGGCTTGAAGGAATCAAGTCTAGGAGCAGCTGGTGACCATGGGGGTTTTCCTGACGTCCGTCAGTGAACGCTCACTGCCATCGCAATCTGTGTTTAGGCCTGCCCTTACATTCTCGATTTTTCCGGCAAATAACATTGAAAAACGTTCTTTCTAAGCAGGAAACAGACATGGGTTCTGAAAACACAGAGGGTTTCTTGCGTTGTAGTAGATTATCTCTGACCGTGGTTCGTGTGTTTGGTCAATATATATTGTCATTAATTATCCCTGCTATGTTTTAGGCAAACATTCCAATATGTTTAAACTTGAAAGGAGTCACCCAAAATGTCGATGGGCAGGCAGGATGGAAATCGGGACATATTTAGAACTTGAAGATACCCAGCAGCCGAT
This sequence comes from Pictodentalium vernedei, assembly GCA_031216915.1. Classification (NCBI taxonomy): domain Eukaryota; kingdom Metazoa; phylum Mollusca; class Scaphopoda; order Dentaliida; family Dentaliidae; genus Pictodentalium; species Pictodentalium vernedei. The sequence goes on along the minus strand of CM062291.1, from coordinate 179,400,152 downwards.
TGCTTGTAGAATAAGTTGCGGAAGCTGATAATATAAGGACCAACATTTAATCCTTTACCCAACGTAACGGTCAAAACCGACAAGCGCTATTCACAAAAATCGCCAATTAATTTTTATTATTTTTTCATGTTTTGTCCCCAAAACATAGGTTATGACCCCTCTGTGGAACGAGCACGTTGAGCTCGTTCCTATGAAGGGTCATAACCTATGTTTCTGAGACCAAAAACTTAAAAATATTAGTTATTCAAGAATTTTGTTTGCAAGTGTCGTCTGCTTTTTATGCAGGTAAAGGGTTAAACGGGCTTCCCATACCCCAAAAATTGACAGTATAGGTTTACTATAGAAAATCCCATGGGAAATCCGGGTACTTACTGATCAAAAAGTCGGAGTGTTATAGGTTCTTTGTTACAGGTACAGTAAACATTGTGGGGGGGGGGGGGGGGGGGGTATAGGTATCAGCAGTCCTATAAAAATTGCGGCAGTAAATTTGATTACAAAATTTACTGCAGGAATTCCAATAGTTTTTTTTTTTTGCTTCACCACATTACGGCTATTGCGATAATATTACTTTCAGTGTTTTCTTCTATACACACTGTTGTCAGTGCAATCGGGGTTTGTCCTTGTATTACACCAAGGCGTGAGCTGTTGATATTCCATTCAGGTCTGAAAATACTACGCGACCGACTATTTAGGTTACGTAGAGGTTACGTTAATTGCAAAATACGCGAACGAACCATAGTTTACGACAAAATAATGCAACATATACTATTAAAAAAGGGTAGGGGATATTTGCTAAATGTGAGATATATAAAGAAATATATTTATATTTTTTTCAAAAAGACAGTTGCGGCATTGTACTGTGACATTTGGTGAAGGATTTCAGCGATAGATGGGTCTGACAAGCACACATTCCACGCACTGAGCTGTAGAAGACATGGACGGTCAGTCAGAGAATTTACCACATTCAGTCCAAGACCTCAATACCTTGTAAATCCTCCTCAACAAACCTCCAATATCAGCTTGACTGATGTTATTCCATTCTTCCTGCAGTGCAGCGGCGAGTTCCTGGACATTTGTAGGGAGCTGTTGGCGCTGTCGTAGAATCCTAACAAGCATATCCCAGACGTGCTCGAGTGCTGAAAGGTCAGGACTTTGTGCTGGCCAAGGCAGTGTAGTGATGTTCTGCTCCTGGCGGAACTCTGTAACGACACGGGCCCTGTGTGCTCTTTCATTGTCATCTTGGAAAAATGAATCTACGGCCGTGACGTCGCGAAAATGGCACCACGTGAGCAGCTAATACGTTGTCACCGAAGTACTACCCTGTGACACGTCTTTGGATGAGATGTAATGCTGTTCTGCTTGTCATAGTTATGCCTCACCACACCATAACCGATCCACCACCAAAACGATCGTGCTGAATTACTGTTACTCCATGGTATCGTTCGTACCGCCTGTGGTGGAAGTCGAGAGTGAACCTCGATTCATCGGAAAACATGACGTTTCTCCACCGACGATTGTCCCAGCGCTGCCGTGCTCCACGCCAATTACGCCTTCTTGCGATGTGACGGTCGGTCAAACGTGGAATTATTCGAGGTCGTTGAGCGTACAAATTCCAGCTGTGTAGGCGATTTCGAATAGTCTGACCACTGACTCGCACATCTGTCGCTCAATGCACCTGCTATCCAATTTCTGGGGCAGTTTGATGGCGGTTACGTAATGCTATGGTTCGGATGAAACGATCCAGGTAAGCAGTTGTCGTCTTGGTCGACCTAACCGACGTCTGTATTCAACGTTGCCTGTCTGACGGTAGCGTGACCACAACCTGCTAATCACCGATTGAGTAACGTTGAGAATTTATTTGAGCCGCGGCAGTATGTTTGTTGCCAGCTTCCAACATGCCAAAAGCACGTAAAAGTTCGTCACGTGTCAGTCTTCGCATACCTCAAAAGTTACGTTTCGACCAGAAACTATTGATAAACGAGTTTATACCAAGAAGAGAACGATGAGACCTCCGAAAAAGACCGCCCTGTACAAATGAATCATACAGAAAGGAGGATGTTTAGGAAAGTTAATCAAACCCATCATCAATGTTCTGTCCGATATCCTATAAAAGCGTCTTCGTGAAGAAGATTACTTTGACTTCGAAGAATCCTACAAATATGCCTTGGACAAGCGAAGATTTCTGTTCGACAACCTTATAACAAACTACTCATTCACAGTAGAAGACGAAGAAGAAGACGGTTAGAGAAAAAAAGTACAAAAGGAGTGTTGGTATGAAAATAAACTCCTTTCCATTCTGATCGTCGAAGAGTGAAGATGCATTCTTCAACAACATTGCTCAGATTCAAGATGACTTACACATACAAATCTTCAAGAATGATGCTGGATTAAAGCTGACTTTTCAAGAACTGCCCCAAGTAAATCGTGTGGTAAATGGAGCCAAGAGAAAAAATCTAAATCTAGACATGGGGGCTGGTGGAAAGAAAGAAAGATGTGTGGAAACTGGCCGATTAGTAAGCAAGAGAACGAAGACGGAAGAACTGACTAATGCTTCCACTGCAACAAACAAGAATGAAGTTACTTCTCAAATTACGAAACAACATGAAGTGTCTACTGAAACTAAGAGTGATGTTCAGAAGACTGAAGGTACTACTCAAACTACGAATCAGTCTGAAGACAAGAGCAAGATGCCAGCTCTCATAAAGAAAGATGTGTTTCCACCCAAACTAAGAATGAAGTTACTATTCAAACTACGAATCAGCCTGAAGACAAGAGAATGATGCCAGATTCCATAAAGAACGAATTTACCACTACGAAGAAGCCTGGATTTTGTACTGAAACTAAGAATGCTGTTCAGAAGACTGAAGTTATTACTCAAACCATGAAACAGCTAAAAGACAGGAAAGAGGAATTCGAAAAGAAGAAAGATGCCTGACAGAAAGATAAAGCAACCAACAAAGGCAAGCTACCAGCGATCAATCAATCAGAGAACGTGTTTTATCAAGAACCTACCCAGACGATGGAAAGAAGCTCCACCCCACAAGAAGATGAAATGGTAGTCCATGAGAGCAGACAGAACTACAAAGACAAAATGCTGCCTTGATAAATTATAATAAAAATGAATGAAATGTTATACATTGTTGTTTGTTTTTATCTACTATCCCAACAAAAGTACCCGGATGTGGCATTAAGCACCCAGATGTAAGGTTTCTACAACAGGTCTCCTCCAATAATACAATGTCAGGTATTCTCGAATACTGAGATGAGGCTAAGAGGGATGGTAAATTAGACCTCATTGAGGGATTTTCCCACGGCCCCCATGGCCCCCATGGCCTCAACCGAAATGGGGTTAAGAGGGATAGTAAATTAAACCTCCTTGAGGGATTTTCTCATGGCCCTCATGGCCTCATACAACTAAAAAGGGATTCTCCATAAGGTATCCTCGATAGGTATCCTCCAATAGTAGGTCGCCATGGCATAGGTATCCTCAAAGACTGAAATGAGGCTAAATTAGGCCTCATTGAGGAATATTTCATGGTCTCAGCCGAAATGAGGCTAAGAGGGATAGTAGATTAGACCTCATTGAGGAATTTTCTGATGGCCATCATGGCCTCATACGATAAAAATGGGTGATGAAGGCCCGTCGCTCGCTATTTAGGGGTGGTGGAATTGGGGTGCCATAGGTCGTGGTGATAAAGGGAACTAATTGGATGATCTAGATAAATGAAACAAGAACAAGTGTACTCGGAATTGGGTCAGAACTAACCAGAACAGACGAGAAAAAAGCTAAATATAGTAAACAAAGCTGTTCCACATGATAGGCTCTTCTACTCTACTGGAGTATACTTCAGGACAAACGAACATGGTCCGGTAGACGAAAACTATTGCATAGACAGATAGAAGCAGAGGATCCTGAAAAAATTCGAAATAGTACAACTTGTCGGGTTTATTCGAGTAATTTCACGAACATGGAACATACCCTCCGAACATACCCCTATCCTATAAGAAGCCTTTGAGTCACATTTACTCATGTTACATAACAACCACGTGCTACCATAGAAACCAAGATGGCGTAAACGAGAATACAAAATGGACGACGGAAACACGTATCACCATAACAACGCGCGCTGCGCACTAACACCACTTATCACTATGGGGATGACGTCACAACATGGCCGCTCACGTGGGTCACCATGGCAACACAAAATGGTGCAACTAGGTCACGAGACATGACGCCACTTCCGAGTTCCCCCAAATGTTCCCTGTCCGGGTACATGACATACTACTCACACACATGGTTTCTCTCCCACCCTCCGTCAGCGCAAAGGCGGAAAGGCAGTCTTTTCAAGCGTGAAGTAGATATCATCTCGGATGATAAAAATATATTTCCCCTGTATAATTATACTGCACTTGGAAAGTACGACTTGGCTTTCCTTTGAGCGTGGATCCAACCTGTATAGAAACCCAATCGAGAAATGCCCAATAGCACCCACTTCAACCCAAAGTGCAACAACCCTGCATCTAAAGTTTTAGATCTTAACTTGCCTCTTTTGCATTACTCTTCAAGTAAAGCAGAGGAATAAAGTAACGCAGAGGAATAAACAAATAAACACCAACAGCCAAGTACGTTTTCACAAAGCGGACAACTCGAAGTAATTCCATGCCTATTCCCCGTTAGACACGCAAAAAACTTTGCTATCCATCTAACTTTGATTCTGTTTTTCTTAGTTTTTTTGTTTTGTTTTTTTTCGTCAAAACTTCATTTGTCGCTCATGCCAATACCCTCGTCGATTCTAACTTCGCTTTGCCGCTGATTACAATACCGCTTTTTAAAGAAAAGAAAATATTGAATTTCTTTATCTTTGTGCACATGTGCTGCGTTCTTCCATTATTGTTTTCTTAGTGTATTGATCTGAATAGTCTGTATGAAAAACGCCCGACTCCAAGAAGTGCTGCCTTCCTTCGCTATTCTTTTCAAAGTTGCATTGAGCATTGCGAAGAGAGACAACACTGCATGTAGTTTGAATATTTGCCGGTCAAGAGTTCCATATCTGTTTGACAAACGCTTCGTGGTGCAGAGAGCAGCGCTCTGGAAATTAAAACTTGATATTGCGTGTTCAAATCCCGACAGGCGATAATAAGTAGGTAATACAAAATAGACGTGAAAACAATTCATAAACTACTGAAAATAGAAATAAACTCGATAAGAATAAAAAATAGAAAGAAAACAAACAAATATAAAGCGATTGAAATGTGTGTGTTGCGATGACAAATCTGAAAACGTCATAAATCTGTCAAACAATTCAGTGTTGAAATTAAACGCGTATAAAGCCGGGTTTTTTTTTTTTTTTTTTTTTGTTTCGACCTTTCGTACGGAAGCGTCCTAGCGCCAATGAGAAACAAAATTAAATCGTAATTACGATTTACTAAACCGTAATTACGATTTACTAAACCGTAATTACGATTTAATAAACCGTAATTACGATTTAGATAAACCGTAATTACGATTTAGCTAAACCGAATTACGGTTTAGATAAACCGTAATTACGATTTAATTTTTTTTACCAAAGCCACACTAATATGGATGTCTAGACACATCAGTTTGGATGGCGTGTTACAAATTTTTAACATCGTACCCCCCACTCCCCCCGCTCCCCAAATTCTTTTAGCACGATAACCGACACCCCTGCTGCCCGTAAACAATGCGAGTTTGAGGGGAGGGGGGGGGGGGGGTCTATACACTAAAGCCCCGTTTATACAGAGCGCGAACGCGAACGCGGTTTTTCGTCCTGGAATACTCTAGTCATTTTAAAGAGGACCCGTTCTAACAGAGTGCGAACGCGAACCCGAACAAATATTGGTTCGCGCGAACGGTCGCTTTGATTGCCCCCAGAGCGAATTTTAACAAAATGCGCGCGAACTTTTTCAGTATGAACCAATCAGCGGGTACTTTCCCTGTGATATCATTTCCACGAATAGAATAGGCCTGATTGTTCCAAGAAAAAGCCCGGCACTAGCGTGGTATTTTCTCAGTGTACTGTGAATTAGAAGAATGGACAAGACAGAGGCAATGCTGATTGAAATCGAGAGGAATCCTATTCTGTATGATAAAGCAGACAGAGATTATAAAGACATCGTCAAAAAACGAGACATATGGAAAGTAATTGGACAAACAGTCGGACTGACAGGTATGTGATTGAAATTAATTTATTTAACCCGTTTCAACTTCCATACCATGTATCGTTTTAATGAGGAACATATTAACCCTTCCAGTACCGTAGCATCCAGCGAGCCATGTCTTTAACATTGATTCATTTATTTAAACACGTTTTTACTTTCATGTCAACAGTCTTCATAATGACACCATTTTAGTTCTGACAGAAATGTATAATAGCATCATGATATTATAAAGTCCGCGTCTCACACTGAAAGATCTGATGCACAGGAAGTCTAATAAACTCTGCATTATTAAATATGGACAATCTGCCTGTATGTTTGTCTCTCTGTTTTTTCCATTAACGTCTAGGGAGAGAGCTGTGATTGATATTATCTTCTTGGGGGAAATTGGCAGTTGCCACACCTTCTTTAAAGCGTTCTCTGCGTGGGTACAATGTCATATCATGTCTATATCCTAATTAGCATGTCCAAAGCATGCGTCATTTTGCCATGTGACCGCTCCTGCTGGTGAGACAAAGTAGTTTTTGAATTGTTCCCGCACCTCAAGGGCTGTAGCCTTCGGTCGATGTCCTTCTCGTCTCAAAGGTCTCAGTACGCCATCGTGGATGTCTTCTTCCATGTTATCAAAGTCATCCTTGTGTGCGCCGACCTCTTTTTCACCACACAGCATGTTATGTAAACATATGGTAGCTTTCACAACACAGTCAACATTTTCGGGTGACAGAGGGAGTTTCCTGTGATACATCCTCCACCGACTTGCCAGTATGCCAAACGCGTTTTCTGAGATTCTCCTCGCTCGCGATAATCTGTAATTATAAATCCGCTTTGCATGATCCGAATTGGAACCTGGGTACGGACGCATCAAATTGCTCATGAGTGGGAAACCTTCATTTCCTATTATTACATGAGGACAGGGTTGATCATCCACGATCAATGGTTTATCATCCGGTATAGCCAGCGTTTTGTTCTGCATCTTTCGACACAATGCACTGTTTCTAAAAATGCCAGAATCACTATTTGCCCCGTACGAACCAATGTCCACAAATGTAAAGCGATAGCAATAATCAACGAGGGTCAGAAGTACGATTGAGAAAGTTTTCTTGTAAATGAAGTATGTACTTCCTGAACAGGCTGGCGCCTGAATCAACACGTGCTTCCCGTCTAAAGCACCAAGACAGTTTGGGAACTGCCATCGTTCACGAAATCCAATTTCAGTTTGCCACCACAGTTCTTGAGTTGGTTCAGGTAGATGAATTTGGCGTAGTTGATTCCAAATCGCCTCACATACTTCACGTACCACCATCGCAGCGGTGGCAACCCCCACGCGGTAACTGAATGCTATGGTCTTGTATGAATCACCCGTTGCCAAGAACCTGAAAGCAAAACAAATTATTAATACAGGTCTACATTTTCTGTTTCAGGTAAAGAAGTGGAAACTCGTTGGAAGAATGTGCGTGATGGTTTTGGTAAATATCGAAGGAAGTTGAAATGTCAGAGCGGGGATGCAGCTAAAACAGTGAGAGAATACAAATATGCAAAAGCTCTGTCCTTTCTAATCCCCTACTTGGGTGACAGACCCACCAGCAGTAATTTGGCAGAAGAATCAGATGATGACCTATTGCAACCAGATAACTGCACCGACGAAGAAGATGATGCAAGTCAAATATCTGACTTGCAGCCGCGTCAGATTCGTCCAGTTACACCATCAAACCCTAGTGTTGCCTCATCAAGCCATTCCAAGCGAAAACAAAAGCGTTCTCAACATGATGTGGATGCCAGCTTTTGTGAATATTTGAAGAAGAAGTCACGCAGTCCGATGAAAACAGAAGAAAAAGTAGATGATGTGGGTTTATTCCTTCAATCAATGGCTGGACCAATCAGAAAGCTTCCGGCACATAAACGGGCCGAAGTCAAATTCAAAATACATAGCATCGTACATGAAGCAGAAATGCAGTGCTGCTTCCCTGCAATGATGACACCATCTGACATGCAGTCCACAAGTGAACGTCCGAATTTGACCTCCACCCGTTTGATGACATCCCCCGCACCTGAAATGCAATCAATGGGCAGCCAACTCACTGTAAGCAGCAACTTAGAGTCGGCCTTTCATGGCTACCAGTCGTACACCCAGTTTTTGAACTCCGAATAGTGAACTTGATGACAACGAATACGTCTTTGTTTCTTTGGGTTATTAGAACTTTCAATTTTGAGTATGGGAACTTTTTGATTCAAGACAATATCGACAGTGTTTATGTTGATTTTGAACATTGGAACTTTTTTCATCAAGATTCGATGGAAGAAACTGTAATTATCTTCATTTTGAACATTTGTTTCATTCCAAAATAATCGAAAAATACAATGATTATGATGATTTTAAATACTGGATCTTTTTAAATCAAACATGAGTTACACGATTTACTGTACTGAACACAATCATGCATACATAATAAATGTTTGAAAGTGTCGTTTTCATTAACGAATGCATTTAATAATGGATCACAAATTATTCATCCATCCTTGTGCATACGTTTGTACTACAGTATTTCCCCCTCAAATATGAACATTGCAGATCCAAAATGAACTTGCTATCTCCACATTTGAGGCCAAAATACTATAACTTTACTTACCTCAAGCAAATGGCCAGTCGTTCTCTTGGGGTGATGGCCTTCTTCCAATTAGTATCCTGTTTGCAAATGTCGTCTCTAATTAATTGCAATATGTAGTCAAATTGCTCTTCTGTCATTCGAAAGTACTGTTGGAATTTTTCAGGATGAAAATGTAGTTCTTCTACGAGGTGGTGGTATTCTCCAAATACACTTCTTCTCTGTAAAATTTCGTGCACTGATACACGCCTCTTCTTCCTGCGTCGTTTTGTGTACAAATATAACACCAAGATCTCCTCTGTGTCTGACTCTTCCTGCGCCATGACTGCAAATGACAAAATTCTATCTCTCACAGCTAGAAAAAGACGAGCCACCTAGACAGCCGTCGACGGTTTTCCGCGTTCGAGTTCGTGCTCTATTTGAACGGCGAAACTGCTCAAAAGTCGCGTTCGCGTTCGGGTTCGTGTTGGACGCGTTCGCGCTCTGTATAAACGGGGCTTAAGGATAAACGCCAGTGTTTAACAATTTATAACAGAACATCAGTTTGGATGGCGCCTTTACAAATTCTTAACATGGTAACTGCGCCCACACCTCCAACAACCCCACCCACTTACACAACGCGAGTTAGGAGGGTTATGCACAAATACTACGGATAGACACCACTGTTTAATCATTTGTAACAAAACCACACTAATATGGATGTCTGGACACATCAGCCTGGATGACACTGTAAAACAGTTGTAAACACCGTGATGCCCCCCCCCCCCCCCCCCCCCCCCCCCCGTCCGAATGGCCTAACGCTTCTACTATTTTTCGGTCCAATCTCCGTTTTTCACACCTCCGAGTCCAGTCATTTGGGCTATGTTATGTAGAAACTTATCGATCGGTATACACTTTTTTAGTGAGTAGCGCATCGGTTTTCTTAATCCAAAACATAAAAAATATTTATTTCTTGATAGATATTTGGTTTCAATCTTGAAAATACCCGTTGATACCAAATTACAACTAATTAGTAGGCCTACATCCCAGACCTCCCGTTTACCCATAGAACAATAATATAGTTTTGATAGACCCAAGAGTCTGTATCGATATACACTTTTTAGTGCCCCCTTCCAATGATATGCACATGCATCTGCCTGTGCTGTGATTCACTTATCAAAAGTCACCTGAGAGATATTAACTCACCATGTTTGTTACGAAAGGGGGTGGGGTAATGGACGCACACTCCTTACAATGGAAAAGGCCTTCTTATCATCCGTTTCGAGAAGGGTATGCTTGTCCGTTTCAGCCTTTTGGATGGCCGATGACTTCCGGTAGGTTGGTCGCCCGTTTCGGTAGCTTGATCACATGTTTCGGTCCGTGTCAGTCGTGTTTCGGTCCGTTTTGGTAATTCGACGCACCGACCCAGGGCAGGCGAGATTATCAAAGTGCGAGTTAATTTTCTATGAAGTAAGACGGATGGTGTAGCAACAGATGGCTTTGGGGAGCGCGGTGGCTCAGTTGGTAGAGGTGCAGGCTTCAAGCCGAGAGGTCCTCGGTTCGAATCCCACCTGCGGCAACCGCGTTGTGTCCTTGGGCAAGACACTTCATCTCCATTGCCCGCGTGTGGGCACGATGACGCCGTGTACTAAGGTGTACTGCACGTCGATGGTACGCATGTCTTCAACCAATCTAACCCTGCCTGTGCTGCAGTGCGGAGCTGGCAGCTGCTCGTCGTTGCTCGGTGGTTCTCTCCGGGTACTCCGGCTTCCTCCACCCGTAAAACTGTCACGGTCATGATTAGCCATTGTGCATAAATATGTGACCTTAAACATCAATAAATAAATAATACAGATGGCTTTTGGTTCGACTACTGAAGACAGGGGACATAACAGGGGGTCCGGGGGTTCTCTCAGCACCCTCGCAACGATTTTCAGCACTGCAATGATGTATTCTTGTAGCTTTTAGCCTAACTGGCAGCTCTTTCTTTGTTCTATGATTACGGGTTAACCGATGATCAGCACTTTCGCCCCCCCCCCTTACTCACCCTCGTTGGCAAGGACAGGGAGGCGACATCCCGGTCACCACACAGTTTGGAATACGGACAGGGTTTGCTATTCCGAAGGGTCGCTATTCCGAAAGTTCGGCAGGTACCGTATTGCAAAGGTGTGGTATTGCGAAAGTTCGCTATTCTAAAAGTTCACCTATATTGCAATAACGACGGCTATTACTCCAAAGCGCGTCTTTTTTCGATTTATTGTCTTTTTTCGATTTATTGTGCTCTACGATGATTTATTGAACTATCATTCAATAAACATCATTCTAATGTTAATGGTTAATAAAAGTTAGTTTAAAGAAAAATATGTAGGGGAAAGTGGTCAAAAACGGCCCCGAGATAAAACGAGCAACCGAGCAAACTGCCGTACAGACAACGCAGGGGGAGCAACTCTTATTGTTTTGAAAGAAAAACACCCATGCGTTTCACCATGAAGTTTTGGAGCGCAGTTATTTAAAAATTTAGAAACATTTAATTCGTATAGCATTTTTCTTATTTGTTCCACCAACAACGCAAAGCTCATTTTGTAATCTAATGTTCTAGAAATTGTGTCACTACAATCCAAATTAAGCTGCTTACTTTTGAAATAAAATAATAGGCCTTTGGGTGTATTGAAAGTTTTAAATCTGGTGGTTCACTGGAAGTGGTGTGTTCCGAGTAAAACGGGCCCCGAAAGAAATACCTCCGTAAAACCAATACAGGGATGTGACAGATGTGTGAGACCAGTTGCTTCTGTGTGTAGTGGTGATGTGGGACTGAATAGAGTCCGAACATGTATAAAGTATCACATACGGGTGAGAACCCCCCCCCCCCCCCCCACACACACACCGATGGGATGCCCCCCGGATATATTTTTATTTACATGCCGCGAGTGCGTTTATATGTGGAATAAGATGACTGAAATAAAATGTATGCAATCCTGAAAGTGACTGCAACAAAAAGACCCATGTGACTTGCTAACCCCAGTGGCCCGTTTTATCCATACCCGTGGGGTAAAATGGACCCGGGCGGGGGGGGGGGGGGCGAGTTCTACTATAACTGGTATGTCACATATTGGAAATGAACCAGTGGTGAATTGTATTACACTTAAACTCCTATATTTTTCAGTCTTTTTTCTTCTATTTTTTAAAGATTTCCTTAAGGGGCCCGTTTTAGACCACTTTCCCCTACATTCGATTTGTATGTTATATACATTCCCGCCATTCCCATTGTCATGTCCGTTATGAAGTAGTGGAATCAGTGTCCGAGGATATTCATAGGTCAATTCTTCATAGGCTCCAGCATGACCGACTCCAATTATCATAATTTTAATACGCGTGAAAGATATTTTATATGGGAGTAAAACGGTACTAAAACCAAAAAAATAATGACCTTAACTTGGCCATTCTAGTCTGAGATATGGTTGTTTACAAGGGTTGGGGGTCCTTATTAAAACTACTATTCGTAGTTATCTATGTCGTAATAATGTTCATATGAAATCGTAATCATATTGGTAAATCGTAATTACGGTTTACGTAAACCGTAATTACGATTTATTAAATCGTAATTACGGTCTAGCTAAACCGTAATTACGGTTTATTAAATCGTAATTACGGTTTAGTAAATCGTAATTACGGTTTATTAATTCGTAATTACGATTTATATAAATCGTAATTACGATTTAGTAAATCGTAATTACGATTTAATTTTTTTTTCTCGTTGGCGCCAGGACGCTTCCGTACAGACTTGAGATAAAAACATTGTTTTAAAAACCTTTGAAGCATTGTACTGAAATCTTGTAACATTGCTAAATATTCCCGAGAAAAAAGGTGATTTGATACATTTTGGGACCTAAAAAATACAACTGACTTTTGGTGTGTCTTTGAATGGTCGCCCATGAGAAAATTTTAGTACTGTTATACTATATATCGAAATCACCAATAAATAAAAGACTCACCCATAAAAAGTAAAAAAAAATGATCATTGTTATTTCCATATTATGACTAAATTTGACTGTCGCTCAGGTGATGTTAAACCGCAGTTTCTTAGGTCAAAATAGGGACTAGGAATATATAATTAAAAGTTAGTTGGTCATTCCGTTTCAGTAATATGGTGAGTTTTTTAAGTGATAAATCTCCCTGGTATATCAAATAACTATTCAGAGAATAAAAAACAATATATTAATGAAATAACAGGGTGTATGGAACGATTCCTTTTTTCTCAAACTCCAATTACAAAAAAATATGGAAGTGATTCCCATATTTAAAGAATATTCCACTTGAATAATACAATGAGTTTGGAACTTATTCTGACAAGGGCTATAACCACTTAACCACTGAATACTTTTTGACAAAACATCATTTGTTTATTTATTTATTGGTGCTTAAGGGTAAATACTTCAGCACAGTGGCTAATCGTGACCGCAACATGAGTATAAAGCCAATTCCAGCCAATCGTTTATACCCATTTTGCGCATTTTAGAGGACTTCCACCCCAGGCAGTGGCGACCGGGTCCTATATTACCAGTACAACAGAGCTTGTTGACAGTTAACAAGCATTGTGCTTCACTTCCCAGGGTTCCCACGAGGAGACAAAATTTTATAACAGTGTATCAGTGTGTCGCGAATTATAATATGGTATGTGCCCTCAAGGCCAAGGTCACCAGCCCTATGTTAAGGTGACAGAGAAACAATGACATTTAAATGTCACTTTTGACCGGACCATCCAACTTGGTATGAGTGACAGATCTTATTCATACTTGGGCCGATTATGGCCCATGACTCAAAGGTGTATCACGGCTTTGAAACAGCATATTATCATCAAAGTCAAGGTCAAAAACAGAAAAACGTTGACATTGTTGGTGAAACTGAGAACAGGAGAATCACGTTTGAACAAAATATATAATTTTAACGTAATCAGCGAATGATGATTAAATTTTGTTTAGCATTACAGCGGATTTTTATGTAAGCTTATTTGTTTTACAAGGATTGAAGAACAAGTTATGAAACTTATATTAATGCCCCTCCTTGGCTCAATGACACGCTGAGGTGTGGGGTGACCTGTGTAGCAGCCACTTCGTGATTCCACTCATCTCGAATACTATGAAGAGATCTTTAGCTCTGCACCGAGTGTGTCTCTCTCTGCACAGAGGAAAGCTACTTTACGTCTCCACCCGATAGGTCTGTACACAGTGGAATCATTAGCCCCACAGTTGATGCTGACAGACAGTGTTCGGACACCTCGAGAACTTTCCCTGACCGACCTCTGGCATGAGACAACAGCGCACTTATCCACTCGGCCACCACTCTCAAGCAGAAGATAGATACTGAACCATTAATTTTTCATTTCAACATAGGTTAATGAGTTGTTTCAGCGATTTTAATGGTTGTGGCCCAAAGTAGTGGCCCAAAGCGGAGCTATATAGGCTGGGAGGTCTCTTGTGTTATGTTACTGGCATGACCTTGACCTATTGTCATACCATCAAGGTCAAGGTCACAAGCAATAACACTTCTTGAATACCATTCTTGTCCGAGTTGTACAATTTGATGACGGTCCATATAACTGGCTACGACTGACAGATCTTATTAATACTTGGACCAAGTATAGCTCATGGCTCAAAGGTGTGTCGGCTTTGAACTACAGTCATATCATCAAGGTGAAGATCACAAACAGAAAAACTTTTGACATTGCTGAGGAAACTGAAAACAGGGGCATCCTGTTCGAACAAAATATATAATTTTTAATATAATCAGCAAATGAAGATTAAATTTTGTTTAGCATTATAGCAGAAGATTCAGCATAGGTTAATGGGTAGTTTCTGCGATTTTAATATCATCCCGTCAGAGTCTGGTCATAATTAAAGAGATTTCGTGGTAACCACTTCTCTTTTATTCTCTCTATCTTATATTTATCCTGTTTTTATTTGCACTGAAGGTAGTGGCCCTAAACGGAACTATATAGGCCAAGATGCCTCTTATTCCAGGTTATGATAGAAATCTTACTGGTATCTCATATATAGTAAGATAAACAATTACGAAAATAAAAAAATATGACCTGTCAACCCAGAGAGATCCGCTCAGGGTAATTGGTTTTAGGGGAAGCTAAATACAAGACAAGAATCCAAGTGTTACTGCTTGTGACCTTGACCCTTGATGATAGGACAGTGGGTCAAGGTCATGTCACAGCGTTAAGGTTATGGGTAACAATTGTGTGAAGGATGAACAAGATCTGTTACAACAGATTCAATTATACAATCCAGACTAAGGCTGAACAACAATATCAAAATTTTGTTGTTCGTGACCTTGACCTTGATGATATGGCCTTGAATCAAAGTTGCAACACACTTTTGAGTAACGAGCAATAATTGTACCAAATATGAATAAGATCTGTCAATCATACCAAGTTATATGGACTGGACAAAAGTGGCAGTGAAATGTCAGAGTTTTTCTGTGGCCTTGATAAGGGTTGTATAACTATCAAAGTTTTGCCGTGGCATTGACCTTGATGATATGTCATTGGATCAAACACGTGGCACATCTTTAATTCATGCGCAATAATTGTACCAAGTGTGAATAAGATTAGTCGATCATAACAAGTTATATGGACCGTACAAGGGCTGTATAACAATATCAAAGGTTTGCTGTCTGTGAACTTGACCATGATGATATGACCTCGGATCAAAATCGCGACGCACTTTTGAGCCATGAGCAACAAGAGCTATTACAGAAGGCAATTATACCCCCACCGCAGTGTTGTGGCGATAAAGCATAAGTAAGGTAGTAAGGATCGTAACTCTAGTGAAACATACGCGGGCAACGTTTTTATAACATGCACGGGAGCGGCTTGTCATAAAGATCCCTCATATCAAATTTCATTGAAATCCACCCACACATTGCTGGGATATCGCCGTGGACGGATAGATGCATGGACTGACAGACAACCCGATGCATGGATGGATGCATGTAATCCAGTATACCCTCCATTCTCTTCGAGTAATACGGAGCAGACAAAGGCTGCATAACAATATCAAATGTTTGCTGTCTTTGAGCTTGACCTTTTATCAAAGTTGCAACACACCCTTGAGTCATGAACAATAATTGTACCAAGTATGAATGAGATCTGTCAATTATACCAAGTTATACTGACCGGACAACTGTGACAGTAAAAATGATAGTGAAAAAAGTTTTTGTCACCTTAAAATAGGGCCGTTGACCTTGACCTTGAGGGACATATACCATTTTACAACTCGCGACACACTGTCTTTTGATAATACACATTGTTATAAAGTTTCTTGAATGAAAGTGTCAATGAAATTGAAGCTCAAATTAACAAATTTGGTTCTTGGTAAGTTAAAAGTGAAATGGCAAAATTGAAGATGATTGGCTCCAATGTTATTTGGTGAAACTTCAACATAATAGCATTGTGTGTGCACAACGTCAGAGCAATCAATGCATTTTTAAATGTAAACAGTAGGGCTGGTTAAAGGGATAATGTTGATACAGAAAGGCAGTAAGCTTAAAGGTCATTGTAAATGGCAACGTTTTTCACAGAAATGAATGATAACTCTCAACTAGAGGTCTCGCCTAATGAGCACGCCAAGTTCTGAAACAATCCTATGATAAATGCGCCCTGCGAGCCATGTCGAAGAACGGGGATGCACACATGTACTAAATTCAAAGGTCGTTCCTAACAGCAACAGTTTTTGACGGAAATGAGAAGAAAATCGATAGCTCCTATCTTGGTCACCCTGAATAAGCATACCAACTTTCAAAACAACCCGATGATGAATGCGCCCTCTGAGGTGTGCCAAAGGAAAATGTTAATGCAAAAATGTACTAAGTTTGAAGGTCGTTGCTAGTGGCAATGTTTTTTTTTTCTTTTTTTAATTGAAATTCATAAATCCTTGTGGGTAGTGCAAAAGGGATAAGTTGCTGCTAACAGGTTGGTGCTAACAACGTTTTTGGTTGAAAAATCAATAACTCCTATTTAGAGGCCACCCCCGAAGCACGAATACCAATGTACAAATGCGCCAAGTTCAAAGGGCATTGCCACGGTAACGTTTTTTGACGAACCTGAAACAAGTTTCAAAGCAATTCATTCATAAATGTGCTCTGTATAGCATGCCAAAGGAATATGTTGACGCAGAAATGCACTAATTTTAAACGTCATTGCTGACGGCAAGGGTTTTTGACGGAAATGAAATTAAATCGACAGCTCACATTTCGAGATTACCCCAAACATGCATACCAAGTTTCAAACTAATCCATTTATAAATTCACCCTGCATGGCTTACCAAAGGAAAATGCTGACGCTCAAATTCAATGAGTTCAAAACCAAAAGCTCCCGTCTAGAGGTTGCTTCAAACAAGCACACCACGTTTCAAAGCGATCGAAATCGTAAACGAGAATTGTGCAGTGTTCCAAAGGAAATTGTCGACAAACAAAATGGCAGCGTTGAAGGTCGTTGCTATGTTTTGACGCAAATGGAAGACAATCTATAGCTCTCATCTAGAAGTCACCCAAAACAAGCATACCAAGTTTCAATCCATTCATAAATACACCCTGTAGAGGGTGATAAAGAAGAATGTTGATTCAAACACGACATAAAAAGATTCAACGATAGTTGCTAACTGCAACGTTTCTCAGCGGAAATGTAAGATGAAAGTGTCAATGACACTGCGGCTTAACTTGACTATGTGTAGTGTTCAAAGAAAAGGATAATTTTCAGTGTTTATGAAAGGATTATTAAATAAGAGACGAATAGTGATAATTGAGAATAAGTTAAGTTCTGTTCCCTACATGCTATGTTTTCAACTAGAATAATTTGAGGTATAGACTGTGCTAAAAAAAGGCCTGTGTGGTGTGGCTCTCACAGTTAACGCATGTCAACCAAATTTACCAGTTTACAGTACAATCATTCCAAATGAGTCATCCTACCAAGTTACAATGAAATCCCTTCTTAAATATGACTCGTCGACTTTGCTAAAGGAATTTACGTCACTTGTCCATGCGGCGGTCGCGGTCGCGGTTGACCGATCGCGACCAAAATAGGACAGTCTCATCTGGATACCATACTGAGTCATCTTACCAAGTTACAATGGAATTCCTTCACAAATACGACCCGTAGACAATGCTAAAGAAATCTAGGTCACATGCCCAGGCGGCGGTAACGGCTTGCCGATCGCGACCAAAATATCATACCGAGTCATCCTACCAAGTTACAATGAAATCGCTTCATAAATATGAACTGTGGACTGTGCTAAACAAATCTAGGTCACGTGCCAGTGCGGCTTTCACGATTAACCAATCACGAACAGAGTAGGCCGTTCTCATCAAGATATTACATCCTACCACTGCAGAATGAAATCCATTAATAAATGCAACCTGTAGACTGTGCACAAGGAATCTAGGTAACGTACCGCTGGAAGCAGTAACCATCGATCAAACCCGACCAAAATAGGATGTTCTCATCTTGATATTATACGGAGTCATCCAACCAAGTTACAATGAAATCCCGTCATAAATACGACCTGTAGACTGTGCTAAAGTTTTTTTCGGGCTTCTAACCTGCGCAGCCGTCACGGCTGACCGATCGAGACCAAAATTGGACGTTCTCATCCAGACAGAACCTCGAACCTGCGCATGAAATTTAGTGATTCAACAAGAACTACGGGTTGTAGTCTGTGCGAAAGAAAATGTGCACAGACTCACAGACTTCAGCACGCGTGATGGCAATACCTTATCTTGACTTGGTCACGTTAAGCTAAAAATCAATAGATCGCATCTAAAGGTTGCTCCAAACACTGGCACACAAAGTTTCAAAGCAATCGGATCATAATGTGATCTGTGCAGTGTGCCAAAGGAAATTGTCGATGCACAATTAAGGACAAAGCTGAAAATCGTAGATAACAGCAACGTTTTTGACGAAAATGAAAGAAGCTCCCATTTGGAGGTCAACCAAAAACGTACCAAGCTTCAAAGAGATCCATTCATGAATGTACCTTGTAGGGTATGCCAAAGAAAAATGCTAATGTATAAATGCATTGAGTGTGAAGGTCATAGATAACGGCAACCTTTTTGACAATGAACGCGTCAATGACACTGTAGCTTAACTTGACGGTGTGTTGTGTTTGATGAAAAGGATAATGTTCAATGTTTATGAAAGGAATAAGAAATACAAGAATTGTGATAACTGAGAATATGTTAACTTCTGTTCCATGTATGCTATGTTTTCAATGAAAATAAATTGAGGTGTAGACTGTACTTAAGAACTGAGGGGTGGGTTAACGTGGCCTTCACATTTAATATATGCCAACCAAAGTTACCAAGTTACAGTGAAATTATTCCAAAACGAGCCATCCTATCAAGTTGCAATGAAATCCCTTCATAAATTTCACTCGTAGACTTTGCTAAATGAATCTTGGTCACATGACAGCTTGGCAGTCACGGTTGACCGATCATGACAAAATAGGACAGTCTCGTCTAGATATCATACCAAGTTATCCTACCAAGTTACAATTAAATCCCTTGATAAAAAGAACCTGTTGACCGTACTAAATGAATCCAGGTCGCGTGATCAGGCGGCGGTAACGGCTGATTGATTGTCACAAAAATAGAATAGGAAAGTCTCATCTAGACATCATATTGAGTTATCCTTCCAAGTTACAATGAAATCACTTCATAAATATGAACTGTAGACTGTGCTAACCAAATCTAGGTCACAGGCATGTGCGGCCATCACTGTTGACCGATCACGGCCAAAATAAGACGTTCTCATCTAGACATTATACTGAGTCATCCTACCAAGCTACAATGAAATCCCTTCATAAATACAATCTGTAGATTGTGCTAAAGGTTTTCGTGATTTGGGCTCGGGCAGCCATTATGGTTGACAAATGCGACCAAAAGGGGAAGTTCTAATCTAGACATTATACGGAGTCATCGTATCAAAGTACAAAGAAATCCTGTCATAAATACGACCTGTAGACTGTGCTAAATGTTTTTGGGCTTCGGGCCCCTGTCGCCGTTACGGTCGACCGATCGCGACAGAATAGGGGAGTTCTCATCTAGACATTATACTGAGTCATCCTACCAAGTTACAATGAAATCACTTCATAATGCGACCTGTAGACTGTGCTAAAGGTTTTCGGAGTTTGGGCTCGATCAGCCGTCACGGTTGAAGATGGGAAAGTTGTCATCTATACAGGGTCATCCTACCAAGTTACAATGAAATCCCTCCATATTAAATACGACCTGTAGACTGTGCTAAAAGCTTTCGGGTTTCGGGCTTGGGCAACCTTCACCGTTGACAGATGATGACCAAAAAGGGACGTTCTCATCTAAACATTATGCAGTGTCATTCTACCAAATTACAATGAAATCCCTTCACAAATACGACCCGCAGACTGTGCTAAACGTTTTCGGGTTTTGGGCTCGAGCAGTCATCACGGTTGACCGATCGCGACCAAACGGGCACGTTCTTCTCTGCACATGACCTCGAACCTGCATATGAAATCAATCGGACAAGAACTACGGGGTGTAGCCTGTGCTAAAGGAAAATGTGAACAGACTCACAGACTTCCACACTCGTGATGGCAACAGCGTATCTTGACTTCGTCAAATTCAGCTGAAATGGAGGAAAATTGATAGCTCCCATCTGGAGGTCACACCGAATAAGCATACCAAATTTCAAAGCAATTCGATGATAAATACGATCTGTTCATTGCGCCATATCAAATTGTTGACGTCCAAACAGATAAGTTGAATATCGTTGCTAACGGCCATGTTTCTCGACGAAATGGAATAAAATCAAAAGCTTCCATCTAGAGGTCAGCCCAAACAAGTATACTTAGTTTCAAAGTGATCCATTTATGAATGCACCCTACAGGGTGTGCCAAAGTAAAATATTGATGCACAAATCCACAAAGATCAAAGGTCAAGATAACAGCAACATCAACAGGCATGAAAGAAAATTGATAGCTCATATCTAGAGGTCACCTTGAACACGCATACCAAGAGCCAAAGCGATCTGAAGATAAATTAGACCTGTGCAGTATGCCAAGTGAAATTGTCAATGAAGAAAACGGATAAGTTAAACATCATTGCTAACGGTAACGTTTCGCAGCAGAAATAAATGAAAATCAATAGCTCCCATCTAGAGGTCCCCTCCCTCCAAACCATACTAAGTTTCAAAACAATGATGAATGCACCCTGTCGGGCGTGCAAAAGGAAAAATTGATGCACAAAACCACAAAGTTCAAAGGTCATTACTAACGGCAACGTTTTTTAATGGAAATGGCGGAAAATCGAAAGCGCCCCCAAACAAGCATACAAAGTTTCAAACGTTCGGATCATAAAGTGTGCCCTGTAGGGTGTGTCAAATGGAGATATTGATGCATAAATGCACAAAGTTCAAATGCTAACGGTAACGTTTTTCAACGGAAATTAAATAAAACCAATAGCTCTCATCTAGAGGTCACCCTAAACAAGCATACCAAATTTCAAAGCGATCTGATCATAAATGTGTCCTGTAGGGCGTGCCAAAGTGAGATATTGATGAATAATTACCTACGTTCAAATGTCGGTGCCAACGGCAACATTTTTTGACGGAAATGAAAGCAAATCGATACCTCACATCTAGAGGTCACCCAAAAGAAACATACCAAGTTTCAAAGCTATCCGATCATAAATGCGACCTGTGTGGCGTACCAAAGGAAATTGTGTACGCACGTAAGCTGGCGGATGCCAAGTGGAAGCAATAACTAGATAAAAATATGAAGTGGTTAAAAAGTTATGGAGGGCAACAAACAAAATGTTGATGACAGATGGACGACGGGCGGACAGATCATTACCAGAAAAACTCATCGTACAGTTGTCAAGCAGAGCTAAAAACCCAGTATATTAATAAAATAATTGGGCGATTCCATGTGGTATATTAAGTGATTCCATTTTACTCATCACCTCCATTAACAAGTGTTAAAAATAACTAACGTGCAGCATTTGAGTAAGTAAGTTTCTGATGACTGATAACTTCCTAATCAAGGGAAGACCTATTGAAGCGGTAGACTACACCCAACTGAATGGGTAACATCTATGTACACTTTACCCCTAAAGTGCTCAATGTAATATGCCAGGTGGTTTATAACATTACTACAAGGCAAGAATGTTGCTGTACAGTCAATGCACGTGAGTTGTTCCATCTGGGCTTCGAGCTACAACCGGAGTCACCTTTTCGTACCGAAGTCACCATCTAACACTGGAATAACCAACTCAGAAGATAGAAATTTTGGTGTGAGGCCACAAATTTTGCCCCTCCCAGCACAAACCCAAATATTTCCTGAGAAACTTTCTTTGATCAAACACATAAGGAAGTTGCATACTAGATTCAAAGCATTGGGACTGGCGGCTTATGATATTTTTTTTATAAGATTTTGGGGCTTTTCTGGCACTAACCCAACCCATCAGGCTTAGCAATTTCTATGGAACAAACCTGGAAGGGTATCCCTCAAAGGCAATTTCTACAAAATTTGGATGGGTTTGATACAGTGGTTCTGAAGAAGACATAAATGCAAAAATTAACAAGAGGCCCTGTGGGGGCTGAGGCGCTCACCTGACCAAAGTTGTTTAACCCTTTACCTAACGTGAAAAGCAGACGACACTTGCAATAAAAATTCTTGAATAACTAGTTTTTTTCATTTTTTGTCTCAAAAACATAGGTTATGACCCCTCGTTGGAACGAGCTCGATGAGCTCGTTCCAACGAGAGGTCATAACCTATGTTTTTGAGACAAAAAATGAAAAAATACTGACAATTAATTGGCGAATTTTGAGAATAGCGCTCTTCGGTTTTGGCCGTTACGTTGGGAAAAGGGTTAAAGAAGGATTTAATTACCATCTATAGCTAGTTTACACAACAGAGGAATGAACTTATTTAATTATTGTGAACTCTGCTGTCCATGCAGGATGATTTTTTCCTACTATTGGGATGCTGCCACAGAAATAATGCCCAGATGTTCAGTAATGGAATACCAGGGGAGTCCAAATATCAACCTGGGGACTTGCCTGGAACAAACTTGAAGGATGTTGTATACCAAATATCAAAAGATTCTGACTGGTGGTTCTGGAGAACATTTGAGAATATTGCCAATTTTGCCCTATGTTAACCCCCCCCCCCCCCCCTCCCCCTATAGGGAACACAAATATCAACCCATGACTTTATTTGAAAAAATTAAATCTGAACCCTCAAAAGATGCTGTATACTGAACACTGAAAGATTCTGATTCTATTTCAAAAAGCAGATTTTTTAAAGATTATTCCTCATATTGGACTAAGGTAAAATTCGGGAGCCAATGGGGTGCCCAAATATTAACACAGGGACTTAATTTTGAATAAACTTACATCTGACCTCCCAAAGTATGCTGTATCCCAAATATCAAAAGATTCTGACTGTTGGATCTGAAGAAGAAAATTTTTAAAGAAATTTACTGATATTGCACCAAGTTAAAATTCGGGCTACCATAGGGAGCCCAAATATTAACCCAGGGACCAGATTTGAACAATCTTTAGTCTGACCCCCCCCCAATTCTAATAGATGGTTCTGGAAAAGAAGATTTTTAAAGAAATTTCCTCATATTGCACAAAGTTAAAATAATTCAGGCTCCCATATGGAGCTCAAATATTAACCCAGGCACTCGATTTGAACAAACTTGAATCTGACCACCCCTAGAGATTTTGTATACCAAACATGAAAGCATTCTGACTGGTTGATCTGAAGAAAATGTTTAACAAGTGTTTGACCACCGAGGTGGTATTAGTCCCCTACAGCGCTTTTGTGACATAAGGTGTTTTTGTCACAGAAGACACTAGAGTATATAAGCATCTTGGATTTTAAAAAAAAAATATTGAGCATGCATAATCCCCTCACAACCCTTTATCCATGTACCATATATGAAAGGCGTAGCTTGAACCATGTTGGAGGGAGGGGTGGTAACATAAAATAGAGAAAAAAGCTTAAAAAACACAACAAAAATGGCCGCCATTCTGGCATCTTGGATTTTGAAAAATATATATTGACTGCGCATCATCCCCTCAGAACCATTTATCCATGTACCAAATATGAAAGGTGTAGCTTGAAGCATATTAGAGGGAGAGGTGGTAACATAAAAACAGACAGACAGACAGACAGACAGACAGACAGACAGACAGACAGACAGACAGATATTAGATTTTGAAAAAAAAATATTGAGCGTGCATAATCCCCTCACAACCCCTTTATCCATGTACCATGTATGAAAAGTGCAGCTTGAACCATGTTGGAGGGAGCAGTGGTAACATAAAATAGAGAAAAAAGCTAAAAAACACAACAGAAATGGTTGCCATGGCGCCATCTTGAATTTTTGAAAAAAAATATTGAACGTGCAATATCCCATTACAACCCTCTATCCATGAGCCAGATATAAAAAGTGTAGCTTGAACCATGTTGGAGTGAGGGGTGGTAACATAAAATAGAGAAAAAAGCTTAAAAAACACAACAAAAATGGCCGCCATGCCGCCATCTTGGATTTTGAAGAAAAAATATTGAACGTGCATCATACCCTCCCAACCCTCTATCCATGTCCCAAATATGCAAAGTGTAGCTTGAACCATGTTGGTGGAAGGGGTGGTAACATGAAAATAGAGAAAAAAGCTTAAAAAACACAACAAAAATGGCCGCCATTCCATTCATCTTGGATTTTGAAAAAAAATTTTGAGCGTGCATCATCCCCTCAGAACCATTTATCCATGTACCAAATATGAAAGGTGTAGCTTAAAGCATGTTGGAGGGAGAGGTGGTAACATAATGAAAGTGTCAATGACACTGTAGCTTAACTTGTGTGTTGTGTTTGATGAAAAGGATAATGTTCAATGTTTATGAAAGGATTATGAAATAAGACAAGAATTGTGATAATTGGGAATATGTTCATTTCTGTTCCCTGTATGCTATGTTTATGATAAAAATAATATGAGGTGTACACTGTACTAAAGATCTGAGGGGTGGGTTAATATGACCTCACAGTTAATATATGTGGCCCTCACAGTTAATGTATATCAACAAAAGTTACCAAGTTACAGTGAAATTATTCCAAAATGAGTCATCCTATCAAGTTACATTAAAATCCCTTCATAAATATGGCCTGTAGACTGTGCTAAAGGTTTTTGGGCTCCGGGCCCCTGTAGCCGTCAGTTTCCCAATTGCGTCCAAACGGGACGTTCTCATCTAGACATTATATGAAGTCAACCTACCAAGTTACAATGAAATCCCTTAATAAATATGACCTGTAGACTGTGCTAAAGGTTTTGGGGCTTTGGGCTCTGGCAGCGCCATCATGGTTGAATGATCGCAACCAAAAGGGGACATTCTCATCTGGGCATCATCTGGAGTGATCCTACAAAGTTACAATGAAATCCCTTCATAAATATGACCTGTAGACTGTGCTCAAGGTTTTTGGGCTTCATGCCCATGAAGCGGTCACAGTTGACCAATCACGACCAAAAGAGGAAGTCATCATCTAGACATTATATGGAGTCAAACTCATGGGTTACAATGAAGTCCTTCCATAAATATGACCAATAGACTATGCTAAAGGTTTTGGGGTTCTGGGTATGGGCAGCCATCAAGGCTGAATGATCGCGACCAAAAGGGGACATTCTCATCTAGACATTATTTAGAGTCATCCTACCAAGGTACAATGAAATCCCTTCATAAACATCACCTGTAGACTGTGCTAAAGATTTTTGGGCTTTGGGCCCCTGTAGCCAACACAGTTGCCTAATGATGTCCAAAAGGGGCTGTTCTCATCTAGACATTACATGAAGTCAACCTACCAAGTTACAATGAAATCCCTTCATAAATATGATCTGAAGACTGTGCTAAAGGTTTTTGGGCTTTAGGCTTGAGCAGCCATCATAGTTGAATGATTGCAACCAAAAGGGAACATTCTCATCTGGACATCATCTGGAGTGATCCTATGAAGTTACAATGAAATCCCTTCATAAATATGACCTGTAGACTGTGCTCAAGATTTTCGGGCTTTAGGCACCTGTAGCCATCACAGTTGACCAACCACGACCAAAAGGGGATGTCATCATCTAGGCATTATATGGAGTCAACCTAACAAGTTACAATGAAATCCTTCCATAAATATGACCTACAGACATGCTAAAGGTTTTTGGGCTCGGGCAACCATCAAGGCTGAATGATCGTGACCAAAAGGGGACATTCTCATCTGGACACTATTTGGAGTCATTCTGCCAAGTTACAATGAAATCCCTTCATAAATATGACCTCTAGACTGTGCTAAAGGTTTTCGGGCTTCGGGCTCCTGTAGCCGTCACACTTGCCCAATCACGTCCAAAAGGGGACTTTCTCATCTGGACATTGTATGAAGTCAACTCACCAAGTTACAATGAAATTCCTCAATAAATATGACCTGTCGACTGTGCTAAAGGTTTTCGGGTTTTGGGCTCGGGCAGTCGTCACGGTTGGCAGATCATGCCCAAATGGGGAAATTCTCATCTAGAGATAAGGAGTCATCCTACCAAGTTACAATGAAATCCCTCCACATTAAACATGACCTGCAGACTGTGCTAAAAGTTTTTGGGTTTCGGGCTTGGGCAGCCATCACGGTTGATAGATCATGCCCAAAAGGGGACGTTCTCATCTAGGCATTATACAGAGGCATCCTACCAAGTTACAATGAAATCCCTTCATAAATACGACCTGTAGACTGTGCTAATGGTTTTCGGGTTTTGGGCTCGGGCAGCCATACAGGTTGCCCGATCGCGACCAAAAGGGGACGTTCTCATCTAGACATGACCCCAAACCTGCATATGAAATTTCGTGATGATCAGACAAGAACTGCGGGGTGTAACCCGTGCTAAAGGAAAATGTGAACAGACGTCACAGACTAACAGACTTCCGCACGCGTGATGGCAATAGCTTATCTTAACTATGTCAAGTTAAGCTAAAAAACAGACAAACAGACAGACAGACGGACAGATGGACAGAGAGATGGATGGATGGACAGATGGACGGACAGACAGACAGACGGACGGAGTGCAATCCTATAGTTCCCTTACGGTTCCCGAAGGGGTCTAATAAAGTTAAAATTTTGGCTACCATAGATGTTGTATACCAAATATGAAGAAGATTTTTTAAAGATTATCACCCATATTGCACTAAGTTAAAAAGGACAAATACTAACTAAGAGGCTCGATATGAACACTCTTGAATCTGACCCTAATAACAATGATGTATGTCTAATACTAAAATTCTGACTGGTGGTTCTAAAGAAGATTTTAAAGATTATTCCCCATATTGTCCTAAGCTAAAAATTCGGGCTCATGTATTGAGCCCAAATAGAGAGATACTTTTATTCAGCAGCATGCATGTTTTTTACAATGTAATAAGTTTCAACTTATAAATAGCAGCATATAGCACATACATGCTGGGAGATGGCATAGCCAGGTTGGCTTCATTTTAACAAACTTCTATCTGACACCCCTATGGATGCTGTATACCAAATATCAAAAAATTCTGATCAGTGGTTCAGGAGAAATTTTAAAAATTTTTTCGCAAATACGCTGACTCAGCATTTTTTCGATGTCAACCTGCAGAACACCTTGACTCAACCGATGGCAATTTTTTTTACCCTTTTTTTTACCCTTCAGTTCTACTGGTCCTAAGGATGCTTCATAAGAAATAGGAGTTCTCTGTTCAGTGTGGTTTGGGAAATATGAGCATTTGAAAATATTTCTTCTTTCAGCTCCTCGGGTTCCCACGGGGACAGAGGAAAAAATGTTTTTGCATGAGTCAAGTACTTGAGACTCAATAATACCACATATCACATTTGGTTCAAATTGGACCATCGGTTCAGAAAAAAGGAATTTTGGGTGGGGCCAAAAAGCTTGCCCCCTCCCATTACAAAGGCAAATATTGGTCCACAAACTTTGTTTGAACAAACTGATTCTACACCTCAAAGGGAAGTTACATACCAAATATCAAGTCATTGTAGCCACTGGTTCCTGAGAAGATTTAAAAAAAAAATTGGAGGATTTTCCCCCACTCCCTCCCTATAGGGCTGGGCAAGTTGATTTGTAAAAAAAACAAAATGCGATATCAGAACATGCATTCACCTCAAATTTAACTAAAACTGGTTTAGCGGTTTAGGAGGGGCAGGTGCAAACACCATGTTCACGGACGGCGGATGGTGAATGATCACAAAAGCTCATTCTGACTTTCAGTCAGGTGAGCTAACAATTGATGGACGACAGACACAACATGATGGTAACAGCATACCCTGACTTTGAGACAGATGAGCTAAAAAGGGAGTGAAAGTTAACCAAGGATATACAGGCTAATACAGAACACATGGAATACTCCATTATTAGTATGAATTACAGAATGCATCACTTGATTCCACAGACTTCACTTCTCTGGAAATCATCAAGAATATCTCTTTTTCAAATTCAAATAGTCAGCGTACTACAAAATTAGGAAAGGCCACTAATTATATTGAAAATGGCACAGCAAAGGTTCAAACACATGTAGGAGCAAGTTTCCTTTAGCACTAAACACCTAGCAAAATTTTACTTAACTGTGCATACTACTCGTCTACTGGGGGCAAGTAGGTGATTTAGTAAACTTTTGCTAGGCAGATGGTGTTGAAGGAAATTCTTTTGTGTGCAGGGTTTCATTGTGTAAAAGGTTAATCTATACCAGTTAACCATTTATCCAAAAAAGTTTTTTTTTTTTTTTTTAAATAAACTAAATGCACTCATGTGGGAAATATTTCATCTCTGTTTTCCAACAAAACCACTCAGATGTGGTGGTAAAAAAAAACTTGAACATTACAGTACAAGGCAAAATAAGTTGTAACATAACTGCAATAAACAGTTTAGTGACTAAATATACTGCTGCTTATGCACTAACAAGACCAGAATCTGACATAATATTTTGGAAAGCTCTCAGTTAAGAGTTTCAGAAAATGATGTTAGTTTCTGGTATTATCAGTGTTGGAAGAGAAACATACAAAGTTTATAATGGTTATCCTACAACTTTATTTTGACTTGTTCTGTATGCCAGTTCAAGTAACATCCATACGAGTATGGTTCTGTTGAGAAAATTTCAACATATTAGTGACTGTATTGACCTTATGGAAATAAAGTCAATATAGCTTTTGGCTGCTATGTTCTGATGTATTTTATTAACCCTTTACCTAACGTAACGGCCAAAACCGGCCAGCGCTATTCTCAAAAATCGCCAATTAATTTTCAAAATATTTTCATTTTTTGTCTCAAAAACATAGGTTATGACCCCTCGTTGGAACGAGCTCATCGAGCTCGTTCCAACGAGTGGTCATAACCTATGTTTTTGAGACAAAAAATGAAAAAATTTAGTTATTCAAGAATTTTTTTTGCAAGTGTCGTCTGCTTTTCATGTTAGGTAAAGGGTTAAATTTGAAACCTTATGGACTATAGGGAGCACCAAATTCAACACAAACTTTTCATTCCAGTATTATAAGCCATTTGGTTATAGTTCAGAGGCATCCGTGGCCCGCCGGTCACCATTAGTCTTGTTTCAATTATGTATGGTCAAGTCTTGCTCAAGATAAACTCAGTTGCTCCTCAGTAAAGTTCACTCCCACAAAAATACTGAAATATGGTGGAAGAAATAAGAAAGACAACAAACTAATGGATTCGTACAGAAACAAAAGTTTAATAAACAAATCAATTGAAATAATAAACTGGTCCAGAAGTTTTAACAATATCTTTATAAGCAAACTAGCAAATAATTTGATTTGATTAAAAAATAATGACAATAAACTCATTTAAATACTATAAAATATTTTGATACATATCGGTTTATTTTCATTTCACAATCACAAACACACACACCTTCATCTTCACACCTATGTCCCCAGGCTAGAGCTGGGGGTATAGCAATTTCTTTTTATTTATTCATTGGTGTATAAGGTCAGATATTTCTGCACAATGGCTAAAAGTGACCGCAACATGGATATAAAGTGAAGCCCAGCCAATCATTTTTACTATGTTGCATATTTTAAAGGACTTCCATTCCAGGGATTGGTTACCAGGTCCTACTTTACCAGTAAAACAGAGCTTCTTTACCACAGTAAACAAGCACTGCATCAATTCCCAGGATTCCCACAAGAGATGAAATTTCAAGTTTGGTTTTGGTATTCATATGATTTATTTTGTTATTAGTATGGTATTTGGTATCAGCAACTTGCTGACACCAGTGTCTGTATTGAATTGTATTTTTGGTACAGTGTCCAGCTCAAGGTAATCGTTCATTTGTAGTCAGGGACTTGGTGCTCATATTTATTGAAAGACTTGTGATAATGATCAGGCATGTTGGTTTAATGAATAATGAAGGCAGAATTTGTGAAAATGTTCAAAATAACCCAGGCAATCAACATCATTAGATGTAAGAAAGAAACTGAGGAAACAATATCTCTTGTGTATTTTCTCTCAGCATTTTGTGCTACATGAAATGACCGGTGGTCTGGTTGCCTACATGTGGGAACGATGATGCCTTGTATTAAGGCATACGTCACGTCGATAGTGCATGTCTTCAACCGCTGTAACCCTGCTTGAGTGGAGCTTAGACAGAGAGTTTTGAGGAGCTGACAGTTGCTCGTCGATGTTTGGTGGTTCTCTCTGGGTACTCCGGCTTCCTCCAACCGTAAAACTGTCATGTTCATGACTAGCCATTGTGCATAAGTATGTGACCTTAAACACCAATAAATAAGAAAATATGACCAGTCGAGAGCACCTGTTGAACTATATAGACCATGAGCTCTTCTTGTTAGCCATTTTGGGTAATGTTCAGCTGTGTGATCTTTAATTTTTATTTCTGCTAATAAATGGAATGTTTTTTTTTACAATACCAATATTTTGGTATGTTGAGCTTCTTTCGATGCAGTCAATTGGCACTAGCTTGACACTGATGCTGAATAGTATTTACAGTATACCGACATAGTACTGCCCATGCCTCACAACAATGTTTGGTGATATTACAATGTATTGGCTATTACTAGGATCAAATTCTTACCCAGCCCCATGCTGATCATGAAATATCTAATTTTTTATATAATCCAAGTAGAATTTAACCAAATCAATTTGGTTTGACAGAGCTCACTGAGCTATATCAAATAAGACTCAGATTATTCTATTGGTGTTTAAGATCAATTTCTGCACCTATGGCTATATCATGAAGTCAAATTTAGCCAATCATTTATACCTTTGTTGTGAACTCTACAGGACTTCTATCTCAGGCATTGGTAGTGGGTCGCATTTTACGAGTAAAGCATTACTTATTCAACACAGTAAACAAGAACTGCTTTACTTCCTGGGGTGTCCACAGGGGAAGATTGAATTGGTTAAGTTCGAAGTTACATTTTCAGAAAAATGGTGGCTTGAAATATTTTTTTACATCAGTGTGCAATGGGGTTAAAAAGCTGGGATGTCACTAGAGTTGAAATGTTCACCGCTTAATCGATTAACCAATGATCAACATCTTGATTGATCAAAAAAGTAGTTGATCGATTAACCGTTACTTTTGAACTACTGTATTTTCTGGGTTAACAAAGGAACAAACTTGCTCCAAAACAGGTGAACATTGACACACTGACTCACATCAATTATATGAGACAGAGTAAAGCATGCAAGTTACATGATGACATACTTGTTTACTTGCATGAACATTATACTGTATCAGTAGCTGGAACCTTTACCCAGTGCGGGTAGTAGACAACACTTGCAAAATAAATTCTTGAATTACTAAAAATTTTCAATTTTTGTCTCAAAAACATAGCTTATGATCCCTCATTGGAACGAGCTCAATGATGGATCATAACCCTTCAACCGTTTCAGCTCTAGATGTCACCATCACAGTAGAAATCATCACTAAATGATATCAGAAGCTTAAATCTGGATAACACAGTCTCTTACCCAGGTCTCCCAAGGGTCAGTGGATCCCAAATTAGACAGAGTAGGGCAGTCTTTCAGAGACTAATAACAATATAATATAGTATAACTAAGCATAAGAGTTGGATCATGATGAAGTTTCCACAAAATCCTGCATCAACATTATCATTAGCCTGAAGTTTGTTCTAAATGACAGCACAAAAAAACAGAAAAGATATCAATGTTGACAAATCATCCTGCATATGTGTGTTAAATATTAAATATTTCTGACCTAAATGAAAAGTACACAAATTTTGAGTAAGTATGAGTTTTTACATGAACAACAAATTTATATTATCAAAGTGCTGTGTCCATGAATGTTAAACAAGAACATTTGTCAGTCTAATTTATCCACAATTTTAACCACAAACCTGGACTGATCACTTCAAATCATAACACTAAGGTAGTGATTGTATACTTACAATCTCAGGGCTTAAAGTTCATGCAAGAATCAGAATCAATTCCCACAAATAATTCTCACAAGCAAATAGTGAGAATCAACTTTGATTCTCACCAAATCTTCATTTCATTCATGTCATAACTTCTTAACCCTTTTCCCAACGCAGACGATATCAAAATTTATTATTTTTAATAGCATTTTTTTTAAAATTTCAAAAAAATTCAACAAAACCATATCATGTGACCCCTCGTTGGAACGAGCTCGATGAGCTCGTTCCAACGAGGGGTCACATGATGTGGTTTTGTTGAAATTGTTTGAAAAATAATATTTTTTCAACTGCTGAATTTGCATATTACGTGGGCGGATGCGGGCGATTCGTTGGGTAAAGGGTTAAAGTATCTTTAAAAGTATGAAGAATTCTACTTATTTTTTGCTTCTTCATAATAATGTAACAGTGGTGTTTACTTCAGTCTTGGCTGCCTACACGGGCAACCAATACTCAATAAGAAACCACTGCCAAGGTACTGTAACCTTCATCAGCAAGATAACTGAAAGCCTTATGTTGAAACATATGTTCTACATGAACATGGAAAAACAAACAATGCTCCTAAACTGGAACTAGAACCGTAACCCTTTAAACCTGTAAGACCGATTTTCCGGTGCAAGGCATTATTCCGTCCCATTTTTGTCTTATTGTAAGAGGTCTATACACAGGGCATTGATGATAAAATAATAACTGCAGTCTGCAGGCAGACGGCTGCAGACTGCAGTTATTATTTTATCCTCCCTGTATAATGATATTGGACTGACCCATCTCACTGAAAGTGTACACAAAGGTGATACCATTCCAAGAGACGAGGGTTCAAGGGGTTAAGTGTTAAACTCTAATCAAGATATTGTTTTGTACAATTTAATACATACAGGAGGCACTCACAAGGGTATAACAGTAGTCTCAAATTCTAAACTATTTAAGAACTGAAAACTGATTCTTGCAGCAGGAGTTTAAGAGAATCAAAACCGGTTCTTGCGAATCAGGTCAAATCTAAGTCCTGAATATCAAGATTTTTATTCAAGCTGCACCACCTTGCCCTAGCTCACATAAATCTGTTTTAGTGCCAAAGACAATGAATATTATTATTGAAGCAGACCCCCATAATAATAACATGTGGTGAAAACACTAATATGGCTAACTTCCAATTTCACATGACCAACTCAGACAAGGTTCCTACAGCTGAATGAGTAACCAATTGAAGGAGTTTCCAGAGTGTCTTCCTAGTTTTTTTTCAAGGGTTTCCAAGGAGCTAGACAGGAATTTATTTATTTATTGATATTTAAGGTCGCATATTTCTGCACAATGACTAATCGTAATGGCAAGATGGATATAAAATGAAGTCCAGCCAATTGTTTATACCCATGTTGCCCATTTTAGAGGACTTCCACACCAGGCATTGGCTACCAGTAAGGCAGAACTTGTTTACTGTAGCAAACAAACACTTCTTCACTTCCCAGGGTTCACAGAGGAAAGCTAAATAAGAGTGTTCTTGGTGAATAAACAAAGGACTTTACTTCCAACAGATACACATAATTATATAAACATGCAAGCTGAGGGATTTTATATGCAATATATCAAATTGTAATATCACAATCATTCATTTATTTATTTATTGATGTTTAAGGTCACATACTTATGCACAATGGCTAATCGTGACTGTGGCAGTTTTACGGGTGGAGGAAGCCAGAATACCCAGAAAGAACCACCGGGCATCAGCAAGCAACTGTCAGCTCCTCATATTTATTAATTATTTATTGGTGTTTAAGGTCACATACTTATGCACAATGGCTAATCATGACCATGACAGTTTTATGGGTGGAGGAAGCCAGAGTGCCCAGAGAGAACCACCAAGCATTGACAAGCAACTGTCAGCTCCTCAACATTCTAACTCTGTTCAAGCTCCGCTCAAGCAGAGTCACAGCGGTTGAAGACATGTGCACCATCGATGTGCAGTATGCCTTAGTACACGGCATCATTGTGCCCTCATGTAGGCAACCGGGATAAAGTGCCTTGCCCAAGGACACAACACGGGCCGTCCCGGACAAGGATCAACCTCGGGAGCACTGCGAGGCAAGGCTAAATATGCCCATTAGCCATTTTGAATTGTACCAACTTTGGTTGAGATCAAATGATCCAAGCTGGAGTTATCGGTTGTAAACCAAAAATGTTAATAGTCAAATTTTAAGTCGAATAAGAGCCATAACACATATAAAAATAATTGGACAGAACCCACATTTGAAATTGGCCTGTATTACTAGCTAAGTAATACACATACCAACTTTGGTTGAGATCAAATAATTGAAACTGGAATTATCAGTCGAAAACAAAAAATGTTATTAGATGGTCAAATTCAAAGTCGAAAATGGATCATAGCTCATTTAAAAATAATTGCACGGAACAGATATTCAAACTTGGCCTGTATTACTAGCTGGGTAATACATATACCAACTTTGGTTGAGATCAAATAATCCAAACTAGAGTTATTGGTTGGAAACAAAAAATGTTAATAAACGGTCAAATTCTAAGATGAAAATGGGCCATATCTCATGTAAAAATAGTTAGATGGAACCCATATTCGAACTTGGCCTGTATTACTAGTTGGGTAATATACATAACTTTGGTTGTGATCAGATAATGCAAACTGGAGTTATTGGTCAGAAACCAAAAATGTTAACAGATGGACAGACTGATTACATAATATGACCATTTTTCAAACGGGCATATAATAAATAAGGTACCAATATTCAAGGACATTCCAGGTCATTGGTGAGCAACTTCTAAATTCCTGGACTTCCATGAAGAATGTGAGCCACAGAAACAATGAAATTAATTTGAAATCAATTACGAATTGCGACCACTGCTAGAACCTAAAAGGCAAAATAGTTCCATAAACAATGAAGCCAGGAGAAAAATAGATGTATTTATTGGTGTTTAACCCTTTACCCAACGCAGACGATTTCAAAATTTATTATTTTAAATATCATTTTTTAAATTTTTTCAAAAAATTTCAACAAAACCATATTATGTGACCCCTCTTTGGAACGAGCTCGACGAGCTCGTTCCAAAGAGGGGTCACATGATATGGTTTTGTTGAAATTTCTTTGAAATATAATATTTTTTCAGCTACTGAATTTGCATATTACGCGGGCGGATGTGGGCGATTCGTTGGGTAAAGGGTTAACATCACTTTCAATATCTATGGGTGTATCATGACAGCAACATAGGGGTAAAAAGTCAAGTTTAGCCGGTTGCTTACACCTACACTTCCTACTTTAGAGGACTTCAATTCCATGCTTTGCTTACAACATCTCATTTTATCCAGTAAAGCAGAACTTGTTTATTGATATAAACAAGTTCTGTGCCACTCTCCAGAAGGGAATGGGGGAAGAGATTGACTCTCTAATCTATTAAATTCTCAACTTTTTATTGAAAAAGGGGAAGGTAAAACACACCCACCCACCACTCCAAACACAGACAAACACTTCCTTAATTGATTACACACAATACACAAGCTTCTATTGACTATATTGCCAGAATAAACTTTACATAAGCGTTTATACAGTAGAATCCTCTTAATCGAATATCCATTTTGCTAGTGAAAATTATTCAATTAACAGGAGTATACAATTAACAGGGATTTGATCAGTTTCTGTGTTCTGGAGGTAAACTGAGCATTTATTCTAGTATATCTTGTATGACAGAGCTCATAGAGCTCTGTCAAACAAGATATAATAGAATAAATGCCTGTATTGGATGAAGTGAGGCCAAAAAGGTTGATAAATAAGGGGAATTTGGTGAGTGTCACAGTAATTTTTTCGACTTATTACAAAAATTTATATACAATTAACAGGAGTTTACTCTACAACCCATATGCAATTAACACATCAAATTCGTATTGAAGGCATGGTAAATGGTTTTGTGTTTGAAAATTATATTCAATTAACAGGGATATACAATTAAGAGATATCCAATTAAGTGGGCTCCACTGTATCATTACTGTACATTTCCATATACTTTCATCACCAGATCCTCTCAAATGAACTCTTTTGTGAGCAGACAATATTACCCATCTTCATCAAACAAAAGCAAAGCTCCAAACACAATGATTCTGACAAAATACATCAAATGATAACAAAAATAGCATTAAACTCCTTGAATACTGAAAGCAAATATTGCCACCCAGACCAGCAATACTTTTGTCCAGTGAATAAATTTATTGAGCTCTTATCAATAAAATATACTTCAGTAAACAAGATCAATTCATTTGTCAACATTTTCTTGATTTCATTTTTTCCCCGAATATTCAGGGCCAAGCCTGAAAATAAGCAGACTGTCATCTTCAAAATGAGGTCCCCAGAGGGTGAATTTGGTGATGCTACCCACCACAGCAGGGTAGCATCGCAAAATTTACCCTCTGTGAACCTCAGTCTGAATCAAGGTCTCAGGCCAGAACAGAAAGATGTACCTAGAGGATAAATTGGCTCACTGTATGGGATAGCATCAGCAAATTCACTCTCTGGGGACCTCGTTTTGCAAATGACAGGTTGCTTTGTATTCAGGCTTGTTCAAGGCTAGTTACAGTTGCTATTTGGGCCCTGCGAAACTCATATTTTGGGTTGAATCAAATCCCAAATCAAACCAGGCAGATTTTGAATCGAATCATGGCTCTTTGAACTGTAAATATTGCACTTTCACAAAACTGTAAATATTGCAAGTCTCCCCAATTCAAGTATTCTATTCAACAGCAACTCGTCTGTTGGGGTAAGTCAGACAAAAAGGCAGAATATTCCAGAATGAAATCAAAGTAGTTTTGGACGTGCAACCCATACCAGAAAATAAGTGGTCAGACAAGGACAATGTCAGGTACAAAAAGGCCAATGTTTGACTGAGGTTTAAAATCATTAGTCAAAATGTCTGATGCCAAAATTATCAATGAAGTTCAGTGATCAGAACATCACGCACGCTGGAAATCACGTACATAACTAGCAAGCCTAAAATTAAAGATTATTGTGATTTCTGGTCCTAACAAGTTGGGATGTGTGAAGAAAGTGACTGTACAGCTCATCAGTATTAACTGCATGTGGAGGAATACGATTTGATATAGCTATACATGTATCTAAATTATGTCTGAAGGGTAATTCAGTTCCAATTTAGAATGAAACCAATGATACCTGTTTGGCAGGGCTCACTGAGCCCTGCCAAACAAGGTATGGCTGGATGAATTCTGAGCAGTTTTAAGATGAAGGTACATGTACACCCAAAACACATGATTTCGAATACTCAAACTCCATTTTGTAATATGTCAGATATCATTTTTAAATAACAAATATGATTCATTTGGTGTCTGACATTTTGTGTGGAAGCACAATGAAAAATATTTTCAGGCTTGGTGCAACCTCCTTGAACTCTTCTTTTACAGGATAGAGGAGACACTTGTAGGTTTTTGAGAAATCCTAATGATTCGAAAATTTCTGAATTGGTGAGACTTGAACAATCAAATTTATTTATTTATTGGTGTTTAATGACACTTTTGATATTCAGGGTCACCCCATTATGGACAATTTTATGGGTGAAGGACGCCGGAGTACAGGGAGAGAACACTCAGTGGCAAGTAACTGCCAGACTCCTCAATACATCAACTCCACATTAGAAGGGTTACTATTGTTGAAGACAAAGTGTACCATCAATGTGCAGTGCACCTTAGTACAGTGCCACTATGCTCCCACGTGGGCAATCAGGATTAGGTACCTTGCCCAAGAACACATTACGGTTACCCGTGTTGGGGATATGTAGTCCATATTTATACAAATAAATTCATTTTTAATTTCAAAAATAAAACATTCCTCTGAAAACAAACAGCAGGTACTGCAATTCAAAGGCTTCATATTCTTTATTGTAAGTTTTTAATCTATGGGGATTTGCCTCATTACAATTTATGGAACAGTACCTATAGGCACTCTCCTTAAATTCTAACAAGGCAAGCATCTTGGAGACCCAACTAAATAAATATGCATCCATCAAAAAATGTAAAAAGTTTGGGGTCTCTCTGAGTTTGTACTAACATTGGAAGACACTGAAAGGCAATAAAAATGTCCAATGAAAGGGTTCAAATTCAATGAGGGATTGCCTGAGAATCAAAACATAATTTTTTTAGCCTTATGGGAAATATTTGCTGCTGCTGTCAAGTTAGCCATTTTGACATCAGAGTGCAGAGGGTTAAGGTCATTTTCAGCATCTTTGACTACATCATGATTGCAACTTGGTATGAAGTCGAGTTTAGCTAATCGTTGAACCCTATGCTGCCCACTTCCACAAGACATTGGTTCCGGATCCTATTTTACAGGTAAAACCGAACTTGTTTACCACAATAAACAAACACTGCTTCACTTCCCAAGATTCCACTGGGAATTGAAGTGACATTGGCCAAATTTGGTTACCTTGGACACCAAAAAAGTAAATTCCATGGATTACTGTCCAGGAGATTTCAGACCAATCCAAAATGATTTACAGACCTACCCCAAGTGAATTTCAAGGGAATATATGTAAAAATACAAGGATCTTCAGTGCCTTGAAAATTCTCTGAATATAAAGGCATTGGACTCGTCAGAGTGACCATCGCTGCGCTGTTGGATACAGTGCTCCCAAATTCAGCCAATCTTAATGTCCTCAAACTCAGCCAATCCAAAAAAGAAGTGAGTGCCTCTTGGCACTTTCCAATAAATTTTAACATGATAGATAGGTCTTTTCTAACAAAACGTGGAATGCATCCACAGAATGAGATATCTTTTAATTTTGGTATTAACGATTTACAACATAGACCAAAGATTTCTATTTTATTAATATGTTTTTTACCAAAGATTTAACAACACTTTCAACAGCCAATGTCTTATCCTATCAGACATTTTACATGTGGTGAATGCTGGTGTGCTTGCAAAAAGCTCTAGGCTGTGACAGTCAAGTGTCTCTCAGACATCCCAATATGAATGGCTTTGGCCTGACCTTGTTTTGTATTTAGATGTGATATTTTGTTATAAATTGCAGCAAATGCCTAAACACACATAATGACTAAATTATAGGAGTGAAGTACCTTGCAGAATGATAGAATGTGGCTGTCAAAGATAAGAGCATGTGAGCTGCACTTACACTTCTTTGTGATCTATGAACTATCTTAAATCAGAGAGCCATATTTAGGAACTCTTTTAACCATTTACTTAACCTAATGGCCATACTTGGCCAATGCTATTAACTGATTGTCAGAATCCACTATCAGGACTTTCAAACAAATGAGGGTAGACATACCAGAGCAAAAGTCAACATTTTCTTTGCTCATGCTTCATATTCAATTAAATGCAAATAATATTTTATTTATATAATCTTGTTTTATCACAAATTATTGAAGAGTGTCTGTGGGCATTCTTCAATAATTTGTAATAAAACAAATTTTGACCACCAAAAATAATGTAAGCCTCAACCAGTTAACAAAATAAAACATAACTTAGGGCGCCCTTAGCGAAACAAACCCTCAAGCTCATTCCAATGATGGGTCATAAACTTGGTTTAAACTGGAAATGTTTTAGTTCTTCAATAAGTTTTTGCAACTGTGGACAACTAGTTGTATTGGTGTTTAAGGTCACATACTTATGCACAATGGCTAATCGTGACCGTGACAGTTTTTACGGGTGAAGGAAGTGGGAGTAACTGGAGAGAACCAAGCATCGACAAGCAACTGTCAGCTCCTCAACATTTTAACTCTGTTCAAGCATGGTTACAGCGGTTGAAGACAATATGCACCATCACCATCGACGTGCAGTATGCCTCAGTACACAGCATCATCGTGCCTTCATGTAGGCAACAACGATTAAGTGCCTTGCCCACAAAACACAGGTCATCCAGGACAGGAATCGAACTCGGGACCTCTAGCATAGAAGTCCAACAGTCTATCACTGTGCCACCGCACTCCCCATTAAAGGATTAAACAAATTGTTGGTACAGTGAAACCCTGTTAATTGAATAGTTACTTTGCCAATAAAAATTATTCAGTTAACAGGAGTATTCAAATAACACAGATTGTGACACTTTCCTGTATTCTAGAGATAAACTTAGCATTTATTCTATTATGAGCTCTGTCAAACAAGATATAAAAGATTAAATGCCTACACTGGGTGTACTGAGGCCAAATAGCTCTATAAACAAAGTGAAATGGCGTACTGAGGCCAAATAGGTCTATAAACAAAGAAAAACTGGGGAGGGTCAGGGTAATTTCACGACAGGATTCAAGATTTTTTATTCAGTTAACAGGTGTTCACACTATAACCTATATTCAATTCACAGGTCAAATTTATATTGGAGGTATGGTAAATGGTTTTGTGTTGGGAAATTATATTCAATTAACAGGGTTGTTCAGTTAAGAGATATCCAATTAAGTGGGCTCCACTGTACTGTGATGAAGGTTTTATATTTAGCATATTCAGGTAGAAGAAAACATTATTTATCCCTAATTATTTTGTTGCAGTTTAATGAAGAATGCTTTGTTTACACTCTCAAATGGGGGCGCGGTGGCATTGCGGTAACTGGTTCTCGTCCGATCACCGAAGTTAAGCAATGTCGAGCCCGGTTAGTCCTCAAATGGGTAACCGTCTGAGCGATGGATTCAGACTCCCGCATTGTGTCCTTGGGCAAGGCACTTATCCCCGATTGTCCACATGGCGGCAAAATGACGCTGTGTACTAAGGTGTACTGCACGTCGATGGTGCGCATGTCTTCAACCAATCTAACCCTGCCTGTGCTGCAGTGCGGAGTTACGATGTTGGGGAGCTGACAGCTGCTTGGCGTTGCTTGGTGGTTCTCTCCGGGTACTCCGGCTTCCTCTACCCGTAAAACTGTCACGGTCATGATTAGTCATTGTGCATAAGTATGTGACCTTAAACACCAATAAATAAATAAATAAATAATAAATATTAAACTCTCAAATAAATTGTAACAATTGTAAGAAAATTATTGATGAACAAATTCTGTCTTTAAACCCATTACCCAATGGGCACAATGCACATGATATAAAAATTTGCTTAAAAAATTTCAACAAAACTATATCATGTCACCCGTCATATCGAAGGAGCTCATTCCAATAAGTGGTGACATGATATGGTTTTGCTGAAATGGCTTGAAATTTATTTTTGTCAAATGCTCAATTTGTAAATGACATAGGTGGGCGAGGTTGATTAGTTAGGTAAAGGGTTAATCTTAATCTTACATTCTATCAAGTTATGTCAGCTATTAAGATAATCAAATGATGGACACTCAAAATTCCTGGGTTGGTTGCAATCAGAT
The DNA here is from genome assembly GCA_031216915.1 of Pictodentalium vernedei. Lineage (NCBI taxonomy): Eukaryota > Metazoa > Mollusca > Scaphopoda > Dentaliida > Dentaliidae > Pictodentalium > Pictodentalium vernedei. The sequence continues at coordinate 179,358,554 of CM062291.1, read as the reverse complement.
CAGATGAGAGCTTTCTTCCCCTAAGTTGTAACCATTGTCAAGTCTTTCAACTTAGAAAGGACAGCATATATATTTTTTTTTAAATTTGAGGTCAATATTTTGATTCTATATATTTTGTGCATGGCAAGTTTCTGATATTATGAAAGTATATGTATTAACTGTTGTCTTGTTACAATTTATGGGAGAGATCCTATTGGCACTCTCCATAAACTGTAACAAGGCAAATCCTAACAGATGAAATAATTTCACGTCAATATGAAGCACATTCACAAAGTCCTTAAATTGTGGTACCGGTATCTGCACTTCAGAATAAAGCCAAAATAGGGCTTCTTGCATGTAACCAGTTAAAAAAATGATCTTTAATTTTTTCTTAAGAATTCATACATTACGTTCAGAGTGGATTAATACTACAAGACAAACGAGGTGGATATTCCCTCCGATGGGAACAAGGAGCAAGCTACAACTGTAACCTTTCAGCTTATAAGCTAGAGAAGTGGACCCAGAGGTACATTAGCATTTGTGAGTGTTTCTTGAGCTTTTTGTTAGAAACAGAAAATTTATGCGTGGAAATTTAACCCGCTATGCTTTAGTGATAATTCACTCTCCCTATACAGTATTTAAAGGACTGAAATACAGCTTATAAATCTGGCACTATGAGGATAATTATGTAATAAATAATAAAAATAATTAAACTGAAAAAATATTCAAAATTTAATTTGTTCTTAAGTACAAACTGCCTTGTTCATGTATAATGACAAAAAAATACTTTCAACAAAATTCTGTACCAATTCAATGAAGGTTAAAAACAAAGATACTGAAAGCAAGCAAATATGTATGGAAAGAGAGGCAATAAGATAATTGCAAAAAATTTAATCTTCACTTAAAACATTGACAAAAAATTAATGAGAACACCTTCCCTAAATTTTGATATGTCTATAAAGAAGCATTTCAATAATATCTTTGTATACATGCATTAATTATCCCAAGGTTTCTTGCCACCTCTTTGTGAATTCTTTCCAGTTCTGTAAGTTATTTCCCTTTTAGACATTAGGATAATACAAATTGATAAAGCCTAACTATAAGAGATTATTGCTTCAAATTTATCCTGTATTTCCAAAAAATAAGATTTTTAAGTCTTTTAAAAATTATTGTTTCTCAACCACCTTCCTCATCACTGAAAATCTGCCTCACCACTCTTTTTCATTTCCTGGAAATCTTTTCAGTGATATTATTTTGTACTAGTATGACTGAAATACTAAAAGGCCGCCTGGCCAAACATCCCCCTGCCATCACCCCTGCACCCCCACAAAAAATTGAATTTTTGTAAGTTGAAAAAGGGACATAACTCTGGCAAAAAAAATGTTCGACCAAACCCTAATTTGAACTTGACCTGTATTTTATGTTGATACACCTAAATTTAACCACCTGTATCTTGTTTGACAGAGCTCACAGAACTCTGTCAAACAAGATATATTTGGCCAAACTTGCAACGGTTACAGTCAAAGAAGTAGAAATACTCACTGCTGAAGACAATTGTTTTTTTGTTAAAAAATTGAAAATTTCAACTCTTTTCAGGACTGTTTTAGTGGGTTAAGAAAAGTAAAGGCCAAAAAAAAAAATGCCTGAGAAACAAGTTTTTTTTTAACCGGCCTAACTTAAAAAATTATGAGATGCACTAAATCTATTAAGCACCTTTCCACTGGGAACTGTTTTTTTCATAGCGTTGTCAGTCAGATATAGTGCCAGAGTCATCAACTTACATGACAACATTGTAGGACAACAATTTCCTCAGGAAAGGTCCAAAATAGAATAATAATTTAACCATGATGATATATGCATAGAGGACAAAACCCCCAAAATGATTGATGCTATTCAACAAAATACAACCGATCCAAACTAGCAAAGGCTTGTTGAACATATAGCTCTCTAAGAACTAGTGCCTGAAGAGTACATATTTTGACTCTATTTTTATTTGTTGGTCTACTGATGTGGAAATCATAGACATAAATACTTTCACCCATTCAGGTGTTATCTGACTACTACATGCAAAGTCCAAGATTGAGACAACACTGCAACAGAGAATTAAAAAAAAAATAGCATCACTCTGATATCAGACTAAGTATTACACTACTTATTTATGTATTGGTGTTTTGGCTCACTTTCAGTATCAGGACCACAACACATACATAAAAGTAAAGTTTAACCAATCACTTATACCTATTCTACTCTTTTATTCTTCCACCCCAATTACTGGTTAACGGGTCCTATTTTACCAGTAAAGCATGAGGCCCATTTATACATATGCGATGCATCTACCACATCTGTTGCAATTTTTTGAGATTGGTTATGTTATCACTGTTGCAGTCTACACGTAGTGTAATGTATCCATCATGATATCGCAATCAGTGCAGAGCTACTTTATACATCTATACTGCCCACTTAAGAGATGTTGGCTTGCTTGGTTGCCCACCTCGTTAATGTATTTTTTTCTTTTAAATAAAGAAGAAATCTTTTAAATGAATGGTTCTTTGTGAAAAATATTCTTTTAAAGTCATATTCAATTAAACATAATGCAGTCAATTTCCAAACATATGAAGTGTTAACCCTTTACCCAATGCAGACGATATCAAAATTTATTTTTTTTAATATTTTTTTAAATTTTTCAAAAAATGTCAACAAAACCATATCATGTGAACCCTCATTCGAACGAGCTCAACGAGCTCGTTCCAAAGATGGGTCACATTGTTGAAATGTTTTGAAAAATAGTATTTTTTCAACTGCTGAATTTGCATATTATGCAAGCGGATGTGGCCGATTCGTTGGGTAAAGGGTTAAAATGATTTCTCTTCTATTGGATCTTGGTTGATATCACTCACCGAGCTCTATAAACAATATAAAATGGATTAAATACTGATAATAGAAATTTCCAGGCCAAATAAGGCTATGAAGCGGGGTGTTCAACCCTCTTCACACTGATGTCAAAATCTCAAGCTGCAAATTGTCCCCATATTGCAACTAGGGCTGTATCGATTGAATACTGGTGTAATTACAAAAGTATTGGTTTATCATCATTATTTATTTACCAATTAAATTTTCAAGATGTCTTGAGTTTTTGTAACTGTAGTCTAGGGCTGCAACGATTCATCGTGATTTTAATGCATCGCAATACATTTGTACATGATACGCATATCGTATCGTTTCATGTGTATCATGATACAAACGATACACTTCCAGAAGGTTGGCATGATGTAGTCAGAAGGTGCATTTTCAGGCCCAACAAGTCTATTTTGTGCTTTTCCAACTTATAATTCCACCACAGGAGTCTGAAATTCTATCAGTATAGCTATAATTCACTTTCAGTTCTATCAGTATAGCTATAATTCACTTTCAATTCTATCAGTATAGCTATAATTCACTTTCAACGTGATATTTACATTCCCAACGTAATCCCCTTGTAGGGGATTACGCTGGGAATGTAAATATCACGTTAAAAGTGAATTATATCTATGCTGATAGAATTTCAGACTCCTGTGATTCCACTTGTTCATTTGTATTTCAGTAAAATATCAACTCTGTCTAAATTATAAGCATAGTTTGAGGCAACAGACCTCTCACCTCTGAGTTGAACCCAGACTACCACAGATCCATTGGCTGAAACTTGATTGTCTTTCTCAAGCACTAAAAAAGATATTGGATGTTACTGGCCAAATGAAAGTTGGACTCTGTGCAGTTTGTGGGCCTTTTATTACTGATAATTCACTCTCAATGTACTGCATGTAATGTATTGTGAAAAAATCGTATCATTAAAAAAAATCGCGATACATATTGTATCGTGAGTGAGACGAATCGTTGCAGCCCTACTGTAGTCCCGGATGAATAATATTACTCTTTTACCTAATGAATCAACGACATTCGCTTATGTAATATATAAATTGAGCAATTCAAAAAATATTATTTTTCAAAACATTTCAATAAAACCATATTCTGTGTCCCCCCAACCCCCCCACTCCCCGGCTGAGCTAGTCCCAATGAGGGGTCATATGATATGGTTTTGTTGAAATTTTTGAAACATTTGATAAAATAATATTTAATATGATAGATCTTGATATTGTCTGCATTTGGTAAAGGGTTATTTGATCTGAATCATCAAGACATGCTTATTCGTTCCGACTGTGATGGCTCAAGTTCTGATTATGGTGCGTATATTCAGATATCTGAACAGTCTTTCGATGTATCTGTGTACTGCAGTATTTTTTTGAATACCGATACTAGTACTTAGTTTCGAATACTGTGCAGCTCTAAATGCAACTAGGAATTTAACCAATTCAATCTTGTTTGACATTGTTCGTTACCTCTGTCAAACAAGACTGAATTCATTAAATTCCTAGCTGCATTATTGGGACAATTTGTAGCTTGAAATTTGATTTTGACATCAGTGTGCAGAGGATTATTGGTTATCATTTTTTGATAGACCTCAATATTTACTCCACAACATATATGCAAGTAATAGCCCAATTTGCACTAAAGGTACTATAAATGGTTTGGTTGTTGAAAGCTATAAGTGATTAGCATTTTATTATTTTATTAAATAATATCCAGACACACTGTACAGCATAAGAGTATTGTTTCACGGTCTGGGCATGGTTGACAGCTGAGGTTTGGGAGTGTCCATCTTCACTCATAGTGACAGGCAAAAGTGCACAGGAACTCGATCAAAGAAACTTAGTAAAAGAGTTGCCTCCCTTCATTAGAGTGCCTTCTTTTTAAAAATAATAACCACACACCCCCCTCCCCCTCGTGATATTTTCTAAAACAATTGCATGGGCTTCTTTGAGAAATGAAATGCAACTCAGTGTTGAAACAACTGCTCTGATGTGTGCCTTGAATCTCAGCATGCTGATGTCAACAACTTCAACATTTTGCAGGACCCTCATCACCTCAAATCTGAAGCGCCCTTACCACGCACTGAATTATGAACATAACTCTTTATATTGTGATTAACAGACCTTTCAAAGATCTAACTTGTAAAGAGAAAAGAGTTTTGGCGTATAAAATTTTTCTATGTGATTTCAGCTTTTGTTGTTTCAAATTAATGAGTTTTTTTTTTGTCAAACTAAGTTGGGATGGTACAGGCTTCAGAATGAGAATGTGATTATATCAGTTGAAAAATAGGAAGGCAGCATTACTTGGCACTCCCAATAGAAAACACTACCAAAATTCAACGGGTAAATTTGCAGCATATCACAAACAGCAAATGGCTGGTGGATGCTTAAATGTGCATAGATGCATTTGCACATTAATTTATTTATTATTTATTTACTCGTCTTTAAGGTCACATACTTCAACACAATGGCTAATCATGACCACAACATGGTGATAAAGTCAAGATCAGTCAATCTTTAATACCCCATGTTGCCTATTTTAGAGGACTTGCACCCCAAGCATCAGTGAATGGGACCTATTTTACCAGTGAAACAGATCTTGTTTACCACAGTAAACAAGCACTGCTTTACTTCCCGGGTTTCCCATGGGGGTTGCATATTCATTCATCAGATGTGTCAATACATCAGGTATTCATTCAGTGACATGCATTTTGATAACACAGTGGAACCCTGTTACTTGAATATCCACTTTGCCACAGAAAAATATTCAGTTAACAGGACAATACAATTAACAAGAATTTGGCCATTTTCCTATTTTCTAATTATAAACTGTGCATTTATTTATTATTATTACTCAGTGAGCTCTGTCAAACATGATAGAACAGATTAAATGCCTATATTGAATATATCAAAGCCAAAAATGTCTACAAATGTACAGAATTCTATGGATGCCAGATTAATTCTTCGACAGATTACAATTTTTCTTATTCAATTAACAGGAGTTTACTTTATAACGTATATACAGTTAACTGGTAGAGTGCTGGAAGCCCGTATTTGGGCTTTACCCTGAAGTGCAGGTACTGTAACATGTAGGCATTCTCTCATAAATTGTAACAAAGCAAAGACGTGAACAATTTTGGGTGTCCAATTTCTTTAAAGCACTCTACCAGTTATGTCAAATTTGTACCTAAGTATTGTAAACAGTTTGGTGTTTGTAAGTTATATACAATTAACATGGTTATTCAATTAAAAGATGTACAATTTAGTGGGTGCCACTGTACTCTTATAAATAAAAAAATTGAAACCACTGCACTTGAAAATTGATATGCAATTTAATTAATATCATTGGTTTATGTAACAAGATATGTTTTGCATTCAATTCTGCGCTGCTACCAAGTTTCTTGTGAGTAATCCTGACAGCAACCGCTTGTGAGGTACACTTTCAAACACAGCTGGATGCAAATGTACTACCCTGTCATGGCCATCCCAGCCCAAGTAATGTATAAAACGACGACTAATTTCTTGTCTTACTGTGGAGGATTTATGCCATTTTCTAAAGTAAGTCTTCACAAATTTTAAATGCAATTTCTACCTGGGGAACCATGGGAAGTGAGGCAGTGCTTGCTTACTGTGGTGAACAAGCTCTGTTTTACTGGTAATATAGAACCCAGTAACCAATACTTAGGAAGGAAGTCCCCTAAAATGGGCAACACAGGTATAAAAGACTCAACATGACTTTATATCATGTTGCGTCATGATTAGCCTTTGTGCAGAAATTGTGCAAAAATATGTGACCTTAAGTACCAATAAATAATAATAAAAAAATGCAATTCTTTCATGATCAGAAGAAAAAACATGTATGGAAATAACTCTTGACACAGAATTATATATGTTTTTCATAAACTATCTTTACAAGCCTCCATTTGAACATTTCTGTGATCTCAGCTGTGCTGGTGGCATGACCCATTCTGGAATGGGAACAACAATTTTGCTTGTTTACTGAAGCTCAAGGACACTTTCAGCACTGGTGGCTATGTTGCAACTACAACATAAATAAAGGCAAGTTTAGCCAACTGACCCAAACACCAGCCATTAGTTATGGGGTCCTATCACAAGAGCAACAAAGAACTTTTCTACCACTTGGTAATGAGTCCAAGTTTTGAACATACTGCATGCATACATGTAGGTCATCAACTGCCATTGACTGTTTTCACATGATTTAATAAAGGCCGAGTTTCTAGGGATGCTTTAAGTATTTCAATTCCAGGGGATGTTTTATGCCTGACAAATTGTCAGTTGCCACAGATCTACTGGGGTCTCTGGAATTATGGCTTAGTTTGCTTGAACTTCACAAGTTGGTCATCACGCCCCCAAAATGTCCTTTACCAATTCCATGGATTAAACCTCTGATACCATTACTTATGAGACTATTACAATTTATTTATAGGGGTTTCAAGTCACTTTCAGCATCTATGGCTATATCATGACCACAACATGGGTATGGAGTCAAGTTTAGCCAATCGTTTATACCTATGCTGCCCACTTTAGAGGACTTCCATCCTAGGTGCTGATTAGCAGGACCTATATTACCAGCAAAACAGAATTTATTTATTACTGTAAACAAGCTCTGCTCCACTTCCCAGGGTTCCCACCGGGGACTAGACCAGTAAAAACCTGATGATCAAACAAGTCTATTTGCAGTTCATCGACCTCTGAGTAGTCTGTCAATTGACCATAACCATCAATTTGCTTGCTGCCACTTCACTTTTCCACTGGTCAAGTAAACAAATATGTCCACCAAGTTGGGGAGGGGAGGGAAGGGGATGGGGCTAAGTGATCCTGTGCATACAGTGCTTTGCCAGTCAACCTTCATCTATCCACCTAAAAACAGGAAACTCGGAATACCCATTATAACAAATAAACAAGCATATCATCAAATATTTCTCCTTCTGTGTCCATCCCTCCATGTACGAGACAGAATTTCAATGGCTGACTATTGAGAGATGCCTCGGCAGCACACACAGCATTGCTTTCCTCTTGAGTTTTGTTTTTCTCTGCATCTGAACTTGCATCTGATTCTGAGGTTACTGTTTGATCTCCCACATTGGTACTGGTAGACTCTGGATAATAAAGGAATAATACTTTAAAGTATGGTTTGAACCAAGCACAATTTAATAATAATTTGATAAGTTCATTTAACCCTCAGAATCTCTGACCACTGATGCCAAAATCTCAAATTTACAAGCTGGTAAATTATCCCATAAGGTAAAACAAGAGGCCCCAGGGGGCCTGAGGGCACTCACCTGACATGGTAGTCTAAATATCAAACCAGGGACTTGACTTGAATAAGCTGCATATGCCCCTCCTAAGAAAAACATATACCAACTAGATGAAGTGATTGTGCCCACACAATACTCAGGATTTTCCTTCTGTTTTCAGTTCTTGCACTTTTACGTCCCAAAATTGAGATAAACGCATAAAAAACAGATTTTTTTTTATTTTTGTTCGGAAATTTTCGAAGTCCCAAACAAAATATTTTCAGCCTAAAATTTTTTTTTCTTCTTAAAATTAACCGGAATGCATAAAAAACAAAAAAACTAATTTCCGGATTTTGGTCCCAAATTTTTAAGTCCCACCTGGCCCCCAAATTATCAGTATAAAAAAAATAATATTTTTTGTCTTAAAATTGACCGAAATGCATAAAAAAAAAAAAAAAAATTCCGGATTTTGGGCCAAAATTTCTAAGTCCGGAACGGGACCCCAAATTTTCAGCCTAAATATGAACCCAGCGACTTGGCTTGAACAAACTTGAATCTCACCCCCCCTAAGGATGCTGCATACGAAATATCAAAAGATTCTTATCGGTAGATCTGAAGAAGATTTTTAAAGAATATTCCTCATTCTACACTAATTTAAACATTTGGGCTCTCATAGAGAGCCCAAATATTGACCCAGGGAATTGATTTTAATAAACATGTGAAACAATCTTCCAAAGATGTTATATGTGAAATTTGAAAGCTTTTGGAGCAGAGGTTTGGGAGAAAAGTAGTCTTACATGTTTTTCCCATTACCCAGTGTGTTAAAAAATGCTGACTCAGCACATTTTCAAAGTCACAAAAAAGTTTCCCATGATAAAACCGATAGCAATTTTTTTTGACCATTCCATTCTGTTGGTCCTAAGGAAGCTTCACACCAAATAAGAATTCTCAGTGCCGTGTAGTTTTGGAGATATGGGTGTTTTAACTTTTTTCTATTTTTAGCTCCTGCGGTTCCCATGGGGCGACAGGAAAAAAAATTTGGGCATAAATTAAGTACTTATGACCCAATAAGCCCTCATATCAAATTTGGTTCAAATCTGCCTCTCGGTTTGGAAAGTTAAAAAATTTATAGTAATTTCTATATTTTTTATACTTACCAATGACCCAGACATAGCTGGTGCTAACTCTTAAAATATAGGGCCAAACACAAATTTTGCCCCCCAATTCCCAAAATTTGCATCTAAAACCAAAGAAAACATGTCCTGAAAGGCCCTCCACACTTCGCCTCTACTGCGCATGCGCAGTGTCAAGGACGTTCCGAAATTTGCGCCATTAATCATTCTAAAAACCAGTGCCTGGTAAGCGCTATGTACTCAGCGGGGAGGCAAGAGTTCCCAACTCCTGGGAGGGCCATCCCCGTCTGGGTCATTGGTAAGTATAAAAAATATAGAAATTACTATAAAGTTTTTAACATTTTTATACTGTACCAATGACCCAGACATAGCTGAATAGTAAAAAGGCTGGAGGGCCCAGGACATAGAGCAAAATGGAATACGCTCAATATAAAATAGAGTCATCCCCTGTAGGGAAAAAGAAGTAATAGGCCTTACATGTATCTTTCTTATTTATGATAAATTAGAAAGATACAACACCTTCCAAAATTGAGCTTCATACATCCATGTACTCTATTAATATTTTATCTCCAATATAATCCTTATACTAATAATTTTTAAAGTAAGCCAATAAATAAAGTAAGTCTAGAGAATAGAGACTCTTATACTCCTAAAAGTGTCTGAGGATTGCATAATCATGTCCGTTGACATATGCAATAATCAAAAGCTATACTTTAAAAACTAAGACTTGAATGAATTTTAAAAACCTAAACTTCTCACTAAACAACCATCCCAATAACAGCTCAGAATTACTAACTCCGGAGGAGGTATCCCCTTGTTTTCATAGTAAAACAGGTGACCCAAGGGAACACCTCCCCCCCCCCCCCCTTTTTCTTGCCCAGAGCGAAGAGGGCAGCAGAAAGGAGACACTGCCGAAACAGACAGCCTACCTAGCTATAGTAGCAACTGTTAAGTGAATGACATTCTGAGCAGTAGATAATAGACCTAACAATAGAGGACTCCAGAAATGGACTCGATATTTCTGAGATAAAAATTCATGAATGTGGATGGCTGAGCGCAATGAGCAGCCTTCAAAAATCTATAATAGCGACACTATTAATGTAAGCCCAAGATGTAGAAGAACTCTTACTTCATGAGCCGAAATCTTAAGCACAACTGCTAAGTCAATGATATACCATAAGCAGTACCGATAGTTAATAGAATCCATTAACAATAGAATGGAGCGTAACGTCCTTCTACTAGGCATCAAAGACAGAAGAAGCTTACGCCCATAGTAATAAACAGATATCTGTTTATAAATACATAAACTCTACCCGGAAAGAGTAAAGGCCTATGCCCGTACGAAGACGGAAGGACCTTAAAAACAATAGGTTCCGGATATTAGGAGCCTAACTCTTATGCAAAAATCCAACCTAAATAGTAACGGAAGTAGTGATTCCGAAACTACAAAAGTGAAAATCATCCATCGATAGTGCATGAAACTCACTGACTCTACAGTAAAAGAGAAACCAACAGAATTACTGTCTAAAAGGTCAGAATTTGAAAACTACTGTTTCAGAGGCTCAAATGATTACTTAGCTAAATAAGAACCGAAGTTAAAATCCATATAGGAATTTAATCTAAAGATTCTAAGTCTATTTATCAAAAAGTTACTAACTGACTTAGATAAAGAGACATAAGACTCCATTGTAAACTATCGTAGAGTGCATAGGTATGAGGTAACATAAACCTATAACCTTAATAATAACAGGCTGCAGTAGAACTTGTGAAACAAGTATACTAAAAAATTGCAATGAGTAGTATGGAGGGATCAACAATATGAACATAATGATCCCTACACCAACGACGGAAGAGCCTCCACTTTAGCAGCATAGAATAGCAAAGAAGAGGATCTCCTATAGTAAGAAATCGCGTCCAAAGCTCGTCCAGTACAATGCTTACAATGCAATACGGACCACACAACGGAATACATGAAGGTTGCGACCTTGCGGGTTGTGATAAAGATGACACAATTTACCCAGTGAAAAAAGATCCTCACATTGAGGAAGATTTCACGTTAAAACCCACAGTAGACAAGAGAGTAAATTACCCATGATCTCTGTGAAGATAGAGATGCTATCAACAGAAATGTATTGTGGTTGTTTATCTTAGCAATACCTGCTGAAACAACAGCGCCGAAGGATACGCGTATCCTATCAATCCGTCCTATAGATCAATAGAGCGTTAACAACATTAGCTCAGAGATCTGGACAAGCCAACACATACGTCTGCAATTTATTAGCAAGCTGTGTCGTAAATAAATCATCATTGGGCGCTCCCATAGATAGCAAATCTGATTGAAGACTTGTTTGTTGAGAGTCCATTCTGACAGCAACAAGCGACCCGTAAGTGAACGGGAGTCCGGTAAAACAATCAGACGACCCGGAATATGACAGACCAAAACAGAACTTGGTGTACTATAACCAACAGACGGATTCTTTCCATTAAATTGAATAACGGAAACGAAAGAGTGCCTCCCTGGTTCCGGAGATATGCCACTACTGTCGAATTAAAGGACAGGATTTGGGCATGCGTTTCTGAATAATGTTCATGCAATGACATAAAGCAAGCCTAAAAAACATTATTCCGCGGAAGAAAATTGGTTGCTAAGAGACTGCGGAACCCAAAGACCGTGGCACTTCGAATCCATTGGGATCAGTATTATATCCCAATCTGTTTGACTGGCAACCGTCATAACAGCCACACTCGGGTCCGGCAACTGCGGTGGCACTCTCTGAGTCAACCACCGAATGTTTGCCCCAGTCTGAATCTCTTGTAACACTAGATAGACAAGAGAACGTGTAAATCGAGCAATTCATGGATTGCCGAAAAGTTGCCGTCGAAGAGAAGCTCCTCCGAGAACGAAGCGACTCTGAGAGAGTTCTTAACCTTACTATCCACGCGTGTGGATGTAGCTAGGGCTGCGTCACGTCTAACCAACTCCAATCAGCCACTGAAGGGCAGAGTTATACGTGAACAAACTACTGCCCTCAAAAGAAATTACATTGAGAATAATATCCCGTAAATCTTTTCTTGAAGACGTAATGATAACGCCTCAGTAAGGCGGATTACGTATGATAAAGCGTCTAAGTTAAGTCTACTATACATCATGTCGTTTCCAACATTGAAGTTGGAAAAGACATAAACGGCGAAAAAGAATATTTCCAGTCTTTAACCACACCGTCTAGACGCATATGAACTCTCGGTATGCCCTGCTCTGCCAAAATAAACTACTCGTATAAATGATAAAACGGCAGAAATGAGCAACGCGGACAAGAAACTAAACTATCATGCTTGGTAGCAGGCTTGTATGTATATATAGCGTCGAAAAATAAAACACATGTTGTAATGACATTATTGGACTGCGTCGGTAAGTCAGGGACAATGTCCCTGAACCGATCGAAAAATCCGAGTCCAATGACGCTATAAGTCTCTTATCCAAGATCGCAGCAATGAAGTCCGAAATAACAATCACTGGAAGATAATGCCAGAAGATATGAAAGGCAGCTTCCGATACTACTAAAGGGAAAACTCGAAATCTTTTGAATCCCTTTCGCCATCCTGTCGGACCCTATAAAGCGTTCGGTCGTCCGTACCTGATGCAACCGCGGACCGCACCGACCCAGCGCCGTCGGATAATTCCTGATTCGACCAAGAAACTGTCAATTGCTGGGATGCTGCGAAACAACTGTGCTAACTCGGATAGCACGTCCGTCACTGAGGCCTGAGGAGAAGCGGTCCTACAATGCATTGCCGCTGGAAGCTCCGTGATCGTTACCCCGTGCATACTACCAATATGCGAGCGAACGGAGTGTATAGGCCTCGTGTCCCTTGGCTACCGGATGGCGCGACCTATTCGCCGTGGAATCACTGAATGACGAAACTGATCGGATACTCGAGGTCACGTAGCCAATGTGCGGTCGTGTGCCCTGCTGTGAGGATGAGGAAGCATTAAGGACAGTCTCTCGGACTGTCAATATATAACGGAGCGTCCCGACCGACAGACATATGCTCCGAATGTAAAATATCTGAACCACAACATGCGGTCCCCTATGTTGTTGGACGAGAGAGGGACCTCTCTCGCTCACAGCCCGGACGGACCTGGACAAGCCAGGAACCGGACTAACAGGCTTCCTCCGATCTGTCCTCAATCTGCCGTCAGTGGGTGAGTACTAAAGTAATTAAAGTGCTCGCATCACACAAATCTCCTTCCTAGACCGCAACGGACGAACCCGGCAGCCGAACCATTCGATGAATGTACGCTACACCGGGTGAGCTAGCGAATGTCACTCCGTAGGCGAGAGACATATTCCATGAGCACTTATTGCCGCTAGCTCTTCATTAACTATGACGACAGAGGCACACTTTGAAAGACATCTTCGTAACTTTGCGAACAAGAAACCAGAAATGCTTGGTTATATCAAGCATAAAATAATAATATATATAGCGTCGTTCAATAATTCGAACGTATCTGAGACGTTATTGGACTGTGTCGGAACTGAGGGACGATGTCCCTGAACCGAACCAAAAATTTCTAAGTCCACCGACGCTATCAGTTTCTTATCCGGCATCGCAGCATTCTAGTCCGACGAAAGAAGCTGTAGAAGACCAAGTCAGATGACATACACAACAGCATATGTTGTTCCGAAAGGGAAAGCTCGAAATCCTCCAAATCCCTTTCGGTATCCCGTTGGACCGGATGAAATTTTCGGACGTCCGTACCCGCTTCCGCGGAGCGTCCCGACCCAGCATCGTCGGATAAAAAATATGCGACAGATTCAGTTGATGCTGGGATGCTGCGATAAACTGTGCTATTTAGGAAAGCACGTCCGTTCCCGAGGCCTGTGCAGTAGCGGTCTTACGATGCATTGCCGCCGGAAGCTCCGTGTTCGTTGACTCCCGCACACTTCCTATGCGAACGTCCGGAGTCTGCAGGCCTCGTGTCCCTGGCTACCGGATGGTGTGACCTGGTCGCCGATGAATCTCTGACTGGCGAAGCTGACTGGATATCCGTGGTCACGTAGCCAAGAGCGGTCGTGTGCGCAACTATGAGAATGAGGAAGCCTTATTGACAGTCTACTCCGGACTGACTATATGTCGGAGCGTCCCGAGCGACGGACGTATGCTCCGAATGCGAAACATTTTGTACCACAACATCTGGGGCCAGATGTTGTTGAACGAGAGAGGGGCCTCTCTCGCTTGCCGTCCGGATGGACCGGAACGAGCTATGAACCGGACTAAAAGGCTTCCTCCGTTCTCCCTCCGATCCGCCGTCACTGGGTGTGCATTAGGTTGATTTATAGTGCCCGCATCACCCCAAAATTCCTTCTAGACTGCAACGGACGAACCCGGCTGCCGAACCATTCGGTGAATGGACGCTACACCGGGCGAGCTAGCGGACGTCAAAGGCCGTCGAACCTACTAGGGTCCTCTTAGGCAATTGGCGTATTTACATGAGCACTTTTCCGCTAGCCCTTCATTAATTGTGACGACGGAGGCACACTGTTGGAAGACATCACAGATACATCACCCTAATCTTGATCGTCTGAAATAGAAATTGATAAAGTAGAGTGACCCTGCGGGGAAAGGACCGGAGTGTCCAATTCCCCAATAACATACCGTGACATACGCTTCTCATATTGTCATCGAAATCATACGATACAGAACAGGAGTTAATGCGAGTACACTGACCACATAGAGAATGATTATAAAGTCAGAGGAAGACTTCCTCTTATTACAATTGATCAATATCCTTTCAATGTGAAAAGAAAACAGTCCTGGTACTCGCACTAACCCCTGGCAATCAAAATACATAATAATAATATGATCCATTAATATAGAAAAAATAATTGAAATCAAAATATTTTGAAAAAATATTTTTTCAGAACAGCCCAAGTTTCTGAAAAGTAACGTTGAGCCCCAATGGATCCCAAGCCTAAGTGTGGACAAAAATTTTAAAAATATTTTAAACAATTTATTCAACACTTACGAACAATAATAATGTATCTAGTTATGATTAAAATAACATCAAGATATTATTTTCCAGAAATCCCCCCCTCACACAGAGGGCTGTTGTAAATGTAAACAATAAGTGTAAAAACACTAAAATAAGACTCCAGGCACCCAGGCCCGAAATCAGTTACCAAAAACACACTATCTGATGCAAAACAGAGACTTCCAGGGAAGAAACTGCAGAACATCAGATGGTAGATGCAGAACACAACGCCTAACCACCCGTAGGTGAAGACGTAAACATGGGGAAAAGAACAGAATTCATTCTGTTATTCTGCTAAAACTCCCAAGAAAATTTAGTAATAATAATTACAAAAACTATGCCAAAAGCATGGGAGAATAGCAAGGGGGGACTTAAAGGACAGGTAGAGAGGAAAACACTTAAAAAACAGTGTAACTAAATAACCAGAATGACAACAAAATGGCTGCTGCCTCGAAAATAGGTAACTTAACATAATTTCCTTAAAAAATTTTAAGTTACAGCCCTGATAATATTCTGTCACACATTTTTTCCTCTCCTCCTTCTCTATCCTCCTTAGAATCACCATTTCACTAATATTTATGTGTCTGGCATCATTTAAACTGAGATTTACAAGCACAAAGATCAGTCAGATGTTAACTGATGAAGGGCCAAACTTAGAATGATTAATGGCGCCAATTTCGGAACGTCCTTGACACTGCGCATGCGCAGTAGAGGCGAAGTGTGGAGGGCCTTTCAGGACATGTTTTCTTTGGTTTTAGATGCAAATTTTGGGAATTGGGAGGCAAAATTTGTGTTTGGCCCTATATTTTAAGAGTTAGCACCAGCTATGTCTGGGTCATTGGTACAGTATAAAAATATAGAAATTTTGGGAGTGGCAAAAATTCTTGCCCCTCCCATAACAACGGCAAATAGAGCCCCACAAACTTCTCTTGAACAAATCTGAGTCTACAACTCAAAAGGAAGCTGTACACCTGCTGGTTCATGAGAAGAAGATTTTTTAAGATTTAGGCACACTTTTTGGGCATGGCCTTACAAAGGGGTGAGGCAACTTGATTTGTACAAAATCAAATTGCGATGTCATAACAAACTATTACCTCAAATATCAATTAAACTGGTTCAGCGGTTTGGGAGGAGAAGACGCAAACACCATGTTCACGGACGACGGACGGTGAGTGATCACTATAGCTCTCCTGACTGAAAGTCAGGTGAGCTAAAAAAACAAGAGGCTCTAAAGAGCCAGTAATCACTCACCTGGCAGAACATAAGTTGAAAATGTGATTTCCCATAAGATTTCTTTGGTAACTATAAGCCGCAATTGTTTCCATGTTTGCAACCCGATCAACATTAAATGAGGACTGTTGGTAGGTGTCCCAATCATCAATCATGTAAAGTTTCAAAACATTTGGCCTTGTTGTTTCAGAGGAGAAAATTTTTCAAAATCAACCAATCAGAATCAAAAGAATGACTCTGGCAGCCATGTTTTTCATCCAACAGGAAGAAAATTAGAAACAGTTGTAGAGAACCTCCCATGGACCATTCCTGCCAAGGATGGTTCACATCGGCTCAGTAGTTCCAGAGAAGAAGATGAAAATATGATTTTCCAGAGGGTTTCTATGGTAACTATAAGCCGCAATTGCAGTCATGTTTACAACCCGATCAACATTAAATGAGGATCATTGGTAGTCCCAGTCATCAATCATGTGAAGTCTCAAAACATTTGGCCTTGTAGTTTCAGAGAAGATTTTTCAAAATCCACCTATCACAATCAAAGAATGCCTCTGGTGGCCACATTTTTCAACCAATGGGAACAAAGTTAAAAAATTTATAGTAATTTATATATTTTTTATACTTACCAATGACCCAGACTTAGCTGGTGCTAACTCTAACAAAACCAGGGCCAAACACAAATTTTGCCCCCCAATCCCCAAAATTTGCATCCAAAACAAAAAGAAATCATGTCCTAAAGGACCTCCATACTACGCCTCTACTGCGCATGCGCAGTGACGCAGACGTCCCGAAATTGGCGCCAATTATCATTCTTACTGGCAGTGCCTGGTCAGCGCTATGTACTCAGCGGGGAGGCAAGAGTTCCCAACTCCAGGGAGGGCCATCCCCGTCTGGGTCATTGGTAAGTATAAAAAATATATAAATTACTATAAATTTTTTAACATTTTTATACTGTACCAATGACCCAGACTTAGCTGAATAGTAAACAGGCTGGAGGGCCTAGGACATAGAGGAAAATCCAATAAGCTCAACTATATAGTAAAGAGGTAACCCCTTAAGGAGAAAAGGAGTATTAGGCTTTACATGTATCTTTCTATTTAATATTAAATTAGAAAGATACACTACCCTTAATAATTGAGCACAATAACATTCATGTTCTCTATTAACATCCAGTATAACCCTTATACTAATTATTTTTAAAGCAAGCCAATAAATAAAGTAGTCCAGAGAATTGAGACTCTTTATAGTCATTTAAAAGTGTCCGAGTATTGTATATTAAAGCCCGTTTGACACTTGACATATACAAATGCTTCACACCGAGCTACACTTTAAAAATAAGACATGAATGAATTTAAACATTAATATTACACTTTAAAACCATCCCGGAAGCGACTCAGAAATACTGACTTGGAGGAGGCATTCCCTTGCTTTTCACTATAAAGCAGGAGACCTAAGGGAACACCCGCCCCCCCCCCCCCCCCCTTCCCCTTGCCCTGGGTCAAATAGCCCAGAGCGAAGAGGGCAGCCGGACGGAGTCACTCCCGGAACAGAAAGCCTGCATAACTATAGTTGCAACTGTTTAGTGGACGACATTCTGAGCAACAGATAACGGACCTAAACAATGCAGGTCTCCAGAAATGGACTCAATATTTCTGAGATAAAAATTCGTAAATGTGGATGGCTGAGACCAATAAGCAGCCTTCATTAAATCTGTAATAGCAACACTATTAGCATAAGCCCAGGAAGTAGAAAGAGCTCTTACTTCATGAGCAGAAATCTTAAGCACAGACTGCTGAGAAGAAGATAAATCTTCATAAGCAGTACGGATAGTTAACTGAATCCATCTAGCAATAGAATGGACTGAAATGTCCTTTCTATTAGGCATCAAAGACAGAAAGAAACGTTTCCGTCCCTTTCTGATAAACTGAGATCTCTGTTTATAGATACGTAATGCTCTAACAGGACAGAGTAAAGGCCTACGCCCGTCTGAAGACGGAAGAGCCTTAATAACAATAGGTTCCGGATATTTATTAGGAGCCTGATTCTTAGCTAAAAAACCCACATTAGTAGTGAAGGTGATAGTGTTCCCAACACTACGATAATGAGAATCACCCACCGATAGTGCATGAAGCTCACTGACTCTTCTAGCAGAAGAGAAAGCTAAGAGAAAAGCTGTCTTATAAGATAAGAATTTGAAATCTACTGTCCCAAGAGGTTCAAATGGCTTTTCCTTCAATTTAAGAAGAACCCAAGCTAAATTCCACTTAGGAATTAATCTAAGAGTTCTGCGTCTATTTATCGAAAAGTTTCTAACCAACTTCGATAAAGAGACATTAGATCCAATTTGTAAACTATCATGATGTGCATAGGTATCAGATAACATAGATCTATAACCCTTTATAGTAACAGGCTGCAGTTTGATTTCGTCAAACAAGTATACTAGAAAGTTTGCAATGTCTGGTATAGAGGGATCGAATATATCTACAGAATGATCCCTACACCAACGACGAAAAACCTTCCACTTAGCCGCATAGTTTAGCGAAGAGGAGGTCCTCCTACAGTTAGAAATCGCGTCCACTGCTCATCCTGTAAAGTGCTTGCCATGCAAGAAGGACCGCACAACGGAAAAACGTGAAGGTTGAGACCTTGCGGGTTGTGATGGAGTTGGCGCGATTTCCCCTGCGAAAGAAGATCCTCCCGTGGAGGAAGCTTCCGCGGTAGGTCCCACAACAGACACCTGAGTAGATTTATCCACGGTCTCTGTGGCGACAGAGATGCTACCAACAGAATCTTGCACTGAGATTGTTTTATCTTTAGCAATACTTGTTGAATTAACGGCGCTGGAGGATACGCATATCCTATCATTCCGTCCCAAGGGATCGACAGAGCGTCTACTGCAAATGCTCTTGGATCCGGACACGGAGACACATACGTCTGCAACTGATTGTTGAGATGTGTCGCAAATAAGTCTATCATTGGCCGTTCCCATTGGTAGCAAATCTGATTGAATACTTGTTTGTTGAGAGTCCACTCCGCCGGCAACAAGCGACCCTTTCGTGAAAGGGAGTCTGCTAGCACATTCAGACGACCCGGTATGTGACGGACCGAAAGAAGAACGTGATGTTCTAACGCAAACAGAAGGATTCTTTCCGTTAGATTGAACAACGGAACTGAATGAGTGCCTCCCTGATTCCGTATATACGCCACTACTGTCGTATTGTCGGATAGGATTTGGACACGAGCATCGTGAATAATGTCCATCCAGTGACGTAACGCAAGCCAAATTGACATCATTTCCTTGATGTTTATGTGCTTGCACAGGAATTGCGGATCCCAAAGACCCTGGCATCTCGAATCCGTTGGGATTAATGATGCACCCCAACCTGTTTGACTGGCATCCGTCATAACGGTAAAACTCGGATCCGGCAACTGCAGCGGAACTCCTTGAGTTAACCACTGAATGTTTGCCCAAGTCTGAATCTCTTGTTTCACTTGATCTGACAAGAGAACGTCTACATCGAGCGAATGAATTTTCACACTCCAATTCTGAGTCAGGAAAATTTGAAGAGGACGTGTGCGTAACCGCCCCATCGGAATGAGATCCGCGGCGGCTCCGCACAGACCTATCAGTCTCATAAATTCTCTCGCCGTGACTTTGTCTGCGTGCAACTGACTAATTTCGCTCTGGTTAACGGCAGACGAACGAGATTGTTGTGCGTCTCGAAGCTCATTCCCAGATGAGTGAATGACTTGGACGGCACCAGATCCGACTTCTCCTCGTTTACTATAAAACCGAGACGGAGGAGCAATAGAAGAAGATTCTGAACATCGTTCTGAAGCGTTAACTCGTTGCCGTACCTCTGAAGAATGTCGTCCAGGTAGGCCGACGTTACCGCAGACGAATGAGCTCGGAAGTAGATCATTACCGAGTTCATTATCCGAGTGAAAGCCCAGGGTGCTAGATTCAATCCGAAGCACATCGCCCGGAATTGATACACCACTCCTAGGACTGCGAAGCGTAGATACTTTCGGAATGTCGGATGTACCATGACGTGAAAGTACGCATCTTTGAGATCTATGCTCGTTGCATAATCGTTCACCCGAATACTCGACGCCCATTCTTGTGAAAAGCTCGACAACCTTCCGCCAACCGGAACGCGATAGAGGTTTAAGCCATCACCTCCTGGACCTGCGAGGCCTGCGGTAGGAGAAACCACGTCTTCCACGACCCGCACCTCGCCCCGTCGACCTCGGGGCGTCCGACCGATTGTCCCGGCCTGAAGGACGTCCCGAACGAGAGTCGCTATCCTGACGGTCTCTCGAATAAGACCAAGAGGACGCACCGGAACCTCTATAGGAACCTCTCTTGGGCGCATTAGACCCAGAAGTGCCTGTCTTATTCGTGTCTGCTGTATCCGACTTCTTAGGAGCAGATTTGAACAACAGAGAATCCTTAGCTTTCTTTGTAATTTTATCATAAATAGCGGAAAGCTTGCCGTCAAAGAGAAGTTCTCCTGAGACCGAAGCGACTCTAAGAGAGTTCTTCACCTTAGAATCCACTAGTGTGGATGTAGCTAGGGCTGCGTCACGTCTAACCAACTCCAGATTTGCCACTGAAAGGGCGGAGTTACACGTGGAATAAGCTACTGCCCTTGAAAGAAGTCTTAAAGAGGATTGTATATCCTGAAACTCTTTCCCCTGAAGGCGCAGTGATAACGCCTTAGTAAGGTGATCTGCGTAAGATAAGGCATCTAAATTGGCTCTGTTAGATGCAATAGCTGTTTCCAACACCGCGGTTGGAATAGAAGCTGACGACGGTAATGATAGCTCTAAGTCTTCCGCCTCGTCGTCCATACGCAGAGGAACTCTCGGTATACCCTGTCCTGCCGTATCGAATTTATTCCTTGCATTAATGAAAGGCAGGTTGAGAGTATTGGCGGACAAGAAACCTGCTTTCCCCGTCCTGGAAGCAAGTTTAAATATAGCGTCGTTCAATAATTCAAATGTTCTTGCAACATTATTGGACTGCGACGGAAACTCGGGAGCGACGTCCCTAAACCGCTCAAAAAATTCAGAGTCCAATGACGCTATAATTCTCTTGTCCGGAAGTGCAGCAGTCTGGCCCGACGGAACAACTTGAGGGAGAAAGTGCCGGATGAAGTCCACGGCAGCTTTATGTTGTTCCGAAAGGGATAGCTCCAAGTCATCCGTATCCCTTTCACCATCCGGTCGGACCTCATGATGTTCCCGGTCGTCCGTCCCCGATGCTTCGGCGGAGCGTACCGACCCAGCGCCGTCGGATAATTCTCGATCCGACACCGTTTCTGTCGGCTGCTGGGATGCTGCGATAAGCTGTGCTATCTGCACAAGAATGTCCGGCGTCGAGACCTGTGGAGGCGCAGTCTTTCGCTGCTTCGCCGAGGACAGCTCCGCATCAGATGGCTCCCGCATATTTTCCTATGCGAACGTCCGGAGTCCATCGGTCTCGAATCCCTGGCTGCCGGATGGTGTGACCTGGTCGCCGAAGAATCCTTGATCGGCGAAGCTGGTAATATATCGGCGGTCACGCAGCCAAGGTGCGGTCGTGTGCGCTGACGAGAAGAGGAAGCCTTAACAGTCTCTGCGGACTGCTTATACAACGGAGCGTCCCGAGCGACGGACGTATGCTCCGCTAAAGACACATTTTGTACCACAACATCTGGTCCCAGATGTTGTTGTACGAGAGAGAGGCCTCTCTCGCTCGCGGCCCGGCTGGACCTGGACAAGCTAGGAACCGGACTCAAAGGCTTCCTCCGTTCTCGCTTACTATCCGCCGTCACTGGGTGTGCATCTATTATGTTTATAGTGCTCGCATCACCCAAAATTTCCTCTTGGACCGCATCGGACGAACCCGGCTGCCGAACCATTCGGTGAATGGACGCTACACCAGGCGAGCTAGCAGACGACATTTGTCTAATCTCCATGAGCACTTTTGCCGCTAGCTCTGAATTCATT
The DNA here is from genome assembly GCA_031216915.1 of Pictodentalium vernedei. Classification (NCBI taxonomy): domain Eukaryota; kingdom Metazoa; phylum Mollusca; class Scaphopoda; order Dentaliida; family Dentaliidae; genus Pictodentalium; species Pictodentalium vernedei. The sequence continues at coordinate 179,336,026 of CM062291.1, read as the reverse complement.
TGTGACGACGGACGCACACTTGAAGAACATAACATGGAAACATCACCCTGTTCTGGTTCCTCTGAAATAGAAACTGAGAGAGTAGAGTGACCTTGCGGAGAAAGAGCCGGCATCGCTCTTTCTCCAGAAACAACATATCGTGACACACGTTTCCAATGTTTCTCATCCCAATGTTCACATATAGGACAGGGATTAATGCGAGAACACTGACTACAATTAATACAATGATCATGAAAGTCAGAGGAAGATTTCTTCCTATTACAATTTGAACAACGTCCCTTCATTGTGAAAGAACAACAATAAGTCCTAGTTACTCGCAAAAACCCCTGACACAAAGATACATAATAACATGATCCATTAATAAATGAAAAAACAATTGCAAAACAAAATAATTTTGAAAAAATATTTTTTCAGCGAAGCCCAAGTTGCTGAAAAGTAACGTTGAGCCCCGATGGATCCGATGGCAAAGTGTGGTCAAAAATTTTAAATTTATATTAAATAATTAATGAGACACTTTCGGATAATATAAATGTATCTTATAGTGAGATAAACTACAGCAAAGGCAAACAGCCCCCCTCAAAAAAGGCTGTTGCCAATGAAAACAAACAGTGTAAAAACACCAGAAAACATGACTCCAGGCACTGAAAAAACTGGCCCGGAATCAGTCATCAATTACACTCTATCTGATGCAAAACAGAGACTCCCAGGGGAGAATCTGCAGAACATCAGATGGAAGATGCAGAACACAAACGTTATACACCCATGGGTGAAAACGTAACTATGGGGAAAATAACAGAAAACATTCTGTAACCAAGCAACTCCCCCAGGAAATTTTAGAAATGAAATTTCTCAAAAATATGCCAAAAGCATGGGAGAATTGCAAGGGGGGACTTTAGAAGGCTAGGGGAGAGGAAACACTGAATAAGCAGTGCAACAATTAGCAAGAATGACAACAAGAGGCCCATGCCTCGAAAATAGGCAACTTAACATAATTTCATCAAAAAATTTTAAGTACAGCCCTGATTAATTTTTTGTCACTTCTTTTTCCTCTCCTCCTTCTATCCTCCTTAGAATCACATTTTCTCCAAAAATTACGTGTCTGGCATCCTTTAAACTGAGATTTACAAGCACAAAGATCAGTGAGATGTTGACTGATGAAGGGCCAAACAGAGAATGATAATTGGCGCCAATTTCGGGATGTCTGCGTCACTGTGCATGCGCAGTAGAGGCGTAGTATGGAGGTCCTTTAGGACATGATTTCTTTTTGTTTTGGATGCAAATTTTGGGGATTGGGGGGCAAAATTTGTGTTTGGCCCTGGTTTTGTTAGAGTTAGCACCAGCTAAGTCTGGGTCATTGGTACAGTATAAAAATATATGGATGGTTTGTGGAGGACCTCCTATTGACCATTCCTGCCAAGTTTGGTTCGCCTTGGCTCAGTAGTTCTAGGAAAGAAGATGAAAATGTGATTTCCCATAGGGTTTCTATGGTAACTATAAGCGGCAATTGTGGTCATGTTTGCAATTTGATCAACTTTAAATGAGGACTGTTGGTAGAGGGGGTCCCAGTGATCAATCATGCAAAGTTTCAAAACATTTGCCTTTGTAGTTTCAGAGGAGAAGATTTCTGAAAATCCGCTAATCAGACTCAAAGAATGCCTCTGGCGGCCCTGTTTTTCATTCAACGGGACCAAAATGAGGACCGTTTGTACAGTACCTCCCATAGACCATTCCTGCCAAGTTTGGTTCACATCGGCTCAGTAGTTCCTGAGAAGAAAATGAAAATGTGATTTCCCATAGGGTTCCTATAGGGTTCCTATAGTAACTATAAGCTGCAACTGTGGCCATGTTTGTATACCAATCAACATTAAATGAGGATCATTGGTAGAGGGTGTACCAGTCATCAATAATGAGAAGTTTCAAAACATTTGGCCTAGCAGTTTCAGAGGAGAAGATTTTTTAAAATCCACCAATCAGAATCAAAGAATGCCTCTGGTGGCCATGTTTTCCAACCGACGAGAACAAAATGCGGATCGTTTGTAGAGGATCTCCCATAGACCATTCCTGCCAGGTTTGGTTCACCTTGGCTAAGTAGTTCCAGGGAAGAAGATGAAAATGTGATTTCCCATAGGGTTTTTATGGTAACTAAAAGCTGCAATTGCGGTCATGTTTGCACTCCGATCAACATTAAATGAGAATTGTTGGTAAAGGGGGTCCAAGTGATCGATCATGCAAAGTTTCAAAACATTTCGCTTTGTAGTTTCAGAGGAGAAGATTTTTGAAAATCCACCAACCAGAAACAAAGAATGCCTCTAGCGAACCATGTTTTTCATCCGACGGGAACAAAATGAGAAACGTTTGTAAAGGACCTCCCATAGACCATTCCTACCAAGTTTGGTTCTCACCAGTTCAGCGGTTCCAGAGAAGCAGATGAAAATGTGAAAAGTTTACGGACGACGATGGATGCCAAGTGATAACAAAAGCTCACATGGCCTTTTAGGCATGGTGAGCTAAACAAGAAGGATGCCAACGCCATATAGCTCACCAACATTCCTCTTTGATAGTAACTTTGGCAAACACAAGAACTGTATCAAACAGACTCATAACATGCGACAAAGCTGACCTAAACACAACCTCTTAAAAGTAAAACCCAGAAACTGACATAAACACTAAATTAAACATGAAATTCTGAGCTAAACAGAAAACTAAAAGCAACTAAAAATGTCAAGAAAAATGTTTAAAATGCAGAGTATGAGGGTTTAATCATGGAACAATGATACCGAGGAACACGTATGATGAATATAAGTGCCATGGGAAGAGAAGGAGCACAGCAGCTGACCTAAACACTAAGTTAAACATGAAATTCCGAGCTAAACAGAAAACTAAATGCAACTAAAGATGTCAAGAAAAATGTTTAAAATGCAGGGTATGAGGGGTTAATCATGGAACAATGATACTGAGGAACAGGTATGATGAATATAAGTGCCATGGAAAGAGAAGGAGCACACCAGCTGACCTAAACACTAAGTTAAACATGAAATTCCGAGCTAAACAGAAAACTAAATGCAACTGAAAATGTCAAGAAAAATGTTTAAAATGCAGGGTATGAGGAGGGGTTAATCATGGAACAATGATACTGAGGAACAGGGATGATGAATATAAGTGCCATGGGAAGAGAAGGAGCACAGCAGCTAACCTAAACACTGAGTTAAACATGAAATTCTGAGCTATTTATTTATTTATTGGTGTTTAAGGTCACATACTTATGCACAATGGCTAATCGTGACCGTGACAGTTTTACGGGTGGAGGAAGCCGGAGTACCCGGAGAAAACCACCGAGCAACGACGAGCAGCTGTCAGCTCTCCAACATCGTAACTCTGAACTCTGCACCGCAGCGCAGGCAGGGCTAGATTGGTTGAAGACATGTGCACCATCGACGTGCAGTACGCCTCAGTACACAGCGTCATCGTGCCCCCATGTAGGCAATCGGGGTGAAGTGTCTTGCCCAAGGACACAACACGGTTGCCGCAGGTGGGATTCGAACCGAGGACCTCTCGGCTTGCAGCCTGCACCTCTACCAACTGAGCCACCGCGCCCCCAATTCTGAGCTAAACAGAAAACTAAACGAAACTAAAAATGTGAAGAAAAATGTTTAAAATGCTGCGTATGAGGGGTTAATCACGAACAATGATACTGAGGAACATGTATGATGAATATAAGTGCCATGGGAAGAGAAGGAGCACAGCAGCTGACCTAAACACTTAGTTAAACATGAAATTCTGAGCTAAACAGAAAACTAAACGCAACTAAAAATGTCAAGAAAAATGTTTAAAATGCAGGGTATGAGGAGTTAAATCATGGTAGACTGATAACAAGAGTGCACGTATCGCTGAAGCAATACAATGTCCCCTACCGGACTAATGAACATTAATAATTATACAAATGTTATAACCTAGATGTGATCAACATGAATTCCGTTGAAGCGTTTCCAAAAAAAGTCCGGAAAACTGATATTTTGGCGCTTTTCCATATTTCCAAGGGCCATAACTCACACAAGAATAATGCAATCAGCATGAAACTCAAACTTGATCTGTAAGTCATTGTTCTATAGTAGGTTACCCAGAATGAAATCATTCGGTTGAAGCATTTCTAAAAAAAAGGCTGGAAAACCAAAGTATGACTGACAGACTGACTGACAGACTGACGGATGGACAGAGTGCAAATGACACTTGATCTGTAAGTCATCATTCTATAGTAGGTTACCAAAAATGAAATCATTCCATTGAAGCGTTTCCAAAAAAAGTCCGCAAAACTGATATTTTGGCGCTTTTCCATATTTCCAAGGGCCATAACTCACACAGGAATAAGGCAATCAGCATGAAACTCAAACTTCATCTGTAAGTCATCGTTCTATAGTAGGTTACCAAGAATGAAATCATTCGGTTGAAGCATTTCAAAAAAAAGTCTGGAAAACTAAAGTATGACTGACAGACTGACTGACGGATGGATGGATGGACAGAGTGTAAATAAAACTTGATCTGTAAGTCATCGTTCTATAGTAGGTTACCAAAAATGAAATCATTCCGTTGAAGCGTTTCCAAAAAAAGTCCGGAAAACTGATATTTTGGAGCTTTTCCATATTTCCAAGGGTCATAACGCACACAAGAATAATGCAATCAGCATGAAACTCAAACTTGATCTGTAAGTCATCATTCTATAGTAGTTTACCAAAAATGAAATAATTCCGTTGAAGCGTTGCCAAAAAAACTCCGGAAAACTAAAGTGTGACTGACAGACTGATGGATGGACAGAGTGCAAACCTAGAGTCCCCTCCGGCGATGCCTGTATGGGACTAATAATCATCATATAGTAGCATTATAAAGGCCATGATATGAAAATAGGGCGAGTAAGTGACCTAAACAGAAGCTTTAACATTATTGGACATGTACGCTGATGCCGACACCAATGCCGACCAATCGAGCCATGCCATAAGCTCACACAACTAAAGTTGGCGAGCTAAAAATCTTCCCTGTCACAAGCCAGAAAAAAATAAGTAGGTATATTCTAACAAAAATATATTTTTACCACTTTTCAGCACAAAATTGTGTCCAAGAACATGTATGTCCCCTTTCCTTTATGTTATATTATATATTATATTTATTTGAATGGGAAGGGAATATAAACAATATGGCATGAAAGCAGTCCTTGAATTCTAAGGTGTGCGATCACCGAAGACAAGGTTAGTGGGGAAATGGAGGGAGAAGTCCCTTTTCTATCGACAATCAACTGCAAACAGAGAGAAGTAGGCCTGAAGGATAAGTATGAATAATGGGCATCTGCATGTTTGCTCCAATATATAGTTTACTCATGTGCTAATAACTTACAAAACTTGAGAGAAATAGAGACAGAAAAACATATGTTTATGGAATTTAATGATAAAAAAAAAATCTGCAAAAAATTAATGTCAAGATTACCCTCCCCCCACCTCCCCCCCCCCCCATTCCACAGACCGATTAACTGTCTCACATTCCAGTCTCTGCATATTTGTTCCACTCCAAACCTGTGATTCTGTGTAATTGCACATGATTTTGTGTGCTTGCAGGTGATTGTATATCATTTTGTGTCACTGCGGTATTTAGGCATACCCATATCAAACCGTAACATCATTACCTGCATTATTTTTTGGAATGTTCTCTTTGAAAACATTCCCAAAATAGGCTGTCACATCTGAATATTAAAATACATAATACCGCTGATAAGTTTTCAACCTCCAGTCGATATTTATTGAAGAATGTTCAGGCCATGAGACTGCATTGCGTTTGTGAGGCATGATGGACGAATTGACGCATGATGATTGGGATCAGGTTATTTGGGGACGATTTAGATACCCAAATGATTCTTCTCTTTCAACCATATTAAATGCAAAATGGTTGAAACAAATACTTGTAGGATTCCTCTTTTCACTTCTACTTTGGGACGAATTACCCTGTATTATAAGACAACTGACTGGTAACTATTTAAATGCTGAAAATGCCCCATCAAGGTGATCAGATTTTTTGTGCAGCCTTTCAAGTTTATCCAACACATGTCCTCACTGTCACTTGACTGTGATCTATTTTTCGTACCTGGATTTTCTGTTTTTGTCAGAATAAATTGTTTCACAGTGGAAGTTAACCCAAATACTATACTACCACTTTACAACTACATGGTATGACTGCTCCATATTACGGAGGTAATGGCGTATCACATTTAAAAATTGTTACTTCAGTCTTAATCTGAACATTGGTTGCGTTTGACTGGTAGATGCATTTCCAACCAGTCAATTATTTGAATAAATTACCCAATGTGCAGGGTTTTTTCAACCCACTGGGCCCGTGAAACAAAACCATTTATTTTGCCTTATCTGTTTATTTTATTGTTTATTTACTATGAATATTATACAAATTAGATCAAACATCATTTAACACTTCCAACAGAATGTCTTCTTGATGTTTATTTTTTTAAAATCATGCGCAAATTCAAGGCAACTTCTTCGCTCAAGTCATCCTGTTGACAAGTCACAGGTGATCCCACCTGCACGCCACTCGCATACCTCACTTAACCATGAGAAATGCAAAAATCAGCATTCCTCAACACATAAAATAGTGTGCCTTAAAGTAACAGTGAACTGGTCAAATACCATTGTATTTATCTTGGTAATGCAAGTACAAATGGTATGCTTTTGTTTATTTTAAAAAATAAGAACCTTAAATTGCATAGGGCTTGTATCGAACACATTTGGGGCACTTTATTTTTAGGGAAACATGCTGGTTGTTTAAACGTTCCACTCATACATTAAAATAAGACTAACGGTGACCGCCCATCCACGGATGTCCCCAAACTCTGGCCAAATGGCCTATAATACTGGAATGAAAAGTTTTCTGTTGAATTTGGTGCTCAATATTGTCCATAAGGTTTCGATTTTAATGAAATACATTTGAACATAGCAGCCAAAAGCTGTATTGACCTTATTTCCATAAGGTCAATACAGCCACTAATATTGTGGAATTTTCTCAATAGAACCATACATATATGGATGTCACTTGAATTGGATATATCACAAGTCAAAATAAAGTTGTATGATAACTGCTATAAACTTTGTACCTTTCTCTTCCTACATTGATAAGACCAGAAACTAACATCATTTTCTGGAAAGCTCTCACAGAGAGCTTTCCAGAAAATGATGTCAGATTCTGGTCTTATCAGTGCACAACCAACAATATACTTATTGCAGTTATGTTACAACTTATTTTGATTTGTTCTGTAATGGGCGAAATTTTTTTGATAATGAAATCTGAATGGATTTTTGGAAAATAGAGATCAAATTTTTCCCCCATGAGTGGAATTTAGTTTATTTTTTTTAATAAAAAACTTTCTTGGATAAAAGGTTAACTGGTATAGATTAACTTTTTAAACAATGAAACCCTGCACACAGGGATTGTAAATCGCAAAAGCGTGTAAGCAGACGACAACTTTGTCAGACAAGCATTACAGAATTTTGGCTCCAGATGGACAAATAGTCTGTGAGAGAATTAAGTTTTCCCACTCCTGTGACCTTGACCTATGTCACTTGAGCATGGTGTTCCTGTGAAAAAGGCCTTCCATTGGTCTTTATCTTGTGCAAAGTTTCAAGCAAATCCACCATAGCATTATAGAGTTATGGCTCCAGACAGAGTCGGAGAGACTGATGGATAGACTGACGAATGGATGGATGGACAACCCGGATTTAAGATGCCTCCCTATTGGGGTCTTAGACCGCAATAAAAAGTTAGGTTCAGGACCTAAAAACAGGGGATGGTTAATACATTCTTTTTTTTTTTGGCCTAATGCAACTAGGAACTTTGGGGGGGGGGGGGGGGAATGGTGACTCAGTAGGTAGAGGTGCAGGCTGCAAGCCAAGAGGTCTCGGTTCAAATCCTACCTGCGGCAACTGCGTTGTGTCCTTGGGCCAAACACTTCACCCCCATTGCCCATGTGAGGGCACATTGGCATTGTGTACTAAGGCGTACTGCACGTCGACGGTGCACTTGTCTTCAACCAATGCTAACCCTGCTTGTGTGGAGTTGGCATGTTGGGGAGCTGACAGTTTCTTGCTGTTGCTCGGTGGTTCTCTCCAGGTACTCCGACTTCCTCCACCATAAAACTGTCGTGGTCATGATTAGCCATTGTGCAGAAATATGTGATCTTAAACACCTATAAATAAATAAACAAGAGGACCCATGGGGCCTGAAGCGCTCATCTTGAACAGAACACAATTTAAACAGAGTCCAAGAATGAGTCTACATTAAGCAAGCCATCTCCATAGGCTACACTGTCAATCCTCAAGTCCCCCAGGAGTGACAAAAATAATCTGGGCATCATGCCTTTTCTTCAGTTGATCATAAATTAAAACAAAACGTAGAGCTCCCCTATGAAGCCCCTTGATACAACCTATGTGGATTAATCTTAGTTACACACCTCTAGAGAGTACTGAATACAAAATTTTTAATTCTTCAGCAAAATGGCCAATTCCAGTTCCCATAGAGAGCCCAAATATTAAACCAGTCTCTTGATTTGAACACAGTTGAATCTGACTTCCCTAGAGATGTTGTGTACCGAATATGAAAGCATTCTGACTTTTGGATCTGAAGAAGAGAAATTGTAAAGAAATTTCTTCGAATTGCACTAAGTTCAAATTTGGGCTACCATAGTGAGCCCAAATATTAACCTGTGGATCCGATTTGAACAAACTTGAATCTGACCCCCAACCAAATGTGAAAGCATTCTGACAAGTGAATCTGAAGAAGAAGATTTTTGAAGAAATTCCCTCATATTGTACTAAGTTCCCATATGAAGCCCAAATATTAACCTAGGCACTCGAATTGAACAACCTGGAATCTGCCCCCGCTAGAGATGTTGTATACAAAATATGAAAGCATTCCGACTGGTGGATCTGAAGAAGAAGATTTTTAAAGAAATTTCCTCATATTGCACTAAGTAAAAATTTGGGCTACCATAGTGAGCCCAAATATATACCTAGGGATCTGATTTGAACAAACTTGAATCTGACCCCCTTAGAGATGTTGCATACCAAATATCGAAGCATTCTGAGTGGTGGATCTGAAGAAGAAGATTTTTTTAAATTACCTTCCATATTGAACAAAGATAAAATTTGGGCTTCCGTAGGAAGCCCAAATATTAACCTCGGGACTTGGTTTGAACAATCTTGAATCTGACCCTCATAACAATAATGTATACCAAACATTAAAAGATTCTGACTGGTGGTTCTGAAGAAGATTTTTAAAGAATATTCCCCATATTACCCTATGTTAAAACTTCGGGCTCCTGTAGAGAGCCCAAATATGAACCAATGAGCTTTATTTCAACAAACTTTTATCTGACCCCCCCTATGAATGCTGTATACCAAATATCAAAAGATTCTGATGATTGGTTCTGGAGAAAAGATTTTTAAAAATTTTTGCAAATATGCCGACTCAGCATTTTTTCGATGCCCATTACAGAACACCCTAACATAACCGATGGCAATTTTTTTTTACCATTCAATTCTACTGGTCCTAAGGATACTTCATACCAAATAACAGCTCTCTGTTCTGTGGGGTTTTGGAAATATGGGCGTTTGAAAATATTTCTATTTTTAGCTCCCAGGGTTCCCATGGGGATGCAAACATTTTTTTTTTGCATGGGTAAAGTACTTATGACCCAATAATACCACAAACCAATTTTGGTTCATACCGGACCATACCGGTTCAGAAAATAGAAATTTTGGGTGGGGCCAAAAATCTTACCCCTCCTATTACAAAGCCAAATATTACTTCACGAACTTCGTTTGAACAAACTTGATTCAACACCTCATATGGAAGCTCCATAGCAAATATCAAGTCATTGTACACACTGGTTCTTGAGAAAAAGGTTTTTAAAATATTTTGGAACATTTTCCCCCACTCCCTCCCTATGGGGCTGGGCATGTTGAGTTGAACAAAAAAGAAATGCCCCTTTGGGACCATCACTCACACAAATGTTCACTTGAATTGGCCCAGTGGCTTTGGAGGAGAAGACCAAAACATGGTGTTGACGGACGACGGATGGAGAGCGATGAGATTAGCTCAGCTTGACTTTGTCAAGATGAGCTAATAAATAAATAAATAAATAAATAAATAAATAAATAAATAAATAAATAAATAAATAACTTAACCAATTCTATCTTGTTTGATAGTGCTCAGTAAGCTCTATCAAACAAAACTGATTTGGTTAAATTCTAAGTTGTCTTATTTCAGTACTCTGAGATCAGTTTACATGGGGAAATACAACCAGTTACATTGTTTGGTTCATGGAAGAATCAATAATTATTATGTTTTACATCAAAAATAAACAACTGAGCAATTTTGAGAGAGTGAAAACCAGCATTGTTTTTCACTGGATAATGCAATTTACTGTGGTAATTAGTCACAGAGCCAAATTAAAAACTCCCTTTCAAACAGTAAACAGTCAGCGCTTTTCAACCTTTTTCTCCTCCCCATCATTTCCACGGAGAGGAATTTTGGTCCCCAGCATTAATTCTGTGACAGGCCCCCTTCCAAAAGTGTCGGGATGCTGATGTAGATACCAAAGGCATCTGTCATGATTACCGAAGGCACAGGCAATGATAGGGGAGTTTGGGGGTTCTAACCCAAGAAAATTTTGAAATCAGTGAAATGGAGACTTCTGGCAGCTTTTGAGTTGAAAAATCACACTATTTTTTGGCTATCAAAATAAGGTTTTTTAGCAGTACATTTCGATTTTGAAAGTTCATCAGAGAGAAAAAACTGTGGCCTTGAGTTATAGCTTTTCACTGCGCAATTCTTGAAGTGATAACTTTATTACGTTAAGTTGATTTAATAAAGTTATCATTTCAAGAATCACGGAGTCCAAAATTACAACCATTGGTCAAATGCAGAGCTCAATTTGTGATACAGCCCCATTCTTAACATTTAGTTCTATGCAACTATAGAACTGGTAATTCTTAGTTGAAATTCGTTAATAGTAAGAGCCACTAGTTCTGTTGTGTAGAACTAATATGCTGATAAGGTTACAATGGAACACATTTTGGAAAGGGTACATGAGTGGCAACTAGTATACTAATGTGATGGGCAACTTATCTTGCTGGGGGGGGGGGGGGGGGGTGGTACAGGAGTCAGAACTGGGGGAGGGGGGGGGGGAGGGGCTAGACCTGATTCAAGAATCCTGGTCACCTGGGATCCACAAAGTTCTTGGTCCTGGGGTTACTACCTCAGTCCCTCCACCCTCTCCATGGCCCTGCTCCTTATTGTAACTGGTTGAAGCAGATGACATTACTTTCAGTGCCCAGTGAACACAATTGTTACCCATTCTCACACCTTCTTCTCACTCCATGTCAGGACTTAAAATAAACTGCTTCTTACCTGGTTGAGTGCTAAATTATTTTTCAAAGGTGATTTGAAATGCGAGGTTTTTTTTCAAAGATACCATGCTACCAGCAAGGGAAGCCTTAGTTTAGCAAAATTTTGTTCATGAACAATTGCTTTATCACAATTTATTGGAGAGTGTCTGTTGGCACTCTCCAATAAATTGTAGCAAAATAATTTTATATACACATTTATTTTCTATTGCGAAGAAAACAACAACCTAAGCAAATAGTCCAAAGCCACTAAAGCGGCTTTCAACACTTTTCCATAGAGCCACGATAGTTGCTTCTAACACTCAATCATTTAATAGCAGTTCTCAGAGCTGAATTAGGTATGTTGGGGACTGTTATCATGGAATTGTATTGGGGACAGAACCTTCACCAATCATGCTTCAACCCACTGTCAGAATATTTGGTAAATGTAACCTAAGAGATGTCATTTCTTTGCATCTGGAAACAAAATTAGTGTTCGACAATTCTGCAAAAATGTCATTTTTTCCCTTCCCATTCATGCAAGTTCACATCTATTGAGTAGAGGTTGGGGATGCAAATGTGAATATTTTCATTGAACAATAAAAGGTCACTGTACATGTAAATAACAAAGAAGTGTTCACATAAAACATCATGTTGATTGTGATGCACCTCAAATATAATGTGATGGTGCTTGACACTGATGATTTGGTGTGTTTCCCACAGGTCTGCAGTAGAGACCCCTTCAAGTCTGTGTTGGGGTCTAATTGATCACCCTTCCCATCAAATTTGGAGGGATCCCCATCAAATTGTACAGACCTATTTGTTTCATGGGGCCCATCATTTTGAGTTATGTCCACATCCTCCAGTTTGAGGGGTCCCTGTATTGCATGGTAAGTCCAAGCCACCCAGTCTGAATTAGGGCTCATGTCATTGGGCCTTAAAGTCTGATGTCACTGGTGTGGATCCCAGAGTAAAATGTGGTGCCTCTTGAGTGAGTGATGGGGTGCCTTATCATTCAATCTGCCCTGTCTGCCCCCCCCCCCCCCCCCCCCCCCCCCACCTCCCAGCTGGAGCCTGGCGCGGAATAATGAAGAGCCTCAAAATGCATCTATGCATGTGCAGAGCCATGGATGGGTCTTCTGTTCCCACCAATAACAATTCTTTTGTGATGACTGCTGAGTGTAAATAGTTCTATGCAGGGAGGTGAATGAAAAACTCAAGGGAGGGCATTTCATGTCTAGGCCTGTGGTAGGTATGATAAATTCAGAAATTATTAGAAATTTCCATTATTTATCCACCATTACCACTGGACCAAACATTCTGAATAGATAAAAGGATGGAGGGCCAAAACAGGATTGAATGAAAAACAAAATTGATAAGAAGCAAGCTATTACTTACTCCAAAAGAAGGAATCCCTAACAGAACCATGGGGATGACATATGGATTTAATGACATCCTATACTTGAGTAAGACTAAGTACCTCTTTTAAGACTATAGCATACCCTAGATGCTATAATTTATGGTCAAGGGGACCAAAATATAAGTGCGTGCAGAGGTAACATAAGATGATTTGTATAAAGTTTACGAATCATGAGTTATCATATATATTACAAGTATACAAACACCATCCACTGGCATTGATGTCTGAGTAGCCTAGAGAGAGGCTCTCAAGCTTTTCATTGCACATCTAATGTGCTGTGAGTTCACCCTCCCAACTCCCTTGTTTTGTGAAAGATATTATACAAAACAAAAGAGTAGGCCACATTAAATGCCAAGCACTGCAATACAAAAGCAGAGATTTATTAAATAACATTGAGAAGCACACAGCAACCCTAGAGATCTTAGGTCCCCTGGTATCGATTCTAAGTTTCTCAGGAAGAATGCAGTGCATGCGGAAGGCTGCATCCAGTAAGCATCCTTCATTATATCTGATAAGGCAATATAATTTGCATATGCTCAAGAGGAAGACTTTGTGAGGTGAAATCTTGTTCATCCTACTATCCACCTCAAATAATCTATTGTATGCGATACAGATGGTAGAAATGGAAAGCACTGAAAGGAAAACTCTAACCTTCCTATCAGAATGAAACTGGAACATTTAACATAGACTCTTAATGTCTCTTAAAGTAAAGGTTTAGAGTTATTAACGGGTAGCAAGGCATTTATAACAAGGGCTATGCAAAGTTAGGACCATTGCCCCCGACCCGGAGGCATGTTCAAAGTAGCCTTAAAGGTATTGGGGAACAGAATAATTTTCTAGTCAAAGGAGTGAAAACAGAAATATTTTCTAAGTCCAAAAAGTGATAAAGGGCCATAAATCTAGGTAAAATTATTGGACGGAACCTGTTCCTTGTGCATATCCATGCACTCATGCAGGTCTACCTGCATTCCAAAGGAGATCCAAATCCGACCAATGGCTTTGAATTACAATGCAAAATGTTTGTATGGACAGGCAGATTAATCGACAGTACCCGGTTAAAAGTTAAAAAATTTATAGTAATTTATATATTTTTTATACTTACCAATGACCCAGACTTAGCTGGCTGGTGCTAACTCCAACAAAACCAGGGCCAAACACAAATTTTGCCCCCCAATCCCCAAAATTTGCATCCAAAACAAAAAGAAATCATGTCCTAAAGGACCTCCATACTACGCCTCTATTGCGCATGCGCAGTGACGCAGTCGTCCCGAAATTGGCGCCAATTATCATTCTTACTGGCAGTGCCTGGTCAGCGCTATGTACTCAGCGGGGAGGCAAGAGTTCCCAACTCCAGGGAGGGCCATCCCCGTCTGGGTCATTGGTAAGTATAAAAAATATATAAATTACTATAAATTTTTTAACATTTTTATACTGTACCAATGACCCAGACTTAGCTGAATAGTAAACAGGCTGGAGGGCCTAGGACATAGAGGAAAATCCAATAAGCTCAACTATATAGTAAAGAGGTAACCCCTTAAGGAGAAAAGGAGTATTAGGCTTTACATGTATCTTTCTTATTTAATATTAAATTAGAAAGATACATTACCCTTAATAATTGAGCACAATAACATTCATGTTCTCTATTAACATCCAGTATAACCCTTATACTAATTATTTTTAAAGCAGGCCAATAAATAAAGTAGTCCAGAGAATTGAGACTCTTTATAATCATTTAAAAGTGTCCGAGTATTGTATATTAAAGCCCGTTTGACACTTGACATATACAAATGCTTCACACCGAGCTACACTTTAAAAATAAGACATGAATGAAATTAAACATTAATATTACACTTTAAAACCATCCCGGAAGCGACTCAGAAATACTGACTTGGAGGAGGCATTCCCTTGCTTTTCACTATAAAGCAGGTGACCTAAGGGAACACCAGCCCCCCCCCCCCCCCCCCCCCTTCCCCTTGCCCTGGGTCAAATAGCCCAGAGCGAAGAGGGCAGCCGGACGGAGTCACTGCCGGAACAGAAAGCCTGCATAACTATAGTTGCAACTGTTTAGTGGACGACATTCTGAGCAACAGATAACGGACCTAAACAATGCAGGTCTCCAGAAATGGACTCAATATTTCTGAGATAAAAATTCGTAAATGTGGATGGCTGAGACCAATAAGCAGCCTTCATTAAATCTGTAATAGCAACACTATTAGCATAAGCCCAGGAAGTAGAAAGAGCTCTTACTTCATGAGCAGAAATCTTAAGCACAGACTGCTGAGAAGAAGATAAATCTTCATAAGCAGTACGGATAGTTAACTGAATCCATCTAGCAATAGAATGGACTGAAATGTCCTTTCTATTAGGCATCAAAGACAGAAAGAAACGTTTCCGTCCCTTTCTGATAAACTGAGATCTCTGTTTATAGAGACGTAGTGCTCTAACAGGACAGAGTAAAGGCCTACGCCCGTCTGAAGACGGAAGAGCCTTAATAACAATAGGTTCCGGATATTTATTAGGAGCCTGATTCTTAGCTAAAAAACCCACATTAGTAGTGAAGGTGATAGTGTTCCCAACACTACGATAATGAGAATCATCCACCGATAGTGCATGAAGCTCACTGACTCTTCTGGCAGAAGAGAAAGCTAAGAGAAAAGCTGTCTTATAAGATAAGAATTTGAAATCTACTGTCCCAAGAGGTTCAAATGGCTTTTCCTTCAATTTAAGGAGAACCCAAGCTAAATTCCACTTAGGAATTAATCTAAGAGTTCTGGGTCTATTTATCGAAAAGTTTCTAACCAATTTCGATAAAGAGACATTAGATCCAATTTGTAAACTATCATGATGTGCATAGGTATCAGATAACATAGATCTATAACCCTTTATAGTAACAGGCTGCAGTTTGATTTCGTCAAACAAGTATACTAGAAAGTTTGCAATGTCTGGTATAGAGGGATCAAATATATCTACAGAATGATCCCTACACCAACGACGAAAAACCTTCCACTTAGCCGCATAGTTTAGCGAAGAGGAGGTCCTCCTACAGTTAGAAATAGCGTCCACTGCTCATCCTGTAAAGTGCTTGCCATGCAAGAAGGACCGCACAACGGAAAAACGTGAAGGTTGAGACCTTGCGGGTTGTGATGGAGTTGGCGCGATTTCCCCTGCGAAAGAAGATCCTCTCGTGGAGGAAGCTTCCGCGGTAGGTCCCACAACAGACACCTGAGTAGATTTATCCAC
Source organism: Pictodentalium vernedei (assembly GCA_031216915.1). Lineage (NCBI taxonomy): Eukaryota > Metazoa > Mollusca > Scaphopoda > Dentaliida > Dentaliidae > Pictodentalium > Pictodentalium vernedei. The sequence goes on along the minus strand of CM062291.1, from coordinate 179,319,937 downwards.
GGTCTCTGTGGCGACAGAGATGCTACCAACAGAATCTTGCATTGAGATTGTTTTATCTTTAGCAATACTTGTTGAATTAACGGCGCTGGAGGATACGCATATCCTATCATTCCGTCCCAAGGGATCGACAGAGCGTCTACTGCAAATGCTCTTGGATCCGGACACGGGGACACATACGTCTGCAACTGATTGTTGAGATGTGTCGCAAATAAGTCTATCATTGGCCGTTCCCATTGGTAGCAAATCTGATTGAATACTTGTTTGTTGAGAGTCCACTCCGACGGCAACAAGCGACCCTTTCGTGAAAGGAAGTCTGCTAGCACATTCAGACGACCCGGTATGTGACGGACCGAAAGAAGAACGTGATGTTCTAACGCAAACAGAAGGATTCTTTCCGTTAGATTGAACAACGGAACTGAATGAGTGCCTCCCTGATTCCGTATATACGCCACTACTGTCGTATTGTCGGATAGGATTTGGACATGAGCATCGTGAATAATGTCCATCCAGTGACGTAACGCAAGCCAAATTGACATCATTTCCTTCATGTTTATGTGCTTGCACAGGAATTGCGGATCCCAAAGACCCTGGCATCTCGAATCCGTTGGGATTAATGATGCACCCCAACCTGTTTGACTGGCATCCGTCATAACGGTAAAACTCGGATCCGGCAACTGCAGCAGAACTCCTTGAGTTAACCACTGAATGTTTGCCCAAGTCTGAATCTCTTGTTTCACTTGATCTGACAAGAGAACGTCTACATCGAGCGAATGAATTTTCACACTCCAATTCTGAGTCAGGAAAATTTGAAGAGGACATGTGCGTAGCCGCCCCATCGGAATGAGATCCGCGGCGGCTCCGCACAGACCTCTCAGTCTCATAAATTCTCTCGCCGTGACTTTGTCTGCGTGCAGACAATAGCGAGCGTAACAACTGACTAATTTCGCTCTGGTTAACGGCAGACGAACGAGATTGTTGTGCGTCTCGAAGCTCATTCCCAGATGAGTGAATGACTTGGACGGCACCAGATCCGACTTCTCCTCGTTTACTATGAAACCGAGACGTCGGAGCAATAGAAGAAGATTCTGAACATCGTTCTGAAGCGTTAACTCGTTGCCGTACCTCTGAAGAATGTCGTCTAGGTAGGCCGACGTTACCGCAGACGAATGAGCTCGGAAGTAGATCATTACCGAGTTCATTACCCGAGTGAAAGCCCAGGGTGCTAGATTCAATCCGAAGCACATGGCCTGGAACTGATACACCACTCCTAGGACTGCGAAGCGTAGATACTTTCGGAATGTCGGATGTACCATGACGTGAAAGTACGCATCTTTGAGATCTATGCTCGTTGCATAATCGTTCACCCGAATACTCGCTCTGACCGATCGAATCGTCTCCATATAAAACTTCGGAGCGACGATCAGCTTGTTTATCCAGCTCAAATCTATGACTGGACGGAATGAGCCGTCTGGTTTCGGAACCAGAAACAGATGGCTGTAGAATCCCAGAGATTCCTGGTTTTCTACGACCTCTACCGCGTTCTTCATTAAAAGAGACTGCACCTCTGATAACAGAGCGTCTCTTTTCTGTGGATTTGACGGAAGATGAGTCCACTTTGGACTTCGAGTTAATGGAGGCTTTCGTTTGAAGGATATCTTTAGACCTTCCGAAGTCACTCCTCTCACCCAAGGGTCGTCCGTAATCGACGCCCACTCTTGTGAAAAACTCGACAACCTTCCGCCAACCGGAACGCGATAGAGGTTTAAGCCATCACCTCCTGGACCTGCGAGGCCTGCGGTAGGAGAAACCACGTCTTCCACGACCCGCACCTCGCCTCGTCGACCTCGGGGCGTCCGACCGATTATCCCGGCCTGAAGGACGTCCCGAACGAGAGTCGCTATCCTGACGGTCTCTCGAATAAGACCAAGAGGACGCACCGGAACCTCTATAGGAACCTCTCTTGGGCGCATTAGACCCAGAAGTGCCTGTCTTATTCGTGTCTGCTGTATCCGACTTTTTAGGAGCGGATCTGAACAACAGAGAATCATTAGCTTTCTTTTTAATTTTATCATAAATAGCGGAAAGCTTGCCGTCAAAGAGAAGTTCTCCTGAGACCGAAGCGACTCTAAGAGAGTTCTTCACCTTAGAATCCACTAGTGTGGATGTAGCTAGGGCTGCGTCACGTCTAACCAACTCCAGATTTGCCACTGAAAGGGCGGAGTTACATGTGGAATAAGCTACTGCCCTTGAAAGAAGTCTTAAAGAGGATTGTATATCCTGAAACTCTTCCCCTTGAAGGCGCAGTGATAACGCCTTAGTAAGGTGATCTGCGTAAGATAAGGCATCTAAATTGGCTCTGTTAGACGCAATAGCTGTTTCCAACACCGCGGTTGGAATAGAAGCTGACGACGGTAATGATAGCTCTAAGTCTTCCACCTCGTCGTCCATACGCAGAGGAACTCTCGGTATACCCTGTCCTGCCGTATCGAATTTATTCCTTGCATTAATGAAAGGCAGGTTAAGAGTATTAGCGGACAAGAAACCTGCTTTCCCCGTCCTGGAAGCAAGTTTAAATATAGCGTCGTTCAATAATTCAAATGTTCTTGCAACATTATTGGACTGCGACGGAAACTCGGGAGCGATGTCCCTGAACCGCTCAAAAAATTCAGAGTCCAATGACGCTATAATTCTCTTGTCCGGAAGCGCAGCAGTCTGGCCCGACGGAACAACTTGAGGGAGAAAGTGCCGGATGAAGTCCACGGCAGCTTTATGTTGTTCCGAAAGGGATAGCTCCAATTCATCCGTATCCCTTTCACCATCCGGTCGGACCTCCCGATGTTCCCGGTCGTCCACCCCCGATGCTTCGGCGAAGCGTACCGACCCAGCGCCGTCGGATAATTCTCGATCCGACACCGTTTCTGTCGGCTGCTGGGATGCTGCGATAAGCTGTGCTATCTGCACAAGAATGTCCGACGTCGAGACCTGCGGAGGCGCAGTCTTTCGCTGCTTCGCCGAGGGCAGCTCCGCATCAGATGGCTCCCACATACTTTTCCTATGCGAACGTCCGGAGTCCATCGGTCTCGAATCCCTGGCTGCCGGATGGTGTGACCTGGTCGCCGAAGAATCCTTCATCGGCGAAGCTGGTAAAATATCGGAGGTCACGCAGCCAAGGTGCGGTCGTGTGCGCTGACGAGAAGAGGAAGCCTTAACAGTCTCTGCGGACTGCTTATACAACGGAGCGTCCCGAGCGACGGACGTATGCTCCGCTAAAGACACAGATGTTGTTGTACGAGAGAGGGACCTCTCTCGCTCGCGGCCCGGCTGGACCTGGACGAGCTAGGAACCGGACTAAAAGGCTTCCTCCGTTCTCGTTTACTATCCGCCGTCACTGGGTGTGCATCTATTATGTTTATAGTGCTCGCATCACCCAAAATTTCCTCTTGGACCGCATCGGACGAACCCGGCTGCCGAACCATTCGGTGAATGGACGCTACACCGGGCGAGCTAGCGGACGACATTTGTCTAATCTCCATGAGCACTTTTGCCGCTAGCTCTGAATTCATTTGTGACGACGGACGCACACTTGAAGAAGATAACATGGAAACATCACCCTGTTCTGGTTCCTCTGAAATAGAAACTGAGAGAGTAGAGTGACCTTGTGGAGAAAGAGCCGGCATCGCTCTTTCTCCAGAAACAACATATCGTGACACACGTTTCCAATGTTTCTCATCCCAATGTTCACATATAGGACAGGGATTAATGCGAGAACACTGACTACAATTAATACAATGATCATGAAAGTCAGAGGAAGATTTCTTCCTATTACAATTTGAACAATGTCCCTTCATTGTGAAAGAACAACAATAAGTCCTAGTTACTCGCAAAAACCCCTGACACAAAGATACATAATAACATGGTCCATTAATAAATGAAAAAACAATTGCAAAACAAAATAATTTTGAAAAAATATTTTTTCAGAGAAGCCCAAGTTGCTGAAAAGTAATGTTGAGCCCCGATGGATCCGATGGCAAAGTGTGGTCAAAAATTTAAAATTTATATAAAATAATTAATGAGACACTTTCGGATAATATAAATGTATCTTATAATGAGATAAACTACCACAAAGGCAAACAGCCCCCCTCAAAAAAGGCTGTTGCCAATGAAAACAAACAGTGTAAACACACTAGAAAACATGACTCCAGGCACTGAAAAAACTGGCCCGGAATCAGTCATCAATTACACTCTATCTGATGCAAAACAGAGACTCCCAGGGGAGAATCTGTAGAACATCAGATGGAAGATGCAGAACACAAACGTTATACACCCATGGGTGAAAACGTAACTATGGGGAAAATAACAGAAAACATTCTGTAACCAAGCAACTCTCCCAGGAAATTTTAGAAATGAAACTTCTCAAAAATATGCCAAAAGCATGGGAGAATTGCCAGGGGGGACTTTAGAAGGCTAGGGGAGAGGAAACACTGAATAAGCAGTGCAACAATTAGCAAGAATGACAACAAGAGGCCCATGCCTCGAAAATAGGCAACTTAACATAATTTCATCAAAAAATTTTAAGTACAGCCCTGATTATTTTTTGCCACTTCTTTTTCCTCTCCTCCTTCTATCCTCCTTAGAATCACATTTTCTCCAAAAATTACGTGTCTGGCATCCTTTAAACTGAGATTTACAAGCACAAAGATCAGTGAGATGTTGACTGATGAAGGGCCAAACAGAGAAAGAATGATAATTGGCGCCAATTTCGGGACGACTGCGTAACTGCGCATGCGCAGTAGAGGCGTACTATGGAGGTCCTTTAGGACATGATTTCTTTTTGTTTTGGATGCAAATTTTGGGGATTGGGGGGCAAAATTTGTGTTTGGCCCTGGTTTTGTTGGAGTTAGCACCAGCCAGCTAAGTCTGGGTCATTGGTACAGTATAAAAATATTCAATATCATCAGTAATATCGTCTAAAAAAAAATTGTCATAATCATCAGTTATCATCAGGCGTCAACTTGCCGTCAACGGTCAAGTAATCATACTTCGCATGTGTGTGTCTGTGTGTGTGAATAAAAGTGATTCTAATTTAACGCAGCTTGAGTTTTCCAAGTCTTAAATTAAAGTTAAAATGTCCATGTTATATCCGCAATTTAATTTGTAAAACACACAGAGAAAGCATCCGTATTGGAAATGAATCTGGGCATGTCTGGTGACTACAGAATCACTTCTGCATAAATTAAAAGAATAGCGATGCAAGGGAGCTTAGTGTTGTTCATTCTTGCATTGTTTTTACTTAGTGCATTTTTCGTTTGTAGGACGTTTTTATTTGGATACAACAAAAGGGCTAACAAGTTGTCCTGAATTATGTGAATTCCTCCCCTTATCACCCAGCCAAACCACGAAAGGAATGTGTGGAATACTTATTGGAAACATCTTTTTTTCATCAATGCTGACTTACATGCTTATTCCATTTAAATAAACAGCCAGCATGGTTTTGAGAATGGGTTTTTCCAAATAATTTCGAACATCATGTACACATTTAGGACAGTGAGGTTCAGTTTGGATCACATTCTCTGCAAATATACGTTTTTTTTCAAAGTCATTGACCAGTTGATAACTTGATGTCAACTGAAGTCTGTCAATGTGACCCGCATGCCTTCAATGTATTCATAATACAGGCGTCAATCGACGGTATTAGACCCCTCCCCACACAGTTTGTGACATCTTATGTCTTGGGTTTCTGAAAAAAATAAGACATGCAGGCACATAAACAATTAAAATTCTTTCTATTTTATTCCAAATACAAATCATATTATAAAAAAAAGAACAACAGATGATACACAATACACAACTTCAAGAATCAAACATTTGTAGAACATCATTTACATGTACAGTTTGCTGGTTGTGAGTTGGGTGTTAAAAACCACGATAATATCGTTAACCGTGATGTCAGTACTCAATAATCATGGTTTTTTATTTTTTTCAATATCGCCCAGCACCAATGGGCGGATGGATGGACTGACTGAGGGCTTCACTATATACCCCCGAATCCTCCTTCGGAGGGCTGTGGACATAATAATAGGAGTAGGTAGTTTATCTGGAGCCTGGTTCTTGGCGAAGAACTTACTTTTTTAGAAAGGATAATGGAGTGACCCATACTTTGATAATTGATAATGAAAATCCTCAACAGAGAAAGCCTGCAGTTCACTAACTCTCGTAGCTGTAGCAAATGTAACAAAGCATACCATCTTGAATGTCAGAAACTTAAAATACACTGAACCTAAAGGTTCACAAGAAGGGTCTTGTAGCTTTAAAAGAACCCAAGCAAGATTCCACGTAGGAAATTAGTCTTAATGACCTAGGTCTTCTAATGGAAAAATTCTTTAATAATTTTGATAAGGATTGATCTGAACTTACATGAATATGGCCTTCATCAGCATAAGTATCCGATTACATTGAGCGGTATGCTTTGGTGGTAATAAATTGAAGTTTCTTCATATCAAAAAGAAATAGTTGGAAATCTGTGACGTTAGGAATAGTAGGATGCAAATAACTGCCTAAGTTGTCATGACACCAGGCGAAGAGAACTCTCCACTTCCCTGCATAACTCAGGAGAATAGTAGCTCCTCCTGGAAAAACGATTACATCTGAGGAAGGACCTGACAACAGAAAGACCTGGAAGTTTGAGAACTGCCGAATTGCTGTGTATCCTGCAGTTATTGCCTTGAAACAACAGATTCTTCCAGACAGGTAAACGATGCAGCATGTCGAGAAGAGATCTGAGAAGACTGATCCATGATCGCTGAGAATACAGAGGGGCCACTAGAATAATTTTGCAGGTTGACTGTGAGCACATGAAGAATTAACAGAGTTGACCATGACAATTTATATTCCCTGGTATCAAGGTAGCACCCCATCCTTGATCACTTGCACCTGACATTAGAGTGAATGATGAAGGAAGGGTTACCAAAGGAATCCCCTGCATCATCCACTCTACATTTGTCCATATTTGAATGTTCACCGCTGCCTCGACTTATCTACAGGCTGGGTGAAGACATGCCTGAGTGGAATCAGGTCTGTAGCTGCTCCACACAAACCCAGAAGTCTCATAAACTCACTTGCAATCACTGATACCGCTTGAATAAAATAGAGGGATAAAGATCAGAGAGAAAGCCCAGGGTGCAAGGGTTAGGCTGAAGCACATTGCATGGAATTGATAAACCCTGCCGTTTATGGCAAACCTCAAGTATTTCCTGAACAAAAATTGAATCATTATGTGAAAGTGTGCATCATAGAGGTCAATGCTTGCCGTGAAGTCACTGTTCTGAATGCCCTTTGCTTATCAACCAGATAGTTTCAATGTAAAACTCCTGAGCAAGAATGAGCGTGTTGATCCAGCTTAGATCTATGACTGGTGGGAAGGAAGCGTCTGGCTTCGGAAAAAGGAAGATTCTTGAATAAAAACCTGAACAACAAATGTTGTTGACTACCTTCATTGAATTCCCTGAAAGCAATGAGTGGACTGATTCTAAATGACGATCTCTTTTTGTATGGTCATCGGAAAGATTTGTGATCAAGGGAGTTCTTGACATGGGAGGTTTTCTTCTGAAGGAAGGAACTAACCCCATTGGAATAGCCTTTATAACCCACATGTCGCTTGCAATTTTCTTCCAATTTTCCCCAAACTGGGATAACCTTCCGACCAATGGAAGGCAATAGAGGTTCGGAGTTTCATTTTTGAACCTCCCTGAGGCTTGCGATAGGAGATATTCTGTTCTATCCTACCTCCCTTGCCTCGATAAGAAGACTGAGGTGGACCCCTGTTCAATTGGGGAGACTGGCCAGGAGGAGCAGCAGATTGTGCGTGCAACGTGCCACGAGGCCTCTTTGGACCAAAATGTTTAGGTTTCCTGGAACAAGGGTTCTGAGTAGAAATCTGACGTAAGATGAGACAACTAGTGGCTTGTTTGGTAACCTCTTCATGAACAAAGGTGACTTGATCATTACAAGGAGAAGTCACTGCGATGCTCAATTCTCCATCAGATTAGATGCTGATGTCAAGGCACTGTCACGTCTAACTGGCTCTAGGTTGCCAGTATTGCAAGCTGTAGAATGAATCAACATCATAATGGAGTGAGATAATACCCTCAGTGGCAATAGAATGTCCTCGAACTCATCCTTGTCTAATTTTTATCCAAGGCTTGAGTGACATGATCTGCAAAGGTTAAAACATTCAATCATCCCCTGGAGGATTTCAAAATTTTGTTCCAATAGGGATTAACATTTGGAGCACTGAGAAGGTAAATGGATGTTGAGATCATCAGGCTTCTTATGCAACAGTAATGGTGTAGATAGAATCGATGGTCCTACTGTTTTGAAGAACTCCAATCCTGTAAAAGGTAAGTCAAAAGTCCTTTTGTGAGTTGAAGGAAGCAGCGTTGATTCTTCTGAAAGCTTCTAGCACTTGTGGAGACTGAGTCAGCTACAACAGAGAATCTTCTTTCTTGTGACAATGAATATTGTGTAAAGAATATGACAGTCTAATAAGCAATGATGAGCTTTGGTGTTCCGTAGGTACTTAATATGGATAGAACTGGTGGATGAAATGCATCGCTTCCATGTGTTGCATTGAAAAGAAAGAATGCCATCATCATCCATTGACTCATCTGAATGAGCGCTTGATGAACCATACTCTTTTTCTCTGTCATCTGAATGATCCAACTGAGAATCGGAAGAATGTGAACCCGGCGATGATAAGTAGTATTGCTCTGTTGGTGCATTTTGCACAGAGAATGCATGGGAGGGAAAATTTAGAGCTTGTGCAAAAGTTTGACCCAATTTGATATCAGGAAATAGAGTTCAATCGTAATGTCTACACGATGATCTAGTTGGAGAGAGTGCATAATGATGTGTGCGTGAACAATGAGCTGTGGAAGCGGAGTAGTCAATGCATGTCAAACCTCTACTTCATAGAAACAAATGATGATCCGAAAGATGATGATACCTCCTGTTGGTGGAACGTCTACTCAGTTAACATCCATGCAGTCGATGATGATATGAAGATGAGTAAGGAACCATGCTATGTTTTAGAATGGAAGGAGTGCAGCTGTCGACATATGAGTGAAGGTGATTTTAGTTAAACAGCTTGAACAACTTGAAGGCAAGACCAGTGGATCTCCAGGAGGGTACATACTCTCTCCCACTTGTACCACTGTACCAAAGTTTGCTGGTACCAAACCTTTGGAGGATGGCCCATAGACGTGTGAGCTGGAATCAATCAAGCTACTAGCAAGCCTTGGCCCCCAAGGATGCTGCAGAGGACTTATTATTTTAAAGCACCTTCGATGCCAACTTGCATTCAACCATAAGAGACTCCGTGGAAATATCCACTGTGGATGGAATAACATCAACAGTAGTCGACTTATGCAGGATGGAATAACATCAACAGTAGTCGACTTATGAACCAAAGAATTTTCTGGCAAGTCTCCTGGAATTAAAGAAGATTTATGATGAGAATCATGTTCAAGAGATAATCTAGGCATATTAGGATCAGAGCCCAAAATGTAAGGTTGAACTTTGTCCATTGCTTATTATCCCATTAAAATATTACAAGTTTTTTGTGCATTACAGACAGTTCAGATGAAGCACACCAGGTTAGTGTCAGTGCTTGACGTTTTAGTGAAACAAATCGAGCAAAGAATTTTCATATTTCACACATTTCAGATGCCCGAAATTAGGAAACAAGGGACCAAATTGTATAAATTATGGATTAAATGCGCTTACAATAAAAACAAGTTTATTGTAAACTCATTCACATACATATAAACTAGCCTGGTAAGTAAGACAATTTCAGTTATTGGACTAAATGAACAAAAAGAAAAGTGACACTAAACTGCAATCAGCAAGGGTATAGCCTAAGATGCTGACTGTGGTTATAACATTACAAACTGCATAAATAAATATATTAAGGCATAGCAATTACAATAATCAATGAAATATAATGCCTAAATTAGCTCAAAAGACTGTAGGAGTGAAACAACACATCCCAAAAGCCTTCAGAAAAGTAAACAACTGCTGTGTAATACGCAGAGTTAAAAATCTACATGATTTAACTAATAGCAATATGATTTGTAATGAACATATGGTTATACAGATGCAATGGTAATGAATAAGGAATACAGAATATAAGATCGTGAAACCTTACTAAGGCTGACACATTATGTACCTATGCAAAAAATCACCAATTACCATAAACAGATAATAAACAAAGATCACCCCTAGTAAACCAGTAAACAGGTTATTAGAAAGATATTATTAACACAGACTGTTCAAAAAACCTTTAATATAGATATATCTTGGAAAATCAAGATGTGAACAAGGATTCAAAGGGCATTTTCAAAGAATAAGCTCATTCCAATGAGGGGAACACAATGGTGCTGGCTGTATATGGCTGTTACAGTGGGCTTGGCAATGGATTAACTCTTAACCTGTTGAGTATTTTCTAAATATTTTTCATCAAATCTAGTCATGGCTGCGCCATGACAAGATCAGATGAAAACTTCATCTGAATTCATCTCCAGGAATCATTCGTGAAAAACTTCATACAATTTGCAGAGGTAAAATCTGATTAAATGTTCCCAAATTATACTTATTTCCGAGGCAAGAGAAATCTGGTCCTAGGTAGGAATATCCACCAGCAGTATGCAAGGAGTTAACTTAACTCATACTGTATTTGGAAATATTACCTGATAAAGATTCCTGTCTGCTGTCACGAGAACTTGCACTATCTGGTTTGAGCTCCTTTTCTAAGACATCTTTTGCAAATGAGGATGCTGCCATCAGACTAGTAGTTTCTGTGGGAAGTTCTTTAAAATTTGTAGACATCTCTATCATACACATTCCAAAATCCAAACGACATGCAGGTGCTGGACCTTGCAGCTCTATTTTTGACCACAACAAATTCACTGAAACACAATTATACATATTATAAATTTGTGGGCTGTATTCTCAACTTTAAACACACAAATCTTTATAAATGGAAGATCCGTGAGGATGCAACAGCTTGAAGTTAATTTTATATCACTTAATGTCAAGTAGAGGAATTCCATAAGGCATTGTGCTAGATCTCTGACTGAACTGAAAACTCTAAAGTACCATATCACTGAGCCCAAAATGTTCTGTCACCATACCGACTGAGCTAACAACTAAAAGGGTTGAAATTAATTCAGACAGTATGTTAGTTCACATTTTACAACCCACCCCAAGACTGGAAATGAGGGAATTCACAATTAGTGAATTTGGAATAGATTATAATTTAGATATAGACATCTCCACATTCATCTACAAATGGGAAACTCGACTAGCTCACTACTGAATTAATTTAATTTAACCTCTTAACTTCCAAGAATAGCATTTAACACTTGACAAACAAATGTCTAAAATTTTAAATTTTTGTCCTAAAAAACAAGGCTAATGACCACTCATAAGAACAGTTTGGGTCATAAATGTTTCTGACCAAAAATTGAAAAAATAAAATTTTAATGGTAATTTTAGTGAACAGTGCTGGCCTTTTATGACTGTTATGTTTAGGCTGTGGGTTAACTATTAATGGAGCAGAAGCTGGCATGGGCTACTAGAAAAATCTTGGCAATACTTTTTTTTTTCAAGGCTTTTTCACTAGTCACTTAGTTCCCAAAACGGCATTAAAAAATGGAAGGCAGGATTATACTGAGAATGGTGTTAATCCAGCAGGGTTTATAATTATAATAAATCAGTCAATTCTCAAAAATAATTCTCAAAGAAAAACGAAAAAAACAACTCTGAGTCTCACAATATGTTCATTTGATTCTTGTGATAGTGCAAAAGACCAACTTAAATAAGTTCAAGGGGACCTGCCGTATGGTTATCCCAGATAGTCTGTGATGTTTAGCCTGACTGGTTTCGTTCTTTGGTGAACTCATCAGAGGCAAACAGACTCACTCGTGGTGTGGTTTATATGTTATCCCCAGTTATGGCGGTTGCATGTGGCAGATGCAAGTGGCAGATACATGTGGCAGATGCCTGTGATGGATGTGTGTGATGGGTGCTCATGGTAGGTGTGTTTGGCGGATGCATCTGGCGGGTGCATAAGTGCTGACGTTATATCATTATGAAATATGTCGGCAGGGGGTGGGGGGTGGGGGGGAATTGTAATATACTGTATACTGAAGCTTTTAAAGTTTTTTACCAGTAAAGCAGAACTTGTTTACTACAGTAATCAAGCACAGCTTCACATTCTAGGGTTCCCACTGGGAGTTTGACTTAGCTGTGGTATCTCAAGAAGTCTTGGCAGGAAAGCAGCCAAGATTTCACTAATGTACCTTAAATTCAATCAGCAAGACCACCAAAAGCCTGCATTTTGGAATGTGTTCTACATGTAAGACAAGAAAACTCACCAAACTTGGAACTACACCCTTAAGGGTTAATCCTTTGAACTCTTTGGTATATTTCAAGTCAGTTCAATGTCAGCAATTGGAAGAGTCCATATTCATTATTTTGGGGGCATACCAATTAATATTTTCAATGTGCAGCCTTGGTGCTTCACGCTGAAAATATTAATGGGTCTATCACACATATCTACTTAGCAGCCCCCCTATTTATTTATTTATTGGTGTTTAGGGTCATATAGTTCTGCCTAATGGCTAATCATGACAACAATGTGAATATCAACTTGAGAACAGGGGTGAGTGTTAATAATCCACGTTGCTCATTTTAGAGAGGGTTTGCACCTCCCAAGCATTGGTGACTGGGTCCTATTTTGACAGTAAAACCGAGCCTGTTTACCACAGTGAACAGGCCTGGTTTCACTTCCCGGGTTCCCACGGGGAAGCAGCCCCCCCCCCCCCCCTACTTAATGAAATTATGACGTGTCATGTACTTAGGCCGGAAAAACGGCCCCTCGAGTTCAAAGGGGTAAACTCTAGGAAATATATAAATATGCAGTTTGTTTTTTACTTCGGAATATTAACTGGTTGAGCTGACAAGGTTATAACAGAATTCTTAAATTCTAAATGATTCAACAACTGAAAATTGATTCTCAAAGCATGAGTTCATGAGAATCAAAATTCTTGTATATTGGGACAAATTATAAGGCATGACCAGTGTCATTAAAACTCGGATAAAACTTTCACCCCTTTTAGGTTTTTCAAACAGACCAAAAATACGAAAAAGGACATATGGCCACAGGTCCCCATATTATGGAAGATAAAAAATAGAAAACATTTCAACTGGACTGACTCATTTGGCTGGGACACTCACATACTCTTTATCTTGATCTTCCCAAGATCATACTAGAATTTTATCTAACTAGAGAAATTCCATGCTGCACATCTTCAATGTGTGAGAAACCAAACCCCAACATTCAAATTCACGACATTACAAACTGAAAACAACATGAAGGCACCCAAACTGAGGGCCATGCAAAATTATCCAAGTCAATAAAGGGCAATAACTCTTTCAAAAATTATTTTTGTCATCAATATACATTTTGAACATTTTCAATATGTGGGTAACACATGGCAGCAGAATGTTTGTAGTTGGTAATTTTAATGACGATAGGAGCCTTGTTTTGATGTAATTTCAACACCAAGCTCATTTTCAGAACACAACTCATTTCTCTCTCAAAAGCTGCAAATGAGTCTTCTATTTCACCTTCCAATCTCTCTGGAATCCAAATACTGTATTCCCATTGGTTAAAAGGCAGACTTTCTGATTTTTTCATCAGAGGATCAAAAAAAAAAGAACTACATTGATATTGGAAGAAAAATAACTGCCATGAGATGTGCACGCCTAGAAGTATGTCGCCAGGAAGTGAGATAATTTTTCACTGCATTTTCTGGGTGTATGAGAGCAGGAAGGGAGGTAATTTTGGACCTAGTCTTCTATGTTAGAATGCCAGGTCAGTGCCTGGGCACTTTTAACATCTTGCAACTCAGTTTGGCTATATTTTTCTGTCTTGTTGACACTTATAATCTCCTAAAGCTTGTTTCTTTGAGGTATTCCTCAATAGGAACATTTTGCAGCACAAATTAGGAAGTGAAGTGTGTACAATTTGACATGAAGACTCATTCCATTCGCATGGCAGTTACTTAAATTTAAATCCATGTGAACAGGCGATTAGTGAGACAAATGTTGCACCTTGAATGGTAGAGTTGGAGTAATCAACCTGCCTTTCAAGTGTCTGACAGACTTTTAAATTTATACTTGTGTTTTTTTTTTAAAATAAGTATGACAAATTACAATTCAAATACACAAGACATGTACTAAATACATTTAATTTTTCGGGGAATCTTCTGCCCAATTTAAGAAAGGTCCAAGGCTGAAGCAATTGGAAAAATCATGTCATGAGGGCTCCAAATGGGAATTTGTTGGAGATTTCATTGAGAAGAAACATACAATGAATCAGGGCTGTTACCATAGAATTCAACTGAGAAAATCATGATTTCCAGGAACTGATTTTACTTCAATGATGAACTGTTGGAATACTTTGCTGGGCTGTTAATAAGCTGAGGGGCTGTTATTCACACCTGTTGAGCTGTTAGTAAACCACAAGGCTCGACAAAGTCATGTTATTACTATTATCACCACTGGGATTCTGGGAAAGTTTGACCCTGTACCTTACATGACATTTTTAAAGTTTTCAGATTGTCTCCTGAGTTCCATGTGTTCTATGTGCCAGTAGGCACATTGAACACATTGGAACTCAGGGGATGAGATGATAGTATCGTCTGCTGTCAAACAAACTGGTGTCACATGATTATCACCTGATCAGCACCGGTACACTTTCAATTGCAACGAAGTTAGAAAACTTAAAAGCAGACCTGATATTTACCACTTTTAAGTCAGGAATAAAGGCTTAAAATATATACAGACTGACTTACTATATACAGTGGCCTGTTCTTATGGGGCTAGCTTTGCTGGCCATTTCACATATTTAATACTTTAAATAAAATCACATTGTTCACAAGTTGAAGCCATTTCCATTTCCAGGTGTACGACACCAAGGAACAAAAATGATAAATTTAAAGTAATTTGTATATTTTTTATACTTACCAATGGCTCAGACTAGCTGGAGCAAACTCAAAGTGCCAAACAGAAATTTTGAACCCCCTAGTCCCCCAAATTTGCTTGCAAAACCGAAAAATAAGAGTCCTGTCTGGTCCTCCATACTTTTACTCTCTGCGCATGCGCAGCCATCAGAAAGTGACCAGAATTGGCGCCAACATCATTCTTTGTAGAAGCGAGTACTACATAATAACTCAGCGGGGAGGTATGAGTGCCCACTCATGGGAGGGCCATACCTGTCTGGGCCATTGGTAAGTATAAAAAATATACAAATTACTTTACATTTATCATATTTTTATACTATAAACCAATGGCCCAGACTAGCTGAATCGTAAAAAGGCGGAGGGCCTAGGACTTCAGAATTAGCAGACCAACATAGTTCCCAAGCCTGCAATCCAAGGTGAAACGAAATTAAATTTAAAAGGAATTACATGTATGTCTCTCTATACAGTAATAGAGAAGACATATCATAAATAAGGAGCCATATTCAAGTAATTCCATATTCTTAGCATGAATGATTATGCTAATTGGGTGTAACGAGCCCCCAATTTTAAGGCTAGTCCAGACTAAGCCCCATAAATTAGGATGGCGTATTTGAGAGTGAGAGACTAACCCCCACAAACATACGCCATATACAATAATAAACAAGCTGTATCCAGGATATAAACTACAGACAAAACCACTTCACTCATAGTTACACACTTATCAAGCCAGAGGAGATTTTAAAAAAATCCCCCCCCCCCCACCTTTTTTTTGAAGGAATCTTCTTCAAAAACAAAGCGGGGAGCGGTCTGGAGTCAGTAAAAGCGGTACAAAATAACAATATATATTCACCGAACAGGCACCCAGATATTAATTATTATTAATAAATAGGTGCTTAATGCAATTCAGAAGCTAAGGCTATCGCAGCGATCCCGGTAATTAATAGCGCCCACTTGTAACGTATACCGGAGTCGGCATACATAGATAGGTCGAAAACCGGTGATATAATACGTACAACATACACATGTCCAATGGAATCACAATGGACGATCTCTGGAGAGTAAACACACTTCTGAGGCAACCCACAGGCGACCCCGGTTCAGGTGTACAATAAATTCCAATAAATAACTCTCCCAGACACGTGCGAATATACGAGAATGCATAGAAAGTATATTCGATTTGGGTACCGAAACTTATAGAAACCTGGATTTAGAAATGGAACAAGCTGTGTGTCAGAGCAAAGCCAGCCTAAATATAGGGGCAAGGGGCCTCATATATAAAGATATTATAAGTTCAAAAGGTATTCTGCATCAAGGCGAAAAACCTACGTGAATTGCACTTCTCTGTGAAGCTGGACATGGAAAAAACACACGTGGTGTATATCCAGCTTCAGCGCAGGGACCCAGGGGAGAAACGGTATGTTAAATAAGGTCTAATCTCATTTAAGTTATACAGTAGTCGCGAGTCTTACGAGACGTAATCGGTTGGTGGCAGGATATCGTCACAGCCAATTGAGAACTGAGATTCTAAAAGATAGAAATGTCTGTCGTGTCGTCACCTGATCATTAGTATAGCAATGAATGCCAGGAATGAATCGGTTCTCTCGACAAGTGAAATCACCGTTAAGTCACGCGCGAGATGACATGTATTGATTCTGCCTCGATATATGTCATCTCCCACCGTTTTGGCAGATGGACAGATGAGCGTCTGTCCACCTGACAGTTTAGGGTAAAAAGTATATATACCTTGAAGAGCAGAGCATTAGACACACACTTGGGGGTCACACACACTTTGGTGAAGTCCAGGGCAGGCGGACTCTGTTTCCTGGCATAGGGGTACCTTCGATCACAGGACCCTGAAACGGCTGGAATCGCCAGACAGGGCATTCCACGATTGATTTAGCTTAAAGTTGATAGGCGGCTACAGTGCCAAATTCGTTGAGAAGGAAAACCCAAGGTGAAACGTTAAAGTTTAGATTGTCGAGTAGCAGGTATCAGCCTGCAATAGTCAGAAGTGTAGGTTAATTGTATTGTGCGAATTAACCCTTTGAAGCGTCAGACTGATTGCGTTGTGCGTAGTTTGTTTGCTGTCGAAGCATCGTAATACCGACTGGAGATCGGTGTCAGTGACAATTTCGCCCTAGCACAAAAAGGGGCATTTGTGAATCGTGAATTCAGCCAGGAACAGTGAACATTTCAATAGGACTTTCACGGAGGACTTTCAAAAGGCACATAAGGTATGAGTAGACAATAGCTGACCCAAATCAGAAGTACGGTGGCTTTATAGATGACAAACATTGCTGGTCGGAACCCGCCGACAGCCAGAGGTACAGTTACGCGCAGATGTTGACATTTGAGCCTAAGCGGGTGAAGTTCTTATGGCGAGCTCACGGTAATAACATTTCAGATTTGTGAAGCTCTTATGGCAAGCTCTCCGTAATATAATTTCAGATTTGTGAAGCTTTTATGGCGAGCTCACGGTAGTAACATTTCCAGTGTGTAGACTATAGTGCCAGTACAGGGCTAAAGAATGACTATATAATTGCTGAGAATTATTTAACCCTAGCAACCCATTTTCTGTGAAAAGAATCGAATTGTTGATTGTTGAAATGGCTTTATTTTTATGTGTAAATAAAAGAATAGGTGTTATTTTAAGTCATTCTTTCCATTACACAGCCTGAAGTGATTAGGAATCACACCTAATGGAAATCGAACCTATTTCAGGCCAATTTGGCAGAGAAGGAATCACGGCGTCGGTCTAACTCAGCTCCCAGCGCCGAGTTCGCGACACTGGGATTCCGACCCTCCACGTTGGTCTAATTTTCCCGCAATTTCATCAGCGGGACTAAATAACCCCACGTCCGCCCAGGTCTTACGGGGCCTCAGGTGTCCTGACATGATTGGCGAGAGCTAACCAGGATATTTCTAAAAGGTCAAAAAGTTAAAAAATTTATAGTAATTTATATATTTTTTATACTTACCAATGACCCAGACTTAGCTGGTGCTAACTCTTAAATTCTAGGGCCAAAACACAAATTTTACCCCCCAATCCCCAAAATTTGTATCTAAAACCGAAAATTACATGTCCTATATGGTCCTCCATACCTTTCCTCCACTGCGCATGCGCAGTGTCAAGGGGGTCTCGAAATTGGTGCCAAAAGTCATTCTTACAAGCAGTGCCTGGAAAAGCGTTATGTACTCAGCGGGGAGGTATGAGTTCCCAACTCATGGGAGGGCCATCCCCGTCTGGATCATTGGTAAGTATAAAAAATATATAAATTACTATTAATTTTTTAACATTTTTATACTGTACCAATGACCCAGACTTAGCTGAATATTAAGAAGGTTGGAGGGCCTAGGACATAAAGCAATCCAATAACTCAACTATATATATACAGAATTATCCCCTCAAGGAGAAAGGAGAAAGGAGAAATAGGCTTTACATGTATCTTTCTATTCTGCATCAAAACGAGAAAGACACAACACCATTCTGTACTTGAGCATAATAACATCACTGATGTCTATTAACCTCCAGTATAATCCATTATGGTAATTATTTTTAAAGGAAAGCCGATAAATAAAGTAGTCCAGATAAATGAGACTCTTAAATTCATTAAAAGTGACCGATAATTGTATATTAACGTCTGCATGATATGTGACATATACAAATACTACACACCGAGGTACACTTAAAAATATTACATGGATGAGTAAAAAAAATTATCTTTACACTTTAAAAATCATTCCGGTACCAACTAGAATTACTGACTCTAGGGGAGGTATTCCCTTGCTTTTCACTATAAAGCAGGTGACCTAAGGGAACACCCCCCCCCCCCCCCCCCCCCTTCCCCTTGCCCTGGGTCAAATACCCCAGAGCGAAGAGGGTGGCAACACAGAGTCACTGCCGGAACCAAAAGCCTACACAACTATAGTTGCAACTGTTTAGTGGACGACATTCTGAGCAACAGATAACGAACCTAAACAATGCCAGTCTCTAGAAATGGACTCAATATTTCTGAGGTATAAATTCATGCAAGTGAAAGGCTAAAACCAATATGCAGCCATCATTAGAACTGTAATAGCAACGCTATTAGCATAAGCCTCTGAAGTAGAAAGAACTCTTACCTCAAGAGCTAAAATCTTAATCGCAGACTGCTGTGTTGAAGATATTATCATAAGCAGTACTGAAAGCTAATAGAATCCATCTAGCTGTAGAATGGACCGAAATGTGGAGGAAGCTTCCACAGCATAAGCCACAACAGACACCTGAATAGATTAATGCACGGTCTTTGTGGAGACAGAGGTGCTCCCAACAGAATTGCATAGAGATTATTTAACTTAAGCAATATCTGCTGAATCAATGGCGCTGGAGGATACCCATATCCTATTATCCCGTCTCAGGAGATGGATAGAGCGTCAACTGCAAACGCTCGAGGATCCGAACATGTTGACACATACACTTGCAACTGATTGTTGAGATGAGTCGCAAAAAAGTCCATCATTGGCCGCTTTCATAGGTAGCAAATCTGATATAAACACTCGTTGTTAAAAGTCCATTTGACTGCAACAAGCGGCCCTTTCGTGAAAGGGAGTCCGCTAATACGTTCAGACAACCTGGAATACGACGGACCGATAGGAGAACTTGATGTTCTAGTACCAACAGAAGGATTCATTCCGTTACAGTGAATAACAGAATGGAATGAGTACCTCCCTAGTTCCGAAAATACGCTTATACCGTTGAATTGTCGGACAGAATTGCCTGTGGGCATTCTGGATAACATTCATGCAATGATGTAACGCAAGCCAAAATAACATCAATTCCTGATGTTTATGTGCTTGATTAGGAACTACGGATCCCAAGGACCCTGGCACTTAAAAACCGTTGGGCTCAATGTTGGGTCCCAACCTATTTAACTGGCATCCGTCAAAACTGTAAAACTCGGATCCGGCAATTGCAGTGGAAGTTATTTCCCTGAATAAACCACTGAATATCTGTCCAAGTCTGAATCTGTTCCACTTGACTTACAAGAGGATGTACGTAACGAGCGAAAAGAATCTTCACCCTCCAACTCTGTTCTTTTTGAGTCAAAAAGATTTGGAGAGGACAAGTGCGTAGCCGCCCCATTGGAATAAAATCCGTGGCAGCTCCACACAACCCTATCAGTCTGATGAATTCTCTCGCTGTAACTTTGTCTGAGTGAAGACAATAGCGAGCGTAACAACTGATTAATTTCGCTCTGGTTAACGGCAGACGAACGAGATTGTTGTGCGTCTTGAAGCTCATTCCCAAGTGGGTGAATGACTTGGACGGCACCAGATCCGACTTCTCCTCGTTTATTATAAAACCGAGACGTCGGAGTAATAGAAGCAGATTCTGCACATCGTTCTGAAGCGTTAACTCGTTGCCGTACCTCTGAAGAAAGTCGTCCAGGTAGGCCGACGTTACCGCAGACGAATGAGCTTGGAAATGTATCATTACCGAGTTCATTATTCGAGTGAAAGCCCAGGGCGCTAGGTTCAAACCGAAGCACATCGCTCGGAACTGATATACAACTCCTAGGACTGCGAAGCGTAGATACTTTCTGAATGTCGGATGTACCATGACGAGAAAGTATGCATCCTTGAGATCTATGCTTGTAGCATAGTCGTTCACCCGAATACTCGCTCTGACTGATCTAATTGTCTCCATATAGAACTTCGGAGCGACGATCAGCTTGTTTATCCAGCTCAGATCTATGACTGGACGGTACGAGCCGTCTGGTTTCGGAACCAGAAACAGATGGCTGTAGAAACCCGGTGATTCCTGGTCTTCTACGACCTCTACCGCGTTCTTCTCCAGAAGAGACTGTACTTCTGATAGAAGAGCATCTCTTTTCTGCGGATTTGACGGAAGCTGAGTCCATTTTGGACTTCGAGTTAATGGATGCTTTCGTTTGAAGGATATTCTTAGTCCTTCTGAAATTACCCCTCGAACCCAGGGGTCGTCCGTAATTGACGCCCAATTGTTTATAAAACTTGACAATCTTCCGCCTACCGGGACACAATAGAGGTTCATACCATCACCTCCTGGACCTGCGAGGCTTGCGGAAGGAGAAACCACGTCCTCCACGATCCCCACCTCGCCCCGTCGACCTAGGGACGTCTGACCGGTTATCTTGGCCAGAATAACGTCCCCCACGTGAGTCGCTGCCTTGACGGTCTCTAGAATAAGACCTAGAGGACGCATAGGAACCTCTATAGGAACTTCTCTTGGGCGTATTTGTCCCAGAAGTGCCTGTCTTACTCTTTTCTGCTGTATCCGACTTTTTAGAAGCGGATTTGAATAGCAGAGAATCCGAAGCTTTCTTAGTTATCTGATCATAGATTGCTGAAAGCTTGCCGTCGAAGAGAAGCTCTCCGGAGACCGAAGCGACTCTGAGAGAGTTTTTCACCTTACCATCCACGCGCGTGGATGTAGCTAGGACCGTGTCACGTCTAACCAAAAGCAGGTTTGCCACTGAAAGGGCGGAGTTATACGTGGAATAAGCTATTGCCCTTGAAAGAACTCTTAAGGAAGATAGTACATCCTGGAATTCTTTCCCTTCAAGGCGTAATGAAAACGCTTTAGTAAGGTGATCTGCGTACGATAATGCATCTAAGATAACTCTGTTAGACATTATTGTCGTTTCCAACATCCCGGTTGAAATTGACATAGACGACGGTATAGATCATTCTAGATCTTCGGCCTGTTCGTCTAGACGCAGAGGAACTCTCGGTATGCCCTGTCCTGCCGTTTCGAAATTATTCCTTGAATTGATGAAAGGCAGATGTAGAGCATTCGCCGATAAGAAACCTGACTTGCTAATTTTGGTAGCAAGCTTATATATAGCGTCCTACAATAGTTCAAATGTTCTTGTGACATTATTGGACTGTGTCGGAAACTCAGGGACGATGTCCTTAAAACGATAAAATTATTCCGTGTCCAGTGACGCTAACAGTTTCTTATCCGGCATCGCAGCCTTTTGGTCTGACAGAACAACTTCTGAAAGATAATGCCGGATGATATCTACAGCAACTTTATGTTGTTCCGAAAGGGAAAAAACCAACTCCTCGGTATCCCTTTGCCATCCTGTTAGACCACTTGAAATTCTCGGTCATCCGTACCTGATGCTTCAGCGGAGCGTACCGACCCAGCACCGTCGGATAAATCCTGATCCGACAGAGATTCTGTCATCTGCTGGGATGCTGCGATAATTTGTGCTATTTGTAATAGCACGTCCGTTACGGAGACCTGTGGAGCAGCGGTCTTACGTTACTTAGCCGCTGAAAGCTCCCTGGACGTTAACTTCTGCATATTTCTTATGCGAACGTCCGGAGTCTATAGGCCTCGTATTCCTGACTACCGGATGGCGTGACCTGGTCGCCGTGAAATCCTTGGTCAACGAGACTGGCTAGATAACAGTGGTCACGTAGTCAAGGTGCGGTCGTGTGCGCTGTCGTGAGGATGAGGAAGCCATTAGAGCAGTCTCTCCGGACTGTCTATATAACGGAGCGTCCCGAGCAGTGGACGTATGCTCCAAATGAGAAACATTTGTACCACAACATCTGTTCTCAGATGTTGTTGTACGAGAGAGGGACCTCTCTCACTCGCAGCCCGAATGGACCTGGACGAACTAGTAACCAGACTTGAAGGCTTCCTCCGTACCCTCCTCGTATCCATCGTCACTGGGTGTGCACGTAGTATATTTTATAGTGCTCGCATCACCCAAATATCCTTCCTGGACCGCAACGGACGAACCCGGTTAGCGAACCATTCGATGAATGGACGCTACACAGGGCGAGCTAGCGGACGCCAAAGCGTCGATCCTACTTGGGACCTCTTAGGCAATTGACGTAATATCATGAGCACTTATCCGCTAGCTCTTCATTTGACTGTGACGACGGAAGCACACTTTTTGAAGACATCACAGAAAATCACCGCATTCTTATTCCTGAATGAGGCCTGTGGAGCCGTAACTTACATAATATCCACTGACAGCTCCAGGGACGTTCATTCCTGCATTTATATAATATGCGAACGTCCCATCAGGAAAGACCTCATATCCTTGGCTAACAGATGAAGTAACCTGGTCGACAATATTCCCTGGTCGGCAAAGCAGGAGCTCTAGGAACATTCATTCCTGCATTTATATAATATGCGAACGTCCCCTGAAACTCTGTGGTCACAAGCCAAGGTGTGTGGTGTGTGTTGACATGAGGATGAGGAAGCCCATAACACAGCCAGTTCGGACTGTGTATGTGACGGAACATCCCGAACAGGAGGATTGGACGTATGTTCCGACTAACAAACAAACATACAACAACATTGCGGCTCAAATGTAGTTGTAAGAGAGGGGGGGGGGGCCTCTCTCGCTCGCGGTCCGGATAGACCTGGACGAGCTAGCTACTAGACTGACAGGCTTCCTCCGTACTATACTCGGATCCGTCGTTGCTGGGTGTGCACGTTCCAAGTTTATAGTGCTCGCATCACCCACACTGCTTCCCAGAACCGTAACGGACAAACCCGGCTGCCGAGCCATTCGATGAATGGTCGCTACACTGGGCGGACTAGCGGACGATCAATGCCTTCGATCCTACTAGGGACCTCTTCAGCAATTGTCGTATTATCCTGAGCACTTAGCCGCTAGCCCTAACACTGCAACGACGGAGACACACTTGTTGAAGACATCACGAAAACATCACTCTGAATTCTGAAAAATAAAATGATAATATAGAGTGACCCTATGGAGAGAGGACCGGTATGGACCCCTCCCTGCAAACACAATATTGTGACACACGTCTCCAACGTTGTCATTTCAATCAACACACACAGAGCAGGAATTAGTGCGAATACATTGAACCTGAGAATTAGAGGAAGATATCCTTGCATTATAAATAAAAAATATTTTTTCATCAATAAAAAATACACAGTCATATTAGTCGCACTATCCCTTGAAATAAAGATTCATAATATAACATAATCCATTATAATCTTTGAAAGAAAATAATTTTCAAAAAAAAAAAAAAAATTTTTGAAAAATTTTTTCAGAAGAGCCCAAGTTCCCAATGGGAACACCGAGCCCAAATGGATCCCAAAAAAGTGTGGACAAAATTTTTTAAAACATTTCAAAAAATTAATGCAACACTTACATACAATATTAATGTATCTTGCCATGTCTAAACTAATGTAAAGACAAGAAATCACAATCAGCAGTAACCGTTGTCAATGTAAACAAGAAGTTGTACAAAAACCGGAAACATGACTCCAGGCACTGATAAACATGGCCCGAAATCAGTTACCAATTTAAACACTATCAGATGCAAAACAGAGATTTCCAAAGAAGAAACTGCAGAACATCAGATGGTAGATGCAGATCACAATGCCTAAACACCTAAGGGTGAGGACGTCAAGATGGGGAAAAGAACAGAAATTCATTCTGTTACGAGGCCAAAACTCCCAAGAAATTTTAGTAATAATTATTACAGAAAATATCCCAAAAGCATGGGAGAATAGCAAGGGGGGAATAACGGAAAGGGAGAGAGGCAACACTGATCAAGCAGTGGAACTTCATAGCAAGAATGATAACAACAGGCTCATGCCTCGAAATTAGGAAACATAACATAATTTCATAAAAATTTTTAAGTTACAGCCCTGATTATTTCCTGCTACTGAATTTTCCTCTCATCCTTCTATTTCCTCTTTAGATCCACCATTTCTCTCATATTTATGTGTCTGGCATCATTTAAACTGAGATTTACAAGCACAAATATCAGTCAGATGTGAACTGATGAAGGGCCAAACAAAGAATGACTTTTGGCGCCAATTTCGAGACCTCCTTGACACTGCGCATGCGCAGTGGAGGAAAGGTATGGAGGACCATATAGGACATGTAATTTTCGGCTTTAGATGCAAATTTTGGGGATTGGGGGGTAAAATTTGTGTTTGGCCCTAGAATTTAAGAGTTAGCACCAGCTAAGTCTGGGTCATTGATACAGTATAAAAATATGGCTATATGGAAATTTTGTTTTATTTTAACGGCGGTTCTGTTTATGTTTTGACGCGTTCGGTCAGCTGATGCCATTCAAGGGTTTAATATCGCAATACAGTAGTCCCCAAGAGGATACTTAGTAGCCACTATAACTGCGGTAGGTTTCAGAATATTTGGGGCATTTAATTACGTTAAATTACACAGGTAAATTAGGATTAATTGCCATATTTTTTTTTTCTTTCTTTCTTTTCCTTCTTCATTCTTTCTGACGAGTGTTGAAGATAGAAAGAAAAAATCAAAATGGATGTTGTTACACCCCTCGCCCAACTGGTATCCTTAGGCAATGAAATGGGCCTTGAGGGGGCCGAACTTCATAAGTTCGTTAAAGATGAGCAGAAACGTGAGGCTAAGGAGATTGCCTTACGTAATGATGCAAGGGAGAGAGAAGCCCAATTAGAACGAGAGCGTGAGAAAGACGCAAGAGAGGCGAGGGAATGAGAAGCCCAATTAGAACGAGAGCGTGAGAAAGACGCAAGGGAGGCAAAAGAGAGAGAGATTCAATTAGCACATGAGGCGAGAGAGAGGGAAGCCCAATTAGCAAGGGAGGCAAGGGAGGCAGAACGAGAGCTCGAACAACCGAGGCACAAGAGAGAATTGGAGCTCCTCAGAGCAAGGGCCGATGTGGAGAATGAAAGTCGGCGCTCAGGGGACGGGAGTGCAGGGGTAGCAATTCATGCCCCATGCCCCCCACCTCGCTCATTTTAATGAAAACACGGATGACTTGGACTCGTACTTGGAGAGGTTCGAGCGTTTTGCCTCCAGTCAAATGTGGCCAGAAGACACATGGGCTATGTGCTTGAGCCCTTTGTTGTCAGGTAAAGCCCTCGAGGCTTATACCAGTATGCCTCCTGCACTTCTTAACGACTACAGTGAGCTGAAGTATGCCATCCTTCAGAGATACCAGCTCACTGAAGAAGGATTCCGGACCAAGTTCCGAGAAATTAAGCAGGAGAAGGGAGAAACAGTACCTCAGTATTTTGCCCGAGCTAGGCGGTACTTTGACCGCTGGACTGATCTCGCAGAAGTGAATGAGTCATATGGAGCCCTGCGAGATCTATTTCTCCGGAAGCAGTTTTTAACTACATGCTCCAAGGAGATGGGCCTGTTCATCAAGGAAAGGGGTCCGCCCACCTATGATGAGATGGCAACTGTGGCAGAACGCTACATCGAGGCCCATGGTGGGAGTGTAAATGCGCCCAAATCGGCTAGGGGTGGGGCAAACGGGTTGGCAATGGCACCCGTAAGGCAACACCACCCCAATCCGCCTGAGTCGCAGACCAGCCGGAAGGGGAGCACTCCCAAGGACACCATTTGTTTTATCTGCAACAGGCGGGGTCATATTGCCAGGGACTGCTGGCAGAAGCAGGTTAGGACCACTAGGAACATTAGACCACCTCAGCAAGGGGCCGGGGATGCAGCACCAAGGGCTCGGAAGCAAGGTGACTGCGTAGATTCAGAGCAAAGTAGACAGATGGCAGCGTTCTGTCAAACTATCGGTCCAGAACACAGTCCCCTCCAGGAATGTATACAAGAGGGAGAATTAAGGCTGGAAGGCGGGGAGGTTGTCCCGATAATAAGTGGCATGTGTGAGAGGCTCACAACTTCACAGGAGAAGGTTAATATGCCAGTGTACCCAGGGTACGTGGGACAAAGGGAGATCCGTCTGCTTCGGGATTCTGGGTGCTCCTCTGCAGTGGTTAGAAGGCAACTGGTTGACGACAAGTAATTGTTGGGGCGCGACCATTTGTGTATTTTGATAGATGGGACCGTTAGAAGGTTCCCCATCACGAGGATAACGGTGGATACCCCATTTTATTGTGGCGAAGTGGAAGCCATGTGCATTGAATCGCCTGTCTATGACCTGGTCATAGGTAATGTCCCAGGGGTGAGGGCAAGCCCTGATGAGTTATGGTCAAGGGGTAGGGGGCCAAGTGAGGGCCCAACGAGGGCAAAGGAAGTTCAAGTCGGTGCGCAAGGACCCCCGGCGGTTGCATTCGGTAACGAACCGAGTAAGGAAGGGAAGGTTCCCAGGGGGAACCAATCCGATGGTCCCGGGGATGGCCCCTACACGACGAAATGTTGGAAAGTTTCAGGAGGGACGACTCCTGCCCAGTTAGGGAAAAGGGGCCGCAGGCGGTCCAGGCTAAATGCCAAACAGCGAGGGAACCCAATGGGGTCATTGGCGAAAGACCCTCAAGCAAATTTATGTGGGGGAGTTGAGCGCCCCAAGAAGTCGGTGTCACCCGTGTGGAGAGGGGAGGCCAGACCCACGCAAATGGCTGGACAAACGTCCCCAGAATTGAGAGGGCATGAATCAACACAAGTTGAGGGTGTTAAAGTGGATGGGACCACTAAGATGGGCGCCCAGGGGGCCGAGGAAAGGGTTCACAAACCAAAGGAGAAGCATCCTAGGTGGCGGAGACGACGTAGTGAGTGCCGGGGGCGCAGTGCCCAAGGTGCGCAAGAATTTGTCGCAATGGACCGGGGGGGGGGGGGCGATGGCACAAGGGCCAAGGGCGGCCAGTGTCGTTCAAACAAAGGTAATCGCCGGCACGAGTGAGCCTGGGGGATATAGCGCCAAGGGAAGCTCTTCGGAATGCAACAATGACAGGGTATGGGGACCCTGGTGGAATACCTGACTGCACAAGGGCCAAGGGCGGCCAGTGTCGTTCGAACGAAGGTAATCGCCGGCACGAGTGAGCCTGGGGGATATAGCGCCAAGGGAAGCTCTTGGGAATGCAACAATGACAGGGTATGGGGACCCTGGTGGAATACCCGTAGAAATAACGGGGCGAGAAGTAGGGGTGTGTCAAGGGTTACCCAAGGGGATACTGGGAACCGGGCCCCTAGCAATGGTCGGTGGTTATAAAGAAGCAAGAGTTGGGTGGCTGTGGGCCTGGTGTCTGGGACGGGGGCTCCAGTCGCAAATATTTTTGTGGATGAGGTGAGTTTCGTAAACCTGGTGTTAAGGCCCGCAAGAAACTTTTTTTATTTTAGTATTATTATTGCTCTGACTGCTGACTAGAGTTGGTTGTGAGTGTGAATGTGAGATACACTGCCCCGTCCGTCGCAAGTGTGCGTGGCCGGGGAGCCTGTGTGTCGAGTTTTGTAAGTGTGGGATGCACAAACCTGGTGTTAAGGCCCCGGGAAACTGTGTTTGTTTTTATTGACGAGAGTTTGTTGTGAGTGTGAGGCACACTAACCCCGTCTGTCACAAAGGCGCAGTCGGGAAATCTGTGTGTTGAATGTGTGAGTGTGTGAGGCACAATTTTAATCCCCTGGTTGAGCTTTGCGAGGGTGAGGCTCAACATAATGCAGGGGTCGTTTGCCCCTTCACAAGACATAGGGGAATGGGAGGTGAAGTTACACTCCGTTGGAATTAACCCATCTGACGCAAAGGTGCGGACGGTGTTACTCGTCGGAGTGAGTGCCAAGTGAACTGTTTGCAAAATGGGCGAATGTGTATAAACAAGAGGCCCCACGTGGCCTTAATCGCTCACCTGACAAAGTGACTCTAAGAAGTATTTTAGGTCACCTTCACCATGTCATGTCTCATCAACATTAACTGGTTGAGTGATAGATTTTGTTTGAAGTTCAACATTTGTTACCTAAAATTAGTTTTATTTAAAATCATTGGTGTGTGGCCAATCTCCAATGATTTTTAATAAAGCAAATTTATCTCTGCAGACAAACTGGTTTAGCATGAAGCACAAACAAGGAATGTGAAGAGATAGCCTTGGACATCTCTCCCCAACTGTGGATATCTTCCATGTGCTAAATGTATATATTTGCATGCAAGAAAACAAAAATTTTCACAAATTTTATTTTTTTTTATCATCATTGGAACAAGCTCAAACAGCTTATTCCAATAGGGGTATGGGAAGATCAGGTATATTTTTGAGACAGAAATGTGAATATATAAATAATGGTGTTTTTTTGTGAATGATGCTGGAGAATTTTGCGTAAAGATATGGTAAATGGTTTGTTCTAGATACAGAATGATGCAAAAGTATTTAAATTTGATTAGGCAAGTTGTTCCTATAATGCATTTAAAAATTGAAGTAACTGTTTTTTTGCTGATGAACTTTTAGATGTGTGTGTCTGTGTTTGTGTGTGTGTGTGTGTGTTTGTGTGTGTGTGTGGGGGGGGGGGGGGGGGGTAAGAGTGTTCCTGAATAAATGGAAAATTTTATTTTTTGTGTGAAAGACATAGTGCGTGAATGTTGATTGGAACAAGCTTAGAGAGCTCATTTTAATGTGAAGTCATAAAGCTGTGTTTGACGTACGAAATTCTGGAATAACTAAAAAAATTGCTTTTTTGACTCAAAAAGCATGGTGTGTGACCTCTCATTGGAATGAGCTCAAAAAGCTCATTCCAATGGGGTATTTACAAGCGATAAGTACATGTATGTTTAAGAGACAAAAATTAAAATTTGAATAGCGATTTTTGCGAAGAATGCTGACAAGTTTTGGCAGTTATGCTGGTAAAAAGGTAAGATATGCAAAGTGGTTGTTTTTTAGAGGCGACATTTAATTAAGGGGAATTAACCCTTGATTACTGAGGTAACTTCTAAAAGTACTGAAATTTCATGAAGCAATGTGAATAACAGACAACAGTTGCCTAAAAATGTCATGAATAACTAAAATTTTTATTCCTTTGTCTCGAAAACATGGCATATGACCTTTGTTGGAATGAGCTGAATGCGTGTGTTCCAATGAGGGGTCATAAAATTTGAACGAAGATTTGTGTGAATAATGCATTAGTACTGCTAGATTTGGGTAAACGGTTCACCCTGGATACCACCCCTTCTATAGTAGATCTTTTCTGCAAATTTTGTCTAAGATTCTATCAACTTTACAAATAAATACGTTCATGAATCACAATCAGATCCACCCTACAATGTTGCATACCAAATATCAAAAGATTCTGCCTGCTGGATCTGGAGAAGAAGATTTTTTAAGAAATATGCCTGAAATGCACTAAGTTAAAATTTGGGCTCCTATACGGAGCCCAAATATAAACCCAGGGGGCCGATTTGAACAAACTTTAATCAGATCCACCCCACAATGTTGCTTACCAAATATGAAAAGATTCTGAAGCTGGATCTGGAGAAGAAGATTTTTTAAGAAATTTGCCTGAAATGCACTAAGTTCGAATTCGAGCTTCTATACTGAGCCCAAATATGAAACTAGGAAGCCGATTTGAACAAACTTGAATCAGATCCACCCCACAATGTTGCATACCAAATATCAAAAGATTCTGCCTGCTGGATCTGGAGAAGAAGATTTTTTAATAAATTTGCCCGAAATGCACTAAGTGCGAATTCGGGCTTCTATATTAAGCCCAAATATGAATCCAGGGGGCCGATTTGAACAAACTTGAATCAGATCCACCCCGCAATGTTGCATACCAAATATCAAAAGATTCTGCCTGCTGGATCTGGAGAAGAAGATTTTTGAAGAAATTTGCCTGAAATGCACTAAGTGCGAATTCGGGCTTCTATATTAAGCCCAAATATGAATCCAGGGGGCCGATTTGAACAAACTTGAATCAGATCCACCCCGCAATGTTGCATACCAAATATCAAAAGATTCTGCCTGCTGGATCTGGAGAAGAAGATTTTTGAAGAAATTTGCCCGAAATGCACTAAGTTTGAATTCGAGCTTCTATAGTGAGCCCAAATATGAATCCAGGGGGCCGATTTGAACAAACTTGAATCAGATCCACCCTGCAATGTTGCATACCAAATATCAAAAGATTCTGCCTGCTGGATCTGGAGAAGATGATTTTTTAAGAAATTTGCCTGAAATGCACTAAGTTCGAATTCGAGCTTCTATAGTGAGCCCAAATATGAATCTAGGAAGCCGATTTGAACAAACTTGAATCAGATCCACCCCACAATGTTGCATACCAAATATCAAAAGATTCTGCCTGCTGGATCTGGAGAAGAAGATTTTTTAATAAATTTGCTTGAAATGCACTAAGTTCAAATTTGGGCTCCTATACTGAGCCCAAATATAAACCCAGGGGGCCGATTTGAACAAACTTGAATCAGATCCACCCCACAATGTTGCTTACCAAATATGAAAATATTCTGCCTGCTGGATCTGGAGAAGAAGATTTTTGAAGAAATTTGCATGAAATGCACTAAGTTCCAATTCGAGCTTCTATAGTGAGCCCAAATATGAATCTAGGAAGCCGATTTGAACACACTTGAATCAGATCCACCCCACAATGTTGCATACCAAATATCAAAAGATTCTGCCTTCTGGATCTGGAGAAGAAGATTTTTTAAGAAATTTGCCTAAATGCACTAAGTTCGAAATCGGGCTCCTATACTGAGCCCAAATATGAACCCAGGGGGCCGATTTGAACAAACTTGAATCAGATCCACCCTACAATGTTGCATACCAAATATCAAAAGATTCTGCCTGCTGGATCTGGAGAAGAAGATTTTTTAAGAAATTTGCCTGAAATGCACTAAGTTCGAAATCGGGCTCCTATACTGAGCCCAAATATTAACCCAGGGGGCCGATTTGAACAATCTTGAATCAGATCCACCCCACAATGTTGCTTACCAAATATGAAAAGATTCTGCCTGCTGGATCTGGAGAAGAAGATTTTTTAAGAAATTTGCCTGAAATGCACTAAGTTCGAATTCAGGCTTCTATAGTAAGCCCAAATATGTATCCAGGGGGCCGATTTGAACAAACTTGAATCAGATCTACCCCGCAACATTGCATACCAAATATCAAAAGATTCTGCCTGCTGGATCTGGAGAAGAAGATTTTTGAAGAAATTTGCCTGAAATGCACTAAATTCGAATTCAAGCTCCTATAGTGAGCCCAAATATGAATCTAGGGAGCCGATTTGAACAAACTTGAATCAGATCCACCCTACAATGTTGCATACCAAATATCAAAAGATTCTGCCTGCTGGATCTGGAGAAGAAGATTTTCAAAGAAATTTGCCTGAAATGCAGTAAGTTCAAATTTGGGCTCCTATACTGAGCCCAAATATAAACCCAGGGGGCCGATTTGAACAAACTTGAATCAGATCCACCCCACAATGTTGCATACCAAATATCAAAAGATTCTGCCTGCTGGATCTGGAGAAGAAGATTTTTTAAGAAATTTGCCTGAAATGCACTAAGTTCGAAATCGGGCTCCTATACTGAGCCCAAATATGAACCCAGGGGGCCGATTTGAACAAACTTGAATCAGATCCACCCTACAATGTTGCATACCAAATATCAAAAGATTCTGCCTGCTGGATCTGGAGAAGAAGATTTTTTAATGTTTTTCCCATTGCCTACAGTGTTAAAAAGTGCTGACTCAGCACTTTTTCAAAGTCCCGAAACTGTACCCTATGATAAAACCGATGGCAATTTTTTTTTACCAATCCTTTCTGTTGGTCCTAAGGAAGCTGCACACCACGGGGCTGCGGGAAAAATTTTTTTTGCATAAATCAAGTACTCATGACCCAATAAGCCCTCACATAAAATTTGGTTCAAATCAGCCTCTCGGTTTGGAAAATAGAAATTTTGGGCGGGGCAAAAAATTTTGCCCCTCTCATAACAATGCCAAGTATAGCCCCACAAACTTCTCTTGAACAAATCTGAGTCTACACCTCAAAAGGAAGCCGCACACCAAATATCAAGTCTCTGCTACTGCTGGTTCATGAGAAGAGGATTTACAAAGATTTTGGTGCCCCTTGGGGGCGTGGCACCACCCAGGAGGAGGGGCAACTTCATTTGAACAAATCTGAATTGGCATTAGGTAATAAACATTTAGCCAACATTTGAATAAAATTGGGCTAGTGGTTTAGGAGGAGAAGTCGATAATGTAAAGTTAACGCCGGACGGACGACGACGGACGACGGACGCCGGACAGAAAGTGATTAGTAAAGCTCCCCTTGAGCTTCGCTCAGGTGAGCTAAAAATGTGTATGTTTAGGTGTAAATACATAGTATTAGAGAGAGAGAGAGTGCTGAAAATTCTATGGATAATGCTACTCTCCATATGTAAACCCGCAAGACGGGAGCATGTGGTGGCGTGTGTGTCGTGGGAATCGACATGGCCGACGCATGAGCGCGGTCATGAGCCCCACGACCACTAGGGTACAGTTTTGTAGTCTTGAACATGATGGGTAGATTGTAAAAAGGTGTGAGAGGCGAGCGTGCGTGGCTTTGCCCCTTGTGTTTTAAGAGATACACAGGGTGTTTCTATAGGGAAGGGAGTTGTCAGAACAAAGCCAGCCTAAATATAGGGGCAAGGGGTCTCATATATAAAGATATTGTAAGTTCAAAAGATATTCCGCATCAAGGCGAAAAACCTACGTGAATTGCACTTCTCTGTGAAGCTGGACATGGAAAAAACACACGTGGTGTATATCCAGCTTCAGCGCAGGGACCCAGGGGAGAAACGGTATGTTAGATAAGGTCTAATCTCATTTAAGTTATACAGTAGTCGCAAGTCTTACGAGACGTAATCGGTTGGTGGCAGGATATCGTCACGGCCAATTGAGAAACGAGATTCTAAAAGATAGAAATGTCTGTCGTGTCGTCACCTGATCATTAGTATAGCAATGAATGGGAAGAACGAATCGGTTCTCTCGACAAGTGAAATCACTGCTAAGTCACGCACGAGATGACTTGTATTGATTCTGCCTCGATATACGTCATCTCCCACCGTTTTGGCAGATGGACAGATGAGCGTCTGTCCACCTGACAGTTTAGGGTAAAAAGTAGATATACCTTGAAGAGCAGAGCATTAGACACACACTTAGGGTCACACACACGTTGGTGAAGTCCAGGGCAGGCGGACTCTGTTTTCTGGCATAGGGGTACCTTCGATCACAGGACCCTGAAACGGCTGGAATCGCCGGACATGGCATTCCACGATTGATTTAGCTTAAGGTTGATAGGCGGCTACAGTGCCAATTTCGTTGAGAAGGAAAACCCAAGGTGAAAGTTAAAGTTCAGATTGTCGAGTAGCAGGTATCAGCCTGCAATAGTCAGAAGTGTAGGTTAATTGTATTGTGTGAATTAACCCTTTGAAGCATCAGACTGATTGCATTGTGCGTAATTTGTTTGCTGTCGAAGCATCGTAATACCGAATGGAGATCGGTGTGAGTGACAATTTCACCCTAGCACAAAAAGGAGCATTTGTGAATCGTGAATTCAACCAGGAACAGTGAACATTTCAATAGGACTTTCACGGAGGACTTTCAAAAGGCACATAAGGCATGAGTAGACAATAGCTGACCCAAATCAGAAGTACGGTGGCTTTATAGATGACAAACATTGCTGGTCGGAACCCTCCGACAGCCAGAGGTACAGTTATGTGCAGACGTTGACATTTGAGCCTAAGCAGGTGAAGCTCTTATGGAGAGCTCATGGTAATAACATTTCAGATTTGTGAAGCTCTTATGGCGAGCTCTCCGTAATATAATTTCAGATTTGTGAAGCTTTTATGGCGAGCTCACGGTAGTAACATTTCCAGTGTGTAGACTATAGTGCCACTACAGGGCTATAGAATGACTATATAATTGTTGAGAATTATTTAACCCTAGCAAACCCATTTTCTGTGAAAAGAATCGAATTGTTGATTGTTGAAATATTGAAACGGCTTTATTTTTATGTGTAAATAAAAGAATCGTTGTTACTTTAAGTCATTCTTTCCATTAAGAATCACACCTAACGGAAATCGAACCTATTTCAGGCCAATATGGCAGAGAAGGAATCACGGCGTCGGTCTAACTCAGCTCCCGGCGCCGAGTTCGCGACACTGGGATTCCGACCCTCCACGTTTGTCTATTTTCCCGCAATTTCATCAGCGGGACTAAATAACCCCACGTCAGCCCAGGCCTTATGGGGCCTCAGGTGTCCTGACACTATGATTAACAGACTCGTTGTGGACCACCCCTAAAATAATTCATTGTTTCTAAGGTCCATAACATACAATAATGCGTCTGCCTAATAATACACTTATTATGCATGCGAACATTGAAATCCCGCATGTAATTATCTGAATACCAGTTAACTGACTTGACAGGTACACGAAGGCTAGCAATTTATTGATGATGAAACATAGGCTCGTATATGACATATGAACGAACAACCACAGGAAACAAACCAACTAAAAAGTGGATGTGCCCATGAGGTCGCCATAGAACATGATCCAGCCGCCAATCGAGAAGTCATGAAATGCATGTATATACTTAAATGCATACGAGGCTTACGAGAAGAAACTACATCTTGCCCAGCAATTGCCTCTTTACACATTGGGGGGAGGGGGGGGGGGGGCAAAATTATATCGAACCCCCCTCACCCGCATTACTTGAATCGTTCTGGTGTTAGTCATCAAATAGTATAGGAATCGCAAGGCTCCCTCACGTCTGACCGACTCCATAATGCCACTAAGGGCAGAGAAAGACGTGATGAACAAATACACCATATTTGCATAATAACTCACACCAAACCATACTGGTTTGAATAGAATAACCTCCTCTAACTAACGGTATCATGTCCGCTAGGACAACGAACTCAGCCTAGCTGAAGCAGCTAAAGGTCTTCTTGTATGTGAAGACCATTAAAAGCTGATAAATGAGGCACTAGAAGCTCACTAAGGAGACTTACAACGCTAGCCATAGCTTTTAAGTCTTCATCTTCATGAAGACAGATATATCGGTGTAAGTTGCGACCCTGAAGGCTCACTAAACGGAGACTTACAATCATCATCGCACCAGGTAGGGAATGAAGAGCCACTATCTAAACAGCCCTGAATTCCCAAAGAGACCGCAGTCCCAAGAGGTAATAAATTCAGATATGCCACTGCATAATACTGAAAAAATCTCGCTCATGATTTTAGCTATGCTACTATGGTGTAACAATAAGAATCAAGTCTATGACACCTAGGAAAAACAAACCAAAAAGCACAGTATCTTTTGGGGTTTTATTCCCAAAAGACAGCGGATATTTTTTTTTTTGCATTTTCTGACTGGTCTGACTCTTTTGCACTGAGTGACCTTTGTTTACATCTTTGTTACACTAGTCTATTGTACATATAGCTGTTGATTGTTTAAGTACGTCAAGTACCTTGTTTACTTGAATTATGACAGAATCACCTAGAAACTGATAAAACTTTGGACATTCTTCTAGGACATTCTATCTGGTTACTATATAAAGGTTTGTCAACAGAATTCAAAAACTCATTTTTAGAAAGCC
Source organism: Pictodentalium vernedei (assembly GCA_031216915.1). Lineage (NCBI taxonomy): Eukaryota > Metazoa > Mollusca > Scaphopoda > Dentaliida > Dentaliidae > Pictodentalium > Pictodentalium vernedei. The sequence goes on along the minus strand of CM062291.1, from coordinate 179,283,564 downwards.
ATTTCAGAAAGACTCACTTCAGTTGTTTCCATTGGAGATTATTATTGTTTCAGGACAGTGCATTTATTATAGAAGCAGTGCTTCTTTGTGAATTTGGAAGAATGATTCCAAAGGAGAATTTTGAAGAGAATCATTCGTCTTGGAAAAGAGAATTTATACTTTCTGTGAAACAGAATAACACTGTTTTGTGAAAAGCCAGGATTCTACTGGATTATTTGGAAATTACCTGTGGCGCCAATACTTCTTAGATTTTTACCCCATTTGAATTTTGTGGAGCATTTTATTATATTTTATTGGAGACTGCTGAAAATTCTAAGAGAAAATTTGATTACAAATCTATGGGATACTGTTTCTGAAGAGACATTCTTGGATTTAATACTACCAGCTGATAAATTTCTTCACGAGATACTTCACCACTAGATTACTGGATTCTGTCAAACTGTATTTTGGACTAATTCTATAATTGATAAGTACCACTGTTTTTATTTTCTGTAACCCAATTAGTGTAAAAGATCTTTGTATATTTTTTTTTTTTTTTTCATATTAATTTTTTTAAATTAATTTTAGAATAGTTAAATTCATAGTTATTGTTGCTGATTCTCAGATTTCTTCCGGTTACCAATATCATTAATATTTCCATACTGTAACAGCCTATCCCAAGAGACCGCTGTAACCGTACAGAAGTCTACCATGGTGTCCACAATGACATAAATTGTCTTGATGCCAAGGAATATCTCAGCCTATCTATGCACTATCCATCCGGATTCAGTACGAGAAACAGGTGATAATAAAAACAAGAGGCCCCACGTGGCCTTAATCGCTCACCTGACAAAGTGACTCTAAGAAGTATTTTAGGTCACCTTCACCATGTCATGCCTCATCAACATTAACTGGTTGAGTGATAGATTTTGTTTGAAGTTCAACATTTGTTACCTAAAATTAGTTTTATTTAAAATCATTGGTGTGTGGCCAATCTCCAATGATTTTTAATAAAGCAAATTTATCTCTGCAGACAAACTGGTTTAGCATGAAGCACAAACAAGGAATGTGAAGAGATAGCCTTGGACATCTCTCCCCAACTGTGGATATCTTCCATGTGCTACATGTATATATTTGCATGCAAGAAAACAAAAATTTTCACAAATTTTCCAAAATATTAGTTTTTTTATCATCATTGGAACAAGCTCAAACAGCTTATTCCAATAGGGGTATGGGAAGATCAGGTATATTTTTAAGACAGAAATGTGAATATATAAATAATGGTGTTTTTTTGTGAATGATGCTGGAGAATTCTGCGTAAAGATATGGTAAATGGTTTGTTCTAGATACAGAATGATGCAAAAGTATTTAAATTTGATTAGGCAAGTTGTTCCTATAATGCATTTAAAAACTGAAGTAACTGTTTTTTTGCTGACGAACTTTTAGATGTGTGTGTCTGTGTTTGTGTGTGTGTGTGTGTGTGTGTTTGTGTGTGTGTGTGTGGGGGGGGGGGGGTAAGAGTGTTCTTGCAAACAAAATTCCTGAATAAATGGAAAATTTTATTTTTTGTGTGAAAGACATAGTGCGTGAATGTTGATTGGAACAAGCTTAGAGAGCTCATTTTAATGTGAAGTAATAAAGCTGTGTTTTACAAATGAAATTCTGGAATAACTAAAAAAATTGCTTTTTTGACTCAAAAAGCATGGTGTGCGACCTCTCATTGGAATGAGCTCAAAAAGCTCATTCCAATGGGGTATTTACAAGCGATAAGTACATGTATGTTTAAGAGACAAAAATTAAAATTTGAATAGCGATTTTTGCGAAGAATGCAGACAAGTTTTGGCAGTTATGCTGGTAAAAAGGTAAGATATGCAAAGTGGTTGTTTTTTAGAGGCGACATTTAATTAAGGGGAATTAACCCTTGATTACTGAGCTAACTTCTAAAAGTACTGAAATTTCATGAAGCAATGTGAATAACAGACAACAGTTGCCTAAAAATTTCATGAATAACTAAAATTTTTATTCCTTTGTCTCGAAAACATGGCATATGACCTTTGTTGGAATGAGCTGAATGCGTGTGTTCCAATGAGGGGTCATAAAATTTGAACGGAGATTTATGTGAATAATGCATTAGTACTGCTAGATTTGGGTAAACGGTTCACCCTGGATACCAACCCTTCTATAGTAGATCTTTTCTGCAAATTTTGTCTAAGATTCTATCAACTTTACAAATAAATACGTTCATGAATCACAATCAGATCCACCCCACAATGTTGCATACCAAATATCAAAAGATTCTGCCTGCTGGATCTGGAGAAGAAGATTTTTTAAGAAATATGCCTGAAATGCACTAAGTTAAAATTTGGGCTCCTATACGGAGCCCAAATATAAACCCAGGGGGCCGATTTGAACAAACTTGAATCAGATCCACCCCACAATGCTGCTTACCAATTATGAAAAGATTCTGAAGCTGGATCTGGAGAAGAAGATTTTTTAAGAAATTTGCCTGAAATGCACTAAGTTCGAATTCGAGCTTCTATAGTGAGCCCAAATATGAAACTAGGAAGCCGATTTGAACAAACTTGAATCAGATCCACCCCACAATGTTGCATACCAAATATCAAAAGATTCTGCCTGCTGGATCTGGAGAAGAAGATTTTTTAATAAATTTGCCCGAAATGCACTAAGTGCGAATTCGGGCTTCTATATTAAGCCCAAATATGAATCCAGGGGGCCGATTTGAACAAACTTGAATCAGATCTACCCCGCAACGTTGCATACTTCTTCTACTTACATGGAAGCACACGAAAGAGGATTAAGCCTAGAAGTTTCTAAGCGGGATACTCTGTGAGATCTGGGGACAGATCGCGAGTGCAGAGCGTTTTTCTTCCCGTTAACAGTTGGGGACGACTGTTTTGTGTTATAAGAAACTTCAGTGAGGAGGAGCATCCGTCCTATTTGATGAGTCAGGATGCTTCTTTCGCACTTCAGCCAGGGTCAGTAGTGGTTATGGCTTCCTCTTCTTCCATGGATATGCACGATAAGGGATAGATTCCTACAAGTTTCTAACAGAACGCTCGGCGAGGTCTGGAGCAGACCGCAAGCTGAAGATTCTTCTGCTTTCCGTCCAGATTCGGTGGCAGCTATGACATCTTCCCTTGCTTCATTAATGAAGCACATTGACCAAAGACTAGCTATCTGACTTCACATGTTCGGGTCGATAGCTAGTCATCTGAGGCTTTTTATACGGGACATGTGCTGAGGATTTGGGGCCAGATCTCAGTCCCGTGAGCAGCTTATGGTAACAAGTGGATTATCATTGCTCTGCTAGCCTCGGTCACGGAACGGCTTCCGCAGATTGCTCTTCATATCGCAGCATTCTAGTAGTCGCTGGTACTAACGTTTAACAGACTCCGAGGGCGAGCTGTCGGACGGTGCTGCGTTGGTCCAGTCATCCGTTCAGTCGGATGGAGTTGACCATATTTGCTGATGGAACATTTGGATGGTGAGAGGGCTACGGAGTGTGAGTTTCCATCCCTCACAGAAGAGCACTTTAAAGACTATGAAATTTCAAGTCTTAAGCTCATAGAATATTGTTCTATCTGAATATAAGCCTGCGTTGAGATGAGCAGGCTGGGGATGAAAATATGTCCCTACCTGCATCATTTAATATATGCTCGGAAATAATGAAATGTGCTATTTCCTTTAAAAGAGCTAATCTGGATGCAGTGTCTTTAGCAGATCACCTTACCAGAGCTATGGCGCAACATCTCAATGGAAAGGAATATGAGGACATGGTTCCTCACTAAAAGAGTTCTTTCCAGGGAAGTCATGTATGTCACGTACAACTCTGCACAGACAGTGGAATTTGGAGTTGGTAAGACGTGATGCAGCCGTTACGTCGTCATCACTTATAGATGACAAGATAAAAAGCTCTCTCTGAGTAGCTCCGGTTACCGGAAATATACTGTTTGACGACAAGCTTACATTGCTATATGAGCAGGCTACAAGCTTTCATATTAAAGAAAAGCATTAGACGTCGTCAAAATTATTCTCCAGTTTTTAGCTCACCTGAGCGAAGCTCAAGGGGAGCTTTACTAATCACTTTCTGTCCGTCGTCCGGCGTCCGTCGTCCGTCGTCGTCCGTCCGGCGTTAACTTTACATTATCGACTTCTCCTCCTAAACCACTAGCCCAATTTTATTCAAATGTTGGCTAAATGTTTATTACCTAATGCCAATTCAGATTTGTTCAAATGAAGTTGCCCCTCCTCCTGGGTGGTGCCACGCCCCCAAGGGGCACCAAAATCTTTGTAAATCTTCTTCTCATGAACCAGCAGTAGCAGAGACTTGATATTTGGTGTGCAGCTTCCTTTTGAGGTGTAGACTCAGATTTGTTCAAGAGAAGTTTGTGGGGCTATACTTGGCGTCGTTATGAGAGGGGCAAAATTTTTTGCCCCGCCCAAAATTTCTATTTTCCAAACCGAGAGGCTGATTTGAACCAAATTTTATGTGAGGGCTTATTGGGTCATGAGTACTTGATTTATGCAAAAAAAAATTTTCCCGCAGCCCCGTGGGAACCGCAGGAGCTAAAAATAGAAAAAAATTAAAACGCCCATATCTCCAAAACTGCACGGCACTGAGAATTTTTATTTGGTGTGCAGCTTCCTTAGGACCAACAGAAAGGATTGGTGAAAAAAAATTGCCATCGGTTTTATCATAGGGTACAGTTTCGGGACTTTGAAAAAGTGCTGAGTCAGCACTTTTTAACACTGTAGGCAATGGGAAAAACATTAAAAAATCTTCTTCTCCAGATCCAGCAGGCAGAATCTTTTGATATTTGGTATGCAACATGCATAATGCACTAAGTTTGAATTCGAGCTTCTATAGTGAGCCCAAATATGAATCCAGGGGGCCGATTTGAACAAACTTGAATCAGATCCACCACGCAATGTTGCATACCAAATATCAAAAGATTCTGCCTGCTGGATCTGCAGAAGATGATTCTTCAAGAAATTTGCCTGAAATGCACTAAGTTCGAATTCGAGCTTCTATAGGAAGCCCAAATATGAATCTAGGGAGCCGATTCAAACAAATTTTGCATCAGATCCATCCCACAATGTTGCATACCAAATATCAAAAGATTCTGCCTGCTGGATCTGGAGAAGAAGATTTTTTAATAAATTTGCTTGAAATGCACTAAGTTCAAATTTGGGCTCCTATACTGAGCCCAAATATAAACCCAGGGAGCCGATTTGAACAAACTTGAATCAGATCCACCCCACAATGTTGCTTACCAAATATGAAAAGATTCTGCCTGCTGGATCTGGAGAAGAAGATTTTTGAAGAAATTTGCATGAAATGCACAAAGTTCAAATTCGAGCTTCTATAGTGAGCCCAAATATGAATCTAGGAAGCCGATTTGAACAAACTTGAATCAGATCCACCCCACAATGTTGCATACCAAATATCAAAAGATTCTGCCTGCGGGATCTGGAGAAGAAGATTTTTTAAGAAATTTGCCTGAAATGCACTAAGTTCGAAATCGGGCTCCTATACTGAGCCCAAATATGAACCCAGGGGGCCGATTTGAACAAACTTGAATCAGATCTACCCCGCAACGTTGCATACCAAATATCAAAAGATTCTGCCTGCTGGATCTGGAGAAGAAGATTTTTGAAGAAATTTGCCTGAAATGCACTAAGTTCGAATTTGAGCTTCTATAGTGAGCCCAAATATGAATCCAGCGGGCCGATTTGAACAAACTTGAATCAGATCTACCCCGCAACGTTGCATACCAAATATCAAAAGATTCTGCCTGCTGGATCTGGAGAAGAAGATTTTTGAAGAAATTTGCCTGAAATGCACTAAGTTCGAATTCGAGCTCCTATAGTGAGCCCAAATATGAATGTAGGGAGCCGATTTGAACAAACTTGAATCAGATCCACCCTACAATGTTGCATGCCAAATATCAAAAGATTCTGCCTGCTGGATCTGGAGAAGAAGATTTTCAAAGAAATTTGCCTGAAATGCAGTAAGTTCAAATTTGGGCTCCTATACTGAGCCCAAATATAAACCCAGGGGGCCGATTTGAACAAACTTGAATCAGATCCACCCCACAATGTTGCATACCAAATATCAAAAGATTCTGCCTGCTGGATCTGGAGAAGAAGATTTTTTAAGAAATTTGCCAGAAATGCACTAAGTTCGAAATCGGGCTCCTATACTGAGCCCAAATATGAACCCAGGGGGCCGATTTGAACAAACTTGAATCAGATCCACCCTACAATGTTGCATACCAAATATCAAAAGATTCTGCCTGCTGGATCTGGAGAAGAAGATTTTTGAAGAAATTTGCCTGAAATGCACTAAGTTCGAATTCGGGCTTCTATAGTAAGCCCAAATATGAATCCAGGGGGCCGATTTGAACAAACCTGAATCAGATCTACCCTGCAACGTTGCATACCAAATATCAATAGATTCTGCCTGCTGGATCTGGAGAAGAAGATTTTTGAAGAAATTTGCCTGAAATGCACTAAGTTCGAATTCGAGCTCCTATAGTGAGCCCAAATATGAATCTAGGGAGCCAATTTGAACAAACTTGAATCAGATCCACCCTACAATGTTGCATGCCAAATATCAAAAGATTCTGCCTGCTGGATCTGGAGAAGAAGATTTTTTAATGTTTTTCCCATTGCCTACAGTGTTAAAAAGTGCTGACTCAGCACTTTTTCAAAGTCCCGAAACTGTACCCTATGATAAAACCGATGGCAATTTTTTTTTACCAGTCCTTTCTGTTGGTCCTAAGGAAGCTGCACACCAAATAAAAATTCTCAATGCCGTGCAGTTTTGGAGATATGGGCATTTTAAATTTTTTCTATTTTTAGCTCCTGCGGTTCCCACGGGGCTGCGGGAAATTTTTTTTTTGCATAAATCAAGTACTCATGACCCAATAAGCCCTCACATAAAATTTGGTTCAAATCAGCCTCTCGGTTTGGAAAATAGAAATTTTGGGCGGGGCAAAAAATTTTGCCCCTCCCATAACGACGCCAAGTATAGCCCCACAAACTTCTCTTGAACAAATCTGAGTCTACACCTCAAAAGGAAGCTGCACACCATATATCAAGTCTCTGCTACTGCTGGTTCATGAGAAGAAGATTTACAAAGATTTTGGTGTCCCTTGGGGGCGTGGCACCACCCAGGAGGAGGGGCAACTTCATTTGAACAAATCTGAATTGGCATTAGGTAATAAACATTTAGCCAACATTTGAATAAAATTGGGCTAGTGGTTTAGGAGGAGAAGTCCATAATGTAAAGTTAACGCCGGACGGACGACGACGGACGACGGACAGAAAGTGATTAGTAAAGCTCCCCTTGAGCTTCGCTCAGGTGAGCTAAAAAGATACATCGGATAGAAGATGAAAGACTAAATGACCTAACACCCCTAGGGTGAAGACGTAACCATGGGGATAAACAGAATAAATATTCTGTAATACACGTTAAACTCCCAAGAAATTTAATAAAAAATTTCCATAAAAAATAGCCCAAAAGCTTAAGAGTTTAACAGGAAGGGTTAGGGAAGGAATACTTAAGAAATAGTGGATTAATCATTAGCAAAAATGCAGGCGTATGTCCCAAAATTGAGAAACATGAAATAATTTTATAATTATTATAAAGTTACAGCCTTGAACGTATAAAACCACCGTTGCACACTTCCATCATCTAATAACAGCCTTGGATTCACCAATTCTTGCATTGATTTTACAGCACAGATGTCAGATCATTGTTACTGGCTTTAGGGCCAAACAAAGAAAAATGTTTGCGCCAATTCCGATCACTTCCTGACGGCTGCGCATGCGTGGAGAGTAAAAGTATGGAGGACCAGATAGGACTTTTATTTTTCCGTTTTGCAAGCAAATTTTGGAGATTGGGGATTTCAGAATTTGTGCTTGGCCCTTGATAACTTTGAGTTTACACCAGCTAGTCTGGGCCATTGGTTTATAGTATAAAAATATCACGTCATGTGTTGGGCTGTTAATGAGAGTTTTCACCCATTAATGGTCCGACACGTCAAGTGACTGTTTGAAGTTGAGCATTACGTTCTTGTAATGCCTTATTAAACTCTGTTAATGTACTAGAGAACGCCCGCTAAAGTGGTAATAATTCCCAACAAAATTGACAGAACTAGACTGGTTAAAAAAATAGGTTCGTGCGGTTGTGTGCGTGACAGACTGAATAATTCCTTGAGAGATGTTAATAATTGTAATTTCAGTTTTCAGAAAGATGACCTACAAAAATAACAGTGATTGAAATCAACTTTTATCGATTTCCCAAATGTGTTTTCTGTTTAGAATTAATATCAAAGGTAGGTTAAAAACCTTTCTAAAATAATGAATTAATTGAGATTTAGAAAAAGGCATGTAAGTGATGATATATGTATCTTTCCTGGTCTTCTGTCATTAAAATTAATCCACGGATAAACCTGGGTCAGTGAAAAAGCAATATTGTGAATAGAATGGCAGCTGGAACGTGCCACAGAAACATTAATAAATCACTTTACTGAAAAATATTGGTATTGGGGAATAATTTTTAAACTAGAATGATGTCACGCATGCAGCCCGACTGTCCCAGGAATGGCAATGCTGAGACGAAAAATAGTCGGAGCCATTTTTTGTTAACAGTTTTCCTAACGAATCTGCCATATCTGCACTCGTGATATACAAAATTTGCTATTCAAATTTTATTTTTTCATTTCTCTACTTCAAAACATACCTCATGACCTATTAATGGAACAAACTTGATGAGCTTGTTCCAATAAGGAGTAATAAGCCATGGTTAGAAGTAAATAAAAAATGAAAAAATCTGAGGTTTCAGAAAAATAATTTGTACTGTTGGCTTCAACTTGTGTAAGGTAAAGGATTAAAGATGCAGTACATAAAGCAATGTTGGGCTATATGAGTCAATTTTCTTTTTTACATGTAATAACTCCCAATCTTTCAAAAAAATGCATTTTGGGAATAATTGCCTAAGTGACAATTTGTGAGTGTATGTGTCGGGTGTGTGTGTGTGTGGGGGGGGGGGGGGGGAGGGGGGGGGGGGAGTTGTGGAACCTATATTGAAACCTGGCCTGTATTACTAGCTGGAAAATACACATATCAACTTTGGTTGAAATCAAATAATACCTTATGGGTACGTAAGTTTAAAAAAAGGTTCAGCATATAGTGACTGTAAATAGTTCAAAATGCATATTGGAGAAAAGAAGAAAACAAAAGCCTAATGGGGGGTGGGGGGGTGGGGGGGGGGTGGGCAGGGGGGGGGTGTTTGTCTGGGTTTTTAACCACAAACTTGGAGTCATCCTACCAAGCTACAATGAAATCCCTTCATAATTATGGCCTGTGGAATATTCTAAAGGTTTTCGGGCTTCAGCCCTCTGTTGCCGTCACAGTTGCCCAAAAGGGGACGTTCTCATCTAGACATTATATGAAGTCAACCTGTCAAGTTACAATGAAATCCCTCCATAAATATGACCTGTAGACTGTGCTAAAGGTTTTCGGGCTTCGGGCACCTGTAGCCATCACAGTTGCCCAATCACGTCCAAAAGGGGACTTTCTCATGTGTAGAAATTATATGAAGTCAACCTATGAAGTTACAATGAAATCCCTCCATAAATATGACCTGTAGACTGTGCTAAAGGTTTTCGGGTTTTGGGCTCGGGCAGTCGTGACGGTTGATAGATCACACCCAAATGGGGAAATTCTCATGTAAACATCATACGGAGTCATCGTATCAAGTAACAATGAAATCTGTCCATATTAAACATGAACTGCAGACTGTGCTAAAAGTTTTTGGGTTTCGGGCTTGGGCAGCCATCACAGTTGACAGATCATGCCCAAACGGGGATGTTCTCATCTAGGCATTATACAGAGACATTCTTTGAAGTTGCAATGAAATCCCTTCATAAATACGACCTGTAGACTGTGCTAATGGTTTTTGGGTTTTGGGCTCGGGCAGCCATACCAGTTGACCGATCATGACCAAAAGGGGACTTTCTCATGTAGACATGACCTAAAACGTGGATATGAAATTTCGTGATGATCAGACAAGAAATACTGGGAATAGTTTGTACTTGAAGGTTGAATAAAAAACTTTAACCAAAAACTTTAACCAAAACTCCAAATGTCAACTAAACAGGAATAAGAAAAAAAAAAAAAACCCAAAAAACCCACTTGAACCTTCAGTAAAAAACTTTAACCACAAACTTTAACCAAAACTCTAAATGTTAACAGAAAAAGGCAGACGGACAGATGGATGGATGGATGGACGGACGGATGGACGGACGGACAAAAGTCATTACTATAGCTCTCACTATAAACAGTTGGGCTAAAAATGATAAATTTAAAGTAATTAGAATATTTTTTATACTTAATGGCCCAGACTAGCTGGTGCAAACTAGATATTATCAAGGGCCAAATACAAATTTTGAACCCCCCAATCCCCAAAATTTGCATGCAACACCGAAAATTAAAAGTCCTATCTGGCCCTCCATACTTTTACCATCTGCACATGTGCATGCGCAGCAGTCAGGAAGAGACTGGAATTGGCGTCAACATCATTCTTTGTAGATGAGCGTACTAAATAATAACTCAGCGGGGAGGTATGAGTGCCCACTCATGGGATGGCCAAACCCGTCTGGGCCATTGGTATGTATAAAAAAATATACAAATTACTTTAAATTTATCATATTTTTATACTAATAACCAATGACCCAGACTAGCTGAATCGTAAAAAGGCGGAGGGCCTAGGACTTAAGAATTAACAGACCAAATATAGCTCCTAAGCCTGCATTCCAAGGTGAAAGGACATTAAATTTAAAAGGAATTACATGTATGTCTCTCTATACAATAATAGAGAAGACATATCATAAATAAGGAGCCATATCCAAGTAATTCCATATTCTTAGCATGAATGATTATGCTAATTGGGTGTAATTAGGATGGAGTATTCAAGAATGAGAGACTAACCCCCACAAACATATGCCGTATATAAATAATAAACAAGCTGTATCTAGGATCAAATATAATCTACAGACAAAACAGCTTCACTCATACTTACACACTTATCACCCGGAGGAGATTTAACAAAAATTCCCCCCCCCCCCCCCCCCCACCACACACACTTTTTTTGAAGGAATATTCTTCAAAACAAAAAGGGGAGCACTCTGGAATCAGTGAGAAGCGGGTACCAAATAAACAATATATATTCGCCCAACAGACACCCAGATATTAATTAGAGACAGAATACGTAGACAGATCGAAAACCCGTGATATAATGAGTACCACCATACACTTGTCCAATAGAAGCCCTATGGAAAGTATCTGAAGAGAAAACACGCTTTGAAGGCAACCAACAGGCGACCCCGTTCAGGTGTACAATTAATTCCAATAATAACACTCCTATTGACATGTGCGAATATACGAGAATGTGTACTGTATCTCATAGAAACCTGGATTTACAACATGGAACGAGCTATGATTAACAGACTCGTCACGGACCATCCCTGAAATAATTCATTGTTCCTAGGTACGTAACAACCAATGACTGTTCGGAGAAGAATATATTACTCTGAATAATGATGCCAAAAAATGAGAACATATGCATAGACAGCCTATTGGCAGTTCCATAACTGATCCAAATAGCCCCCAAATTCTCACGGTATGACCGAGTGATACAAGTGTAACCAGGAAACTGAATGAATAATACGATGTTAATATGCAGGTAACTACGTAATAAACTCATACGTCGTAAGAAAGGCCAGACCGCTCTGAGCGAAACTTTTCAGAGTGGACTAATTGCCACATTGGAGAATGCCCAGACAACCGATATGTCATCCATACAGGTACACAAAGGCTAGCAATTTTATTGATAAAGAATCATATGCTCGAATATGACTTATAAACAAACAACCACAGGAAACAAACCAACTAAAAAGTGGATGTGCCCATGAACAAAGAACACGACCCAGCCACCAATCGAGAAGCCATGAAAGGCATGTATATACTTAAATACATATGAGGCTTATGGGAAGAAAACTATGTCCTGCCCTGAAATCACTTCTTAACAAATTGACAGGGGGGAGGGGAGGGGGGGGGGGGGAGCTCAACAAAAAATTCATATCGAGCCCCCTCACCCACATTACTTGAATCGCTCTGGTGTTAGTCATCAAATAGAATAGGAACCGCAGGGCTCCCTCACGTCTGACCGACTCCATAATGCCACTAAGGACGGAGAGGGATGTGATGAACAAATACACCGTATTGATATAATCACACTAGGCAAATATGGCGTCATCAATAGAGCTTATTGCCTCATATAACTAATACCAAACCATACAAGTAGGAAGAGAATAACCTCCTCTAACATACGGTATCATGTCCGATAGGACAACAAACTCAGCCTAGCTGAAGCAGCTAAAGGTCTTCCTGACAGCCCTGAATGTTTGAAACCACCGTTGTTCACTTCCATCATCCATTTACAGCCTTGGATCCACCAATTCTTGCATTGTCGATTGATTTGTGTCTGGCATCCTCAAAAAATAGGCCAATGAAATCGTCAGATGTGTACCCATATGCGCAACTAGTAGAAAGCTGTATGACGGAGGGCCACCACGGATGCCGACATTATGTACACCATACAAGGTATGGGTACATATAGAAATGGATTGGAGGAGTGTCTAATTTGATGGATAAAGGGTTAATATCTCCGGAGCAAATAATCAGATTTACATAAAAAACTATACAGCACAGCACATCAGTAACCTGAATAAATATATAAAGTAACATGACAATCGGATTGATATTTTTTGAGTGATCTCAGGCCAAAAAGATTAGAGGAATTTTCAATTTGAAGGATAAAGGGGGTTAATATCTCCGGATCAAATTATCAGATTTACACCAAACACTATACAGCTCAGCACATCAGTAACCTGAACACAATTATAAAGTAACTTGACAATCCAAGCAATATTTTTCAAGTTATCGAATACCAAAGGGATTGGAGGAATTTTCAATTTGAAGGATAAAGGGTTAATATCTCAGGATTAAATTATCAGATTTACACCAAAAACTATACAGCTCGGCACATCAGTAACCTGAACACAAATATAAAGTAACCTGACAATCCAAACAATATTTTTCAAGTTATCGAATGCCAAAGGGATTGGAGAAATTTTCAATTTGAAGGATAAAGGGTTAATATCTCAGGATAAAAAAAACAGATTTACACCAAAAACTATACAGCTTGGCACACCAGTAACCTGAACACAAATATAAAGTAACTTGACAATCCAAGTAATATTTTTCAAGTTATCGAATGCCAAAGATATTGGAGGAATTTTCAATTTGAAGGATAAAGGGTTAATATCTCGGGATCAAATCATCAGATTTACACCAAAAACTATACAGCTCGGCACATCAGTAACCTGAACACAAATATAAAGTAACTAGACAATCCAAGCAATATTTTTCAAGTTATCGAATACCAAAGAGATTGGAAGAATTTTCAATTTGAAGGATAAAGGGTTAATATCTCAGGATCAAATTATCCGATTTACACCAAAAACTATACAGCTCGGCACACCAGTAACCTGAACACAAATATAAAGTAACTTGACAATCCAAGTAATATTTTTCAAGTTATCGAATGCCAAAGGAATTGGAGGAATTTTCAATTTGAAAGACAAAGGGTTAATATCTCAGGATCAAAATAACAGATTTACACCAAAAACTATACAGCTTGGCACACCAGTAACCTGAACACAAATATAAAGTAACTTGACAATCCAAGTAATATTTTTCAAGTTATCGAATGCCAAAGATATTGGAGGAATTTTCAATTTGAAGGATAAAGGGTTAATATCTCGGGATCAAATCATCAGATTTACACCAAAAACTATACAGCTCGGCACATCAGTAACCTGAACACAAATATAAAGTAACTAGACAATCCAAGCAATATTTTTCAAGTTATCGAATACCAAAGAGATTGGAAGAATTTTCAATTTGAAGGATAAAGGGTTAATATCTCAGGATCAAATTATCCGATTTACACCAAAAACTATACAGCTTGGCACATCAGTAACCTGAACACAAATATAAAGTAACTTGACAATCCAAGCAAAATTTTTCAAGTTATCGAATACCAAAGGGATTGGAGGAATTTTCAATCTGAAGGATAAAGGGTTAATATCTCAGGATCAAAATAACAGATTTACACCAAAAACTATACAGCTCGGCACATCAGTAACCTGAACACAAATATGAAGTAACTTGACAATCCAAGTAATATTTTTCAAGTTATCGAATGCCAAAGGGATTGGAGGAATTTCAATTTGAAAGATAAAGGGTTAATATCTCGGGATCAAATCATCAGATTTACACCAAAAACTATACAGCTCGGCACATCAGTAACCTGAACACAAATATAAAGTAACTAGACAATCCAAGCAATATTTTTCAAGTTATCGAATACCAAAGGGATTGGAGGAATTTTCAATTTGAAGGATAAAGGGTTAATATCTCAGGAACAAATTATCCGATTTACACCAAAAACTATGCAGCTTGGCACATCAGTAACCTGAACACAAATATAAAGTAACTTGACAATCCAAGCAATATTTTTCAAGTTATCGAATGCCAAAGGGATTGGAGGAATTTTCAATTTGAAGGATAAAGGGTTAATAACTCAGGATTAAATTATCAGATTTACACCAAAAACTATACAGCTCGGCACATCAGTAACCTGAACACAAATATAAAGTAACTTGACAATCCAAGCAATATTTTTCAAGTTAACGAATGCCAAAGGGATTGGAGAAATTTTCAATTTGAAGGATAAAGGGTTAATATCTCAAGATCAAAATAACAGATTTGCACCAAAAACTATACAGCTCGGCACATCAGTAACCTGAACACAAATATAAAGTAACTTGACAATCCAAGCAATATTTTTCAAGTTATCGAATGCCAAAGGGATTGGAGGAATTTTCAATTTGAAGGCTAAAAGGTTAATATCTCAGGATCAAATCATCAGATTAACACCAAAAACTATACAGCTCGGCAAATCAGTAACCTAATAATAATAACACTTTGGCCAGCCGCTGATTTGTCGCAGTTCTCGGACGAGAAGGCCATGGTTACCCCTGAACTCCCAACTGCCTCCCTAATCCCACGCTTCTCCTCTCCTCCCAACACTCGGAGACGAACTGCTTGATGACATCCCTTGCCCCATTCTTCCCAATCTCTCCGATTAGCATATTAACCCTCTCCTTTGAGTCTCCCCCTAACCACATGTCCTTTATTCTCCCATTCCACTTCCCCATTATACTCCCAGTGAATCTCATTCTTTTAGACTGATACTTTGGGCATTCTTGAAGAAAGTGTTCCAGGGTCTCCACAACGCCCAAGTTACACATCTGGCACTCCCTTTCACCATCTTTCCCAATTTTTCCCCTCAGCTCCAGGGATCGCGACCTCAGCTTGAACAACAGTGACCCCCCCAAAGGTGCCAAACCTGGCCTCTCTTTATCAAGCAGGCCACCCAAAGACCTCTTTAATTTAACCCCCTCTCGCCAATTACGGTTACAATCCTCCATGACCCTTTCTCTGACGATTTTTTTATCCTGGTTTGCCCCAACGTCCTGGTCCGAGATCTCCAATGAGTAGTTCTCTACTAGCTCCCTCACTTGGATCATCTGCCCCGTTTTGATATTTGAGTTGAAAATTCTCAGGAACATTACTTTACACCATCAGTTGTCGGGGAAATTTATCAAATAATTAAGATAACCGAGTTTCAACAGGTCTATCCTGACCTTGATCCTCATCCACCCAAGCTCACCCCTGATTGCTTCTAGCGCTGCAGCATTACTCGACCCCGTTATCCATCGGCCTGCATCGTTCTGCAAGATTTCCAAGCTCTTTACGGCTGTCTTGTTTAGGGGTACCACTTCCGTACCGTATGTTATACTTGGCAGCCCCACCATATCCCAAATGGTTTTCTCCACGAAAACCTTATTGAAACTGTTTCTCCCTATAAGTTTCATTTGGTTAAGGATTCGCTTCCCCTTCAGAATCAATTTATTTGTGTGGTTTCGGTAGATGCCTCTTCCTGTAATGTTTATATTTACCCCCAAATACTCGTAATCACCTGTCTCT
The DNA here is from genome assembly GCA_031216915.1 of Pictodentalium vernedei. NCBI lineage: Eukaryota > Metazoa > Mollusca > Scaphopoda > Dentaliida > Dentaliidae > Pictodentalium > Pictodentalium vernedei. Next base: position 179,267,379 of record CM062291.1, on the reverse strand, counting down.
CCTACACTGAGAAGTTTGCTGCTCCCTTCCAGAATGCAGAACTCACCCACTCTCCACCTTCGAGTGGGGTCCACTATGCGGCCCACAGGTATAACTTTGCTCTTGCTTTCATTAAGTTCGAGTCTCCATTTGCTCCCATATTTCCCAACAATTCCCAGCATTTTCGTTAGCCCCTCTTCGCTTTCTGACACTAAAACCATATCGTCTGCAAAAAATAGCCCTGGGATCTTCAAGTCCCCGACTGCTTCCCCCTCGTCGCTACGCAGGAGTTCATCTCCTAAACCTTTGATGTACAATGCAAACAGGATTGGCGAAAGGATACACCCCTGTTTTAGGCCTATCACCATAGGCACACGTTTTGTTGTAATGTTTCCCAGGCTAAGTTCACTCTGTACATCTTTATATAGTGCTTTCATAATTCCAACAAACTCGCCTCCTAAGCCCAGAGCCTCCAGCTTGCACCACATACCCTCCCTCCATACTCTATCGTATGCCTTTTTGACATCCAGAAAGGCCATAAACATCTTTTTCTTTTTTGCTTTCGCAGATTCTATCATTTGGGATAGCGTGAAAAGATGGTCAGTTACTCTCCTTCCCTTCCTGAAGCCATTCTGGATTTCTCCCAAAAAACCCTTCTCTTCAATCACCTCCTCTAGTCTCCCATAAAGGACTTTACAGAAAACCTTTCCAATGTTGCTACTGACAGAGATCCCTCGATAGTTATCCAAAACGTCTTTTTCCCCCTTTTTGTGAATAAATGTCACTTTGCTTTCTCTCCACTCCTTGGGACCTGTTGATTTGCTATGGCTAGATTGAATAGGGCAGTTTGGCTTTCCACGAGTTCCTCTCCCCCTTTTTTGATAAACTCGTTAGGAATTTCATCCACTCCTCCCGCTTTTCCATCCCTTAATTTTGATATCACCTTTCGCACCTCCTCCGTTTTAATTTCGCTGCACACGAAGTTCGAGAGGTTTTCCTCGACCTGATTCGGACACTCAGGTGGGCTCCCCATGCCCATCGCTTACCTTTTCCCAGTGCTTGACTAGTTCTGATGCGACTTGATCTTGCTCGTCTGTAATTCTGCCATCTACTTTAATGCTCTGTGGGTTACTTCCTTTGTTATGTTTATTCACCCATTTCCAAAATACGTTCGAACTCGACCCCCCTGTCGTTCTTATCGTCCTAATAAGACTGCTATTTCGTACTCTCCGATTATCGTCTTTAATCTTATTTAATTTATTTCGTGCTTGGTGGTATTCTTCCTTTGCTAGTGTGGCCTCGTTGCTTTCCGCCCCCTTAAGTTTTCTACTTCTTCTGTATGCAGCACATTTTGCTTTTCTTCCCTTTATGGCCCTTTTCAGTTCTTCATTCACTCTGTACCCAAGTTCCCGTGTTGGCACCCTGACCTTTCCTACACTTTCCTTTCCTGCCTCCACCAGGCTCGCAACTATGACGTCGGCCATCTTCTGGACATTGCCCCTCTTGGGTACGGTTGCAAGCTTTGGTTTCGGTTTTTCATTGAACTTCGCCAAGTCAGCATCTTTTTTGAGTTCCCAAATCTCCTTAGAGCTTCCTTTGCTTTTTACTCGAGTTTTGGCCCTGATCGTCACTGTAATCAAGTTGTGATCACTATCCACCTCCATTTTACCCTCGTCATCCACTTCTACCCCTATCACCTCCCTCCATAAATTATTATCTGTGAGGATGTAGTCGATTATTGATTTTCTGTCATTCCTCTCCCAGGTCCATTTCCCCTTACACCTCGCGTCCCTGTTCAGAATCTTCAGACCGAGCCCGTTTGTGAAGGTCAACAGCTTCCTTCCATTCCTGTTGACTTTATTGTCCCCACCCTCTATGCCTTCTTCATCATTACCTATGTGGCCATTAAAGTCACCCATCAGAATTATACCGAGCCCCTTGTTTTGTAGTTTGGTGATATTGGACCTTAGTGTTGAGTATATCGAATCATTCCATTTGGGTTTGCTTCCCTCCACTGCACAATACACAACCCCAAGGGCAATACTTTTGTTTTTCAGACTGATCCTTACCCATCCAATTTCTTTCGATACCTGAACACAAATATAAAGTAACTTGACAATCCAAGCAATATTTTTCAAGTTATCGAATGCCAAAGAAATGGATACGGACGCCGGACGGACAGACTGACAGACAGACAGATGAACGGACGGACAGACAGACAAAGGATGGATGAACGACGGATGGTCACCCCGGATGCCGGCATTGTGTGTACCATACATAGTATGGGTACACATAAAAAGGAGATTTTAAAGCACAGATGTCAGATCATTGTTACTGACTTTAGGGCCAAACAAAACAATCTTGGTGCCAAGAATGATGTTGGCACCAATTCCGGTCTCTTCCTGACTGCTGCACATGCACAGATGGTAAAAGTATGGAGGGCCAGATAGGACTTTTAATTTTCGGTACTGTATGCAAATTTGGGGGATTGGGGGGTTCCAAATTTGTGTTTGGCCCTTGATAATATCGAGTTTGCACCAGCTAAGTCTGGGCCATTGGTTATTAGTATAAAAGTTAAAAAATTTATAGTAATTTATATATTTTTTATACTTACCAATGACTCAGACATAGCTGGTGCTAACTCTTAAAAATCTAGGGCCAAACACAAATTTTGCCCCCCAATCCCCAAAATTTGCATCTAAAACCAAAGAAATCATGTCCTGAATGGCCCTTCATACTTCGCCTCTACTGCGCATGCGCAGTGTCAAGGAGGTCCCGAAATTGGCGCCATTTATCATTCTTACAATCAGTGCCTGGTCAGCACTTTGTACTCAGCGGGGAGGTATGAGTTCCCAACTCCTGGGAGGGCCATCCCCGTCTGGGTCATTGGTAAGTATAAAAAAATATATAAATTACTATAAATTTTTTAACATTTTTATACTGTACCAATGACCCAGACATAGCTGAATAGTAAAAAGGCTGGAGGGCCTAGGACATAGAGGAAAATCCAATAAGCTCAACTATATAAAATAGAGTCATCCCCTCGAGGAGAAAAGGAGAATTAGGCTTTACATGTATCTTTCTTATTTATGATAAATTAGAAAGACACAACACCCTCCATAATTGAGCATCATAACATTCATGTTCTCTATTAACATCCAGTATAATCCTTATACTAATTATTTTTAAAGTAAGCCAATAAATAAAGTTAGTCCAGAGAATTGAGACTCTTTATAGTCTTTTAAAAGTGTCCAAGGATTGTATATTAACGCCTGTTTGACACGTGACATATTCAAATGCTACACTTTAAAAATATGACATGAATGAATTTTTTAAACATTAACTTTTCACTTTAAAACCATCCCAGTAACAGCTCAGAATTACTGACTCCGGAGGAGGTATCCCCTTGTTTACACTATAAAACAGGTGACCCAAGGGAACACCCTCCCCCCCCCCCCTTCCCCTTGCCCTGGGTCAAATAGCCCAGAGCGAAGAGGGCAACAGGATGGAGTCACTGCCTGAACAGAAAGCCTACATAACTATAGTTGCAACTGTTTAGTGAACGACATTCTGAGCAGCAGATAATGGACCTAAACAATGCAGGTCTCCAGAAATGGACTCAATATTTCTGAGATAAAAATTTGTGAATGTGGATGGCTGAGACCAATATGCAGCCTTCATTAATCTGTAATAGCAATACTATTTGCAGAAGCCCAAGATGTAGAAAGAGCTGTTACTTCATGAGCCGAAATCTTAAGCACAGACTGCTGAGTTGAAGATAGATTATCATAAGCAGTACAGACAGTTAATTGAATCCAACTAGCAATAGAATGGACCGTAATGTCCTTTCTATTAGGCATCAGAGACAGAAGAAGCTTTTACGTCCTTCCTGATAAACTGAGATCTTGTTTATAAATACATAAAGCTCTAACCGGACAGAGTAAAGGCCTATGTCCATCTGAAGACGGAAGGGCCTTAATAACAATAGGTTCCGGATATTTATTAGGAGCCTGATTCTTAGCCAAAAATCCAACATTAGTAGTAAAGGTAATAGTGTTCCCGACACTACGAAAGTGAGAATCGTCCACCGATAGTGCATGAAGCTCACTGACTCTTCAAGCAGAAGAGAAAGCTAAGAGAAATGCTGTCTTATAAGACCAGAATTTGAAATCTACTATCTCAAGAGGCTGAAATAGTTTTCTTTTAGTTAAGAAGAACCCAAGCTAAATTCCATTTAGGAATTAATCTAAGGGTTCTAGGTCTATTTATCGAAAAGTGTCTAATTAATTTAGATAAAGAGACATTAGATCCAATTGTAAACTATCATGGTGTGCATAGGTATCAGATAACATAGACCTATAACCTTTACCAATAACAGGCTGCAGTTGATCTCGTCAAACAAGTATACTAGAAAGTTTGCAATGTCTGGTATGGAGGGATCAAAAATATCAACATAATGATCCCTACACCAACGACGAAAGACCTTCCACTTTAGCCGCATAGTATAGCGAAGAGGAGGTCCTCCTACAGTTAGAAATCGCGTCCACTGCTCGTCCTGTACAATGCTTGCTGTGCAAGAAGGACCGCACAACGGAATATGTGAAGGTTGAGACCTTGCGGGTTGTGATGAAGTTGACACGATTTCCCCTGCGAAAGAAGATCCTCTCGTGGAGGAAGTTTTCGCGGTAAGTCCCACAGCAGACACCTGAGTAGATTTATCCACGGTCTCTGTCTCTGTGGAGACAGAGATGCTACCAACAGAATAGTATTGTGATTGTTTTATCTTAGCAATATTTGCTGAATCAACGGCGCTGGAGGATACGCATATCCTATCATTCCGTCCCACGAGATCGATAGAGCGTCTACTGCATATGCTCGGGGATCCGGACATGGTGACACATACGTCTGCAATTGATTGTTGAGTTGTGTCGCAAATAAGTCTATCATTGGCCGCTCCCATTGGTAGCAAATCTGACTGAATACCTGTTTGTTGCGAGTCCATTCTGACGGCAACAAGCGACTCTTCCGTGAAAGGGAGTCTGCTAATACATTCAGACGACCCGGAATATGACGGACCGAAAGCAGAACTTGGAATTCTAGAACAAACAGGATTCTTTCCGTTAAATTGAATAACGGAACGGAATGAGTGCCTCCCTGGTTCTGGATATACGCAACTACTGTCGTATTGTCGGACAGGATTTGGACATGCACTTTCTGAATAATGTTCATCCAATGACGTAGTGCAAGCCAAATTGACATCATTTCTTGGATGTTTATGTGTTTGCCTAGAAACTGCGGAACCCAAAGACCCTGGCACTTCGAATCCGTTGGGATCAATGTTGTACCCCAACCTGTTTGACTGGCATCCGTAATAATCGTAAAACTCGGATCCGGCAACTGCAGTGGAAATCCTTGAGTCAACCACTGAATGTTTGCCCAAGTCTGAATCTCTTGTTACACTTGATTGACAAGAGAACGTCTATATCGAGCAATTCATAGATTGCTGAAAGGTTGCCGTCAAAGAGAAGCTTCTCCGAGACCGAAGCGACTCTGAGAGAGTTCTTCACCTTACTATCCACGAGCATGGATGTAGCTAGGGCTGCGTCACATCTAACCAACTCCAGGTTTGCCACTGAAGGGCGGAGTTATACGTGGAAAAGCTACTGCCCTTGAAAGAAATCTCATTGAGGATCATATCCTGGAATTCTTTCCCTTGAAGACGTAATGATAACGCCTTAGTAAGGTGGTCTGCATATGATAAAGCATCTAAGTTAAGTCTGTTAGACATTATTGTCGTTTCCAACGTCGTGGTTGGAATTGACATAGACGGCGATATAGACAATTCCAAGTCTTCAGCCTCGTCGTCTAGACGCAGAGGAACTCTCGGTATGCCCTGTCCTGCCGTTTCGAATTATTCCTTGAATTGATGAAAGGCAGATTAGAGCATTTGCGGACAAGAAACCAGACTTGCCTGTTTTGGTAGCAAGCTTATATATATATAGCGTCGTTCAATAATTCGAATGTTCTTGTGACATTATTGGACTGTGTCGGCAACTCAGGGACGATGTCCCTGAACCGATCAAAAAGAAATTCTGTGTCCAATGACGCTATTAGTCTCTTATCCAGCATTGCAGCATTCTAGTCCGACGGAACAACCTCTGGAAGATAATGCCGGAAGAAATCTATGGCAGCTTCTGTTGTTCCGAAAGGGAAAGCTTGAAATCCTCCGAATCCCTTTCGCCATCCTGTCGGACCCTATAAAGTACTCGGTCGTCCGTACCTGATGCTTCAGCGGAGCGTACCGACCCAGCGTCGTCGGATTATTCCTGATCCGACAGAGATTCTGTCGTTTGCTGGGATGCTGCGATAAGTTGTGCTATTTTGGATAGCACGTCCATCACTGAGGCCTGTGGATAAGCGGTCTTACGTTGCTTTGCCGCTGGAAGCTCCGTGTACGTTGACCCGTGCATACTTCTATTATGCGAGCGTCCGGAGTCTACAGGCCTCGTGTCCCTTGGCTACCGGATGGCGTGACCTGTTCGCCGTGGAATCCCTGAATGGCGAAGCTGGCTGGATATTCGCGGTCACGTAGCCAAGGTGCGGTCGTGTGCGCTGCCGTGAGGATGAGGAAGCCTTATTGACAGTCTCTTGGACTGTCTATATAACGGAGCGTCCCAAGCGGCGGACATATGCTCCAAATGCGAAACGTTTGTACCACAACATCTGGTCCCAGATGTTGTTGTACGAGAGAGGGACCTCTCTCGCTCGCAGCCCGGATGGACCTGGACGAGCTAGGAACCAGACTAATAGGCTTCCTCCGATCTCTCCTCTGATCCGTCGTCACTGGGTGTGCACTTTTCTTTTATTATAGTGCTCGCATCACCCAAATCTCCTTCCTGGACCGCAACGGACGAACCCGGCCACCGAACCATTCGATGAATGGACGCTACAACGGGCGAGCTAGCGGATGTCAAAGGCCGTCGATCCTACTAGGGACCTCTTAGGCAATTGACGTATTTCCATGAGCACTTTGCCGCTAGCTCTTCATTTAATTGTGACGACGGAGGCACACTTTTGGAAGACATCACGGTAACTTTTGCGAACAAGAAACCAGACTTGCTTGTTTAATAGCAAGCATATATATAGCGTCGTTCAATAATTCGAAAGTTCCTGTGACATTATTGGACTGTGTCGATGTCCCTGAACCGATCAAAAAATTCTTGTGTCCACAGACGCTATCAGTCTCTTATCCAGCATCGCAGCATTCTGGTCCGACGAAACAACCTCTAGAAGATAAAGCCAGATGAAAAGTACGGCAGCTTATGTTGTTCCAAAAGGGAAAGCTCGAAACCCTCCGAATCCCTTTCGCCATCCTGTCAGACCCTATGAAGTTTTCGGACGTCCGTACCTGATGCTTCAGCGGAGCGTACCGACCCAGCGTCGTCGGATATTACCTGATCCGACAGAGGGATGCTGCGATAAGTTGTGCTATTTGGGATAGCACGTCCGTCACTGAGGCCTGTGCAGTAGCGGTCTTACGATGCTTTGCCGCTGGAAGCTCCGTGTACGTTGACTCCTGCATACTTTTCTTATGCGAACATCCGGAGTCTACAGGCCTCGTGTCCCTGGCTACCGGATGGCGTGACCTGGTCGCCGTGGATTCTCTGATTGGCGAAGTTAGCTGGATATCCGAGGTCACGTAGCCAAGGTGCGGCCGTGTGCGCTGCCGTGAGGATGAGGAAGCCTTATTGACAGTCTCTCCAGACTGTCTATATAACGGAGCGTCCTGAGCAGCGGACGTATGCTCCGAATGCAAAACATTTTGTACCACAACATCTGGTCCCAGATGTTGTTGTACGAGAGAGGGGCCTCTCTCGCTCGCAGCCCGGATGGACCTGAACGAGCTAGGAACCGGACTAATAGGCTTCCTCTGTTCTCTCCTCTGATCCGCCGTCACTGGGTGTGCACCTAGTTGATTTATAGTGCTCGCATCACCCAAAACTCCTTTCTGGACCGCAACGGATGAACCTGGCTGCCGAACCATTCGATGAATGGACGCTACACCGGGCGAGCTAGCAGACGTCAAAGGCCGTCGATCCTACTAGGGACCTCTTAGGCAATTGACGTATTTCCATGAGCACTTTGCCGCTAGCTCTTCATTTAATTGTGACGACGGAGGCACACTTTTGGAAGACATCACGGATACATCACCCTGTTCTTGATCGTCTGAAATAGAGATTGATAAACTAGAGTGACCCTGCGGAGAAAGGACCTGCATGGCCATTTCCACGCTAACATACCGTGACACACGCTTCCCCTGTTTGTCATCCCAATTGACACATACTGAACAGGAGTTAGTGCGAGTACACTGACTACAATTAATACAATGATTATGAAAGTCAGAGGAAGATTTCCTCTTATTACAACTGAACAATATCCTTTCATTGTGAAAAGAATACAAAAAGTCCTAGTACTCGCACCAACCCCTGAAAACAAAGATACATAATAACATGATCCATTAACATAGAAAAAATAATTGAAATCAAAAAAATTTTTTGAAAAAATATTTTTTCAGAAAAGCCCAAGTTTCTGAAAAGTAACGTTAAGCCCCAATGGATCCCAAGCCTAAGTGTGGACAAAAATTTAAACAAATTTTTTTTTAAAAATTAATGCAACACTTACGAATAATAATAATAATGTATCTTTTTATGATTAAACTAACACAAAGACAAGAAATCCCCCTCCACAGAGACTGTTGTCAATGTAAACAAGAAGTGTAAAAACACCAGAAACATGACCCCAGGCACTGATAACCATGGCCCGAAATCAGTTACCAATAATACACTATCTGATGCAAAACAGAGACTTCCAGGGAAGAAACTGCAGAACATCAGATGGTAGATGCAGAACACTACACCTAAACATCCAAGGGTGAGGTCGTAAACATGGGGAAAAGAACAGAATTCATTCTGTTACCTAGCTAAAACTCCCAAGAAATTTTAGTAATAATATTACAGAGAATATGCCAAAAGCATGGGAGAATAGCAAGGGGGGACTTAAAGGAAAGGGAGAGAGAAAAACACTGAACAAGCAGTGTAACTTTATAGCAAGAATGACCACAACAGGCCCATGCCACGAAAATAGGTAACTTAACATAATTTCATTAAAAAATTTTAAGTTACAGCCCTGATTATTTTCTGTCACTCATTTTTCCTCTCCTCCTTCTATTTCCTCTTTAGATCCACCATTTCTCTAATATTTATGTGTCTGGCATCATTTAAACTGAGATTTACAAGCACAAAGATCAGTCAGATGTGAACTGATGAAGGGCCAAACAAAGAATGATAAATGGCGCCAATTTCGGACCTCCTTGACACTGCGCATGCGCAGTAGAGGCGAAGTATGGAGGGCCATTCAGGACATGATTTCTTTGGTTTTAGATGCAACTTTTGGGGATTGGGGGGCAAAATTTGTGTTTGGCCCTAGATTTTTAAGAGTTAGCACCAGCTATGTCTGGGTCATTGGTACAGTATAAAAATATATATGTTCGCACAATTGTGTGCGTGACAGACTGAATAATTCCGTGAGAGATGTTAATAATTGTAATTTCGGTTTTCAGAAAGATGACGTACAAAAATAACAGTGGCACTCTCCCATAAATTGCAACAAGGAAAATCCTCACAGACCAAATAATTTTAATTAAAAAATAATATGAAATGCATCCACACTGATTCCACAGAATATGAAGCCATCAAGCTGCAGCACCTGCACTTCAGAATAAATCCTAAATATCGGTTTCCAGTACTCTACCAGTTAATAATGGTAACATAATGATCTTCTCAGCATTTACAGCTCTATTTGTCCATATAACAGGTTGAACTTGAGTGTACATTGACTTTCACAGGCTATTTTTATTTCACTATATGAACTCTCGTTAATGATAAAGAAGTGGTTAGCCAAGATTGTAAGGGTAACTGAACGTTCAGTTAGCCTTCCCAAAAACACATAAATAGTCAATCGGTTAGGGTCATTTCTATAATTTTACACACTGATGTGAGTACATGTATTTGCAAATTGTTTCAGTATGGTACTTGAGGTTAGAGGAAAATAAAATTTATCTAATGCATAAGGCTGCCAATGTATTTTCCCATGCATAACAATGCAAATGTGTTCTATGCAGGCTATAACATGTGAACAATTATCCAGAACAAATTAAGCAGAATCCAATTTGATTTTTGGAACATGTCGAATCAGGTTGCGGTCACTCAGAGGATACCATCTACTCTCCTGGGCAAACATTAACAATGCCAACAACAGCATACATTCAACGCTTTATTTATGTATGCTGGATCATGCAGTCATAAAAGTTTTACAATAAACCAAGTATATGTAACTACTGAATGTCAGTAAGGCCTAAAAAAGTTTAAAAGTTTAGCAATTATTTCAAGAATGAAAAGATAATTGGTCAAGGCAGAAATCCGACAGAAAACAGTTCTGACAAGAGGTCTGTCATATTATTATCTATGCCACTGATTCAATTAATGGGCAGGTTAAATGATATTGATACATATACCTGTTGCTGGAATTAGATAATAAAGATTGATTACTTTACTGTTAATCAACTGAATAAGGTTTGAGTCTCTACCCTGGACCACAAAAAGTGAATTTGGGACAAGCAATTTTAGACCCACCCAAAAATATTTTCGGACCAACACTGACAGAACTTCAAGGCCTTTGGAGCAATTCAAGAATTTGTGGAGCCTGATATTGGTCGAATATGGTAGCATCTAACATGCCGGAGCTTCTAATGGGTCCCGTGCCCTCAAATTCAGCCAATTTGCCAATCTCAATACAGCCAATATAAAGGCCTGCATGAATAATAGTGATTAACCGATGTTTGGCAATCACATCTGACATCGGCCGATTTTATGCCATCGGTTGACCATCGGTAGAAGTGTTTGAACATCAGTTCATGCCGATAGTTACTCAGAACACCATTTCATCAAAATTGTTTGTATTTATGTTTGATTCACGATTTCATACAAGCAGAATCAAGCTTAATAAATTGCCACAATGATTGGCTGGAATCATGATTGGTCTTATCTCATTGATTGGTCTGATCACCCCCAATAGCTGCTCAAGACACAGGTGATGACTCTTGAAATATGACATCAGCAGAAACAAGTTAACCCTTTACCCAATGTAACGGCCAAAACCGGCCAGCACTATTTACAAAAATCACCATTCAATGTTCATTATTTTTTGTCTCAAAAACATGTGCAGGGTACCATCATCAAATTCACCCTCTGGAGGACCTCATTCTATAGATCACAGACTACTTATTTCTAGGCTTATTCGAGATCCCACATATACAGCAGAACTGAGATGAAAATGTTTTGGTGAAGCCCACCCAAAGTACCCTCTGCATTCTGAAGGTGAAATGAGTTGAAAATATTTTGACAGCGACAATAAAATAACTACTGATGCTGACATGATTGATTTGGTTTCAAAGCATACTGGCTGATACAAATACTTACATGTGTCAAGTTTGAACATGTCATCTAATGCCCCATCTCGATTCATTCCACCAAATATATAAATATTACTCCCATCAGCAACTCCACAATGTCCCGCTCTTGCACTTGGAAAAAACTTTTTCTTCTTCACATCAGTCCACAAGCCTTTATCAATATCTAATATATGTAAATCATTGTAGAAAGTCGTGCCAGCCATCCCACCATGTAAAAACACTCTGTTGCCATTGGCAACCATTACATGTCCATGGCGGGGCTTTGGTGCATCTCCTCTCAAAGTAAGAATGCTCCATCTGTTACTTTCTGCATCATAAGCATGGACCTGCCTATCACCAACAGGATCAACACCACTATGGCCACCACTGTAAACTATGAGTTTGTTTCCAACCACTGCTGCAGTATGGTGTGTCCTAACAGATGGAGGTGTTCCAGAAGGGTTAATAGTAGACCATGTATTAGTATCAGTATCTAAAGCTTGTAAGTCATTCATATTACCAGCCTGATCGGCCCCAGCAAATACATAAATTTTATTAGGATGACATGCAGGTATGAAAGAAGCGTGTTCATAGCGTGCTCTTAAGCCAGGCAAATCTAAAATGTCCCATTTCCATGAGTTGAGATTCAATATATATGTATCACAGAATGAACCGCTAGGGTTAGCACCACCTATAACATACAGTTTTCCATTGTCATGTGTGGTGTTTCCTTTAACAAATATGCATGAATGTCCAACCCTCATAGTTGGAGAGTCACCAATTGCTGAGAAAACATACCACAATCCTGTATTGGGTTTTGTTTCTCTGTCTAGAATTGGGTGCAACTCCATTTCTGTAGTGATATTAAATGTCAATAAAGCATTGGAAACCACTGCAGCAACATAAAAGCTTATCTGTATGAATATATATTCCCTTTAATTACCTTACTAAATCTAAATTCCTCAATTGTTGGGACGCAATGGTTTCCTCAGTGAAAAAGAAATATTTATTCGTTACAAATATTGTGAGACATATGAAGCATGCACCGAGACACCAGAAAATTCACAGTAACAGTCAACTCAACTAAGCTGAAGTGGCTAAATCTGATGTACAATGGAAGCCGTTTGTCAACATAAATAAATGTTAGGATATATTACAAACAGAAGACTGTATATTGTCTTCTGATTTTCTCATATTGGGCATTGCTGCAGCTGCCTGATCTGATTTGGCAACAATACCCGGATTCCCAAAATGTCCAAAGACCATTTGGTTGCTTGTTTCACCGCGGTATGTGTATCTTGGTGGTGTGTGTTTGTCCTTCTTCTTCTGTTGCTGATGGAAGATTACAATAGCTGTGTCTTCATATCTTTGATGTATGAAGTAAGAAGATTCATGGTAGTTGGTGGGTGGCCTATTCATAGGTCATGTTAAAGTGGAATTTTAATCTGAAATTAAGAGAAAAAAAATCTTTAGTACTTGAATGAATAATAAATAATAAAGTGAAGTACAGTTTTTAAGCTTTTGCAACAGAAGAAATTTGCTTCAACAGGTGTTGTACACCTACATCCCTCCGGACTCTCATTTTGAGGTGAGTGAAAGCCCTTACCCACTATGTCCCTCTGCCCCCCCCCCCCCCCCCCCCCCCCCCCCCCATCCCTGATTTGAATATAAGGAGAGTGGTAAATTACCACCCAGAAAATCTTTAATAACCTTAGGGATTCTACAATGCATGTCAGCACAATAAATCTAATGAAACTATACTACCACCCAGAAAATATTTGATAAACTTGGGGATACTAAAATGTGTGTCAGCACAATAAATCTAATGGAACTAAACTTCCAGTGTCCAGTCAGAAAATATTTAATAAATTTAGGAATTCTACAATGCATGTCAGCACAATAAATCTAATGAAATTATACTATAACCCAGAAAATGTTTAATAAATTTAGGGATTCTAAAATGCATGTCAGCACAATAAATCTAAGCGAAATACCAAGTTTTCTTTAACTCTGAAGCACCTGGGCTATTTTCAATACATTCTACCATGCGATGCCTTGTGAAGAGGCAGCCAAGACTTGATTAGAAACCACTTCTATGGTAAACTGACTATTGTCCCCAGGACCTTTTCTGGGTTGTATAATAAAATATCTGTCCTGAGGCAACATAATTTGTGCAGATCAGATCAAGACTTTTCAAGGTTAACAGCTTAAGGGGATAATGTTACATAATACTTATGGAACAGGGTTTACCATCAGAATGATTGTTATACTATGGAGACAGTTGCCCTCCTGAACTTTATTCCAGGAGGGCCACAGTTGCACTCAAAATTACAGACTGGACCCCTGAAAGAAAGAAAAATCAAGGACTTCTCTAGATAATTTTCCAAGACCTTTCGACTCCTTTTTTTTTAAATTCAAGAAGTTTATATATACACAGGATGACAATTCTTATACATATGGAAACCTCAGTGTGGTGGCTCATTGTCTAGTGGATTTCTGATCGGTCAAAGTGTCTTTGGACAAGAAAATGATCTTGATTGCTCTAGTTGGAGCAGTATTGCACTTTATATTAGTATACAGCATGTCGATGGTGCACTTGCCTTCAACTAATGCAGACACAGTTTGTGCTGCGTTAATAAGTTGGAGAGTCTGACAGAAACATGAACTCATTGCTGCTTGGTGGTTCCCTCCTCCACCGATAAAACTGTCCAACACGAAGTGATCCTGGTGGTTGAGAGTGTTGATAAACCAAAGCAAACAATTTTATCAGACCTTTAGATTAGTCAAATTTGGGGACACCACAGACTTGCCAAGTTGGTTGCTGTTTTACCCATCGGTATTGGAATTTTGAGCTTGGTATCAGTTTCGGTATTTTTAGGTGGGGTATATCTCGCTAAACGGTTCGGAATTTGATATCTTACTTGACTGAGATTTGCTGATAGTACCAAAAAGGAATTCACATAAGGAATAAACAGCTGCGCCATGAGCGCATGATACGCCCGTTATTAATTACAAGTGGGAAGCACACAATATGAGTATACATGTGCACTTGTCAGGTTTTTTTTTTTATTCTTGTACAATAATCATAACCAACAACATACTGTGTTCAATAATTTGGAAATAAAATTATTTGAATTTCATGTATATATCTTATGTCTATAGGGATCATAACTTCAAGAAAAAATCAACGATTTTCTAAGTGATAAAGTCCCATAACTCTGAAATGACTAATCGAACGGTGACACCAACCGAAAGGGAGATTCCTTCCATCAACATAAACCACCTACCAAAAAATCGTGAAAATCTCTCGAAGCGTTCTCGAGTTACCGTACGACGTGTAAAAAATAAACAATTTTCTAAGTAATAAAGTCCCATAACTCTGGAATGACTAATCGAACAGTGACACAAAACGAAAGGGAGCTTCCCTCCATCGATATACACCACCTACCCAAAAATCACGAAAATCTTTCAAAGCGTTCTTGAGTTATCGTATGACGTGTGACCGGACGGACAGCGGTATACCATAATACGACCCGTTTTTTTCAAAACAGGCATATAAAAACAGAATAAGTTGCTGTTGTATCATTCTACCACAATACTATAAATGTCACTGCCAAGGAGCTCAACAGTGGTATTCTTTTATGACCACAAATCATATCTACAATAATTTTGTGACTTGTTCAAAATGCACCTTAATGTTTAAAGACCTATTTCAGGCTTTTGCAAATTCAGAGCATGTGTCCTGACCATGACATCTGACAATAGACAAAACACAAGGGCAGTGATTTGTAGTCAGGTCTTGGCTGCCTGTTAAGGCTGCCAAGACCTGAATAGAAATCACTGCTGAGCAGTTGGACCTGTACAGGTTGTAGTCTAGTGGGAATTCAGGAAGTTGCCCAGTCCATTGAGGGTTAATAAAACTGAAAAGAAAATCACTTCTTTCATGAAACTGAACCTTTAAACTGCTATAATGCCTCAACAGGGACTTATAAATAGCGAATGCAGGAAAATTTGAAAATTCAGACAGTTTTGGCATTCAACGATTAGTTTGGGGTGGTTTTTTGGTATATTGCTCATTTCTACCCATTGGAGATATTTGTCCTCGAAATACCATTTTTTGCCCTCTCAGGGATGTGTTTGTGACTCCAATTATCTATTAACTCCTTACTTTCTGTGGGCGGATATTTCTGCCAGGACAGTTGATCTGTTGACTCAAGAATAAGCATAACTTGGGCACTGGTAACCAAATTTTCCTCTGCAATACTGAATTAACTTTCCCACCAGTCATTTTAATTCTTTTTTTTTCAAAATTTTCATCACATTTAGTCATGTGTGCTTCACAGCAGCCATGACTAGATTTGATGAAAAATATTTTTAAAATACACAGTAGGTTAAGAGTTAATCAGGGCTTTGATTTCATCGAAATGTAGGAGATTCCATTTGGATTCTCGTGAAAATGGTTGCAAGAATCCATACCTGCTATGAGTGTCCCAGGATCCCATGAGGCAGTCATGGGTGAACCTGTTGTATATTGATAACACATGTTAACCCTTTACTCAGCACAGATTTTTCATTTTTAAAACATAAACTGAATTTAATAATTTTTAAAAAAATAAACAATATATACCAATGTAACCTTACAAATATGGATGTCACTGGAAGCAGATCAATGAGCCGGTTCCACTGACAGCCATATTTGTCAATTTTATTGACAACGTGTCAGGATATTTCAGGCCATGTTAAGCCTTGTATCGGTTAATTTGCTGCTGCTGTGCTAGGTAAAGGGTTAAATTGACTCAACTCTTTGCATGTGAATACTAGAAGAGGTGCAGTGATAATCTGCATGGCTCCTCACTGGTTTTGTTGGACGAATCTTTGAGTGAATCAATTCTCTGATTCTCGTCGAAATATACAGTTAAAACTAGAAGTCCTGTCATGAGATGCGCACAAATAGCACGTTGATATGCGTGTTAATGTTCGCGTTATGGTCCAAGTAAAGCTATCAAATTCTGTACATATGGCCTGTGCACAAGCAATGTTTCAGCCAATGGACCTCCGGGTAACCCGGAGGTCCATTGGCAGAAACATTGCATGTGTTTGCTATGAGTAACCAAGAAAACCTGCCGTGCTTTGGATGCCATTCGATATGGCAATTGTGCGCAATTCCAACACGCAATTAAGCCTAGATAAGCGCACTATTCGTGACAGGACTTCTAGTTTTAACTATAAACCCTGTTAATCCTATGCAACCTTATTCCAACTGTGATTACTTTTACTGCAACAGAACATGTGCCCTAACATGGAGTCTCTGGGTAAACTTGAAGTTACATTATAAGTACTTTGTCTAAGACATTCCTTCAATATCCAAGCATTCTAGTTTTGAGAGTCAAACATTATTAAGCACCTTCAAGGACCCATACACCCCTTGTTAAACAATATGCTCAGGGTGATTTGGTACTCAAACACCTAACAGCAATCTCTTGAGCCACCAGTCTAATTTTGTAAGGCATTTGACACTGTTATTGCCCAGAACCAGTCTAGCCCCGAAATAGTCCATCGTCTATCTTTCTATTCAAATGGCCGATATAATTCTAAGCAAAGTATTTGCATATATACACAATAAAAATATGCAAAAAAATAGATTGGGTTGCATATCAAAAATCAAAGAGGCAGCGGGTAAGACATCACTAAATATGCATTTGATAAAAATCTTCTGGTGGAATTTATGTGACCAGTCTTTTTCACAATGTTCTGAATCTGTGTATCAAACTGTTTTAACACTGTATTCTGTATACAGCTTTGTGTGTATTTTATTGTTACAACCACAATAATTGTGTGCACCCAGTCTGAGAATGAATCGTTGGCCTTGGGTGTGAACATAAAATAAAATTCTAAGTTTGGTTAAGCTTTTTTCCATCTCGGAGTGGAACTACATGTTTTAGTGATATGTCACTGCTAATAATAGCATCTACAGACCATGTGCGTTAGTAATAATGGGTAGACGAGCATAGACATTTATACAATAGAACCTGTCTTGAGAGACAACCCTTTTTGCCATGCAAAAGTGGTTTCTCAAAACAGGTGGTCTCTCATAACGGGTCCATTACAGTGTAAAACAACCAAACGGGACAAAGTCACAGCAGTCTCTCAAGACAGGTGGTCTCTCACGACAGTGGGCTCTCAAAACAGGTTTTACTGAATTAACTGAGAAAGCTACTTTATGTTCAGAACGAAGCAGTTATATAGCAGTCATTTGATCTTTCTAGTCATTATATCAGTATTATTATTACCATTATTATTATATCAGTGTTATTACCAAGTTATTTTCGAACATATACATATTTCATCCAAATAATGACAACCATCAATGAGTTCAGAAATAACACCCCACCCCTAAAACAATATTAAGCTATGACAGGGCATTAACCCTTTGAACCCCAGAGGCCGTTTTTCCCACTGGGTCACAAGCTACGTCATGATGTCATTAAGTGGGATGGCTACAAGGTAAGTGTGTGGTGTAGACCAATCAATAGTTTCAATGTGCAGCCCTAAGGCTGCACGTTGAAAATATTAATTGGTCTAACCCCAAATAATAAATAGTGTCCAACCGATGATCGGAACCGGTCACCACAATCGGCCGATTGTGGGCAATCGGATGACAACGGCTCCTGGAACATCGGTTCAACCGGTTGTTGCCAAGCATTTTGTAATGATTCATAAACCGCATTTTATTATCTTCTGCAATTGTTCAATTGTTAATGTAAAATGATGTCAATGATACCATTCAATAAAGTTAAAATACCACCACAATGTGTGTTCTTAATCTCAGTAGACGCCCCTTTACAGGAGATGCAAGTTATACGACATGTACATGTAAAGCTCACAATTGAGCGTACTTGTGGCAATCGCCAATTCATATGGAAAAGTGAATGTTGCACTCAATTGAATCAGGTCGCAGTATAAATTACCAGTTGCATGCACTTGGGTGGTAAACGTGGCTCTGAGAATCATGTTTACCACCCAATTGTGCACGACTGGTAATTTTACTGGACCTGAGTCAACAGAGTTTAACACTGTGAAATATGTTCAATTTAATGTAGTTCTTTCGAGTCTCGACTTATCTAGTTGTAAATGGACCGTAAACAATTTAAAATATGTTCAATTCAATGTAGTTCTTTGCGAGCCTCAACTTGTCTAGTAGTGCCCGTTATTACAATTGGAATCGGCATCGGCATCAGAATCGGCCGATTGTGAGTTCAAATAATCAGTAACTGGTCAGCGGCCATTTTTGGTAATCGGTTGAACACTAATAATAAATATGGACTCTTCCAATTGCTGCCATTGAACTGACATGGAAGATACCACCAGGATTCAAAGGGTTAATTTTCCACACAGCAAGCTTTTACTTAATCCCATTATCACACGAGATATTTAGGAGTATGGAATAGCATTTTACTCAACTGAAATAAAACATATTCATCAGAAAATGGTGGAGTAAATACCCATAGACATTGAAAGCTTATCTGCAGCTCTGAATATTTCAGCTGGTAAAAAAAAATGAACCTAAGGTTCACTTTTCCGACGGACTGAAATATTCCCTCTGATAGAATGTGAACAAATTCAATCAACATTCATTTTCTTTGACTCAAAGCAAGAAATATTTCTCAATCTTGACTTGTAGTTTTATAATGCTGCGTAATAATGGTGTTAGTATCTTATTGTTTTGAAGGTGAAATAAGTAGTTATTGATTGGAATATCAATAACTGGAGAATGAAAGAATCTTTGTGTATCTTTGTCAGTAAAGGGATATCATATTGTATCAATGGTCATATGTGCGCAAACTCCATGAAAAGTGGATATACAAAGTATACAAAGTATCCATATCAACATCAAATTTGGAAAAGAATTAGAATGGTGGCCTGAGAGCTTGACCTAGCAGTTGAACATTAAGCCTTGCATTTTGGTGAGGTGTACTGAGAAATCCTGAGATAAGCCCTGTTACTTTTTTTCATGAGGCTTTATTTTTAAAATTTCATTTACCAAAAAATATAAATAACTCATAACTGTTTTAGAGTTTAATCAAGGATTCTTCTACCCTCTTTGGGAAAGGGTTTGAGGCCCATGCTATTGGGAAAATTTGCATCATGGGGAATCCAATTTATGCAGACAAAAGTTCTCAGTAAAACAAATATGGCTGGTCAGCAGCTGAGTGCTCTCAATATTTCTACACCGATTAAATGTGTGGGCAGCACGTGAATAGCAGCCTTTTTTGTGAAAGGCTTTTAATTTCGTGACTGCAGTTACTGGTATTCATCAGCAAAGCTAACAGTATTTCAAACTTTTAATCAACTGTACAGACACCGCTTGTTTGATTTCAAGTGTAAAAACAATATCAGAATGGGTATATATAATCACCTGGATATAATCAGTTATCCTGAAAAATCATGCCTTCAAAACATCCATGCCTTATTTATTCCAGAGGAGTCAGGGCATACTGCCTAGCTGTATGATGCGATGTATGTAACTAGTGGTGCCACAAATGTGGGACAGACATATCAAGAGAAATGTATGCAGAATTTAAAGCAACCAGAATCTTCACCAAAGACCAGGCTTTCACAAAGCATAGGCCACTGCCCCAGACCCATAGGCATGTTCAAAGTAGCCTTCAAGATATTGTGGCACATGAAAATTTTCTAAGTTGAAAGCATGAAAAAGGGCCATAACTCTGGGAAAAATTATTGGATGGAACCCCTTCCCTGTCCATATCCGTTCCCCAGTGTGGGTCTATCAGCATACCAAATGCGATTGAAATATGACCAATAGTTTTGAAATTACAATGCAAAACATTTGTATGGACAGACAGATGGGCAGACGGATGGACAGAGGTCTTCACTGGATACCCCAAATCCTCCTTCGGAGGTCGAGGGCATAACTCTTTGCATGCTGTGCTGAATATTCCTACCCATAAAGGAAATCTCTTACCACAAAAATAAGTAAATTTTGAGAACATTTAACACAAATTTTCCCCTGTAAATTGTGTAGACCTTTTGGTCAGTGCTTACTTGAGTCAAATTTCCATGAATTTTTCATTAAATCTAGTCATGGCTGCTTCAAAGCAGCCATTACTTGATTTAATGAAAAATATTTTTAAAATACTCAGTGGGTTAAGAGAAGCAGAATCAGAGACTGAAACATTATCTTCAACACCATCAACTTCAATGCTATTATCTTCAATACCGTCATCTTCAACACCACCAAGATCTTCAGCACCACAATCACCCAGAACAGCATCTCCAAATCCACTCAATCTGACATACACAGTATGTGAATCCACCATGTCGATATAAGTCTAACGTCAGACACTTCCATAGTTCTCGACCCCATAGTGGAAGACGATATTGATCTGAATATTCCAAGTAATGTGGAAGCAGCTGATGCCTTCACAAACATTTACTATTGTTGATAGTGCTTTCAAAAGAGCAAAGACATACCTTGTTTCATTGCACAACTACACGTGTAATTACAAACAAACTTTAAAAAGTGGAGATATAATCGGACAGTGTTGCATTAGAAATAAGAGAGTGTTTTGTCTAGTGACAGTAAGACAGAATGGTGATTTATATAATGAGGTTCAGAAACACAGGCTGATGCAAAGGAGCATGCTGCCATAAACACAGCATCAAGTTCAGATAGTGTGACTTCTGCTTCTGTTATTGTAGAAACTGCTAAATGTGAAAATGTAACATCTACCACACCTCTAGATGCTTTTCCGCAACCAGCATCTCTAATCAGAGAATGTATTTGTTGAAGACAAGTGGGGTCCAAAAGAACCCATTTTCAGATATAAAAGAGAGAACTAAGTCAAATAAATTTTAAAAAAAGGGAAAATGTGTTTTTTATTTGCATCCTATGTATGTATGTCATCTCCCGTGGTGGCCCTGCGAAGTCGTGTCGGAACACCAAGCCCATTGATTATTTTTTAAACTGTTCACCACTGCGAAATATAATCTATTTTGTTTAAGAAAATCATATACATCAAACAAAGTCAAATAAACTATTTTTGTGGGGGCAAGCAGTCCAGAAAACAGAGGCCAATCGCCCCAGGGGAAGACAGTCTCTTGGGCAAACAGACTAGGGGGCATGATACAGTCTGGTTACCAAAAGCTATATTATTATTATTTGCCAATTTAAGGTGCTATATAAGTAACAGAAATTTGTTTACTTTGAAATTCCCACCTCTGATATTCCATAAATTCAAATTAAATATACACAAATTATACACCAAAATGAAGGTTGTGATGTATAGAACACAAAAAAAACATATGCAGTCAACTCACAGAATTGACAGCAGGCACCAATAGTTCCTGCAAGTCTACTACCGGTACCGTATGCATACCAGAACTGATAATAAAATAATGTTTCACAAGAACAACTGAAGAATGGTTTTGGCGCACCGAAGGCACATTGGGATGCTGTGGGATGTTTCCATCCCTTTCAACCCTGCTGGCAGTGTTCTTGTATTGTCTGACACAGCATGTGGAGCTAGTAACTTCAGGCAAGTATTAGTGATGAACTGATAATCGGAATCGGCTGGTTATGGGGTATCGGCCGATTATGACAATTGGCAGTTAAAAACTGGCAGTTTCCAGTTATTCTATAACTAATACTGACTATTAAAATCTCTTTGATATCTGGCTGTTTCAATAACATTTCCCAATTAAAAACGTGTGTAGTGCTTATCAGAATATTTAGGGATTTGCAGAGGCAAGATATTACGGAATTTACCATCTGTAGTCGGTACGAGATCACCAATATTCCCAGCTGATTGAAGTCACCAGTCTTCAATCATGGTGTTGTACAATGTTGCATTGGGTACATGTATAAATAAATTGTATTCAGCTGCTAGTCTGTAGTACTTCATGATGCAAGCATCACAATACAATCAGAAATTAAAATTGGAGAAAAACTAAAAGAAACACTCTTTTTTTGATGGTAGATGATTGTAACGCAACATGTAAGTCGCATAACTGTCACAAACACGTTTTCAGTTTGTCAAGTTAATTTTTTAAATCAGTTACCTCCCTTGATGTTTCTCTCCAATGTTGACTGCAGAGAACATGTAAGCACTGAAGAACCACATCAAGTGAGCTAGCAAGTTGAACAATGAGTATTAAAAAATATATTCTGACCTCGCGTATGTATCTGTAAACAATGCGCCATACAACTTCACAACACACATTAACATCAAAGTTATTATTCAATTAAGACACAAAGTACATGAATGTGTGCTCAGTATCTTCCTGGTTAATACAGCCAAGTGTATTGTATTCTTACATAAAATAGTATTAACACTATTTACCAGAATAACACACAATCATCGCAAGAGAACAATATCGTGTGATTGTATCGTTTATAACGATCCTACCTCACCCCAACTCCCAAAAATGCAAATATTATTTTGGCTAATATTGCCCAGCACTAAACATGCATACTCTGAGAACTTATGTGGTATTAAGCTTTCGTAATTGGTAATTTATCAACAAAATTCTGCAGTATAACAAGCACTAACAGATTTTCTTCTGGGTCCTATTTCAACCATAGGAATTGGCATCGAAACTGGCATAATCGGCAGAGAAATAATCGGTAATCAGTTCATAGGATGTTTTGATAATCGGTTCATCACTAGCAAGTATAGTCTGCCAATTAACTTTACTTGTAGGGGCCATCATAAGCAAGTATAATCTGAACTGGCCTAGTGTTATGCAATTGAAGAGGAAAGGCAGCGGAGTCCAGATGAGGATGGTAATGAACACTATGATGAAGGTAGTCATGAGGGTGGTGTTCAATAAGGCAAAAGTCAGCAAAAAGATAAAAATGCACAGCCCCTTGTGGGGTTGAACTACCCAAACTTTCCTGGTTTGGAGCAGTCATGCCATTTATCCTTTTTGGCCGGGATGTTGAACATTTACAAAAAAGGGCATGTTTGGGATGCAGGACCAACGCTCGCCTCCCTGGGGTGGAAAACCACCTCCAGGGATGGAGTGAAGATGTGATAATTATGTATATTTTTAAATTCCCACCTCTGATATTCCTAAAATTCAAATTAAAAATCAAAATGAAGGCGCAGATGTATAGAACACGAAACACATATGTAATCAACTCATTGAGTTGACAGCAGGCACCACTGGCTCCTGGGAGTCTGCTGTCAAATTCGTACAAGAACTGATAATATAATAATATTTCAAGAGAACAACTTGTGGCCAAATGTGCTTCACATATCCAAGAACAAAGCTAGGCATTCATAGAGCGCAGCGATAGGACAGCATTTGGGAAAAGGACAACACTGTCTGCATTTTTTATTGAAGATGTATTCCATGTTCGGCGGACATGCACTAATCACTCCATACCACAAATTTCCATCAAAAAACAAAATCGTAATTCTAGGAAATTTCAACAGGTGTCATGATACCTTGCATCGAATATGGCAACTGTGCAGTCTCTATATAATAATAGTATGCTGTATTAAGGCAAACTTTCTCATTATTTGATTTTAGACAGCATTGTATATCGACGCTTTTTCCATCCGATGACATTGACCGGAAACAGAAAGTAATGTTAACAATTTACTCCCACGCAGCTCTATCGCTGTGTTTTGAAGAATCTTGATGCCCAAGCTTTGTTCCTGGATAAATAGAGCACATTTGGCTACAAGTTGTTCTCGTGAAATATTATTTTATTATCAGTTCTGGTACGAATATGGTTGATTTCCTGGAACCAGTTGTGCCTGCTGTCAACTCTATGAGTTGATTAGATATGTTTTTCGTGTTCTATGCATCTCAGCCTTCATTCTGATGTATAATTTGTGTATATTTAATTTGAATTTAAGGAATATCATTATATCGGGGAGGGAATTTCAAAATAAACAAAATTCTATTACTTATATTGCACCTAAAGGCCAATAAAGGTAGAAATTGGACCAGAATAAGTTAAAATTATCTATATTTATCTAACATTTCACTGGATTTTAGTGGATTTGGAGAAATGTATTTTATGGCAAACCGTCAATGGGCGTTCCGGGTCGACTTCTCGGCTCAAATAATTTCTGCTTCACTGCCTTCAGTTCAATGAGTTCACTTTTGAAGATAACATTCAAAATTCTAGTCGACGGATATCTCCTAATATGCGAACTTGATGAAAAAAATGAACGGGTCAGGGTGTTGTTACAGAAGGAATAATAATGTTCTTTCTTGTAACACACAAAACTAAAAGCTGAAATACCAAAACATTTACAAATCTGGCTATAAACTTCTGAGGTTCCCGGTTCCCAGTTCGTGCAGTTGCTTGCTCCCTCAAAGGCAGAGTTATCTCCTCCTTAACAGTAAATGATGGGATTGTATAATGGAACGAACTGAGACTCGTTTTTAGTTTACGGAAAGGAATACAATATGCCACTGTTTTGAAAGTACTGTACATTGCAGCAGCGGTATGGCAAAATGAGGGGTTGAGAGGGGGGACACGCCCACTTTTTTTCCGAAAAATGGCAATCTTATATGCATTCATGCCTGAATTTCCCCAAACTGGTTCATGTAAGGCCTGCACTCTCGTTCTGATATTTCTAACGTCACTTTGCTTTGATTACGTCCACTTTCTGGGTACGTTCACCTTAAAAGAACTGAGGGATCTCTAATTGGTGTGAACAGTTATATTTTTTGCCCGGAGAAGACATTGCAACTTCAACCACAGTGGACACACACACACACACACACACACGCACGCACGCACGCACGCACGCACGCACGCACGCACGCACGCACGCACGCACGCACGCACGCACGCACGCACGCACGCACGCACGCACGCACGCACGCACGCACGCACGCACGCACATGTGAGTGGTGTATATTTAGGCCTATTTGCTACATGAAACATTTTAATTATTGGTGTTTTTTAATGATCCGAGTTGTCTGATAAAGTACATGTGCCTCCTTCTCCTCATAGACTGTCTTCTCATAAATTGTTTGGACAGACTTCTCACATGGACCGACTTCTTCGGGTCGAGTTCGCAATGAGCCGAAATTTCTGCACAACGTAAAGATTCTCGCTAAACATTTGATACTGACATTTTATTTCATCCTACAATTCGGATACAATTTGATAACAGATATCCGAACACATTAAAGGGACTTTTTTTTTAAAACGAAGTGGATTCGGTTACTATTTAGGTCTTTTGGAATCTAATGGTTTCGCGCGCCGAAGACGCGCAGGGACGGTATAGAGCAAGCCCCTTTCAACCCTCTTAGGTCTTTTCCGAACGAAATGGTTTTGCGCCACGAAGGCGCGCAGGGGCGATGTGGGGCAGGCCCCTTTCGACCCTCGCTAGCTGTTTGTTGTTGTTGTAGGATGTCAAGGCGCGGTAGGGGAGGAAAAGGAAGGAGGGGGGTGGCTTAACTCCGTCTGGGCTTCTTCCGGCTCTTTTTCTTTGGAGGTGGTTGAGATTGTGATGTGGAAGTCGATGATGTTGAGTTTAGTGACTGGATTGCGTCTAATTCCTTTTTGGAATTTGCCTTGGATTTTTCCCTGAACTCGTGGGTTTCGGAGGCGATTCGGTTTCCCATCTCAACTGCTCGCTTTCCCATCTCTATTACTCTCCTCATTTCTTCGGCGGTGACTGCAGACTTAGGTGGCTGTATTGCTGAGATTGACACACCCGGGCTGTCCGGTAGAGAAGGAAGTGGGGAGTGAGGGGTGGGAGGTGGTGAAAAAGCAACCCCCGGTTCCTACTCAGTCTCCACCAGACGTTCCTCATCCAACAGTACTGGCTCAGGTCTTTTGCTTTTCGGATCCAGATTTATACGTGAATCCGGGTCAGGAAAAAATGTCATTTATCAAACTTCTTTTGTTGAATTTCATAGTCTCAACTCACCATAAAAAAGTGTTTTTAAAAATGAATTTAAAAGTAGCAAAATATCGGTTTATTAAACAGTATTTAATTTATCACTTAAAAGATAAATACCATGTCTTGATAGCGACCAACATGGTTTTCATTAAAGGATTAGCACGAACAATTACGAGGCGACTATTTGCAATTAGGTCCTGTGACTATTTAATATTACGTAACTTGAATCAATTAACCTGGGTGTTTGCGGTCAAACTAAATACCGAAGGATACCAAGATATACCGAGGGATATCGAGGTGAAGGAAAATAGGGGTTTAAGAATTTTGAAATTGCCAGATTTGACTTGACAGACTTGAAGACATTGTTATGGACCAATATCGTTACATAAGGAATTCATATTTTCGGAAGTGAATTTTCATTCGCCAACGATGCAAAAAAAAAAACCTTGCCGTTAGACAAGAGACATGATCAGCACCATCGACTGACCGGCGGGATCGTCGAATTAATAAAAGGTTACTGACTTACGTTTCCGACAATTCTAAAAATCAAACTTCAACTGACGGATGTTTGAATATACCTAAAACGGCGGCAATTGCAACAAAAAAAAAACTGGTCAGGTAAAGAGGGTGAATACCTTGAAAACAAAAAAGTCAATAAAAAACCAAGGCCAAATTAAAGCCGTTGACACTGATCCGAAATAGTTTAAAAATATACTGAATATACACATATGCTAAATACAAGTTGCAGCTTTGGGTGTATAGGGCACAGCAGAACGATACTTATCACAATAAGCCACAAAACCCTAAAACCGGCATAAAGCCAACAATGGTAATTGGCAAAAGTTCTACCCCTCCAAAGCCGAGATAAAAGGGGATGGGTTTTTTATTTTTATCAAATATTACAGTGATCTGCCCTGTGATACCCAATTAGCACTTACGCGCTTTATCCAGACGCCGAGATAGCCTATTAATTACAAAGATACCTACTAAATACCGAGGGGCAGTTTTCGGCGACAGCTCGGTCTATATATCTTGCATTTACTGGAATAAATGAAGGGTTATATCACATATATTACTTTAAAGGACTATATTATATGTCAGCA
The DNA here is from genome assembly GCA_031216915.1 of Pictodentalium vernedei. NCBI lineage: Eukaryota > Metazoa > Mollusca > Scaphopoda > Dentaliida > Dentaliidae > Pictodentalium > Pictodentalium vernedei. Next base: position 179,239,891 of record CM062291.1, on the reverse strand, counting down.
CATATATTTAAACCTTTTAAACAACTCCAAAGTTTACTTATTTCCCTTCACCTCGGTATCCCTCGGCATTTAGTAGGACCCGAGTGTTTGTTAGGAATAATTGCCGTTGAAGTGAACTCACTGTTTATCTAATATACAACGGGTGGTGGCAGTAGAATTAGTATCAGTGGTGGAAGGACGATGGGACGGACGCATTTATTTAACGATATTTACGACATCACTAGTAGTGATTTTTTTTCTTTATTAAGGTTTTATCGACACTTTTAACAACACGAGACACATGGTGTCGAATAGTTTCACGAGTGAAGAAGTACCCAATGGAAACCACAAAGTAGCAGTCAGTAACTATCAGATTTTCTCAGCTTAGTAAGCAAGCAAGTAGAGGCAACGGCAGCACAGTAGTAGTACTTTAGTACCATCACCCCTACACAAACTAACATATCGCACGCACGCACGCACGCACGCACGCACGCACGCACGCACGCACGCACCTTTCCACAGAACAGACACACACAAATAAATAAATACACATATACATGCATATCCATTGTTCGCATGTCTTCCTTTGTTGGTTCTAAATCACTCGAAGGCTAAAAGTACTCATGACGGAGAAAAAATACTTTCTAAAAATGAAAATCTGGTCTATTTTATTCAATACTCACCAAAGTGATAAAAAACTTATTAACCAAGCAGTGTCGCAAACCACACATAATAAAAATCATCAGTTTTACTTTCTTCGGATCCGGATCAGACCTACAAATTAGTAGGACCCGGATCGGAAAAAAATGAGAATCCGGACACGTATTTGGACCCGGATCTGAAAAAAGTTTGTCCACACGCGAAAGTAAATACGTACACGATTGTGACTTTGGCGTAATAAATGCACGGTTGTGTCAGTACTATAAATTGTCATCAATATTAACTTGTTTCACATTGTAATTTGAACTCATTGTGATTAATTATTGTTCTTATTTTGCAGTAGGATGGAACAAGGGACACCACACCGTTTGCTAAAACCCTTAATCTTACTTAAAGTCCCTATCCGGTCAGTGATATTCTCAAAATCCACGATTCAAATTTTATTATTTTTCCTCTAAAAAATAACTTATGATCCTCTATTGGAACGAACTCAATGAGCTAGCTCCATTGATCCATTTGTGATTCATAGACTATCTTTTTATTCAAAGGGAGGAATTTTTTTTAGTTATTTAAGAACTTTTTTATAAGTGTCGTCACAAGTCGTGTAAGGTAGAGGATTAAAAAGTACCGGTTCACTTTGACTTTGTTGCAGCATTATAATGTTCGTATAGCGACTTAAAACCTTCAAGCCAACAATCAGATCCTGTAAGGAATTTGGTGTTGTTGTGACCTGGAACCAGGCTAGCCCATAAATAGTCCATCACCTATATATGTTTGGATTCACTCGTCTTGAATATTTCAGTTGGTCGGAAAAGCGAGCCTTTCCGACCAACTAAAATATTCCAGACGACTGCATATAAAAGTGCCATAAACATTCATTTTCTTTGAATCATTTCAACGCAACAAATGTTTCTCAATAGACACTTGATTTGACTGAAGCTTTAATGCTTTACCAATATACTATTAGACTTGCTTGATTTCTAAATAGTTATGAATGAAGATTCATCGATGGTGTCCAATATTGGGCTACACACGCAACACCCATTCCAGGCTTGCTCTCAGAGCACTGAATTTTGCACAATTTTCTCTGGGAGGCCTAGTCCTAACTGGGATCCTCTGGTCGTTACCCCTTCTCACGTCCCTAGTTAGGACCTATAGGCCACCCAGACACCCCACAACGACCATCCAAATATCATGCCACCCCCCCCCGGCCAAAAAACCCCAAACAAAACAAACTGGCGAGGGCAATCCTTATTATTGAATCCTGGTTACGCGCCTTGTCGTGAAGAGGACGAATTTATATCTTTTATCTTTAACTATGAGATTAATCGGTAATTAGTTTACCATCCCTAATCAGACATACCATAGCACAAGGGGCGTCGCCAAGATGAGGGATTGGGATGGGGTTGGTACCCACCGATAACTGATTCCAAATACATCACCAAGGCATGCCTTCAACAAACGCAATCTATATGGTGGTGTTGTTGAAATTATAGTTAGTCGGGAATACAGCTGAAAAGCTCGGAAAATTGGTTTGGGGATAAATATAGTAGAAGTATTGCATGGGGTTCGAAACTCTCATTTAATTAGCTGCAACCAGATTCCAAATTGGTCATTCTGTGACCCCAACAGCCAAAATCGGTTTGCACATACCTCCATTATATGAAACCGATTCTGTAACAAAAGTCCACAAAAGTTCCCCAGAATATCCAGCCCGAGGTCCACCAAACGAGGAACTCTAACAACATGATCTACTATTGTGGTTATTGACTGGAACATTCATTGATTTAAATGAGTAACGTTGTTATCACTACTCAGCCATATTGTTATGGCAATTTACCTGTCTTGTTATAACCATTTAATATAAATTACTGTGTGACTCTAATACGCTGCCGTTGGTCTGGGCACTGCACATGAAGTATTATACAAACGTGCGTCTTTTCCCACCATCAGTCAGGATTCTTAGGATAAATTTACAATTCGTCTACAGGTATAGGTCTATGACTCACCGAAAACTCCTGCGATATTCAGATGTGCCATCGTGAGAGTAACTGATGTGGATTCTAAACATGCTGCACATGCAACCTTCCCACCATGATGTTTTTTAGCCTCAGCAGGGTGTTGTGACCCTTTTCTGTCGGATCTCATGCAGGACCTCGGACGTGGGACCGGAAGAAGAGGGAAGAGGAACGGCATGATATGAGAGAAGGGAACAGTAGAATGGCACGGGGATCTGGCACGTGATATAAGTACTGCATTATACTATAGTATGCTATGGTTATATAATGATGCATATTTGTACATGTTTTTGGGTGGGGGTAGGGTATGCGAACGAAGATCGATGGGGAAGGTAGGAGTTTTCTTGAAACTTTTTCCCCGCGAAACGGTTGATATCTCCAATGATGTCGTGACGTCACTGTTCACACGAAACATCACAGAGACGCTACCCGCTATCGATGTCCATTGTACAATCCGACATTGCGTTGTTGGGGTCAGAGTGTGTCTGGTTTCTTGTACATGGGTGACATGGACGTATAGTACGGAAGGCATAATGTAACTTTGTTGGTGTGCTGTTAGCCATCATTACTACCAGTGCACCTAATGGTTTTGGGTATCCTATGGTTTCTATAGGTAGAACAAATGATCAGTCATATGTTATAGAAATATGTTCGATTTGAGGGGAGTATTTCTAATTACTGGAAATAACAACCACCCAAAATTACTGAAACGGACCGCGAAACCCCCAAGTATCCTCGCTTTTTATTCCTATTTTACCACCGTGTTGTACAGGCTTGGCTACCACTTTCCGAATCAACCACCCACCAATCAGACATGCGTGAAAAAGTATCGGGCAAATGCTTAGAGAAACGATTGCTCGTAGGACACTTTGAATTAATAACCACGTTTCTCGGCAACCACAAGCAGAGCTCTCTGTCGGCATCCCTTCTTTTTCAGGGGAGCCAAAAAGTTATAGTAACTAGTACTCTTGGGACTCAGATAAGCATACCCGTATGTTTATTAATTTTTGAACATTCTGCACACTGTACTCTGCTTATTTCAGCTCATACTTTTATTAAAAATAGACCCTAGACAAGCTACTGATAACAAAATGTTCATCTTTTCTAATATAATTTGGTCCTCTGTATCTCTAATCCATTTGAAATTTTTCAATAGATAAATAAACCCAGCTAAAACGATATGCAAGTGACTGGACTAGTCTTTGATTTCTACAGCATTTTATGAATTTCATTTTCTCTGAAAACTATCTAATTGCTATTCTGTACTCTTATTCCGCTCTGTGCTGTCATTGAGTTTGGAATAGTTTCCCACTCTGTACTCTTATTCCATCCTATATGCTTATATGGATCCCTTGAGTAAGAGCCACTGCATGGAAGAGCAAACATTGAGACGACTTTTTGGGTGAAATTATCGTTCAGGATGCCTGTTGCTTTTAAAAGTGAATTACTCGTCTGGGCAGTTCAACTGCCCTAGCCAAGCGAGGAGTGACAGTACTCTCATTTCCTGTTTGATGGCGTATTGTATGGGAACATAACACGTAAGTGTGATCATGTTGTGATACCATATTATGGGAGCAGGTTTGTTGTTATGCTAATCATTGTGAGCGACTACGTTGTGATATTATTACCATGATGTCCTATGATGCCAGAAAGCATGCATTCCTGGCAAAGATCTAGAAGTTATCCCATAATTCAATATAGACGTATATATATATGATGGGGTGTCATGGCAACCTGTGTGAGTGGCCATATTACTAATTACTTACTACCATAAATACTATTACGCTGATACTACATTCATTTAATGAATCCCCGAAGACAGCTGGAGCATAAGACCAAGAGTACTACCCGTAATAAACATATGTATATGAGCAACATGGGTTTGATGTTACGACATGGTCACTCTTTGAGATTATCATGCATCACACATGGTTCCCCTTATACACTGTTGGAGGACATGAACTGTGATCTCACTTTCTGCATGACGTTACTGTCCAGCGATGTCACTCTTCGGCATTCTCCCTTGGGGCGGAAAACCCTGATGTACTACTTTTGTTTACGACAATCTACATGCTTTGTCAACTGGCCTTGGGGGAAATGTGTTAGTCAAAGGGCAAAAGTCAGTAAATTCGATGTTTCCGATGATTTTTTTTCGAAACACCACCGTTGTTTGCGTGTATGTCATTTAGCGCGTATGCGCGCGCTATTTTATTACACTGTTTGACACAATTAAGAGAAAAATTCAATTCTCTTGATATTTTGAATTGACTCCAAAAATAAAAAAAAAACGGAATCCTATTGCTGTGGACACATTCGATATTAACTCTCATTGGTTTAATTAATTTTGGCCTGTTATTTTATATACAATTTGTTACAATATTACACAACCATAAAAGCGTGCAATAAATAGTTCTGCATTTATGGCGTACTTAAATATATTATAAACGATATCGTCATAACACTCCGAGTCTTTCGGTTTCAAAGACCGAAAACGATTTTACATAATGGGTTTTAAAAATAGGTTGGGACACATTTTTCTTATAAAGGCCGCCGTACTCTCAAATCATAGGATTCACCTTCTCGTTATAGATACGTCATTTTATAAATATATTCATTATGTAGGTCGAAGTTACTCGCTTCAAATTGTAAGCTGTGTAAGTTTCGTTTCTTACGGAATGCGGGCTGGGACATGCTATTTGCTGTTTGCTATTTGCTGTTTGCTAATTGTATTGGACCAATCGCACTGGTTTTTACTTCGGCTACATTGAACAGCCAATCAAATTATTCATTGTATATAAGACATGGTAATACAAAGAAAAAAAACGCTTTTTGCTCTTTGCTTTTTGCTATTTTCTTTTAGCTTTTTGCTATTTGCTTTTTGCGATTTGCTTTTTGCTCTTTGCTATTTGCTTTTTCCGATTTGCTTTTTGCTCTTTGCTATTTGCTTTTTGCGATTTGCTATTTGCTTTTTGCCGTTTTCCTTTTCGTATAATGTTCGTCGACCAATGAGAGCGCTTCTTTCTGTATGGGGACATTTTATTGAACAACCAATGCGTTTTGTAACTGTAGGGTAACAGAAAGTGTATTTTATCAACAGAAGTTAATTATTTTATCTATAAAATGAATTTTGACAACATTAATGAAGGTTTATTTCACAAAGGCTATAAGATACACAAAATCGTTGTGTCACTCGGAATTAAATACAATGTGTGGAGAAGGTGTGTTTTTGGCGGCCCCTTAGTTATATAATTAAAATTGTAATGTTGGGTAAGGGTCGTTCAATCCAATGTGCGAAAATAGGTAACAAGGCCGTAATTGTAACTCTCCCGACAATCTCGGGTTAGGATTAGGGCTTTGGAGAAGTTTATAGGTTAGGGTTACTTAGCGAACTTGTGCAGAGCTTGCATTCTAGAATGTGAACAGAGCCTAGGAAAAGGCTTTCATTGGCCTCTTTTCAATTAAGGGCTGCCTTTCAGATTTTACTGTCAAATGTTATATAATGTTGGCAGTAATAACTAGCCACTTCGAATGGTGCTTTACTGATTACTCCCTTTTGAGATGTATAGGAAGTGTGTTCACATCCGTGTTGGCTGCCTGTGGAGGCAGCCAACACTGATGTGAAAGCACTTCCTAGACAAATTTAGGCTACTGATTTTGGTACAAAGACATAATGAACCGGAGGTGGGGAGAGGGGGGGGGGGGGGGTTCATATGTTCTAATACCATATCAAATAATATGTGACCTTGGTTATTGAATGTACAGCAAAATTAATGCACACGCAGATCTGAAAATACACAGGGATGATTTTCCAGCCCTGTAAAGGCAAAGTTCTACGCTGCCGAATACGGGTTTGATCAGCCACAACCTCGCTAAAATGCAAGCCCTGATCGTGGAGCTGATTTGTAGTAGAGGTTTTCGGTTTGGTGATTTTCAATGACAGCGGCCTAAACTGTCCCGGGGTAAGCCCGCCCCAGGCCTATTACTGGGACAGGTTATATTGATCACTCCTCTGAGGACTAACCGAGCTCGACGTTGCTTAACTTCAGTGATCCGCCGAGGAACGGTTACTACCACGCCACCCCATTTAATACTGCAGTGACTGTACCAGTTAATGGAAATGGTTCAGTGAGCCAGTTTCATTGATATCCATGTTTGTATTTTTATTGAGACTTGGCCTTTCATTTCACAACACTGTAACTGCCAACAGCAGCTGTTGCGTCGCTAGCGCTAGCAATGGTGGCTTGACACAGTCTGATCCCGACAGCCTTCAACTTCAAGTTCTGCCCACAATCAGCGCAAAAGTTTTGTTCCGAAGTGTGGCTGGTGTTGCAGTTTGGACACGTCAGTGAAATTTGGCAGCCACACTCCGGGCAAAATATAAATGCATCTTCGACCTGTCTGCCACAATATTTGTATATCAACTGAGTGTGACGATTTACGATCGCGCGGCAAATGACGCCAAAACGTTGACGGGAACTGGCGTTGAACTGCGTATTAGCGATCACGAACGTAGGTGTAACAGCGCCGGCCATTGGTTAATACAAAAGCATTATGGTTGTAACTCGCACTCGCAAATAAATAGCAAAGAGCAAATCGCAAAAAGCAAATAGCAAAGAGCAGAAAGCAAATAGCAAATCGCAAAAAGCAAATAGCAAAAGGCAAATAGCAAATGGTAAATAGCAAAAAGCAAATGGCAAAAAGCAACTAGCAAATAGCATGTCCCAGCCCGCTTTCCGTAGTTCCCTGGTTTTATGTGTGTTTGTTACGGAAAGCGGGCTGGAACATGCTATTTGCTAGTCGCTTTTTGCCATTTGCTTTTTGCTATTTACCATGTGGAGGCAGCCAACACTGGTGTGAAAGCATTTCCTAGACAAATTTAGGCTACTGATTTTGGTGCACAGACAGAATGAACCAGGGGTGGGGGGGGAGGGCATATGTTCTAATACCATATCAAATAATATGTGACCTTGGTTATTGAACGTGAGGCAAAATTAATGTACATGCAGATCTGAAAATACACAGGGATGATTTTCCAGCCCTGTAAAGGCAACTGCACTACCGAATACGGGTTTGATCAGCCCCAGCCTCGCTAAAATGCAAGCCCTGATTGTGGAGCTGATTTATAGTAGAGGTTTTCGGTTTGGTGGTTTTCAATGGCAGCGGCCTAAACTGTCCCGGGGTAAGCCCGCCCCAGGCCTATTACTGGGGCAGGTTGTATTGGTCACTCCTCTGAGGACTAACCGGGCTCGACGTTGCTTAACTTCAGTGATCCGCCAAGGAACAGTTACTACCACGCCACCCCATGTAATACTGCAGTGACTGTACCGGTTAATTGAAATGGTTCAGTGAGCTAGTTCCAGTGATATCCATATTTGTAAAAGGATTATGGTTGTAACTCGCAAATAGCAAATAGCAAAGAGCAAAAAGCAAATAGCAAAAAGCAAAAAGCAAAAAAAAAAAAAAATAGCAAAGAGTGAATAGCAAAAAGCAAATAGCAAAAAGCAAATCGCAAAAAAGCAAATAGCAAAAAGCAAAGAGCAAATCTCAAAAAGCAACTAGCAACACTCTAAATCGGTTGGGTTAAAAATCAACCCAAATCGACTGGGTTGAGTGAATATGAACCCAATTTGGGTTCATATTCACTCAACCCAGTCGATTTGGGTTGATTTTTAACCCAACTGATTTTAGAGTGAAACAGCAAATAGTATGTCCCAGTCCGCTTTCCGTAGTATGGCGTTTAAAATGCAATGGATTTGTTTAATTGGTTCAGCGAATGTTTGCACATCTTACTTTTTGATGGTCAGTATTATTAAAGAGATTCATAAACAATTCACTGCTGGCTTAATTGACATAAGAATAGTTTTTAAATAGGTTTGTGTATGGGACATGTCCCTTTGATAAACTCAGCAGTACTCGTATCGATTTCAGACGAGATGCAGGAAAAATACGCCTTGGAGTAACTTGGCGCGTTCAAAAGTTGGCTTAAGATTCTGGTTTGCGTGTTCTGTGAGGTGTCTGCCCTCTGTTGTATTTTGGACAATTTTGTCAACATATGCACGATATTTCAGGTTCAATGAGAGGTTTCCGTCGATATATGCGTCGCATTAACCTTTCATCCACAACAGCGATGTGGAATTGGTTCCTATATTTTCAGAAATATTGAGCTGACAGCTGACATCTGTTGGTAAATCGTTTTGATAAGGAGTAATGTGGGCGGAGTGAATAGTATCTGCTACGGTAACCATTCACTTATTAACCCTTTAACATGAGGAGCCCGGACGTACGTATGCACTTTTAGAGTTTACTAGCTGAAGTTTCGCACCTACATTTGAATTTTAGCTGAAATTTCACACTGAGGTTTATATATTTTTTAATCTTGAGTAGGCCAAATATGGGAAGTTGCATTTTACGTGTAAACTCGTGTCAACCCTTCAAGTATAAACCTAGGGGTGCACTCCTACATATACAGAGATATCGAACTGAAATCTGGCACTTTCAAACTCAGCTGACTTGGCCCTTATAAAAATGTACCATGGTAAAGCATGGTACGTCCCAAAATACCTGGGATTACCATGGTATTACCAATTATTTTGGGATTTACCATACTATTGTACTTTTTATAAGTGTGTGTGTGTGGGGGCGGGGGTGGGGGGGTAATTTTTTTTGACATGGATAATTATGAGTAGATGAAATTTAACCTTTCAACTCGGGAACATGCGATATAGTGTGCACATGTTACTCATATTTGGACCAAAATCATCACTGTTCGATATTTTATGTGCAACTTCGATTTCACCCTTCAACAATAGCAATGTTGGAATGCACTCCTACATAATGCAAAGATATCGAACTGAAACTTTCACTTCTAACGGCAACTAACTTGGGTTAATTTTGGAACAGGAGTAAGCATGCTCAGGAAAATTCTTTTACCCGAGAATATTGGATATAATGTACACGTTGCGCCAGAATCATCACTGTATAACAATTATAAATGAGCCCACCCCCTCCATAACCACACACCCTTCATCCAGATTAAGACGCATTCAGAATTAGCATGTACCATTTGTTGAGCCATAATGCCAAATCATGGGTGGGGTGGGGTGGGGGGGGGGGGGATTCCAATATGTTGGAGGGGAGCAAAATCTAGATACCTTTGTTGTCTAAAACTCAAGATCGCCGCTGCCAGCCATTTTGTCCAAAATTAGGTGCAATCAGATTTTTGCGCAGAACTTCCATATGAAAGCTCTGATTTGAATATTTTTTCTATGAATGTCTAGTACATCATACATGGGACAGATCACATATAATATATTTTTTTTTCTCGTGCATAAATTATGCAAATTAAACTAAATTTGATTTATTCAGTATTACTTTCAGCAATGTAAGTGCAAATGCCAATAAGGCTCGGGCTAGAGACCATGAAAGTTGTGATTTGAATAAATTTTTGCGTGAATGTTTAGTAACATGGAACACATCACATATGGGTTTTTTCTCTTGCATAAATTATGCAAATTAGATGAGAACTTTGATTTATTCAGGGCAACTTGTACACAGTAAGTGCACATGTCAATAAGGCTCGGGCTAGAGGCCTTACTTATGAACCCATCTTTACGAAACTTCTGGGAGCCTTTGTTACCATTGTGGGACAAGAACAATTGTTTTGGGTTCAGGTACGAAATTTAAGATGGTCTCCGGCAACCATTTTTAACGAAATTAGGTGCAATCAGTTTTTTGTACAGAACGCCCTTATAAAAAAGTACCATGGTAAACCATGGTAAATTCCAAAATACCCCGGTAATACCATGGTATACCATGGTATATGAAAGTAGTGATTTGAATAAATTTTTGTATATGAATGTTTAATAACTTGGCATGCATCACCTATAATACGGGTGTTTTTCTTGTGAATAAATTATGCAAATTAGATTAACTTTGATTTATTCAGTGGCACTTACACAAAGTAAGTGCACATGTCAATAAAGATCGGGCTAGAGGTCATATCTATGAATCGATATGTAGCAGGGTTTTTGGTCTGCCTGCCATAAAATAGTGTTCCCGTTATCACCAATATGATATTTTGTGACTTCTTTATCTCTGACAAGGGTTGAAGACAATTTCCCATCTAATTTTTTAGAAAATTGACTTAAATGATTGGTCATAATCTTTAGTCTATTGCAGTCAACTTATAATTCATTTATTGTTGTTGACTTGGTCACAGCAAATAATAATTAATGTCATATTAATTATTGTTGACTTGGTCACAGCAATATTAAATTCCTGTCATATTGAAGTTGAGCTAGAGTGTCATCGACAATTTTATTACTGTTTATTATTATTACTTTATAGGGCACCCCCTGGCGAATATTTTCATTTTCGGGGGCTGCACAAAACTCATATGTTTCCGTTCACATCCGGGTTCCCGGGCAATAATGAAAAATTCGTTTCAATATGGCCCGGCGGTCCGCACATCCCCGGATGTAGGGGAGGTAACACTGCTTTGAGTTTGAATATTTGGAGAAGAGAGATGTAATGGCGGAATTTTGTGATCTTTGGCGTGAAAGAATTAAGATATACATTCGCATTTAAGGCACGAGTTAGTTGCTGACAATGATTGTGTGGGAATTTCACACATCTGCTACATTGAAAAATGATAATAATGAGCAATCATAAGTACTAGGCATTCAATTTATCAGCGTGGGAAGCGGCGGCCAGGTGAAAACCGCAAACGCACGACACGCCGAGGTAAGTAAAATTTTCAAGTTTTAAACAGATTATTCCCAGGTGAACCAGGGCCTTAAATACTGTGAAAATATTTGTAATACTTCCGGAAAAAATTCCGATTTATGATTTTATAAGGTTTGGTGTGGAAAAGTTGATAGTTTTGACATGAAAAATCGCGGAGTTCAAAATTTCCTAATCTCGTGAACAACAAATGACTTTCGGTACTTGTTTGCGTTGGGCGTCAACTGATTAATCACGTGACAATACTTAGCTAAAAATACCCTGTTGATAAACAGACGACACGCGTCAATTTTCAATAAATTTCAGCGTTCGTTTTTTCAAAATGTCACACTCGAGTGAGTAAGGGGAAGACGATTTGGAAAACATGGAGAAAAGTTCAGTGCCTCACAACACAGCACTGGCTACAAAGTATGGAGTAAAAAAGTTTCAAGACTGGTTGGAAAAAAGAAAAAAAAAAACTTGTGATAATAATACAAATAACATTATTTTTTACGGGCGTTATGGTTCATTAACGGCCTACGAAAATGATTAACAGCCCTTGGGCCTATTAGTGGCCCTCGACTTCGTCTCGGGCCACTAATAGACCCTTGGGCTGTTAATCATTTTCGTAGGGCCGTTAATGAACCATAACGCCCTAAAAAATAATGTTATTGTATAATTATGTAATTTTATTTTTATACATATATTCTTAATAAAAGATATTTTTGTCACAAACATCAATTTCTGATTTTGTTTAATAATGAACTATATAATTCCAATACATTAAAACTTTAGATCAAAACTAATTGAACACAAGTGCTGTTAATTTTGTTTTAAATCTTGCCAGTTTACCAAAGCCTAAAGGTAATGTGAGTAATTTTAATATATAGGCCTATTATTATTTTTCTCCCAAGACTGGCATATTAGGCAAGTAGGGTTATAGATTTGATTATATTTGTTCTCATACAATGGTAAAATATGATCAACACAGATGGGGTGCAAACGTTTAGTAAAATGGCAAAACTTTAATCTATGCTCATGGTCTCTCATGGTATAGCACAGATGCTGATAACATTAAAGACTAATAAAAAAATCACGTATAAGATAATGCAATTTAAATTAAAACAATTCATGAAATGTTATGGATTTCATTTTTTAATATAGCACAAACAATGTTTATTTTAATGTAAATTATTTTTAAACCTGTAAATCTAATGTGAAATCTTATTGAATGTTTTCACGAACTGTATTTTTGTCATGCTCCTTTGTCTGCGCGCTTGTGCTCTGCACAAAACTTTTCTTGTTAACTACTTAGAGACAGCCAACACGGAACAGCATATTCCGCGAATGATTGCAAGTCTGATTTTTCAAATCACCTTGACTTGACAACTGCTGGTGGAGCTACCGGATTTTCCGTTTGATATATTTTTAGTTTTAAAGTCAAGCATACTAAAATCATAATATTTCTTGTATTACCTAACACATCAACGTATTCCCTGGGTAAATTAATCAATGTGTCAGATGCTGATCTATTAGTTCAAGTGCGTTACGGAAAAATAAACTCGGAAATATGTGGTTAGACTATTAACTTTGCATTGCGATACAAACAGGAAGGGATATTCAAAATGGCTGCCGAGGAATGGAGATTATGTGTCGACTGGCTTGTTCGGTGTAAAATATTACCCCCTGAACACCGCGCTACACACACAGATGCCCAGGCATTCGATTTGGCACAGGCTTTACGAGATGGAGTGTTAATATGCCATCTGTTGAACTATTTGGCACAGGGGGCAGTCCACCCGAAGGATTTCAACCCCCGACCTCAAATGTCGCAGGTAATTGATCAAACATTGCGATTGTTTACAAATACGCGTAACCCACACAGCGTTCAGTGTAGCCCCCCCTCCGAATATTGTCGCAGTTTCCAGCACTATGTAGCAGACTGTCAAATATGATATTCTAGAGGTGCGATGGCAACCTCGATCAATTACAAAGTCACCCCCTAAGTAGGCTAACTTTAAGGGCCTATATAAGTAATGAAATTTTGTTTATTTTGAAATTCTCACCTCTCATATTCCTTAAATTCAGATTAAATATACACAAATTATACATCAAAATGAAGGTTGGGATGTATAGAACACGAACCACATATGTAATCAACTCGTAGAGTCGACTGTAGGCACCACTGGTTCCTGGAAGTCTGCTACCGTATTCGCACCAGAACTGATAATAAAATAATATTTCATCAGAACAACTTGTGGCCAAATGTGCTTCATATATCCAATAACAAAACTAGGCATTCAAAACACTTTCGAATACAGCCATAGGTCTGCATTTTGGAAAAGGACAACACTGTCTGCATTTTTTATTGAAGATGGTTTCCATGCTCGACAGACATGCGGAAATCACTCGTTACCACGAATTTCCATCAAAAAACAAAACCGTAATTCTAAGAAATTTCAACAGGTATCATGATACCTTGCATTGAATATGGCAACTGTGCAATCTCTATCTAATAACAGTTAACTGTATGAAGGCGATCTTTTTCATTATTTGATTTTAGACGGCGTGTTTTTACATGCTTTTTCTGTCCGATGACGTCGGCCGGAAATCGAAAGTATACTCATACGTAAACAAAAGCAAAGGCGTTGGAATTTTCCCCATTGCAGCTCTGTCGCCGTGTTTTGAAGAATTTTTATCCCCTAGCTTTGTTCTTGGATATGTAAAGCACATTTGGCCCCAAGTTGTTTTCGTGAAATATTATTAAATTATCAGTTCTGGTGCGAATACGGCAGCAGACTTCCAGGAATCAGTGGTGCCTACAGTCGACTCCATGAGTTGATTACACATGTGTTTCGTGTTCTATTCATCCCAACTTTCATTTTGATGTACATTTTGTGTATATTTAATTTGAATTGAAGGAATATCGGAGGTGAGAATTTTCAAATAAACAAAATTTCATTACTTATATAGGCCCTTAAATAACAAACTATGCCCAGTATAATAGAAAAGATACTTGTGTACACAGGCCTTGAACATTAGCAATGACATTGCCAATGGTCACCTGGAAATTTGTGATATGGGCATTTGCACCATACGTTACACTTGATTTTGGACATTTGATTTATCCAATTATATTGTATATTTCTTTTATATTTTTTGTTTGTTTTTCTATTTTTTATTTATGATCCAGTCATTATTTCTTCAAAACATTGGTGTACTGCAATCACAAAATGCCAAAAGCAGACAGTGTCAATGAATTTTGTTGAATTACACCCAAACTGTTCTCGGGTCAAACTGTCCCTCAACAAAAATTTGACCCAAACCGACTGCTAATTTAACCCGAACTGTCCTCCACAGTGGCCAAACCCTCTAGCAATTTGACTCTAACCGGCCTTCAGAAAAGGAGTGATTGTTATGGATAAAATCATAACAGAACAAATACAACAGAAAACAAATTGTTTCTTTATTTTTTATGCCCAACTTCAATTTATTTTAAAAAAAGCCGTACAGTAAATATGAAAAAAACATGTTGGAAAGCTTAACGAAACTAAAATACATTGTATATACTCTTGTGTTTCAAATAAACATACATGTATGTTTATTAATTACGGGGAAATCTTTTGACCCCGCATGCACCTTATTTGGGCCTGTATGTTTATTAAAATTACCCTCCAACAGGGAGGAGATCTTCAAATTAGTAAATCTTAATCTTCACTACATTGTGTGATAGTCTTTTGTTTTGCACAGTGTATTCATTGTTGTAATCATGATGCCTAAATGCCTATTAGTTTTCTTTAATAAAGCTAACTGCAATACTGGCAAATAAGTTGTCTTTTAGATAAAATTAACTAGCATTACTCCCCCACCTCCTCAATGGATTTCCACCTTGTTCTATTATTTGGGTCTGTACTTTTATTTAATTTTGCTAAAAGTTCCACCCCGACCCTTTATTCCCACCTGTACTTTTATTTGGTACACAGGGTTTGATGTGGGATTGAAAAATGACGTTCCAGATTTGTGGTTGTTACATGTTAAGTGAAGTTTTTTTTGTTTTTGGGTAAATTTTTTTTATCGGCTATTGAATTATACCAGAAGCAATTTTCTAGTGTACTGATTGGGTGTGGTGCCATATACAAGTATTATTTGGTTATCAGGTATTATTACCACTTGAGCAGGTGTTCCCTAATTTATTAACAGAGTTTAGCCGGCCATTGAAACACAGTAATTCATGGCATATTTCAACCGGAAGCGGACGGCGGGCCGTTAATGAAAATTAAATTCATTAATGGCCCACCACCCACTTCCGGTCATGGTAATAATAGTAATAACATGATTTTGTCGGGCGTTCCGGTTTATTAGCAGCCCTCAAGGACTGAATAACAGCCCTCTGGCTTATTAACGGCTCACGACTTCGTCTCAGGCCCGTAATAAACTCTCCAGCTGTTATTCATTCCCCCGGACCGTTAATATAACAATAACATGATTTTGGAGGGCATTATGGTTCATTAGCGGCCCTGCAGCAATGATGAACAGCCCGAGGGTTTATTAAAGGTCCGAGACGAAGTCAAGGGCCGTTAATAAGCCCAAGGGCTGTTCATCATTGCTGCATGGCCGCTAATGAATCATGATGCCTGGCAACAATCATGTTATTACTATTATTACCACTCCCTGTTACAGCTAACTTGAATCTAAAAATAGCCGGGCCGCAGGCCGCTAATGGCTATTTATACCATTATGGCCCGCGGCCCGACTCCGTCGAATGACGTCACTGAAATTATGGAGTTTTAACAGGCCTCCAAACTTATGTTAATCGACTAGTGACTTATAGATTGAGTGGTAATAATAAACTGTAACACCCTCCAGACTCATGTTATTGTTATATTAAAATTTGCTCTGCAATTTGTAATGCCTGATAACAAATAATATTCATGAATAAGCACTCAGTTTGCTCTTTGTTAACTATGATAAGGGCCTAGTTCTAATGGGCACAAATATTATTTTAATACCAAAATAAAATTTATGAACAAGCACACTCAAATTTTCAATACAGCCCATCTGATTCTCTAATTGCTTGTATTAAGTTATAGTGTGTAGAACATGGGTGACAGTCTTTATGTCTAGTTTTATAATAGCTTCTTGTTTCAGTTTGTGAAATTCATACAGTAATGAAAGTGCCCTAGAACCAGCATAATCCAGTAACTCGAACAGATTGTCAACAGTGTTCAGCAAACTGCAACTTTTGAATATGAAGTTTTAGAATGTTTTTTTAATGAATGTGTTGGCCAGTCCGCATTTTCCTAGTGTAAATCAAATTCATAGTTTGACTGTTCAGATGGGTAAATTGGTAGAACATCCTAAATGTACATAAGTACTAGTACATATATGCATTGATGGGTCAAGATTTATGGGTGTGTAAGGGCAGGACAGATTCTTGGTTGATGGGTGTGGGATGGGAGGGGGGGGGGCCAAAGGAACATGTACAGTTGTGAGCACCCCCAATTTAGCCCCAAATAATCAGTTTCACAATATCTTCTCATGGGAAACGATTTTAGAAAAAAGAGATCTTTTGTGTGAAAAGGAAAGGAAGTTTTGATTCAAGTAAATTTTCCAGAGTTATAACCCTTGTCGACTTTGAAGTTACCAAAATTACAGGGTTTTGGAAGATATCTTCAGTTGCGATTTATCCCTGCCAAGAAGTCGGGAGGGGGATATTGAAACGGTGTTCGTCCATTCGTGTTTATCCGCTTAACTTCTCCTACATTTTTCAGTGGGTTTTTACGAAACTTGGTCTGAAGTAATAGTATGAAGTGCAAATGTGTATGTGGTCAGGAATTTTCGATGCGACGAATATTGCATGGTTACCGCTTAACTGCTACATTTTTTATTAGCCCCACTGTTTAAAATCAGGGCTATAGTCATAACTTTCGTCTGTCAATCCATCCGTCTGTTAACATTTAGAGTTTTGGTTAAAGTTTTTTACTAAAGGTTAAAGTTTTTTTCTTTTTAATTGATATTAATTACTATTGATTTTATCATTCTCATTTTGTTTCATGTTATTTTGGGAAATATTTAACACTTCTTTACAGTCAATTTAACTCATAACTTCCAGGTTAAAGTTTTTGTTTACAAAGTTGCACCTTTAATTCTTCAAACAGTTTAGTGGGATGTCACTGATTCTCATTTGGGACAAGGTCCACTGTCTACTGAAGCTTTCTACAGTGATTTTAATTAATATTGGCATGATTTAACCCCTTTTAAATATGCTTTCAGACCTGGTTTCTTTGTATTTGAAATTAGACTTTTACCACAGACTTTGTTAATTTAATTATTGCATGTCAATACAATTTAATGATTGCATTTACATCAATGATTTCTGTTATCGCTGTTAGGAAATATTGAACCCTTTTTTTTCAGTCAATTTTACTTAATATTCCCAGATTAAAGTTTCAGATTAAAGTTTTGCTGTACAAGATTGTACCTTTCATTCATCAGACACTGGTTTACAACGTAATTTTTTTCTCATTTTGGGCAAGGTCTACGGAACATGTAATCCTGTCTACAGTGGTTTCAAATAATATTGGCATGAATTTAACCCTTTTCCAAATGGTTTTTGAACCTAGTTTCTTTAAATTTGAAATTAGGCTTCTACCACATACTTTGTTACTTTTTATCCCCCCCCCCCCCCCCCCCCAAGGGAAGGGTATAGCATAGAGCTCTGTCTGTCTGTCCGTCCGTACATCCAAACTTTGTTTATGGCATAACTTGAACATAGGTTAACAGATTGCAATTCTATTTGGTATAAGTCTCTATAGCAACAATGTTTATGTCAAGTTCGATGACCACAGATATTTCTTGAAAATTATAGGAGTTGTTGCCCTTTGTTATAAAAATATTCTGTCAATTTTGTTTACAGCATAACTTGAACAATAGTTAACAAATTTAAATTCTTTTCGGAGTTACAGTGACTACATTCGTAAAACAAATTGACTCCAATAACTGCTTCCCCCCCCCCCCCCCCCCCCCCCCCCCACCCCCCACCCCCCCCTGAGTCAATTTAGCAATTTTCGTTTTTTGGTCCAGAATGCATTTTGAAGAATTTAGAGTGCGTACATGTCTAAAAAAACATTTCCCCCCCCCCAACACACACACACACACACCCTGACACCCCCATGCCAAATTGGGCCTTTTTTTTTTCTTTGCTCAGAAATACATTTTGCAGGATTTAGAGTGATTACATGCAGAAACAGAAAAAATAACTCCTGTGCCCCAACTTTTTCCATTAATAGGTCACAAGGTATGTTTTGGTGTAGAAAAATGAAAAAATAAAATTTGAATAGCAATTTTTGTATATCACGAGTGCAGATATGGCAGATTCTTTAGGTAAACAGTTAACAAAAAATAGCACAGACTATTTTGTGTCTAAGCATTGTCATTTCTGGGACAGTTGGGCTCTATGCATGACATCACTCTAGTTATTGAATTTTTATGAAACTTGGTATGTTTATTCCTATCATAACGTAAAAGTTGGTGGGGATATGGATGTCGTTACGGTTAGACTCTCTTGTTAATTCTATAATTCATGGAATATTGTTAACATTTCCACGAACATGTATTATTTTATTTGACCCTTTTTCTGTGAACAGATTTTAAAAGCTCATAAGCCAAAGCTGAGGCATGCTGTTGACTACTTGCATAAAAATTATGGGTGTGATTACACACACAAGATTGACTGAACCTTAAAATCCAAACACTGGTAACCAACGTATTATTTATGGGGTATATTGTCCGAGCAGGCTAGAGAGAGGGGTGTGATTTGGGGTATCGGGATTGAGGGTGGCTACAATACTGAAACTTCTCAAAAAGCTGTACTTAACACAAAACTCAGAGAAAATGCAAGTGATGAAAACGTGATGGCCTGTTGTCTATAACTCAAGGGAGGCTGCTCAGATAATAGGATTACATTGTAATTTTCATTACACAATTCAAGGTTTAATGGTGTTAATTATTAACTCAATGATGTAATTTTTTATTGACACTGTGAAATCAAATCACAAGTTCAAATGATTCTCCACTTTATCTGAATGTATTAGTCAAAAGGTATCTGATGGAAGAGCCAGTAATATAGTTTAGTTTTTACCCACACCAAACTATCTTCAGAACACCTTTGGAATACAGAAAAATTTTGTATGACATTGAAACCATCAACATGCACAGTATTGATTCTCTCAGAGTACTCAGTGCCCTGTTTGGGGTTCAGGATGAAAACGAATCCCCGGGAGGAAGTAACACTAATAACATAAAGATAAATAGATCTCCTTGGGGACCCCAGGAAGTGAAGGTGTGCTTGTTTCAAAACATTGTGTCCTTATCATCGCAAAGTGCCTTCTGCTTATCAACTACGTATCCACTATTGATTTCTATTATGGATGGTTTGTTTTTGTTGTCAGAAAAATTCTACAAGGAAAGTGTCGGAAACGGGAAAATCGGTACTGTCAATTTAGCCTCGTGGTAACAACACAGAAATGGACTGACTGTTATCATGAAAATTTGAAGCTTGTGGAGGTCTAAAATGTACATGTATGACTCATATTTACGGTGTGCATGTATATGTATTTGAAGTCAGCGCCATGAATATCCTCAGATATTTTAAATGGATATAACTTTTATGTCAAGTGCTCACAAAAAGATTAGAGCTGAAACAGTTAACCGATTAATCGATTAATCAATGATCAACATCTCGATCGATCCAAAAATTAATTGATTGATTAACCATTACTTTTGAACTACTGTATTATTAGGTTAACAAAGGAACAAACCTGTTCCAAAACAGGCAAACATTGTCACACTGACTCACATCAATTATATGAGACAGAGTAAAGCATGCAAGTTACTTGCTGACATACTTGTTTACTTGCATGATCATCATAGTGTATCAGTAGCTGGAAATGGTCATTCTTAACCCTTGACCCATTGCAGGTAGCAGCCGATACTTCCAAAATATATTCATGAATTACCAAAAATTTTCAATTTTTCTCTCAAAAACATAGCTTATGACCCCTCATTGGAATGAGCTCAAAGAGCTCGTTCTTCCAATGAGGGGTCATAAGCTATGTTTTTGAGACAAAAATTGAAAACATAAATTTGAGTGGAGATTTTTGTATATAGGCCTAGTCGGTTTTGTTTGTTACGTTGGGTAAAGGCTTCATGCTGTAAATCATCAATGGCAGTTATTCCGATATCCATTTGGACATGTGATTAATCGGTTAACCAAGGTTAATCCACTTGATTCATTGATCAAGAAAACTCCTTAACCGTTTCTGCTCTAAAAAGGATGACAGGGATGGGAATGAAAATTAGGATCAGTTAAAACACTTGAACAATTACATTTTTTTTTCTTGGCCTGAAGTAACATGCCTGACATTCTTAAACATGCAGGTGGGCTAAAAAACGCTCCCCTCGCATGACCTAGGGGAGTGATTAGATCTCCTCAAGCTTACAAAAGCTAAAAGTGGCAAAATGAAGTTTTACTATTAAGGAATTCTGCCAAATGGGCTTTGTACATTTTATTCGGTGCTGCTAACAAGGTAGTCTCTGCGAGATGGCTACACTGCCCTCCCACACCTCTGGGCCTCGGCTAGAGATGAGCCGATTAGTAAAATGCCACGTCTGATGAATGCCGATTTTTTTAGACAACAATCGGCCGATACCGAATGCCGATGACAGAGGGCTTCTTTATTATTCAAGCATACTGCAGAAGCTGGCTGATTTACAGTAATGCGTGCCATTAATGCCCATCAACCGGGAATATAACACACTTTTAATACTCACTTAAGTAAGTTAAATAACAGACATCAAAGGGTTAATTTTATATCAATGAAGCACCATCAGTGCAGTATATTTTCGATTTAAAATAAACAGCTAACAACTGAGTCGAGAAGTTATCAAAAGCCGTCGTTGGAACCACACGTTTTAAAGTGGGAGTTTCTTTTCGGTATACCCATATATGGGATTGTGTCTCATGAGTCATGGCGTTTCACTGCATTATTATACCCCCACTTTCGAAGAAAATGGGGGTATACTGGTTTACATGCGTCTTTCTGTCCATCCGTCTGTCCATGTGTGAGTCCGTCCGAGAATATTCATAACTTAAGTAAATTATTACTTTTTATAACATTTGTTGGTCATAGGTATGCCCACACTAGTTATTTTTTTTTTTTTATTACTTGTTCACTTAGAAATTGTGTCCGTCCCAGCCAAATTTTGTCTGTTCTCTATTTTGATCATGTGCTCCACACATTTCAACATGAGAAAAATTCAGTGGTTTGTATTGATAAATCCCACCCACGAATGGCCTGATATTAAACTTATTGCACCCAAACCTCTCACAGTTAACACAGATTACTAATATGGAGGAATTATCTGTCCAATATGGGAATAAAGTATGCCATTATATATTTAATGAGACGATGAGCGTGTTTGAAAGAAATAATGCGACATTTTGCAGAATGCAGTACAGTTTGGGCAGTGAAGAGCGTCCGTATTCACATGATGGATAAAAAACAATTCGGTTCACAGTTACACAATCAAAATCATTAATATAATATTCTGCCTGTTCTTTCACGAACCATCACTTACCTGATGGAGCGCGGTGGCTCAGTAGGTAGAGGTGCAGGCTGCAAGCCGAGAGGTCCTCGGTTCGAATCCCACCTGCAGCAACCGCGTTGTGTCCTTGGGCAAGACACTTCATCTCCATTGCCCGCATGGGGGCACGATGACACCGTGTACTAAGGCGTACTGCACGTCGATGGTACGCATGTCTTCAACCAATCTAACCCTGCCTGTGCTGCAGTGCGGAGTTACGATGTTGGGGAGCTGGCAGCTGCTCGTCGTTGCTCGGTGGTTCTCTCCGGGTACTCCGGCTTCCTCCACCCGTAAAACTGTCACGGTCATTATTAGCCAATGTGCATAAATATATGACCTTAAACATCAATAAATAAATAAATAACTTACCTGATATCAGTAACAGACGAGTGACGTACCGATCTCTTGCCACTGGGTGTCCCATGAAGGGGAAGAAAGTTCATTACAGATCATCCATAACACTTTCACTGAGTTTCAGCCAATCGGCGAGGACCGATGTTGAACCATCGAGTGTCGATGGGTGCTTATCGGCCGAGTGCCGTTGTTACAACGATTAATTGTCTCATCTCTAGCCTCGGCAAGGCTTGGGAGAGGCATTGTAGCTATCTTACAGAGACCACTAACATAGCAGAGCTCTGAAAATATGTGTATTTTGAGAATAGGCTGTTTTGGTAATCATAATTTTCTAAGACCAGGAGGGCTCGTTTTTGCCCTCCTTAATTTTTGTAACCCTTTACCCAATGCAGATGATATCAAAATTTATTATTTTAATATTTGTTTTTTCTCAGTGAAACCATATCATGTGACCCCTTGTAGGAACGAGCTCGATGAACTCGTTCCAACAGGGGGGGGGGGGGGGGTGGGAGGGGGTTCACAGGATATGGTTTTGTTGAAATTTTTTGAAGCAAAAATTTTTTTTAACTACATGTACTTAATCAGTAAATTACGCTGGTATATGCGGACGATTTGTTAGGCAAAGGGTTAAGGCGAGTAGTAGGCAAACAAATAAAGTGCTCTCTTGAAAATGCCAGGCCTGAAGTAAATTACACAGTTGTATAAAATGAGATGAAGCTTAAAATTCATGAGAAAATCAGAATTGGATATTGCAAATTATTTTCGCTTGGATAACAATGAGAATCAACTTTGTTTCTCGCAGTATGTTCATTAGAGATGGGCAGGATTGAAATTTTGAGTTCGGTGTCAATATTTTTTCAATGGAAAGTTGCAGTTTCGGTCCTACAGTATTCCTCAAACCATTTCATTTGTATGTGCATTGAGAAGGGGGGAGGGAGAGTAAATAAAATGTGGCCAGTGCATTTGGACTGGGAGGGATCACAAGTTTTCCATTAATTCGTGATGTGGACTAAATATACTATTGTGGTTGCAAACATCCTCAATTTTGAAGTGCAATATGTCGTTTGTGTGTGTCTTGACCTACATGTAGTTGCAGGTTGATTCGTACTGACAAACATTACTAATATTTTATTAGAATGGTTCTTCAACTTGCACAAACACAAAAAAGCTTGCTTTATATGGGTGAAAACTTTGATGCTGAAGCTGATGCATATTGTAGTGGTCGAGGTATAAAGGCCATTTACCAACCAGCCTGGTTGGTCCGGATCTCTTAGTCTCGTGGTAAATCGGTCGCTTTGTGTGCTAGAGGTCGACGGTTCGAACCCCGGCTCCCGCACTTATCTCTCCTTCTGTTACATTTGGGGGCTCGTCCGATCCTCAGCAGTAGGTGGCACTGCGGGTGTTTCGACCGCTCTGAGGGAGGAACCTGGGTGAGATTCACATATGGTGAATCTCAAAAGAAGGGGAGAGTAGTGTAGCGGTCGAGGTATAAAGGCCATTTACCAACAAGCCTGGTTGGTCCGGATCTCTTAGTCTTGTGGTAAATCGGTCGCTTTGTGTGCTAGAGGTCGACGGTTCGAACCCCGGCTCCCGCACTTATCTCTCCTCCTGTTACAATATTTTACTTATTAAACATACAAAGAAACAAGAACTTGAAAGGAAGCTTGGACAGTGATTGTTCCTAGCCAACAGAAATGCTGCATTGCTTATTATAGAAAATTTTCAGAGAATTCCCTCTTTTGTCGATTGAAGCATTTGATTAGATGTATATATGATCTACGTCATGTCAAAATAATACAGAGAGTCAAATCCAACGTTGTTTTTTTTTTTCGTTAAGGTTAACATGTTGAAAATTGAACATTTTTTCACTTTTATATGAACTGCTTGCTGGCTGAGAATTATTTTGTCCTAAGTCCTAAAATCAATAATGGCCGAAAAATGGTGAGTGAAAATTTGCACAACTGGAGGATTGCTGTATTCGCAACATTGAACCATCTACTCTAAGCATGATTTCAATGTATATTGCTATAGTATGGTACACTGGAGCCCACTTAATTGGATATCTCTTAATTGTATATCCCTGTTAATTGAATATAATTTTCAAAACACAAAACCATTTACCATACCTTCAGTACAAATTTGATCTGTTAATTGCATATGGGTTGTAGAGTAAACTCCTGTTAATTGTATATAAATTTTTGTAATATGTCGAAAAAATTACTGTGACACGCACCAAATTCCCCTTATTTATCAACATTTTTGGTCTCACTACATCCAATACAGGCATTTATTCTGTTATATCTTGTTTGACAGAGCTCTATGAGCTCTGTCAAACAAGATATAATAGAATAAATGCTCAGTTTACCCCCAGAACACAGGAAACTGACCAAATCCCTGTTAATTGTATACTCCTGTTAATTGAATAATTTTCACTGGCAAAATGGATATTCAATTACATGTAAGAGGATTCTACTGTAATAGGAGACAAAAATCACAAAAAATCTCACCAAAAGACTGAAGAATATGAATTAAGCTGAGGAGATACAACATGGTCTTTAAATAATTGCTCTTCGACCTGAAATTTATTGGACGAGAATCATTATAGAACTAGAATAACAGCTGACATTATAAGTTATTGTGATGAATTGATAACGTGGTCTGATGTTTGTGGCTGGAGCTTATGTTCAACCAAGATGCAAAGCATCGAGGTTGAACATACACACCAAGCCACAAACCTCAAACCATGTTGCCATCAATTCATCACATAAACCCTACCCATAGCCCAAAACCATATGTACAGAATTTGAAAGTGATACTTTGGGTGATAACTCCACTCTTTGGGTGATTTGGTAACAATCCACTCTCTATGTACTGTACATAATAAGAAACTCAGAAAATTGCTACAAGGACTGTCAGGGTTTAATCCTGGTAAATGTACAAATACATGTATGAGGTTTGTTTTCTCATATGGAATATGTACGGGTTAGAGCAGGGCATTTTTTCTGGTTTTGTTCTGTTTTGTGGCAAACTGAACCATAAGACACTGTAGAGTTGAGCGGTGTTGAAATTTCAAGTTCGGTATCAGTATGGTATTTGGTTTCAACAATTTACATGTTCGCATACCAATACCCATATCGAATGGTATTTTTGGTACACTTCTCAGATGTAGTTTACCGTTTTACAGCAGTCAAAGCCACTGGATTGTCATTATATTTGTCAAAATGTTGGAAGCAATGCGGACAATCGGCATTGATCATTTGATGTGACAAAAAAGCAGAGAGAAAAGATCCCTTGGGTATTTTCTCTCAGCTTCTTTGTTACATTAAATGACCATTGGTGACTGCCTTTAGAAATAATCCATGGTCTTTTCTTATGAAGTTTGCGTAATCTTCTGTTGTTTGTTATTTTATTTTTTAACTAAAGTCGTAAATATTTTTCAACACCGAAATTTTGGTATTTTGAGATTCTCTAGGTACGGTAAATCGGTATTGGCTCTACACCGATACTGAACAGTATTTACGGTATACCGCCCAAAACAACTGGTTTTAATGGTTTTAGTGTTTGTGAATAAACTGATCAAAGTATCTTACTGGAAGGGAATTGGACTAGTTGCTACTCTCGTTTCTTTGTCTATCTGGCAAAGGGGTGAATATGTTGGGTTGTCATTGACATTGTCACACTTTCTCCCTTGTTGACTCGCCCACTGGACGAGTTAATAAGGAAGAAAATATGACAATGACAACACACCGTAGATCAGATGAGCTTTATTCATTTGTTACCCTAATTTATGTTTTTTTCTGACTCCGTTTTAGTAACTGATCCTCCAGAACCCCTAAGAATGGTCAAAGGGAAATTACTCATAGGTTAAATCCAATGGATATACTCAGAGACAGGGCATTTTGTTGTGAGTGGTGTCATACAAACTTTTTGTGATTTTTTGCCAGTTGAGAAACCTGATGTGTTATTTAGTATTTACTATTTTTTCTTAATACAGAGAAAAACTAAACCGAAGCCAACATTTTTTCCTAAAACCGAACCAACACCGAAACTGAATTTGAAAATCAAAAATATGCTGGTTACACACACAAGAGTATAATACATTTAAAACTAGAAGTCCTGTCATGAAATGCACACTAATAGTACGCCGATCTGTGCGTTAATCTACGTGTTATGACCATAGTAAGGCTATCAAATTCTATACATATGGCCTGTGCACAAGCAGTGTTTCAGCCAATGGACCTCCGGATAACCCAGCGGTCCATTGGCAGAAACATTGCCTGTGTTTGCTATGAGTGTCCAGGAAAACCTGATTTGCTTTGGATGCCATTCGATATGGCAATTGTGCGCATTTCTACGTGCAATTAAGCCTAGATAAGTGCACAGTTCGTGACAGGACTTCTAGTTTTAACTGTAGTTCTCTCAAATTCAAATTATTTAAGAACTGAAAACTGATTCTTGCAGTAACAGTTCGTACGAATCAAAACTGAATCTCAAATTTCTGGTGAATTGGGACAAATTGTAAAGGCCTACAAAGAGAGGGTCTTATGCTATATGAAACAGCTTTTTTATGTGTCGGTTTAGTGCACATGTACTGCCAATGGTTAAGCCTTTACCTAATGAATTGACCACATCTGCCTGAGTGATATACAAATTGAGCTATTGAAAAAACTTACTTTTCCAAAAAGTTGAACAAAACTATGTCATCTGACCTTTCAGTGGAATGAGCTCGTTGGGCTTGATTCAGTGAGGAATCACATGATATGGTTTTGTTAGAATTTCTCAAAATTTGACAATGTTATGTTTAAAATAATAAATTTTGATATGGTGACCATTGGTAAAGAGTTAAAAACACTTAACAGTAATGGAAATATCTTTTTCCTGTTGCTACATGTACATGAAAATGTAGTAATGTACTACTGTATACCTTCTCTTCAAATATGATTGATGAGTTAAAATTTATTGAGTGGAGATCATACATCCTCAGGCTAAGAATACATCTTGTATCTATTTAAATTGCCACTCATCGATATTAATTTAATTAGCTTTCAATTATTGACTTTCTGATGAAAAAGTAGAAATGAAGCGTGAAGACTTACAATTTTTTTGAAGGTAATTGTCACAAGGTCTGGGTGAACTTTATTATGAACAGTGTGACCACTTAATTGCATATTGCTTTATAGAGTAATAGTTTATGCACATGACTTTCAAAAACCCTATTCAAAACCGTAATTGTATGTATTGTACAAATTTAATTTCTGGACTGTCATTTTGAGGCAAGTGATCTTTATTATGAACTGTCTTGCAACTCATTTGCATTTTGCTTAAAAGAATAATTGTTTATACATCTGACTTTCAAACACTCTGTTATTTACCTTACCTGTATGTCTTGTACAAATTTAATTGCTGGCCTGTCATTTTGAGGCAGGTGATTTTGCTCGTCCTCTGTAGCCCACCTGATTTGAAGATAAGGAAAATGGCAAATGTCAACTTTATGTAGAAAATATTGATAAACTAAGGGATTCTAAAATCTTTGTTTCCACAGAAAATCTAGTGAGAACACACTAAGTCTATTTTAAAACCATAAGGTTCTATGGGTGATTTTCCAGACATCCCACTACACCACACCTTTTGAGTCTAGTACATGTACATATAACTTAGCCAAGACTTGAGTTGACTAGAAACCACTGCTAAGATGATTTACTATTGCCCACAGAACCTCATCTTGATTGTATGTTAAAGTACCTGTTCTCAGACTGCAGTTCTTGCCAAAGTGATGATGTCATACAAAGACCTTTGACGGTTAAAAACTCCTAATGAGTGGTATAAAAACAAAGAAATGCCCATGGTACAGGGTTTCTCTTCACAGTGAAATGACTGTTATACAGTACATGGAGAGTGGATTGTTACTAAATCACCTGTACAGTGGAGTTATCATCCAAAGTATTACTTTCAAATTCTGTACATATGGACAAAAAACACAAGCAATGTTTCAGCCAATGGACCTCTGGGTTCAAGCCAGAGGTCCATTTGCTGGAACTTTACTTGTGCTTGTTTTGCTTTTCAACAAATTTGCAATTATTGCTTGGGTGGAATCTCTACTCTGAGAGTGATTTAGCGATAATACACTCTCCATGTACTGTACTGTGTTAAGTGATCCCAGAAATTGGTAAATTCAACAACATGATTAAGTTTGCGTGTCTTCAGGGGCTGAATGTGGGACCCTTTTCATTTTGGCATGATTTTTCCCAATTCAAACCAAAAATTTCCCATTCTTAGTCCTCATTCAAATTACAATTTAATTGTTCTTTAACTCTTGAAGGAAGTGATGAACCAATATGGTAAACAAACCATTGGCCAGTATAGATGTTAAAAATCTAATAATCGGCCGATGCCAATGTTTTAAGTTCCATGAAAATTTGTGAATAACTTGATCGAACCCTGCAAAGTTGCAATTAGAATCTCAATGTGGGGTTGTTTTTTGGTTCCTGGTCAACTTGCCACCAAATCAACTCCCCCAGACATTTTATTTGGGTCAACTCGCCCCTCGATCAGTGGCAAGTTTACCCGCCTTCAGGGGAGAGTTGACCTGTGAAATTTTTTTTTTTTTGATCTCACATTTTTCAATTAAATATCATCATACTAACTGAAGTACTCACCTTCGATGTTTTTGAAATCCTTTTATTAAGCCCAATATTCAATATGTACGTTTACAATAAACCTTTCCATTTTGAAAATTACGCGATTCTTCCCCTCCATGGAATGCGCACGTTGTATTTTTTAAAAAAAAGCTGCCTTGTATAATTTACTTCACTTGTCTCCCTCCAGATTTTTTTCGTCATACAGTACTTATAAATAGATAAAAAATTAAACCAGTACTGACAGTCTGACACTATTTGCTTTAATAAGAATTTTCCTCATCAAATGATCACCCTTCCAGGCCAATCGCCATTGTTTACACGAACAATACGGCAGTGTGCATCACGTTCCATGGTGGGACAGAATCGTATAATTTTCAAAATGGAGTAATATAGGAAAGCTCAATATTAAACAATGATGTTACAACTTAAGAAACTGGGTCAGGATTTCCGTGTAATAAGAACCATACATGACCGTGTGACAAATTGAAATTCTGGCTAAGCTTTAAATTATTCATAGAATATTAAAACGCACAGAATTCTGGAATCAGTAGTATTGACACATTCCCCAGAAGTTTCACGTGTAAACTCTGTTGAAGGTCTAATTATGACTTTCATCACTTTTAACTGCAACAAAACAGGTGCCCCAGCAGACACTTTTTAAATATGTTTGCAAGTTACATCCCATGAACCTTGTCAGTTGTTTCTGGGCAAGTCTTTGCTTTCTACATAGGCAGCCAAGACTTGCTTTGACACAACTGCAAAGCCACAGAATGTAGACCATCGCATATCTTATCATTTAATAATGTAAGAACAATTTATTTTGTTTGTGTCGAAATGTTGCAATTTGTCGGAATTGAAAAAAAATATTCTTTCTGATTAAAAACGTAAATATTTTATGAGTTGGTAAACGTCATTTCATCGAGTTGAGATATCGTGGACCTGGTATATTCATGTAATGGTCGCTTGCCCAGTAGTGTAAGAATTGAATTCTCACTCTATATGGATTTACTCAGAAGCTGTGCTTCATTTCTGAGGCCTTTGTCACATTTGTGCAGCTATGCAGCTATGACACACTTTATTTGCAACTGAGGTACAATATATGTAATAATTTCTATGGTCCATCTCAGGCCTACCTGGGCAGAGGCTTAATTTAGCAACATTTTGTTCTTAAATAATTATTTTGTTATGATTTATTGGAGAGAATGTTTAGCACTCACCAATGAATTGTAACAAAACATTTTCATGTAAACATTCAGGTTTTCTTTTGGGTGTCTACAGGGATCAAATTCGGGACCTTTTCCCAAAGGTATTTGGGCATGATTTTTCCCAATTCCCAGCCCCAAATTTCCCAATCTCAGTCCCCACTCAAACAAAATTGAATGTACAATTGGTGTCCTGAACTGGGCGGTTATAAGGACTCAGAAAAACATTGGTTTTCTGAGGCCTTATGACCAACCATTTGTTCATTAAATTTGAATTCCTTACCCAACAAAGCTAGGAAAGTATCTGTTTTCAAAGGCAAATGGCAAGTTTTTCTTCAAGAGTTTGTGAGTCTAAAAAGACTGCATGGGATCATCATGATTCCATGTGACTGTTCATTATAAAACTTACTTGTAGTATAATGGCAGTAGCTAAGATATCAGTCGTAATGTTCTCTGTCCAATTTGAAAGTAAAAGTCTTTAGTCTTTGTATGTTTCTTCTCCTCAAGAAATTGGTGCTCCCACGACAGACATATTCCCAATGGCATGGACACCAGAGTCTTTCCAAAAGAGGGCAGAAGAATCCCTGACATTTTCTTTCTTCTGCTATGCAAACAACAAGCTAACATGTATGGTGTAAAGCCATTATAGTGGCTTTCAGCTATTTTCCATAGGGCCCTGATAGTAGCTTTTAGCACTCCAATAGTTAACCCTTTACCCAACGCAGACGATATCAAAATTTATTATTTTAAATACCATTTTTTTAAATTTTTCAAAAAATTTCAACAAAACCATATCATGTGACCCTCGTTGGAACGAGCTCGACGAGCTCATTCCAACGAGGGGTCAC
Source organism: Pictodentalium vernedei (assembly GCA_031216915.1). Classification (NCBI taxonomy): domain Eukaryota; kingdom Metazoa; phylum Mollusca; class Scaphopoda; order Dentaliida; family Dentaliidae; genus Pictodentalium; species Pictodentalium vernedei. Next base: position 179,208,827 of record CM062291.1, on the reverse strand, counting down.
ATGATATGGTTTTGTTGAAATTGTTTGAAAAATAATATTTTTTCAACTGCTGAATTTGCATATTACGCGGGCGGATGCGGGCGATTCGTTGGGTAAAGGGTTAAGGTGATAATTTTGCCAAATGTATATTTTATTATAGGCTGTACTGCATCTGTGACACATGTACATGTTGTGTATATCTAGAAATATAAGCATGTCAAGGCCTCTGAGTATTATAGTTGTACATGTTAGTATTCTGTCAACTGTAAATAGGAAGTAATCCTGTTGAATTGAGGAAGTTGTTAAATCAGTAGACTTGTCGACAGACAAGCCATGAGATTGAGGCTGATCAGCTTGTCCAAGAACTATAAACTGGTGGCTAATGAATTTTCATTGTGGGATTGAAAAGTCTGATTGCACATCAATATCTTTGTAGAATATATACGGGATGCGCACAAAAGGCCTCAAGACAGAACCCTTCAACAAAAATGATGAAGGTGGACGAAACCTTGCAAGACAAAAGCCCTCAAGAAAAATGACAAAGGTGGACCCCCCCTCTCCCCCCACCCAAGACAAAACCATGCAAAGAAAATTGCATACAATCTCGGAGAAAATGGCAAATATCAACAAAGGCTCCATTTTTATGTCTCCGCCATGAAATGGCTGGGGGCATAGAGTGTTACCCCTTGTCATCTGTCATTCTACCACCCCATCTTTCCATCATTACTGTCATTCCAAAAAAAAGTGTTCTAGAATTTTTTTCTCCATACATTGAGATAATTGGCTGATTTCTGGTAAGTGTGTTTGTCATGTGTACCTACAAATTGTGTTTGAGTTTGGTCGTGATCGGATGATTTTTCATGGAGTTATTGACCTTAAACTTAGTTTTATGATGTGGAAACTCAGAGAATCAGTTTTCCAGACTGTTTATTTGCTGTACGTTCAGATAATTGGCTGATTTCTGGTTTGTGGCTTGTCATGGGTACCTGCAAATCGAGTTCTAGTTTGGTCCCAGTTGGATGATTTTTTGCCGAGTTATTGACCTTGAAGTTAGTGTATGATTAAACTTAGTTTATGAGGTGAAAACTCCGAGAATCAGTTTTCCAGACTTTTTTTTGCTGTACGTTCAGATAATTGGCTGATTTCTGGTTTGTGGCTTTGTCATTCTGGACTAAACCTGCAGCCTAAGTGTAAAGAAATCTATTCAGTAAAACTTTTTAAATGGTCGTTTTCTATGCTGATTTGCAGGAATGTTGTACCCATATTTAGCTCCCTTGATAAGCCTGGTCACCAACTTTTCAGTAACCATTTACCTTACACAAAAGGCAGACATCACTTGCAAACAAAATTCTTCAATACTTATATTTTGTTTCATTTTTTGCATCAAAAACATAGCTTATGACGACTCATTGTTCATCAGACTGTCCACCTAAACATATTACATTATTATTCTAAAGCAGTTGGCCATATATGAATCTCCTTTGGTGTTTTGATACTGTATCATAGTGGAAAGTATATGCATCTGCTACAGATTTCGTCCTCTGATACTAGTATATTTCAGATGTATGGCACTGTACAGTACGTGGAGAGTGGATTGTAAGTAAATCACCCGCAGAGTGGGGTTGTCACCCAAGATTTAACTTTCAAATTTTGTTCATATCGACAAAAAACACAAGCAATGTTTCAGTCAATGGACCTCCGGGTTTAACCCAGAGGTCCATTGGCTGAAACATTGCTGGTGCTGGTTGTGCTTTGCAACAAATTCGCAATTATTGCTTGGGTGGAATCTCCACTGTGCGGGTGATTTAGTGATAATACACTCTCCACGTACTGTATGTATGTTTTTCATCAATCCTTCTATAAAACATTATTATTCCAAAATGATCGGTTGTATATAAATCAACTTGGCTATGGTGATAGAGCAGTATGGGGAAAGAATATGCACTTGCAACAGTTTTCTTCCTCATTTCATGACCCTTGATGGTTTTCTGTCTCTTCAACTGTCTGTCCATATTGCCATCCATCAGACAGATTCAGACCATCCATCCATCCATCCATCCTGTCCATCCATCCATCCATCCATCCATCCATCCATCCATCCATCCAAAGAAACAAACAAATGAACAAAAAACAAACCTTTTGCATTGTTATTCCCAAACCATCATTCGTATATGAATTTCATTTGGTATGATCATATATACACGTATAGCAGCATGGTGAGGTCCACTGGTTGAGAGATATTGCCTGTCAGGATACAGACCCATCACTCTATTTTCCTGTTGTGCGAGTATGTCAGCACCTTGTTTATGAACTGATTTTGATTAAACTTTTCAGACATAATTTTACATATTTTTTTTCTGATATGATGTGATCCTGGCTGTTAAAGGTTCCATTAAACCCCAACAAACAAACCCATTTTATATTCAGGAATTTTCAACTGTATCTGGCATGATTCAACCTGTTAACATATAAAGTGTTTTCAGCCATTTTGGGGCTTTAATGCAAGCAGACTCCCAGTGGGAACCCCTGAACTTCAACCCCAGGAAGTGAAGCAGTGCTTGTTTACTATGATAAACAAGTTCTGTTTTACTGGTAAAATAAGCCCTGCTAACCAATGCCTGGTGTGGAAGTCTTCTAAAATTGGCAACATGTGTATAAAAGTTTAGCGTGATTGACTTTATATGTATGTTGTAATCACGAAGAGCCATTGAGTAGAAATATGTGACCATAATCACTAATAACTAAATGCAATTGGACACATGCACATTCACTCATTTTTAAGGTGCTTAAATTTTGAACAAGTTACATATATCCCCTCTTGAACATAGATTGAATATAGAACTCAATATTAACATGTATGAACCAACTTGGTCAATTGATGAAACTACTCATACATAATCAGTGGCAGACTGACAGATCAGGTAGTCGGGAGATTTCCCAATGGGCCAGTGGGCCTGTAAATTATTCAGCTTTATTTTCAGACAAGCTTATCCAGGGGTCAGCCGAGTGGGCGACTAGGGCGAAGAAGTCGCCTTGTCATTCCTCAAGTCGCCTTGGCTTACATTGTGGGCGAAATTCAAGTCGCCCTCCAAAACTTCCTTGGGAGACATGGCAAACACAACGCTTCTGCATTCACAAAAAAGTAAACACGGCTGCTGTTAAAATCTGATTTTCGGCTCTGAAAATAGCCTAAACTAGCCCAATTTTATATTTCTGAAAAGAGTTGTAATGTCTTAGTTGTTCGAACAATACGCTCCAACTGATAGCAACCAGCACAAAATGCTATTTAAAATTATTTAGCTTTATTTTCGAACAAGCTTATCCAGGGGTCAGCCGAGTGGGCGACTAGGGCGAAGAAGTCGCCTTGTCATTCCTCAAGTCGCCTTGGCTTACATTGTGGGCGAAATTCAAGTCGCCCTCCAAAACTTCCTTGGGAGACATGGCAGTTTACTGTATTTTCTCATGTTTTATTTTAAAAAAACACAACGCTTCCGCATTCACAAAAAAGTAAACACGGCTGCTGTTAAAATCTGTCATTCGGCTCTGAAAATAGTCTAAACTAGCCCAATTTTATATTTCTGAAAAGAGTTGTAATGTCGTAGTTGTTCGAACAATACGCCCCAACTGATAGCAACCAGCACAAAATGCTATTTAAAACCAAAAGTGTCAGCAAAAATACTGAATTTCAAATTGACTGCATTGAGGCAAATACAAAATCAATTGCATGGTCACCCCAGGCTCAGGCCTAGTCATCACTGTTAGGGAAAGAGTTAGGTTATTCAGAAACCATGGACGGCACAATTTTTTGTAGGGGAGGGGGAGGATTTTAACCTACATGATTTAGTTTTGTGTGTGTATATATGTTTGTATAACTTTTATTTATTTTTTTCTCCACAATTGTGTCCTCTATGTACATTTATTTTGTCACGATGTCATATACGTTTTTTTTTTTTCTGACTTCACCCTCATGTCCACTGACTTCTCCCTCCTGGCCCCTGACTTCTCCCTAAAGTCTCTGCAGGGAGAAGTCACGTCTCCTTAAAATCAGCTGCCAGGCTGACCCCAGACTACTTATCTCTTTGACAGTTGAGTAAAAGATTTCAAAATAACGGGAATTCCAAAAAAGGGCAGAATTTGAGCAAGAAAACTATCATCTTTTATGGGGACGATTGCCTGTATGGGCCATAAAAATCTTTAAATGTGTCGGCCAACCACCCGCCAAAATGGGTCGGTGAGTTGTAAAGTGGGCTGATCTCTCTACTGAATTGATGAGACATCTCATACATAATCAGTGGCTGACTGACAGAGAAGTTGGGAGATTTCCCAGTGTGCCAGTCCCATATAAATTATTGAAACTTCATTTCATGACAAGCTTGTCTCTTCATCAGTTGAGGAAAACATTTTAAAATAGCGGGAATGCTGAAAAAGGGCAGAATTTGAGCTTGAAAACAACCTGGGCTAACTTTTAGGGGTTGATCGTCTGTATGGGCCATAAATAAATCTTCTAATGTACTGGCTGATCGCCAAAATGTGCTGGTGAGTTGTAAAGTGGGTAGGTCTCTACTGGATTGCGGGTTCCCAGGCTGAAGTTTTCTCTTCTGTCTGTCCGCCACTGTACATACTCACTTGCAAGTGAATATAGACATGTACATATTCCCAGGTTTTCAACAATTCTAACAAAGTTATCTCTTGATCTGAGGTTTCATATTGATATCTATATGGGATTCTTGCACCATGCAGCTTCTCCAGCATTTATGAACTAATGATGGTAAAATTTCCCAGTTAGGACCACCGGAAAGTGCGAATGTGCACTTTTGAGAGGTTCATATGCTAATCTTGTTCAAGATTTCAGGCCTCAATATCTGCAGAATCGGATTTGGATATGGACATGACAGGAATATATTTTACCTATTTTTATATTTTTAATTATTTTGGAGAAATTACAAATGTATCTAGCATGAACCTGTTAAGTTGTTGAGTGTTAGAAGCCAGTTTCAGGCTCCAATAAAAAATACTGGTACATGTATATGTACCATACTTTAACTCTTACTCCATTGATATATTTTTAAAATATTTTTTCATCAAATCTAGTCATGGATGCTTTTAATGAAAATAAAACACTGGTCAAAATACCCAGACTGATCAGTGTGATTGAATTTTTCAAAGTGAAACCAACAACAAAATGGCTACACATCCATTTATTGAATTGATTTCCACCATTTGAAAAAAGGGAAAATAAAACCGAACAACCAGTTTTTGGCAAAATCAAAAATCGGGACTGAAACCAAGTTAAAATTTCAAAACTGCTTAGCTCTAGCCAAAAGTAATCTAGCACTTAGGCTGGGAGGTATTGATTTTTCAGTTATAGGTTCAGTTTTCATTAACTTTTTTAGCTCTGCCTGACAAAGCCAGCAGAGCTTTTCTGATATCGAGTTGTCCGTTGTCCGTCCGTCTGTCGGCCAGCGTCAACATTTTGTTTGTCCGAGCCATAATTTCTTTACCACTGGATATTTTTTAACAAAACTTTATAACAGTATGTATTGTCAATAGACAGTGTGCCATCAATCACAATAAGGTCTGTATCCATCAATGTTAAGGTCACCCACTACCTGGTCAAAGTAACACCAATGTATTTGCCAAATTTGATTATGTTTTCAATTTTTGTCTAATAAACAAAGCTAATGAGCCTTCATTGAAGAAGCTCAACAAACTTGTTCCAATGAGGGGCCATAAGCTATGTTTTTGAGACAAAAAATGATGATGATGTCTGCTATCCATGTTGAGTAAAGGGTTATCAGAATCAGAGATTAGGGATCAAATGTTACCCTGTATATGGCTGCCCCTGAAAGTAGTTGCCCTGGGTGGAGCTATCTTGGCCAAGAGGCCTCTTGTCCTTATGTTAAGAACAAATAGTAAATAACACTTTGACAGGCTTCTTAACTTGGAAAAAGTCTGCAAAAGTCTGTACCACACCACCCACCATTTTTATTTATTTATTGGTGTTTAAGGTCACATATTTCTGCACAAAGGCTAATTAATCTTGACCAACCACCCACCCACCATAAAAAAGCTCTGTAAGTATCTTGATTCAGTTCAGCCTAACTTCCCTTTGATCATTCTTAGGGTTTCCAGAGGATCAGTTGCTAATAGCCTGTTGAGTCAGAAAAAATCTATGTTGTGTTCTCATTGTCATATTTTCTCCCTTATTGACTTGTCTGGTGGACAAGTTAATAAGGGAGAAAATGTGACAACAAGAACACAACGTATTCATCCCTTTGCCGAATAGACTAAGTGACGACAATCCATATGGGCTACCAGTCAGTTCCATCCCAGTAAGATGGTGTCAGGGCAAAGCCAACCTAAATATAGGGGCAAGGGGCCTCATATTTAAAGAGATTGTAAGTTCAAAATATATTCCGCGTCAAGGCGAAAAACCTACATGAATTTCACTTCTCTGTAAAGCTGGAAAAACACACGTGGTGTATATCCAGCTTTAGCGCAGGGACCCAGGGGAGAAACGGTATGTTAGATAAGGTCTAATCTCATTTATCGTCACGGTCAATTAAGAAACGAGATTTGAAAACGATAGAAATGTCTATCGTATCGTCACCTGATCATTAGGTAACAACAAATGGCAAGAACGAATCGGTTAAGTCACGCGCGAGATGACTTATATTGATTCTGTCTCGATATATGTCATCTCCCACCGTTTTGACAGGTGGACAGATGAGCGTCGGTCCACCTGACAGTTTAGGGTAAAAAGTATATATACCTGGAAGAGCAGAGCATTAGACACACACTTGGGGTCACACACACGTTGGTGAAGTCCAGGACAGGCGGACTCTGTTTCCTGGCATAAGGGTACCTTCGATCACAGGACCCTGAAACGGCTGGAATCGCCAGAGAGGGCATTCCAGGATTGATTTAGCTTAACGTTGATAGGCGGCTACGGGGCCGAATTCGTGAGAAGGAACACCCCAGGTGGAACGTTAAAGTTTAGATTGTCGAGTAGCAGGTATCGGCCTGCAATAGTCAGAAGTGTAGGTTAATTGTATTGTGCGTATTAACCCTTTGAAGCGTCAGACTGATTGCGTTCTGAGTAGTTTGTTTTGCTATCGAAGCATCGTAATACCGACTGGAGATCAGTGTGAGTGACAATTTCGCCCTAGCACAAAAGGGGCATTTGTGAATCGTGAATTCAACCAGGAACGGTGAATATTTCAATAGGACTTTCACGGAGGACTTTCAAAAGGCACATAAGGTATGAGTAGACAATATCTGACCCAAATCAGAAGTATGGTGTCTTTATAGATGACGAATATTGCTGGTCGGAACCCTCCGACAGCCAGAGGTACAGTTACGCGCAGACGTTGACATTCGAGCCTAAGCAGGTGAAGCTCTTATGGCGAGCTCACAGTAATAACATTTCAGATTTGTGAAGCTCTTATGGCGAGCTCACGGTAGTAACATTTCCAGTGTGTAGACTATAGTGCCAGTACAGGGCTATAGAATGACTATATGATTGTTTAGAATTATTTAACCGTAGTGACCCATTTTCTGTGAAAAGAATTGAATTGTTGATTGTTGAAATATTGAAATGGATTTATTTTTATGTGTAAATAAAAGAAGCGTTGTTACTTTAAATCATTTTTTCCATTATACAGCCTAAAGTGATTAGGAATCACACCTAACGGAAATCGAACCTATTTCAGGCCAATTTGGCAGAGAAGGAATCACGGCGTCGGTAAACTCAGCTCTCTGCGTCGAGTTCGCGACACTTGGATTCCGACCCTCCATGTTGGTCTAATTTTCCCGCACATTCATCAGCGGCACTAAATAACCCCACGTCAGCCCAGGCCTTACGGGGCCTCAGGTGTCCCTGACATTGATTGGCGAGCGCTACCAGGATATTTCTAAAAGGTAAAAAATGGCTATATGGAAATTTTGTTTTATTTTAACGGCGGTTCTGTTTAGGTTTTGACGCGTTCGGTCAGTTGATGCCGTTCAAGGGTTTAATATCGCAATACAGTAGTCCCCAAGAGGATACTTAATAGCCATTATAACTGCGGTAGGTTTCAGAGTATTGGGGCGTTTAATTACGTTAAATTACAGAGGTAAATTAGGATTAATTGCCATATTTTTTTTTCTTTCTTTCTTTTCCTTCTTCATTCTTTCTGACGAGTGTTGAAGATAGAAAGAAAAAATCAAAATGGATGTTGTTACACCCCTCGCCCAACTGGTATCGTTAGGCAAGGAAATGGGCCTTGAGGGAGCCGAACTTCAGAAGTTCGTTAAAGATGAGCAGAAACGTGAGGCCAAGGAGATTGCCTTTACGTAATGACGCAAAAGAGCGAGAGATTCAATTAACAAACGAGGCGAGGGAGAGAGAAGCCCAATTAGCAAGGGAGGCAAGGGAGGCAGAGCGAGAGCTCGAACAACAGAAGCATGAGAGAGAACTAGAGCTCCTCAGAGCAAGGGCCGATGTGGAGAATGGAAGTCGGCGCTCAGGGGATGGGAGTGCAGGGGTAGCAATTCATGCCCCACGCCCCCATCTCGCTCATTTCAATGAAAACACAGATGACTTGGACTCGTACTTGGAGAGGTTCGAGCGTTTTGCCTTCAGTCAAATGTGGCCAGAAGACACATGGGCTATGTGCTTGAGCCCTTTGTTGTCAGGTAAAGCCCTCGAGGCTTATACCAGTATGCCTCCTGCACTTCTTAACGACTACGGTGAGCTGAAGAATGCCATCCTTCGGAGATACCAGCTCACTGAAGAAGGATTCCGGACCAAGTTCCGAGAGATTAAGCAGGAGAAGGGAGAAACAGTACCTCAGTATTTTGCCCGAGCTAGGCGGTACTTTGACCGCTGGACTGATCTCGCAGAAGTGAATGAGTCATATGGAGCCCTGCGAGATCTATTTCTCCGGGAGCAGTTTTTAACTACATGCTCCAAGGAGTTGGGCCTGTTCATCAAGGAAAGGGGTCCGCCCACCTATGATGAGATGGCAACTGTGGCAGAACGCTACATCGAGGCCCACGGTGGGAGTGTAAACGCACCCAAATCGGCTAGGGGTGGGGCAAACGGGTTGGCAATGGCACCCGTAAGGCAACACCACCCCGATCCTCCTGCGTCGCAGACCAGCCGGAAGGGGAGCGCTCTCAAGGACGCCACTTGTTTTATCTGCAACAAGCGGGGTCATATTGCCAGGGACTGCTGGCAGAAGCAGGTAAGGACCATTGGGAACATTAGACCACCTCAGCAGGGGGTCGGGAACGCAGCACCAAGGGGTTGGAAGCAAGGTGACCGCGTAGATCCAGGGCCCAGTAGACAGACGGCAGCGTTCTGTCAAACTATCGGTCCAGAACACAGTCCCCTCCGGGAATGTATACAAGAGGGAGAATTAAGGCTGGAAGGCGGGAAGGTTGTCCCGATAATAAGTGGCATGTGTGAGAGGCTCACAACTTCGCAGGAGAAGGTTGATATGCCAGTGTACCCAGGGTATGTGGGACAAAGGGAGATCCGTCTGCTCCGGGATTCTGGGTGCTCCTCTGCAGCGGTTAGAAGGCAACTGGTTGACGACAAGCAATTGTTGGGTTGTGACCATTTGTGTATTTTGATAGATGGGACCGTTAGAAGGTTCCCCATCGCGAGGATAACGGTGGATACCCCATTTTATTGTGGCGAAGTGGAAGCCATGTGCATTGAATCACCTGTGTATGACCTGGTCATAGGTAATATCCCAGGGGTGAGGGCAAGCCCTGATGAGTTATGGTCCAGGGATAGGGGGCCAAGTGAGGGCCCAACGAGTAATGAAGGGAAGGTTCCCAGGGGTAACCAATCCGATGGTCCAGGGGATGGCCCCTACACGACGAAATGTCGGGAAGTTTCAGGAGGGACGACTCCTGTCCTATTAGGGAGAAGGGGCCGCAGGCGGTCCAGGCGAAACGCCAAACAGCGAGGGAACCCAAGGGGATCATTGGGGAAAGACCCTCAAGCAAATTTATGTGGGGGAGTTGAGCGCCCCAAGAAGTCGGTGTCACCCGTGTGGAGAGGGGAGGTCAGACCCACGCAAATGGCTGGGCAAACTTCCCCAGAATTGAGAGGGCACGGGTCAACACAAGTTGAGTATGTTAAAGTGGATGGGACCGCTAAGGTGGGCGCCCAGGGGACCGGGGAAAGGGTCCACAAATCAAAGGAGAAGCATCCTAGGTGGCGGAGACCACGTAGAGAGTGCCGGGGGCGCACAGCGCCCAATGTGCGCAAGAAGTCGTCGCAATGGACCGGGGGGTCGACGGCACAAGGGCCAAGGACGGCCAGTGTCGTTCGAACGACGGTAATCGCCGGGACGAGTGAGCCTGGGGGATATAGCGCCAAGGGAAGCTCTTGGGAATGCGACAACGACAGGGTATGGGGACCCTGGTGGAATACCCGTAGAAATGACGGGGCGAGAAGTAGGGGTGTGTCAAGGGTTACCCAAGGGGATACTGGGAACCGGGCCCCTACCAATGGTCGGTCGTTATAAAGAAGCAATAGTTGGGTGGCTGTGGGCCTGGTGTCTGGGACGGGGGCTCCAGTCGCAAATATTTTTGTGGGTGAGGTGATGAGTTTCGTAAAACCGGTGTTAAGGCCCGGAAGAAATTTTCTTATTTTTAGTATTATTATTGCTCTGACTGCCGACTAGAGTTGGTTGTGAGTGCGAATGTGAGATACACTGCCCTGTCTGTCGCGTGTGCGTGGACGGGGAGCCTGTGTGTCGCGTTTTGTAAGTGTGGGATACACTAACCCCGTCTGTCGCAAAGGCGTGGTTGGGAAATCTGTGTGTTGAATGTGTGAGTGTGTGAGGCACAATTTTAATCCCCTGGCTGAGCTTTGCGAGGGTGAGGCTCAACATAATGCAGGGGTCGTTTGCCCCTTTCACAAGTCATAGGGAAACGGGAGGCGAAGTTACACTCCGTTGGAATTAACCCATCTGACGCAAAGGCGCAGACGGTGTTACTCGTCGGAGTGAGTGCCAAGTGAACTGTTTGCAAAATGGGCGAATGTGTATAAAAATGTGGATGTTTAGGTGTAAATATATAGTATTACAGAGAGAGAGAGTGCTGCAAATCTAAGAATAAGGCTACTCTCCATATGTAAACCCGCAAGACGGGAACATGTGGTAGCGAGTGTGTCGTGGGAATCGACATGGCCGACGCATGAGCCCGGTCATGACCCCCCACGACCACTAGGGTACAGTTTTGTAGTCTTGAACATGATGGTAGATCGTAAAAAGGTGTGAGAGGCGAACGTGCGTGGCTTTGCCCCTTGTGTTTTAAGAGATACACAGGGTGTTTCTCTCGGGAAGGGAGTTGTCAGGGCAAAGCCAACCTAAATATAGGGGCAAGGGGCCTCATATTTAAAGAGATTGTAAGTTCAAAATATATTCCGCGTCAAGGCGAAAAACCTACATGAATTTCACTTCTCTGTAAAGCTGGAAAAACACACGTGGTGTATATCCAGCTTTAGCGCAGGGACCCAGGGGAGAAATGGTATGTTAGATAAGGTCTAATCTCATTTATCGTCACGGTCAATTAAGAAACGAGATTTGAAAACGATAGAAATGTCTATCGTATCGTCACCTGATCATTAGGTAACAACAAATGGCAAGAACGAATCGGTTAAGTCACGCGCGAGATGACTTATATTGATTCAGTCTCGATATATGTCATCTCCCACCGTTTTGACAGGTGGACAGATGAGCGTCGGTCCACCTGACAGTTTAGGGTAAAAAGTATATATACCTGGAAGAGCAGAGCATTAGACACACACTTGTGGTCACACACACGTTGGTGAAGTCCAGGACAGGCGGACTCTGTTTCCTGGCATAAGGGTACCTTCGATCACAGGACCCTGAAACGGCTGGAATCGCCAGAGAGGGCATTCCATGATTGATTTAGCTTAACGTTGATAGGCCGAATTCGTGAGAAGGAACACCCCAGGTGGAACGTTAAAGTTTAGATTGTCGAGTAGCAGGTATCGGCCTGCAATAGTCAGAAGTGTAGGTTAATTGTATTGTGCGTATTAACCCTTTGAAGCGTCAGACTGATTGCGTTCTGAGTAGTTTGTTTTGCTATCGAAGCATCGTAATACCGACTGGAGATCGGTGTGAGTGACAATTTCGCCCTAGCACAAAAGGGGCATTTGTGAATCGTGAATTCAACCAGGAATGGTGAATATTTCAATAGGACTTTCACGGAGGACTTTCAAAAGGCACATAAGGTATGAGTAGACAATATCTGACCCAAATCAGAAGTATGGTGTCTTTATAGATGACGAATATTGCTGGTCGGAACCCTCCGACAGCCAGAGGTACAGTTACGCGCAGACGTTGACATTCGAGCCTAAGCAGGTGAAGCTCTTATGGCGAGCTCACAGTAATAACATTTCAGATTTGTGAAGCTCTTATGGCGAGCTCACGGTAGTAACATTTCCAGTGTGTAGACTATAGTGCCAGTACAGGGCTATAGAATGACTATATGATTGTTTAGAATTATTTAACCGTAGTGACCCATTTTCTGTGAAAAGAATTGAATTGTTGATTGTTGAAATATTGAAATGGATTTATTTTTATGTGTAAATAAAAGAAGCGTTGTTACTTTAAATCATTTTTTCCATTATACAGCTTAAAGTGATTAGGAATCACACCTAACGGAAATCAAACCTATTTCAGGCCAATTTGGCAGAGAAGGAATCACGGCGTCGGTCTAACTCAGCTCTCTGCGCCGAGTTCGCGACACTTGGATTCCGACCCTCCACGTTGGTCTAATTTTCCCGCAACTTCATCAGCGGGACTAAATAACCCCACGTCAGCCCAGGCCTTACGGGGCCTCAGGTGTCCCTGACAGATGGTCTGATTAGTTTATGCACAAACACAGTAACACTATTTGATAGGTTTATGCTGGCTCTTGCAGTTTGGTTTTCTAGTTTGCCTCAAACACCAGAACCAACTGGAAAATCAAAAATAAAAGCCCTGCTCTATCTGGTATTTTACCAGTTAAACCTTTACACACAGGAATAGAAGACGACACTTGCTCCAAAAAAAATTCTTGAATAAATAAAATATTTCATTTTTTATGACAAAAACATAGCTTCTGAATGAGCTTGTTGAGCCTATTCCAATGAAGGATAATAAGCTATGTTTTTGAAGGAAAAAATGGGGTGCGATGGCTCAATAGGTAGAGGTGCAGGCTGCATGCCGAGAGGTCCTCGGTTCGAAACCCGCCTGCGGCAACCGCGCTGTATCCGTGGGCAAGACACTTCACCCGCATTGCCCACTTGGGGGCATGGTGGCGCTGTGTACTAAGGCGTACTGCACATCGATGGTGCACTTGTCTTCAACCAAGGCTCACCCTGCTCGTGTGGAATTAGTATGTTGGGGAGCTGACAGTTGCTCACCGTTGCTCGGTGGTTCTCTCCGGGTACTCCGGCTTCCTCCACCTGTAAAACTGTCATGGTCATGATTAGCTATTGTGCAGAAATATGTGACCTTAAAAACACCAATAAATAAATAAATGAGGGAAAAAAAAAAAAAAAATCGGAACAGTGAAACAATGGAATCCTAGTACCTGTAATTGAATAGCCACTTTGACACTGAAAATTATTCAATTAACATGAGTATATAATTAATAGCGATTTGGTCACTTTCACAGCAGAGCTCTGTCAAACAAGATATAATAGATTAAATGCATTATTGGGTGATGTGTTGGGGAGCTAATGGGGATGGACACCCCCCTCTTCTTTAACACATGACAAGATTATTTACTCAGTTAACAAGAATTTTACTCTATAACATATATGGAATTAACAGCTCAGCTGAACTATGGTAAATGGATTTGTGTTTGGAAGTTATATTGAATTAACAGAGTTATTCAGTTAAGAGATGTTAAAGTAAGCGGGCTCCACAATATTTGTGAAGAGTGTTGGTTTTTTTCTCTGCATGGGGTAAATGAGTAAGAATATTTCTTATCAACCTACCCACAATTGTTTACTACAGGCTAGCGCTACAGTGGAAGTCCCTAACTCAGATTATATACTCTCTATTTTTGTCTTTCCCAAGCAATTTGGGAAAGAAAAGTGGTGCAAAAGCACCAAGAAAAAATAAGCCAAAACTGGGTCGAGTGGAACCGGCGCAGACCCAGTACGGGGCGCTCTCTTCCAAGTACAACTCCACGACTTTCGTTGCCAGTGCCCATATGCGTCGCTAATGACTCATTCTTTTTTTTATCCGAGGCACGTGAAAGATGTGTCTCCGCCATATGCATTATGAAACAGTGATAATTCAACTCGTCGATAATGGTTTTCCTGTGACTGGAATTATGGATCTGAAAATCGTATAATAATAGGACTGTGTTTTATATATTCTTGTTAATATTTTCAACCACATTCTCATTGTATATTATTCCGTTTTCGTGAATGTTTTGTTTTCGACTTCGTGTCAACGCGGTTCGACAATGAATTTTTCGGTTGATAAATTTAATTGTTTTTGGAGTTAGGTGTCAATCAGGATTTCTTCACTCTGTTGAGGGCTGAATTTCTGGGGTTTTTTTTGGTCCCTGTCGGCTGTCTGGGTTCTGTTGTGTACCCACTGTTTTTTTTTCTGCCACCTTCTCTTGTAGTTGAGGGTGTTCTTCTACTTTCTGTTTATGTTGAGTTGACCTTTTTGTTCTACTGCTCTTATTTCTTTTATTTCCAGTTCGGTTCCTTTAGGGCAATTCCTTTTGCCCTTGCCTTGGTGCGTTCTCGTGTCCGTTTCTTCCGCACCTGCTGGTGGTGTGGTACGCTGTCGTTTCGGGAGCCTTCCGAGTCGACCACGTCTGGTGTGAGTTATGCCCCCTCCGTGGGGATGTGCAGCTCCTCCCACACCCACAGGGGGCGGGGGAGGGAACGCTGTCATTTTGGCCCCCCCCCCCCCCCCTCTGACTTGACCACGTCTGGTGTGAGTTATACCCCCTCCGTGGGGGATGTGCAGCTCCTCCTGATCCCACGGGGGGTGTGGAACGCTGTCGTTTCAGGCCGCCCGACTCGACCACGTCTGGTGAGAATTGCTCCCCCTCCGTGGGGGATGTGTAGCTCCTCCCGCACCAGCGGGGTGGGGAACGCTGTCGTTTCGGGGCTTCCTGACTCGACCATGTCTGGTGAGAGTTATTTCCCTTCCGTGGGGAAGGTGCATTTTTTTTTTTTTACTGTGGTGGATACTGCGGAAGCTGTTAGATTTCTGGTGAAGAGATGCCTGGTTCCGGGACTATGCGCCCTCTCCAGTCGACATCTGAGGCTGTCACTAGGGTTGTGACTCCTCCTTTGGAGGCCGAGCTAGGTGGCTCTCTCCGCTTTTCCACCAGTTCCAACAGCTCCCGTCATATCTGCTGCTACTGCTGTTCCATCTACAACGTCATTGGGCACCATTTTTAGCCGGCCTTGGCTTATCCCTGCAAGGGTCTGCAGGGATGTCTGTAGTGTGGTATCGTCCTCAGCCTTCCCGACTTCAACTCGGCTAAGTCGGAAGTGGCTGCTGACTGAACCCCCTACTGTGTCCTGTCAGCCGTTGAGCACAGTAGTTTTATACCTGCAGTGGTCTGCAGCAGCGTCGGGGAGTGTAGACGTGGGGGTATCGGGCTCAGCCTTTCCTGACTTCAACTTGGCGAAGTTGGAAGTGGCTGCCGGCCGACCCTCTACTCTGGTCTCTGCGCCGTCGAGTACCACAGTTTTGTCATTGGCGTTTTCCGTCCACTCATTCTGGTCATACGGCCAGTTTTGCGGGACCAACGCCTTCTGTGCAGCCTGGACCTTCTGCCCCGCAGACGTCAGCGGCAACTCTCCCGAGTTCCCGCTATGTTGATCCTCGGGGTGTGTCCTATCCCTATACACGTCTGCCCTCAGATGTTTTGCCTGCCGCCCGTCGCCCCGCTTCGGGTGTATTGGAGGATCTTGCCCCTTTGCTGGTTAAGAGGGTCAGGTGTGAAGCCACTTTGCTGGTTCGTTCCCATGTCAAACCGGCTGGTATGGGCAGTGAGCTTAGGGAGGCCCTCTCCTTACTCAGGTTCTGTCCAAGAGCCTTCCCGTTGCTTACAGCGAGGCAGCGAGTGCTTTCCAGGCGCCCCCTATGGTACCACCTCCCGGGATTGGAGACAGGCCGCTTTCTGATCCCCCTGGCACCTACACCATGGGAGGCGTCAGCTGGTTTGCTCATGATGAGCTATGTGTTTTCCGTCTCCGGGGAGGAGTCAGACATCCTTGATGTCGAGAGCCAGCAGTCTTCTGACTTGGAGGCAGCTCTTGACTTTGTGTTTGGGTTCCTTCCGGATCTCAAACCATCCAACCAGCCGACAGTGTCAGCCAGGCCGCGATCATCGGTCGCGCGCCTACAGCCTGTGGAGCAACCTGCTTCTGGGCGTCTTCGACCGTGCCAGTCAGTACAGGTGGTTGAAGCATTTTCAGCATTGGACTCTACGCGGAGTTCCAAGGCTATGAAGGCTCCGGTCTTCACCAGGGTTGACACCTTTTTGCCTCTGGTGCGTTATCATTTCTACGATTTCGCCAATCTGTCAGTCTGCCAGACTTTGACGGTTTTGGATCAGGACTCCAATTCCCTCGGGCTTTCCAAGCCCAAGTTGGCCGTCATTCCTATGACGACTCTGGAGTCCATGTTGGGCTTATCGAGAGAAATGCTGGGTATGCTTTCTCTCTCCGATCACGTCGTATCTGCCTCCAGATAGGTTTGAAGATGTACAGACTCCTTTGCGTGTGCTGTCCAAGGCGCTCATGCATCTTACTCACACACTGTCTGTGACACGGCTATTTTGGAACTAGTTCGAAGGGACTCTGTGCTGGACACAGGCCGATCCCGTTCTGGGGGCAGCGCGCTGCTCTTCGATCTGCTTCTTTGGCAGGTCCGCTATTGTTCCATGGGTTCCGTGTCGACGGTCCGGGATGACATCCTACGTCATTCCAAAGATCCGCTGCTGCTTCGTCAGCTTGATCAGTCTTCTAGGGGAGGCAGGGACCGTTCAATGCCTAACAAGTACCCTTCTGCTTCCTCTGCGAAGCAAAGGGCTGATCCTTCTGCCTCCGCTTCTACTTCTTACTCATGGGGTAAGGGTACGCGCTGGCAGGCTAGAGGGAAGTCTTAGGATTCTTCATTCAGTAGAGGAGGTGGTTTCTCCTCTTACGGGTCTCTTCGGGGCTCGAACTGAAGGTCCTCACCTCGATTCGTCCAGGTTGGAGGAAGGATAGCAGAGTTCGCAGACCGTTGGGCCACCATCACATCCGATCCTTGGGTGTTAGATGTTGTTCGGTCCGGGCTGCAAATATCCTTCCGAAGGCACCCCACTCTGTCCAGAGTGCCTCTTCCAACCACAGTTCCTTCAGACGTTTTACGTCGGGAGCTTTTGTCCATGGAGATAGACAATCTCCTGGCCAACAAAGGGGTGATCGAGGTTGTCAAGAACATTCAGTCAGTGGGGTTTTATTCCCACCTGTTCTTGGTGCCGAAGAAGGGCGGCCGACTCCAACCAGTTATCGATCTGAGTATCCTGAATCAGTCTATCATTGCTCCCACGTTCAGCATGGAGAATTTCAGGTCGGTCCGCCGTTCCATTCACCAGGGAGATTTCGCTTCCAGCATCGACCTGTGAGATGCTTACTTTCACATTCCGATTCATCGGGTGTCGCGAAGTATCTCAGGTTCGCTTTTCTGGGGCGAGTTTACCAGTTGAAGGCCATGCCTTTCGGCCTCAACCTGGCTCCTTGGGCCTTCACCCGACTAATGTTGCATGCGATAGCCTTCCATTGCACACAGTCCAGGGTGACTACTTCGGCATATCTAGACAATATCATCCAGAGGCATTCCAATGCTGCCGTACTGGAGTTGGATGTCGACTCTCTGTTGAGCTTGCTCACATCGCTAGGATTCAGAGTCAACGAGGAGAAGTCGGATCTGGTCTCTTCTCAGTCGTTTTGTCATCTGGGGATGGCCTTCCGCACTCAGTTCAATACGGTGGTGGTTCTCCAGGCCAGGGCTGTGATTCTCTCAGCTTTTGCTCTGACTCTGTTCCCAGTCCACATCCGCGACAGCACGGGGTATTCTCCGGCTGCTCGGTCTCTGCGGTTCAGTGACGGATCTCATTCCTCTAGGTCGGCTGCATGTCAGACCTCTCCAAAACTTTCTGCTAAGTCATTGGAGGCCGAATGTCGATTCTCTGGATCTGGTGCTTCAGTTACCAGAATCTCTTATCCTCACCTTATACACTGGACGAATGTTCAGTGGATCACGCAGGGTGTCCCGTTGGACTTACCCACGTCCGTCTGACGGCAGATGTCAGCGATCTCGGATGGGGTGTGACGTTGGATCCTCTAGGTCTTTCCCTTCACGGGATGTGGGACCAGGATCGGGCATCTCTACACATCAACCAGAAGGAGCTTCTTGCTCTTCTTCTGAGTTTCAGGCAGTGGATCCCTCACCTATCGAATCGTCAGGTCCTTCTGTTGTTCGACAATTCGACAGTGGTTGCTTACATTCGGAACCAGGGCTGCACGCACTCGGTTCCAATGTACGAATTGGCTTGGGATCTTCTACTGCTCGCTCAGGATGTCAACGCCGGGTGGTTGTTCGTCACATTACCGGTCGTCTGAATATCCTAGCCGACTCCCTGTTCCGACGGTGCAGGTTCTTTTCCACAGAGTGGATGCTCCACATGGCGGTGTTCCATCGATCTCTTTGCGACTCGTTGGAACCATCAGGTGGACACTTTTGTGTTCCCCGTGTCCAGATGCTCATGGTTTTCGCCATGGACGCTCTGGCCCTCCTTTGCGATGGTCTTGTCGGCTACACCTGCCTGCTGGTTCCGATTCCGCCTCAGGTTCTCGCCCAGATATGAACCTGCAGTCGTCGAATCCTTTCGATCACACCCCTGTCGCCTCGGTGGGTGTGGATCACTCTGCTCCGCTTTCTGTAAGCGGTGGTTCCGGCATGTCTCCCTCTACATCGCGACTTTCTTTGCCAAAGTCGCCCGAGGAGGTTTCAAGTTGACCCGACTTCATTGTGCCTTCGCATGTCTTTTATCGGGTCCTGTCTCCTCCGTAGTGGTTTTTCGAGACAAGCAGTGGAGTTGCATTTCTTCTTCAAGGAGGCACTCACTCCACTGGTTTAGCCTCTGTGGCTAAGTGGAAGGTTCTTCTGTAGATGGTATGCGATCACTCTGTTGCTTCTGTCACTCCTTCGATCACACTGCTTGCAGAGTTTCTGGTATATTTTTGTTTCTGGGGGTCTCCAGCAATGGGTACAAGTCCATGCTTTGGAGACCTTTTTCATATGTGGTACCGCATTGTTTCGACACTCATCCTTGTCTCTCCAAGCTTGTTCAGCTCTTTTCCTTGAAAAGGCCTAGGACTTCGCAGTTTACTCCAAGATGGACACTTTCTTGGGCGCTGCTCTGCTTGGGGGTGGGGTGCATTCGTGCCTTTATCCTGGATGGATATGCGTTTTCTCACATGCCAGATCTCTCCTGCATCCATTTCTCGATGGATTTGTCTTGCTATTCGTGCAGCTTCTGCTTGTCTAGCTACTGGTGATTGTATTACCAATTGCTTTTACTAACTCCGTCATGTTGTCAGATGTTATACTGGCAGCCTACTGGAGAAATGCTACCTTCTCCATTTATCTGCGACAGTTGCAAGAGCTGACTGAGGACCTTTGTCCCAGGGGCCCTCTTTCTTGGGCTCAGGCTGTTGTCTATTCCAGCCATTCAGCTTTTTACAGGGTCAGTTCCAGCTCCATGCTGTTCCTGCCCTTTCTGTCAGTGTGTCGCACAGAACCATACGCCTCATCTTTCATTGTCTTTTACTAATGTTTGTGATGCTATGGTTGATAAGCCTCGGGACCTCTTCCATCTGTTCACGGTTCCAGTGCACTTGGGTTATGTGTAGGGTTGGTTATGCGATTCCCTCCAGCCAATTGTCTATTCAGCCTGTAGTAAACAATTGTGGGTAGGTTGATAAGAAATTTAAATTTTATAGTAAATTTCCTTTCTTATTATACCTACCACAATTGTTTACATGGAGGCCCTCCCGTCTTCTTATACGGGTAAGAATCCTTCCTCCCCACTGATCATATAACTCTCACATTGGCGGATTCAAAAGAATGAGTCATTAGCGACGCATATGCGCACTGGCAATGGAAGTCGTGGAGTTGTACTTGGAAGAGAGAATCCCGTCCTGGGTCTGCGCCGGTTGCACTCGACCCAGTTTTGGCTTATTTTTTCTTGGTGCTTTTGCACCACTTTTCTTTCCCAAATTGCTTGGGAAAGACAAAAATAGAGAGTACATTATCCGAGTTAGGGACTTCCACTGTAGTGCAAGCCTGTAGTAAACAATTGTGGTAGGTATAATAAGAAAGGAAATTTACTATAAAATTTAAATTTTTAGCTCAACTTGACAAAGTCAAGCTGAGCTATTGCCATCACTTCTCGTCCGTCGGCGTACGTACGTACGTACGTTAGTACGTACGTCCACAATTTCCTTTGGCACACCTCACAGGTCGCATTTATGATCAGATTACTTTGAAACTTAGTATGCTTGTTTGGGGTGACCTCTAGATGGGAGCTATCGATTTTCTTCAATTTCCGTCAAAAAATGTTGCCGTGGCCAACGTTCTTAGAACTTAGTTTAGTCAAACCACAATATTTCCCTTTGGCACACCCTACAGGGCACATTTATGATTTGATTGCTTTGAAACCTGGTATGCTTATTTAGGGTGACCTCTAGATGGGTGCTATTGATTTTCTTCAATTTCCGGCAAAAAATGTTGCCACGGCCAACGTTCGTAGAACTTAGTTTAGTCAGACCTCAATATTTCCCTTTGGCACACCCTACAGGGCCCATTTATGATCAGATTGCTTTGAAACATTGTATGCTTGTTTGGGGAGACCTCTAGATGGGAGCTATCGATTTTCTTCAATTTCTGTCAAAAAATGTTGCCGCGGCCAATGTTCTTAGAACTTAGTTTAGTCAGAAGACTCAATATTTCCCTTTGGCACACCCTACAGGGTACATTTATGATCGGATTGCTTTGAAACCTGGCATGCTTGTTTGGGGTGACCTCTAGATGGGAGCTATCGATTTTCTTCAATTTCCATCAAAAAATGTTGCCGTGGCCAACGTTTTTAGAACTCAGTTTAGTCAGACCACAATATTTCCCTTTGGCACACCCTACAGGGCACATTTATGATTTGATTGCTTTGAAACCTGGTATGCTTGTTTGGGGAGACCTCTAGATGGGAGCTATCAATTTTCTTCAATTTCCGTCAAAAAATGTTGCCACGGCCAACGTTCTTAGAACTTAGTTTAGTCAGAAGACTCAATATTTCCCTTTGGCACACACTACAGGGCACATTTATGATCAGATTGCTTTGAAACCTGGCATGTTTGTTTGGGGTGACCTCTAGATGGGAGCTATCGATTTTCTTCAATTTCCATCAAAAAATGTTGCCGCAGCCAACATTCTTAGAACTTAGTTTAGTCAGACCACAATATTTCCCTTTGGCTCACCCTACAGGGCACATTTATGATTAGATTGCTTTGAAACCTGGTATGCTTATTTACGGTGACCTCTAGATGGGAGCTATCGATTTTCTTCCATTTCCGTCACAAAATGTTGCCACGGCCAACGTTCTTAGAATTTAGTCTAGTCAGATCACAATATTTCCCTTTTGTACACCGTACAGGTCACATTTATGATTGGATTGCTTTGAAACCTGGCATGCTTGTTTGGGGAGGCCTCTAGATGGGAGCTATGGATTTTCTTCGGTTTCTGTCAAAAAATGTTGCCACTGGCAAAAAAAATGACATTGGTACCAATGTTCTTCAATTTTGCCATTTCATTTATAACTTACCAAGTTCAAGTTTGTCAAGTTGAGCTACAGTGTCATTGACACTTTCATTTAAAAGTTGCAGTGCTGATAAATAGATAGCATACACAGGTAAAATGATAACATAGGCAGACCTGAGAAACAGTCTTTTTTTTATAGCTCCCGTATTTTATGTTCCCTTCCTGGCCAACAACTCATTTACTTTATTATCGTACATCAGGGTTTAATTCAGGGCCTTTTTGGAGCTGAAGTTCTGCCCCATTCGCAATGTGAAGTGGGCAGTAAAATTTCCAATGGAATTAACCATACATGTATGTCCCCTTTCTCCTGTCTACTAGTAATCTAATACAAACAACACTCAATCTTAGAACATATCACAAGCACACATGTAGGTACTAAACTGCAGCAGATTATGTTTCCAACTGCAGCAGATTATTTTTCCACATGATCTGGTGTAGGATGAGTTACCAGGGCTGCTTTAAGGACCTCAGTTCCAGGAACTTCAAGAGGCCTGTGTTGCCTGACAACTTGTCAGACACCACAGATCTACTGAGGTTCCTGGAATTATGACAGTTTGTTTGAACTTGACAGTGAGCATGGTGGCTCAGTGGTTATGGCGTTGAGCTTCAAACCAAAAGGTTCATGGTCCGATCCCCACCAGGGAACATTGCATTGTGTCCTTGGGCAAGCCGCTTAATCCTAGTTACAAGTCCATGTGGTATCACAGTGGCACTGTGTACTAAGGCATACTGCACATCGATGGTGCACTTGTCTTTAACCTCTGCTAACCCTGCTGGTATGGAGTTGGTGCATTGGGGAGTCTGACCGTTGTTCACCACTGCTTGGTGGTTCTGTCCAGGTACTCTGGCTCCCTCTACCTGTAAAACTCTCCGACATAGGTGACCCTGGCTGTCAAAAATGCCATTAAGTCCCAATAAATAAATAATAAATAAATAAATAAATTGAACTTGACAGATTTTGCTTTTACCAGTGGATCTTCACTCACAAAACAGTCCCCTTCCCACTTTCCATGCATTAAACTTTGCAATACATCCACATTATCATTAGAATTGGGGAAAAAGCAGAGAGTTGCTGAAAAGCTTTGCACATGTAATTGATGCAATAAAACCCAATCATATTGAGATAAAGTTGTCTTTTAGAAGAACAATTCTCTGTGTTATTGGAATCTTAGACTGCGGAATGAGTCAGTGTGCATTGATTTTTCTTCAGATCTTCAATCCTTTTTCATTTAAAGCTGGACTTTTTTGCTGTATTAACAAGCCTATTTGTGTTACATGTTTAAAGTAATCACATGTTATATAATGATGAGCTGTCACAGCATTCATTGGTCCCATTGGTTAATGTGTCAGGCTTCTCATCGAAGGGATCAAGAGCTTGAATCTTGTCTGGCCAAGCTGGCCATGATAAGTTCTTGAGGAAGACACTTGACCACTGTTGTTTGTTTGTACAAGTCATAGCATGCTGAGCAATCTTTCGATTTTGAGGTGAGCTGTTGATCTTGGTCGCCGTCGTACCTGCAATTTTTACTTAACTCGAGTAGACAACAGTGTGCCTTGTTTCCATCTAGTGAGTGATTAACCCTCACCCAACGAATTGGCTGCATCTGCTGTGCGATATACAAATTGTGCAGGCGAGAAATTTAAAAAAAATATCAACAAAATCATGTCATGGTCCCCTCATTGGAATGAGCTCGTTGAGCTTGTTCAAATGAGGGGGTCACATGATATGGTGTTGTTGAAATTGTTTTAAGAAATACGGGAAAAAGTTTAAAATAACAAATTTTGATACCTTGTATCATGTGTTTTCTGTAAAGGGTTAAAATCTGTTCGTGGGAAATAGGCCAGATAATACAATGCGTGTACAGAAACAATACACCATGTGTTATAAGATGTAGCATTCCAAGACATCAAACTTATCAAACTTCACTTTCCAAGAATTGGTAATCAAACAACATAATTCAACAAACTTCAAAGACCAATAACACTACTCACTGTCTTTTCGCTCATGCATTCTGTGTGAGAATCATCTTGATTAACTTACGATTGCTCCATTGAAGGTGCATGCACTTAATGTATTATACCAAACTCAAACAAATTTGATTATTGCTGCGAATAGCTTATTTGAAAAATCCGGAAATAATTTTGGAATCCCTACTTATTGTGCACCAGTGGGGTGAAAGGTGTGCAGATATTCATTGATGTTTTTCTTGAAACATTTTCCCTGTTGCCTGGACTCAACAAAAGCATGCTTCATTTCAAATTGTAGCAAGCAGTATGCAGCACGCCTTCCATTTTCAAAATCAAAAAACTGGCTGTGCTAAGGTTTATGGCATGTTGATGATACACCACCAGTAGAGCCCTGCGAATCAGATTTCTATCCTCAAATTGAATCCTGAATCGAGTGTCCATTGTCAGCATTGACATCAAATCCATATCGAATTGGAAACCAAGCAAAACAGTTTTCATGGAATCACTTGTTACTTTACCTAATTACCATGCATATCATTGTTGTTTACGCATGCCACAGGTAGCATGGATACCTGAGTGCAGCAGTCACAAGTTACATGGTTACAACAGTACTTATAAAATGGAGTGTGTGATTCCCGTTCTCCACTTTATTATTTATTTATTGGAGCTTAACAACACTTTCGACAGCCGGGGTAACTTTATGTTGGACAGCTTTACAGGTCAGGGATGGTGGTTGAAGCCGGGGCACCCAGAGACAACTACCGAGCAGCGGCGAGACACTCAGACTCTCCAACATACTAACTCAGCACCAGAAGGGTCAGCATTGATTGAAGGCAAATGCACCATCGAATTGTAGTATGCCTTAGTACATAGTGCCACCATGCCCCCACATAGGCAATCAGGATTACATTAAGTGTCTTGCCCAGGCACACAATTCCATTATTGCTGGTCAGGATCGAACCATGGACCTTTTGGTTTGAAGTTTAATGCTCTAACCACTGAGCCACCACGCTCACACACCCCACTCTGTAAGTACTGCTGTAACTATGTAACTTATGAGGCAGACAAGCATGCCATTAAGCTGAAGGAACCGAAAAACACAACAGGCAACTATTCTTTCATTTCTGTGGCAGGATTCCACTGACACAAGGTGTTTATTTTTCCATTGTCCCTTTGTGAAACTACACGAGTTACCCGATTAGAGAATGTACAAATCGGGAAGCTGATTTGATATTGATCCCAAATTGGCCCATTGATGTCGACATTAAATCAAATCTTCGAAGCTTTGCAGGACCTTAACTTTTTAACTTACCTTTCATTCAACAGCAACTTGTCTGTGTGGGCAAGAAAATAAAAAAGGCGGAATATTCTAGAAACAAAATCAAAGTAGTTTTGGAAGTGAAACCTTCTTGAACTCTTCTTCTGTCCTCAGATCTCCTGTTCAGGAGACCTGATGATAGAAGAAGCGTACAAGAGTCTGTTAGTCTGTGAGTCTGTTTTCATTTTCCTTTAGCACAGGTTACACCCCACAGTTCTTGTCCGCTCATCACAAAATTTTATATGCAGGTTTGAGCCTTTGAGGTCATGTCCAGATGAGATGGTCGCGATTGGTCAGCCGTGATGACTGCCCGAGCCCAAAACCTGAAAACCTTTAGCACAGTCTACAGGTCGTATTTTTGAAGGGAATTTATTGTAACTTGGTACGATGACTGTATAATGTCTAGATGAGAACATTCCCTTTTGGTCATAATATGTCAACTGTGATTGCTGCCCAAGCCTGAAACCCGAACAATTTAAGCACAGTCTACAGGTCGTATTTAATATGGCGGGATTTCATTGTAACTTGGTAGGATGACTCCGTATGATGTCTAGATGAGAACTTCCCCATTTGGCTGCCATCTGTCAACTGTGACAGCTGCCCGAGCCCAAAACCTGAAAACCTTTACCATAGTTTACAGGTCGTATTTATCGAGGGATTTCATTGTAACTTGATAGGATGACTCTGTATAATGTCTATGTGAGAACGTCCCCTTTTGGTTGCGATCGGTCAACTGTGATGGCTATAGGGGCCCGAAGCTCAAAAACCTTTAGCAGGGTCTACAGGTCATATTTATGAAGGGATTTCATTGTAACTCCAAATATCTAGATGAGAATGTGCCCTTTTGGTCGCTATTGTTCAATCGTGGCAGCTGCCGGAGCCCAAAACCCGAAAACCTTTAGCACAGACTAGTGAGACTACAGGCTGTATTTATGAAGGGATTCATTGTAACTTGGTAGGATGACTCAGTATATTGTTTAGATGAGGACGTCCCCTTTTGGTTGCGATCGGTCAACCATGATTGCTACACAGGCCCAAAGCCCGAAAACCTTTAACACAGTCTACAGGCCGTATTTATGAAGGGATTTCATTGTAACTTGGTGCAATGACTCGTTATAATGTCTGGGTGAAAACGTCCTATTTTGGCCATGATCGGTCAACGGTGATGGCCGCACAGGCCTGTGACCTAGATTTGTTTAGCACAGCCTACAGTTCTTATTTATGAAGTGATTTCATTGTAACTTGAAAGGATAACTCGATATGATGTCTAGATGAGACTCTCCTATTTTGGTCAGTCAGCCGTTACCGCCTCCTGGTCACGTGACCTGGATTCATTTAGTACTGTCTACAGGTTCTTTTTATAAAGGGATTTGTGGACTGCGATGGCTCAGTGGTAGACTGTTTGGACTTCTATGCTGTAGGTCCCGAGTTCGATCCCCATCTGGGATGACCTGCATTATGTCCTTGGGCAAGGCACTTTATCCCGGTTGCCTACATGGGGGATTGGGGGCACGATGATGCCGTGTACTAAGGCGTACTGCACGTCGATGGTGCACATGTCTTCAACCGCTGTAGCCCTGCTTGAGTGGAGCTTCAACAGAGTTAGAATGTTGAGGAGCTGACAGTTGCTTGTCAGTGCCCTGTGGTTCTCTCCGGGTACTCCAGCTTCCTCCACCCGTAAAACTGTCACGGTCACGATTAGCCATTGTGCATAAGTATGTGACCTTAACTGGTTGAGGGCTAGATTATTTTGGGTTGTGTGAATTTGTTATTCTATACTTGTTTTATTACAAATCATTGGAGAGTGCCCACAGGCACTCTCAAATGATTTGTAATAGAACAAATTAAAACAAACAACATATTATCTGTATTTGACTGAATATGAAACATGAACAAGGAAAATATTGGATTTTGCTCTGGTACCCTCATTTCTCTGAAAGCCCTGATAGTGGCTTCTAGCACTGAACCAGTTAAACACCAATAAATAAATAATAATTATAAAGGGATTTAATTGTAACTTGGTATGATATCTAGATGAGACTCCTATTTTGGTCATGATCAGTCAACCGTGACTGCTGAGCCATCATGTGACCAAGATTCCTTTTGCGAAGTCTACGAGTTATATTTATGACTTGAAAGGATGACTCATTTTTAGCTCAACTTGACAAAGTCAAGCTGAGCTATTGCCATCACTTCTCGTCCGTCGGCGTATGTACGTATGTACGTACGTTAGTACGTTAGTACGTACGTCCACAATTTCCTTTGGCACACCTCACAGGTCACATTTATGATCAGATTACTTTGAAACTTGGTATGCTTGTTTGGGGTGACCTCTAGATGGGAGCTATCAATTTTCTTCAATTTCCGTCAAAAAATGTTGCCGCGGCCAACGTTCTTAGAACTTAGTTTAGTCAAACCACAATATTTCCCTTTGGCACACCCTACAGGGCACATTTATGATTTGATTGCTTTGAAACCTGGTATGCTTATTTAGGGTGACCTCTAGATGGGAGCTATCAATTTTCTTCAATTTCCGACAAAAAATGTTGCCACGGCCAACGTTCGTAGAACTTAGTTTAGTCAGACCTCATTATTTCCCTTTGGCACACCCTACAGGGTACATTTATGATCAGATTGCTTTGAAACCTGGTATGCTTGTTTGGGGAGACCTCTAGATGGGAGCTATCGACTTTCTTCAATTTCTGTCAAAAAATGTTGCTGCGGCCAACGTTCTTAGAACTTAGTTTAGTCAGAAGACTCAATATTTCCCTTTGGCACACCCTACAGGGTACATTTATGATCGGATTGCTTTGAAACCTGGCATGCTTGTTTGGGGCAACCTCTAGATGGGAGCTATCGATTTTCTTCAATTTCCGTCAAAAAATGTTGCCGCGGCCAACATTCTTAGAACTTAGTTTAGTCAAACCACAATATTTCCCTTTGGCACACCCTACAGGGCACATTTATGATTTGATTGCTTTGAAACCTGGTATGCTTATTTAGGGTAACCTCTAGATGGGAGCTATCGATTTTCTTCAATTTCCGGCAAAAAATGTTGCCACGGCCAACGTTCGTAGAACTTAGTTTAGTCAGACCTCAATATTTCCCTTTGGCACCCCCTACAGGGCCCATTTATGATTGGATTGCTTTGAAACCTGGCATGCTTGTTTGGGGTGACCTCTATATGGGAGCTATCGATTTTCATCAATTTCCGTCAAAAAATGTTGCCGCGGCCAACGTTTTTAGAACTCAGTTTAGTCAGACCACAATATTTCCCTTTGGCACACCATACAGGGCACATTTATAATTTGATTGCTTTGAAACCTGATATGCTTGTTTGGGGAGACCTCTAGATGGGAACTATCGATTTTCTTCAATTTCCATCAAAAAATGTTGCCGCAGCCAACATTCTTAGAACTTAGTTTAGTCAGACCACAATATTTCCCTTTGGCTCACCCTACAGGGCACATTTATGACTAGATTGCTTTGAAACCTGGTATGCTTATTTACGGTGGCCTCTAGATGGGAGCTATCGATTTTCTTCCATTTCCGTCAAAAAATGTTGCCACGGCCAACGTTCTTAGAATTTAGTTTAGTCAGACCACAATATTTCCCTTTTGTACACCCTACAGGGCTTTGAAACCTGGCATGGTTGTTTTGGGGAGGCCTCTAGATGGGAGCTATCAATTTTCTTCGGTTTCTGTTAAAAAATGTTGCCACTGGCAAAAAAAAATGACATTGGTACCAATGATCTTCAATTTTGCCATTTCATTTATAACTTACCAAGTTCAAGTTTGTCAAGTTGAGCTACAGTGTCATTGACACTTTCATTATTGAAAACATAACATACAGGGAACAGAAATTAACAGATTCTCAATTATCACAATTATTGTCGAATTTCATAATCCTTTCATAAACATTGAACATTATCCTTTTCATCAAACACAACACACAGTCAAGTTAAGCTACAGTGTCATTGAAACTTTCATTTATGTGATACTGACTACCTGAAATACCATTTTTTGACTTCAGTGGGCTGTTTTGGTGCATCAGAATATCTATTAACTCTGTGCAACCTAACTTTGATCAGTTTTTATGGCAACAGAACATGTGCCCTAAAATGAAGTCTCTTGTTGAACTGGAATATATATTATAAATAATACACTGTGCCTTAGCAGTTGTTTCTAGGTAAGTCTTGGTTGCCTGCAGAGAGAATATTATCACTGATCACCTGTAGAGTGGAGATTCCACCCAAGCAATGTTTGCAAATTTGTTGCAAAGCATAGCAAGAAGAAGCAAAGTTCCAGCCAATGGATCTCTGGGTTAAACCCAGAGGTCCATTGTCTGAAACATTGCTTGTGTTCTTTGTCCATATGTACAGAATTTGAAAGTAGTACCTTGGGTGATAACTCCACTCCATGGGTGATTTAGTTACAATACACTCTCCATGTACTGTATGTAGAAACAACTGCAATGCCACAGGATATAAACTTTCATTATGTAGCAAGACTGTACTATCACTGACATGTAGACGCATAGTCTGTGTGTCTGCATGTCGGTGCAAATGAATTCTGTTAACCCTTCACCCATTACACATGTATTAAAATTTTTAATTGTAATTTTTTTTTCAAATTTCAACGGGCTCACTGAGCTTGTCCCATTGAGGGTCACATGATATGGTTTTGTTGAAATTTTTTGAAAATTTTTTTTTTTTCAGCTGTTCAATTTGGAAATTAATTATCAAAGCTGATGACAGGATTCTTTAGTTAGAAGGTTAATAATACTAAATAATGAAATAGTTTAGTAGCTTTAGCCAAAATTTTGAAATTTCATATTCCATATTCCCCCAGGGTGGTTTGACCATCCCCTACTAGGCGGGTCCTCAGATGGTGGATAGAGGATGGCCTGCTCAATTGGGCAGGGTTTGCTGGTTCTGAATTAGCAGGTTTGCTCAGTTGAGCTGGTTTGCTGTGAAATATTTGAATACGCAGCCTCGGACCAAAATGGTCAATCCTGCTAATACCATCTTGCAGGCACTTTGTTCTCCCATGAGGTGTGTTCTGAAGGTCCCGGAGGAAGGAATCCTGGCAGTTGAGAACAGACTGGGCCTCGGTTAGGGCAAATTTCCAGGATGGAGACCAAGTTGTAAACACTGATTTGGCCCTGATCTCCATCATGGAGGTACCTGTTCAATACACTGCTTTGGCCCCCAACTTCGGGAGTAGACGGATGGTCGGACGTCCCGTTCTGGCCAATCGGGAACCCCCACCCCAAAAAGTACCACTGTGTCACGTTTGGGTGGGGGGGGGGGGGGGGGGGGAGGGGGGTGGGAGGCTTTGGGTGGTTATTCAATCAGTTATTTCTTTTAGTTCAATTTTAACATTGCTACCCTATATTGACTTTTTAATGATTTTAATACTTCTTCCGTTTTGTTGCACTGTCTGCATCTACTGTCAGTAGTAGCTTTTGTTTCACGTTTTTAGGGAAATTGTTGGTTGAATGACCGCCACAACCTGGCACTTCCCTTAAACTCTATGGGTCAATCGGCCAGCAGATATGCATTTGTATGTACTTCTGGTGCCGTTTGCTGGATATACCGCGACTTCACCCCCACGTTGGGCACCGAGTAAGGGTGGAAGCCATATGTAGAAGAATTACAAACTATTAAAATATGGAGAACCAAACAAACAAATTACAGAAACGAAGATATGACACAAGACTCTGATTCTGACAAGCAAACCAGTCATCAAGTTCTTGGCCAAAATTTGTCATCATATATTCTGATGAAGAAGGGAAGCTAGCAACAAGCTTGAATCTGTTTGAAATAGAAAAGGCGATAAAGGGAATAGCTGGCACTGTCAATAGTGTTAAAAAGTTAAGATCTGGTGGACTATTGATAGAATGCAGTCGAGAAAAGCAGGCATTGAATTTGTTACATACAACTAAATTTGTCAATATGAAGGTTAATGTTGTTCCCCACAAAACTCTAAATAACAGCAAATGAGAAGTAAGGAACAAGGGAGCTAACTGGGGTTGATGAAATGGAAATTAAAAATGAGTTAAAATCACAAGGTGGAAGTGACGTTAAAAGAGTTGAAATATGAAAAGATGGGAAGTCAATTAAAACAAACACATATATATCCACTTTCGATACTACACATCCATTGAAATCTATCAAAGTTGGTTACCTTAACATCAAAGTGGATTTGTATATTCCAAATTTATATATTCCAAATCCACTTCGATGCTTCAGATGTAAAAAATATGGCCATGGACAAAATAGCTGCAGGGGTAAAGAAACATGTTATAAATGTGTTCAACAACATCAGGACCCATGTAATAACACCGTCAATTGCTGTAACTGCCAGGGCAATCATTTTGCATCTTCTAAGGATTGCCCTGTGTGGAAAAAAGAAAAATACATCCAAACAATTAAATGTGAGAAACAGATAAGTTTTAAAGAAGCCAGAGACATAGTTTCATCAGTGCCTGGTATGATTTCATCAACAACATATGCAACAACAGTAAAACAAAAGGTTCCGACTGCTTCCATTCAGTGTCAGACACCATATACTTGGTTACATGACAGTGTGCTACCGACCTTGATAGAACCTTTTACTATCTCAATAACCAATGAAACTGAACCAAAATCAATGCAAACACAATCGGCTATACCAAATTCGACACAGGCAAACTCAAAAACCATTGTAAATTCAAGACCAGCACAGAAAACAGAACAACAACAAAGTAAATCTGATATTGCCAAATCAGAACTAAGAAATCTACAATCTCAACCAAAATCAAAATCAAAACCACAAAAGCTTAGTCAGAATCAGAGAAAGAATCAGGAAAAAACCCCCAAAAGCCCAGAAAACAGATATCGGAAAGAACACCTAATGCCCTTAAAAACCCTGTTACGCGTAACAGGTTTGAAGGCCTTGAGCTGATGGAAGTCGGTGAGTGCATCGATGAAACGTTCGGGTACTTACGCCCAAATTCCTCCTCTTAGAATAGATCCCTGAGAAAAAAATCACCTAAGAAAGCTGGCGGGGCTATTTCACTCATACATCCTCCATCACATTCACCAACCAAACATGGATAATACAAACAAACATAATATAATACAGCGGAATTGTCGAGGTTTTAGAGTGAATTTTAATGAACTGGGCCTTTTAAGCCCAAAATATAAACCTGCATCTTTTTGCCTGCAGGAAATTCTTTTAAAGAAGCCCGAGGCTCAGGATCATTCAGCTTTTAAGCATTACACTTCTTATAATGCCTGGGCGGATGATAATGATCTTCATATTCGTGAAACATCTATCTTAGTTAGGAACAACATTATTCATAGTTCTGTACCATTACACACAAATTTACAGGCTGTGATGGTACGCCTAACTTTAGATAAAACAGTTACACTTTGTTCAATTTATGTTTCACCAAGTAAAGCCCTACAACTGAATGATCTTGAGCTGCTGGTCCAGCAACTCCCAACTCCATACATTTTGTTGGGTGATTTTTGATGCACATAGCCCCCTTTGGGGTAATTCCTGCAGTCAAGAAGATGTAAAAGGTAAAACTCTAGAAGAATTCATTACCAAATATGATCTGTGCTTGTTTAATGATGGTTCAGACACATATCTGCACCCTGCATCTGGTTCGTACACATCAATTGATCTTACAATTACATGCCCATCTGTCTTCCTCGATTATTCTTGGAAGGTAGAAGATGACTTGTGCGGGAGTGACCACTTTCCAATTGTGTTGGAGAGTGAAGTTCCGGCGGATGATGAGAGAGTGCCCCAGTGGAACTTTAAAAAGGCTGACTAGGACACTTACTCATCGCTTTGTTCTGAATGCCTCACATGGGAGAAATTTCAAGATAGTGCTGACCAAATAGAACATTTTTCAAACGAGCTGCTTGACGTTGCAAACACAGTCATCTCTAAAACCTCGGCAAATCCAAAACGTTTCACCAAACCATGGTTTGGTAATGAATGTAAAAAGGCTATAAAGGATCGCAAGAAAGCTGAAAGGGAATTTAACAAGTCACCAGCCACACATTATTTAGACAAACTACGTATAAATCGGGCAAAAACAAGAAGACATATAAAACAAAACAAAAAGTTCTTGGGAAAACTTATGTTTCTAAGATTAACCAAAACACCCCCATCACTAAAATTTGGAAAATGATTAAAAAGATTAAAGGAAAAGAAACAAAATCAACTGTACAACACCTGATGGAAAACAACACCCTAATTACATCAAATAAAGAAATTTCAAACACAATGACCTCCACATTTTTGAAACATTCGTAGTCTGAAAATTGTAGTCCAGAATTTATCAAAATTAAAAAACAGCAAGAAAAACAAAAGATCAAATTTACCTCCAACAATTTAGAGGATTACAATGAACCTTTCTCTATGAAAGAGTTAAGTAACTCTTTGCAGAGAGCAAAGGATACTGCAACTGGTCCCGATGAAATACACTACCAAATTTTAAAGCATCTGCCTCAATCTTCACTTGAACTTTTATTATCAATTTTTAATGGCATTTGGGTGTCTGGCCAGTTTCACCATCCTGGCGTAAAGCAACAATAATTCCTATTCCTAAGTCTGATAAAGATCACAGCAACCCAAGCAATTGCAGGCCAATTGCCTCAACCAGTTGTCTGTGAAAAACCATGGAGAGGATGATCAATGACCTACTTGTCTGGTTTCTGGAATCGAACAATCTACTTGCGAATGTTCAGTGTGGTTTCAGAAACCAGAGAAGTACTGTGGATCATTTGGTGAGACTTTGGTCGGCATCTTCTTTGATCTGGAGAAGGCATATGATACAACGTGGACGTATGGGATTTTATAAGATCTTTTTAACATGGGGTTGAACGGGCGTATGCCTCTTTTTATTGAAAACTTTTTAAAGGACCGCCAATTTCAGGTTCGTGATAGGTCAACGTTATCTGATCCTCACGAACAGGAATTGGGGGTTCCTCAGGGTAGTATTTTATCCGTTACCCTGTTTTCGGTTAAAATTAATAGTATCGATGCAATTGAGAATATGGTAGATTCTTCATTGCATGTCGATGACTTTTTAATCTGCTATAGCAGTAAAAACATGAATGCTATAGAGTGCAAACTTCAGCTGTGTTTAAATAAAAAAATGGGCCACAGAAAATGGTTTTAAATTTTCAAAGTCAAAAATGAATTGTGTTCACTTTTGTAAACTTTGGAAACATCACCTCGATCCGGAGTTAAAAATCGATGGGAGTCCTATTAAAGTTGTTAAGGAAGTGAAATTCTTTGGTTTGTTGTTAGACAACTAACTGAATTTCATTTCCCACATAAAACAACTAAAGGTTAAATGTAAGAGAGCACTGAACCTACTGAAGATTGTTGGTAGCACTGATTGGGGTGCTGACCAAAAAACATTACTCCATCTGTATAGATCACTTGTTCGATCAAAATTAGATTATGGTTGTATAATTTACGGTTCTGCAAGGAAGTCATATCTCAAACCACTTGATGCAATTCACAATAGTGGTATTAGAATTAGTCTAGGGGCTTTTCGAACATCCCCAATAGATTTGATGCTTGTTGAAGCAGAGGAGACTGCCCTTGAGAAGCGCAGAATTAAATTGTCTCTCCAGTATGTCTCTAAACTTTTGGCCAATCCTTCAAATCCTGCTTATAACTGTGTTTCAGACTCTCAAAATATTGAATTTTTTAACCGACACCAGAAACATATTCCTCCATTGGGAATTAGAATTAAACCCCACATGGAGTCTACCAAAATTGATTTTGATTCTATAAAAGAAAACCGTAAAACACATATTCCTCCTTGGCATCTTCAAAAACCTACAGTTATTTTGGACCTTGCTTCTACCAAAAAATCTGATACCAATTCCTTGCAGTTTAAACAAAAATATGCCGAAATAAAATCCAAGTATAGTACATATACAAGGATCTATACAGATGGATCTAAAGATAGTGACAAAGTATCGTCAGCTGCTGTTACTGGTGATCATATCACCTCAATCACAATACCGAATCAGAGTTCTATTTTCACAGCTGAAGTTGAAGCTATACAACTCGCACTTGAACACATCGAGAATATGGGAAAAGAAGTCGATTATTTTTTCCGACTCTCTTTTCTCTTTACTTGCTTTACTCAACCCCAAGTTGAAGAACCCTCTCATTTTGGAGCTTTGTGAGAAGTAAACAACTCAAATGTATGACCAATATGATATCGTGTTTTGCTGGTAACACCAGAGCAGACAGTGCAGCAAAACAGGCTTTAAACAAGCCTCTCACTGATTTTAACATCCCTTTCAGTGACTTCAAACCACATATCACTAACTACATCAAATCTGTATGGCAGGCGGATTGGGATGGAGCGACAAATAACAAGCTCCATTGATTCCGACCAAATATTTGTGATCACTATCCGTCTAGTAACCTTTGAAGAAAGGATCTTGCAGTTTTGACGCGATGTCATATTGGTCATACACGACTAACACATTCCTTTTTGTTGGAAGGTACTGTGTGACCAGAGTGTGTTCCATGTCAGCAGGTGTTGTCAGTGGAGCACATTCTTTTATATTGTACCGATTTTAATCTTGTTAGAGGGCAGTACTTCACAGTTGGATCCCTTAGAGATCTGTTTTATATTACGAGCCCACACAAAATTGTATCATTTCTGAAAGTAATCAACCTTTTTAATAAATTTTAACATTGTTTTTACTCTTTTAATCTCGACTCATCAAGTCTCAATTTCTCAGGTTGATTTATAAGTTATTCACTTATTTCATTACTCATTATTTTTCTGA
The DNA here is from genome assembly GCA_031216915.1 of Pictodentalium vernedei. Taxonomy (NCBI): domain Eukaryota; kingdom Metazoa; phylum Mollusca; class Scaphopoda; order Dentaliida; family Dentaliidae; genus Pictodentalium; species Pictodentalium vernedei. The sequence continues at coordinate 179,172,817 of CM062291.1, read as the reverse complement.
TCATTCTTGTCTTTGACATGTCTATTGTGGTTATTTTTATTCAATCTTTTACTTCATGGTTGATAATGACTTTTTACATACCACTGTTTTCTCGCCATGATATAGCCTTAGCTGCTGATATGGCATTAAACACCAATAAATAATAAATAATTCGATATTCCTGAATGAATATTCGAATATCGATTCTTGGAAGGCAAACTTTAAATATTAAACTGACATTCAAGTATTCATTGAGCTTATTCCAATAGGTTTCAAGCGTCAATCTCCTAGTCAGATTGGTTAACCCTTTGTCCAATGCACAGGATATCAAAATTTATTATTTTAATTATTATTTTTTTTTTAAAAATATTTTCAATTTTTGTTCACAAAACCATATCATGTGACCTCTCATTGGAACAAGCTCAATGAGCTTGTTCCAATGAAGGGTCACATAATATGGTTTTGTTGAAACTTTTTGAAAAATATATTTTTTTCAACTGTTAGATTAGAAAATTACGCCAGCAAATGCGGTCGATTTGTTAGGTAAAGGCTTAAAGAGTTAAAATAATGAATATTCTCCAGTTTGTAGTTTGTGAGTTGTGTTTGTATGCATAATTGTACACCTGTTTGTGCTTAGCTTTAGTTAGTGATTCATCTATTATAACCCAAATTAAACTAATAAGAAAATTATACTATGAGCACTTAGATGTAAACAAGTGTGGTAATTTCTTCCTTTGAGAACAAGAAAATGTCTTTTAGTGTTCATTGTACTGTATAGTTCTGCGTCTGTGAAAAGAAGGAAAGAATATCAATTTTGACTGTCTTTATTTGCACTGTGCATGATATGAATACTCACTGTACTATCATCAAACAATGATATACATGTATCACTGGATCTACTATGGAATTGGAATGATGTGTCAGAGCGACAGTACACAATTCCTGATCTGGTTGCCACCCAGTGGGCATGTACAGAGCTGGGCGGTTTTGATTTTTCGATTTTTCAAATTCGGTTTTGGTTTCAGGTACGGTTTCAGTGCGGTTTGTCTATGTGTTAAGAACATATAGTAAACAGCACTTCAGACTCCGTAACTTGGAAAAAAAACCTGCAGTTGTTTATATGGCACCACCCACCACAAAAAGCCCTGTCTGTAAGTATCTCCAGTTGGTTCAGCCTAACTTCCCTTTGATAAGTTTTAGGAGTTCTAGGGGATCATTTGCTAAGTCCATTGAGTCATAAAAACATAAATTATAGAAACAAATGAATAAAGTTCATCTATATCTATGTTGTGTTCTCAGTGTCACATATTCGTCCCTTTGCTGAATAGATTAAATGACGAGAGTCCACATGGGCCATTAGTCCAGTTCACTCCCAGTAAGATAGTTTGGTCAGCTTATACACAAACAGAGTAAAAACGTTCAGTCCATTTTGGCAGGGTATTGTAGTTCTGTTTTTCAGTTTGCCACAAAACCAGAACCGAACCAGAAAACCAAAAAATGTCCCAGATCTTGACATCTATCTCCACCTACATGTATTCATTTTATTTAAAAGCCAGTAGAAACTTAAGGTCCCAACAAGTAAATTTTCAGTTTATGTACCACTGTATGTCTAGGAGAGATAGCCTTAGCACTGTCTGGTAGTCCACCCACCCACCCATCTATCTATCCATCCGTCCATATGAAGATGCAGTTTGTTTTCCATCTCTGCTTAAAGTTCTGCTTCACCGATTAGAGCTAAAGTGTATATGTTGGTTGGCAGGAAGTTCCTTATTTATTTAGGTCCTTTGTGCCCAAAGGTCAAGGACACTAAACTTGGTTTTCCACTTCAAAACTAAAGATACCTTTCAATGATTTAGAGCATATTTGGTATATAGGCTGAGTATGATGGCAGGGAGACCTGTTAATTTTGGGTACTTAGTGCCAATGGTCAAAGTCACAGTGTCCTCAAACATGAGATTGTTTCCATTCCATAACAAATGATCTTTTGGGGTTTCTGTTCAATCACTAAAGATATCAGACTTATTTGGAGCACACTTGATATACAGGTTGGATAAGATGTGAGGAGGAAAGCTTATTCACTAACTTAACTTGACAAAGACAAGGTACATGTAAGCTGGTTGCATTTATGCATCACTCTTCTTGAAATTTGGCAAGATGACTTAGTTTGGTGAGCAGATGAGAACGTCCTATTTTGCTAACGGTTGACCATTCATAACTGCCACCATGATAGCAATCTTGGATTTCTACAGAACACTGTCCACAATTCATTCAGCATAGGCTACAAGCCAGAGTTCTTTTCTGATCATCATCAAATATTTATATGCATGTTCAGGTTCATGCATAGATGATAACGTCATATGGCTATGGTCACCACCCTCAATGGCCATCACAGCGGCCATCTTGTATTTCTTAAGTGAAGGCTATAGATACATGCAGCACTTATTCATCAATTTCCCCAAAATTTGGCAGGGTGACTTAGTATGATGAGTAGCGTGGAGTGTTGTATTATGGTAACAGTTGGTCTCCCATAATGGCAGCCAATGGCAGCCATCATGAATTTCTTCAGAACAGTGTCAACAATTCATTCAGCCTGAGCTACAGACGACAGTTTTTTTCCAATCATCACCAAATTTCATATGCGTGTTCAATTTTATGCCTAGATGAGAATGCCCTAATATGAAATAGGTGCTACCTAAAAGCGAGCGCAAGTAGTCTCATTGAACTTCAAGTCAACAAAATAGTGTCAACCGACATGGTTTAGATCCCTAGTGCATTGTGGGTCCATAGATTGAATTTGGTCAAAATTTAACCAATAGGTCGCCCGTTGCTAGGGAGGCACGTTGGTTGCTAGGGAAAGAAACTGACATCATTACCGACTCCTTGGTTTGAATCCCTGATGCATTATGGCCCCACATATCAAATTTAATCAAAATTGGAACAGTAGGTTGCCCATTGCTAGGGAGGCACGTTGGTTGTTAGGGAAACCAACTGACACCATTCTCGATTCTTTGGTTTGGATCCCTAGGGCATTGTGTTTCCATATATCAGTTTGGTCGAAATTGGCCCAAGAGGCTGTTTGTTGCTGGGGAGGCACGTCGGTTGCTAGGGAAACAAACTGACATCATTACCGACTCCTTGGTTTGGATTCCTAGTGCATTATGGGTTCATATATCAAATTTGGTCAAAACTTGCCCAATAGGTTGCCCGTTGCTAGGGAGGCACGTTGGTTGCTAGGGAAACAAACTGACATCATTATCGACTCCTTGGTTTGAATTCCTGGTGCATTAAGGGTCCACATACCAAATTTAGTCAAAATTGGCCCAGTAGGTCGCCCGTTGCTAGGGAGGCACGTTGGTTATAAGGGAAACCAACTAACACGATTTTCAATTCTTTTGTTTGGATCCCTAGTGCATTGTGGATCCATATTACAAATTTGATCGAAATTGGTCCAAGAGGCCGCTCGTTGCTGGGGAGGCACGTTGGTTGCTAGGGAAACAAACTGACATCATTACCGACTCCTTGGTTTGGATTCCTAGTGCATTATGGGTTCATATATCAAATTTGGTCAAAACTTGCCGAATAGGTTGCCCATTGCTAGGGAGGCACATTGGTTGCTAGGGAAACAAACTGACATCATTACCTACTTCTTTGTTTGAATCTCTGGTGCATTAAGGGTCCACATATCAAATTTAGTAAAAATTGGCCCAGTAGGTCGCCTGTTGCTAGGGAGGCATGTTGGTTGTTAGGGAAGCCAACTGACACCATTTTTGATTCTTTTGTTTGGATCCCCAGTGCATTGTGGATCCATATATCAAATTTGGTCAAAATTGGCCCAAGAGGCCACCCATTGCTAAGGAGGCACGTTGGTTGCTAGGGAAACCAACTTACATAATTTTTGACTCCTTGGTTTGGATTCCTAGTGCATTATGGGTTCATATATCAAATTTGGTTCAATTGGCCCAAGAGGCCACCCGTTGCTAAGGAGGCACGTTGGTTGCTAGGGAAACAAACTGATATCATTACTGACTCCTTGGATTGAATCCCTGATGCATTATGGGTCCACGAGTGAAATTTAGTCAAAAGTGGCCCAGTAGGTCGCCCGTTGCTAGGGAGGCACGTTGGTTGTTAGGGAAACCATTTTCTGAAGGGAACCAAACTGACATCATTACCGACTCCTCGGTTTGGACCTCTATTGCATTATATCAATTTTGGTCAAAATCGGTCCAATAGACTGCCTGTTGCTAGGGGTGTTGCGTGTTGCTAGGAACGTCACGTGATGCAGTAAATTATAAATTAGTCTGACTCCCGGTGTATTATAGGAGAATATCTCAATAGCACCCCTCCCCCCACGCCCCTTCCCCTGTTACTTCCCTCAACTGATGGTTCACTCACTTTACCCAATTGGTATCCGAATGTTCCTTTGAAAACAATTATATTGTCCCTTTTTGTTCTTGGGAAGATTACTCGAATAAGAGCCGTTCTCGTAAAGTCTCTTCTCGGGCATTCCTTCCGGTGAACAAACGTCCTGTTGATTTCAAAATGGCAGCCGGCACGGAGACACAAATTTTGAAATCAAAGCTGTAGAGGAGTTTCAGAAGAATTAACTCAGTTACACGTGTTAACCTATAGAGCTCGCTTCCGAACGGGTTTCGCCCGTTCTGGGAACGCCCGCTATTATTGTTATGGTCAGCTGTTCACAAGGGCCACCACTTCAGCCATATCAGATTTTTCCAGCACAGGCTAAAGTTGCATTTATGATTCAATTTTCTTGAAACTTGGCAGGATGACTTAGTACTTGTATGACTTAGTATGATGTGTAGTTGAGAATGTCTTATGTTCCTCACAGTCAGCCATACACCATGGTTGACATAGTTTCCACCTTGGATTTCTTCATCAAAGGCGAGAGATTGCATTTACGGATCAGTTTCATTTGAGGCCCCAGAGGGTGAATTTGCTGATGCTATCCCATACAGTGGGTCAATTCATCGTCCAGGTATTTCTTTCTGTTCAGGCTTGAGACCTTGATTCAGAATGAGGTTCACAGAGGGTAAATTTAGTGATGCTACCCTGAGCAGGTTAACATCACCAAATTCACCCTATGGGGACCTCATTCTGTAATTGACAGTCTGCTTATTTCCAGGCTTGTTAGGGATAGTCCTTAAAATTTGTGACATTGTGTGCAAACTTCACTACGCACATGCATATGAACCTATATAGCTCTTAGATGGTAAATCCCTGACTTTTGCTCAAGGATATCCTTTAAAATCCTTGAGTTTCTCATTTCTTAACTAAACAAAAACCCTTGAAAATATGCTGAGATGGTTCTGGAAACTTCTGGAATTATTTACCTCTCATTCAAGTGCAGGAATCATGTTCTCTCTTCAAGATCAGTACCTTAAAATAGTCCCAGCTATGCAGAATGAAATTTTCTCCATTGCTGAGAATTCCCAAGATTGCCTGACAAATGTGGTAATTTTTCAACTCCTTAGACCAAAATAACCAAGAGAACAGGCCAAAAGTTCTGGCTTCCGAAATGTATCATCATAAAGAATCATGCTGCTGTGTCTTAGCCAAGTAAGAGTGAATAACACAATTCTGTTGAATATTTTTAGTATTTTGAATGCACGGGATCGCGGTGGCTCAGTGGTAGACTGATGGACTTATGCTAGAGGTCCCGAGTTTGATCCCCGGCCATGATGACCCACGATGTGTCCTTGGGAAGGCACTTTATCCCGGTTGCCTACATGGGGGCACGATGACGCCGTGTACTAAGGCATACTGCACGTCGATGGTATCTTCAACTGCTGTAACCCTGCTTGAGGGAGCTTGAACAGAGTTAGAATGTTGAGCTGACACTTGCTCGGTGGTTCTCTCCGTGTATTCAGGCTTCCTTCAATCGCAAAACTGTGATGGTCACGATTAGCCATTGTGCATAAGTATATGACCTTAAACACCAATAAATAAATGAATAAATAAATAAATAATTTTGAATGCAAAGTCAGCATTTTTAAATATTTCTGTATACATGTGTGGAAAGTGTTAATGAAAATAAAAATTCATCATATTGTGAATTCATCTGCTGCTTAAGTTTTTTTTATGTTACTACCTCTCCCCGCATTTGGTAATATTTTCATCTTGACCAGACCATATGCCTTTGCAAGTGGGTTAGCTTCATGGGGACTGTTGTCTCATTAAAAAATTGAGGCCTGGCCTATGGGTTGGCATTCTATACCCAGATGTCTTTGAAAATGATTGATGATGTTGGTATTTATTGCTAATGTGCATGTAGTTTTCAGGTTCTGTATTTGTGTGAGAGCACGGAGGCTCTGCATACTATTGTGTACTGCACGTTGATGGTCCACTTGCCTTCAACCAATGCTAACCCTGCTTGTGTGGATTTAGTACGTTGGGAAGTCTGGCAGTTGCTCGCCATTGCTTGATGGTTCTCTCTGGGTTCTCTGACTTCCTCCACCCATAAAACTGTCCAACACGAGGTGACCCTGGCTGTCAAAAGTGTTGTTATACCCCAATAAATAAAAAAAATAAATAAATCTATATTTGTGTACTTGTGCATGGCTACATGTACTTGTCAAGCAGCCCCAATGTCTGCTGGTTCCAACAAACCAATTTTGACTCAACACAACCTGTTTGCATCTAACAGGTTTGTGGTTTGTGGTTTTTGTTGCGCAAAAGCAGTGAATATGTACTTTTTTGATTAATATATAACACCAAGTGGTTGGAAAACATTTAACACTTCATCTCATGCATATCCCATCAGATTTGTAAACATTATGGTAAAAAAATAGACAAAAATAGAACTAGTTAATTCTGCAGACGGAAACAGGTGCTTATTCACTTAAGTGTAAGAATGTATGGAATAAAAATAACATTATTGAAGTTATATCAACATAAATCTGTATACAAAACACATTTTGCTATAACAGATGGATAAAGTGTGAATTCGTTTAGAGTTGCAATACAGAAATACATCATTCATTGCACAGTATTAACTCAAAATATTTTTCATCAAATGTAGTCATGGCTGCTTCATAGCAGCCATGACTAGATTCGATGAAAAAAAATTCATCTAAATTTAACTCGAGAAATCATTTGTGAAAAAAATCCATTCAGTTTACAGGAGTAAGATTTGATTAAATGTGCCAAAATTATATGTATTTCGGTGTCAAGAGAAATCTTGTCCTGGGCAGGACTATCTGCCAGCAGCATGCAAGGAGTTAATCAGATTAGTTGTTGAGATAAACCAGAAGATTTGTCTTTTTTTGTCTTTTGTTTCCATCGCAGCCAGCAAAAATTATTCAATAGCCATTTTGCCAGAGAAAAATACTCAATTGTAAACTGGGTATTTATTCTTGGATATACTGTTTGATAGAGCTTTTGGAGCTGTCAAACAAGATATAATAGATAAGATGCCTACATTGGATGTGCTGAGGCCAAATAGGTCGATCACCCAATGGGAAGTAAAGCTGTGCTTGTTTACTGTGGTAAACTGGCTCTGTTTTAATGGTAAAATAGGACCCAGTCACCAATGCTGGTGGTGGAAGTGCTCAAAAATAGGCAATATTGGTATAAATGATTGACTAAACTTGACTTTATCTTCTTGTTGCAGTCATAGCTTGCCATTGTGCAGAAATATGTAACAATAAATAATATAGGTTGATGTTTATTAACATAGGGAATTCGGTGGTTGTCAGAGTAATTGTTTGATAGATTACAATATTTTTAGCTCATTCAACAGGAGTTTACTATTTTCCGCCACATACAATTAACAAGTTAAAATGGTACTGAGGTTAATTGCATGATAAAAGGTTGGGTATTGGAAGTTTCTGAGGGAAATAACGGGGTTATTCAATCAGTGGATATTCAGTTTAGTAGGTTCCACTGTAGTATATGATACATGTACATATACAGGGATTATTTGGGTATCTACTCCCCTATGTCGAACACCACAAATTAGAGTAGAGCTTGTTTACTACAGAAAACAAGTTCTGTGGTACTAGTAAAATCAGACCTGGTAACCAGGGTGGAAGTCCTCTAAAGTGGTCAACATGGGTATATACAGTTGGCTTAACTTCATACCTATGTTGCAGACATGACTTAACCATAGATGTTGAAACTGACCTTTAACACTGATAAATAAATAAGTAATTTTGAGTGTCTACAGGAGCTGAATATGGGGCCCTTTCCCGATGGATGGCATTTGGGAGGTTTTGATTTTTCAGATTGGGTTTGGTTTCGGTTCTGTTTCAGGATAAAAACTTGGTTTTGCTTCAGTTTTTCTATGTGTTTACAACATACATGTATTGTTAATAATACTTCAGGCTCCTATACAGTTAAAACTAGAAGTCCTGTCATGGACTGTGCGCTTATCTAGGCTTAATTGCATGTAGGAATTGTGCGCAATTGCCATATCGAATGGCATCCAAAGCATGGCAGGTTTTCCTGGTTATTCATAGCAAACACTGGCAATGTTTCTGCCAATGGATCTCCGGGTTACTCGGAGGTCCATTGGCTGAAACATTGCTTGTGCACAGACCATATGTACAGAATTTGATAGCCTTACTATGGTCATAACACGTAGTTTAATGCGCAGATTGACGTGCTATTTGTGCACATTTCATGACAGGATTTTTAGTTTTAACTGTACTTGGAAAAAGTCTGCAATAGTTTGTATGATATCACTCTTCACAAATATCACATTTTCTCACAAGTGAGATAATGTGACAATGATAACATAATTTATTATGCCAGCTAATGAAATTCGCCAATCACAGCCCCCGAATAGTGGGACAGTACTGAGCCGTATTGGGTCACCTGCAGCCCGAGGTGACCTAATACGAAACACGTATTAGGTCAGTACCGCCATTTTGTTTCGATGTGGAAATTCCTCACCTCGCGGTGCTTTTATATCCATATTGAAGAAATTGCAGTACAATCAAACGTCCCTCCGTGTCTATATGTCTCATTTTCTCTCGTTTTATAATAAATTTATTGTCTAAATGTAAATATAATTGTTTGAAGTGAGAAATACTACTGTATTCGATCTACCGATAACGGATAAGTCGGCCTGGCCCTAACTTGACATAGGGTCTAAGCTTATTGAGGTTAACACACAACAGTTTGGGTACGGCGTTCGCCTCGATATTTTAAAAGCTTTAGAAAAAATATATATATGCGTTGTTAGAAAGTTGAAAAATATATATAGTGTGAATAAATAAACTGAGAAAAAAATGTCTTATCCCGGGAATAGATTAATTTCATTTTTTCTCGTTGAGCTCATTCTGTAGTCTCTGTTGTGGTAAATGGATAACGTCGCTTCGAAAATGGATTTCATTTCATTGAATAATTATAAGATTGCACAATGATGAAATTGTAGGAAAATGAATGAAAGTCAATGGGAAAAAATGTGAGATACATTTATTTTGATCAAATTCTATAAAATCGGACGTTTCGGACATTTTCTGCACACTCAAGACAAAGTGACAGTACGAAGAAAAGCGTCTATCGCTGTTGTCTGTGTTGTCTGTGTTGTCACAAACAGGGAGACAACTGTGCACGTTTGTTACAACTTACATAGCGTTTTGCACCAGTTTTGAAAATGTGCCGGCGTTCAAATTTGATTGTTATTTTGTTTTCGCTGGCATAATAAATACGTTACAGGACGTTCAGGTGGCGGATACGGTGTCATATGAGGCTCGGCAAAAACAATATTGGACTCGGCGTACCGCCTCGTCCATTATTGTTTTCACCCCGCCTCATATGATACCGTATCCACCACCTGAACGTCCTGTAACTTATAATATTCACCCCTTTGCAAGATAGACCAAGTGACAAGAGTCCTTACAGGCCACTAGTCCAGGTCCCTCCCAGTAAGGTAGTTCAATCAGTTTATGCACAAAGACAGTAAAACCATTCAGTTGGTTTTTGCTGGGTTTTGCGCTTCGGCTTTCTGGTTTGCTGTAAATGCAGAAACTGGAACCAAACCAGAAAAGCCCCAAAACCACCCAGCTCTGAATACAATATTGACAAATCAAGACATATAACACCTGGAATTGAGTGTTGTTGCATGTCTTTTTTCTATGGATGATTTTCTGCAGTGCTTGGGCAGGAATATAGACAGAGAATTTTGAGCAGATCATGATCCGGTCAAATGTCAATGTTTATAATCACAGTACTGTAATAAACAATAAATTTACACACTAAATTTACCCCCTGTGAACCTCAGTTTGAATCAAGGTTTTGGGTTTGAACAGAAAGAGGTACCCACAGGGTAAATTGTCCTAGTGTTTGGGATAGCAGCAGAAACTTCACCCTGTTGGGACCTCATTCTGCATATGACAGATTGCTTATTTTCAGTCTTGAACCCTCATAATGTCATGTTGAAAAACAAAAAAACTCAACATTTGTTGGAAGTGCATTCTTACAAACTGGACAGGTTCTTATTGAAGAAAATTTATTTATTTCGTTTTAAAGATGTTTGAATGTTCTGATGAGGCATTGTATTATTTTCCTGCTTAGCATTAACACTGGGAGCATGGTGGGTCATTGAACAGAGCATTGGACTTCATATTGAAAGGTTGTAGGTTCAGTCCTTAGCGCTGACCACGTCATCTGCATTGTTTCCTTGTCACAACACTTAATCCCAGTTACTGAAATTGGAACATGGTGGCGTAGTATACTGCTATGGCATACTTCACATCAGTGCTTCACAAGCCTTCAATTGTGCTAACCCTGTTAATGCTAGGTAAGATTGAGAGTTGGTCAGTTACCCACCACTGCTTGATGGTTCTCTCACGGTACTCAGGCCTCCTCCACCAGTAAAACTGTGTGACACAATATACATGTAGCCCTGGTGTTATGAAACTCTTAATAAATAAAATTAAATATTATTGACACTGCCTTTTGGAAAGCAGAGAGGATGTTTAAAAAATTCAAGTCACAAATAATTTTGTTTTACTTGGTGACTGAGAAAATGAAAAGAAAATGACATAACACATACATGTAGTTTGTTTGTCATTGTTCAGAAATATTCATCTTTATGTTGAGCATATTACATCTGGATTGAGGAAGTATCTGTTTTCTAGTGTGTTACAAACAGTGTATACTTTTGAATTTAAATTTACCGTAAAACGCTTCCAAGCATTGTAAAGTACAACTGAATATGTGATTAACATCCTTGCCAAACTAATTTCCCTTATATTTTTCCTTGTTTAATTACATACTGGTTAACTGAAAAAAACCCACTAATTGATTGTCAGACATTGGACAATTTACTCATCCCTCAAATCAGCATGCATGTGAAGGTATCTAAAGGATTGGTTGGATGCACTGTTAAACACATGTCCCCAAAAAACTATTTTTGTTTAGCTCTATAACACATTTTTCAGTGTTTACAGTTTGAGGCATGCAATCGCACCTCCACACCTACGGCATACTGCACTCAGTCATGAGGTGTATGAAAATGAGCATGCCTCGGCCCCTCCATGTCACATCTCTGTTGCACTGGTGTGATGGTAGATCACTTTGCCAATAAAATGCCTACACATTGAATGTCTTTTTTCATGGCTCCTGATTCATAAAACTTGAAAAAAGTGTCCCATATTCAACTGCTGAACACCCAGTAACTGCCCTCACCCGATGCACATGAAAACATTTTACCCAGATGCACATGAAAACATTTTAGAAGAGCCAACACAATGGATCAATATACAGAAATGTCCTGCATTTACCCTCCTCTTGAGTACACAATCGTATGAGATGAATTTGCAGAAACATTCATTGTCTTCACTTTTCTATCACCTTATTCACCTGCCAACATTGTAAGTCCCCATTGCACTTAGGTGTGAACCTCTGCAGACTGGAAATCACCCAACAGTAACTAACAACCTTAAAAAATAACCACAAATATATATGACTTCAGGAACTTGGCACCAAGACTGCACATAAAACAAAATTGTTGATCGCTAGCATACACAGCCTCTCACCAAAACTCATATTAGGCTCTAGAAATAGTAGTCCAAACTAGGGACATCATGTTATTACCTTCTCCTTCCACTTCCCTTCAGGGAAGTGGGACGAGAAGTTTAATGACGTGAAGATCTAAGTTGGGGCTATAGAAATAACATCCCTTGACCTATTGAGAACTGCAATTTTTTGCACCTCTGTGGATTTGAGATTCTGATGACTGATTTTTATCTGGAGCAATGGCCAATATGCAACACAATTCAAATATATGAAACTCCATTCAGAGTATTGACAGGAAGGTAACATCATCCAGTCTAAATTTTCTGTCCTCTTTTTACCATCACAGCAGAGTAATATTTCATTAGTAGAGAATAAACTGCACAGCTATTAGTACTTATTACTTCTTTCTTGATTTTAAAAATCCTTTCTAGTTCAGTTGAACTGAATCATATTTATAATAAAAATTAGTACCGGTGGCAATAATCGCCCATGCCAACTACTTCTAGATGAGCAGTTCATTGTATGCCTACATTTTTCCAATTTTTTTTCTTCAAATTTTGTGACTTTGCAGTTGTTCATAGGCAAGTTTTGGCTACCTTAAAAGGCTGCCAAAACTTTCCAAGAAACAACTGTCAAGGGACTTAGTCACTTCATATGTACCCACAGACAGCATGTTGGGGAATCCGTTCAGTTACAGTAAAAAGTAATCAAAGTTAGAGTTATGCCCTTACGGTCAAGTTGATAGACATTCTGAGGCACCAGTCAAGTACTGGGAAGCAGAAAAATGGCATTTCAGACAATCTTACAGAAATCTTCTTCAGTTTGACTGAACAGCAACTTTTGTTGTGAGACCACAGTGTCGTCCAGATTAGACTTATTGCAATTCAAATGGCTGATGCATCAAAGACACAGGTTATTATCTTTATATTGATGCTTTGTTTTACTGGAGTAATGCAATTATTTCTTTACCACTTTGCTGTAAACCTTCCGATAACTGATTAATTATGTGACTGAATCCCTGTAGGAACTCCGAGCAGCAGAGCATTGCTTGTTTACTGTGGTAAACAAGTTCTGCTTTACTGATAAAATTGGACTCGGAACCAGGCCTGATATTCTTAAAAATGCAGGAGGGTTAAAAATCGCCCCATCGCATGGCTTAGGCAAGCAATTTGCTCTCCCTTGTAGCTTACAAAAGCTAAAAGTGGCAAAATGAAGTTTTACTATTAATGAATTCTCCCTTGTGGGCTTTGTACATTTTATTTGGTGCTGCCTACAAGGTAGTCTCTGTGAGATTGCTACACTGCTTCTCCCACACCTCTGGGCTAGGGATTCATGGTATTTAACCGAAAGTCGGTAATTTTTAGCTCACCGAAGGGAGCTAAACTTATCACTTGCCGTCAGTCATCCATCGTCTGGCGTCGTCCGTCCGGCGTCATGAACATTTTTAGCTCACCTGACTGAAAGTCAGGGTGAGCTTTTCTTATCACTTTTCATCCGTCGTCCGTCCGTCCATCGTCCGTCGGCCTGCATGAAGGTGGTGTTTGAGCCTCTTTCTCCTAAACCACTGGCCACATTTTAATTAAATTTCATGTAAGTAGTGGTTATATAGGGGCATTTGGGTTTTTCTTCAAATTGGATTTCTGCTCATATTGTGAAGTGGGATGGGGCCAAAATGCACAAAATTTAAAAAAAATCTTCTTCTCATGAACCAGCCATAGCAGAGACTTGATATTTGGTATGCAGCTTCCATTTGAGGTGTAGACTCAAGCTTGTTCAAGAGAAGTGTGACGTGCAATATTTACCTTTGTTCTGAGAGGGGCAAGAATTTTTGCCCCGCCTAAAATTTCTATTTTCTGAACCTAGAGGCCGATTTGAACCAAATTTAATATGAGGTATTATTGGGTTATAAGTACTTGATTTATGCCAAAAAATTTTTTCCTGCAGCCCTGTGGGAACCGCAGGAGCTAAAAATAGGAAAAAATTAAAACGCCCATATCTCCAAAACTGCATGGCACCGAGAATTTTTATTTGGTGTGAAGCTTCCTTAGGACCAACAGAAAGGATTGGTAAAAAAAAAATTGCAATCGGTTTTATCATAGGGTACAATTTCGGGACTTTTGAAAAAGTGCTGAGTCAGCACTTATTAACACTGTAGGCAATGGGAAAAACATTAAAAAATCTTCTTCTCCAGATCCAGCAGGCAGAATCTTTTCATATTTGGTATGCAACATTGTAGGGTGGATCTGATTCAAGTTTGTTCAAATTGGCCCCTGGGTTCATATTTGGGCTCAGTATAGGAGCCCGATTTCAAACTTAAGCATTTCAGGCAAATTTCTTAAAAAAATCTTCTTCTCCAGATCCAGCAGGCAGAATCTTTTGATATTTGGTATGCAACATTGTGGGGTGGATCTGATTCAAGTTTGTTCAAATCGGCCCCCTGGATTCATATTTGGGCTCACTATAGAAGCTTGAATTGGAATTTAGTGCATTTCAGGCAAATTTCTTTGAAAATCTTCTTCTCAAGATCCAGCAGGCAGAATCTTTTGATATTTGGTATGCAACATTGTGGGGTGGATCTGATTCAAGTTTGTTCAAATCGGCCCACTAGATTCATATTTGGGATCAGTATAGGAGCCCAAATTTGAACTTAGTGCATTTCAGGCAAATTTCTTTAAAAATCTTCTTCTCCAGATCCAGCAGGCAGAATCTTTTGATATTGGGTATGCTGCATGCTTAGGGGGGGTGGGGGGTGAGATTCAAATTTGTTCAAGCCAAGTCCCTGGGTTCATATTTGGGCCCGAATTATAACTTAGTTCAAAATGAGGAATTTTCTTTAAAAATCTTCTTCTTCAGATCCAGCAGTCTGAATGTTTTGATATTTGGTATGCAGCATCCTTAGGGGGGGGTGAGATTCAAGTTTGTTCAAGCCATGTCCCTAGGTCCATATTTGGGCTCACTGTGGGAGCTTGAATTGTAACTTAGTTTGAAATAAGGAATTTTCTTAAAAAATCTTCTTCTTCAGATCCAGCAGTCGGAATGTTGTGATATGTGGTGTGTAGCATCCTTAGGGGGGTGAGATTCAAGTTTGTTAAAGCCAAGTCCCTGGGTCCATATTTGGGCTCCCTGTGGGAGCCCGAATTATAACTTAGTCAATATGAGGAATTTTTCTTTAAAAATCTTCTTCTGATTCAGCAGTCGGAATGTTTTGATATTTGGCATGCAGCATTCTTAGGGGGTGAGATTCAAGTTTGTTCAAGCCAAATCGCTGGGTTCATATTTGGGCTCACTGTGGGAGCCCGAATGATAACTTAGTTTAAAATGAGGAATTTTCTTTAAAAATCTTCTTCAGATCCAGCAGATGAATACTTTTGATATTTGGTATGCAGCATCCTTAGGGGGTAAGATTCAAGTTTGTTCAAGCCATGTCCCTAGTTCCATAAAATTTGTCTCTCATGACTTCATTCCTTTGTAGTGTTGATGAACCATGTCTAACTGAATGTGACCCCAAATACTTCTTTGAACCACTTTGGCCGGTGAGCGATTAAGGCTCCTTGGGGCCTCTTGTTTCAATTCCGAACTCATTTTAGTTTAGTCGGTATACCGTGTCTCACGGTATTTCGAACAATTCCGATGGTAATCTGAGTAAAAATAAATAAAAAGTTTGTACGTTATAAAATTTCTCCAATTAATTGTCAGTAGGGTGCAGCCTGTACAGTTCGTTTGACTGCTGCAGACTTGGAGAAAAATTGAATGGATGTAAGGGAGGACCTCCACAATAAATGGTTACCAGGGTGGTATGTGTATTTAACACTTACTAACGAAAAAAAGCCATGCGAGTTGAGATTGTTTTGACAGCTGTTATCAAGGCAGTTATTCATTAATATCTATTAATCAGTTGAAAAATAATATAAAAACAAAACATACTATTTCTTTGTGTTGTTTAATTTGTATACAACGACTAATTGTTTTATGTATATTAATCATGAAATTAATACTTAACATGTACTGGTTCATGTATAAATTATTCATCCTTGATTTGTATTATGGGCGTGTTTAAGGAATAATTGACAAGTGAGAGAGCATGTTGTCTAGTTTGCTGAGCTTCAGAAAAGTGAAGTTGTGAAAATAAAAACAACATCATTTTTACTTCGGAATGAATTTTATTTTAGTAAAATAAAACCACTTACCTCATTTTGACATATCAAGACATGCAACAATCCATTTCTTGAAAGTTAGATGGAAATGGAAATCATCACAGTCTCCTGGGTAATGACAACACATTGCTACTCACCTAATTTCGTTTCAAATTCACCTGCGAACTGGCGGACTTTTAAAGTTTTTGAAATTGGGGGAGTGGGTTTGAACACAGAGAGGGCACCTTGTTTTAGACATGCTAAAGTTTTTTTTAAAAGAAAAATGGTCAAATATTTGTTCGTTTCAGCAATATTTGGTGTTCAGTCATACTGCGGTATTTTTAAAATACTGAAACTTGGTATCGATTATTGAATACCGTGAAGGCCTACTGTGGGCCTTGGTAAGACTCGGAGGTGTGGGAGCGGCAGTGTGGCCATCTTACAGAGACCACTAACGTTGCAGAGATCTGAAACGATGTAGGTTTTAGGGATAGGCTGTTATGGTAATCATTATTTTCTAAGGCCAGGAGGGCTAGTTTTCGTCCTCCTTAATTTTTTTTAAGGCAAGCAGTAGGCGAGCAAATAAATCGCTCTCCTGAAAATGCATGGCCTGTAGAACCAATGCAGGGGGTGGAAATACTCTAAAGTGGACAGCATAGGCATATTAAACAATTCACTGAACTTGACTTCATACATATACCTATGTTGCAGTCATCATATAGCCAAAGATGCTAAAAGTGACCTTAAACATCAATAAATAATTCTATAGATATGCAATGCAAAAAGCTTTCTAATAACACTCAAGGCCTCAAACATTGGAGACAGTCCAAACAGTGCGATCCCACCCAACCATCCACCTACCCTGGAATCTGGGAAGTGGCACAGTCTTTGTTTCTTGTAGTGAACAAATTTTACTTCACACGTTAAATAGGGCCTGGTAACACAGTGCCGTGGGATGGAAACCTCTCAAGTGGGCAGTATAGGTTCAAACAATGAGCTGAACTTGACTTCATACCTACTTTTTGTTTTGGTCATCATAGCTAAAGATGCTAAAAGTTATCTTAAACAACAATAAATAAACTAGACTTTATGATTCTGGAGAATCATGGCTTTTCCCGATGAGATTCGATGAGTTTTCATGACCCCACAGTGTCTGATGAATTGTTTTTAACTGTCTCACTGAAGTAAAAACCATCATTAATGGTGGAGTGGGTTAATGTCAATATCGTCGTCCAACAAGTTAATGACTGACAAAAGGAATTATGTTTGTTTGACACATACCCTCGTAGTGCTGTGGCTATTTGAAAATGGTCCATTTTATCTCAAATGTACCCACAATATTGATGTCTGGCAGCTTGTAGAGGGTTAACAAGTGCTAACAGGAATATTCATTCATGCAACTTGTAATGTCTCTCCAAGAACTGTGAATGGCCATTTTTTCTTTAAAATCTACCAAGATGTTTTCAGAGAAATCCAGGGAGAACATGAATTTTAAGCTTTTGATGGGTATCATTGTTTATCCAGCCCAAAACGGGTTAAGTGTTGTTTTTTGAATACTCTTATTACTTCCAAAAATA
This sequence comes from Pictodentalium vernedei, assembly GCA_031216915.1. Lineage (NCBI taxonomy): Eukaryota > Metazoa > Mollusca > Scaphopoda > Dentaliida > Dentaliidae > Pictodentalium > Pictodentalium vernedei. The sequence goes on along the minus strand of CM062291.1, from coordinate 179,155,146 downwards.
ATTCTCATTTGAATTCTACTTCCACTTATTTTGATCTCTCCTCTCAAATTCGGGTGCTGTGGGTATGCAAACACAGCCCATTTTATCAACATTTTGATGTTTGAGAACCTGCATAGGATTAACAAATGCTTCCAGGAATATTTTGTACATGCAATTTGTAATGTCACACTAAGATCTGAGAATGGCCATTTTTTCTTGAAAATCTATGAGATGTTTTTTGTGAAATCCTCGGATGACATGAATTTTTAACCTTTTGAGGGGTATCTTTCTGTAATCAGCCCTAAACGGGTTAATGCTTGGTTTTGTGAATACCTTCATTACATACAAAAATGATCATCGGTGAATTCCACTTCCAATGAAGGGGGTTAAGTTTATCTCACAGGTACACATTTGGTGTTATGGTTGCCCAAGAACAGCCCATTTTCTCCAAATGTCTATGCTTGACAGCCTCTGGAGGGTTAACAAATGCTTACCGAAATATTTTGTCCCTGCAACTTGAACTGTCACTCCAAGACCTGCGAAAGGCCAATTTTTCTTGAAATTTTGTTTTGAGAAATCCACAGAAAACTGGAATTTTAAGCTTTTAAGGGGTATATCTCTTTAACTAATCAAAAATGGGTTAAGATCTCGATTTTTGAATACACTTACTACTTACAAAAATGTTTCCCTGTCAGTTTTGCGTCCGGTAAAAAAAGTTATGCATCTCTGTTGCATTCCCATTTGATGTTGTTGGTGTCCAAAAACAGACTATTTTTTCAAAATTTTCACATTTAGCAGTCCATGGAGGGTTAACAAATGCTTCCCGGAATAATTTATCCTATCAACTGGTAATGTGACACCAAAACCTATCAGTGGCCATTTTCTCTTTAAAACTCTACCAGATGTTTGTAACAAAATCCACGGAAAATATAAATTTGTAAGCTTTTGATGGGATTCACAATTGACAACCACAAAAGGGGTTAACGCTTGGGTTTTTGAATACTCTTATTACTTACAAAAATGGCCCTCGCTGAATTCCACTTCCAACAAAGGAGATTATGTTTATTTCTCAGGTACACATTGGGTGCTGTGCGTGTCTGAAAACAGCCCATTTCAACAAAATTACGATGCTTGGCAGTTCTAGAGGGTTAATAAACGCTCACCGGAATATTTTGTCTATGCAACTTGTAATGTCACACAAAGACCTGCGAGTAGTCAATTTTTCTTGAAAACCTACAGGATGTTTTTAGAGAAATCCACAGAAAATGGGAATTTTAAGATTTTAAGGGGTCTCTCTCTTTAGCCTGTCCAAAATGGGTTAAGACTTCGACTTTTGAATACCCTTTCTACTTAGAAAAATGTTTGCGTATAGATTGTACGCTCGATAAATGAAGGCACTTTTCTTTGTGGCGTACCCATTGGGTGCTGTTGGCATCCAAAAACAGCCCTTTTTATCACAATTTTGACTTTTAATCAGCCCGTGGAGGGTTAACAAATGCTCACCACAGCATTTTGTCCATGCAACTTCTATTGTCACCCCAAGGCCTGGGAGTGACAAATTTTTCTTGAAAATCTACAAGTCTCGTTTAGAGAAATCCACGAAAAAACATGAATTTCTGAGCTTTATGGGGGTATTGCTGTTTAACCAGCCCAAAACGGTTTAACGCTTGGTTTTTTTAACACTCTTATTACTTACAAAAATGATCCATGGTGAATTCCACTTCCAATAAAGGAAGTTATGTTTACCTCTCGGGTATCGTTTGGGTGCTGTGGGGGCCTGAAACTGGCCCGTTTCATCAAAATTTCGATGTTTGGCAGCCTGTGGAGGGTTACCATATGCATCGCCTAATATGTCGTGTGTACCAAAGGTCGTGTCATAGGCAGGTCTAGCAATGATGAATGTTTAAAAAAATCTACAAGATGTGTTTCGAGAAAGTGCTGATAAACCCCAATTTTGGCAGTTTTTTGCCAATTCTTGCGAAATAAGGGTTAAATCAAAAATTCCGTTTGGTACATTTTTAGATTTTTTGCCCCTCTATACGTGTGTCAAATTGTGTGAAAATCGGTTCAAAAATGGCTTCTGAATCGTACGGACAAAACTGTGTGGGAAAAAAAAAAAAAAAAAAAAAAAAACCCAACACTCCCCCCTCCCCCCCCCCCCCCCCCCCCCCAAAAAAAAAAAAAAAAAAAAATAATCCTTAGAAAAACAATAGTCTTTTTCAGAGGGAAAAGCCTAATTATTTGACTGAGATTCCCAGTTATGTAAAATTTTGTTGAGAAATGATCATCAGGGATTTAGTTATATAGATTGTTTCTGATAATTTATTGTAGAGTGCCATTATAACAAAAGAAATAGTGCGGAGCTATTTTCCAGTTTTCTATATTTGGTTTCAAAATACAAAACAAGCTTTTAATATTGAGCAAATATTGCTTTCCCTGTGAGAACCCTGGAAAGTGGAGCAGTGCCTATTTATTTGTGTAGGTAATCAAGGTCTGTTTTACTGTTAAAATAGGACCATGTAACCAATGCCTGGGGTGGAAGTCCTCTAAAGCAGGCAGCACAGGTATGAACGAGTGGCGAAACTTGACTTCATACCTATACGTTGCAGTCACGATATTAGTTGCAATCACAATATTAGTATAGTCATAGATGCTGAAAGTGATCTTAATCAAACACCAATGCATAAATAAATAAATAATGCCTGGTGTGAAAGTCCTCTAAAATTGGCAACATGGGTATGGCCCCATTCGAACCCCGAGAATTGATGCAGAGTGTGTTTACTGTGGTAAACACTCTGTTTTACTGGTAAAATTAGGGCTGAAACGGTGTCGGGATTTTCAAAATGGTTAACCTTGTCTGATAACCATGGTTAACCGATTAATCATGTCTGATAACCATGGTTAACCGATTAACCACGGTTATCCAAAGAATTCCATTGGCGTATGTTTTTGGTAGTTCAATTGAAGGTGAAATCAAACTGAAACATGCCAAAACTGACGCACAAACAAATCGCTGGAACTCCAAACCAGCCCAATGAAGAGAAGAGCAGAGCATGTATTCCTTCACTTTAGAAAGCTAACCAACTTTTTTCTCTTTATAAGAAAGTTCTCAGCGCAAAGGTGGTACACTAGGTTCGATCTGTTAAGCGTTCTTATGAAAGACACCATTACTGAATGATTTATCGAATAGAAATAAAGCAAAACCAAACTTTCCCTGAAAATTCTCATGACCATAACCTGTGTATTGTGGTCTAATAAGAAATATGTGCCCTTTGTTACTGGGCTAAAAAAAAAAACTTTGAAAGCAGAAAACAGGTGATTGAAGAAGTGCAACGTTCTCTGATAACACAATTTAAATTGAACATAGCAAATTATTATCACCTCCCTTTACACAGTAACAGTACAGCATGTTAACGATTTCTTTACTTTTTGTCATTGTCTTGTTCCATTTTGCCACGATTTTGACTTTGTCAGGAACCATAAAAAATTAATAGTTGCTGTGTGTGTGACCATTTTCACTCTTTTTCCTTCATTTTTAGACAATTTACCACAGGCATTCTAGGACTGTTAACCCTCTAGTAACTTTGCTGTGTTTACTTGCCTTATTACATCATGGTAATAATAATGGATTTCTGTATTTCCTCATGGTAACGATAAGGTATGATTTCGAATACAGAAAATATTTGGTATATTGAAATACCGTGCAACTCTACAGGCCTGCATCACCATCAGAAGGCAGGAGGAGTCCCCAATTAAAAGTTTGGATATGGCTACCCCCCTCTTCACTGACCCTGCACATATCCGTGCGTCATCAAAAGTAGTTTGACTCAAGTTCTGATTTGATCACATTAATCTGTATTACGACTAAACTGACCAGGAGCCGATGTCACCAAACAGGTGCTGAAATAAAATGGCCAGCGAATTGAAATAAACAGGTGTCGAATTGACTTAGTGCCAATGTAACCAGGAGAAGCATTGACAAAGTAAAATTCTGTTCTGATAACTTGGAATAAATCTCTCATCAAGTTATCCTCAGTTGAACTGGTAAAAATCATATCTTGTGACTTCATTGACACGAGTTCGACGAAATTGGTGCAGTGCCAGTTTTGTGGCAAACAAGCTATGTTTTACTGGTAAAATATGACCCAGTCAACAATGCCTGGGATGGAAGTGCTCTAAAATGTACAACGTGGGTATAAATGATTGGCTGCATTTGATTTTTCTTGTTACTGTTACTATTAGCCATTGTGCAGAAATATGTGATCTTCAACACCAATAAATAAATAAATAGAAATTGCAATACCCCCCAGGAGCATGTAAAACAATTTTTGAGAATCATCTGATTCTTGTAAAGATTCTTGCAAATTTGTGTGAACAGCAGAATAGAATTGAGCCTGATCTCATTTCAGTTCTCACAAAGTATTTTAAAATCCTCACTCTGCCCTCTAGGAGTAGAAGCCCCCTGAAGTTGGCTGCGTGAATGTAGATGAAGGAATAACCTATTGGCTAAACATTTCTTTATCTTGTTTTGCGGTCTTGATACAGCTATAAATGCGGAAAGTGACCTTAAACACCAATAAAGATAATCAATGGTCATGTCACCAGGCACCTTTAAATTGTCTAAAGTATTAATTTTTAGTTCAGTTTGACAAAGTCAAGCTGAGCTATTGCCCTCACTTCTCGTCCGTCGGCATACGTTCGTCCGGGTGTACGTAAGTACGACCACAGTTTCCTTTTGCACACCTCACAGGTCGCATTTATGATCAGATCGCTTTGAAACTTGGTATGCTTGTTTGAGTTGACCTCTAGATGGGAGCTATTGATTTTCTTCGATTTCCGCCAAAAAATGTTGCCGCTGGCAGCGACCTTTGATGATCTTAATGTAGTTATGCATAGAAATTTCCATTTGGCACACCATGCAGGGCACATTTATTATCAGATCGCTTTGAAATTGGTATACTTGTTTGGGGTAACCTCTAGATGTGAGCTATCGATTTTCTTCCATTTCCGTCAAAAAATGTTGTCGCTGGCAACGTTCTTAGAACTTAGTTTAGTCAGACCGCAGTATTTCCCTTTAGCACACCCTACAGGGCACATTTATGAGCAGATTGCTTTGAAATCTGGCATGCTTGTTTGGAGTGCCTCTAGATGGGAGCTATTGATTTTCTTCCATTTCCATCAAAAAATGTTGCCACTGGCAATGACCTTTGAACTTAGTTTAGTCAGACATCAATATATTCCTTTGGAATGCAGGGCACATTATATGATCAGATTGGTTTGAAACTTTGTATACTTGTTTGGGGTTACCTCTAGTTGGGAGCTATCGATTTTCTTCGATTTCCGGCAAAAAATGTTGCCGCTGGCAATGACCTTCGATGAACTTAGTTCTGTTGTGCATCAATATTTCCCTTTGGCTCACCCTGCAGTGCACATTTTTCACCAGATCACTTTGAAACTTGGTATGCTTGTTTGGGATGACTTCTAGATGGGATCTATCGATTTTCTTCCATTTCCGTCAAAAATAGTTGCTATTGGCCACGACCTCTAATGAACTTAGTAAAAACTTAGTGCAGTTATGCATCAATATTTCCCTTTGACACACCCTGCAGGGCACATTTATAATTGCATCACTTGGAAACTTTGTGTGCTTTGTGGGGTGATATCAATATGGGAGTTATCGATTTTCTTCCATTTCTGTAAAAAAATGTTGCCGCTGGCAACAACCTTTGAACTTAGTTTAGTCAGGCTTCAATATTTCCCTTTGGCATACCCTTCATGGCACATTTATGATCGGATCACTTTGAAACTTGGTATGTGTGTTCAGGCGAAGCCAAATTTGAGCTTTTGTCATGGCCCGTCGTCCATCTGTCCATCTGTCCGTACGTCAACAGTTGGATACGGCTCGGGCTAGAGGCCGTATTTATGAACCGATCTTTACGAAACTTCTTGGGTACCTTTGTTATGACTGTGGGACGAGAACGAGTGTTTTTGGGTGCGGTCTGAAATTCAAGATGGCTGCCAGCCGCCATTTTGTACCGACGATGCAGAAATCTGTTTTTTGTACAGAACTTCCATATGAAAGCTCTGATTTGAATAATTTTTGGTATGAATGTTTAGTACCATGAGATACATCACATATCATACAGGTTTTTTTCTCATGCTTAAATTATGCAAATTAGACTAACTTTGATTTATTTAGTGTTACTTTCAGCACTGTCAGTGCAAATGCCAATACGGCTCGGGCTAGAGGCCGCATAAATGAACCGATCTTCACAAAACTTCTTTTGGGTACCTTTGGGACGAGAACGAATGTTTTTGGGTCCGGTCTGAAATTCAAGATGGCTGCTGCGCAGAACTTCCCCATGAAAGCTCTGATTTGAATAATTTTTTGTATGAATGTTTAGTACCATGGGATACATCATGAGATACATCACATATCATATGGGTTTCCGGTCCGAAATTCAAGATGGCTGCTGGCAGCCATTTTGTTCAAAATTAAGGGCAATCAGATTTTTGCGCAGAACTTCCACATGAAAGTTCTGATTTGAATAATTTTTTGTATGAATGTTTAGTACCATGGGATACATCACATATAATACAGGTTTTTTTTCTCGTGCAGAAATTATGCAAATTAGATGAACTTTGATTTTTTCAGTGCTACTTACACACAGTAAGTACACATGTCAATACGGCTCGGGCTAGAGGCTGTATTTATCAACCGATCTTCACGAAACTTCTTGGGTACTTCTGTTATCACCTTGGGACGAGAAGGAGTGTTTCTGAGTGCGGTCCGAAATTCAAGATGGCTGCCAGTGGCCATTTTGTACCGAAATTAGGTCTAATCAGTTTTTTGTACACAACTTCTATACGGCTCAGGCTAGAGGCCGTTTTTATGAACCGATCTTTACGAAACCTCTTGGGTACCTTTGTTATCACCGTGAGATGAGAACGAGTGTTTTGGGGTGTGGTCCGAAATTCAAGATGGCCACCAGCAGCCAGTTTGTACCAAAATTAGTGCAATCAGTCTTTTGTACAGAACTTCTGTATGAAAGTTCTGATTTGAATAAATTTTTGTATGAATGTTTAGTAACATGGAATACATCACATATAGTACAGGATTTTTCTCGTGCAGAAATTATGCAAATTAGATGAATTTTGATTTATTTAGTGCTACTTATACACTGTAAGTGCACATGTCAATACAGCTCGGGCTAGAGGCTGTATTTATCAACCGATCTTCACGAAACTTCTTGGGTACCTTTGTTATCACCTTGGGATGCGAACGAATGTTTCTGAGTGTGGTCCAAAATTCAAGATGGCTGCCAGTGGCCATTTTGTACCAAAATTAGGTCCAATCAGTTTTTTGTCACAACTTCTATACAGCTCGTATTTATGAACAGATCTTCACGAAACTTCTTGGGGTACCTTTGTTTTCACCTTGGGACAGGAATGAGTGTGTTTTGGGGTGCCTTTGTTATCACTGTACTATGAGAACAAATATTTTGGGGTTCAGTCAGACCAACTCTGGGACTCAAAGATTTCTTTTCTATTTAGCATCTGACTGTCACCCACCTTTACAATATTTTACCTATACATTTGTTACAGGGTATAGCCAGTATTTATGTACAGACCGTTACAATACTTTATATGTGCCTTTGTTATCAGGTCATTGCCTAGATGTTTGTCATTGCTGTGTTACATACTATACATGTACATGTCAAGTTGAGCTACAGTGTCAATGACACTTTCATTTTCATTTCCTTTAAAAAATTATTGTCGTTATCACCAGCCTTTGAACTTACTGCATTTGTGTTGCAACTTATCCCTTTTGCACTCTCTGCAGGGTATATTTATGAATTTCTATAAAAAAAGAGAGAAAAAAACATTGCCACAAGCAATGACCTTCAAACTTAGTGCATTTGTGCATTAACATCTTCCTTTGGCATGCCTCAGAGGGCGGCGCATTCATTATCAGATTGTTTTGAAACTTTGTATGCTTATGCAGGGTGACAAAGATAGGAGCTATCGATTTTCTTTTCATTTCCATCAAAGACTGTTGCTTTAGATAAGAGCTATTGATTAGCATTCATTTCTGTGGAAAAAGTTGCCATTTACAATAACCTCTGAATGTACTGCATTTGTGTATCAACATTCTTCCTTTAGCCAGTCTTACAGTTTACATTTAAAAATGCATGGATTACTCTTGACGTTGTGCACACACAATGCTGTTATGTTGAAATTTCACCAAATAACATTGGTACCAATGATCTTCAAGTTTGCCATTTCACTTATAACTTACCAAGTTCAAGTTTGTCAAGTTGAGCTACAGTGTCATTGACACTTTCATTTGATTTAGCATAATTCTTGGAAGACAATGGACTTTTTTATGGTAGATCCCGCATGATGGAATAACTCTTACCCTACCTGCCTGCAGAGAAGCTTGGTTTGGCAAAAATAACAGTAAAGTATTTGGTAATGCTACTGGGCCACCCTCAAGGTTGCTTGTTTATTAAATGAAACACAATTTGTGATGTAATAGTGAGTCCTGCAACCATGTTATGCCCCAAAACTCAAACCATTGGAAATAAAAACTAAGATTAATTTGGCCAAATTGTGTGTGGCTGGTTTATTGAATGAAACATGATTGATGATGTAATAATGAGTGCTGTGGCCATATGATATCACAGGACCCGAGAAGAAACATTTGGAAATGAACACTTAAGTTTAGATGAATTTTACCAAAATGGGTGCAGTTAAGGCTCCAACTAACATAATTAAACACCTTAGCTAGAAGCTAAACTACTATAACATGAATAAAGTTAACCTGGAAGCTGCATGTCTATGGAAACAGGATCCCTGCCTGTAAAGCAGCTTGGTTTGGGGTTACTGGCATGAAAGCAGACAGCAAAACAGTGTTGAAAATACAGGTGTACAAAATTACGGGGGTCTTTTCCACAAAGTAATTTGTGCTTTGGCCAAGATTTCCTTTTCTGTTCCAGAGAGCAAATAATCAAGATTTCTGCTGTGAATCCTCGAAAATGGACAACATATCAGAAACTACAAAGAGTTAACCCTTTACCCAACATAACGGCCCAAACCGGGCAGTGCTATTCTAAAAAATCGCCAATTAATTTTCATTATTTTTTCATTTTTTGTCTCCAAAACATAGGTTAAGACCCCTCGTTGGAACAAGCTCATTCGAGTGAGGGATCATAACATGTTTTTGAGACAAAAAATGAAAAAAATGAGTTATTCAAGAATTTTTTTTTGCGAGTGTCGTCTTTCTATTCATGTTAGGTAAACGGTTAACTGAACTTGAAAGAGTAATTGTGTTGCAATTGTGATATACAAATAACCAAATATGCTTAAAGTGATCTTAAAGAACATTAAACTAAAAAAACTTGTCAAATGTAGTTTAAATTTGCTTTGAACTTGTTTACAAGTAATGTATGAAAAAGAAGGAAGTGGGCACAGTGGTTTGCAGCTATGCTAGCTGTACATCTGTAATAAATGTGGATGGAACGCAGGAAGTAATTATCTCAATATTAATGTAATGTGTTTTTTTCTTTATCTGAGATCGCTATCTTGCCACTGTTTACCTTGGCCCCATCATTCTTAATAGATTTCCAGGAATGTCAGACAAAACAATTGATCTGCCAGTTCCCTAGTGTTCAATCAATAATGGTACCATTGAAGGTGTTTGGCTGACCTCGTGACAACACATCAGATTTGTTATTTGTATGACTTGATCAGCCAGCATTCACTCTTGGGTGCCAAATTGCTGAAGAATGAGAAATTGAATTTGGCACTGTATGGTTGTCTTCAACTTTGGTAGCAAACAATTTTCCTTCTACTTATGTGGAAAGGTCATTTCAGCACAGAGATTTAGTTGAGAATCGAATGTAACCTGTCCAAAATTTTCCATCAGAATGGTGTAGATGTCTGAATCCTGGTTTTCCAACGTGCCATTTACACTTCAGTAGCCAGCACTCTAGGTTTGTCCATTGTATACGTTCTTAAAATTATAAGAGAACAGTTTTGGTTGGTTATTTTTTTGTTGTTGTTTTGACATATTTGCAATGGCAAGTTCAAAACACACATGCATTTATTGCACATCACAATAGGTAAGGATCTAATATTCAAATGATGTAATTAGTCCTCTACGGGAACCGTAAGGAGACTATAGGATTGCACTCCGTCCGTCTGTCCATCCGTCTGTCCATCTGTCTGTCTGTCTGTCTGTCTGTCTGTCTGTCTGTCTGTCTGTTTTTTATGTTACCACCTCTCCCTCCAACATGCTTTAAGCTACACCTTTCATATTTGGTACATGGATAAATGGTTCTGAGGGGATGATGCACGCTCAAAATTTTTTTTTCAAAATTGAAGATGACGGAATGGCGGCCATTTTTGTTGTGTTTTTTAAGCTTTTTTTTCTCTATTTTCATGTTACCACCCCTCCCACCAACATGGTTCAAGCTACACCTTTCACATTTGGTACATGGATAAATGGTTCTGAGGGGATGATGCACGCTCAAAATTTTTTTTTCAAAATCCAAGATGGTGGAATGGCGACCATTTTTGTTGTGTTTTTTAAGCTTTTTTTTCCCTATTTTCATGTTACCACCCCTCCCACCAACATGGTTCAAGCTACACCTTTCATATTTGGTACATGGATAAATGGTTCTGAGGGGATGATGCACGCTCAAAATTTTTTTTCAAAATCCAAGATGGCGGCCATTTTTGTTGTGTTTTTTAAGCTTTTTTTTTCTCTATTTTCATGTTACCACCCCTCCCACCAACATGGTTCAAGCTACACCTTTCATATTTGGTACATGGATAAATGGTTCTGAGGGGATGATGCACGCTCAAAATTGTTTTTTTTTAAATCCAAGATGGCGGAATGGCGGCCATTTTTGTTGTGTTTTTTAAGCTTTTTTATCTCTATTTTCATGTTACCACCCCTCCCACCAACATGGTTCAAGCTACACCTTTCATATTTGGTATATGGATAAAGGGTTCTGAGGGGATGATGCACGCTCAAATTTTTTTTTTCAAAATCCAAGATGGCGGAATGGCATCCATTTTTGTTGTGTTTTTTAAGCTTTTTATCTCTATTTTCATGTTACCACCCCTCCCACCAACATGATACAAGCTACACCTTTAATATTTGGTACATGGATAAATGGTTCTGAGGGGATGATGCACGCTCAAAATTTTTTTTCTCAAAATCTAAGATGGCAGAATGGCGGCCATTTTTGTTGTGTTTTTTAAGCTTTTTTTCTCTATTTTCATGTTACCACCCCTCCCACCAATATGGTTCAAGCTACACCTTTCATATTTGGTACATGGATAAATGGTTCTGAGGGGATGATGCACGCTCAAAATTTTTATTTCAAAATCCAGGATGGCGGCCATTTTTGTTGTGTTTTTTAAGCTTTTTTTCTCTATTTTCATGTTACCACCCCTCCCACCAACATGGTTCAAGCTACACCTTTCATATTTGGTACATGGGTAAATGGTTCTGAGGGGATGATGCATGCTCAAAATTTTTTTTTCAAAGTCCAAGATGGCGGAATGGCGGCCATTTTTGTTGTGTTTTTTAAGCTTTTTTTCTCTATTTTCATGTTACCACCCCTCCCACCAACATGGTTCAAGCTACACCTTTCATATTTGGTACATGGAAAAATGGTTCTGAGGGGATAATGCACGCTCAAAATTTTTTTTTCAGAATCCAAGATGGCGGAATGGCGGCCATTTTTGTTGTGTTTTTTAAGCTTTTTTTTCTCTATTTTCATGTTACCACCCCTCCCACCAATATGGTTCAAGCTACACTTTGCATATTTGGCACATGGATAGAGGGTTGGGAGGGGATGATGCACGTTCAATATTTTTACTTCAAAATCCAAGATGGCGGCATGGCGGCCATTTTTGTTGTGTTTTTTAAGCTTTTTTCTCTATTTTATGTTACCACCCCTCACTCCAACATGGTTCAAGCTACGCTTTTTATATCTGGCACATGGATAGAGGGTTGTAATGGGATGTTGGACGTTCAATATTTTTTTTCCAAAATTCAAGATGGTGCCATGGCAACCATTTCTGTTGTGTTTTTTAAGCTTTTTTCTCTATTTTTTGTTACCACTGCTCCCTCCAACATGGTTCAAGCTGCACTTTTCATATATGGTACATGGATAAAGGGGTTGTGAGGGGATTATGCACGCTCAATATTTTTTTTTCAAAATCTAACATCTGTCTGTCTGTCTGTCTGTCTGTCTGTCTGTCTGTCTGTCTGTCTGTCTGTCTGTCTGTTTTTATGTTACCACCTCTCCCTCTAATATGCTTCAAGCTACACCTTTCATTTATGCACGCTCAATATTTTTTTTTCAAAATCCAAGATGCTTATATACTCTAGTGTCTTCTGTGACAAAAACACCTTATGTCACAAAAGTGCCGTAGGGGACTAATACCACCTCGGTGGTCAAACACTTGTTCTATATTGTTTTTGCCATAATGTAATCAATATTGTTCATATTGACATCTCTTACTTTCATGTCTGTGTAATTCAAACATTTACTGTCGGGACATAGTAATATAAGATTCAATTGATTTGAAATTATCAGCCTGCTGCTGCCTCGATTCGCTATTTGATTCAACTCAAAATTTTTGATTTGCACGGTCTTAACTCAGAGACAAAATGCTTATAATATTCACTGCAGACGTGTACAGATTAGAAATTAAGGCAACCAAAATGCAAGCTAGAAAATAAGCAAACTGTCATCTGCAAAATGAGGTCGCCAAAGGGTGAATTTGGTGATGCTAGTAGAATAGAATGGTTAAAAAAAATCCCTATCGGTTTGATCGCAAGGTACTTTTTTCAGGACTTTGAAAAAGTGCTGAGTCAGCACTTTTTAACACCGTAGGCAATGGGAAAAACATTAAAAAATCTTCTTCTCCAGATCCAGCAGGCCGAATCTTTTGATATTTGGTATGCAACATTGTAGGGTGGATCTGATTCAAGTTTGTTCAAATCGGCCCCCTGGGTTCATATTTGGGCTCAGTATAGGAGCCCGATTTCGAACTTAGTGCATTTCAGGCAAATTTCTTAAAAAATCTTCTTCTCCAGATCCAGCAGGCAGAATCTTTTGATATTTGGTATGCAACATTGTGGGGTGGATCTGATTCAAGTTTGTTCAAATCGGCTCCCTAGATTCATATTTGGGCTCACTATAGAAGCTCGAATTCGAACTTAGTGCATTTCAGGCAAATTTCTTAAAAAATCTTCTCCAGATCCAGCAGGCAAAATCTTTTCATATTTGGTAAGCGACATTGTGGGGTGGATCTAATTCAAGTTTGTTCAAATCGGCCCCCCTGGGTTTATATTTGGGCTCAGTATAGGAGCCCAAATTTGAATTTCGTGCATTTCACGCAAAATTACTTAAAAAATATTGTTCTCCAGATCCAGCAGGCAGAATCTTTTGATATTTGATATGCAACATTGTGGGGGTGGATCTGATTCAAATTTGTTCAAATCGGCTCCCTAGATTCATAATTGGGTTCACTATAGAAGCTCGAATTCGAACTTAGTGCATTTCAGGCAAATTTATTAAAAAATCTTCTTCTCCAGATCCAGCAGGCAGAATCTTTTGATATTTGGTATGCAACATTGTGGGGTGGATCTGATTCAAGTTTGTTCAAATCGGCCCCCCTGGATTCATATTTGGGCTCACTATAGAAGCCTGAATTTGAACTTAGTGCATTTCAGGTAAATTTCTTAAAAAATCTTCTTCTCCAGATCCAGCAGGCAGAATCTTTTGATATTGGGGATGCACCATGCTTAGGGGGGGTGAGATTTAAGTTTGTTCAAGCCATGTCCCTAGGTCCATATTTGGACTGACTGTGGGAGCCCGAATGATAACTTAGTTCAAAATGAGGAATTTTCTTTAAAAATCTTCTTCAGATCCATCAGTTGGAATGTTTTAATATTTGGTATGCAACATCCTTAGGGGGTGAGGTTCAAGTTTGTTCAAGCCATGTCCCTAGGTCCATATTTGGACTCACTGTGGGAGCTCGAATTGTAACTTAGTTGAAAATGAGGAATTTTCTTTAAAAATCGTCTTCTTCAGATCCAGCAGTCGGAATGTTTTGATATTTGGTGTGCAGCATCCTTAGGGGGGTGAGATTCAAATTTGTTAAAGCCAAGTCCCTGGGTTCATATATGGGCTCCCTGTGGGAATCTTTGGATATTTGGTATAAGCTTTTCTTCTGAGGAGCAGATGCAACTTGTTGAAATCAATTCTCTGGGTTGATATTTAGGCTACCATGTCAGGTGTGCGCCCTCAGGACCCTTGGGGCCTCATGTTTGTACAGAACTTCTGTATGAAAGTTCTGATTTGAATAAATTTTTGTATGAATGTTTAGTAACATGGAATACATCACATATAATACAGGTTTTTTTCTCATGCAGAAATTATGCAAATTAGATGAACTTTGATTTATTCAGTGCTACTTATACACAGTAAGTGCACTATAAGTTACAGGACGTTCAGGTGGCGGATACGGTATCATATGAGGCGAGGTGAAAACAATATTGGACGAGGCGGTACGCTGAGCCTCATATGACACCGTATCCGCCACTTGAACGTCCTTTAATGTATTTATTATGCCAGCGAAAACAAAATAACAATCAAATTTGAATGCCGGCACATTTTCAAAACTGGTGCAAAACGCTATGTAAGTTGTAACAAACGTGCACAGTTGTCTCCCTGTTTGTGTATAATTTCCTTGACAACACAGACAACAGCGATAAACGCTTTTCTTCGTACTGTCACTTTGTCTTGATTGTGCAGAAAATGTCCGAAACGTCCAATTTTATAGAATTCGAACAAAATAAATGTATCTCGCATCTTTTCCCATTGACTTTCATTCATTTTCCTACAATTTCATCATTGAGCAATGTTATAATTATTCAATGAAATTAAATCCATTTTCGAAGCGACGTTATCCATTTACCACAACAGAGACTACAGAATGAGCTCAACGAGAAAAAATGAAATTAATCTATTCCCGGGATAAGACAATTTTTTTCTCAGTTTATTTATTCACACTATATATATTTTTCAACTTTCTAACAATGCATTTATGGGTTATATATTTTTTCTAAAGCTTTTAAAATATCGAGGCGAACACCGTACCCAAACTGTTGTGTGTTAGCCTCAATAAGCTTAGACCCTATGTCAAGTTTTCCATTATCGGTAGATCGAATACAGTAGTATTTCTCACTTCAAATAATTAAATTTACATTTAGAAAATAGATTTCACAATAAATTTATTATAAAACGAGAGAAAATGAGACATATAGACACGGAGGGACGTTTGATTGTACTTCAATTTCTTCAATATGGATATAAAAGCACCGCGAGGTGAGGAATTTCCACGTCGAAACAAAATGGCGGTACTGACCTAATACGAGTTTCGTATTAGGTCACCTCGGGCTGCAGGTGACCCAATACGGCTCAGTACCGTCCCACTATTCGGGGGCTGTGATTGGCGAATTTCATTAGCTGGCATAATAAGTGTAAATACGGCTCGGGTTAGAGGCTGTATTTATGAACCGATCTTCACAAAACTTCTTGGGTACCTTTGTTATCACGTTGGGACGAGAACGAGTGTTTCTGGGTGCGATCCAAAATTCAAGATGGCTGCCAGTGGCCATTTTGGACTGAAATTAGGTCCAATCAGTTTTTTGTACACAACTTCTATACGGCTCAGGTTAGAGGCCGTATTTATGAACCAATCTTTACGAAACTTCTTGGGTACCTTTGTTATCACCGTGGGATGAGAACGAGTGTTTTGGGGTGTGGTCCAAAATTCAAGATGACCACCAGCAGCCCTTTTGTACCAAAATTAGTGCAATCAGTTTTTTGTACAGAACTTCTGTATGAAAGTTGTGATTTGAATAAATTTTTGTAGGAATGTTTAGTTATATGGAATACATCACATATAATACAGGTTTTTTTTCTCATGCAGAAATTATGCAAATTAGATGAACTTTGATTTGTTCAGTGCTACTTATACACAGTAAGTGCACATGTCAATATGGCTTGGGCTAGAGTCTGTATTTATGAACTGATCTTCACGAAACTTCTTGGGGTACCTTTGTTATCACCTTGTGACAGGAACGAGTGTTTTTGGGTGCCTTTGTTATCACTGTGCTATGAGAACAAATATTTTGGGGTTCAGTCAGACCCACTCTGGGACTCAAAAGTTTTCTTTTCTAGTTTATCATCTGACTGTCACCCACCTTTACAATACTTTACCTATATATTTGTTACACGCTACGGTCAGCATTTATGTACAGACCGTTACAATACTTTACATGTACCTTTGTTATCAGGTCATTACCTAGATGTTTGTCATTGCTGTGTCACATACTATGCATGTACATGTCTTAAACAAGTTGAGCTACAGTGTCATTGACACTTTCATTTCACATTAGGAAAAGCAAAATGATACTGATATATATACCATTAATGTAAACATTAAGTTTGGTATAGAGATTCTAGAACACTTGGTAAACAAGCTCTGTTTTACTGGTAAAATAGGACTCAGTAACCAATGCTTGGGGTGGAGGTCCTCTAAAAATGGGCACCATGGGCATAAACGATTGGCTGGACTTTATATATCCATGCAGCAGTCACGATTAGCCATTGTGCAGAAATCTGTTGCCTAAACACCAATAAATGAATAAATACTGCAGTTTATTTCATTCTGTCAGTAATCCGATAAAATGCTGTGATGTAAAACATTGTTGAAAAGGCCCCAGATAGCCCTTTCGTAACTTGTTACATCACAGCATTTCTTCATCAGTTCTTCAAAACAGTAAATTGAACCCTTTACCTAACATGAAAAGCAGATGACACTTGCAAACAAAATTCTTGAATAACTAATTTTTTTCATTTTTTGTCTCAAAAACATAGGTTATGACCACTCATTGGAACGAGCTCGATGAGCTCGTTCCAAGGAGGGGTCATAACCTATGTTTTTGAGACAAAAAATGAAAAAAATAATGAAAATTAATAGGCGATTTTTCTGAATAGCGCTGACCGGTTTTGGTTGTTACGTTGGGTAAAGGGTTAATCACTATAAAGTAGATCATGGTTCTGGAAGAGTTAACAGATAAAATAAAATGGCAAATAAAGTGGCAATTCATTAAAGATATTTGTACATGGTCAAGTAAATATAGACAATTTAAAAATTGATTGTCCAATTTCTTTTTAGGCGAATGGCAGGTGACTGAAATGATCGATTGTCCAGTTTGTACAACAATACATTACAGTGGAAACCTGTTAGTTGAATAGCTTCTTTGCTAGTGAAAAGGAGTACACGTATTCAGTAACAGGAATTTGGTCATTTTCCTGGATTCTAGAGTTGAAGTGAGCATTCATTCTATTATATCTTGGTTGACAGACCCTCATGAGCCCTGTCAAATAAGATTTATAGATGAAATGCCTGTATCAGATGTACTGAGGCCAGATAGATGTATAAAAAATGGGAATTCTATGATTGTCAAGGTGGTTTCTTATCAACCTACCTTATAATTGTTTACTACAGGCTTGCACTACAGTAAAAGTCCCTAACTCGGAAATACCCAGTTTTGGATCAAAATAGAGTATATTTCGGAGTTAGGGACTACCACTGTAGTGCAAGCCTGTAGCAAACAATTGTGGTAGGTATAATAAGAAAGGAAATTTACTATAAAATTTAAATTTCTTGACATAATACAAGAATTTTATCAGGCGTTCACTCAAAAATCTATGTGCAATTAACAGGTCAAATCTGTACTGAAGATATGATAAATTGTTTTGTGTTTGGAAGTTATATTCCGTTAGCAGGGTTACTCCATTAATAGATTTCAAGTTAAGTGTGCTCTTCTGTTTATGTATCCATGGAGGGAAAATGATTTATCATTGTGATCTAACATCTTATTTTCAGTGGTACTGTAATCTGATGAAATATTCTTATCCGTTCTTGTCAGCATCAGCACCAGTGATGCATTGTAAATGCCAGCTCAGTGCCGGATCATACCCAGCATTGTAATGACTCACAGCATGTAATATGTGTCACTGACTAGTTTGCATGACAGTGATATTTGGTGAACCAACAGATCACAATTATAAGTAGCTGGAATCAATAGGTGCTATGCGAAAAATCATTAACATTCTTCCTGTTCTCTCTAAGTGTCTCACTCACTTTATATTTTCTAGTTAATGCAGTGGAGCTCACTTGATAGGATATTTCCTAACTGCACAACCCTGTTAATTGTATACAAATACAATGCTCCAAAGCATTTACTACAACTTCATTACAATTTTGACCGTTAATTGCATGTAGGTTATAGAGTAAACTGTTGATTGAATAAAAATGTGATCTGTTGAAGAATTCCACTAACAACCACTCATTTCCTCACATGTATAGACTTTTCGGCTTTGGTATATCCAGAACAGTGGAATCCTGTTAATTGAATAGCCACTTTGCCAATGAAATCTTATTCAATTAACAGGGGTATTCAATTAACAGGGATTGTGTCACTTTCCTGTATTCTAGAGATAAACTTAGCATTTATTCTATTATATCTTGTTTGACAGAGCTCCATGAGCTCTGTCAAACAAGATATAATAGATTAAATAACTGTATTGGATGTACTGAGGCCAAATAGATCTGTAAACGAAGGGAAACTGGGCCGAGTCAGGGTAATTTCTCAACAGGTTACAAGATTTTTTATTCAATTAACAGGTGTTTACTCTATAACCTATATTCAATTAAAAGGTAAAATCTGTACTGTAGGTATAGTAAATGGTTTTTGTTGGGAAATTATATTCAGTTCACAGAGATATTCAGTTAAGAGATATCCAAATAAGTGGACTCCATTAAATAAGCATTTAATCTACAGTTAAAACTAGAAGTCCTGTCACAAATAGTGCGCTTATCTAGGCTTAATTGCGCGTTGGAATTGTGCGCAATTGCCATATCGAATGACATCCAAAGCACGGCAGGTTCTCTTGGTTACTCATAGCAAACACATGCAATGTTTCTGCCAATGGACCTCCGGGTTACCCAGAGGTCCATTGGCTGAAACATTGCTTATGCACAGGCCATATGTACAGAATTTGATAGCTTTACTTAGGCCATAACGCGTACATTAACGCGCATATCAATTTGCTATTTGTGCGCATTTCATGACAGGACTTCTAGTTTTAACTGTACATGTATTAGATCTTGTTTGACACAGCTGCAGGAGCCCTTCCAGGGACCAGCCTACAAGGCGAAGTAGGCGATATCTTCGCCCTTAACACCAGGTCTTTTCCCAATTCCTTTCTCTGGGCGAAATTGAAGTCTCCTTGCAGTTTTGAAAAGTTGCTGAGAAAAGTTATTTCTGGCGATTCCGCTGCTAACTTCGCTTGGAAAAAAAATAAGTGCAGTGAAAGCAAATAATTGGGCAAGTTAAAGAATTACTAAATATATTGATTTTACTTCCCATAAAACCCCAAAATAATACCAACCACGGCACGATTTCATCATGACAATTCAAGTTTTCACTAGAGTGAAGTTAGATGACAAGACAAAAATTGCTCAAGTTCTTTTTTAATGTTTCATTTCAGAACTGATTTCCACCATCAAACTTCGCTATACAGGGTATTTATTTAAAAAAAACATTTCTGGTAATGATAAAAATGTTAATTTTTTAGTTTGCACTTGTGAGTTTGAAGCATGTGATTTTTAGCTCATCTTGACAAAGTCAAGCTGAGCTAATCTCATCGCTCTCCGTCCATCTTCCGTCATCTGTCGTCCATCGTCCGTCAACACCATGTTTTGGTCTTCTCCTCCAAAGCCACTGGGCCAATTCAAGTGAAAGTTTGTGTGAGTGATGGTCCCAAAGGGGCATTTCATTTTTGTTCAACTCAGCATGCCCAGCCCCATAGGGAGGGAGTGGGGGAAAATGCTCCAAGATATTTTAAAAATCTTCTTCTCAAGAACCAGTGTGTACAATGACTTGATATTTGCTATGGAGCTTCCATATGAGGTATAGAATCAAGTTTATTCAAACGAAGTTCATGAATTAATATTTGGCTTTGTAATAGGAGGGGTAAGATTTTTGGCCCCCGCCCAAAATTTCTATTTTCTGAACCGATGGTCCAGTATGAACCAAATTTGGTTTGTGGTAGTATTGGGTCATAAGTACTTGACCCATGCAAAAAAAATAATTCCCGCATCCCCATGGGAACCCTGGGAGCTAAATATAGAAATATTTTCAAACGCCCATATTTCCCAAACCCCACGGAACAGAGAGCTTTTATTTGGTATGAAGTATCCTTATGACCAGTAGAATTGAATGGTAAAAAAAAATTGCCATCGGTTATGTTAGGGTGTTCTGTAATGGGCATCGAAAAAATACTGAGTCAGCATATTTGCAAAAATTTAAAAAAATCTTTTCTCCAGAACCAATCATCAGAATCTTTTGATATTTGGTATACAGCATTCATAGGGGGGTCAGATAAAAGTTTGTTGAAATAAATCTCATTGGTTCATATTTGGGCTCTCTACAGGAGCCCAAAGTTTTAACATAGGGTAATATGGGGAATATTCTTTAAAAATCTTCTTCTTCAGAACCACCAGTCAGAATCTTTTAATATGTGGTATACATCATTGTTATGAGGGTCAGATTCTAGATTGTTCGAACCAAGTCCCTAGGTTAATATTTGGGCTTCCTACGGAAGCCCAAATTTTATCTTTGTTCAATATGGAGGGTAATTTAAAAAAATCTTCTTCTTCAGATCCATCAGTTAGAATGCTTTGATATTTGGTTTCAACATCTCTATGGGGGTCAGATTCAAGTTTGTTCAAATCAGATCCCTAGGTTTATATTTGGGCTCACTATGGTAGCCCATATTTTTACTTAGTGCTACATGAGGAAATTTCTTTAAAAATCTTCTTCTTCAGATCCACCAGTCGGAATGCTTTTATATTTGGTATACAACATCTCTAGGGGGGTCAGATTCCAGGTTGTTCAATTCGAGTGCCTAGGTTAATATTTGGGCTCCATATGGGAACATGAAATTTAACTTAGTACAATATGAGGGAATTTCTTCAAAAATCTTCTTCTTCAGATTCACTTGTCAGAATGCTTTCACATTTGGTATACAACATCTCTAGGGGGGTCAGATTCAAGTTTGTTCAAATCGGATCCATAGCTTAATATTTGGGCTCGGTATGGTAGCCCAAATTTGAACTTAGTGCAATTCGAAGAAATTTCTTTACAATTTCTCTTCTTCAGATCCAACAGTCAGAATGCTTTCATATTCGGTACACAACATCTCTAGGGAAGTCAGATTTAACTGTGTTCAAATCAAGAGCCTGGGTCAATATTTGGGCTCTCTATGGGAGCCGGAATTGGCCATTTTGCTGAAGAATTAAAAATTTTGTATTCAGTACCCTCTAGAGGTACTAAGATTAATCCACATAGGTTGTATCAAGGGGCTTCATAGGGGAGCTCTACATTTTACTTATGATCAACTGAAGAAAAGGCATGATGCCCAGATTATTTTTGTCACTCCTGAGGGACTCAAGGATTGACAGTGTAGCCTATGGAGATGGCTTGCTTAATGTAGACTCATTCTTGGACTCTGTTTAAATTGTGTTCTGTACAAGATGAGCGCTTCAGGCCCCGTGGGGCCTCTTGTTAAAAATTACTGTTGGGTGTGTTCCATTTGTGGCGGTCACAATAAAGGTCCTACTAAATTACCAAAAAGTAGTAAATTACAGAAATAAATGGTGTAAAAAGCAAACTGACAAATTCAATTATCTTCCTTGATAACAAAACATTTGCCTGGAAGAAATGTTTCTCTGAACTGAATTGAAATGATATTTGGTTGGCAAAAATAATTCACTGAACTGAATTTAACCCCCCCACTAATAGCTTTTAAACTGAATTGAACCCTTACTTAAACAGCTTTTTGTGAAATATTTGGTTAGCAAAAACAATTTGCTAAACTGTAACCTTTTACCTAACACAGCTTTTTGAGAAAAATTTGGTTGGCAAATATAATTTGCTAAATTGAATTTAACCCTTTACCTAACACAGTTTTTTTTAGAATAATATTTGGTTGACAAAAAAAATAATTTGCTCAACGGAATTTAACCCTTTACCTAAAGCAGCTTTCTGTGAAATAACATTTGGTTGGCAAAAGTAAATTTGATAAACTGAATTTAACCCTTTACCTAACACAGGTTCTTGAGAATATTTGGTTGTCAAAAGTAATTTGATCAACTGAATTTAACCCTTTACTTGACATAGCTTTTTGAGAAATAATATTTTTTGCTCACTTCTCCCTATTTTCACCTCACTTCTCCTCAAAAGCTTGGGAGGGAGAAGTGACTTCTCCCTAAATTTAGCCTCTAGGCTGGTCTCTGAGCCCTTCTCAAACAAAATATAACTTGAATAAATGCTTGGTTTATAAATAGAATATATAGGAATGATCACCTCTTTACCCACTAAGAAATTTTATTTGTGCTGGTAGCAGGATATCTTTGAAAAAAATATGCATGTTTCAAATCACCTTTGAAAAATAATTTATCACTCGTCCAGTTAAAAACATAGCTTATAATCTGATTGGAATAAGCACAACATCATTCTATTTAATGGTCATAAGCCAGGTTTTTTATTTGAAAAAGGAAGTAGTAATAAAATATGATTGGTGATTTTTGTGAATATTGCAGGCCATTTTTCTGTTATGTTAGGTAAAGGATTAATGAAATCCACCCAACACTTTCTGTACCCGGTAATCAATGAGCTGATTGATATCAATATAGATACCCCAGTAATCAGTGAGCTGATTGATATCAATCCAGATACCCCAGTAATCAATGAGCTGATTAATTTCAGTCTAGATAACCTAGTAAACAATGAGGTGATTGATATCAATCTAAATACTTTGATTTTCTGTGTTTTACAACAATTATGTATTCCACGATTGCAGTGTGTATTCAACTTCATGCAATACAATACAAACCTTGGGAAGTGTTCTAGATACACCATATGTGGAATCTGGATTACGTGTGAGAATGTTGTGTGAGAACGTATCTGATTGGATGTCACACATCTGAGTGACGTTATGACATGAAAGAAATGCTTAGACACAAACAGTATCAAGAAAGAAAGTTATTAGGCTGCTGAAGGTGATATTTTTATTTAAAAATATCAGCTTCGGTCACTTAATATAAATTCAGTTTGTTGTATGCATACTGAACACTTTTCGGAAAGCGTACAGAGGGACAGGAATCATTGACCCTTGGTGGAGTTTTTCATGTATTTCATGTGTGCCTTTGGCACACATGAAATAATAGAAAACTTCACTTTGGGTTGTTGATTACAATCCCTCATACTCCACCCTCATCGTATTCTGTCTTAAGGTTCCCAGGGGAGCTCTGTGGCTCAGTGGTAGACTGTTGGACTTCTATGCTAGAGGTCCCCGAGTGCGATCCTGCCCGGGACAACCCACATTGTGTCCTTGGGCAAGGCACTTCATCCCGGTTGTCTGTATGGAGGCACGATGGCGCTGTGTACTAAGGCATACTGCATGTCAATGGTGCACATGTCTTCAACCGCTGTAACCCTGCTTGAGCGGAGTTTGAACAGAGTTAGAATGTTGAGGAGCTGACAGTTGCCCGTCAGCGCTTGGTGGTTCACTCCGGGTACTCCGGCTTCCTCCACCCGTAAAACTGTCACGGTCATGATTATCCATCATGCATAAGTATGTGACCTTAAACACCAATAAATAAATAAGGTTCCAGAGAGACTACAAATATTGTGATAATCTGTTGCTCTCACAGCTATCAAATTGTCTTTGGTTTATTTGTTGTCAGATTTGTGACTCGGGATATTGGGGGTCTCATACATGTAACTGACTTTTGTACTGAAAACGGTCGTAACTCACAAAGAAATGGAAGTGTGAAAGAGAAAGAACTGTTGAGGAGTCCCTTTAACAGTAAAGGCTGTGTCAAAGCTTGTGGTTCAAAATAAAATACCAAGTAAATAGATTAAAAAGACAATTATGTTGATTGATATTACATGCGATAGTTTTATGGCTGTAGTTTGTAAATATTGACTGGTACATGTGATATATTTATTACATGCGATAGTTTTATGGCTGCAGTTTGTAAATATTGGCTGGTACATGTGATATATTTAATTTTGAACTTCCTCAATCTGTATGTAAAAAAAATTGAAAGATAATGTTTTGTGAATTCATGAATTACAGGATATACTATTGGTTCATGTGATCCTGTTTTTGATGCAAATATAGATCATCCAGACTTGTCAAATGTGCCCTTGTATGCTGTAGTATTTGTGTGTTTTTGTTGCAAAATTGCTTTTTGTATCCATTGAAATAATACTTTCACCTAACATTGACCCTTTGGAAGCTTTCTGAGAGCTTGCCTTGGATTAGATTCTGATGCAGGCATTATTACAGTTAAAACTAGAAGTCCTGTCATGAATTGCACGCTTATCTTGACACAATTTCGCACATAAATTGCGTGCAATTTTCCTATTGAAAATACCCAAATTACCACAGAGTCTTGCCATTACTCACAGAGAACACAAGCAATGTTTCAGCCAATGGACCTCCGGGTTAAACCCGGAGGTCCATTGGCTGAACCATTGCTTGTGCATAGGCTGTGTAGAGAATTTGGTAGCCTTTCCATATGACCTAACGCGCCGATAAACGCACTAAATGGCAAGGTTTTTGCGTGCAATTGATGACAGGACTTCTAGTTTTAACTGTATCTCCCACCACATAGTTGGAAGGGGATATTAGAATCTGTACCATCCATCCATCCATCCATCCATCCATCCATCCATCCATCCATCCATCCATCCATCCATCCATCCATCCATCCATCCATCCATCCATCCATCCGTCCATCCATCCATCCAGTGAGTTATTGCCCTTGTTGGACTTGAATAGCGGGGGATTGGCCATCCCATGGCATTGAACTTGATGGTTTGAAATACACATACAGGAAAAATATTAACTGGTAGTAAACTACCAAGTTATTTAAAAATGTTGAAAGACAAAGGTCCTGCGAAGTGCTTGAAAATGTCCTGGAAAAGATCTTGAAGGTTCTGGAATTTTCTTCTAGCAGGGATGTATGAACCCTGACATGGTGATTAGGAAAATTGGACATTCATTGGAAATCTACACCCTGTCTCCTAGTCGTTTAGAAACCTAGGATACCAGTATTATATAAATTTCACAGCTGGGCTGTTCCACGCGTGACTGACGTAACAGGTTGACATATTTTGCTTTTTTTTATATACCTAGTGACTGTAAATTTAAATTAAATTTGCCTTAGTATTATGTCATGCCTCCAAACTATACAGTAGCATAAGAAAGAACATCCTTCTAGAAAATACCTGGAAGCAGGGTGGAATTTTGTGTCGTGACTGACGTAACACAAAAAGGACATGACTTTTTCTGGTGGTTCAGATTATTAAATAGTCTCCTCAAACTATTCGCAGGACATGTCCAGTTTATATATGTATATATCTACGTTGAACACATGATAAAACATGATCACTGTTTTTGAGGAACATTAGGTATATTACAGTGAGGGATGAAAAGTTTGCGTGACTGACGTAACGTGACTGATGTAACAAGTTTGAACAAAGATTTCTGTGTCTTCAGATTTGAACAATTATGCAAAATTGCTTATCTAATTGACTTATTTTAATCTTTCCTGCTTCTTGTGTTTTCTTTTATTACATTATTTCCCTCTTAGCTCATAGAATTATATAGAATCAAGTATTAAAATCCACTTAAATCACTTTTGTAAAGATCGGTTCATAAATACTGCCTCTAGCCTGAGCTGTATAGAAGTTGTGTACAAAAAACTGATTGGTGGACCTAATTTCGGTACAAAATGGCCACTGGCAGCCATCTTGAATTTTGGACCGTACTCAGAAACACGCGTTCTCGTCCCAAGGTGATAACAGAGGTACCCAAGAAGTTTCGTGAAGATTGGTTGATAAGTACAGCCTCTAGCCCGAGCCGTATTGACATGTGTACTTACTGTGTGTAAGTAGCACTGAAAAAATCAAAGTTCGTCTAATTTGCATAATGTCTGCATGAGAAAAAAACCTGTATTATATGTGATGTATCCCATGGTACTAAACATTCACACACAAAATTTTTCAAATCAGCGCTTTCATATGGAAGTTCTGTGCAAAAATCTGATTGCACCTAATTTTGTACAAAATGGCTGCCATCGGCCATCTTGAATTTTGGACTGCACCCAAAAACACTCGTTCTCGTCCCACGGTGATACCAAATGTACCCAAGAAGTTTTGTAATGTCGGTTTATAAATACGGCCTCTAGCCCGAGCCGTATTGGCATTTGCACTTACAGTGCTGAAAGTAACACTAAATACATCAAAGTTAGTCTAATTTGCATAATTTACGTACGAGAAAAAAACCTGTATTATATGTGATGTATCCCATGGTACTAAATATTCATACAAAAAATTATTCAAATCAGCGCTTTCATATGGAAGTTCTGCGCAAAAATCTGATTTCACCGAAGTCTGTACAAAATGGCCACCAGCGGCCAACTTGAATTTTGGATCGGGCCCAAAAACACTCGTTCTCGTCCCACGGTCATAACAAAGGTACATAAGAAGTTTCATAAAGATTGGGTCATAAATACGGCCTCTAGCCTGAGCCGTATTGAATTGTTGACGGACAGACGGACGACTGGCCATGGCATAAGCTCAAATTTGGCTTCGCCAAAGTTGAGCTAAAAATGAATTTGTACAAAATTAGGGTCTTGTATAATTAATACATGTGCAGTCTGCGAAAATTTCACAATGTGACTGACGTAACAGTCTGTGACTGACGTAACGCGTGACTGACGTGACATTTTTCGATGGCCAAAATATTTATGTTCTATCTCATAAAGTCAAATAATAATTTGCTCAATTTATTTCAACTGTTATGAAGGAGGAGATTTTACAATGCCATTGGTTTCTGTTCATATCCATCTCTATGGCATCAATGTAAGGTACTTTATCGTGACTGACGTAACATTATAAACACCTATAACTTCAGAAGAATGGAGAATTAATATGTTTGTTTGAATAATGATCCAAACTTCTAAATAATTATCACACAACCTTATTCTTCAATAAACATCATGAAATAATAGTCTAATCAATCTAAAAACATGAATACTTCTTTTGCAAATAACATCCATGGTGCAGTTATAACACACTTTAAAATGTATAGCCTCAAATAATTTTTAAAAATTTCAGAAGTACTTACAAACTTGCGGTAAATTTTGTTATTTCAATTAACTTTGATATATTGGCTACACAAATCAAGCAATTTATAATGGATATAGCCAATTATAATTTTCACCTGTCATGTCCTACCTTGCGTGGAATTGCCCAGCTCTTATTTTGTTCTCACTGAACATTTTTAGAGCACTCAGTTGTAAACAATTGTAATAAAAGAACTATTAGCACAGAAACTTGTTCACACAACATCAGTAGTGTATTATATGTACAGTAGAACTTTGTTAATTGAATAGCCACTTTGCCAGTGAGAATTATTCAATTAACAGGAGTATTTAGTTAACAGGGATTTGGTCAATTTCAGGTATTGTAAAAATAATCTGAACATTTAAATGCCTGTATTAGGTGCAGTGAATCCGAATAGGTCTATGAACAAGGAGAACTTGGTGTTTGTCAGGGAAATTTCTCAACTTAGAAAAAGATTTTTTATTCAATTAAAAGGAGATTACTCCATAACCATATGCAATTAACAGACCAAATTTGTACTGAAGTACAGTAAATGGTTTTGTGTTTGGAAGTTACTTTTAGTTAAGAGGATACTTCAGTTAGGAGATATACAATTAAGTGGACTCTATACTGTACAACTAAATCTCTGGTTGTTACTTCAAGTTTCTGGAAAAGCATGAAAATTACTTGACTTTTGCAGGCCTGGTCTTTTGAGGAGAGCTATAGCACCCGCCCTCCATGGCTCCTGCAAAATCAGTTTAAGGAGAGTTGTAATTGCTCTCCTTAACAGCTGTTATAGCTCTCCTTGAACCTCCAATTCCCTTATTAATAACTGACTAAGCACAGAATAGCTCTCCTGGCACAGGTTTAGGGGAGCCATAGTAGCTCCCCTGGATTTTTTAAAAGTACAGGACTAACTTTTGGTTGTGGTATTAGTGGATTCTACAGCACTGTGATTACAAAAGTAGAACTGGGGTGTTTTTGTTTTCCGGTTCACGTTTTTTTTGCTGCAAACCAGACTGTCCCAACGGCTCTACTGTGTTTATGCATAAACTGATCACGCACGCTGGGAGGGAACTGGACATCCACTGGATCTCCATATGGCTACGAAACTCAGTTCTGGAACCTGCAGTTGTTGTCTGGGTCCAAGTTAAGGACTTGTATTATTCTATAATGTAAATCACTTGGTTTGTGGTTACTTTGATTGAAGTGAAGGGCAACAAGTGTGTTCATCAGTGTTTAATGTCAGCAATGTGTTCATTAATTTGGGTGTGAAAGTATCTTCCAGTCTTGTCGACATATTTTAATTCAATCTTCAGTGATTTGATGGCCACATTTCTGATTGTTAATGGTTTCATATGTGGGCTCATCCTTTCTTGGGCATTTCTTGCTCCTGGGCTCTTTTGGAGCTAATGACTGTTGTGTTGCTGGAGCTGGACTGCAAGGTAATGTCGCTGATAGAACTTTTGACCTTTAAATCTATCATAGTCACAGTAGTCAGCCTTGGAATATATAAACTATGAACAACTGGTATAAAATACCCAAGGGAGGCTGAATACTGTTTTTTTTCTGACTCACTAGGCTTAACAATTGATTACCTAGGAATGATCACAGGGAAATTAGGCTGAACCCAAAGGAGATACTTAGAGACATGACTTTCTGTGGTGTCCGACAAATAATTGCAGATTTGTTTCTGTGTTAAGGAGCCTGAAGTTATTTACTACATGTTCTTAACACATAGAAAAACTGAACTGAATGTTTCGCTTCAGTTTTTCTATGTGTTAACCCTTTACCCAACACAGATGATATCAAAATTTATTATTTTAAATACCATTTTTTAAATTTTTTTTTTCAAAAAAATAAAAAAAAAACATATCATGTGGCCCCTCATTGGAACGAGCTCGATGAGCTCGTTCCAACGAGGGGTCACATGATATGGTTTTGTTGAAATTTTTCGAAAAATAATATTTTTTCAGCTGCTGAATTTGCTTATTACGCGGGCGGATGCGGGTGATTCGTTGGGTAAAGGGTTAAGAACAAGTAGTTTTTTTTCAGATTCAGTTTCAGAAAAAAACTCAGTTTCGGTCCGAAAATGAGTTTTTTTCTGAAACTGAATGTGAAAAATCAAAACCTTCCAGCTCGATAGAAAAGTGGACGGATAATTTTGACTAGTCCACTCTGTCCACTTTCCTGTCAACAACACTGTAGAATCTAAACTGTCCAAAAAGATCTGCAAGAACATGAATCTCAGGTGCTGTTTTGTTTTTCTTATTTCTTGATTTTGTCTTAACCCTTTGGACACTTTGGTTCAGAAACATGATACTTCATAATTTAATTGAATAGAGAGCTCGGTGGCTCAGTGGTAGACTGTTGGACTTCTATGCTTGAGGTCCCAAGTTCGATCCACATCCGGGACAATCCGTGTTGTGTCCTTGGACAAGGCACTTTATCCTGGTTGCCTACTTGGAGGCATGATGACTCTGTGTACTAAGGCGTACTGCACGCCGATGGTGCACATGTATTCAACCGCTGTAACCCTACTTGAACAGAGCTTGAACAGAGTTTGAACAGAGTTAGAATGTTGAGGAGCTGACAGTTGCTCGTCGATGCCTGGTGGTTCCTTTCCGGGTACTCCGGCTTCCTCCACCTGTAAAAATGTCATGGTCACGATTAGCCATTGTGCAAAAGTATGTGACCATAAACCCCAATAAATAAATAAATAAATTAATATTTACTTGAGTAGGATGGCTGGTAAGTAAAAATGTTGGGTAGAACAATCAGTATTTTCTATGTGCAGCCTCAAGGCTGCATGTTGAAAATGTTAATTGATGTACCCCCAAACAATAAATATGGACTCTTCCAGTTGCTGCCATTGAACTGCAATCAAAGTTACCACCAGGGTTAAAAGGTTTTGTTTTGCAATATTTTATTAAATAAATCTTAAACAACCAGTGTAAGTGTGTCACGACCAAATAGCAGTCTGTCTTCATTTTTCAATGGGAATCCAGGAATCAGATTCCCATAAAATTTAAAATCCAACAAGAAGAATCGGATTCTTGTCCAGTCCATTGATCAAATCTGTACATTTATATGTTTTACATATATTTGTTCAAATACAAACTGGCAGCAGTTAACCCCTTTCCTAAGACAACTTAGAGATGGTATTTACAAAAAGGTCCTTGAATAAGTAAAAAATTTATTTTTGTCTCTAAAACACAGCCTTTTGACCCCTCATTGGAACAAACTGTCTCTGATGATGGGCTCTAAGCTATCTTTCGGTGATAGAGTTGAAAAATATGAATAGCTGAATGGTGATTTTAATGAATAGTACTAGCTACATACATGTATGGCTGTTACATTTGGTAAAAGGTTAACTGAATTGAAAAACTGTCATCAGAATTTTATTCAGATAATCACAAAATGTCTTTGTTTTACACAGCTTTTTGGTCCCAGTTTTTCGGTGTCAACTTTAACCCACTGCCCATGCACATGATATCAAAATTTATTATGTCAGCAAGAATGTGACATCATGGGGTGACGATACCTGTGTAGCATGAGTTTCTTCCACTCATTTTTTCCAGAGTTACTTTTTCACTCTTTCGACTTAGAAAAAAAAAATATTTGGGCATCAGCAGCACTTTGCAATGCTGCCCTGGGTGTGGATCAATAAAAAATTTTATTGTTTTTTCAAATTTGATTTTACAAATTTTTTTTCTTCAAATTTTTGTTTTTTCAAATTTTTAAAAAAATTTCAGCAAAATCATATGTAATCCCTCATTGGAACAAGCTTGTCGAGCTCGTTCCACTGAGGGTGTTGAAATGCTTTGGAATTTTTTTTTTTTCAACAGCTTGATTTGCAAATTATGTGGGTGTATGCGGCTGATTCGTTAGGTCAAGGGTTAATCCATTTTACTGTCACATTCTTGCTAACATTGTCATCAACCAAAAAGTCGTGTTACGGGATACCCTCTTCTAAACATTTCACACTTGCTTCCCAGTGACCCTTTACCTTTACAAATCTTCTGCATCTGCATAATTTTCAATTGTGTAGTGGAAAAATAATTTTTAAAAAAAATTTCAACAAACCCATATCATGTGACCTCTTATTGGAATGAGCTTGTTCCAGGTGTCGTCACATAATATTGTTTTGTTGATATTTTTTGAAGCATTTGAAAGAAAGTAATTAAATTAACAAATTTTGATATCATGTGCATTGGTTGCAAGCCAGAAAATAAGCAGACTGTCATCTGCAAAATGAGGTCCCCAGAGGGTGAATTTAGTGCAGGGTAGCATCAATAAATTTACCCTCTGTGAACCTCAATCTGAATCATGGTCTCAAAACTAAACAGAAAGAGGTACCCAGAGGATAAATTGGTCCACTGAATGGGATAGCATCATCAAATTCACCCTCTTGGGACCTCATTTTGCAAATGTCAGATTGTTTATTTTCAGGCCTGATTGGGTAAAAATGTAAAGCACAAGCCAAAGATGCTGATCCCCAGATGCCCCACCCAGAGAGTATTCAAAGGTTCCATGTCACGTGAAAGTTTCATTGGCAAATGGAAAGTTAGAGAACTGTTCATGTATTGTTTACATTCAGAATATGATGCTTGCTTTCTCTCGTATAATTTGCTTGAAAAAAAATTATTCTATTTAAATATTTTTCTATTTTCAGTTTCTGTGCATAAAGAATATTCGAACATTTTTACAGTCGTGCAAAAGAATATTTCTGCTCAAAGATTCTGATTTATTTGACCCAGCAGATTTGTTTGAAGTCTCTGATTTCAAAAAGGTATGATTAATGCAGTATATTATTATACCCCCACTTTCAAAGAAATGGGGGGGTATACTGGATTACATGCATCCGTCAGTGATAACGTCCATCTGTCCGTGTGTGAGTCCGTCCGAGAATATTCATGACTTTCATAACTTAAGTAAATTATTATTATGGAACTGTGTATGTAATTAAATTGTAACATTTCCCAAGACTAGAATGATTTTCGGTCTTGTCAGATTATTATTTTTTTTTTATTGCTTGTTTATTACTTGTTCACTTAGAAATTGTGTCCGTCCGAGCCAAATTTTGTCTGTTCATCCTGTATATCGGGTATCAAATGTTCTATTGCAATGACATTTGCCGTGAACACTGCTTATGGTATAGGCTTTAAAAAAAGGATTCAATGATATTTCTCACATTCTCCTTTTTAGAGTTATCCCCCTTTTTAGCTCAACTTTGGCGAAGCCAAATTTGAGCTTATGCCATGGCCAGTCTTCCGACATCCGTCTGTCCGTCAACAATTCAATACGGCTCGGGCTAGAGGCCGTATTTATGAACCGATCTTTACAAAACTTCTTGGGTACCTTTGTTATGACCGTGGGACAAGAACGAGTGTTTTGGGGTCCAATCCGAAATTCAAGTTGGCCACTGGCGGCCATTTTGTACAGACTTAAGTGAAATCAGATTTTTGCGCAGAACTTCCATATGAAAGCGCTGATTTGAATAATTTTTTGTATGAATGTTTAGTACAATGGGATACATCACATATAATACAGTTTTTTTTCTTGTACGTAAATTATGCAAATTAGACTAACTTTGATGTATTTAGAGTTAATTTCAGCACTGTAAGTGCAAATGCCAATACGGCTCGGTCTAGAGGCTGTATTTATAAACCGATCTTTACGAAACTTCTTGGGTACCTTTGGTATCACCGTGGGACGAGAACAAGTGTTTTTGGGTGCGGTCCGAAATTCAAGATGGCCAATGGCAGCCATTTTGTTCAAAATTAGGTGAAATCAGATTTTTGCACAGGACTTCCATATGAAAGCGTTGACTTGAAAAATTTTTTTTGTAAATGTTTAGTACCATGGGATACATCACATATAATACAGGTTTTTTTCTCGTGCAGAAATTATGAAAATTAGATGAACTTTGATTTTTTCAGTGCAACTTATACACAGTAAGTACACATGTCAATACGGCTTGGGCGAGAGGCTGTATTTATCAACCGATCTTCACGAAACTTCTTGGGTACCTCTGTTATCACCTTGGGACGAGAACGAGTGTTTCTGAGTACGGTACAAAATTCAAGATGGCTGCCAGTAGCCATTTTGTACCAAAATTCAGTCTAATCAGTTTTTTGTACACAACTTCTATACGGCCCAGGCTAGAGGCCGTATTTATGAAGCGATCTTTACGAAACTTCTTGGGTACCTTTGTTATCACCATGGGATGAGAACGAGTGTTTTTGGGTGTGGTCCAAAATTCAAGATGGCCACCACAGCCATTTTGTACCAAAATTAGTGCAGTCAGTCTTGTGTACAGAACTTCTGTATGAAAGTTCTGATTTGAATAAATTTTTGTATGAATGTTTAGTAAAATGGAATACATCACATACAGTACAGGTTTTTTTCTCGTGCAGAAATTATGCAAATTAGATGAATTTTGATTTATTTAGTGCTACTTATACACTGTAAGTGCACATGTCAATACAGCTCGGGCTAGAGGCTGTATTTATCAACCAATCTTCACGAAACTTCTTGGGTACCTTTGTTATCACCATGGGATGAGTACGAGTGTTTCTGAGTGCAGTCCAGATTCAAGATGGCTGCCAGTGGCCATTTTGTACTGAAATTAGGTCCAATCAGTTTTTTGTCACAACTTCTATACAGCTCGTATTTATGAACTGATCTTCATGAAACTTCTTGGGTACCTTTGTTTTCACCTTGGGACAGGAATGAGTGTGTTTTGGGGTGCCTTTGTTATCACTGTGCTATGAGAACAAATATTTTGGGGTTCAGTCAGACCCACTCTGGGACTCAAAGATTTCTTTTCTAGTTTAGCATCTGACGGTCACCCACCTTTACAATACTTTACCTATACATTTGTTACAAGCTAGGGTCAGTATTTATGTAAAGACTGTTACATAGTACTTTAT
Organism: Pictodentalium vernedei; assembly: GCA_031216915.1. Lineage (NCBI taxonomy): Eukaryota > Metazoa > Mollusca > Scaphopoda > Dentaliida > Dentaliidae > Pictodentalium > Pictodentalium vernedei. The sequence continues at coordinate 179,120,883 of CM062291.1, read as the reverse complement.
ATGTACCTTTGTTATCAGGTCATTACCTAGATGTTTGTCATTGCTGTGTCACATACTATACATGTACATGTCTTGACAAGTTGAGCTACAGAAATTGTAGGAAATAGACATTATTTGTCTGTTCAGCCTGTATCTCAGGTATGGGTTATCAGATTTCAGTAAAATATGGCATGCAGTTTGCCTATGACAAAGGCTTCTGCCTCATTGCATAAAACTTCCAAACACCAAACAATTTACCATACCTTTTGACTTAGAAATTGTTGAAAACTTTCGAAGAAAATGGGGGGGGGGGGGGGGGGGTTATACTGGATTGCATCTGTCCATCTGTGCATCCGTCCATCCTTACAAGAATATTCATAAATTAAGTAAATCGTGATGGAATTAAATGAAACTTGGTATGCAATTAATATGTTGTTTGACATACAAAATCCTGTTGAAAAATGCAATAATGTTGGAAAATGCAATCCTTTCTGAAAATGCAATCCTGTTGGAAAATACACATTTGTTTCTATAATATTTGGTATAGGTATGACCACACTAGGTGGTACACCACATGGGGGTATGCACCGGGCGACAGTCCAGCTCTTGTTTTTTAGAGTATTGGAAAAAATTTCTCCATGGGAACCGCAGGAAGTAAAGCACTGCTTGATTACTGAGGTCAGCAAGTTTGGTTTTAATTATGGGACCTGGTTACCAGTGCTGGTGTGAGAGTCCTCTGAAGTGGACAGCCAACAATGGTGTAAAAATATTGCCAAGATAAATGCAACCTACCAGTAGAGTTCTCAAAGAAGAATACACTTGGGTGCAACCTTTTCAAAGGCCCCAAAAGTGACAATTTGTGGCTGTAGGGAGACTCAAGGATTAAGCCATTACCTAATGAATCTGCCACACAATTTACATATTAAGCATTTGAAAAAAAAAAATTAAAAAATTTCAACAAAACCATATATGCCCCTTCTTTGGGACGAGCTCATGGAGATCATTCTAATTACTGGTCACATAATATAGTTTTGTTGTAAGTTTTGAAAAATTTAAAAAAAACTAATTGAAATAAAAAAATTTGATACCATATGCATTGGGTAAAGGGTTAACCTGGAGTGGTACGGTTACAAGCTGTTTTTGCTTACGTTTTTAACTGTCGGTTAATCTTTCATTCCTGGCGGATGGGTCCCATGTGAGTGCACGGTGGCACTCTGTAATAAGACATACTGCTCATTGATTGTGCACTTGTCTTCAACCAATTCTAACCTTGCTTGTGCAGAGGTAATATGTTGGGTGGTCTGACAGTTACTTGCCACTGCTCAGTTGTTTGTACCAGGTTCTCCAACTTCCTTCAACCATAAAACTATCCAACTCAAAGTGATCCTGGCTGTCAAAAGTGGCAATACCCCTTTTTTTAAAAATTTTCAATGAGAGTTCAAAGTAAAACAAAGCAATAGAGTACTGTGATTACAAAAACAGAAAATTTTGAACGGATTGCTAAATGGGCGATGACCAAGTCATAATTCTCTGCCCAGTTACATCCCCACAACACAAAATGTGCGAATATCGAATCTGATGCTATTTTTGTTTGTTTTTCTTCGTTGGGTCTTGATTTCACAATATATTATTGATGAAATCTCAATGTACTGGTGTACATGTGTCCCAATCAGATTGTGATCTAGTCAAGAAAGAGATCTCTTTGCGATCACAGTACTGTATTTCATCTTCTTCTAACTTTGAATATGTAATGATCACTCACTGGAAGCTATAAAGGAAAGAGAAAATAAGATTATTTTACATATTACTTTTAAAATTGTTCCTCAGTACATTTCCTGTTCATAGTGAGAATTGTTTTCAGGTAAGGGACTCAATATTCACTCATAGCTCCATAGGGGATGTGCAGGGACCAGCCTAGGGGGGAATTCTAGGGAGACTTCATGTCACCCTCCAGAAAAAATAGGGAGACTGCAGGCTCAAGTAGGGAGACTTTTCATAGGCAAGTGGGGGAAATTAAGAATATTTATGTATCACCCCCTGCCGCCCCTTCATATTTTCAGCTTGCGGTCCTCCATAAACGTCTGATTAATCCAGGTCCAGTTGTCTATGATGCATCTATTCCAGGTTAAAAAATCACAAAGTAATTATTGACTGAAAATCCCCACTGCTACCCTCTCCTTCATGACCCCTCCCCTCTTCTTTGTGCCAACCCCCCCCCTCCCTGCCCCAGCACCCTCCTGTGGTTGACTTTCACCAAAGTCTATTAAGCTAATAATTTCCTAAATCTGAAAGTGTGTACAGGACCAGATGTAAGAAAGTTGCGTGTACAGGACCAGATGTAAGAAGGTTGCTTGGAAGGTACTTTGTTTGTTAATAAACAAAATACATTCAGGGGTCGAGTATTTTGTAAAATAAATGTCATTCCGCATCATTTGTAGCTGCGACTAGCAGCTCTGTAAGTGGCAATGTCGGTCGGTCTGTCTGTCGGTCTGTCTGTCGGTCTGTCGATCGGTTGGTCTGTCTGTGACCAACGAGTTTCAAAACTCAATAACTTTTGAAATACTTGATGGATTGACTTTATATTTGGCATGTAAGTGTATCTTATTGATGTCTAGCCACTGTTCAATGCATGTGTTGTTCCAAATATTTTTCTTGGAGTTATGGCCCTTGATGAACTTGAAAATTTCACTATTATATGCAGATTGCTTCTGAGAATTATTTTTTAGCTCAACTTTGACGAAGTCAAATTTGAGCTATTGTCATGGCCCGTCGTCCATCGTCCGTCTGTCCGTCTGTCCGTACATCAACAATTGGCTATGGCTCGGGCTAGAGGTCGTATTTATGAACCGCTCTTTACGAAACTTCTTGTGTACCTTTGTTATGACCCTGGGACGGGAACGAGTGTTTTTAGGTGTGGTCCGAAATTCAAGATGGCTGCCAGCGGCCATTTTGTACCGATGATGCAAAAATCAGTTTTTTGTACAGAACTTCTGTATGAAAGTTCTGATTTGAATAAAGTTTTGTATAAATGTTTAGTACCATGGGATACATCTCATATAATACGGGTTTTTTTCTCGTGCGTAAGGTATGCAAATTAGACTGACTTTGATTTATTTAGTGTTACTTTCAGAGCTGTAAGTACCAAGCTGCTATGGCTCGGGCTAGAGACCGTATTTATGAACCAATCTTTACGAAACTTCTTGGGTACCTTTGTTATGACCGTGGGACGAGAACGAGTGTTTTTGGGTGCGGTCTGAAATTCAAGATGGCCGATGCTAGCCATTTTGTACAAAATTAGGTGCAATCAGATTTTTGCACAGAACTTCCATATGAAAGTGCTAACTTGAATAATTTTTGTTTGAATGTTTAGTACCATGGGATACATCACATATAATACGAGTTTTTTTCTCATGCAGAAATTATGCAAATTAGATGAACTTTGATTTTTTCAGTGCTACACAGTAAGTGCACATGTCAATACGGCTCGGGCTAGAGACTGTATTTATCAACCGATCTTCATGAAACTTATTGGGTACCTCTGTTATCACCTTGGGATGAGAACGAGTGTTTCTGAGTGCGGTCCAAAATTCAAGATGGCTGCCAGTGGCCATTTCGTACCAAAATTAGGTCTAATCAGTTTTTTGTACACAACTTCTATACGGCTCAGGCTAGAGGCCGTATTTATGAACCAATCTTTATGAAACTTCTTGGGGACCTTTGTTATCATCGTGGGATGAGAACAAGTGTTTTGGGGTTTTGTCCGAAATTCAAGATGGCCACCAGCAGCCATTTTGTACCAAAATTAGTGCAATCAGTCTTTTGTACAGAACTTCTGTATGAAAGTTCTGATTTGAATAAATTTTTGTAGGAATGTTTAGTAAAGTGGAATACATCACATACAGTACAGGTTTTTTTCTCGTGCAGAAATTATGCAAGTTAGATGAATTTTGATTTATTTAGTGCTACTTATACACTGTAAGTGCACATGTCAATACGGCTCGGGCTAGAGGCTGTATTTATCAACCGATCTTCAGGAAACTTCTTGGGTACCTTTGTTATCACCTTGGGACGAGAACGAGTGTTTCTGAGTGCGGTCCGAAATTCAAGATGGCTGCCAGTGGCCATTTTGTACCGAAATTAGGTCCAATCAGTTTGTTGTCACAACTTCTATACAGCTCGTATTTATGAACTGATCTTCACGAAACTTCTTGGGTACCTTTGTTTTCACCTTGGGACAGGAATGAGTGTGTTTTGGGGTGCCTTTGTTATCACTGTGCTATGAGAACAAATATTTTGGGGTTCAGTCAGACCCACTCTGGGACTCAAAGATTTCTTTTCTATTTAGCATCTGACTGTCACCCACCTTTACAATACTTTACCTATACCAGCCATAGAAGTATATTTTAAATTTTTGAAAACTGTATTAACCCTTTACCTAACACGAAAAGCAGACGGCACTTGCAAATAAAATTCTTGAATAGCTAATTTTTTTCATTTTTTGCATCAAAAACATAGCTTATGACCCCTCATTGGAACGAGCTCTATGAGCTCGTTCCAATGAGGGGTCATAAGCTATGTTTTTGACACAAAAATTAAAAAAATAATGAAAATTGGATAGTAATTTTTGTGAATAGCGATGGCCAGTTTTGGCCCTTAAGTTGGATAAAGGGTTAATAAGCTCTCACATGCAGGAGAATGCCATGGTTTCTGAGAACACACCCAGGCCAAGAAATAAACGTCTTAAATCGTAACTCTTAGCAGGTTATGCTATACAGCATGATGATAACCCATAGAAAAAAGGGTATTGTGAAGCTTCTCCACCTTCTCCGTTTTTTGTACAGTAGTCATGCTTTTCTGCATCTTAACACGATTTCCAACTATTTAGATATCAACAACTAACGTGCGATCTTGCCAAAGCAAGATTGCACGTTAGTTGTTGCTATGTATTTTGGCGGAACTTCATTTAGAATGGAAACAGCATGCCATTCTATTCATATGTGGATGCATTACTCAACCTTTAAGTCGAGATAGTTCCAAAAGATTGTCATGTCTTTGGGGTAAAACATGTGAGATTAGTAATTTAATAATGTTATGTTGCATTATTTTATAATATCCTGTAATTTGTTCACACATTTTACAATTGACGTAACCTAAAGGTCATTTGCTGGTTATTTTCATGCCTGCACACCCACGATTTTGATGACAGGTGCTCAACACAAGCTGTTGAGAGAAAACAACATTTTTTATCGTTTCTGTAGAGAGTATGTTACCACATATCATTTCACAAATATTCTTCGCAAAGTCTCCATGATGAAATACACATTGCATGAAAAACATCAAGGTGATGGACACCTTTCATACTATATTTTAATCTGGCACTCCTATTTTCTGTTATAAATAAAAAATTGTGAACCTAATTTAAATTATGACGGGTAAGTTAATTTTTTCTCGGTCATAAGAAAAAAATGTTTTAGATTTTGGATGAGGTTGGTTCTCTAATCTACCTAGTCACAGTAATTAAGGTAATTGTTGGTTTTGCATATTGTCTGATATGTATTTTTCCTTCTCTTTGTTTTCAGGTTCTTAGTACCCTGTCCAAACTTTCAAAAAGTGATTTAGCACAGAAAAAAGTGAGGTAAATGTTATATCTGTCATTTTTGGTCTGCTCTTCTTTAAAAAGAATGGCAGACAACACTAAAATTTCATACATAGATTGTTTAAAAGCAATGGATGTTTGAAATTACTTTTGAGGTCAGTAGGTCAAAGGTGAGGGGCACTTTCTGCAAATAAAAATTCAGTTTTTATACAATAGCTCTTTTTCCATGAATATTCCGCACACAAGCTTCAAACAAAAGTTGCCCTTAAGAAGGATCATTGGTGTGAGTTTTTTATATCAGTGGGCCAGAGGATCAAACTGATTTACTGTACTTAGAATTTAAGTTCCCAGACAACGACTTTAGTTTCCTTGGTCTTATAGAATTCAGCACATCATAATGAGATTGCTTGTCAGAACACCTCTATCCACGTGGGAGGGGTGACATGGGGTTGTTTAGCCTTGCCGTTAAAAATATTGGGGGACGAGCCAACTAGGAGGGTCGGAATCTAGGCACGGGCCAAACTCGGCTCACATGCGCTTTGAGCTTGCGCAAATTGTCACTGTTGACCCTGAGTCGATATTCACAGCACTCTGATACTAAACAGGCTACTACGCGATCAACATCTGCTTTCCTATGGGTTAACACCACAATACAATAGCCTACACTTTGAGACAGGTGCGAGTCGATCCTCGCTAATGACATCTAAACTTAGCCGTTACTTGGGTTTGTAATCTACTCTCTAAATTCTGGCTTGTAGCCCTCCTACGTCCACCTAATCTGATAATAGCGGTGCACAACGGAGCTTCGTGCATTGCCCAGCAATTCCACTCGCACGAGACCCTATGTGGCGTCGCACTCCTAAACGGTCGGAACCCAAGTCTCTCTGAAATAACTTGTTCCCCACACTTTATATCTTGACTTGTGATGGTCAGATAGCAATATGTCAAGATGCCTAAACATGGCACACAACATTTCTGAAAATAAAATCAACTCGCACCAATGCGCATGCAATGCATATGCTATCAAGCGTATCCCGAGAAATAATATACTTGATAGCCGTGACGATTGAAAGTGTCTGTCACTTCGATATTAATTGACTTTAGATAGCATGGAAACATTTTATGCTGACTAGTAATATGCCGGAGAAGTATCCCACTGTGAATCACCTAAGGCTAATTATCTAATTAAAACGTGTGCTTACAACATGGTGAGAAGAAATATATATACATCTATCTGAACTTGAAATTAGGGGGAGGGGGCCTCCTCCCTTTTAGACTGGCTTTGCCCTGACATTGCTTCAAAAAAGGATACAGGGGTATGTTTTTGGCGTCCCTCAATGAAAGATCAAGTTACTAATACTGTTTTACCCATGAAATCCAGAGAGGTGTTGAAATTACTGTTTAACGCCGTTAGCAAGTGTTGCTTTTCTGGTAAAATAGAATGCAGAACCAATGCCTGTGGTGAAAATCCTCTAGAGTGGGTAGCATAGGTATACATGATTGGGTAAACATGACTTGATAGCTATGTTGCGATCATGATATAGCCAAAGATGCTGAAAATGACCTCAACCCTTTTACTGTAACAGAACAGGTGCCCCCCACATGCAATCTCGGGCTTAAATTACAGGTTGCATTCTAAGTACCTTGGGGGTTGCTTTTAGGCAAGTCATGGCTATCTATGTAGGCAGCCATGACTTGCCTAAAAAACAACTGCAACACCAAGGGTTGTAGAATGTCAAAGTGTGGCTAAAATATATAAAAATCTCGCGGCTCTTAAGGGTTAAATATCAAAATATAAATAAATAACTACTAGTATGGACTGTAGAATTCAGTTCTGGGCAATTAACATTAGTTTCCTTAGCCATACAACTGTCTGACTTAATTCCTGTGTTGCTTCGTAGAAAACAAGGTGTATGATTGCTTTTGGGATCAGTAATATAATGTCACTATAAACAGAAATGGTCTTTTAGTCATACAGCACTCTGTTTAGAGGTTGTTTCAAAGAAGGAAATGTGTTGGTTGAATGAGAGGGTACACCCATGTGAGCCCCAATCGGTTCAAATCATTCTGTTTGTTAATAGTTACATGCATTCTTCCCCCAAGAAATAAGAAGCGAGCATTTCCGAGCCTTTTTGACTGAGTAGATTTCCTTGCAGAAACGGATGTTTTTAACTGAACTCTGTGTTTCATGGTCTTTTAACATCATTACCTCAAAGCAAAATTCTTTACTAATTTATTTGTATACTTATCATAATGTGTGTTTGTGTTTTTTCAGAGGCTTGGTGCGTTTTATTATCCTTAGTCCATGCAGCATGTGAATCCTAGTTTGAGTGAGCTGATGAAGCGCATTTTATTGAGGGTTGTATGCAATGTTATTTCCAGAAAAAATATAAAAATTAAGATAAAAATTTGAAGTTATTCTAGATTAGTCCCCAGCCTAGTGTTAGTGCAATAAATTATTCTTCAGTTTCTTTTCCTCAGGAGACTGAGAGTTTTCCCAATTATGTCTTCCTTGACTAAACTGCGTAAGAGAAAATGCAATGGGTTAAATTTCCAACAATGTCTGGAAAATTTTGCCATTGAAAATTTGGTTATTTTAACATCAGAGTGCAAAGAATTAACACTTTGCCTAATTTGAATAGCAGATGACACTTTAATTCAATTCTTTATTGTACAGTTTTCATAAGCAATGCAGCAACAGAAATTTAAAACCTAGAAAACCAGTTGTATACTGCATGAGGTGTCAAAGCTTAATTAGCCGTCTTCCTGACACTCCCATTCTTTAATAACTGAAAATTTTTATTTAGTCACCATAACATAGAGTGTGACACCTTATTAGAATGATCTCATTCCAGTAAGAGCATCATAAGCTATATATTTGTGACATAAAGTGTGAAAAATTATATTTAAATGGCGATCTTTGTGAATAGCACTGGTTGGTTTTGACTGTTTCATTAGGGAAAGGGTTAAAACGTTTTGTCTTTTGTTAAGGTGTGGTAAAAGGCTAGTTTTTACAATGGTAAAATTATTCTGTTGAATTTTGCATCTAAGCTTGCAACTGTCAATTTAAAACACACACCAATTGATGTACCAGATAATTGATGTTGATAATGTTTTCCCAGCATTGAAACAATTACAATTTTAGCTTTTTTAGCTGCCCTGACTGAAAGTCAGGGGGAGCCTTAGTGATCACTTTCTGTCCATTGTCCGCTTGCCATCCGTCCGGCATCCATCCGTCATGAACTTTTCCTCATAAACCACTAGACCAAATTGAACCAAATTTGCTCTGTATGTTTCTTATCATATGTCAATTCAAGTTTGTTAAAATAAAATTGCCATGCCCATAGGGGGGACCACAAGGGGCATTACTCTGATAGCACCCATAAATTGTTTTCCAAAATTAAAAAAATCTTCTCCAGAACCATCAAATAAAATCTTCTTATATTTGGTATATAACATCTCTAGGTGGGTCAGATTCAAGTTTCTTCAAATCAAGTCCCTGGGTCTATATTTGGGCTCTCTATTGGAGCCCAAAGTTCAACTTGTTACAATATGAGGAAATTTCTTTAAAAATCTTCTTCAGATCCACCAGTCAGACTCCTTTCATATGTGGTATACAACATCTCTAGGGGGTCAGATTCAAGTTTGTTCTAATCGAGTCCCTGGGTTTATATTTGGGCTCCCAATGGGAGCCCAAATTTAACTTGGTGCAATATGAGGGAAGTTCTTTAAAAATCTTCTTCGTCAGATCCACCGGCCAGAATCCTTTCATATTTGGTATAGCAGGGTTACCCGGCATTGCATGGGAAAATGTAGGGGTTATATGAAAAGTAGCCCCAAAAAAACAAAAAAATAGGGGTCGCGTATTTTTCGACCCAGGCCGCCCTATGGGCGGCACACTCAGCCCCGCCCTCCTAGCTACCCAACTTTGGATATCCAGCCTTCTGCGCGAAGAAGGGACCACTCTTTGCCTGTGAAGTCGGACCATCCGGTAGCTAGGGAGACGAGGCCTCGATCATCGGGACTTTCGGAGAAGAGATCCATCTCCAACACACCATCCCAGTAGCAGCAACGGCTAAGAAACAGAAGACTGCTGCTCCTCAGGCCTCGGTGACGTACTTGCTGTCGCAGATTGCACAGCTGATCACAGTATCCCAGCAAGTGCAGGTGCAGCCTCCCTCAGATTCAGAACCTGAGCTGTCGGATGGTGCTGGGTTGGTCCAGTCGTCTGTTCACACAGTTGCAATGGACCGAGATTCACAAATGATTCTCTCGGATGGTGAAAGGGATAAGGAAGAGGATTACCCTTCCTTTTCGGAACAACACATGGTTGCGATGGATTTCTGCAATACTACCCTGAATTTGTTCCAATGTATCAGAATGCTGCGACGACAAGAGAGAAACCACTGGCGTCGTTGGATGCAGACTTTATTCGGATAAAGGAAGAAGTCCTTTCTTTTCCGGTTCAGTCTAGGCAGGTGCCGCAGGCTTTCGGCCATATAGACAACGCCATATTTAACCTCTCGAGTGTGAGGAAAAAAGGTGGATTCTTAACTTCATCTTCCATAAACATACCATTTCTTGGACCACGCTCATTGAAAACGGTCAGGGAAGATATTCAGAGAGTTCCTCTGCGTTTGGATGAGCAGGCAGTGATCTAGATGTATCCTTACTTGCATTATTCACTATTCGCCCGGACACAATTGAGGCAGCAATTTCATCAAATAGAGCGAATTTGGACGCTATATCTTATGCAGATCACCTTACCAGAGCTGTGGCGCAACGTCTCAATGGAAAGGAATTTGAGGACGTTCGTACCTCTCTTAGAAATTCTTTCCAGGGCAATTATGTATACCATGTATAACTCCGCCCTAACAGTGGCTAATCTGGAGTTAATCAGACATGATGCTGCCCTTGCGTCGTCATCATTTACAGATGACGAGGTGAAAAGCTCTCTCCGAGTCGCTCCGGTCTCCGGACATACTATTTTCGACGACAAGCTTTCATTAGTCTATGAACAGGCTACTAAGAAAGCGTCTAGTGCTTTGCTTTTGAAGTCGGTGTCTCAACAACCCGCTTCAGCAGACAAGAGTAAAGGAGAGCGTTCCAGACAAAAATCGTCAAAAGGGAACTCCTCACGGGGGTACAAGAAACCCTATTACAATTACTCTGGAGGTTGTCAGTATAGCGACTCGGGAAAGGGGTGTATGTCTGATCGGGACTATCAGTCAGACGTCCCTAGGCTGACAGGACGAGGTTCCTTGCAGGGAGGATGTAGTTTCTCCTCCTGTAAGCCTCGCAGGTCATACAGGTGATGGTCAAGACCTCTATTGCTTGCCAGTTAGCGGAAGGTTATCAAACTTTGCGAGAAACTGGAGAGCAGTTACGGAAGTTTAGTGGGTGAGAAGTGTAGTCTCGGACGGCCTACGGCTATCATTCCGAGTGAAACCCCCACTAACAAGTTGTCCGCGTTGGACAAATCTTCTGTCGGATCCTTTCAAAAGAGAGTCTCTCCTAGCGGAGGTGCAGGCTCTCTTATTAAAGGAAGCAATAGAGGTTGTCGAGAATCAGGATTCCGAGGGTTTTTACAGTCACCTGTTCCTCCTACCGAAGCCAGACGTCTCGTTCTGACTGGTAATAGACTTGAGCTGGATAAACAAGCTTATCGTGGCTCCAAAATTCTATATGGAGACCATTCGGCCCGTAAGAGCGAATGTTCGAGTGAATGACTATGTGGCAAGCATAGATCTAAAGGATGGGTACTTTCATGTTCTGGTACATCCGGCATTCAGAAAGTACCTACGGTTCGCCGTACAAGGGAAGGTGTATCAGTTCAGAGCAATGTGCTTTGGTCTGAACCTGGCTCTCTGGGCATTCACTCGAATAATGAACTCCGTGATGTCATACTTCCGAGCTCGTTTGTCTGAGGTAACATCTGCTTACTTGGATGACATTCTACAGAGATACGGCAACAGAATTATTCTTCAGAACGATGTTCAGAGTCTGCTTCTATTACTCCGACATCTTGGTTTTCATCGTAAACGAGGAAAAGTCGGATCTAGCTCTGTCCAAGTCGTTCACTCGGGAATGAGCTTCGAGACTCACAAGAATCTGGTTCGTCTGCCGTTACCAGGGCAAAATTAGTCAGTTGTTATGCTCGCTTTTGTCTACACTCAGATGCATTAACAGTGAGGGAATTCATGCAACTGATGGGGTTGTGCGGAGCAGCTGCAGATCTTATTCTGATGGGCTGCCTGTGCACGAGTCCTCTCCAGATATTCTTTACTCAGAACTGGAGTGTGAAGACGCATTCCTTCGAAACCAGTAATGTTTTAATGGACCTAGTAAAACAAAGGTGTTTAGTGATTAACTCAGGGAGTTCCGATTCAACTGCCAGATCCGGCTTTCACGGTTATGACGGATGTGAGTCCTAAGGGTTGGGGTGTGACCCTAAGTCCCGCAGATTTGAAGTTTCAGGGTCTTTGGCATCCTCGGTTCCTAGAGAAGCACATAAACATCAAAGAGATGATGTCAGTATGGCTAGCACTACAATATTGGATTCACATAATAGCGAACGTCCATGTTCAGATTTTGTCTGACAATTTGACAGTAGTAGCTGAATCAGGAACCAGGGTGGCACTCATTCAATTCCATTATGCGAATTAACAGAGAAGATTCTCCTATACGTCATGAATTATCATGTTCATCTTTCTGTCCATCATATACCGGGTCGTCTGAATATTCTAGCAGACTCGCTCTCTCGGAAAGGTCACCTGTTGCCATCAGAGTGGACTCTCAACAAGCGAGTATTCAGGCAGATTTGCTACCAGTGAGATCGCCCCATGATAGATCTGTTTGCGATTCACCTGAACAATCAGTTACCGACGTTCGTGTCGCCATTCCCAGACCATTGAGCGTACGCAGTAGACGCTCTGTCGATATCATGGGACGGAATGATAGGATATGCGTATCCTCCAACTCCATTGATTCTGCAGATTCTGTAAAGATCAAACAGTCTCATTGCAAGATCCTGCTAGTAGCACCTCAGTTGTCACAGAAACCTTGGATCAATCTTCTCAGGTGTCTGTTATGGGACGTTGCCTGGAAGCATCCTCATTGAAGGGACCTTCTTTATCAGGGGAAGTCACGCACACTGCATCACAACCCGGAAGGTCTCAACCTTCATGTACTTCCGTTGTGCAGTCCTTGCATGGAAAACTGTTTACAGGACGTGCAGTGGATGCAATTTCTAACTGCAGGAGGTCCTCCACTATGTTGAACTATGCAGCGAAGTGGAGGGTTTTCTTCCATTGGTGTCAGGATCGGTCGATAGATGTTTATGATCCGTTCATACCAAATATTGCCAATTTCCTTGTCAACTTGTTTGACGATCTCAAACTGCAGCCCGTCACTATTAAGGGCTATAGGTCTATGTTATCAGACACTTATGCTCATCATGATAACTTTGCTTTTGGATCAAATGTTTCATTGTCCTAGCTGGTTAGAAATTCCTCTGTTAATAGACCTAGAACACTCAGATTAATTCCTAAGTGGAATTTGGCTTGGGTTCTGTTGAAGCTCAAAGAAGCTCCATTTGAGCCGTTGGACGTTGTAGAGTTCAAATTCTTGACCTATAAAATGGCATTTCTCTTAGCCTTTGCATCTGCCAGAAGAGTCAGTGAACTTCATGCTTTATCTGTTGATAAATCTCACTACCATAGTATGGGTAATACCATTACCCTCACTACGGAAGTGGGATTTCTGGCTAAGAATCAGATTCCAGCAAAGCGGCCTGAGTTTATTATCATTAAGGCTCTGCCGTCCTCGGACAACTGTAGACCTTTGCTGTGTCCCGTCAGGGCTATGCGCATTTAAAAACGTCGGTCAGATTTTATTAGAAAAGGAAGAAAACGTTTCTTTCTTTCTTTGATTCCTAACAGGAAAGATGTTTCTGTTCATTCAGTTGCTAGATGGATTCAGTTGGCAATACGCATTGCCTATGAAAATCTATCTTTGGATCAACGTTCTGTTAATAAGATATCAGCGCACGAGGTTAGTTCTTGGGCTTATTCAACAGTATAGCCATTACTGATCTCATGAAGTCTGCATACTGGACACAGCCCTCTTCATTTACCAAGTTTTACCTGAGAAATTTAGAGTCCATTCCAGCAGCCCATTCCAGCAGTCACGCTGTTCGGCTGCCCTCTTCGTTCTGAGGACATGTACCTCAGAACAAGGGGAGGGGAGGGGGGTGGGGTACTGTTTTTTCCCTTATGATCATCTTGCTTTATAGTGAAAAGCAAGTGAAGACCTCCTCCGGTGTCAGTAGTCCTGAGTCGGTGCTTGGATGGTTTTAATGTGTAGCTCAGTGTGAAGCAACAACTATGTCTCATTTATGTACTGTTTTTAAAGTGTAGCTCACTCTGAAGCATTTGTGTATGTCACGTGTCAAACGGGCATTAATATACAATCCTTGGACACTTTTAAATGACTATAAAGAGTCTCATTCTCTGGACTATCTTTATATATTGGCTTTTCTTCCCCGAATTAGCATAGCGGGTTATGCTGGCATTAAATGGAGAATTATATATGTAATGCGCAATTACATTGTTGGTGTCATGCCTTTCTCTTTTCTCGTAAAGGAGAAAGACATATATAATTCCTATTTTCTCCTATTCTCCTTTAGGAGATATACTTTACTGAAGTAATTGAGAGATTGGATTTTCCTTCATGTCCTAGGCCCTCCAGCCTTTTTACTATTCAGCTAGTCTGGGCCATTGGTTGTTGTATAGAAATATTATAAATTTTCAGTAATTTGTATATTTTTTATACTTACCAATGGCCCAGACTGGTATGGCCCTCCCATGAGTGGGCACTCATACCTCCCCGCTGAGTTATAACATTTAACAGGCAATTATAGAAAGAATGATGGTTGTCGCCAATTTCGGTTTCTTCCTGGATACTGCGCATGCGGAGATCTGAAAAGTATGGAGGACCAGATAGGACATTATTTTTTCAGTTTTGCATGCAAATTTGGGAGATTGGGGGCAAAATTTGTGTTTGGCCCTGGATTATTTTTTGAGTTGGCACCAGCTAATCTGGGCCATTGGTAAGTATAAAAAATATACAAATTACTTAAAATTTATAATTTTCAATGAATATGGAAATTTTTCATGAGTGATCAGCTTATTAGATTGGGATGGAAAATTACTGCCGCTTTTTTTTTTCAGAAAAACCATTAATTCTCACCTTCAGGTTAATTTATTTAATCGACACTAATGCTTTAGTACAAATGATTCATAAAAGATTGGGGTATTTTTGCTACGAAAACTGGTTTTGTCAAATGGTCAAATTATTTTTTTTAGATTTGCAGGTAATTGTCCCTTTAACCCTTTACCCAACGCAGACGATATCAAAATTTATTATTTTAAATATCATTTTTAAAAATTTTTCCAAAAATTTCAACAAAACCATATCATGTGACCCCTCGGTGGAACGAACTCGACGAGCTCATTCCAATGAGGGGTCACATTATATGGTTTCGTTGAAATTTTTTGAAAAATAATATTTTTTCAACTGCTGAATTTGCATATCACGCATGAGGATGCGGAGGATTCATTGGGTAAAGGGTTAAAAGCATAATTATGCCTTTGATAACTATTTGCTGCATTGAAACAAGTGCCCACACATGAAGTAATATGGTAAACTTGCAAGTTACATTGCAGGTACCTTGGCAGTTGTTTCTAGACAAGTCTTTGCCCAGAAACAACAGTGAAACCCCAAGATGACGACTCTTGTAGCAAAAATGTATAAAAATCTCCAAGCCTTTAATGGTTAAACTAGGCTTTTTACTTTGTACTTTACTTTCCTCTATTACTTATCTTTCTTCCACGGGAATAATTTGACTTGAGAGAAAAATGCGAGAAGAATGTAAATTCATTTCCTGCCATTAATTCATAACTACAACTAATATAATATCAGGAGAATTATCAGACTGTGGTTGTGGGTGCTTCAATAAACTGTTCTCCACTACTTATTTGTAGAGGGTTTCCAACAGACAATCGACAGTTATTCAACCATGATGATCATGGGTACTATAACACTCTGGAGACTTTAGCGACGTAAGTTTCACTCATCACGTTGTGTTAGGTTTATGTTTTGTGTTTGTTTATTTTTTTTTCACTGTTGTCATTCTTTGTTGAACTACGCATGCTTGATTTTGTATTTTATCACTACTAGTTACTGTGTAACTTCATGTGGTCAGTACCAAAACTGATGGTGTTATCCTGTAAACTTTTGCAGGTCAGTCTGCTCACTGTCCTGATGAAATTTGGTCAAGTAACAATTTTTTTGGAGTAACTTCAAATGTGAAATAAGTAAAATTTGGGCACATTTAATCTGTTTTCTCCTCTTTAAATTGAAGGAACTTTTTACCAATGATTTCTTTAACCCTTTACCCAACGCAGACGATATCAAAATTTATTATTTTAAATATCATTTTTTTAAAAAATTTCCACAAAACCATATCATGTGACCCCTCGTTGGAACGAGCTCGATGAGCTCATTCCAACGAGGGGTCACATGATATGGTTTTGTGGAAATTTTTTTAAAAATAATATTTTTTCAACTGCTGAATTTGCATATTACGTGGGTGGATGCGGGCGATTCGTTGGGTAAAGGGTTAGATAAATTTATATGAATTTTTTGGGAGCACGATGGCTCAGTGGTTATGGCATTGAACTTCAAACCAGAGGGTTCATGGTTCGATCCCCATCAGGGTAACTGCATTGTGTCCTTGGACAAGGCACTTAATCTCAGTTGCCAATGTTGAGGCATGGTGGCACTGTGTACTAAGGTGCAATGCACGTTGATGGTGCACTTTTCTTCAACAAATGCTAACCTTGCTTGTATGTACCAGGTAGTTAGAACATTTGGGAGTCTGACAGTTCCTTGCTGCTGCTCGGTGTTTCTCTCTGGGTGTTCCGGCTTCCTCCACCCAAAAAGTTGGCTGACATGAAATGACCCTGGCTGTCAGAAGTGTCGTTAAACCCCATTAAATAAATAAGTAAATATGAATTTTTCATCGAATCTAGTCATGGCTATTTCATAGCAGCCATGACAAGATTTAATAAAAATATTTTGAAAATACCCAGCATGTTAAGAGTTAATTATTCTTGAAACCATCTGAACACAATTGACATCTATGTACACTGCAGCCAAAAAATGAAGGGAAAAGCTGGCGAGACAACTATTGTCTGAATAATGCCATACATTTGCCAAAATGTTACCTCAGTGTAACAGTATTAAGGAACAAACACTTGTACATCATGATGCAAAGAAGCATTGATCAGGCTTTGAAGCATGAAGATATATTATAATTACTAGAAGTATTTTAGTTGGAAAAATTTCTAAAAATTGTTTTTTTGGCAAAGAGGCAGCAGCTTATAAAATGTAAGAATATTGTCTTCATAATTGTAGGTTATAGCCTCATTATAGCTAGATTGCTGTTGATATCTGGCAATAATGACTCAATAATCTGGAGTTAATGGGGCAATAATATTGCCCCTGTTGGTATACTTTGTTATAGCTTATAGGCTGTATTGTAACTAAGCACTGGCCACTAAAATGTTCCCACAAAAAAATTTCTTTTTCTTATGACTCTGGACTTCTACAGTGTTTTAGTGCTAGAAGTCTAGTTTTTATACGCCCGTTTGAAAAACGGGACGTATTATAGTATGGCGTTGTCTGTCCGTCTGTTTGTCCGTCTGTCCGTCCGTCCGTTTGGTTTCCGGATGATAACTTTAGTATTTGTTTTCCGATCGGCTCCAAATGTGGTATGTGGTTTAATCACAACAAAATACAGGTCAAGTTCGAATATGGGGTCGGTCCAAACATTTTTCGCCTGAATTATGGCCCCAGTTGGACTTAGAATTCGTCAAATATTTGGTTTCCAGATGATAACTTCAGTATTTGTTTTCCGATCGGCTCCAAATTTGGTATGTGGTTTAATCACAACAAAATACAGGTCAAGTTCGAATATGGGGTCGGTCCGAACATTTTTCGCCTGAATTATGGCCCCTGTTGGACTTAGAATTCGTCAAATATTTGGTTTCCAGATGATAACTTTAGTATTTGTTTTTCGATCGGCTCCAAATTTGGTATGTGGTTTAATCACAACAAAATACAGGTCAAGTTCGAAAATGGGGTTGGTCTGAACAATTTTTGCCTGAATTATGGCCCCTGTTGGACTTAGAATTCTTCATCAAATATTTGGTTTCCGGATGATAACTTTAGTATTTGTTTTTCGATTGGCTTCAAACTTGTTAGTCTTTTTCTCAAATGACTGAAAAATTTAGTCATTTCACAAAATCACTGATTTCAAAGTCTTACCGTAACATATATATATATGCCAGTATAAATTTCTCGCACTCTAAAAAAATTGCAAATGTGTTAAAATGGTACAATTTGAACAGTTCACGGGCGTATGATGCAATGCCCAGCGGTGCTCTTGTTGGCTTCTGTGAAGAGTGTAGTAACACCAATTAAAACCCTCGTATTCTGTTGATATCACAGTCACACTGTCGGGTGCCGATTTTGCCATTTGCACTAAAAATGTTGATTTGGCACCAAAAAATCTTCACTGGCCAAAATTTTGGCACCAAAAAAGTTCCTTTCACTTGTGAAGGAAAGCCACTGCAGCAGTGAAGAGACCGTCGACGAAACAAACAAAAGTATTTTTTCTTCTAGTTAAAGAATTTCAACAGCTGGTTGGACAGGTGGAAACCATAACCGATTTTCACGAAACACTCAAACCCAGTGATTTTGTCAAGGTTTTACAAACTTTAAGTGTTAATTGTTTGTGAATAGTAGTATGAAGGCATTGTATCTCTTCAATAAAATATTGTAGGTTAATAACTTTATAAAATGCAGCATTTAATTAGATAAATACTTCATATGTGATTACCCTTTTTCTCAGCTGAGGATTTTGTCCAAACTTTCAAATTCTGTCAAATTTTTTCTGCAATCAGTTGCTATTCACTCTTGAAATAATTGCCAGTTCATTTTTAGCTCAACTTGACAATGTCACGTATGAGCTATTGGGATGGGTTGTGATCTGTTGTACATCTGTATGTCCATCCGTCCATACATCCCTCCATCCACAATTCCTTTAGCACACCCTACAGTCTATTTTTCACCCGATCAATTCCAAATTTTATACGTGGCTTTGGGGCAATGTCTAGATGGGAGCTATCGATTTTTTTCGAATTTCGTTGAAAAACATGGCCACCAGGGGCATATAAATTGTCAACAATTCCATTTGCACACCCTACAGGCTGCATCTCTTACTTGATCAGTTTCAAATTTCATATGTAGCTTTGGTGTGATGTCTAGATGGGAGCTATCAAATTTTTTCATATTTCGTTGAAAAACATGGCTGCTGGCAGCCATCTTGGATTTGGTGCATAAATTGTCAATAATTCCATTGGCACACCCCACAGGCCGCATATCTCACCTGATTAGTTCCAAATTTCATATGTGACTTTAGGACAATGCCCAGATGGGAGCTATCAAATTTTTCTGAATTTCGTTGAAAAACATGGCCACCATCAGCCATCTTGAATTTGGCATATAAATTGTCAACAATTCCATTAGTACACCCTACAGGTTGCATCCCTCACCCAATCTTTTTCAGGTTTCATATGTTGCTTTGGTGTGATGGTTTTTTTTTGTGTAGAAACTTGATTGAGTGACTTATCATTACTGGAGCTGTCTATTTTGTTCAGTCCCTTCTTGTACAAGTTGAGATGCAGTGTCATTGACACTTTCATTCAAAATGCGATCAATTTATTAGGATCACATAGCGAAAAAACACCCCCTGCCCTCCCATTATCATTTTGGCACCAAAACACTTTGTTTGGTACTAAAATAACAATCATAGCCAAAAATTTGGCACCAGTCAGTTTTGGGCCAGCATGAACATTGGTTGATCTACTTCTTTTCTCATTGACAGCCAAAAGGTTTTTGTTCATATGTATGTCTTGTCTCCGTTTATTGGAGAGTGCACTCGCAAATAATTGTTAACAAAGCGAATTCAAATTCTAATTACCAGAGTTAATCTGGTACCCTACAAGTTAACCCTTAAAGGACCATTTCCAACTTTTACCACCTCAGAACAAGTGCCCTTAACATACCATCATGCGTAGGTCCTGCTGACAAACAATTTACATAGGCAGTGGTTCCTAGTCAAGTCTTGGCTGCCTGTTTAGGCAGTCAAGACTTGACTAGAAATCACTGTTAAGCCATTGGATGTATACAGGCTGTGGTCAGGTGTGAATTCAGGACAATTGCCTAGGCCCTCAAGGGTTAACAATTTGGTTTAAGAAATTGTATACATTCTTATCTTTTAGAACACCATATTCTTAAGTCTTCTCGTGTCAAGGTTGATTTCTATCCCCCTGCAAGGAAAGAATATTGTAAATAGTTCTGTCAGTCTATCCATCTCTCTGTCCATGTGTCACTCTGTCTGAAAGTTTGTTTCTGTGATAACTTGGAGAATGGTTATCAGATTTCAATTAATTTTGGTGTGCTGCTTTTTATTCATTAATAATGTCTTGGACAAGTCCAATAACCACCATTATTAGATTAAATTAAGAGAGTTTTTATACCCCCACTTTTGAAGAAAATGGGGGTATACTGGATTACATGCATCCGTGCATCTGTCCGTCCGTCCGTCCGTCCGTCCATGTGTGAGTCCATCCGAAAGTATTCATAACTTAAGTAAATTATTATTTTTTATAATATTTGTTGGTCGTAGATATGCCCACACTAGTTATTTTTTATTTTTATTAATTGTTCACTTAGAAATTGTGTCTGTCCGAGTCAAATTTGTCTGTTCAGCCTGTTTCTCGGGTATCGAATGTTCTATTGCAATGAAATTTGCCATGAACACTGCTTATGGTATAGGCTTTAAAAAAAGGATTCAACGGTATTTCTCACATTCTCCTCATTAGAGTTATCCCCCTTTTTTGACTTAGAAATTGTAGGAAATAGACATTATTTGTCTGTTCAGCCTGTATCTCAGGTATGGGTTATCGGATTTTGGTGAAATATGGCATGCAGTTTGCCTATGACAAAGGCTTCTGCCTCATTGCATAAAACTTCCAAACACCAAACAATTTACCATACCTTTTGACTTAGAAATTGTTGGAAATTGTTGAAAACTTTCGAAGAAAATGGGAGGTGGGGGAGGGGGGGTGCATACTGGATTGGGGTTATCGGATTTCAGTGAAATATGGCATGCAGTTTGCCTATGACAAAGGCTTCTGCTTCATTGCATAAAACTTCCAAACACCAAACAATTTACCATACCTTTTGACTTAGAAATTGTTGAAAACTTTCGAAGAACATGGAAGGGGGGAGGGGTGGGTATACTGGATTGCGTCCGTCCATCTGTGCATCTGTCCGTCAGTCCATACGAGAATATTCATAAATGATATTTGTTGGTCATAGGTATGCCCACACTAGGCGGTACACCACGTGGGGGTATGCACCGGTTGAAAGTCCAGCTCTTTTGCCTTTTGATTGTTGATTATGTTTCACATTTCATTATCTATGATATAACTTTAACAGTATACCTCAGATTTCAATAAAATTTGATATAATGATTTATATTAACATTGTCTTGGACAAGTTCGAAAATCGCAAGTGATTTCTCCAAAATGAGAAAGTTATTGCCATTTGCGTTTTGATTTGTACTTTAAATTTCACTTTTCAAGTAAGAACTTGGAGATTAACCCTTTGAACACCAGCGGCCACTTTTCCAGTCAGGACCATGATACGCCATAACGTCATTAAATAGGGTGGCTGTTCAGTAAATATGTGGGGTAGACCAATCAATATTTTCAACGTGCAGCCCTGAGGCTGCACGTTAAAAATATTGATTGGTCTACCCCAAATAATGAGTACGGACTATTCTAATTGCTGTCATCGAACTGGAATGGAAGATACCACTAGTGTTCAAAGGGTTAAACATCAAATTTTAATAAATTTTGATATCCTGTTGTGTATTAAAGATTAAACAAGCTACTCAGCCAAAATAATAACTGAAACATACAAGATTAGTCTTCAAATACACCGTAGCCCAGTTCGCTCAGCTTCGAATTTCAAGCTAATTGGCGAAAATAATTAGCTGAAACATGGAAAACTAGTCTCGAAATACACTGTAGCCCAGTTTGCAGATCTGGATTTTTAAGCTAATCAGCCAAAATAATTAACGGAAACATGCAAGATTAGTCTCAAAATGCACTGTAGCCCGGTTATAGCTGAAACATGGAAAACTAGTCTCGAAATACACTATAGCCCAGTTCACAAAGCTGCATATTACCCAAACCGGTAACTTTGAAAACAAATTTAAAAAAATAATCTATGTGAAGTTATTGTTGAAAAAGCTAACACAGTTGACACTTGGATTGTTGAGTACATTTACATTTGCACTGAGATGCACAAAAATTTGAGTTAAATGAGGCCAATAGTTTTCTTGTTTAGAATAGATGAAGGGCACTTAATTTGCTAATACAAGAAGGTCGCTGTTAATTGATACTTTGTTTTACGTCATTTGCACATATTTATTGCAGGCATCAAATTTAACCTTTTGCCCAACACATGGGATATCAAAATTTATTATGTTATTTTTTTTTTAAAATTTTTCAAAAAATTTCAACAAACCCATACCATGTGAGCCCTCTTTGGAACGAGCTCAATGAGCTTGTTCCAATAAGGGGTTACATGATATGGTTTGTTGAAATTGTTTGAAAAATATATTTTCTTCAACGGCTAAATTTGTAAAGGATGTGGGAGAATGCATCTGATTTGTTTGTTAAAGGGTTAATAGTTAAGTAGTTTGTGAGGCGCCACAGATCTGTTGAGATCCCTGGAATTGAGGTTCTTCAAGCAGCCCTGGCAACTCACCCTACATAATAAGACCCCGTGAAAACATACTCTGAGGCAGTTTGGTGCCTAGGTTTATCCATGTAATATATTCAGTTCTTGCATCCAGTGCTAATTGGGACGGATTACAGGTAGGTGGTAGGTAAAGGGTAACCTGATTAGTAGTTCAATTTAGAATTTTTTTCTATGTAAATCCTGGGAAGTGAAGCAGTGTTTGTTTACTATGGTAAAAACATTCAGCTTTACTGGTAAAATAGGACCCAGAACCAATGCTTGGGGTGAAAATCCTCTAAAGTGGACAGTTTTGATATAAATGATTGGATAAACTTGACTTCATCTCTTTGTTGCAGTCATGAGATAGCCAAAGATTCTGAAAGTGGACTTAAACACCAATAAATAAAATGGGAATTTAGCTGCTCATTTCACATTGGGAATGGGGCAGAAATTTAGCCCTCAAAACACCCTGTTTTAGTACTGTAGTGATCATGTTTAGTGTCCACAGTATTATTAATATCATTATTGTATTTGAGGCATTTTGAATATATTGATCTTCCTTGTAATATATATCACCCTATTTGTATTGTTTATCTTATTAGTTTTACATTAATACTGAGAATGGTCTTCATATCAAAACAGTTGAATGTACCTTTCAGTATAATTTGAAAAATCAGGTGTGTTTTCTTTGGTTTCCATATTACAACAGGCGATGCATGATTGGTTTGCAGGCCTCAAAATTGGTATCCATTTGCAAAAATCTGTTTTGATTATTCCGATTCCTGCTGCGAGATCAGTTTTCGGTTCATAAATAATTTAGAATTTGAGAGTACCATTAGCCCTCGAACATATTACATAGTTAAAAACAAAACTTCTGAATTATATATTTACTAGCATTAACTCATAAAGGCCTAATTCCAATTTTGTTTAGTTACTTGTGTCACTGTTCATGTAGAGCATGTGTTCTGACATGAGTTTTGGTGACCTTGCTGATGGAAGTTACAGTACCTTGGCAGTGTTTTCTAGTGAAGTCTTAGCTGCCTATAGAGGCAGCCAATACTTCAATAGATCCCACTGCTAAGTAAAGTGTTTACTTGTGAGGGAGCAAAAAATAAGTAGAATTCTCCAGGCCTTCAAGGCTGCTTTCAGAATCTATGACAAGAATCAAATGAACATTTTACAAGAATCAAGGTTGATTCTCATTCGTTTTCATTACAAGAATCAATTGTGAGAATCGATTCTGATTCTCGCAGGAATTTTCAGGGTTGCGATAAGTAATATAACAGTGATTTGCATTTAGAGATGCAAGATCAATCACCTCCATCTCAAAACTTTAGCAAGAAATGTGCCTAAAAACAAGTCAGGGAAATTATCAAAAGCACCATAGAAAGAGGTATACGTCATGAGTCATGTACCCGATATTCTGGGAATTTCCTTGCACCCTTTTCAGCTATCCAAATGACATAACTAACTTTCTATGAAGGTTTGTAAGTTAACTTAGGCACCCATTGTTCCCAACTTAACTTACAGCACTTAACAGATGTGTAAAATGTACAGAATCTGCAGTGATCTGTAACCTTGTACAGCATCGGTAAAGATGCAGTACACTGTATACCATTTTTAAAATCGAAAGATTACTGTGTCATTGTTTAGGCTTGATAAGATGTGTCAGCCCATTATGGCAAAAGGGATAAAAAAATCTACCATCAAATTGTGGAAAGGGAATTGGCACCGGTTATGTGATAGTGTTGTGTTCTAAGTTCTTGAAAAGTTATTGATGGAATCTTGGGAATTACTAATCCGGTTCATACAAGATGGAAACAATACACACCCTTCAAATACACAAAAGAATCTTTTTATAACTGTTTGTTGTGTTTCTTGTTTTAATTGTTGTACACTTGTATTTTTTATCAACCTAATTCCTGTCCGGATTTTATTGAAATTGGGTGTTGATGTTGCCATGCTCAGTATTGATAAGGGGGGTTGCATTAAAAATAAAAAAATAATGGGATAGATTTTCCATTTGGCTGATACTTACAGTTTCTGAATGCCACCAGCGTCAGCAAAACTTCAGCTCAACGGATTACGATTGTTGCACCCAAAGGTCCATAAACTCAAAGACTTCTAGTTCTCAGGTGTCCTTTTGTCAGATACAGTGGAGCCCACTTAATTGGATGTCTCTTAACTGAATATCCCTATTAATTGCATATGCCTTCAAAAACACAAAATCTTTTACAAAATGTTCAATACAAATTTGACCTGTTAATTGTGTTTTGGTCATGGAGTAAACTCCTATTAATTGGATAAGAAATCTTTATTCTGTTGAAGAATTTTTCTGACAGCCAATGAATTCTTCGCATTTGTGGACATTTTTGGTCCCTATGCCTGTAATATAGGCATTTAATATAGTGTATCTTGTTTGACAGAGCTCACTGAGTTCTGTCAAACAAGATATAATAGAATAAATGTACATTTTATCCCTAGAAGACAGGAAAATGTTCCTGTTAACTGGATACTCATGTTAATTGAATATTTTACAGTGAGAAAGTGGCTATTCAATTAATAGGATTCCACTGTTTTTATAATTATTTTTTTTTGAGCAGAAACCTGTCCCACTGTTTAGTTGTAAGCCACTCTCACTGTACTGGGTGTCTCTGATTATTCATATGTCCATTGTCTTGACCATAATATCTCAAGAACAATATCCCAGGAACAGGACCGTGAACACAAAAGGTGCTTTTTTTGTCGATCAGGTCGTGATGTGGTTGCGACACACTTACAATGGTTGGATGAGATTTCCTTAACTCTTAACCTACATACGTATTTTACAAATTGAGCTGTTGAAAAAAAAAAAAAAAAATTTCATCACAACCATATCATGTGACCTCTCTCATCGAGTTCATTCCAATGGGGGTGGGGGGTGGGGGTGGGGGGGACCTGAGGGGGTGCCCATGGTGAAATTGTATGAAAAACTTGAGAAAAGCAATAATTAAAATAACAAATTTTGGTATCATGTGTGATGGGTAAAGGGTTAATAAAATTTTGTGAAATCCAGACAGAATCTTGAAAAACAAAGGAAAATAGCCTCTGAAAATGAGTGAGATTCAGGGTTCTTGCATATTTTTTTCGACTGGTGAGACCTGCAATGGTTTGGGTAGGAAAGTAGAGGGTGAATTTCAATTGGTTGCGATCATGTTGAAATTCCTGGCACACTATTGTGATCAGAGTACAGTATTTCATTTTTTTGCCCTGTACAACTTGTGTTAATGCTTAGACTTGCCTAGAAACAACTACCATTCCACAGGATGCCGACTATCAAAGTGATGCAAAAAGGTATAAAAATCTCCAAGCCTTTAACTGGTTAAATGCTAGAAGCCACTATCATGGCTCTATTGAAAAGTGTTGGAAACCACTTTAATGGCTTTACACTGTATGCATCAGCTTAATGTTTGCTCAGAAGTAGAAGAATTTTCTTTTTTATATAAAGTTGTTTGGTTTCAATTTATTGGAGTGTGCCTATTAACAAAACAGTTAGGCTCAAACTCTTGCTGAACTATGGGTACGCTTGCTGTTAGCATGGTATCTTTAAAAAAAAACACACGCACATTTTAAATTACCATTGAAAGATAATTTAGCACTCAACCAGTTAAAGGCTAAATCCAGCGTACAGTCTTAAACAAGGATATTTGGAGGAGCTGTAAATTTTCGCTGACAAATCTCCATGAGACTCTCTTGCTTGGCTGATGGTACTTGGTGCCTGCTGTTGCGGCTCCAATGATGAATGTAAACCTGATTGCTAGAGACAAAGTATACTTGATTACAATGTCTCACTGTATAACATGCTATTCGTAAGTGATGGACTATACTTGCCTGAAGGCATCCAACAGTGACAACAGTCCGTCATGTTGGGGACTAAGCTTTGCCTTTATTCTTGTATGGTGGTCATGATACAGAGATAGATGCTGAAAGTGACCTTCAACACCAGTAAATAATATTAATAATGACCTGTAAAATATAATTCCAGATTGCTTTTAGGCTGGACATCCCAAAACATATCCATTTGCCTCTTTAGTGTTTAAAACGTATGCATTTGCATTACTTAAATTTTACAATCATGTGCTGTTTGGCTGGGAATAAGGTTTAGGCCTAAAAAAGTTAAAAATCTGTTTCTCAAGCCCTCCCGCATGGTCCTTTTGGCTGCTTCAGGCACTCTTTTTATAACCAATGCAAACTTAAAATAAAAATGAAATGGTTTATGTCTGATATTTTACCCAAGTTACTAAAATTGATAAATTGGTCCAATGAGTGCAACAAGGCTTTGCAATGCTTTAGCATTGCAAAGCCTTCTTGCACTCATGGAACGAAATACACCACCACCCATTCTGTAGATTAAGAGGCCTAAAACATAAAACAAACTAAGAACATAAACTTTGGATGGCAAAGAAGTAATTACCAAAAATAAAAAAAAAAAATAAAGAAAATGCCTACCCACATGCAATTTTACAAAAACTGGCCTGAGAAACAGAAGATCTTTTTTGTGGGGGTCTTATGATAAACTGATCACTGAATACAACCTTTGCACATTCATTTCCAGTTGCTAGTTGTTAGAATAAGCCTAGACCTCTTTTAAATCCGAACATAGATTAGTCTAATGACAGACTTGCCTGTTTAGATTTTACTAGCCTCATTCTCAAAAATATCAGTGATTACTATTTTTAGTTTTAGTCTTTTCCGTTTGAGTAAAAAAGGCATGGAATAATATTGTGTAGAAATTGTATTCAGTTAATGTATGAGTTTTAGATATTTTTGTTATCTTAACTAAGATGTTGTATTGTTGTTGTATGTTCAATTTTTAGTGGTTTTCCTCCAAACTTCAATGCACGACAATCACGATATCATGATGATGATGAAGATATCTATGGTAATCTTAAGGACCTCGCTGAGTAAGTATGGATGATTTATTTAGACTTTATTAGAACAATGGAACCCACCTAATTGAACATAACTTTCAAACATTAACGATTTAGAATATCTTGAACTCTTAAGACGGCATAAAATAAATTAATTGATTCTTGCATTCTCAAACTCTTGGGCAATTTTTTTTTCAAATCAGTGCCGAAAGAGGGCGTTTTATTTTTAATTTTTCTAGCATATTATGAGCGTGGATTTAAGAGATTTACTGCTGCCTTTTCACAAACAGAATATATAGAAAGTGCATAATTATACAAATAAATTAATTTAACTGTAAAAATTAACCTGTTTTTCATCATTAGTTAAGCTCTTTGGATTTCAGTTTCATCCATTAATCCAAAAACTTAAAAAGTTTTGTGTCTCCTGATTTTGTGGTAATATTGGAAGACGCTGTGAGGCAGTAAAAATGTCCAATGAGAGCGTTCATTTTCAGAGAGAGATTGCCCAAGGATCGAAGCATTTTTTAGCCTAATCTGTTGAGTTGTTTATTGATGTTTTTCATAAGATACAGGCATGGCTGCTGTGAAGCAGCTATGATGGGATTTGATGAAAACTTCGAATAAATGAAGCCCATAAATCATTCTTTAATTGATTGATACTGTTTACATGGAGAAATTGTGTTAACCATTTACCCAACGAATTGCCTGCATCCACCTGCATAATATACAAATTTAGAAGTTGAAAAAATATTATTTTAAAAAAAATTTCAACAAAACCATATCATATGACCCCTTGTTTGTACGAGCTCATCAAGCTCGTTCCAACGATGGGTCACATGATATGGTTTTGTTGAAATTTTTTGAAAAATTTGAAAAAATGATATTTAAAATAATAAATTTTGATATCGTCTGCAATGAGTAAAGGGTTAAACTGAAGCAGCATTATACCTATTGTGTTATCACTATCATGTAGTCTTAGATGATGATGTAGCATTAAGTACCAATAAATAAATACCTATTGTGGTGACAAATACATTGCTGTCCTGGCGAGAGTTAATGCAAACTTGACCTATTAAGTACATTCAGGTTACCTATTGTGGTGGTGTATTGCCGTCCTGGAAAGAGTTAATGCAAACTTGACCTATTGAGTACATTCAGGTTATAGGTTCGGTTTAAAAGTTTGTGGTTTGTCAAAAGCTTTCTTTGCAGGGTGCACTAGGGTCTTTAAAAGTGCTGGAAATTAAAAACTGAAATATCCTGACTCTTGAAAATTGGAATTTGGTGAAAAAGATCTGTGAAAACATTGGTTCCCCCCCCCCCCCCTTCCCAAATGTTTCCTGCCCCCCTCCCAAAAGGTTGGCCCAATGCAACATTCACACGACATAGACCCCAAAAAATAGTTGCCAATATAGGGCCTGCACATGCTACAAATGCCTCAGATTCACTCTTAGAGCACTGAATTTGAACAATTTTCTATGGGGAAAGAGTGGGGTGGGGGTGACTAGTCCTAACTAGGACACTTGGGTCATTGCCTCTCCCTGAAGGGAAGTGGGAGGAGGGGGCAACAACCAGAGAGTCCTAGTTAGGACCAGGGGAGGCACAGAAACCTCACACAACATCCTTTCAATTATCAACTTGGCCTTCTTCTGTGTCTCCTGGCCCTGGTGCTAGTGGATGTTTATGTGTTATCGCAGATAATACCATGTCCACTGGCCCTAGTTCTAGTGGATGTCCAGATGCTGTCGCAGATAATACCATGTCCCCTGGCCCTGGTTTTAGTGGATGTCCATGTGTTATCGCAAATAATACAATGTTCCCTGGCATTGGTGCAGGTGTATGTCCATGTGTTATTGCAGATAATACCATGTCCACTGGCCTTGCTGCTAGTGGATGTCCATGTGTTATCGCAGATAATACAATGTCCCCTGACCCTTGTTCTTGTGGATGTCCATGTGTTATCACAGATAATACCATGTCCCCTAGCCCTGGTTCTAGTGGATTCCAGATGCTATCCCAGATAATACCATGTCCACTGGCCTTGGTGCTAGTGGATATCTAGATGTTATCGCAGATAATACCATGTCCCCTGGCTCTGCTTCTAGTGGATGTCCATGTGTTATTGCAGATAATACCATATCCCCAGGCCCTGGTTCTAGTGGATGTCCATGTGTTATCAAAGATAATACCATGTCCATTGGCCTTGGTGCTAGTGGATGTCCATGTGTAATTGCAGATAATACCATGTCCCCTAGCCCTGGTTCTAGTGGATGTCCATGTGTTATCGCAGATAATACCATGTCCCTGGTTCTAGTGGATGTCCAGATCCTATCGCAGATAATACCATGTCCCTTGGCCTTGGTGCCACTGGATGTCCATTTGTTATCACAGATAATACCATGTCCCCTGGCCCTAGTTCTAGTGGATGTGTAGATGCTATCGCAGATAATACCATATCTCCTGGCCCTGGTTTTAGTGGATGTCCATGTGTTATCGCGGATAATACGATGTTCCCTGGCCTTGGTGCTAGTGTATGTCCATGTGTTATCGCAGATAATACCATGTCCACTGGCCTTGGTGCTAGTGGATATCCAGAAGCTATCGCAGATAATACCATGTCCCTTGGTCCTGATGCTAGTGGATGTCCATGTGTTATTGCAGATAATACCTTGTCCCCTGGCCTTGGTGCTAGTGGATGCCCAGATGCTATCGAAGATAATACCATGGCCCCTGGCCTTGGTGCTAGTGGATGTCCATGTGTTATATCGCAGATAATACCATGTCCCCTAGCCCGGGTGCTAGTGGATATTCAGATGCTATCGCAGGTAATACCATGTCCCCTGGCCCTGGTTCTAGTGGATGTCCATGCGTTATTGCAGAGAATACTATGTCTCCTGGCCTTGGTGCTAGTGGATGTCCATGTGTTATCACATTAATACCATGTCCCCTGGCCCTGGTTCTAGTGGATGTCCATGTGTTATCGCATTAATACCATGTCCCCTGGCCCTGGTTCTAGTGGATGTCCAGATGCAATCACTGATAATACCATGTCCCTTGGCCTTGGTGCTAGTGGATATCCATGTGTTATTGCAGATAATACCATGTCCCCTGGCCCTGGTTCTAGTGGATGTCCAGATGCTATCACAGATAATACCATGTCCCCTGGCCCTGGTTCTAGTAGATGTCCATGTGTTATCGCAGATAATAGCATGTTCCCTGGCCTTGGTGCTAGTGGATGTCCATGTGTTATCACAGAAAATATCATGTCCCCTGACCTTGGTGATAGTGGATGTCCATGTGCTATCGTGGGTAATCTTGTGTCCCCTGTCCTTGGTGGTAGTGGATGTCCATGTGCTATCGTGGATAATATTGTCTCCCCTGGCCTTGGTGCTAGCAGATATCTATGTGTTACCGTGGATAATATCGTGTCCCCTGGCCTTGGTGCTAGCAGATATCCATATGTTATCATGAATAATACCTTGTCCTCTGGCCTTGGTACTAGGTAGTGGATGTCCATGTGTTACCATGGATAATATCATATCCCTTGGCCTTGGTTGTAGTGGATATCCATGTGTTATCGTGGATAATATCATGTCCCTTGGCCTTTGTGCTTGTTGATATCCATGTGTTATTGTGGATAATACCTTGTCCCCTGGCCTAGGTGCTAGAGGATGCCCATGTGTTTTCACAGATAATACCATGTCCCCTGGCCTTGGTGCTAGTGGATGTTCATGTGCCATTGTAGATAATATTGTGCCCCCAGTCCTTGGTACTAGTGGATGTCCATGTGGTATCATGGATAATATTGTGTCCCCTGGCCTTGGTGCTAGCAGATATCCATGTGTTATTGTGGATAATATTGTGTCACCTGGCCTTGGTGCTAGCAGATATCCATATGTTATCGTTAATAATACCATGGCCCCTGGCCTTGGTGCTAGTGGATGTCCATGTGTTATCATTGATAATATGTCTCCTGGCCTTGGTGCAAGCAGATATCCATGTGTTATCATGGATAATATCGTGTCTCTTGGCCTTGGTGATAGCAGATATCCATGTGTTATCGTGGATAATACCATGGCCTCATGGCCTCGGTTCTAGTGGATGCCCATGCGTTATCACAAATAATATGGTGTCCACTGGCCTATGTGTTAGTGGATGTCCATGTGTTGTGGATAATACCATGTCCCCCTGGCCTTGGTGCTATTGGATGTCCATGTGTTGTGGATAATATTGTGTCCCTTGACCTTGGTGCTAGAGGATGTCCATGTGTTAACGTTGATTATACCGTGTCCCCTGGTCTCACTGGTTGTTATAAATTGTGGTTACAAAAAATAGGGGGTGGGGTGTGGTGGCATCTGTGCTTCGTGCCTCTCCTCACCCCCCTCACTCCCAACCACCTATGGAAGTGCCACCGGCAGTGGTTTATTTCCTTGTGAGAGCCACTGAAAGTGGAGCATTGCTTGATTACTGTGATGAACTAGTTCTGTGTTACTGGTATAATAGAAACCATAACCAACATCTTGTGTGAGAATTCTCAAAAGTTGGCAGAATAAATGTAAACTGTAGGAAAAATTTGACTTTATACTTGTTTTAATTGTGACTGTTATATGGCCATACACAAGCCTGGAAATAAGCAGACTGTCATCTGCAAAATGAGGTCCTGCACAGCAGGGTAGCATCACTAAATTTACCCATGTGAACCTCAAGTTGCCTCAAGGCCTCTAGCCTAAACAGAAAGAGGTATCAAGAGGATAAATTGACCCACTATATGGGACAGCACCAGCAAATTCACCATCTGGGACCTCGTTCTGCAAATGACAGATTGCTTTTTTCCAGACTTGGCCATGCATGCTGAAAGTGACCTTAAACATCAATAGCAATGTTTTTAGCTCACCTGACTTTCAGTCAGGAGAGCTATAGTGATCACTCACCGTCCGTCGTCCGTCGTCTGGCGTCCGTCGTCTGGCGTCCATCGTCCGTGAACATGGTGTTTGCGCCTTCTCCTCCCAAACCGCTGAACCAATTTAATTGATATTTGAGATAATAGTTTGTTATGACATCGCAATTTGATTTTGTTCAAATCAAGTTGCCCCGCCCGTGGGTAGGGCCACACCCAAAAAGTGAGCTGAAATCTTAAAAAATCTTCTTCTCATGAACCAGCAGTAGCAGAGACTTGATATTTGGTGTGCAGCTTCCTTTTGAGGTGTAGACTCAGATTTGTTCAAGAGAAGTTTGTGGGGCTATACTTGGCGTCGTTATGGGAGGGGCAAAATTTTTGGCCCCGCCCGAAATTTCTATTTTCCAAACCAAGAGGCTGATTTGAACCAAATTTTATGTGAGGGCTTATTGGGTCATAAGTACCTAATTTATGCTGATTTTTTTTTCCCGTAGCCCCATGGGAACCGCAGGAGCTAAAAATAGAAAAAAATTAAAACGCCCATATCTCCAAAACTGCACGGCACCGAGAATTTTTATTTGGTGTGAAGCTTCCTTAGGACCAACAGAAAGAATTGGTAAAAAAAAATTGCCATCGGTTTTATCATAGGGTACAGTTTCGGGACTTTGAAAAAGTGCTGAGTCAGCACTTTTTAACACTGTAGGCAATGGGAAAAACATTAAAAAATCTTCTTCTCCAGATCCAGCAGGCAGAATCTTTTGATATTTGGTATGCAACATTGGAGGGTGGATCTGATTCAAGTTTGTTCAAATCGGCCCCCTGGGTTCATATTTGAGCTCAGTATAGGAGCCCGATTTCGAACTTAGTGCATTTCAGGCAAATTTCTTAAAAAATCTTCTTCTCCAGATCCAGCAGGCAGAATCTTTTGATATTTGGTATGCAACATTGTGGGGTGGATCTGATTCAAATTTGTTCAAATTGGCCCCCTGGGTTTATATTTGGGCTCAGTATAGGAGCCCAAATTTGAACTTACTGCATTTCAGGCAAATTTCTTTGAAAATCTTCTTCTCCAGATCCAGCAGGCAGAATCTTTTGATATTTGGTATGCAACATTGTGGGGTGGATCTGATTCAAGTTTGTTCAAATCGGCCCCTTGGGTTTATATTTGGGCTCAGTATAGGAGCCCAAATTTGAACTTACTGCATTTCAGGCAAATTTCTTTGAAAATCTTCTTCTCCAGATCCAGCAGGCAGAATCTATTGATATTTGGTATGCAACATTGTGGGGTGGATCTGATTCAAGTTTGTTCAAATCGGCCCCTTGGGTTTATATTTGGGCTCAGTATAGGAGCCCAAATTTGAACTTAGTGCATTTCAGGCAAATTTCTTTGAAAATCTTCTCAAGATCCAGCAGGCAGAATCTTTTGATATTGGGTATGCAACATTGTGGGGTGGATCTGATTCAAGTTTGTTCAAATCGGCTCCCTGGGTTTATATTTGGGCTCAGTATAGGAGCCCAAATTTGAACTTAGTGCTTTTCAGGCAAATTTCTTAAAAAATCTTCTTCTCCAGATCCAGCAGGCAGAATCTTTTGATATTTGGTATGCAACATTGTGGGGTGGATCTGATTCTATTTTGTTCAAATCGGCTTCCTAGATTCATATTTGGGCTCACTATAGAAGCTCGAATTTGAACTTAGTGCATTTCAGGCAAATTTCTTCAAAAATCTTCTTCTCCAGATCCTGCAGGCAGAATCTTTTGATATTTGGTATGCAACATTGTGGGGTGGATCTGATTCCAGTTTGTTCAAATCAGCCACCTGGATTCATATTTGGGCTCACGATAGAAGCCCAAATTCGAACTTAGTGCATTTCAGGCAAATTTCTTTGAAAATCTTCTTCTCAAGATCCAGCAGGCAGAATCTTGTGATATTTGGTATGCAGCATCCTTAGGGGGGTGAGATTCAAGTTTGTTCAAGCCATGTCCCTAGGTCCATATTTGGGCTCACTGTGAGAGCTTGAATTGTAACTTTGTTCGAAATGAGGAATTTTCTTAAAAAATCTTCTTCTTCAGATCCAGCAGTCTGAATGGTTTGATATGTGGTGAGTAGCATCCTTGGGGGGGAGGGGGGGGGGATTCAAGTGTGTGAAAGCCAAGTCCATGGGTCCATATGTGGGCTCCCTGTGGGAGCCCAAATTATAACTTAGTCAATATGAGGAATTTTTCTTTAAAAATCTTCTTCTTCAGATTCAGCAGTTGGAATGTTTTGATATTTGGCATGGAGCAACCATGGGGGCTGAGATTCAAGTTTGTTCAAGCCAAGTCCCTTGGTTCATATTTGGGCTCACTATGGGAGCCTGAATGATAGATAACTTAGTTCAAAATGAGGAATTTTCTTTAAAAATCTTCAGATCCAGCAGATGAATGCTTTTGATATTTTTTATGCAGCATCCTTAGGGGGGTAAGATTCAAGTTTTTTCAAGCCATGTCCCTAGGTCCATATCTGGGCTGATTGTGGGAGCTCGAATTGTAACTTGGTTCAAAATGAGGAATTTTCTTTAAAAATCTTCTTCTTCAGATCCAGCAGTCGGAATGTTTTGATATTTGGTGTGCAGAATCCTTAGGGGTGTTAGATTCAGGTTTGTTAAAGCCAAGTCCCTGGGTTCATATATGGGCTCCCTGTGGGAGCCCGAATTATGACTTAGTTCAGTATGAGGAATATTCTTTAAAAATCTTTTTTTAGATCCACTGGTCAGAATATTTGGATATTTGGTTTCAGCTTTTCTTAGGAGGAGCAGATGCAACTTGTGGAAATCAATTCTCTGGGTTGATATTTAGGCTACCATGTCTGGTGAGTGCCCTCAGGCCCCCTGGGGCCTCTTGTTTATTGAAGACATCTCGTGGAATACCATTAGTATATTATTCATGTTTTCCACTTTTATGTTTTGTTTACTTGGACTGGTTCATTTTCAGTGATATGCAGGATGAATTTGAGATAGCACCTACGTCAGAAGTGAATGAAAAAATTTATGATGATTTGTGTTCTATAAAACGATTATATGGTCCTCAGGTAAACCAATCATCTGTTGTGAAGTGACTTGTTATGTTTCCTAGCTCGATATTATCAATCTGGCTGAATTGTAACACAATCAGTTATTCCCAGTTTTGTTTCTTTTCCACAAGTATTGTGAGTTTTTTATTTGTTGTACATCAATATTTTATTTTTTCCTTAGATAGTCCTATTGATGGATGGCATTGTTTAGAATCCTCTAGCAATTAAACTTATTTTTTTGCTCTGCTAGAAATTTGTTAAAAAATGTCAAATTTTCCATGCTTAGCATTAAAATATTGTCACCTCATATATGCACCATTGGGCTAAGTATAACTTGCTGGCCAATCCTTGTAGAGTTCTAGATAATTTTGGGGAGTAAAATTTTGGTAATGAATAATTGTTTTGTTAGAATTTACTTGGTAGAGTACTGGAAGCAACTATCATGGCTTCACTGAAAAGGGCTGACAACCACTTTAGTGGCTTTATACCATATACATCAGCTTGTTGTCTTCTCAGCAGTAGAAAAGTTGTTCACATATAATTGCTTTGTTGCCATAAATTGTAACAGGCAGTTATTTATAAACAAACTCTTGCTAAACAATGGCTGCCATTGCTGGTAACATGGCATCTTTGAAAAAAAAATACCCGCATTACAAATCACCTTTGAATAATAATAATTTAGTACTCTTATAAATTAATAAGTTAATGGAGAGTGCCGGTGGGCCCTTAAATACATTCTAACAAAGCAGTCTGTAAAGACAAAATAGAATTTGGTGTTAGCTGAATATGAATCAGAGGCTTAGAATGAGATCACTTTATTGTAACATCTACGCATTTTGTAATGAAGTCCAAATATGGACATCAATCGACAAGTCAGTTGAATGCCTATTATAATATCAAGAACCTCCAACATGCAGTGGTTAGGAAGTCCTGCAGACAAAAAGTAAAAGTACCCTAACCATGATTTCTAATCTGTAGGCAACCAAAACTTGACAAAGAATTCATAGGGAGCACTATGGTCAGAGCATTGGACATCAAACCAAAAGCTCCACTTTTTGATCCTGACCAGCTGAAACTGCATTGTGTCCATGGGCAAGACACTTAATCCTGATTGCCCATGTAGAGGCATGGTGTTTCTGTGTACTTAGGTGAACTGCACGTCGCTATTGCATTTGCCTTCAACCATTGCTTTTTCTCTGCTCATGTAGAGTTTGTAAGTTTGAGAGCCTGACAGTTGCTCTGTGATTCTCTCTGGGTACTCCGGCTTCCTTCACCCATAAAACAGTCTGATATGATGTGATCCTGACTGTTGAAAGTTTAAACCCCAATAAACAAACTACACTTACAGAATGTGTGTTGGAAATTTGAAGGGGTAGTCCTTTACATAATGCACACAATATCAAAATTTGTTATTTTAATTTAGTTTTTAAAAAATTTATCCAAAATTTCTACAAATCCATATCATGTGACCCCCACATTGGATTGAATTTGATAGGCTCATTCCAATCGGGGGGAGGGGGGGGGCGGCACATGATATGGTTTTGTTGAAAAACTGCAACTGTCCAGCTGTCCAGTTCCCCAAAGTACTAATTCTGCACAAACAGTTGCAAACAGGGTTATTATTGGTTGAAGACAAGTGCACCATCGACATGCATTATGCCTTAGTACACAGGGCCACCATGCTCCCATGTAGGCGATAGGTATGTAGGGATTATGTGGACACAACAGATATTCCCCTGTTGGGATCGAACTATGGAACTTTTGGTTTGAAGTTCAATTCCATAACCACTGAGCCACCACACTCCTGTGAAAGTGTCATTAAGTCCCAATAAACAAACATAAATAGCAGTACAAGATGCTTTGCTGCATATGACAAAGTATGCATTACACTCAAAAAAAAGTTGAGCCTTAAGTGGTTTATGAAACAATTTTATGGAGTAGAAGATGAAATAGACTTTGTTCCCACTGCAACTTATTGAGAAGTTTTGTTAGAACATTATAGATTTCCGTCACTTCCTGCAAATGAATTAATTTGTTTTTCAGTTTCATTGATTGAATATTTTTGTTGTAGTTTCTTCTACCTGTATGTTTCTGGTTGGTAGAGCTATATGTAAATTAAATTAACATATTCTTAGGGAAGAAATCCTTTATGAGATAAATTTACTCATTTTTGTAAACATTTTTAAAAGACTGTGACTTCATATGTTTATTGAATTTAACGAATTTAACTGGTTGAGTGCTAGAAGCTACTATCATGGCTCTACTTAAAAGTGCTGAAAGCCACTTTATTGGCTTCACATCATGTGCTGTCGCTTGTTGTTTGCTAAGGAGTAGCGTGAAAAATGTTCATATAAAGCTGTTTTGTTACAGTTCATTGGAGAGTGCCAGCAGCCACTCTCCAATAAATTGTAACAAAATAATTATTAACAAAATCTTGCTTAACTAAGGCTCCTCATGATGGTGGCATAGTATCTTTTTAAAGAAATATTCATATTAGAAATCATCTTTGAGAAACAATTTAGCACTCTACCAGTTAACAAACAATTATTGTCATAAATCTACATAACAGACCTTCATTTTAATTGTGCGTGATCACTCTCGCGTGCTGTCACTCACGCAATTACAATTTGCAGTGAATGATCAATCATGCTCATGGAAAAACTAAAAGCAGTTACTTTTTAAGTTTACGTCAATGATGTCAGAGTTTCAGAAGCTGAGTCTGTAATTACTAGGGCTAACGTGACTATTCGATTAATCAACTAACTGACGGGTGGGCTATAGTCGACTATTATTTTTCATAATCAGCTATTTTTTTTAGCCTATACATCATGCCTCTGAATGATATTGGTCTGCGAGTGGCACATAACGTTTCTCAGTACCTGTTATCCTTCGTATTCCTTCTTTTTATCACAAAAATAGGCAGTAATTTTTACTTTACCTTTGCATATTATCTCATGAAATGGACGTTGTCATACCTAAACTCTGCTCTGGATCAAGCTATTGTGAACAAATTGTTGATAATCCTTGTTAATTGTTGCCAGTTTGATATTTAAATCAAATAAATTTAAAATAGAATTGAAATTCATTGACACTAAATTTCTGAATAAATTTCCATACTTTGAAGTGTTTGCATCACGTTACACAAAGTTGATTACTTCAAAGAGGAATTCCTGTAAACCATAGTTTTTAGATGATCCAATTGGCTTGAATAAACACTGCGTGCTATATTCCTGGCAATTTTCATCAAGTGACAGTTTCTAGATCCCCAAAATGACCCAAATGAAATTTTCTAAGTCCAGATGGTGCTTTGATTTTCACTTGTGTTGTCAGGATTTTGAACTGCATTTATTTGTACCTTGTTAAATATTCCACTCTATGTTATGCTTAAAAGTTAGAAATTTAGTGGTAAGAAATTGTAGTGTTCCATATTTGTCTCATTAAACAGATTTGCACTTTATTTCAGTTTATATTATTATTTCAAAATTGACAAAAGGTCATAATTGCATCTCCTTTTACCTTTTTTATGCACTTAGAGGCGTTTTCCCAATTCTACGCACCACCAAAGAAACCACACACCTTGGGTTCATCTTGGGTGTGTGATGTAATGTGTGCCTGGATTTTTTTCAAAATGAAGGTCTGACATAATGATGTATGTACCCATACAGTTTGAGCTATGATAGAATCCATAACCCGCAAGTGTTCAACAAGTCATAAATCTCCATAATTATGTGTACCCATATTAATTTACAGCTTGTAAAAGGATCAAATTGTAGGGAGAGGAAGCCATAAATGTATGATAAAAACACATGGAACTTTATCATTACAATACTAGCTAAAGTTATGCAATAACCACAAGAAAATTTCTTATCAACCTACCTTACAATTGTTTACTGCAGGCTTGCACTACAGTGGAAGACCCTAACTCGGAAAATATACTCTCTATTTTGATCTTTCCCAAGCGATTTGGGAATGAAAGTGGTGCAAAAGCACCAAGAAAAAATAAGCCAAAACTGGGTCGAGTGCCACCGGTGCACACCCAGTAGGGGACGCTCTTCTTGTACAAATCCACGGCTTCCGAAA
This sequence comes from Pictodentalium vernedei, assembly GCA_031216915.1. Taxonomy (NCBI): domain Eukaryota; kingdom Metazoa; phylum Mollusca; class Scaphopoda; order Dentaliida; family Dentaliidae; genus Pictodentalium; species Pictodentalium vernedei. Next base: position 179,081,432 of record CM062291.1, on the reverse strand, counting down.
AACCAGTGTGCAGGCAGTAACTAATGACATAATGATGTATGTGAATGAAAGTGGTGCAAAAGCACCAAGAAAAAATAAGCCAAAACTGGGTCGAGTGCCACCGGTGCACACCCAGTAGGGGACGCTCTTCTTGTACAAATCCACGGCTTCCGAAAAACCAGTGTGCAGGCAGTAACTAATGATTCATTCTTTTTTCGTCCACACATGTGGCAGGACCTCCATTTGCATTGAGAAACAGTGATAATTCAACTCTTTGATAATGGTAACCTGTGACTGGAATTATGGATCTGAGGATCGTATAATAACAGGACTGTGTTTTATACATTCTCATTATTTACAGCCACATTTTCATTGTATTTTATATATTCTCTGTTTCGCGCACGACTTTCAGGTACTGTGCGGTTCAGACATAAATTTTTTTGGTTGATAAATTTATGTTATCCTTTTGGATATTATTATTATTATTGGAGTTAGGTGTTTATGGGGGACTGTATGGACAGGATTTCTCCTCTCTGTTGAGGGCAGAATTTCTGTTTTTTGGTCCCTCTTGGCCGTCCGGGTTCAGTTGTGTTCCTTCCGGTCCTTTTTTTATGCAACCTTTCTCTCGTAGTTGGGGGTGTTCTTCTACTTTCTACATCTGTTGGGTTCACCTTTTTCTTCTACTGCTCTCAATTCTGTGTTGCCCAGGACTGTTCCTTGAGGGCAGTGCCTTTTGCCCAAGCATGTGGTGTGTTTTCGTGGCCATTCCTCCCACAACTGCAGGGAGGGGGAACGCTGTCGTTTGGGGCCTCCCGACATGTCCACATCTGGTGAGAATTATACCCCCCTCCATGGGGGATGTGCAGTGGTGGATACTGCGGGAGCTGTTGAGTTGTCTGATGAAGAGATGCCTGGTTCCGGGACTGTGGTCCCTCTGCAGTCGACAACCGAGGCTGTCACTAGGGTTGTGACTCCTCCTTTGGAGGCCAAGCTAGGTTGCTCTCTCCCCTTTTCCACCAGTTTCAACAGCTCCCGTCATATTTGCTGCTACTGCTGTTACGTCAGCAAAGTCATCGGTCACCGTTTCAGTCGGCCTCGGCTTATCCTAACAGGGGTCTGCAGAGATGCATCTCTGGTAGTGTGGATGTGGGGTATCGGCCTCAGCCTTCCCTGACTTACCTCGGCGAAGTCGGAAAGGGGCTGCCGTCCGAATCCTCTGCTATGGCCTCTCAGCCGTTGAGCACAACAGTTTTATCCCTGCAGGGATCTGCAGCGATGTCTGGTTGTGTGGATGTGGGCTACCGGCCTCAGCCTTCCCTGACTTCAACTCGGCGAAGTCGGAAGGGGCTGCCGGCCGAACCCTCTGCTGTGGTCTCTCAGCCGTCGAGCACCGCAGTTTTTTCATTTTGGATTTGGATGTTCATGGTGGGGCCATCATGAACTCTGTGGCGTTTCCGTCAACGCACTCTGGTCCCATGGCCAGTTTTGCGGGACCAACACCTTTTGAGCAGCCTGGACCTTCTGTCCCTCAGAGGTCTGTGGCGACTCTCCTGAGTTCCCGCTCTGTAGATCCTCGGGGTATGTCATACCCCTCTACACATCTGCCTTCAGATATTTTGGCTGCCACCCGTCGCCCCGCGTTGAGTGTATTTCGTTCCCACGTCGAACTGGCCGGCACGGGCCGTGAGCTTAGGGAGGCCCTCTCCTTGCTCACTCAGGTTCTTTCCAAGAGCCTTCCTGTTGCTTCCAGCGAGGCTACTAATAGTTTCCAGGTGCCCTCCTGCGGCGCAGCCTCACAGGATCGGAAGCAGGCTGCTTTCTGATCCCTCAGGTGTGCTTACACCATGGGAGGCATCGGCTGGTTTGCCTATGATGGGCTATGTTTCTTCCGACTCAGAGGATGGGTCCGACATACCTGACGTCGAGAGCCAACAGTCTTCTGACTTGGGGGCAGCTCTTGACTTTGTGTTTGGGTTCCTTCCAGATCTCAAACTGTGAAACCAGCCGACAGTGTCAGCCAGGCTGCGATCATCAGTCGCGCGCCTACAGCCTGTGGAGCAATCTGCTTTTGGGCACCTTTGACTGTGCCAGTCAGTACAGGTGGTTGAAGCGTTTTCAGCTTTGTACTCTAAGCTGAGTTCCAAGGCTATGAAGACTCATTGACACTTTTTTACCTCCAGTGCGTTATCGTTCCTACGATTCCGCCAATCCGTCAGTCTGCCAGACTTTGCCGGTCTTGGATCAGGACTCCACCTCCCCCGGGCTTTCCAAGCCCAAGTCGGCCGTTATTCCTATGCTACTCTGGAGTCCCTGTTGGGCTTATCGAGAGAGATGCTGGGCATGCTTTCTCTCTGACACGTCGTCTCTGCTTTAGCTGCTTATTTGCCTCCAGATAAGTTTGACGAGGTACAGGCTCATTTGCGTGTGCTTTCCAGGGTGCTCATGCACATGCATGCCTGTAACACGGCTAACTTGGAATTAGTTTGCAGGGACGCTGTGATGGACACAGGCCATTCCTTTCCTGAGGGGCAGTGCGTTGCACTTCGATCTGCTTCTTCGGCGGGTCCGCAACTATTCCATGGTTCCGTGGCGATGGTCCGGGATGACGTCCTACATCATTCGATAGATCAGCTGCTGCTTCATCAGCTTGATCAGCCTTCTGTTGGAGGCTGGGGCCGTCCAAAGCCTAACAAGCGCCCTTCTGCTTCCTCTGCGAAGCCAAGGGCAGATCCTCCTGCCTCCGCTTCTACTTTCTCACGGGGTAAGGGTAAGTGTTGGCAGGCTAGAGGGAGGACTCAGGATTCTTCATATAATAGAGGAGATGGTTTCTCCTCTCACGGGCCTCGCCGAGGCTCGAAATGAAGGTCCCCACCTCGATTCATCCCAGGTTGAGGAGTCCAACTCTGTCAAGAGTGCCTCTTCCAACACAAGTTCCTTTAGACGTTACATGTTGGGAACATTTGAGCACGGAGATAGACAATCTCCTGTCAAAGGGGGCGATCGAGGTCGTCAAGAACAATCATTCAGTGGAAATTTATTCCCGCCTGTTCTTGGTGCCAAAGAAGGACGGCCGACTCCGACCGTTTATCGATCTGAGTATCCTGAACCAGTCTATCATTGCTCCTAAGTTCAGCATGGAGACTTTCAGGCCGGTTCGCCGCTCCATTCACCAGGGAGTTTTCGCTTCCTGCATTGACCTGCGAGATGCTTACTTTCACATTCCGATTCATCGGACATCGCGAAAGTATCTCAGGTTCACTTTTCTGGGGCGAGTTTACCAGTTCAAGGCCATGCCCTTCGGCCTCAACCTGGCTCCTTGGGCCTTCACCCGACTGATGTTGCATGTGTTAGTCTTACATCGCACACAGTCCAGGGTGAGTACTTTGGCATATCTAGACGATATCCTCCAGAGGCATTCCATTGCTGCCTTTTTAGAGTCAGATGTCGACACACTGTTGAGCCTGCTCACATCACTAGGGTTCAGAGTCAATGAGGAGAAGTCGGACCTGGTCCCTTCTCAGTCGTTTCGTCATCTGGTGATGGACTTCCGTACTCAGCTGAATACGGTGGTGTTTCCCCGGGCAAGGGCTGTGATTCTCTCAGCTTTTGCCGTGACTCTGTCCCAGTCCACGTCTGCGACAGCTGGGAGTCTTCTCCGGCTGCTCAGTCTCTGCGGTTCGGTGACGGATCTTCTTCCTCTAGGTTGGTTGCATGTCAGACCTCTCCAACACTTTCTGCTCAGTCGTTGGAGGCCGAATGTCGATCCTCTGGATCTGGTGCTTCAGTTACCGGAGTCTCTTCATCGTCACCTTCTCCCCTGGACAGATGTTCAGTGGATTATGCAGGGAGTTCTGTTGGACTTACCCACGTCCGATCGTGTTCTGACGGCAGACGCCAGTGATCTCGGATGGGGTGCGACGTTGGATCCTCTAGGTCTTTCCCTTCACAGGGCATGGGACCAGGATCAAGCAGCTCTTCACATCAACCAGAAGGAGCTTCTTGCTCTTCTGAGTTTCCAGCAGTGGATCCCCCACCTTTCGAATCCCCAGGTCTTTCTGTTGTCCGACAATTCGACAGTGGTTGCTTACATTCGGAACCACTGGTGGTTCATCACTTTCCTGGTCGTCAGAACGTCCTAGCCGACTCCCTGTCCCGACGGGGCAGGGTCATTTCCACCAAGTGGATGCTCCACAGGGCGGTGTTCCATTTGCTTTGATCTCTTTGCGACTCGTTGGAACCATCAGGTGGACACTTTCGTGTCCCCGTGTCCAGATCCTCTGGCTTTCGCCGTGGACGCTTTGTCACTCGATTGGAACGGTCTTGTCAGCTACGCCTTCCCGCCTGTTCCAATTCTGCCTTAGGTTCTCACCAAGATACGAACCTGCAGTTGTCGAATCATTCCGATTGCTCCCCTGTCACCTCAGTGGGTGTGGATCAATCAGCTCCGCTCTCTGTTGGCGGCGGTTCCAACAAGTCTCCTGTTCCAAAAAATCGTTTTCTGCCTTTCCTAATGAACTGCGTCCAATTGAGATAAATGCGAATTGCACGAACCGGACAGAGCAAAGGGAAAGTGAGCAGCTGGAGAGGACGCCGGTTCCAATTCTGCTTCAGGTTCTCACCATATATGAACCTGCAGTTGTCGAATCATTCTGATCGCTCCCCTGTCACCTCAGTGGGTGTGGATCAATCAGCTCCGCTCTCTGTTGGCGGCGGTTCCGACACGTCTCCATCTACGTCGTGACCTTCTTTGCCAAGGTCACCCGAGGAGGTTTCACGTCGACCTGACTTCATTGTGCCTTCATGCATATCTTTTGTCAGGTCCTGTCTCCTCCGTAGAGGTTTTTTCGAGACGAGCAGTGGAGTGCATTTCTTCAAGGAGGCACTCCACTGGTTTATCCTATGCGGCTACGTGGAAGGTCTTCTGTCGATGGTGCGCCGATCACTCTGTTGATTATGCCAATCCTTCGATTTCACAGATTGTGGTGTTTCTGGTATATTTATTTGGTTCTCGGGGTCTCCAGTCTGTTACCATCAAAGGGTACAGGTCCATGCTTTCGAGACCTTTTCGTATGTGGGACAGCGTTGTATCGGCACTAATCCATACCACTCCAAGCTTGTTCGGCACTTTTCCTTGGAAAGGCCTAGGACTTTGCAGCTTACCCCGAGATGGAATCTTTCTTGGGTGCTGCTTTGCTTGGGGGGGGGGGGGGGGGGGCGTTCGAACCTTTATCCCAGGTGGATATGCATTTTCTCACATATAAGACAGCTTTTCTGATGGCTTTTGCCTCAGCCAGACGCGTTAATGAGCTTCACGCCCTCTTGGTTGACCTGGCCTTTTTCAGGAGCTCTCCCAACAGTGTTACATTTACCACTAATTGCTCCTTTCTGGCCAAGAATCAGATACCAGAAACTACTCCACCTCCTATCTGTATCAGGGCTCTTCCTTCTGCTGAGGGTAACTGCCCTTTGCTCTGTCCGGTTCGTGCAATTCGCATTTATCTCAATCGGACGCAGTTCATTAGGAAAGGCAGAAAACAATTTTTTTTTTCTGCCTCTTATTCCTGGTCGACAGAAGATCTCTTCTCAATCCATTTCTCAATGGATAAGTCTTGCTCTTCGCACGGCTTACGCTCGTCTAGTGACTGACAATTGTATTACCAGTCGTATTTCTGCCCACGAGGTGCGTGCATTGTCTACCTCTTGGGCTTATACTAACTCTGTCATTTTGGCGGATGTTATGCAGGCAGCCTTCTGGAGAAATGCTACTTTCTCCACCTATCTGCGCCAGTTGCACGAGCAGTCAGAGGACCTTTTTACTATGGACCCTCTTTCTTCTGCTCAGGCTATTGTCTACCCTAGCCATTAGGCTTCTTACAAGGTCAGTTCCAGCTCTGTGCTGTTACTGCCCTTTCTGTCTGTGCGTCGCACAGAACCATACGCCTCATCTCTCCTTGTCTTTTACTAATGATTGTGATGCATGCTATGGTTTGATAGGCCTAGGTACCTCTTCCTCTCTCAATGGTTATGTGGGGGTTGGTTATGTGATTCCCTCCATCCTATTGTCTATTCAGCCTGTAGTAAACAATTGTAAGGTAGGTTGATAAGAAATTTAAATTTTATAGTAAATTTCCTTTCTTATTATACCTACCACAATTGTTTACATGGAGGCCCTCCCGTCTTCTTTTTCGGGTAAGAATCCTTCCTCTCTGCTGATCACATAACTCCAATGTTGGTGGATTCAAAAGAATGATTCATTAGTTACTGCCTGCGCACTGGTTTTCCGGAAGCCGTGGATTTGTACTAAGAGAAGAGCGTCCCCTACTGGGTGTGCGCCGGTGGCGCTCGACCCAGTTTTGGCTTATTTTTTCTTGGTGCTTTTGCACCACTTTCTTTCCCAAATCGCTTGGGAAAGATCAAAATAGAGAGTATATTTTCTGAGTTAGGGTCTTCCACTGTAGTGCAAGCCTGCAGTAAACAATTGTGGTAGGTATAAATAAGAAAGGAAATTTACTATAAAATTAAATTTAAATTTCTGTTGCATTTTACCATTGTTGATAATTCAATCCCTTGGCATCATTTTTGGAAATCAATCAGTTGGAATTATCAACACAGAGAAGTAGGCTCAAATATTTTTGGTGGGTATCCAACAACTCAGCTGTTCATTTATTGGTCATAAGACAATCTGGCATCCAATTAATTAGATATTTCGTAATTGAATTATCGTATTAATTGCCAAAATCTTCTAAAAACCAAATCATTTATCTTACCCTTACAACAGATTTGCCCTTTTAACTGCATATATGTTATAAGAGTAAATTCCTGTTAATTGAATGAAATATTTTGTGATCTATGAAAGAATTACTCTTGACACGCTGTGAATTCCCCATATTGTAGACCTATTCCACCTCAGTACATCCCATATAAGCTTTTAATCTATTACATCTTCTTTGACCGAGCTTCAGGTTCATACAGGTCCTGGAGAGCCATGGAGTTTTTATTTTTAAAGTAAAGGGCTGGAAAACCTGGAAAAAGGTTGAGTTAATGAAAATCGAGGTAAAATTCATTGAATTTCAGAATATTAATTCTTTAACCCTTTACCTAACGTGAAAAGCAGACGACACTTGCAAAAATAATTCTTGAATAACTAATTTTTTTCATTTTTTGTCTCAAAAACATAGGTTATGACCCCTCGTTGGAACGAGCTCGACGAGCTCGTTCCAACGAGGGGTCATAACCTATGTTTTTGAGACAAAAAATGAAAAAAATAGTGAAAATTAATTGGCGATTTTTGAGAATAGCGCTGGCCGGTTTTGGCCGTTACGTTGGGTAAAGGGTTAAGTGTGAAATTTTAGTTTTAGTCATTGCGTGCAAGTTGCTTGATATCTGACCCTAAAAGGCCAAATTCTGACTAGAATCACTTTTTTCTGCATCAAAGCTTGTGTTCAACATGCAGTCTTTGGGTAAACTTGCAAGTCATATTCTAAGTGCTTTTGCAGTTGTTTCTAGGCAAGTCTTGGCTGCCTATATAGGCAGCCAAGACTTGCCAAGAAAAAGCTGCAAACTCATAGAATGTGTAGCAAAAATGTATAAAAATCTCCATTCCCTTAAGATTTAAAGTTGCATAATACAATCAAAAAGTCATAAAAATGTATGTTGACAACTGAAAAATATGAAAGTGACGAAGCCAATCAGTTTATCTTCTGTTAACCCTTTACCCAATGCAGACGATATCAAAATTTATTATTTTAAATATAATTTTAAAAAAAAATTTTCCAAAAATTTCAACAAAACCATATCATGTGACCCCTCAGTGAGGGGTCACATGATATGGTTTTGTTGAAATATTTGGAAAAATTAAATTTTTTCAACTGCTCAATTTGCATATTACGTGGGTGGATGTGGGCAATTCGTTAGGTAAAGGGTCAAGAACTCAATGTTATGGATGTAGTTTTCAAGGTGTTGACCACTTTACTATTTCCAATCAAGCATTACAAATGATCACAGAAAGTCATGGGATATTTTTTTTCTGACAAGGTGTATGGACCCTGAGCTCCATGAGCTCTGTCAAAGAAGATATATAATAAGAGTAAATGCTAGGGCAGCATGGTATTCGAAATTGATTACCAGTATCGGTATTAAAAAAAAAATACCATGTTTTACAGATATCTGAATGTAGTAATCAGCATGTCCTATAATATTAACGATTATGTTCTGATTATTTTACCTTTCAACAACTAAATATAGATAAAAATATTAAATTACATTGTCTTTAATCAGTCCACTTCAGTTGGAAAATGGGAATGAACAATTTTTATTTCATGATTTTGTTTAAGATCTTTGAGTAGCGTACTCTGATAAGGAGAGTACTGCAATTGAAGATCTTGGGCAGAAGTACAACTCAAAGATTGAGATAGTAGTTTCAGTGATGGTCCTACAGTCGCTGGCCCCATAAACCAACACAGGGAAACCTTACCTACAAGAAATAAAATTTTAAGGGTTTAATATAGTCGGTAGTTGAACTTAGCACTGTGACTGAACGATAAATTCATATTTTAGGATTTAGACCAGTATTCATTTGATACTGGTTTGGATGCCACATGTATCATTTTATTGATATTCCATGCAGCCCTAGAAATTGCTTTATCACTTGAATACAAGGAAGACAACAAATTCTTGTCAATTGAATACTACTGTTAATTGAATAATCTTCACCGACATAGGTTCGATTCAATTAACAGGATTCTAGTTTAGGACCTTCTCTTCTACCCTGGAAAAATTATTAAGATATGTAATAGAAAAATATACATTTGTCACGGGAAAAACCTTAAAAATCTTTTTTGATATTTTTGTGGAAATCCTGGTTGTGTGTGTGATCCTGAAAACGGGGTATTACATCAAATTCAAGACCAAAACAGTATTCCAGAATTAAAACTTGACTTAAGATGTTCAATTTAATTTACACAAGAACTCTACCACCTGAATGTTCAGATATTGTGATTGGTATTTTTACTCACTTTATTGTTTATCTCTTTCAATGCAAGAATAATCATCAGATCAAGTTCTAGATATTTACTGTTTCTTTTGATAAACTCTGGAATTTGACTTGTTTATCAAATTCAGAATATGAATTTTTAACACCTGTAAAATGTTCTTTACTGTCCTGCAGAAATGTATATTCTCAATGTCCACTTAATTAAGCCTTTACCTAACATGAAAAGCAGACAACACATGCAAACAAAATTATTGAATAACTCATTTTTTTTGTGTCAAACGCATAGCTAATGACCCCTAATTGGAACGACCTCAATGAGCTCGTTCCAATGAGGGGTTATAAGCTATGTTTTTTAGGCAAAAAATATAAAAAACAATGAAAATTGAATGGTGCTTTTGTGAATAGGGTTGACCGGTTTGGGCTGATAAATTATGTAAAGGGTTAAATATAAGCTGTAGAATTTTCATCATACAGGTTCAAAAGTGACCTTAAAAGTGTGTAAATTTTAAAATTGAAATTCCCGCATCTGGAAAGTTCTAAAAAATTGAATTGTCCGAAAAAGACATAACTTCCCTGAAAGATATATTCATGTTATTGCTGGACTCATTTTGGTCAAAATATCTGCTTGTAAACTTGAATATTACCACTTATCACTATACAACTGGATTGCTGGAACATCAGTGAAAAACGTCTCCAAACTGGAAAGGACATAAGTTTCTGTGATCATCATCTGGATATTCAGTTTCATTATTCAGCAGTTGAGTAAAATGTTTTTAATCAACTGAAATAATACTTGCAAATGACACTGATCCTGGGGAAGCCCTCTAAGAGATGGTTTGGTGGTCATGTATAATTGAGTTTAGCTAGTATGTAAAGAAGCATCAGAGATGATATAATTAGATCAGGCAAGGGCCTTGGAATAATATGTTTGAAAAATGTTGTGAAGTCCTTGAACCTCCCAGATTTTTTTTCTCTCTCTGATGTATACAAACCCTGTGATGCTGATAAATTGAAACATTTTTGCGGTATTTTTATAAGATTTAAGATTATTCTTGCTTGATGAGAAAAGGCACATGGCCTGAGTTACTGGCCTCACTAGTTCTCTTGTTGTTTTTTTTATTTATTGTATGCTTTCATTGTTAGATACCTGTAGTTCTGTTTATTTCATTTATAAAGGCAGAATGATTTGGATGATAATGAAAGTTTATATGACACAGTCTATCAGGATGATGAAGATATTTATGATGACTTGTGTCGAATCAAAAAAAGTACAACTTCGGTGAGTAATTTTTTTCAGAGTGTGACATTCCTGTTAAGTAGTCTTTTACACACAATCAGTACTTGTGTATCCTCTTCTTGTCTAGAGGCACTTAAGGCTGAGAAAAAGACTCTTCATTGTGGATGTTTGCTGCTATCTGTTCCACCTCTTCTTAGGTCTTTTTCATGCTCTTTATTTCATTTTCTACAGAACAAGCTATTAATAAAAAAATAGAATATGTTTCCAATTTTGGAATTCACTAAAAACTTTCCATGGTTCATTCCGATGAGGGGTCATAAGCTGAGTTTAATGCTTTTTGAAAATGTTTCCCCGCAGGAACCCCGAGAAGTGAGGCAGTGCCTGTTCACTGCAGTAAACAGGCTCTATTTTACTGGTAAAATAGGACCCAGTCACCAATGCTTGGGAGGTGCAAACCCTCTCTAAAATGGGCAACATGGCTTATTAACGCTCAACTCTGGTCTTGAGTTGACAATCATGTTGTGGTCATGATTAGCCATTGTTCAAAAATATGTGACCTTAAACACCAATAAATAAATAAATAAATAAATAAATTTTGAGAATGTTACTAGCTGGTTTTGGCCATTATGTTGGATAAAGAGTTGCTATAAATGAGCTAGATTTACACTAAACTAAGGTTGTACAGTGCACAGGTTTGGTTACTCATTTAATCATTTACTTATTACTCCGTCAATAATGAAAAATTTTTTTATAACCAGTAAGTGTGACTAACCCTGTGCAATGCACAGGGTTAGTCACACTTTCTGGTTATAAAAAAATGGTAACTGCCATATTACACACTACATGAAAATGTACACTCTGAGGCTGTGCAATGTTCATGGTTAGTCACATAATAGAGATGCTCTTATTTATAACTAGAAAAAAAATCTTGAGTGACTATCCCTGTCAGCCCCTGTGCATTGCACAGAGTTAGTTGGTAAGCTGACATACGCTGGCTAACCATAGGCATTGCACAGGATTAGCTGATGGGCTGCCATATCATTAACTATATGAAAATATACACTGAATAATGCTGTAAAAATGTACAGTATTCAAGGAATTAGGGAGTGCGGTGGCTCAGTGGTAGACTGTTGGACTTCTATGCTAGAGGTCTCAAGTTCGATCCCTGTCTAGGACGACCCGCGTTATGTCCTTGGGCAAGGCACTTTATCCCGGTTGCCTACATGGGGGCACGATGACGCCGTGTACTAAGGCGTACTGCATGCTGATGGTGCACATGTCCTCAACCGCTGTAACCCTGCTTGAGTGGAGCTTGAACAGAGTTAGAACGTTGAGGAGCTGACAGTTGCTCGTTGATGCTCGGTGGTTCTCTCTGGGTACTCCGGCTTCCTCCACCCATAAAACTGTCATGGTCATGATTAGTTATTGTGCATAAGTATGTGACCTTAAACACCAATAAATAAATTCAAGGAACTAATGGAACTACTTATACTGGATTGTGGAAATTTTCTTAAACTGACTTCCAAAGTTGAAAACATATTCTATTTTCATTTAATAGCTTGTTACAGTATATCTCCTTCAGTCGGCACCTCCACTCCTTGCCATCATTTGGTGTACACCTGTGTGATGTTAAAATGATGTTGTCCCCTCACCTTTCTGATCAGATGAACCATCCATTTATAATGCTTTGTTTGAATTTGCTCTGGCCAGTGGATCCTACATGCCTTCCTCATACATGATGTATGAAAGACCGATAGTATATGACTGTCACTCTGGGTGTAAGGCCAACTTTCTGATACATTGAATAATAAGAAAGCACAAGGAGGGTAGATTATGGGGTGCTGGAATCAGTGACCCGAGTTGAAGTTTTTCGTGTATTTCATGAGTGCCAAAGGCCATGTTTCTTTTCTCATGTGCTAGTGGTGCATGTGAAATACAGGAAGTACTCCAACAAGGGTAGGGTCCTTGATTCCTGTCCCCCATACTCTACCAGGGTTGTGGTCTGTATTTATACCCCTATTCAACTTGCATTATGTGAATGAGGCTGATATTTAAAGAAAAATATCACCTTAGGGGGTCTGTTTGCATTCTTGCTTGACATAGTTTTGCTTTGAATCATTTCATGCATGACATAACATCACTCAGATACGTAATGACCACAGGCCTGTCGATTTTAGGCGAGTGGCCATTTGCATCACATGGAGGTTACCTAAAATGAAAAACTCACAAACAAAACCTCCACGTGACCCAAATGGCTGCTCACCTCAAATCGACAGGCCTGTGGTCATTACGTATCTGAGTGATGTTATGTCGTGAATGAAATACTATGTCAAGCAAGAATGTAAATGGACCCCCAAGTTGATATTTTTCTTTAAATATCAGCCTCATTCACATAATGCAGGTATTTGCATCTGCCTGAAGTATAACTGCTCTGTTGGCCAATTATTGTCCAACAGAGCAGCTGTACTTCAGCAGATGCAAACACTTATGCTGATAACTGGTTGATGCTCAACATCATTTTAAACTGTTGATCATCTTAAGATGTAACATAGGTACAAAATCAGGAAATGACAATAATTCATGTCTCTGCCACAAATAGTGATTATGGATGCCATACTCTTCTGTAGCATGCTAGCCCATGCCAAGATTAGACTATAATTGCAACTAATTTGTATCTGAATTGCTGCAACACGGCCTCATTATTGTTCCCAAGGATTCATCTCTGTTAATAAGGACATTGCCCATAGGTGTAAGAAGTAGGCTGTGATACATATATCAGCTTAGTTGCGATACATATATATTTAGGTTACCTAATGGGTTACCTGAATCAAGTACAGGGGAATGAACGATAAGTAACCAAAGCTCTGCCCAGGTGAACGATAAATGGGTTACGCAAAATTTTGAAAACAGCAGGCCTGGACCAATAAGATGCATTCTTAAATGATGCTCTTACAAGTGTTTGTATTGTGTCAGGTAACATTGAATACACTCAGCAAGTATATGGTATAGGTGGGAGGTTGCTTTTATAGATCTTTATCTTGGTATTGGTATTCTCTCAGATGTTATGAGTTCTTCATATTTTGTTGGCTTGTACAAATGATGCCATATTGCTTTCTGGAATTTTATTCTGTTGCGACGTTTTTGCCTGCTATCCCTATAGATGAACTCCTTTACCACGTCTATGATTTTATCGCGAAAGATTATAATCTGTGGGTTGTTTGTAACAAGTAATAAGGATGGTTCCCCATGGGAACGCCGGGAAGTGAAACAGTGCCTGTTCACTGTGGTAAACAGGCTCTGTTTACTGGTAAAATAGGACCCAGTCACCAATGCTTGGGAGGTGCAAACCCTCTCTAAAATGGGCAACATGGCTTATTAACGCTCACCCCTGGTCTTGAGTTGATACTCATGTTGTGCTCATGATTAGCCATTGTGCAAAAATATGTGACCTTAGACACCAATAAATAAATAAATAAATAAATAAATAAATAAATAAATAAATAAATAATAAGTATGGCAGGGATGCACAAATTGAAAATTTGAGATAACTTTACAAAGATTATGCAAAAATAATTTGTATAACCCTTAGGGCCAAGAAAACTCCAATCCCATTGTGCTGTCTTTTGTTAGTCTTTTTATTATTACCTGCGTCGCCAGCGGCAGAGCAGGTCTAGTAACCGCTCGACTCCGTCTGTCAGTCCGTCCGTCAGTCCATCCGAAACACTTCTTCCGTCAAAGTTTTCTTGGCTTCTATGAAAGGGAATGATTTTATATTTGGTCTGCTGCTTCATAATGATGAGTTGTATCGTGTATCTAATTTTCAGATCTGCCATGCAGCCACTTCCTGTTTGCCGATACTTTGAAGTCTGTTCATCTCTGTAATCAGTTGCATGCAGCGACGCAAGTCCAGACCCGGTATTGGTCTTGACTTATTTCTTAATAATTATCACTTCAAATATAATATGAAGCACATCCCAGAACATGAAGCCTTTAAGTTACAGTACCTCACTTCTGAATAAAGTCCAAATATGGACTTCCAGCTAGGGTCCTGTGGAAATTTGAGATTCGATTCAATATCGATATCATATATGTGCTTCGAGATCAATCCTGAATCTGTCTCAAGATTTGATTTTTTTTCTTTTGAATCTCTTGTGCTTAGTGCAATTTGGTACATTTCCAACAAAAATTGGATAAAACTGATGTTTGACAATTCATTCATCTTGGCTCAGTTCATACTTAATTGAGTAACTGACAATGTTTAATTGTTAGGTTAATATTTTGGGCTACAGAACATCCATGGGTCATGCAAGATGTGCAGTTAATTTCTTTGACCTATCTATCAATGAATAATGATCTTCGGTTAAGAAAGAGCTCAGAATATCCAGTTTGATATCACTAATTGTGCATTTTTGTGGTGATAGTAACACGTTAACACTGCAGACTATACAATCCCAGCCACGAAAATAGACTAAAAATTAAAAGTCAAGCCATCGACCACAATCAACGGTATTAACAAAGCTGTGCACTACATGGTGTCGGGTCTTTTCATTCCTTTACCATTTTGAACTGAGTCATTTCATACCAATACAAACAGACTGGTGTAAGAGAGTGATGTGGTGACCAAGTGGATTCATGTGCTGGTCTCTCATGCCGGAGGTCACAGGTTTGTTCTTCGGTCGGGAGAATTTCCGAGATGACACAACATTCTCTGCCAACATCAGTTGTAGTATTGATGCTGCTACAAAGTAAGGTCCTATCGTACTATAAACACAAATACGGATGGAACACTGGATGCAATGAAGAACAGAAGTACCAGTTCACAGTTTAATATACATCCCCAAACTTACCCCCCTCCCAGCCTACTGCCCAGTCTTATCTCAGGATATTTCACTTTTCCATGCACTGATTGATGCTAAGGAGGTGACATTTTGCGAGTCTGTGTGGCTCATGTCCAAAGGCAATCATTGTTGTCATAGATTGTGGTGAATCGTAACAAGCTATATAAGCCTTCAAAAACTAAAAGTTTGAATAATAGGCCTACCTGTTTCAGCCTTGACGCTTCAGAGAATATTTACTTATTGGTTTAAAGTCTTCAGTCAGTCGTGTAAGGGCATTACAGTGTTCCATAACTTCCGTTTGGTGCATTACGAAATGACTTGTCTATTATGATTCGATTTGAGATACAATTTGATTTTGATATATGAGACAAGATTCGATTTGAAAAAAAAATATTGTGATTCGCAGATCCCTACTTCCAGCACTATACCAGTTAATGAACACAAAAATAAAATGTCCATCTTTAACATTGCTCAGTTGATCTTGCTTCTGTGAGTACATTGTGATGTCTCCATCACCTACTCATTTGACCTTAATTGGCCTAGTATATAATCGGTTAGATGTGCAACCTGGGTCTTCAAAATACACCACCACTTTAATGGAAAGTGAATGCATAATACCTTAAGCTCTGAGTAATCCCCAAGTACTGACAAGCAACATATATTAAAAAAAAGACAAAGACAAAAATAGAAAGAGAACAATTTGCAGTCTCAAAGGGTTTATGATAAATTTGTTTGAAACTCAAATTTAAGCTGGGTCATTTTAGAGAAGCGAGAAAAAGTTATCCCAGTAAAATTTGGAAACCATTTGGAGGAACTTAACCAATTTGTGCATCCAAGACCCTGGTATGGTCTTTGACTTTTTCTTCCAGATGTCTAGGACAAGTCGCTTGGCATATGTTGTGAGGTCCGTAGTCTTCATCTGTAGTTGGTCTCTTATAGTAGATAAAAGGTCTCTATCATCAGCAAAATCAAGATCTTGAAGATAAAATATAAGGGTCCTCTTGTTTCCATTGGTCTTGTGCATTACCCTATCAGTTGAGGAATATTGTCATCTTTATGCAGCCTTAATGGGTACCATTGGTGATGTTGAACTCTTCATTCGGCTTATTGTTGTAGATAATGCTGCAGCTCTTGATGTGAACAAAAAGTTTGATAGTGGTCACAAATTTCTCAAAGCATCCACAGGCTCCAAGATCCTCCAAAGGTCCCAATCTGTTTAGGACTTTTCTGAAGTGTTCAGCCCATCATTCCAGCTGTTTCTTCACTAGAGTTGTTACTCTCCATCCTTGTTTACTGTTACACATCCTTTGATGAATTTACCCCAAAGTTATATAATATTCTGTAAACCTTACCCTCTTCATCTCGGACAACTGCTTGCTGTGCCTCCATGGCCAGAGTCTCACTGTACTCCCACTTATCCTGTTGTTAGTTCCTCTTGACATTCCTGTGTATTGTAGAATATCCAATGGTGTATCTTTTCACAAGTCTCTTAGACTTTGCACTTCCCTTCTCCTTCAGCTTCCTTTGCCTGTCTTGCAAGGCAGAGTTGAACTTCTTGTTGACTTTTGATCTTTCACTATAGCACTATTATTTCTTATCAACCTTCCTTACAATTGTTTACTGCAGGCTTGCACTACAGTGGAAGAGCCTAACTCGGAAAATATACTTTCTATTTTGATCCCTTGGGAAATAAAAGTGGTGCAAATGCACCAAGAAAAAATAAGCCCAAACTGGGTCGAGTGCCATTGGCGCACACCCAGTAGGGGACGCTCTTCTCTTAGTACAAATCCACAACTTCCTGAACCAGTGCGCAGGCAGTAACTAATGAATTATTCTTTTTTCGTCCGCCCATGTGGCAGGACATCCATTTCACATTGAGAAACGGTGATAATTCAACTCATTGATAATGGTTACCTGTGACTGGAATTATGGATCTGAGGACCGTATAATAACAGGACTGTTTTTTATGTATTCTTTTTATTATTTTCAGCCACATTTTCATTGTATTTTATATATTTTCCGTGTTCGCGAGCGATTTTGCGTACCGTGCGGTTCAGACACAAAAATTTTTCGGTTGATAAATTTTATTATTATTATTGAAGTTAGGTGTCAATGGGAGGCTGTATGGACAGGATTTCTCCTCTCTGTTGAGGGCAGAATTTCTGTTTTTTGGGTATCCGTCGGCCGTCTGGGTTCAGTTGTGTTCCCGCTGGTCCTTTTTCTGCCACCTTTCTCTCGTAGTTGGGGATGTTCTTCTACTTTCTACATCTGTTGAGTTCACCTTTTTCTTCTACTGCTCTCACCTCTGTTATTTCCAGTACTGTTCCTTTAGGGCCATGCCTTATGCCCATGCTTGTGGTGCGTTCTCGTGGCCGTTCCTCCCGCACCCGCAGGGGGGGGGAGGGGCAGGTGGGGACGCTGTCGTTTAGGGCATCCTAACATGACCACGTCTGGTGAGAGTTCTACTCCCTCCATGGGGGATGTGCAGTTTTTAACCGCGGTGGATACTGTGGGAGCTGTTGAGTTGTCTGGTGAAGAGATGCCTGATTCCAGACTATGGTCCCTCTCCAGTCGACATCTGAGGTTGTCACTAGGGTTATTACTCCTCCTTTGGAGGCCAAGCTCGGTTGCCCTCTCCCCTTTTCCATCAGTTTCAATAGCTCCCGTCGTATCTGCTGCTACTGCTGTTCCGTCTGCAACGTCATCGGTCACCGTTTCAGCCGGCCTCGGCTTATCCCTGCAGGGGTCTGCAGAGATGTCTGGTAGTGTGGATGTGGGATATTGGCCTCAGCCTTCCCTGACTTCAACTTGGCGAAGTCGGAAGGGGCTGCCGGCCGAACCGTGGTCTCTCCACCGTCGAGCACTGCAGTTTTTTCATTGGATTCGGATGTTCATGGTGGGGCCACTATGAACTCTGTGGCGTTTCCGTCCACGCACTCTGGTCACATGGCTATTTTTGCGGGACCAATGTCTTTTGTGCAGCCTAGACCTTCTGTCCCTCAGAGGTCCGCGGCGACTCTCCCGAGTTCCCGCTCTGTAGATCCTCGGGGTATGTCATACCCCTATACACATCTGCCTTCAGATGTTTCGGCTGCAGCCCATCGCCCCACGTCGGATGTATTTGAGGATCGTGACCCTTCGCTGGTTAAAAGGGTCAGGAGTGAAGCCACTTTGCCGGTTCGTTCCCTCTCTCTCTCCTTGCTCACTCAGGTTCTGTCCAAGAGCCTTCCCATTGCTTCCAATGAGGCTACTAGTGGTTTCCAGGTGCCCTCCTGTGGCACCACCTGGGATTGAAAGCAGGCCACTTTCTGATCCCTCAGGTGTGCCTACACCATGGCTGGTTTGCCCATGATGGGCTATGTGTCTTCCGACTCAGAGGATGAGTCTGACATACCTGACATCGAGAACCAACAGTTTTCTGACTTGGGGGGGGGGGGGGGGGAGGGGGCAGCTCTTGACTTTGTGTTTGGGTTCCTTCCAGATCTCAAACCGCCAAACCAGCCGACAGTGTCAGCCAGGCCACGATAATCGGTCGCGCGCATACAGCCTGTGGCGCAACCTGCTTCTGGGTGCCTTCGACCGTGCCATTCGGTACAGGTGGTTGAAGCATTTACAGCTTTGGACTCTAAGCTGAGTTCCAAGGCTATGAAAACTTCATTCTTCACCAGGGTTGACACTTTTTTGCTTTCAGTGTGTTATCGTTCCTATGATTCCGCCAATCCGTCAGTCTGCCAGACTTTGACGGTCTTGGATCAGGACTCCAATTCCCGCGGGCTTTCCAAGCCCAAGTCGGCCATTATCCCTATGACGATTCTGGAGTCCGTGTTGGGCTTTTCGAGAGAGATTCTGGGCATGCTTTCTCTCTCAGATCACGTCGTCTCAGCTTTAGCTGCTCCAGATAAGTTTGATGACGTACAGGCTCCATTGCGTGTGCTGACCAAGGCGCTCATGCATCTTACTCACACGTTTGCCTGTAACACGGCTAACTTGGAATTAGTTTGAAGGGACGCTGTGCTGGACACAAGCCGTTCTCTTCCTGAGGGGCAGTGCCCTGCCCTTCTATCTGCTTCTTTGGCGGGTCCGCAACTGTTCCATGGTTCCGTGGCGATAGTCCGAGATGACCTCCTATGCCATTCCAAGGTCAGCTGCTGCTTCGTCAGCTTGATCAGCCTTCTGTTGGAGGCAGGGGCCGTCCAAAGTCTAACAAGCACCCTTCTGCTTCCGCTGCGAAGCAACAGGGCTGATCCTCTTGTCGCCGCTTCTACTTCTTACTCACGGGGTACGGGTATGGGTCGGCAAGCTAGAGGGATGGATTCTTCATATAGTAGAGGCCGTGGTTTCTCCTCTCGCGGGCCTCACCGGGGCTCGAAATGAAGGTCCTCACCTCGATTCATCCCAGGTTGGAGGAAGGATATCAGAATTTGCAGACCATTGGGCCACCATCACATCAGATCCTTGGGTGTTAGATGTTGTTTGGTCCGGGCTGCGAATATCCTTCTGTAGGCACCCCACTCTGTCGAGCGTGCCTCTTCCAACTCCAGTTCCTTCAGACGTCTCACGTCGGGAGCTTTTGACCACAGAGATAAACAATCTCCTGGCAAAGGGGGCGATCGAGATCATCAAGAACATTCAGTCAGTGGGATTTTACTCCCGGCTGTTCTTTGTGACGAAAAAGGATGGCCGACGCCGACCGGTTATCGATTTGAGTATCCTGAACCAGTCTATCATTGCTCCCAAGTTCAGCATGGAGACTTTCAGGTCGGTTCGCTGTTCTGTTCACCAGGGAGATTTCGCTTCCAGCATTGACCTGCGAGACGCTTACTTTCTCGTTCCGATTCATCGGACATCACGAAAGTATCTCAGGTTCGCTTAACTGGTGCAAGTTTACCAGTTCAAAGCCATGCCTTTCGGCCCAAACCTGGCTCCTTGGGCCTTCACCCGACTGATGTCGCATGTGATAGCCTTCCATCGCACACAGTCCAGGGTGACTACTTCGGCATATCTAGACGATATCCTTCAGAAGCATTCCAATGCTGCCTTTCTGGAGTCAGATGTCGACACACTGCCTGCTCATGTCACTAGGGTTGAGAGTCAACGAGGAGAAGTCGGACCTGGTCCCTTCTCAGTCGTTTTGTCATCTGGGGATGGACTTCCATACTCCGGGCAAGGGCTGTGATTCTCTCAGCTTTTGCCCTGACTCTGTCCCAGTCCACATCCGCGACAGCTCGGAGTATTCTCCGACTGCTCGGTCTCTGCGGTTCGGTGACGGATCTCATTCCTCTAGGTTGGCTGCTTGTCAGACCTCTCCAACACTTTCTGCTCAGTCGTTGGAGGCCGAATATCGATCTTCTGGACCTGGTGCTTCAATTACCAGAGTCTCTTCATCGTCACCTTCTCCCCTGGATGGATGTTCAGTGGATTATGCAGGGGGTTCCGTTGGACTTGCCCACATCCGATCGTGTTCTGACGGCAGACGCCAGCGATCTCGGATTGGGTGCGACGTTGGGTCCTCCAGGTCTTTCTCTTCACGGGGCATGGGACCAGGATGAAGCAGCTCTTCACATCAACCAGAAGGAGCTTCTTGCTCTTCTTCTGAGTTTCCGGCCGTGGATCCCCCAACTTTCGAATTGCCAGGTCCCTCTGTTGTCCAGCAATTCGACAGTGCTTGCTTACATTCGGAACCAGGGCGGCACGCACTCAGTTCCCATGTACGAATTGGCTCGGGATCTTCTACTGCTCGCTCAGGATGTCAACGCCAGGGTGGTGGTTCATCACTTTCCCGGTCGTCAGAACATCCTAGCCGACTCCCTGTCCCGACGGGGCAGGCTCATTTCCACCAAGTGGATACTCCACAGGGCGGTGTTCCAGTCGCTTTGATCTCTTTGCGACTCGTTGGAACCATCAGGTGGACACTTTCGTGTCCTCGTGTCCAGATCCTCTGGCTTTCACCGTGGATGCTCTGTCACTCAATTGGAACGGTCTTGTCGGCTACACCTTCCCGCCAGTTACGATTTTGCCTCAGGTTCTAGCCAAGTTACGAACCTGCAGTTGTCGAATCATTCTTATTGCTCCCCTGTCGCCTCAGCGGGTGTGGATCGATCAGTTCCGCTCTCTGTTGGTGGCGGTTCCGGCACGTCTCCCTCTATGTCGCGACCTTCTTTGCCAAGGTCACCCGAGGAGGTTTCACGTCGATTCAACTTCATTGTTCCTTCAAGCATTTCTGTTGTCAGGTCCTGTCTCCTCCGTAGAGGTTTTTCGAGACGAGCAGTGGAGTGCATTTCTTCTTCGAGGAGGCACTCCACTGGCTTAGCCTATGCAGCAAAGTGGAAGGTCTTCTGTCGATGATGTGCCCATCACTCTGTTGATTATGCCAATCCTTCGTTTTCACAGATTGCGGAGTTTCTGGTATATCTGGTTGATTCTCGGGGTCTCCAGCCTGTTACCATCAAAAGGTACAGGTCTATGCTTTTGGAAACCTTTTCATATGTGGGAAAGCGTCGTATCGGCACTAATCCTTCTAATCCTTACCTTTCCAAGCTTGTTCGGCACTTTTCCTTGAACAGGCCTAGGACTTGGCAGCTTACCCCAAGATGGAATCTTTCTTGGGTGCTGCTTTGCTTGGGGGAGGGGAGAGGGGGCATCGTTCGAACTTTTATCCCAGGTGGATATGCATTTCTCACATACAAGACAGCTTTTCTGATGGCTTTTGCCTCAGCCAGACGGGTTAGTGAGCTTCACGCCCTCTCGGTTGACCCGGCCTTTTTCAGGAGCTCTCCCAACAGTGTTACATTTACCACCGATTGCTCCTTTCTGGCCAAGAATCAGATACCAGAAACGACTCCACCTCCTATCTGTATCAGGGCTCTTCCTTCTGTTGAGGGTAACCGTCCTTTGCTCTGTCCGATTCGTGCAATTCGCATTTCTCTCAATCGGACGCAGTTCATTAGGAAAGGTAGGACACAATTTTTTCTGTCTCTTATTCCTTGTCGCCAGAAGATCTCTCCTCAATCCATTTCTCGATGAATTTGTCTTGATATTCGTGCGGCTTACACTCGTCTAGCGACTGACGATTATTTTACCAATCGTATTTCTGCCCACGAGGTGTGTGCATTGTCTACCTCTTGGGCTTATACTAACTCATGTTATGCAAGCTGCCTACTGAAGAAATGCTACTTTCTCCACCTATCTGCATCAGGAGCAGTCAGAGGACCTTTGTTCTATGGGCCGTCTTTCTTCTGACCAGGCTGTTGTCTACCCTAGCCATTCGGCTTCTTACAAGGTTCATTCCAGCTCTGTGCTGTTACTGACCTTTCTGTCTGTGCGTCGCACAGAACCATACGCCTCATCTCTGATTGTCTTTTACTAATGTTTGTGATGCTATGGTTTGATAGGCCTAGGGACCTCTTCCTCTGTCCACGGTTGCAGTGCAATTGGGTTATGTGGGGGTTGGTTATGTGATTCCCTTCATCCTATTGTCTATTCAGCCTATAGTAAACAATTGTAAGGTAGGTTGATAAGAAATTTAAATTTTGTAGTAAATTTCCTTTCTTATTATACCTACCACAATTGTTTATATGGAGGCCCTCCCATCTTCTTATTCGGGTAAGAATCCTTTCTCCCCGCTGATCACATAACTCCAATGTTTGCGGATTCAAAAGAATGATTCATAGTTACTGCCTGCGCACTGGTTCAGGAAGTCGTGGATTTGTACTAAGAGAAGAGCGTCCCCTACTGGGTGTGCGCCGATGGCACTCGACCCAGTTTGGGCTTATTTTTATACGCCCATTTGAAAAACGGACGTATTAGGTTAGGGTGCTGTCCGTCCGGGGACAGTTGTATTCCGTGCTCTACAGAGCGTTATTTCAATTGGATTTAAAAAATATTTGATTTACTGCACAACCAGAATAAGATCTCGCGCAAGTTCGAATTTGGGTCATGTTCGACAGTTTTCCTAGTAGTTATTCCCCCTTTAATACTTCGAAATCGAGCAAATTATGCTTTCCGTGCTCTACAGACCGTCAACTTAATCAGATTCTTTTCAAATTTAATACGCAGCTTCATGGCCATAATATCTCGCACAAGTTCTTATTTGGGTCGTGTTCGGTTGTTTTCTTAGGAGTTATTGCCCTTTTCATACTTAGAAATCAGTCAAATTATGCTTTCTGTGCTCTACAGTCTGTGAACTTAATCAGATTCTTTTTTTTTTCATTTTGTAAAGACCTCAGATCACTTAATATGAAAATGTGAAAACAGGTGAATTAACCTTTACCCCGGAAAGGGCAGGGGAATGGGCAATGATTGGAGGGGGGGGGACATAGTCGAGTCAACAAAAATTTCAAACTTTACCCCAGAGAAACTTGCAGAAACTGCATGTTCCAGTTTTGACGGGCGTATGTTGCCCCGCTAGGTGGTGCTCTTGTTTCTTGGTGCTTTTGCACCACTTTTCTTTCCCAAATCCCTTGGGAAAGATCAAAATAGAGAGTATATTTTCCGAGTTAGGGTCTTCCACTGTAGTGCAAGCCTGTAGTAAACAATTGTGGTAGGTATAATAAGAAAGGAAATTTACTATAAAATTTAAATTTCTGAAGGTGTAATTTCACAACATTGGATTGGTGGTTATTGCCTTCATTTGCAGTCAAAAGCCACTGTTTTGCAGTCAAAAGCCACAGTTATTAACCACCTAAAAAGTTTGCAAAGGAATATGGAAATTCTGTTCATCTTTCTGTTCTTCCATTCATCTTTCTGTCAATCCATTACAGACGTTTGTTCATTCAACTTTTACATTTTTCCATAGATTTCTTCGAAAATTGGTGACAATCAATAGTAACACTTGGTTACTGCCATCTGTTATCCTTCATCCTGCCTCTATTAACTTGTACAAGGTTGGGAGATAAGAGTTTCTTTATACATAAAAAATTATCAAGACATGAGCCTAGGTGTTGTTGCTACTTAAGTGATGCCTGCCTGTTACTGACAATTATTAGCTTACCTGGCTGAAAGTCAGGGTGAGCTATCGTGATCACTCACCTTCCATGTCTGTCAACATGGTGTTTGCACCTTCTCCAAAACCACTGAGCTGATTTCAGTTAAATTTGAGGTGCTTGCTTGTTCTGACATCGCATGTTGTTTTTGTTCAAATCAACTTCCACAGCCTCACTAGGATGGGGTAGTGGAAAATGTTCCAAAATGTTTAACTGATAGAGTTCTGAATTATTTTTGACCATCAAAATTTGTTCACATGTCTTTGACTGGTTACAATTTATGGGAGAGTGCTCCCATAAATTGTAACAAGGCAAATCGTTACTGAATAGATAGTATCACTTCTAAGGTAATATGAAGCACAGCCATTGAATATGAAGCCTTCAAGTTGCAGTACCCACACTTCAGAATAGAGCCCAAATATGGGCCTTCAGCACTCTACCAGTTAAAAAAATCATCTTATGAACCAGTGTGCACAATGACTTGATATTTGGTACAGTGCTTCCTTTTGAGGTGTAGAATCAAATTTGTTCAAACAAAGTTTGTGGAGCAGTATTTGCCTTTGTAATGGCAGGGGCAAGATTTTTGGCCCCGCCAAAATTACTATTTTCTGAACTTATGATCTGATTTGAACCAAATTTTGTATGTTGTATTATTGAGTCGTAAGTACTTGATTCATGCCCTGCCAAAATAATTTCTCCAGAAACTCTAGTCAGAATCTTTTGACATATGGTATACAGAATCCTTAAAGGGGTTGGATTCAAATTTGTCCATCTCAATCCCATCAGTTAATAAGTGGGTTCTCTATGGAAGCCAAATTTTAACTTGGTGCAAAATGGAAAATAATCATTAAAAATCTTCTTCAGATCCACAAGTCAGAATCTTTTGATATTTGGTATGCAGAATCCTTAGTGAGGTCAGATCTAAGTTTATCGAAACCAAGTCCCCGGGTTAATATCGGGTCTCCCTTTGGGGACCCAAATTATAACTTAGTGCAATAGGAGGAATGATCTTTAAAAAAATCATCTTCAGATCTACCAGACAGAATCTTTTTTGATTTTTTGGTATACAGCATCCTTGGGGAGTCAGATTCAAGTTTGTTAAAATCAAGTCGCTGGGTTAATATTTAGGGTCCTACTGAAGCTTAGTGCAGAATGAGGAATAATCTTTAAACATTTGCTTCTTGAGATACAATCAGATTTTGATATTTGGTATACAGTATCCTTAGAGGGTTCAGATTCAGTTTGTTCAAATAAAGGTCCTGGGTTAATATTTGTTTTCCATATGGATGGGGGCTCAAATTTTAATATAGTGCTAAATAGGTAATATTGTCAAAATCTTCTCCAGAGCCAACAGTCAGAATCTTTTGATATTTGGTATACAACACCCTAGAAGGGCTCAAATTTTAACTTAGTGAATTATGACAAGTAATCTTTAAAAAAAAATCTCCTTCAGATCCACCTTCAGAATTTATTGATATTTAATATACGGCATCCTGGAGGTGGAGGGGAAGGGCTCAGATTCAAGTTTGTTCAAGTTAAGTCCCCAGGTTGATATTTGGACTCACTAGTTTTGCATTACTGGAAATCTGGGCATTGGTTCTGTGGTAGCATCTAAATTTATTGATTATTTATTGATGTTTAAGGTCACATATTTATGCACAATGGCTAATCATGACCGTGACAGTTTTACGGGTGGAGGAAGCCGGAGTACCCGGAGAGAACCACCGAGCAACGACGAGCAGCTGCCAGCTCCCCAACATCGTAACTCCGCACTGCAGCACAGGCAGGGTTAGATTGGTTGAAGACATGCGTACCATCGACGTGCAGTACGCCTTAGTACACGGCTTCATCGTGCCCCCACGCGGGCAATGGAGATGAAGTGTCTTGCCCAAGGACACAACGCGGTTGCCGCAGGTGGGATTCGAACCGAGGACCTCTCGGCTTGCAGCCTGCACCTCTACCTACTGAGCCACCGCGCTCAAAATATTAGAAAAAATATCTCGCAGGGACAACAGTTATAACTAATTAAATAGCTTCATTCCTCTTTAGTGTTAACTAGCCATAGATGGTAATTTAATCCTTTAAACAACTTTGGTCAGGTGAGTGCCTCAGGCCCAACAGGGCCTCTTGTTATCTGAACTGTCACTGCCAGAGCACCTGCAGTTCTACAGGGATAGGGGAAGGCATGGGGGAGGGGGGGGGGGGCATGAGGGTATATACTTTATGCTTGTCTTGAAGTTTCTAGCTGTTAAATTTTGCATTCCAGTCTCCTCAAAGAAAACTAAGAAATCCAAATCCAACAAAACTTTGTACAGGACATTTCAAAGTTACAGTTCTTCAGTTTTCATGAAATAAAGTTGTTGCAGCCAAATGGGCTTTGGTTTGGAGCCTAAAATTCCTCAAGTTCTTAAGAATCTTCTCGCAGACAAGAAGCACCAATGATATAATATTTAGTATTTTTATGTGTACCCATACCATGTATGGTACACACAATGCCGGCATCCAGGGTGACCATCCGTCGTTTGTCCATCCTTTGTCCGTCCATCTGTCCATCCGTCCATCTGTCCATCCGTCCGTCTGTCTGTCCGGCGTCCGTATCCATTTATTTGGCATTCAATAATTTGATCCTGAGATATTAACCCTTTATCCTTCAGATTGAAAATTCCGCCAATCCCTTTGGCTTTCGATAACTTGAAAAATATTGCTTGGATTGTCTAGTTACTTTATATTTGTGTTCAGGTTGCTGATTTGCCGAGCTGTATAGTTTTTGGTGTAAATCTGATGATTTGATCCGGAGATATTAACCCTTTATCCTTCAAATTGAAAATTCCTCCAATCCCTTTGGCATTCGATAACTTGAAAAATATTACTTGGATTGTCAAGTTACTTTAAATTTGTGTTCAGGTTACTGATGTGCCGTGCTGTATAGTTTTTGGTGTAAATCGGATAATTTGATCCTGAGATATTAACCCTTTAGCCTTCAAATTGAAAATTCCTCCAATCCCTTTGGCATTCGATAACTTGAAAAATATTGCTTGGATTGTCAAGTTACTTTATATTTGTGTTCAGGTTACTGATGTGCCGAGCTGTATAGTTTTTGGTGTAAATCTGATAATTTAATCCTGAGATATTAACCCTTTATCCTTCAAATTGAAAATTCCTCCAATCCCTTTGGCGTTCGATAACTTGAAAAATATTGCTTGGATTGTCAAGTTACTTTATATTTGTGTTCAGGTTACTGATGTACCGAGCTGTATAGTTTTGGGTGTAAATCTGTTATTTTAATCCTGAGATATTAACCCTTTATCCTTCAAATTGAAAATTCCTCCATTCCCTTTGGCATTTGATAACTTGAAAAATATTGCTTGGATTGTCAAGTTACTTTATAATTGTGTTCAGGTTACTGATGTGCTGAGCTGTATAGTTTTTGGTGTTCATCTGATAATTTGATCCGGAGATATTAACCCTTTATCCTTCAAATTGAAAATTCCTCCTATCCCTTTGGCATGAGATAACTCAAAAAATATCAATCCGATTGTCATGTTACTTTATATATTTATTCAGGTTACTGATGTGCTGTGCTGTATAGTTTTTTATGTAAATCTGATAATTTGATCTGGAGATATTAACCCTTTATCCATCAAATTAGTCACTCCTCCAATCCATTTCTATATGTACCCATACCTTGTATGGTGTACATAATGTCGGCATCCGTGGTGGCCCTCCGTCATACAGCTTTCTACTAGTTGCGTGTATGGGTACACATCTGACGATTTCATCGGCCTATTTTTATTTTGTGCAGACACAGACTGGCTCAAAAGATGCTTGAAATAATATTTTGTGTAAATCAGGAGATCATTGATTTATTGCCCACCGCATTTTTTAGTTTGCAAAAACACTTGGTCAAATCAAAACGACCTTGTAAAAGCTTGTGGAAACGACCTTGTAAAAGCTTCAGTGGAAACGACCTTGTAAAAGCTTCAAGCTTATTGTCGAATCCACGCCCGTTATATTTATGTATGCAATTATCTGAAATTTGAAATAAAATATTTGTTTAAACTAAATCAAACCATTCCCTGATTATCTCTTAACCTGCTGAGTATTTTTGGAAATATTTTTCAGCAAATCTAGTTATGGCCTGTTTTATGGCCAGCTTTAGTTGTTACGTTAGCCAAAAGGTTAAAGTTACACATTATTTGAGAAAAAGAATCTTGGCATGATGTGACATGAAATTTCCGAACCTTGTTCACTAAAATCAATTTTAGCCTCGGTAAGCCTCATCTCAGCTTGATTTTAGTGAACTTTGTATAGAAGTTTTCTATGAAATCTCAACTCGCCAGAGATCCTCTATGATCAAATCAAACCCCAGAAGTAAATTTTAAAGGTGTACAAGGCTCCTTAGTTTTAAACATTTTAAATATCAGAATAAAGATTGTGAAATATCAGTGTACTGTCCTGTTATAAATGACATGTTTTTGCTATCAACTCCTTCTACCTACATACATAGTACTGGAGTGGGGCAGTTTGTTATACTTGTTGGGCTTTTAACAAATCTCATGAAACCTCTGTCTTGTTTTGTCTTCTGTTTTTCATGTAACATCTTTGTCATAATGATTGGCAGGTATAAATTCCTTTCCTCCACCACACTCACACACATTTTAACATTGAGTAATGAATTGAATTGAATGTTTACAAATCTTGTTCTTATAAACTGTTGCTTTGAATTCTCGTATATTTTACATTTGAACATCTGTCTTTGGAAGAGTTGCAAGTTTGTACAAATCAAGTTCTGCGGTTATATTTCAATTGGCACTTTAGCATTAATGACATATTTGTCTTGTGTTAAAACTGGAAACAATCTTATCATCTGCCCCTAGTTATTTTGTTGGGAAATCTGGGTGGTAACAGAATCAATTGTTCACAAAGACTGAAAAACAATATTTTTGGTAAAAGACTGAAACAGTAGATGCTTGCGTGGAATAATCTCACATTGATTAATCATCACATCCTGCCAGTACCATTCACAAATATTACCCTTCACGTTTTCTTATTTTTTTCCTTGAAAACATAGCTTATGATGCTTCATTGAAGTGAGCTTGTTGAACTCTTTACTTGGTGGGGAGGGGGGGGGGGGAGGGGGCAAACATAAGCAAAAACTTTAAGGTATCCAGACTGGGTATCCAAGAAAAGGCAACTGCAAGTGCCATCTGTATTTTGTGTTTGTTAAAAGGGTTAAAGCCCTAGCTTTCAGGCTACCAGTCTAATTCTGTTGAGAATTTGATGCTATTATGGGCTGTTTGTTTTCCGGGAATTTGCATGCAGATGACTATTGATACTATGTGATGTCCCTTTACTCACAAAGATATACTGATACTATTTGGTTCTCCAGTTATAGATATTTCAATCAATATTCCACCTTGAAAACATCAATATATTAACCATTTGAACCTGAGCGGCCGCTTTTCTGGCCAGGCACATGTTAGTCATACTGTCATCAACCCTTTACCCAATGTAATGGCCAAAACTGCCCAGGCTATTCACAAAAATCGCCAATTAATTTTCATTTTTTGTCTCAACAACATATGTTATGACCCCTCTTTGGAACGAGCTCAACGAGCTCGTTCCAAAGAGGAGTCATAACCTATGTTTTTGAGACAAAAAATGAAAATAATTAGTTATTCAAGAATTCTCTTTGCAAGTGTCGTCTGCTTTTCATGTTAGGTAAAGGGTTAAATAGGCTGGCTGTTCCGTATGTGTGTGGGTTAGACCAATCAATATTTTTAACGTGCAGCCCCGAGTCTGCACTTTGAAAATATTGATGGGTCTACCTTAAATAATGAATATGGACTCTTCCAAGTGCTTCCATTGAACTGGCATGGAAGATACCACTAGAGTTCAAAGGGTTAACACAATTATTGCAACTTCGCAGCATAATCATAAAAATACATCTGGTGAGTTTTCATTGATAATGGTAAATGTCATCAAAGATTCTGTCAAATCAGGTCTGGATTGACAAAACGTTTCTTGCATAGATTCAAAGAAAATGAATGTCTTTCAAATTTTTCCCATACAATAGGATGGAATATTTCAGTTAGTTGGAAAAGCAAACTGAAAGATTCCCTAAATCTAAACATAGATGATGGACTATTTCAGGGCGAGGCTGGTTTCTAAACATTACAGCTTCAAATTCTTAACAAAATTACTCTGGTGGCTTGAAAGCTTAGGTTCAGCCAACATTTGAAGTGTGCTGAACAGTATTATATTACCATTTTCAAAAATAAAATTCAGAGTGATAGTTAAACATTTTTTCTTGATTTCAGATATCCTCATTACCGGCTCCAAAATCAAAACGAGATCATTGTGTTAAAGAGTTGCTGGATACAGAGAGAAATTATAAAGATGCGTTAAAAATGATTGTTAATGTAAGTAGGAACATTCTTTACTTTATTTTTATCAAGTTAAACCATTAAGTCTGACTGAAAGTGTGCAATTCTAGGTTGCTGTAGTCATCTTACTTTATTAGTGAATAGGATAATCCTGCTTATTGCATCTGATTATCTTATACCAAACATTTACCATGCCTTTAATACAGATGTGGTCTATTGATAGAATATTTGAAAAGTAAACCAGTGTCAATTGAATAAAAAATGCTGTTATTGAAGTCATAAAAAATTAATTTTGTTTTCCAGGTCCTTCCCTCATTAAAAACTATGATAAAACTCTCCTTCATCATAAAAATTCTGTAAAAAAAAATGGTTTTGTTTTACATTTAAAATGTTTTTCAGTTATTGTAGCTTCCTTCCCTCATCCAGATATTTGGGGGAAAAATGCCTGACAAAGATTTTTAGGCTTACCCCAGTTTTTTTTCTTGGTGGTGGGGGTGGGGGAGGGTTGGGAGGGACATATATTAGCTTCTTTGTCTCTTTTGCCATCTGTCCATCCTTCCATCTGTGCATCTGCCTATGCATTCATCTTAACTTTGTCCAGCCCATAAAATTTTTTCAATGGACCAACCTTGTTATACCCCCTGCAAACAAAGTTCAAGGCAAGTGTGTCCAGCTCATAACTTTTGATTGCCTTGAAGGATATTAATGATACTTGGTATTAATGTTGCCTACCACCAGAGGGTGTGTCGCGAATAGGTTTGGAATGCCTGTTTACTAGGTCAAGGTCACAAACTTAGTTCAAGGTCACAAACTTAGTTCAAGGTCACTTACCCATATCCAAATATACACAAGTCGTGTCTGGCTCAGAACTTTTGATGGCCTTGAAGGATATTAATAATACTTGGTATTAATGTTGCCCACCACCAGAGGGTGTGTCACGAATAAGGTTGAAATGCCTGTCTACAAGGTCAAAGTCACAGACTTACTTCAAGTTCACATACCCATATCCAAATATACACAAGTCATGTCCAGCTCAGAACTTTTGATGGCCTTGAAGGATATTAATGATACTTGGTATTAATGTTGCCCTCCACCAGAGGTTGTGTTGCGAATAAGATTGAAATGCCTGTCTACAAGGTCAAAGTCACAGACTTACTTCAAGTTCACATACCCATAACCAAATATACACAAGTTGTGTCCGCTCAGAGCTTTTGATAGCCTTGAAGGATAGTAATGATACTTGGTATTAATGTTGCCCACCACTAGAGTGTGTGGTGCAAATATGGTTGGTTGGAATGCCTGTCTACAAGGTCAAGGTCACAGAGTTAGTTCAAGTTTACATACCCCCACATCCAAATTCAACTATAACAAGTCATGTCTGGCTCAGAACTTTTGAAGAATATTAATGATACTTGGCATTATTGTTCCACACTATCAGAGAATGTGTTACGTGGGGTACTCTTGGTCCCAAGTTGGGACAGGCCACATCTAGTTCATACTGCCCCAAAGTAGTGTCATGACCTTGACTCAAGGTCATAGCTCCAAGGTCAAGATCACAGACCATTTGTTTGTTCGTTCCTACATTTTAACTTTATCCGGTCCATAAAAAAACAGTCTTTGGACCGATTTTGTTCATATTTCACACAAAGATTGCTTATTACCCATTTGTCATACTCTTGACTAAAGGTCATAGCTCAATGGTCAAGGCCATGGACTGTTCGTTTGTTTCTTTCTCCATTATAATTTTGTCTGATTCATAAAAAATCATTCCATGGGCTGATCTTCCTACCTCAACCAAAGATTGCCCATGTCCCATGGGTGTGTCATGATCTTGGCCCAAAGTCATAGCTTCAAGTTGAAAGCCACAGACCATTCATTTGTTAGCTCACCTGGCCTAAAAGGCCATGTGAGCTTTTCTCATCACTTGTCGTCCGTCGTCTGATGTCCGGCGCCCGTAAACTTTTCACATTTTCATCTTCTTCTCTGTAATCGCTGAGCCAGTGTGAACCAAACTTCGCAGGAATGGTCTATGGAAGGTCCTCTACAAACGATCCTCATTTTGTTCCCGTCGGATGAAAAACATGGCTTCCAGAGGCATGCTTTGATTCTGGTTGGTGGATTTTCAAAAATCTTCTCCTTTGAAACTGCCAGGCCAAATGTTTTGAAACTTCACATAAATGATGACTGGGACCCCCTCTACCAACGATCCTCATTTAATGTTGATTGGGTCACAAACATGGCCGCAATTGCGGCTTATAGTTACTGTAGAAACACTATGAGAAATCACATTTTCATCTTCTTCTCTGGAACTACTGAGCTGACATGAACCAAACCTGGTAGGGATAATCTATGGGAGTTCCTCTACAAACGATCCTCATTTTGATCTCATGGGTTTGAAAACATGGCCGCCAGAGGCATTCTTTGATTCTGATTGGTGGATTTTGAAAAATCTTCTACTCTGAAACCACAGAGCCAAATGTTTTGAAACTTTGCATGGTTGATGACTGGGACCCCCTCTATCAAATATCCTCATTTAATGTTGATCGGGTTGCAAACATGGCTTCAATTGCGGCTTTTAGTTACTATAGAAATCCTATAGGAAATCACATTTTCATCTTCTTCTCTGGAACTACTGAGCTGACATGAACCAAACCTGGCAGGAATGGTCTATGGGAGGTTCTCTACAAACGATCCTCATTTTGTTCCTGTGGGTTGAAAAATATGGCCGCCAGAGACATTCTTTGATTCTGGTTGGTGGATTTTCAAAAATCTTCTCCACTGAAACTGCCAGGCCAAATTTTTTAATAAGTGATGCCTGGAACCCCCTCTACCAACGATCCTTATTTAATGTTGATCGGGTTGTAAACATGGCCATAATTGCAGCTTATAGTTACTATAGAAACCTACGGGAAATCACATTTTCATCTTCTTCTCTGGAACTACTGAGTCGATGTGAACCAAACTTCGCAGGAATGGTCTATGAGAGGATGGAAATATGTGGCCGCCAGAGGCTATATTCTAATGCTTAACCCAATGCCTCTCCAATCTGCATGAAGATTGGTCCTGTCAGCAAAATACTAGTGATGAGCCGATAAGAGATTTGCCTATTCATCTGAAACCAAATAGTTTTGATTTACTATCGGTTGATACTGATGCTGATATCAAATAGTTTTGTTCACCCATATTATTTCCATAAAAATGGTCGAAAAAAGTGCGATGACAATATTGAATATACTTTCGGTGCAAGTAATAAAATAAAATAAATTGTGATAGATAAACGCTAAACGGTAAACACACCTGTCACACCATGATCCCAACATGTATTGAGTAGTGTTGGGACGACTAGTCGACTAAATCGAGTATCGTTTTAAAATAGATCTTAAAAAAGATGTTTCAATACATAAGGCAACTATTTAATGACTTTAACAGCACATAGCTTTTCAAGTTTAATATGAAACTCAAGCCAAAAATAACACTTGTCGCCCGGGACAAGTGATTCTATTTTTTGGTTGTCGCTGGTAGAAATTAAATGTTATGTCGGGGGTCTGATCTACACAGTGTAATGCACATCACGTTTGTTAGCTATTAGCAGAACATTAAAATGGCTGTGAAATAGAGTTAGAATAGGTACCCAATAATTTTTTTCAGCAATCGGCAAGAGCCGATATTTTTTGTGCTATTCATACCGATTGCCGATAGGCTTTTATCGGCTGATAGCCGTTTGCTTACCGATAGATCAGCTCATCCCTACAAAATACTTGTTTTTTGAAAATCTGGTAAGGGTTGGTTCCAGTTTTCTCCACTGAGAACTGTGGAAAACCCCAAAAATATTGTGTATACAGTACAAGTCAAAATAAGCTGTAGCATAACTGCATTAAACTAAATAAACTGCTGCTCCTGCACTGACAAGATCAGAATCTGACATTTTCTGGAAATCTATCAGAGCTTTCCAGAAAATGATGTCAGCTTCTGGTCTTATCAGTGCAGGACCCGCGTGGGGGCACGATGACGCCGTGTACTAAGGCGTACTGCACGTCACTGGTGCGCATGTCTTCAACCAATCTAACCCTGCCTGTGCTGCAGTGCGGAGTTACGATGTTGGGGAGCTGGCAGTTGCTCGTAGTTGCTCGGTGGTTCTCTCTGGGTACTCCGGCTTCCTCCACCCGTAAAACTGTCACGGTCATGATTAGCCATTGTGCATAAATATGTGACCTTAAACATCAATAAAAATAAAATAAATAAATAAATAAATCAGTGCAGGAAGAGAAAGATACATAGTTTATAGGATTATACTACAACTTATTTTGACTTGTACTGTAAACAAGTGCAGCTATAATTATGTTATGTTTAGCTCTCAAGTTACTTATCAGAAAATACTGATTGATGACAGATGTTTGGAAAGCATGGAAGTTTTGTTTATATTCTCTTCCCATCATGTCGGCTTAGATGACCGTAATTATATATCTTTTAAGATTGGAATAAAATGTGTTTCCTGTAACCCTTTACCTATCCAAAGCTATTTTGAAAGAGAATACTGTCTGAAAACATTGTAATTTTCAAAATATTTAACCTTCTTTTACTGATTATTAGCTCAACTTTGACGAAGTCAAATTTGAGCTATTGTCATGGCCCGTCGTCCGTCTGTCCGTCTGTACGTACGTCAACAATTGGCTATGGCTCGGGCTAGAGTTCGTATTTATGAACCGATCTTTACGAAACTTCTTGTGTACCTTTGTTATGACCCTGGGACGGCAACGAGTGTTTTTAGGTGTGGTCCGAAATTCAAGATGGCTGCCAGCGGCCATTTTGTACCGATGATGCAAAAATCAGTTTTTTGTACAGAACTTCTGTATGAAAGTTCTGATTTGAATAAAGTTCTGTATAAATGTTTAGTACCATGGGATACATCACATATAATACGGGTTTTTTTCTCGTGCGTAAATTATGCAAATTAGACTGACTTTGATTTATTTAGTGCTACTTTCAGAGCTGTAAGTGCCAAGCTGCTATGGCTCGGGCTAGAGGCCGTATTTATGAACCAATCTTTACGAAACTTCTTGGGTACCTTTGTTATGACTGTGGGACGAGAACGAGTGTTTTTGGGTGCAGTCCGAAATTCAAGATGGCTGCCAGCTGCCATTTTGTACCGACGATGCAGAAATCTGTTTTTTGTACAGAACTTCCATATGAAAGCTCTGATTTGAATAATTTTTTGTATGAATGTTTAGTACCATGGGATACATCACATATAATACGGGTTTTTTTCTCGTGTGTAAATTATGCAAATTAGACTAACTTTGATGTTTTTTGGTGTTACTTTCAGCACTGTAAGTGCAAATGCCAATACGGCTCGGGCTAGAGGCTGTATTTATGAACCGATCTTTACGAAACTTCTTGGGTACCTTTGTTATCACCGAACGAGTGTTTTGGGGTCCGGTCCGAAATTCAAGATGGCCGATGGCAGCCATTTTGTACGAAATTTGGTGCAATCAGATTTTTGCACAGAACTTCCATATGAAAGCGCTGATTTGAATAATTTTTTGTGTGAATGTTTAGTACCAAAATCAGTTTTTTGTACAGAACTTCTGTATGAAAGTTCTGATTTGAATAAAGTTTTGTATAAATGTTTAGTACCATGGGATACATCACATGTAATACGGGTTTTTTTCTCATGCAGAAATTATGCAAATTAGATGAACTTTTATTTTTTCAGTGCTGCTTACACACAGTAAGTACACATGTCAATACGGCTCGGGCTAGAGTCTGTATTTATGAACCGATCTTCACGAAACGTCTTGGGTACCTTTGTTATCACCTTGGGACGAGAACGAGTGTTTCTGGGTGCGGTCGGGGGCGCGGTGGCTCAGTTGGTAGAGGTGCAGGCTGCAAGCCGAGAGGTCCTCGGTTCGAATCCCACCTGCGGCAACCGCGTTGTGTCCTTGGGCAAGACACTTCACCCCGATTGCCTACATGGGGGCACGATGACGCTGTGTACTGAGGCGTACTGCACGTCGATGGTGCGCATGTCTTCAACCAATCTAACCCTGCCTGTGCTGCGGTGCAGAGTTCAGAGTTACGATGTTGGAGAGCTGACAGCTGCTCGTCGTTGCTCGGTGGTTCTCTCCGGGTACTCCGGCTTCCTCCACCCGTAAAACTGTCACGGTCACGATTAGCCATTGTGCATAAGTATGTGACCTTAAAACACCAATAAATAAATAAATATTCTGGGTGCGGTCCAAAATTCAAGATGGCTGCCAGTGGCCATTTTGTATCGAAATTAGGTCTAATCAGTTTTTTGTACACAACTTCTATACGGCTCAGGCTAGATGCCGTATTTATGAACCGATCTTTACGAAACTTCTTGGGTACCTTTGTTATTACCGTGGGATGAGAATGAGTGTTTTTGGGTGTGGCCCGAATTTCAAGATGGCCACCAGCAGCCATTTTGTACCAAAATTAGTGCAATCAGTCTTTTGTACAGAACTTCTGTATGAAAGTTCTGATTTAAATAAATTTTTGTATGAATGTTTAGTAACATGGAATACATCACATATAGTACGGGTTTTTTTCTCGTGCAGAAATTATGCAAATTAGATGAACTTTGATTTATTCAGTGCTACTTATACTCTGTAAGTGCACATGTCAATACGGCTCGGGCTAGAGGCTGTATTTATGAACCGATCTTCACAAAACTTCTTGGGTACCTTTGTTATCACCTTGGGACGAGAACGAGTGTTTCTGGGCGCGGTCCAAAATTCAAGATGGCTGCCAGTGGCCATTTTGTACCGAAATCAGGTCCAATCAGTTTTTTGTCACAACTTCTACACAGCTCATATTTGTGAACTGATCTTCACGAAACTTCTTGGGTACCTTTGTTTTCACCTTGGGACAGGAATGAGTGTGTTTTGGGGTGCCTTTGTTTTCGCTGTGCTATGAGAACAAATATTTTTGGAGTTCAGTCAGACCCACTTTGGGACTCAAAGTTTTCTTTTCTAGTTTAGCATCTGACTGTCACCCACCTTTACAATACTTTACCTATACATTTGTTACAGGCAATGCTCTGTATTTATGTACAGACCGTTACAATACTTTATATGTACCTTTGTTATCATGTCATTACCTAGATGTTTGTCATTGCTGTGTCACATACTGTACATGTACATGTCTTTGTCTTGACAAGTTTAGCTACAGTGTCATTGACACTTTCATTTTGTTGAAACAGAATTCATAAATGTGTGCATTTTCAAGAAAGAAAATTTTCTTTGAAACTACAAGGCCAAATGGTTTGAAAACTTCATGTGACTGATGACTGTAACCCCCTCTACCAATGATCCTCATTTAATCTTCATCGGGTTGCAATTATGGCTGCAATTGTGGCTTATAGTTACTGTAGAAACCCTATAGGAAATCACATTTTCATCATCTTCAATGAAAGTTCTGAGCCATTGTGAACCAGACTTGGCAGGCATGGTCTATGAGAGGTTCTCTACAACTGTTACTCATTTTATTCTTGTTGGGTGAAAAACGTGGCCGCCAGAAGCATTCTTTGATTCTGATTGGTCAATTTTGAAAACTCTCCTTCTTTGAAACCATAGGGCCAAATGTTTTGAAACTTTGCATAGTTGATGACTGGGACACCCTCTACCAACGTTCCTCATTTAATGTTGATTGTGTTGCAAACATCGCCACAATTGCAGTTTATAGTTACTAGAGTAAAACCCTATGGGAAATCACATTTTCGTCTTCTCTCTGGAACTACT
Organism: Pictodentalium vernedei; assembly: GCA_031216915.1. Classification (NCBI taxonomy): domain Eukaryota; kingdom Metazoa; phylum Mollusca; class Scaphopoda; order Dentaliida; family Dentaliidae; genus Pictodentalium; species Pictodentalium vernedei. Next base: position 179,043,259 of record CM062291.1, on the reverse strand, counting down.
GAGCCAACGTGATCCAAAACTTGGCAAGAATGGTCTATTGGAGGCCCTCGACAAACGATCCTTTTTTTGTTCCCGTTGGTTGGAAAATATGGTCACCAGAGACATTCTGTGATTCTGTTTGAAGGATTCAAATGTTTTGAAACTTCACAACATTAAAAACTGGGACACCTTCTACCAATGATCCTGATGTAATGTTGATGTAATGTTGCAAAAATGGCCACAATTGTAGCTCATAGTTACCAAGGAAAGCCTATGGAAAATCACATTTTTGTGTCGCCTGCCCCACGAAGTGGGGAGCGACATATAGGGATTACTTTTGTCGTCTTGCGTCGTTGTCCGCGTCACACTTTCTCTTATCCGCCACTCCTCTTTAACCTATTAATGGATTTTGATGAAACTTTCAGTGATTCTTTATCACATAATGGCATCGTGCACCTCCTATTTTATTTTTTGATCCGCTGTATTTTTTCCAGTGTTATGCCCCTTTTCCACTTAGAATTCTGTCTGAAATATTAAAATATAGTGCAGGCGACACACGTCTTCCATGGAAGACTCACATCTAAGTTATATGTAGTCACAGGTGAGCGATTACAGGCTCTGTAGAGCCTCTACTTTGTTTTTCTATTCTAACTTTGTCCGATTTATAAAAATCTTTTCGAAGGTCCAATTTTGTTCATACTTAACACACACAATGATTGCCTATGACCCAAGCGTGTGATGGCCTTGACCCAAGTTCATAGTTCCAAGGTCAAGGTCACAGACCATTTGTTTGTTTGTTTATCCATTCTAACTTTGTCCATGCTCAGTTTAGCTCTTGAATACAGGAAAATTACCAAATCTCTGAATACTGTTGATAGCATAATTTTCAATGGCAAAGTGGCTGTTCTATTAACAGGGTTCCACCTATAAGCTTCAGGTGTAACTATTATTGGATCAATTCTTGCATGACAATTGTTGACGGGTATGTGTGCAAACTTAAGAGAGTTGAATAAATTTAGATGATGGTGCTGGAAAAGTGCCAAAACTATTCCTTAAATGCCTTTAAAAAATTATGGATATGTGGATATGATATGTGGATATGAAACCTGTTATTATGCCCCTCACCTCCAAAAGGAGGATTTGGGGGTATCTAGTGTACATCTCCGTCTTTCTGTCCGTCTGTCTGTCCATCTGTCTTTCCATACAAACACTTTGGATTGTAACATCAAAGCCATCAGTCGGATTTGGATCTCCATTGATATGCTGATAGACACGCATGGAGAAACAGTCACGCAAAGGATCGAATTCTGGTCAATAATTTTTCCCCGAGTTATGGCCCTTTTTCATTCTTTTGACTTAGAACATTTTACTCGGCCTCTTTATTGCATTTACTGCATGTTGGATTTGAAAAACACTTATTTGATCAAATCATAATTTTAGGGGTTACTTGTGGATGACTAGATAATGCTTCCTTTCGATTTTGGACCAGCTAGCCAATTCAATATGGCCGCCATGATATTATGACACTGTCGGGGACATATGCCACGCTTCGCGTTGCACTTGTTATAAAACAAAAGCCATCTGTAATTACCAGACATTATGTCTTGATCTGCACATATTCAACCCTTTCAGCACTTGTGTCCTGGTCCTCATCTCACTCAATACTGCCTGTGGCAAAAAGGGTGAATCCATTCTGCATTTGATGGGAGGATCAGTAGAGCAGTAGGATTAAATTATCAATGATTCGTACAACCGATTTATTGCTCATTGTGTCGTCTGCTCCTCCACTACAAATTTTCTTCATACAAACATGCATCCTTGGTTGAAATTGTTAAACTTGTTTATATTCATTTAGGAAATTGAAATTGACATTTTGCACCGTATGTTATGTGGTTTTTAATGGGTTTTGTAGTTATCCCCTACCCAAACAAAGTTTGGCGGGACTATAGAAATGGGTCCAGTTGGTCTTTCTGGAGCATTCCCACACCACGTAAATGCAAATCAAATTCAGACTCAAATTATTGAAATTTTGAATTTTGATAAAATGTATGAAATATGTTGACCAATTTCATCTAATAAGACCGGAACAAAGGGTGCCTTGGAACACAGGAACAGTACTTACTGAAAACTCCTATCATAACGGCCCGTAGCATTTATGTCCATAAACTGATCCTAGAGAGGACATGCATTTTGGACACTCCTTTGGACAAATTTTGCATCATGTCATATAAAAAATACTTTCAAATTTTATTTAAACACATCATTTGGTGGTGGTTGAAGAGATAAGGGTGTAATTTTCAATGAAAGGTCTCTAGTTTGGGAAATATTCTATGATCCTGGAGAGGACAGTTTGGACGGAAAATTTGAAGTCAATATTTGAAAGTCCAGCATGGCTAAACGTGAACCCTTTGATGGAGGATATACTTCTTTTTTCAGTTTACTACAAAGTACTTCACTGGAGCGTACCAAATTGGATAATGTACTTTCATAATATTCATGAAATTACCTTTTTATGAGGTGGTCAAGAATTTGTTTGGATGGAAAACACCCTTCTCCCAATGCTGCTCAATATCTCGGGAACCGATCAAGTTAGGCATCTGAAATTTTTTCATGTGTCAGGCTGGAGATGTGTCTGAACATAAATATAAAAAATGACAATCATTCTTGTAAAATACATGTTTAATCCTAATTTGAAAATTTTGAAAAATGAAATGTCCATGACAAAATGCTTAAAATCAAGTATGAATGAGGAAATGTCGAAAAATGGTGAAGAGAAGCTGCCCAGTATAATTTCTGTAGCTTGCCTTGGTACCAAACTATCAATTAGATGAGAAACAAGCATCCATACAGACATATTCTATATTGGTTAAAGGGAAATCGCCATTCAGGTAAACATCAACCCTTAATGTGAAAGCACCCAACTGATGAATATTTTCATTTTCTGAGAACAAACCAGAAGTATACAAGCAGACTTTTAGCTCAAATACCATTGTGTTACACCTTCATGTGTTTTTTTTTAGAAACTGCAAAAACCTTGGGTGGAAAATTGGCCCCTTTATCTTGTAGTGCTAATCCACTAACATTGAAATGAAAACTTGGATTTGGGTTAGCTTTGATTTATAAATAATATGGATATACTGATATTTATACTGCTGTGTTTTTCAGGATTTTATAATACCTTTACAATCAGCTTTATCAGCAGAAGATAGAGAGAATATATTCCAAAATATTGAGGTACACAGCTATTATTTTATTTTAATTAGTTCGGATATTCATGCTTGTTTTGAGTATTTAGATGTCAGTATCTCTTGTTTAACACTTTACATCACAAAAGGGTCATATCCTATTCACAAAAATTTCCATTCAAATTAATTTGAATAAAAAAAAATAGCTTATGAGCCATCAGTGGAGGGAGTCAAAAGCTATGTTTTAGAGGCAAAAATTGAAACAAGTTTTTTCCAAATTTTGTTTGTTTATTGGGGTTTAAGAACTCTTTCTATAGCCAGGGTCACATCCAGCCAGAGTACCCAAAGAAAACTACCTACCAGTGGTAAGCAGCTGTAATACTCTCCAACTTATGAATAGGCAAGTGCACCCTTGATGTGAAGTACACCCTAGTGCATAGTGCCACATTGCCCTGTTAACCCTTTAAGTCTGTAAAATGAAACATTTGTTCTAATGTCAAGACAGTCAGAAGTAGTCCCTGAATGGTTTACTTTATTATACGCTAAAACTATAGATTATCGAAAAAATTGCAGAAAGATAGAAACCGTATCCCCCACTGTGAAGATGTAGAAATTTTCACGGTATCAATCAAAATGGCAGCTTTCAAAGCATCACTTTAAGGTGAATACGAGTCAAATTATCACTGAAAATGATCAATTTGTTCTAAAAACATATAATGAAAAGAAAATCTAGTATTTTTGAGTAGATACCAATAATTTCCAGTGATAATTCAACACGTATTCAACTTGAATTGATGCATGAAACCCTCCAGCTGAATCACATTGCAAGACACTACCTGTTCCGAGTATCGATCAAATAACTTCCGCATATTAATACGCATCAGCTGTTTACTTTCATGCATCAATTCAAGGTTGAAACGAGTGGAATTATCGATACAAATGATAGATTCTTATTAAAAGCATATAATAAAAAAAAGCGCTCGCGAAAAATAAACATTTGTCTTTGTCACTCGTGAAATAATTTTTGGTATCCACTCAAAAACACTAGATATCCTCTATTTATTCTGTCTTACTCTCTTACAGCAAAACATCTGTGTTCTCTTATATAAAACCCATTCCAGTGCTCAATACTGCTACTGTGATATTAATACCTTATAAAAAATACTCTTCCAAAGATTCTCCTTTAAGAATAAAATGGAATTTTATTTAACACTTTATGTTTCTTTGTATTGACCCTTTCGTCTACAGAACTTCAAGGATTGATTCTGATGTATCTTGTCTAAGCCAGTGAGCTTTGTCAACATTCTATAATCGCTGTTATCACATAATCACCATCAGATAACCCATTATGGAAACATCATCCATAATACATGTGATAAACACATGAGGTCAAGGTGCATTGATTTAAAATGCAGTGATTTATCCTGTTTTCTATGCCTTGAAATAAGCAATTGGTCATTTGAAGAATGAGGTCCCCAAAAGGGTGAATTTTCTGATGCTATCCCATACCTTTGGGCAGTTTATCCTCTGGGTACCTCTTTCTATTTAGGCTTGATTCAGATTGAGGCTCACAGAGGGTAAATTTAGTGATGCTCCCCTGCTATGCAGGGTAGCATCACCAAATTCACCCTCTGGGGACCTCATTCTGTAGATGGCTGTCTGCTTATTTCCAGGCTTGTTTTCAGGGTTCCTAATGAGATTATGAACATAGGGCTCCTTTGAAATGCTGCAAAATTATGATCAGTGTGTCACATACCAAGGTGTGATCCACTTTCAGTTTCCATGGGTTATCTGCCATAAGTTGATCAAAGACTGACTGTTTGATATCTGACCTTGTCCTTTTGGCGAAAAACAGTTCATGTTGATCAATTTCATGTTGGATTTACTTTCCACATTCACAGGACTAAAAGGAAATGGGACTATAAAAAAACAAACTATGGTCACGTTAATTTGAGACATTGTTAGTTGGTTTCAGAAGTAGAATCTCTTCCATTTCTGAAGTCATTTTTATTCCATTACATTATGTGATAAAAAGAATCTCAAATTCATAAAGATTTGATTGGAAATTTCTGAATCTTATTCACAAAAAACAATCTGAGTCTCAGATTGATTTTAATGAAGTTGGTCAGAAATTTCATAAGAGATCCATTATATCTGTTCAGTCTGTCAGTATGAGATATGAACGCGACCATTTCGGATTAATTGTTCTCTGATTTGTATTTTTCTATTGCCAGAGTGACTGTCCAATTTACTGGGTTTCATCGTCGATCTATGGTTATATTTTTTCAGCCACTGTTGGAAGTTCACACAGGCTTTTATAGTGATTTACATAGGGCATGTACAGCTGGAACACCTGAAATAAGTGAAGTGTTTATAAGATGGAAATCAAAGTTTTTGACATACGGACAGTTTTGTTCACACCTACCAAAGGCACAAGATGTTATTGAAGATGTTTGCAGACGGAGTGAAGAAATTAAAAGAAACATAGAGGCAAGTATATATTTCAGGTTAAACACTATGCCATTAAGTTCCCAGACTCTTCAGCAAACATATGAAAATATGATGCAAAAATCTGTATTCCATATGAAAATCACCAAGACAATTTACTGATGAAATATAATATAAATGAAAAACAGAAAAGTTTTGCAGTGCACTTATTTTTTTGAAACTGAAGCCATAATTTGATGATAGGAAAGAGTGAAAATTTGCTGCAAAACTTTGAAATGTCTCTGAAGCTGATCTCAGAGATCATGTGCAAAAAGATCTCCATTTTCTAGTTATTATTCTAACATATATTATGATGTCTTTGAGTAGATTTAATTCTGTACAGGGGAGCATGGTGGCTCAGTAGGTAGAGGTGCAGGCTGCAAGCCGAGAGGCAACCGCGTTGTGTCCTTGGGCAAGACACTTCATCTCCATTGCCCACGTGGGGGCATGGTGGCGTTGTGTACTAAGGCATACTGCACGTCGATGGTGCACTTGTCTTCAACCAATGCTAACCCTGCTTGTGTGGAGTTAGTATGTTGGGGAGCTGACAGTTGCTCACCGTTGCTTGGTGGTTCTCTCCGGGTACTCCGGCTTCCTCCACCCGTAAAACTGTCACGGTCATGATTAGCCGTTGTGCATAAATATGTGACCTTAACCACCAATAAATAAATAAATAATTCAGTACAATTTTTTATTGTTAATTATGAATAGATTTATTAATATCTACAGGAGTGCGAAAGACGTGCAAAAGAAGGAAAGTTCAAGCTGAGAGATTTATTGTCAGTTCCAATGCAAAGAGTGCTCAAGTATCATCTTTTATTAAGGGTGAGTTTATCTTAATTACACTAGGAACTTTAGTGAATCATTGAATATCTAGAGAAAGATGTTTTTTATTTTTTATCTCATTTGCCTTTTATAAAGGTTTTGAGTGTATAAGCCTGCAAATAAGCTGCTTGTCTTGGTCAGCGACAGGCACAATTTGCTGGTTTGACAGACACCAATCCACTTGTGCCTGACATAATTACCCGTACAATATTCTTGACTTATCTATTAGAATACTATTTTATGGAGAGCTTTCTAATAACTGATACCATGACAGGAGTTTAATAAGATCATAGTCCATTGATATGTGGAGGATCATGTACAATTTACATTCACCTGTTGTTTGGGTTATTTGGGGGTGTGGATTCAGGATTTGGCCTGATACTTGTTAATATGAAGAGGAGGCTAGTCTAGGCTGGTGGTGGTTATGATATGGTTTTTGCCATTTCTCCTCTGGATATTAATGTATCTTCAAAAACAAACTGCTAGGGCTGACTATGCTTTTGAAAGCAAATCCCCATCAACAGCCGATGGAAGTGTCTTGAGTATTTTTTCTAAATTTCCAGTATTTATGAGGATTGCTTTGTTTTCAACTTGTAGGAATTGATTAAGCACACAGATAAAACAAGTGATCAGAGGAAAGGTTTAGAAAAAGCTCTTGAAACAATGCAGGTAATGTGTTATTTAAAATTTTACTATTCAACTGTCTTAACCAACCCTTTACCTAACACGAAAGGCAGACAACATTTGCAAACAAAATTTTTGACTAATTTTAATTTTAAGTCTAACTGTTTGAAGTCAGGCCTCTAGTCATGACTTTCGTCCATCCGTCTGTCCATCTGTTAACATTTAGAGTTTTGGTTAAAGTTTGTTGTTAAAGTTTTTTGCTGAAGGTTAAAGATTTTTAGTCGAGTTGTGACGAAGTCAAACTCGACTTATAGTTTGGTGAATGGCGGGCGGGCGGGCGGGCGGGCGGGCGGGCGGGCGGGCGGGCGGGCGGGCGGGCGGGCGGGCGGGCGTAAACAATTGGTTTCCGGATGATAACTTGATAGTGGTTCAACTCACATTCATTAAACTTCATACGTAGGTTGGTCTTGGTGGGAGGAAGAACCCTATTGATTTTGGACATGCTACGTCGAAGGTCAAGGTCACAGTGACCTTGAACATAGTAAATCTTAAACAATTGGTTTCCGGATGATAACTTGATAATGGTTCAACTCACATTCATGAAACTTCATAGGTAGATTGGCCTTGGTGAGGGGAAGAACCCTATTGATTTTGGACTCGCTACGTCAAAGGTCAAGGTCACAGTGACCTTTAACATAGTATATCGCAACAATTGGTTTCCGGATGATAACTTGATAGTGGTTCAACCTAGAGTCATGAAACTTCATAGGTGTGTTGGCCTTGGTGCGAGGAAGAACCCTATTGATCTTGGACTCACCAGGTCAAAGGTCAAGGTCACAGTGACCTTGAACATAGTATATCGCAACAATTGGTTTCCAGATGATAACTTGATAGTGGTTCAACCTGGAGTCATGAAACTTTATAGGTGTGTTGGCCTTGGTGCGAGGAAGAACCCTATTGATCTTGGACTCACCAGGTCAAAGGTCAAGGTCACAGTGACCTTGAACATAGTATATCGCAACAATTGGTATCCGGATGATAACTTGATAGTGGTTCAACCTAGAGTCATGAAACTTCATAGGTATGTTGGCCTTGGTGCGAGGAAGAACACTATTGATCTTGGACTCACCAGGTCAAAGGTCAAGGTCACAGTGACCTTGAACATAGTATATCGCAACAATTGGTTTCCGGATGATAACTTGATAGTGGTTCAACCTAGAGCCATGAAACTTTACAGGCGTGTTGGCCTTGGTGCGAGGAAGAACCCTATTGATGTTGGACTCACCAGGTCAAAGGTCAAGGTCACAGTGACCTTGAACATAGTATATCGCAACAATTGGTTTCCGGATGAGAACTTGATAGTGGTTCAACCTAGAGTCATGAAACTTCATAGGTGTGTTGGCCTTGGTGCGAGGAAGAACCCTATTGACCTTGGACTCGCCAGGTCAAAGGCCAAGGTCACAACTCGACATTGGATCTGTGATCCTGAGCGGGATTTTTTTCTTTTTAATTAATATTAATTACTATTGATTGTATCATTCTTATTATGTTTTATGTTATTCTGGGAAATATTTAACCCTTTTTTCAGTCAATTTAACTTAGAACTTCCAGGTTAAAGTTTTTGGTTAAAGTTTTTTGTTTACAAAGTTACACATTTAATTCTTCAAACAGTTTAGTGGAATGTCACCGTTTCTCATTTGGGACAATGTCTACTGTCTACTGAAGCTTTCTACAGTGATTTTAATTAATTTTGGATTGATTTTAACCCCTTTTAAACATGTTTCTTTGTATTTGAACTTAGGCTTTTATTACATACTTTGTTACTTTAATTCTTGCATGCTCAATACAACTTAATGATTGCATTTACATCAGTAATTTCTTTTATCGTTTTTAGGAAATATTTAACACTTTTTTTGCAGTCAATTTTACTTAGCATTCCCAGCTTAAAGTTTCGGTTTAAAGTTTTTCTTTTCAAGGTTGTACTTTTCATTCTTCAAACACGGTGTTGTAATGTCATTGTTTTTCATTTTTGGCAAGGTCTACTGAACCTGTATACAGTGGTTTCAAATAATATTGGCATTAATTTAACCCTTTTCAAAACGGTTTTCATACTTAGTTTCTTTAAATTTGAAATTAGGCTTCTACCACATACTTTGTTACACTGGAGGGATATAGCGTAGAGCTCCATTCGTCTGTCCGTTCATCCGAACTTTGTTTATGCTTAACTTGAACAATAGTTTAAATAGACAATTTTTTTTTTCTTTGCTCCAAAATGCATTTTGAAGGATTTAGAGTGACTACGTGCGAAAAAAAGGACTCCTAGACCCCCCCCCCCCCCCCCATCTCCCCTGGTGCCAGTTAGGCAACATTTTTTCTTTGATCCCAAATGCACTTTGTGGGATTTAGAGGGACTACATGCGGAAAAAAAATTGTGACACCTATAACCCTCAGTCCTCCGGGTGCCAATTAGGCAATTTTTTTTTGTCCAAAATGCATTTTAAAGGATTTAGAGTGTGTACATGCGGAAAAAAAAATCGATTTTTCTATGACCCCCACCCCCGTGTCAGTTAGGCATTTTGAAGGATTTGGAGTGATTACATGCAGAAAAAAATGGACTACTATGCCCCCCCCCCCCCCCCCCCCCCCACTCCCTCTCCCTGTCAGGTCAGTTAGGCCTTAATTTTTTTTTTTTTGCTCCTAGATGGGTTTTACCAGATTTAGAGTGATTTTATGTGGGGGAAAAACCCACCTATGCTCCCCCTCCCCAATTGGTTGGTGCCGGGGCATTAGCAGTGCTTGGCATTGCAGGCCTCTTCTTGTTCTTGCATGATCAATACAACTTTAATAATTGCATTTACAGGCATGATTTCTTGTACTTGTATGCAGCTTTTTTTTTTTTTCATTATCTGAGCTTCACGGTTTGGAATATAAAGAAATGCTTAATGCAGCATACTTCTGTTGTTTTACAAAAAGCAACACAGATGGGAAGGAAATGGGAATGAGGGACTTTGATGTTGTCTCCAAAACATCGGGGGAGATGGGTAGAATCAATCCACTCCCCCCCCCTCCCCCCCCTCCCCATGTTATCCAGAAGATAAATCCAGTTGTAATTATACGATTCTCTTTAAATTTGATATTACTTTTTTTCAACAAGAAAACACAGGTGCACTTCAAATTTGAAGTATCGTCTTTAAAAATTTAAATCACAAATTTTAAGTTAACAATAACAACTTATATTGACTGCAGTTATATTTCCTAATCAACAGAGCTATGCAGCTGGTGATTTAACTACAAATTTTGTTGACATTTTCAGAAAACACATAGTATAATAGAAGATTTTAGAAAGAGAATGTTTTATGTACTGCATCTTTAACCCTTTATCTAACACAAGTTGAAACCAACAGTACAAATTGTTTTTCTGAAACATCAGCCTTTTTCATTTTTTACTTCTAACCATTGCATATCAGTCCTTATTGGAACAAGCTCTTCAAGCTTATTCCATTAAAATAGGTCATGAGGTATGTTCTGGGGTAGAAAAATAAAAAAATAAAATTTGAATAGCAATTTTTGTATATCACGAGTGCAGATTTGGCAGATTCGTTAGATAAACGGTTTACAAAAAATAGCACAGACTATTTTGTGTCTAAGCATTGTCATTGCTGGGACAGTCGGGCTCTATGCATGACATCACTCCAGTTTTCATTTTTTGTGGCAAAAACATAGCTTATAACCCCTCATTGGAACGAGTTCATTATACCCCCACAAAACAAGTTTTAAAGGGGGTATATAGGAGTCAACTTGTCGGTCGGTCTGTTGTGGTCCTCGTCGTCGGTCCTTTGTACATGTAAACTTATGGGGCGAACTACTTCCACAGTTTTAGCCGCATTTTCGTGAAACTTCAAAAAATTGATCAACATGATGAGGAGCAGTGCTTAACATAATTTTTTTCTCAATCGGATTCAAAATGGCCGACTGGTGACCATGTTGGATGTTTTTTTTTATGTAAACTTTTGGAGTGAACTACTTCCGCAGTTTTAGCCACATATATTTATACTGTAACCCAATGGCCATTGGGTTACAGTAAAAAAATATGTGGCTAAAACTGTTATCAAGGGGCCAAACACAAATTTTGAACCCCCAATCCCCAAAATGTGCTTGCAAAACCAAAAATTAAATGTCCTATCTGGTCCTCCATACATTTACTCTCTGCGCATGCGTAGCCATCAGGTAGTGACTGGAATTGGTGCAATCATCTTTCTTTGTTTGGCCCTAAAGTCACCAATATTGAACTGACATCTGTGCTTTAAAATCTCCTTTTTTGAAGATGCCAGACACAAATCAATGCAAGAATTGGTGGATCAAAGGCTGTTATTGGATGATGGAAGTGTTCAATGGTGGTTTTAGACGTTCAGGGCTGTAACTTTATAATAATTATAAAATTATTTTATGTTGAACCAAATTTGATATGAGGGCTTATTGGGTCATAAGTACTTAATTTATGCAAAAAAATTTTTCCCGTCGCCCCATGGGAACCGCAGGAGCTAAAAATAGAAAAAAATTAAAATGCCCATATCTCCTAAACTACATGGCACTGAGAATTCTTTTTTGGTATGAAGCTTCCTTAGGACCAACAGAATGGAATGGTAAAAAAAAAAATGCTATCGGTTTCATCATGGGGTACTTTTTTGGGAATTTGAAAAAGTGCTGAGTCAGCATTTTTTAACACTGTGGGTAATGGGAAAAACATTTAAGACTACTTTTCTCCCAAACCACTGCTCCAAAAGCTTTCAAATTTCACATATAACATCTCTGGAAGATTGTTTCACATGTTTATTGAAATCAATTCCCTGGGTCCATATTTGGGCTCTCTATGGGAGCCCAAATGTTTAAATTAGGGCAGTGTGAGGAATATTCTTTAAAAATCTTCTTCTTCAGATCTACCAATAAGAATCTTTTGATATTTGGTATGCAGCATCCTTAGGGGTTTGAGATTCAAGTTTGTTCAAGCCAAGTCCCTGGGTTCGTATTTAGGCTGAAAATTTGGGGTCCTGGTCCAGACTTAGAAATTTTGGACCAAAATCCGGAAATGAATTTTTTGGTTTTTAGCTCAACTTGACAATGTCAAGCTGAGCTATTGCCCAGGCTTGGCAATTTCAGGAGAGCGATTTTTTAGCTCTCCTTACTGCCCTCCTGAAAGAATTAAGGAGAGCGAAAAATTGCCCTCCTAAATATTTTGGTCTGGGATGATTGAGATTACATGTATTATGCTCACATTAAATTTTTGTTGTAAAGCAAAAATGTAATTTAACTTCGAAGTCACATAACATCACGTAATTTCATTTTGAAACTGGTTTAGTGGTAAAGGGTAATGGCTGCAACCATACCCAAACACAGTTGCAATCATTTGAAGCAAAATGGGTCACAGCAATATTTTTTTTTCTGTCAGTTTCAAGTTCAACAACTGACATCACAGTTTGAGGGGTAATTATTCAAGGAATATTGACACTATAATATACTACCATTACTACTATCCTGTCACTTGAAGCACTTGCACCAGGATGTGACTGTAGATTCAAGTAGACCTGTTGTCCAAGAAAGTCATACGCCACCACTACCACCTTCAACCCCCCTTGGGGGGTTGAAGGTGGTAGTGGTAGGCGTATGACTTTCTTGGACAACAGGTCTGGGTACACACACAGGTCTTGTCAAGTGTGTGTTCGGTTGTTGAGTGAGACATCTAGATGTCGAAGAGATTTCGCTTTACCTTAGTAAAGTTAATAAAATCACTGTTGGTTTCAGTTTCAATGATTTCGTTCAACTGGATACTTAAAATGCTGTGTAAAGCTAATTGCTCTCCTAAGCTGATTGAGGAGAGCGATTTTTTGCCCTCCTGCATTTTTCAGAATGCCAGGCCTGTATTGCCATCACTTCTCGTCCGTCGGCGTACGTACGTACAGGCGTACGTACGTACGTACGTACGTTAGTATGTTAGTACGATAGTACGTACGTCCACAATTTCCTTTGGCACACCTCACAGGTCGCATTTATGATTTGATTGCTTTGAAACCTGGTATGCTTATTTAGGGTGACCTCTAGATGGGAGCTATCGATTTTCTTCAATTTCTGGCAAAAAATGTTGCCACGGCCAACGTTCGTAGAACTTAGTTTAGTCAGACCTCAATATTTCCCTTTGGCACACCCTATAGGGCACATTTATGATCAGATTGCTTTAAAACCTGGTATGCTTATTTGGGGAGACCTCTAGATGGGAGCTATCGATTTTCTTCAATTTCTGTCAAAAAATGTTGTCGCGGCCAACGTTCTTAGAACTTAGTTTAGTCAGAAGACTCAATATTTCCCTTTGGCACACCCTACAGGGTACATTTATGATCGGATTGCTTTGAAACCTGGCATGCTTGTTTGGGGTGACCTCTAGATGGGAGCTATCGATTTTCTTCAATTTCCATAGAAAAATGTTGCCGCAGCCAACATTCTTAGAACTTAGTTTAGTCAGACCACAATATTTCCCTTTGGCTCACCCTACAGGGCACATTTATGATTAGATTGCTTTGAAACCTGGCATGCTTGTTTGGGGAGGCTTCTAGATGGGAGCTATCGATTTTCTTCGGTTTCTGTCAAAAAATGTTGCCACTGGCAAAAAAATGACATTTGTACCAATGATCTTCAATTTTGCCATTTCATTTATAACTTACCAAGTTCAAGTTTGTCAAGTTGAGCTACAGTGTCATTGACACTTTCATTTATGCGTTTTGGTCAATTTTAAGAAGAAAACAAATTTTTTTGTCTGAAAATATTTTGTTTGGAACTTTGAAAATTTCCGAACAAAAATAAAAAAAAATCTGTTTTTGATGCGTTTATCTCAATTTTGGGACGTAAAAGTGCAGCAACTGAAAATAGAAGGAAAATCCTGTGTATTGTGTGGGCACAATCGCTTCATCTAGTTTTAAAATCCATTCCTTAGTATTTTTCCATCAATTATGCCTTTCAAACTTCAGTGACATAACAACCCTTGGATTATGACAGTGCTTGTCTACAGCAGGTGGAATTGGACCCAGTCAGCAGGACCTATGAAAAATTTCATGACTTTATTTCTCTATAGTGTTGATAAGCTATGACTTGCTGAATGTGACCTAAAATGCTCCTTTGAACTACTTTATCAGGTGAGTGATTTAAGGCCACTTGGGGCCTCTTGTTTATATTCTATTTCTGTAGAATTACTGTAGGATACATGGGTTATTATTCTGGTAGTGTAGCTCAAAAAATTTGGATTTTGTCCACACTTAGGCTTTATTGGGATGCCTTTGGGCTCTTAATATTCCCTTTGGGAACTTCAACGTTTTTTCAAAAATTTTTTGTTTCCAAAAAATATTTTGAATTTACTTTTGATTGCTATTATTCATGTATCTTAATTATATATATATTTTGTTGTGGAGTTTGGAGGACTGATATCGACTTTAGTTGATGCACTCCTGCAGACTCTTGTCATTATTGTGTTCACTGAGATGTCTGATGTTGGAGTCGGGTGTCGTGGTTCGTTGTTGGTGGTGAGGTTCTGAGGCCAGGCCTCTCACCATATTATAATTCATTTTGTCAGTTTCTATTTCAGAGGAACATGAACATGGTGATGATATTCTGACACCCATCCAAGTGTGCTACCGTTGTTGTGCTCCGTGGAGCATTTTGAGCTAGCTGCAGTGCTCATTATTGCAAGAGTTAGGGCCTTTTGTTAAGGGTTTTAATCTCTTGCAAGCAGCAAGCTCGACCGGTGAAGCAGTACTCCGTCTGAGTGCCGTGACACTGGCTAAGTCTATTGTGGTCGAATGAAGTGTAGATGTGGGTAGAGCAAGCACTTAAATATAAATAGCTCACCCAGCGACAACGGAAATAGGGAAGAAGTCAGCAAGCTCTTGTACTCGGCGAGGTCTATAGACTGTTTGCGGGAGAGGCCCCTCTCTAACCTAGCAACATCTGGGGCCAGATGTTGTTATGAGAAACTTGCATATGTCCGCCCTCCACTCGGGATGCTCTGTTTCGTCTGCAGCCAGGGTCGGCTTCAGTCACGGCTTCCTCTGCTACATTTCACAAGCTGAAATGAAGTTTTCTGGTTGGAAACTTGCACGAGATGGAGCATATGTCCGTCCGCCGCTCGGGACACTCCATCTAGTCTGCAGCCGGGGTTGGCTTCAGTCATGGCTTCCTCCGCTACGTTATTTAAGCACACACGACCGCATCCCAGCTACCCGCCTTCGGATATCCAGCCTGCTGCACGAAGAAGGAACCACTCTTCGCCTGTGAAGTCAGACCATCCAGTAGCTGGGGAGACGAGGCCTCGATCATCGGGACGTTCGGAGAAGAGATCCATCTCCGACACACCGTCCCAGGGGCAGCAAGCGGCTAAGAAACGGAAGAACGTTACTCCTCAGGCCTCGTTGACGGACATGCTGATGCAGATTACTCAGCTGGCCGCAGCATCCCAGCAAGTGCAGGTGCCGCCTCCCTAAGACTCCGAACCTAAGCTGTCGGATGGTGCTGGGTCGGTCCAGTCGTCTGTTCGCGTAGATGCAATGGACCGAGATTCGTAATTGATTCTCTCGGATGGTAAAAGGGATAAGGAAGAGAATTACCCTTCCCTTTTGGAACAGCACATGGTTGCGATTGATTTCATCCATCAATACTTCCCTGAATTTGATCCACCGAATCAGAATGCTGCGACGACAAGAGAGAAACCGCTGGCGTCATTGGATGCAGACTTTATCCAGACAAAGGAGGAATTCCTTTCTTTTCCGGTTCAGTCTAGGCAGGTGTCGCAGGCCTTTGGTCATGTAGACGCCGCCACCGCCGCCGCCGTATTTAACCTCTCGAGTGTGAGGAAGATAGGCGGTTTCTTATCTTCATCTTCCATAAACATACCGTTTCTTGGACCTCGTTCATTTAAAATGGTCGGGGAAGATGTTCAGAGTTCCTCTGCTTTTGGATGAGCAGGCCAGGGATCTAGAGGTATCCTTACCTGCATCATTCACTATTTGCTCAGACACAATTCAGACGGCAATTCCTTCAAATAGAGCGAATTTGGATGCTATGTCTTACGCAGATCACCTTACAAGAGCTATGATGCAACATCTCAATGGAAAGGAAGTTGAGGACATTCGTAGTTCTCTTAGAGTTCTTTCCAGGGCAATTATATATACCACGTATAACTCCGCCCTAACAGTGGCTAATCTGGAGTTAATCAGACGTGATGCTGCCCTTGCGTTGTCATCACTGATAGATGACCAGTGAAAAGCTCTCTCCAAGTCTCTCCGGACATATTATTTTCGACGACAAGCTTTCGATAGTCCATGAACAGGCTAATAAGAAAGCATCTAGTGCTCTGCTTTTAAAATCGGCATCTCAATGACTCGCTTCAGCAGACAAGAGTAAAGGAGGGCGTTCCAGACAAAATCGTCGAAAGGAAACTCCTCACGAGGGTACAATAAACCCTTTTATAATTACTCTCGAGGTCGTCAGTATAGTGACTCGGGAAAGGGACGTAGGTCTGATCGGGCCTATCAGTCAGATGCCCCTAGGCCGACGGGATGTGGTTCTTCGCGGGGAGGATGTGGTTTCTCCTCCCGTAAGCCTCGCAAGTCATACAGATGATGGTTAAGACCTCTATTGCTTGCCAGTTGGTGGAAGGTTATCAAGCTTCACGAAAATCTGGATAACAGTCACGGAAGATCAGTGGATGAGAAGTGTAGTCTCGGATGGCCTACGGCTATCATTCCGAGCGAAATCCCGCCTAACAGGATGTCTGCATTGGACAAATCTTCCGTCAGATCCTTGCAGAAGAGAGTCTCTCCTAGCGGAGGTACAGGCTCCCGTATCAAAGGAAGCAATAGATGTCGTCGAGAATCAGGATTCTTAAGGTTTTTACAGTCACCTGTTCCTCGAACTGAAGCCAGACGGCTCGTTTCGACTGGTAATAGACTTGAGCTGGATAAACAAGCTTATCGTGGATTCAAAGTTCTATATGGAGACCATTCTGTCAGTAAGGGCGAGCGTTCGAGGTGAACGACTATGCGGCAAGCATAGATCTAAAGGATGCGTACCTTCATGCCCTGGTACATCCGACATTCAAAAAGTACCTGTGGTTTGCCGTACAAGGGAAGGTGTATCAGTTCAGAGCAATGTGCTTTGTACTGAACCTGGCTCCCTGGGCATTCACTCGAATAATACTCGATAATGTCATACTTCCGAGCTCATTCATCTGCGGTAACGTTGGCTTACTTGGATGACATTCTACAGAGATATGGCAACAGAATTATTCTTCAAAACGATGTTCAGAGTCTGCTTCTATTACTCCGACGTATCGGTTTCATCGTAAATGAGAAAAAGTTGGGTCTAGCTCCGTCCAAGTCGTTCATTCACTTGGGAATGAGCTTCGAGACTCACAACAATCTGGTTCATCTGCCGTTACCCAGAGCAAAATTAGTCAGTTGTTTTGCTCGCTTTTGTCTACACTCTGATGCATTAACAGCGAGGGAATTCATGCGACTGTTGGGGCTGTGCGGAGCGGCTGCAGATCTTATTCCGATGGGCCATCGGTGCACACGTCCCCTCCTGATATTCTTTACTCAGAACTGGAATGTGAAGACGCATTCTCTCGAAACCAGTATTGTTTTAACGGACCTAGTAAAACAAAAGGTTCAGATTTGGGCAGATATTCAGTGGTTAACTCAGGGAGTTTTGCTGCAACTGCCGGATTCGGCTTTCACGATTATGATGGATGCGAGTCAGACGGGTTGGGGTGCGACCCTAAGTCCCACAGACTTGAAATGTCAGGGTCTTTGGGACCCTCGGTTCCAGGAGAAACACATAAACATCAAGAGATGATGTCATTATGGCTAGCGCTACAACATTGGATTCACATAATAGTGGACGTTCATGTTCAGATTTTGTCGGACAACTCGACAGTAGTTGCGTTCATCAGGAACCAGGGTGGCACTCACTCAGTTCCGTTATGCAAACTAATGGAGAAGATTCTACTGTACGTCATGAATCATCATGTTCAGCTTTCTGTCTGTCATATACTGGGTTGTGTGAAGGTACTAGCAGACTCGCTCTCTCGGAAAGGTCGCCTGTTGCTATAGGAGTGGACGCTGAACAAGCGAGTATTCAGGCAGATTTGCTACCAGTGGGATCGCCCCATGATAGATCTGTTTGCAATGCACCAGAACAATCAGTTACCGGCATTCGTGTCACCATGCCCAGATCATCGAGCATACACAGTAGACGCTCTATCGATCTCATGGGAATGAATGATAGGATATGCGTATCCTCCAGCTCCATTGATTCAGCAGATTCTGTTAAAGATCAAACAGTCTCATTTCGAAATCCTGCTAGTAGCAGCTCTGTTGTCACAGAAACCTTGGATCAATCTTCTCAGGTGTTTGTTATGGGACGTTCCCCGGAAGCTTCCTCAACGAGAGGACCTTCTTTATCAGGGGAAGTATTGGTTCTTCACGTCCTTCTCCGCCCTTAGTGGCATTATGGAGTCGGTTAGGCGTGAGGGAGCCTTGCGGTTCCTATATTATTTGATGACTAACGCAAGAACGATTGAATGCGGGTGGGGGGGGGGGGGGGGTTCGATATGATTTTGAATCCCACCGCCAATATGTTAAGAGGCGATTACCGGGCAAGACGTAGTTTTCTTCCTGTAAGTCTCGTATGATTTTATGTACATTCGTGCATTTCATGACTTCTTGATTGGCGGCTGGGTCGTCTTCTATGGCGACCTCATGGGCACATGCACTTTTTAGTTGGTTGGTTTCCTTTGGTGGTTCGTCTCTATATGTCATATACGAGCACCTAAGTCATCATCAATAAATTGCTAGTCTTTGGGTACCTGGGAGGCTGTCTAATCAGTTAACTGGTATTCAGATGATTACATGCGCTATTTAAATGCTCACGTGCATAACAAATGTATTATTAGGCAGACGCATTATTGTATGTTATGGACCTTAGAAACAATGAATTATTTTGGAGGCAGTCCATGTCGCGTCTGTTAATCATAGCTCGTTCCGTTTCTAGATCCAGGTTTCTATTAATGTCAGTACCCAATCGAATACACCTTGTCTTACACTCTTGTATATTCGCACGTTTCTAGATTCATAGATATCAGATAGTACACGTTGGGGAGTGTTATTACTGGAATTTATTGTACACCTGAAGTGGGTCGCATGTGGGTTAGCTCGGAAGTGTGTTTACTCTCCAGAGATCGTTCATTGTGATTCTATTGGACATGTGTATGTTATATATTATATCACCAGTTTTCGACCTATCTACGTATGCCGACTCTGGTGTACATTACAAGCGGGCGATATTAATTTATTAATAATAATTAATACCTGGGTGCCTGTTCGACGAATATTTATATTGTTATTTACTGATTCCAGAGCGCTCCCCTCTTTCTTTTTGAAGAAGATTCCTTCAAAAAGGGAGGGGGGGGGGGGTGATTTTTTACCTCTCCTCCGGTTTGATAAGTATGTGACTATGAGTGAAGCTGTTTTGTCTGTAATTATATCCTGGATACAGCTTGTGTTTTATTGTATATGGCATATGTTTGTGGGGGATATCCTCTCATTCTCAAATATGCCATCCTAATTTTGGGAGCTTAGTTCGGACTAGCCTTAAAAAATGGGAACTCGGTACATTCAAATTAGCATAGTCTTCATGCTAAGAATACAGAATTACTTGATTTAGGCTCCTTATTTATGATATGTCTTCTCTATTACTGTGTAGAGAGTCATACATGTAATTCTTTTTAAATTTAATTTCCTTTCACCTTGGATTACAGGCTTGGAACTATGTTGGTCTACTAATTCTGAAGTCCTAGGCCCTCCGCCTTTTCATGATTCAGCTAGTCTGGGCCATTGGTTTATAGTATAAAAATATTATAAATTTAAAGTAATTTGTATATTTTTTATACTTACCAATGGCCCAGACGGAGATGGTCCTCCCATGATCGGGCACTCATACCTCCCTGCTGAATTCTCATGTAATACTTTCTTCTACAAAAATGATGTTGGCGCCAATTCCAGTCACTTCCTGACGGCTGCGCATGCGCATAGAGTAAATGTATGGAGGACCAGATAGGACTTTTAATTTTCGGTTTTGCAAGCAAATTTTGGGGATTGTGCGGTTCAGAATTTGTGTTTGGCCCTTGATAACTTTGAGTTAGCACCAGCTAGTCTGGACCATTGGTAAGTATAAAAAAATATATAAATTACTTTAAATTTATAATTTTCATGAAACTTCAGAAAAATGATCAACATGATGAGGGGAAGTGCATGACATAATTTTTTTCCTGCTCAGTTTCAAGATGGCTGACTGGCAGCCATGTTGCATTTTTTTTAATGTAAACTTGTTGAGCGAACTACTTTGACAGTTTTAGCCATATTTTCATGAAACTTCACAAAAATGATCAACATGATGAGGAGAAGTGCGTGACATAATTTTTTTCCTGCTTGGTTTCAAGATGTCCAATATGACTGTCATGGCAGGCATCTTAGATATTTTTCTAATCTTTGCTTATCTGCACAACTTTAAGATTGAAGAACCAATGAATCTCATTTTTAGCTCAACTTGACAATGTCATGTATGAGCTATTGGGATGGGTTGTGATCCGTCGTACGTCTGTCCACCCGCAATTCCTTTAGCACACCCTACAGACTGCAGCTCTCATCTAATCAGTTCCAAATTTCATATGTGTCCTTGGGGCAGTGTCTAGATGGGAGCTATCGATTTTTTGCGAATTTTGTTGAAAAACATGGCCTTCAGTGGCCATCTCAGATTTGGCATATAAATTGCCAACAATTGCATTGGCACACTCTACAGGCCACATCTCTTCCTTGATCAGTTTCAAATTTCATATGTCGCTTTGGTGTGATGTCCAGATGGGAGCTATCAAATTTTTCCAAAATTTGTTGAAAAACATGGCTGCCTGCTGCCATCTTGGATTTTGCACATAAATTATCAATAATTCCATTGGCACACCCTAAGCCCGTATCTCTCACCCGATTAGTTCCAAATTTCATACATGCCTTTAGGACAATGCCTAGATGGGAGCTATTGAATTTTTAAGAATTCTGTTGAAAAACATGGCCATCAGTGGCCATCTTAGATTTGGCACATAAATTGTCAACAATTCCATTGGCACACTCTACAGGTCACATTTCAGTCCCGATTTTTTTTCAAATTTCATATGTAGTTTTGGTGTCATATCTAGATGGAAGCTATCAAATTTTTCTGAGTTTTGTTGAGAAACATGGCTGCCAGCTGCCATCTTGGATTTGACATATAAATTGTGAACAATTCCATTAGCACACCCTACAGCCCACATCTTTCACCCAATTTTTTTCAAATTTCATATGTGGCTTTGGTGTGATGTCTACATGGGAGCTATAAAATTTTTATGCCCCCGACTTGAGTCGGGTGGCATATAGTGATTGAAGTGTGCGTGTGTCCATGTGTCTGTGTGTGTGTCCGAGCCAATAACTCGAAAACTGTTAGGGCCACAGTCATCAAACTTCAGACAATTATAAAGGACCATGGGAGGATGTGTCACACACCATAGCCGGATTCGTACCTTCAAGGTCAAGGTCACATTTCAAGGTCACACTAAAAATTGGTCAATATTTGTGTCTCAGCCATAACTCGGAAACGAATCATAGTACAATTGTTAAACTTTTTACAAATGTTCAGGACAGTCAGAAGGTGTGTCTCGTATAATAGTTTCCGCTGCACCTGCAAGGTGAAGGTCACAGGGGGGGGGGATGTGTTACCTTAGTAACATTCTTCTTGTTCTGAATTTCGTTGAAAAACATGGCCACCATCAGCCATCTTGGATTTGACATATAAATTGTCAACAGTTCCATTAGTACACCCTACAGGTCCCATCCCTCACCTGATCTTTTTCAGGTTTCATATGTGGCTTTGGTATGATGTTTTTTTTTCTGTAGAAACTTGATTGAGTAACTTATCATTACTGGAGATTTCTATTCAGTTCAGTCCCTTCTTGAACAAGTTGAGCTGCAGTGTCATTGACACTTTCATTTACTCTTGTTGTAAACTGAGATGCATTTGAAATGTGGGAGATATATTTTTCAATGCAGAATGATGGAATTTACATAAAGCAACCATATAATGATACCGCTGCCTGGTGATGTGCTTGTCAATTTTCTTACAGTTTTGATCAAGTAGGAATGCCTCAATTTCAGAATACTGTCTAACAAAATACGCAATATCCTATGGTACAGGGATTCTTGTGTCCTCTTTGGGAAAGGGTCCTGGGCCCATGCCTTCTGGAAAATTTGTATCATTGGGGCTCCAATTGGGAATTTGTTTCGGAGGGGAAAAACATACAAAGACTAAGAAATTTTACATTCGAATTGAGCAAAGAACATTAAGACTGATACCTAAGCAACTGCTTGTATACTACAAGTAAGTTTTATAACAAGCAGTCACATGGAATCATGTTCACACAGTTTCTGTTGAACTGTTCATTTTTTTTCTTTTTCTCATGCAACGTAATTCATATATTTGCAGGATTTATCACTGTATGTTAATGAAGTTAAGAGAGATAATGAAGCAGTTCAACTCATTAGTGAAATACAAAACAGGTAACATATATATAGTTCATAAAGTTAATTAATTTTTTGCCTAATATAAATAAAACACGATGCTTGCAATTTTTTTTTTAGCTAATTGAACATTTTTAGTCGAGTTGTGACGAAGTCAAACTCGACATATAGTTTGATGAATGGCGGGCGGGCGGGCGGGCGGGCGGGCGGGCGGGCGTGATGAATGGCTGGCAGGCGGGTGGGCGGGCAGGCGGGCGTGCCTGTGGAAGTAAACAATTGGTTTCCAGATGATAACTTGATAATGGTTTAACCCAAATTCATGAAACTTCATAGGTAGGTTGGTATCAGTGAGAGGAAGAACCCTATTAAGTTTGGACTTGCTTGGTCAAAGGTCAAGGTCACAGTGACCTTGAACATAGTAAATTGTAAACAATTGGTTTCCGGATGATAACTTGACTACGGTTCAACCCACATTCATGAAACTTTGTATGTAGGTTGGCCTTCATGAGAGGAAGAACCCTATTTATTTTGGACTCACTAGGTCAAAGTTCAAGGTCACAGTGACCCTGAACATAGTAAATCAAAACAATTGGTTTCCGGATGATAACTTGATAATGGCTCAACCCATGTTCATGAAACTTCATAGGTTGGCATCAGTGAGAGGAAGAACTCTATTTATTTTGGGCTCACTAGGTGAAAGGTCAAGGTCACAGTGACCTTCAACATAGTAAATCGTAAACAATTGGTTTCCGGATGATAACTTGATAAAGTTTCAACTCACGTTCATGAAACTTCATAGGTAGGTTGGCATCAGTGAGAGGAAGAACCCCATGTATTTTGGACTTGCTAGGTGAAAGGTCAAGGTCACAGTGACCTTCAACATAGTAAATCATAAACAATTGGTTTCCGTACGATAACTTGATAATGGTTTGACGCACATTCATGAAACTTCATAGGTAGGTTGGTCTAGGTGAGTGGAAGACTCCTATTTATTTTGGACTCACTAGGTCAAAGACCAAGGTCACAGTGACCTTGAACATAATAAATCGTAAACAATTGGTTTCCAGATGATAATTTGACAATGGTTCCATCTACGTTCATGAAACTTCATAGGTAGGCTGGCAATGGTACAAGAAAGAGCCCTATTTATTTCGGAATCACTAGGTCAAAGGTCAAAGTCACAGTGACCCTTCACGTAGTAAATTGTAAACAATTGGTTTCCGGACGATAAGTTGATAATGATTAAACCCACTTTTGTGGGATCGGTGATCCTATCAGCATTTTAATTTTTTTTTTTTATTTCAAAACCCCAGCATATGACCTCTGAATGGAACAAACTCTATGAGCTTGATCTGTGAGAGAGCATAAGCTATGTTTTGGTGGCAAAAATGAAAAAAAAACCCAACAGTGAGTTTTTCTTGATACGTTAGGTAACAGGTTAATAGTGTAATTGATGATTGTGATCCTCTGATCTTCCAGACTTGGCTCCTTACTTTTTGTTTTCATGCCAAATCTGATCTTTTTGTTAAAAAATATACCATAGAATAGGGTTCGCACAGGCTCGAAAAGCCCTTGAATTCAGCCCCTTGCCTTGAAAACCCCTTAAAATGGGACTTCGCCTTGAAACGTACTGGAGAATTGACCATGAGCCTGGAAAAGCCCTTGCATGTAAATAAAATACTGTATAAATGCCCATGTAAATCACATCTAGTCTATTGAACAAAGTAGAAATAATTTAAAAATTGAGAAGAAACAAAATGAAAAAAAAACGCAGAAAACAAACGTAAAAAAGAAGGGCCGAAGTCAGTGGCACATTTTCTCCTATGGGCATTTGTCTGATATTCTCAATACTTTGTTTTGACGTCAAGAGTTTTTTTGAGGACACTAGCTTCAAGTGCTTTTGTTTTTGTGAATTGAACTTACAAGCTTGAATTCATTTTAACAATGGGGAAATGTATTTACAATAGTTCATGGGCACGAACCTATAACTGGGTGAAGAAGAATGAAAAAGATAAATACAAAGTGACATGCTCTGTTTGCAAAAAAGACATTGAGTTGTCGAAAATGGGAGAAAGTGTGCTGAAATCGCATCAGTGGAGTCAACGTCACATTGACAGCTTGAAGGCTTGTGGAGATGTTCGCATTTCTACGAGTGGGAATCTAGTTTTACTTACTGATAATGGCAGTGGATCACAGCCAATTTCTACTGACGCAAACAAAAATAAAAATTGCCCAGCAAATGAAATTAAACATCAAACATTTCATGCAGAACACGAATGATATAGTCGGAGCTGAAATAATTTGGGCAATGAACACAATTGTCAGTCATCAGTCGTATAATTCTAATACCAATGTGGGGAAACTTTTTCAAGCTGTGTTCCCAGATAGTTAAATCGCATCCAGATTTTCTTGTGCTGAAAGAAAAACTTCATAATTGCGTGTTTTTGGTTTAGCAACACATTTCAAGGAGCAACAGAAGGAGTCAGTGAAGGGACATTTCTCCATTTCCTTCGAGGAAAGCCTCAACAAATATACTTTCTTTGAAGTGAGCTTTTAAGTTAACAGAGTTGATGTTGTATTGTTATACATGTACATGACATATTAATACAGTTTCAGATCCCTGGAGAATGCCTTCAGGCATTCTCCAGTGAATGAAACATAATATAACCAACATATGTGCATCGAATTTACAGTACATTATGCCGTGTCCTTGGCAAAGGCCTTGAAAAAGCCCTTGAATTTGCTCCTTGCCTTGCTGTATGAACCCTGTTAAGCATGCTTGAAGTTTCTTCCATTGAATTGATATGCTTTTATGTTATAAACTGTTGAAATGTACTTGAAAAGTTGTTGCCAATGGAGCATATGGGGTCATTAGTTTGTGTAACAAACTTCTGACTGAGATGTCATGAATCTGAATCCAACTGAAGTCACCTGCATTATATCCTTTAGCAAAACTTTTAACCCTACATGTTTGTGTTGGTGCAGGGTGACATGGTGCTGTAGTTCATAACATGCTTGTTTGCATGTACCATCAACCATCGTAAACAATATTGAGCCTCACTCTTGATTGGTCAATGTATAAGCCTCTGAATACCAGGTTTCTGGAAGATGAAAATGAAAACCATGAGCAATTTGAGTAAACTTTACTAACTGTGGCTGAACAAAAAATCGGCTACCCTATTTCTTTTGAGGCAAATGATAGGCAAACAAAACAATCATTAACCAAATATGTGAATGCCAGCTCTAAGCTTTTCAATACTAGCGTATCTTATAATAATATTATCAGCTATAGCAAAGATAATGAGAATGTTGATCTCATTCTGGAATATGTCATGGTACTAAAACTATTTACTCTTTAGATAACTCAGGCTTGTTTCAATGAGGGTTTCATCACTGATCTCAAAACAACTTGATTGCTGGAAGGCTATGTCCGTTATTACTCACAAAAAACAAGTTGGGAAGTTACTTGTGTTGCTTGTTTTCATGCTGGGTAAAAAACATGGCATTTGATGAAGTGTAAACTGCTACACTGTGACAGTGTAATTGTTTTCACGTCATCAGACATCATCAACAGGAGTAGTTGCAATGTTGATTGACCTGACACCGTTTTGAACGTTGGGGGGGGGGGGGGGGGGGGGGGGGGGGGGTGTGCTGATTGAGTTGTGATATTTTTTGATAACAATCCAGCAATCCAGATGTGCAGAGATCAGTGGGTTTCATAAGCTGTAATTTTGAGACAAAAATTTAAAATCTAATACAATTTGAAACGTAATATTTGTGTCTAGTTCTGACTGGATATGGCTGTTATGTCAGGAAGGTTAACAGGTAATGAAATGATCAAGTAATTATTTTTTGGTATTTGATTGCATGCCTTACAATAATCATTATATTTTTATTTTTTTTCCATTTCAGTATTGTTGACTTACAGATGGTGAGTACTATTAATTGAATATATAAGATTTTTTTTGTGTGGAGTCTTTCGGATTCCTGTGCATTGGAGTTGATGTGAAAACATTTCTGTTTAAAATGTGGTGCCAGATTCAAACTCTCAACGCTCATTGGATGCTTTTTTTTGAAACATTAAATATTTGAAATGCAGTGTGTATAATAATAGATGTTATTTTATTTTCATTTAAACTACATGTACTATCTTAAGCACTCATAGTTAGGAAGGTGTCAGTGAAAAGTTAACATTTTAACAAACATATCTTCCTGATCTTGCTGAGTTGTTGAAAGTCTTCATACAAATTTTGGGTATTTTCTTTCCAAAACATAGATCATGGCTTGCTCACTGGATCAAAGTTGGAAACATAGTTTTGGGCAAGAATCTTCTTCAACTCATTCTGGATTTGATAATGGAACTGCCACTTTCAAGTTGTGATGGATGAAATCTTAAAAAGTAAAATGCATGAAAGCCTGGAAATAAGCTATATGTCATTCGCAGAATGAGGTTCCCAGACGGTGAATTTGCAGTTGCTATCCCATACGGTGGGTCAATTTATTCACTAGGTACCTCTTTCTGTTTAGACTTGAGACCTTAATTTGGATTGAGGTTCAGAGAGGGTAAATTGCAGTGTAGCATTACAAAATTCACCCTCTAGGGACGCATTCTGCAGAAGACAGTCTGCTTATTTCCAGGTTTGGAACCATGACTTTAGCTTTTGAAAGATGATACTTAATACTTTGCAAATATCATGTGTTCAATTTTCACATGTAAATAAACTTTTGAGTATTCTTAATTATCTGTTTTATGGAACAAGCAGCGAAAGAGCTTGATGTATTTGCAGCTAATGTGTTAATGACTGATTTGCTTGCTTGATTGCTATTATCAATCAAATTTACTTTTATTGTAGCCTGAGAATACAACATTGAAAGATTATGGGAGGTTACAGAGAGATGGTGAGTTGAGGGTGAGGTCTCATAAAGATGGAAAGAGAGAAAGTTTAAGGTAATATTTCTAGCTAACTGGTAAAGCACAGATACTTGGCTCAAACTGAGAACTCAGAAATATGATTTTTGATACCTTATTTTTCATCAATCCTCTTTGGCCTCCTTAATAGATAAGTAAATATAACAAAGAAATACAACTCCCCTTTTCAAAACAAACCAACCGACCTTTCTATTTGTCTCAAAAATGTGAACCACATGATGTATACCTGGTGTAAAATGAAGGATGAGATGAGACAATGAGCTTTTCATTGATATCTCTTTGATATACGGCTTTGAAATGAATAATTCTTGATCTTTGAAACCATAGCTTCAGTTCTGTTTTCCCAAAATAAATACTTGAACATGCAATATATGTGTATTTTTGCAGATCGTAGCCCAAATAGAGAGCTTATACTGGTTGTGACAAACACTGTCAGTTCAGTTTAAGATTTTCATTAAACGAGGAATGGCAAGAAGCTTCTACAGCTTATATTATTATACCCCCACTTTCGAAGAAAATGGGGGTATACTGGATTACATGCATCCATCAGTGCGTCTGTCCGTCTGTGCGTCTATGTGTGAGTCTGTCTGAGAATATTCATAACTTTCATAACTTAAGTTTAACTTTCACAACTTAAGTAAATTATTATTTTCTATAATATTTGTTAGTCATAGGTATGCCCACACTAGTTATTTTTTTTTTATTACTTATTCACTTAGAAATTGTGTCCGTCCGAGCCAAATTTTGTCTGTTCAGCCTGTATCTCGGGTATTGAATGTTCTATTGCAATGAATTTTGCGAGAACACTGCTTATGGTGTAGGCTTTAAAAAAAAGGATTCAACTGTATTTCTCACATTCTCTTTTTTACCATACCTTTTGACTTGGAAATTGTTGAAAACTTTCGAAGAAAATGGGTGGGGGGTATACTGGAATGCGTCTGTCCATTTGTGCATCCGTCCATCAGTCCGTACGAGAATATTCATAAATAATATTTGTTGGTCATAGGTATGCCCGCACTAGGTGGTACATCACGTGGGAGTATGCACCAGACGACAGTCCAGCTCTTGTTGCATCTGCTTCCTGAAAACAAATGTGGAAGCATGCAATATTTGTGTATTTTTAGCTTAACTTGACAAAGTAAGGATAAGCTATTGCCATCTAGCGTACGGAAGTCTATGAGTTTGTGAGTCTGTTCACATTTTCTTTAGCACAGGCTACATGCTGTAGTTCTTGTCCGATCATCACAAAATTTCATATGCAGTTTCGAGGTCATGTCTAGATGAGAACATCCCCTTTTGGTCATGATCAGTCCATGGTGATGGATACGCGAGCCTGAAACCTGAAAACCTTTAGCACAGTCTACAGGTTGTATTTATAAAGGGATTTCATTATAACTTGGTAGGATGACTCCGTATAATGTCTAGATGAGAATGTCCCCTTTTGATCACGATTGGACATCCATGATGGCTATGCAAGCCCGACACACAAAAACCTTTAGCACAGTCTACAGGTCATATTTATGAAGGGATTTCATTGTAACTTGGTAGGATGACTCCGCATGATGTCTAGATCAGAATGTCCCTTTTTTAGTCGCAGTTGGTCTGCCGTAATGGCTGCGAGGACCTGAAACTCTTTAGCACAGTCTACAGATCGTATTTATGAAGGGATTTTATTGTAACTTTGTAGGATGACTCTGTATAATGTCTAGATGAGAACGTCCTATTTGGGTCGGGTTCAGCCAACCCGTGATTTCCACAGGGGCAGGTAAACTAGAGACCTTTAGCACAGTTTACAGCTTGCATTTATGAAGGGATTTCATTGCAAATTTGCAGTATGACTCAGTATAATGTCTATATGAGAACATATAGGGAACAGAAATTAACATATTCTCAATTATCACCATTCTTGTCTTATTTCATAATCCTTTCATAAACATTGAACATTATCCTTTTCATCAAACACTACACGCAGTCGAGTTAAGCTACAGTGTCATTGACACTTTCATTGCAGAGAGTTGCTGAACAGACGGCTGATACTAGTTGTGACAAATACTATCAGTTAAGGTTAAGATTATTATTATTTATTTAATGAGAAATGACGAAATTCTACAATTTATATTAGTACCCCCTTGGCCCATCAGCATGGTATGCAGGATAACCTCTGTACCAGCAACTTTGTCGTCTCACTCTTTTCAAATACTACATAGGGACCATCAGCCTCCAAATCCGATGCGGACTGCCCATATCGACCACCGGGAAATTTCCTGGTGAGGGGGGCCCCTGTAACCCCCAAAATTGGTGCAGTCCAACACAAGTCCTGTTGGTACATGAAATTTTGTTAAAAAGATCAGAAGGCAAAATGGATCTGATTACATTGACTACTGATATATCAAAATGCCCTCTATGTGGGCTGTCATTGGTAGGCCACATAGAGGGCATTTCTATAAACCAGCAGTCTTTTCTGCCATTGATCGTTCAAATGCAAGAAACAGCATTCTTTCAGTTCGAAAAATCAAAATTTTCTCTCATTGATCCAAACTACAGTCAGCCCAATAGATCCAGGGCTCCTTTGTAGCAATCACTTTTGTCAATGAATGACGGAGATGATACAAAAATGTCACAGAAATGCACTCCATGTGGACTGCCACTGATCGCTCAGATGCAAGGAAGCAGCATTCTTTCAGTTTGAAAAATCAAAATTTCCTCCAGATCCGAGACCTCCTTGGTGCATTTCTGGTAACCTTTTTTTGCCCAGTCCACCCCTGCTCGAAATGGGGAACAACATTTTATGTTTCCTCATTGCCCTTCTTAACTCTGCACACTGTCAACATATTGAAATTTCAAGCTGCAAATTTGACCCATAATGCAACTTGGAATTTAACAAACTCAATCATGTTTGACAGAACTCAATGAGTCCTGTCAGACAAGACTGAATTGGTTAAATCCCTAGTTGTATTATGGGGAAAATCTGCAGGTGCGAAATTGGGTATTTTGACATACGTGTACATAGGATTAATATCATCTCTTTACCCTCACATCACGTAGGTCATTTTATGCTTATTTGCTGTAAAAATATTCTGCAATAAAGTGAAGTTATATCAGAATTGTGTAAACCACTGCACATATTCAACTGTAGGACATACATAGATTTGACCACTTCTACTTGCCGTTCCAGAGGATAGAAAATCTAAGAGAACAGTAGCTTCAGAAACTCACACAATATACCATAAATTGACTGTATATGGTTTCAATATATCTACTATACCTGGAGTGCACAGATCAGAATTATCTTGTTCATGATACCATTTGTATATAGGTAGAACAACTTTGTAATTTCTGACTGAGGTGAGGGAGAAATGGTAGAAATTGTATCAGTTGCCTCCAGTTGCTCAAACTCGAGTTGGCACTGGTTTCTTGACAGTTTTTAGTTAAATATGAAATTAACTCTCCACCAAACTCCAGCAGCAGAAGACACTTTCAATTGTTCTGTTCAATGCAAATTTTTTGTTTAATGCATCGACATTTACAGCTGAAGACCCAAAATTGGAATGATCTTACAGATCTTGTTCCATCAACTTGCCATTAAATGTGGTTTGGAAGAAATAATTGAAATAATTATTAAATTTGAATGGCCTTTTTACCGAATAGTACTGGCCAACATGTTAAAAACATGGTTCAAAACGGTTTGTGTGATAATTTATTTATATCTTTGTCCATGAAACTATTGACCGTCAGGAGATGCACTATGAGCCTTTATTTTCTGTCTACAAATGAAGGAAAGAATTATTGATGCATTCTATTTATAGGCATAATTGGATACAGCAGATGAATGGTTTCTATTTTACAGAATTTTCTGTCGGATGCTAAAAAATGGCTCAAAATGTAATGCCATAACCTTGTTTCATGGAGTATTGACAATTCTCTTTTTTTTTACAGATATATATTTTTATTTGACAAAGTCATGCTGATGTGTAAATCCAGGGTAAGTAAATGTTAGTTAATTACTTGTAATTGTTTTTGAAATATTGGATTTAAAATGCCTCATGGTCTTTTTTGCTTTCAAAGACGACTTCATGAATTTATTATTACTTTGAATTTATTGTTTTATGTTGACTATGGCAGTGTAAGTGAACATTTTCAGTTCTGTAAAAAATATTTATGGTTTTAAAATTATTAATTTTTATCTTATTTTCAAGGAAAATCTCTCAAAAATAATTTTCACATACAATTTCATTACAAGATTACAGTCAAAATGTGGAAGTGTTTTAAAATAGATCTATATTCACTGAAAAAATTAGATAAGAAATCTTTTGGTTTAGAATCAGATCTGACTGCTATGTTGACCTTATGTCACTCTCTCATCAGTTGTAACAAGGTAAAAATATTGTGAACAAATTTTAATAACCAAGATATAATTTGGAACTTCTATCTGTGACAAAAACTTATGCTGACAAGCTCCACAAAACCCGGCTTACAGACCTCTTTAGTAGAGATGGGCAATATACCCAAGAACTGAACTGATACCGATATCATGGGGATACCAAAAAAATTGAACCGAACCAATCGTTGAATATCAAAATTGTCTGAATTTTCAGATTTCACTCTTTATAAGTCCTTGTTGAGGATGGATAACATTTGAAAGGTTCATTTGCATGAAAGAAGTGACTCATTTTCTTTTCAGTTTTCTTAACGCTCAGTGGACTGGGCAACTTTCCTGAATTCCCACTAGACTACAATCTGTACATATCCAATTGCTTAGCAGTGATTTCTAGCCAAGACTTGACTAGAAATCACTACCACGTGTTTTGTCTATTGTCAGCAGGACATCTTAAAGATGGCATGGTCAGGGCACATGCTCTGAGATCGCAAAAGCCTGAAATAGGTCTTTAAACATTAAGGTGCCTTTAGAACAAGCCACAAAATTACTGTAGATATGATTTGTGGTCGTAAAAGAACGCCACTGTTGACAGTGTTGGCAGTGTCATTTATATAACATTGTGTTAGAATGATACTACAACAACTTCATTCTGTTTTTTCCTGATGTGAATTTCTCTTTGGTACTATCTGTAAAACTCGGGTCAAGCCAAATACTGAATACCGAGCTGATACCGAGGTATACCCCCTAAAAATACCGAAACAAACGCCGAACTTAAAATTCCAATACTGCCCATCTCTACTCTTTAGATATATTTTTTTCCAATATAAACATATAATATATTTTTACTCATTTTACACAGTGCAGTAAGCTCCCTCAAAAAAGATACTTTAGGACAAATAATCAATTTATCTCCAGAATGTAGAAATATGACAAAGTTGTGGTTAATTGCAGTTTCCTATTAATTGAATATTTTCCAAATACAAAGTGGTTATTCAGTTGACAGAGTACCACTGGGTTTAGTGCCGACAACCTTCAAGTAATTAGCCGCTGGTCATAAAAGTTGAACAAGCCAGTCTACATCAATGATGGTGTGAAATCCTTGTCATATTTACTGTGAATATTGCTGCAAATATGGAATATGATTAATAAAAATAACCAAGGACACCGACCTGGTAGCTATCAGCAAAAGTTCAAACATTCTACAGGGCAAGATAATTTTTGTATCGGGCCTGTGCCAAACCAGAACAAGCTCTCTTGAAAACCCATTTGGCACCTTCGACAAATGTTCAAAAGTCTTCTATATACCCTCCACAGTTTCCTTAAGGACAATGTGATGCCTCTTGTTAGCTTAACTTGACATGCAGGAGTCTTTGAATCTGTTCACAGTTTCTTTAGCTCAAGCTACACCCGGTTCATCACTAAATTTCATATATAGGTTTGAGGTCATGTCTAGATGAGAAGGTCCCATTTTGGTCGCAACTGTGACAGCTGCTCTGGTTTGCAACCCGAAAACATTAGTGCTGCCGCGGTTAAGACTTTTTTCTGACCAGTTAACCAGCGTGTTTGACCGTGGTTAACCGTGGTTAACCACATTTAAGGTACCTATATTTGTAGTGTGTTCTTGCTTCAACTGTAACTATTATATCGGGCCTGCCAATGTTATTTACATTGACCATAAATAATAATAAAGAATATTCTATTTAGTCGTTATTGTTCAATCGCCCATGTGTTTACATCAGTGCATGTAGTGGAAATCAGCAGGTTTGTGGGGCCAATATGGATGAAACCATAAAAAATACAAAATCATCAAAATAACAACGAAAAACTAAATAATAACACATTAAATGTTTGCCAGCAATACCTGGAGAGACGTATTTATTTATTCCATGAATTCCAGTTCACTGATGTGTAATGTCTGGTTATAAATTACGCACACGTGCACCAGGTAAAGTTAATTTCAATAGCACCAACAATGCTTAAGTGGGACAACAATTTGAAAATAATTTGCACTGTAACCTGCACATTTGTTGTATTTTTATTGGTTTTTCTGGAACGTTCTCGCGTTGCGGAAAAACCAACTTAATCACAACAACTGCGCAGGTTACAGCGCAAATGGTGCTCTGAATTGTCTGATTCTGAAACTATGAAGTTTCAGTCACAAACGAGCGTTGGATTTTCTTGACAGGGATGAAGACATTGGGGTGATAAACAAACAACGGAAAACAAATAAATGCGAGTATTTTTTAAATCTTTAATAATAATTTTCCTTTATTCTTTTATCTTATTCACCACGTGGTAACTCATGAAAACTTACCTATTTCCGTTGCATCCCAAACGACTTAAACATGGGGGCGACTTATAAAATGGACATATACGGTGAGTATAGTGAATGTAAGGTTAACCGGTTAAAACATTTTCTTGACCGGTCAAAGTTTTAACCACAGGTTAACCGGTTATCCGGATAACCGCGGCAGCTCTAAAAAACATTCAGCACAGTCTGCAGATCGTATTTATGAAGAAATTTCATTGTAACTTGTTAGGATGACTCCATATAATGTCGAGATGGGAACATCCTATTTTTGTTGGGTTTGGTCAACCGGGACGACCGCAGAGGCACGTAACCTACATTCCTTTAACACAGGCTACAGGTTGCATTTATTGTTGGATGACTCGGTATAATGTCTAGTTGAGAACATCCTAATTTGGTTGTGATTAGTCAACCGTGACTGCTGGTCGGGTTCGGGACCTAAATTCCTTTAGCAAAGTCTAGGAGTCATATTTATGAAGGCATTTCATTGTAACTTGGATGACTCATTTTGAAATGATTTTACTTTAACTTGTTAAGTTTTGTTGACAGACTTTAACTTGAGGGCCACATCAACCCAGGTCTCAGTTCTTTAGTAGAGGCTACAACTAAAATTATTCTTGTTGAAAACAGCATGTAGGGTACAGAACTTAACTTATTCTCATTTATCTAAATTCTTGTCTTATTTCATAATCCTTTCACAAACATTGAACATTATCCTTTTCATCAAACACTATAGGAGTCCTCAGGATAAGAGTGATACAATGCACCAACAATACTTTAACCCTTTGAACACTGGTGGTATATCTTTATACTGTACCAATGACCCAGACATAGCTGGTGCTAACTCTTAAAATATAGTGCCAAACACAAATTTTGCCCCCCAATCCCCAAAATTTGCATCTAAAACCAAAGAAAACATGTCCTGAATGGCCCTCCACACTTCACCTCTACTGCGCATGCGCAGTGTCAAGGACATTCTGAAATTGGCGCCATTAATCATTCTTAGTTTGGCCCTTCATCAGTTAACATCTGACTGATCTTTGTGCTTGTAAATCTCAGTTTAAATGATGCCAGACACATAAATATTAGTGAAATGGTGATTCTAAGGAGGATATAGAAGGAGGAGAGGAAAAATGTGTGACAGAATATTATCAGGGCTGTAACTTAAAATTTTTTAATGAAATTATGTTAAGTTACCTATTTTCGAGGCAGCAGCCATTTTGTTGTCATTCTTGTTATTTAGTTACACTGATTTTTCAGTGTTTTCCTCTCTCCGTTTCCTTTAAGTCCCCTCTTGCTATTCTCCCATGCTTTTGGCATATTTTCTGTAATTATTATTACTAAATTTCTTGGGAGTTTTAGCTGGATAACAGAATGAATTCTGTTCTTTTCCCCATGTTTACGTCTTCACCTATGGGTGGTTAGCCGTTGTGTTCTGCATCTACCATCTGATGTTCTGCAGTTTCTTCCCTGGAAGTCTCTGTTTTGCATCAGATAGTGTATTTTTGGTAACTGATTTTGGGTCTGGGTGCCTGGAGTCTTATTTTAGTGTTTTTACACTTATTGTTTACATTTACAACAGCCCTCTGTGTGAGGGGGAATTTCTTGAAAATAATATCTTGATGTTAATTTAGTCATAACTAGATACATTATTATTGTTCGTAAGTGTTGCATAAATTGTTTAAAATATTTTAAAATTTTTTGTCCACACTTAGGCTTGGGATCCATTGGGGCTCAACGTTACTTTTCAGAAACTTGGGCTGTTCTGAAAAAATATTTTTTCAAAATATTTTGATTTCACTTATTTTGTCTATGTTAATGGATCATATTATTATGTATTTTGATTGTCAGGGGTTGGTGCGAGTACCAGGACTTTGTTTTCTTTTCACATTGAAAGGATTTTGATCAATTGTAATAAGAGGAAGTCTTCCTCTGACTTTTTTTAATCATTCTATATGTAGTCAGTGTACTCGCACTAACTCCTGTTCTGTATCTGATGATTTCGATGACAACATGGGAAGCGTATGTCACGGTATGTTAGTGGGGAATTGGACATTCCGGTCCTTTCCCCGCAGGGTCACTCTACTTTATCAATTTCTATTTCAGACGATCAAGATTAGGGTGATGTATCCATGATGTCTTCCAACAGTGTGCCTCCGTCGTCACAATTAATGAAGGGCTAGCGGAAAAGTGCTCATGTAAATACGCCAATTGCCTAAGAGGACCCTAGTAGGTTCGACGGCCTTTGATGTCTGCTAGCTCGCCCAGTGTAGCATCCATTCATCGAATGGTTCGGCAGCCGGGTTCGTCCGTTGCGGTCTAGAAGGAGTTTTGGGGTGATGCAAGCACTATAAATCAACCAAATGCACGCCCAGTGACGGCAGATTAGAGGGAGAACGGAGGAAGCCTTTTAGTCCGTTTCCTAGCTCGTTCAGGTCCATCCGGACGGCGAGCCAGAGAGGCCCCTCTCTCGTACAACAACATCTGGCCCCAGATGTTGTGGTACAAAATGTTTCGCATTCGGAGCATACGTCCGCCGCTCGGGACGCTCCGACATATAGTCAGTCCGGAGAGACTGTCAATAAGGCTTCCTCATTCTCATGGTAGCGCACACGACCGCTCTTGGCTACGTGACCTCGGATATCCAGTTAGCTTCGCCAGTCAGAGAATCATCGGCGACCAGGTCACACCATCCAGTAGCCAGGGACACGAGGCCTGCAGACTCCGGACGTTCGTATAGGAAAGTGTGCGGGAGTCAACGTACACGGAGCTTCCGGCGGCAATGCATCGTAAGACCGCTACTGCACAGGCCTCGGGGACGGACGTGCTATCCTAAATAGCACAGCTTATCGCAGCATCCCAGCAACAACTGAATCTGTCGCATATTGTTTTATCCGACGATGCTGGGTCGGGACGCTCCGCGGAAGCGGGTACGGACGTCCGAAAATTTCATCCGGTCCGACGGGATACCGAAAGGGATTCAGAGGATTTCGAGCTTTCCCTTTCGGAACAACATATGCTGTTGTGTATGTCATCTGACTTGATCTTCTACAGGTTCTTTCGTCGGACCAGAATGCTGCGATGCCGGATAAGAAACTGATAGAGTCGGTGGACTTAGAAATTTTGGGTTCGGTTCAGGGACATCGTCCCTCAGTTCCGACATAGTCCAATAATGTCACACAAACTTTCGAATTATTGAACGACGCTATCTATTTAGTATTATATGCTTGCTATTACCAAGCATTTCTGGTTTCTTGTTCGCAAAGTTACGGAGATGTCTTTCAAAAGTGTGCCTCTGTCGTCATAGTTAATGAAGAGCTAGCGGCAATAAGTGCTTATGGAATATGTCTATCGCCTAAGAGGTCCCTTGTTGGATCGACGGAGTGACATTCGCTAGCTCACCCGGTGTAGCATACATTCATCGAATGGTTCGGCTGCCGGGTTCGTCCGTTGCGGTCTAGGAAGGAGATTTGGGTGATGCGAGCACTATAATAACTTAGTACTCACCCAGTGACGGCGGATTGAGGACAGATCGGAGGAAGCCTGTTAGTCCGGTTCCTGGCTTGTCCAGGTCCGTCCGGGCTGTGAGCGAGAGAGGTCCCTCTCTCGTCCAACAACATAGGGGACCGCATGTTGTGGTTCAGATATTTTACATTCGGAGCATATGTCCGTTGCTCGGGACGCTCCGTTATATTGACAGTCCGAGAGACTGTCGATAATGCTTCCTCATCCTCACAGCAGTGCACACGACCGCACATTGGCTATGTGACCTCGAGTATCCGATCAGTTTCGTCATTCAGTGATTCCACGGCGAACAGGTCACGACATCCGGTAGCCAAGGGACACGAGGCCTATACACTCCGTTCGCTCGCATTATAGTAGTATGCACGGGGTAACGATCACGGAGCTTCCAGCGGCAATGCATCGTAAGACCGCTTCTCCACAGGCCTCAGTGACGGACGTGCTATCCGAGTTAGCACAGTTTTTTCGCAGCATTCCAGCAATCGACAGTTTCTCGGTCGAATCAGGAATTATCCGACGGCGCTGGGTCGGTGCGGTCCGCGGTTGCATCAGGTTTGGACGACCGAACGCTTTATAGGGTCCGACAGGATGGCGAAAGGGATTCGAAAGATTTCGAGTTTTCCCTTTCGTAACATCGGAAGCTGCCATACATTTCTTCCGGCATTATCTTCCAGTGGTTGTTATTTCGGACTACATTGCTGCGATGTTGGATAAGAGACTTATAGCGTCATTGGACACGGAATTTTGGATCGGTTCAGGGACATTGTCCCTGACTTACCGACACAGTCCAATAATGTCATTAGAACATGTGTATTATTTATCGACGCTATATATATATAATCCTGCTACCAAGCATGATAGTTTAGTTTCTTGTCCGCAATGCTCATTTCTGCCTTTTATCATTTATAGGAATAATTTATTTTGGCAGAACAGGGCATACCGAGAGTTCATATGCGTCTAGACGGTGTGGTTAAAGACTGGAAATAATCTTTTTCGCCGTCTATGTCTTTTCCAACCACAATGTTGAAAACGACAATGATGTCTAATAGACTTAACTTAGACGCTTTATCATACGTAATCCACCTTACTGAGGCGTTATCATTACGTCTTCAAGAGAAAGAATTCCGGGATATGATCCTCAATGTGATTTCTTTTGAGGGCAGTAGTTTGTTCACGTATAACTCCGCCCTTCAGTGGCTACTTGGAGTTGGTTAGACGTGACGCAGCCCTAGCTACATCCACGCGCGTGGATAGTAAGGTGAAGAACTCTCTCAGAGTCGCTTCGTTCTCGGAGAAGCTTCTCTTCGACGGCAACTTTTCAGCAATCCATGAATTGCTCGATTTACACATTCTCTTGTCTATCTAGTGTAGCAACAGATTCAGACTGGGGCAAACATTCGGTGGTTGACTCAGAGAGTGCCACTGCAGTTGCCGGATCCGAGTTTTATAATTATGACAGTTGCCAGTCAAACAGGTTGGGATATAATATTGATCCCAACGGATTCGAAGTGCCAGGGTCTTTGGGTTCCGCAGTCTCTAAGCAAGCACTTATCTTCCACGGAATAATGTTTTTTTAGGCTTGCTTTATGTCATTGGATGAACATTATTCAGAAACGCATGTCCAAATCCTGTCCGTTAATACGACAGTAGTGGCGTATCTCCGGAACCAGGGAGGCACTCATTCGTTTCTGTTATTCAATTTAATGGAAAGAATCCTTCTGTTTGTTACAGTACACCAAGTTCTGCTTCGGTCCGTCATATTCCGGGTCGTCTGATTGTATTACCGGTCTCCCTTTCACTTATGGGTCACTTGTTGCCATCAGAATGGACTCGCAACAAACAAGTATTCAATCAGATTTGCTATCAATGGGAGCGCCCAATGATAATTTATTTACGACACAACTTGCTAATCAATTGCAGACGTATGTGTTTACATGTCCGGATCTCTGAGCTTATGTTGTTAACGCTCTATTGATCTAATAGGACGGAATGATAGGATATGCGTATCCTCCTGCGCTGTTGTTTCAGCAAGTATTGCTAAGATAAACAACCACAATACATTTCTGTTGATAGCATCTCTGTCTTCACAGAGACCGTGGGTAAATTTACTCTGATGTCTACTGTGGGACTTAACGTGAAATCTTCCTCCATGAGAGGATCTTTTTTCGCTGGGTAAAATCGTGTCATCTTCATCACAACCTGCAAGGTCTCAACCTTCACGTATTCCGTTGTGTGGTCCTTATTGCATTGTAAGCATTGTACTGGACGAGCTTTGGACGCGATTTCTTACTATAGGAGAACCTCTTCTTCGCTATACTATGTGGCTAAAGTGGAGGCTCTTCCGTCGTTGGTGTAGGGATCACTATGTTGATATTGTTGATCCCTCCATGCTAGTCATTGCAACTTTTTAGTATACTTGTTTGACAAGATCTACTGCAGCCTGTTACTATTAAGGTTATAGGTTTATGTTACTCATACCTATGCACTCTATGATAGTTTACAATTGAGTCTTATGTCTCTTTATTTAAGTCAGTTAGTAACTTTTCGATAAATAGACTTAGAATCATTAGATTAAATTTCTATACGGAATTTAACTTCGGTTCTTATTTAGCTAAGTAATCATTTGAGCCTCTGGAAACAGTAGTTTTCAAATTCTGACCTTTTAGACAGTAATTCTGTTGGCTTCTCTTTTACTGAAGAGTCAGTGAGCTTCATGCACTATCGGTGGATGATTTTCACTTTCGTAGTTTCGGAATCACTACTTCCTTTACTATTTAGGTTGGATTTTTGCATAAGAGTCAGGCTCCTAATAAATATCCAGAACCTATTGTTATTAAGGTCCTTCCGTCTTCGTACGGGCATAGGCCTTTACTCTGTCCGGTTAGAGTTTACGTATTTATAAACAGATATCTGTTTATTACTACGGGCGTAAGCTTCTTCTGTCTTTGATGCCTAATAGAAGGACGTTACGCTCCATTCTATTGCTAATGGATTCAATTAACTATCGATACTGCTTATGGTATATCATTGACTCAGCAGTTGTGCTTGAGATTTCGGCTCATGAAGTAAGAGTTCTTCTACATCTTGGGCGTACATTAATAGTGTCGCTATTATAGATTTTTGAAGGCTGCTCATTGCGCTCAGCCATCCACATTCATGAATTTTTATCTCAGAAATATCGAGTCCATTTCTGGAAGCCTCTATTGTTAGGTCTATTATCTACTGCTCAGAATGTCATTCACTTAACAGTTGCTACTATAGCTAGGTAGGCTGTCTGTTTCGGCAGTGACTCCATTCTGCTGCCCTCTTCGCTCTGGGCTATTTGACCCAGGGAAAGAAAAAGGCGAGGGGGGGAGGGTGTTCCCTTGGGTCACCTGTTTTACTATGAAAACAAGGGGATACCTCCTCCGGAGTTAGTAATTGTGAGCTGTTATTGGGATGGTTGTTTAGTGAGAAGTTTATGTTTTAAAATTCATTCAGGTCTTAGTTTTTAAAGTATAGCTTTTGAATATAGCACGTGTCAACGGACATTATTATACAATCCTCAGACACTTTTAAGGAGTATAAAGAGTCTCTATTCTCTAGACTAACTTTATTTATTGGCTTACTTTAAAAATTATTAGTATAAGGATTATACTAGATATTAATAGAGTACATGGATGTATGATGCTCAATTTTGGAAGGTGTTGTATCTTTCTAATTTATCATAAATAAGAAAGATACATGTAAGGCCTAATACTTCTTTTTCCCTAGAGGGGATGACTCTATTTTATATAATTGAGCTTATTGGAATTTCCTCTATGTCGTAGGCCCTCCAGCCTTTTTACTATTCAGCTATGTCTGGGTCATTGGTACAGTATAAAAATGTTAAAAAATTTATAGTAATTTATATATTTTTTATACTTACCAATGACCCAGACGGGGATGGCCCTCCCAGGAGTTGGGAACTCATACCTCCCCGCTGAGTACATAGCGCTTACCAGGCACTGGTTATAAGAATGATTGATGGCGCCAATTTCGGAACGTCCTTGACACTGCGCTTGCGCAGTAGAGGTGAAGTGTGGAGGGCCATTCAGGACATGTTTTC
Source organism: Pictodentalium vernedei (assembly GCA_031216915.1). NCBI lineage: Eukaryota > Metazoa > Mollusca > Scaphopoda > Dentaliida > Dentaliidae > Pictodentalium > Pictodentalium vernedei. Next base: position 179,001,293 of record CM062291.1, on the reverse strand, counting down.
TTTGGTTTTAGATGCAAATTTTGGGGATTGGGGGGCAAAATTTGTGTTTGGCCCTATATTTTAAGAGTTAGCACCAGCTATGTCTGGTAAGGATAAAAAATATATAAATTACTATAAATTTTTTAACTTTCGGGGGCAGTTTAATGACAGCAATTGGAAAAATCCATATTCATTATTTGGGGGTAGACCAATTAATACTAAATAAATATTGACTGGTCTACCCCACACATATACTTAGCTGTCAATCTACTTAATGAAATTATGACGTATCATGTTCCTGGGCTGGAAAAGTGTCCTCTCAGGGTTCAAAAGGTTAATCTTATCAAACACAGGAGATTGGTGTCAACCTTTTGATCTGTGATGAAGGTGACTTTAACACCAACAAACAAATAAGACAGTGTACATACTTAGGTTTTATAGTTGTTTCAAGGTAAGTATCGGCTGTCTGTATAGGCAGCCAAGATTTGCCTAGAAACAACTGCCAAAGTAATTGGAATATAACTTTTAAATTTACCCATGACTGTACCTCTTCTGTTGCAGTAAAATAGACTGATATGAGTTAACATTGAACTTAAGCCAATCCATAGTTTTGTAATGCATTCAACAGTTCTGGGCTAGTTACATATATAGCAGAATGAAACTTAGTAGTTTCATTACATCAGTTTATGATATGATTATTATTTATGCACAACTTGTAACTGCATTTTGATAGTAACTTAATCTGTCCTATTTGTTTAGATGAACTAACAAGGTCAGCTTTCTGTGAAGAAGAAATGTGAATTCTGAAATATTCGTGTCTACTCTTTGCAATATTTAGTGCCAGCATTCCAGTATTTTTATTTTTAAATTTTGTTTAACTGCACTAGTTTGTATGGTTGTAAAAAAAATACTACTTTAAAGGGTGTGAATTTTAAAATTGGAATTCCAGGCCCTTGAAATTACCTGAAAGTCTTTTTTTCCTGGAAAAAGTCATGTTGAAAATTACCTAAAACTAGGGCTGTCGCGACTATCATTTTTTGTAATCGACTAATCGTGACCAGTAATCGACGGTTAGTCGATTAATAGTTGCTTCCCATGATTTTTTAGCAAATCATTCTTCTGTTCGTAAAACTCTGAAAATGACAATGGCACCAGTGTGTTCAGACGAAGTGGGGTTGTGGGAACAACAAATCGGTCCCGACTGAAGCTACATGTAGTCCAATCTTGGACCCACAGTCCGTAATATAATTTTTGGGGTTGGTACGTCCTGTAGGACGTACCAACCCCAAAAATAATATTACTGACTGCGGGTCCAAGTTTGAATACAGGACGTACCAACCCCAAAAATAATATTACTGACTGCGGGTCCAAGTTTGAACTAGATTGAAGTCGATGAATTAAAATGAATTTACCAAAGAACGTTCCTGCATATGTTTCCTTTCTGCAATAAGTTTCTCAAAATTTTGAACATTGAGATCTATGCATTCCCTCGTCAGTTGTTAAAATTGGATCTTAGTCTGAAGTTCCGAACTTTGAGAAGTGATCTGACGTTCTGACTTTCGTCATAATTTTGTCACTTCTGTGCTTTGGGTTTTCCAATGGGTGCATTCATGTGTACAAGACTGGAGAAATTCAGAAGAATCTATTCTTCTCGAGTAACTGTGAGTGTTCTTTCTTACGCAGTCAGTGACAGTCGTACAGTCTTCCGGATATGAATGTTAACTATGGTTAGATATTTAAAGTTATTCACCTTCATTGATCATTCACCTCACAAAACAATGCAATTTAGCCCCGACGTGTAGTAGACGTATACCACCTTGAAAATGAACGACGATTGACTAAAAATAAAAAACGTCGACTACTTCAATAGTCGACGGTTAGTCGACTAATCGAATAATCGCGACAGCCCTACCTAAAACCTTTTTCTTTTCTCAGTAGTTTACAAACCATGCTAGACATCACTATCGGGGCACTATTGCCATGTGCTGCATGGGTAGGAGAGGCTTCATATTGAGAAAGAGGCAAATTATAAGTAGTTCACAGTATATTTTCTTCAAAAGGCAGGGTTTGAAAATGTCATGGAAAGTTTGAAAGTGATTGAATTTTAAAACAGAAATTCCAGTTTACGATTTGAACTAAGATGCAGTGACCTCGACCTTCATCTGATTTATTATTTGTCCATTGATGTTGTGGCATACACTAGAGGTTTATTTACTAAACTTCTGATCATTAAAAGTTGCCTTGTTTATTTCGATGTAGGTTTAGGGCTATGGGTAGGGCTTTATTGGAACATATACATTATTGTGATGAGTTGACGGTAACATGGTCTGAGGATTATGGCTCGGTGTAAACGTTCAACCTCGATGCTTCGTGTCTTGGTTGAACATAAACACTGATCCTCAGACCTCAGACCATGTTACCGTCAGTTCATCACAATAACTTATAATGTCAGCGGTTGGAATTTCAATCAATGTAAAAAGTGATTGAATTCTATAATTTATTTTGGATAATATTGTAGAATGTATATGAACATCAGAGGTGATTCAAACAATTACAGGTGGAGGCCCTGGAAAATGCTTGAAAAATCCCTGAAGATATCCAGGAAAGTATTGGAATTTTTCTCTCTCAGATGTGTATGAACCCGGAAAGGATTTGTTTTGTTAAAGTTTATTCACCTATAGACTGTTTTCAGTAAATTGTTGATGAACAAATTCTGCATACTAAAAATAATCTAGCATGCAAAAAAGTTAAGAAATATGGAAGAAACAGCATAAATAAATTTGGCCCTGACAATAGTGTAAAAAGGTTTATGGTGAATGTGGATGCATGTATGACAGCTAAGGTTTTAAACGATATGTTGGTTTTTAACCATAATGTAACACACAGAAATTTTAGCATTGTGATTTCCAAGTTGGCACCCAAGCAAGCAGAGAAGTGCTTTTCTGTGAAAGTAGATATGATCTATTTTACTGGTATGATAGGACCCTGTACCTAATTTCTGGGGAGGGAATCCTCTAAAATGGGTAGCATAGGTATAAACAATTGTCCGAACTTGATTTTATACTTGTATTGCTTTCATGATACAGCCATAGATGCTGAAGGTAACTTTAAACCCCATAAACAGCATTTTGATTAAGCTAGAACCTCCCATATTCACCTTACTGCACTCTTCCATGTATAAATGGTATCATCCTAAATAAACTAGATTAAGCAAATTATAGTTCTTCGGTTACAATTAGAGATCGGCAATATACTGACAAACTGCACTGACACCACTGAGATAACGAAAAACCGAACCGATCATTATCCCCGCATTTTTGAAATTGTCGTGATCTCCGTCTGTCCGGCTCCTAGGGTATTCAATTCGAAACATTTAAACTATGGTACTGTGTTCAGGTAACATCTCTAGATGTGCATGAAGGTTTCAGAATTTTGATTTTGCCTCCGGTGGTTCCAGTGGAACCTCTTTTATCTTTAGAAAATCAGTTTTCATCGAAAGGCTCCTAGGGTATTTAATTTGAAACGCTTAAACTATGCTAATGTGTTCAGGTAACATCTCTAGATGTGCATGAAGGTTTCAGAATTTTGATTTTGCCCCCGGTGGTTCCAGTGGACCCACTTTTATCGTTAGAAAATCAGTTTTCATCGAAAGGCTCCTAGGGTATTCAATTCGAAATGTTTAAACTATGCTAATGTGTTCAGGTAACATCTCTAGATGTGCATGAAGGTTTTGGAATTTTGATTTTGCCCCAGGTGGTTCCAGTGGAACCACTTTTATCGTTAGAAAATCAGTATTTTTATATTGTACCAATGACCCAGACTTAGCTGGTGCTAACTCTAACAAAACCAGGGCCAAACACAAATTTTGCCCCCCAATCCCCAAAATTTGCATCCAAAACAAAAAGAAATCATGTCCTAAAGGACCTCCATACTACGCCTCTACTGCGCATGTGCAGTGACGCAGACGTCCCGAAATTGGCGCCAATTATCATTCTCTGTTTGGCCCTTCATCAGTCAACATCTCACTGATCTTTGTGCTTGTAAATCTCAGTTTAAAGGATGCCAGACACGTAATTTTTGGAGAAAATGTGATTCTAAGGAGGATAGAAGGAGGAGAGGAAAAAGAAGTGACAAAAAATAATCAGGACTGTACTTAAAATTTTTTGATGAAATTATGTTAAGTTGCCTATTTTCGAGGCATGGGCCTCTTGTTGTCATTCTTGCTAAATGTTGCACTGCTGATTCAGTGTTTCCTCTCCCCTAGCCTTCTAAAGTCCCCCCTTGCAATTCTCCCATGCTTTTGGCATATTTTTGAGAAAGTTCATTTCTAAAATTTCCTGGGAGAGTTGCTTGGTTACAGAATGTTTTCTGTTATTTTCCCCATAGTTACGTTTTCACCCATGGGTGTATAACGTTTGTGTTCTGCATCTTCCATCTGATGTTCTGCAGATTCTCCCCTGGGAGTCTCTGTTTTGCATCAGATAGAGTGTAATTTTGATGACTGATTCCGGGCCAGTTTTTTCAGTGCCTGGAGTCATGTTTTCTGGTGTTTTACACTGATTGTTTACATTGGCAACAGCCTTTTTTGAGGGGGGCTGTTTGCCTTTGCTGTAGTTTATCTCACTATAAGATACATTTATATTATCCGTAAGTGTCTCATTAATTATTTAATATAAATTTAAAATTTTTGACCACACTTTGCCATCGGATCCATCGGGGCTCAACGTTACTTTTCAGCAACTTGGGCTTCGCTGAAAAAATATTTTTTCAAAATTATTTTGATTTGCAATTGTTTTTTCATTTATTAATGGATCATGTTATTATGTATCTTTGTGTCAGGGGTTTTTGCGAGTAACTAGGACTTGTTGTTGTTCTTTCACAATGAAGGGACATTGTTCAAATTGTAATAGGAAGAAATCTTCCTCTGACTTTCATGATCATTGTATTAATTGTAGTCAGTGTTCTCGCATTAATCCCTGTCCTATATGTGAATATTGGGATGAGAAACATTGGAAACGTGTGTCACGATATGTTGTTTCTGGAGAAAGGGCTATGCCGGCTCTTTCTCCGCAAGGTCACTCTACTCTCTCAGTTTCTATTTCAGAGGAACAAGAACAGGGTGATGTTTCCATGTTATCTTCTACAAGTGTGCATCCGTCGTCACAAATGAATTCAGAGCTAGCGGCAAAAGTGCTCATGGAGATTAGACAAATGTTGTCCGCTAGCTCGCCCGGTGTAGCGTCCATTCACCGAATGGTTCGGCAGCCGGGTTCGTCCGATGTGGTCCAGGAGGAAATTTTGGGTGATGCGAGCACTATAAACATAATAGATGCACACCCAGTGACGGCGGATAGTAAGCGAGAACGGGGGAAGCCTTTGAGTCCGGTTCCTAGCTCGTCCAGGTCCAGCCGGGCCGCGAGCGAGAGAGGCCCCTCTCTCGTACAACAACATCTGGGACCAGATGTTGTGGTACAAAATGTGTCGTTAGCGGAGCATACATCCGTCGCTCGGGACGCTCCGTTGTATAGGCAGTCCGCGGAGACTTCTAAGGCTTCCTCTTCTCGTCAGCGCACACGACCGCACCTTGGCTGCGTGACCGCCGATATATTACCATCTTTGCAGATCAAGGATTCTTCGGCGACCAGGTCACACCATCCGGCAGCCATGGATTCGAGACCGATGGACTCCGGACGTTCGCATAGGAAAAGTATGCGGGAGCCATCTGATGCGGAGCTGCCCTCGGCGAAGCAGTGAAAGACTGCGCCTCCGCAGGTCTCGACGCCGGACATTCTTGTGCAGATAGCACAACTTATCGCAGCATCCCAGCAGCCGACAGAATCGGTGTCGGATCGAGAATTATCCGACGGTGCTGGGTCGGTACGCTCCGCCGAAGCATCGGGGGCGGACGACCGGGAACATCATGAGGTCCGACCGGATGGTGAAAGGGATACGGATGATTTGGAGCTATCCCTTTCGGAACAACATAAAGCTGCCGTGGACTTCATCCGGCACTTTCTCCCTCAAGTTGTTCCGTCGGGCCAGACTGCTGCGGTTCCGGACAAGAGCATTATTGCGTCATTGGACTCTGAATTTTTTGAGCGGTTCAGGGACATCGCTCCCGAGTTTCCATCGCAGTCCAATAATGTTGCAAGAACATTTGAATTATTGAACGACGCTATTTTCAAACTTGCTTCCAAGACGGGGAAAGCAGGTTTCTTGTCCGCTAATACTCTCAACCTGCCTTTCATTAATGCAAGGAATAAATTTGATACGGCAGGACAGGGTATCCCGAGAGTTCCTCTGCGTATGGACGACGAGGCGGAAGACTTAGAGCTATCATTACCGTCGTCGGCTTCTATTCCAACCGCGGTGTTGGAAACAGCTATTGCGTCTAACAGAGCCAATTTAGATGCCTTATCTTACGCAGATCACCTTACTAAGGCGTTATCACTGCGCCTTCAAGGGAAAGAGTTTCAGGATATACAATCCTCTTTAAGACTTCTTTCAAGGGCAGTAGCTTATTCCACGTGTAACTCCGCCCTTTCAGTGGCAATTCTGGAGTTGGTTAGACGTGACGCAGCCCTAGCTACATCCACACTTGTGGATACTAAGGTGAAGAACTCTCTCAGAGTCGCTTCGGTCTCCGGAGAACTTCTCTTTGACGGCAAGCTTTCTGCTATTTATGATAAAATTACAAAGAAAGCTTCGGATTCTCTGTTGTTCAAATCTGCTTCTAAGAAGTCGGATACAGCAGACAAGAATAAGACAGGCACTTCTGGGTCTAATGCGCCCAAGAGAGGTTCCTATAGAGGTTCCGGTGCGTCCTTTTGGTCTTATTCGAGAGACCTTCAGGGTAGCGACTCTCGTTCGGGACGTCCTTCGGGCCGGGACAATCGGTCGGACGCCCCGAGGTCGACGGGGCGAGGTGCGGGTCGTGGAGGACGTGGTTTCTCCTACCGCAGGCCTCGCAGGTCCAGGAGGTGATGGCTTAAACCTCTATCGCGTACCGGTTGGCGGAAGGTTGTCGAGCGTTTCACAAGAATGGGCGTCGATTACGGACGACCCTTGGGTGAGAGGAGTGACTTCGGAAGGTCTAAAGATATCCTTCAAACGAAAGCCTCCATTAACTCGAAGTCCAAAGTGGACTCATCTTCCGTCAAATCCGCAGAAAAGAGACGCTCTGTTATCAGAGGTGCAGTCTCTTTTAATGAAGAACGCGGTAGAGGTCGTAGAAAACCAGGAATCTCCGGGATTCTACAGCCATCTCTTTCTGGTTCCGAAACCAGACGGCTCGTTCCGTCCAGTCATAGATTTGAGCTGGATAAACAAGCTGATCGTCGCTCCGAAGTTTTATATGGAGACGATTCGGTCGGTCAGAGCGAGTATTCGGGTGAACGATTATGCATCAAGCATAGATCTCAAAGATGCGTACTTTCACGTCATGGTACATCCGACATTCCGAAAGTACCTACGCTTCGCAGTCCTAGGAGTGGTGTATCAATTCCGGGCGATGTGCTTCGGATTGAATCTAGCACCCTGGGCTTTCACTTGGGTAATGAACTCGGTAATGATCTATTTCCGAGCTCATTTGTCTGCGGTAACGTCGGCCTACCTGGACGACATTCTTCAGAGGTACGGCAACGAGTTAACGCTTCAGAACGATGTTCAGAATCTTCTTCTTTTGCTCCGACATCTCGGTTTTATAGTAAACGAGGGGAAGTCGGATCTGGTGCCGTCCAAGTCATTCACTCATCTGGGAATGAGCTTCGAGACGCACAACAATCTCGTTCGTCTGCCGTTAACCAGAGCGAAATTAGTCAGTTGTTACGCTCGCTATTGTCTGCACGCAGACAAAGTCACAGCGAGAGAATTTATGAGACTGATAGGTCTGTGCGGAGCCGCTGCGGATCTCATTCCGATGGGGCGGTTACGCACACGTCCTCTTCAAATTTTCTTGACTCAGAATTGGAGTGTGAAAATTCATTCGCTCGACGTAGACGTTCTCTTGTCAGATCAAGTGAAACAAGAGATTCAGACTTGGGCAAACATTCAGTGGTTAACTCAGGGAGTTCCGCTGCAGTTGCCGGATCCGAGTTTTACCATTATGACGGATGCCAGTCAAACAGGTTGGGGTGCATCATTAATCCCAACGGATTCGAGATGCCAGGGTCTTTGGGATCCGCAATTCCTGTGCAAGCACATAAACATCAAGGAAATGATGTCAATTTGGCTTGCGTTACGTCACTGGATGGACATTATTCACGATGCTCATGTCCAAATCCTATCCGACAATACGACAGTAGTGGCGTATATACGGAATCAGGGAGGCACTCATTCAGTTCCGTTGTTCAATCTAACGGAAAGAATCCTTCTGTTTGCGCTAGAACATCACGTTCTTCTTTCGGTCCGTCACATACCGGGTCGTCTGAATGTGCTACCAGACTCCCTTTCACGAAAGGGTCGCTTGTTGCCGTCGGAATGGACTCTCAACAAACAAGTATTCAATCAGATTTGCTACCAATGGGAACGGCCAATGATAGACTTATTTGCGACACATCTCAACAATCAGTTGCAGACGTATGTGTCTCCGTGTCCGGATCCAAGAGCATTTGCAGTAGACGCTCTGAAGATCCCTTGGGACGGAATGATAGGATATGCGTATCCTCCAGCGCCGTTAATTCAACAAGTATTGCTAAAGATAAAACAATCTCAATGCAAGATTCTGTTGGTAGCATCTCTGTCGCCACAGAGACCGTGGATAAATCTACTCAGGTGTCTGTTGTGGGACCTACCGCGAAAGCTTCCTCCACGGGAGGATCTTCTTTCGCAGGGGAAATCGCGCCAACTCCATCACAACCCGCAAGGTCCCAACCTTCACGTTTTTCCGTTGTGCGGTCCTTCTTGCATGGCAAACACTTTACAGGACGAGCAGTGGACGCGATTTCTAACTGTAGGAGGACCTCCTCTTCGCTAAACTATGCGGCTAAGTGGAAGGTTTTTCGTCGTTGGTGTAGGGATCATTCTGTAGATATATTCGATCCCTCTATACCAGACATTGCAAACTTTCTAGTATACTTGTTTGACGAAATCAAACTGCAGCCTGTTACTATAAAGGGTTATAGGTCTATGTTATCTGATACCTATGCACATCATGATAGTTTACAAATTGGATCTAATGTCTCTTTATCTAAGTTGGTTAGAAACTTTTCGATAAATAGTCCCAGAACTCTTAGATTAATTCCTAAGTGGAATTTAGCTTGGGTTCTTCTTAAATTGAAGGAAAAGCCATTTGGATCTCTTTGGACAGTAGATTTCAAATTCTTATCTTATAAGACAGCTTTTGTCTTAGCTTTCTCTTCTGCTAGAAGAGTCAGTGAGCTTCATGCACTGTCGGTGGATGATTCTCACTATCGTAGTGTCGGGAACACTATCACCTTCACTACTAATGTGGGTTTTTTTAGCTAAGAATCAGGCTCCTAATAAATATCCGGAACCTATTGTTATTAAGGCTCTTCCGTCTTCAGACGGGCGTAGGCCTTTACTCTGTCCTGTTAGAGCGTTACGTATCTATAAACAGAGATCTCAGTTTATCAGAAAGGGACGGAAACGTTTCTTTCTGTCTTTGATGCCTAATAGAAGGGACATTTCGGTCCATTCTATGGCTAGATGGATTCAATTAGCTATCCGTACTGCTTATGAGAGTTTATCTTCTTCTCAGCAGTCTGTGCTTAAGATTTCGGCTCATGAAGTAAGAGCTCTTTCTACTTCCTGGGCTTATGCTAATAGTGTTGCTATTACAGATTTAATGAAGGCTGTTTATTGGTCTCAGCCATCCACATTTACGAATTTTTATCTCAGAAATATTGAGTCCATTTCTGGAGACCTGCATTGTTTAGGTCCGTTATCTGTTGCTCAGAATGTCGTCCACTAAACAGTTGCAACTATAGTTATGCAGGCTTTCTGTTCCGGCAATGACTCCGTCCGGCTGCCCTCTTCGCTCTGGGCTATTTGACCCAGGGCAAGGGGAAGGGGGGGGGGGGGGGGGTGTTCCCTTAGGTCACCTGCTTTATAGTGAAAAGCAAGGGAATGCCTCCTCCAAGTCAGTATTTCTGAGTCGCTTCCGGGATGGTTTTAAAGTGTAATATTAATGTTAAAATTCATTCATGTCTTATTTTTAAAGTGTAGCTCGGTGTGAAGCAATTGTATATGTCAAGTGTCAAACGGGCTTTAATATACAATACTCGGACACTTTTAAATGACTATAAAGAGTCTCAATTCTCTGGACTACTTTATTTATTGGCTTACTTTAAAAATAATTAGTATAAGGGATATACTGGATGTTAATAGAGAACATGAATGTTATTGTGCTCAATTATTAAGGGTAGTGTATCTTTCTAATTTAATATTAAATAAGAAAGATACATGTAAATCCTAATACTCCTTTTCTCCTTAAGGGGTTACCTCTTTACTATATAGTTGAGCTTATTGGATTTTCCTCTATGTCCTAGGCCCTCCAGCCTGTTCACTATTCAGCTAAGTCTGGGTCATTGGTACAGTATAAAAATGTTAAAAAATTTATAGTAATTTATATATTTTTTATACTTACCAATAACCCAGACGGGGATGGCCCTCCCTGGAGTTGGGAACTCTTGCCTCCCCGCTGAGTACATAGCGCTGACCAGGCACTGTCAGTAAGAATGATAATTGGCGCCAATTTCGGGACATCTGCGTCACTGCGCATGCGCAGTAGAGGCGTAGTATGGAGGTCCTTTAGGACATGATTTCTTTTTGTTTTGGATGCAAATTTTGGGGATTGGGGGGCAAAATTTGTGTTTGGCCCTGGTTTTGTTAGAGTTAGCTCCAGCTGAGTCTGGGTCATTGGTAAGTATAAAAAATATATAAATTACTATAAATTTTTTAACTTTCATCGAAAGGCTCCTAGGGTATTTAATTCGAAGGGCTTAAACTATGCTAATGTGTTCAGGTAACATCTCTAGATGTGCATGAAGGTTTCGGAATTTTGATTTTGCCCCCGGTGGTTCCAGTGGAACCACTTTTATCGTTAGAAAATCAGTTTTTATCGAAAGGCTCCTAGGGTACTCAATTCAAAACATTTAAACTATGTTAATGTGTTCAGGTAACATCTCTAAATGTGCATGAAGGTTTCAGAATTTTGATTTTGCCCCCGGTGGTTCCAGTGGAACCACTTTTATCGTTAGAAAATCAGTTTTCATCAAAAGGCTCCTAGGGTATTTAATTCGAAATGCTTAAACTATACTAATGTGTTCAGGTAGCAACTCGAGATGTGCATGAATGTTTCAGAGTTTTGATTCGGCCCCCGGTGTTTCCAGTGGAACCACTTTTATCGTTAGAAAATCAGTTTTCATCGAAAGTCTCCTTGGGTATTCAATTCGAAACGTTTAAACTATGCTGATGTGTTCAGGTAACATCTCTAGATGTGCGTGAAGGTTTCAGTATTTTGGTTTTGCCACCGGTGGTTCCAGTGGAACCACTTTTATCATTAGAAAATCAATTTTCATTGAAAGGCTCCTAGGGTATTCAATTCGAAACGTTTAAACTATGCTAATGTGTTCAGGTAACATCTCTAGATGTGCATGAAGGTTTCAGTATTTTGACTTTTATCATTAGAAAATCAATTTTCATTGAAAGGCTCCTAGGGTATTCAATTCGAAATGTTTAAACTATGCTAAAGTGTTCAGGTAACATCTCTAGATGTGCATGAAGGTTTCTGAAGTTTGAGTTTGCTCCCGGTGGTTCCAGAGGAACCACTTTTATCATTAGAAAATCAGTTTTCATCGAAAGGCTCCTAGGGTACTCACTTCGAAACGTTTAAACTATGCTAAATGTACATGAAGGTTTCGGAATTTTGATTTTGCCCCCGGTGGTTCCAGTGGAACCACTTTTATCATTAGAAAATCAGTTTTCATCAAAAGGCTCCTAGGGTATTTAGAAAATCAGTTTTCACCAAAAGGCTCCTAGGGTATTTAATTCGAATTGCTTAAACTATACTAATGTGTTCAGGTAGCAACTCGAGATGTGCATGAATGTTTCTGAGTTTTGATTCGGCCCCCGGTGGTTCCAGTGGAACCACTTTTATCGTTAGAAAATCAGTTTTCATCGAAAGACTCCTAGGGTATTCAATTCGAAATGTTTAAACTATACTAATGTGTTCAGGTAGCAACTCGAGATGTGCATGAATGTTTAGGAGTTTTGATTTGGCCCCCGGTGGTTCCAGTGGAACCACTTTTATCGTTAGAAAATCTGTATTTTTATACTGTACCAATGACCCAGACATAGCTGGTGCTAACTCTTAAAAATCTAGGGCCAAACACAAATTTTGCCCCCAATCCCCAAAATTTGCATCTAAAACCAAAAGAAATCATGTCCTGAAGGACCTCCATACTTTGCCCTTACTGCACATGCGCAGTGTCAAGGAAATTATGTTAAGTTGCCTATTTTCGAGGCATGGGCCTGTTGTTGTCATTCTTGCTATGAAGTTGCACTGCTTATTCAGTGTTTCCTCTCTCCTTATCCTGTTAGTCCCCCCTTGCTATTCTCCCATGCTTTTGGCATATTTTTGAGTAAGATTACTACTAAAATTTCTTGGGAGAATTGGCTTGGTTACAGAATAAATTCTGTTATTTTCCCCATGTTTACGTTCTCACCCATGGGTGTTTAGACGTTGTGTTCTGCATCTACCATCTGATGTTCTGCAGATTCTTCCCTGGAAGTCTCTGTTTTGCATCAGATAGTGTGTATTGTTGAAAACTGATTTCGGGCCAGTATTGTCAGTGCCTGGAGTAATGTTTTCTGGTGTTTATACACTTCTTGTTTACATTGGCACCAGTCTCTTTTGAGGGGGACTTTTTGCCTTTGGAATAGTTTATCTCATTACAAGATACATTATTATTATCCGTAAGTGTTGCATTAATTATTTAAAATAATTTTAAAATTTTTGACCACACTTAGCCTTGGGATCCATTGGGGCTCAACGTTACTTTTCAGAAACTTGGGCTTCGCTGAAAAAATATTTTTCAAAATTATTTTGAATTTCAATTTGTTTTTTCAATGTTAATGGATCATGTTATTATGTATGTTTGTTTTTAGGGGTTTGTGCGAGTACTAGGACTTGTTGTCTTTTCACAATGAAAGGACATTGTTCAAATTGTAATAGGAAGAAATCTTCCTCTGACTTTCATGATCATTGTATTAATTGTAGTCAGTGTACTCGCACTAACTCCTGTTCAATATGTCAATATTGGGATGACAAACATTGGAAACGTGTGTCACCGTATGTTGTTAGTGGAGAAAGGGCTATGCCGGTCCTTTCTCCGCAGGGTCACTCTAGTCTATCAGTTTCTATTTCAGAGGAACAAGAACATGGTGATGTTTCCATGTTATCTTCCAAAAGTGCGCTTCCGTCGTCACAATTGAATGCAGAGCTAGCGGCAAAAGTGCTCATGGAGATACGACAGTTGCCTAAGAGGTCCCGAGCAGGATCGACGGCGCTGTCATCCGCTAGCTCGCCTGGTGTAGCGTCCATTCACCGAATGGTTCGGCAGCCGGGTTCATCCGTTGCGGTCCAGGAGGAAATGTTGGGTGATGCGTGCACTATAAACATACATGGTGCACACCCAGTGACGGCGGATAATAGGACAGATCAGAGGAAGCCTTCTAGTCCAGTTCCTAGCTCGTCCAGGTCCAGCCGGGCCGCGAGCGAGAGAGGCCCCTCTCTCGTACAGCAACATCTGGGACCAGATGTTGTGGTACAAAATGTGTCGCAAGCGGAGCACACGTCCTTCGCTCGGGACGCTCCGTTGTATAGGCAGTCCGCTGAGACTGCTCAGGCTTCCTCATCCTCTCACCAGCGCACACGACCGCACCTTGGCTACGTGACCGCGGATATTCTACCAGCTTCGCCGATCAGGGATTCATGGGCGACCAGGTCACGCCATCCGGTAGCCAGGGACACGAGGCCGGTAGACTCCGGACTTTCGCATAGGAAGAGTATGCGGGAGTCAGTTGATGCGGAGCTTCCCGCGGCTAAGCAGCGAAAGACCGCTACTCCACAGGCCTCGATGACGGACGTGCTAGCTCAGATAGCACAGATTATCGCAGCATCCCAGCAATCGACAGAATCGGTGTCGGATCGGGAATTATCCGACGGCGCTGGGTCGGTACGCTCCGCCGAAGCATCGGGTGCGGACGACCGTGAGCATCATGAGGTCCGACCGGATGGCGAAAGGGATACGGATGACTTGGAGCTATCCCTTTCGGAACAACATAAAGCTGCCGTGGATTTCATCCGGCACTTCCTTCCTCAAGTTGTTCCGTCAGACTGCTGCGGTACCGGACAAGAGACTGTTAGCGTCATTGGACACTGAATTCTTCGAGCAGTTCAGAGACATCGTCCCTGAGTTTCTGTCTCAGTCCAATAATGTCACAAGAACATTTGAATTATTGAACGACGCTATCTTCAAGCTTGCTTCCAAAACAGGCAAAGCTGGTTTCTTGTCCACCAATGCTCTTAACCTGCCTTTCATTAATGCAAGGAATAAATTCGATACGGCAGGACAGGGTATTCCAAGAGTTCCTCTGCGTCTTGACGACGAGGCGGAAGACTTAGAATTGTCATTACCGTCGTCTACGTCCATTCCAACCGCGGTGTTGGATACGACAATTACGTCTAACAGGGCCAGTTTAGACGCTTTATCCTACGCAGACCACCTTACAAAGGCGTTATCACTGCGTCTTCAAGGGAAAGAATTCCAGAATAATATACAATCCTCTTTAAGACTTCTTTCAAGGGCAGTAGCTTATTCCACATATAACTCCGCCCTTTCAGTGGCAAACCTGGAGTTGGTTAGACGTGACGCAGCACTAGCTACATCCACACGCGTGGATAGTAAGGTGAAGAACTCTCTCAGAGTCGCTTCGGTCTCCAGAGAACTTCTCTTCGACGGCAAGCTTTCTGCAATCTACGATAAAATTACTAAGAAAGCTTCGGATTCTCTGCTGTTTAAATCCGCTTCCGAAAAGTCGGATACGGCAGATAAGAATAAGGCAGGTACTTCTGGGACTAATGTGCCCAAGAGAGGTTCCTATAGAGGTTCCGTTGCGTCCTCTTGGTCTTATTCAAGAGACCGTCAAGGCAGCGACTCACGTGCGGGACGTCCTTCGGGCCGGGACAACCGGTCGGACGCCCCGAGGTCGACGGGACGAGGTGCGGGTCATGGAGGACGTGGTTTCTCCTCCTGCAGGCCTCGCAGGTCCAGGAGGTGATGGCTTCAACCTCTATCGTGTTCCGGTTGGCGGAAGGTTGTCGAGTTTTTCAGAAGAGTGGGCGTCGATTACGGACGACCCTTGGGTGAGAGGGGTGATTTCGGAAGGTCTAAGAATATCCTTCAAACGAAAGCCTCCATTAACTCGAAGTCCAATATGGACTCAACTTCCGTCAAATCCGCAGAAAAGAGACGCTCTGTTATCGGAGGTGTAGTCTCTTTTAATGAAGAACGCGGTAGAGGTCGTAGAAGACCAGGAAACACCGGAATTCTACAGCAATCTGTTTCTGGTTCCGAAACCAGACGGCTCGTTCCGTCCAGTCATAGGTTTGAGGTGGATAAACAAGCTGATCGTCGCTCCGAAGTTTTATATGGAGACGATTCGATCGGTCAGAGCGAGTATTCGGGTGAACGATTATGCTACAAGCATAGATCTCAAAGATGTGTACTTTCATGTCATGGTACATCCGACTTTCAGAAAGTATCTACGCTTCGCAGTCCTAGGAGTGGTGTATCAATTCCGGGCGATGTGCTTCGGACTGAACCTAGCACCCTGGGCTTTCACTCGGGTAATGAACTCGGTAATGATGTATATTTCCAAGCTCATTCGTCTGCTGTAACGTCGGCCTACCTGGACGACATTCTTCAGAGGTACGGCAACGAGTTAGCGCTTCAGAACGATGTGCAGAATCTGCTTCTATTGCTCCGACGTCTCGGTTTTGTTATAAACGAGGAGAAGTCGGATCTGGTGCCGTCCAAGTCATTCACTCATCTAGGAATGAGCTTCGAGACGCACAACAATCTCGTTCGTCTGCCGTTAACCAGAGTGAAATTAGTCAGTTGTTACTCTCACTATTGTCTTCATGCAGACAAAGTCACAGCGAGGGAGTTCATGAGACTGATGCGGATCTCATTCCGATGGGGCGGTTATGCACTCGTCCTCTCCAAATTTTCTTGACTCAGAATTGGAGTGTGAAGATTCATTCGCTCGACATAGACATTCTCTTGTCAGATCAAGTGAAACAAGAGATTCAGACTTGGGCAAACATTCAGTGGTTAACTCAGGGAGTTCCGCTGCAGTTGCCGGATCCGAGTTTTACGATTATGACGGATGCCAGTCAAACAGGTTGGGGTGCATCATTGATCCCAACGGATTCAAGATGCCAGGGTCTTTGGGATCCGCAGTTCCTAAGCAAGCACATAAACATCAAGGAAATGATGTCAATTTGGCTTGCATCATTGGATGGACATTATTCACAAAGCTCATGTCCAAATCCTATCCGACAATACGACAGTAGTGGCGTATATACGGAACCAGGGAGGCACTCATTCAATTTAACGGAAAGAATCCTTCTGTTTGCTCTAGAACATCAAGTTCTACTTTCGGTCCGTCATATACCGGGTCGTCTGAATGTACTAGCAGACTCCCTTTCACGGAAGGGTCGCTTGTTGCCGTCGGAGTGGACTCTCAACAAACAAGTATTCAGTCAGATTTGCTACCAATGGGAACGGCCAATGATAGACTTATTTGCGACACATCTCAACAATCAGTTGCAGACGTATGTGTCACCGTGTCCGGATCCAAGTGCATTTGCAGTAGACGCTCTATCGATCTCATGGGACGGAATGATAGGATATGCGTATCCTCCAGCGCCGTTGATTCAGCAAGTATTGCTAAAAATAAAACAATCTCAATGCAGGATTCTGTTGGTAGCATCTCTGTCTCCACAGAGACCGTGGATAAATCTACTCAGGTGTCTGTTGTGGGACCTACCGCGAAAGCTTCCTCCATGGAAGGATCTTCTTTCGCAGGGGAAACCACGTCAACTTCATCACAACCCGCAAGGTCTCAACCTTCACGTTTTTCCGTTGTGCGGTCCTTCTTGCATGGCAAGCACTTTACAGGACGAGCAGTGGACGCGATTTCTAACTGTAGGAGGACCTCCTCTTCGCTAAACTATGCGGCTAAGTGGAGGGTTTTTCGTCGTTGGTGTAGGGATCATTCTGTTGATATTTTTTATCCCTCCATACCAGACATTGCAAACTTTCTAGTATACTTGTTTGACGAGGTCAAACTGCAGCCTGTTACTATTAAGGGTTATAGGTCTATGTTATCTGATACCTATGCACACCACGATAGTTTACAAATTGGATCTAATGTCTCTTTATCTAAGTTAGTTAGAAACTTCTCGATAAATAGACCCAGAACTCTTAGATTAATTCCTAAGTGGAATTTAGCTTGGGTTCTTCTTAAACTGAAGGAAAAGCCATTTGAGCCTCTTGGGACAGTAGATTTCAAATTCTTGTCTTATAAGACAGCTTTTGTCTTAGCTTTCTCTTCTGCTAGAAGAGTCAGTGAGCTTCATGCACTATCGGTGGACGATTCTCACTATCGTAGTGTCGGGAACACTATCACCTTCACTACTAATGTTAGATTTTTAGCTAAGAATCAGGCTCCTAATAAATATCCGGAACCGATTGTTATTAAGGCGCTGCCGTCTTCAGACGGGCGTAGGCCTTTACTCTGTCTTGTTAGAGCTTTACGTATTTATAAACAGAGATCTCAGTTTATCAGAAAGGGACGAAAACGTTTCTTTCTGTCTTTGATGCCTAATAGAAAGGACATTTCGGTCTATTCTATTGCTAGATGGATTCAATTAACTATCCGTACTGCTTATGAAAATTTATCTTCTTCTCAGCAGTCTGTGCTTAAGATTTCGGCTCATGAAGTAAGAGCTCTTTCTACTTCTTGGGCTTACGCTAATAGTGTTGCTATTACAGATTTATTGAAGGCTGCTTAATGGTCTCAGCCATGCACATTCACAAATTTTTATCTCAGAAATATTGAGTCCATTTCTGGAGACCTGCATTGTTTAGGTCCGTTATCTGTTGCTCAGAATGTCGTCCACTAAACAGTTGCAACTATAGTTATGCAGGCTTTCTGTTCCGGCAGTGACTCCGTCCTGCTGCCCTCTTCGCTCTGGGCTATTTGACCCAGGGCACGGGGAAGGGGGGGGGGAGGGTGTTCCCTAAGGTCACCTGCTTTATAGTGAAAAGCAAGGGAATTCCTCCTCTGTAGTCAGTAATTCTGAGTCGTTTCCAGGATGGTTTTAAAGTGTAATATTAATGTTAAAAATTCATTCATGTCATATTTTTAAAGTGTAGCTCGGTGTGAAGCATTTGTATATGTCAAGTGTCAAACGGGCGTTAATATACAATCCTCGGACACTTTTAAAGAATATAAAGAGTCTCAATTCTCTGGACTAACTTTATTTATTGGCTTACTTTAAAAATAATTAGTATAAAGGGTTATACTGGATGTTAATAGAGAACATGAATGTTATTGTGCTCAGTTATGAAGGGTATTGTATCTTTCTAATTTATCATAAAATAAGAAAGATACATGTAAAGCCTAATACCCCTTTTCTCCTTGAGGGGTTGACTCTATATTATATAGTTGAGCTTATTGGATTTTCCTCTATGTCCTAGGCCCTCCAGCCTTTTTACTATTCAGCTATGTCTGGGTCATTGGTACAGTATAAAAATGTTAAAAAATTTATAGTAATTTATATATTTTTTATACTTACCAATGACCCAGACGGGGATGGCCCTCCCAGGAGTTGGGAACTCTTACCTTTCCGCTGAGTACATAGCACTGACCAGGCACTGCTTGTAAGAATGATGATTGGCGCCAATTTCGGAACGTCCTTGACACTGCGCATGCGCAGTAAGGGCAAAATATGGAGGTCCTTCAGGACATGATTTCTTTTGGTTTTAGATGCAAATTTTGGGGATTGGGGGGCAAAATTTGTGTTTGGCCCTAGATTTTTAAGAGTTAGCACCAGCTATGTCTGGGTCATTGGTAAGTATAAAAAATGTATAAATTACTATAAATTTTTTAACTTTCATCGAAAGGCTCCTAGGATATTCAGTTCGAAATGTTTAAACTATGCTAATGTGTTCAGGTAACTTCTCTAGATATGCATGAAGGTTTTGGAATTTTGATTTTGCCTCCGATGGTTCCAGTGGAACCACTTTTATCGTTAGAAAATCAGTTTTCATCGAAAGGCTCCTAGGGTAATTAATTCGAAACGTTTAAACTATGCTAATATGTTCAGGTAACATCTCTAGATGTGCATGAAGGTTTCGGAATTTTGATTTTGCCCCCCGGTGATTCCTTTGGAACCACTTTTATCGTTAGAAAATCAGTTTTCATCGAAAGGCTCCTAGGATATTCAATTCGAAACGTTTAAACTATGGTAATGTGTTCAGGTAACATATCTAGATGTGCATGAAGGTTTCGGAATTTTGATTTTGCCCCCGGTGGTTCCAGTGGAACCACTTTTATCGTTAGAAAATCAGTTTTCATCGGAAGGCTCCTAGGGCTTTTAATTCGAAACGCTTAAACTATGCTAATGTGTTCAGGTAACATCTCTAGATGTGCATGAAGGTTTCGGAATTTTGATTTTGCCCCCGGTGGTTCCAGTGGAACCACTTTTATCGTTAGAAAATCAGTTTTCATCGAAAGGCTCCTAGGGTATTTAATTCGAAGGGCTTAAACTATGCTAATGTGTTCAGGTAACATCTCTAGATGTGCATGAAGGTTTCGGAATTTTGATTTTGCCCCCGGTGGTTCCAGTGGAACCACTTTTATCGTTAGAAAATCAGTTTTTATCGAAAGGCTCCTAGGCTATTCAATTCGAAACGTTTAAACTATGCTAATGTGTTCAGGTAACATCTCTAAATGTGCATGAAGGTTTCGGAATTTTGATTTTGCTCCCGGTGGTTCCAGTGGAACCACTTTTATCGTTAGAAAATCAGTTTTCATCAAAAGGCTCCTAGGGTATTTAATTCGAAATGCTTAAACTATACTAATGTGTTCAGGTAGCAACTCGAGATGTGCATGAATGTTTCAGAGTTTTGATTCGGCCCCCGGTGTTTCCAGTGGAACCACTTTTATCGTTAGAAAATCAGTTTTCATCGAAAGTCTCCTAGGGTATTCAATTCGAAACATTTAAACTATGCTAATGTGTTCAGGTAACATCTCTAGATGTGCGTGAAGGTTTCAGTATTTTGGTTTTGCCTCCGGTGGTTCCAGTGGAACCACTTTTATCATTAGAAAATCAATTTTCATTGAAAGGCTCCTAGGGTATTCAATTCGAAACGTTTAAACTATGCTATTGTGTTCAGGTAACATCTCTAGATGTGCATGAAGGTTTCAGTATTTTGACTTTTATCATTAGAAAATCAATTTTCATTGAAAGGCTCCTAGGGTATTCAATTCGAAATGTTTAAACTATGCTAAAGTGTTCAGGTAACATCTCTAGATGTGCATGAATGTTTTGAAATTTTGATTTTGCCCCCGGTGGTTCCAGTGGAACCACTTTTATCGTTAGAAAATCAGTATTTTTATACTGTACCAATGACCCAGACATAGCTGGTGCTAACTCTTAAAAATATAGGGCCAAACACAAATTTTGCCCCCCAATCCCCCAAATTTGCATCTAAAACCAAAGAAAACATGTCCTGAATGGCCCTCCATACTTCACCTCTACTGCGCATGCGCAGTGTCAAGGACGTCCCGAAATTGGCGCCATTAATCATTCTTTGTTTGGCCCTTCATCAGTTAACATCTCACTGATCTTTGTGCTTGTAAATCTCAGTTTAAATGATGCCAGACACATAAATATTAGTGAAATGGTGATTCTAAGGAGGATATAGAAGGAGGAGAGGAAAAAGGAGTGACAGAAAATTATCAGGGCTGTAACTTAAAATTTTTTAATGAAATTATGTTAAGTTACCTATTTTCGAGGCAACAGCCTGTTGTGGTCATTCTTGTTATCAAATTACACTGCTTGTTCAGTGTTTTCCTCTCTCCCTTTCCTTTAAGTCCCCTCTTGCTATTCTCCCATGCTTTTGGCATATTTTCTGTAATATTATTACTAAAATTTCTTGGGAGTTTTAGCTGGATAACAGAATGAATTCTGTTCTTTTCCCCATGTTTACGTCTTCACCTATGGGTGGTTAGGCGTAGTGTTCTGCATCTTCCATCTGATGTTCTGCAGTTTCTTCCCTGGAAGTCTCTGTTTTGCATCAGATAGTGTATTATTAGTAATTGATTACGGGCCAGGGTGCCTGGAGTCTTGATCTGGTGTTTTTACACTTATTGTTTACATTTCCAACAGCCCTCTGTGTGAGGGGGGATTTCTTGAAAATAATATCTTGATGTTAATTTAATCATAACTAGATACATTATTATTGTTCGTAAGTGTTGCATAAATTGTTTAAAATATTTTTAGAATTTTTGTCCACACTTAGGCTTGGGATCCATTGGGGCTCAACGTTACTTTTCAGAAACTTGGGCTGTTCTGAAAAAATATTTTTTCAAATTTTTTTTGATTTCAATTATTTTTTCTATGTTAATGGATCATGTTATTATGTATTTTGATTGTCAGGGGTTGGTGCGAGTACCAGGACTTTGTTTTCTTTTCACAATGAAAGGATATTGTTCACTTGTAATAAGAGGAAATCTTCCTCTGACTTTCATAATCATTGTATAATGTAGTCAGTGTACTCGCACTAACTCCTGTTCTGTATGTGTTAATTTCGATGAGAAGCGTGTGTCACGGTATGTTAGTGGGGAATTGGCCATTCCAGTGCTTTCACCGCAGGGTCACTCTACTTGATCAATCTCTATTTCGGACGATCATGATCAGGGTGATGTATCCGTGATGTCTTCCAAAAGTGTGCCTCCGTCGTCACAATTAATGAAGAGCTAGCGGAAAAGTGCTCATGTAAATACGTCAATTGCCTAAGAGGACCCTAGTAGGTTTGACGGCCTTTGACGTCCGCTAGCCCGCCCGGTGTAGCGTCCATTCATCAAATGGTTCGGCAGCCGGGTTCGTCCGTTGCCGTCTAGAAGGAGTTTTGGGTGATGCGAGCACTATAAATCAATCAAATGCACACCCAGTGACGGCGGATTAGAGGAGAGAACGGAGGAAGCCTTTTAGTCCGGTTCCTAGCTCGTCCAGGTCCATCCGGACTGCGAGCGAGAGAGGCCCCTCTCTCGTACAACAACATCTGGCCCCAGATGTTGTGGTACAAAGTGTTTCGCATTCGGAGCATACGTCCGCCGCTCGGGATGCTCCGATATATAGTCAGTCCGGAGAGACTGTCAATAAGGCTTCCTCATCCTCATGGTAGCGCACACGACCGCTCTTGGCTACGTGACCTCGGATATCCAGTCAGCTTCACCAATCAGAGAATCATCGGCGACCAGGTCACACCATCCGGTAGCCAGGGACACGAGGCCTGCAGACTCCGGATGTTCGCATAAGAAAGTGTGCGGGAGTCAACGTACACAGAGCTTCCAGCGGCAAAGCATCGTAAGACCGCTACTGCACAGGCCTTGGTGACGGACGTGCTATCCCAAATAGCACAGCTTATCGCAGCATCCCAGCAACGACAGAATCTCTGTCGCATTATACATTATCCGACGACGCTGGGTCGGGACGCTCCGCAGAAGCAGGTACGGACGTCCGAGAATTTCATCCGGTCCGACGGGTTACCGAAAGGGATTCGGAGGATTTCGAGCTTTCCCTTTCGGAACAACATAAGCTGCTGTGTATGTCATCTCACTTTATCTTCTAGAGGTTCTTTCGTCGGACCAGAATGCTGCGATGCCGGATAAGAAACTGATAGCGTCGGTGGACACAGAAATTCTTTGGTTCGGTTCAGGGACATCGTCCCTCAGTTCCGACACAGTCCAACAATGTCACACAACTTTCGAATTATTGAATGACGCTATATATATTATTATATGCTTGCTATTAACAAGCATGTCTGGTTTCTTGTTCGCAAAGTTACTGATATGTCTTTCAAAGTGTGCCTCTGTCGTCATAGTTAATGAAGAGCTAGCGGCAATAAGTGCTCATGGAATACGTCAATCGCCTAAGAGGTCCCTAGTAGGATCGACGGAGATGACATTCGCTAGCTCACCCGGTGTAGCGTCCATTCATCAAATGGTTCGGCAGTCGGGTTCGTCCTTTGCGGTCTAGGAAGGAGATTTGCTTGATGCGAGCACTATAATAGACTTTAGTACACACCCAGTGACGACGGATTAGAGGACAGATCGGAGGAAGCCTGTTAGTCCGGTTCCTAGCTCGTCCAGGTCCGTCCGGGCTGCGAGCGAGAGAGGTCCCTCTCTCGTACAACAACATATGGGACCGGATGTTGTGGTACAGATATTTCGCATTCGGAGCATATGTCCGCCGCTTGGGACGCTCCGTTATATTGACAGTCCGAGAGACTGTCGATAATGCTTCCTCATCCTCACAGCAGCGCACATGACCGCACATTGGCTACGTGACCTCGAGTATCCGGCCAGCTTCGTCATTCAGTGATTCCACGGCGAACAGGTCACGCCATCCGGTAGCCAAGGGACACGAGGCCTTTTCACTCCGTTCACTCGCATAATAGAAGTATGCACGGGGTAACGAACACGGAGCTTCCAGCGGCAATGCATAGTAAGATCGCTTCCCCACAGGCCTCAGTGACGGACGTGCTATCCAAAATAACACAGTTTATCGCAGCATCCCAGCAATCGACAATTCTCGATCGGATCAGAAATTATCCGACGGCGCTGGGTCGGTGCGCTCCGCTGTTGCATCAGGTTCGGACGACCGAACACTTTATAGGGTCCGACAGGATGGCGAAAGGGATTTGGACGATTTCGAGCTTTCCCTTTTGGAACAACAGAAGCTGCCATACATTTCTTCCGGCATTATCTTCCAGAGGTTGTTCCGTCAGACTACATTGCTGCGATGCTGGATAAGAGACTAATAGCATCTTTGGACACGGAGTTTTTGATCGGTTCAGGGACATTGTCCCTGACTTACCGACACAGTCCAATAATGTCTTTAGAACATTCGAATTATTTAACGACGCTATATATAAGCTTGCTACCAAGCATGATTGTCTAGTTTCTTGTCCGCAATGCTCTATTCTGCCTTTTTTCAATTCTAGGAAATAATTTATATCGGCAGAGCAGGGCATACCGAGAGTTCATATGCGTCTAGACGGCGGAGCTGAAGACTGGGAATTATCTTTTTCGCCGTCTATGTCAATTCCAACCACGATGTTGGAAACGACAATGTTGACTAATAGGCTTAACTTAGATGCTTTATCATACGTAGACCACCTTACTGAGGCGTTATCATTACGTCTTCAAGAGAAAGAATTCCAGGATATGATCCTCAATGTGATTTCTTTCAAGAGCAGTAGTTTTTCCACGTATAACTCCGCCCTTCAGTGGCAACCTGGAGTTGGTTAGACGTGACGCAGCCCTAGTTACATCCATGCGCGTGGATAGTAAGGTGAAGAACTCTTCTCAGAGTCGCTTCGGTCTCGGAGAAACTTCTCTTCGACGGCAACTTTTCAGCAATCTATGAATTGCTCGATATACACATTCTCTTGTCTATCAAGTGTAGCAAGAGATTCAGACTGGGGCAAACATTCGGTGGTTGACTCAGAGAGTGCCACTGCAGTTGCCGGATCCGAGTTTTATGATTATGACGGATGCCAGTCAAACAGGTTGGGGTACAATATTGATCCCAACGGATTCGAAGTGCCAGGGTCTTTGGGTTCCGCAGTTTCTAGGCAAGCACTTAACTTCCAGGAAATGATGTTATTTAGGCTTGCACTATGTCATTGAATGAACATTATTCAGAAACGCATGTCCAAATCCTGTTCGTTAATACGACAGTAGTTGCGTATCTCCGGAACCAGGGAGGCACTCATTCGATTCCGTTATTCAATTTAACGGAAAGAATCCTTCTGTTTGTTATAGTACACCAAGTTCTGCTTCGGTCCGTCATATTCCGGGTCGTCTGATTGTATTAGCAGACTCCTTTTCACGTAAGAGTCGCTTGTTGCTGTCAGAATGGACTCTCATCAATCAAGTATTCAATCAGATTTGCTATCAATGGGAGCACCCAATGATAATTTATTTGCGACACAACTCACTATTCAATTGCAGACGTATGTGTTTCCATGTCCGGATCCCTGAGCTTATGTTGTTAACGCTCTATTGATCTAATAGGACGGAATGATAGGATATGCGTATCCTCCAGCGCTGTTGATTCAGCAAGTATTGCTAAGATAAACATCCACAATACAATTCTGTTGATAGCATCTCTGTCTTCACAGAGACCGTGGGTAAATTTACTCAGGTGTCTACTGTGGGACTTACCGCGAAAACTTCCTCCATGAGAGGATCTTCTTTCGCTGGGGAAATCATGTCAACTCCATCACAACCCGCAAGGTCTCAACCTTTACGTATTCCGTTGTGTGGTCCTTCTTGCACGGCAAGCATTGTACAGGACGAGTTATGGACGCGATTTCTTACTGTAGGAGAACCTCTTCTTCGCTATACTATGCGGCTAAAGTGGAGGCTCTTCCGTCATTGGTGTAGGGATCATTATGTTGATATTTTTGATCCCTCCATACTAGACATTGCAACTTTCTAGTATACTTGTTTGACAAGATCAACTGCAGCCTGTTACTATTAAGGTTATAGGTCTATGTTATCTCATACCTATGCACTCTATGATAGTTTACAATTGAGTCTTATGTCTCTTTATCTAAGTCAGTTAGAAACTTTTCGATAAATAGACCTAGAATCCTTAGATTAAATTCCTATACGGAATTTAGCTTCGGTTCTTATTTAGCTAAGTAATCATTTGAGCCTCTGGAAACAGTAGTTTTCAAATTCTGACCTTTTAAGACAGTTATTCTCTTAGTCTTCTCTTCTACTGAAGAGTCAGTGAGCTTCATGCACTATCGGTGGACGATTCTCACTTTCGTAGTATCGGAAACACTATTTCCTTTACTACTAATGTTGGATTTTTGGTTAAGAATCAGGCTCCTAATAAATGTCCGGAACCTATTGTTATTAAGGTCCTTCCGTCTTCATACGGGCTTAGGCCTTTACTCTGTCCGGTTAGAGTTTACGTATTTATAAACAGATATCAGTTTATTAGTAAGGATGTAAGCTTCTTCTGTCTTTGATGCCTAATAGAAGGACATTACGCTCCATTCTATTGCTAATGGATTCAATTAACTATCGGTACTGCTTATGGTATATCATTAACTCAGCAGTTTGTGCTTGTGATTTCGGCTCATGAAGTAGAGCTCTTTCTACATCTTGGGCTTACATTAATAGTGTTGCTATTATAGATTTTATGAAGGCTGCACATTGGGCTCAGCCATCCACATTCATGAATTTTTATCTCAGAAATATTGAGTCTATTTCTGGAGGCTTCCATTGTTAGGTCTATTATCTACTGCTCAGAATGTCATTCACTTAACAGTTGCTACTATAGCTAGGTAGGCTTTCTGTTCCGGCTATTTGACCCAGGGCAAGAAGGGGGGGGGGGGGGGGAGGGTGTTCCCTTGGGACGCCTGTTTTATTATGAAAACAAGGGGATACCTCCTCCGGAGTTAGTAATTCTGAGCTGTTACTGGGATGGTTTTTAAGTGATAAGTTTATGTTTTAAAAATTCATTCAAGTCATAGTTTTTAAAGTATAGCTTTTGAATATATCACGTGTCAAACGGGCGTTATTATACAATCCTCAGACACTTTTAAGGAGTATAAAGAGTCTCTATTATCTAGACTAACTTTATTTATTGGCTTACTTTAAAAATTATTAGTATAAGGATTATACTGGATATTAATAGAGTACATGGATGTTGTGATGCTCAATTATGGATGGTGTTGTGTCTTTCTAATTTATCATAAATAAGAAAGATACATGTAAGACCTAATACTCCTTTTCCCCTCGAGGGGATGACTCTATTTTATATAATTGAGCTTATTGGAATTTCCTCTATGTCCTAGGCCCTCCAGCCTTTTTACTATTCAGCTATGTCTGGGTCATTGGTACAGTATAAAAATGTTAAAAAATTTATAGTAATTTATATATTTTTTATACTTACCAATGACCCAGACTGGGATGGCCCTCCCAGGAGTTGGGAACTCATACTTCCTTGCTGAGTACATAGCGCTTACCAGGCACTGGTTATAAGAATGATTAATGGCGCCAATTTCGGGACGTCCTTGACACTGCGCATGCGCAGTAGAGGTGAAGTATGGAGGGCCATTCAGGACATGTTTTCTTTGGTTTTAGATGCAAATTTTGGGGATTGGGGGGCAAAATTTGTGTTTGGCCCTATATTTTTAAGAGTTAGCACCAGCTATGTCTGGGTCATTGGTAAGTATAAAAAATATATAAATTACTATAAATTTTTTAACTTTCATCGAAAGGCTCCTAGGGTATTTAATTCGAAACGCTTAAACTATGCTAATGTGTTCAGGTAACATCTCTAGATGTGCATGAAGGTTTCTGAAGTTTGATTTTGCTCCCGGTGGTTCCAGAGGAACCACTTTTATCATTAGAAAATCAGTTTTCATCGAAAGGCTCCTAGGGTACTCACTTTGAAACGTTTAAACTATGCTTATGTGTTCAGGTAACATCTCTAAATGTGCATGAAGGTTTCGGAATTTTGATTTTGCCCCCGGTGGTTCCAGTGGAACCACTTTTATCGTTAGAAAATCAGTTTTCATCAAAAGGCTCCTAGGGTATTTAGAAAATCAGTTTTCATCAAAAGGATCCTAGGGTATTTAATTCGAATTGCTTAAACTATACTAATGTGTTCAGGTAGCAACTCGAGATGTGCATGAATGTTTCAGAGTTTTGATTCGGCCCCCGGTGGTTCCAGTGGAACCACTTTTATCGTTAGAAAATCAGTTTTCATCGAAAGACTCCTAGGGTATTCAATTCGAAACGTTTAAACTATACTAATGTGTTCAGGTAACATCTCTAGATGTGCATGAAGGTTTCGGAATTTTGATTTTGCCCCTGGTGGTTCCAGTGGAACCACTTTCATCGTAAGAAAATCAGTTTTCATCAAAAGGCTCCTAGGGTATTTAATACGAAACGTTTAAACTATACTAATGTGTTCAGGTAACATCTCTAGATGTGCATGAAGGTTTTGGAATTTTGATTTTGCCCCCGGTGGTTCCAATGGAACCACTTTTATCGTTAGAAAATCAGTATTTTTATACTGTACCAATGACCCAGACTTAGCTGGTGCTAACTCTTAAAAATATAGGGCCAAACACAAATTTTGCCCCCAATCCCCAAAATTTGCATCTAAAACCAAAGAAAACATGTCCTGAATGGCCCTCCACACTTCACCTCCACTGCACATGCGCAGTGTCAAGGACGTCCCGAAATTGGCGCCATTAATCATTCTTTGTTTGGCCCTTCATCAGTTAACATCTGACTGATCTTTGTGCTTGTAAATCTCAGTTTAAATGATGCCAGACACATAAATATTAGAGAAATGGTGATTCTAAGGAGGATATAGAAGGAGGAGAGGAAAAATGAGTGACAGAAAATTATCAGGGCTGTAACTTAAAATTTTTTAATGAAATTATGTTAAGTTACCTATTTTCGAGGTAACTCTCCCTTTCCTTTAAGTCCCCTCTTGCTATTCTCCCATGCTTTTGGCATATTTTCTGTAATTTTATTACTAAAATTTCTTGGGAGTTTTAGCTGGATAACAGAATGAATTCTGTTCTTTTCCCCATGTTTACGTCTTCACCTATGGGTGGTTAGGCGTAGTGTTCTGCATCTTCCATCTGATGTTCTGCAGTTTCTTCCCTGGAAGTCTCTGTTTTGCATCAGATAGTGTATTATTGGTAACTGATTTCGGGCCAGGGTGCCTGTAGTCTTGTTCTAGTGTTTTTACACTTATTGTTTACATTTACAACAGCCCTCTGTGTGAGAGGGGATTTCTTGAAAATAATATCTGGATGTTAATTTAATCATAACTAGATACATTATTATTGTTCGTAAGTGTTGCATAAATTGTTTAAAATATTTTTAGAATTTTTGTCCACACTTAGGCTTGGGATCCATTGGGGCTCAACGTTACTTTTCAGAAACTTGGGCTGTTCTGAAAAAATATTTTTTCAAAATTTTTCGATTGCAATTATTTTTTCTATATTAATGGATCATATTATTATGTATTTTGATTGTCGGGTTGGTGCGAGTACTAGGACTTTGTTTTCTTTTCACAATGAAAGGATATTGTTCAATTGTAATAAGAGGAAATCTTCCTCTGACTTTCATAATCATTGTATATGTAGTCAGTGTACTCGCACTAACTCCTGTTCTGTATGTGTTAATTTCGATGACAACATGGGAAGCGCATGTCACTTTATGTTAGTGGGGAATTGGCCATTCAGGTCCTTTCCCCGCAGGGTCACTCTACTTTATCAATCTCTATTTCAGGCGATCAAGAATAGGGTGATGTATCCGTGATGTCTTCCAAAAGTGTGCCTCCGTCGTCACAATTAATGAAGAGCTAGCGGAAAAGTGCTCATGTAAATACGTCAATTGCCTAAGAGGACCCTAGTAGGTTCAACGGCCGTTGACGTCCGCTAGCTCGCCCGGTGTAGCGTCCATTCATCGAATGGTTCGGCAGCCGGGTTCGTCCGTTGCGGTCTAGAAGGAGTTTTGGGGTGATGCGAGCACTATAAATCAACCAAATGCACATCCAGTGACGGCGGATTAGAGGTAGAACGGAGGAAGCCTTTCAGTCCGGTTCCTAGCTCGTCTAGGTCCATCCGGACTGCGAGCGAGAGAGGCCCGTCTCTCGTACAGCAACATCTGGCCCCAGATGTTGTGGTACAAAATGTTTCGCATTCAGAGCATACGTCCGCTGTTCGGGACGCTCCGATATATAGTCAGTCCGGAGAGACTGTCAATAAGGCTTCCTCATTCTCATGGTAGCGCACACGACCGCTCTTGGCTACGTGACCTCGGATATCCAGTCAGCTTCGCCAATCAGAGAATCATCGGCGACCAGGTCACTCCATCCGGTATCCAGGGACACGAGGCCTGCAGACTCCGGACGTTCGCATAAGAAAGTGTGCGGGAGTCAACGGACACGGAGCTTCCGGCGGCAATGCATCGTAAGACCGCTACTGCACAGGCCTCGGTGACGGGCGTGCTATCCCAAATAGCACAGCTTATCGCAGCATCCCAGCAACGACAGAATCTGTTGCATCATGTATTTCCGACGACGCTGGGTCGGGACGCTCCACGGAAGCAGGTACGGACGTCCGAAAATTTCATCTGGTCCGACGGGATGCCGAAAGGGATTCGGAGGATTTCGAGCTTTCCCTTTCAGAACAACATAAGCTGTGGTTTATGTCATCTGACTTTATCTTCTAGAGGTTCTTTCGTCGGACCAGAATGCTGCGATGCCGGATAAGAAACTGATAGCGTCGGTGGACACAGAAATTTTTTGTTCGGTTCAGGGACATCGTCCCTCAGTTCCGACATAGTCCAATAATGTCACACAACTTTCGAATTATTGAACGACGCTATATATATTATTATTTGCTTGCTATTAACAAGCATGTCTGGTTTCTTGTTCGCAAAGTTACGGAGATGTCTTTCAAAAGTGTGCCTCTGTCGTCATAGTTAATGAAGAGCTAGCGGCAATAAGTGCTCATGGAATATGTCAATCGCCTAAGAGGTCCCTAGTGGGATCGACGGAGTTGACATTTGCTAGCTCACCCGGTATAGCGTCCATTCATCGAATGGTTCGGCAGCCGGGTTCATCCGTTGCTGTCTAGGAAGGAGATTTGGGTGATGCGAGCACTATAATAAACTTTTGTACACACCCAGTGACGACGGATTAGAGGACAGATCGGAGGAAGCCTGTTAGTCCGGTTCCTAGCTCGTCCAGGTCCGTCCGGGCTGCGAGCGAGAGAGGTCCCTCTCTCGTACAACAACATATGGGACCGGATGTTGTGGTACAGATATTTCGCATTCGGAGCATATGTCCGCCGCTTGGGACGCTCCGTTATATTGACAGTCCGAGAGACTGTCGATAATGCTTCCTCATCCTCACAGCAGCGCACACGACCGCACATTGGCTACGTGACCTCGAGTATCCGGCCAGCTTCGTCATTCAGTGATTCCACGGCGAACAGGTCACGCCATCCGGTAGCCAAAGGACACGGGGCCTATACACTCCGTTCGTTCGCATTATAGAAGTATGCACGGGGTAACGAACACGGAGCTTCCAGCGGCAATGCATTGTAAGACCGCTTCTCCACAGGCCTCAGTGACGGACGTGCTATCCAAGTTAGCACAGTTTATCGCAGCATCCCAGCAATCGACAGATTCTCGGTCGAATCAGGAATTATCTGACGGCGCTGGGTCGGTGCGCTCCGCTGTTGCATCAGGTTCGGACGACCGAACACTTTATAGGGTCCGACAGGATGGCGAAAGGGATTCGGACGATTTCGAGCTTTCCCTTTCGGAACAACGGAAGCTGCCATACATATCTTCCGGCATTATCTTCCACAGGTTGTTCCGTCGGACTACATTGCTGCGATGCTGGATAAGAGACTAATAGCGTCATTGGACACGGAGTTTTGGATCGGTTCAGGGACATTGTCCCTGACTTACCGACACAGTCCAATAATGTCATTAGAACATTCGAATTATTTAACGACGCTATATATATAAGCTTGCTACCAAGCATGATAGTCTAGTTTCTTGTCCGCAATGCTCTTCTGCCTTTTATCAATTCTAGGAAATAATTTATTTTGGCAGAACAGGGCATACCGAGAGTTCATATGCGTCTAGACGGCGGGGCTGAAGACTGGGAATTATCTTTTTCGCCGTCTATGTCAATTCCAACCACGATGTTGGAAACGACAATGATGTCTAATAGACTTAACTTAGACGCTTTATCATACGTAGACCACCTTACTGAGGCGTTATCATTACGTCTTCAAGAGAAAGAATTCCAGGATATGATCCTCAATGTGATTTCTTTCAAGGGCAGTAGTTTTTCCACGTAAAACTCCGCCCTTCAGTGGCAACCTGGAGTTGGTTAGACGTGACGCAGCCCTAGCTACATCCACGCGCGTGGATAGTAAGGTGAAAAACTCTCTCTGAGTCGCTTCGGACTCGGTGAAGCTTCTCTTCGACGGCAACTCTTCAGCAATCTATGAATTGCTTGATATACACGTTCTCTTGTCTATCAAGTGTAGCAAGAGATTCAGACTGGGGCAACATTCGGTGGTTGACTCAGAGAGTGCCACTGCAGTTGCCGGATCCGAGTTTTATGATTATGACGGATGCCAGTCAAACAGGTTGGGGTACAGTATTGATCCCAACGGATTCGAAGTGCCAGGGTCTTTGGGTTCTGCAGTTTCTAGGCAAGCACTTATCTTCCAGGGAATAATGTTCTTTAGGCTTGCACTATGTCATTGGATGAACATTATTCAGAAACGCATGTCCAAATCCTGTCCGATAATACGACAGTAGTTGCGTATCTCCGGAACCAGGGAGGCACTCATTCGATTCCGTTATTCAATTTAACGGAAAGAATCCTTCTGTTTGTTATAGTACACCAAGTTCTGCTTTGGTCCGTCATATTCTGGGTCGTCTGATTGTATTAGCAGACTCCCTTTCACGTAAGGGGCGCTTGTTGCCGTCAGAATGGACTCTCAACAAACAAGTATTCAATCAGATTTGCTATCAGTGGGAATGCCCAATGATAATTTATTTGCGACACATCTCACTATGTGTTTGCATGTCCGGATCCCTGAGCTTATGTTGTTAACGCTCTATTGTTCTAATAGGACGGGATGATAGGATATGCGTATCCTCCAGCGCTGTTGATTCAGCAAGTATTGCTAAGATAAACATCCATAATACAATTCTGTTGATAGCTTCTCTGTCTTCACAGAGACCGTGTGTAAATTACTCAGGTGTCTACTGTGGGACTTACCGCGAAAACTTCCTCCAGGAGAGGATCTTCTTTCGCTGGGGAAATCGTGTCAACTTCATCACAACCCGCATGGTCTCAACCTTCACGTATTCCGTTGTGTGGTCCTTCTTGCATGGCAAGCATTGTACAGGACGAGCTCTGGATGCGATTTCTTACTGTAGGAGAACCTCTTCTTCGCTATTCTATGCAGCTAAAGTGGAGGCTCTTCCGTCGTTGGTGTAGGGATCATTATGTTGATATTTTTGATCCCTCCATACTAGACATTGCAACTTTCTAGTATACTTGTTTGATAAGATCTTCCGCAGCCTGTTACTATTAAGGTTATAGGTCTATGTTATCTCATACCTATGCACTCTATGATAGTTTACAATTGAGTCTTATGTCTCTTTATCTAAGTCAGTTAAAAACTTTTCGATAAATAGACCTAGAATCATTAAATTAAATTCCTATACTGAATTTAGCTTCGGTTCTTATTTAGCTAAGTAATCATTTGAGCCTCTGGAAACAGTAGTTTTCAAATTCTGACCTTTTAAGACAGTAATTCTGTTAGTCTTCTCTTTTACTGAGGAGTCAGTGAGCTTCATGCACTGTCGGTGGACGATTCTCACTTTTGTAGTGACGGAAACACTACTTCCTTTACTACTTAGGTTGGATTTTTGGTTAAGAGTCAGGCTCCTAATAATATCCAGAACCTATTGTTATTAAGGTCCTTCCGTCTTCGTACGGGCATAGGCCTTTACTCTGTCCGGTTAGAGTTTACGTATTTATAAACAGATATCAGTTTATTAGTACGGATGTAAGCTTCTTCTGTCTTTGATGCCTAATAGAAGGACATTACGCTCCATTCTATTGCTAATGGATTCAATTAACTATCGGTACTGCTTATGGTATATCATTGACTCAGCAGTTTGTGCTTGAGATTTCGGCTCATGAAGTAAGAGCTCTTTCTACATCTTGGGCTTACACTAATAGTGTCGCTATTATAGATTTTTGAAGGCTGCTCATTGCGCTCAGCCATCCACATTCATGAATTTTTATCTCAGAATATTGAGTCCATTTTTGGAGGCCTCCATTGTTAGGTCTATTATCTACTGCTCAGAATGTCATTCACTTAACAGTTGCTACTATAGCTAGGTAGGCTTTCTGTTCCGGCAGTGACTCCATCCTGCTGCCCTCTTCGCTCTGGGCTATTTGACCCAGGGCAAGAAAAGGGGGGGGGGGGGGGGGGGGGGGGGGAGGGTGTTCCCTTGGGTCACCTGTTTTATTATGAAAACAAGAGGATACCTCCTCCGGAGTTAGTAATTCTGAGCTGTTACTGGGATGGCTTTTAAGTGAGAAGTTTATGTTTTAAAAATTCATTCAGGTCATAGTTTTTAAAGTATAGCTTTTGAATATATCACGTGCAAACGGGCGTTATTATACAATCCTCAGACACTTTTAAGGAGTATAAAGAGTCTCTATTCTCTAGACTTTATTTATTGGCCTACTTTAAAAATTATTAGTATAAGGATTATACTGGATATTAATAGAGTACATGGATGTTATGTTGCTCAATTTTGGAAGGTGTTGTATCTTTCTAATTTATCATAAATAAGAAAGATACATGTAAGGCCTAATACTCCTTTTCCCCTAGAGGGGATGACTCTATTTTATATAATTGAGTGTATTTCAACTTGCTCTATGTCCTAGGCCCTCCATCCTTTTTACTATTCAGCTAAATCTGGGTCATTGGTACAGTATAAAAATGTTAAAAAATTTATAGTAATTTATATATTTTTTATACTTACCAATGACCCACACGGAGATGGCCCTCCCAGGAGTTGGGAACTCATACCTCCCCGCTGAGTACATAGCACTTACCAGGCACTGGTTACAAGAATGATTAATGGCGCCAATTTCGGGACGTCCTTGACACTGTGCATGCGCAGTGGAGGTGAAGTGTGGAGGGCCATTCAGGACATGTTTTCTTTGGTTTTAGATGCTAATTTTGGGGATTGGGGGGCAAAATTTGTGTTTGGCCCTATATTTTTAAGAGTTAGCACCAGCTAAGTCTGGGTCATTGGTAAGTATAAAAAATATATAAATTACTATAAATTTTTTAACTTTCATCGAAAGGCTCATAGGGTATTAATTCGAAACGTTAAGACTATGCTAAGGTGTTGCTAAGGAAATGTGGGATACACCATTGTGTGCTTTGCACACAAATAACTCAATCTAGTTGAATACCAAAGCCATCTATATTTTCAAATTTTTCTGCATTTGTTATTTCTTAGGCCTTGTTGAAGCTTGACAGCAGGCTTGGTATTCATTTTCTTGAAAAAAGCAACTGGTTTTCTCTTCAGTTTTGCTGATCCTTAAAGGCCTGGGCAATTTTGTCCTGAATTCCCACCAGACTATAACCTTGCTTGGCAATGGTTTCTAGTCAAGTCTTGGCAGCCTGTCAAGGCAGCCAAGACTTGACTGGAAATCACTGCTCAGGTGATTTGTCTATTGCAAGCATCTCCTCTTAGCGATGGCATGTTAAGGGAGCATGCTCACAAAAGCTTGTAATAGACTTTTAAAGCTTAAGGTGTGTTTGGTACAAGTCACAAAATTACTGTAGATATGATTTGTGTTGGCAAAAGAATGCCGATATTGAGCTCATTGGAAATGACATGTGTGGCAGAATGTTAAAAGAACAACTTATTCTGTATTTTTCTAGTGTGAATTTCCCATTGGTACTATCAGCAAATCTCAGTAAAGTCAGATACCAAACACCGAAATGATACCGTGGTATACTACACAGAAAATCTGAAACTGAAGCCAAACTCAAACTTCCAATTCTGCCTATCTCTAGTTACAATGTTGATTTTATATTGCCTGGAAAAGTTATAAAAAATTGATGGAAACTTCCCACAATGTGCTTTTCATTACTTTCCATGTAAGTGTGCAGATCTTCCACAATTAGGAAATGAACTTGGAATTTATATTTACTTTTCGGCATGCCATATAATTCATATAGAATTTCAAAAGAGTCCTCATTGATATTGTTAATTTTAATTTGAACGTACTTTCATAACAAACGATGTCAGTGGGGATGAGTTTGAGATCCAGTTTATCACGTACTTGTTTTCTCCTTTTTAAATAGAGAGAAACTTGCTCTAAACTGGTCATCATTTTCCTTCGGGAAACTTCAAAGCAACTCTGGCTACACATTTACAAGCACTTTCCTGACATCTCAAATGTGTCATTGTAAAAAGTTCCAAAAAAAATGATCTACATTTCTCAAATAAAAAGGAAATAAATAACCAGATGCAGACTTTACTTCAAAAAATATCGTTTCCAATTTTGTTTGATGGAAATGTTTATTAGTACAGAAAATGCTTATTGTAATTAACTTGATGCATGGACATTTTGTGAGAAAAGTCAATATTAAAGGTTTGTACTTGGAGTAAAGAATCCAATCAACTTAGTCCCAGCCATCTGTACATTAGGGCACTTGTAAACGAACATTAGAGCCCACTTATCTGGATATTTCTTAATTGTATAACCCTGTTGAGTATAATTTCCAAACACGAAACATTTACCATATCTTCAGTACAAATTTGTCCAGTTATTTGCACATCGATTATAATGTAGTAAACTCCTGTTAATTAAATAAAAAATATTGCAATATGTCGAGAAATTACCCTGACAGTAACAAATTTCCCCTTGTTTTTTAACCTACATGGCCTCAGTACATCCAATACAGGCAATTAATCTTTTAGATCTTGTTTTACAGAGCTCCATGGGCTCTAGCAAACAGGATATAATAGTATAAATGCCTAGTTTATCTCTAGAATAGAGAGAAGTGGCCCAAACCCTGTTATTTCTTATACCCCTGTTTTAACCTATGTGGCCTCTACATCCAATACAGGCAATTAATCTTTTATATCTTGTTTTACAGAGCTCCATGGGCTCTGTCAAACAAGATATAATAGAATAAATGCTTTATCTCTAGAATAGAGAGATGTGGCCCAAACCCTGTTATTTCTTATACTCCTGTTAATTGAATAATATTCAGTTGCAAAGGATCTTTTCAATTAACATGGCTGCACTGTTCAGGTACTGTGGTAAAGTCTTTGTAGTCATTGGATGGAAAGTCTTTATCACAATACCAGAACAATGCAGCCCTGTTAATTAGACTTTGTACTCATTGGATGACCCCCCACCCCCACCCCCCTGGTAAAATAGGACTTGGTAACCAATGCCAGTGGTGGAAGTCCTCTAAAAGGGGAAACTTGGGTATAAACGATTGACTAAACTTGACTTTATCTCCTTGATGGGGTCACGATTAGCCACGGTGCAGAAATATGTGAACACCAATAAATAAATTCATTGGATGTATTTCATATTAAATGAGAAGCAAGCAATATTTTCTAAGAATTTGTTTTGTTACAATTTATTGGAGTGGTGGTATCAGCACTCCAAATATGTTATTACAAAATTATTTGACTTTTCTTAACCCTTTACCCAACGTAATGGCCAAAACTGGCCAGCGCTATTCTCAAAAATCGCCAATTAATTTTCAAAATATTTTCATTTTTTGTCTCAAAAACATAGGTTATGACCCCTCGTTGGAACGAGCTCGTCGAGCTCGTTCCAACGAGGGGTCATAACCTATGTTTTTGAGACAAAAAATGAAAAAATTTAGTTATTCAAGAATTTTTTTTTGCAAGTGTCGTCTTCTTTTCATGTTAGGTAAAGGGTTAAATGAAAAAAAAACAATTGAATTTTTTGCATTGTGATTATTATTATTTTTTTTTATATAGCACAGTAATGTGATTACAAAAAAAGACAGAGAAATTCATCCAGATTGTGTATCACAATCTGGGCAAAATTCTCTTGTGTCCTTTCCTGCTCACAACAATAGAATCTCACTTGTAAAAAAGAAATGCAAAAAGACATTGCATCTCAGATGTAATTTATGCTTGATTTTTCTTATTCTTATTCAGTTTTGATTTGGCAATATTTTATTTATAAAATCTTGGTCATGCTCGGGCATAAATGCTTAAAGTGACCTTTATCCTTTATCAAATGAATCTGCCACATCCACCTGCATAATACACAAGTTGAGCGGTTGAAACATTTTTTTAAAAGATTTAACACAACCATATCATATTGGAATGAGCTTGTTCGAATGAGGGACCAAATGATATGGTTTTAGTGACATTTGAAAAATAAAAAAATTTTTTTTTTAAATAAACAATTGTAATATCAGGTGCATTGGGTAAAGGGTTAACTCTTAACCCACTAGGTGTTTTAAAAATATTTTTGATCAAATCTAGTTATGGCTGCTGTAAATCAGCCATGACTAGATTTGGTGAAAGATTCATTACAATTTGTCTCAAGAAAGTTTGAAGCGGAAAATTTGGGAGGCACGGTGGCATTGCAGTAACCGGTTCTCGTCAGATCACCGAAGTTAAGCAACGTCAAGTCTGGTTAGTCCTTGGATGGGTGATTGTCTGAGCGATTGATTCGGGCTCCTGCATTGTGTCCTTAGGTAAGGCACTTAACCCCAATTTTTCACATGGGGGCACGATAATGCCATGCACTAAGGCATACCGCACGTCGATGGTGCGCATGTCTTCAACCAATCTAACCCTGCCTGTGCTGCAGTGCGGAGTTACGATGTTGAGTAGCTGGCAGCTGCTCGTTGTTGCTTGATGGTTCTCTCTGGGTACTCTGGCTTCCTCCACCTGTAAAACTGTCTCCGACACAATGACCTTGGCTGTTAAAGTGTCATTAAACCTTAATAAAAAAGGGGAAAAATTGGTTAAATGTGCTGATATTTTACTTATTTTAGTGTCAAAACCTTTCCTATCCTGGGCAGGAATATCTGCCAACAGCATATAAGGAGTTAAAAAACTACTAAAAATATAAATTCATAAAATATATATTCACTAGTGTAAATGTGGTGTAATCTAATACTGATCTGCTTGAGAAAAGACAAGTTTGTAATGACTGTACTGTTGTTTTATGAAACCAGAATCAAAAAAAAAAAAACAGTCTCATTTTTTATAAAGTTTTTCACAGTGGTAGAGAACTATGAGCTGATGGGTTTCCTTGAAAATCAGTCCCAGTGAAACACTTTTCATGCCAAACCTTAAAAAATCTTTTAACCCGTAAGGGTCTGGAATTTTTATACATTTTTGCTTTACTTTGAAAGTCTACCTCCACTGACAAGGTCGTAAGAAAACAAGTTTTGAGTTTACCCAAACAATGCATGTTGGGGCACCTGTTCATTTGCATTAACCTTTGCATTAAAAGGTTATCAAAGTCACAATTAGACCCTTAAGGGTTAAGTATTCTACAACCAGTTTCTCGCCAGTAAAAATGTAGATTGACTTGGAATGTGGCGTATTTGTCAAAAATACATTGGTTGATCAATATTTAATGAACTAGTTTTGACTACTCAAATTAATCTTGTACAGTACCAGTTTATAATAAATCTACCTGTTATAAAATAGTGTGTGATCCCAATGAGCACGAGAAATATGAGATGAGAGTTGTTGTTTACAGTTCTGAGTTATAAACCATTGATGTCTTATTGATTGAGAAGTGCACGCAGGCTGTCTTTCTATACCTGAGGTGAATGACAGAATCATATTTAATATATAACTGTGTTTTATCTTGATAAATAGATTTGTATAGCTTCTTTTTGTTATGATGCATTCTGTGTTACTTGTCACGACTGCACTATTTTATATTCAACACATAACAAAAGTTTTCTTTTTGTTAACGCCCACCAGGTGATGGATAAATTTATTTGGGTAAGATAACACTTCATCATACTGTTATGTGTCCAGTTCTTTTTTTGCTACCTTGTGCACTGTTCATTTCCAGTTTTACCCTGTTTTTATCAATGTAACCGCTCCCTATAAACATGAATGATATCTTTCCAATAAAACTTGCTCTCCAGAACCTGAAATAATAATTTTGTGCAAAGTTTTCAGGTAATGCACTATTAAAGGCCATTTCAAATCATCACAAAAAGGCTGAGAAATTTTTACAACTTGCATGGACTTCATATTTTATGCTACTGATGTTCATTTTATATGAGTTTCTTTTCATAATAAATAATGTTTTTAACAATTTGTTGGAGGGTGCATACAACCCATCTCATATAAACGTAATAAAAACGTGTAGATTGAAAATAGGCAGAATTCAAATCTATTAACTGCCAAAATAAACAGCCTGATTGCTATCTTTCATTTTTTTTATACGGTCGCTCACATGAGCAGACATTATTATGGTATGCCTGTGGCTATCTGTTTGTCCATTTTTCTGTATGTCCATTTGTCCATCCATTCATTAACTTTTTCTTGTCCTCTCAATAACTTTAAAACTTTTGTCCAACAAATCCATTTTTTATGATAAAAATGACCTGATTGGAGGAAGGTTTCTTTCGATAATCAGCATTTTAGCATATCCAGCAAAGCTGCCTTGGCAGCCATCTTGAATTTTTTGTGATTTTTGCTTGTTCAAGCAATAACATGAAAAACAAATGACTACTGGATCCCATTTTTCTGGTTCTTTTAGTAAATTGAGATGCAATTGAAATGTGCTAGGTATATTTTGCCATGCAAAATCACTGAATTTACTGTAAGATTCAGGCTGATTCATTACGTAAAGGGTTAATGTTATTTTTAAGGCTCCTTTGTCTTTCTTGTCAACCTCCACAGATGCTTATTGTAGTTATGTGATCATTGTATGTTCAAAACACAACAAAGATTGTTATGTCCTTTTTGTTACGTAAGCACAAAGACATTCGGTGATGGTTTGTTCATTTAAAGTTGCATTCCTTTCCATGATGTGAATTTCCCACTTCTTTATAAAAATAAGGCTGTTAAAAAAATATTGTTTTTCAACCATTTCCCTCATCATTGAAAATTAGCTAGTTTATTTTCAACCAGCCAAAAGTTTTGCTACTTCAGCCAGTAAAGTAGCACACTTGTAAAGCTACAGTGACTAAATCTATTTCCTTCAAGGCCATGATGAGTAATAATTGGAATGAAAACTTTGACATGTTAAATTCCTGTGGAAAACACGGGAAGTGATGCAGTGCTTGTTTACTGTGGTAAAGAAGCTCTGTTTTACTTGTAAAATAAGACTGCACCACCAAGCCTGAAAATAAACAATCTGTCATTTGCAGAATGAGGTCCCCAGAGGGTGAATTTGCTGATGCTTTCCCCATACAGTGGGCCAATTTATCATCTGGCTGCCTCTTTTTGTTTCAGTTTGAGACCTTGATTCAGATTGAGGTTCACAGAGGGTAAATTTAGTGATGCTACCCTGCTGTGCAGCATAGCATCACCAAATTCACCCTCTGGGGACCTCATTTTGCAGATGACAGTCTACTTATTTTCTGGCTTGCGAGTCCCCAATGCTTGGGGTGAAAGTCCTCTTTAATGGGTAATGTTTATAAACCATTGGCTGGACTTGACTTTATCTCCATGTGGTCACAATTAGTCACTGTGCAGAGATATGTGACCTTAAACATTAATAAATATATAAATATTTGACATGTTAAAAAACAGCTGCTGAATGATTTTGTGGAGGGAAAATTATGTTCCCCCAGCACCCTGGTTGTTTAATTGAAATCTATAGAAGTCTCTTCGATAATATTAATACTTTGATCTTGATGGGCTTGGTATTTAGGCAATTATATCCTGTTTGACAGAGCTCACAGAGCTCTGTCAATCAAGATATAGTTGATAAAATTCACGGCTGCATTAAGGGAAATTTTTTGTGCTGGAAATGTAGTTTTTTCAACATCAGCATGCAGTGAGTTGAATTTCTGTTTTCAGAACTATTTTGTGTATTTTAGAAGAAAAAGAATGCCCCCCACCCCACCCCCTCCTTCCTCTCTCATTCTCTTAAAATCAAGGTAAAATTGCCTGAGAAATATGACATTCTACATCAGCCAAGATTTGCTAGAAATCATTGCCAAAGTACTGTAACTTCGGTCAGCAATCCCATCGAAAGCCTGTTTGTTGGAAAAGGTGTAATATATGAATGTTGGGTTGTTTTTTGGTTTCTGGAATATGTACTGGTTGCACTCTAGTGAATAATGGTATTCTCAAACACTAAATTATTTAAGAACTGAAAATTGATTCTCGCAGCAGATATTTATGAGAATCAAAACCGCTTCTTGCAAATCAGGACAAATTTGAAGGCCTCGTTCTGCAGAATAAATTTTGTTACACAGCATTTGTTAGGCAGAAATTTTCCAGTGACAAATTTACAAATCATTTATGATTTAAACACTGTCAGTGCCAGGGTAAAAGGTTGTCAGAGAAAGAGTCATTGATAATGTTACCAGAACTGACGAGGGGTGGGGTCAAGGTCAAAGCAAAGAGGTGTTTGGGTGGCCTGCAGAGTAGCCAGGTTTTGAAGAGTACCTTATGGCATCTTTGTGGGGTGGGGTCACTACTGCTTAAGCTGAGATCACGGTTGCTGGAACTTGAAGGAAAAATTGAGAAACACAGTGAAAAGGAGTCCCAAATGTGTAATTTAGGAGTGATGGAGACCCTGGAAAACTTTCCATTGGAACATCCAAACTATCAGTCTGACAGAATAAGATTCACTGAGAGTATAATGGGGAAGTGGGATGAGAGAATGAGGTATAGGTGTTTATTGTGTTTCACAACTTAAAGGGTTAGTTTGCATATCAGAGAAATTGGGAAGTATTGCATATGGGATATCATCAAAGTTTGTTTCCGGGTGTTTGGAGGAGAGAAGAAACATGGGGATAGGAATACATTTGGGTTAATCAAGGCCTTCTCACCTGAGAACCGTGACAAATCAGCCACTGGCCGAAGTGTTATATTATTAGCTCACCTGGCCTAAAAGGCCATGTGAGCTTTTTTCATCACTTGGCGTCTGGAATCTTTTCACATTTTCATCTTCTTCTTTGTAACCGCTGAGCCGGTGTGAACCAAACTTGGCAGGAATGGTCTATGGGAGGTCCTCTACAAACGTTCCTCATTTTGTTCCCGTCGCATGAAAAACATGGCAATTGCAGCTTATAGTTACTATAGAAACCCTATGGGTAATCAGATTTTCATCTTCTTCTCTGGAACTATTGAGGCGACGGGAAAACAAACCTGGCAGGGATAGTCTGTATAAGGTCCTCTACAAACGATCCTCATTTTGTTCCCGCGGGTTGAAAACATGGCCGCCAGAGGCATTCTTTGATTCTGATTGGTGGATTTTAAAAAATCTTCTCCTCTGAAACTCCAAGGCTAAATGTTTTGATACTTCACATAAATGATGACTGGGACCCCCTCTACGAACGATCCTCATTTAATGTTGATCGGGTTGTAAACATGGCCACAATTGCGGCTTATAGTTACTATAGAAACCCTATGGGTATTGGGTAATCTCATTTTCATCTTCTTCTCTGGAACTATTGAGGCGACGTGAAAACAAACCTGGCAGGGATAGTCTATATGAGGTCCTCTACAAACGATCCTCATTTTGTTCCCGCGGGTTGAAAACATGGCCGCCAGAGGCATTCTTTAATTCTGATTGGTGGATTTTAAAAAATCTTCTCCTCTGAAACTCCAAGGCTAAATGTTTTGATACTTCACATAAATGATGACTAAGACCCCCTCTACCAACGATCCTCATTTAATGTTGATCGGGTTGTAAACATGGCCACAATTGCGGCTTATAGTTACTATAAAAACCCTATGGGAAATCACATTTTCATCTTCTTCACTGGAACTACTGAGCCGACGTAAAAACAAACCTGGCAGGGATAAACTAGGGAGGTCCTCTACAAACGATCCTCATTTTGTTCCCATGGGTTTGAAAGTATGGCTGCCAGAGGCATTCTTTGATTCTGATCCAAGCCTGGCAGGGATAGTCTATGGAAGGTCTTCTACAAGTGCCCCTCATTTTTGTTACTGTGCACTGAAAAACATGGCTGCCAGAAGTATTTTTTGATTCCGATTGGTGGATTTTGAAAAATCTTCTCTGAAACCA
The DNA here is from genome assembly GCA_031216915.1 of Pictodentalium vernedei. Classification (NCBI taxonomy): domain Eukaryota; kingdom Metazoa; phylum Mollusca; class Scaphopoda; order Dentaliida; family Dentaliidae; genus Pictodentalium; species Pictodentalium vernedei. The sequence goes on along the minus strand of CM062291.1, from coordinate 178,957,117 downwards.
CAGGGCCAAATGTTTTGAAACTTTGCATGGTTGATGACTGGGACACCCTCTACCAATGATCCTCATTTAATGTTGATCGTGTTGCAACCATGGCCACAATTGCAGCTTATAGTTACTATAGAAACTCTATGGGAAATCACATTTTCATCTTCTTCTCTGGAACAACTGAGTCGACGTGAACCAAACTTTGCAGGAATGGTCTATAGGAGGCCCTCTACAAACGATCCTCTTTTTGTTCCCATTGGTTGGAAAATATGGCCACCAGAGACATTCTCTGATTCTGACTGATGGATTTCGCAAAATTCTTCCCCTCTGAAACTACAAAGTCAAAATGTTTTGAAACTTCACATGATTGAGGACTGGGACACCTTCTACCAATGGTCCTCATGTAATTTTGATGTAATGTTGCAAACATGTCCACAATTGCAGCTCATAGTTACCATGGAAAGCCTATGGGAAATCACATTTTTATCTGTAGTTCCAAAAAGTTATCAAAACAAGTCTGTAACTTGCTTTGCTGTCAAAGGTATGAAAAACTTTCCCCTTTTTATGTGTACCCATACTATGTATGGTACCAATAATGCCGGCATCCGGGGTGACCATCCATCGTTAGTCCATCCATTGTCCGTCCGTCTGTCTGTCCGTCCGTCCATCTGTCCATATCCATTTCTTTGGCATTCGATAACTTGAAAAATATTGCTTGGATTGTGAAGTTACTTTACATTTATGTTCAGATTACTGATGTGCCGAGCTGTATAGTTTTTGGTGTAAATCGGATAATTTGATCCTGAGATATTAACCCTTTATCCTTCAAATTGAAAATTCCTCCAATCCCTTTGGCATTCGATAACTTGAAAAATATTGCTTGGATTGTCTAGTTACTTTATATTTGTGTTCAGGTTACTGATGTGCCGAGCTGTATAGTTTTTAGTGTAAATCTGATGATTTGATCCCGAGATATTAACCCTTTATCCTTCAAATTGAAAACTTGCTTTGCTGTCAAAGGTATGAAAAACTTTCCACTTTTTATGTGTACCCATACTATGTATGGTACACATAATGCCGGCATCCGGGGTGACCATCCATCGTTCGTTCATCCTTCGTCCGTCCGTCCGTCTGTCTGTCCATCCATCCATCTGTCCGTCCGGCGTCCGTATCCATTTCTTTGGCATTCGATAACTTGAAAAATATTGCTTGGATTGTCAAGTTGCTTTACATTTGTGTTCAGGTTACTGATGCGCTGAGCTGTATAGTTTTTGGTGTAAATCGGATAATTTGATCCTGAGATATTAACCCTTTATCCTTCAAATTGAAAATTTCTCCAATCCCTTTGGCATTTGATAACTTGAAAAATATTACTTGGATTGTCAAGTTGCTTTATATTTGTGTTCAGGTTACTGATGTGCCGAGCTGTATAGTTTTTGGTGTAAATCTGGTAATTTCATCCTGAGATATTAACCCTTTATCCTTCAAATTGAAAATTCCTCCAATCCCTTTGGCATTCGATAACTTGAAAAATATTGCTTGGATTGTCTAGTTACTTTACATTTGTGTTCAGGTTACTGATGTGCCGAGCTGTATAGTTTTTAGTGTAAATCTGATGATTTGATCCTGAGATATTAACCCTTTATCCTTCAAATTGAAAATTTCTCCAATCCCTTTGGCATTCGATAACTTGAAAAATATTGCTTGGATTGTCAAGTTATTTTATATTTGTGTTCAGGTTACTGATGTGCCGAGCTGTATAGTTTTTGGTGTAAATTGGATAATTTGATCTTGAGATATTAACCCTTTATCCTTCAAATTGAAAATTCCTCCAATCCCTTTGGCATTCGATAACTTGAAAAATATTGCTTGGATTGTCTAGTTACTTTATATTTGTGTTCAGGTTTCTGATGTGCCGAGCTGTATAGTTTTTAGTGTAAATCTGATGATTTGATCCCGAGATATTAACCCTTTATCCTTCAAATTGAAAATTTCTCCAATCCCTTTTGCATTCGATAACTTGAAAAATATTACTTGGATTGTCAAGTTACTTTATATTTGTGTTCAGGTTACTGATGTGCTAAGCTGTTTAGTTTTTGGTGTAAATCTATTATTTTGTTTCTGAGATATTAACCCTTTATCCTTCAAATTGAAAATTCCTCCAATCCCTTTGGCATTCGATAACTTGAAAAATATTGCTTGGATTGTCAAGTTACTTTATATTTGTGTTCAGGTTACTGATGTGCAATGGGTAATTATTGAATTTAAATTTAAATTAAATAAAAACTTTGTCCACAAAGAGATGTATTGGTTGATGAAAGTCTGATTTCTTGAAATGGCTGGATTCATATGCGTCAGAATTTTTTGAAAAAACCCATACAAGTGTGGATTAAAAGTGGGGGGGTGGGGGAGGTGCCTTCTTTGTGTCATTGACCAATTGTTTAAACTGGAACAAATATACAGTAAAAAGGGATACCACAAAAAAGGACGTGCACATTCAGTTAGTTTTTTTTTTATTATTTAATTTTTATTCAAATGAACACATTCAGTTGTTGATATAACCAAACCTCTTCTTGGAAATGGCACTTACATCTACATGGATAACTTCAGTTCCTGAAATTTATTCCCAGAACTTTAAAATAAAAAATTCAGGTTTATCATGATGTGTACATCGCCATTTAAACTTGGGTTAGACTAATCAGCTATCATTGAGTCTGAAAATAGAACATTCTGCTGAGGCTTTACTGCTGGAACTTTTTTACAGTTGCCAATGGTATTTAAACAAATAGACTGGGGTCCCATTAATTAGAAATGTATTCACTGTTAATGATGGAGTTAGCTGACTGAAAATAGCTTACCCTATTTCACATTATATAGTTATCAACAACATAACTGGTCGAGTGCTAGAAACCACTAACAGGGCTTTCAAAAAAATAAGGGTACCAGAACAAAAGCCAGCATTTTCCTTGCTCGTGTTTCATATTCAGTCGAATGGAAATAACATTTTGTTTATATAAATTTGTTTTATCACAAATTTTTGAAGAGTGCAGGTAAGCCCTCTCCAATAATTTGTAATAAAACAAATTTTGATGAACAAATTCAGGTCCCCAAAAATAATGTAGCCCTCAACCAGTTAAAATATTATTTTTTTCAGTTTTTGCTTGCAGAAGATAGCTTATGATTCGTCATAGGAACGAGCTTGCCATGATCTATCCATTGAGGGTTCATAAACTGTGTTGGAGGAAAAAATTGAAAATTTACATTTATTCAATAAAGTGTTTTGTACGTGTCGTCCTCTGACCCAAAGCTAGGATCTCAAACTTTTCCGACATGGTTGGGCAAAAGTTAAAATTTTCCAAAGCTAGGATCTCAAACTTTTCCGACATGGTTAGGCAAAAGTTAAAATTTTCCAAATGTATTCTTGGGTCATTGATCATTAGTACGAATTTGAAACCTAACTCAAAAAACTTCTTAAAAACATTTATTTATTATTTATTTATTAAGGTTTAACAACATTTTAACAGCCAAGGTCATGTCGCCTCAGTGACAGTTTTACAGATGGAGGAAGCCAGAGTACCCGGAGAGAACCACCAGGCAACGACGAGCAGCTGCCAGCTCCCCAACATCATAACTGTGCACTGCAGCATAGGCAGGGTTAGATTGGTTGAAGACATGCACACCATCGACATGCTGTACACCTTAGTACACGGCGTCATCGTGCCCCCATGTGGAATAGTCAGGGTTAACTGCCTTGCCCAAGGACACAACACGGGAGTCCGAATCAATCGTTCAGACAATCACCCACCCAAGGACTAACCGGGCTCGACATTGCTTAACTTTAGTGATCTGACGAAAATCGGTTACCGCAATGCCAACACACCCCCCTTAAGAACATTAATGACCAAAAAATTCGTTTAATATTATTATTTTAAAGAATTACTTTTGTTTAATGACAGTAGTTCTTCAACACAATAATAATAATACACAAGTTTTTTTTAGAATATATTACTACATGATTATCATTAACTTATAGCGAGCGCTTTCATATAAATCACATGAAACATGAGGGGTATTTTTGCCGAATGAAAATTGTGGTTTCAACAAATAGTCAACTTTTTTTTTACTGAATTAGTGGCTTTCAGAGAAAATGTTGGCATTCAAGTGACTGACAATTTCCAACAGACAGGGTCATAGGGGCTGAACCCCATCCCCTAACTCCTTGTCACTAGCCTTCAGTCCTTGTCATTCTTGAGTCATGTTAGGTGAAGGATTACAGGCTAATCCCTCACCTTACCAATCGGTCTCATCAGCTGAACAAAATACATAAAAATCGGCAAATAGAATATTTAAAAAATACTTTTTTGCCTCCGATATATAGCTTAATATGACAATCCATTAAAACAAGTCTGTTGAGCTGCTTCCACTAATGGTTTTTACCCACCCCAACTCTGTCACTGTACACTAATGTCAAACTTCTGAAATTTCTAGCCTCAATTTTCTCATAATGCAACCAAGAATTTAAGCAGTTCAGTCTTGTTTGACAGAGCTCTTTGAGCTCTGTCAGACAAGATTGAATTGATTAAATTCCTAATTGCATTTTGGGGAAAAAATTATATTTCAAGATCAGTGTGCAGGCATTTAAGGTATGTTTTGACAGAAAAAATACAATTTTAGATTGTTTTGGAACTGATGCTGAAATGGTAATCAACCTTGTTCTATTCTTTAAAGGGTAAAAGGAATTTGATCGTCACTGCATGATAGTTATAATATTGTAGTAAGCATGAACTAAATCAACTTTATTGTGAATGAAGCATGCCATTATCATAACACACTTATTGTTTAAATATAAACTGCCTTATCACGCCTTCACAAAATAATTTCTATCTGACATATGCTTCATTCCTGAGCAGATCTTGATCATGGCATGACAAGCTGGAAACATCAAAACAAAGATGACTGGTAGATTATGGAGGGAACAAATCTGACTAATTGATAGTTGATTTTGTAATCGACTACAGTTATTAACTGCATTGACTGTAACTAGTTTTGTACCACCAGCAGAAATCCTGGAACTTCACCTGTAAGGCCCCCAACCTTTTTCAGCCTGTGTCACTGCCTCTAAAACAATAGCGTTGAAAATGTTAACATCACTGAAATGAGGTGCTCATTTGTTTTATCAGTACATGAAATGCATCAGTGACTTAAGAAGTACCAGTGTGTAATCTTTTACTGGTCATAAAAGTCGTCATATTTAGCCTGCACTATTGACAAACATCCCCTTTCAAATTTCATTACATTTCCAATTTTGGCTTCCAAAACATAGTTTATAAGCCCAATTGAAACAAGCTCATTGAGCTCTGTCCAGTGATTGGTTGGTTATAATCAACGTTTTGGTGGCAAAATGAACATTTTTAGGCATTCAAGACAATTTTCTTACAAATATTATCCCCTTATCTTGTCAGACAATGAGTTGTCCAGACTTGGTTGGTTGGTGCCTTGTTTGATGTAGAGCATTTGTATAAACCGTTATCAAATCACTTCCAAACTGTGTGAACAGTGCAGGCATAGTGGATACTACTCAAACATGGTGATATATCTTTTCCACATGATGGTTATTACAATTTCTTGTGAGGTTGCAGCTCATCAGCCACCAGATCTTTCTGTGTTCATGAATTGAAAGATTGCTAATGCTACGTGCACTTTTAGAAATTATTCATAAATGCAGGGTGAAAATCCACAATACTTTTATATAGTAGCAATCCACTCTTCTAGTACTGTCTCTATAGCCCACTTTTTAGCTCTGTCTGACAAAATGTCAGTGGAGCTTTTTTAATGCTAAGTCATCTGTCCATCCATCCATCCATCCATCCATCCATCCATCCATCCATCCATCCATCCATCCATCCATCCATCCAATACATCCATCCATCCATCCATCCATCCATCCATCCATCCATCCATCCATCCATCCATCCATCCAACCATCCATCCATCCATCCATCCATCCATCCATCCATCCATCCATCCATCCGTCGTCAACATTTTGTTTGTCCGAGCCATAATTTCTTAACCACTGAATATTTTTTAACAAAACTTTGTAACCATATGTATTGTCACTAGATAGTGTGCCATCAGTCATATTGGGGTCATTACCCTTAAGGTAAAGGTCACAGTGAAGGTTACAAAAAATAATATTAGGATATTGCTATATTGCCCTTGTCCAGTCTCTATAATCTGATCCAGATGATTGATCTTGTTTATACTTGACATAGTTGCTGACCATAAGCAAAGGTTGTGTCATGATCTTGACTCAAGGTCATATTCTCATGGCCAAGGTCACATTCAAGAAAATTTCAAATTTTACCGTTTTGTTCGTCCGAGGCATAATTTCTGAATATTTTTTAACAAAACTTTGTAACCGTATGTATTGTCTCTAGACAGTGTTTCATCAGTCATAATGAGGTCTTTACCCTCAAGGTGAAGGTCACAGTCAGGGTCACAAAAAATAAAATTTGGCTATTTCTATATTGCCCCCGGTCTCTATAATATGATCCATATGATTGATCTTGTTTACACATGACCATAACCAAAGGTTGTGTCATGATTTTGACCCAGAATCATATTTTGATGGTCATGGTCACATTCAAGAAAACTTAAATATTTTACTATCATTTTTGTCCAGTCTATATAATTTGATCTAATCGACAGATCTTGTTCATACTTCAAACAAATATTGCCCATGACTGAATAGTGTGTCCTGACCTTCACCCAAGACCATATCATCATGGTCAAGGTCACAAAAATAATATTTGGATATTGCTATATTGCCCTTGTCCAGTCTCTATAATCTGATCGATACAACTGAGCTTGTTCATACTTGACACAGTTGCTTATCATAACCGAAGAGTGTGCCATGATCTTAACCCAAGGTCATATTCCCATGGTCAAGATAACAGTCAAGAAAACTTCAAAATTTTACTATCATTTTTGTCCGGTCCATATAATTTGATTGAATTGGCAGACCTTGATCATATTTGGTACTATTATTGCTCGTAACTTAGATGTGTGTAATGACATTGATCCAAGGTCATATCATCAATGTCAAGGTCACAGACAGCAAAACTTTGATATTGTTATACAGCCCTTGTCCGATCTATATGATTTGGTATGATTGGAAGATCTTCTTACTTATACTTGGTACAAGTACTGCTTATGACTCAGAGGTGTATTGCGACCTTGATTCAAGGTCATACCATCAAGGTTAAGGTCACAAACAGCAAACTTAAGGTCACAAGCAGTAACACTTTGATGCTTGCCATGTATTTAGCTTCCCCTAAAAGTTGTGACCCTGGAGAGCTGTCTACGCTGAAAGGTATCTTGTTTCTGTAACTTTTGTCATTCCATATCCACCATTCACAAAAATCCTTCAAATTTTTTTTCCCAGTTTTTGCCTCCAAAACATAGCTCTTTACCTCTGATTTGAACAGGCTTGTTTCAGTGAAGTATCATAAGATATGTTTTTGAGACAAAAATGGAAAATATTAAGTAATTCAAATTTTCATATGTCATCTTCTAATCAGTTTGAAGAGTTAATTCTTTTTGTGCCCTGGTCAGTGTGACATGCTGAAAATACCTCACATAAAGTACTGTGGTTGCAAAAGTGACTTTTTCTTGTTCAGGTAGAGATCAGATCACGATCTGATTGTGACAAACATACACTTGATGGTCAGAATTTGCTTAATTGGTTGAGTGCTAAATTATTCTTGAACCCTTAATTCATTTTTGCTACACTAGAAACAGTTTACATCTTGTGGCTTTTCAGTTGTTTCTTGGCAAGTCTTGGCTAGAAACAATTGCCAATGTTATTAGAATGTACTAACATGTTTTCCCAGAGACTACATGTTGGAGCACCTGCTTTGTAAAGCAAAAAAGTGATCAAACTCGAAATTAGGCCTTTAAGGGTTAAAGGTGATTTGAAACTAGGGCCCTGCGAAGCTTCGAGTATTCGATTCGATGTCGACATCGGTTTGGTATTCGTATATCGATCTCGAATAGTTTGCCGATTCGTTAGTCAAACGAAGCAACGAGGAAAATGAATCAGTGTTCGACAATGTACATTTTGAGTTTTTAGAACGGGAAATTAAACGTTCGTTTTGTGACTTTTGCAAATTGGAGCTGTTTTAACTTGTAGCCTGTTCACTCCCCATCTATACAACCGAAATATCCAGCTATGGGCCTAAGCCTCGCTCCCAGCGCTTCCATTATTATGTTAGAAAACTGTGGGAGGAAAATCTCTTTAGTTTCTTTGCATTGTTCGACGTTGGTACTTGGAAGTTGGAATGAAGTAAAAGCAATTTGTGTGAATGAGCACTGCGTCAATATTCGAGTTAGATAATGCAGAAACTAACACAGTTTAACGCCTTCGCTGCTTTTGATGTATACTGAGTTATTGGGTTGAGAACGGACCGAAATCTACAAGACCCGAATCCTGATAATACAAAAACAACCAAACATTACAGTAATGAGGTTCCTATAAGATGTACATGTAGCAAGATGGGTAGGGGTGGGGGCGCCTGAGAGAATTTGGAGACATAGTGCAGAAGTGGTATGGTGGTTGCCTTTCGATCTAGATACCGTAAATGCACGTTGTTATAGAATCCATTTCTTCAGTACGGCTTCATGGTGCTAGAAAGGAGGGGGAGGGGGCATGCGGACTTAATGATTATACCTCTGTGACATATAGTCCAATCTGGCCGGGTGCTATATATAAGAATTTCTGAAATGTTTGCAATATTTTTGTGATGCACATGTCACGTTAATAAAGAATTACTTACTTACTTACTTACTTACTGTATTTAGCCAGGCTAACGTACCTGAAGTTAGCGGCTGTAGCCGACTTCAACCCATGGGAATTAATGTGCCACTTGTATTGCATTTGTCTCATGTTTCAATTTCGTGGTTTTTCTCAAATGTTTCTGGGCAGTAACACCTTAATTTCTGTCCATATTTATGTCTTGAATTTATTGTCGGGTCAATTGAACATCTGAATGGCCATTCAACGAGAAAGAAAATTAAAACAACGCCAAGTTGTCAAGTTATGTCAACTCTCTCTTCTCGCAGTGCTTTCCGGACATTTCTGCACAAGATAATGCCAGTTATAGTTATTTCTCGAGTTTATCCCGATTCGATTCGAGATTCGATTCGATGTCGACATCAGTCCCAATTCGATTCGAGATTCGATTCGAACATAAATTTCCCGATTCGCAGGGCCCTATTTGAAACCTGGGTATTTTTGTTTCAAAGATACAATGCTACCAGTAAGGGTAGCCTTAGTTTAGCATGATCTTGTTAATAAATAATTGTCTGGTTACAACTTATTGAAGAGTGCCAATAGCACTTTCTAATAAATGGCAACTAAACAATTTTATAAAAGAATTCTTTCTTCTTCGTGAACATCAAGCTAAGGCATACAGTGTAAAGCCACTAAAGTGGCTTCCAGCTTTTTTCCATAGAGCCATGATAGTTGCTTCTAGCACTCAACCAGTTAATAAAATATTTCAGTATCAAGACAGAATAAAAACAAAAACAAATGAAAAAGCCAGGAATATCAACTGTTGACCTGTTGTGTATTTTCCCTGAAATTTTCAGAAAATCAAGTCATGACTGGTATAAAGACGCCATGACTTGATTTGATGTAAAATTCAACAGAGGCTGTCATCACAAAATCATTGAGACGACTATTTCTTAACAAGAGCCACTGTTGTGACTTCACTAGGTAGCAATATACTTTTCTACTGGGCAGGAAAATTGGCCTGCAGCAGACAAAAACTTGAGTGTTATTTTATCATAAAAAGTCCTGTTAACTCTTTTCCTAAATTAAATTTCACATTTACAGAAAAAAATTCTGACAATTTTTCAATGAAACCATACAATATAGATATCATTAGAACCGGCTCATCAATATGATAATGATATCCATATTTGTATCTTTTTATAAAGACATTTCTAAGATATTTTAGGCTGCGGTGGGCTTATTTTGGCCAATTTCCTGGCCATTTTTGGCCACTATGTTAGGTAAAGGGTTAATTACCTTCTTTGGGAATAAAGTGAGAATTTTATTTTTATTTTGTTTCACCTCCCAGTTGCAAACCTGGGAAGTGAAGCAGTGCCTTTCACTGCGGTCAACAGGCTCAGTTTTACTGGTAAAATAGGACCCAGTCACCAATACTTGGGAGGTGCAAACCCTCTCTAAAATGGGCAACATGGCTTATTAACGCTCACCCCTGGTCTTGAGTTGATACTCATGTTGTGGTCATGATTAGCCATTGTGCAAAAATATGTGACCTTAAACACCAATAAATAAATAATTTTGTTTCACCAAACTCAAAGGGCTCTGTCACATGAGGTTTTATCAAAAAATGATTGCTTCATAATTTTAAGCAACTGTGTTGTTGAAGAAAGGGTGTTTATTACCAGTGTTTAGGGCAATTTCTATAATCAAGTAACAGTCAAATTTCTGTTGAATTCATAGTAAATGAGTTGTAGATATGTATCTGATAGAAATATTTTGCTACCAACTTTTAAATGAAGTGAAATATACAATAATTTAAAAATTATTAAATTATTTTCTTTTGAAGCATAAAGCTATAATGTCCTCACTGTAACGAGTCTGTCTCAAGGAAAGGACCTAACCCAGACTATGTTCCAAAGATATAAAAAAATTTGAAGCAGGTCAAACTTCTGTCTTCTGAACATAAAGTTGATAGTTTGTGTATTTTGTTGATCATTCAATTAATTAAAATGATTATGTATATTTGTAATTGAAACTTATGCGTATACTTTACCATGGTATACAACCAGCTATTTATTGAAATAGAACATTTCCTCGTTTTTGGAATTTTCGAAAAAACAATTTCCACAATCCATTCCATAAAAACTGGAGTTTAAATGCTTCTTGAGAATATCACTGGCTTGTTTTGGTCATTATGTTGGACAAAGAGTTGATATACGAGATGTATGAGATTTACACAAGGCTGTACAATGCATAGGATTAGTTACTCAGTTTATAATGAAAAACATTTTTTATAACCAAAAACTGTGACTAACCTTGTGCAGTGCACTGCGTTAGTCACACTTTCTGGTTATAATAAAATGACAACTGCCATATCACACACTACATGAAAATATACACTGACTATGGCTGTAAAAATGTCCAGAGTCAGTTGGTTATATGTTACATTGGGTGCAGTATTCAAGGAACTAATGGAAATAATTATATCTTATTGTGGAAATATTTTTATAAAGTTAATTCCAAAAACGAAAACATTTTCTATTTTCAATTAATATCTTGTTTGGCCTAAAAAAGTTAAAAATCTGTTTCTCAGGCTCTCTTGCATTGTACTTTTGGCTGCCACATGCTCTATTTTTAAAACCGATGCAAACTTTAAAAAAATGAAAATTCAATGATATATCTCTGATATTTTACCCAAGTTAACAAAATTGATAAATTTGTCCCTTGAGGGCAACAAGCCTTTGCACTTACACTCAAGGGACGAAACACACCACCACGTATGTTATTCTGTAGTTTATGAGGCTTAAAACATAAAACAAATGAAGAACATGAACTTTTGATGGCAAAGAAATAATTACAAAAATGAAAAATAAAATAAAAAAATACCCACCCACATTAAATTTTACAAAAGATCTACTTTGTGGAGCCTTATAAATAAAATGTAGCATAATAGGGCCCACTTAATTGGATATTCCTTAACTGAATAAACCAACACAAACCATTTACCATACCTTGAGAAGAAATTTGACGTGTTAATTTCACTTAGGTTATAGAGTAAACTCCTGTTAAGTAAAGAAAAAGTCTTATAATCTCTTGAGGCATTACTCTGTCAATTACTGAATTACAAATATTTTTAGACCTATTTGACAGCCCATCCAGTATGAGCCTTTAATCTATTTTATCTTCTCCATGGGAACCCCGCGAAGTGAAGCAGTGCCTGTTCACTGCAGTTAACAGGCTCTGTTTTACTGGTAAAATAGGACCCAGTCACCAGTGCTTGGGAGGTGCAAACGCTCTCTAAAATGGGCAACATGGCTTATTAATGCTCACCTCTGGTCTTGAGTTGATACTCATTTTGTAGTCATGATTAGCCATTGTGCAAAAATATGTGACAAACACCAATAAATAAATATAACCATTGTGCAAAAATATGTGACCATAAACACCAATAAATAAATAAATATATCTATTTTATCTTGACAGAGATCCATGACCTCTGCTGAACAAGACGTAATAGAACAAGAATAGAATACAGGAAAAAGATCAAATTCCTGAAAATTTAATACACCTGCTTTGCTTTCTTAATAGTTTTTATTGACAAAATGGCTGTTCAATAAACAGATCCAGTGTAATTCATGCTGTTTGGTTTGATATGGTCAAATGAGCCTTTTAATCATTAACGATTGTGAGAATTCGACTATATAGTTGCATTGTGGTTGTGATATTGCCATTGATGCAAAAAGTGATCTTAATCCAATAAACAAGCAAACATAAACCCTTGAACCTTGGGTTGCTGAATCAAACTGTTGTATATGGTATTGCCAACAGAGAATAGGTGTACCTGTGTCACATTATTGAGAGGTTCAGAAATAAGTATTCCTTCAGCCCCACAGAGCAGTAAGCTTAAAGTATTACAGGTCTAGCAATCTAGAAAATCAAGGCATGCAAAACAGTTGGCCTCCTCGGATTGCTTGGGAGTGTAATTGCACCAGAAATTTTCAATGCGATAACTTGTATGCTATTTTGGTTATATTCACTTCAAGGTTTTAATATTTTGACTGAAAAATTGTACTACATTCAGCTACATAGTGGGAAAAATTGGCACACACATCTCATTATTCAAAATGATGCATTCAAATCATATGTGGCTGTCCTCTGCACTCAGAATGTTTCGAAATGGAACACAGAATTGGTCATGAATTATTGCGAATCAGTGCAACATTGACACATTGGCACATAGAACACATTGGAACTCAGGGGACGAAATGATAATAGATTTTAAAGGCAGTCCCAAACAGTTCTGGCATTCCAGAAAATCAAGGGGTGCAAAAAATAGCCCTCCTCAATTTTTTCTAGACGTGCGGTAGGCGTGCAGCACTCCTAAAGAATTTCAGGTATTAATCATCCTCTTTACCACTTTTTTGTTCATTGCGTCAGGTTCAAAGAGTGGAAATAAAGTTTAATCAGAGTCTGACATATTTAACGGATAAGTATATCAGTATGCATATATTTGGTTCTGTTATTTGCAGGGAGAAGCGTATAACTTCAAGGAAGCGATATCATTATCAGATTACAGAATAGAAGAAACCAGCATTCCAAATCAACAGAAAAAAAGTGACAAGGTATTCTGTGTAGCATGTAAATGATTCTGTTATGAGATTGTATCTCCTTTTATATCAAACATTCAAAAGCAGTCAATAATTCTGGAAAGGTGATAATGAGAGGAATTTTAATTATTTATTAGATATGATTTTCTTTCTCAGAATTGCCCATTATCAAGCTCAGCAGATATGACTTCAAACTCGGCTGTTATGATGCCGATCTCGGCTAATATGAACCAATCTAGAGTTGTCTCCCTTGTTGCATTACTGTTGGTGCAACCAATTTGTTTACATCAAAATCATTTGTCATTTTTTGTCAAATGCAACCAGGAAAGTTAGAGTTGCCAGGCATGACAGGGTAATGGAGTAGTTTGAGGTTTTGTTTGGTGAGGAATTAATGATTGCAATACTTAAGGACAAGGTGGATGAAGAGAAGAAATGAGAATTGTACAGAAAAATCAGTGCGAACTAAGATTGAAAGTTGTAGGCAGAGATTCATTGAAGTGAGAGAATAGGTAGTTCAGCTATTCGAGTATCATGGCTTCCCCAGTGGAGAAGGTTTGCTGAACTAGAAGAGGAAACTTCTAATGCTCAACAGATTACCAAAAATAGCTGCTGACCGATTACTGGATTGTTGAGCTCACAATTGGCTGGTTCCGATTGTAATACTGTGCACTACTAGACAAGTTGAGGCTCACAAAGAACTACATTAAATTGAGGAGATTTTACAGTGTTTACAGTCCGTTCACTACTAGATAAGTCAAGACTCAATAGAACTAGACTAAATTGGACATATTTCACAGTGTTAAACTCCGTTGACTCATGTCCTGTAAAATTACCAGTCACACACACTTGGGTGGTAAACGTGGCTCTCAACACCGTGTTTACCACCCAAGTGCACGCACTGGTAATTATAAGCTTTACATTTTGTTGAACTTGTGTATTCCTTAAAGAGGCATTCAGAGAGATTAAGAATACACATTGTGGTGGTTTTTCAACTTGATTGAATGGTATCATTGGCATCATTTTACATAACAATTGAACAATTGCAGAAGATAATAAAATGCAGTTTATGAAACATCACAAAATACTTGGCAGCAATCAGTTGAACCAATGTTCTAGGAGCCATTGCTGTTGTCATCTGATTGCCCACAATTGGCCGATTGGCGTGTCCGATTCCGATCATTGGTTGAACACTAGATACTTCAGATGTTGTGAAAAAAATGTGAAACAATCGCACTGTTAGAAAACTATAACAGATCTGAAAATATTTTTTAATTATTTGTCTTGGTTTAAAAATAAAGAGGTTACTACTTAGTTAGTTGGTAACTTCACATCAGCCTTTGACCTTTGGTCTCAGGCTTATATGAAGCTACCTCAGGCTAATATCATGACCTATATGAAGCTAATCAAGTAATAACCTCTATGTATTTTGAGAGCTGTGTTTTGTAAGACCAATAATTTCACAAAAATTGTCATTACATTCTCATGGAATTTGTATAAAAAAAAATGAACAGTTGATCCATGAAGAAAGAGATTTGCAACAGTTGAACTGTCAGCTATAAATAACATCACCTTAAAATTATTTGTACTCAGTATCATAGTCTTAGATGTTACTCGACTGTCAACTATCATCTGAACACCACTGCTACAAGATTGATTCTGAATATCAGTGTCTGGAGTTTCTTCCCTTAACCCTTTAACACAAAATTTGTTACTTGTATTATATTTTTTTTTAAATGTTTAACCCTTTACCCAATGTAACGGTTAAAACCAGCCAGCACTATTCACAAAAATCACCAATTTTCATTATTTTTTTCATTTTTTGTCTCAAAAACATAGGTTATGACCCCTCTTTGGAACAAGCTCATAGAGCTCGTTCTAAAGAGGGTCATAACCCATGTTTTTGAGACAAAAAAAGAAAAAGATTAGTCATTTAAGAATTTTGTTTGCAAGGGTCGTCTCCTTTTCATGTTAGTAAAGGGTTAAACAAAATTTCAACAAAACCATATAATGTGATGCCTCATTGGTACGAAGTTGACAAGCTTATTCTAATGAAGGGTCACATGTCATGGTTTTGTTGAATTTTTTCTTTTTCAACTGTTCAATTCATAAATCGTGGTGGGATACACCCAATTTGTTAGGTACAGGGTTAAACTAATGATGTGATATTATGTGAAATTCTGGTGATGTTAGCTTTCCATTTTTTGTCAGAAATTTCATTAAACCAGCTCTGTATTTTTTTGCATTCTCCTCCTTTTACTTCCATGATTTCCTTCCCACAGTCCAAATCTACTTGGCAATGGATTAATTTTTAGCTCAACTTTGGCGAAGCCAAATTTGAGCTTATGCCATGGCCCCGTCGTCCGTCTGTCCATCTGGCTGTCTGTCCGTCAACAATTGGATATGGCTCGGGCTAGAGGTCGTATTTATGAACCGATCTTTACGAAACTTCTTGGGTACCTTTGTTATGACTGTGGGACGAGAACGAGTGTTTTTGGGTGCGGTCCAAAATTCAAGATGGCTGCCAGCTGCCATTTTGTACCGACGATGCAGAAATCTTGTTTTTTGTCCAGAACTTCCATATGAAAGCTTTGATTTGAATAATTTTTTGTATGAATGTTTAGTACTATGGGATACATCACATATAATACGGGTTTTTTTCTCGTGCGTAAATTATATGCAAATTAGACTAACTTTGATGTTTTTTGGTGTTACTTTCAGCACTGTAAGTGCAAATGCCAATACGGCTCGGGCTAGAGGCCGTATTTATGAACCGATCTTTACGAAACTTCTTGGGTACCTTTGTTATCACCGTGGGACAAGAACGAGTGTTTTGGGGTCCGGTCCGAAATTCAAGATGGCCGATGGCAGCCATTTTGTACGAAATTTGGTGCAATCAGATTTTTGCACAGAACTTCCATATGAAAGTGCTGATTTGAATAATTTTTTGTGTGAACGTTTAGTACCATGGGATACATCACATATAATACGGGTTTTTTTCTCGTGCAGAAATTATGCAAATTAGATGAACTTTGATTTTTTCAGTGCTGCTTACACACAGTAAGTACACATGTCGATACGGCTCGGGCTAGAGTCTGTATTTATGAACCGATCTTCACGATCTATCACCTTGGGACGAGAACGAGTGTTTCTGGGTGCGGTCCAAAATTCAAGATGGCTGCCAGTGGCCATTTTGTATCGAAATTAGGTCTAATCAGTTTTTAGCTCACCTGAGCAAAGCTCAGGATGAGCTTTACTGATCACTTTCCGTCCGTCGTCGTCCGTCGTCGTTGGGCGTCAACAATCATCTCCTCCCAAACCACTAGGCCAATTTTAATAAAATTTTGTGGGATTGATCATTAGGTGGAACACTCGAAGAATTGTGTTCGAAATCTCCGTCGCCCATCTAATATGGCTGCCTTGGCTGCTGATTGGCAAAACACATTAAAATCTTCTTCTTCAGAACCGCTGGATCAATTTGAATAAAATTTGTTGGGGATAACCAGTGGGTGGTCCTCTCTCAGAATTGTGTTTGGTTTGTCCGCCCGACATCCAACATGGCTGCCACAGCTTCTGATTGGCTGACGCTCCACCTCTAAATTTCTATTTTTTGAATCAAGAGATCGATTTGAACCAAATTTTTTTTGAGGACTTATTGGGTCATAAGTATCTAATTTATGCTGAAAAAATTTTTCCCATATCCCCGTGGGAACCTCAGGAGCTAAAAATAGAAAAAATTAAAATCGCTTATATCTCAAAAAAACTGCACGGCTCAGAAACTTTTTATTTACTGTGCAGCTTGCTTATGACCACTGGAAAGGAATGGTAGAAAAAAATCGCTAACGGTCTTTTTCTAAGGTACTTTTTCGGGACTCTGAAAAAGTGCTGACTCGGCACTTTTTAACACTGAAGGTAATGCAAAAACATTAAAAACTCTTATTCTCACGTCAACAATCATCTCCTTCAAAACCAATGGGCCAATTTCAATAAAATTTTGTGGGCTTGATCATTGGGTGGAACACTCGAAGAATTGTGTTCGAAATCTCTTTCGCCCATCTAATATGGCTGCCTTGGCTGCTGATTGGCAAAACACATTCAAATCTTCTTCTTCAGAACCGCTGCATACATTTGAATAAAATTTGCTGGAGATAACCAGTGGGTGGTCCTCTTTCAGAATTATGTTCGGTTTGTCTGCCCGCCATCCAACATGGCTGCCACAGCTTCTGATTGGCTGACGCTCCACCCCTAAATTTCTATTTTTTGAATCAAGAGATTGATTTGAACCAAATTTTTTTTGAGGACTTATTGGGTCATAAGTATCTAATTTATGCCGAAGAAAATTTTCCCGTAGCCCCGTGGGAACCCCAGGAGCTAAAAATAGAAAAAATTAAAATCGATCATATCTCCAAAACTGCATGGCTCAGAAACTTTTTATTTGCTGTGCAGCTTGCTTATGACCAATGGAAAGGAATGGTAGAAAAAAATCGCTAACGTTTTTTTTCTAAGGTACTTTTTCGGGACTCTGAAAAAGTGCTGACTCGGCACTTTTTAACACTGAAGGTAATGGAAAAACATTAAAAAATCTTTTTCTCGCGTCAACAATCATCTCCTCCCAAACCACTGGGCCACATAAAATTTTCTGGGATTGATCATTAGGTGGAACACTCAAAGAATTGTGTTTGAAATCTCTGTCGCCCATCTAACATGGCTGCCATGGCTGGTGATTAGGAAAACACATTAAAATCTTTTTCTTCAGAACTGCTGGATCAATTTGAATAAAATTTGCTGAGGTTAACCAGTGGGTGGTCCTCTTTCAGAATTGTGTTCGGTATGTCCGCCCACCATCCAACATGGCTGCCACAGCTTCTGATTAGCTAACGGCCCACCCCTAAATTGCTATTTTTAGCTCACTGAAGGGAGCTCAACTTTATCACTTTCCATCCGTTGTCCGTCGTCGTCCGTCGTCGTGAACACTTTTCAAACAACTTCTCCTCCTAAATCACTGGTCCAAATTGAACCAAATTTGGTTGGTATCTTCCTTAGCATGTGTCATTTAGAAATTGTGTGACTAAAGTTACCGTGCCCAATGGGGACCCCAGAAGGGGCGGAAAGGTGCAAAAACCTTTAAAAATCTTCTCCAGAAACAGTAAAGTAAAAAAAATAAAAATGGCCATATCTCAAAAATTGCATGGCTCAGAACATTTTTTTAAGCACTAAGCTTCCTCATGACCAGCCGAATAGAGCTGTACAAAAAAAAAAATCAAAAATAGTGGGGGAGATTTATAAAGGGGTCTGGGTTTAAGTACCTTGGTCAACAGGGCGGAATGAGGGTGACCATGGTTTACCTCATTGGAAGAGGTTAAGTTGTTGGTACAGAAATAAGAATTTCCTGTCAGCAAATGGAGATGGAGTATGGTAAATGGTTTTGTGTTTCAAAATTATGGGCAGACACCCCCAAAGGCAATTCCACTCTGCAAGTTTTGTGGAGATCAACCTAAGCACCATTGAGAAAAGAATAACTGAAGTATGGTAAATGGTTTCATGTTTCAAAATTATAGGCAAATACAACAGAAGGACAATCTGGGTCAACCATTCAGACAACGTACAAGTTTGACAGAATTGCCTGGGCACCTTGAGGAATAGTTGGTCAAACAAATGGAGAGACTTAGTTTGACTGGTGTATGGTTTTGTGCTTCAAAATTGTAGACAAATAACTAACATGAGCAAGCCTAGGGCTTCAACCAAAAATTCGCTATTCAGAATTTTTCAGATTCTCATTTTGTGCTTTTGGAACATGGGTTGTAATACCTGACATGCGCCGGATATTTGTGGTTTGTACTATGCACTTTTTAGTGACACCTGTTCTAAATCATAAAGCCGGATATGTGTGGTTTGCAGTAGGCGCTTTTTTGCGACACCTGTTCTAAATCATCAATCGAGTGTACCTCTTCGTTAGCTCTTATGAAATCGAGTATCACATGTTATTGTGTTTTAGAGAAAAAGGTAACATCATGTTAACAATTGATCTGCGATCACTTTATTTGCTTTGTTTCTCGTCCAGAACTTCAATCGCGTGGAACATGATGAAAATGCTTGGTTTTGTTCAACAGACGGATGAAAACGACAAATGATTCTGAAGACAACAGAAAACAGCTTTATCGTTTTGCATCCCACGTCCATACGTTTCCGAGACGTTTCGGCCTTTAGGCTTTACTAGGCTTTAGACGTTTCAACATGGGACGTTTCGGCCTCCTCGAAACACCCGAGACAAAAAGGCCGAAACGTCGCACTTCTTCGAGACAAAATTAAGGCGTCATCCAACAAAACTTGTTTTAGATAAATACACAATTTTAAATTCAACTTTGTTCCATGAAATCAGCCACAAATTTAAAAGTTTTTCTGCTGTAGTCCCTGGAAAAGTTCACAGGGAGAGTATCGGGAGAAGAACTTAAACGCAGGCAGTTTTAATCAAGAAATCTACGGGGGAAATATGGAGTTTTGTAGCACAGATGTTTTGTTTGATGGCGCCTTAAAACTTATCTTTCTTTGAAAATTGAAAAATTAAAAAGAGTCACAGATCATAAGTCCAGTGCCATACTTCAGCTATCCGAACATTGTGGCTGCCCACTACATTCATATTCAGTACAGTGAAATCAGTGACAGTTTCCCCCGGTGCTATCACCGGGAGATATAGCCGATGTCTGAATGCGAAAATGGGTTTTATATCATTTGTTTTCGATTAGTGAATTACTTATGTGTGGTATTTTCAACCGAGTGGGGATTTTATTCATTTGATACACACAACGAGACGTAAATTTCCATCGACATTCCGCTGTTGTTGCTTTTAATTCTCAAAACAATAATCGGGCAGTCTGCTGAAACCAGTACTCAAACGATTAGTCGACTAGTCGATGTCGACTCTGGGCAAGCCAGTAGTCGACTCTCAATTGTACAGTCAACTAGTCAGAGGATTTCAAGCTTTTAGGTAAATAGTATCACCTCTCTGCCACTGTCAGCCAGTTTGAACAGCAATATTGGGCAATCAATGTATACATCTATTGCCATCTAATAGTAGTGACAGTAGTTTGTTTTAACTGGTACTAGTAGAGTGCTGAATTATTTTGGGCTATCAGGATATGTTATTAATTTGCCTTGTTTTTAGATCCACTGGTCAGAATCTTTGGATATTTGGTATAAGCTTTTCTTAGGAGGAGCAGATGCAACTTGTTGAAATCAATTCTCTGGGTTGATATTTAGGCTACCATGTCAGGTGAGCGCCCTCAGGCCCCTTGGGGCCTCTTGTTTGTACACAACTTCTATACGGCTCAGGCTAGATGCCGTATTTATGAACCGATCTTTACGAAACTTCTTGGGTACCTTTGTTATTACCGTGGGATGAGAACGAGTGTTTTGGGGGGTGGTCCAAAATTCAAGATGGCCACCAGCAGCCATTTTGTACCAAAATTAGTGCAATCAGTCTTTTGTACAGAACTTCTGTATGAAAGTTCTGATTTGAATAAATTTTTGTATGAATGTTTAGTAACATGGCATGGAATACATCACATATAGTACGGGTTGTTTTCTCGTGCAGAAATTATGCAAATTAGATGAACTTTGATTTATTCAGTGCTATTTATACTCTGTAAGTGCACATGTCAATACGGCTCGGGCTAGAGGCTGTATTTATGAACCGATCTTCACAAAACTTCTTGGGTACCTTTGTTATAACCTTGGGACGAGAACGAGTGTTTCTGGGTGCGGTCCAAAATTCAAGATGGCTTCCAGTGGCCATTTTGTACCGAAATTAGATCCAATCAGTTTTTTGTCACAACTTCTACACAGCTCATATTTGTGAACTGATCTTCACGAAACTTCTTGGGTACCTTTGCTTTCACCTTGGGACAGGAATGAGTGTGTTTTGGGGTGCCTTTGTTATCACTGTGCTATGAGAACAAATATTTTGGGGTTCAGTCAGACCCACTCTGGGACTCCAAGATTTTTTCTAGTTTAGCATCTGACTGTCACCCACCTTTACAATACTTTACCTATACATTTGTTACAGGCAACGCTCAGTATTTATGTACAGACCGTTACAATACTTTATATGTACCTTTGTTATCAGGTCATTACCTAGATGTTTGTCATTTCTGTGTCACATACTATACATGTACATGTCTTTGTCTTGACAAGTTGAGCTACAGTGTCATTGACACTTTCATTGGTGTGGTACATTCTTGAGGATGTTTCACATCCAAAATTAAGTTTCAGCCTCAACTTCCAAGTGTTGACTACTATCGTCATTTTCAGCGTCATTCATAACTTTTTTTGAGTTTGATTGAAGTATTTTTGAGTGAGAGAGAAATCTTCCAAATGTAAATAATTTAAGTTTCTTTCATGATATCCAATTTGCTTGCATTTGATTGGTCAAGGTAAGTTTTTCATAACTTCATGAATAATTTTCCAATTGTATGAATGTTTTTGCTCTGTCCCACCCATTTGTCAAATGAAAGATAGTGGGCATATCCAACAGGGGAATCAAAATGTAATTGCTGCATATGGACTTCTGGTTTGTATTGATGTGGGTCATTCACACTAGTTTTTGGCTCACCAACGTTAGTTGTGTGAGCCTATGGCATAGCCCTCATGTCGGCGTCGGCATCCCTTTTTAAATATTTTGAAGTTTTGCGTACAGGTTTTGATTTTTTGGCTTTTTAAAATTTTGTTTAGTTTCTGCATATTGCTATGGTGGTTCACTATAACATTTAACTCTTTTCCAGGGTATTTTGTCTTAATTTTAACCCTTTGAATAAAATTTTAGACTTATTTTGATGTTTGCGTGCAGGTTTTGATGGTTTTTTTTTCCTTTCTTCCAAGTGGAGATTTACCTTGCAGCATATGGCCATGCTTTCTATTGTATGTAAACATGCATCTTAGTGCTAAGTTGGTATTATTTAACCCTTTTCCCGCTGAATTACTTCAATTTTGGACTTTTATGTACAGGTTTTGGACTTAGGCTTACAGCTTTTTCTTTCTTTTCTTCCAAGTGGATATTTTTCATGTAGGGTTTCACCTTACTGGCATATTGCCATGGTGGTTAGTGTGACAGGGTATTTTTCTCAATTTTAACCCCTTAAACAAATGTGATACTTTTTTTCACTTTTATGTGCAGGTTTTGAGGTTTGTCTTTCTTTTCTTCCAAGTAGTGACTTACCTTGTAGCGTATTGCCATAGTTCCTATTTTATGTTACGATGCTTCTTGGGGCTAGTATTATATTATTTAACCCTTTAGCTGCTGATTTACTTTAATTTTGGACTTTTGTGTGCAGGTTTTGGACTTCTGTGTGCAGGTTTTGATATTTTTTTTAAGTGGAGTTTTACCTCACTGGCATATTGCCATGGTGGTTACTGTAACATTTTTAGGGTATTTTTCTAAATTTTAACCCTTTGAAACAAATGTGATACTTTTTTGACTTTTATGTGCAGGTTTTGAGGTTTTTCTTTCTTTTCTTCCAAGTGGATATTTTTCATGTAGGGTTTCACCTTATTGGCATATTGCCATGGTGGTTACTGTTACAGGGTATTTTTTCTCAATTTTAACCCCTTAAACAAATGTGATACTTTTTTTTACTTTTATGTGCAGGTTTTGAGGTTTGACTTTCTTTTCTTCCAAGTGGAGACTTACCTTGTAGCATATTGCCATGGCTCCTATTTTATGTTAGCATGCTTCTTAGGGGTTATTATTATATTATTTAACCCTTTAGCTGTTTATTTTCTTTAATTTTGGACTTTTGTGTGCAGGTTTTGAACTTTTTTTTCTACTCCAGCCATCCCTTTACATTGGCCACCTGTTGGTGAGCCACAGGGTACTGATACCCCCTCTAGTTATGTGTACTCATACTATGTATGGTACACATAATGCCAGCATCCGTTGTTGCCATCTTTTTTTTCGTCCATCCTTTGTCCGTCCGTCTGTCTGTCCGTCCATCTGTTTGTCTGTCTGTCCGGTGTCCATATCCATTTCTTTGGCATTCGATAACTTGAAACATATTGCTTGTATTATCAAGTTACTTTATATTAGTATTCAGGTTACTGATGTGCCAAGCTGTATAGTTTTTGGTGTAAATGTAATAATTTGATCCTGAGATGTTAACTCTTAATCCTTCAAATTGAGAATTCTTCCAATCCCTTTGGCATGAGATAACTCAAAAAATATCAATCTATTTGCCATGTTACTTTATATATATCTTCAGGTTACTGATGTTCCGAGCTGTATAGTTTTTGGTGTAAATCTGTTATTTTGATCCTGAGATATTAACCCTTTATCCTTCAAATTGAAAATTCCTCCAATTTCTTTGGCATTCGATAACTTGAAAAATATTGCTTGGATTGTCAAGTTACTTTATATTTGTGTTCAGTTTACTGATGTGCCTAGCTGTATAGTTTTTGGTGTAAATCTGATAATTTGATCCTGAGATATTAACCCTTTATCCTTCAAATTGAAAATTCCACCAATCCCTTTGCCATTCGATAACTTGAAAAATATTGCTTGGATTGTCCAGTTACTTAATATTTGTGTTCAGGTTACTGATTTGCCGAACTCCATAGTTTTTGGTGTAAATCTGATGACTTGATCCTAAGATATTAACCCTTTATCCTTCAAATTGAAAATTCCTCCAATCCCTTTGGCATTCGATAACTTAAAAAATATTGCTTGGATTGTCAAGTTACTTTATATTTGTGGTCAGTTTACTGATGTGCCTAGCTGTATAGTTTTTGTTGTAAATCTGATAATTTGATCCTGAGATATTAACCCTTTATCCTTCAAATTGAAAATTCCTCCAATCCCTTTGGCATTCGATAACTTGAAAAATATTGCTTGGATTGTCTAGTTACTTTATATTTGTGTTCAGGTTACTGATTTGCCGAGCTGCATAGTTTTTGGTGTAAATCTGATGATTTGATCCTAAGATATTAACCCTTTATCCTTCATATTGAAAATTCCTCCAATCCCTTTGGCATTTGATAACTTGAAAAATATTGCTTGGATTGTCAAGTTACTTTATATTTGTGTTCAGTTTACTGATGTGCCTAGCTGTATAGGTTTTGGTGTAAATCTGATAATTTGATCCTAAGATATTAACCCTTTATCCTTCAAATTGAAAATTCCTCCAATCCCTTTGGCATTTGATAACTTGAAAAATATTGCTTGGATTGTGAAGTTTCTTTATATTTGTGTTCAGGTTACTGATGTGCCGAGCTGTATACTTTTTGGGTAAATCTGATAATTTGATCCTGAGATATTAAACCTTTATCCATCAAATTAGGCACTCCCGCAATCTATTTCTATATGTACCCATACCATGTGTGGTGTACATAATGTCGGCATCCGGGGTGGCCCTCTGTCATACAGCTTTATACTAGTTGCATGTATGGGTACACATCTGACGATTTCATCAACCTATTTTTCTTTTGACTATTCGAGACTGGGTGTATTAGCCTATGTGGAATATAATAAAACTGTCATGTGCACAAAAGTTGATATGACTGCAATGATATAAATGATGGAAACCGTCACTTGCTAAGGGTACAGTATTATGCAAGCTATTCTAAATTAAATTATAACAATTGAAATGAATTATCTGTCACTTTATCAGAGTATGGATCTGGGATGTTCATGTTAAGTTTTCTATGACATACTATATACATCATACAATTTATCATGCCCAACGCACATTCATATGCTGATAAAATGACAGATAATTAATTTCAGTTCTTATTTGTTTTTAGCTCACCTTGACAAAGTCAGGCTGAGCTAATCCCATCGCTCTCCGTCTGTCGTCCTTCCATCCGTCTGTCCATCTGTCGTCCGTCAACACCATGTTTTGGTCTCCTCCAAAACCACTGGGCCAATTCAAGTGAAAGTTTGTGTGAGTGATGGTCTCAAAGGAGCATTGCATTTTTGTTCAAATCAACATGCCCAGCCCCATAGGGATGGGGTGGAGAAAAATGCTCCAAAATATTTTCAAAAACTTCTCATGAATCAGTGAGTACAGTGCTTTGATATTTGTTATGGAGCTTCCTTTTGAGGTGTAGAATGAAGTTTGTTCAAGAGAAGTTTGTGAATCAATATTTGGTTTTGTAATGGGAGGGGTGAGATTTTTTGCCCCAACCAAAATTTCTATTTTCTGAACCAATGGTCTGATTTGAACCAAATTTGGTATGTGGTATTATTGGGTCATGAGTACTTGACTCATGCAAAAGAAAATATACCTGCATCCCCATGGGAACCTCAGAAGCTAAAAATAGAAATATTTTCAAACGCCCATATTTCCAACTCCACATGGAACAGAGAGCTGATATTTGGTATGAAGTATCCTTTGGAGTAGTAAAATTCAATAGAAAAAATAAATTGCCATTGTTTATGTTAGGGTGTTCTATAGAGGGCATCGAACAAATGCTGAGTCGGCATATTTTCAAAAATTAAAAAAATCTTTTCTCCAGAACCAATGGTTAGAATCTTTTGATATTCGGTATACAGCATTCATAGGAGGGTCAGATACCAGTTTGTTAAAATATAACCCATTGGTTTATATTTGGCCTCAATACAGGAGCCTGAATTTTTAACTTAGGGCAATGTGGGGAATATTTTTTAAAAATCTTCTTCAGATCCACCAGTCAGAATCTTTTAATGTTGGGCATACATCATTGTTATGAGGGTCAGATTCAAGATTATTCAAACCAAGAGCCTAGGTTAATATTTGGGCTTCCTATCAACGCCCAAATTTTAACTTGGTTCAATATATGGGATAATTTCTAAAAATCTTCTTCAGATCCACCAGTCAGAATGCTTTCATATTTGGTATTCAACATCTCTAGGGGAAGGGAGGGGGGGGGGGGGGGGTTGGGGGAGCATATTTAAGTTTGATTTAAGTTTGTTCAAATTTGTTGCCTGGGTTAATATTTGGGCTCCCAATGGTAGCACGAATTTTAACTTAGTGCACTATGAGGCAATTTCTTTAAAAATCTTCTTCAGATCCATAAGTCAGAATTCTTCCATGGGGTGGGGGCATATTCAAGTTTGTTCAAATAGGGTCCATAGGTTAATATTTGGGCTCACTTAACTTGATGCAATATGAAGAAATTAAAAAATTTTCTTCTTCAGATCTAAGAGTTATAATGCTTTCATATTTAGTATACAACATCTCTAGGTAGGTCAGATTCAACTTTGTTCAAATCGAGAGCCTGGCTTAATATGCAGGCTCCCTATGGGAAATGGAATTGGCCATGTTGCTGAAGAATTAGAAATTTTGTATTCAGTATCCTCTAGAGGTGTGTAATTAAGATTAACCCACATAGGTTGTATCAAGGGGCTTCATAGGGGATCTCCACATTTTACATTATGATCAACTGAAGAAAAGGCACGATGCTCAGACTATTTTTGTCACTTCCAAGGGGGCTGAAGAATTGAGAATGTTTCCTATAGAGATGGATTGCTTTATGTAGACTCATTCTTGGACTCTGTTTATATCGTGTTCTGTTCAAGGTGTGCGCTTAAGGCTGCTTGGGGCCTAATTTTTATGCCCCCCTCCCCCGACTTAGGTCGGGTGGCATATAGTGATTGAAGTGTGCGTGTGTCCACCCGTCCGCCCGTTTTTGTGTGTGTGTGTGTGTGTGTGTGTGTGTGTGAGTTTGTCTTACCAACTTGACGAGGTAACTAGACAAAAGAGTTTGCGTGTTTTGCCTTACCGAGGTACAAAAGACAAAAGAAACCCTTTACCTCGGTTGTTTTCCCAGAACTGTACCAGCAAAACGAGGTAGAAACCGTTAGTTCACACAAAGGACAAACAATGGGGTACCTCGGTATGTAGGGTAGACAAGACTGTGTGTGTGTGTGTGTGTGTGTGTGTGTGTGTGTGTGTGTGTGTGTGTGTGTGTGTGTGTGTGTGTGTGTGTGTGTGTGTGTGTGTCCGAGCCAATAACTCGAAAACGGTTAGGGCCAGTCATCAAACTTCACACAATTATAAAGGACCATGGGAGGATGTGTCACACACCATTGCCGGGTTCATACCTTCAAGGTCAAGGTCACATTTCAAGGTCACACTAAAAATTGGTCAGTATTCGTGTCTCAGCCATAACTCAGAAACGAATCATAGTACAATTGTTAAACTTTTTACATAATGTTAAGGACAGTCAGAAGGTGTGTCACATATAATAGTTTCCGTCGCATCTGCAAGGTGAAGGTCACCAGGGCTTTATTCTGAAGTGCAGGCACTGCAACTTAATTGCTTTATACTCTGTGGATGTACTTCATATTATTTTTGAATTGAAATTATATATCTGTGAGGATTTAGCTTGTTACCGTTTGGCACTCTCCCATGAATTGTAACAAGGCAAAGAGCCATGGACAAATTTGGATGACCTAAAATAATGTAGCCCTCTACCAGTTAACATTAGTGTTACTTGACAGGGATTTTCTTTTTTAGTTTGCACAAGTCCCTTTTTCCATGCACTTGTCAACTGGTTCAGTAGTTTGAAAAGTGTTTTCAGAGCCCAGTGATGGACATTTCTGTTATTCATTTTTGACAGTTTTTTGTTTTTTACTAGTGGGGCTGGTCATTTAACATGGTTGAGAAGAAGAATCAGAATGTGTACTCTTTCTCTGCAAAAACAGAAGACATGAAAAGAAAATGGATAGAAGCCATAAAACTAGCTATGTAAGTTCCAGTATAGTTTATTTGCTTTCTGTGGACTGTTCTATGAATGATTAATATGACTATACGTCATACACATACTTCAAATGCTAGCACATGTTTTTGTAGTATTTCAGGCAATTCCAACAACAATATTACATCCCTTACCTCATAATCCACTGAGTATTTTAAAATTATTTTTCATCAGATCTACTCATGGCTGCTCTAAGGCAGCCATGACTAGATTTGATGAAAAATTCATCTAAATTTATCTCAAGAAAGCATTGGTCAAAAAGTCCATGCAATTTACAGTGGGGAGGGGGGGAGGGATTTGGTTAATTGTGCCCAAATTATACTTTTTTTTTATTGGCAAGAGATTTTGTGTCCTGGGCAGGAATATCCGCCAGCAGCATGCAAGGAAATTGCATCACTCTACATACTGGAAAACAGCGAGAACTGCTGAATCAAACAAAAGATGCTGATCATATTGCAAATAGCTCTTCGAAGATTCAAAGCTCTGCCAAGATAGTTTTAATTGGCTCCAACCACCTAATGAAGCTGTACTGAACCACATACACCACATACACCGATCTGCCACTGACATATCGTTGATTTGCTGAACAACTTAAATGGTGTTTCATAAAATCTTTGTATTTTTTTCAACATTTTATTGAACATCTCAATGATAGGTGAAGCCATTTTTGAAGCCATTTTACCCAAAATAGTATCATATGATAACCAGATATATTCCTGTGAGAACCCCTGGGAAATGAAGCAGTCTTGTTTACTGTGGTAAGCCAGCTCTGTTTTCCTGCTAAAATAGGACCTAGTCACCAATGCTTGGGGTGAAAGAACTCTAAAAAAGGGTAATAAATGATTGACTAAACTTGACTTTATCTCCATTTTGCAGTCATGATTAGCCATTGTGCAGAAATATGTGACACCAAAAAATACATAAATAACCAGATGTATGTTAAATAAATTTTGAGTGCATTTAAAATCATAAATGTTTACAGTTAGGAAAAAAATAAAATATATGATTGTGGCTGTGGTGCAGTTCCTAATTTTAAGAGTTTTTGACCCTTTCTTTTTTTTTAGCTCACTTGACTGAAAGTCAGTGGGAGCTATTGCCATCACATCCGTCGTCAGTCATACATAATCCGTTAACTTTTGGAACTTGTCTTCTTCAAAACCATTGGGCCAAATTCAAACATATCACAGCCGATCTTAGGAGTATACCCTTTCAACTTTGTTCAAATGAAGCCACTGCCATTTTCGGACATGTTTAAATCAAATCCCGGGGGTCATATTTTAAATTTTAACTTATTGCAATATGAGAAATATTCTTCAGATCCAGCAATCAGAATCTTTTGACAATTGGTATACAGCACCCTTGCTTGGGGAGGTTCAGATTCAAGTTTGTTCAAATCAAGACCCAAGGTTCATGTTTGTTTTCCTTATGCGAGCCTGAATTTTAACTTTGGGCAATATGAGAACATTCTTTATATCTTTTTCTTCAGATCTGCCAGTAAGAATCATTTGATATTTGGTATATACAGTATTATTTGGTGTGTGTGTGTGTGTGGTGGGGGAAGGGGGTGTTATCATATTTAAGCTTGTTTAAATCAAGTGCCTGAGTTCATGTTTGGACTCTGTAATGTTAACTAGCCTTAGATGATGAATGTGGCATTAAATCCTTCTTCGAGAGGCCCCTTGGCACAGCTTTTTAGCTCATCTTGACAAAGTCAAGCTGAGCTAATCTCATCGCTCTCCGTCTGTCGTCCGTTGTCTGTCGTCCATCAGCACCATGTTTTGGTATTCTCCTCCAAAGCCACTGGGCCAATTCAAGTGAAAGTTTGTGTGAGTGATGGTCCCAAAGGGGCAGTGCATTTTTGTTCAACTTAACATACCCAGCCCCATAGGGATGGAGTGGGGGAAAATGCTCCAAAATATTTTTAAAATCTTCTCAAGAACCAGTGTGTACAATGACTTGATATTTGCTATGGAGCTTCCTTTTGAGGTGTAGAATCAAGTTTGTTCAAACGAAGTTCGTGAAGCAATATTTGGCTTTGTAATGGGAGGGGTAAGATTTTTGGCCCCGCCCATAATTTCTATTTTCTGAACCGATGGTCCGGTATGAACCAAATTTGGTATGTGATATTATTGGGTCATAAGTACTAGCTAGACCCATGCAAAAAAAACCAACATTCTTGCATCCCCATGGGAACCCTAGGAGCGAAAAATAGAAATATTTTCAAATGCCCATATTTCCCAAACCACATGGAACAGAGAGCTGTTATTTGGTATGAAGTATCCTTAGGACCAGTAGAATTGAATGGTAAAAAAAATTGCCATCGGTTATGTTAAGGTGTTCTGTAATGGGCATCGAAAAAATGCTGAGTCAGCATATTTGCAAAAATTTTTAAAACATCTTTTCTCCAGAACCAATCATCATAATCTTTTGATATTTGGCATACAGCATTCATAGGGTGTGTGTGTGTGTGTGTGTGGGGGGGGGGGGGGGGGGGGGGGGGGGTCAGATACAAGTTTGTTGAAATAAAGCTCATTGGTTCATATTTGGGCTTACTACAGCAGCCCAAATTTTTAACATAGGGTAATATGGGGGATGTTCTTTAAAAATCTTCTTCAGAACCACCTGTCAGAATCTTTTAATGTTTAGTATGCATCATTGTTATGAGGGTCAGATTCAAGATTGTTCAAACCAAGTCCCTAGGTTAATATTTGGGCTTCCTACAGAAGCCCAAATCTTGACTTTGTTCAATATGGGGGGTAATTTAAAAAAATCTTCTTCAGATCCACCAGTCAGAATGCTCTCATATGCAACATCTCTAGGGAGGTCAGATTCAAGTTTGTTCAATTCGAGTGCCTGGGTTAATATTTGGGCTCCATATGGGAACCTGAAATTTAACTGGTTGACTGCTAGATTATTTTTGGTGGACTGAATTTGTTATTCAATGTTTGTGTTATTACAAATTATTGGAGAGTGCCCACAGGCACTCTCCAATGATTTGTAATAGAACAAATTTATATGAACAAAATATTATTTGCATTTGCCTGAATATGAAACATGAACAAGGCCATTGCTGGCTTTTGCCCTGGCACCTTCATTTTTCTGAAAGCCCTGTTAGTGGCTTCTAGCACTCAACCAGTTAACTTAGTACAATATGAGGGAATTTCTTCAAAAATCTTCTTCAAATCCACCAGTCAGAATGCTTTCACATTTGGTATACAACATCTCTAGGGGGGGGGGGCAGATTCAAGTTTGTTCAAATTGGATCCATAGGTTAATATTTGGGCTCGCTATGGTTGCCCAAATTTTAATTTAGTGCAATATGAAGAAATTTATTTAAAATTTCTCTTCTTCAGATCCAACAGTCACAGTGCTTTCGTATTTGATACACAACATCTCCAGGGAAGTCAGATTCAACTGTGTTCAAATCAAGAGACAGGTTTAATATTTGGGCTCGCTATGGTAGCCGGAATTGGCCATTTTGCTGAAGAATTAAAAATTGTGTGTTCAGTACCCTCCAGATGTGTGTAACTAAGATGAATCCACATAAGTTGTATCAAGGGACTTCATAGGGGAGCTCTACATTTTACTTTATGATCAACTGAAGAAAAGGAATGATGTCCGGATTATTTTTGTCACTCCTGAGGGACTCAAGGATTGACAGTAGCCTATGGAGATGGCTTGCTTAATGTACTCATTCTTGGACTTGGTTAATATTGTGTTCTGTTCAAGATGAGCCCTTCAGGCCTCGTGGGGCCACTTGTTTATTTTTTCTGCAGATATTTCTCCCTGCAGATTTCTTTTAACTGTTTTTATTGTATATTTTCAATGGTGGTACATTTCCTGCTGTTGGCTTAGGTATTGTTCACCATATGTTCAGGAAAAATAACTTTTTTTCTGCGCTTTTTAGCTCACCTGACTGAAAGTCAGGGTGAGCTTTTCTTATCACTCTTCGTCCGCTGTCCGTCCGTCGTCCTGTGTGAAGGTGGTGTTTGAGCCTCTTTCTTCTAAACCACTGGCCACATTTTAATTAAATTTCATGTAAGTAGTGGTTGTATAGGAGCATTTTAATTTTAATCGTATTGAACAGAGGGGTGGGGAAAAAATGACCAAATATTTTGAAAATCGTCTTCTAATGAACCACCAGTAGCAGAGACTTGACCCATGCAAATACAGAGTCCTTTTGAGGTTTAGAATCAAGTTTGTTCAAGAGAAGTTTGTCGGGCATTATTTGCCTTCGTTATGGGAGGGGAAAAATTTTGGTCACACCTAAAATTTCTATTTTCAGAACCGTAAGGTCGATTTGAACCAAATTTGATATGAGATGATAATGGGTCATAAGTAGCTGATTGATGCAAAAAAATTTTTTCTCATTGTCCCATGGTAACCTCGGGAGCTAAAAATAGGAAAAACCTTAAAAACTGCTGTATCTCCAAAACTACACGTCAAAGAGAATTCTTATTTTGTATAAATCTTACTTTTATCCAGTAGAATAGAATGGTTAAAAAAAATCCCTATCGGTTTGATCACAAGGTACTTTTTTCAGGACTTTGAAAAAGTGCTGAGTCAGCACTTTTTAACACTGTAGGCAATGGGAAAAACATTAAAAAATCCTCTTCTCCAGATCCAGCAGGCAGAATCTTTTGATATTTGGTATGCAACATTGTAGGGTGGATCTGATTCAAGTTTGTTCAAATCGGCCCCCTAGGTTCATATTTGGGCTCAGTATAGGAGCCCAATTTCGAACTTAGTGCATTTCAGGCAAATTTCTTCAAAAATCTTCTTCTCCAGATCCAGCAGGCAGAATCTTTTGATATTTGGTATGCAACATTGTGGGATGGATCTGATTCAAGTTTGTTCAAATCGGCTCCCTGGATTCATATTTGGGCTCACTATAGAAGCTCGAATTCGAACTTAGTGCATTTCAGGCAAATTTCTTCAAAAATCTTCTTCTTCTCCAGATCCAGCAGGAAGAATCTTTTGATATTTGGTATGCAACATTGTGGGGTGGATCTGATTCAAGTTTGTTCAAATTAGCTCCCTGAGTTTATATTTGGGCTCAGTATAGGAGCCCAAATTTGAACTTAGTGCATTTCAGGCAAATTTCTTTGAAAATCTTCTTCCCAAGATCCAGCATGCAGAATCGTTTGATATTGGGTATGCACCATGCTTGGGGAGGGGGGGGGGGGGGGGGGGGGAGATTCAAGTTTGTTCAAGCCAAGTCCCTGGGTTCCTATTTGGGCTCACTGTGGCAGCCCAAATTATAACTTAGTTCAAAATGAGGAATTTTCTTTAAAATTCTTCTTCAGATCCAGCAGTCGGAATGTTTTGATATTTGGTATGCAACATCCTTAGGGGGATGAGATTCAAGTTTGTTCAAGCCATGTGCCCAGGTCCATATTTGGGCTCACTGTGGGAGCCCAAATGATAACTTAGTTCAAAATGAGGAATTTTCTTTAAAAATCTTCTTCTTCATATCCAGCAGTCGGAAAGTTTTGATATTTGGTATGCAGCATCATTGGGGGAGGGGGGGGGGGGGGGGAGATTCACTTTGTTCAAGCCATGTCCCTAGGTCCATATTTAGACTTACTGTGGGAGCTCGAATTGTAACTTAGTTCAAAATGAGGAATTTTCTTTAAAAATCTTCTTCTTCAGATCCAGCAGTCGGAATGAGATTCAAGTTCGTTAAAGCCAAGTCCCTCGGTTCATATATGGGCTCCCTGTGGGAACTCTAATTATAACTTACTTCAATATGAGGAATATTCTTTAAAAATCTTTTTCTTTTAGATTCGCTGGTCAGAATCTTTGGATATTTGGTATAAGCTTTTCTTAGGAGGAGCAGATGCAACTTGTTGAAATCAATTCTCTGGGTTGATATTTAGGCTACCATGTCAGGTGAGCGCCCTCAGGCCCCTTGGGGCCTCTTGTTTGTTTTTAAATGACATGTAAAGAAACTTTTTGTTCATGATAGATTCTCATCATGTCTGTTTATTTTTATTTACAGTGATAATACATCACCTGCTGTTGGCTCTGGTTATACAATGCATACATTTGATAAACCAAAAGAATGTGATGTTTGTGGCAAGTTGCTAAGGTAAATATAATTTCCACATTGTGTGTTGTTAGGTACTGTATTTACTGAAAGGGTAAATAAGATGAAGTTACAGCACACCTCTTTAGGCCTAAAAAGTTGAAAAATGTGTTTCACAAGCCACCCACATGGTCATATCACTGAATGCATGCTCTCTTCTTATTACCATTACAGACTTAAAAAAATAAAAATTTATCTCAGATATATTACTCAAGTTAATAAAATGGATAAAATCTTCCCTTGAGTGCAATAAGGCACCACCTGCAATGGAAAAGTATTGAAGATGGCACCTTGTTGCACTGAAGGGATGAAATACATGACTACACATGTTATTCTGTAGATTATGCAGCCTAAAACATAAAACAAACCAAGAATATGAACTTCTGATAGCAAAGAAATAATTACAAAAATAGAAAAAAAAAAAAAAAAAATGCCTGCCCACATTCATTTTTAAAAAATGTGGCCCGAGAAATAGAATATCTACTTTTTATGGCCTTAATCTTTCTTTTTATGTGTACCCATACTATGTATGGTACACATAATGCCCGCATCTGGGGTGACCATCCGTCATTCGTCCCTCCTTTGTCTGTCCATCTGTCCGTCCGTCCGTCTGTCTGTCCGTCCGTCCGTCCATCCATCCATCTGTCCGTCCGACGTCCGTATCCATTTCTTTGGCATTCGATCACTTGAAAAATATTGCTTGGATTGTCAAGTTACTTTATATTTGTGTTCAGGTTACTGATGTGCCGAGCTGTATAGTTTTTGGTGTAAATCGGCTAATTTGATCCTGAGATATTAACCCTTTATCCTTCAAATTGAAAATTCCTCCAATCCCTTTGGCATTCGATAACTTGAAAAATATTGCTTGGATTGTCTAGTTACTTTATATTTGTGTTCAGGTTACTGATTTGCCGAGCTGTATAGTTTTTGGT
Organism: Pictodentalium vernedei; assembly: GCA_031216915.1. Classification (NCBI taxonomy): domain Eukaryota; kingdom Metazoa; phylum Mollusca; class Scaphopoda; order Dentaliida; family Dentaliidae; genus Pictodentalium; species Pictodentalium vernedei. The sequence continues at coordinate 178,921,993 of CM062291.1, read as the reverse complement.
GTAAATCTGATGATTTGATCCCGAGATATTAACCCTTTATCCTTCAAATTGAAAATTCCACCAATCCCTTTGGCATTCGATAACTTGAAAACTATTGCTTGGATTGTCAAGTTACTTTATATTTGTGTTAAGTTTACTGATGTACTGAGCTGTATAGTTTTTGGTGTAAATCTGTTATTTTGATCCTGAGATATTAACCCTTTATCCTTCAAATTGAAAATTTCTCCAGTCCCTTTGGCATTCGATAACTTGAAAAATATTGCTTGGATTGTCAAGTTACTTTATATTTGTGTTCAGGTTACTGATGTGCCGAGCTGTATAGTTTTTGGTGTAAATCTGATAATTTAATCCTGAGATATTAACCCTTTATCCTTCAAATTGAAAATTCCTCCAATCCCTTTGGCATTCGATAACTTGAAAAATATTGCTTGGATTGTCAAGTTACTTCATATTTGTGTTCAGGTTACTGATGTGCCGAGCTGTATAGTTTTTGGTGTTAATCTGATAATTTGATGCGGAGATATTAACCCTTTATCCTTCAAATTGAAAATTCCTCCAATCCCTTTGGCATGAGATAACTCAAAAAAGATCAATCCGATTGTTATGTTTCTTTATATATTTATTCAGGTTACTGATGTGCTGTGCTGTATAGTTTTTTATGTAAATCTGATAATTTGATCCTGAGATATTAACCCTTTATCCATCAAATTAGTAACTCCTCCAATCCATTTCTATATGTACCCATACCTTGTATGGTGTACATAATGTCAGCATCCGTGGTGGCCCTCCGTCATACAGCATTCTACTAGTTGTGCGTATGGGTACACATCTGACGATTTCATCGGCCTATTTTTATTTCTCTTCTTTTCTATTTGTACCTTTTGAATAAAAGTCCTCACATCATCAGGCCATCTGATAAAAGAAAGAGATTCTTTTTACGCTCTATCTAACATGAGAAGTGGATGGCAATTTTCATTTTTAGCTCACCAACTTTAGTTGTGTGAGCTTATGGCATGGCTCGATAGGTCGGCGTCAGCATACGTGTCCAATAATGTTAAAGCTTCTGTTTAGGTCACTTACTCGCCCTATTTCCATATCATGGCCTCAATAATGCTGCTATATGATGATTATTATCATTCTACCATGATTTAACCCCTTTTCCCTGCATTTTAAACATTTTTCTTGACATTTTTAGTTGCATTTAGTTTTCTGTTTAGCTCAGAATTTCATGTTTAACTTAGTGTTTATGTCAGCTTCTGTGTTTTACTTTTGAGATGTTGTGTTTAGGTCAGCTTTGTCGCATGTTATGAGTCTGTTTGATACAGTTATTGTGTTTGCCAAAGTTACTATCAAAGAGAAATGTTGGTGAGCTATTGGGTGTTGGCGTCCTTCTTGTTTGCCTTTTTTTTACCAATTTAACATTTTTATAAGATATAGCTTTTGACTCCCACTATGAAATGAACTGGTTTGATCCATTCCAATGAGAGGTGTTAAGCCCTGTTTTTGAAGCAGAAACGGAAAAATAATAAAATTGTAAGTTTAACTCTTTAACTCATAACCCGCTGAGTATTTTTAGCTCACCTTGACAAAGTCAAGCTGAGCTAATCTCATTGCTCTCTGTCCGTTGTCCCTCTTCCATCAACACCATGTTTTAGTCTCCTCCAAAACCACTGGGTCAATTCAAGTAAAAGTCTGTGTGAGTGATGGTCCCGAATGGGCATTGCATTTTTGTTCAACTCAACATGCCCTGCCCCATAGGGAGGGGGTGGGGGAAAATTCTCCAAAATATTTTAAACATTTTTAGTCGAGTTGTGACGAAGTCAAACTCGACTTATAGTTTGGTGAATGGCGGGCGGGCGGGCGGGCGGGCGGGCGGGCGGGAGGGCGGGCGGGCGGGCGGGTGGGCGGGCGGGCGGGCGGGCGGGCGGGCGTAAACAATTGGTTTCCGGATGATAACTTGATAGTGGTTCAACTCACATTCATTAAACTTCATACATAGGTTGGTCTTGGTGGGAGGAAGAACCCTATTGATTTTGGACATGCTACGTCGAAGGTCAAGGTCACAGTGACCTTGAACATAGTAAATCTTAAACAATTGGTTTCCGGATGATAACTTGATAATGGTTCAACTCACATTCATGAAACTTCATAGGTAGATTGGCCTTGGTGAGGGGAAGAACCCTATTGATTTTGGACTCGCTACGTCAAAGGTCAAGGTCACAGTGACCTTTAACATAGTATATCGCAACAATTGGTTTCCGGATGATAACTTGATAGTGGTTCAACCTAGAGTCATGAAACTTCATAGGTGTGTTGGCCTTGGTGCGAGGAAGAACCCTATTGATCTTGGACTCACCAGGTCAAAGGTCAAGGTCACAGTGACCTTGAACATAGTATATCGCAACAATTGGTTTCCGGATGATAACTTGATAGTGGTTCAACCTAGAGTCATGAAACTTTATAGGTGTGTTGGCCTTGGTGCGAGGAAGAACCCTATTGATCTTGGACTCACCAGGTCAAAGGTCAAGGTCACAGTGACCTTGAACATAGTATATCGCAACAATTGGTTTCCGGATGATAACTTGATAGTGGTTCAACCTAGAGCCATGAAACTTTACAGGCGTGTTGGCCTTGGTGCGAGGAAGAACCCTATTGATGTTGGACTCACTAGGTCAAAGGTCAAGGTCACAGTGACCTTGAACATAGTATATCGCAACAATTGGTTTCCGGATGAGAACTTGATAGTGGTTCAACCTAGAGTCATGAAACTTCATAGGTGTGTTGGCCTTGGTGCGAGGAAGAACCCTATTGACCTTGGACTCACCTGGTCAAAGGTCAAGGTCACAACTCGACATTGGATCTGTGATCCTGAGCGGCATTTTCTTCTCATGAACCAGTGGGTACAATGACTTGATATTTGTTATGTAGCTTCCTTTTGAGGTGTAGAATCAAGTTTGTTCAAACGAAGAAGTTTGTGAAGCAATGTTTGGCTTTGTAATGGGAGGGGTATTTCTATTTTCTGAACTGATGGTCCGATTTGAATCAAATTCGGTATGTGGTATTATTGGGTCTTAAGTTCTTGACACATGCAAAAAAATAAATTCCTGCATCCCCATGGGAACCCCAGGAGCTAAAAATATTTTCAAATGCCCATATTTCCCAAACCACATGGAACAGAGACTAAGATTAATTCACATAAGTTGTATCAAGGGGCTTAATAGGGGATCTCCACATTTTACATTTTGATCAACTGAAGAAAAGACATGATGCTCGGGACTATTTTTGTCACTCCTGGGGGCTCAAGGATTGACAGTGTATCCTATGGAGATGGATTGCTTAATGTAGACTCATTCTTGGAATCTGTTCATATCGTGTTCTGTTCAGGGTGAGCATTTCAGGCCCTGCGGTGCCTCTTATCAAGATATATTTTTACACTGTAAACCAATGGTCCAGACTAGCTGGTGCTTAACTCAAAGTTATTAAGGGCCAAACACAAATTTTGAACCCCCCAATCCCCCAAATTTGCTTGCAAAACCAAAAATTAAAAGTCCTATCTGACCCTCCATACATTTACTCTCCGCACATGCGCAGACATCAGGAAGTGACCGGAATTGGCACCAACACCATTCTTTTTTTGGCCCTAAAAGTCATCAACAATGAAATGACATCTGTGCTTTAAAATCTCCTTTTTTGAGGATGCCAGACACAAATCAATGCAAGAATTGGATACAAGGCTGTTATTGGATGAAGGAAGTATTCAACGATAGTTTTGGACATTCAGAGCTGTAACTTTATAATAGTTATAAAATTATTTTATGTTTCCCAATTTCGGGACATATGCCTGACGTCATCATTTTTAAAAATGATTATTCCACTGTGTGTTAAGTATTCCTTCCCTGTCCTTCCATGAACCCTTCCTATTAAACTCTTAAGCTTTTTGGCTATTTCTTATTGAAATTTTTTATTAAATTTCTTGGGAGTTTAACATTTATTACAGAATATTATTGTTTCTTCCCCAGGATTATGTCCTCACCCTAGGGGTGTTAGGCCGTTTAGTCTTGCATCTTCTATCCAATGTATCATTTTTTCTTCATATGAAGATCTAGCTTTCTGCATTTGATAGCATTTCAATTGGTTCTGATTTTGGGCCTTTTTGTGTGCCTGATGTCTTGTTTACATTGACGTTGTTTACATTATCAGCGTCCTCATATATAGGTAGTTTCTTATATTCTGTTACTGTAATATACTGTAGAATACATGGATTATTATTCCGGTAGTGTAGTTAAAAAAAAATTTGGATTTTGTCCACACTAAGGCTCTATCGGGATGCCCTTGGGCTCTTCATGTTCTCTTTGAGTGTTTTTCAAAATTTTTTTTTTGTTTGCAAAAAATATTTTGAATTTAATTATGATTGCTATTATTCATGTATCTCAGTTATATATATATATTGTTGTGGAGTTTGGAGGGAGGACTGATATCGACTTTAGTTGATACACTCCTGTGGTCTCTTGTCATTCTTGTGTTGCACTGGGATGACTGATGTTGGAGTCGGGTGTCGCAGTATGTTGTTGGCGGTGAGGTTCTGAGGATCAGAGCCTCTTACCGCGTTTTAATTCATTCCTTCAATTTCTATTTCTGAGGAACATGAACATGGTGATGATTTTTTGACACCCATCCAAGTGTGCTACCATTGTCACGCTCTGTGTAGAATGTAGAGCTAGCTGCAGAGCTCATTATTGCAAGAGTTAGGGCCTTTGGGTAGAGGTTTTAATCTTGCAAGCAGCTAGCTCGACCGGTGAAGCGGTACTCCCCCTGTGGGTACCGTGATGCCAGGTAAGTCTGTTGCGGTCTAAGAGGTGGATTGGGTAGAGCGGGCACTATAATATAAATAGCTCACCCGGCGACAATGGAAATATGAAGGAAGTCTGCAAGTTCTTGTACTCGGTCTTATAGACCCCGAGCGGGAGAGGCTCCCCTCTCTAATATAGCAGTGTCTGGGGTCAGATGTTGTTTTGAGAAACTTGCACAAGCCGGAGCATATGTCCGCCCTCCACTCAGGATGCTCTGTTTAGTCTGTAGCCGGGGTCGGCTTCAGTCAACGCTTCCTCCGCTACATTTCCCAATTCCGAAATGAAGTTTTCTGGTTGAAAACTTTCATGAGATGGAGCATATGTCCGCCCGCTGCTCGGGACGTTCCGTCTAGTCTGCAGCCGGGGTCGGCTTCAGTCATGGCTTCCTCCACTATGTTATTTAAGCACACACGACTGTATCCTAGCTACCCGACTTCAGATATCCAGCCTGTTGCACTAAGAAGTAACCACTCTTCGCCCATGAAGTCGGGCCATAACTCCGCCCTAACAGTGGCTAATCTGGAGTTAATAAGACGTGATGCTGCCCTTGCGTCGTCATATCTGATAAGATGACAAGGTGAATATCTTTCTCTGCATCGCTCCGGTTTCCGGACATTTTATTTTTGATGACTAGCTTCCTTTAGTCTATGAACAGTCTACTAAGAAAGCGTCTTGTGCTCTGCTTTTGAAGTCGGCATATCAATGACCTACTTCAGCAGACAAGAGTAAAAGAGGGTGTTCCTGAATAAAATCGCATAAAGGAAACTCCTAACGAGGGTACAAGAAACCCTCTTATAATTATTCTGGAGGTTGTCAGTATAGCGAGTCCGAAAAGGGGCGTAGGTCTGATCAGGACTATAGGTCAGACGCCCCTAGGCCGACGAGACACGTTTTTTTGCGGGGAGGACGTGGTTCCTCTAGGCCAACGAGACAAGGTTTTTTGCAGGGAGGACGTGGTTCCTCCTCCTGTAAGCCTCGCAGGTCATACAGGTGATGGTTTAGACCTCTATTGCTGGCCAGTTGGCAGAAGGTTATCAAGCTTCACAAAACTGGATAACAATCATGGAAGATGAGTGGGTGAGAAGTGTAGTCTCGGGTGGCTTACGGCTATCATTCCGAGTAAAACTCCACTAGCAAGTTGTCCGTGTTGGACAAATCTTCCATTAAATTCTTGCATAAGTGAGTTTCTCCTACCGGAGGTATAAGCTCTCTTATCAAAGGAAGCAATGCAGGTCTTTGCGAATCAGGATTCTCAAGATTTTTACAGTCACCTGTTCCTGGTACCAATCCAGATGGATCGTTCCGACCGGTAATAGACTTCAGCAGGATAACAAATTTATCATGGCTCTAAACGTTTATTTATGGAAATCATTCAGTCGGTAAAAGCGAGCGTTCGAGTGATCGACTGTGCGGCAAGCATAGATCTAAGGATCCGTACTTTCATGTCCTGGTACATCCGGCATTCCAAAAGTACCTGCGGTCCTCCTTTCAAGGGAAGGTGTATCAGTTCTGAACAATATGCTATAGTCTAAATCTGGCTCCCTGGGCGTTTCACTCGAATAATGAACTCGGTAATGTCTTACTTACGAGCTCATTTGTCTGCAGTATTGTCGGCTTACTTGGACGACCTTCTGCAGGGATATGGCAACAGAATTAGTTTTCAGAACGATGTTCAGAGTCTGCTTCTATTACTCTGACGTCTCAGTTTCATCGTAAACGAGAAAAAGTCGGATCTACCTCTGTACAAGTCATCTATTCACTGGGGGATTGAGCTTTGAGACTCACAACAATCTGGTTCGCCTGCCATTACCCAGAGTGAAATTAGTCAGTTGTTTTGCTCGCATTTGTCTACACTCAGACGCATTAATAGTGAGGGAATTCATGCAACTGTTGGAGCTGTATGGAGCGGCTGTGGATCTCATTCCGATGGGCGCATGCACGCATGTCCCCTCAAGATATTCTTCACTCAGAACTGGAGTGTGAAGACACTTTCGCTTGAACCAGTATTGTTTTAATGGATCTAGTAAAACAAGGCTTCAAATTGGGCAGATATTTAGTGGTTAACTCAGGGAGTTACTCTGCAACTTCCAGGTCCGGCTCTCACGATTACGGCAGATGTGAGTCAGACAGGTTGGGGCGCGACTCTAAGTCCCGCAGTCTTGAGGTGTCAGGGTCTTTGGGACCCTCGGTTCCAGGCGAAACACATAAACATCAATGAGATGATGTTAATTAGCTACCGCTACAACATTGGATTCACATAATAACAGACATTCATGTTCAATGTTGTCGGACAACTCAACAGTAGTAGCGTACAGCGGGAACCAGGGCGGCACCCATTCATTTCCGTTATGCCAACTAACGGAGAAGATTTTCCTAATAAGTCATGAATCATCTTTTCATCCGTCTTATACCGGGTCGACTGAACGTACAAGCAGACTCACTCTCTCGGAAAGGTCGCCTGTTGCATTTGGAATGGACGCTCAACAAGCGAGTATTTGGACAGTTTTGCTACCAGAGGGATTGCCCCATGATAGATCCGTTTGTGACTCACCGGAACAATCAGTTACCGTCGTTTGTGTCGCCATGCCCAGACCATTGAGAGCATGCAGTAGATGCTCTGCCGATCTCATGGGGATGGATGATAGGATACGCGTATCCTTCAATTCATTTGATTCAGTAGATTATATTTAAGATCAAACAGTCTTGTTCTGAATCTTAATAGTAGCACCTCTGTCATGACAGAAACCTTGGATCAGTCTTCTCAAGTGTCTGTTATGGGACGTTCCCCGGAAGCTTCCTCCACGAGAGGACCTTCTTTATCGGGAAGTGTTTGTTCTTCACGTCCTTCTCCGCCCATAGTGGCATAATGGAGTCAGTTAGACGCGAGGGAACCATTGCGCGGTCCCTATATTATTTGCAGCCTAACACAAGAACGATTAAGTATTGAGGAGGGTTCGATATGACTTTGAATCCCCCCCCTCCACACACACACACACACACACACACACACACCGTGTGTTTAGAGGCGATTACCAGGAAAGACGTAGTTTTCTTCCCGCAAGCCACATATAAGTTTAAATACATACATGCTTTTCTTCACTTTTGGATTGGCGGCTGGGTCGTGTTCTATGGCGATCTCATAGGCACATCCACTTTTTAGTTGGATTGGTTTCCTGTGATTATTCGTCTTTATGTCATATACGAGTGCATATTTCATCATAATTAGATTGCTAGTCTTTGGATACCTCGGAGGCTGCATAACCAGTTAACTGGTATTCAGATGATTACATGCGGGATTTTAATGCTCACGTGCATAATAATTATTTTGAAATTATGCATTATTTCGGGGCGGTCCATGTCGGAGCCTGTTAATCATACCTACTTCCATTTCTATTTCCAATCCATTGGTTTACAGTGTAAAAATATTATAAATTTACAGTAATTTGTATATTTTTAGGTCACCTGTGCACAGCTCAAGGGGAGCTTTACAAATCACTTTCGGTCCGTCGTCCGGCGTTACCTTTACATTATCGACTTCTTCTCACAAACTACTCAACCAAATTGAACCAAATCTGGTGTGCATGTTCCCCATCATATGTCAATTCAAGTTTGTTCAAATCAAGTTGACCCACCCCTTGGTAGAGCCATGCCCAAAAAGTGAGCCTAAATCTTAAAAATCTTCTTCTCATGAACCAGCAGTAGCAGAGACTTCATATTAGGTGTGCAGCTTCCGTTTTAGGTGTAGACTCTCTATGTTCAAGAGAAGTTCTAGGGGCTATATTTGACATCGTTATGGGAGGGGCAAGAATTTTTGCCCTGCCCAAAATTTCTATTTTTCAAACCGAGAGGCTGATTTGAACCAAATTTGATATGAGGTTTTATTGGGACATAAGTAGTTAATTTATGCCGAATAAAATTTTCCTGCTGCCCCATAGGAACTGCAGGAGCAGAACAATAGAAAAAATTTAAAACATCCATATCACCCAAACTGAGAACTGAGAATTTTTATTTGGTGTGAAGCTTCCTTAGGACCAACAGAATGGAATGGTAAAAAAAATTGCTAGTGGTTTTATCATAGGGTACTTTTTCGGGACTTTGAAAAAGTGCTGAGTCATCATTTTTTTAACACTGTGGGTAATGGGGAAAACATTAAAGAATCTTCTTCTCCCATACCACTGCTCCAAAGGCTTTTATATTTCACATATAACAACTTTGGAAGATTGCTTCACATATTTGTTGAAATCAATTTCCTGGTCCATATTTGGGCTCTCTATGGGAGCCCAAATGTTCAGATTAGTGCAATATGAGGAATATTCTTTAAAAATCTTCTTCTTCCAATCCACCAATCAGAAGCTTTTGATATTTGGTATGCAGCCTATATAAGGGGGGGAGTTTCAAGTTTGTTCAATTTGAGTCCCCAGCTTAATATTGGGGTTTTCTATGGGTGGGTGAGAGGGTGGCGGGGGGGGGGGGGGGGGTGCATGTTAGGTTCAGGTTTGTTCAAATCCATTCCTTAGTGTTTTTCCATAAAATTTGCCTTTCATGACTTCATTCCTTTGTAGTGTTGATGAACCATGTCTAACTGAATGTGACCCCAAATACTTCTTTGAACCACCTTGGCAGGTGAGCGATTAAGGCCACTTGGGGCCTTTTGTTATACTTACTAATGACCCAGACGGAGATGGCCCTGCCATGATGCCATGAGTGGGCTCTTATACCTGCCCGCTTAATTTTTATGTAGTACTCTCTTTTACAAAGAATGATGTTGGTGCCATTTCCAGGTCACTTCCTGACATCTGCGCATGTGCGGAGAGTAAATGTATGGCGGGCCAGATAGGACTTTTAATTTTCGGTTTTGCAAGCAAATTTTGGGGATTGGGGTGGTTCAAAATTTGTGTTCGGCCCTTCATAACTTGAGTTAAGCACCAACTAGTCTGGGCCATTGGTAAGTATAAAAATATACAACAAATTACTGTAAATTTATAATTTTTCATCAAATCTAGTCATGGCTGCTATGAAGCAGCCATGACTAGATTTAATGAAAAATTCATCTAAATTTAACTGAAGGAATCATTGGTGAAAAATCCATTCAGTTCTCAGGTGGAAAATTGGATTAAATCTGCCCAAATTTTACTTGTTTCAGTAGTAACAGAACTCCTGTCCTGGGTAAGAAAATCCACCAGCAGCATGCAAGGAGTTCACCCACTGAGTATTTTAAAAAATGTTTGCCTTCAAATCTAGCCATGGCTAAATGTCTGTATTGTATTGGGTAATGTTGAATGCACTTCGCTGTTGTGGTATAACAGATTGAATACTCGGTTTAACACAGAATATGTGGAACCAAAGACAGTCTCTGAGTTGTAGATTTCCTTCTATTTAATACTTGTTTTTTTTTTGTTTCAGGGGAATATTCTTTCAAGGTTATATTTCACAAGGTAAAATTATATGTAATGCACTTCTAAATTTCTCTTTGCTAACTGTGTTTTTTCTTTATTTAAATCCATTGAAACCTCTGTTGGTGTTTGGTAGATTAGTATACTGGTATGTTTCAAAACATGAACTTTTATCATATTCCTGAAACATTTTGAATGTAGAGATAATATTTTGCAAGCAGTTTAACAAAATAGATTGCTAATTGTCATTATGCTAACCTGCATAATTTCTTTGGTAAAGGAAAATTTCCAATTTTGTTATCACTGTTTGCTCCTCATACGAACAAAATACATCCCTACTAATTAACTTATAACCAACATGCCTTGCACATAAGGCTTGGATAACTGAAACATTTAATTTTTTGCCTAAAAAGTAAGCTCATGCCCCCTGTTCGTATTGTGCTGTGCATGTTACAATGATCGGGTCTTAACCTTGTTCTGTAGACAGAAAATATTGAAAAATTTGAAATGGCGACCTTTGTGAAAAGTGCTGGACAGTTATGGCCATTACATTAGGTAAAAGGTGAAAGTTGAACACCAGCAGTTACTCTTCAAGTACTTTTCTAAATTACTTCACCTTATGTACCAATTAAAAATATTGCATAAATAAAAAAATTTAATATGGATTGCCTATGTAATTCTTTTCAGTGGTCAAGAGATGCAGATCAGCATTCAGTTTAATATCGTCCCTTGAGTGCAGCAAGCCACCATCTGCAATGCTAAAGCATTGCAGATGGTTCTTTGCTGCACTCAAAGGACGATATGTTATTTGAATCTTCATTCTTGTATTTATTGGTGTTTAATGTCACATACTTATGCACAATGGCTAATCGTGACCGTGACAGTTTTATGGGTGGAGGAAGCCGGTGTACCCAGAGAGAACCACCGAGCATAGATGAGCAACTGTCGGCATCTCAACATTCTAACTCTGTTCAAGCTCCGCTCAAGCAGGGTTACAGCGGTTGAAGACATGTGCACCATCAACATGCAGTACGCCTTAGTACACGGTATCATCGTGACCCCATGTAGGCAACCGTGAAAAAGTGCCTTCCCCAAGGACACAGCACAGGTCGTCCTAGACGGGGATTGAACTCAGGACTTCTAGCATAGAAGTCAAATAGTCTACCACTAAGCCACTGCGCTCCCACCTTCATTCTTGAAATTTTGGGATAATGAAACTGACTGCTTGTGGCTACTGCAGCCTTGTTTTCTGCCCAAACAGCCGTTATCTCTAAATGCATTGTGCAAGGCTTGTATGGCTATTGGAAGTGCTTAACTCCTTGCATGCTGCTGGTGGATATTTCTGCCAGAATTTCTCTTGCCTCTGAAATAAGAATAATTTGGGCTCATTTAATCAAATTTTCTTCTCGTAAATTGAATGGATTTTTTCACCAGTGATTTCTTGAGTTAAATTTAGATGAATTTTAAATGAATTTTTCATCAAATCTAGTCATGGCTGCTTTACAGCAGCTGTGACTAGATTTGATGAAAAATATCTTGAAAAATATCTTTAAAATACTCAGCAGGTTAAGAATTAAATGTGCTTAATTTAAAAAATATTGAACACTCAACATTCTTGGAAAAACTCGTGCAAAGTTCATACAATAAAAACTAATAAAAATGCAGTTTGGTAATTCCATGACTCATTTCATTCAAGATGTCTGCTTATAGCATTGATTTGTTATGCCCCTGACTTGAAAAGTCAAAGGGATATCTGGTGGACACCTCTGTCTGTCCCTCCATCCATCCATTCATTCATCTGTTCGTCCGTCCATCTGTCCATCCATCCATCCATCCATCCATCCATCCATCCATCCATCCATCCATCCATCTGTACATCTGTACATCCGTCCGCCTGTCTGTCCAGTCCACCTGTCTGCCCAGGCTTAGCAGAGGTACATGGTGGGGTTTACAATTTAGGGTCAGTAGTAGTTGTGAGGTTGGGTTAGTACAGGGGCCACTTGTGGGGTTATTTTTTGCACTGTGGGGTTAATTTTTCATTGTATCTCAGCCACTGCTACTCCGATTTCAATGATAATTGGTGCTGTGATAGAGCTTCATGGAGGAAGCATACCTATATTAGTATGAGTTTCTTCCACAATTTTTTTTCCAGAGTTATTGTCCTTTTTCACTCTTTTGACTTAGAAAATTTTTTGTGGGTCGGGGCCATTGGCACACGCTTTGCATTATTATCTATTATATTATTTATTATCCCTTGAAATAGGAGTGTGATGGATCATTGGCCTTTCAAACAAAAGGTAGATGGTTTGATCCTGACCCACAACATTTATGCTGTGTCCTTGGGCAAGACACTGAATCCGGATTGCTTGCATGGAGGCACAGTGGCACTGTTTGCACCAAAGCTCACGGCTGCTACCTCATTTTGTGCTAGATTAATAAGTTGGAGAATCTGACAGTTGCTTATCATCACACGATGGTTCTTTTCCGTTACTCCTTCTTTTCCACTTGTACAACTGTTCGACACTATTTGACCATAATTGTTTGAAGTGCCTTTGAACATCAGTGATCATATAAATAATAAACAATACCTTTAAATAATATCTGAACCTGATACTTATCTCTGAGATGCTCTACGAGAGAGCTGCCCTTGAATCAAATTAGGCTGCTAAGAAATAAATCTTGTTTCTCAAACACTTCTCTCATCCTTGAAAGGCTGCCTCATTTCTCTTTTTTTTAGCGTGGAAATCTCTTAAATGATCCTATTTTGTGTTTGTACGACTAAGAATTTACCCAACTACATATGTGAGCTCTGTCAAACAAAATATAGTATAGTTGGTTAAATTTACAACTGCATTATGGGAAATTTGCTGCTGAAAACATTGTCTTTTCTACAGAATTGTGTAAGGAATTAATAATTTAATTTAATAATTAATAATTTTCTTGACTATTTTGTGGAATAACAAAAACAAAAAAGGAAAAAAGCCTCCCTCCCTCATCATAAAACTGAGGGAAGATTGCCTGAGAAACATCAACATTTTTTTAGTAGGCCATAATTGCAGGTTTTGTTGGTTTGGAAAACAGAGAATTTTGAGCTGCCATGTACACTAACATCAGAGATGATTAATGTAATAAAAGTGAAAGAACAAGAATGTGCTTGAAAATTCCTTAAAAAAGAACAGAACTGTGATCACGAAAGCATTTTCTTTTGTGATTGAATCACAGTTGGATTTCCATCTGGTCATGACATTTCATTCCAGTGGATAGAGAAATACAGTGTAACCCTCTTAATTGGATATCTCCTAATTGGAAAACCCTGTTAATTGAATATAACTTTCCAAACACAAAATTATTCATACCTTCAGTACAAATTTGACCTGATAATTGTGTAGTTTTTTCAGTTTTTCAGTAAACTCATTTTAATTGAATAAATTGTTGTGTTAAGTTGAGAATTAACCCAGACAATCACCAAATTCTGCTTGTTTATAAACCAATTTGGCCTTTCTACAATAAATAGAGAAAAATGGAAAAACAGAAATGAAGAAAGAGAAGCCTGCATATCAATAATCCATTCAAACATTAATAATGACAGCTTAAATGAATATTTATAACTAACACAAACATCCCACTTGGCATACCCTTTAACACTAAAAATACATAGCTTAATAAGGAAAACCAAACAATGGAAAACAAAACACAGGATACAAAGTGCACACACTCCGTAACAGCTGTATTAATTAATATTTATGAACAAATGAAAATAAAGACTGCAGTGACGAATTTGGAATATTGTTTTTGAAGAAAACTTCATGACAACACTTATTTGTTTTTTTACTTTATGTTTGAGATGTCTATATTGTGTGATTTTAAATCAAAATAAGAAAATAACACTGTATGTTTACAAAAAACTGCTTTATTAAAGATATTGGTTTCAACTGAACATGAGTTAGTGAGTACCCTAAATTTTATTCAATTGTTAATCACCAAAAGTTATAAATATAACTGCATTGTGAATTTGGCAGTCATTTACAAAGTCAGCTACCCAGTACATCGCACAGAATTTTTGCCCCCAAAATTGGATAATCTATCCAGCAGTGTATAAGACATCCTCTTAATTTGGAGGTCATTTTTTTATACACTGGCTGGTACTGTAGTTTAATAGTTGGTGATAGAAGAGGTATAACCCTCTTGCTCTCTTGAATGCAAATCAGCTGTTACACTTGGTGGATGATCGTGCTTTTCATTGTAATTTGAAATGCTAATGTTCACGATTGTAGCTGAGCAAAGCAGGTGATAAAATGCTTACCTGGATGAAAAATCAGGTGGGTATTAGCACTTGTGAGTGATTGCTCACCTCGGAACACCAAGCCTGGAAAAGTTTACTCTTCTATGTAATTTTCATGATGGTTACTTGCATCAAATTTATTTTTCAATTACAGATAATAAGAAAAGTGTTCACAAAGAATGTATAGGCAAAACTCCACAAGATGCTGGTAAGTATATTCCATAATGAATGCCACATCAGTGATAGGTTTTAATGGATTGCCCCTGTGTGTCAGTCTGTCCATCCATCCTGCGGTGCATGTATCCATCTATATATCTATTCCATGTAGCCATCCAATTGTCTGTGTGTTCATCTGTGCATGTGCATAGCTTGTCTGTTTCATACATGATTTGCTAATTCTGTGTCATGTTTCATTTCCATATGAAGTGGATCATCTTTATTTTTATTCCCCCAAGGGAGCATTTTAAATTGAGATTGTCCTTTCTTCCATCCACCCGTCCATGTGTCTGAATTTTATCTGTCTGTCCTATTATTTTTGACTTTGTTATTAGTCTATGATTGCATGGTGGATTTTTGCAAAACTTCACAGTTTTGCGAAAATCCACCATGCAATCATAGACTAATAACAAAGACAAAAGGGTTAGTACAAAGGGAAGGTCTATTGTGCAGCACTACCAGGTCCAAATAAAAAAGGTAAAGATCACATGATTATGAAAACTGAAATCTTAAAGCTTTATTGAATTCCAGAGTTTAAATATACATCTGGAACTTAATCAAGCACCCCCTGTTTTTTTTGCAGTGGTGTCAATAGAAACTGTCATTACTTTCATGCTATCTTTCAGATGGCCAAAACTGATTGTTTGGGGAAAGAATGGTCTATCGACAATGAAAGACAACACAATGATGAAAATATGCAGAATTTTAATGGCGCTAATTACACATATCTGTCACTAATGTTTTTGTTGGAAAAATATTCTCTCGACAAGTGTGGTGCTGGAATGGTTCATGATGAAGCAATGCCAGTAATTACTGACAAAAATGTAACTTGTGATCTCCTTAACACAATAGCGATGTCTGACGTCAGTAGTGTGTGTATCCACTATGTACCCAGATGACAGCCTGAACCCTCCTCCTAATGCTAACAGTGAGCCTTCTCCTATGGTCCAGAGGCAACTGCTGCCATCCCTCATGCAATGCAGCTTCCAAATCGACGATATTCTGTACAGGCAGATCCCTTGCTTGCACACGACATCCAATACAGTCCAAGATGTGTTCTAAGGGATTCAAATTGGGGCTCATTGCAGGCCAAGGTAGTCTTGTAATACCGTTGTTCTGGAGGAATGCTCTCACAGCATGGGAATGATGTGGTTGGTCTTGCATTGTCGTCCATCGTGGTTGTCAAAATGTGGCACGACAACTGGATTGATAATGTACCGAATGTACTGATGACCATCGTGATTCCCATGTACAGTTACCATATCAAGTTTACAATCATGAGGGAGGTATCCCCAGATCATTATTGATCCTCCACCATAAGGAACAGTAGGTCTGATGTTCCTGGACACGTAAGCAGTATTTCTTTGCCTCCACACTCTCATGCGATCATCTGTGATGTGAAGCAGGAACCTACTTTCGTCTGACCAGTGGATTTTCCTCCTTGTCCTGAGAGTCCAATGTTCTTTTGCCATACACACTCCAAACGTTGTCTTTGATGCTGATCTGACAGAGCTGGACACTTGATGACCCTTCTGGACTTCATACCTAGTGCTTTGAGACGGTTTCGGACAGTCCTGATGCACAAATGGAGATGAAATGTACTGCAAGACATAGCAATCATTAAAACATAATAATCAGTAACAGTAACTTCACTGTCATGAAACATTTCAGGGGGTGCTTAAGTTCCAGGTGTATGTTATTTCCATGTCATTTGCATATCAACCCAAGTCAGCATCATTTTTAGCTCGACTGTTTACATTGAGGGTTATAGTCATTACTTTCATCCGTCTGTCCGTCAATCTGTCCATCTGTTAATATTTAGAGTTTTGGTTAAAGTTTATGGTTAAAGTTTTTTTACTGAAGGGTGAAGTGTATTGTTTTTTTTCCTGTTTAGTCATGACTTTCGTCTGTCCATCTGTTAACATTTGGAGTTTTGGTTAAAGATTGTTTTTAAAGTTTTTTTAATCAACCTTAAAGTTTTGGGGTTTTTTTTTTTCTTTTAAATTAATATTACTGTCAATTGTATCATTCTCATTATGTTTTTTTTATGTTTTATGTTATTTTGGGAAATATTTAACCCTTTTTAACTTACAACTTTCAGATTGAAGTTTTTTTGGGGGGTAGTGTTTTAAAATTACACCTTTAATTCTTCAAACAGTTTAGTAGAATGCCACTGTTTCTTATTTGGGACAATGTCTACTATCTACTGAACCTTTCTACAGTGATTTTCATTAATATTGGCAGGATTTTAACCCCTTTTAAACATGTTTTCAGACTTACTTTCTTTGTATTTGAAATTAGACTTTTCCACATACTTTCTTACTCTAATTCTTGCATGGTCAATGCAACTTAATGATTCCATTTACATCAGTGATTTCTTTTATCGGTTTTAGGAAATATTTAACCCTTTTTTTTCCAATCAATTTTACTTGGCATTCCCATCTTAAAGTTTCGGATTAAAGTTCTGCTTTTCAAGGTTCTACCTTTCATTCTCCAAACAATCTGTTACAACTTCATTTCTTTTTTGCATTTCGGGCAAGGTCTACTGAAGCTTACACAGTGGTTTCAAATAATATCGCTTTTTGAACTTAGTTTATCCAAATTTTAAATTAGGCTTTTACCACATACTTTGTTACTTTTTATCCCATCCCACAAGGGAGGGTATACTTGCTCCGTCCGTCTGTCTGTCAGATTGTCTGTCTGTCCAAACTTTCTTCATGCCATAACTTAAACAAACGTTAACATATTTCAGTTCTTTTCAGTGCATGTCTCTAGGTCAAGTTTTTTTCTTCTTTCTTTCCTACAATATGCTTTTTGAATTATTTACAGTCACTACATGCAGAACTTTTTTTAAACTCATGTAACCTCTCCCCCAGGGCCAATTTGTCACTTTTTTTCTCTTTCGTCAAAAATACATTTTTGCAGTTTTGCTCAAAGTTTGTGGTTAAAAACCCAGGTCAAAAATGCATTTTTACAGTTTTGCTTAAAGTTTGTGGTTAAAAACCCAGACAACCCCCCCCCCCCCCCCCCCTCGGTGCCAGTTAGGCATTTTTTTTTTCTCTTTGCTCAAAATGCATTCTGAAGGATTTAGACTGACCACATGCGGAAAAAAGGACTCCACTAACCCCTTTGTATTGGAAATTAGGCTTTGCCACATACTTTCCTACTTTAATTCTTGCATAGTCAATATAACTTAATGATTGCATGTACATCAGTGATTTCTTTTATCGGTTTTAGGAAATATTTAACCTTTTTTTTTGGATTATTTGATTTCGCCCAAAGTTGATATGTGTATTTTCCAGCTGGTAATACAGCCCAAGTTTGAATATGGGTTCAACCTCCTTAGCCCCCCCCCCCCCCCCCACAGTCATTTAGGCAATTTTTCCGAAGATGCATTTTGAAGGATTGGGAGTTATTACATGCAAACAAACAAAAAATGACTACTATAACCGAACCACCCCCACCCCCTGTGTCATTTAGGCAATTATTCCTAAAATGCATTTTGAAGGATTGGGAGTTATTACATGCAAAAAAAAAAATTGACACCTATAGCCCAATGCTCCCCCCCCCCCCCCCCCCCCCTCTTTCCCCCTTATCATGAGTGTAGAAATGGCAGATTCGTTAGGTAAATGGTTAACAAAATATAGCTCAGACTATTTTGTGTCTAAGCATTGCCATTGCTGGGACAGTCGGGCTGCATGGGTGACATCACTCTAGCCTGAGAATTGTTTAGTTTTTGAGCGACTAATTAACAGGTGTCAACGTTTTCTTTCATGTTCAGAGGTTTTAGCTCATCAGTGGCTAGGTGGTCCCAGTTTGTTGTCTTGATTCAGATGTCTGTCTGATATAGAGTTAATGTCCATTGTTATTTTATTAAGAGAAAATGTTGTGAACACAATAAGTAGTTCATACCCCAGTCAACCCGTTACAAATTTTATGAATTGGTGATATATAAAACATTTAAATTACATATCTTTCTCAAAAGCACAGTTTATTACTTGGATATTAGAATGTTTTTGGCAAGTTGAAAAAAGTGATTATAATATATAGCTGTTTGGATTTTCATGTTTTATTTTTAGTAAACAGTTGAAGAACATCTTAGTGATAAGAATATTGAGGATATCAACTGTTTCTGAGTGGGTACCAACATTTTCACATGATTGACTGCAAGGAAATATAAGGTTTCACAAGTGTCAGAAACAGGCCTGAAAATAAGCAATCTGATATTTGCTGGATGAGGTCCCCAGAGGGTGAATTTGATGATACTATCCCATACAGTTGGCCAATTTATCCTCTGGGTACCTCTTTCTGTTTAGTTTTGAGACCCTGATTCAGATTGAGGTTCACAGAGGGTAAATTTAGTGATGGTACCCTGCTGGGCAGGGTAGCATCACTAAATTCCCCCTCTGGGGACCTCATTTTGCTGATGACAGTCTGCTTATTTTCTGGCTTGGTCAGAAAGCAGTGGGAGATAATTCAGGTGCCTACCCAAAAACAGTAGGTATTCTTTTTTTTATATGTGTTGCATTGTTTTAATTGCAATTGAAGATGTGCAGTAATATTAATCTAAACTCATTGTATAATGCATGTTAAGGGAGATATTCTGTTATATCTGTCATGACAACAGATATAAAAAAATATTGTTAAACATTCCTCACTTTCTTATGAGGAAGTATATAATAAATCCAATTATCTAATAATAAAACTTGGGTAAACAGGTTTTACTCTTAAAAAAAATTATTTTTGATTTTTCTTTTACAGCACCCGCCATCCCACCTAGAATAAGTAAGTATTTATCTTTATCTAAGTTATAAAGAAGGTGAGGTGGAGATAAATAGGACCGAAATAGGGTTCTTTTCTATGGTGTTACAATTTCTTGAATGTCCTTGATTTTAGAAATAATTTTTCAAGTTCTGGAAAGCATTTGAATTTGGATTTTGTCGAAAGAAAATCCTTGAATGTATTTTGGAACCACTAAATGTAATATTGCTTACCCCTTTATCTAATGAATCAGCTGCATCTGCCTGCATAATTTACAAATTAAGTAGTTGAAAAAATACATTTTTCTAAAACTTTCAACAAAATCATAATCATGTGACCCCTCATTGGAATGAGCTCATCGAGCTTGTTCCAATGAGGAGTTTCATGATATGATTTTAAAATTTTTTGGAAAAATTAAAAAAAAAAAAAAATTAAAATAATGAATTTTGTTAACATCTGTATTGGGTAAAGAGTTAACAGAATAATCATTTTGAATGCATATAATTCAGGGCTTAGGTTGGGGGTTTTGTGCAGACTCATCACCGTCACTTTTTCGGCCATCAAGGTACAAAATATTTTAAAACCATAAACGAACGAGTTAAATGCTAAAATTATTTTTCTGTTATGTGTTTTTACACTTAATTGGTAGTTATTCTACATGCCATCCTTAATATTAATTCCGGAGAACTTTTCAGCTGGCAATTATCTATTGTTGGCAGCAATACTGTCTAGTTACTGTGCCAATAGCATGTTAGATTACACAAAGGCCTGTTGTGCGATCTAAGCGATTTCAGAGAATTTGTGAATGACCCAGTGCCAGGGTCCACAAGTGTCTTAAAATCATCCAGATCGCTACTATGGTCACAAATATTTATATGATATTCTGGGAGAGTATCAGAACACTGCTTAAATTTCAACTCTCCATCCCTTCTCACGTTGAAAGCATTGTGTAGATTGATATATACCAAACCATTCACCAATACTTTTGTCCATATTTGGCCTTTTAATTGCATGTAGGCTATAGAGTAAATCCCTGTTAATTGAGTAAAAAAATATTGGGACCTGTTGAAAAATTATATTGATAACTGCAGCTTTACTGATATTTTTGCTTCAGAAGTAACAATTTTAGCATTTTGTCTATCTTGTCTTGTCTGACAGAGGTCTACCATGCAAGATCCTACTGAGTGAATACTCAGTTTATCCACAGAATGTAGGAAAAAGACCATTTTCTGGATAATTGAATATTCTGTTAAAGTTGCAAGACAAGGATTCTGTGAATGTGAGAATCTTTAAATCTTTACCTAAGAAGACTAGAGGATGACATTTGCCATAGTCAAGATAAGCTATTACCATCACGCGTGCGGAAGTCTGTTAGTCTGTGAGTCTGTGAGTCTGTTCACATTTTCCTTTAGCACGGGCTACACCCTGCAGTTCCTGTCTGATCGTCATAAAATTTCATATGCAGGTTTGGGGTCATGTCTAGATGAGAACGTCCCCTTTTCGTCGCGATCGGGCAACCGGTATGGCTGCCCGAGCCCAAAACCTGAAAACTATTAGCACAGTCTGCAGGTCGTATTTATGAAGGGATTTCATTGTAACTTGGTAGGATGCCTCTGTATAATGCCTAGATGAGAACGTCCCCTTTTGGGCATGATCCATCAACCGTGATGGCTGCCCAAGCCCGAAACCCCAAAACTTTTAGCACAGTCTGCAGGTCATGTTTAATATGGTGGGATTTCATTGTAACTTGGTAGGATGACTTCTTATGATGTCTAGATGAGAATTTCCCCATTTGGGCATGATCTGCCAACCGTGACGACTGCCCGAGCCCAAAACCCGAAAACCTTTAGCACAGTCTACAGGTCATATTTATTGAGGAATTTCATTGTAACTTGGTGGGTTGACTTCATATATTGTCTGGATGAGAAGGTCCCCTTTTGGACGTGATTGGGCAACTGTGACGTCTACAAGGGCCTGAAGCCTGAACACCTTTAGCACAGTCTACAGGTTATATTTATGAAGGGATTTCATTGTAACTTGGTAGGATGACTCCAAATAATGTCTAGATGAGAACGTCCCATTTTGATCGCGATCACTCAGCCTTGATGGGTGCCCAAGCCCAAAAACCTTTAGCATAGGCAAAAGGTTATATTTATGGAAGGATTTCATTGTAACCTGTTAGTTTGACTCCATATAATGCCTAGATGATGACATCCCCTTTTGGTCATGATTGGTCATCTGTGATGGCTACAGGTGCCCAAAGCCCGAAAACCTTTAGCACAGTCTATAGGTCATATTTATGAAGGAATTTCATTGTAACTTGGTAGGATCACTCCATATGATGCCCAGTTGAGATTGTCCCCTTTGGTTGCGATCATTGAACCAGGAGGGCTGCCCGAGCCCGAAGCCCAAAAACCTTTAGCACAGTCTACAGGTCATATTTATGATGGGATTTCATTGTAACTTGGTAGGATGACTCCAAATAATGTCTAGATGAGAACGTCGGATTTTGATCGCGATCATTCAGCCTTGATGGGTGCCCGAGCCCAAAAACCTTTAGCATAGGCAAAAGGTCATATTTATGGAAGGATTTCATTGTAACCTGTTGGGTTGACTCCATATAATGCCTAGATGATGACATCCCCTTTTGGTCGCGATTGGTCAACTGTGATGGCTACAGGTGCCCAAAGCCCAAAAACCTTGAGCACAGTCTACAGGTCATATTTATGAAGGGTTTTCATTGTAACTTTGTAGGATCACTCCAGATGAGATTGTCCCCTTTGGTTGCGATCATTCAACCTGGAGGGCTGCCCAAGCCCGAAGCCTGAAAACCTTTAGCACAGTCTGCAGGTCATATTTATGAAGGGATTTCATTGTAACTTGGTAGGCTGACTTCATATAATGTCTAGATGAGAACGTCCTCTTTTGGACACGATTGGGCAACTGTGACGGCTACAGAGGGCCAAAGCCCGAAAACCTTTAGAACATTCTACAGGTCATAATTATGAAGGGATTTCATTGTAGCTTGGTAGGATGACTCCAAATAATGTCTAGATGAGAACGTCCCCTTTTGGTCGTGATCATTCAGCCTTTATGGCTGCCTGAGCCCAAAGACCTTTAGCATAGTCTGTAGGTCATATTTATGGAAGGATTTCATTGTAACCTGTTAGGTTGACTCCATAGAATGCCTAGATGATGATATCCCCTTTTGGTTGTGATTGGCCAACTGTGATGGCTACAGGTGCCCGAAGCCCGAAAACCTTGAGCACCGTCTACAGGTCATATTTATGAAGGGATTTCATTGTAACTTTGTAGGATCACTCCAGATGATAATGTCCCCTTTTGGTTGCGATTATTCAACCATTATGGCTGCCCGAGCCCGAAGCCCGAATACCTTTAGCACAGCCTACAGGCCATATTTATGAAAGGATTTCATTGCAACTTGGTAGGTTGACTTCATATAATGTCTAGATGAGAACGTCCCCTTTTGGACACGATTGGGCAACTGTGACGGCTACAGGGGCCCGAAGCCTGAAAACCTTTAGAACAGTCTGCTGGTCATAATTATGAAGGGATTTCATTGTAGCTTGGCAGAATGACTCCAGATAATGTCTAGATGAGAATGTCCCCTTTTGGTCTCGATCATTCAGCCTTGATGGCTGCCCGAGCCCAAGACTCCTAAACCTTTAGCATAGTCTATAGGTCATATTTATGGAAGGATTTCATTGTAACCTGTTAGTTTGACTCCATATAATGCCTAGATGATGACATCCCCTTTTGGTCGTGATTGGTCAACTGTGACGGTTTCAGGGCCCCGAAGCCCAAAAACCTTGAGCACAGTCTACAGGTCATATTTATGAAGGAATTTCATTGTACCTTCGTAGGATCACTCCAGATGATGCCCAGATGAGAATGTCCCCTTTTGGTTGCGATCATTCAACCATGATGGCTGCCTAAGCCCGAAGCCCCAAAACCTTTAGCACAGTCTACAGGTCTTATTTATGAAGGGATTTCATTGTAACTTGGTAGGTTGACTTCATATAATGTCTAGATGAGAACGTCCCCTTTGGACGCAATTGGGAAACTGACGGCTAAAGGGGACTGAAGCCCGAAAACCTTTACCACAGTCTGCAGGCCATATTTATGAAGGGATTTCAATGTAACTTGATAGGATGACTCGTTTTGGAATAATTTCACTGTAACTTGGTAACTTTCGTTAATATACGTTACCTGTGAGGGCCACATACATTAACTGTGAGGTCATAATAACCCACCCCTCGGCTCTTTAGCACAGTGTACACCTCATATTATTTTTATCAAAAACATAGCATACAGGGACCAAAAATGAACATTTTCCCAATTATCACTATTCTTGTCTTATTTCATAATCCTTTCATAAACATTGAACATAATCCTTTTCATCAAATACAACACACAAGTTAAGCTACAGTGTCATTGACACTTTCATTCTAATTACTGAACATTTTCAATATTTTTATACTGTACCAATGACCCAGACATAGCTGGTGCTAACTCTTAAAATATAGGACCAAACACAAATTTTGCCCCCCAATCCCCAAAATTTGCATCTAAAACCAAAGAAAACATGTCCTGAATGGCCCTCCACACTTCACCTCTACTGCACATGCGCAGTGTCAAGGACGTTCCGAAATTGGCGCCATTAATCATTCTAAGTTTGGCCCTTCATCAGTTAACATCTGACTGATCTTTGTGCTTGTAAATCTCAGTTTTAATGATGCCAGACACATAAATATTAGTGAAATGGTGATTCTAAGGAGGATAGAGAAGGAGGAGAGGAAAAATGTGTGACAGAATATTATCAGGGCTGTAACTTAAAATTTTTTAATGAAATTATGTTAAGTTACCTATTTTCGAGGCAGCAGCCATTTTGTTGTCATTCTGGTTATTTAGTTACACTGTTTTTTCAGTGTTTTCCTCTCTCCCTTTCCTTTAAGTCCCCTCTTGCTATTCTCCCATGCTTTTGGCATAGTTTCTGTAATTATTATTACTAAAATTTCTTGGGAGTTTTAGCTGAATAACAGAATGAATTCTGTTCTTTTCCCCATGTTTACGTCTTCACCTACGGGTGGTTAGGCGTTGTGTTCTGCATCTACCATCTGATGTTCTGCAGTTTCTTCCCTGGAAGTCTCTGTTTTGCATCAGATAGTGTATTTTTGGTAACTGATTCTGGGCCTGGGTGCCTGGAGTCTTATTTTAGTGTTTTTACACTCATTGTTTACATTTACAACAGCCCTCTGTGTGAGGGGGGGATTTCTTGAAAATAATATCTTGATGTTATTTTAATCATAACTAGATACATTATTATTGTTCGTAAGTGTTGAATAAATTGTTTAAAATATTTTTAAAATTTTTGTCCACACTTAGGCTTGGGATCCATTGGGGCTCAACGTTACTTTTCAGAAACTTGGGCTATTCTGAAAAAATATTTTTTCAAAATATTTTGATTTCAATTATTTTTTCTATATTAATGGATCATATTATTATTATGTATTTTGATTGCCAAGGGTTGGTGCGAGTACCAGGACTTTGTTTTCTTTTCACATTGAAAGGATTTTGATCAATTGTAATAAGAGGAAGTCTTCCTCTGACTTTTATAATCATTCTATATGTGGTCAGTGTACTCGCATTAACTCCTGTTCTGTATCGTATGATTTCGATGACAACATGGGAAGCGTATGTCACGGTATGTTAGTGGGGAATTGGACACTCCGGTCCTTTCCCCGCAGGGTCACTCTACTTTATCAATTTCTATTTCAGACGATCAAGATTAGGGTGATGTATCTGTGATGTCTTCCAACAGTGTGCCTCCGTCGTCACAATTAATGAAGGGCTAGCGGAAAAGTGCTCATGTAATTACGCCAATTGCCTAAGAGGACCCTAGTAGGTTCGACGGCCTTTGACGCCCGGTGTAGCGTCCATTCATCGAATGGTTCGGCAGCCGGGTTCGTCCGTTGCGGTCTAGAAGGAGTTTTGGGATGATGCAAGCACTATAAATCAACCAAATGCACACCCAGTGACGGCGGATTAGAGGGAGAACGGAGGAAGCCTTTTAGTCCGGTTCATAGCTCGTTCTGGTCCATCCGGACGACGAGCGAGAGAGGCCCCTCTCTCGTACAACAACATCTGGCCCCAGATGTTGTGGTACAAAATGTTTCGCATTCGGAGCATATGTCCGTCGCTTGGGACGCTCCGACATATAGGCAGTCCGGAGTAGACTGTCAATAAGGCTTCCTCATTCTCATGGTAGTGCACACGACCGCTCTTGGCTACGTGACCTCGGATATCCAGTCAGCTTTGCCAGTCAGAGAATCATCGGCGACCAGGTCACACCATCCGGTAGCCAGGGACACGAGACCTGCAGACTCCGGACGTTCGCATAGGAAAGTGTGCGGGAGTCAACGTACACGGAGCTTCCGGCGGCAATGCATCGTAAGACCGCTACTGCACAGGCCTCGGGAACGGACGTGCTTTCCTAAATAGCACAGCTTATCGCAGCATCCCAGCATCAACTGAATCTGTCGCATATTTTTTATCCGACGATGCTGAGTCGGGACGCTCCGCGGAAGCGGGTACGGACGTCCGAAAATCTCATCCGGTCCGACGGGGATACCGAAAGGGATTCGGAGGATTTCGAGCTTTCCCTTTCGGAACAACATATGCTGTTGTGTATGTCATCTGACTTGATCGTCTACAGCTTCTTTCGTCGGACCAGAATGCTGCGATGCTGGATAAGAAACTGATAGCGTCAGTGGACTTAGAAATTTTTGGTTCGGTTCAGGGACATCGTCCCTCAGTTCCGACATAGTCCAATAATGTCACACAAACTTTCGAATTATTGAACGACGCTATATATATATTATTATTATATGCTTGCTATTACCAAGCATTTCGGGTTTCTTGTTCGCAAAGTTACGGAGATGTCTTTCAAAAGTGTGCCTCTGTCGTCATAGTTAATGAAGAGCTAGCGGCAATAAGTGCTCATGGAATTTGTCTATCGCCTAAGAGGTCCCTTGTAGGATCGACGGAGTGACATTCGCTAGCTCACCCGGTGTAGCGTACATTCATTGAATGCTTCGGCTGCCGGGTTCGTCCGTTGCGGTCTAGGAAGGAGATTTGGGTGATGCGAGCACTATAATTACTTTAGTACTCACCCAGTGACGGCGGATTGAGGACAGATTGGAGGAAACCTGTTGGTCCGGTTCCTGGCTTGTCCAGGTCCGTCCGGGCTGTGAGCGAGAGAGGTCCCTCTCTTGTCCAACAACATAGGGGACCGCATGTTGTGGTTCAGATATTTTACATTCGGAGCATATGTCTGTCGGTCGGGACGCTCCGTTATATTGACAGTCCGAGAGACTGTCGATAATGCTTCCTCATCCTCACAGCAGGGCACACGACCGCACATTGGCTACATGACCTCGAGTATCCAATCAGTTTCGTCATTCAGTGATTCCACGGCGAATAGGTCACGCCATCCGGTAGCCAAGGGACACGAGGCCTGTACACTCCGCTCGCTCGCATATTAGTAGTATGCACGGGGTAACGATCACGGAGCTTCCAGCGGCAATGCATTGTAGGACCGCTTCTCCACAGGCCTCAGTGACGGACATGCTATCCAAGTTAGCACAGTTTTTTCGCAGCATCCCAGCAATCGACAGTTTCTTAGTCGAATCAGGAATTATCTGACGGCGCTGGGTCGGTGCGGTCCGCGGTTGCATCAGGTACGGACGACCGAATGCTTTATAGGGTCCGACAGGATGGCGAAAGGGATTCGAAGATTTCGAGTTTTCCCTTTCGTAGCATCGGAAGCTGCCATTCATATCTTCTGGCATTATCTTCCAGTGTTTGTTATTTTGGACTACATTGCTGCGATGTTGGATAAGAGACTTGCTTTGTCATTGGACACGGAATTTTGGATCGGTTCAGGGACATTGTCCCTGACTTACCGACACAGTCCAATAATGTCATTAGAACATGTGTATTATTTATCGACGCTATATATGCATATAAGCCTGCTACCAAGCATGATAGTTTAGTTTCTTGTCCGCAATGCTCATTTCTGCCTTTTTATCATTTATACGAATAATTTATTTTGGCAGAGCAGGGCATACCGAGAGTTCATATGCGTCTAGACGGCGTGGTTAAAGACTGGAAATATTCTTTTTCGCCGTCTATGTCTTTTCCAACCACAATGTTGGAAACGACAATGATGTCTAGTAGACTTAACTTAGACGCTTTATCATACGTAATCCACCTTACTGAGGCGTTATCATTACGTCTTCAAGAAAAGAATTACGAGATATTATCCTCAATGTGATTTCTTTTGAGGGCAGTAGTTTGTTCACATATAACTCCGCCCTTCAGTGCCTGATTGGAGTTGGTTAGACGTGACGCAGCCCTAGCTACATCCACGCGCGTGGATAGTAAGGTGAAGAACTCTCTCAGAGTCGCTTCGTTCTCGGAGAAGCTTCTCTTCGACGGCAACTTTTCAGCAATCCATGAATTGCTCGATTTACACGTTCTCTTGTTTATCTAGTGTTGCAAGAGATTCAGACTGGGGCAAACATTCGGTGGTTGACTCAGAGAGTGCCACTGCAGTTGCCGGATCCGAGTGTTATAATTATGACGGTTGCCAGTCAAACAGGTTGGGATATAATATTGATCCCAACGGATTCGAAGTGCCAGGGTCTTTGGGTTCCGCAGTCTCTAAGCAAGCACTTATCTTCCGCGGAATAATGTCTTTTAGGCTTGCTTTATGACATTGGATGAACATTATTCAGAAACCCATGTCCAAATCCTGTCCGTTAATTCGACAGTAGTGGCGTATCTCCGGAACCAGGGAGGCACTCATTCGTTTCCATTATTCAGTTTAATGGAAAGAATCCTTCTGTTTGTTATAGTACACCAAGTTCTGTTTTGGTCCATCATATTCTGTGTCGTCTGATTGTTTTACCGGACTCCCGTTCACTTATGGGTCGCTTGTTGCCGTCAGAATGGACTCTCAACAAACAAGTATTCAATCAGATTTGCTATCAATGGGAGCGCTCAATGATAATTTATTTACGACACAGCTTGCTAATCAATTGCAGACGTATGTGTTTGCTTGTCCGGATCTCTGAGCTAATGTTGTTAACGCTCTATTGATCTAATAGGACGGAATGATAGGATATGCGTATCCCCCGACGCTGTTGTTTCAGCAGGTATTGCTAAGATAAACAACCACAATACATTTCTGTTGATAGCATCTCTGTCTTCACAGAGACCGTGGGTAAATTTACTCTGATGTCTACTGTGGGACTTAACGCGAAATCTTCCTCAATGAGAGGATCTTTTTTCGCTGGGTAAAATCGTGTCATCTTTATCACAACCCGCAAGGTCGCAACCTTCACGTATTCCGTTGTGTGGTCCTTATTGCATTGTAAGCATTGTACTGGACGAGCTTTGGACGCGATTTCTTACTATAGGAGATCCTTTTCTTCGCTATTCTATGCGGCTAAAGTGGAGGCTCTTCCGTCGTTGGTGTAGGGATCACTATGTTCATATTGTTGATCCCTCCATACTACTCATTGCAACTTTTTAGTATACTTGTTTGACAAGATCTACTGCAGCCTGTTATTATTAAGGTTATAGGTTTATGTTATCTCATACCTATGCACTCTATGATAGTTTACAATTGAGTCTTATGTCTCTTTATCTAAGTCAGTTAGTAACTTTTCGATAAATAGACTTAGAATCATTAGATTAAATTCCTATATGGAATTTAACTTCGGTTCTTATTTAGTTAAGTAATCATTTGAGCCTCTGGAAACAGTAGTTTTCAAATTCTGACCTTTTAGACAGTAATTCTGTTGGCTTCTCTTTTACTGAAGAGTCAGTGAGTTTCATGCACTATCGGTGGATGATTTTCACTTTCGTAGTTTCGTAATCACTACTTCCTTTACTATTTAGGTTGGATTTTTGCATAAGAGTTAGGCTCCTAGTATCCGGATCCTATTGTTATTAAGGTCCTTCCGTCTTCGTACGGGCATAGGCCTTTACTCTGTCCGGTTAGAGTTTATGTATTTATAAACAGATATCTGTTTATTACTACGGGCGTAAACTTCTAATGTCTTTGATGCCTATTAGAAGGACATTACGCTCCATTCTGTTGCTGATGGATTCAATTAACTATCGATACTGCTTATGGTATATCTTTGACTCGGCAGTTGTGTTTGAGATTTCGGCTCATGAAGTAAGAGTTCTTCTACATCTTGGGCTTACATTAATAGTGTCGCTATTATAGATTTTTGAAGGCTGCTCATTGCGCTCAGCCATCCACATTCATGAATTTTTTATCTCAGAAATATTGAGTCCATTTCTGGAGGCCTCTATTGTTAGGTCTATTATCTTTTGCTCAGAATGTCATTCACTTAACAGTTGCTACTATAGCTAGGTAGGCTGTCTGTTTCGGCAGTGACTCCGTTCTGCTGCCCTCTTCGCTCTGGGCTATTTGACCCAGGGCAAGAAAAAGGGGGGGGGGTGTTCCCTTGGGTCACCTGTTTTACTATGAAAACAAGGGGATACCTCCTCCGGAGTTAGTAATTCTGAGTTGTTATTGGGATGGTTGTTTAGTGAGAAGTTTATGTTTTAAAAATTCATTCAAGTCTTAGTTTTTAAAGTATAGCTTTTGAATATAGCACGTGTCTACGGACATGATTATGCAATCCTCAGACACTTTTAAGGAGTATAAAGAGTCTCTATTCTCTAGACTTACGTTATTTATTGGCTTACTTTAAAAATTATTAGTATAAGGATTATACTAGATATTAATAGAGTACATGGATGTATGATGCTCAATTTTGGAAGGTGTTGTATCTTTCTAATTTATCATAAATAAGAAAGATACATGTAAGGCCTAATACTTCTTTTTCCCTAGAGGGGATGACTCTATTTTATATTATTGAGCGTATTCCATCTTGCTCTATGTCCTTGGCCCTCCAGCCTTTTTACTATTCAGCTATGTCTGGGTCATTGGTACAGTATAAAAATGTTAAAAAATTTATAGTAATTTATATATTTTTTATACTTACCAATGACCCAGACGGGGATGGCCCTCCCAGGAGTTGGGAACTCTTACCTCCCCGCTGAGTACATAGTGCTTACCAGGCACTGGTTATTAGAATGATTAATGGCGCCAATTTCGGAACGTCCTTGACACTGCGCATGCGCAGTAGAGGTGAAGTGTGGAGGACCATTCAGGACATGTTTTCTTTGGTTTTAGATGCAAATTTTGGGGATTGGGGGGCAAAATTTGTGTTTGGCCCTATATTTTAAGAGTTAGCACCAGCTATGTCTGGGTCATTGGTAAGTATAAAAAATATATAAATTACTATAAATTTTTTAACTTTTCCCTGCAAAAGACTGCTTATGATTGTGAATTTGAACAAAGTCTTGAGCTATGTTTAAAAATTAAATAACATTTTGACATCTGGTGACCTACATTTTTAACATAAGTTTCTTTGCATGATATCATATGAAAGAGGACCTTAATAGGTGGCATTGGCTTAAGTCTTAGCTTCAAATAAGGGAGCAATTGGACTTTGGATTTCACCATTCAATTTAAAAAAAATCGAAATATATTCAGCAACTATGAATACTCGTTTCATGTACTACTACATACATTGGGCTATCTAAAAACAACCTCATTTTGTTGGGACTCTTTTGGGTGATTAAACACTCCAGTAGCTCTTGGACTAACTTATGAGTTTATAGTTATTGAAAACTTAACTCCTTGCCATTATCAGTGCCATTATCTGGGCTCTAAATGAATCTACTTCAGATGGAGACTCCCTATTCACTATAATCAATTTTTATTAACCCTTCATGTCTTGGAGAATTTTATCCCCTGCAACGAATTTTTAGTGGTTGTGGACCTTTGTAATAGCAAAATTTCCATCACAAATTCTTGTTCCTATAACAGTCGGCAAGGGATATGGATATCTTTAGACTTTCTTGTTGTACATTTTTTCTGCATTGGGACAGTCTACATCCTGTGGCTTTGCAGTTGTTTCCAGGCAAGTTACCATTGTTAAGACCTGAAGATTTTTTATACATTTTTTAAGCACTTGGACAGTCTGCATCGTGTAGCTTAGCAGTTGTTTCAAGTTCAAGTCAAGTCTTTGCTGCCTGTACAGGCAGCCACGACTTGCCTAAAACAACAACCAAGGTACTTATAATACATATTTCGTGTTTACTGAGAGACTTCATGTTGGGGCACCTGCTCTGTTGCAGTAAAAGGTGACCAAAGTCGGAACTAGGTCTTTAAGGATTATGGGAGTAATATGAATTTACTCTCCTTGCTTGGAAGATCATGTTTTTAGAAAGCTTGACAAAATGAGAAAACATTTGAATGGTATTGACAATTTTAATTTTCATGGTTAAGGTAGCTTTACCTTTTATTTGTAGTCAAAGCAAAAGCAAAATGTGATTACAGAGGCTCTCCCTCCCCAGGAAATAATCGTCCTGCACTTCATTTTGTTACTGGAGATGTCATAGAAGTATTATCCCAAAATTCCCCTTGGTGGAAGGTAAGTATTAGAACATAGCAACTGAAATAGACCTTGAATATGTGGACTGGATAGTATAGTGGAATCCAGTTAATTGAATAGTCACATTGTCAGCCAGTAATATCCAAATTTCATGGATGATCTATTGTACGTTAACTAGTTAATTACCTACTGTGAAAATTTGAAAGTTCATTTTATTATACCTTATTTGACAGAGCTCAGAAAGCTTTTCAGTTTTTGATAATTTGATATTTTTCTCACAGAATTTTGAAAAAAATCTCAAAATCGTATTGCAACTTCTATCATGCTACTGTCAGATATTTTTATACCACAACCAATGGCCCAGACTAGTTGGTGCAAACTCAATTTAATTCAGGGCCAAACACAAATTTTGCCCCCTATCCCCAAAATTTGCATACAAAACCGAAAAAAAAGTTCTATCTGGTCCTCCATACTTTTGTTATCTGCGCATGTGCAGTATCCAGGAAGGTACCGAAATTAGCGCCAATCATCATCTGAGCTTTAAAATTTTTTTTGATGATGCCAGACACAAATTAATGAAAGAATTGCTGGATCCAAGACTGTAAATGGATGATGGAAGTGAACAACGGTGGTTTCAAACGTTCAGGGCTGTAACTTTACAATAATTATAAAAATTACTTCATATTTCCAAATTTCATGACATACGCCTGACGTCATCATTCTTCCTAATGATTAATCCACTGTTTGTTAAGTGTTCTTTCCCTATCCTTCCTTGAAGCCCTCCTGTTAAACTCCTGAGCTTTTTGGCTATTTTTTATTGAAAAATCAGAGTTTAATGTGTATTACAGAATACTGTTCAATACAACTACATGAGTTCGAGGGAACTTGTTTTCAGAAAATTCCGTATAAACTTTATCTTAACCGGTTTCATGCGTCAGAGGCAGTGGGAACACTCGTGGCTCAGCCTTATATATCTCAAGCTCTGGCGGGTGCTTTTTGATGGATGCATTTTAGCAGATGCACTTTGACAGATACATTTTGGCGGATGCATTATGACGGGTGCATTCGGCGGTTGCATTTTGGCAGGTGCCTTTGGTGGATGCATTTTTGGCAGATGCATTTTCACAAGTGAGTTCCACAGTTGTATTTTGGCAGGTGCACTTGATTTGTCTGGGAGTCCGGTTTAAGAGAAGTCGACCGTATTGGTTGGGGTTAAATGGGCCCGGATAGTGTGTGCATTGAAATTTTTCGTAAGTCTCTTATGAGCTTCTCTAACTAAATATTGTTTCTATTTTGTTCTTTATTGTAGGATAGAGCACCAGGCTTGAGACATGTTAAGGCGCGAGTGTTTGGCCGAAGTGGCTGTTCAATCTTGGCAATTGGTTTGAGTGAGGCAAATGAAGAATGTTAAAAGCGAAGAAGTAAAAGATCGTTACATTCATCATAAAGTTTTTAGAAGGTTGTGATCACTAATAAATGAGAATATTGGAAGTTGGTTGTTTCTTATTTATTGCTTATGTACACGGTAGTCTGCTTGATTGCAATATTAGTAGGGGTGCTGGTGGTAAAGAGTAATTACCGCATATTTTAACACTTTGATGGTATTGTATAGACTAATAATGTCTATATTTAATTCTGGTGGTGTGTTCCCATTATGTGATGGGAGCTGAGGATGGGGAGAGCCAATGTCCACATTTACTGGGAAACCTGCCGTTTTGGTCTAAAAGTGTGTCATTATAGTTATCTCTGCTATTGACAAAGCTGGCTGTATTTGTGTCATTATTCGTCGGTGAAGTGTGCCTAGGTGCAGCTTGGTCTGGTAAGTCTCTTGTGGGAGAGGTAACTACTTCCGCATGGCGATACTAAGGATGACAGTGTGTGATGTCTGGCTTATTCATCATTTCCAGGTTTTTGATGTGGCATCTCCTCCTCAAATGTTTATTGTAGGATTCCTTCCTCTTGCAACTGGGGTTACAGGTGTCACATGTGACAGATCCTAACTTGTTATGATGTACCTTGATGTGTCTCTCTCGGCCTTGTTGGAAGGCGTAACTTTTATTGCAATCCTCGCATGTAAATTGAGCCATTGTTAGAGATCGGTGAAAATGTAACAATCTCTCCTCAGTTGAGACGGCTGTATTGTGACGTACGTGTTGGTCAACTTTAACCTTCAAAGACGGAAAGGTTGCCGTCTAGAACAGAAAGTGCAAAACAGGAAAACACAAATTATAAACACTTATTAAAAGTCCTTTCTGTTCAGACGGAGTGGTTGTAGTGTTCATAAAGTGAAAATCCAGTGTATTTCACGAATTCGGCGCTGTTCTATCGCATTTGGTCCCTTGGGGTCGGAGGATATTACCTCTATGATCGGTAGCGCACATCAGACAGTATGTGATCATTTTGGTAGAAATGTATGGAGACAGGTGTTCCATACATTTCTCCAGGAAAAGGCCCTGGAGTTCTAATTTAAGCAGTTTAATGCAAAGTGCAAAGATTCCATATGGTACAGTATGCAGGAGCAGGCTTGAATTCCTTGGGCTAAGTGTAATCTGCTCTGTCTCTTTGCGCTGTCTTTTTGGGCGCCGTTCTTTGGTGTCTGATGTGAGGATGACCAGCGCTAGAGCTGGTACTCAGGCTGATGTCACTAATAGAGCTAGCAGCCGGTGTTTCTGCCCTAATCCTTGAACAAGTTTATAGGTTAAATACTGTTCAATACAACCACATGAGTTTGATGGAACTTGTTTTTGGAAAATCCTGTGTAATATATAGCCTAACCAGTTTCATGCGTTTGTACACTTCGTCAGAGGCAGTGGGAACACTCGTGGCTCAGCCTTATATATCTCAAGCTCTGGCAGGTGGATTTTGACGGATGCATTTTAGCAGATGCACTTTGATGGATGCATTTTGGCGGATGCATTATGACGGGTGCATTTGACCATTGCATTTTGGCGGGTGCATTTTCGCGGATACATTTTTGGCGGATGTATTTTCCACAGTTGTATTTTGGTGGGCAATAGACTTGAGCTGGCTACTCGACTTCGGTTATCCAGCCAGCTGCACAAAGATGGAGCCAGTCTACACCGTGAAGTCAGACCATCCTTTAGCTAGCGATCCGAGGCTTCGATCATCGGGACGTTCGGAGAAGAGATCTATCTCCGTATCTTCATCCCAGGAGCAGCAAGCACGAAAAAACAGAAGACCGCTGCTCCTCAAGCCGCGGTAACGGACTTGCTGTCGCAGATTGCACAGCTGATCGCAGCATCCCAGCAAGTGAAAGAGCTGCCTTCTGCACACTCCAGTGGTGTGCTGGGTCGGTGCAGTCATCTGCACACACAGATGCGATAAACCGAAAGTCACAGCTGAATCAGTCGGATGGTGAAAGGGACAAGGAAGAGGATTACCCTTACCTTTTGGAACAGCATATGGTATCAATGGATTTTATTCATCAATACTATCCTGAATTTGTTCGACCTGATCAGCATGCTGCGACTAATAGAGAGAAACCGCTGTTGTCTCTAGATGCAGACTTTGTGCATGGGAAAAAGGACGTTCTTTCCTTCCCGACACAGTCTAGACAAGTGTCGAAGGCCTTCGACATATTAAGTATGCCATATTCAACCTCTCTAGTGCTAAGAGAAAAGGTGGTTTCTTATTGACATCTTCCATAAATAAACCATTCCTTGGGCCATGTTCATTTAAAACAGTTGGAGATGTCCAGAGAGCTCCTCTGCGTTTAGATGAGCAGGCCAGGGATTTAGATATGTCCCTACCTGCATCTTTCAATATATGCTCAGAAGTGATGGAATGTAATATTTCATCCAATAGAGCGAATCTAGATGCGATATCCTATGCAGATCAACTTATCAGAGCTATGGCGCAACCTCTTGATGGGTAGGAATTTGAGGACGTTTGTTCCTTGCTTAGAGTTCTTTCCAGGGCAATCATGTATGCCACTTACTACTCCATCCTGACAGTAGCAAATTTGGAGTTGGTGAGACGTGATTCTGCCCTTGCGTCATCATCACTTATAGATGACAAGGTGAAAAGCTCTCTCCGAGTCGCTCCAGTCTCCGAACGACAAGCTTTCATTAGTCTGTGAGCAGGCTACAAAGAAAGCTTCCAGTGCACTGCTTTTGAAATTGGTGTCTCATCAACACGCTTCAGCAGACCAGGGTAAGCGGGGCCATTCCACTTCTAAATCATCTAAAGGGAAATTTTCTTCCAGCGGATCCTTTCAAAAGAGAGTCACAGCTAGCGGAGGTACAGGCTCTCCTATTAAAGGAAGCAATAGAGGTCATCGAGAATCAAAATTCTCAAGGTTTTTACAGTCGCCTGTTGTACCTTGTACTGAAGACAGACAGCTCGTTCCCACCGGTAATAGACTTGAGCTGGATAAACAAGTGGATCGTGGCTCCAAAGTTCTATATGGAAACTATTCAGTCGGTAAGAGTGAGCATTCGAGTGGACGACTATGTGGCAAGCATAGATCTAAAGGACGCCTACTTTCATGTCCTGGTATATCTGGCACTCAGAAAGTACCTGCATTTTGCTGTGCAAGGAGAGGTTTATCAGTTTGGAGCAATGTGCTTCGGTCTGAACCTGGCTCCTTGGGCTTGCACTCGAATAATGAACTCAGTAATGTCATACTTCCGAGCTAATTCGTCTATGGTAACGTCGTCTTACTTGGGCAACATTCTTCAGAGATACAGTAACAGAATTATTCTTCAGAATTCAGAGGCT
This sequence comes from Pictodentalium vernedei, assembly GCA_031216915.1. Taxonomy (NCBI): domain Eukaryota; kingdom Metazoa; phylum Mollusca; class Scaphopoda; order Dentaliida; family Dentaliidae; genus Pictodentalium; species Pictodentalium vernedei. The sequence goes on along the minus strand of CM062291.1, from coordinate 178,885,185 downwards.
GCTGCAATTATTCCGACGTCTCGGTTTCATAGTAAACGAGAAAAAGTCGGAATGAGCTTCAAGACTCATAACAATCTGGTTCGTCTGCCGTTACCCAGAGCAAAATTAGTCAGTTGTTATGCTTGCTTTTGTCTAAGCTCTGCCGCAATAACAGCGAGGGAGTTTATGCAACTGCACAGCGGCTTCGGATCTTATTCTATGCACACGTCCCCTCCAGATATTCTTTACTCAGAACTGGAGTGTGAAAACGCATTCACTCGAAACCAGTATTGTTTTAACAGACCTAGTAAAACAAAAGGTTCAGATTTGTGCAGATCTTCAGTGGTTAACTCAGGGAGTTCCACTTCAACTGCCGAATTTGGCTTTCATGATTATGACGGATGCGAGTCAGACGGGCTGGGGCATGTCTCTAAGTACAGCAGACTTGAAGTGTCTGGGTCTTTGGGACTCTCGATTCCTAGAAAAGCACATAAACATCATGGAGGTGATGTCAATCTGGCTAGAATCCAATATCTGGCAATATTGGATTCGTCAAATGGCGAACGTCCATGTTCAAATTCTGTCGGGACAACTCAACAGTAGTTGCTTACCTCAGGAACCAAGGTGGCACTCACTCGATTCCTTTATGCGAATTAATGGAGAAGATTCTCTTATTCGTTCTGAATCATCACATTCATCTTTCAGTCCGTCATATACTGGGTCGTCTGAACATACTAGCAGACTCGGTATCTCGGAAAAGTCACCTGTTGCCATCAGAGTGGACTCTCAACAAGAGAATATTCAGTCAGATCTGTTACCAGTGGGAACGTCCCACGATAGACCTTTTTGCGACACACCTGAACAATCGATTACCGACATTCTTGTTGCCATGTCCAGATCATCAAGTGTATGCAGTAAACACTATGCCGATCTCATGGGACGGAATGTTAGGATATGCTTACCCTCCTGCTCCATTGATTCAGCAGATTTTGTTAAAGATCAAACAGTCTCACTGCAAAATCCTGCTAGTAGCACCTCTATCGTCACAGAAACCTTGGATCAGTCTTCTCAGGTGTCTGTTATGGGACATTCCCCGGAAGCATCCTCCTTGAAGGGATCTATTTCAGGGGAAGTCACAAGCACTGCATCACAACCCAGAAGGTCTCAACCTTCACGTATTTCCGTTGCGCAGTCCTTATTGCATGGAAAACATTTTACAGGACGAGCAGTGGATGCAATTTATAACTGTAGGAGGGCCTCCTCTTCGTTCAATTATGCAGCGAAGTGGAGGGTTTTCTTCCATTGGTGTATGGATCGGTTGATAGACATATCGAGGGTCTCATGCAGAAAGGGGCTATATATTCATTAGACATTGTCCACTTCTTGGGCTTATTCTAACAGTATAGCCATTACTGATCTTATGAAGGCTGCTTACTGGACACAGCCCTCTTCATTTACCAAGTTTTACCTTAGAAATTTAGAGTCCATCTCCAGTGACCTTAGATCTTTGGGTCCTCTTTCTGTTGCTCAGAATGTCATATTTCATCTACTAGGTCTTTAGGCAGTCTGCTCGAGCACTGATGCCATTCTGCTGCCCTCTTCGTTCGGAGGACTTTTACCTCAGAACAAAGGGAAGGGAGCGTGGGAGGACGGTTTTTACCTTATGTTATCTAGCTTTATAGTGAAAAGCAAGGCAATACCTGCTCCAGTGACTAACTATGTCTCATTTATGTACTGTTTTTAAACCTGTGTGGGGGCACGATGACGCCGTGTACTAAGGCATACTGCAAGTCGATGGTGCGCATGTCTTCAACCAATCTAACCCTGCCTGTGCTGCAGTGCGGAGTTACGATGTTGGGGAGCTGGCAGCTGCTCATTGTTGCTTGGTGGTTCTCTCCGGGTACTCCGGCTTCCTCCACCCATAAAACTGTCACGGTCATGATTAGCCATTGTGCATCAATATGTGACCTTAAACATCAATAAATAAATAAATATACTGTTTTTAAAGTGTAGCTCACTGTGAAGCATTTGTATATGTTACGTGTCATACGAGCATTAATATACAATCCTCAGACACTTTTAAATGAGTATAAAGAGTCTCATTCTTTGTACTATCTTTATATATTGGTTTCCTTCACTGAATTAGCTTAACAGGTTATGCTGGCATTAAATGGAGAAATTATGTAATTGTCAGTTACATTGTTGGTGTTATGCCATTCTCTTTTCTTGTAAAAGAGAAGGTCATGTGTACTTCCTATGTCTTCTCCTATTCTCCTATAGGAGCTATCCTTTATCAAAGTAATTGCGAGATTGAATTTTCCTTCAAGTCCTCGACCCTCCAGCCTTTTTATGAATCAGCTAGTCTGGGCCATTGGTTGTGGTATAAAAATATAAATATTAAGTAATTTGTATATTTATTATACTTCCAAATGGCCCAGACGGGGATGGCCCTCCAATGAGTGGGCGCTCATACCTCCCCGCTGATTATAACATTTAGCAGGCAAAGTAAAAAGAATGATGGTTGACACCAATTTTGGTACCTTCCTGGTTACTGCGCATACACAGATAACAAAAGTATGGAGGACCAGATAGGACTTTCGGTTTTGTGTGCAAATTTGGGGGATTGGGGTCAAAATTTGTCTTTGGCTCTGAATTAAACTGAATTAGCACCAGCTAGTCTGAGCCATTGGTAAGAATAAAAAATAGACAAATTACTTAAAATTTATCATATTCCCACCCAGGTCAGGAAATTGCTTGCTATTATAATAAATCAAATTTGAGGATCTTTATCCAGATTTTTCTCCTGCAAGTTGTGTTAACTTTATAACCAATGATTTCTTGTATTAAATGTTCAGAAGTTTTCTTCAAATCTTGTCCAGGCTGCTTAACAGCAATCATGACTACATTTGATGGAAAATGTTTTAAAATTAGCAGGTTAAGGTTAAGAGTTAACCCCCTGCACACTGATTACAAAACATCACAATTTCAAGCTGCAGATATTTTTCATTAGGCCTAAGAAAGTTAAAAATCTGTTTCTCAGGCCACCCACATGGTCCTTTTGGCTGCCTCATGCTCCCTTTTTATTACCAATGCAGACTTGAAGAAATAAAAATTAAATGGTTCATGTCTGATATTTTTAATAAATAAAATTGATAACTTTGTCCCTTGAGTGGAAGAAGGCTTTGCAATGCCTGAGCATTGCAAAGTCTTCTTGCACACAATGGACGGAATACACCACAACCCATGCTATTCTGTAGATTATGATGCCTAAAACATGAAACAAACCAAGAACATGAAGTTTTGCTTGCAAAGAAATAATTAAAAATATAAAAAGTAAAATAAAAACCGCCCGCCCACATGCAATTTTACAAAAAGTGGCCTGAGAAACAGAAGATCTACTTTGTGGGGCCTTAAGAAACTGAGTTTCCACAATTCAGTCTTGTTTAACAGAGCTAAGTCAAAACCAGGCGATGTCCTCGGATTTGAGTGATTTAAAAACCTGTTTTTGTTTGTATGTTCGTGCAGGGTTTCCGCTAGGAAAAAATTAGTGTGTCTGGTAAGAGGGGAAAATCACAGATCGCGTGGCGCGACCATGGTTTGCGGAAGACGAAGAAAATTTTAGAATTGAACACTGTAGGAAGGCCATTTCTTTGCATCTGAGACAGCATTTGAGACGGCATCTGATACAGCGATTCATGTCTTAACATGAATGATTTTGTGAGAATAATTATGTCAAATCTTCGGGGAAACACCCAAAGTTATTGCTGTTTCTTTGCTACAATCGGCATGTGACATCTTACCTAATTGGCAAACAGTGGAAAAAGCGATAGTTTCCGATTGACACTTGGCAATCTTAAGTTGCTGAATGCCAATTCCCGAAACAGTGCTCTTGAAATGTGTCAACTTTGTTGGGAGAATGACCATGTCTTGACTAGAATTTTATGGCATCAGGTTGTTTGTTTTTTCGACAGGATTTTAGGCTTTATCAGTAAATGATCAGTGGGTGGAATGGTTCCGGTTGACAGGCTCTCATACATGGTAGCGGAAACACTGATTTATGATATATCTTCCAAACAATACTTGAAATAATTTTGTTTTTTCTTATGAAGGTTTCTTTCTTATTACATTGTTCTTCAGGGGTCTCTTGATGGGCAAGAAGGGTATTTTCCATCACAGCTTGTTGAAGAAATGAAAATAAAGGTAAGCAATACTCTTTTGCTTTTAGCTTTTAACCTTTTACCCAACACAGTCTATAACAAAATTTATTATTTTAAATATCAATTTTTTAAATTTTTCTAAAAATTGCAACAAAACCATATCATGTGACCCCTCGTTGGAACGAGCTCGTTCCAATGAGGGGTCACATGATATGGTTTTGTTGAAATTTTTAAAAAAATAATATTTTTTCAACTGTTGAATTTACAATGGGCGGGCGATTCGTTGGGTAAGGGTTAACTTACGGTGTTTGGAGATTGAACCACTACAAAAACAACAACACTTCAACACTCACTCATAGAGTTGAGTTTACGCCAAGACAAAAACCCAGATGAAAAAGCAAAAGATTGACAAGCAAAGTTTCAGCCAATAAAACATGGAGTTGAAGCCAGAGGTCAAATAGCTAAAACTTTAATTGTCCTTATATGCCATGACTTCAATTGATGATTGTTTTCAAGGTGGAAACTCCACTGTGTGAGTGTTTAGTGATTATCCATTCCCAATGTATTGTACACCAGTTCTCATTCATGGTCAATATGATTATGAACAGTTTTCCACACTGTATTGAAGGTATACATGTCTGACCTATCAAGTTAAGTCCAGACCACACTTCACAGGAAGCAGTAATTTATTCAAGTATCATTATTATTATTTTGCTGAAGTTTTAGCAACATCTTCAACACAGGTCCACAGGTCAATCCACTCATTTGCACATCTCTCTGTCATTAACAATGGCTTATCCATTTGTTGCAAAGGTTCCAACCCTTATGTATCTATACATCCTATAATGGGAGTGTGCTAAATCAAAAAACTACTTCATTGTTGACAACACACTTGGGTAAATCAACATAGCTCCAATATTTTTTGTCAAATGGATAACATCTTGCACAGCATTTGCTAGCTGTGATGTTGGTTTATCATAGAGCAAAATTATGTTTCCCTTACTTTATTGTTGACTACTTAGAAGAGAAGATTTGTAATTGTTGACTGTCAGGAGAATATTCCAGGTGCCATTTTTGGCCGAGATAACACACTTTCTTGTGGGTGCACATTTTGGAATATCCAAATTATAAATTAATGCAACCTGAGAAAGGGTTACATTAACTTCTCTCAGGCAACCCTTTCTCCGGTAATCATTTTTAGCTCTCATACTGCCGAGGTGACTGCGTTGGCATCTGGAGTTTTGTTTCTATGTGTCCCTCCAGGTGATTGATATTGTAGACTTGGGTTAGTGAAGACCACTGCAGTAATATTTATATCCTTGCATTCTGCTGGCAGATGTTCCCGAACATTTAGTCAAATTCCCCCCCCCCCCCCTTCCCCCATAATTTGAATCGCGATTATTGCACCAATAATTTCTTAGTTTAAATTTAGATGAATTTTTCATCAAATCTTGTTGTGGCTGCATCACAGTCGCCATGACTAGATTTTATGAAAAATATCTTGAAAATACTCAGCAGGTTAACCATTAAACCTTATCGTCTGTATATTTCAGGAAGTTAATGGAGATTTTTAGCCCAAATTTACTAATTTTCTGCTGTAAGAATTAGTGTTTAAGTCAGCTTTTATGTACACTGTGTTGCTTAGCTTCTCATAACTGTATGTTTGTTTATTCGAAGGACATCTTCAGATATTAACTCAACTGTATACACAAGAATTATGAAGAAAAAATTTTTTTTCGTCAAAATGTTTATATTTTTCTAGACATAGTCAACTTTAAGTTGTCAAAGTTTGTGTTATGGCTAGTTTTGTTTCAGGTGATTGATATTTAGACTTAGGTTACTGTAGACCATTGCAGTAATAATTAGCCATTAGGCCTAAGAAAGTTAAGAATCTGTTTCTCAGGCCCTCCCACATGGTTATTTTGGCTGCTGCATACTCTCGTTTTATAACCAATGGAATCTTAAAAAAATAAAATTGAATGGTTTATCGAAGTTGATAAAATTATATAAATTTGTCCCTTGAGTGTAACAAGGCTTTGCAATGCATCAGCATTGCAAAGCCTTCTTGCACTCAAGGAAAGAAATATACCACCTCACATGCTGTTCTGTAGATTCTGAGGCCTAAAACATAAAACAAACCAAGAATATGAACTTCTAATGGCAAGGAAATAATTACAAAAATAAAAAATTAAATTAAAAAACGCCTGTCTGGCCGCTCACCCGCCCGCATTCAATTTTACAAAAAATGGCCTGAGAAACAGACAAGCTACTTTGTGGGGCCTTATTTTGTTGATTAGTTAGCTGCCATTACATATAGACGTTTGCAGCATAATTTTGTTTTTCGGAAACTTTGTCATAATTAAAAATATATTCCATTATACATTAGGGGGCGCGGTGGCTCAGTTGGTAGAGATGCAGGCTGCAAGCCGAGAGATCCTCGGTTCGAATCCCACCTGCGGCAACCGCGTTGTGTCCTTGGGCAAGACACTTCACCCCCATTGCCCACGTGGGGGCACGGTGACGCTGTGTACTAAGGCGTACTGCACGTCGATGGTGCACCTGTCTTCAACCAATGCTAACCCTGCTTGTGTGGAGTTGGTATGTTGGGGAGCTGACAGTTGCTCGCCGTTGCTCGGTGGTTCTCTCCGGGTCCTCCGGCTTCCTCCACCCGTAAAACTGTCATGGTCATGGTTAGCCATTGCGCAGAAATATGTGACCTTAAACACCAATAAATAAATAACATTATAAATTAAAAATATCCATTATTTATGGGTAATATAAACAATAACAGTGCAGCTTTAAGGAGCTTTCTTGACATTGGATCGACTGTATCAAGCACTGATGTAGGTCAGCGGAGGGTATGTGACGTCCATCTTGTTTAACAGTGATGCACTTCTTAGCGATATGCAAAGGCTCAAGATAGCTTATTAAAATACTGTAGCTTGTTTCATGCATCACAAGTTTCCTCCATTGAACTGATAATATGCTATGATGCTATTCACTCTTGAAAAGGGCTGAAGAGATCCCTTTCCAATAGCGTGTTACCTCACACCATTTCTTTACAACAAGTTACTACAAAATAATGCAGCATAAATTAAATTCTTAATCCCACATGTTTGCCAGTCAGACTTCACTATCTTTCAGGATTGACTTCACTCGAAGTATACCCATTGCATCCACATAGAGCGCCACACCACTTATATCTTAACAGAATTTCTGCCAAAATAAAGTGCGAAAACTAGCATGTGATCTCGCTAAAGCGCGATCACGCATTAGATTTGCTATTTATTATAGCAAAAATTCTGTTCAGATTCACAATAAAACTGAACAGATATTTGGAGAATTTTTTGTCAACATTTGAAAATGATTGGGTTAATTTTTCATGCACAAAACATCCACATTCACTGCAAGTTACATCATAGATATAATTCTCAGACAATAGCGATTGTTTTATTAACAATGAAATCATTTCAGTCAAGAATCAGTTACGAAACACATGTTCCAAATCGTGTATGTACACAGAAAGTATCTGGTGCTTATGAGAATGGTAAACGTGATCCAGCAATCATGTCCAGCTTTCCTTGGTATGTAAAGGATATCGATTCACTTTGCTAGACAACCTGTTGAATGTCATTCCTCAACCTTGGTCTTTAGTTGCTGGATGTTCCACTTTCTTTTAAGAAACGTAGCATGTCCTTTATGAATTGTTTCTAAAACTCTTAATGGTAGTCATATCTGTAATTTTGTAATTTTTGTATTTTCTCCACAGAGCATGTTTTATTTTTGTTTTCATTCAAACCCTTCAGTGCTTTTGATTCAGACATGCAAAACTGAACAGCAAAAAGTTTTTCAGAGCCTTCATAAAATCCTTGACGTTAATATTTTATTTTAAAAAGTCCCCAAATATTCACAGAATTCAGTTTTTCTTATAATCAACATGTTGATGGGATCTAATTTTGTCAGAATGAGTAAAATTGTGGCAAAATGGCATCTCCGTGAATGTGTATAGATGACCAGTTATTTGTTGATCTACTTCACAAATTTAATTTAGACTCTTCAAGTACAGTTTGTTAACTAGCATGGAAGATTCCCACCCCTCAGTAATTTCAGAAAGAAACTAAATTAGGAACATGACATTTTATTTTTTCTCTCCTTGGGGCTCTGACCATTTCCCTGAATTCCCAGTTCAACAGGAGCTTTTTGCAAGTGGTAGAATGTTGATTTCTAGTCCAGTCTTGGCAGCCTGTATAAGCTGCCAAGATTCGTCTGAAACCATAGTCAGCACAAGTCTTTGTAACTAATGAAGGCACCCACACGATTGCATATTAGTGCACCTGTTCTGAGGCCAAAAGGTTTTTCCAAGTAGGAAATAGGTTCCTGAGGGTTAAACTCATTTGAATAGTCCTTGCATTTTATTTCTGTTCATGTTTTTTAAACCTGTAATAAATTGTTGGAAAACACCCCATGTGAGAATCCATTGGATGTGGGACTGTGCTTGTTTACTGTAGCATACAAGTTCTGTTCTAAGGGTAAAATTGAATCTGGTAACCAATACCTGATGGACATGTTCTCTAAAGTAGTAGCCCAAATATAACTGTTTGACTGAACATGACTTTATACATGTGCTGCAGTTGTGATATAACAGTAGCTTCTGAAAGTGACTTTGAATACTGATAAATAATAGTTATTGTTTACATGTTAAAGCTTCATGTTAACCATTTATTTAATGTATCTGCAGAACCTGGAAGCATGTTGCACAAAAATCTACACTCAAACTTGATTTTTTTTTCTTCAATTTTTATTTCCAAAAATTATCTTATGAGTCCTCATTGGAATGAACTCATTGAGCACATTCCATTGAAGGATCAGAAGCAACCTGTTGAAGGCCAAAAAAATTAAATTTACATTTTTAGTTATTCCAAGAAAAATATAATATTGCAAGTGTCACCTATCAAATGTTTTAGGAAAAGGGTTAAATTTTTTACTTTTAAATTACATTTTCTTTTGTACAGAATATTTAGTTATTCTCTTGTCAGTCATTACAATAATTGTTGAGAACAACTCTTGGTTTTCTTTATGCATTTTCTCATTTGATGGTTGATAAATTTAATTTTAAATTATTTCATCAATCTCCCTGTGGGAACCCCAGGAAGTGAAGCAGTGCTTGTTTACTGTGGTAAATAAGCTCTGTTTCACTGGTAAAATAGGACCCAGTCACTAATGCTTGGGGTGCGAGTCCCCTAAAATAGGCAACATGGGGTATGAGCGATTTACTGACCTTGACTTTATCTCCATGTTGTGGTCATGGTTAGCCATTGTGCAGAAGTATGTGACATTAAACACCAATAAATAAATATTTCAACAATCGGTTGATCTGTGTTGGTGGATTCCATTGCCTTGATGAGTGCAGATCAAACAAGATACCGAAGATGTCATGTTTTATCTAGTCTCATCAATGTGACAGAATTTGACAACCTGGATTAATTGACTGTTGTAATAATTTGTACATTGTATGACAGTGTATCTTTTAAAATTGAATATAACACCTGAAATGTCAAGAAAAGAAAGTATGGACTTTTCAGGGTTCGAACAGGTCATGGAAAACCTAGAAAGTCGAGGAATTTTCAGTTTTAAAATTAAAACCTTGAAAACCTGGGAAAAGGTGGGGATATTTTTCTGAGTTATTAAAAATCAAGTTCAAAGTCATGGAATTCCAATTCAGTTTGATTCTTCATTGTGTGCAAGTCGCATGATGTTCAACCGATAAATGCTTAATTCTGACTTGAATCACTTTTTTTTCAACAACAAAACAGGTGCCCAACATGCAATCTTTGGGTAAACTTGTGAGTTATATTCGAAATGCTTTGGCAGTTGTTTCTAGGCAACTCTTGGCTGCCTGTATAGGCAGCCAAGAGTTGCCTAGAAACAACTGCAAAGTCACAGGATGTGGATTGTCAGGGTTTTGCTAAAATAGAAATTCCTAGACCATTGAGGGTTATGGTTATGTAATATCAGAAAATCGTGAAATGTATGTTGACAACTGTTCTGGATGTAGTTTTCAAGGTATTGCCCTCTTCACTATTTGCAATCAAGCATTACAAATAGTCATGGAAATTTATTAAAAAGGTCATGGAAAGACATGAACTAATTTTTCTGACAAGGTGTATGAACCCTGCTTTTGTCGAGACTGTTCAGTGCCAAGGCAATCTAGTTTTTATTTTTACATTTACAAAATAGCTGCTTCAAAAATCTCTGAACATACGTTGATGTCAAAAGGTGTCAAGAGAGGCTCGTTTGAGACAGGCGTGATATGGATTTGGAAAAGATGAGACTCATTTTCTGGAAAGTCAGAATTGATGGGCAAACTCCTGTGGTATTAAGAGATATTTGTCATAGTCATATATTAAAATGTGTATGTGTGGAGGGGGTTGGGGGGGGGGGCAGTGGAGTGGAGGTCTCAAATTATGCTTGTAAAGAGAAAGGTAAAATATTACATCAGTAAAGAGTAACAGTAGTTGGCAAATTCAACTTGGCACTGCAGGGATTGAATAACATTTTAATTTTCCTTTTATTTCTCTTCCAGCTATTCCTACTCCAGTCATATATTTGTTTTATTAATCACAAAGTCAAGGAAATTGGAATCATAATAATTCTTTCTACACATTGATCAGTATTTCATCCAGTTGCTATCGAATAGAAAATTCACTAGTTTTCACTAATTTACATGGATTAAATCTGCCTTCTACAAAGTGCAGAATTGGTACACAAATTAACCCCAGACTTGAATAACTGAATAAGTTGACAGATTAGGTTGTTTTTCAATCCTTTTTCATAACATAATAACTGACCGTCACTATTAAAAAGTCCATTCAAATATTCTTGTATATGGCAGTTGTTTCTTAGCAAATCTTGACCTTTAGAAGCAGCCAAGGCTGCCTAGAAACAGCTGTAAAGCCACAGGATTTGAGGTGTCAAAATGTAGCAAAAAAGTATTAAAATCTCCAGGCCTTTAAGTGTTAAATATAGATATAAAATGTATGTGAATGATGTAAGATTCCATCAGACAGATATTGTGATTAATGTTTATATAAGTTTTTCATTTCAAACTTATCTTCTATTTTCCTTAAATTCAAAATACAAATTGACACCTTTTCAAAATAGACATTTTACTCATTTTGTCAAAGTTTCTACAATACATAGATAAATCATGAGTTTGTATTCATGTTATTGAGAGGAGGTGGGAGGCATCACATAGAGGATTCCATAATTTTTTAGTGTAGGACTGGCAGGTAAAAAGCAGCAGTTGCTCATTGAAGATTTATATTTCTCCAGCTAGTCACAAATGAAATAACTATGGTATCCATTAAAAAAAACATAGATATTCTTTTTATTATTTGCATTGCCTACTCTAAAAAAAATGCTAAGTAACTACCTCAAAAGCGCAAAAAAAGTTCAGTTTAAAAGCACCAACAGATGGTCAACAAACTGATTGCAGTGACAACATTGGTCATCCACGAAATAAAGTAGTTCCCTCAGCTTTTCACTGAACCTATATAGAAACATTGATGGTTAGTAATTCTATACCATAAATAACAATAACAGCTTCTTTTCAGCATGAAATAGTAAACATCTCTCACTTTCGTAACAATAATTTAGTGAGTTATTTCATGTTTGTTGATACTATTTTCACTGTAATTCACTGGTTGTACCAGCAGTGAAAAATGTAAATAACTTCTAAAATGATCAAAAGTGGAGGAAAACAGCTTGTATATTCAGTTGAACCCTTTATCTAACGTAATGGCCAAAACTGGCCAGCACTATTCTAAAAAATCGAGCTCATTCCAACGAGGGGTCATAACCTATGTTTTTGAGACAAAAAATGAAAAAAATTAGTTATTCAAGAATTATTTTTGCAAGTGTCGTCTGCTTTTCAGATTAGGTAAAGGGTTAAAGCTCATGAATATTGTCAAAAAGCCCTGAAAGATTGGAATGTTATCTGAGTACCAAACATTTTCAAATTAATAATAAACAGAAAATAGTTAGGCCTAAAAAAGTTAAAAATCTGTTTCTCAGGCCTTCCACATGTTCCTTTTGACTGCCACATACTCTCTTTTATAACCATTGCCTCTCTTTTATAACCATTGCAGACTTAAAAAAAATAAAAATTAAATGGTTTGTATCTGATATTTTACCCAAATTAATAAAATTGATAAATTAGTCCCTTCAGTGCAACAAGGCTTTGCAATGCTTTAGCAATGCAAAGCCTTCTTGCACTCAAGGGACGAAATACACCATCACCCATGCTATTCTGTAGATTATGAGGCCTAAAACATAAAACAAACCAAGAATATGAACCTTTTATGGCAAAGAAATAATTACAAAAATAAAAAATAATATAAAAAAAATCCCACCCACATGCAATTTTACAAAAAATGGCTTGAGAAACAAGATCTACTTTGTGGGGCCTTATACAATTAACATATTTTCAAATGTTTTCTTTATAACAAAAAAAATAGTGTAAGACTCCATAGAGGTAACTTTTGAAAAATATAATTAAAAACATTGTGTACAATATTAATTCATATCTCTACGCAGTAATGGGTTCAATCAACTCATTCCAGTAAAGTATTATTTTATAATTTCAGCATACTTCTGTTTTAACTTCTTGGATTTTTTGTTAAGTAATTTGTCTGTATGATTACTGCATAATGAAAGGGTATCAATGAAAAATATTTTGAATTTGTTTATTTTTATTGTGAAATTATTTTATTATTGTTTAGTCTTATTAGCGTTTTCTTACGCACACATAGTGTCTTTAAAGTAATAGTAGTATATAAATTTGAGATTCCCTTTTGTATATCAAGGGTTTTTCAAGGAACAAGGACATGTTCGTATACCCTACCTTGAATACTGAATAATTTTGCAGACCAAGCATTTCAGATGATCTAAGAAGTGGATTGGTGTTGCATTCAGTGGTAGACAACTCCTGTGTTACTATTAAAGTGGAGGCCACTAAATTGCATAATTCTTAATTGTATATAACCGACAACATTGCTCCAGGGTTCCACACACCCTGATTCGGAAAGGTTCCAGGTCCATTCCAATTGGGAATTTTTATGTAGTGAGGACCAAAATTGGGAAATTAAAAATTAGAAAGCCTCATATAATAGTTTACTTAACATGTTTAATTAATCTGTTAACAGAACTAATCCATTGCAACGATACACTTGGGCACATTTTCAGTGTGAAAAGTTCATCGTTCAATTCTCTTACCTCCTTTGATGTTTCTCTCTAATGTTGACTTCATTCAAGTTGACATTGGAGAAACAAATGAAGGGAGGTAAAAAGGTGAAATATGAATATTACATTCTGCTATGTCCTGTGCCTTCTACCTATAGACCATGCATGAACAGAAGTTCACAACACACATTTTAAATCAAAATTATTAAACTGAGACACAAAGTAAATGTGTTCAGTATATTTTTGGTCGATGCAGCTGAGCCTATTGCATTCATACACGAAACTGTATTAACACTATTTACAGGAGTAAACACAACCTTTACAAAGAGAATAATATCATTATTATATCATTAATCATGACATTCTTTCCCCAAAACTGTATTTATTATTTTGGCTAATATCGTCCAGCACTACTTTTAAACATTGTTCATGTGATATTCAATCCTAATTGCCAACATGAATAACGACCAGTATTTATGAACAGACAACATGTGATAACAATTGGGAAATTTGGACACCAAATTGGGGAAAAAACTTACCTTTTTCTCATTGGGAAAAGGGCAGAATATTGACTCATGTGTACTGCCAAGTGGAACCCAGTGCTCTGTAAGAGCTTTCCATAAGTCAGTGTCAGAGGCTGGTAAAATCAATGGAGAAAGGGAGAAATTTTCTTTAAATTCTCTTACAAAACAGTTATACTGTGACTGTTGATATTCTTTATCTGGTAGATTGCTGAATTTTTGTAGGTTGCCAAAATTTGTTCATATATCTTTGCCTTCTTACAATTTATGGGAGAGTGCATATATGCACTCTCCCATAAATTGTAAGAAGGAAAATCTCCATACAGATGAAATGCTTTCACTTCAGAGATAATGTGAACCACATCCATAGAATAGAAGACTTTAAGTTGTAAGACCTGGACTTAAGAATGGAGCCCAAATATGGGATTTCTGCACTCAACCAGTTAAATGGTGTAAAATGCTTATAAAATCATACAAAATGGATTACAAAACTTGTGTAACTTCCATTGAGACAAAAACCTTTCAAATTATGTGAAAAAGTTAGAAGGGGTGCAAGCAGCCAGCAGATCTTTGGTTTAACCTTCAGCCACCCTTCACATTTTTTACACTGATTTGCTACATGATTACACACTGCATTTCAAAATGCAAGAGTACACCAGTGTGTCAATTAGACGTTAAGGTGATGTATTTTCTGCAAATCTAAACAAATTTAGTTGCATTTGGCCTATGAATTCTAAATTCAACTGACAGCTGATTTAGACTATTTTTTTCTAATCCAATTATCTTGCAACGCGGAGGCTAGTCTTCTGATTGAAAGATGGTTGAAGTAGAAGCAATTGACCAAACCATGACCAGACTATAACGTAACATACATACCAACAAAGAGTGGATAGTGGGTATTTGTATATCTGTTGATGTAAGACCATAATATATCAGCAGTTTCAAACGAATAGAATATTGATAATTGCCTCCCCCTTCAGTACTTAATGATTGTACTATCTATTTGTGGAGCCCTAAAGAATATCTGTATATGTTTTTGAGTAAAGGGAAATCACATTAAATTAAATTGTCTGCATGCAAACTCCATGAAAAGTTGATAAACATACACAACCCATAACATCATCAAATTTGTCTGATGACATAAGAACTTGATGAAATGAGTGTCATCCAGTTTGTCATTACTAAACTTTAAACTGCTATTACTAGAGGGCATTCTGTGTGTCTCACTTGGTTTTTTTCACTCTCTTTCATTTTCTTTTCATTTTTGTTAAACTGCATGTTTTTCCAGAGAAACCCATCATATATTGACTCTACATGTTTCATGTCTAATCCAAGTTCACCACGAAATGGTCCTAATGGCACATTCAGAAGACAGTCATCTGGGCCAGGGCCTATTAGGGGCTCAGTGGATCTCCTTCAGTATAAATGGTATGTGAGTTACGATATATTTGTTGTCTTCTTTACCATTTTTTCCATGAATTGTCTAGGTATATTATATATAGTTTTCATAAGGCCACACAAAGTAGATCTTCTGTTTCTCAGGCCATCATTTGTGAAATTGCAGCGGGCGAGCGGTTTTTTATTTTATTTTTTATTTCAGTAATTACTTCTTTGCCATTAAAAGTTCATGTTCTTGGTTAAGTTTTAGGCCTCATAATCTACAGAATAGCATGTGGTGGTGTATTTCATCCCTTGAGTGCAAGAAGGCTTTGCAATGCTAAAGCATTGCAAAGCCTTCTTGCACTCAAGGGACAAATTCATCAATTTTTTTAACTTGGGTATAATATCAGACATAAACCATTTAATTTTTATTTTTTTTAAGTTTAAATTGGTTATAAAAAGAGAGCATGCGGCAGCCAAAAGGACCATGCGGGAGGGCCTGAGAAACAGATTTTTTATTTTTTTAGGCCTAACCGGATAATGATAAGAGTCATGGTTCAGAAATTTATGTAACCTGTCGCTAACTGTCCAATCAGCTTTTATCCAACAGTCTCAAATAGGCAGTGCGGTTTCTCATTTGTTATGAAATTGGACTTCAAAGTGAAAGATTCACAGTTCAATCCCTGCTGGGGTAACTGCATTGTGTCCTTGGGCAGGACATTTAATCCCGATTACCCATGTGGGGGCTCAATGGCACTATGTACTAAGGCCTCTGCATGTCAGTGGTGCACTTGACTTCAACCAATGCTAACACTGCTTGTGTGGAGTCTGACTGTTGCTCTCCACTACATGGTGGTGCTCTCCAGATACTCTGGCTTCCTCCACCCGTAAAACTATCTGATCCGTGGTGACCCAGGCTGTCGAAAGTGTTGTTACACCCCATAAAAAAACGAAAAAACATAAAAATGCCTCAAGCACCAATTTGATAGCCAAATGTATAGAGCTCTCCAGCCCAGTTCTTGATGTCTCTACTTAGCTCAGTTTCACTCTTAGTAGTTATAGAATACAACAGGCCTTTATGACCCTCTGTGGGGGCACGGTGGCTCAGTTGGTAGAAGTTCAGGCTGCAAGCCGAGAGGTCCTCGGTTCGAATCCCACCTGCGGCAACCGCGTTGTGTCCTTGGGCAAGACACTTCACCCCGATTGCCTACCTGGGGCACGATGACGCTGTGTACTGAGGCGTACTGCACGTCGATGGTGCGCATGTCTTCAACCAATCTAACCCTGCCTGTGCTGCGGTGCAGAGTTCAGAGTTACGATGTTGGAGAGCTGACAGCTGCTCATCATTGCTCGGTGGTTCTCTCCAGGTACTCCGGCTTCCTCCACCCGTAAAACTGTCACGGTCATGATTAGCCATTGTGCATAAGTATGTGACCTTAAACACCAATAAATAAATAAATAAATAAATATGACCCTCTGTGCCATAGAATACAACAGGCCTTTATGACCCTCTGTCGCATTGACTCTACCCTGTAAGGCTGTATGGGTACCAATATGAGACATTTTAATACTATTTTCCTTACACCACAGCTTCAGAGGTTTCTGGACCTGCACTGGTTTCTAACCAAGTTTGTGCTTCCTACATAGGATGTCAGGACCTGGCTTAAAACTGCTGTCATTCAGACGGACTCCTATGGTAATGGCTACCTCTTATATGGAATAAAAGCAATAATAGTTGAAATTTTGGTTTAACTGTTTTTACTGTATGCCTATGTTTTTATTTTCATAAAATACATGCTTTTTCTGCAAAACTGAAGCGAACAATAAATGTTTCTGTATTGTCCTTGAACAAAACGGATCATGTGCGCAGATTATATTTTTATACCACAGCCAGATGGCCCAGACTAACTTGTGCAAACTCAATTTAATTCAGGGCCAAACACAAATTTTGCCCCCAATCCCCAAAATTTGCGTACAAAACCGAAAAAATAAGTCCTGTCTGATCCTCCATACTTTTGTTATCTGTGCATGCACAGCATCCAGGAAGATACCGAAATTGGCGCCAGTCATCATTCTTTGTTTGGCCCTAAAGTCAGTAATAATGATCTGACATCTGTGCTTTAAATTCTCCTTTTTTGAGGATGCCAGACACAAATCAATGAAAGAATTGGTCAATCCAAGGCTGTAAATGGATGATGGAAGTGAACGATGGTGGTTTCAAACGTTCAGGGCTGTAACTTTATAATAATTATAAAAATTATTTCATGTTTCCCATTTTTGGGACATACACCTGACGTTATCATTCTTGCTAATGATTAATCCACTGTTTGTTAAGTATTCCTTCCTTATCCTTCCATGAACCCTTCTTGTTAAACTCCTAAGCTCTTTGGCTATTTTTTATTGAATTTTTTTATTAAATTTCTTGGGAGTTTAACGTGTATTACAGAATATTTATTCTGTTTATCCCATGATTACGTCTTCACCCTAGGGGTGTTAGGTTATTTTAGTCTTGCATCGTCTATTCGATGTATCATTTTTTCTTCGTATGAAGACCTAGCTTTGAATTTGATAGCATTTAAATTGGTTTCTGACTTTGGGCCTTTTTGTGTCTGATGTCTTGTTTCCGTTTTTTTCCCTGACGTTGTTTACATTGGCAATGTCCTCAAATATATGTAGTATTTCATATTATATTACTGTAGAATTACTTTAGGATACATTGATTATTATTCCAGTAATGTAGCTCATAATATTTGGATTTTGTCCACACTTAGGCTCTATCGAGATGGCCTTGGGCTCATAATGTTCCCTTTGGTAACTTAGGCATTCTTCCAAACATTGTTATAATTTTTTATAAGTTTTTGAATTTAATTTTGATTGCGATTATTCATGTATCTTTATCATATATTTTGTTGTGGAGTTTGTAGGAGTGCTATCGACTTTGTTTTTTGATTGTAATTATGTAAACTTACTGCTCTAAATGCAAGGCGAGGAAGTCTTCCTCGGATTTACATGCTTGTTGCCTTGCCTGTAGTCAATGCACTCCTGCGGATTCATGTCCTACTGTGTACATTGGCATGACAGACTTGGAGACGGATGTCGTGATGCGTTGTTGGCAGTGTGGTTCCCATGCCGGAACTCTCATCGTAATATAATTCAAGTTTTTCAGTTTCTATTTCAGAGAAACATGAACATGGTGATGGTATTGAGACACCCATCCAAAGTGTGCTACCGTCATCACGCTCTGTTGAGCAAATAGAGCAAGCTGCAAGGTGCTCATGAATATAAGCAAGGGTTAAACCTCTAGTTAGAGTTCTTAATCCCTTGCAAGCAGCTAGTTCGACCAGTGAAGCGATTACTCTGTCTGTGGGAGCCGTGACACCGGGTAAGACCATTGCGGTCGAAGGAAGTGTAGATTTGATAGAGCAAGCGCTTCAAAATCAGGCACTCACCCAGCAACAAAGAAATAGGGAGGAAGTCAGTAAGTTTCTTTTAGGGAGCCTCAGTGAGGTCTAATAAGACCGCGAGTGGAGAGGCCCCTCTCTAACCCAGCAACATTTGGGGCCAAATGTTGCTTTGAGAAACTTACATGAGTCGGAGCATACGTCCACCCGCCGCTCGGGATGCTCTGTCTAGACTGCAGCCGGGGTTGGCTTCAGTCACGGTTTCCTCTGCTATGTTATAAAAATACACACGACCACATGCTAGTTACCTGACTTCGGATATCCAGCCAGTTGCACGAATACGGAGCCAGTCTTTGCCCGTGAAGTCGGTCCATCTGGTAGCTAGGCTTTGTTCATTGGGACGTTCGGAGAAGAGATCTATCTCTGGATCTTAGTCCCAGGAATAACAGGCGGTGGAAAAACAGATGACCGCTACTCCTCAAGCCTCGGTAATGAACTTGCTGTCGCAGATTGCACAGTTGATCACAGCATCCCAGCAAGTGCAAGAGCAGCCTCCTGCAGACTCTAGTGGTGAACTGTAAGACAGTGCTGGGTCGGTCCAGTCATCTGTACATGCAGATGTGAATGACTGAATGTCACAACTGAATCAGTTGGATGGTGAAAGTGACAAGGAAGAGGATTACCCTTCCCTTTCGGAACATCATATGGTAGCGATGAATTTTATTTATCAATACTATACTGACTTTGTTCCACCTGATCAGCGAGCTGCAACTACTATAGAGAAACCGCTGTCGTCTCTGAAGCAGATTTCATGTGGAGGAAAGAGGATGTTCTTTCCTTCCTGAAACAGTCCCTAAGCCGACGGGACGAGGTTCTTCACGGGGAGGACGTAGTTTCTCCTTCCGTAAGCCTCGTTAGTCGTACAGTTGATGAATAAGACCTCTAGTGCTTACCAGTTGAGGGAAGGTTATCATCTTCGCGAGAAACTGGATTTATGTCACAGAATATCAGTGGGTAAAAGTGTTGCCTCGAAAGGCCTACGGCTATGATTTTGAACATAAACCCCCCACTTACAAGATGTCCGTGTTGGACAAATCTTCCGGCGGATCGTTTCAAAAGGGAGTCGCTCCTAGTGGAGATACAGGCTCTCTTATTGAAGGAAGCAATAGACGTCGTCGAGAATAGACTTCTGTTGCTTTCCACTTAGCGGAAGGTTATCAACCTCGCAAAGTGGTTGAAAATAGCAGAAGATAAGTGGATGAGAACGTAGTCTAGGCAGTCCTATGGCTACCAGTCCGAGCAGAGCTCCACTTTCAACAAGTACGCGTCGGTTAAATCTTCTGGCGAATTCTTCCAAGAGAGCCTCTCCTTGCGGAGGTATAGGCTCTTCTATTGAAGAAAAGCAATAGAGGTTGTTGAAATATTCTCCAGGTTTTTTCAAATCACCTGTATTTTTATACTGTACCAATGACCCAGACATAGCTGGTGCTAACTCTTAAAATATAGGGCCAAACACAAATTTTGCCCCCCAATCCCCAAAATTTGCATCTAAAACCAAAGAAAACATGTCCTGAATGGCCCTCCACACTTCACCTCTACTGCGCATGCGCAGTGTCAAGGACGTTCCAAAATTGGCGCATTAATCATTCTAAGTTTGGCCCTTCATCAGTTAACATCTGACTGATCTTTGTGCTTGTAAATCTCAGTTTAAATGATGCCAGACACATAAATATTAGTGAAATGGTGATTCTAAGGAGGATAGAGAAGGAGGAGAGGAAAAATGTGTGACAGAATATTATCAGGGCTGTAACTTAAAATTTTTTAATGAAATTATGTTAAGTTACCTATTTTCGAGGCAGCAGCCATTTTGTTGTCATTCTGGTTATTTAGTTACACTGATTTTTTAGTGTTTTCCTCTCTCCCTTTCCTTTAAGTCCCCTCTTGCTATTCTCCCATGCTTTTGGCATAGTTTCTGTAATTATTATTACTAAAATTTCTTGGGAGTTTTAGCTGAATAACAGAATGAATTCTGTTCTTTTCCCCATGTTCACGTCTTCACCTACGGGTGGTTAGGCGTTGTGTTCTGCATCTACCATTTGATGTTCTGCAGTTTCTTCCCTGGAAGTCTCTGTTTTGCATCAGATAGTGTATTTTTGGTAACTGATTCCGGGCCTGGGTGCCTGGAGTCTTATTTTAGTGTTTTTACACTCATTGTTTACATTTACAACAGCCCTCTGTGTGAGGGGGGGATTTCTTGAAATAATATCTTGATGTTATTTTAATCATAACTAGATACATTATTATTGTTCGTAAGTGTTGAATAAATTGTTTAAAATATTTTTAAAATTTTTGTACACACTTAGGCTTGGGATCCATTGGGGCTCAACGTTACTTTTCAGAAACTTGGGCTGTTCTGAAAAAATATTTTTTCAAAATATTTTGATTTCAGTTATTTTTTCTATATTAATGGATCATATTATTATTATATATTTTGATTGCCAAGGGTTGGTGCGAGTACCAGGACTTTGTTTTCTTTTCACATTGAAAGGATTTTGATCAATTGTAATAAGAGGAAGTCTTCCTCTGACTTTTATAATCATTCTATATGTGGTCAGTGTACTCGCATTAACTCCTGTTCTGTATCGTATGATTTCGATGACAACATGGGAAGCGTATGTCACAGTATGTTAGTGGGGAATTGGACATTCCGGTCCTTTCCCTGCAGGGTCACTCTACTTTATCAATTTCTATTTCAGACGATCAAGATTAGGGTGATGTATCTGTGATGTCTTCCAACAGTGTGCCTCCGTCGTCACAATTAATGAAGGGCTAGCGGAAAAGTGCTCATGTAAATACGCCAATTGCCTAAGAGGACCCTAGTAGGTTCGACGGCCTTTGACGTCCGCTAGCTCACCCGGTGTAGCGTCCATTCATCGAATGGTTCGGCAGCCGGGTTCGTCCGTTGCGGTCTAGAAGGAGTTTTGGGGTGATGCGAGCACTATAAATCAACCAAATGCACAGCCAGTGACGGCGGATTAGAGGGAGAACGGAGGAAGCCTTTTAGTCCGGTTCATAGCTCGTTCTGGTCCATCCGGACGGCGAGCGAGAGAGGCCCCTCTCTCGTACAACAACATCTGGCCCCAGATGTTGTGGTACAAAATGTTTCGCATTCGGAGCATACGTCCGTTGCTCGGGACGCTCCGACATATAGTCAGTCCGGAGTAGACTGTCAATAAGGCTTCCTCATTCTCATGGTAGCGCACACGACCGCTCTTGGCTACGTGACCTCGGATATCCAGTCAGCTTCGCCAGTCAGAGAATCATCGGCGACCAGGTCACACCATCCGGTAGCCAGGGACACGAGGCCTGCAGACTCCGGACGTTCGCAAAGGAAAGTGTGCGGGAGTCAACGTACACGGAGCTTCCGGCGGCAATGCATCGTAAGACCGCTACTGCACAGGCCTCGGGGACGGACGTGCTTTCCTAAATAGCACAGCTTATCGCAGCATCCCAGCATCAACTGAATCTGTCGCATATTTTTATCCGACGATGCTGGGTCGGGACGCTCCGCGGTAGCGGGTACGGACGTCCGAAAATTTCATCCGGTCCGACGGGATACCGAAAGGGATTCGGAGGATTTCGAGCTTTCCCTTTCGGAACAACATATTCTGTTGTGTATGTCATCTGACTTGATCTTCTACAGGTTCTTTCGTCGGACCAGAATGCTGCGATGCCGGATAAGAAACTGATAGCGTCGGTCAGGGGTCAGCCTGGCAGCTGATTTTAGGGAGAAGTGACTTCTCCCTCCAGAGACTTTAGGGAGAAGTCAGGATCCAGGAGGGAGAAGTCAGTGGACATGAAGGAGAAATCAGAAAAAAAACATAAAACGTATATGACATCGTGACAAAATAAATGAACATAGAGGACACAATTGTGGAGAAAAAAATAAATAAAAGTTATACAAACATACATACACACACAAAACTAAGTGAGATGGTATATAACAGAATGTAGGTTAAAATCCCCCCCACCCCCCAAAAAACTGTGTCGTTCATGGTTTCTGAATACCCCCTAACTCTTTGCCTAACAGTGATGACTAAGGTTACCATGCAGTTGATTTTGTATTTGCCTCAACAAAGTGGATTTGAAATTTAGTATGACCCATGGTGAGAGTGTTCTTCTCTGTAATAGAAGGCATATTCTTTTTAAAAAAATTATTTCAAGTGTTTAAAATAAATTCCAAGTTCATTTAAGAAGCTGGGTCATTCATGGTTTCTGAATGCCCTAACTGAGTTGAAAAGCGTAGTTAAAAAAGTTTTCGATATCCTTCATAAATTAAGCGTTATTGACAATTTGAGTTAATTTATTTCTCAGGTAAATGACAAAATATTTCAGTTGTCTCCCTTCCCGGCTGCGCTGGGTAATAAAACACTGTTCAGAAAACTGACAATTTCTGCCAACCATCTTACACTGACACGTGCGATTGGTGCTTTGAAGGTCTGCCATTCTTATCCATCCAAATACCTGTGATTTCTATTGTAGCCTTATTACATTTAAGTTAACGGTTAACCCCCTTCCAACACAACTTCGCAAGTTTTCAAAGAAAAACATTCAATGCAAATTGCGGGGCGAATTTCAATGCAACCAATTTTTCAGTGGAACAGAGCGTAACCGCAAGCAATTTCAATATGGACGAACTGTCTCCAATACATTTTTGTTTGTTTTGAAACGGTGGTTAACTTTAATAAATTCTAATTAACTCGATGCGTGTCTTGTGTGATTCGTTGTTTTGGCTGTCACTTTGTATTTAAATAGCCATTTTGTGCTGGTTGCTATCAGTTGGGGCGAATTGTTCGAACGTCTACGCCATTACAATTCTTTTCAGAAATATAAAATTGGGCTAGTTTAGGCTATTTTCAAAGCCGTGTGACAGACTTTAACAGCAGCCGTGTTTACTTTTTTTGCGAATGCGGAAGCGGGTGTTTTTAAAAAATAAAACATAAGAAAATACAGTAAACTGCCATGTCTCCCAAGGAAGTTTTGGAGGGCGACTTGAATTTCGCCCCCAATGTAAGCCAAGGCGACTTGAGGAATGACAAGGCGACTTCTTCGCCCAAGTCGCCCACTCGGCTGACCCCTGGCGTCGGTGGACTTAGAAATTTTTGGTTCGGTTCAGGGACATCGTCCCTCAGTTCCGACATAGTCCAATAATGTCACACAAACTTTCGTATTATCGAACGACGCTATATATATTATTATTATATGCTTGCTATTACCAAGCATTTCTGGTTTCTTGTTCGCAAAGTTACGGAGATGTCTTTCAAAAGTGTGCCTCTGTCGTCATAGTTAATGAAGAGCTAGCGGCAATAAGTGCTCATGGAATATGTCTATCGCCTAAGAGGTCCCTTGTAGGATTGACGGAGTGACATTCGCTAGCTCACCCGGTGTAGCGTACATTCATCGAATGGTTCGGCTGCCGGGTTCGTCCGTTGCGGTCTAGGAAGGAGATTTGGGTGATGCGAGCACTATAATTACTTTAGTACTCACCCAGTGACGGCGGATTGAGGACAGATCGGAGGAAGCCTGTTAGTCCGGTTCCTGGCTTGTCCAGGTCCGTCCGGGCTGTGAGTGAGAGAGGTCCCTCTCTCGTCCAACAACATAGGGGACCACATGTTGTGGTTCAGATATTTTACATTCGGAGCATATGTCCGTCGGTCGGGACGCTCCGTTATATTGACAGTCCGGGAGACTGTCGATAATGCTTCCTCATCCTCACAGCAGGGCACACGACCGCACATTGGCTACGTGACCTTGAGTATCTGATCAGTTTCGTCATTCAGTGATTCCACGGCGAATAGGTCACGCCATCCGGTAGCCAAGGGACACGAGGCCTATACACTCCGTTCGCTCGCATATTAGTAGTATGCACGGGGTAACGATCACGGAGCTTTCAGCGGCAATGCATTGTAGGACCGCTTCTCCACAGGCCTCAGTGACGGACGTGCTATCCGAGTTAGCACAGTTTTTTCGCAGCATCCCGGCAATCGACAGTTTCTTAGTCGAATCAGGAATTATCTGACGGCGCAGGGTCGGTGCGGTCCGCGGTTGCATCAGGTACGGACGACCGAACGCTTTATAGGGTCTGACAGGATGGCGAAAGGGATTCGAAAGATTTCGAGTTTTCCCTTTCGTAGCATCGGAAGCTGCCATTCATATCTTCTGGCATTATCTTCCAGTGATTGTTATTTCGGACTACATTGCTGCGATGTTGGATAAGAGACTTATAGCGTCATTGGACACAGAATTTTGGATCGGTTCAGGGACATTGTCCCTGACTTACCGACACAGTCCAATAATGTCATTAGAACATGTGTATTATTTTTCGACGCTATATATGCATATAAGCCTGCTAGCAAGCATGATAGTTTAGTTTCTTGTCCGCAATGCTCATTTCTGCCTTTTTATCATTTATACGAATAATTTATTTTGGCAGAGCAGGGCATACCGAGAGTTCATATGCGTCTAGACGGCGTGGTTAAAGAGTGGAAATATTCTTTTTCGCCGTCGATGTCTTTTCCAACCACAATGTTGGAAACGACAATGATGTCTAGTAGACTTAACTTAGACGCTTTATCATACGTAATCCACCTTACTGAGGCGTCATCATTATGTCTTCAAGAAAAGAATTACGGGATATTATCCTCAATGTGATTCCTTTTGAGGGCAGTAGTTGTTCACGTATAACTCCGCCCTTCAGTGGCTGATTGGAGTTGGTTAGAAGTGACGCAGCCCTAGCTACATCCACGCGCGTGGATAGTAAGGTGAAGAACTCTCTCAGAGTTGCTTCGTTCTCGGAGAAGCTTCTCTTCGACGGCAACTTTTCAGCAATCCATGAATTGCTCGATTTACACGTTCTCTTGTCTATCTAGTGTTGCAAGAGTTTCAGACTGGGGCAAACATTCGGTGGTTGACTCAGAGAGTGCCACTGCAGTTGCCGGATCCGAGTTTTATAATTATGACGGTTGCCAGTCAAACAGGTTGGGATATAATATTGATCCCAACGGATTCGAAGTGCCAGGGTCTTTGGGTTCCGCAGTCTCTGAGCAAGCACTTATCTTCCGCGGAATAATGTTTTTTTAGGCTTGCTTTATGTCATTGGATGAACATTATTCAGAAACGCATGTCCAAATCCTGTCCGTTAATTCGACAGCAGTGGCGTATCTCCGGAACCAGGGACGCACTCATTCGTTTCCGTTATTCAATTTAATGGAAAGAATCCTTCTGTTTGTCATAGTACACCAAGTTCTGTTTCGGTCCGTCATATTCCGGGTCGTCTGATTGTTTTACCGGACTCCCGTTCACTTATGGGTCGCTTGTTGCCGTCAGAATGGACTCTCAACAAACAAGTATTCAATCAGATTTGCTATCAATGGGAGCGCCCAATGATAATTTATTTACGACACAGCTTGCTAATCAATTGCAGATGTATGTGTTTGCTTGTCCGGATCTCTGAGCTAATGTTGTTAACGCTCTATTGATCTAATAGGACGGAATGATAGGATATGCGTATCCTCCGGCGCTGTTGTTTCAGCAGGTATTGCTAAGATAAACAACCACAATACTTTTCTGTTGATAGCATCTCTGTCTTCACAGAGACCGTGGGTAAATTTTCTCTGATGTCTACTGTGGGACTTAACGCGAAATCTTCCTCAATGAGAGGATCTTTTTTCGCTGGGTAAAATCGTGTCATCTTTATCACAACCCGCAAGGTCGCAACCTTCACGTATTCTGTTGTGTGGTCCGTATTGCATTGTAAGCATTGTACTGGACGAGCTTTGGACGCGATTTCTTACTATAGGAGATCCTCTTCTTCGCTATTCTATGCGGCTAAAGTGGAGGCTCTTCCGTCGTTGGTGTAGGGATCACTATGTTCATATTGTTGATCCCTCCATACTACTCATTGCAACTTTTTAGTATACTTGTTTGACAAGATCTACTGCAGCCTGTTATTATTAAGGTTATAGGTTTATGTTACCTCATACCTATGCACTCTATGATAGTTTACAATTGAGTCTTATGTCTCTTTATCTAAGTCAGTTAGTAACTTTTTGATAAATAGACTTAGAATCATTAGATTAAATTCCTATATGGAATTTAACTTCGGTTCTTATTTAGCTAAGTAATCATTTGAGCCTCTGGAAACAGTAGTTTTCAAATTCTGACCTTTTAGACAGTAATTCTGTTGGCTTCTCTTTTACTGAAGAGTCAGTGAGTTTCATGCACTTTCGGTGGATGATTTTCACTTTCGTAGTTTCGTAATCACTACTTCCTTTACTATTTAGGTTGGATTTTTGCATAAGAGTTAGGCTCCTAATATCCGGAACCTATTGTTATTAAGGTCCTTCCGTCTTCGTACGGGCATAGGCCTTTACTCTGTCCGGTTAGAGTTTATGTATTTATAAACAGATATCTGTTTATTACTACGGGCGTAAACTTCTTCTGTCTTTGATGCCTATTAGAAGGACGTTACGCTCCATTCTATTGCTAATGGATTCAATTAACTATCGATACTGCTTATGGTATATCTTTGACTTGGCAGTTGGGTTTGAGATTTCGGCTCATGAAGTAAGAGTTCTTCTACATCTTGGGCTTACATTAATAGTGTCGCTATTATAGATTTTTGAAGGCTGCTCATTGCGCTCAGCCATCCACATTCATGAATTTTTTATCTCAGAAATATTGAGTCCATTTCTGGAGGCCTCTATTGTTAGGTCTATTATCTACTGCTCAGAATGTCATTCACTTAACAGTTGCTACTATAGCTAGGTAGGCTGTCTGTTTCGGCAGTGACTCCGTTCTGCTGCCCTCTTCGCTCTGGGCTATTTGACCCAGGGCAAGAAAAAAGGGGGGGGGGGGGAGGGTGTTCCCTTGGGTCACCTGTTTTACTATGAAAACAAGGGGATACGTCCTCCGGAGTTAGTAATTCTGAGCTGTTATTGGGATGGTTGTTTAGTGAGAAGTTTATGTTTTAAAAATTCATTCAAGTCTTAGTTTTTAAAGTATAGCGTTTGAATATAGCATGTGTCAACGGACATGATTATGCAATCCTCTGACACTTTTTAGGAGTATAAAGAGTCTCTATTCTCTAGACTTATTTTATTTATTGGCTTACTTTAAAAATTATTAGTATAAGGATTATACTAGATATTAATAGAGTACATGGATGTATGATGCTCAATTTTGGAAGGTGTTGTATCTTTCTAATTTATCATAAATAAGAAAGATACATGTAAGGCCTAATACTTCTTTTTCCCTAGAGGGGATGACTCTATTTTATATAATTGAGCGAATTCCATCTTGCTCTATGTCCTTGTCCCTCCAGCCTTTTTACTATTCAGCTATGTCTGGGTCATTGGTACAGTATAAAAATGTTAAAAAATTTATAGTAATTTATATATTTTTTATACTTACCAATGACCCAGACGGGGATGGCCCTCCCTGGAGTTGGGAACTCTTGCCTCCCCGCTGAGTACATAGCGCTTACCAGGCACTGGTTATTAGAATGATTAATGGCGCCAATTTCGGAACGTCCTTGACACTGCGCATGCGCAGTAGAGGTGAAGTGTGGAGGGCCATTCAGGACATGTTTTCTTTGGTTTTAGATGCAAATTTTGGGGATTGGGGGGCAAAATTTGTGTTTGGCCCTATATTTTAAGAGTTAGCACCAGCTATGTCTGGGTCATTGGTAAGTATAAAAAATATATAAATTACTATAAATTTTTTAACTTTTCATCCTGAAGTCGGACGAATAGTGCATAGGTAGGCTGAGACAACTGTCTTGTTTAGAATAGAGCCTTTAGAGGAAATAGGTCTGTCTTTTCCCTCTTGGTGTTATATTCCTTGGCATCAAGACATTTAATGTCATTATGGACGCCATGATAGCCTTATGTACTGTTACAGTGGTCGTAGCGGCTAGTGTTGTAAGTCTACATTTAGTGAGCTTTCAAGGCCGCAAGTGACACAGATATGTCTTCAAGTAGACGAAGACTTATAACTGCGTAGCTGCCTTGCAATTACTGTCTCTTTGGGAATTACAGCTGTTAGAGTAGCGGCTTGTCATTCCCTACCTTGCGCGACGATGGTTGTAAGTCTCCGGTTAGTGAGCTTTCAAGTCGCTAGTTACATAGAGATATCTGTCTTCATGGAGAGGAAGACTTCTATCTACGTTAGCTAGGCTTTGACTGCTGTCTTTCGGGAATAAAACCGATAAAGGTACAGTGGTTTTTGGTTTGTTTTCCTAGGTGTCATAGACTTGAGTCTTATTGTTTAGTTACACCATAGTAGCCTAGCTAGAATCGTGAGCGAGATTGTTTCAGTAATTATGTAGTAACATAACTGAATTTATTATCTCTTGGGACTGCTGTCTCTTTGGGAATTTAGGGCTGTTAAAATAGCGGCTCTTCATTCCCTACCTTGCGCGACGATGGTTGTAAGTCTCCGTTCAGTGAGCAACTTACACTGATATATCTGTCTTCACAGAGATGAAGACTTAAAAGCTATGGCTAGCGTTGTGAGTCTCCTTAGTAAACTTCTAAGATGCCGTTATCAGCCTTTTATTGTCTTCATGTTTCGGAATACCCCTTTATCTGCTTCAGCTAGACTGAGTTTGTTGTCCTATCGGGCATGATACTGAATGTTAGAGGAGGTTATTCTCTTCCTTCCGGTATTGTTTGATGCTAGTTATATGAGGCGATAAGCTCTATTAATGATGCCATATTTACCTAGTGTGTTTATGTCAATACGGTGTATTTGTTCGTCCCTCTCCATCCTTAGTGGCATAATGGAGTTGGTCAGATGTGAGGGAGCCATGCGGTTCCTATTCTGTTTGATAGAAACCATTACAGGACAGGATGTAGTTTTCTTCCTGTAAGCCTCATATGCATTCAAATATATGCATGTCTTTCATGGCGTCTTGATTAGAGGCTGGGTAATGTTCCATCCACTTTTTAGTGGCACATCCACTTTTTAGTTGGTTTGTTTCCTGTGGTTGTTTGTTTATAAGTCATATATGAGCATTTGATTCTTTATCAAAAAAATTGCTAGCCTTCGTGTACCTGTATGGTTGACATGTCGGTTATCTGGGCGACATTTTCCAATGTGTCAATTTGTCCACTCTGAATAGTTTTGCTAAGAGCTATCTGGCTTTTCTTACGACGTATGAGTTTATTACTCAGTTAACTGTATATTAACGTTATAGTATTCATTTAGTTTTCTGGTTACACTTGTATCACTTAGTCATACCATGGTTACAAGCTGTATTCAGATGATTACATGTGGGATTTCATTGCTCGCATACATAATATGTGTATTATTAGGCAGACGCATTATTGACAGATTATATAAATTCTTGCTCTCCTTATAGAACTCATGAGAATTTTGTGGCTATTAGGATCAGTTATGGAACAGCCAGTAGGCTGTCTATGCATATATGTTCTCATTTTTTGGCATGATTATTCGGAACAATATATTCTTCTCCAAACAGTCATTGATTGTTACGGACTTAATTAATATTTGGGTGCCTGTTGGATGAATATATATTGTTTAATGGGTTCCACTTTTTTCACTGATTCCAGAGCTCTCCCCTCATTGTTTTGAAGAATATTCCTTCAAAAAAAGGGGTGGGGTGAATTTTTGTAAAATCTCCGGCTTGATAAGTGTGTAACTATGAGTGAAGCTGTTTTTTTCTGTAGATTATATCTCATCCTAGATACAGCTTGTTTATTATTTATATATGGCGTATGTTTGTGGGAGTTAGTCTCACTCTCAAATACGCCATCCTAATTTATGGGAATTAGTCCGGACTAGCCTTAAAAGTTGGGGACTTGTTACACCCAATTAGCATAATCATTTATGCTAAGAATATGGAGTTACTTGGATATGGCTTCTTATTTATGATATTATTGTATAGAGGAACATTCATTAAATTCCTTTTAAATTTTATTTCCTCTCACCTTGGAATGCAGGCTTAGGAGCTATATTTGGTCTGCTAATTTCTAAGTCCTAGGCCCTCAGCCTTTTTATGATTCAGCCAGTCTGGGCCATCGGTTATTAGTATAAAAATATGATGAATTTAAAGTAATTTGTATATTTTTTATACTTACCAATCGCCCATGAGTGGGCACTCATACCTCCCCACTGAGTTATTATTAGTATGCTCATCTACAAAGAATGATGTTGGCGCCAATTCCGATCTCTTCCTGACCACTGTGCATGTGCAGATGGTAAAAGTATGGAGGGCCAGATAGGACTTTAAATTTTCAGTTTTGTATGCAAATTTTTGGGATTTGGGGTTCAAAATTTGTGTTTGGCCCTTGGTAATATCGAGTTTGCACCAGCTTGTCTGGGCCATTGGTAAGTATAAAAAATATACAAATTACTTTAAATTTATCATTTTCACTGGCAAAGAGTTCACTCAATTAACAGGGTTCCACTGTACGCAAGTAGAAAAATTATTTTTGGAAGTGATTCAGTATAGATTAATATGAAATTATATGAATTATATATTCATATCATACATACGTATAAGTAATTTAGATTGAATGCTGATGTTAATTAAATATTTTTCACTGGCAAAGTGTTGATTCAATTAACAGGGTCCCACTGACTAAAGCACAGAGATTATGTAGGGCAGGTATTCCCGTGATGTAACTTAAATTTATAGATTATTTTTGGTCATTAGAAACATTAAATGGGCCTGATTTTTTTATTCCCCCTTCATTGGAGGGATATAGTGTCAAGAGCAATGTCTTTCTGTACATCCTTCAGTCGACAGACATCTGGAAATTTGTGTATGAGATAACTTGAAAGACAGATAAGGCTTTAAATTAATTTTAGTGTGTTGCTTATAACAACAATGTCTTGGATAAGTTTGATAAAACACCTTTATTTAATGAAAATTTGTTTGGTGATTTTTGCCCAAAATTTCATTGTTTATGCAGTGACTTGAACAGTTGACCTCTGATTTCAGTCAGATTTGAAAGAGTGCTTTGCAGAAACATTTTCTTTGACAGATTTGATAAGAACAGTGATTTCTAATAAAAATGAGTTATTGCCCTTTGTTGTTGAATTTGTCTTGAAATTGCAGTATTTTTACACTATAAACCAATGGCCCAGACTAGCTGGTGCTTAACTCAAAGTTATTAAGGGCCAAACACAAATTTTGAACCCCCACAACCCCCAAAATGTGCTTGCAAAACCGAAAATTAAAAGTCCTATCTGGTCCTCCATACATTTACCTTCCGCGCATGCACAGATGTCAGGAAGTGACCGGAATTGGCGCCAACATCATTCTTTGTTTGGCCCTAAAGTCATCAACAACAAAATGACATATGTGCTTTAAAATCTCCTTTTTTGAGGATGCCAGACACAAATCAGTGCAGAAATTGGTGGATACAAGGCTGTTATTGGATGAAGGAAGTGTTCAACTGTGGTTTCGGGACATATGCCTGACGTCATCATTTTTGATAATAATTATTCCACTGTTTGTTAAGTATTCCTTCCCTATCCTTCCATGAACCCTTCCTGTCAAACTTTTCGGTTTTTTGGCTATTTTTTATTGAAATTTTTTATTAAATTTCTTGCAAGTTTAACATATTACAGAATATTATTCTGTTTCTTCCCCAGGGTTACATCCTCACCCTAGGAGTATTAGGTCATTTAGTCTTGCATCTTCTATCCGATGTATTGTTTTTTCTTCGTATTAAGATCTAGCTTTGCATCTGATAGCATTTCAATTGGTTCTGACTTTGGTCCTTTTTGTGTACCTGATGTCTTTTTTACATTGATGTTGTTTACATTGTCAACGTCCTGATATATAGGTTGTTCTTTGATATTTTATTACTGTAGTATACTGTAGGATACATGGATTATTATTCCGGTAGTGTAGCTCAAAAACATTTTGGACTTTGTCCACACTTAGGCTCTATCGGGATGCCCTTGGGCTCTTCATGTTCCCTTTGGGAACTTGGGCATATTTTCCAAATTTTTTGTTTACAAAAAATATTTTGAATTTAATTATGATTGCTATTATTCATGTATCTCAGTTATATTTATATATTGTTGTGGAGCTTGGAGGACTGATATCGACTTTAGTTGATTCACTCCTGCAGACTCTTGTCATTCTTGTGTTCACTGGTTCACTGGGATGACTGATGCTGGAGTCAGGTGTCGCGGTACGTTGTTGGCGATGAGGTTCTGAGGATCAGGCCTCTCACCGTGTTTTAATTCATTCTGTCAGTTTCTATTTCAGAGGAGCATGAACATGGTGATGATATTCTAACATCCATCAAAGTGTGCTACCATCGTCGCGCTCTGTGGAACATATAAAGCTAGCTGCAGTGCTCATTATTGCAAGAATACAAGCAGCTAGCTCGACTGGTGAAACGGTACTCTGTCCATGGGTGCCGTGATGCCGGGTAAGTCCGTTGCGGTCATAGGAAGTGAATGTGGGTAGAGTGACCACTATAATTTAAATAGTTCACCCAGTGACGATAGAAATAGGGACGAAATAGGGAGGAAGTCAGCAAGTTCTTGTACTCGACGAGGTCTGATAGACTGCGAGTGGGATCTCTAATCTAGCAGCGTCTGGGGTCAGATGTTATTTTGAGAAACTTGCTCAACCCAGAGCATATGTCCGCCCTCCACTCGGGATGTTCTGTTTAGTCTGCTGCCGGGGTCGGCTTCAGATAAGGCTTCCTCCACTACGTTTCACAATGCCGAAATGAAGTTTTCTGGTTGGAAACTTATACAAGACAGAGCATATGTCTGCCTGCCACTCCGGACGCTCTAGTGTGCAGCCAAGGTCGGCTTAAGTCACGGCTTCCTCCGCTACATTATTTAAGCACACACGATTGCATCCTAGCTACCTGACTTCGGATATCCAGCCTGTTGCACGAAGAAGGAACCACTCTTCGCTTGTGAAGTCGGACCATCTGGTAGCTAGGGAGACGAAGCCTCGATCATCAGGACGTTCGGAGAAAGGATCTGCTGCCGACACACCGTCCCAGGAGCAGCATGCAGCTAAGTAATTGAAAACTGCTGCTCCTCAGGCCTCGATGACGGACTTGCTGCCACAGATTGTGCAGCTGATCGTAGCATCCCAGCAAGTGCAGATGCAGCCTCCCTCAGACTCCAAATCTGAGCTGCCGGACGGTGCTGGGTCAGTCCAGTTGTTTGTTCATGCAAATGTAATGGACCGAGATTCGCAACTGATTCTCTTGGATGGTGAAAGGGATAAGGAAGAGGATTACTCTTCCCTTTTGGAACAGTTAATGGTTGCGAGGGCTTTCATCCATCAGTACTACCCTGATTTTGTTCTGCCGAATCAGAATGCTGCGACGACAAGAGAGAAACCGCTGTGTCGTTGGACACAGACTTTATCCGGACAAAAGAGGAAGTCCTTTATTTTCCAGTTCAGTTTATGCAGGTGTTGCAGACCTTTGGCCATATAGACGACTCTGTATTTATCCTCTTGAGTGCGAGGAAGAAGCGGTTTCTTATCTTCATCTTCCGTATACATCCCATTTTTTGGACCACATTCATTTAAAAACGGTTGGGAAGATGTTCAGAGAGTTCTTCTGCATTTGGATGTGCAGGCCGGGGATCAAGGGGGATCCTTACCTGTATCATTCACTATTTGCTCAGACACAATTGAGATGGCAATTTCTTCAAATAGGGCGAATTTGGATCACCTTACAAGAGCTATGGCACAATGTCTCAAGGGAAAGGAATTTGAGGACGTTCGTACCTCTCTTAGAGTTCTTTCCAGGGCAATTATGTATACCATGTTTGACTCCGCCCTAACATTGGCTAATCTGGAGTTAATCAGACGTGATGCTGCCCTTGCGTCGTCATCACTGATAAGATGATAAGGTGAAAAGGTCTCTCCAAGTCACTCCGGTTTCCGGACAATTTTATTTTCGACGACTAGCTTTTGCTAGTCTATGAACAGGCTACTAAGAAAGCATCTGGTGCTCTGCTTTTGAAGTCAATGACCCGCTTCAGCAGACAAGAGTAAAGGAGGGCGTTCCATACAAA
The DNA here is from genome assembly GCA_031216915.1 of Pictodentalium vernedei. Taxonomy (NCBI): domain Eukaryota; kingdom Metazoa; phylum Mollusca; class Scaphopoda; order Dentaliida; family Dentaliidae; genus Pictodentalium; species Pictodentalium vernedei. Next base: position 178,850,412 of record CM062291.1, on the reverse strand, counting down.
AATCGTCGAAAGGAAACTCCTCCTGAGGGTACATGAAACCCTCTTATAATTACTCTGGAGTTTGTCAGTATAGCGACTCGGGAAAGGGGCGTCGGTCTGATTGGGACTATAGGTTAGTCGCCTCTAGGCCGACGAGAAAAGGTTTTTTTGCGGGGAGGACGTGGTTCCTCCTCCCGAAAGCCTCGCAGGTCATACAGGTGATGGTTTAGACCTCTATTGCTCGCCAGTTGGCGGAAGGTTATCAAGTTCCGCAAAAAAAACTGGATAACAATCGCAGAAGATCGGTGGGTGAGAGGTGTAGTCTTGGACGGCTTACGGCTTTCCGAGCTAATTCCCCACTAACAAGTTGTCCGCGTTGGACAAATCTTCCATCAAATTCTTGCTTAAGAGAGTTCTCCTACTGGAGGTATAAGCTCTCTTATCAAAGGAAGCAATACAGGTCATCGAGAATCAGGATTCTCAAGATTTTTACAGTCACCTGTTCTTCGTACCGAAGCCAGACAGCTCGTTCCGACCGGTAATAGACTTGAGCTGGATAACAAGCTTATCATGGCTCCAAAAATTTATGGAGTCCATTCGGTCTGTAAAAGCGAGCGTTCAAGTGATCGACTATTTGGCAAGCATAGATCTAAGGATGCGTACTTTCATGTCCTGGTACATCCTGCATTCTAAAAGTACCTGCGGTTCGCCATACAAGGGGAGGTGTATCAGTTCAGAGCAATATGCTTTGGTCTGAATCTGGCCCCCTGGGTGTTCACTCGAATAATGAACACGGTAATGTCACACTTTGAAGCTCATTTGTCTGCGGTAACCATCGGCTTACTTGGACGACCTGCTACAGGGATACGGCATCAGAATTATTCTTCAGAACAATGTTCAGAGTCTGCTTCTATTACTCCGACGTCTCAGTTTCATCTTAAATGAGAAAAAGTCAGATCTAGCTCCTTACAAGTCGTCTTCACTTGGGAATGAGCTTTGAGATTCACAACAATCTGGTTCATGTGCCGTTATCCAGAGCGAAATTAGTCAGTTGTTATGCTCGCTTTTGTCTACACTCAGGACACATTAATAGTGAGGGAATTCATGCGACTGTTGGAACTGAGAGGAGCGGAGCGGCTGTGAATCTCATTCAGATGGGCCGTCTGTATGCACATCCCCTCCAGATATTCTTTACTCAGAACTGGAGTGTGAAGATGCTTTCGCATGAACCAGTATTGTTTAAACACACCTATTAAAACAAGGGTTCAGATTTGTGCAGATATTCAGTGGTTAACTCAGGGAGTTCTGCTGCAACTCCTGAATTTGGCAATCACGTTTATGACGGATGCGAGTCAGTCAGGTTGGGGTCTTTTGGACCCTCGGTTCCAGGAGAAATACATAAACATCAAGAGATGATGTCAATATGGCTAGCGCTACAATGTTGGACATGAATAATAATGGACGTCCATTTCCAATTTGGTCGTACAACTCGACAGTAGTAGCATACATCGGAAACCAGGGCAGCACCCATTCATTTCCATTATGCCAACTAACGGAGAAGATTTTCCTATACGTCATGAATCATCATGTTCAACTTTCTATCCGTCATATACCGGGTCATCTGAACGTACTAGCAGACTCGCTCTCTCGGAAAGATCACCTGTTGCAATTGGAGTGGACGCTCAACAAGCGAGTATTTGGGCAGATTTGCTACCAGAGGGATCGCCCCAGGGTCGTTTTTTATATTTCGACCTCATGGGCTCATCCACTTTTTAGTTGGTTGGTTTCCTGTGATTGTTTGTCAAATATGTCCTATACGAACGCATAATTCATCATAAATAAATTGCTAGTCTCTGGGTACCTCGGAGGCTGCATAGCCAGTTAACTGAAATTCAGATGATTACATGTGGGATTTCAGTGCTCACAGGCATAATAATTATTAGGCAGACGCATTATTGTATGTTATGGACCTTAGAAATTATGAATTATTTCGGGGGCGGTCCGTGTCGAGCATGTTAATCATACCTACACTCCATTTCTAGATCCAGGTTTCTATACTACTCAAAGTTTGCTAAGCACCACATATTTGACACATCATTGTGAAATTTGCTTGTGACATATTTGCGATATTTTTGATGGATATGATTGAGGGATGTATTGAGATGCTACCCAGTTTTTGCATTAGCTCTCTTGACAGGCAGACTTTTCGTGACAGTCATGGAAGGCATGTACCTGTTGATTTCCATGATGCTTTCATGTACTGTCGACATGTACATGACATGTGTAGGGTATCGACATGTACATGACATGTGTAGGGTATTCAATCTTCTTTTCAACACAAACCCATGTGATATAATGATTGAATATGGTGAATGCAGTTGTAAGACATTTGTCTGAAGCAGAAATGTGACTGGCTGTAGGGATGGTGGAGCAAGGAGCTACCCATCGTCAGATTGATGAAGTCCTTGGTGTGCACAATATGGTGATCACCAGAGCCTGAGCAAGATTTCAGCACTATGGCAAACCAGTAAAATGGTCTGGTGGTGGCAGAGACAGGGCAATATCTGCAGTTGAAGACCGGTTTTCGATCATATAGGCCCACTTTGCCACAGCTCCCCAGCTTTGCAGTGACATTCAAATGGGTAAATGTTTCTACGCAGACTATCCAGACAGGTTACACGAAGTGGCCTCCAATCGAGAACACCATGTATTCGCATTTCGCTGTCCCAGAACCACTGCTAGACACGATATGAATGGCCATGGACCATGTTGGATGGACCAGAGAAGATTGGCGACCTGTCCTTTTTACAGATGAGTCAAGGTTACTGCCTAGACTACACAAATGGGTGTTCTAGGGTATGGAAAAGACCAGGAGAGCGATTCCATGCAGCCAACATTGCTGAGCATCACCGCAATGGTGAAGGGTCAATAATGGTCAGGTGCGGCATCAGCTGGGATGGACGTAGAGAGTTCTATGTCCTTGACCGTGGTACATTGACTGCACAGCGGTATATTGATGAGATCCTGGATGCCCACGTCAGATTGTATGCAGGTACAGTGGGTGATAGATTCATTCTGATGGACTATAATGCCCGTCATCATGTTGCCCATGCTGTCCGGGAGTACCAACAGAGGGAGGGGATTGAGCGTATGGACTGGCTAGCAAGATTCCATGACCTCAGTCCAATCAGACATGTCTGGAATGAGTTGTAGCTTGCAATTTCAGCCCGTCCAGTCCAGCCAAGAAGTGTCCAGGTGCTTTGTGCCACGCTGGTCCAAGAATGGTACAACATCCCACATAGAACCATCCAGAACCTGATTGGGAGCATGAGCAGGCATTGTCAAGCTGTATTTAAATGTAGTGGGTCTCATACTCGATACTGAACCCATACCAGTTTGCTCCGTCAACTTTTTGGCAAATTTGAAAAATTTCTTCTTTTACCAATAATATCCATTTTCCATGGTTATCCTATTCAAAAGCTAAAAAATAATGTCAAACACAAGCAAAATCTTAATTTCTGTTCTTAAATAATCATTAAAGGTATAATTAAATAACAAACGAACACTTTTCCTAACAATATGTCAACTAAAACGTAAAACGGGTAATCAGATATACTTGGTGCTCAGCAAACTTTGAGTAGTATGTTAATGTCGGTACTCAATCGAATACACCTTCTTTTACACTCTTGTATATTCACACGTTTATAGTGTCATAGATATCGGATAGTACACGTCTGGGAGTGTTGTTACTGGAATTTATTGTACACCTCAATGGGGTCGCCTGTGGGTTACCCCGGAAGTGTGTTTACTCACCAGAGATCATTCATTGTGGTTCTATTGGACATGTGTATGTTATATATTATATCTCCTGTTTTCGACCTATTTGCGTATGCCGACTCCGGTGTACGTTATATAGCGGGCAATATTAATTTCCGGGATCGTCCCTATATCCTTAGCTTCTGAAGTGGCATTAAGCACAATTTATTAATAATAAATACCTGAGTGCCTGTTCGCCGAATATTTATATTGTTTTTTGGTACTGCTTTTACTGATTCCAAAGTGCTCCCCTCTTCCTTTTTGAAGATTTCTTCAAAAAGAAAAGGAGAGGGGGTGATTTTTTTTAGCTCATCTTGACAAAGTCAAGCTGAGCTAATCTCATCGCTCCCCGTCGTCCGTCAACATCTTGTTTTGGTCTTCTCCTCCTAAGCCACTGGGCCAATTCAAGTGAAAGTTTGTGTGAGTGATGGTCCCAAAGGGGAATTTCATTTTTGTTCAACTCAACATGCCCAGCCCCATAGGGAGGGAGTGGGGGAAAATGCTCCAAAATATTTTTAAAATCTTCTTCTCAAGAACCAGTGTGTACGACTTGATATTTGCTATGGAGCTTCCATATGAGGGGGGGGGGGGGGGGGGGGGGGGGGGGGAGAGAGTCAGATTCCAGGTTGTTCAATTCGCATGCCTAGGTTAATATTTGGACTCCATATGGGAACATGAAATTTAACTTAGTACAATATGAGGGAATTTCTTCAAAAATCTTCTTCTTCAGATTCACTCGTCATAATGCTTTCACATTTGGTATACAACATCTCTTGGGATTCAAGTTTGTTCAAATCGGATCCATAAGTTAATATTTGGGCTCGCTCTGGTAGCCCAAATTTGAACTTAGTGCAATTCGAAGAAATTTCTTTACAATTTCTCTTCTTCAGATCCAACAGTCAGAATGCTTTCATATTTGGCACACAACATCTCTAGGGAAGTCAGACTTAACTGTGTTCAAATCAAGAGCCTGGGTTAATATTTGGGCTCTCTATTACTGTATAGAGAAACATACATGTAATTCCTAATAATTTCCTGTCACCTTGAATTACAGGATTGGAACTATGTTGATCTACTAATTCTGAAGTTCTAGGCCCTCCGCCTTTTTACGATTCAGCTGTTCTGGGCCATTGGTTTACAGTTTAAAAATATTATAAATTTAAAGTAATTTGTATATTTTTATGTTGATCTACTAATTCTGAAGTCCTAGGCCCTCTGCCTTTTTACGATTCAGCTAGTCTGGGCCATTGGTTTGCAGTGTAGAAATATTATAAATTTAAAGCAATTTGTATATTTTTATTCTTATCAATGGCCCAGACGGAGATGGCCCTCCCATGAGTGGGCACTCATTCCTCCCTGCTGAATTATTAGGTAGTACTCTCTTCTACAAAGAATGATGTCACTCCAGTCACTTCCTGAGGTCTGTGCATGTGCAGAGAGTAAAGGTATGGAGGGCCAGATAGGACTTTTAATTTTGATTTTTGCAAGCAAATTTTGGGGATTGAGGTGTTCAAAATTTGTGTTTGGCCCTTGATAACTTGTGAGTTATGCACCAGCTAGTCTAGGCCATTGGTAAGTATAAAAATATTCAATTTATAATGTTTATGTAGTATCTTGGAACAGTAAACATCCAGTTTCAGTCAGTTTTAATATACTTTGTATTAAGAATGTTGTGGAAAAATTACAGAATTTCAATAATTTCTTGAAAATTGAGGGAGTTATTGCTCTCTGTTGGTTCCAATTTACTTGAATTTTTAACCTTTATGTGATTGCTTAAAAAGGAAAAACATCTTATTTCCAGATGAAACAAAATACTGTATTTTGATTGGCTGAGAGGTATGGTGTAACTTGCAATGCACTGTAGCTTTTTTTATCCCCGCATTTTCAAAAATGTGGGGATATTGTCGTGATCTCCGTCCGGACGTCCATCCGTACGTCTGTCTGTCTGTACGTCACACCCTGAAAGGCTCCTAAGGTATTCAATTCGAAATGTTTAAACTATGCTAATGTGTTCAGGTAGCAACTCTAGATGTGCATGAAGGTTTCTGAATTTTGATTTGGGCCCCAGGTGGTTCCAGTGGAACCACTTTTATCATTAGAAAGTCAGTTTTCATCGAAAGGCTCCTAGGGTATTTAATTCGAAACGCTTAAACTATGCTAATGTGTTCAGGTAACATCTGTAGATATGCATGAAGGTTTCGAAATTTTGATTTGGCCCCAGGTGGGTCCAGTGGAACCACTTTTATCGTTAGAAAATCAGTTTTCATCGAAAGGCTCCTAGGGTATTTAATTCAAAATGTTTAAACTATGCTAATGTGTTCAGGTAGTAACTCTAGATGTTGATGAAGGTTTTGGAATTTTGATTTTATCGTTAGAAAATAAGTTTTCATTGAAAGGCTCCTAGGGTATTTAATTCAAAACGCTTAAACAATGTTAATGTGTTCAGGTAACATCTCTAGATGTGCATGAAGGTTTTGCAATTTTGATTTGGCCCCAGGTGGTCCCAGTGAAACCACTGTTTTCTTCAAAAGGCTCCTAGGGTATTTAATTCGAAACGTTTAAACTATGTTAAAGTGTTGCTAAGGAAATGCGGGGATACACCATTGTGTGCTTTGCACACAAATAACTCGATCTAGTTTTACACTTGGGTTAACCACGGTGTAAAAATAAAAATACACAACAGGCTATATGGCTTAAAAAAGTACCCATTTTTAATTATTAACTCATACCTTCTACTCGGTTATGTAGGAACAAAAATAAAAATACAGGAAATTTAATATGTATGCAATAAAATAGTACAGATATGGATATCATTATAACTGGCTCATTGAGCCAGTTCCAATGACATCCATATTTGTCTGGTTTTATAAAGAAGCTTACAAAGTACAAATTTTCTGTCAGTTTTTGCCCACAATGTAGGTTAAAGTATTAAGTACACCCAAATTCTTGGAAATAAATCTGTTATCCTTGTGTTTTTCAGGGTGTAAGGGAGTTTATACCGTTCTGGGAACTCATACACCCTTCGGCTTCACCTCAGGGTGTATGAGTTCCCAAACCGGTGTAAATTCCCATACACCCTGGAAAACACAAGGATAACTAATAATATTACAATCAATTTGGATATCCTGTTTTATAGTAACATTGTCTTGGATTTGATCCCAAATCCTGGTGAATTGTCTAAATTTGAGGAGAAAGTGTTTACCACTTGCATACTCTGTTTTACTTTAATTTTTTATGTTTATGAGCTACTTATCAGGATCATTGGCATGTGATTCTTGCTATATATACACTGAACTATTAAATCTATCATTTTACATTTTCAGATGGATAAATATTCACTTTAGAAACATTTTTCCTTGTGAATATGAAGTTTTGATTAAGAACTGTTACAGAATTAACCCTTGACCTAACATGAAAAGCAGATGACACTTGCAAACAAAATTATTGAATAACTAAATTTTTATACTGTACCAATGACCCAGACTTAGCTGGTGCTAACTCCTTAAATTATAGGACCAAACACAAATTTTGCCACCCAATCCCCAAAATTTGCATCAAAAACCAAAATTTCAATGTCCTATATGGTCCTCCATACTTTCCACTGCACATGTGCAGTGTCAAGGAGCTTTCGAAATTGGCACAAATGTTATTCTTTGTTTGGCCCTAAACATGTCACTGATATTTGTGCTTGTAAATCTCAGTTTAAATGATGCCAGACACATAATTATGGATCAAATGGTGGATCAAAGGAGGAAATAGAAGGATGAGGGGATAAAACAGTGGCAGAATATGATCAGGGCTGAAATTATTTCATATTGCCTATTTTCGAGGCATGGCCCTGATGTTGTCATTCTTGCTGTGAATTTACCATTGTTTGTTCAGTGTTTCCTCTCTCCCTTTCCTGTAATCCCCCCTTGCTATTCTCCCATGCTTTTGGCATAATTTTTGTAGATTTTTTCAGTAAAATTTCTTTGGAGTTTTGGCTTGGTAACAGAATGTATTTTCTGTTTTTTTCCCATGTTTATGTTCTCACCCCTGAGTATTTAAGCATTGTAATCTGCATCTTCCATCCGATGTACTGCAGTTTCTTCTCTGGAAGTCTCTGTTTTACATTGGATAGTGTCTAAATTGGTTACTGATTTTGGGCCATGTTTTCAGTGCCTGGAGTCATGTTTTCCGGTTTTTTGTACACTTTTACATTGACAACGGTTACTTCTGATAGTGATTACTTGTCTTTTGTTTAGTTCTGCTCATAGCCAGATACATTAATATTGTCCGTAAGTGTTACATTAATTTTTAAAAATGTTTTAAAAATTTTGTCCACACTTAGGCTTTTTTGGGATCCATTTGGGCTCATTGTTCCGATTGGGAACTTGGGCTCTTCTGACAATTTTTCAAAAAATGTTTTTTTTTTCAAATTATTTTTCCGAAATGTTATAAAGGATTATATTATTATTATGTATCTTTGTTTCAAGGGTTAGTGCGAGTACTATGACTGTTTATATTTTTTCATGATGAAAGAATATTGTACAAATTGTAATGCGAGGAAATCTTCCTCTGATTATCATGTTAATTGTGTTTCTTGTGGTCTTTGTACTCTCACTAATTCTTTCTCAGTGTGTACTAATTGGAGACGTGTGTCTCGGTATGTTGTTAGCGGTGAGGGGTCCATGCCGGTCCTCTCTTCGCAAGGTCACTCTAGTCTCTTTTTCGGAGGAACAAGAACAGGGTGATGTTTCCATGATGTCTTTAACAAGTGTGCCTCCGTCATTGCAGTCTAACGAAGAGCTAGCGGCAAAAGTGCTCATGGGGATACAACAATTGCCTAAGAGGTCCCAAGTAGGATCGACGCTGTTGTCCGCTAGCTCACCCGGTGTAGCAACCATTCATTGAATGGCTCGGCAACCGGGTTCGTCCGTTGTGGTCCAGGCAAGCAGTTTGGGTGATGCGAGCACTATAAACATCGAACATGCACACCCAGCAACGACGGATCCGAGGATAGTAGGGAGGAAGCCTGTCAGTCCAGTACCTAGCTTGTCCTGGTCCACCTGGACCACGAGCGAGAGAGGCCCCTCTCTCCCTTACAACAACATCTGGGCCGCGATGTTGTTGTATGTTCATTGTTAGTCGGAGCATACGTCCACTCCCCCTGCTCGGGACGCTCTGTAGCATAGACAGTCCGACGTGGCTGGTCTATTGGCTTCCTCATCCTCACGTCCACACACACGGCCGCACCTTGGCTATGTGACCACAGATATTCAGGGGACGTTCGCATATTATATAAATGCAGGAATGAACATCCCTGGAGCTCCTGCTTTACCCACCAGGGAATCCATGTCGACCAGGTCACGCCTTCCGCTAGTCAAGGACTTGATTCCAGTTGGGACGTTCGCATATTATAAATGCAGGAATGAACATCCCTGGAGCTTCCAGCTGCTAATTACATAAGACCGCGGCTCCACAGGCTTCCGCGACGGACTAGCTATCGCAGATAGCTCAATTCATCGCAGCACCCAGCAGCTATCAGAAACTTTTTCAGTAAAGAACTATCTGAGCAAGCTGGGTCGGTTCGCTCCCCTGCAGAGTCAGTAGGGACGACCGAGATTATTATGTGGTCCAGGCGGATGGTAAAAGGGAATCAGCACAGCTGAAATTTTCCCTTACCGAACAACTTAAGGTGGCCGTACATTTCATCCGGCATCACCTTTTAGAAGTTGTTTCTCTTGACAGAAATGCTGCGTTACCTGATAGAAACTGTAAGCATCACTGGACACAGACTTTTTTCGACCGGATTAGGGACATCGTCCCTGAGTTTCCAACCCAGCCCAGAAATGTCATCGACATTTGAACTTTTGAATGAAGCTATATTCAAGCTAGCCTCAAAGACTGGCAAATTAGGTTTCTTATTGCCTAGCGCTATTCAGTGGCCTTTCATCAATGCAAGACATCATTTTGAAACGGCAGGACTAGGCGTGCCGAGAGTTCCTCTGCGTTTGGACGACTAGGCTTAAGACCTGGAATTGTCATTGCCGGCGTCCATGTCTATTGCTCCAGTATACTGGAGACGACAATTTTGTCTAATAGAATTTAGACACGTTATCTCACGCAGATCACCTTACCAAGAAGAACTTGGACGGCATTCTTCAGGGTTACGTCAGCAGGTTAATGCTTCAGAACGATGTTCAGAGTCTGCTTCTATTGTTCCGACATCTCGGTTTCTTAGTAGACGAAAAGAGGTCGGATCTAGTTCCGTCCTATTCATTCACCCACGTGGGAATGAGCTAAGAGACGCACAACAATCTCATTCGTCTGCTGTTAACCAGAGCGATATTAGTCAGTTGTTACGCTCACTTTTGCCTTCACTAAGATGCAGTAACAGCGAGAGAATTCATCAGTCTGACAGGTTTGTGCGGACCCGCTGTGAATATTATTCCGATGAAGTGGATACACACTCGTCCACTCCACAGATATTTTATCTCAGAATTGGAATGTGAAGACTCATTCGCTCGAATCGAACATTATCTTGTCGAATCAAGTGAACAAGAGTTTCAGACTTGGGTAGATTTTCAGTGGTTATCTCAAGGAGTACCACTGGGACTGCCGGATCCGAGTTTAACGATAATGACGCATACGAGTCAAACAGGTTGCGGCGCAACTCCGAGCCCAACAGATTCAGCTTCCTCCACGAGAGGATCTTCTTTCACAGGGGAAATCGCGCACACTGCATCACAACCCGCAAGGTCTCAACCTTCACATATTTCCGTTGTGCGGTCCTTCTTGCACGGCAAGCAATTTACAGGACGAGCAGTGGACACAATTTCTAACTGTAGGAGGACCTCCTCTTCGCTAAATTATGCTGCTAAGTGGAAAGTTTTCTTACGATGAGGTAGGGATCATTCTGTTGATGCCTATGCACATCATGATAGTTTACAGATTGGATCTAATGTCTCTTTATCTAAGTTACGGATAACTTTTCGATAAATAGACTTAAAACCCTTAGATTAATTCCTAAGTGGAATTTAGCTTGAGTTCTTCTTAAGCTTAAAGAAACGCCATTTGAGCCTCTTGATACAATGGACTTCAAATTCTTATGTTATAAGACAGCTTTCTCTTAGCCTTCTCTTCGGCTAGAAGAGTTAGTGAGCTTCAGGAACTATCTGTTGATGATTCTCACTTTTGTAGTGTAGGTGATACTATTACCTTGACTGCTAAGGTTGGATTTTTTACTAGAATCAGGCTTCTATAAGTATCCGGAACCTATTATTATTAAGGCTCTTCCGTCTTCAGATGGGCATAGGCCTTTAATCTGTCCTGTCAGAGCTATACGTTTTTTACAGACGTAGATCTGAGTTTATCAGAAAGGGACGTAAACGTCTCTTTCTGTCTCTGCTGCCTAATAGTAGGGACATTACGGTCCATTCTATTGCAAGGTGGATTCAATTAACTATCCGTACTGCTTATGAAAAATTATCTTCAACTCAGCAGTCTTTGTTTAAGATTTTGACACATGAAGTATCTGTTCCAGCAGCATATCTGTCCTGCTGCCCTCTTTGCTCTGGGGTATTTGACCCAGGGCTAGGGAAATGGGGGGGGGGGGGGGGGGAGGGAATGGTGTTCCCTTATATCACCTGCTTTATAGTGAAAAGCAAGGGAATACCTCCTCTGGAGTCAGTAATTCCAACGAGTAGGTGCCAGGATGGTTTTAAAGTGAAAGCTATAATATTTTTAAACAAGTAGCTCAGTGTGAAACATTTGTATATGTCACGGATCATACGAGTGCTTAATATACAATCCTCAAACACTTTTTAATGAGTATAAAGAGTCTCATTATCTGGACTATCTTTAATTATTGGCTTTCCTTTAATAAGATTAGTATAAGGGATTATACTGGATGTTAATTGAGATCATTGATGATTATTGTGCTCAATTACGGAATGGTATTGTGTCTTTCTTTTTTGATACAAACAAGAAAGATACATGTAAAACCTGTGCTCCTCTTCTTGAGGGGATAATTCTATTTTCATGTAATTGAGTCTATTGGAATTTCCTTTATGTCCTAGGCCCTCCAGCCTTTATTCTATTCAGCTAAGTCTGAGTCATTGGTACAGTATAAAAATGTTAAAAAATTTGTAGTAATTTATATATTTTTTATACTTACCAATGACCCAGACAGGGATGGCCCTCCCATGAGTTGGGAACTCATACCTCCCCGCTGATTACATAACGCTTTCCAGGCACTGGTTATAAGAATGACATTTGCGCCAATTTCGAGAGCTCCTTGACACTGCGCATGCGCAGTGGATAGAAAGTATGGAGGACCATATAGGACATTGAAATTTCGGTGTTTGATGCAAATTTTGGGGATTGGGGTGCAAAATTTGTGTTTGGCCCTATAATTTAAGGAGTTAGCACCAGCTAAGTCTGGGTCATTGGTAAGTATAAAAAATATATAAATTACTATAAATTTTTTAAGTTTTTTTCATTTTTTGCATCAAAAACATAGCTTGTGACCCCTCATTGGAATGAGCTCAATAGGCTTGTTCCAATGAGGGTTCGTAAACTATGTCTTTGAGGCAAAAAATGAAAAAATAATGAAAATCGAATGACAATTATTGTGAATAACGCTGGCCGGTTCTGGTCGTTATGTTGGGTAAAAGGTTAAATTCTTGACTTAGTTGCACCTTTGCTCTGAATAGTCTTTTAAAATTTATGACTGAAAATTATGAAATTCTACTTGAATAAAATGCATCAACTCTGGCAGTACTTGTTTTGTTACAGTTTACTGGAGAGTCTGTTGACACTCTCCAATAAACTGTAACAAAACAAAATTATAGAAAAACAAAACATGTTTACTTCAATCTGAATATGAAGTGTATCCAAGGAATAAGAAGAATTGCACCTTTGCTCTGAATAGTCTTTCAATATCTTTAAAATTTATGACTGAAAAGTATGACAACAGACTGTAGCAAAACAAAATTATAGAAAACAAAACATGTTTGCTTCGATCTGAATATGAAGAATTTATCTTGGCACAATTACTTATTGAAATAGCATGAATATTGTTTTCCAGCACTCTAGTGGTTAGATATTAACCCTTTACCCAACGTAACGGCCAAAACCGGCCAGCGCTATTCTCAAAAATCGCCAATTAATTTTAATTATTTTTTCATTTTTTGTCTCAAAAACATAGGTTATGACCCCTCGTTGGAACGAGCTCGACGAGCTCGTTCCAACGAGGGGTCATAACCTATGTTTTTGAGACAAAAAATGAAAAAAATTAGTTATTCAAGAATTTTTTTTGCAAGTGTCGTCTGCTTTTCATGTTAGGTAAAGGGTTAAAGTGCTTCATTCTTTTCTCCACTGGACTTAGAATTTCTGAAATACAAATGTTATCACCAGGAAACAAATTGTCCACACTGAAGTTTTCTCATATAAAAGGGGGAGTTTGATAACTAGCTGTATGACCTATTAATATTCTAGAGCCCATATTTAGAAAATGTTAAGTTCAGTTTCCATCATTCTTTCTGATAAATGTTGATAGTTCCTTGATTTAGGTTGACTTCGAATCCTCTGAACCAGTACACATAAATTTTTATGTCCCCTGACTTAGGTTATGTGGGATATAGTGATTAAAGTGTCTGCACCAATCACTCAAAAAACTACTGGGGCTACAATCATCAAATTTCACACCATGGGTAGATCTGTAACTTCAAGATAGAGGTCAAATTTCAAAGTTGAACTTAAAATCCATCCATATTCATATCTTAACCATTACTTAGAAATGAACCAAACTACAATCATCAGATTCCATACAAATATTGAGGAAATTCAGGAGATGTGTCACATTTTGTAGTTGCTTGCACATTTTCAAGGTCATGGTCATGCTTGAATGCCATATGGAGGCATGTGTTATTCCAAGCAGATTTCTTCTTGCATTAAAAAAATTAATTGATAGTTTGGCAAACACCAAATGGCTTAATCCTTTACTCAGCGAACTGCGTAATAGACAAATTCAGCAGCTGAAAAAATAATATTTTTCAAAAAATTTCAACAAAACCATATGATGTGTCCCCTCTTTGGAACGAGCTCGTCGAGCTCATTCCAATGAGGGGTCACATGATATGGTTTTGTTAAAAAATTTTGAAAAAGTTTAAAAAATATTTAAAATAATAAATTTTGATATCGTCTGCATTAGGTAAAGGGTCAAGAGAATCAGTGAAAATTTAATCCTGCAGTCCTATTGGGCTGTAGGAGTAAACTTCTACTGAGTCTCCCAACAAATACAAAACATTTGATAATTGCTGCTGCTGGTATTGTGTTTGTTGACCCCACTCTCAGCATTGAGAGTATTAAGTTATCGTTCTATACTCAAGATCTTGATTAAAGACTTGAGCCTGAATTCAATTTGAACTTTAATTTTTTTCAGAATGTCTGACTTGAGCCCACTTTGGGAACTAAATCAGACTTAATTAACCCTTTACCCAATATAATGGCCAAAACTCATCAGCGCTATTCACAGACATCAGCATTCAGTTTTCATTATTTTTTTATTTTTTTTTTCTCGGAACAGCTTAATACTCCTTGTTGGAACGAGCTTGTTGAGGTTGTTCCAATTAGGGGGTCATAAGCTATGTTTTTGATGCAAAAATGAAAAAAAGAATTAGTTATTCAAGAATTTTGTTTGCAAGTGTTGTCTGCCATTCATGTTAGGTATAAAAGGGTTAATATTTTTTCAAAATATTAGTGAAACTCAGCCTTGAGTCTACTTTAGGTTTTAAGTCAGACTTATGTTTTTTTAATATAAGGCCCAGGTATCGAAATCTCAGAATTCAGAGAACTACTATTCGGGAAGAATGCAAATGTACAAAATAACAGGTGTAGGATCAGATGGCTTAATTGTTTGTTGCACTTTTACAAATGAACCAGAATCTTGTTAACTGAACTCTCAAAATAATTTACAGGTTTGTGAATTTGATGGAAAGAGACGAAGCAGTACGGGAGCTAACTCCACATCCAAATGGCACATTTTTAATTCGAGAGAGTCCGAATCCATCCAGACTCGGAGAATTGTCTTTGAGTATTAAGTGAGTTATTTTGAATATCAACTGGAACCCCCTTAACTCTTGACCTGCTGATTATTTTAAAAATATGTTTCAACAAATCGAGTCACGGTTGGTGTGAAACAGCCATGACTAGATTTGATGAAAAATTCAGAGGGGAGAGGAATTTAGTTTAATGTAGCAAAATGATACTTATTTCATTGGCAAGAGATTTTATGTCTTGGGCAAGAATATCCACCAGCAACATGTAAGGAGTTGAACTAAATCATTTTCATTGAAAAACCCTGTTTACTCCTAGAACTTTGATACTATTTCAAATTTTTTGTCATTGACCCCATATTGTGCATACAGCATGAAAAATTTATCATGTTACATGTATATCGTGTTTGACAGCACTAAATGTGCTCTGTCAAACAAGATATCATTTTTTAAATTCTCAGTTGCATTTCGGAAAAATTAGCTGCTGAAAACTATTTTGACATCAGAGTGTAGAGGGTTAATTGCATATAATTAACAAATGTGAAATCATTTACTATACAATTTGTTCGGAACTGGTCAACTAATTGCATGGAGCAATAGCAGAGACTTGATATTTGGTGTTCTCCTTCCTTTTGAGGTGTAGACTCGGATTTGTTCAAGAGAAGTTCGAGGAGCTCTATTTGCCTTCATTATGGGAGGGGCAAGAATTTTTGCCCCGCCCAAAATTTCTATTTTCCAAACAGAGAGAATGATTTGGACCAAATTTGACATGAGGGCTTATTGGGTCATAAGTACTTAATTTATGCCAAAAAAAGATTTTCCCATCACCCTCCCTGGAAACCGCAGGAGCTAAAATTAGAAAAAATTTAAAATGCCCATATCTCCAAAACTACACGGCACTGAGAATTCTTATTTGGTGTGAAGCTTCCTTAGGACCAACAGAATGGAATGGTAAAAAAAAAAATTGCTATTGGTTTTATCATGGGGTACTTTTTCGGGACTTTTCAAAAAGTGCTGAGTCAGCATTTTGTAACACTGTGGGTAATGGGGAAAAACATTTAAGACTACTTTTCACCCACACCACTGCCCAAAAGCTTTCAAATTTCACATATAACATCTTTGAAAGATTGTTTCACATGTTTATTGGAATGAAATCCCTGGGTCCATATTTGGGCTCTCTATGGGAGCCCAAATGTTTAAATTAGTGCAATATGAGGAATATTCTTTAAAAATCTTCTTCTTCAGATCTACCAATAAGAATCTTTTGATATTTGGTATGCAGCATCCTTAGAGAGGTGAGATTCAAGTTTGTTCAAGCCAAGTCCCTGGGTTCAAATTATAACTTAGTTCTATATGAGGAATATTCTTGAAAAATCTTCTTCTTCACATCCATCAGTCAGAATCTTCTGATATTTAGTATACAGTATCCTTAGGGAAGCGAGATATAAATTTGTGAAAACCAAGCCCTTGGGTTCATATTTGGGTTTCCCCGTGGAAGCCCAAATTGTACCAAAATTTCTATTTTCCGAACTGAGAGGCTGAAGTTGAACCAAATTTGATATTAGGGCTTATTGGGTCATAAGTACCTAATTTATGCCAAAAAATATTTTCCCATCGCTCCCGCAGGACCTAAAAATAGAAAACATTTAAAATGTCCATATCTCCAAAACTACACGGCACTGAGAATTTTTATTTTGCGTGAACCTTCCTAAGGAACAGCAGAAAGGAATGGTCCAAAAAGAATTGCCATCGGTTTTATAATCGGGTACTTTTCCAGGACTTTTGAAAAAGTGCTGAGTTAGCATTTTTTGTCGAGTTGTGACGAAGTCAAACTCAACTTATAGTTTGATGAATGGCGGGCGGGTGGTTGGATGGGCGGTTGGGGTCTTCGACTGGTGGGCGTAAACAATTGGTTTCCGGATGATAACTTGATAATGGTTCGACCCACGTTCATGAAACTTCATAGGTAGGTTGGCCTCAGTGAGAGGAAGAACCCTATTTAGTTTGGACTCACTAGGTCAATGGTGAAGGTCACAGTGACCTTGATCATACCAAATCATAAACAATTGGTTTCCGGATGATAACTTGACTATGGTTGAACCCACATTCATGAAACTGCATATGTAGGTTGGCCTTCATGAGAGGAAGAACCCTATTTATTTTGGACTCGCTAGGCCAAAGGTCAAGGTCATAGTGACTCTGAACATAGTAAATCAAAACACTTGGTTTCCAGATGATAACTTGATAATGGTTTGATCCATGTTCATGAAACTTCATAGGTAGGTTAGCATCAGTGAGAGGAAGAACCCTATTCATTTTGGACATGCTAGGTAAAAGGTCAAGGTCACACTGGCCTTCAGCATAGTAAATCTATAAACAATTGTTTGTTCAAGCCAAATTCCTGGGTTCATATTTGCTCTCCATGTGGGAGCTCGAATTATAACTTAGTTCAATATGAGGAATATTCTTTAAAAATATTTTTCTTCGCATCCAGTAGTCAGAATTTTTTGATATTTCGTATACAGCATCCTTACAGAGGTGAGATTCAAGTTTGTTCAAGCCAAGTCCCTGGGTTCATATTTGGGCTTCCAGTCAGAATCTTTGGATATTTGGTATAAGCTTTTCTTAGGAGGGATGGGCAGATGCAGCTTATTCAAATCAATTCCCTCGGTTGATATTTAGGTTACCATGTCAGGTGAGCACTCTCAGGAACCCTTGGGCCTCTTGTTTAGAAAAGATGACATTTTACCACCATTTTTCTGTTATATTTTAATTGGTTTGGCTTGAATTTTTTGTTCGTTTTGTTTTTATAACAATTTGAAATTTATGTGATTAGAATGGCTTGATATGTGTGCAGGTTTTTTTGTTTCAGTCATTTAATGTAAATCATTCAAGGTCTCAAAGCGACCTTTTTTTTTTATTAATTTAGAAAATTTAAAACAGAATGAATGAAATCTTTACAGTGCCAACAGAAATTAGTTTGAGCATAAACATTTTGTGTTTTTTAAAACCAGAGGTTGTTCAAAGAGGGTTTAGATCTGGATTGCAAACACAGGCTCTCACAGTTAGAAGTCTGATGTATAAACCATTTACTCAACACAGATGATATCAAAAACAGGTTGTGGGGGGGGGGGGGGGGGGAGGGGGAGGGTGTTTATACTGGAATCGCCTTGTCCACCAATCCGTCCATCCAAACATCTAGCGTAGACATAATCTTTTCTGGAGATTTTCTTTGATGTTTATGGATCAATCTGATCCTGTGCATCTGCGATTATAGTTTTGATCAGACTTTTCTTGCCAGGGTTATGTCCCTTTTCATCTTTTAATGCCTGAATTACCTTGAATTTTGTCTGGAGATCCTCTCAGACATTTATGGGATGATTCCTTTGAAACTTGGTATGGATGTTCACTACCATATGAACCTTGGTATGGATGTTCACTACCATGTGAACTTGTGCACCTGCAATTAAAGTTTTAATCAGGTTTTTTGTCCCAGAGTTATGCCCCTTTTTGTCTTCGAATGCCTGAATTTTGTCAGGATAATGTCTCTGATGTTTATGGGTCGATTTCCTTGAAACTTGGTATGGATGTTCACTACCATGCAAACCTGTGCACCTGCTATTATAGTTTCGATTGGACTTTTTTTTTGCTAGAGTTGTGCCCCTTTTTATACACCCATTTGAAAAACGGGACGTATTATGTAAATGGTCTTGCCGTCCATCCGTCCGTCTGTCTGTCCGTGGACACATTTCGTTTTTGGACGATAACTTCAGTTGTAATGGTTTGAGCTGAGTTAAATTTGGCTTATGGATTTAGTACAACAAAATACAGGTTGGGTTCGATTTCTGTCTTTAGCAGCCCATTTTTAGTAGAGTTATGGCGCTTTATTTATGAGAATTTTGCCCAAGTTCTTGTTTCCAGACGATAACTTTAGTTGTAATCGTTTGAGATGAATTAAATTTGGCATGTGGATTTAGTACAACAAAATACAGGTTGGGTTTGATTTCCGTCTTTAGCGGCCCATTTTTAGCTTAACTTGACTAAGTCAGGATAAGCTATTCCATCACACGTGTGGAAGTCTGTGAGTCTGTTCACATTTTCCTTTAGCACAGGCTACACCCCACAGTTCTTGTCCGATCATCAAAAAATTTCATATGCATGTTTGGGGTCATGTCTAGATGAGAACGTCCCCTTTTGGTCGCGATCGGTCAACCAGTATGGCTGCCCGAGCCCAAAACCTGAAAACCATTAGCACAGTCTACAGTCGTATTTATAAAGAGATTTCATTGTAAATTGGTAGGATGCCTCTATGTAATGCCTAGATGAGAACGTCCCCTTTTGGTCATGATCTGTCAACCATGATGGCTGCCCAAGCCCGAAACCCAAAAATATTTAGCACAGTGTGCTGGTCATGTTTAATATGGAGGGATTTCATTGTAACTTGGTAGGATGACTCCGGATGATGTCTAGATGAGAACTTCCCCATTTGGGTGCGATCTGTCAGCCGTGACAACTGCCCGAGCCCAAAACCCGAAAACCTTTAGCACAGTCTTTTGGTCATATTTATGGAGGGATATCATTGTGACTTGGTAGGTTGACTTCTTATAATGTCTAGATGAGAACGTCCCCTTTGGACGTGATTGGGGAACTGTGACGGCTACAGGAGCCCAAAACCCAAAAACCTTTTGCACAGTCTACAGGTCATATTTATGAAGGGATTTTATTGTAACTTGGTAGGATAACTCCAAATAATGTCTAGATGAGAACGTCCCCTTTTGGTTGCAATCGTTCAGCCCTGATGGCTGCCTGAGCCCAAAAACCTTTAGCATAGTCCACAGGTCGTATTTATGTAAGGATTTCATTGTAACTTGTTTGGGTGACTTGATATAATGCCTAGATGATGACATCCCCTTTTTATCTTGATTGGTCAACTGTGACGGCTGCAGGTGTCCGAAGCCCAAAAACCTTGAGCACAGTCTACAGGTCATATTTATGAAGGATTTCATTGTAACTTTGTAGGATCACTCCATATGATATGCCCAGAGGAGAATTCCCCTTTTGGTTGCAATCATTCAGCCATGATGGCTGGCCAAGCCCAAAGCCCGAAAACCTTTAGCATAGTTTGCAGGTCATATTTATGAAGGGATTTCATTGTAACTTGGTAGGTTGACTTCATATAATGTCTAGATGAGAACGTACCCTTTTGGACACGATTGGGCAACTGTGATGCTACAGGGGCCCGAAGCCTAAAAACCTTTAGCACAGTCTACAGGTCATATTTGTGAAGGGATTTCATAGTAGCTTGGTAGGATGACTCCAAATAGTGTCTAGGTGGGAACGTCCCCTTTGGTCGCGATCATTCAGCCCTTATGTCTGCCCGAGCCCCAAAACCTTTAGCATAGTGTGTAGGTCGTATTTATGAAAGAACTTCATTGTAACTTGTTAGATTGACTCGATATAATGTCTAGATGATGACATCCCCTTTTGGTCGTGATTGGTCAACTGTGATGGCTACAGGGGACCGAAGCCCGAAAACCTTGAGCACAGTCTACAGGTCATATTTATGAAGGGATTTCATTGTAACTTCATAGGCTCACTCCAGATGATGCCCAGATGAGAATTCCCCTTTTGGTTGCGACCATTCAATCATGAAGGCCTGCCCGAGCCCAAAGCCCGAAAACCTTTAGCACAGTTTGCAGGTCATATTTATGAAGGGATTTCATTGTAACTTGGTAGGTTGACTTCATATAATGTCTAGATGAGAACGTCCCCTTTTGGACACGATTGGGCAACTGTGATGCTACAGGGGCCCGAAGCCCAAAAACCTTTAGCACAGTCTACAGGTCATATTTGTGAAGGGATTTCATAGTAGCTTGGTAGAATGACTCCAAATAGTGTCTAGGTGGGAACGTCCCCTTTGGTCGCGATCATTCAGCCTTTATGGCTGCCCAAGCTCCAAAACCTTTAGCGTAGTGTGTAGGTCGTATTTATCAAAGAACTTCATAAATATTGAGGACTGGGCCACCTACCAATGCTCCTCATGTAATGCAGATGTAATGTTGCAAACATGGCCACAATTGCAGCTCATAGTTACCATGGAAAATCACATTTTTATATGCAGTTTCAGGTGAGCGATCTAAAGAGCCTCTAGTTATTTTTGTATCCGTTTTAGTTGTTCTATATTGATTTTGAGTTGTATGACTGCTTTTACAAAAAAAACCCTATCAGTGAAATCAACATGGATGCTCTAGTATTTAATTTTAGGCTCTCACAACTGCATAAAAAATAAAACTACCCTCCCTCATTAAAATTAAAAAGCCTGAGAATCAATTGTTTAATTTTGTTTGGCCCAATCGATAAACAGTAAATTTGAAGTGCTTATTAATCATAAAGTCTCGTGTATTTCTAACATGGAAAATTACTGAAATTTTCTCAAATTTATTTTAAAATGTTATGGATATAAATGGTGTCTTTATGTCAGTTATAAACAATTGTATTTTTATACTGTACCAATGACCCAGACATAGCTGGTGCTAACTCTTAAAATATAGGGCCAAACACAAATTTTGCCCCCCAATCCCCAAAATTTGCATCTAAAACTAAAGAAAACATGTCCTGAAAGGCCCTCCACACTTCGCCCCTACTGCGCATGCGCAGTGTCAAGGACGTTCCGAAATTGGCGCCATTAATCATTCTAAGTTAGGCCCTTCATCAGTTAACATCTGACTGATCTTTGTGCTTTTAAATCTCAGTTTAAATGATGCCAGACACATAAATATTAGTGAAATGGTGATTCTAAGGAGGATAGAGAAGGAGGAGAGGAAAAGAATGTGTGACAGAATATTATCAGGGCTGTAACTTAAAATTTTTTAATGAAATTATGTTAAGTTACCTATTTTCAAGGCAGCAGCCATTTTGTTGTCATTCTGATTATTTAGTTACACTGTTTTTTTAAGTGTTTTCCTCTCTCCCTGACCTTTAAGTTTCCCCTTGCTATTCTCCCATGCTTTTGGCATAGTTTCTGTAATTATTATTACTAAAATTTCTTGGGAGTTTTAGCTGAATAACAGAATGAATTCTGTTCTTTCCCCATGTTTACGTCTTCACCTACGGGTGGTTAGGCGTTGTGTTCTGCATCTACCATCTGATGTTCTGCAGTTTCTTCCCTGGAAGTCTCTGTTTTGCATCAGATAGTGTATTTTTGGTAACTGATTTCGGGCCTGGGTGCCTGGAGTCTTATTTTAGTGTTTTTACACTCATTGTTTACATTTACAACAGCCCTCTGTGTGAGGGGGGGATTTCTAAAAAATAATATCTTTATGTTATTTTAATCATAACTAGATACATTATTATTGTTCGTAAGTGTTGAATAAATTGTTTAAAATATTTTTAAAATTTTTGTCCACACTTAGGCTTGGGATCCATTGGGGCTCAACGTTACTTTTCAGAAACTTGGGCTGTTCTGAAAAAATATTTTTTCAAAATATTTTGATTTCAATTATTTTTTCTATATTAATGGATCATATTATTATTATGTATTTTGATTGCCAGGGGTTAGTGCGAGTACCAGGACTTGTTTTCTTTTCACATTGAAAGGATATTGATCAATTGTTTTAAGAGGAAGTCTTCCTCTGACTTTATTATCATTCTATATGTGGTCAGTGTACTCGCATTAACTCCTGTTCTGTATCGTATGATTTCGATGACAATATGGGAAGCGATGTCACGGTATGTTGTTGGGGATTTGGACACTTCGGTCCTTTCCCCGCAGGGTCACTCTACTTTATCAATTTCTATTTCAGACGATCAAGATTAGGGTGATGTATCTGTGATGTCTTCCAACAGTGTGCCTCCGTCGTCACAATTAATGAAGGGCTAGCGGAAAAGTGCTCATGTAAATACGCCAATTGCCTAAGAGGACCCTAGTAGGTTCGACGGCCTTTGACGTCCGCTAGCTCGCCCGGTGTAGCGTCCATTCACCGAATGGTTCGGCAGCCGGGTTCGTCCGTTGCGGTCTAGAAGGAATTTTGGGGTGATGCGAGCACTATAAATTAACTTAATGCACACCCAGTGACGGCGGATCGGAGGGAGAACGCAGGAAGCCTTTTAGTCCGGTTCATAGCTCGTTCCGGTCCATCCGGACGGCAAGCGAGAGAGGCCCCTCTCTCGTTCAACAACATCTGGCCCCAGATGTTGTGGTACAAATTGTGTCGCAAGCGGAGCATACGTCCGTCGCTCGGGACGCTCCGTTGTATAGGCAGTCCGCTGAGACTGCTAAGGCTTCCTCTTTTCGTCAGTGCACACGACCGCACCTTGGCTGCGTGACCGCCGATATATTACCAGCTTCGCCGATCAAGGATTCTTCGGCGACCAGGTCACACCATCCGATAGCCAGGGACACGAGGCCTGCAGACTCCGGACGTTCGCATAGGAAGTGTGCGGGAGTCAACGTACACGGAGCTTCCGGCGGCAATGCATCGTAAGACCGCTACTGCACAGGCGGACGTGCTTTCCTTAATAGCACAGTTTATCGCAGCATCCCAGCATCAACTGAATCTGTCGCATATATTTTATCCGACGATGCTGGGTCGGGACGCTCCGCAGAAGCGGGTACGGACGTCCGAAGTTTCATCCGGTCCGACGGGATACCGAAAGGGATTCGGAGGATTTCGAGCTTTCCCTTTCGGAACAACATATGCTGTTGTGTATGTCATCTGACTTGGTCTTCTACAGCTTCTTTCGTCGGACCAGAATGCTGCGATGCCGGATAAGAAACTGATAGCGTCGGTGGACTTAGAAATTTTTGGTTCGGTTCAGGGACATCGTCCCTCAGTTCCGACATAGTCCAATAATGTCACACAAACTTTCGAATTATTGAACGACGCTATATATATTATTATTTTATGCTTGCTATCCAAGCATTTCTGGTTTCTTGTTCGAAGAGTTATGGAGATGTCTTTCAAAAGTGTGCCTCTGTCGTCATAGTTAATGAAGAGTTAGCGGCAATAAGTGCTCATGGAATATGTCTATCGCCTACGGAGTGACATTCGCTAGCTCACCCGGTGTAGCGTACATTCATCGAATGGTTCGGCTGCCGGGTTCGTCCGTTGCGGTCTAGGAAGGAGATTTGGGTGATGCGAGCACTTTAATTACTTTAGTACTCACCCAGTGACGGCAGATTGAGGACAGATCGGAGGAAGCCTGTTAGTCCGGTTCCTGGCTTGTCCAGGTCCGTCCGGGCCGTGAGCGAGAGAGGTCCCTCTCTCGCCCAACAACATAGGGGACCGCATGTTGTGGTTCAGATATTTTACATTCGGAGCATATGTCCGTTGGTCGGGACGCTCCGTTATATTGACAGTCCGAGAGACTGTCTTTAATGCTTCCTCATCCTCACAGCAGGGCACACGACCGCACATTGGCTACGTGACCTCGAGTATCCGATCAGTTTCGGCATTCAGTGATTCCACGGCGAATAGGTTGCGCCATCCGGTAGCCAAGGGACACGAGGCCTATACACTCCGTTCGCTCGCATATTGGAAGTATGCACGGGGTAACGATCACGGAGCTTCCAGCGGCAATGCATCGTAAGACCGCTTCTCCTCAGGCCTCAGTGACGGACGTGCTATCCGAGTTAGCACAGTTGTTTCGCAGCATCCCAGCAATTGACAGTTTCTCGGTCGAATCAGGAATTATCCGACGGCGCTGGGTCGGTGCGGTCCGCGGTTGCATCAGCTACGGACGACCGAATGCTTTATAGGGTCCGACAGGATGGCGAAAGGGATTCGAAAGTTTTCGAGTTTTCCCTTTAGTAGTAGCGGAAGATGCCTTTCATATCTTCTGGCATTATCTTCCAGTGATTATTATTTCGGACTTCATTGCTGCGATCTTGGATAAGAGACTTATAGCGTCATTGGACTCGGATTTTTCGATCGGTTCAGGGACATTGTCCCTGACTTACCGACGCAGTCCAATATTGTCATTACAACATGTGTTTTATTTTTCGACGCTATATATATATATATACAAGCCTGCTACTAAGCATGATAGTTTAGTTTCTTGTCCGCGTTGCTCATTTCTGCCATTTTATCATTTATACAAATAGTTTATTTTGGCAGAGCAGGGCATACCGAGAGTTCATATGCGTCTAGACGGTGTGATTAAAGACTGCATATATTCTTTTTCGCCGTTTATGTCTTTTCCATTTTCAATGTTGGGAACGACATTATGTATAGTAGACTTAACTTAGACGCTTTATTATACGTAATCCGCCTTACTGAGGCGTTATCATTACGTCTTCAAGAAAAGATTTACGGGATATTATTCTCAATGTAATTTCTTTTGAGGGCAGTAGTTTGTTCACGTATAACTCCGCCCTTCAGTGGCTGATTGGAGTTAGTTAGACGTGACGCAGCCCTAGCTACATCCACACGCGTGGATAGTAAGGTTAAGAACTCTCTCAGAGTCGCTTCGTTCTCGGAGGAGCTTCTCTTCGACGGCAACTTTTCGGCAATCCATGAATTGCTCGATTTATACGTTCTCTTGTCTATCTAGTGTTACAAGAGATTCAGACTGGGGCAAACATTCGGTGGTTGACTCAGAGAGTGCCGCCGCAATTGCCGGACCCGAGTGTGGCTGTTATTACGGTTGCCAGTCAAACAGATTGGGATATAATACTGATCCCTACGGATTCGAAGTGCCAGGGTCTTTGGGTTCCGCAGTCTTTTAGCAATCAGTTTAACTTCCGCGGAATAATGTTTTTTAGGCTTGCTTTATGTCATTGCATGAACATTATTCAGAAACGCATGCCCAAATTCCTGTCCTTTAATTCGACAGTAGTGGCGTATCTCCGGAACCAGGGAGGCACTCTTTCGTTTCCGTTATTCAATTTAATGGAAAGAATCCGTCTGTTGGTTATAGTACACCAAGTTCAGTTTTGGTCCGTCATATTCCGGGTCGTCTAATTGTTTTATCGGACTCCCGTTCTCTTACGGGTCGCTTGTTGCTGTCAGAATGGACTCTCAACAAACAAGTATTCAATCAGATTTGCTATCTATGGGAGTGCCCAATGATGATTTATTTATGACACAGCTTGCTAATCAATTGCAGACGTATGTGTTGGCTTGTCCAGATCTCTGAGCTAATATTGTTAACGCTCTATTGATCTATAGGACGGAATGATAGGATACGCGTATCCTCCGGCGCTGTTGTTTTAGCAGGTATTGCTAAGATAAACAACCACAATACATTTCTGTTGATAGCATCTCTATCTTCACAGAGATCATGAGTAATTTACTCTCTTGTCTACTGTGGGTCTTAACGTGAAATCTTCCTCTATGTGAGGATCTTTTTCACTGGGTAAATCGTGTCTTCTTTATCACAACCAGCAAGGTCGCAACCTTCATGTATTCCGTTGTGTGGTCCGTATTGCATTGTAAGCACTGTACTGGACGAGCTTTGGACACGATTTCTTACTATAGGAGATCCTCTTCTTCGCTATTCTATGCGGCTAAAGTGGAGGCTCTTCCGTCGTGGTGTAGGGATCATTATGTTCATATTGTTGATCCCTCCATACTACTCATTGCTATTTTTTAGTATACTTGTTTCACAAGATCTACTGCAGCCTGTTATTATTTAGGTTATAGGTTTATGTTACCTCATACCTATGCACTCTACGATAGTTTACAATTGAGTCTTTTGTCTCTTTATCTAAGTCAGTTAGTAACTTTTTGATAAATAGACTTAGAATCTTTAGATTAAATTCCTATACGGATTTTAACTTCGGTTCTTATTTAGCTAAGTAATCATTTGAGCCTCTGGAAACAGTAGTTTTCAAATTCTGACCTTTTAGACAGTAATTCTGTTGGTTTCTCTTTTACTGTAGAGTCAGTGAGTTTCATGCACTATCGACGGATGATTTTCACTTTTATAGTTTCGGAATCAATACTTCCGTTACTATTTAGGTTGGATTGTTGCATAAGAGTTAGGCTCCTATTATCCGGAACCTATTATTTTAAGGTCCTTCCGTCTTCGTATGGGCATAGGCCTTTACTCTTTCCGGGTACAGTTTATGTATTTATAAACAGATATCTGTTTATTACAAAGGGCGTAAGCTTCTTCTGTCTTTGATGTCTAGTAGAAGGACGTTACGCTCCATTTTATTGTTAATGGATTCTATTAACTATCGGTACTGCTTATGGTATATCATTGACTTAGCAGTTGTGCTTAAGATTTCTTCTCATGAAGTAAGAGTTCTTCTACTTCTTGGGCTTACATTAATAGTGTCGCTATTATAGATTTTTGAATGGCCGCTCATTGCGCTCAGCCATCCACATTCATGAATTTTATCTTAGAAATATCGAGTCCATTTCTGGAGGCCTCTATTGTTAGGTCTATTATCTACTGCTCAGAATGTCATTCACTTAACAGTTGCTACTATAGCTAGGTAGGCTGTCTGTTTCGGCAGTGTCTCCGTTCGGCTGCCCTCTTCGCTCTGGGCTATTTGACCCAGGGCAAGAAAAAGGGGGAGGGGGGGGGGAGGGTGTTCCCTTGGGTCACCTGTTTTACTATGAAAACAAGGGGATACCTCCTCCGGAGTTAGTAATTCTGAGCTGTTATTGGGATGGTTGTTTAGTGAGAAGTTTAGGTTTTTAAAATTCATTCAAGTCTTAGTTTTTAAAGTATAGCTTTTAAATATTGCATATGTCAACGGACATGATTATGCAATCCTCAGACACTTTTAGGAGTATAAGAGTCTCTATTCTCTAGACTTACTTTATTTATTGGCTTACTTTAAAAATTATTAGTATAAGGATTATATTGGATATTAATAGAGTACATGGATGTATGAAGCTCAATTTTGGAAGGTGTTGTATCTTTCTAATTTATCATAAATAAGAAAGATACATGTAAGGCCTATTACTTCTTTTTCCCTACAGGGGATGACTCTATTTTATTTTATTGAGCGTATTCCATTTTGCTCTATGTCCTTGGTCCTCCAGCCTTTTTACTATTCAGCTATGTCTGGGTCATTGGTACAGTATAAAAATGTTAAAAAATTTATAGTAATTTATATATTTTTTATACTTACCAATGACCCAGACGGGGATGGCCCTCCCAGGAGTTGGGAACTCTTGCCTCCCCGCTGAGTACATAGCGCTTACCAGGCACTGGTTATTAGAATGATTAATGGCGCCAATTTCGGAACATCCTTGACACTGCGCATGCGCAGTAGGGGCGAAGTGTGGAGGGCCTTTCAGGACATGTTTTCTTTAGTTTTAGATGCAAATTTTGGGGATTGGGGGGCAAAATTTGTGTTTGGCCCTATATTTTAAGAGTTAGCACCAGCTATGTCTGGGTCATTGGTAAGTATAAAAAATATATAAATTACTATAAATTTTTTAACTTTTCTTGAATTAATTTTAGGTATTCTGATGCTGTCCGACATATAAAAGTTGTGAAGACACAGGATGGTACATATTATCTAGCTGACTGTAAACATTTTAGAACTGTTGTGGTAAGTTTTCAAAGTATTGCAGAGATTTGCTTTGACATATTCCAGCTAGTGTTGTAATGTGTCAGGAGCTGTGTTTTTCACTTTGCGAGACAAACTGATTGTTATTATACCCCCGCTTCGAAGAAGTGGGGGCTATATAGGAATCGCCCTGTACGTCCGTCCATACGTCTTTCCGTCCGGACAAATTCTTGTGTGCGCAACTCCTCCTACATTAATGAACCAATTTTGATGAAACCTTTCAAACATCATCTCTACTAAGTGAACATGTGCATATTCCAAACTTTTTAATCTGCGACAATTTTAACCAGGTTATCTCTCTTGAACTTTGATTTAATATGGGCTTCTACATGAAATTCTTGTATGCGCAACTCCTCCTACATTTATCAATCAATTTGGACAAAACTTTTCAGACATCATCACTACTAAGTGAACATGCGCATATTCCAAGACTTTTTATCTGCGACAATTTTAACCAGGTTATCTCCCTTTGACTTAGATTTATTATGTCTTTCCGTTCGAACAAATTCTTGTGTGCGCAACTCCTCCTACATTAATGAACCGATTTTGATGAAACCTTTCATCATCTCCACTAAGTGAACATGTGCGTATTCCAAACTTTTTGATCTGCGACAATTTTAACCAGGTTATCTCTCTTGAACTTTGATTTAATATGGGTTTCTGCATGAAATTCTTGTGTGCGCAACTCCTACATTTATCAATCAATTTGGACGAAAGTTTACAGACATCATCACTACTAAGTGAACATGCGCATATTCCAAAATTTTTTAGGTGTGGCAATTTTAACTAGGTTATCTCCCTTTAACTTAGATTTATTATGGGTTTCTACATGAAATTCTTGTGCGTGCAACTCCTCCTACATTTATCAATCAATTTTGACGAAACCTTTCAAACATTATCACAACTAAGTGAACATACGCATATTCCCAAATTTTTGATCTGCGACAATTTTAACCAGGTTATCTCCCTTTAACTTGGATTTATTATGGGTTTTCAAATGGGATTCTTGTTTGTGCAACTCCTCCTACATTAATGAACCGATTTTGAATACATGTTGCACATTGTAAATGTGTTTTTCCAAATGTAAACCATATATGTGTGGGCTCTTTAAGTATTCAGTGCTGTTCTGTAGAAGGCCACATGCAAATACAAATTTCAACAACAAAAAATGATCTTTATGTATACATTTCCTTATGGCCTTCACCTACATGATCAGAAGTGCATTCCTCTAAAAACCCAAAGCGGGGGTATTAATCACCTTCAGTGATAGTTCTAGTTTGAGGTGTCTCAGGGTAGTATTCTCTCTGTTATCCTTCAGAATTTGGTAGCACTTGAGAATATAGAAGATTGTTCACTTTTGATCTCCTGTTGTAGCAAAAACTTTACCCATATGGACTTCACTCAATGCTTTTAAATCGCTACCTACCACGGTTAGAAGATAGCACTTTCAAACATTTTTAGTCGAGTTGTGACGAAGTCAAACTCGACTTATAGTTTGGTGAATGGCGGGCGGGCGGGCGGGCGGGCGTAAACAATTGGTTTCCGGATGATAACTTGATAGTGGTTCAACTCACATTCATTTAACTTTATACGTAGGTTGGTCTTGGGGGGAGGAAGAACCCTATTGATTTTGGACATGCTACGTCGAAGGTCAAGGTCACAGTGACCTTGAACATAGTAAATCTTAAACAATTGGTTTCCGGATGATAACTTGATAATGGTTCAACTCACATTCATGAAACTTCATAGGTAGATTGGCCTTGGTGAGGGGAAGAACCCTATTGATTTTGGACTCGCTACGTCAAAGGTCAAGGTCAACATGACCTTGAACATAGTAAATCGCAACAATTCCTTTCCGGATGATAACTTGATAGTAGTTCAACCTACATTCATGAAACTTCATAGGTGGGTTGGCCTTGGTGCGAGGAAGAACTCTATTGATCTTGGACTCACCAGATCAAAGGTCAAGGTCACAGTGACCTTTAACATAGTATATCGCAACAATTGGTTTCCGGATGATAACTTGATAGTGGTTCAACCTAGAGTCATGAAACTTCATAGGTGTGTTGGCCTTGGTGCGAGGAAAAACCCTATTGATCTTGGACTCACCAGGTCAGAGGTCAAGGTCACAGTGACCTTGAACATAGTATATCGCAACAATTGGTTTCCGGATGATAACTTGATAGTGGTTCAACCTAGAGTCATGAAACTTTACAGGCGTGTTGGCCTTGGTGCGAGGAAGAACCCTATTGATGTTGGACTCACCAGGTCAAAGGTCAAGGTCACAGTGACCTTGAACATAGTATATCGCAACAATTGGTTTCCGGATGAGAACTTGATAGTGGTTCAACCTAGAGTCATGAAACTTCATAGGTGTGTTGGCCTTGGTGCGAGGAACTGTTGTCACAACTCGACATTGGATCGGTGATCCTGAGCGGCATTTTTCTTGAATAAATTACAAATTTCAAATTTTTGCTTACAAAATATTTCTTTTGACCCTTATTGGAATGAGCTTGTTCAAATGCATGCTCCTAGCTATGTTATGGAGGCAAAAACTGAAAAGTACTGTGGAGCCCACTAAATTGGATATCTTTTGTTTGAATATCTCTGTTAATTGAATATAATTTCCAAACACAAAACCATTTACCATACCTCCAGTACAAATTTGTCCTGTTAATCGAATATAGAATATAGAGTAAACTCCTGTTAATTTAATAAAAAATCTTGTAACCTGTTGAGAAATTACCCAATACATCCACTGCAGGCATTTAATCTATTATATCTTGTTTGACAGAGCTCATTGAGCTCTGTCAAACAAGATAAAATAGAATAAATGCTAAGTTTATCTCAAGAATACAGGAAAGTGACACAAACCCTGTTAATTGAATACTCCTGATAAATGAATAATTTTCTTTGGCAAAGTGGGTATTCATTTAACATGGTTCCACTGTATCGACATTGGCAAACTGAGATAGCTTTCTTGGATTTTTATTCTATAAATAGAAACAAGTGTATACAAACTTCACATTTGTCATTCTGTGAGGCCTAATTTTGATGAATATTATTAGTTATCCTTGTGTTTTCCAGAGTGTATGGGAGTTTACACCGGTATGGGAACTCAAACATCCAAAGATGAATTGGATATCTCTTAACTGAACAACCCTGTTGATTGAATATAATTTCCAAACACAAACCCATTTACCATACCTTCAGTACAAATTTACCCTGTTATTTGCATATAGGTTATAGAGTAAACTCCTGTTAATTGAATAAAAAATCTTGTAATATATCATGAAATTACCCTGACAATCTGCAAATTACCCTTGTATATCACCCAAGTTAGCCTCAGTACATCCAGTGCAGGCACATTTAATCTATTATATATTGTTTGACAGAGCTCCTTGAGCTCTGTCAAACATGAAATAATAGAATAAATGCTAAGTTTAGAATACAGGAAAGTGATCAAATCCCTGTTAACTGAATACTCCTGTTAATTGAATAATTCTCACTGGCAAAGTGGTTATTTAATTAACATGTAGAACCCTGTTAATTAAATAACCACTTTGACACTCCCAAAACTTAGACATCCCATAACTTAGACACCCAGTAAAAGTAGTTAATTGTGTTCACCCACTATTACAATGGAATAGCCTGATATTATATTAATGAAAACAGGTTTATCCAAACAAGAGAATTACCAAAGAATTAATTAATATTCATTTGTAAAACCTGCTCACACAAACATAACATCAAATACGTTGTTAATTATTAGCTTACCTGACTGAAAGTCAGGGTGAGATTTCTGATCACTTTTTGTCCGTCGTACTTCGTGAAGGTGGTGTTTGGGTCATTTTCTCTCAAGCCACTGGCTACAGTTCATTGAAAATTCACATGAGTAGCGGTTATATAAGGGCATTTGGGTTTTTATTCAAATTGGGTTTCTGCTCTTATTGAGGAGGGGGGTGGGGGAAAATGCACTAAATTTTTTAAAATCTTCTCATGAACCAGCCGTAGGACAGACTTGATATTTGGTACGCAACTTCCATTTGAGGTGTAGACTCAATTTGTTCAAGAAAAGTTTGATGGGAAATATTTGTCTTTGTTCTGGGAGGGGCAAGAATTTTTGCCCCTAACAAAATTTCTATTTTCCAAACCGAGAGGCAGATTTGAACCAAATTTGATATAAGGGCTTATTGGGTCATAAGTAGTTAATTTATGCCCCAATTTTTTTTCTGTCGCCCCATGGGAACTGCAGGAGCTAAAAATAGAAAAAAAAATAAAACGCCCATATCTCCAAAACTACACGGCATCTAGAATTCTTATTTGGTGTGAAGCGTCCTTAGGACCAACAGAATGGAATGGTAAAAAAAATTGCCATCGGTTTTATCACAGGGTACTTTCTGGTACTTTGAAAGCATTTTTTAACACTGTGGGTAATGGGAAAAACATTTAAGACTACTTTTCTCCCAAATCACTGCTCCAAAAGCTTTCAAATTTCACATATAACATCTTTAGAAGACTGTTTCACATGTTTATTGAAATCAATTCCCTGGGTCTAAATTTGGGCTCTCTATGGGAGGTCAAATGTTTGAATTAGTGCAGTATGAAGAATATTCTTTAAAAATGTTTTTCATCAGATCTACCAATAAGAACTTTTGATATTTGGTATGCAGCATCCTGGGGGGAGTGGGGGGGGGGGGGGGATTCAAGTTTGTTCAAGCCAAGTCCCCGGGTTCATATTTAGGCTGAAAATTTGTGGTCCCGGTCCGGACTTAGAAATTTTGGACCAAAATCCGGAAATGAGTTTTTTTGTTTTTTTTTATGTTTTTCGGTCAATTTTAAGACAAAAAATTTTTTTGGGTCAATTTTAAAAGCAAAATTTTATATTTTTTTTACACTGAAAATTTGGGGTTTGGAAGGGACTTAGAAAATTTTGGACCAATATCCGAAAATGAGTTTTTTTGTTTTTATGCATTTTGGTCAATTTTAAGACAAAAAAAAAATTTTTTTTACACTGAAGATTTGGGGTCTGGGTGGGACTTCGAAAATTTTGGACCAAAATCCGGAAATTAGTTTTTTGATTTTTTATGCATTTTGATCAATTTTAAGAAGACAAAAAAAAATTTTAGTTTGAAAATATTTTGTTTGAGACTTCAAAAATTTCCGAACAAAAATAAAAAAAAAATCTGTTTTTTATGCGTTTATCTCAATTTTGGGACGTAAAAGTGCAGGAACTGAAAATAGAAGGAAAATCCTGTGTATTGTGTGAGCACAATCGCTTCATCTAGTTGGTATATGCTTTTTTTAGGAGGGGCATATGCAGCTTATTAGGGCCCCCCGTGAGGCGGACACCCTATAGTGATCACTCTGTCCATGCGTGCGTGTGTCCATCCGTACGTAACAAAACTTGTCCGGGCTGTAATCTTTCTCTCTTAATAGATAAGGTTTTGATATTTGACATGTGGGTATATTATCCCAAGACAATGTGTCGCGTACCAAGGTTGCCATGCTTTGACCTTGAACTTTGACCTCAAGGTCAAATTATTCCGTTTTCGGGGTTCTTTTCTGACAAGTTCGTGTCCGGGCTGTAACTTTTTTCCCTTAATAGATAGGGTTTTGATATTTGGTATGTGGGTAGATTATCTCAAAACGACGGGTCGCGTACCAAGGTTGCCATGCTTTGACCTTGAAGTTTGACCTCAAGGTCAAATTATTCAGAATTTGGGTTTTTTTCTGACAAGTTCGTGTCTGAGAAGGGATTTTAATCAGATTTTACCTATTGCTTGAAATATTTTAGTATTACGGTTCACATCAGTTTATACCTAACATCGGTTAGTTGCTGCAGGGCCCGCAGAGATGGATTCCATCTCCGTGATATCTAGTTCAAGTCAAGTCTTTGGTTTGATATTTAGACTACCATGTCGAGCACCTTCTGGGGCCTCTTGTTATAATTATTATTATGTATCTTCTAATCAAGATCAAACAGAACATGTTTACAGTAAACTCAGTTATGTTATAAACACACAGTCAAACAGTGCTCTATATAAGATGCCAGACTTTACTTGGGAAGCACATCCTGAAAATGGCTACTGTTAAGAGAGTTGAGTTTGTAATGCCACAGAAGGGCATGCCACATGTACTTTTGGATGGTTACAGATATAAAAGAAATAAAATAAGACAGAGCTGCACTCACTGGAGATGTGTACATTCTACTTGCAAGGGAAGGTGCACCACCATTGGAGACTTTGTCAGAGATATCTCTGATCATTCACATCTCCCAGAAGATAGGAACACTGTGAGGGTTACAGGGTTCGCACACGGGTCCTGGAACCTTGAAAGTCTTGCAATTTGTCTGTTTTAAATTCCAGGCCTGGAAAGTCATGGAAAACAAACACTTTTTTTTAGGTTGGTCCTTGAAAGTCCTGGAAAACTCAGTCAAAATTTTAGGGGCACCGTCGAACATGCTCCAATTCACCGCTTGCTTTTTCTGTTTCCTGTCTCGTGTTGTATTTTTTACTCTGCATTTTGGAAAAAAATGATCTTGTGTTAAGTCTTTCAGTTTGATATTAAAATACCAAGTAAGTGTGTGTTTCAAGAAAAATGGACCGTTAAGAATATAAAGAATGGATTACGAGTGATTCAAAAGACAAACATAGGGCAAAATGTCCAGCGTGTGTAAAGTCATTTGATGTAGGAAATATGGGCGAGTCGGCACTGATTAGCCACATGCGTGGTAAATATATCGCTGGTAAATATATTGCTTATTTTGTGTTATTACAGATACAAATATTGGAAATTCACTTTTTTGGTCCTTGAAGTCCTGGAAAAGTCCTTGAATTTCAATTTTGATTTGGGATACAAACCCTGGGGTTATCAGCACAATGCAAAAGAGAGCAAGAGAAGAGTCTACTCAAATGAGGTCCTTATATAATGAAGAAATAATTGGAAGAGACCAAGTAGAGTTACTGGCATCTTTTCCATAAGTAAGTAGTGCATTGTAAAGGCACAGGCAAAAAAACATACCATCACTTCCCAAGATAAGAACTGAGGTTAACCTTAACGGCACATGGTCTGAGACTTCAGATGGACGTTGTTATTAACTTTTAACTGATGGAGAGGAAGAAAAGATAATTGACTTTTTTACTGATGACCAACTACACGCTTTGCAGTGTGCTGAAATGGTGTACATGGATGGTACATTTTCTTCATGCCCTGACTTGTGGAGCCAGGTTTACACCATTCATGCAATGAACGGAACCAGTTCATATCCACTTGTGTTTGCTCTTCTACCAAACAGACAGACATCAACATATACAAGACTGGTCAGACAGCTGAAAGCTGAAATTCAACAGAGACTGAATAGACCATTTGTCCCTAGTCCTATAAAAAATGATTTTGAGATTGCTGCTATTCATGCGGTTACAAATGAATTTCCAGATGCAGAGGTGAAAGGTTGTTTTTTCCATTTCTGTCAGGCCATTTGGCACAAAACCCAAAAGCTTGGCTTGCCTGCACAATATAGGGAAGACACAGCTATCCAGTCCTGGATTAGAAGAGCCGCTGGACTTGTTTTTCTTCCACCAACCATTGTCCAAGAAACTTGGATAGAGGCCATGGAGTCAACCCCAGACGTACCAAGAGCAACAGATTTTAATGTATATATAGTCACAACATGGGTTGATGATGATGCAAGATTCCAAATCCCTCTTTGTAATCATCATCAGACAAGAGCTCCCAGGACGAACAACCACCTAGAAGGATCCACAATCGCCTGAATGGGACATTGCCTCACAGACACCCAAATATCTGCAGCTTTATGGAAGTAATAAAGAAAATTGAAAATGCTGACAGAGCAAAAATCGCACAAATACATTTCGGTGCAGCGCCACCAAGCAGGAAAAGGGTCTACAGGGATGTTGAGAACCGACTTCAGCGTCTAAAGCAAATGATGGTTGAAGGACAAAAATTGCCTCTTGAATCTCTAGATGCAGCAGGACATCTAAGACTAGCTTAACCCTTTACCCAAAGAGGACAACACACAACACTTGCAAGAAAATTTCTTGAATAATTGAACATTTTAATTTTCTGTCTTAAAAACATAGCTGATGACCCCTCATTGGAACAAGCTCAATGATGTTTTTGAGGCAGGAATTGAAAATGTACAATTTAAATTTTTTGGGAAATAATGCAGGCCATTTTGGCCATTTTGTTGGGTAAAGGGATAAAAGAGTGAACTATTGTGAAGTATTTTGTGTTTTTTATGTATCTGTATTATGTTTGTGTATTTTGTGTATGTATGCTTTTGAAGTTTATATTTTATATAAATTCTTGTAATGCAAAAAATCGCCTATAGATTTGTGTTTTTATGATTCTGTATTGTGTTTATGCATTGTGTATATTTTTATATGCTTTTAAAAATTTATGTTTCATGTAATTTCTTGTTGTCTTAGTTTGTTACCTAATTTTTATATGCTTTATATTTCGTATTTTTGTGTGATTGAAATGAATATGGATTGAATTTGAAATAGCAATAAACGTTTGTCTTTAAAAATTGGAGTTAGTGTTTTTATTGTGCATTTTTCACAGATTATTCCATTAGAATAATGGGTAACTAGCAGGGAATTAGCTGTACACTAAAGTTTGAATGTTGTTTTAAGCTGTCTAAGTTATGGGATGTCTAAGTTTTGGGAGGATACCGGTTCTATATAATAATAACACTTTGGCAACAATAACCCTCCCCAAAGGTGCCATCAAGGTACTTTTCAAAACCTGGCTTCTCTTTATCATACAGACCACCCAAAGACCTCTTTGATTTGACCCCCTCTCGCCAATTACGGTTACAATCCTCCATGACCCTTTCTCTGACGATTTTTTAGCTCAACTTGACAAAGTCAAGCTGAGCTATTGCCATCACTTCTCGTCCGTCGGCATACGTACGTACGTAGTACGTACGTCCACAATTTCCTTTGGCACACCTCACAGGTCGCATTTATGATCAGATTACTTTGAAACTTCTTATGCTTGTTTGGGGTGACCTCTAGATGGGAGCTATCGATTTTCTTCAATTTCCGACAAAAAATGTTGCCGCGGCCAACGTTCTTAGAACTTAGTTTAGTCAAACCACAATATTTCCCTTTGGCAGACCCAACAGGTCACATTTATGATTTGATTGCTTTGAAACCTGATACGCTTATTTAGGGTGACCTCTAGATGGGAGCTATTGATTTTCTTCAATTTCCAGCAAAAAATGTTGTCACGGCCAACGTTCGTAGAACTTAGTTCAGTCAGACCTCAATATTTCCCTTTGGCACACCCTACAGGGCCCATTTATGATCAGATTGCTTTGAAACCTGGTATGCTTGTTTGGGGAGACCTCTAGATGGGAGCTATCGATTTTCTTCAATTTCCATCAAAAAATGTTGCCGCGGCCAACATTCTTAGAACTTAGTTTAGTCAGACCACAATATTTCCCTTTGGCTCACCCTACAGGGCTCATTTATGATTAGATTGCTTTGAAACCTGGTATGCTTATTTACGGTGACCTCTAGATGGGAGCTATCGATTTTCTTCCATTTCCGTCAAAAAATGTTGCCATGGCCAACGTTCTTAGAATTTAGTCTAGTCAGACCACAATATTTCCCTTTTGTACACCCTACAGGGCACATTTATGATCGGATTGCTTTGAAACCTGGCATGCTTGTTTGGGGAGGCCTCTAGATGGGAGCTATCGATTTTCTTCGGTTTCTGTCAAAAAATGTTGCCACTGGCAAAAAAAACTGACATTGGTCCCAATGATCTTCAATTTTGCCATCTCATTTATAACTTAGCAAGTTCAAGTTTGTCAAGTTGAGCTACAGTGTCATTGACACTTTCATTTTACCCTGGTTTTCCCCAACGTCCAGGTATGAGATCTCCAATGAGTAGTTCTCTACTAGCTCCCGCACTTGGACCATCCACCCTGTCTTGATATTTGAGTTGAAAATTCTCAGGAACATCACTTTACACCATCGGCTGTCGGGGAGATTTACCAAATAATTAAGATGACCGAGTTTCAACAGGTCTATCCTGTCCTTGATCCTCATCCACCCAAGCTCACCCCTGATTGCTTCTAGCACTGCGGCATTACTCTACCCCATTATCCATTGGCCTGCATCGTTCTGCAGGATTTTCAAGCTCTTTACGGCCGTCTGGTTTAGGGATACCACTTCTGTACCATATGTTATACTTGGCAGACCCACCATTTCCCAAATGGTTTTCCCCACGAACACCTTATTGAAACTGTTTCTCCCTTTTAGTTTCATTTGGTTAAGGATTCGCTTCCGTTCAGAATCAATTTATTTGTGTGGTTTCGGTAGATGCCTCTTCCTGTAATGCTTATATTTACCCCCAAATACTCGTAATCACCTGTCTCCCCTACACTGAGAAGTTTGCTGCTACCTTCCGGAATGCAGAACTCGCCCTCTCTCCACCTTCGATTGGGGTCCACTTTGCGGCCCACAGGTATAACTTTGCTCTTGCTTTCATTAAGTTCGAGTCTCCATTTTCTCCCATATTTCCCAACAATTCCCAGTATTTTCGTTAGACCCTCTTCGCTTTCTGACACTAGCACCATATTGTCTGTAAAAAATAACCCTGGGATCTTCAAGTCCCCAACTGCTACCCCCTTCTCGCTACGCAGGAGTTCATCTCCTAAATCTTTGATGTACATTGCAAACAGGATTGGCGAAAGGATACACCTCTGTTTTAGGCTTATCTCCATAGGCACACGTTTTGTTGTAATGTTTCCCAGGCTAAGTTCACTCTGTACATCTTTATATAATGCTTTCATAATTCCAACAAACTCGCCTCCTAAGCCCAAAGCCTCCAGCTTGTGCCACATACCCTCCCTCCATACTCTATCATATGCCTTTTTGACATCCAAAAAGGCCATAAACAGCCTTTTCTTTTTTGCTTTCGTGGATTCTTTCATTTGGGATAGCGTGAAAAGATGGTTGCCTTCCCTTCCTGAAGCCATTCTGGATTTCTCCCAAAAACCCTTCTCTTCAA
Organism: Pictodentalium vernedei; assembly: GCA_031216915.1. Lineage (NCBI taxonomy): Eukaryota > Metazoa > Mollusca > Scaphopoda > Dentaliida > Dentaliidae > Pictodentalium > Pictodentalium vernedei. Next base: position 178,811,001 of record CM062291.1, on the reverse strand, counting down.
TCACCTCCTCTAGTCTCCCATAAAGGACTTTACAAAAAACTATTCCAATGTTGCTACTGACAGAGATCCCTCGATAGTTATCCAAAACGTCTTTTTCCCCTTTTTTGTGAATAAATGTCACTTTGCTTTCTCTCCACTCCTTTGGGACCTATTGATTTTCTACGGCTAGATTGAATAGGGCAGTTGGGTTTTCCACAAATTCCTCTCCCCCCTTTTTGTGTCGCTGCCCCACGAAGTGGGGTCGACATATAGGGATTACTTTCGTCGTCTTGCGCCGTCCGCGTCACACTTTCTCTTATCTGCCACTCCTCTTTAACCTATGAATGGATTTTGATGAAACTTTCAGTGATTCTTTATCACATAATGGCATTGTGCACCTCCTATTTTATTTTTTGATCCGCTGTATTTTTTCCAGAGTTATGCCCCTTTTCCACTTAGAAATCTGTCTGAAACGCCAGGCGACACACGTCTTCCATGGAAGACTCACATCTAAGTTTGATACAACTCATTTGGAATTTCATCCACTCCTCCCGCTTTTTCATCTCTTAATTTTGAGATCACATTTTGCACCTCCTCCATTTTAATTTCGCTGCACACGAAGTTCGATAGGTTTTCCTCGATCTGATTCGGATTCTCAGGTGGGTTCCCCATGCCACATCGCTTATCGTTTACCTTTTCCCAGTGCTTGACTAGTTCTGATGCGACTTGATCTTGGTCATCTGCAACTCTGCCTTTTACTTTAATACTCTGTGGGTTACTTCCTTTGTTACGTTTATTCACCCCCCCCCCCCCTGTCGGTCTTATCGTCCTAATAAGACTGCTATTTCACACTCTCCAATTATCGTCTTTAATCTTATATACTTTATTTCGTGCTTGTTGGTATTCTTCGTTTGCTAATGTGGCCTCATTGCTTTCTGCCCCCTTAAGTTTTCTACTTCTCCTGTATGCAGCACATTTAGCTTTTCTTCCCTTTATGGCCCTTTTCAGTTCTTCATTCACTCTGTACCCAAGTTCCCGTGTTGACACCCTGATCTTTCCTACACTTTCCTTCCCTGCCTCCACTAGGCTCGAAACTATGGCATTGGCCATCTTCTGTACATTGCTCTCCTTGGGTACGGTTGCAAGCTTTGGTTTCAGTTTTTCATTGAACTTCACCCAGTCAGCATCCTTTTTGAGTTCCCAAATCTCCTTGAAGCTTCCTTTGCTTTTTACTAGATTTTTGGCCCTGATCATCACTGTAATCAAGTTGTGATCACTATCCACCTCCATTTTCCCCTCATCATCCACTTCTACCCCTATCACCTCTCTCCATAAATTAATATCTGTGAGAATGTAGTCGATTATTGATTTTCTGTCGTTCCTCTCCCAGGTTCATTTCCCCTAACACCTCGTGTCCCTGTTCAGAATGTTCAGACCGAGCTCGTTTGTGAAGTGCAACAGCTTCCTTCCATTCCTGTTGACTTTCTTGTACCCACCCTCTATGCCTTCTTCCTTATCACCTATGTGGCCATTAAAGTCACCCATCAGAATTATACCGAGCCCCTTGTTTTGGAGCTCTGTGATATTGGCCCTTAGTGTTGAGTATATCGAGTCATTCCACTTGGGTTTGCTTCCCTCCACCGCACAGTACACAACCCCAAGGGCAATACTTTTGTTTCTCAGACTGATTCTTACCCATCCAATTTCTTTCGATACATCAGCCGAGGTGCTGACCTCATCCAGGTCTGTGATCAGCGACGTTTTAAATCCTCTTTAATGTACATGCCTACCCCTCCCCTTTTTTTCTGGCCTTCATCCTGCACCTATCCACATGCACCCCCTTACTTGGTCTACCCATTCCTCATGTCTTATCCATGTTTTGCTTAAGCCCATGACGGCAAACTCCTCTGCCTCGATCAATGTAGCGATTTCACTTAATTTCCGGTGGAGACCCTGGATGTTGCTATAACCCACTTTCACGGTATCAAGATTCATTGGCTTCCGCCTACTGGTCCCATTATTATCTAGTCCCTGTATGTTTGTATATTCTATTTTGTGTACCTGTGCTTTCCTTGGGATGCTATTCCTATTGAAGTGGATTTTTGGTCCCTTTTTCTTATCCCCCTTATCCCATTTTTTACAACTGTGGTTCGTAATACATTTCTTGTGTTCATTCCTCCCTTCTCTGTTCCCCCCTCCCCTCCCTATACCAAAAAAGGCTCCACCACCTGCAACATATTTCTTCCTAAAACCTCTGTACCCCTTGGGCTAAGATGGAGACCATCCCTTCCATATAGGTCCTTTCTGCCCCAAAATGATCCCCAATTGTCCACAAAGGGTATCCCAAGTTCCTTACAATACTCCCCCAATTCCTCATTGGCCCCAATGATCCGCAAATTATGCTCGCCTCCCACCACCTAGTACTGGGAGAAGCCCCGAAACCACTACCTGTGCATTCTTGGCATTCAGTTGAGTTATTAAGTCCCTGTAAGTCTTAATAAGCTGAACTGATTTTCTCTCCCTGATGTTGTTGGTCCCACGTGTACAACAACCACTGGGTCTGGGCCTGACCCCTTTACTAATCCACCCACTCTGTCCCCACCCTAGCCCCCGGAAAGCACAAATTGGTCCTGTTGACACTGTCGGGTCCACACATCACCCTGTCTGACCCCCGCACTATACTACTCTCTGCAACCACCAACTGCCTCTTTCCTGTCCTACTACCCCTGTTACCACCTCTGTTCCCACTGGACCGGCTCGCAGTCTTGCACTCCGCCACACTAACCTCTAAGCCTATCTCCACCTGTTCAGACCCCCACCTGCTCCTCAGAATTCTCGCCACTCATATCCGGCAGAGAAACTAAACTAAACTCTAATATAACTATCTTTTATTACAAATCACATCTATACAACATTAAAACAACACTAAAACACTAAAACAATATATATATCAACAAAACACCTGAAAGAAGTATGAATAATTAAGCTAACTTTTGACCTCTGAAATGGCAATACTCCCTGTTGGTTCTGAGATGGACATCAACACCTGGTTTCTACTGTATTAAAATCTGTCAATTTTTAACTTAACTTGACAAAGTCAAGATAAGCTATTGCCATCACGCGTGCTGAAGCCTGGGAGTCTGTTCACATCTTCCTTTAGCACAGGCTGCACCCCATAGTACTTTAGCACAGGCTGCACCATGTAGTTCTTGTCCGACCATCACAAAATTTCATATGCAGGTTTGAGGTCATGTCTAGATGAGAACATCCCCGTTTTGTTGCAATCGGTCAACCGTGATGGCTGCCCGAGCCCAAAACCCAAAAATCTTTAGCACAGTCTAAAGGTCATATTTATAAAGGGATTTCATGGTAACTTTATAGGATGACTCTGTATAATATCTAGATGAGAACATCCCCTTTTGGTCATGATCTGTCAATTGCAATGGCTGCCCAAGCCCAAAACCCCAAAATTTTTAGCTCAGTCAACAGATCATATTTAATATGGAGGGATTTCATTGTAACTTAGTAGTATGACTCAGTATGATATCTAGATGAGAACTTCCCCATTTGGTCGCGATCTGTCACCCATGATGACTGCCCAAGCCTGAAACCTGAAAGCCTTTAGCACAGTCTGCAGGTCGTATTTTGAAATGGATTTCATTGTAACTTGGTAGGATGACTCTATGATGTCTAGATAAGAACTTTCCCATTTGGTTGCGATCTGTCACCTGTGATGACTGCCCAAGATCAAAACCTCAAAACATTAAGCACAGTCTACAGGTTGTATTAATTGAGTGATTTCATTGTAACTTTGTAGGATGGCTCCAGATGATGTCCAGATGAGAACGTCCCCTTTTGGTCACGATCATTCAGCCATGATGGCTGCCCGAGCCCAATAACCGAAAACCTTGAGGACAGGCTACAGGTCATACTTATGAAGGGATTTCATTCTAACTTTGTAGGATGACTCAGTATGATGTCGAAATGAGGACGTCCCCTTTTGGTTGGGATGGGTCAACCATGATGACTACACAGGCCCAAAGACCAAAAACCTTTAGCACAGTCTACAGGCGGTATTTATGAAGGGATTTCATTGCAACTTGATAGGATGACTCATTTTGGAATAATTTCATTGTAACGTGGTAACTTTGGTTGACATACATTAACTGTGAGAGCCACATTAACCCACCCCTCAGTTCTTCAGTACTGTCTACACCTCAAATTATTTTTATTGAAAGTATAGCATACAGGGAACAGAAATTAGCATATTCTCAATAATCACAATTCTTGTCGCATTTCATAATCCTTTCATAAACATTGAACATTATCCTTTTCATCAAACACAACACACAATCAAGTTAAGCTACAGTGTCAATGACACTTTCTTTGTGAAGAATGCTGTCGTTTATGGCTTTACGTTACATAAAAAATTAAAAGAAATGTTTCAATGTTAATATATAATTTCAGTTTTGTATTGTATTATGACATTTTCTTTATTGTTAGGTATTCTTTATTATATGTATTCAGTTTGGATAGAAGACTGAGGCAATTGTAATTTTTTTTTCAGGATTTAGTTGAATATTATCAGAAAAATTCATTAAAACCAAGCTTTCCAGAAGTAGATACCACCCTTTTAATACCTGTTAAAAAGTGTAAGTAGTTATTTTCTGTGTCTGTAATATGGCAGGGAAAATTTATTTCCTAAACCCTCTACCCAATGTGTAGGCTGCATCCACCCATGTAATTTACAAATTCAGCAGTTGAAAAGTTAAAAAATTTATAGTAATTTATATATTTTTTATACTTACCAATGACCCAGACTTAGCTGGTACTAACTCTTAATTATTTAGGGCCAAACGCAAATTTTACCCCCAAATCCCCAAAAATTTGCATCAGAAACCGAAAATTACATCTCCTATATGGTCCTCCATACTTTTACTCCGCTGCGCATGCGCAGTGTCAAGGAGGTCTCGAAATTGCCACCAAAAATCATTCTTACAACCAGTGCCTGGTAGGCGTTATGTACTCAGTGGGGAGGTATGAGTTCCCAACTCATGGGAGGGCCATCCCTGTCTGGGTCATTGGTAAGTATAAAAAATATTTAAATTACCATAAATTTTTTAACACTTTTATACTGTACCAATGACCCAGACTTAGCTGAATAGTAAAAAGGTTGGAGGGCCTAAGATATAAAGGAAAAGCCAATAGGCTCAACTACATATAACCAAATTATCCCCTAGAGGAGAAAATGAAAAATAGGCTTTGCATGTATCTTTCTTATTTGTATCAAAAAGAAAGACACAACACCATTCTGTAATTGAGCACAATAACCTCAATGATCTCTATTAACATCCAGTATAACACGTTATGCTAATTATTTTGAAATGAAAGCCAATAAATGAAGGAAGTCCAAAGAAATGAGACTCTTATACTCATTAACAGGGTCCGAAGATTGTATATTAACTCCTGTGTGAAAAGAGATATATACAAATGTTTCACACCAAGCTACACTTTAAAAATATTACATGAATGAGTAAACATTAGCTTAACACTATAAAACTATCCCGGTGCCAACTCAGAATTACTGACTCCAGAGGAGGTATTCCTTTGCTTTACACTATAAAGCAGGTGACCTAAGGGAACACCCCCCCCCCCCCCCTTCCCTTGCCCTGGGTCAAATACCCCAGAGCAAAGAGGGCAGCAGGACAGAGTCCCTGCCGGAACAGAAAACCTGCATAACCGTAGTTGCAACTGTTTAGTGGATGACATACTGAGCAACAGCTAACGGACCTAAACAATGCAGATCTTTCAGAAATGGACTCAATATTTCTTAATATAAAAAACTTGTGAAGAGGAAGGCTGAAAACAATATGCAGCCTTCATTAGATCAGTAATAACAACACTATTAGCGAAAACCCAAGAAGTAGATAGAGCCCTTACTTCATGGGGTGAAAACTAAGCACAGACTGCTGAGTTGAAGATAATATAGATCAGCAGTACGGATAGTTAATTGAATCCATCTAGCAATAGAATGGACCAAAATGTGGAGTAAGCTTCCACAGCATGTCCCAAAACAGACACCTGAGAAGAATAATCCACGGTCTCTGTGGGGACAGAGATGCTACCACAGAATTGCATTGAGATTAATTAATCTTGAGCAACGTCTGCTGAATCAGCGGTGCTGGAGGATACACATATCCTCTCATCCCTTCTCACAAGATCGATAGAGCGCCTACTGCAAACGCTCGAGGATCCGGACGTAGTGACACATACCTCTGCATCTAATTGTTGAGATGCGTTGCAAAAAGACTATCCTGGCTGCTCCCATTGGTAGCAAATCTGATTGAATACTCATTTGTTGAGAGTCCATTCTGACGGCAACAAGCGAACCCTCCGTGAAAGGGAGTCCTTTATACGTTCAGAGAACCCAGAATATGACGGGCCGATAGAAGAACCTAATGTTCTAGAACAAACAGAAGGATTTTTTCCGTTAGCTAGAACAACTGAATGGGATGAGTGCCTCCCTGGTTCCGAATATACACTACCACCGTCGTATTTTCGGATAGAATTGCACGTGCATTCTGAAAAACGTCCATCTAATGACGTAGCGCAAGTCAAATAGACATCAATACTTGATGTTTATGTGCTTGATAAGGAACGGAAGATCCCGAAGACTCTGGCACTTCAATTCGTTGGGCTCAATGTTGCGTTCCAACCTATTGACTGGCATCTGTCATAACTGTAAAACTTGGATCCGGCAATTGCAGTGGAACTCCCTGAGTTAACCACTGAATGTCTGCCAAAGTCTAAATCTCTTGTTTCACTTGATTTGACAAGAGGATGTCCGTATCAAGCGAAAGAATCTTCACCCTCCAAATCTGAGGCAGAAGGATTTGGAGTGGACGAGTGCGTAGCCACCCCATTGGAATGAGATCCGCGGCTGCTCCGCACAAACCTATCCGTCACATGAATTCTCTCACTGAAACCCTGTTTGAGAGAAGACATTAGCTAGAATAACAACTGACTAACTTCGCTCAGATTAACGGCAGATGAACTAGATTGTGCGACTTGAAGCTCATCCCCAGGTGGGTGAACGACTTGGACGGCATCTGATCCGGCTTCTCTACGTTTACTATGAAACTGAGAAGCTGGAGCAAAAGAAGCAGATTCTGCACATCGTTCTGAAGCGGTAACTCGTTGCCGTACCTCTGAAGAATATAGTCCAGGTAGGCCGACGTTATCGCAAACAAATGAACTCAAAAATGAGTCCATTCCAAGTTCATTATTTGAGTGAAAGCCCATGGCGCCAGATTCAGACCGAAGCACATCGCTCGGAACTGATATATGACTCCTAGGACGATGAAGCGAAGATACTTTCTGTACCCTGACGTGAAAGTACGCATCCTTGAGATCTATGCTCGCAGCATAGTCGTTCACTCGAATGCTCGCTCTGACCGATCAAATGGTCTCTATAAAGAATTTGAAGCCACAATCAGCTTGTTTATCCAGCTCAGAACTATGACTGGACGGAACGAGCCGTCTGGTTTCAGAACCAGAAAAAGATGGCTGTAGAAACCTGAAGATTCCTGGTTTACTACAACCTCTATCGCGTTCTTTACTAAAAGAGACTGGACTTCTGATAGAAGCGAGGCTCCTTTCTGCCGATTTGTCGGAAGCTGAGTCCATCTTGGACTTCGAGTTAACGGAAATTCTCCTTTGAAGGACAGTTCAGTCCTTCCGATATAACTTCTCGAACCGCAGGGTCTTCTGTAATAAAATCAAAATTGATTGAGAAACTCGACAGTCTTCCGCTCACTGGAATGCGACAAAGGTTTAAACCATCACCTCTTGGATCTGTGAGGCTTGCGGAAGGAGAAACTATGTCCTCCACAGCCCGCACCTCATCCTGTTGATCTAGGGACGTCTGACCGGTTGTTTTGGCCAGAATTACGGCCCCTACCTGAGTCGCTACCTTGACGGTCTCTAGAGTAAATCCTAGAGGACACATAAGAACCTCTATAGGAACTTCCCTTGGACGTATTCGCCTGAGAATTGCCTGTCCTACTCTTCTCCGCTGACTCCGACTAATAGAAGCGGATTTGAATAGCAGAGAGTCTAAAGCTTTCTTAATTATCTTAACATAGATTGCGGAAAGCTTGCCGTCGAAGAGAAGCTCTCCGGAGACTGGAGCGACTCTGAGAGAGTTATACACCTTACTATCCACGCACGTGGATGTAGCCAGGACCGCATCACATGTAACCAACTCCAAATTGCCACTGAAAGGGTGGAGTTATACGTGGAGAATGCTATGGCCCTAGAAAAAACTCTTAAGGAGGATCGTTCAAACTAGAATTCTTTCCTTGATACATAATGATAACACTCTGGTAAGGTGAACTGCGTACAAAAATGTGTCTAAGCTAGCCGTATTAGACGATATTTACGTTTCCAACATCATGGTTGGAATTGACATAGACGACCGTATAGACAATTCTAGGACTTCGGCCTGGTCATCTAGACGCAGAGGAACTCTCGGAATGCCCTGTCCTGCCGTTTCGAATTATTCCATGAATTGATGAAAGGCAGATAAAGAGCACTTGCTGATAAGAAACCGTACTTGCCCCTATTGGTAGCAAGTTTATATATAGCGTCATATAATAGTTCAAATGTCTCTGAGACATTTCCGGACTGTGACGGAAACTGAGGGACGATGTCCCTGAACCGATTAAAGAAATCTGTGTCCAGTGGCGCTATCAGTCTCTTATTCGACAACGCAGCATTTTGGTCCGGAGGAACGTCAGAAAAATAAAGTCGGATGAGCTCCACGGCAATTATGTTGTTCCGAAAGGGAAAATTCAACTATTCTGTATCCCTTTCGCCATCCAGTCGGACCACTTGAAATTCTTGGTCGTCCGTGTCTGCACCTGCAGTGGAACGTACAGACCCGGCTTCTATGGATAATTTCTGATCCGACAGAGTTTCTATCGGTTGCTGGGATGCTGCGATAATTTGTGCTAACTGCAATAGCACGTCCATAACGGAGGCCTGTGGAGCTGCGGTCTTACAATATTTAGCCACTGGAAGCTCCTAAGACGCTGACTCCTGCATACTTTTTAATGCGAACATACAGTTTGTGAAGGCCTCGTATCCTTGGCTACCGGATGGCGTGACCTGGTCGCCGTGAATTCCTGGTCGGCGAGATTGGCTGGATATCACTGGTCATGTAGCCAAGGTGCGGTCGTGTACACTGCCTTGAGGATGAGGAAGCCAATAAAGCAGTTTCTCCAGATTGTCAATGACACGGAGCGTCCCGAGCTGTGGACGTAAGCCCTGACTGAGGAACATTCTGTACCACAACTGTACCCAGATGTTGTACGAGAGAGGGACCTCTCTCGCTCGCAGCCCGTGCGGAGCTAGACGAGCTGGGAACCGGACAAATAGGCTTCCTCCGTACCATCCTCGTATCCATCGTCACTGGGCATGCACATTGTATTTATAGTGCTCGCAACACCCAAATCTCCTCCTGGACCGCAACGGACTAACCCGGGTGCCGAGCCATTCGTTGAATGGTTGCTACACCGGGTGAGCTAGCGGACGTCAAAACCGTCGATCCTACTTGGGACCTCTTAGGCAATTGATGTATCTGCATGAGCACTCTTGCAGCTAGCTCTTTATTTGACTGTGACGGCGGAAGCACACTTTCGAAGACATCACGGAAACATTACTCTGTTCTTGATCGTCAAAGAGACCTGTGGAGCCGCGGTCTTACGTAAATAGCCGCTGGAAACTCCAGGAACGTTCATTCGTGCATTTATATAATATGCGAAAGTCCCAACTGGAAAGGCCTCGTGTAGCGGATGGAGTGACCTGGTTGACATGGAATCCCTGATTGGCGAAGCAGGAACTCCTGGGACTTTTCTTCCTGCCTTATAAGATATGCGAACGTCCTCCGGAAATCTGTGATCACAAAGCCAAGGTGCGGTCGTGTGTGCTGACGTGAGGATGAGGAAGCCAATATAACAGCCGCATCGGACTGTATATGTGACGGAGCATCCCGAGCAGGAAGAGTGGACGTATACTCCGACTATCAAACGAACATACAACAACATCGTGGCGCAGGTGTTGATGTAAGAGAGAGGGGGCCTCTCTCGCTCGCGGTCCCGATGGACCTGGACGAGCTAGGAACCGGACAAACAGGCTTCCTCCGTACTATCCTCTGTTCTGTCATCACTGGGTGTGCACATCACATGGTATGTTTATAGTGCTCGTAACACCCGAACTTCCTTCCTGGACCGCAACGGACGAACCCGGATGCTGACCCATTCGGTGAGTGGACGCAACACCGGGCAAGCTAGCCGACGTCAATGCCGTCGACCCTACTTGGGGCCTCTTAGGCAATTGCCATATATCCATGAGCACTTTAGCCACTAGCTCTTCATTTGATTGTGACGACGGAAGCACACTCTTGGAAGACATCACAGAAACATCACCCTGTTCTTGTTCCTCTGAAAAAGAAAGTGAAAAACTAGAGTGACCCTGAGGAGAGAGGACCGACATGGTCCTCTCCCCGCTAACAACCTACTGTGACACATGCCTCCAACATTTGTCATCCAAAATGATACACATTGAACAAGGGTTAGTGCGAGTACATTGACTACAATTAATACAGAAATCATGATAATCCTCCCATTACAAATTGAACAATAATTTTCATAGTGAAAAAAGTAAACAGTCATAGTACTCGCACTAAACCTTGAAAACAAAGATACATAATAAAATAATCCATTATAACATTGCGAAAAAATTATTCAAAAAGAAAAAAAAAATCATTTTTTTTGAAAACATTTTTTCAGAAGTGCCCAAGTTCCCAATGGGAACCCTGAGCCCAAATGGATCCCCAAAAAGCCTAATTGTGGACAAAAATTTTAAATCATTTAGAAAAATTAATTTTAACACCTACGGACAATATTAATGTGTCTTGCTATGATCTAAACTAAGTAGAAGACAAGTAATCACTATCAGAAGTAACTGTTGTCAACCCAAACAAAAAATGTAAACAAACCAGAAACATGACTCCAGGCACTGGTAAACATGGCCTGAAATCAGTATCCAATTTGAACACTATCTGATGCAAAACAGAGACTTTCCAAGAAGAAACTGCAGAGCATCAGATGGTAGATGCAGACCAAAACGCCTAAACACCCTAGGGTGAGGACGTAAACATGGGGAAAAAACAGAAAATAATTCTGTTTCCAAGCCAAAACTCCCAAGAAATTTTAGTGATAAACATTACAAAAAATAAGCCAAAAGCATGGGAGAATAGTTAAGGGGGAATAAAGGAAAGGGAGAGAGGAAACACTGATCAAACAATGGAATATTCATAGCAAGAATGACAACAACAGGGCCATGCCTCGAAAATAGGCAACATATAATAATTTCGTAAAATAATTATAAGTTACAGCCCTGAACATTTGAATCCACGGTTTTTCCTCTCCTCCTAATATTTCCTCTTCATATCCACCATTTCTCTCATAATTATGCGTCTGGCATCATTTAAACTGAGATTTACAAGCACAAATATCAGTGATGTGTTACTGATTTCAGGGCCAAACAAAGACCTCCTTGACACTGCGCATGCGCAGTGGAGTAAAAGTATGGAGGACCATATAGGACATGTAATTTTCGGTTTTTGATGCAAATTTTTGGGGATTTGAGGGTAAAATTTGCGTTTGGCCCTAAATAATTAAGAGTTAGCACCAGCTATGTCTGGGTCATTGGTACAGTATAAAAATATGTTATATTTTTATACTGTACCAATGACCCAGACATAGCTGGTGCTAACTCTTAAAATATAGGGCCAAACACAAATTTTGCCCCCCAATCCCCAAAATTTGCATCTAAAACCAAAGAAAACATGTCCTGAAAGGCCCTCCACACTTCGCCTCTACTGCGCATGCGCAGTGTCAAGGACGTTCCGAAATTGGCGCCATTAATCATTCTAAGTTTGGCCCTTCATCAGTTAACATCTGACTGATCTTTGTGCTTGTAAATCTCAGTTTAAATGATGCCAGACACATAAATATTAGTGAAATGGTGATTCTAAGGAGGATAGAGAAGGAGGAGAGGAAAAATGTGTGACAGAATATTATCAGGGCTGTAACTTAAAATTTTTTAATGAAATTATGTTAAGTTACCTATTTTCGAGGCAGCATCCATTTTGTTGTCATTCTGATTATTTAGTTACACTGTATTTTAAGTGTTTTCCTCTCTCTCTGTCCTTTAAGTCCCCCCTTGCTATTCTCCCATGCTTTTGGCATAGTTTTTGTAATTATTATTACTAAATTTTCTTGGGAGTTTTAGCTGAATAACAGAATGAATTCTGTTCTTTTCCCCATGTTTACGTCTTCACCTACGGGTGGTTAGGCGTTGTGTTCTGCATCTACCATCTGATGTTCTGCAGTTTCTTCCCTGGAAGTCTCTGTTTTGCATCAGATAGTGTATTTTTGGTAACTGATTTCGGGCCTGGGTGCCTGGAGTCTTATTTTAGTGTTTTTACACTCATTGTTTACATTTACAACAACCCTCTGTGTGAGGGGGGGGATTTCTGGAAAATAATATCTTGATGTTATTTTAATCATAACTAGATACATTATTATTGTTCGTAAGTGTTGAATAAATTGTTTAAAATATTTTTAAAATTTTTGTCCACACTTAGGCTTGGGATCCATTGGGGCTCAACGTTACTTTTCAGAAACTTGGGCTGTTCTGAAAAAATATTTTTTCAAAATATTTTGATTTCAATTATTTTTTCTATATTAATGGATCATATTATTATTATGTATTTTGATTGCCAGGGGTTAGTGCGAGTACCAGGACTTGTTTTTTTTCACATTGAAAGGATATTGATCTATTGTAATAAGAGGAAGTCTTCCTCTGACTTTATAATCATTCTATATGTGGTCAGTGTACTCGCATTAACTCCTGTTCTGTATCGTATGATTTCGATGACAATATGGGAAGTGTATGTCACGGTATGTTATTGGGGAATTGGACACTCCGGTCCTTTCCCCGCAGGGTCACTCTACTTTATCAATTTCTATTTCAGACGATCAAGATTAGGGTGATGTATCTGTGATGTCTTCCAACAGTGTGCCTCCGTCGTCACAATTAATGAAGGGCTAGCGGAAAAGTGCTCATGTAAATACGCCAATTGCCTAAGAGGACCCTAGTAGGTTCGACGGCCTTTGACGTCCGCTAGCTCGCCCGGTGTAGCGTCCATTCACCGAATGGTTCGGCAGCCGGGTTTGTCCGTTGCGGTCTAGAAGGAATTTTGGGGTGATGCGAGCACTATAAATCAACCTAATGCACACCCAGTGACGGCGGATCGGAGGGAGAACGGAGGAAGCCTTTTAGTCCGGTTCATAGCTCGTTCCGGTCCATCCGGACGGCAAGCGAGAGAGGCCCCTCTCTCGTTCAACAACATCTGGCCCCAGATGTTGTGGTACAAAATGTTTCGCATTCGGAGCATACGTCCGTCGCTCGGAACGCTCCGACATATAGTCAGTCCGGAGTAGACTGTCAATAAGGCTTCCTCTTTCTCATAGTTGCGCACACGACCGCTCTTGGCTACGTGACCACGGATATCCAGTCAGCTTCGCCAGTCAGAGATTCATCGGCGACCAGGTCACACCATCCGGTAGCCAGGGACACGAGGCCTGCAGACTCCGGACGTTCGCATAGGAAGTATGCGGGAGTCAACGTACACGGAGCTTCCGGCGGCAATGCATCGTAAGACCGCTACTGCTCAGGCCTCGGGAACGGACGTGCTTTCCTAAATAGCACAGTTTATCGCAGCATCCCAGCATCAACTGAATCTGTTGCATATTTTTTATCCGACGATGCTGGGTCGGGACGCTCCGCGGAAGCGGGTACGGACGTCCGAAAATTTCATCCGGTCCGACGGGATACCGAAAGGGATTTGGAGGATTTCGAGCTTTCCCTTTCGGAACAACATATGCTGTTGTGTATGTCATCTGATTTGGTCTTCTACAGCTTCTTTCGTCGGACCAGAATGCTGCGATGCCGGATAAGAAACTGATAGCGTCGGTGGACTTAGAAATTTTTGGTTCGGTTCAGGGACATCGTCCCTCAGTTCCGACATAGTCCAATAATGTCACACAAACTTTCGAATTATTGAACAACGCTATATATATTATTATTTTATGCTTGCTATAACCAAGCATTTCTGGTTTCTTGTTCGCAAAGTTACGGAGATGTCTTTCAAAAGTGTGCCTCTGTCGTCATAGTTAATGAAGAGCTAGCGGCAATAAGTGCTCATGGAATATGTCTATCGCCTACGGAGTGACATTCGCTAGCTCACCCGATGTAGCGTACATTCATCAAATGGTTCGGCTGCCGGGTTTCGTCCGTTGCGGTCTAGGAAGGAGATTTGGGTGATGTGAGCACTTTATTTACTTTAGTACTCACCCAGTGACAGCAGATTGAGGACAGATCGGAGGAAGCCTGTTAGTCCGGTTCCTGGCTTGTCCAGGTCCGTCCGGGCTGTGAGCGAGAGAGGTCCCTCTCTCGTCCAACAACATAGGGGACCGCATGTTGTGGTTCAGATATTTTACATTCGGAGCATATGTCTGTCGGTCGGGACGCTCCGTTATATTGACAGTCCTAGAGACTGTCCTTAATGCTTCCTCATCCTCACAGCAGGGCACACGACCGCACATTGGCTATGTGACCTCGAGTATCCGATCAGTTTCGTCATTCAGTGATTCCACGGTGAATAGGTCGCGCCATCCGGTAGCCAAGGGACACGAGGCCTATACACTCCGTTCGCTTGCATATTGGTGGTATGCACGGGGTAACGATCACGGAGCTTCCAGCGGCAATGCATTGTAGGACCGCTTCTCCTCAGGCCTCAGTGACGGACGTGCTATCCGAGTTAGCACAGTTGTTTCGCAGCATCCCAGCAATTGACAGTTTCTTGGTCGAATCAGGAATTATCCGACGGCGCTGGGTCGGTGCGGTCCGCGGTTGCATCAGGTACGGACGACCGAACGCTTTATAGGGTCCGACAGGATGGCGAAAGGGATTCGAAAGTTTTCGAGTTTTCCCTTTAGTAGTATCGGAAGCTGCCTTTCATATCTTCTGGCATTATCTTCCAGTGATTGTTATTTCGGACTTCATTGCTGTGATCTTGGATAAGAGACTTATAGCATCATTGGACTCGGATTTTTCGATCGGTTCAGGGACATTGTCCCTGACTTACCGACGCAGTCCAATAATGTCATTACAACATGTGTTTTATTTTTCGACGCTATATATGCATACAAGCCTGCTACCAAGCATGATAGTTTAGTTTCTTGTCCGCGTTGCTCATTTCTGCCGTTTTATCATTTATACCAATAGTTTATTTTGGCAGATTAGGGCATACCGAGAGTTCATATGCGTCTAGACGGTGTGGTTAAAGACTGGAAATATTCTTTTTCGCCGTTTATGTCTTTTCCAACTTCAATGTTGGAAACGACATGATGTATAGTAGACTTAACTTAGACGCCTTATCATACGTAATCCGCCTTACTGAGGCGTTATCATTACGTCTTCAAGAAAAGATTTACGGGATATTATTCTCAATGTAATTTCTTTTGAGGGCAGTAGTTTGTTCACGTATAACTCCACCCTTCAGTGGCTGATTGGAGTTGGTTAGACGTGTCGCAGCCCTAGCTACATCCACGCGCGTGGATAGTAAGGTTAAGAACTCTCTTAGAGTCGCTTCGTTCTCGGAGAAGCTTCTCTTCGACGGCAACTTTTCAGCAATCCATGAATTGCTCGATTTACACGTTCTCTTGTCTATCTAGTGTTACAAGAGATTCAGACTGGGGCAAACATTCGGTGGTTGACTCAGAGAGTGCCACCGCAGTTGTCGGACCCGAGTGTTGCTGTTATGACGGTTGCTAGTCAAACAGATTGGGATATAATACTGATCCCAACGGATTCGAAGTGCCAGGGTCTTTGGGTTCCGCAGTCTCTTAGCAACCAATTTTCTTCCGCGGAATAATGTTTTTTAGGCTTGCTTTAGGTCATTGCATGAACATTATTCAAAAACGCATGCCCAAATCCTGTCCGTTAATTCGACAGTAGTGGCGTATCTCCGGAACCAGGGAGGCACTCTTTCGTTTCCGTTATTCAATTTAATGGAAAGTATCCGTCTGTTGGTTATAGTACACCAACTTCTGTTTTGGTCCGTCATATTCCGGGTCGTCTGATTGTTTTATCGGACTCCCGTTCACTTAGGGGTCGCTTGTTGCTGTCAGAATGGACTCGCAACAAACAAGTATTCAATCAGATTTGCTATCTATGGGAGCGCCCAATGATGATTTATTTACGACACAGCTTGCTAATCTATTGCAGACGTATGTGTTGGCTTGTCCAGATCTCTGAGCTAATGTTGTTAACGCTCTATTGATCTATAGGACGGAATGATAGGATACGCGTATCCTCCGGCGCTGTTGTTTCAGCAGGTATTGCTAAGATAAACAACCACAATACATTTCTGTTAATAGCATCTCTATCTTCACAGAGATCATGGGTAATTTACTCTCTTGTCTACTGTGGGACTTAACGTGAAATCTTCCTCTATGTGAGGATCTTTTTTCACTGGGTAAATCGTGTCTTCTTTATCACAACCCGCAAGGTCGCAACCTTCATGTATTCCGTTGTGTGGTCCGTATTGCATTGTAAGCATTGTACGGGATGAGCTTTGGACGCGATTTCTTACTATAGGAGATCCTCTTCTTCGCTATTCTATGCGGCTAAAGTGGAGGCTCTTCCGTTGTTGGTGTAGGGATCATTATGTTCATATTGTTGATCCCTCCATTCTACTCATTGCAATTTTTTAGTATACTTGTTTCTCAAGATCTACTGCTGCCTGTTATTATTAAGGTTATAGGTTTATGTTACCTCATACCTATGCACTCTA
The DNA here is from genome assembly GCA_031216915.1 of Pictodentalium vernedei. NCBI lineage: Eukaryota > Metazoa > Mollusca > Scaphopoda > Dentaliida > Dentaliidae > Pictodentalium > Pictodentalium vernedei. Next base: position 178,794,035 of record CM062291.1, on the reverse strand, counting down.
GGATAGTTTACAATTGAGTCTTATGTCTCTTTATCTAAGTCAGTTAGTAACTTTTTGATAAATAGACTTAGAATCTTTAGATTAAATTCCTATACGGATTTTAACTTCGGTTCTTATTTAGCTAAGTAATCATTTGAGCCTCTGGAAACAGTAGTTTTCAAATTCTGACCTTTTAGACAGTAATTCTGTTGGTTTCTCTTTTACTGTAGAGTCAGTGAGTTTCATGCACTATCGACGGATGATTTTCACTTTCGTAGTTTCGGAATCACTATTCCGTTACTATTTAGGTTGGATTTTTGCATAAGAGTTAGGCTCCTAATATCCGGAACCTATTGTTATTAAGGTCCTTCCGTCTTCGTACGGGCATAGGCCTTTACTCTTTCCGGGTAGAGTTTATGTATTTATAAACAGATATCTGTTTATTACTATGGGCGTAAGCTTCTTCTGTCTTTGATGCCTAGTAGAAGGATGTTACGCTCCATTCTATTGTTAATGGATTCTATTAACTATCGGTACTGCTTATGGTATATCATTGACTTAGCAGTTGTGCTTAAGATTTCGGCTCATGAAGTAAGAGTTCTTCTACTTCTTGGGCTTACATTAATAGTGTCGCTATTATAGATTTTTGAAGGCTGCTCATTGCGCTCAGCCATCCACATTCATGAATTTTTATCTCAGAAATATCGAGTCCATTTCTGGAGGCCTCTATTGTTAGGTCTATTATCTACTGCTCAGAATGTCATTCACTTAACAGTTGCTACTATAGCTAGGTAGGCTGTCTGTTTCGGCAGTGTTTCCGTTCTGCTGCCCTCTTCGCTCTGGGCTATTTGACCCAGGGCAAGAAAAGGGGGGGGGGGGGGGGGAGGGTGTTCCCTTGGGTCACCTGTTTTACTATGAAAACAAGGGGATACCTCCTCCGGAGTTAGTAATTCTGAGCAGTTATTGGGATGGTTGTTTAGTGAGAAGTTTAGGTTTTAAAATTCATTCAAGTCTTAGTTTTTAAAGTATAGCTTTTGATTATTGCATATGTCAACGGACATGATTATGCAATCCTCAGACACTTTTAGGAGTATAAGAGTCTCTATTCTCTAGACTTACTTTATTTATTGGCTTACTTTAAAAATTATTAGTATAAGGATTATATTGGATATTAATAGAGTACATGGATGTATGAAGCTCAATTTTGGAAGGTGTTGTATCTTTCTAATTTATCATAAATTAGAAAGATACATGTAAGGCCTATTACTTCTTTTTCCCTACAGGAGTTGACTCTATTTTATATTATTGAGCGTATTCCATTTTGCTCTATGTCCTTGGCCCTCCAGCCTTTTTACTATTCAGCTATGTCTGGGTCATTAGTACAGTATAAAAATGTTAAAAAATTTATAGTAATTTATATATTTTTTATACTTAACAATGACCCAGACGGGGATGGCCCTCCCAGGAGTTGGGAACTCTTGCCTCCCCGCTGAGTACATAGCGCTTACCAGGCACTGGTTTTTAGAATGATTAATGGCGCCAATTTTGGAACGTCCTTGACACTGCGCATGCGCAGTAGAGGCAAAGTGTGGAGGGCCTTTCAGGACATGTTTTCTTTGGTTTTAGATGCAAATTTTGGGGATTGGGGGGCAAAATTTGTGTTTGGCCCTATATTTTAAGAGTTAGCACCAGCTATGTCTGGGTCATTGGTAAGTATAAAAAATATAGAAATTACTATAAATTTTTTAACTTTTCAAATAAAAAATCTCAAAACCACATCATATAACCCCTCATTGGAACAAGCTTGTTCCACTGAGGGGTCATATGATATGGTTTTGTTAAATTTGTTTTTGAAAATTTGAAAAAATAATAAATTTTGATATTGTCTGTCTTGGGTAAAGGGTTAACCCCTTTGGTGCATGGAAAGTATACACTTGCCTGGCAACAATTAACCAAGGCACCTACAATGTAACTTGGTTTCCCCAGAGATAACATGTTGGGGCATCAGTTCTTTTTGCAGTAAAAATTGATCAAAATGGGAATTAGACCCTTAATGGTTAACCCAACTAAAAGATGGAATTTGCCAAAAAAAATTTGGCTTGAGTCTTGATCGCATTGGTTGGAGGCACACTGTGTGAAGATAAAAATGTGGAATATGTATCCTGTACCTTTTCCTGTCCTCATCTCTCTTTTCCTAAGTGTTATGTGTACCACAGTTGTATTAGTAAAAGTGTCTATGCTAATAATCTAGAACCAAAGAAACAATTAACCTTGGTGCCTGTTAGGCATTTTTTTTCTCTTTGCACAAAATGCATTCTGAAGGTTTTAAACTGATCACATACGGAAAAAAATGGACTGCTCTAACACCCAACCCCCCCCCCCCCCCCCCCCCCCACCTCCTCCTCACCCAGGGCCATTTAAGCAATATTTTTTCTTTAGTACAAAATGCATTTTTATCCTGACTGTTTACAGTCAGGGCTATAGTCATGACTTTCATCCGTCCATCTGTCGGTCTGTCTGTCTGTCCCTCGGTCCATCCATCTGTCTGTAAACAATTGGTTTCCGACCGATAACTCCAGTTTGGATTATTTGATTTCAACCAAAGTTGATATGTGTATTTTCCAGCTAGTAATACAGGCCAGGTTTGAATACAGGTTTCTCAACTCTCCCCGCCCCGTCTAATTCCCCGACGGTCGTTTAGGCAGTTTTTCCAAAAATGCATTTTGAAGGACTGGGAGTTATCAAATGCAAACAATACACTACTATAACACACCACCACTGTATACCAAATCTTTTGAAGGATTTGGAGTTACTAAATGCAAACAAACAAAAATTGACTACTATAACACACCACCACAACCCCCCTCCCTCCACACGCACGCATGCACACATGCATTCACGCACACACACACACACACACACACACACACACACACACACACACACACACACACACACACACACACACACACACACACACACACACACGTGTGTCACTTTGACAATTATTCCCAAAATGCATTTTGAAGGATTGGGAGTTATTACATGTGAAAAAGAAAATTAACTCCTATAGCCCAACATTGCTTTATTTACTGCATCTTTAACCCTTTACCTAATACAAATTGAAGCCAACAGTACAAATTATTTTTTTGAAACATCAGATTTTTTCATTTTTTACTTCTAACCATGGCTTATTTGTCCTTATTGGAACAAGCTCATCAAGCTTGTTTCATAAAGAGGTCATGAGGTATGTTTTGGAGTAGAGAAATGAAAAAATAAAATTTGAATAGCAAATGTTGTATATCACGAGTGCAGATATGGCAGATTTGTTAGGTAAATGGTTAACAAAAAATGGCTCCAGCTATTTTGTGTCTAAGCATTGCCATTGCTGGGACAGTCAGGCTGCATGCGTGACATCACTCAAGTTTTGAAATTAATTTGATTGCGCTTATCATGTATCCTTATCATGTATTTTTATGTGTACCCATACTATGTATGGTAGACATAATGCTGGCATCCGGGGTGGCCATCCGTTGTTTGTCCATCCGTCTGTCCATCCGTCTGTCCATCCGGCATCCGTATCCATTTCTTTGGCATTCGATAACTTGAAAAATATTGCTTGGATTGTCAAGTTACTTTATATTTGTGTTTAGGTTACTGATGTGCCGAGCTGTATAGTTTTTGGTGTAAATCTGATCATTTGATCCTGAGATATTAACCCTTTATCCTTCAAATTGAAAATTCCTCCAATCCCTTTGGCATGAGAAAACTCAAAAAATATCATTCCGATTGTCATGTTACTTCATAAATGTGTTCAGGTTACTGATGTGCAGAGCTGTATAGTTTTTGGTGTGGATCTGATAATTTGATAATGTGATATTAACCCTTTATCCTTCAAATTGAGGACTCCTCCAATCCATTTCTTCGGCATGTGATAACTCAAAAAATATTAATCCGATTATCAGGTTACTTTTAGGGTGAAAAGCTCTCTGCGAGTCACTCCGGTCTCCGGACACACCCTGATTGACGACAAGCTTTCCTTAGTCTATGAACAAGCTACCAAAAACGCTTCCCGCGCACTGCTACTGAGATCAGCGTCTCAACAGCATCAGCTAGCTGGAGTAGGCGAGGTCGTTCCAGTTCCCAATCATCGAAAGGGAGCTCCTCTCGAGGGTTTAGGAAACCCTCTTACAGTTACTCCGGAGGTCGTCAATATAGTGACTCGGGAAAGGGGCGCAAGTCTTTTCAAGACTATAAGTCAGACGCCCCTGGGCCGACAGGACGAGGTTCTTCGTGAGGAAGACGTAGTTTCTCCTGCAAGCCTCGCAAGTCATACAGGTGATGGTCTAGACCTCTGTTGCTTTCCAGTTGGCGGAAGGTTATCAAACCTCGCGAAAAACTGGATGGATCATTGGGTGAGAAATGTCACAGCAGGCCTGCGACTATCATTCCAAAACCCCTACTTACAAGAAGTCCTCGTTGGACAAATCTTCCGGAGAATTCTTCCAAAAGAGAGTGTCTCTTTGTGGAGGAATAGGCTCTCCTATCAAAGAAAGCAATAGAGATTGTCGAGAATAAAAATTCTCCAGGTTTTTACAGTCACCTGTTTCTTGTATAGACAGCTCGTTCCGACCAGTAATAGACTTGAGCTGGATAAACAAATTGATCATAGCTCCTAAGTTTTATATGGAAACCATTCGGTTGGTAAGAATGAGGATTCGAGTGGACGACTATGCGACAAACATAGATCTTAAGGACGCGTACTTTCATGTCCTGGTACATCCGGCATTCAGAAAGTATCTGCGTTTTGCCGTGCAAGGAGAGGTTTATCAGTTTAAAGCAATGTGCATCTGTCTGAACCTGGCTCCTTGGGCTTTCACTGGAATAATGAACTTGGTAATGTCATACTTTCGAGCTGATTCGGCAGTGGTAATGCCGGCTTACTTAGACGACATTCTTCAGAGATACGGTAAAAAAGAATTATTCTTCAGAATGATGTTCAGAGTTTGCTCCAGTTGTTCCGACGTTTCGGTTTCATAGTAAACGAGAAAAAGTCGGATCTAGCTCCGTCCAAGTCCTTCATTCACTTGGGAATGAGCTTCAAGAGTCACAACAATCTGGTTTGTCTGTCGTTACCCAGAGTAAAATTAGTCAGTTGTCATGCTCGCTTTTGTCTAATCTCTCCCGCAGTCACTGTGAGGGAATTTATGTGACTGATGAGGCTGTGTGGAGCGGCTGCGGAACTTATTCCGATGAGCCGCCTGTGCACGCGTCCCCTCCAGATTTTCTTTACTCAGAACTGGAGTGTGAAAACATATTCGCTCGAAACCCAGATTTATTTTAACAGACCTAATAAAACAAAAGGTTCAGATTGGGCAGATCACCAGTGGCTGACTCAGGGAGTTCCACTTCAACCGCCGGATCCGGTCTTCACAATTATGACGGATGCGAGTCTGACGGGCTGGGGTGCATCCTAAGTCCCACAGACTTGAAGTGTCAGGGTCTTTGGGGGGACCCTCGGTTCCTAGAGAAGCACATAAACTTCAAGGAGATGATGTCTATCTGGCTAGCACTACAACATTGGATTGCTCAAGTAGCAAACGTTCATGTTCAGAATTGCCAATTTCCTGGTCTATTTGTTTGATGTATTAAACTTGCAGTCTCACAATTAAGGGCTATAGGTCTATGTTATCAGATACCTATGCTCATCATGATAACTTGGCTAATGGATCAGATTCTTCTTTATCAAAGCTAGTTAGAAATTTCCCTGTTAATAGACAAAGAACCCTCAGATTAATTCCTGAATGGAATTTGGCTTGGGTTCTGTTGAATCTTCAAGAAGCTCCATTTGAGCCGTTAGACGATGTAGAGTTCAAATTCTTGACTTATAAAACAGCCTTTCTCTTAATCTTTGCGACAGCCAGAAGAGTTAGTGAACTTCATTCATTATCTGTTGATGATTCCCATTACCATAAATACTTTTACCCCACTACGAAAGTGGGATTCTTGGCTAAGAATCAGATTCCGGATAAGCGGCTGGACCCTATTATCATTAAGGCTTTACCATCCTCGGACAAACGTAGACCTTTAATGTGTGCAGTTAGAGCAATGCGCATTTATAAATGTCGAGCAAGTTTTATTAGAAAGGGAAGAAAAAGATTCTTTCTTTCCCAGATTCCTGACAGAAAGGATATATCTGTTCATTCTATCGCTAGAGGAATTTAGCTGGCAATACGTATTGCCTATGAAAGTCTATCTTCGGATCAATATTCTATCAACAAGATTTCAGTGCATTAGGTTAGAGCACTGTCTGTTTCTTGGGCTTATTCTAACAGTATAGTCTATCTTCGGATCAATATTCTATCAAGATTTCAGTGCATTAGGTTAGAGCACTGTCTGTTTCTTGGACTTATTCTAACAGTATAGCCATTAATGAACTTATGAAGGCTGCCTACTGGGCACAGCCCTCTTTCATTTACCAAGTTTTACCTTAGAAATTTCTGGTGATCTTAGATCTTTAGGTCCTCTTTCTGTCACTAAGAGTGTCGTCCATTAATCTTTTATCTAGAAGATTTCTTAAGCAGTCTGCTCAAGCACCGACGCCGTTCCACTGCCCTCTTCGTTCTGAGGAATTTTCCTTCAGAACAAGGGGAAGGGAGGGGGACAGTTTTTCTCTTATGTTATCTGGCTTTATACTGAAGAGCAAGGGAATACCTCCAGAGACAGCAGTCCAGCATCGGTGCTGGGTGGTTTAATGTGTAGCTCAGTGTGAAGCAATAACTAGGTCTCATTTATGTACTGTTTTTAAAGTGTAGCTCACTGTGAAGCATTTGTATATGTCAGATGTCAAACGAGCGTTTCTGTACAATCCTCAGACACTTTTAAATGAGTACAAAGCGTCTCTTTCTTTGGACTAGCTTTATAAATGGTTTCCTTCACTGAATTAGCATAAGGGGTTATGCTGGCATTAAATGGAGAAATTATGTAATTCTCAATTACATTGTTTGTGTTATGTCATTCTCTTTTTTTTTATACGAGAAGGACATATGTAATTCCTCTGTCTTCTATTCATTCTCCTGTAGGAGCTATTCTTTTTCAAAATAATTGAGAGATTGGAGTTTCCTCTAAGTCCTAGGCCCTCCAGCCTTTTTACTATTCAGCTAATAGCCCAAGAACATTAGGTTTCACTAGGGAAAAAAATCGAAGAAAGCTGATTTTTTCAGGGAATGTTGAGTACATGTCACTGAACGATTAGACAAAAGTCCCCTAAAATCCCAGTTGAGCTTTTTTTTCTACAGCCTTTTTTCGAAAACGCGTTTGAAAATTTTTTTAAAAAATCGCACGAACTTTGTAACCTCGAATTGATCCAACTGTATTTTTTGTTTACGCGTATTTCATGGCTTTGTGGCTGCAGTCGGTACAAGAAGTCCATTGTCTAGCGACCACCCCCAATCCGTCGGAGGAAGCGAAGTGCCCAGCCATTGTTGGACCTGGAGATAACATCTGTAGACATGTTGTTGTGCAGCATCGCTGCTTGGTGGGAGTGAGGCTAGGTCGATGGGTTTATTCAGTTTAGATTTTGCTACATAACGCTTGTAAGTGACATATCTATATTGGTCGAGAGAGGAAACAGTTTTACTCCCGTATAAGATCAGGAGAAGTTGTTCCCCGGCAGTGGCTACTGCACTTGGTGTACTGTCATCCGCCAAAATTGTGTTGACATACTGTTGTGAGTCGCTAGTAACATCGGAGACAATTGTACTGAATACTTTCTTCTTACCAACTCGAAAGAGTGCAGAAGTAGTGTCACAACCACTTATAGAATGTGCTACAAGGAGGTTGCTTCTATGGTCACCCATTTTGGTTGCTATTTCACTAACTGAAACTAGTAAGTTTGGGGTAATGGAATACATCATGTGAATATTACATCCCGGTTGAACTCGAGAGGTAAGAATGACTAACAAGTCTGTGTCTGTTCCCACAACGACAACATTGTTGTCATCTTGAGCGATGTCAAGTGCAATTTCGGCTATCAGTACATCAGCATCAGCCTCGGCCTGCTTGGACTGAATATTGATAGCAGATAGCTTCTGCATTAGAAGATCGATCAGTTGGGTTTTGTTCTTGGCATTTGCAAGGAAATCGGATTGGGGTGTGGTGGCTGGTAACTCGGGTGAGATATTGATATCAATGGAATACCTGTCTTTAGATCTACGGGCTTGTTCCATGCCCTTTGTCGACATTGTACAAGCATAACCATCAAAAACAACCACGACGTTCGCCCCAAAATGTCTCACTAGATAATTGGAATATGATGTACATATGTCCTTATATGACGACTGTTTAGGCCATACAACTGCCCTCAATAAAAATCCACCATCTACAACAAACAGAGAATGTTCTGGGATTTTAGTATGCTCGGAACCATATGTTTTGAGGATCTTACCGAGCGTGCTTTTCTGTGTCTTCCTCATTCCAGCAGAATCAAACAATGCTGGTGGTTTCGGGGCGAGTTCATATTTGAGATACTCTTCCATCTCTGCTTGTGACTGAATAACACATGTGATGCGGTTGAACAGAATTGTGGGGTCAATCACTACCTTACTTCCACGGACTTTGATGCTATTTGCCATCGATGCGAAAGACTTCACAGTGTCAACACGTCATAGTTTGATGCTGTTGAACGTTTTGCTTACAACATTCGATACGCAACATTCACCAATTTTGCGAACTTGGTCACAATTCACAGTTTCGTCGGCCACAAGCCCGGTCGCTATAGAGACTAATTGTAGTGGATCTCTATTCTGAAAGGGGGAATGCACTCTGAGCCAGTTCAATAATTTGGTGATATCATTGGCATCAGTCAATTGTGAACTTTGACGGAGATCCCGATGTTGTTTGCCATGACCAGTGTGAACATGAACAAAATTTTCGAGAGCATTACACATATCGGAAGGCAAAGAGGTAGTCCATGTACCCATTTCGCAACAGTGCTATCGGTTATTCCCCTGCCATGTGTGAGACCACCAGGGAGCTTGAACATTCTCATTAAACACTGCTCTATGGTCTGATCAGAATATATCCCATCCCAGAATTTATCTGAGCGCCTTATGGTAAAGTAACCTTTCTCAGTGAACAACTTCAAATCATCCTGTTGCATTATTTCTGTTAGCTCATTCATCTGCTGCAAATAGAGATGAGAACTTTTTGCGTATGCAAAATGACCACCTGCGTGAAATACTGGAATCATATTGCGAACACAATATGTGTGGAGTTCCCAGTCGCCTGTGCGCTCTGCTCTCAAGAACAACTGGAGAAGACCTATTTGCTCGTAGTATTGTACCCAAAGCTTTCCTGTGCATCTTACGGACGCATTCTGGAGCAGTTCGTGTAATTTTGACAGTAGATGGTTGACACTTTCTTGATTGACAGCGTCAGCTGTTGTACAGTCACCTCTGGCAAGTCCACAGAATATTTCATTGACTTCTGTGCAGTCTATGTTATCTAGTGTTCGGCTTTCTTCAAACACAAGTTTTGTAATGGCAATTTGTGTTAGCAAATGGGCACGAACTGCTCTTGAATATGCATGACCACTGATCAAATGATGGATTGACCCACCAGCATAAACAGTCCCCCAAAGTTCATCCAAGCCGCTACCAGCCATGATCGAACCAATTGCCCCTAAATATGACATAATCATATGGAAGCCGCCGAGTCTAACAAAAACTTTTGTCAACTTATCTGACGAAGACACAATCTCCACTGCTTTGATATAAAGTGGTTGGTCAAACGTCACTGGACAAACGTTCAGTCCCTGTTTCTCACATTCAGTTTTTGCAAACATGAGAGCAGTGTAAATTGTGCTCGGGTTGGATGGATCAAAATTAATAAAGGGAAGTATCTCGACATCACTTGTTTCATAATCATCTGATGATGTGACAATGTGCATATATCCAGCCCAAGATGGGCAAGATACTCTCAGTACATGCGTCAAAGACCAAAGACTGTCGACTGTTTTTGCGAGTTTCACATTTTTCGGATCAGATTCACCCAAAGTTGATAAATCCTTCATCACAATTTCGTCAAGACCCGATTTGCTTGGTTTACTGTAACCTTTCAAAGGGATGTACCCGAATTCACCAGAGCCAATATTCGAATGATCACCAGTTAGTCGTTTTATCGGAGACTTTTCTGTGTGATCTCTGCTTGGAGTTATACAGGCGATGCCTCCCATACTATGGAATGTATTCTTGCCATCTAGCGTGCGCACATTACAATCGGCGTTATCGAAAACGAATTGTGTGAAGTTCGCAAGTCTAGGCGACGGACCTTTGCTTATCATGACAGAATGAACGTATTGTTGAACTTCCCGGTAGCTAGAAGAGAACATTAGTCCATTCAGAATGTCGATCAATTCCCGAGATGCAAATTTCCTATGTATGTAAACTGCTACCGACAATAATACTGGTGACAAGAATGAACGGGGCCGACAAGAACTTATTAGAGACTGACCTATGGCTGTCACGCGTCTCTGGTTGGCTTGGATGTTTTGCCCACGCTGCGACGGAGCAACAATCCCTTGTAACAAGGTTTGGAGTGTTTCGGGTAGTAGGTCACTAGATACAGATAACGAATCGGGTTTGGGATAAACGTCACACTCATAAATGGCTGACCGAATATCATCGCGGACTATAGCCGATGCTTTCTTGACGATGCGCATACGTTCATCAGTTTCATTGGTACATTTGTCTGAGTACCACGAATCATATAGTATTTTGTCTGATGAATCTCTGAATGTGACAACATTTTTTAGGGACCTCAGTGTTGTAATAGAGATTCTACTACCGAAATGCTCAAGCAGTTTGGTTTTAAGATGTTTAATTGTGTAACCGACTTCGTCACCAAGATACGATTCAAACGTCTCTGCCAATTCGCTCAAGGAAAACTGACACTCATCGCTGTTCTCCATAAAGGTACACAATTCATGGAATGCAAGTGCTTTCTTGTCTGCAACAGGCCTACCCCGTGAAAGAGTTCGCTCAGGCTTATCTCTGACAAATCCTGTCCAGCAATCATGGTGATACCGACCTTCCTCGGCCACTAGATCGATAGCACGACCGATCCGAGTAAGTACAGACTCACCCCATTCATCACTACGTTTCAAACAACGGGTTCTGATACTATCAACAAAAGTCAATGTTTCAACGGTGTGGACTTCTCTTCTACGTTGAACGGGTATATGAGTTTGTTTGTCGGCGGATTCTCCACAGAACAGACAATGGAGTTTAAAATTGAAAGCATCTTGATCAGAGCGCAATTTTTTTGTCATAGATGGACCAGCTTCGTCAGATTCAGCTGCATCAAGAGACATTCTCTTACTTTTTCTTACAGAACTTTCCCGTGTATAATTCTTGTAGCAGAATTTGTGAATTTTCTCACCAACTGTGGGTTTCTTCGAACCAGCAAAAAGATTATCGCCAAGCTCGACGCTTACAGCAACCAACTTTTCTATACCCCGCTCACCAAGTGTAGTTATTCCGGACGAGCCGGTCAACTCATCGTTACATTTGATACATTTATCCATTGCCAAAGTCACAACAGAAAAAAGATGATAGACACAATAAACTCAAGTACAATACCACAGAACAGATATCAATGTGCGGACCTGCTTCGTTATCACCGTAAGGTATCAACAGGTAACGCTAAGTGATATGCCCACAACATAACTGATCAGTTCTACAAATAACACAAGACTCTAATAATCAACAACAGGCAAAATTACATATATATCTATCAAGGGATCATTGGTTTCAATATCTAGGCATCAAATGCGGAGTGCCCAATACTGAACAGAGCAAATTGTGCAATGGACAGACCTGGAATGCGGAATTAAACAGCGTTTCCTGATGAAAGTCGTTCAAGGCTATTTTGCATCAAATTAAAGAGCGTTGTCTGTACATAAAGACATGGAATGCGGAATTAAACAGCGTTTCCTGATGAAAGTCGTTCAAGGCTATTTTGCATCAAATTAAAGAGCGTTGTCTGTACAATACAAATTTGTTTATGAGTACACATCAGGGGCGTACACACATTACATGCCAATGCATCTTGAGTGTAGGCGAACACCACATTATATGATTTAATCGAACATGGAAATTGAAACAATGATGCTATAATACGGTATTTGAATGAGAAAAGTCGATGCCGTTTGAATTTGAGTTTAGGGGGTATGGTTAATATTTCTCACGTTTCACCAGTTCATTATGGAATAAATGACTATTGTTATATATCATTATAAAGCCACTGCTTTTCTGCAATTTTTGATAGATTTGATTTAATGGGCGTTGTGTACCGTTGTGTGTATGAAAACAATAAATTTTTTTTCGTAATTTTGTACATTTTCGTGAATATTTCACCATTGAGTGTGAGGATTGGTACAAAGTTGGCATTTTCTGTTGGGGATATGTATTCTCAATATAATTCAGCACGATATTTATGATTCTCACCCTACTAAGGCGAATAAGAATGAGAAATATGGAGCTGGGTCGAATTTTTTTTTTTATTTTTTTTTTCATCAAAAAAACGCTATAACTAAAAAAGCTCAACTCGGATTCGCGGGGACTTTTCACACTTTATCCGCAATGTGTGTGTCCTGGAAACATATAAAAAAATCAGCTTTCTCCGATTTTTTTCCTTACTTTCTCATTTTTATGTCTAATGTGCCTGGACTATAAATCTGGGTCAATGGACGTAGTATAAAAATATTATAAATTTGTAAAGTAAATTGTATATTTTTTATACTTACCAATGGTGCAGATGGGATGGCCCTCCCATCAGTGGGCACTCATACCTCCCCGCTGATTATAATATTTAGCAGGCACTATAGAAAGAATGATGATGCTTGGCGCCAATTCTGGTACCCTCCTGGTTACCATGCATACTCAGTAAACAAAAGTATGGAGGACCAAATAGGACTTTAATATTTCAGTTTTGTATGCAAATTTGAGGGATTGGCGGGGGGGGGGGGGGGTCAAAATTTGTGTTTGGCCCTGGATTTTATCGATTTTCCACCAGCTGAGTCTGGGCCATTGGTATTTATTTATATTTATTTATTTATTGGTGTTTAAGGTTGCATACTTATTCACAATGGGTAATCAAGACCGTGACAGTTTTACAGGTGGAGGAAGCATGAGTGCCTGGAGAGAACCACCGAGCATTGATGAGCAACTGTCAGCTCCTCAACATTCTAACTCTGTTCAAGCTCCACTCAAGCAGGTTTACAGTGGTTGAAGACATGTACACCATCAACATGCAGTACGCTTTAGTATATGGTGTCATTGTGCGCCCATGTAGACGAGCAGGAAAGAGTGCCTTGCCCAGGCACACAACGCAGGCCTGGCATTCTGAAAAATGCAGGAGGGCAAAAAATCGCTCTCCTCAATGAGCTTAGGAGAGCAATTAGCTTTACACAGCATTTTAAGTATCCAGTTGAACAAACTCATTGAAACTGAAACCAACAGACTACATCAGTGATTTTATTAACTTTACTAAGGTAAAGCAAAATCTCTTAGACATCTAGATGTCTCACTCAACAACCGAACACACATTTGACAAGACCTGTGTGTGTACCCAGACCTGTTGTCCTAGAAAGTCATACGCCTACCACTACCACCTTCAACCCCCCGAGGGGGGTTGAAGGTGGTAGTGGTAGGCGTATGACTTTCTTGGACAACAGGTCTGCTTGAATCTACAGCCACATCCTGGGGCAAGTGCTTCAAGTGACAGGATAGTAGTAATGGTAGTATATTATAGTGTCAATATTCCTTGAATAATTACCCCTCAAACTGTGATGTCAGTTGTTGAACTTGAAACTGACAGAAACAAAAATATTGCTGTGACCCATTTTGCTTCAAATGATAGCAACTGTGTTTGGGTATGGTTGCAGCCATTACCTTTTACCACAAAACCACTTTCAAAATGAAATTACGTGATGTTATGTGACTTCGAAGTTAAATTACACTTTTGCTTTACAACAAAAATTTAATGTGACCATAATACATGTAATCTCAATCATCCCAGACCAAAATATTTAGGAGGGCAATTTTTCGCTCTCCTTAATTCTTTCAGGAGGGCAGTAAGGAGAGCTAAAAAATCGCTCTCCTGAAATTGCCAAGCCTGACAACGCGGGTTGTCCTGGATGTGGATCAAACTCGGGACCTCTAGCATAGAAGTCCAATAGTCTACCACTGAGCCACCGTGCTCCCACGGGCCATTGGTAAATATAAAAATTATACAAATTACTTTAAATTTATAATATTTCTCTTTTGATTTTAATAATTTAACCCTTTTATATTTTCACACTTGTGTTTCTTTTTAGTGAAGAAACTGGGTTTTGGAACAGCAGTCTATGATTATGCAGCTACAGCCACAACACAATTAAACTTGAAGAAGGGAGACCGAGTAGCAATCTTGAGCAAAACAGGAAGTGATAGAGGGTGGTGGAAGGGACAGCACCTGGAATCAGGAAAGGTATGCATTGACAGTTTCTAAGGCAAATTTTGTACATAAAAGTTTGCATGTAAGTCTTGTCCTTCAGTTGTGTTAGGTACTGGTAAATAGAAGGGACATAATGAATTAGCTCTGATAAAGGTCTAAGTTATTGTATATGATTATGTAATGGTTTAACATCAATTACATTTGAACTACTGTAGAGTTCAAATACGTTGGAGAAGAACTACAAGGAAAGTTTCTTTTTTGGTTAGTATGTGTGACCATAGATAGTATAGATAGTATGGCAAGGTCTAGATCAGCCTTTTGTCATTTGTCCATCCATTATTTCTCTGTTGGCCACCATCCTTTTGTGGACTGAGTTGCGTCTTCCAAAACCTCGGACAGTATATATAAATATGTATGTGTATGAGGGTCAGAACTGTATAATGTTTTAGCTGTATAAAATCAATTGAGAGTTATTACTCCTTAAATTGCAATTTTCAAGTTATTTTGAGATAGGTCTTCCAACTTTTGAAACAGTAACAGATTTAAAGTGATTACAACAGAATAGTTTTCAAGGAGAATGCTTAACTAAACTGTTATCACAAATGTTAATAGTGTGCTGTATTTTAAAAAATTCATGTTTCAAATTCCCATTTA
The DNA here is from genome assembly GCA_031216915.1 of Pictodentalium vernedei. NCBI lineage: Eukaryota > Metazoa > Mollusca > Scaphopoda > Dentaliida > Dentaliidae > Pictodentalium > Pictodentalium vernedei. The sequence continues at coordinate 178,778,906 of CM062291.1, read as the reverse complement.
GTCAGGGTTTGTATGGGTCTTTAACTCTTAACCCACTGAGTATTTTCTAGATATTTTTTATTAAATCTAGTCATGCTAGCTTTGACTAGATTTGATGAAAAATGAAGCTAAATGTAACACAAAAAATCATTGGTGAATAAATCTATTCCATTTACAGAGAGACAATATGATTAAATATCCACGAATTATACCTATTTCAGAGACAAGAGAAACCCTGTGCTGGGCAGGAATATCCGCCAGCAGCATGCAAAGAGCTAAACAGGCCTTTAAATTCCACCAAACTCACACCAGTAAACAGTGTTCCCAAAGTACAGAAATGTTCCCACATTGGAGGGCATAACACACAGTATTGTTTGTTTTTATGCTTCTTTTATCATTTTTTTTAAATATTTAACCCAGAAAGTCTTGGGGATTACATTTTTAGCTTAACTTGACAAAGTCAAGATAAGCTATTGCCATCACGCGTGCCTGATCGAGACCAAAAGGGGATGTTCTCATCTAGACATGACCCCAAACCTGCATATGAAAATTTACAAGGAAACAAGGAAGCGCACGTAAGCGGAATTGGCCTAGAAGTTTCTAAGCGGGATACTCGGCGAGCTCTGGGGACAGATCGTGAGTGCATAGTGTTTTTCTTCCTGTAACAGTCTGTGCGACTGTTTTGTGTTGTAAGAAACTTCAATGAGTAGGAGTATCCACCCAGAGTGTGACGAGTTTGGATGCTTCTTCTGCACTTCAACCGTGGTCGGCTGTTGTTACGGCTTCCTCTTCTTCCATGGATATGCACGCTGAAGGATAGATGCCTACAAGTTTCTAACAGAAATCTCGGTGAGATCTGGAGCAGACCATGAGCTGGAGGACCCTCTCCTTTCCGTCAACAGTTGGGGTTGACTGTTTTTGATTCGAGAAACTTCAGTGGGTTAGGACGCCCATTCACACTTGCTGTTCGGCACAATCCTTCCACACTGCAGCCGGTTCCGGTTGCAGCTATGGCATCTTCCCCTGCTTCATTAATGACGCACGTTGACCGCAGACTAGCAATCCGACTTCGCATGTTCGGGTTGATAGCCAGTCATTCGAGGCATTTTTATACGGGACATGTGTCGAGGATCTGGGGCCAGATCTCTGTCTCGTGAGCAGCTTATGGTAACAAGTAGATTATCATTGCTCTGCTAGCCTTGGTAATGGACCGGCTGCCACAGATTTCTCTGCGTATCGCAGCATTCCAGTAGTCGCTGGTACTACCGTTTAACAGGCTCCGATAGTGAGCTGTCGGACATTGTTGCATTGGTCCAGTTAGCCGTTCAATTGGATGGAGTTGACCATATTTTCAGATGGAACTTTGGATGGTGAGAGGGCTATGGAGTGTGAGTCACCATCCCTCGCAGAAGGGCACTTTTAGACTATGAAATTTTAGTCATAAGCTCTTAGAATCTTGTTCATCTGATTACAAGTCTGTATTTGCTTGTGAAAACAGCTTATATACCGGACGATGGAAAGACGAAAGATCTTTCATTCCCGGATCTTTTGGCTAAGGTGACAAGGGCTTTTGTCCCGATTAACGACACCTTCCTTGCCTTAGCAATAGTATAAGAAATGCAATGCCCTATTCTTCATGAATAGAGGTTCCATTGTGCATAGTTAGGCTGAGACAGCTGTCTAGTTTGGAATAGAGCCGTTAGAGGGAATAAGTGCATCTTTTCCTTCTCGGTGTTGTATTCCTTGGCATCAGGACATTTAATGCCATTGTGGATGCTTTAGTAGCCTCATGTACTGTTACAGTGATCTTTTCTTATACATTAGCAGCTTGTGTTGTAATTCTCCATTTAGTGAGCTTTCAAAGACCGCAAGTGACACAGATATGTCTTCACCTAGATGAAGACTCATAACTGCATAGCTACCTTGAGACTATTGTCTCTTTGGGAATTATGGCTGTTAAAGTAGCGGCTCGTTATTCCCCACCTTGCGTGACGATGGTTGTATGTCTCTGTTTAGTGAGCTTTCAATGTCGCAAGTAACACTGAGATATCTGTCTTCACAGAGATGAAGACTTCTAAGCTACTTTAGCTTGGCTCTGACCACTGTCTTTTGGGAATAAAACCGCTAAAAGAATAATGCTTTTCGGTTTGTTTTCGTAGGTGTCATAGACTTGAGTCTTATTGTTTACACCATAGTAGCCTAACTAGAATCTTGAGTGATTTTTTTCAGTAATTATGCAATAACATAACTGAAATAATTATCTCTTGAGACTACTGTCTCTTTGGGAATTTAGGGCTGTTAAAATAGCGGTTCTTCATTCCCTACCTTGCACCACGATAATTGTAAATCTCCATTCAGTGAGCTTTAAAGGTCGGAACTTACACTAATATATATCTGTCTTCATGGAGATGAAGACTTACAAGCTACGGCTGGTGATGTAAATCTCCTTAGTGAGCTTCTAAGGCCGCAGTTATCAGCTTTTTTATTGTTTTCACAAATAGGAAGACCTTTAGCTGCTTCAGCTGGGCTGAGTTCATTGTCCTATCGGACGTGATACCGTTATGTTAGAGGAGGTTATTCTCTTCTAACCAGTAGTGTTTGGTGTTAGTTATATGAGGCAATAAGCCCTATTGATGACGCCATATTTACCTAGTGTGATTAATGAGCATTTCTTCAAACGCCTATACTCAACTCCTTCTCAGGAATATATTTCCTGGTATCAGATCGAACGTAAGTTCATCTAGGTTTTTATGATCGGGTGTCGGAACATTGTTTTCAACTCCCTTTTCATTTCTATCCAACCTATTGCTGTGGATTATATTTCCACCCTATAGATTGGATATTATGTCTATATGGTGTATTATTTGTTTATCGCATCCCTCTCCTTAGTGTCATTATGGAGTCAGTCAGATGTGAGGGAGCCCTGTGGTTCCTATACTATTTGATAACTAACACAAGAGCGATTCAAGTAATGTGGGTGAGGGGGGTTTGATAGGAATTATTTATCGAACCCTTCCCTCCCCCCCCCCCCCTTCCCTCTGCCCCCAACCAATGTGTTAAGAGGCAATTACAGGGCAGGACGTAGTTTTCTTCCTGTAAGCCACAAATGCATTCAAGGATGTACATGCATTTCATGGCCCCTCGATTGGCGGCTGGGTCGTGTTCTAATGGTGACCTCATGGGCACATCCACTATTTAGTTGGTTTGTTTTCTGTGGGTGTTCGTTTATAAGTCATATACGAGCATATGATTCCTTATCAATAAAATTGCTAGCCTTCGTGTACCTGTGTGGCTGACATGTCGGTTATCTGGGCGACATTCTCCAAAGTGGCAGTTAGTCCACTCTGAAAAGTTTCGCTCAGTGCGGTCTGGCCTTTTCTTACGACGTATGAGTTTATAACTCTGTTAACTGCATCATAACGTCGTATTATTCATTCAGTTTCCTGGTTACACTTGTATCACTCGGTCATACTGTGGATACAGGCTGTATTCAGATGAGTACATTCTGGATTTCATTGCTCACGTGCATAATATGTGTATTTATTTGGCCGATGCATTATTGAACAGATTATATAAATTGTTGTTCTGCTTTATAGAGCTCATGAGAATTTTAGGGCTATGTGGATCAGTTATGGAACTTCCAATAGGCTGTCTTATGCATACGTTCTCAATTTTTGGCATCATTATTCAGAGCAGTATATTCTTTCTCTGAACAGTCGTCATTGATTGTTGCCGACCTTGAAAACAAGGAATTATTTCGGGGAACGTCTGTGATGAGTCTGTTAATCACAGCTCGTTCCATGTTCTACATCCAGGTTTCTACCAGAGACAGTACACAGGAGAATTCTCATTCTCGTATATTCGCACGGTTCAATTGGAGTTTTATTATTGGAATTAATTGTACATCTGAATGGGGTCACCTGTTGGTTGCCTTAGAAGCGTGTTTGCTGTAACAAATACTTTCCATTGGGATTCAATTGGACAAGTGTATGGTTGTACACGTTGTATCACCTGTTTTTGACCTACCTACATATTTCGACTCTGGTATATGTTAGAAGCTTGCGCTGTTAATAGCCAGGATCGCCACAATAGTCTTAGCTTCTGAAGTGGGGTTAAGCACCAATAATTAATAATAATTAATAACTGGGAGCCTGTTGGACGAATATATATTGATTATTTGGTACCGCTTTTCACTGATTCCACTGTGCTTCCCTCCTTGTTTTGAAGAATATTCCTTCAAAAAAAGGGGGGGGGGGGGGGAATGATTTTTCTCCATCTCTTCTAGCTTGATAAGTGTGTAACTATGAGTGAGGCTGTTTTGTCTGTAGATTATTACTGATCCTAGATACAGCTTGTATATTATTTATATATGGTGCTCTCGAATACGCCAACCTAATTTAAGGGGCTGAGTCCAGACTAGCCTTAAAATTGGGGGCTCCTTACACCCAATTAGCATAATCTTTCATGCTAAGAATACGGAATTACTTGGATATGGCTCCTTATTTATGATATGTCTTCTCTTTTATTCTATAGAGAAACATACATGTAATTCCTTTTAAATTTAATCTCCTTTTCACCTTGGAATGCTGTATTTGGTCTGCTAATTCTTAAGTCCTAGGCCCTCCACCTCTTTACGATTCAGCTAAGTCTGTGCCATTTGTTATTAGTATAAAAATATGATAAATTTAAAGTAATTTGTATATTTTTTATATTTACCAATGGTCCAGATGGGGATGGCCTTCCCATGAGTAGGCACTCATACCTCCCCGCTGAGTTATTATTTTAGCAGACTCGTCTACAAAGAATGATGTTGGCACCAATTCTGGTCTCTTCCTGAGTACTGCGCATGCGCAGATAGTAAAAGTATGGAGGGCCAGATAGGACTTTTAATTTTTGGTATTGTATGCAAATTTGGGGGATTGGAGGGGTTCAAAACTTGTGTTTGGCCCTTGATAATATTGAGTTTGCACCAGCTAAGTCTGGGCCATTCCTAAGTATAAAAATATACAAATTACTTTAAATTTATCATTTTCCTCATTGGTACCAAACAGCAACTGACTTGACAAATCTGTGATGTCCCAAACTGGAAAAAACAATCTAAAGGCCTGCTGTGAAAGTGCTTAAAAAATCTGATTTTCTTGGGAAAAGTTATGAGAAATTGTTGAGAAATATGGGAAATGGCTTGGCTCAGTTTGGTCAAAATGTTTTTATTGACTATGTTTTGTTTTTTTTAAATACGTTTTGTGTCTTGAATTGCATTATTTATCCACTGGAAAAATAAAAGTTTCTGGCACTGGTCCACCAGCATACCCATGAAGTTGAGGGACTTTTCCTGAAAAAGTCAACCTTATGTACATTCATACCTGAATGCCTTAAGAAAGTACCCAGCAAGTACTAATTGGCATGAAAGTTAATTTTTAAGGGAAGATGCTGGATCATTACCAATGGGGCACTCACACTCCTTGCTCATCACAAGGTAAAATGAAGTGGGTCATTGACAGCAGAAAAATTTTGATCCTCCACTTCATTTAGCCTGGCTATGTCCCTGCACCGGTCTTTGGAAAGTTCTCCAGGTACAGGCATTGTTAGTTTGCAATACTTGTGAAAGAATTTTTTACTGGTATGTATACGAATATAAGAGATGAATAAATAAATTTGTGCAAAGATCTGAAATATGGGTCTTGAAATATGCTTCACATTTACATGAAAAGACTGTAACTCATGGTTATTCTTCTTCAGATTTGTTATTTATCCATATTTACTCACCTTTGTAAATATCAAATTTCCGGTTGAATTGAGTCCAAATTAAATCAGGTGGAGGATATGAAATCAGATCAAATCTCACACTGAATCTCATGTCTCTTCAGATTGTAGATATTGCACCTTCTTACAACTGTAAACAGGGTTCGTACAGGGTATGGAAAGATATGGAAAGTCTTGGAAAACAGAAAATTGATTTTCCAGGTCTTCGAAAAACTATGGAAAATTGGAGTAGGTTTTGGAAAAGTTATGGAATACGAACAGATTTGTGTAACTAGGGTATTTCTACTTTCTAATGTGGCCATTCAAAAAAATCTTTGTACTCCCAATTTTTAAGGTTCACCAAGAATTTCTGCTTGAGTCATTGCTGTTTAAGGCCTCTTAACCCTTATTTGCCTGGTGGTTTGTATACATTTTTGCCACACATTGATAGAGTATATTTGGTGGTCTTGCAGTTGTTTCTAGTCAAGTCTTGGCAGCCTGTACAGGCAGCCAAGACTTGCCTAAAAACAACTGCTAAGGTACTTAGAATGTTACATAAAAGTTTACCAAAAGCCCCAATGTTCGAGCCTCGGTTTTATTGAAGTACAAAGTGATCAGACTTGGAATTGGGGGCCTTTAGGGTTCAGAGAGTTGTCAAGGAGGGTGAGGAGAAGGGAAAAATAGATTATATATTGAGTCACATTTAACCTTTGAGGGTTATAGAAATTTGATGTCAGGGGTATGGAAAAGTTATGGAAAACTAAAATGCCTAGTCTGTATGAACCTTGTGTAAATATTGTTAATCTCCACTCAAGTATTGTACTCAATGACGACTCATCTGTTTGGGCAAAATAGTAAAAAAAAGCAGAATATTCTAGAATGAAATCAAAGGAGTTACGGAAGCGGAACCTCCTTGAAAGAGAAGAGTTCAAGAAGAGATGTAGGATGAATCGGTGCAACTCAAATCAAATTGTATCAAATTGTATCATCTGGTTTCTTTCAAATCAAATCTTGAGGTTTTGCAAGGGCCTATTTAAAACATGAAATCAGCAGGTCTTCCTTTGTATATTTCAGGTCGGTTATTTCCCACTTACATATGTCCAAGAAGAAGAAGGTGAAGACTGATATAATGTCATTCTCAGGTTCAAAACGATTGCACCGATGTATCAAAACACATTTTCTTGATCAGTGTATTCTTTGTCTCTAGTACACAGATGAACTTAGAAGAAAAGTGTACAGGGACAAATGCAATCCAAAGACAATCGTATAATGCATTCAGTAATGAACTATTATGCTGAGTGAATCATCAAAGCAATTCTTCTCGAGTAACCAATAAATATGTTTCAGAGAATTTTTGTGAAACCGAACACTGTTTCTGATGTGGGTACTTTGAACAGAAAAAAGTACCTTGAGATAGTGATGTTGAAGAAAGCCTCTTGAAATGTGTGCTTGTGTTCGAAAACAGTATAAAGCAAATATTTCCAGTTTCAAACAGTAATTTTTTTTGTTAATACTCAGAGCTCTTCAGAGCCTGTATATTCCAATTTGTGAAGTTTGTAAACTTCGGATTGTTCAATGTTTTGTTTAAATCATTGGATCCTGAAGGGCCAACCTCCATTTTCAGAGGAACACACGAAGCTGAAAACAAAACCATAATTCATACTGTTTAGCTCACATCACAGAGAAAAGTAGAAATAGACAATTCTTTTCAATAGTATTTCTAACATTCCATTGGAACAAATATGGGTTCTATTACTATTAATTTGTTGGATGCTAGTGAAAGAATTCCTAGCCTTATAGATTAAAAATTGTAAGAAATGGCCTAAAAGTGGGTTGCCTTAAATTTTTACAGATGACCCTTTTCTAATTTTTATAAACTGGGGGAAAGGCACTGTGATGCTGGCATGTTCACCAGTCTTGTAGATGAGTACTCTGCTTCAGATTAGTAACATAATATAATTCAGCTTACTGACTATTTCATGAGTTTCTTTCAACTAGCTTATGACATGGTGTGATGCAGCACACTGTTGGAAAGGGCTCAAAGCCCTTTCCAAAAGTGTGTTGTATGACAGCATTTCATCACCAAAGTCAAATAACATAAAGTGTTATCAGCACAAAGTAGTTAATGTTCATGGATAGGTGACAAATGAGTATCAAGGCATAGCTTCACTCTGGGAAGTGGAGTGTCTTTTTAATGCCACAGAAAGGTTCTGCTTTATTATTATAATATTAATGTATAATAAACAGTACATATTATTGCTTTGAATTGTTAACAAAATCCATCTAGCATAAAAATAATCACTATTTTCAGTACCAGAATCTATTTCAACCTTCAACTAGAAAGGCCTGGATAGTTTTCTGAAATCTAAACTATGCCACATTTTGTAAGTCTTGTGTCTTGGCAAGCTATGTGGGTAGCCAAGACTTGACTACAAACCATATTCTATCTAATCTGACAAGATTTGCTCATCATTTCACAGATGATATGAGGGCAAGCTAGAAAATAAGCGGACTATCAGTCTGTCATCTGCAAAATGAGGTCCCCAGAGGGTGAATTTAGTGATGCTACCCTGCACAGCAGGGTATCATCACTAAATTTACCCTCGATGAACCTCAATCTGAATCAGGACCTCAAAACTAAACAGAAAGACATACCCAGAGGATAAATTGGCCCACTGTAAATTTACTCTCTGGGAATCTTATCTGCAAATGTCAGACTGCTTATTTTCAGGCCTGTGTGAGGTTACAAATTTTATCAGATTTGAATTTGAGCCCAAGCGTTAATCCTTTTCCCAATGCACATGTTATCAAAATTTGTTTTCATTTTTTTTCTCATTTTTTTTTTTCAGCAAAATTTCAACAAAACCTTATGTGAACCATCTTTGGAACGAGTTCATTGAGGCTCGTTCCAGTGATGGTTCACCTGATATTAGGTTAGGATTTGTTTTAAAATTTTTGCTTAGCAGTTTTTTCCTAACCCTTAAAATTGATTAGTAAGTGGGTGTAGTTGTTTAGCAGTTAGCATTCATAATGGTTCCACCCTCAAAAGTACTAAAATAAATCAACGGTTTTATTTAAATCATGTTTCAATCAACTGTTGCCAGGGGGTTGTTTGGATCAAACTGTTTAGCCCATGACTTACCAATTCTCTGCAGCATCCTGGTTGGAGCCCCCCTCCCCTCCCCTCCACACACCCCACCACGTGCAGTATGCATCACACAACATCACCACTAATCTGTCCGGTGCCTCTTTGTTACAGACCTAAACGTCTTCATTCAGTGTGGTATTGGTCAACATTATTGCTCCTTTAAGGAATAAGTTCACATTAGATTTTAGATTTCCTAGGCATAATTTTATCTCATAAACAAAAGCTGAAGGTATATAATAATCAAGTTTACTGAATTGTGCAATTTGGAACAATGATCGCAATTTCTATTTTCAGTTGTGCTGAAATGATGAAGTTTTTGTATTATATTTTCCTTTGCCATGGCATAATCTAATCGCATAAAACATAAGCTAGAGTACAATAATCGACTTGAATAATTTGGGTATTTTGGAAACTGAGATGAAGATTTTTATACTGCTGCTCATATGAGCCGGCCGTATTATGGTATGGCAATGTCCATCTGTCTGTCCATCCATCTGTTAGCTTTTGTTTGTCCTTGCGATAACTTGAAAACAATACATCCAACAGATACTGGGTTTTTTTATGGTTGATTAGTCATGATCAGAGGATGGTTCCTTTCGATAACCAGCATTCTGGAATATCCAGTATGGCCACCAACGCAGCCATCTTGTATTTTCAACGACTTTTGATTGTCCGCACGATAACTTGAAAACTATAGATCCAACAGATGCTACTTTTTTATGGTTGATTAATCATGACTAGAGGATGGTTCCTTTCGATAACCAGCATTCTGGCCTATCCAAGATGGCCACCATGGCAGCCATCTTGGAATTTTAGGGACTTTTGATTGTCCATTTGATAATCCAACAGATACTGTTTTTTATGGTTGATTAGTCATGACTAGAGGATGGTTCCTTTCGATAACCAGCATCATTGTGCGGCCGTATATTGATCCATCGCCTGGCGGTGCACTTGTTTCATTTTAAATTTTGTTTGCATATTATTTATTGGGAAACAAGCCAAATTACCCACTAAACAATTTTTTTCAGAAAACTGCCAAAATAATTTTAATTATTTTTCACCCAAACCCAGTCTGACATACCCAGGGTTCATTCACATTCATTCACATCCTTTAAAGGGCTGAACCCTCTGCACATGTCATAAAACCAAACTTTCAAGCTCCAAATTTTTCCCACAATGCAACTGTGATTTTAGCCAATTCAGTCTTGTTTGACAGAGATCAGTGAAATTGTTGAATCGGTTAAATTCCCACCTGTATTATGGGAAAACTTGCTACTTGAAATTTAAGTGTATCTACATCAGTGTGTATAGGCTTAAAAGTACTTGAATTTTAAAAACTGGAATTCCAGGTCCCTGAAAGTGCCTGAAAATAAATTACACAAGTACTTGACTTAGTTTAGCTAAATGTGTATTTATAAGTGCAATATTGGTGTGTCTTTGTTTCAAATTTTATTCTCTGTAATAATACCAACACCTGGTATTGATGCTTGGGAACCTGTCTCAGAGAGCTTCTTAAGGGTCAGTATTAGAGGCAGGTATATATCAGAACCCCAGCAGGAACCCCGGGAAGTGAAGCAGTGCTTGTTTCTTGTAAAATAGGACCCAGTCCCCAATGTTTGGGGTGGAAGTCCACTAAAATGGACAACTTAAGCATAAATGATTGACTGAACTTGACTTGACTTTATCTCCATGTTACAGCCACAATTAGCCATTATGCAGAAATATGTGACCTTAAACACCACTAAATAAATATGTATCAGAATCGTTAATTCAAACCTATCTATTCACCCATCAGATATGATAAAATTAATTTTATTGTAACATCGTGGAAAGTGCTTGAATTGCTTTAGAGAATCATGAATTTTTTTCTCGTAAGGGTATTTGAACCCTGATAGGCAACCCTTGTACCTCATTGGAGCATGATTTGTGAATTTCTCTTTGAGAGGAATTGAGGTATAGATAAAAAGGGAATATATTTGCTAAGTTTTATTTGTGCTGCTGAACGAATTGGAAAATATTTGAATGGATCTACTGTCATCTTTACATTATTGTGCTCCCTTCCAGAGGGTAATGTAGTAAAGAGCTGTGCACTTTGATATTTTTTTTTTTTATTAAATTCACTTGAAATGCACATATGTCCATCCAACATGTTTGATACTTGAGTTTTGTTTTAGACAGATAAACAAGGAGAATCTTTGTTAATCCAATTTGAATAGAGACTTTTGATGCTGGACAGATTTGGCTGACTTTATTTGTTTATTTTTTAGCTCTCCGAAGGGAGCTTAACTTATCACTTGCCGTCCGTCATCGTCCGTCGTCGTGAACATTTTTCAAACGACTTCTCCTCTGAAACCACTGGTCCGATTTTCACAAAACTTCATGTGGATGTTCATTACTATATGGCAATTCAGGTTTATTCAAATGAAATGGCCATGTCCCTTGGGGGCTCTGTATGGGGCATAACTCTGATAGCACCGTATGAATTATAGAAAAATTATTAAAAAATCTTCTTCTCCGGAACCAGTGGGCAGAATCTTTTGATACTTGGTATGGAGCATCTTGGTTTGGGTCTGATTCAAGTTTGTTCAAATCGTCCCCCTGGATTCATATTTGGGCTCACTATAGAAGCCCAAATTCGAACCTAGTGCATTTCAGACAAATTTCTTAAAAAATCTTCTTTTCCAGATCCAGCAGGCAGAATCTTTTGATATTTGGTATGCAACATTGTGGGGTGGATATGATTCAAGTTTGTTCAAATCGGCCCCCTGGATTTACATTTGGGCTCAGTATAGAAGCCCGAATTCGAACTTAGTGCATTTCAGGCAAATTTCTTAAAAAATCTTCTTCTCAAGATCCAGCAGGCAGAATCTTTTGATATTTGGTATGCAACATTGTGGGGTGGATATGATTCAAGTTTGTTCAAATCGGCCCTCTGGATTCATATTTGGGCTCACTTTAAAAGCTCAAATTCGAACTTAGTGCATTTAAGGCAAATTTCTTAAAAAATCTTCTTCCCCAGATCCAGCAGGCAAAATCTTTTCATATTTGGTATGCAACATTGTGGGGTGGATCTAATTCAAATTTGTTCAAATCGGCCCCCTGGGTTCATTTTTGGGCTCAGTATAGGAGCCCAATTTGAACTTAGTGCATTTCAGGCAAATTTCTTTAAAAATCTTCTTCTCAAGATCCAGCAAGCAGAATCTTTTGATATTGGGTATGCAGCATGCTTCGGGGGGTGAGATTCAAGTTGGTTCAAGCCAAGTCCCTGGGTTCATATTTGGGCTCACTGTGGTAGCCCGAATTATAACTTAGTTCAAAATGAGGAATTTTCTTAAAAAAATTTCTTCTTCAGATCCAGCAGTCGGAATGTTTTGATTTGTGGGGTGTAGCATCCTTGGGGGGGGGGGGGGGGGGGGGGGGGGGGGTTTCGGGGGAGGAGATTCAAGTTTGTTAAAGCCAAGTCCCTGGGTCCATATTTAGCCCGAATTATAACTTAGTCAATATGAGGAATTTTTTAGCTCACCGAAGGAAGCTCAACTTATCACTTGCCGTCCGTCGTCATCCGTCGTCGTGAACATTTTTCAAACGACTTCTCCTCTGAAACCACTGGTCCAATTTTCATGAAACTTCATGTGGATGTTCATTACTATATGGCAATTCATGTTTGTTCAAATGAAATGGCCACATCCTTTGGGGGTTCGGTATTGGGCATAAGTCTGATAGCACCATATGAATTATAGAAAAATTATTAAAAAATCTTCTTCTCCAGAACCAGTGGGCAGAATCTTTTGGTATGTGGTCCAGCATCTTGGTATGGGTCTGATTCAAGTTTGTTCAAATCGAGTCCCTCAACCAATATTGGGGCTCACTATGGGGGGCGTGAATTTTTACTTAGTGCAATTTAAGAAAAATTCTTTAGCAATCTTCTTCACCAGAACCAGTGGGCAGAATCTTTAGATATTTCGTATGCAGCATCTTGGTATGGGTTGGATTAACGTTTGTTCAACTTGAGTCTTTTGCTCAATATTGGGGCTCACTATGGGGGCGTGAATGTTTACTTTGTGCAATTCAAGGAAAATTCTTTAAAAATCTTCTTCAGAACCATCATGCAGAATCTTTTGATATTTGATCAGCAGCATTGTCCCATTCAGTCCTGTTGATGTTTTAGCTCCAAAGAGAGTATAGATTTACTCTGAGAACCTTAAGAATAGCTTTTGATAAAATTTGTGTCTTAACAGTATAGAACATTCGGTGAGCGCCTAAGGCCCCCTGGGGCCTCTTGTTTTATATTATATATTAATAATATTTAATTACACTATTAACTCCTTGCATGCTGCTGGCGGATATTCCTGCCCCAGACATGAAATCTCTTGCCCTTGAAATAAGTATCATTCAGGCACATTTAACAAAATTTTCCCCTCTAAATTCAATGGACTTCTTGACCAGTAATTTCTAGAGTTAAATTTAGATGATTTTTTATCAAATCTATCCGTGGCTGCTTTACAGCAGCCATGGATAGATTTGATAAAAAATATTTTGCTGATACTCAGCGGGTTAAGAGTTAATGGCCAAGGGCCTGTCATGTTAGACAGTTCTGTGGGTGGAGGAAGCTGGTGTACCTGGTGAGAACTGAGCAGTGCTAAGTAAATGTTGGAGATTCTCCAGCTTAGTTATCCTGCACAAGCAGGGTTACAATCTCTGATGAAGGCATATGTATCTTTGACATGCAGGACACCTTGGCACCACCATATTCACACTTGCCCAAGGACATAATGCAGAAGATTGGAAATACGATCTTTCAATCGGAAGTCCAATGCTTAAACCAAGTAGCTGTCATGTTCTTGACTTTTTTAGTGAAAGATTAATGGTATAATGATTGAGTATACTGCCTTTATGAAAAATTTAGTTATCCACTTCTATGGGTTCCATTTCACTTTTCCAAATAAAACACTGATAAAAAAGTCCAAGATTAATTTTCTGAGTGTGGTTTCAAATAATAATATCCAGCTCAAATGTAAAGCTCAAAAGAATTTATCATGCAAATGTATTGCTCACTAGTTTAATTTCTGTATTCAATTCAGTAAACTTTCTTGCTAATTGTCTACCATCTAATAATGTAGGTAAATGAAAAATAGGTTGCTCAGTTTCACTTGAGGCCTGTAAAAGAAAAATCCTGTTTCTCAGGCAAATTTCCCTCAATTTTTTTATGAAGGAGGAAGGCTTTTTTAATTATTTTTTTTTAAAGTTAATCCACAAAACAGTCCAGAAAAGAGTTGACTTTATTATTTTACATTATTACCACTTTTGCAGGCATTCTCGAGTAAATTAACGTAGTTTAGTAGGATATTAAAACTCAGTAATGCATGACTTCTTGGAACTGGAAGCGAGTGGCAGTGTTAATGAAAACAAAATTCATTAACAGCCCGCCGCCCACTTCCGGTCATGGTAATAACATGATTTTGTAGGGCATCCTGGTTTACCTGGTTTATTAACAGCCATGGAGGACTGAATAACAGCCCTCTGGCTCATTAATGACCCTCAATTTCGTTTCAGGCTGGTAATAAACATTTGGGCTGTGATTCATTCCTCTCGGGCTGTTAATAAACAGTAACACCCTCCAAACTCATGTTATTGTTATTTTAACTCTTTGAACTATTCTGTGAAGAAAACCCAGCATTTTCAGCAGTGAAAATTTCCCATCCTGCAGTTATAAATTTAACTAATTTTATCATGTTTGACAGAGCTCAATGAGCTCTGTCAAACATGATATAGTTCGTTAAATTTTTAGTCCAACAAGTGTAGAATAATATCAGTGAAGGAAGCGATTTCCAGGTGAAAAAAAGAGAGGGATGAATCAGATTTTCCATAATGAGGGAGGTACCTGAGGAACAAGATATTTTTTTAATAGCCTATTGATGAAATAATTGTTTGCCAAATTTGTACAGTACTGTGATTTTTTTTAACCAAACTCCAGTTCTGACTTTTGGAAAATAAATTTGTTCCATATTATAGTATACACGATCATTATATTTGAGAAAATTAGGAATCTCTCTTTAGAGAAACAGCCCACTGATATTTCAGAATTTTTTTTTTTTTGAGGATTGCATGTACTGAAAATACATTGTTTCATGTGGGAGTGGCAGGATGGTGAGTGAGATGGGCAGTGTAAAAATCACATGGATAACTAACCAGTGAAGTGAACCTTCATTTTGTGAATTTGTATGCTGTTATGTATAACTAATATTGATTAATTAGAGAATAATATATTGAATACAAATCAGAGTTTTATGAGATTCTTTTATTATTAATGTAAATATTCCACTCTTTCATAATATGTGTAAATGGTTGTGTTGGATATGAAGGCAACATTGAATTGTTTTTTGTCTTCTTTGTATGGCTTTTGTACAAAGTATTCAGATAAAGTGGCGCAAATTTTATTAAGGTCCCATATTTTCATCGCACTGAAAGAACACCAAAAAACGAGTTGCCTGCCAGGGGCCATTTTGAGTAAAGAGCCAAAAGATAAGAACTCTCCACAGATTTAACTGATATGGGCTAAGTTATTTATGGTCATCAGAATTCGCCCGCATGACCAGTCTTGTTACACTTCATGGGAGAGTGCCTATAGCCACTCTCCCATGAATTGGAACAAGACAAATCAGAACAGGCTAAATACTTTCAGCTCGGAAGATGTGAACCACATCCCAAGAATATGAAGTCTTTAACCCTTCACCCAACATAACGGCCAAAACCGGCCAGCGCTATTTACAAAAATCACCATACAATTTTCATTAGTTTATTTTTATCTCCAAAACATAGCTTATGGAACGAGCTCATTGAGCTTGTTCCAACAAGGGGTCATGAGCTATGTTTTAGGTAAAGGGTTAACTTGTGGTACCTGCACTTCAAAATAAAGCCCAAATATGGGCTTCCAATGCTCAATCGGTTGAGCCTCAATTCAAAGCTTCAGTATTGTGTTGGCTGAACCTCTTAGGGATTGGCCGCAAGGTGTACAGTATGAGGAAAATAACCAGGAATAAGCTCAACTCTTGGGGAACCGACACTGGATATTGCTTTCGTCAGGGTTGAAAATTCCTATGGGTTCCAATTGGCTGTGCACTAAATATCAATTTGCCATACACTGGAGAGTTTTTATTCCTCTCAAATTCTCTTGATTCGATACATTTTATAAATGTGTTGTTCAGTATTGAATATTTATACATGTATGTCTCTAAATATTTCCTAACTACTGAAAAATGTCATTTAAAAAGAATAAATACATAAAATTATTGCTCTTGGTAACTTTTTCAGTGTGATTGGGAGTTATCGGCCACGCTAAGGCCACCTATGTACTTTTGGTTAGAAATAGTCTTCATCTGTTTCTGGGCTCAGGGGGATTATTTACTCATTTAGAAGAATTTGAATATGCGTGTCTGAAAACCTGACAAAAATATAAATATTTTCTAGAATTTTAGCTGTGGTAAAATCTCTTTTTTAAAACTTACCACCTCATCGATCGCAGCATGCGATGTTGGTTTCCCAGAGTGACATTGGTCCGCATGACATTGTCTTGTTACAATTTATGGGTGAGTGCCTGCTTTAGGCCCTCTCCCATGAATTGGAAAAAGACAAGTCCATACTGGCTAAATAATTTCACTTTAACCCACTAAACTCTGATGTCAAAATGCCAAAATTTCAGCAGCAAAATTTTCCCACAATGCAACTGAGAATTTAATAAATTATATCTTGTTTGATGAGCTCATTGAGCTCTGTCAAGCAAGATATATTTTGTTAAATTTTTCATTTAACGTGGACAGTATGGAGTCAATGATGGAAATTTTGAAATACTACCAGAGTGTTAGGAGTTAAAGATAATACGAAGTACATCGACAGAATATTAAGCTTCAAGTTGCAGAACCTGCACTTCAAAATAAAGACCAGATATGGACTTCTGGTACTGAACCAGTTAAGCGTCAATCCAGATCTTCAGTATTGTGTCACCTGAACCTCTTGGGAATCGACCACAAGATGTTCAGAGATTCCCCACTCAAATGAAAGTCTTTGAATTTCAGCCCCTTCCACAAGAAGTGCTTGAATTTGTTTTTAACCCTTTACGTAACATGAAAAGCATACGACACTTGTAAAAAAAATTCTTGAATAACTATTTTTTTTCATTTTTTGTCTAAAAAACATAGGCTGTGACCCCTCATTGGAACAAGCTCAATGAGCTCTTTCCAATGAGGTGTCATAACCTATGTTTTTGAGACAAAAAATGAAAAAATAATGAAAATTAATTGGCGATTTTTGAGATTAGCGCTGGCCGGTTTTGGCCGTTACGTTGGGTAAAGGGTTAACCTTGAAAAGTACTTAAATTCATCTTACCTATAACCTCTGAGACAAGAATAATAAATAACAATAAATAAATAAATACTTGTTTAAGATCTAGTGATGTAGGTGAACAAAAAACTGTGCCCTTATTTCTTTTAGGTGAATGACAGGTGGATCAAACAAATTTCACCCAATTTATACAGCACTGATGGTCCTTGAATTTGATTCTCTCATATAAGTGGGAACATTGTGGCTGCATCTGCCCGCATAATTTTCAAACTAAGCAGTTGAAAAAAATCTATTTTTCAAAAACATTTTGGCAAAACCATATCATGTGGCCCCTCATTGGAACTGGCTCTTTGGGTGCATTCCAGTAAGGGTTCACATGATATGGTTTTATTGAATTTTTTGGAAAAAATAATAAAATAATAAATTTTGATATCCTGTGCATTGGGTGAAGGGTAAATACTTCACCAAACCTAACAGTCATTAGTGGCCAGCAGTGTTCACAAATCTGCCATTTCAAATTTTAATATTTTTTTCAATTTTTGCCCTCCCAAAAATTGGCTTAGAGCTCCTCATTGAACAAGTTCATTGATCTTTTTCCAATGATGGGTTCAAAAAATGGTCCCTGGAACTTTGTTTTTTAAAATGTAAGAGTATTAGAAATTTTATTAGCAACTAAAATTTTGATAAAACTGAAATACTGCTTGAATACTAATTTCTTATTGAACAGAAATGCTGCTTGATTATTATTTTTATTGCAGGTATGTAAAATATTCACTGAAATTAATTGACTGTTTTTGCTATTAGTCTTACGTTTTTGACTTGTATAATGTAAATAATTTTTGTGTATATATTTGTACATCAAAAGCATCAATATGTATATCTGGACTGTGTAACAGAAATTTTGTGTAATTCTCTTATTTTGTTCTTGCTTCACATGAAATGTATTTTTCCACCCATTTAAACCCTTTACCTAAGCAATTGGCTACATTCGACAGCATAATTGACAAAGTGAGCAGTTAAAAAAAATAATATTTAAAAAAAAATTTCACCAAAACCATATTATGTGAACACCTGAATAAGCTTGTCGAGCTCGTTCCAATAATGAAGGAGTCGCATGATATGGTTTTGTTGAAATGTTTTGAAAAATTTTAATAAAACAATAACTAAAATAATAAATGTTGATATCCTGTGTGTTGGGTAAAGGGCTAACTTTGAAATATTTTTGTTTCAGAGCCTTGATGGGTCCTAATTTGTCGGTACAAGGCATTAATATTAATAGGATTACCACCGGGTAAAAATGGACCAATCTGTTCTGTAACATTAAATATTCAATTTTTTAAAATGAGGGTTTGAGGAGTTAATGATTCCAGAAGTTTCAAACAGTTGTATTTTTCTTTGTATAGGACTTGTGAGAGGAATTTTATGCACAGGCAGCTGGCCCATGTCTGAATTCTATTTCAGAGCCTAGGACTGTTAATAGTCTAACTAATGGTATTGGAACATATGATCCGAGCCTTGAAGCAGCAAGAAGAGTATAAATGGGCTGGGGGGGGGTGGGGGGGGGGGGGGGGTGGGGGGAGTAAATTCAGAGTTAAACAAGAGAAAAAACAGTGATTGAAGAAAATTCAGTTGCACTACCAGGACAGATGGCTTGATAAAGTCCCCGTGATGGCTTGATAAAGCCCCTGTGGAAACCCTTGGAAGTGGATCAGCACTTGGTTACTATAGCAACCAGGTTCTGCTTTACTGGTAAAATCCCCATGGTCAGCCCAGGACGTTGAGCAGTGCTTGATTACTGTGGCAAATAAAAGGCCGCTCAGCCACATGTCCCCCAAAAAAACAAGTCAAAAAAGGGGCATAACTCTAGTAAAAATGATCAGTCCAAACCCATATTCCAACTTGACCTGTATTTTTACCCCAGAGAGTCACATACTAAAATTCTTTCCTATCAAATAGTCCTAACTGAAGTTATCATCCGGACACCGTAAATCTTGAAATATCTAAGTCGAAAAAGGGGTATAACTCTAATAAAAATGATTGGTCCGAATCCATATTCGAACTTGACCTGTATTTTTACCCCAGAAAGTCACACACCAAAATTCTTTCCAATCAAATAATCCTAACTGGAGTTATCATCCGGACACAGCAAATATTGAAATTTCTAAGTGGAAAATCGGGCATAACTCTAATAAAAATAATCTAGCCGAACCCATATTCGAACTTGACCTGTGGTTTGGGCTAAGAAGGTCAAATACTAAAATTGGTTCCAATCAAATGATCCAAACTGGAGTTATCATGGGGACACCAAGTGGGACAGATGCATAGACGGACACCGCTGATTTCTATAGTCCCCTGAAAATTTTGGGGGTGACAACAAGCTCTGTTTTACTGGTAAAATAGGACCAGTTACCAATGCTTGGAGTGGAAGTCCTCTGAAATGGGCAACATGGGTATAAAGGATTGACTGAATTTGACTTCATCTCCATGTTGTGGTCACAATCAAGCCAGAAAATAAGCAGACTGCCATCTGCAAACTGAGGTCCCCTGAGGGTGAATTTGCTGTAAATTTACCCTCTGTAAATCTCAAACTGAATCAAGGTCTTAAACCTGAACACAAAGAGGTACCCAGAGGATACATTGGCCTACTGTATGGGATAGCATCAGCAAATTCACCCTGTGGGGACCTCATTTTGGAAATGACAGATTGCTTATTTTCAGGCTTGGTCACGTTTTCCCATTTTGCAGAAATATATAAGCAATGATCGTTTGTTTCTGTCTATTTCTTGAGTTATGAACCCCCAAAAAACAAAGGCCAAACTGTGTAAATGGGCGTACTATGTTTGACCTTTGTTTTTGGGGGTTCATAACTCAAGAAATAGATGGAAACAATCATTCCTTATAATTAAACTTGAGGGGCAATAAATTTAAACACTCTCTACTTTGCGGAGTTAAAATAAAAACCAGGTTGCATCATGGTTCCTAGTGATAACTGAATAAAAACGGCATTGTTTTCTAAAATTCTGTTTGAAATAATGATACATTGTTAAAAGGAATGTCATAGGCCATGCACACACAAAACTTCAATCTCCTTTTCCACTTGACAGGAGAGTGCTGTCATTCAAAACAACACTGAGTTAAATTTAATTCTGATTTTGACCATTTCCTTAGAAACTGAAAACACAGTTTGTAAATCTGGAGTTTGATATAAACCCAGATGACATGAAGTTGGTTGAACTTGGTCTCAGAAAGAGTTCATTTACACTATATGGAAATTGGAAAGTTTTGTTCGTGAGTTTCGTTTGTGGATTATTATGACCGGCCATTGTTTACATTTGATTTGGGTAAAACAATGAATGCAGATGATCACCTATTGCGTATAAACAAATTGAAATGGAATAAAAAACATGATAAAGATTTTATTGTTTATTAAATTTTATTTTGAAAATCTTTTTAATGATGAGATAAACATTAATTACTTTTTATGTTGAAACAATATCAGTGTGCAGGGTTTCTTTTCCATTCACAACGTAATTTTCAAGACAGATATGTTGCATGAACAGAAAAAAGGTTTATGTGACCTTAAACACCAATAATTAAATTTTCCTGGTAAAATAGGACTTGGTAACTAATTCCTGTGGTGTAAGTCCTCTAAAGTGGGCAGCACAGGTTCAAACAGTTGTGTAAGTTTGACTTCATACCAAGGTAGTGATCATAATTTCTCCATAAATGTGGAACGTGGCCTTAAACACCATAAAACAAATAACAGTCATGTGATAAAGAATACATAATGTTTGATACTGAACTTAAATGTGAAGCCAGAACCTCAAACCGTCAACATTGCTGCCCGTTATTTATGAGTCCGCATAGAAATTCAGCATTTTGAAAGGCTTTTGATGAGTTTTTGAGGCAATACCAATTAGTTGGTGGATTGCTTGTATATTTAGTATATTTATTATAATTGTTTGGTCACAATCTATTGAAGAAGGGCATGTAGGCACTAAGCAATGAATCGTGACAAAGAAGCTTGTAAGAAAATAATTGAATGTGAAGCATATGATAAATATATGAAAACCTTATTGTGACAAATACATGGACTTCCAGTACTTCCAGTACTGCAGGTTACAGGTTGAAGATATCTGTCACATTCATTTGAACTCGCCAAATCCTGGTTGTTACACTGACATGGAAGACAGCATTTTGTATAATTAGTGTTGAAAGAGTTAACACTTGGTTTTTTTCTGTTTATTCCTCGAACTCAAGATATGGTAATGTCTCCAAGAGCATTTTGACATGCACCATAAGAAATCTATTCAATTATGAGATATAATTGGTCGATTCTGAATTACTGGAGAGGAACATTCTGTCCTTAAGTGCTATGAAAGTTTTGCCATCGGTGCCAAGAGAATCTTCTGTCGATAAATTTCATTTTTCATAACAATTCACATTTTTCTTAACCCATTATCTGATATGATTAGTAAACAACACAATATCTTTTTCACAACAAAAATGTCCATTTTGTCTCCTCAAACATACCTTGTTAGGGCTCATAAGCTATGTTTTTGAGGCAAAAATTTTAAAAATAATAAAATTTCTATAGCGATGTTTGTGAATTGTGCTGGCCGATTGTGGGCATTACATCAAATAAAGGATTAAGCATGTTTTAACTCCTAAGGGCCAAGTTCCAACATTGCAACAGAACAGGTGCCCCTACATGCCGTCTTTGGGTTAACTCATAAGTCACATTCTAAGGACCTTGGTAGTGTTTAGGCAAGTCTTGGCTGCTAAACAGCAGCAAAGCCACGGACTGTAGACTGTCAAAGTGTAGCAAAATTATATAAAAATCCCTAGGCCCTTGAGGATTCATTTGGGATTCTGGGCTATTTTTGGAAGAAACATTAGCAAATTGCTGGATAGTTTATACAAATATAGGTGAGCAAATTTGGCTTACATTTCAATAATATTTGAAATTTGACCTTGATTGTCAAAAGCAGATTGGTAATGAAGGAAATTCCTGTTGAATGGATGTAATAATTATGTTTTACAGAAACTGTGGTTGAGGATATTTTCTTGATCCCATGCTCCATCAGCACCAGTTGACATCAAAATTGAAGATTTGAGAATGATACTCTCTTTTTCTTGTTTTACAAAGTCCCCTGAATCTTTCATCAAACAAGTTGCCTGGAATTGAATTCCCAATTGACCCTTTTACTCAACATAATGGCCATATTCGATCCAAGTGATTCACAAAAATTGCTATTCAAATTTAAGTATTGTTGTTTCATTGTGCCAACAAAATATAGCTTATGACCCCTCATTGGAACAGTATACTGAACTCATTATAATGAGAGTTCACAAACTATGTACTGGAGGCAAAAAAAAGGAATTTTCGGTTACTTGAGAATTATTTGTGCAAGTACAACAGTGTCCTTTTGAGACCATTTTGATGCCTATTTATTCACATTATTTTTTTCAGGACTGTAGCTTGCCCAGGAAGTTTTCTCCTTGTTTTCAGAGAAAAGTTGTGGGTGAAAATGAAAATGCAAGTAGCCAAACTTGTAGTTTTCAACAGTATGTATCCATCAAGAGATTTGGGGTACATAGCAGCAATTTTTAAATTTAACATTCCATAGATATATTGTCTCAGGTTATATACAGAGATATGTTTATCCCAAGGGATCAGAGCAAGTAATATGGTACCTTTCTACAATACAGTGACTTTAACTCTTTGCATGCTGCCGGTGGATATTCCTGCCCAGCACAGGGTTTCTCTTGTCATTGAAATCAATATAATTTGGGCCCATTTAATCACATTTTCCCCCTGTAAATTGAATGGATTTTTTCACCCAAGATTTCTTGTGTTAAGATTAATTTTTCATCAAATCTAGTCATGGCTGCTTCAGAGCAGCCATGACTAGATTTGATGAAAAATATCTTGAAAATACTCAGCAGGTTAAGAGTTAATCAGGCCATTAGATTAGACTAATTTGGGTACACCGGCATATGCAGATCTCCCATGTTGTAGCCTGGTGGGCGAGTAAAGCACCGGTATATATTCGCCTTTGAATTCCAGGTTTTTTTCTTTTAAACACAGTCTGCCAAAGTTTACAGCCTCTTGTTGTAGGCATTCACCTTTATTATTTGTTCTCCTAAAAGGAAATGCCACAAATATAGAGGATATCTATGCTATTTTAGTGAATATCGGGAATTATTTCACGAGTGTAGACCTGAAAGTTTTTTAATAATATTTTCAGGTCCACATGAATGAGATAATTCCCGATATTCTCTAAAATAGCGTAGATTTTCCTTTTATTATATGCTACATACAATATTCAACTCAATTCGACTGCAAACACGTACATTCCTTCAAGATGACATCAAGGCAACGTCATGCGCCAAACCCTGACGTCATTTAGGAAGCTGCTGAGGGATATTCCTCAATATCCATCAATATGGATGAGGGGTCACAAGATATGGTTTTGTTGAAATTTTTTGAAAATTAGTATTTTTTCTGCTGCTGAATTTGCATATTACGTGGGCAGATGTGGTCAATTTGTTGGGTAAAGGGTTAAACCAAAACTCATAAGTGCAAAATGGTTCCGAGATCTGTTAAGTTTACTGATAGTGCTTTTTTTTCCTCTTCTCAGAGTTCAGCTATCTGAATGTCTTGGCTTCCATGCTGAACTCTTCCCCCACTTCAAATCTCTGCTTATGACTCTGAATCTTAAATTGCATTAAATTTTCTGTACAACTCTCTTCTTGCTTCTCTTCATCTGCCCAGTACCCAGTGCATACTTATTGCCATCTTTAATTCCTAAACATACAAAAACTTAGGTTCAAATCACTCCATTACGCCTGGAAACACCAATTTTCCTGATTGAATTTGGCAAAAACAGTGAAAGATTTCCATGTAAACAAATTGGTTATGCCTAGTAATGCATTAAGGGGGAGGGGGATAACTCTAGCTTGGTGCATATTGGCTGAGATTGGCATCATATCAACTGAGTTTGAAGTCACATCTGCCAAGTTTGATAATGGGCAATTCAGGGAAAGAAAATCATATCTTATAAATAATTGGAGGTAATAACTTGGTGAGATATCAGCCCGAGTCTCTTCATATCAGCCCAAGACTGAAGCTTGGTCAATCTTAGCCAATATGAAACTAAACAAGTAATAACCTCCTTATTCATTAACCCTTTACCCAATGCAGACGATATCAAAATTTATTATTTTAATTACTATTTTTACAAAATGCTAAAAAAAAATTTCAACAAAACCATATCATGTGACACCTCATTGGAATGAGCTCATTCCAATGAGGGGTCACATGATATGGTTTTGTTGAAATATTTGAAAAAAATTTTTTCAACTGCTAAATTTCCAAATTACGCGGACGGATGCGGGCGATTCGTTAGGTAAAGGGTTAAACCAAAACAAATAAGCTGCTACATCTGGATAGCTGGACTACCTCTTCTCCCACCTCGACAAATCTCTGCATGCGACTCTGAATTTTAGTTAATTTTAATTTTCTGTACAACAGTTGTTTCTTCTCTTCATCTTCCTAATCAATACTTATTGCCATCATAAATTCCTCATTATATAAAACTCTGCTTCTAACCACTCCACCATGCCTGGTAATGCCAATTTTCTGGATTGCATTTGACGAATAACTGTGAACATTTCAATGTAAACAAATTGGTTGTTCCTAGTAACACGTGAAGAGAGACTAGAGCTTGGTTCGTATCTGCCTAAATTGGTGTCATATCGGCCAAGTTTGAAGCCATATCAGCCAAGTTTGATAATGGGAAAAAAGTCGCAGGTAATAAATAATTTATTATTTTGGTACAGTTTATTGGAGGGTACCTTTGGCAATTCCCAGTGAACTGAAACAAAAATTAATTTAAACACAGTATTGTTTCTTCAAACTGAACATGAAACACATTACTTTTGAAGGGTTTTACTTTACTCAATTTAATGTGGTAGAAAAGTAAATAAATGTTTCTTCTTTGTTTGGATTTAGTGACAACACAGTTTAGACCTTACTGTCAAATTAAGACAAGAAAGTCCAATGCCCAGTCTGAATCATAATTTACAGAATATAATATTCAGTGCAACAGCTCAAAACTATAGTCACTGCTTTTATGTTTGATCTTTTACCAAATACGAAAAGCAGACGACACATACAGAAAAAAAGTCTCCAATAATTGAAACTATTCATTTTTTGCCTAAAAAAATAGCATATGATCCCTCATTGGAATGAGCTTGTTCCAAAGAGGGGTCATAAGCTATATTTTGAGAGAATAAACAATAAAATTTGAATGAATATTTTGGAATAATTGCTGGTTTTGGCTGTAGGGTTAGGTAAAGGGTTTTGTTTGCACATTGATCTCCATAATTTAATTTTTGTACTTGTTTTTCAGCAAAGCTTATTTAACACCTTGTATGCAGGCCTGGCATTCCTAAAAATACAGGAGGGCTAAAAATCGCTCCCCTTGCATGGCCTAGGAGAGCTAGTAGCTCTCCTCAAGCTTACAAAAGCTAAAAATGGCAAAATGAAGCTTTACTATTAATTAATTCTGCCCTGTGGCCTTTGTACATTTTATTTCGTGCTACTGAAAAGGTAGTCTCTGTGAGATGGCTACACTGTCCCTCACTCCCCGCCAGTCCACGGCAAGGCCTGGAGGTGTGGGAGGGGCAGTGTTGTCACCTTAAAGATACCACTAACATCCATGTAGCAGAGATCAGAAAAGATGTGGGATTCAAAAAAGGGCTATTTTGCTAATCATTATTTTCTAAGGCCAGGAGGGCTAGTTTTCGCTCTCCTTAATATTTTTAAGACGAGCAGTAGGCGAGCAAACAAATTGCTCTCCTCAAAATGCCAGGCCTGTGCATGCTGCTGGCAGATATTCCTGCCCAGGACAGATTTTTCTTGCCAGTAAAATAAGTATAATTTGGGCATATTCAATCAAAATTTTACCTTTGTGAATTGTTTGGAGTTTTTCACCAATGATTCCTGGAGGTAAATTTGTCATCAAATCTAGTCATGGCTGCTGCGTAGCAGCCATAACTAGATTTGATGAGAAATATTTAGAAAATACTCTATGGGTTTAGAGTTAAGGAAACTCAATGTGTAAAAATTGCAACTCAAGCAGACCAAGAAGAAAAAATGCTAATAATCACTTATTGCATCGCATGGATTGCTGCATTGTATCCTGTGTGTAGCCTTTGTTGCAGTATTAGAACTTTTCAACAGAAACACAGTATGGGCGTCCATCACTTATACAGCTAAGATAATAACTTTTGAACTCGATAGATTTATAATTGGTTTACTTCAAATATTGTTTTATAATATACATACATACATTCATTCCACTCCAGATTTTTTGAAATTATGTTTTATTTGTCTTACACTAATATCATTGTTAATGTCACGAGATGTTTAGCATTAATGGTCATAATGATGTGTATAAAAAACTAGCAACTCTTATTTCATCATGTAAACGATACCATGCCTTCCAAAACAAACTGAAATAAAGGACATAGAAAACTTTTTCATTGTTTTTAATTTATCCTACCCTCAGCTTTTCAAAGCAAGATATATATAGTAGTTTTGTCCTTCAGTCCAACTATCCATTCATCAGTTTTCTGCCAATCTGTCCAGCTTATTTCTGGGAAAAACTTTTAATTCTCTGAGAACACAGGTTGCCTACACGGTATCATTGGGACTGTCTGGTGTCAATGGCTAAGAGGTCAAGGTCACAACTGCCATAAAAAGAATTTTGAGGCTTGTTCCCAAGCTATAACTTTCAGAAACTTTGGCGGACACAAATGTTGCCTATAATGGGATGATGTTTGGGCATGTTTTGGGGAAATTGTAGGCCAAAGATCAAGGTCAGCGTTGCTCTTACTAAAGTTTAAGTTTCTTTGCAACAACTAGGTTCCCTTGGGCATAGAAAACTCCAACATCTATTGGGGATTGTGTCTGGAATCAACATGTCAAATGTTAAGGTCTGTTACTATAAACAGAATTTCAGTTTACAGGCTACAACCTTTAACTAGTAGAGTGCTACATTATCTTTCAAAGATGATTTATAATAAGAGTACATTTTTAAAAAATACCATGCAGCAAGGGGAGCCTTAGTTTAACAAGATGCTCTTCATAACTGTTTTATTACAATTTATTGGAGTGTGCCTGTTGGCACTCTCTAATAAATGACAACAAAACAATTTTACATAAACATTTTTTTTCTATTGCTGAGCAAACAACAAGGTAACATGTACAGTATAAAGCCTAGTGATGAACCAATAATCGGAATCGGCCAATTATGACAATCGGCAGTTAAAAACTGGCAGTTTCCGATTATTCCATATTTAACACTGACTATTAAAAATCTTTCATATCTGGCCATTTCAATCAAATTTACCCATTAAAAATGCGTGAAGTGCATAGCAGAATACTGAGGGATTTGCAGAGCCATAATATTATGGGATTTACCATCTGCAATCAGTATGAGATAATCACCATTTCCTGGCTGATCAAAGTCACTGGTCTTCAATCATGGTGCTGTACAACTTACATTGGGTACATGTATAAATAAAATGTGTTCAGCTTGTAAACTGTTGTACTTCATGATGCAAGCATCACAATACAATAAGAAACTAAAATTGGAGAAAAAAATGATAGATGATTGTAACACAACATGTAAGTTGCATGACTGTCACAAGCATGTATTCAGTTTGTCAAGTTAATTTTTTAATTCAGTTACCTCCCTTGATGTTTCTCTCCAATGTTGATTGCACAGTGAGTGCATGTAAACATTGGAGAAACACATCAAGGTAGGTAACAAGTTGAAAAATGAACATTAAATAATAAATTCTGACATGTCGCGTGTGTATCTGCAAACCATGCGTCATACAACTTCACAACACACATTCACATCAAAGTTATTCAATTAAGACACAAAGTATGTGTGCTCAATATATACCTGGTTAATACAGCCAAATGTATTGTATTCTAACACAAAAACGTATTGACACCATTTACCGAATAAACACCAGAGAACAATATTGTGTGATTGTATCATTAATAATGATCTTCTCCCCCCACCCCACCTCCCAAAAATGCAAATATTATTTTGGCTAATACTGCCCAGCATTAAACATGCATACTCTGAGAACTTATGTGGTATTAAGCTTTCGTAATTGGTGATTTATCAACGAAATTGTATCGTATAACAGGCACAAACAGATTTTCTTCTGTGTCCTATTTCAACCGTCGGAATTTGCATAATCAGCAGAGAAATAATCGGTAATCAGTTCATAGCAAGTTTTGATAATCGGTTCTTCACTAATGAAGCCACTATAGTGGTTTTCAGCACTTTTCAATGGAGCCCTGATAGTGGCTTCCAGCACTCAACCAGTCAATTGCATTGAGTGTTCAGCACTCATATTTCATACAGGTTAGATCAAATCAAATGGTTTGTCCATCTGCCCATCCACCCTATCCTTTTGCTAGTTTCTTGACTACATCTATCCCGTGTTAAGAATTAACTATTTGTAGAGTCGTCGCAAAGATGCTGGATTGGGTGGTGGTGGTGGTGTAAACCCAATTTGACCTGACTCCGCTCCTGACTGAAGAAATATTCCATCTACATCATAAAGGCATAACTTCGAAGATATGTCTTGATGATGCAGTTGGAATGTTTGTCAATGGGGATTATAGTTAAAAAAAAACTTTGTGGATAAATACATGCAGTTGTCATGATGCATGGGCTTATTTAATTGGTCATGCTGAGACCCTCAACATTCCCAATCCACCACAGACTTCCATCTGCTTGAGACTGAATATATATGTGTTTAACATAAGTCTAAGAAGCAAATCTGGTCCTGTACAAAAGTACATGATTTCTGGCAAGGTCGAATCGATTTCTAAGACTACATTGCAGATGAAAATGTCTTGACTGGAAAATTATTAGTTACTAGCAGGGTTACACGGGAAAATGTAGGGGTCATATGAAAAGTACCCCCCAAAAAACTTGGCCCCCCCCCCCACCCTCTGGGCGGAGCCTTCAATCCCGTCACTTTTTAAACCCCCACCATTAGATTCCTGGTAAAAAGTTCCCCCTAGTAGACCCCTTTGAGGACCTAAATCGGTGAAATCCATCAATTTTGCCTCTCCCCATTCCCGCCACTTTTTTAAACACCACCATTAGATTCCTGATAAAAAGTTACCCCCAAGTAGACCCCTTTGAAGACCTATATCGGTGAAAAAAAATTTGGTCATAACTTTCGGTGCTCCTCCCTGCCCCCACCCCACCCCACATTCTTTTTATGTGTACCCATACTATGTATGGTACACATAATGCCGCCATCCAGGGTGACCATCCGTCGTTCGTCCATCCTTTGTCCGTCCGTCTGTCCGTCCGGCATCCGTATCCATTTCTTTGGCATTCGATAACTTGAAAAATATTGCTTGGATTGCCAAGTTACTTTATATTTGTGTTCAGGTTACTGATGTGCCGAGCTGTTTAGTTTTTGGTGTAAATTGGATAATTTGATCCTGAGATATTAACCCTTTATCCTTCAAATTGAAAATTCCCCCAATCCCTTTGGCATTCCATAACTTGAAAAATATTGCTTGGATTGTCTAGTTACTTTATATTTCTGTTCAGGTTACTGATGTGCCGAGCTGTATAGTTTTTGGTGTAAATCGGATGATTTGATCCCCGAGATATTAACCCTTTATCCTTCAAATTGAAAATTCCTCCAATCCGTTTGGCATTCGATAACTTGAAAAATATTACTTGGATTGTCAAGTTACTTTATATTTGTGTTCAGGTTGCTGATGTGCCGAGCTGTATAGTTTTTGGTGTAAATCTGTTATTTTGATCCTGAGATATTAACCCTTTATCCTTCAAATTGAAAATTCCTCCAATCCCTTTGGCATTCGATAACTTGAAAAATATTGCTTGGATTGTCAAGTTACTTTATATTTGTGTTCAGGTTACTGATGTGCCAAGCTGTATAGTTTTTGGTGTAAATCTGATAATTTAATCCTGAGATATTAACCCTTTATACTACAAATTGAAAATTCCTCCAATCCCTTTGGCATTCGATAACTTGAAAAATATTGCTTGGATTGTCAAGTTACTTTATATTTGTGTTCAGGTTACTGATGTACCGAGCCGTATAGTTCTTGGTGTAAATCTGTTATTTTAATCCTGAGATATTAACCCTTTACCTTCAAATTGAAAATTCCTCCAATCCCTTTGGCATTTGATAACTTGAAAAATGTTGCTTGGATTGTTAAGTTACTTTATAATTGTGTTCAGGTTACTGATGTGCTGAGCTGTATAGTTTTTGGTGTTAATTTTATAATTTGATCCGGAGATATTAACCCTTTATCCTTCAAATTGAAAATTCCTCCAATCCCTTTGGCATGAGATAACTCAAAAAATATCAGTCCGATTGTCATGTTACTTTATATATTTATTCAAGTCACTGATGTGCTGTGCTGTATAGTTTTTTATGTAAATCTGATAATTTGATCCGGAGATATTAACCCTTTATTCATCAAATTAGACACTCCTCCAATCCATTTCTATATGTACCCATACCTTGTATGGTGTACATAATGTCGGCATCCGAGGTGGCCCTCCATCATACAGCTTTCTACTAGTTGCACGTATGGGTACACATCTGACGATTTCATCGGCCTATTTTTTAAAGCTGACGAGGACCTCCACCATAAAAAAGTAACCCTAGTAGACCCATTTTGGATGGCCCCATATTCATTTCTGTAGCAGGCATACACACACACACACACACACCCACACACACACACATGCACACACACACACACACACACACACACACAGTCTTGTACTGTGTTACGAACGGGCTCAGATACCAGTTGGTTAACAACCGGGCTCACGCTGACGAGTACACTTGATGGGTTGAATGTCTGGTGTGTGTGCCCGATCGTAGGTGTCTACAAATCCACACACAGATACACACATACACTTTTCCAGAAAACGTTCAACAGTGCTCCCCTCAAACTTCGATTTTTCTTTGATAATTGGGGCCTGGTTATGCCTGTTGTGGTGTTATTACAACCGGGCTCACCCCATTTGTTGGGCCGAGCCCGGTTAGTAGGTAAAATGTCTGGTGTGTGTGCCCGATCGGTAGGTCTGTACTAACACACACACACACACACACACACACACACACACACACACACACACACTAAAATGTAGTATAGATAAGCAAGCCTCTGGCTATTTAGAGTTGGTATGCAAACAGTGAAAATGTACAATCAACAATACTAACATATAATCTAAATTAGTTTATTTCTGCTATATATAAAAACACTACTCTGGAAACGTATAACCTACAACCTAAATTAGTTTATTTCTGCTAAACATAACCAGGGACGTGAATATGCCTCCCCCCTCCCTCCCTCCCCCCCCCCCCCCCCAATCCTGGCCAAAATTTTATATAATTGGAAATTCAGAGGGCAAGTCATTAGTAGTTGGACATTTCATCTTATCCGGATTTTAGAGCTTCTTTCGTGATGCTGATGTCTACTTTACTTTCCAAAATTCCAACTTGGTTTCAAATCGGCAAAAATTCCAGCTGTTTCTATTTACAACTACAGTGTACGCAATATCAAGATTCATAAGTATACATGATGTCAATCGGTGTGAGATTTCTGTAGTGTGTTTACTTATCGTAATAAAAAAAATAATCGAAAGGCACTTCAAGAAAATCACATCATGTAAAATCGTTATCTTGAGTTAATTCCATCATTCACAGTTGCAAAATGATGAAACATTGAAAATTGATCATTCCTGCAGAAGATCTGATTTAATGTTGGGGCAGTGTGAATTGCTCAAAGTTCTCCGCTTGAGCATTTGTTTAGCACATATTCAATTCCCAGAATAATACCAAATAATAATAACCTGATAATTCTATCATAAATGTGTTGGCATTTCAGTCCCTAGAATCAATTTTATGCCCCCTTTCAGGGCTTCATTTTCAAAATGTTTCTCGGCAGTGAATTTCCAACTAGGGGGAGGGGGTCCACCCCCTCCCCCAGTTGGAAATTCACTATTATACCCCCCCCCCCCCCCCCCCAAATCGGAAACCTCTAGCCACATCTCTGTATGTAACATCCCTACTCAGGAAACTCATTACACATAGTCTAAACTGGTTTATTTCTGCTATATCAAACTGAAATGCCATGATCCCTCATTTATGATGGACCTACCTCTAGAGCTGATATATTCACCAGTCTTAGTGCAAACAATTAGATTAGAAACCTTGATCACTGCAGCCTATTTCTTGCCTTCTTTTGATTACCCTTTTATTTGGGCATTGCTGTTAACTAAAATCACCAGTCTAATTTTGCTTTCAGCTTAGCATATGACCCCTCACGAACTAGTTTTATTGGTAAAACATGCACTTTTTTAGTTATTCCAATTTCAATCGTCATCTTGTAATTGTGTTAGGTAATTGTGGAAGGCCTGGAAATAACCTGTGAGTGATTGTTTAGGTTATGTGGGGGTAACTTCAATTGTAAAATACGAGAACGAAGTACAGGTTACAAGAAAATAATAAAACATAAATTAAATTCCTTATCCCAGATACTTTGTCAGACCTGACAAATCTATGGCAGTAACTCATTTCATAGGTTGTGCTTTGCATCCTCAAATGATTAGAGGGCATGCTGTTTACATCTTAGAATTTCTGCCAATATAAATAGAGCTGAAACGGTTAAAGGGTTTTCTTGATCGATTAATCACATGGATAAGCCTTGGTTAACTGATTAATCACTTGCCCTCATATGTAGCTGAGTAACTGCCATACCGTTGATGATTTATAGCATTAACCCTTTACCCAAGGTAAAGGACAAAATCGGCCAGCTCTACATACAAAAATCTCCATTCAGAACTTATTATGTTTTCAATTTTTGTCTCAAAAACATAGCTTATGATCTATCATTGGCATGAGCTCTTTGAGTTCATTCCAATGAGGGATCATATGCTATGTTTTTGAGACAAAAATTGAATTTTTTTTTAGTAATTCAAGAATCTATTTTGCAAGTGGCGTCTGCCCGCATTGGGTAAAGGTTAACTTAAGAATAACCAGTTCCAGCTACTGATACAGTATAATGATCATGCAAGTGAACTAGTATGTCATCATATAACTTGCATGCTTTACTCTGTCTCATATAATTGATGTGAGTCAGTGTGACAATGGGGGTCTTCCTGGAATGCCAACATCTATTGTTCTCATACAGTTGACCAGTAAGGTGTGATAATCTAATTAATCACCTGTAACCTGCTTCATATTTGTGGGCAGTTCATCCGGAGTTGTAATTAACAGAAACTCGGTTCACATTTTGATTAATTTTAATGGGGATTTTCAAGGATATTTTTTACACATAATAGATAATAAATAATACATAAATATGATTTGGAAGAAAAATTTATTTTTTCACTTAATTATGTTAAAAATAAATTGTTCTTCCAAATCATATGTTATGATTCAAAATTAAATTTTGGCTCATAACACATCATTTGGAAGAAATATTGATTTTATTCTCTTAATTTTGAATACAATGAATACAAGAATATATTTATATTACAAGATAAAAAATACATAAATATTTCAGAACAGACACACATTTTATAATCCTACAAGATGGGACATAGCATCACCATACTGAAATGGAATAAGCAATCCTTTAATTCACATTTGAACACATTCCGAACAGCATTTTCAGCAGCAGTTTCAAAGTCGATATAAGAATACTGCCTCATGTTTGCCTAATAGTTTTCAAAGTCAAAGGAATAAAAGAAGGACAATAAAAAACAAATAAATGGCCTGAGTGACATGAAATAATGTCATTTTACTTAGCCGACAAACAGAACACTTATTATTCAATCACAACTAACACTGTTTCTTGTAGAAACACAAATTGAAACTGGTGTAAATTTAGCTGCGCTAGTGTGAGCAGTTATATGAAAAAAATTATACCTAATTAACAATGACCTGTGCTGGCATTGCAAGAACAAATTTCAGTTGTATGATTACAGCATGCCGGCATTCCGAGAATAAACCTGACAATGTTTGCCTGTTTTGGATCAAGTTTGTTCCTTTGTTAACCCAGAAATACAGTAGTTCAAAAGTAACGGTTAATCGATCAATTACTTTTTTGATTGATCAAGATGTTGATCATCGGTTAATCGATTAACCGGTTAACCATTTCAACTCTAAAAGTAAATAGCAACAACTAACCTGTGATTTGACTGGAGAGTTCATGTGTTAGTTGTTGCTATTTATTTTGGCAGAAAGACATAAACAGCATGGCTAGCATAGTAAGCACAGAGAAGCAACATAACACATTTTTTTCTGTGGCTATCACCATGTTACGTTGCATAACCTACTAATGCATTATGATATAAGCTCTTAGTTTTTAGGCCTGTAAATAGGAAAGTGAAAGATATACTGTGATGAAATACACTGCAGCATGAGCTCAGAAACCACTTTCTGACACTGAATTTCACCATTACATTCAAGTTTTATTGTAACTCCATTAAATAAATACTGATAGCAGGCCTGATTATTTTAGGAGAGCCTTTGGCCTGATCCCTATGGCTCCTGCAAAAGTAAATTACATTATGTGTACAGTCCCTGTAAATTAGTTTTCCAAATTACCCCAGTTATTACATATGATAACATTATGTAGTCACTGTTAATCCGGTTCAATTGAGATCTCTGTGTCTATTTATAGGAACGTTTTATGAGTGGACTGAGCTAATTAATGGGTTTTTTCAGCACTGGTCTGATAAAGCATAACACTTTTGAGATGTTGTTTATAACCTTTCTGACAACTTTTATTTATCAAATGTTATTAAATATCTTTTTGAAATTTATTCTGCATTTTGTTATAATTTATTGAGAATGCATATATATAAATGTATTCAATTAATTGTAATTTGTAACAAAAACAAAAAAATCACATTAAAATAATCTTGGCATATAAAGTTCAAATGGAGAAATATTCAAGTCTAATTACTGTGTAATATTCATTTTTGTATTTAACACTTTATGTGATATAACTGTAAAAATCGCTTTTCGCCCCACGCTTTTCGGGCCTCGCCAGGTCTGGTGCCCTTCGGCCTCAGGATGTTCGGATGGGTTAATGTAATAATATATAAAGAAAATAAATTCATTTTTATGATTTATTTCAAGTTATCGACTAAAACTATTCAACACATATTTACATCATCAACACAAACAAGACTGACAACAAATCGAGATACAATTGATCGCCTTCTATTTGAGTTATGACCGCTTATGATCTGCCCATATTAATACTGTCGAAAATAATTTTAATGATTTTATTTGCAATGTCCGGTTTCCATTTTTGAATGCACTCAATTTAAATTGCGTTCCGGCAACAACATAATTATGCCAAAAAATAACTTTTAACTTTCTGTGGAACTAGAGGTGGTGTCAGTAGGCCTATCTCTGCAATAGGCAACATGTGATCTACGACATTTGGAGGGGGGGGGGGGGGGGGGGGTTACATCTGTTATTTATGGGGGGGGGGGAACTTAAGGGTGTCGAAGCCTGCTCTTACTGGACGTCATCTCAGAACATGTACATACGGCGATCTTAGGTGGAAAAGACAGCTATCCAGTATTAAGAAAACAACACTCGAACACATGGTCTCTCGGTGTGCTGCAAGACACGGGGATGTAGAAATTGTTTTTTTTTTCTCATTTTTTGCAACTATCTATTCAAAACACCGCTGGATGTTTTCCAATAAATTGTCGCAAAAAAAAAAATTCAAGCTTTGTTGTTGTGGTATAAAGTCTACAAAGAGTTAAATGATGGGAAGTCGCCCATGGGAGAAGTCGGCCAAATGTAAAGTCAGCAACTGAGGTATGCCCCTAAGTCGGTCCACAGATTAAGTTGGCCCAGGGATTTTTCGTAGTGCTAATATACATGTGCACGGTTAACTTAAGTGACAGGCCGAATATTAGAAATTGAATTTTTAGCAGTTATATTACAACAGCCTGGTCTCTCAGTGGTCCAAAGCAACAAACCTCAATCATCATTTTTTAATGAAATATATGTATATGTTTCTTCTAATTTTGCTGAGTTCAGACGGAAAACTGAAAACTCTCCCAAATTCTGCCAATTCATAATTTTTAACTGATCTCAGATACATTCAGACACATCGCGTCCCATCTCGCCACATAAAGAAGGGTCTCTGCTAAAACACTCGAGGAGTGAGGATTCCACTCACAAAATATGCTCTCAGCTTTGGTGGAAAAGGGACACTGAACACAACATATTTCTGCAGATGGACCGTAGGTTGTCGTTCAAAGGACCCTCAGTTCAATGAAATGATTCTTTCACATGGGTTAAGACAATATATGTGTGAAAATTCCACTCTGTTAGTGTTTCTGTTTAGAATTTCTCTCCATGTACCGTTGATGGGTTCCAGGATATCCACAACTACAGTCTTGGTCATACACAGTGTTTCAAAGGCCCTGTAAAAGAATATTCTGTACACCTGAACAATGGGTCAAACTGCATGCTGGACGAAACTGTGTTGGAGAGGGATTGACACAGATTCCTCACCCCTCGTTTTATTCAATCATAATAGGCGATTTCAGCATAGCGCCATCTTACATCCGGGAATCGATATGTAGGTGCACGCGTGGTGTGTTTATCAAATTTGGTTCCACATCTGAAATCAGTCTGGAAATTATTTTGGTCTGTCAGGAAATGTTCCGCCCCATATGGCGAGGAGCAATACCTACATCGCACTTGCCTATCCCACTTGATGCTGTGTAAGATTCCCACCTCTCCCAAGTTCACCGGGATTTTTTTTAATATAATAGGCCTAGGCCCACAAATGGTAGGCTTACAGCAACACTGAACATTAGGAGACAGAAACACGGACATTAAATGTTTGTGGGGCTGGCCTACGCAACTGCACCCTCTGATGGCAAGATGGTAGGCCTATAACAGTTGGCTCTCTGCCTCCATTGAATTTGTACTTAGCTCCCCCCCCCCCCCCCCCCCCCCAACCAACCAACCATTACCAACCAGTCAGATGTTTAACAACTGGTCTTCCACTGCATTTTTTTTTTACCAAGAACATTTTTTTTTTTTTGGGGGGGGGGGGGGGGCAGATAAACATTCTGCACCCGTCTTTTGGGTATTCTTTTTATATTTTTGCCCCACCAAGTTGAGTGGGAACATCACCTTGTAAAACATGGATGCTTTGCCGCATCACTGGGGCGAGTTCGCAATAGACTGGCTCGTTCTCTGCACACCTTGAAATTCAACATTACCCGTTGAACGCTTATTTTTTTTATTGAGAAATGTTGTATATCATCCTCAGATTAAAGGGGATGTCATCATTTGGAGTTGCTGTGCATCCCGCCCCCAGGTCCCACTGCCTAGTCTAACCACAGACATCTGGAGACCTGATTAATATCACATCACCCCCAATGTCACATCACCCCCAATGTCACACCTCCCTCTTATATATGCCCCCCACACACATACTTCCAAAATAAATAACGCACAAATCTGTGTATTATGGTATATATTTCAGGGGGGGGGGGGGGGGGGGGGGGAGGGGGTGCATATAAGAATGAGATGTTTTAAGGTTGGGGTGTTTTAGATCAGGTTTCCAGACGTCTGTGGTCTAATAACTCTGGCAATTTGACCCGTTTAGTGGGTAACGAAACTACGTTGTTCTCAACCTGTTAAGTCGACGTCAGCTGTCCTTCATGCAAATACATGGAAACGCAACCAAATTGTGTAAAGTTCTTTTTCATTGTCCGGAATATGTCTACCATAGCAGAATAAACAAGAGCACCGCTGGGCATTGCATCATACGCCTGTGAACTGTTCAAATTGTACCATTTTAACACATTTGCAATTTAGAGTGCGAGAAATTTATACTGGCATATATATATATATGTTACGGTCAGACTTTTGAAATCAGTGATTTTGTGAAATGACTAAATTTTTCAGTCATTTGAGAAAAAGACTAAAAATTAAGGACAATAGCTTCACAAAAGGACTCAATAATTTAATAATTTCAAAAATAAAATCTTGATTTCACAGTTTGACTGTAACATATTTATATAGATATATATATATTAGAAACACTGAAGCTTCCTATCTTTAGTTATTTATTTATTGGTGTTTAAGGTTAGAGGATTTCCAACTCAAGCATTGGTGAATGAATCCTATTTGGACTGTAAAATCTTATTTGTTTTCCAAAGAAAACAAGTATTGTTTCACTTCCTGTGGTTTACATAGAGGCATGTGTATAGAAAAAGATATAAAGTTTAAATAAAACACATCAAAACCATGAGATTTATTTGACTAGTCAGTTTGTTAATTGGGTAATTATTTGACCAATTAATTATTTGACGCAGTAAGTTACACAATATTGGTGTGTTTCTTTGAACTTCATACATTTTTATTTGCATTTTCCAACGTTTCATGGTAGTTTTGCAATATATCTGAAGTGAGTATTAGATTTATATGGTTGAGACCCCATGATCACACTGTGAACCTGTTCGACCTCTCTAGCTTTACTTGACAGTGATTTGTCATGCTGCAAAATTATAAAGGAAGCCAAAGTGGTTTCACTATTATGTATCAGTGCGAGAGGTTTCAAGAATTACTTTACCTTATACATCATATAATGTCCAACAGGGGCCATAATTCAGGCAAAAATTGTTC
This sequence comes from Pictodentalium vernedei, assembly GCA_031216915.1. Classification (NCBI taxonomy): domain Eukaryota; kingdom Metazoa; phylum Mollusca; class Scaphopoda; order Dentaliida; family Dentaliidae; genus Pictodentalium; species Pictodentalium vernedei. Next base: position 178,739,914 of record CM062291.1, on the reverse strand, counting down.
AGACCGACCCCATATTCGAACTTGACCTGTATTTTGTTGTGATTAAACCATATACCAAGTTTGGAGCCGATCGGAAAACAAATACTAAAGTTATCATCTGGAAACCAAATATTTGATGAATTCTAAGTCCAACAGGGGCCATAATTCAGGCAAAAATTGTTCAGACCGACCCCATATTCGAACTTGACCTGTATTTTGTTGTGATTAAACCACATACCAAATTTGGAGCCGATCGGAAAACAAATACTAAAGCTATCATCCAGAAACCAAATATTTGACGAATTCTAAGTCCAACAGGGGCCATAATTCAGGCGAAAAATGTTCGGACCGACCCCATATTCGAACTTGACCTGTATTTTGTTGTGATTAAACCACATACCAAATTTGGAGCCGATCGGAAAACAAATACTAAAGTTATCAAAGTTATTGTTCGGAAACCAAACGGATGGACGGACAGAAGGACAGACAGACGGACAACGCCATACTATAATACGTCCCGTTTTTCAAACGGGCATATAAAAAGGTGTGTATTTGAATGACTCCTTTCGAAAGGTTCTTCAACCTGTTACAAATGAGATTTTTTTTATTATTTCCATTTTTGGCGTAACTTCGCTAATAATAGTCGGATTGTAAAAATTCAAGGACGAAATCGCACTGATTTTTACTCAATATATTCGAAACGAAACACATTTTTAAAATTTTCCTATGATATTGTTGGAAAAATGTGCTAATTGGTATCCAAAAATTATGGGATCAAAGAAACACCGACATCGACAAAAAGTAACAAGAAGGTCTTCACAAATATACATGCGAGATCAAAACTGCCCTCAAAAGTCATTTTGTTTGATATTTCGAAATAAATTTTAACAATTTTATTTTTATTTGTGTAGTTTGCGAGCAATGCGCTTTTTTCCCTAATTATCAACGCCGTTTTGCAGAGAAATGATGTTTGGAGGTCCTATTTTGGGTCGGAAGCATAACATAAAACTGGGAAACACTTCGCAATAATTATAACTGATAGTATGTCTTATTGAAGTCACGTGGTTGGGTTTTGATACCCCACCTCATAGAGCAGTTAGTGGGGAGTCGATTGGCAGTGTTTTTACAGGCTGCGTACACGTAATGAAGGGGAGCCATAAGTACTCTCCCAAAGCTATAAAAAAGCAAATTCCTCCCTAAATTTGCATTAAATATGAAATTGCCCTTTTATGTCAGTCAAAATTGGTTTAAGGAAGGACTATTGTGGCACACCTGTAGTTTTCAAACGATCAGGCCTGTTATAGACAGGGATCATACCCCAAATTTAATTTGCAATTCAAAGACTTTTCCAGGACTTTCAAGGACCCAACTCACAAATTTGCAGGAACTACATTTCTATCAGTAAAGCTGAATACCTGTAGTATATATTTTTGATCTTTTTTAATACTGGTCTTTTTAAATGGGGGCATTTGGGCCAAACACCCATGGGGCAGTTTTGTTGAGGGGCTGTTTTGACAGTGTTCGAATAATTTCTAACAAATTGGTAATTGGTAACAAATTGGTTATGTTCAAGTTGACAGTTGGGTGTGTTCTGACGAAGACAAACAAAGCAAAAATACAGTCACTTGTATCAGACTCCGCTTGAATTGCTGTTACATTGCCAGTGGTCAAAGTGCATTGAACATGCTGATTGTTAAGCCTATGTCTGTTGACCGTTTTTACACTCATAAAAATTTCTTGCCCTATATGAAACTGATTATGAGTATCGATTCCCCTATACCAACATGTATTTCCAATATTGCCTGACTCAACACATTTTGCTCAATGTTTATCTTTCAAGTCACGTTTTAGCCACTCAACATTCTTTTTTTAGTCACTTTTTTCTTAAAAGACACACTTACCTGGCATTTGTACACTTGATTCATGTAAAACAAAATTTGGAAACTTAAGTACACTGTAACAGAGAATATATTCAACAGTTTCAGATGCAACTGCAAATAACAAAACACCACAGTGATCTCTGATTGTTGCATAATGTTGCCCCTAAATTTTTTACCAATTTTCCAGAACTTTCAAGGACCTATCTAACAAAATGTCCATTTTCCAGGACTTTTTCAAGCTCCCCTAAATTTTTTACCAGTTTTCCAGAACTGTCAAGGACCAATCTTAACAAAATGTCCATTTTCCAGGACTTTTTCAAGCTCAGAATTTAAAAATGCCAAATTCCAAGACTTTCAAGATTCCGGAACCCACATGCACACCCTGGATAAAATGGTTTATTGAATGAACTAATTATGTTTTCCCAAGTGAAACCTATCATTCTTTGCTATTTTTTTTTTTGCATTCTGCTGTTTTTGATCACCATTCATCTAATTGCTGACTTTCAAACATGAAATATCTGGATCAATTCAGACTTCACACTTTTTCAGAAGAGATGTGTTGACAGCAGCTTGAACATCCTGACAATGGCGAACACTATTTTGCACAAATCTCTTCCACATGCACAAAGGTTCATTCTTCCTCATTTGTACTATCGAACCAAGAATTCAAGTCCACATCATACTTTTGTTTCAAATAATCTCTGATTATTGTTAATGACTGTATAGTAGCTTCATTGATAATCTGACACTCTTCTGCAGTGAACTTTCCAAGAACATAGTTCACAATTTCATCTTGTCGGACAGGTCTGCCAATACCTATCATTAACCTAGCAATGTCCTGTCAATAAAACAAATGTGTCATAAAATATTGAATCAAAATAGTATTCATGTTCCAAAACACAGGCCATAACCTTTCACTGGAATAATTCATTACTCTAGTTTCTCTTAGTGTTCAATCGATTAACAAAAATGGTCCCTGACCGATTACCGGTTATTTGAGCTCACAATTCGCCGATTCTGATGCCGATTCCGATTGTAATACTGTGCCCTACTAAACAAGTTGATGGAAAGAACAACATTAAACTGAACATTTTGTGAAACTTCACTGGCCGGGGTGGTAGTAAAATTACCAGTCGCGCACACTCTCAGAGCCACATTTACCACCCAAGTGCATGCGACTGTTAATTTTACAGCGACCTGAGTCAATGGGTTGCAACCTTCACTTTTCCGGTATGAACTGGCGATTGCCACAAATATGCTCAATTGTAAGCTTTACATGTCGTTTAATTTGCGTATACCGTAAATGGGGCATCTAGAGATATTAAGAATACACATTATGGTTGTTTCTCAACTTTATTGAATGATATCATTGACATCATTTTACATTAGCAACAGAACAATTGCAGAAGATAATAAAATGTGCTTAATGAATCATCATAAAATGCTTGGCAACAATCAGATGAACCGATGTTCCAGAAGTCGTTGCCATTGTCATTCGATTGCCCACAATTGGCCGATTGTGGTGGCCGGTTTCTATCATTGGTTGAACACTAGTTTCTCTGAAGGAACCCCAGAATGTGAAGCAGTGCCTGTTTACTGCAGTACAAATTTTCTGTTTTACTGGTAAAATAGAACCCAGAACCAATGCCCCAGGTGGAAGACCTTTAAAGTTGACAGCATAAGTATAAACGAATGGCTAAACTTGACTTCATACCTATGTTGCAGTCATGAATTAGCCATAGATGCTGAGAGTGGCCTAAAATACCAATAAAAAATTGCTCTAGTTCCACAGAATGTCGTGGCAATGCGAAAATATTAGAAATTTCACTACATGTGATTGAGGCACCACAACCAATACTACATGGTATTAAAATACACTGACAACAGCTGGTGTGAAAATCAACACAGCTTAATTATCTTGAGGTGTGTATTGGCAATTTAGTGGGTATTTTCACCAAATGAGAAGCCAAAAGACAATAGTCAAATTACCATGATTGACAGTGGTTTCTAGCCAATACTTCACTAGAAATCACTGCTAAGCTCACAAGTTTTGGTAAAAGTAAAAAGATTAAATTTACAGATGCTATATATACCATATTTGGTTACAAACAAACTGTGTAAAAAATATATCTTACAGACTACCTTTTTGTACAGGGTTCATGCACTTTTCAAGGATGCTCTGGGTCAAAAACAAAATATCTCAGTCTCCTCCAAGAACTACACTTAGTTTCATGAACATAAAAGATGATGAAATTAGTTATCAATATTTCCTTTTTAATTTCATATCACAAAATCATGTCTGCAATCTAATGCATGATTTTCATTCTATAAGGCTTACATTCTGTTTGTCAAATAAGATCCATTCCAGCAATATTCAGCTTATCCCTATGACAACCACAGGAAGTGAAGCAGTGCTTGTTTATTGTGGTAAACAAGCTCTGTTTTAATGGTAAAACAGGAGCCGGTCACAAATGCCTGGGGTGGAAGTACTCTAAAATGGAAAGCCTGGGTATAAACGATGTGACCTTAAACACCAACAAATAAATCAGCTCACAGAATATCGCTGAGATGGAGGTACCCTAAAATGGACAATATGGGTTTAAATGATTGGCTGGACTTGACTTCATATCCATGTTGCGTTCATGATTAGTCATTGTGCAGAAATATGTGATCCTAAACACAAATAAATAAATAAATAAATAAATAACTCGGCTCGCTATATATTGATGAAGTCAATCTCTTTTGATCGTCAGGATATCTCATTTTTCAAAAGTTTTCAAGAAAGGTTCTTGTATGCAAGGACTTTCCAGGTCCTGGGCAAGAAATTTCTAAACTCCAGGATTTTCAAGGCTTTAAAAGCGACATGGTTATAAGTTTTTATTGTCCTGTAGCCCAACATTAGCATTCGTTGTGTTACTATGGCACAATAAACTTCCATACACATTTGTAAATATTGTCTACAAATAATCAAACAAAATAATTTTAAAATGACTGTAAAGTTGAAATCTTATGATGTTGATGTAACGAGTGTTCAGTAAAACTGTGCCAGGGACTGACGGGAAAGGAGAGTGATCACTCTCATTCGCCATCACTCTCCTAAACATTTCACTAAGGGAGCAATTAATCACTCGCATTCGTGATGAGTGTAGAAATTATGTCTGAACATCAAGTTATTTTGCATTTCAATCACCCGTTACTTGACCAACGATACTTACAAAACATTATCTCGCATAACTGAATTCTTTTATTTTTTGCTCAAAACATAGCTTATGACACCTCATCGGAATGAGCTCAGTGAGCTTGTTCCAATGAGGGGACATAAGCTATGTTTTTAGAGCAAAAATGAAAAAAATAACAAAATTTGTATGGTCATTTTCGTGTCTGGTGCTGGCCAGTTTGGGCTGTCATGTTAGGTAAGGGGTTAAAATCACTCTCCTGAATTTTTCACTCTCGCAAAATCTAAATGAGGAGTGTGATTATTCACTCTCCTGCATTTTCTTCCCGGCAGTCACTGCTGTACATAAGATTAATTGTCTCTTTGAGACATGCACTGATGTACTCCAGAAGATGATAGTAATAACACAATTTTCTCCAGTGTGACACTTCATTATTGGACTAATATCAGTGATTAGCAGCCCAACAATCATCATCAGCTACCCGCATCAAAGTCTTGGGTCTTTGCAGGGCTGATGTTGGTCCGATAATGAAATGTTACATTCTTAAAATCATGCTCACCTGGAAATAAGCAATATGTCATTTGCAGGATGAGGTCCCCACAGGGTGAATTTGCTGATGCTATCCCTTACAGTAGGCCAATTTATCCTCAGGGTACCTCTTTCTGTATAGACTTCAGACCTTGATTTAGATTGAGTTTCAGAGAGGGTAAATATGGTACCCTGCTATGCAGGGTAGCATCACCAAATTCACCCTTTGGGGACCTCATTCTGCAGATGACAGTCTGCTTATTTCCAGGCTTGATTAATCATGTAACATGTTATTGTTGTACTGACAGTTTTCTTTCTGTTAACCAGTGTACAATTAACTCCTACTTTAAGTGTTTTGTGGAATTTCTCATAGAAATTACATGATTTTGGAAAAAAATCAGTGGCGCCTGTCATCAAGGTTCATTGTAAATAGGACTACGGTACTTCTATTTATATGGGTAAATTTATTAACAAAAACCTGAACCACACTCTGCTAGGTAAAAGAGTATTTTGTGATGGGCAGGAGATTCCACCTGCAGCAGCCGAAAAATTAAGCAGGACCCACAGTATTCATTACATGTTACAACCATTAATAAACTTACATTTGTTCCCATGCAGTTGGTAACTGATTTCACTCCATTGTGACCTCTGAAAATCAAAAAATGTTAACTGATTAACACTTTGCCTTATACAATTTCAAGGTGAAACTTGTGATATTTTTTATCTAAATGACTTAGTGGAGCCCGCTTAATTGGATATATATATCTTCTTTTTTTTTATTCCACACACAAAACCATTTACCATATCTTCAGTAGAAATGTGACCCTTGTTTATAGACGTATTATCTGATATAGGCATTTAATCTATTATAACCTTTTTTCTTTCTTTTATTGGGGCTTAATGACACTTTCAACGACCAGGGTCACTCAGACATTTTTACGGGTGGAGCAAGATGAAATACCTGGAGAAAACCATCAAGCAATGGCCGGCAACTGTTGGACTCCCCAACATACTATATCCTGTTTGGACAGAGCTCTATGCCTCAATCAAACAAGATATAATACAATAAATGCTCTCAGTTTATCTCAAAAATACAGGAAGGTGACCAAATCCCTGTTAACTGGTAGAGTGCTAAATTATTTTTGGTCCTTAAAATTTCTCTGTGCAACCTTGCCTCATTACAATTTATGGGAGAGTGCCATAGGCACTCTCCCATAAATTGTAACAAGTCAAATCCTAACAGATAAAATAATATAATTACCAAGCTAAAATAAATCACATCCACAGAATATGAAGCCTTTAAATTGTGGTACTGGGACTTCGGAATAAAGCCCAAATATGGGCTTACAGCACACTACCAGTTAAGGTCTAAAAAAGTTAAAAATTTGTTTTTCAAGCCCTTCTGCATAGTCCTTTTGGCTACCACTTGCCCTCTTTTTATAACCAATGCAAACTTAAACAAAAATACAAATTAAATAGTTTATGTCTGATATTTTACTCAAGTTAATAAAACTGATAATTGTGTCCCTTGAGTGCAACAAGGCTTTGCAATGCTTTACTAGTACCACTGCAAAGCCTTCTTGCACTCAAGAGACGAACTACACCACAACCATACTGTTGTGCAGATTATGAGGCCTAAAACATAAAACAAACCAAGAAAATGAACTTTTGATGGCAAAGAAATAATTATAAAATAAAATAAAAAATAAAATTAAAAAAAAACTCCCGCCCACATGCAGTTTTACAAAAAATGGCCTGAGAAACAGATCTACTTTGTGGGGCCCAGTTGAACACTCCTGTTAACTAAATAATATTCATTGGTAAAGTGACTATTAAATTAACAGGGTTCTACTTCTGTATTACAAAAAATCTTGTGCTTCAAAAATGTAGCTTAATAATAGCCTTATGATTTCTCAGTGGACTGAGCTTGTTCAATGAAGGTCTTGAACAGCATTTTCAAACCAATATTTCTCAAAATAACAAAATCTTGATGGAAATTTTTTAAAGCATTATGATGTTATGCAGCAGACTATTAGAAATGGCTCCCTTGAGACCGTACAACTGTGTATCACTGAACATCATATCATAAGTTTAATGAAAGAACTTCGGCAATATTCTATTTATTTATGTATTGGTGTACAAAGTAACTTTCAGCATCTATGGCTATATCATGACTGCAACACAAGTATAAAGCCAAGTTTAGCTAATTGATTATACCTATGCTGCACACTTTGGGGCATCTCCAGCACAGGCATTGGTTACCACATCACTTGAATCAGTAATACAGAACTTTTCACATTAAACAAGTGAGTTCCCTCCAAAGACAGCAATATTTTGGATTGATCAGATCAACAGTTGCTCTTAACTCTTAACACGCTGAATATTTTCAAAATATATTTCATCAAGTTTAGTCATGGCTGCTGTGAAGCAAATGATACTTATTTTAGTGGCAAGTGATTTTGTGTCTTGGGTGGGAATACCCACTAGCAGCATGAATGGAGTTAATAGTTGAAAATTGAAGAAAAGCTGGTTAAAAAATATAATGTAATTGATTTTTTACATCCAGATATATTAGAAATGAAAGGAATAAGACTGTTTCGGAGCAAAGAACTCACATCACAAGTCAGAAGGAAAATGCCATCATCACAGAATAGTGTTCAACCGATGATCGGAATCGGCCGCCCCAATCGGCTGATTGTCATTTGTGGGCAATCGGATGACAACAGCAACGGCTCCTGGAACATCGGTTCAACCGATTGATGCAAAGCATTTTTTGTGATGATTCATTAACCACGTTATTATCTTCTGCAATTGTTCAATTGTTAATGTAAAATGATGTTAATGATACCATTCAATAAAGTTGAGAAACAACCACAATGTGTATTCTTAATTTCTCTAGACGCCCCCTTACGGGATGTACAAGTTCAACGACATGTAAATCTTGCAACTGGGCACACTTGCGGCAATTGCCAGTTCATGCCAGAAAATGTGAAGGTTGCACTCCATTGACTCGGGTCGCAGTAAAATGACCAGTCGTGCGCACTTTGCGGTACACATGGCTCTGAGAGCCACGAACACCGCCCAAGTCAATGACATTCAACACAGTGAAATATGTTCAATTTACTCCAGTTCTTTCAAGCCTCGACTCGTCTAATAGTGCACTGTATTACAATTGGAATCAGCCAAGTGTGAGCTCAAATAACCGGTAATCTGTCAGTGACCATTTTTGGTAATCGGCTGAACACTATTACAGAATTGTTTTTGATACTTCCCTCAGACATTTCTATCTGCTGACTTCAAGTGATGGTTTGTTTAAACTTTTTGTTGCCTACTTTCATGCAATGATAATTTTTGAATGTTACAATAGCTGTGCAATGCACCATGTTGGATGCAAGATCTTTACCTCTCCACTTTTTGTAATCATATTTTACACGTTGAAAACCATTTCAAACTATTTTTAAAATTTCCAAAGGGAAATTTAATGTTAACTGGGGGAAGGTGATGTCATCTGTTTCCAGGTCTCACCTTTTCAAAACTTGTTTTCTCAGGCCACCACTCTAATTCTGTAAGCAATTTGACACGGTCATGGGCTGTTTGTTTACCCACTTTTCATGGAGTTTGCGCACAGACTAGTAGAGATTATGGTTGACTTAATGTGATGTTCTTTCACTTATAGAGATACACAGATATTTTTTTGTGTGTCAGTTGAATATATTCGAATCGGTAAGTATTTAATTCACTTTCAAACCATCAAGATATATGCACAAATTGTGGAACTGTGTGGCATAATAACAAAACTATGCCTGTGATTATGTCTTCATTCCTAATAGTAAAGTCATAAAAAATTTGGTCAGTTCATGTCTCCATGAACCATAGGTTTGCTTTTCAAGCAAATGAAATATTCCAGACAAACTTGTGAATCTGAACATAGGAGACAGACAATTTAAGGCCTAGACAGGTTCCAGGCCATAACAGTGTAAATTTCCTCACAGAATTAGACAGGCATGAGTGTTTGGTGGGAACAGTGGGGAGTGGAGCACTGCTTGATTACTGTGATAAACTACTGATGACTAATAGTCTAGGGTGGTTACATTTAAAGTTACCGTGATCAAAAATTCAAACAAAACATGATTCTATTCAGCAATCGTTTGTATTTAAAAACCTCAAATTCCTTTATTACAGTACAGTCGCCGTGGACTGGTCATAATCCATGTGAGGGCAGTGATGTCCACATATAACTTTACCAAGTAACAAAATTTTAATTAATGAAGCACCAGGTTGTACCCTGTGCTTCATTAATTCAATTTTTGATGATTATTCCTATAATTAGTGTTTGCAATCTAATTTTATTGCGTCCGTGGAAATATTGCCCACGCATGGAAAGATACCAGTCCACGGCGGCTATACTGTAACTCAGTTCTTTAGTACTGTTCAATGCAATGTTGTGTAACGGATTTGATAACAGCAGTTGAAAAATAATATACAACAAAATTTCTAAATTACTCTGTTATAATTCGCCTGTTCATAGCAGAAGTTTAATCCAATTTTTGTTGGCTTCAAATCATTTCCATGTTCGAAATGAATCGATCTACCTTATTGGTTCACGCCATTGTGCTATTGTTTCATTCGTCGAGGTGAAAGAGAGGGATCATTCAGATTCTAGTATTCGAAATCTTTCCCCGCGAAATTATCCTATATAAGAGCAATTTCGCTCATAATTCGTCATCCACTTTGTGTTTGGCAATAAAGCTTTGAACTAGCTGGCCAAACTTAAACCATACACTAGGTTTGTTATGGGGACACTTTATAACACGTAAAAAGGTTAACCATAATGGGTGCCGTAATTTTTGGACCTGTTGAACTAGTCCCTGGGGAGAATCAATGTTTCTGGTAGTGATTCTCTCCAGGTCCGAGTTCTGGGCGAAGCATCCACATTTACTGAACAAATGTTGGGTTGAATTTAAACCTCTTTTGGGTGAAAGTGCAGTGAGCCCGTGGTTTTTGATCCGTCATTCATATTCATTTCATATACTATTTTTTGGCTTCTTAATAAACCACATATAAACTGTTGTTCCTATTTTATTGTACACTCATCCAGACCACAACACATAACTTAATGATTATTATACCTCTAGAGTTGAGTTATATTTTATCCATGGTTTGCTAGTTGACCCAGATCCTCACGAATCTGAAGACCAACAAGGAGAATTCGCCCAGGGTTCTAGCCCCTGGGGAGTCATTCACCCCACCCCCTGTCACAGTTGCTTTATTAGTGTTTAGAAAAACAACTTGTCTACCTTACCCGTGTACACATTTATGTTATCAACCATCAAAGATATTTACATTTATAACAAATAGCCACATTTCAATCATGGTTATCCCAATCTCATTAGCAAGATTTGAATTTTGGGAAAATTCTCAAAAATGGAAGGTTCCTGTGGCCATCTGGTGGCTTCTTTGCACATGACAACAATGTTCTCCAGTCCAAATATTCCAGAAATTTTATATATGCTCATTCAAATTGTGAAAAAAAAGGAAGCCAAATTATGACAGCTTGCAGGAGACCCATCCTGGAGCTGTAGCTGAGTGCACAGGGTAAGTTATTGTGGAGAAAAATAATTGCGTTACAAAAATGGGGGAAGTGGGAGGGGGGGGGGGGTGCAAACCCTGGATCTACCCATATGGACAAAGTTTGTAACAAACAAATACATTCCCCCAAAGCCACATCCCACCCCCACAAACAAATACAATGCAAACATAGAATGTAGTCACTAACCTAGCACTGCCACTTTGTTTTATTACAATCTTGCCAAGCTTTTTGTCAATGTCATCATGGATCAGTAAAATTTCTTCTTTCTTGATGTCAAATGTCCTGACTAAAGTAAAAATCAGAAAAAAATGTACATTGATAAGGTATTTATATATTTACATACATACAGTGTACATCTGAATCCAGAGAGGGGAAACCAGGACCAGATGGTCCCCACTCCCTGTTGAAGTACCTGATATTGAATTCAACAATAACACCTTGTAAAATAAAACAAAAGCAGACATAGAATTTTGATCAGATTGCAAGTGGGTTGCGATCCAGTCAAAATTATCTTTTCACTTTTCTCCTCTCTGCACTGCAGAATCTCACCCAAGAGCACTGAACCTGAGATGCTATTTCTGTTTGTATTTCATGATTTGGTCATGATTTCACAACATTCTACTCATAAGATCTCAACCTGCTGGTTTTAATTGCATGATCACAATCATATCGAGAAAAATACCACTTTTGTGATCACAAAATGTTTAGGTCATAAATGTGGTTGAACTTTTTTGGATAATTTGAATGTATTTTAAGCTATCAAGTTTCTAAACTACTGTATATTAAACCCAGTAGGCACCAAGCCTACAGGAATCATTACACAGCAGTACATATGTGAAGCAGTGTGCAAAATTTGATGAGCATGCTCGTTTCATTCGTGTGGTGGTTACGCAAATTTACATTTACGCGAACGGATGATCTGTTAGCCAAAAGTTGAATCTTGAATGGTAAAGTCTGAGTAACTAATTAGAGTGCTAATTTTTTTTCTCGGCCTTAGGTTTGTTCACACATTTTTGTCTTGTTACAATTAATGGGAGAGTGTCAATAGGCACATTCCCATAAATTGTAACAATGCAAATTGATGGAGATGAAGTAATTTTACTTCCAAGATAATTAAGAAGGTCATCCACAGAATATGAAGCCTTCAACTATCGGTACCTGCAGTTCAGAATAAAACCCAAATATGGGCTTCTAGTACTTCACCAGTTAAACAGCCTTTCTTGTGTCTTGATAGATTTTGAGTCTATATACACTGTATATATCAATTCCACACAATATATGAATACTTGTTAATGATAAACTAGGGGATCTAAAGAGACTATAATCGCTCACCTGGCAGAACCACATACAAAAATGTGATTTCCCATAGGGTTTCCATTGTAACTATGAGCCGCAATTGCGGCCATGTTTGCAACATTACATCAACATTACATGAGGATCGTTGGTGGAAGGTGTCCCAGTCCTCAATCATGTGAAGTTTCAAAACATTTGACCTTGTAGTTTCAGAGGAGAAGAGGTTTCAGAATCGACAAATCAGAATCAAAGAATGCCTCTGGTGGCCATGTTTTTCATCCAACAGAAGTAACAGTTGTAGAGAACTTCTCATAGACCATGGCATCCAAGTTTTGCTCACGTTGGCTCAGTAGTTCCAGAGAAGACGATGAACATGTGATTTCCCATAGGGTTTCTATAGTAACTGTAAGCCACGATAGCAGCCATATTTGCACCGCGATCACGATTAAATGAGGATCCTTGATAGGGGGTGTCCCACTCATCAAGCATGCAAAGTTTTGAAACATTTGGCCTTGTGGTTTTCAAAGGAGAAGATTTTTGAAAATCCACCTATCAGAATCAAAGAATGCCTCTGGCGGCCATGTTTTCCATCCCAAAGTTTACGGACGACGACAGGCACCAAGTGATGAGAAAAGTTCACATGGCCTTTTAGGCGAGGTGAGCTAAAAAGCAGTTTCCTAAGAATTTGTACATAGCTGAGCGTTCGGTTAGCCATCTCCAAACCATGTGAGTGGTCAGTCGGTTGGAGTCATTTCGAAATTTTGCACATTGGTCAAGCCATAAAAGAATTTTAAGTGAAGCCCACTTAACCCTTTACCTAACGAATCGCCCGCATCCGCCTGCGTAATATGCAAATTGAGCAGTTGAAAAAATTAAATTTTTCAAAATATTTCAACAAAAGTCCATTGAGTTCGTTCCAATGAAGGGTCACATGATATGGTTTTGTAGAAATTTTATGAAAAGTTTTAAAAAATGATATTTAAAATAATAAATTTTGATATTGTTTGCGTTGGGTAATGGGTTAACTGGATAACTCTTAATTGAATAGCTCTATTAACTGAATATAACATCTAAAGTTCCAAACACAAAACCATTTACCATACCCTCATCACAAAATTGACCGGTTAATTGCATATAGATTATATAGTAATCTCCTGTAAATTGTGCAATAAATCTTGTAATCTGTTGTGGAATTCCTCGTGGAAACTGGCTGGACATGACTTTATATCCACGCTGCAGTCATGTTTAGCCATTGTGCAGAAATATGTGACATTAACCATTTACCCCACATAACGGCCAAAACCAGCCCGCACTATTCACAAAAATCTCTACTTAATATTCATTATTTTTTCATTTTATGTCTCAAAAACATAGGTTATGACCCATCTTTGGAATGAGCTTGCTGATCTCATTCCACAGGGTATTTGATGACTGGATTCGCATCGCAAAATGCTATACAAAAAATGTCCAAATGCTAACCATTTTTCTTTCATATTGGCCTTATTTTCACTATTTATCATCACTTTTTGAAACCAAGATGGAAACTGCTAATCAAATTTTTAATAACAAAAAATACCCTGTTCCAATGAGGGGTCATAACCTATGTTTTTGAGACAAAAAAATGAAAAAAATTAATTATTCAAGAATTTTTTTTGCAAGTGTTGTCTGCTTTTCATGTTAGGTAAAGGGTTAAACACTGATAAATAAATAAATAAATAAATAAATAAATAAATAAATAAATAAATGTTGAGGAATTACCCAGACAATCACCCAATTTCTCTTGTTTATATACCTATTTGGCCTCAGTACAGGCATTTTATCTATTATATCTTGTTTGATAGGGCTCTGTGAGGGTGACCAAATTCCTGTTGATTGAATACTTCTGTTAATTGAATAATTCTCACTACCCGGTAGCACAATGAATACTCAATTAACCCTTTACCCAACGAATCGCCCGCATCCGCCTGCGTAATATGCAAATTCAGCAGTTGAAAAAATATTATTTTTCAAAAAATTTCAACAAAACCATATCATGTGACCCCGAGGGGTCAAATGATATGGTTTTGTTGACATTTTTTTAAAAATTTAAAAAAATTATATTTAAAATAATAAATTTTGATATTGTCTGCATTGGGTAAAGGGTTAACAGGGTTCACTCTATTGTGCAAGTACATGTACAAATTTCGTCAGAAAATTCAGGTTCTGTTAGATTTGTAATGTTAAATTGTTTTCCTAAAATACATATATATATGTAATTATCTATTCCCATTCCTGCTACGTGTATTCGAAGACAGAAAAATTATTGCAAAGAGACCGCCTCAAGGAAATTATGCCTTATTGACTACAATTTTAAATATTTTTTTCCAAACTTCAGGAAATAACATCATCTTATAATATCTTCCTCTGCTTTGCAATAATAACTACTTTTTGTTGGACAATTTATTGTCTTGCCCCTCCACCAGAAAAAAGCCATCAATGCCACTACATATACAATGTATACATTCTACCTGTTTTCACTATACATGAACCATTATCATTCATTGGAAGTGTTGGCTTCAGCAGTATAATCTGTCTTCCACTTGGCTGAGTAAAATTTGAAACAAAACCTTTACAGTTTTTTCTGTCCCTGGTCCATTTTACTCCCAGAAATGTGGCTAAGTAATCCACAACATGCATACCGACATTGTGTCTTGTCCCAGGATAGTCGATATTCCCCAATCCAACAATCTGAAAACAACAAAATGAAACATATTAATGCTTCAGTGTTCAGTGTACAAATTGTTTTAATGTTGACTGATGTTTTTTGGGATTATCAAGCTTTTCATTAGAGCTGAAATGGTTAAAGGGTTTTCTTGATTGATTAATCACAAGCATTAATTTTAATTAATTGAATAATCACCTGCTCTAATAGGTAACGGAATAAATGTCATACCGTTGATGATATACAGCATTAACCTTTTACTCAACATAATGGGAAAAAAGGGCCAGTGCTATTTTTAAAAAAAATCCATTCAAATTTGATTATGTTTTCAATTTTTGTCTCAAAAACATAGTTTATGACCCCTTATTGGAATGAGTTCACTGGGGAAAAATAAAACTTTTTAATTTTTTAAGATTTGTGTCAAAAATATGCAAGTACCACCTTAAAGGAAACTGTCATTAGCAGGTGGCATTAGAAATCCTTGTGTTGTTATATGATAAGCAAAAATTTTTAGGTTACAAACAAATCTCTCTGCCTTACACCTCAACCTTCCAACATTCTTCTCTTTTATTATATTTGTTAGTATTAGTATCACTGTATTTCCCTTTGAGTACCACAGGAAGTGGAGCAGTGCTTGTCTTCTGTGGTAAACAAATACTGTTTTAAAAGTAAACTAGGACCCAGCAGTCAATGGATTTATACTTGAGTTGCAAGTGTGATATAGCCATGGATCTGGACAGTGACCTTAAACACCATCAATAAATTTTAACAAAAACATTATCACTTTTGTTTTATATATATATTTATTGGTGTTTAAGGTCACATACTTATGCACAATGGCTAATCGTGACCATGACAGTTTTACGGGTGGAGGAAGCCGGAGTACCCGGAGAGAACCACCGAGCAACGACGAGCAGCTGTCAGCTCTCCAACATCGTAACTCTGAACTCTGCACTGCAGCACAGGCAGGGTTAGATTGGTTGAAGACATGCGCACCATCGACGTGCAGTACGCCTCAGTACACAGCGTCATCGTGCCCCCATGTAGGCAATCGGGGTGAAGTGTCTTGCCCAAGGACACAACGCGGTTGCCGCAGGTGGGATTCGAACCGAGGACCTCTCGGCTTGCAGCCTGCACCTCTACCAACTGAGCCACCGCGCCCCCACTTTTGTTTTTATGAAGTATGTTAAAATGTACTGTACAGCTGCTGTGGATTGATCGAATCCACGGATGGGCAGTTGTGTCCATACATGTATTTATCAGGTAAAAATAATTATCATCAGAAAATTTTTAATTATACCCGGTGCTTCAATGTTAATTAAATTTTTGATGATTATTTCTATAATTAGTATTTGGAATCTAAAATTATTGCATCCATGGAAATATTGCCCACCGTGGAAAGTGACCATTCCACG
Organism: Pictodentalium vernedei; assembly: GCA_031216915.1. NCBI lineage: Eukaryota > Metazoa > Mollusca > Scaphopoda > Dentaliida > Dentaliidae > Pictodentalium > Pictodentalium vernedei. Next base: position 178,723,352 of record CM062291.1, on the reverse strand, counting down.
GTGGGTGTACTGTATGAGAGTATGTACTTGTACATCAGAGATGAGGTACTGCACCAGTGATGATACTAAAAGGAACAAACATTTACATGAACTAAAATTATCGTCCCATGTCCTTCCCAGATGTTTTTGGTACCGGTACCACAAATTATGCTTCAGGATGTTGTGATGATGACAAATCATTTCATTCATTTGATCATGATTTTAGCTGAACATTCATAATTTTTAAAAAACTAAATATCATCAAAGAACTAAGTTCCGAAAAGGGTTCAGGAATATACAAATGACCCAGTTTCAGTCCTTAGCATCTTCGATAATCGATAATTTACGACACACGGTTGATCCACAAAGAGGCCTGCTTTCTCCCTGCATAATCATTATTGTGCACTGGAAAGGGATACCGGTAGAAAATAAACTTGAAAAGATAAAATGTAGATGTACGTGTAAATTTGACACTTTTTTCTTATTTTGTGGGGGCCAGCTAGAGTAAAACTGAATAAGAAGATGATTCAGCGATGGGAGATGGTAGAGGCCAAATATCAAAGGTAAAATATTGGGGATGTGGGGCAATGGATATACCAGTGTATCTGTATCGATACGTCATAGAGTCCCTGCTGAGCTAAGCCTAAAATATGACAGTTGATGCAAACTGATTCTGATGGAGGGTGGGGTGGGGTGGGGTGGCTGACATACTAAATAAGATTCTCGGGCTAACTCTAGTCCTGTGATACCCTGGTCGTTACACCACTCTTTAAGTTGTTAGGATATACATGTAGGCCTATACTATAGGCTATAAGATATTACTATTACTACTATTTAGTATTACTAGGAGGGAGGGGTAGCGACCGGGGCGGAGGTGACGGGTCATTTCATTCCTTTTCCTTTTTGTCCCCCGGGTCGTTTTGTACCTTCACCTTTTTGTACTGGGTCGTTTCACACCCTTTTAGGTACGAAACGACTCACAAAAATAAAAAGGAACGAAACGACTCACATAAAAAGGGGGGCGAAACGACTCAGTTTTCGAGGGAAGTAGCGAGCGGACCTAAATGACAGCTAAAAATGAACGAAACGACCCACTTAAAAGATGATATGACAAAAAGGAGATATTCGAAGTATTTAATTCGCCGGACCAGTAGTAGATTGCCAATAGAGAAGAGTGAGGAAAAACGGAATAACTTAATAAGATAACACTTGAAATAGTGAAGGCCTGTGCCGATCGTAGATGGTAAGGAAAACGGGGGGGGTGGTGGTGGTGGTGGTGGGGGGGGGGGGGGTTAAGGTGTTTTCTTCAGAAGTTAAATACACACGCAGAACTTGGAAACAATTTAAAAAGTCAAACTTCCAATTGATGACATAAATGAAGTAATTCTGGGCTGTAGAAAGAAACAACAGAACGATGTGAATACATGTTTTTATTTCAACAGAGTTTCAGCATTATTTTCAATTTTCACAAAGAGAAATAAACAACGAAATAGCACTTTCGAAATTTTACAACAACGGTGTTTCTCATAAAACAGTATGTGTTGGAACTTGGGAGGTTAGGAGGAAGAATGAGGGGGATGCTGGGTTGGGTGTGAATGATATGGTGCGCAGACAGGATGCAGGATGAAATTTCTGCACGTAATGGAATTTTGGGGTCCCCAGGATGTGTGTGCTTTTGTAGTCCATGTGAGAAACTGTCACCCATTTGTGTGGCGGCAGCAGTGCATTTGACTTTGTCAGATCGGACTGTACAAAGCCATCGAGTTGACGATTTATTTTGCTTTTTTATGCCATAGGAATATCCATCACTTGTCACTGATAAAAGTGCACCCCGTTTGCTTCCATTTTCAATTACTTTGTAAACCGTACTTTGTTCCTCGAGAATGGTTTCTGACAAATCGGGTTCATATGTTGGTTCAGTGTTAATTGTGGGTTCTTCAACTATTCTGTGAACGACATCAAAGGAATGTGGCTTCATTCAGGGCTAGGAGGTGTCTCATGATGAATACTAAATTAATATTATTCATTCAGTGGAACGAGCTGGAGTTATTCACATTCACCCTATTCTTTCTTACAAGTACATAAATGAAGTTTAGAAATATATAATTAAAAATTACCCTAAAATATAGGCATATCGAATTTTTTAAGTACATGTTCACACCCAATAATTGCAATATATTTTTGCCAAATAAGTTATGCCATTTTAGGCATAATGTTCTTTAAAAATCTATGTTATATTGATTTTTTTAAAGTTAAAAACTATGCCGAAAACTTTCGAATAAAATTTAGAAAAATAGAAGTGAAAATTACCCGAGTCGTTTCGTTCCTTTTTTAGGTACGAAACGACTCAGTACGAAAGGGAAAAGGTACGAAACGACCCGTAACCGGGGCGGAGGGTCCCACACGCCAAAGTACAAGTAGTTACTTGGCTACCCCCCCCCCCCCCACAACACCCAAAGTGACTGTTAGTATTTTCTACCATAACTTACCAAGAGTTTTTCACACTGAAATTTCGCTTTTTCCGCCATTTGTGTCTTTTTTGAAATCGAAAGCTGAGAATGTTGTTGCTGGCAGACGAACATAGGTGAAGAACACAACTCATTTCTGAAATTCTCTAAAACTGAAAAATGATTTAACAAGTTTGTCCTGCGTATTCTTTTTACAATCTTCTGTGTTATCCTTTGCATTTACCTGACAAATGTTGACGAATATAAACAAAATCGTTACTCAACAGCGAATAATAGTTTTGTCATCTTCCGTCTGCATTGTGAAATTGGGAATCCCCATTGGTTCTAATAATAGAACGAACAGCGCGATGTTCACCATCCGTGACGTTTCATTTATTTATAGAAACAAGCATGGCTAACCCAGGAGCATTAGCAGGTCGATTGGCTCTTGTCACAGGTAGATGCAACCGATGTTAGATCTAAAGAAGTTTAGCAGAAACAGGAATGCGAATACTTTAGAGATAATGTACCAAGGCGTCTTTTTTCAAATATACAATCGAAATCGATATTTTACCGAGAATGAACCGACATAATAATAATAGGCAACATGGGGCGTTGAAGTTTGAACTTCGAGCCCACACAATGATGTATGCACTGCTTGTGCTTGGCCACACGACTCACTGTCAAATTACCCCAAACTGGCACCGCGCTCGTTTTCTTCGTCCGGATAGACAAAATGGGTATTACAAAGAAATGTTTGGTTTACAAACATATAAACAAAGGATGAGTTCTGCACGTGAATTGGAATTGTGTGTGTGGGGGGGGGGGGGGGGGGGGGTGCGTAATACGGGGGTGGTGGTAGGTGGACTGGGTGCACATGCCCCACCTCATCCAACCACTGCTAGTTATTTATTGTGGCTCTCAGTTCTCATTATGAGAAGGTCTTGAATGCCATTGTGCTCCCAAATGACACACCCTCCACCCTTATTCTCTTCCTTAAACATCTAGAAACAAACTCTTTAATGATGCCCCATACCTCATTCTTTCAAGGTCCTCTCTCTGATTAATATGCTAACCCTCCTTTTTGTATCAAATGTTGCCAAAACTGACAATTGATACAGTGATTGTATCTTAATCACATAATCACAACTCGTCTTATTACCACATGACACATTTACAGATGCTACCATTCCTTGATCATGGCCTAGGTTGCTTTTTATCAAACATGAAAGGTAACAGATGCTCCTTACCCCCAATCTCTTCGTCAAGGACTGCCCCACCCTCCACCCCTACCATCATTGCTTTGCTTTTGACACTACATATAGTACCATATTATCTGTGAAAAATAAACCTGGGATCTAAAAGTCCACAGCTGGTACGCCCTCATTGCTATGCAAGAATTCATCTCCTAAATATTTGATGTAAAACTGAAAAAGACTGAATGAAAGGATACACTCCGCTTGTGACACAAGTCAGACAACTGTTTGTGCCATTTTCTGTGATATCAGCTCTGCTGGCCAGACGACTTGTCCAATTGAAGCAACAGGTAAGTTGGTTGGCTACCTCACCCACTGTAGGCTGATTCTAGCCAGTCACCAGGATGAAAGACAATAAATTATGGATGGAACAGCAACCATGCAATTCTGGAATCTGCATAGTTGTCACTCCCCATAGAGAATTGTTGATCGATTCAAATTGTGGTTGCTCAGCTAATGAGCATGGAATGGAATCATGAAATTGAATGGAACTTTCCAAGAAAGGCTGCAACATTTTGATGTTAATAAAATAAATGAATTGGTAACAGTTTTTATGGTTACACTTGAGCATATTGACAAATTTTCACATTTTCTTTCTCAACATATTTTATCACTATGGGTCCGTGTTTGCAACTGTGCCCTCTCAAAAGGCTCGAGGCATGAAAACATTGATATTTACACAAATAAAATTACATACTGTAATAAATAATAAGTATATTGATATCTTATTATAGACACCCTGTTTTGTAATCACAAATGTTCAAGATAAGCTGAGAAATTCAAAAATGATATTTGATAACTTTTTTCAATTCTGTTGTGCACCTATAATTAGATCAGGGTTTAACCCTTTACCCAACAAATTGCCCGCAACCGCCTGCGTAATATGCAAATTCAGCAGCTGAAAAAATATTATTTTTCGAAAAATTTCAACAAAACACATCATGTGACCCCTCTTTGGAACAAACTCGTTGAGCTCGTTCCAAAGAGGGGTCACATGATATGGTTTTGTTGAAATTTGTGAAAAATTTTTAAAAATGATATTTAAAATAATAAATTTTGATATCGTCTGCGGTGGGTAAAGGGTTAAAATTCCTGTAAGAATGAGAATTGATTCTCGCAATGATTCTTGCAAGGAAAACAATGAGAATCAACTTGTATTCTTGGAAAATGTTCATTTGATCTTGTCATAGATTTTGAAATTATCCTTTGAGGCCTGGAGAATTGTACTTTGACTTAGCAGTGGTGTCTAGTAAGTCTTGACTGCCTGTACAAACAGCCAATACTTCACTATAATTCACTGCCAAAGCACTGTAACGTCTATCTGCAAGGCCACCAGAAACCTGTGTGTCAGAACACAATGTTTTACATGTACATTAACTCAAGAAACGCATCAAAATTTAAACTAGGTCCCTTAACTGGTTGAGTGCTGAATTATTTTTCAAAGGTAATGCAGTGGTTTGCGAGAATCAAAACTGATTCTCACTACATGTAGTCAGGATAAATTTTAAGGCCAGCAAAACATACTGTTTTATTTGTAATTTTCAACTACCAACCGGTCAAAATTTGACCCTTGCTGTTGCAGGCCTGGAAATAAAGGTGTTATATCATCACCCGTATGCTATATCGAGCTATAAAATTTGAGAGGAACGATTTTATCGTTCCTCTGGTAGTTATCTAAATGAAAAAACAGATAACCGAAAAGTTGTTCATCTGGAACTACAAACAGTTCGTCAAAAATTGCATCTTGTGGGAAGACCTCTCTCTTCAATGCTCAAACTCCCTAAGACAGCTGACGCTCCCTATGCTTGCCGCAAATGCTTTTGAAATATGTGAACCATCATACAATAGGGCCATCGTGGAGTGTCAAAATCCACGAGTTGTCATTTTTGCCACAAATATAATTCAGAGATGATCTGCTATGACACCTAGCAAATTTACACCAATGAAGCACTGGGTTTATCCCGGTGCTTCATTGGTGGAAATTTCGCTAGGTGTCATAGCGGATCATCTCTGAATTATATGCATGGAAAAATGCCTGCCCATAGATTTTGACCCGTCCACGATAGCTGTACTGTAAACGGTCACTTTTATTTTATCCAGATGAATGATAAATACATGTAGGTTATCTCAAAATTCGAGATTTTATTCTCTGCTGTTTAACATGGTGGTAACCCATAGGAAAAAGGGGGTTGTGTTGCTTATATGCCTTCGCTGTTTCTACCATGCCAGTTCTACTTTTTTATGTCTTGACAGGATTTCTGCCTATATAAATATCAACAACTAACATGAGATCTTTGAAGCGAGATCGATAGTTGCTGCTATTTATTTTTGCAGAAATTCTTATAGGATAGAAACAGTATGCTATTCTATTCATACATGTATGTGAATGCAATACGCAACCTTTGAGTTGAGATTGTTTCGAAAGATTGTCAAGTCTTTCTGGTAAAACGCGGGATTAGTAATTTAAGAAAGTTATGTTGTTTTACTTTGTCCTAACCTGTAGTTCATTATCGTATTTAACAATTGGAATAACCCATGCGTAACCTAAATGATCGTTCACAGGTTATTTCCAGGCCTGCTGTTGCAAGTGTCAGTAAAACTCCAATAAATAAATATTCTTGATAAATGTTTATAAGGGCATTTCAAATTCGGTGAAACAAAAAATGTTATCAAGTTTTTTTTTAATTCTTTGCTTGAGTCAAACACCTGTACTTAAGACAGTTATTGAGTTATTGGTCTGACATATGTCACTGCAGTGTAAATTACTGTACTCCGATATTTTTAGAATCAGTTTTGTAGAAGTTTTCAAGGGGCTGGAGTTGAGCGATATTCTTTGCAAAAAAGACAAGGGTTAAAATACTATTTTTCTTCCAAAACCTTTTCCAGAGATCTGCACTTTTTTTTTATACTATCCACTTCAAAAGTGGGTGGCATATAGTGTTCACTGTGTCCATCTGTATGTCCGTCCATCCGTTATGCTTTTGGGGGGTACACATCTGCTATCTGCAACTCCCCCTAAACCAGTGAACGAATTTCATTGAAACTCTCAGACCTTCTTTTACATACACTGAAGATGTGCACCTCCTATTTTCTTTTCAGATATTTTTATTTTTACAGTTTCCCATATTAAAAAATGAACTTTGTCAAATTCAATTGACATTCTGTACAGATCTGCTATCCGCAACTCCTCTTAAACCATCGAACATATTTCATTGAAACTTTCAGATGTTGTTTTACGTACATTGAAGATGTGCACCTGCTATTTTCTTGTCAGATATTTTCATATTTACAGTTTCCCATATTCAAAAATGGTCTTTGTCAATTCAGGTTTTAGTAGGGAGGGGTATAGATCTGCTATCTGCTACTCCTCTTAAACCATTGAACAAACTCCATTGGAACTCTCAAACCTTTTTTTCACATACACTCCTATTTTTCTTTCAAATATTTTCATATTTTGATGTCCGTCCGTCCATCCGTTATGCTTTAGGGATATACACATCTGCTATCAGCAACTCCTCTTAAACCAGTGAATGGATTCCATTGAAACTCTCAGACATTCTTTTACATACAATGAAGATGTGCACCTTCTATTTTGTTTTCAGATATTTTCATTTTTACAGTTTCACATATTGAAAAATGGGGTTTGTCAATTCAAGCTTCGGGTAGAGGTTTGGGGGTGGGTGGGGGATGTCAGTATTTGTGCTCTCTACGTTAAACACACTTTTACTGTTGTAAAATGTTTCTTGGTGGGAGTTGGTGGTATCATTTAGTGAGCAGTGCTCACAGTTTTTCTAGCTTGTCTTTACAGTTTTTATTCATTTAAATACGTTATGTCAGTAACTGATTGCTTACTCTTACTATATTTATCTATATATATCCAGGTGCAGGAAGTGGTATTGGTCGTGCAGTAGCAAAGGTCTTTGCTCGAGATGGAGCTAGCATTGCAGTGGTGGACAGAGATGAAAAAAGTGCTACTGAGACATTAGGCTCTCTACCCAGTGGTATGTCATATTTGTTTTTTACAGTTCAGTAGAGATGGATAATGTACCAAAGAAAAGTACCGATACTGATGTTATGGGGATACCGAAAAACAACTGAAACCAATCATTGAATACCGAAATCATCAATATTTATCCCCGCATTTTAAAAAATGCGGGGATATTGTCATGATCTCCGATCGTACGTCCGTCCGTACGGCCGTACGTCCGTACGTCCGTACTTCCGTACGTCCGGTTTTGTAATTCGAAACGCTGTAACTTTCTACAGTTGTTCGATAGGGTCTGTGCAACCCAAAAATACAACTTTTAAATTTTTGTGCCACCAGGTGGCTTCTGTGGAGCCACTTAAAAAATGCGTTATTTTTTCACTTTTTTGCTGAATAGTCCGAACCTATGTAATTCGTAGTTCTAAAATTACACTAGGGTGTTGCTAAATGATCTGTAGATATGTAGGAAGGTTTCAGATTTTTCGGGTGCCACGTGGCTGTGCCACTGTAGCCACTTTTGTGTTTTCTTAGACCGTTTCCGGCAAAAGGCTCGTAGGATATGTAATTCGAAATGCTAAATCCATGCTCAGATGTTGCAGTAGGGTCTATAGATGCGCACGAAGGTTTTGAATTTTTGGGGTGCCACGTGGCTGTGCCACCGTAGCCACTTTTGTGTTTTCTTAGACCGTTTCCGGCAAAAGGCTCGTAGGATATGTAATTCGAAATGCTAAATCCATGCTCAGAAGTTGCAGTAGGGGCTATAGATGCGCAGGAAGGTTTCGGATTTTTCGGGTGCCACGTGGCTGTGCCACCGTAGCCACTTTTGTGTTTTCTTGAACCGTTTCCGGCGAAGGGCTCGTAGGGTATGTAAGTCGAAATGCTAAAACCATGCTCATATGTTGCAGTAGGGTCTATAGATGCACACAAAGGTTTCAGATTTTTCGGGTGCCACGTGGCTGTGCCACCGTAGCCACTTTCGTGTTTTCTTAGATCGTTTCCGGCGAAAGGCTCGTAGGGAATGTAATTCGAAATGCTAGAACCATGCTCATATCTTGCAGTAGGGACTATAGATGCGCACAAAGGTTTTGGATTTTTCGGGTGCCACGTGGCTGTGCCACCGTAGCCACTTTTGTGTTTTCTTAGACCGTTTCCGGCAAAAGGCTCGTAGGATATGTTATTCAAAACGCTAAATCCATGCTCAGATGTTGCAGTAGGGGCTATAGATGCGCAGGAAGGTTTTGGATTTTTCGGGTGCCATGTGGCTGTGCCACCGTAGCCACTTTTGTGTTTTCTTGAACCGTTTCCGGCGAAAGGCTCGTAGGGTATGTAATTCAAAATGCTAAAACCATGCTCATATCTTGCAGTAGGGTCTATAGATGCACACAAAGGTTTTGGATTTTTCGGGTGCCACTTGGCTGTGCCACTGTAGCCACTTTCGTGTTTTCTTAGATCCTTTCCGGCGAAAGGCTCGTAGGGAATGTAATTCGAAATGCTCAAACCATGCTCATATGTTGCAGTAGGGACTATAGATGTGCACAAAGGTTTCGGATTTTTCGGGTGCCACGTGGCTGTGCCACTTTAGCCACTTTTATGTTTTCTTAGACCGTTTCCGCCGAAAGTCTCGTAGGGTATGTAATTCGAAATGCTAAAACTATTCTCAGATGTTGCAGTATGGTCTATAGATGCGCACGAAGGTTTTGGATTTTTGGGGTGCCACGTGGCTGTGCCACCGTTGCCACTTTTGTGTTTTCTTAGACCTTTTCCGGTGAAAGGCTCGTAGGGTATGTAATTCGAAATGCTAAATCCATGCTCAGATGTTGCAGTATGGTCTATAGATGCATACGAAGGTTTCGGATTTTTCGGATGCCACGTGGCTGTGCCACCGTAGCCACTTTCATGTTTTTCTTAGATCGTTTCCGGCGAAAGGCTCGTAGGAAAAGTAATTTGAAATGCTAAAACCATGCTCATATGTTGCAGTAGGGACTATAGATCTGCACAAAGGTTTCGGATTTTTTGGGTGCCACGTGGCTGTGCCACTTTAGCCACTTTTATGTTTTCTTAGACCGTTTCCGCCGAAAGTCTCGTAGGGTATGTAATTCGAAATGCTAAAACTATTCTCAGATGTTGCAGTATGGTCTATAGATGCGTACGAAGGTTTCGGATTTTTGGGGTGCCACAGGCTGTGCCACCGTTGCCACTTTTTTGTTTTCTTAGACCTTTTCCGGCGAAAGGCTCGTAGGGTATGTAATTCGGAATGCTAAATCGATTCTCAGATGTTGCAGTACGGTCTATAGATGCGTACGAAGGTTTTGGATTTTCCGGGTGCCACGTGGCTATGCCACCGTAGCCACTTTTGTGTTTTCTTACACCGTTTCTGGCGAAAGGCTCCTAGAGTATGTAATTTGAAATGCTAAAAGCATGCTCAGATGTTGCAGTAGGGTCTGTAGATGTGCACGAAGGTTTCGGATTCTTTGGGTGCCACGTGGCTGTGCCACCGTTGCCACTTTCGTGTTTTCTTAGACCGTTTCCAGCGAAAAGCTCCTAGGGTATGCAATTCGAAACGCTAAAACCATGCTCAAATATTGCAGTAGGGTCTGCAGATGCGCACGAAGGTTTTGGATTTTTCAGGTGCCGCGTGGCTGTGCCACCGTTGCCACTTTCATGTTTTCTTAGACCGTTTCCGGCGAAAGGCTCCTAGGGTATGTAATTCGAAATGCTAAAACCATGCTCAAATGTTGCAGTGGGGTCTGCAGATGCGCACGAAGGTTTCGGATTTTTGGGGCGCCACGTGGCTGTGCCACCGTTGCCACTTTCGTGTTTTCTTAGACCGTTTCCAGCGAAAAGCTCCTAGGGTATGCAATTCGAAACGCTAAAACCATGCTCAAATATTGCAGTAGGGTCTGCAGATGCGCACGAAGGTTTTGGATTTTTCAGGTGCCGCGTGGCTGTGCCACCGTTGCCACTTTCATGTTTTCTTAGACCGTTTCCGATGAAAGGCTCCTAGAGTATGTAATTCCAAATGCTAAAAACATGCTCAGATGTTGCAGTAGGGTCTGTAGGTGCGCACGAAGGTTTCAGATTTTTTTTAGTGCCACGTGGCTGTGCCACCGTTGCCACTTTCATGTTTTCTTAGACCCTTTCCGCTGAAAGGCTCCTAGGGTATGTAATTCGAAACGCTAAAACCATGCTCAAATGTTGCAGTGGGGTCTGTAGATATGCACGAAGGTTTTGGATTTTTCAGCTGCCAAGTGGCTGTGCCGTTGCCACTTTCGCGTTTTCTTAGACCGTTTCCGGCAAAAGGCTCCTATGGTATGTAATTCGAAATGCTAAAACCATGCTTAAATGTTGCTATGGGGTCTGTAGATGCACTGGAAGGTTTCGGATTTTTCAGGTGCCACGTGGCTGTGCCACCATTGCCACTGTTTTTTCTCGTTTTCGTGTTTTCTTAGACCATTTTCGGCGAAAGGCTCCTAGAGTTTGTAATTCGAAAGGCTAAAACCATGCTGAGATGTTGCAGTAGAGTCGGTAAATACGCAGGAAGGTTTCGGATTTTTGGGGTGCTACGTGGCTGTGTCACCGTTGCCACTTTTGTGTTTTCTTAGACCGTTTCCGGCGAAAGGCTCCTAGGGTATGTAATTCGAAATGCTAAACGCGTGCTCAAATGTTGCAGTAGGGTCTGTAGATGCGTACAAAGGTTTCAGATTTTTCAGGTGCCACGTGGCGGTACTACCGTTTTGCTTTCATGTTTTCTTAGACCGTTTCCGGCAAAAAGCTCCTAGAGTATTAATTTGAAATGCTAACACTATGCTCAAATGTTGCAGTAGGGTCTGTAGATGTGCACGAGGGTTTCGGATTTTTGTGGTGCCACGTGGCTGTGCCAACATTGCCACTTTCATGTTTTCTTAGACCGTTTCTGGCGAAAGGCTCCCAGGGTACATGTATGTAATTCGAAACGCTAAAGCCATGCTCAAATGTTGCAGTGGAGTCTGCAGGTGCACACGAAGCTGTGTCACCTGTGCCACTCAATATGATTTTAGGGTGCCATATAATACATTTCATCTTTGTATCAAGCATTCATGCAAAGTCAAGGATGCAAATGCGGGGATACACTATAGTGTGCTTTGCACACAAGTGACACCATCTAGTTTCAAATTGTCCTGCACGTCACTATTTGTAAGGCTTTGTTGAGGCTTGACACCAGTTGAAGGATTCATTTTAATGAAAGAAGTGACTGATTTTTGCTCCAGTTTGGTTCATCCTTAAGGACCTGGGCAATTCGCATGAAATACGACTATTTATTTATTTATTTATTTATTTATTTATTGGTGTTTAAGGTCATGAAATATGACTAGACTACGGTTGAAACTAGAAGTCCTATCATGAAATGCGCACAAATAGCATGTCGATCTACACGTTAATCTATGCGTTATGACCCTAGTAAGGCTATCAAATTCTGTACATATGGTCTGTGCACAAGCAATGTTTCAGCCAATGGACCTCTGGGTAACCCAGAGGTCCATTGGCAGAAACATTAGCTGTGTTTTCTATGAGTAACCAGGAGAACCTGCCATTTTAGGATGCCATCCGATATTGCAATTGCACACAATCCCTGCATGCAATTAAGCCTAGATAAGTGCACAGTTCATGACAGTTTTTTCTAGTTTTAACTGTACAACCTGTACAGTGATTTCTAGTCAAGTTTTGGCTGCCTTAACAGGCAGCCAAGACTTGACTAGAAATCACTGCCCAGGGGATTTGTCTTTTGTCAGCAGGGCTTCTAAATGATGGCATGTAAAGGGTACATGCACTGTGATTGGAAAAGCCTGAAATAGGCATTTTAAAGGTGTGTTTTGGAATAAGTCACAAATTACTATAGATATGATTTATGTTAGCAAAAGAATGCCAATGTTAAGCTCAATGACAGTGGCATTTGTGGAAGTGTGGTAGAATGATATAAGAACAACGTATTCTGCTTTTTCATTTTGTGAATTGCCCTTTGGTTCTATCAGCAAATCTCAGTCAAGTCAGATACCGAACCAATACTGCGATATACCCACATAAAATTACCAAAACCGATACTGAACTCAAAATTCCAATACCGTCTATCACTACAGTTCAAAGAGAGTGAATTAACCCTTTACGTAACATAATGGCCAGGGATCTCAAGAAAAATTGCTGTTCAAATTCTTTTTTTCAGTTTGCCTCAAAAACATAGCTTATGACCTCTCATTGGAACACACTTTCAAGCCCATTCCTATGAGGGGTCATAAGTTATGTTCGAAGTGAAAAATGAAAATATCTGTTTATTCAAGAATTTTGATTTATACATATGTTACCTGTCTTAGGTAAAGGGTTAAAATATTCTGGGACTGATGTTTCAGCCAACAGATATTTACAAATTTTGAAAACAGAGTTTGAGAAACACAAGCAAACTTACAGCTGATTGACTACCAGGCTGCTGTGTTGGTGATTTTTTTTGATTTCTTAAAAAAAATTTTAAAAATTAATTTTTTTATTTAAATCAGATTTTTTGATTTAAATTGATTTGTTTGATTTTAATTTTCGTACCATAAATTAATCACCAGAAGATAGTTTTTTTCCACATGATTCTATTAGATAGTCAACAGGTTGTGTCAAAAGCTGCCCAAAGAATGGACACAAATAACTGATACTAAACATTTACCTGTTTAGCCATTTCAGTCTTTGGGGTGGCTTGAGGGGAAGAATTTCAGATTACATTTGGCATAAAATAGACAGCATAGATGGAAATAGAGAGTAATCATTGAAACTTACATTTTCCCATTATCACAGCATAGCTTAAAGAAAGATGACTTCTTGAAAATCTTTTTTGCTATCTGCAACATTCTTAAATCACTGATCTTTGTTCTTAGATTTAATTTAGTATTTTTGATGGGTTCATTGAAAGATTATCATATATATTGGTTTAAAATCTTTGTTCACTTTAATATGATTCCATTTATGTAGGCTGAAAATTATATAAACCTATTAAACTTATTCAGGAACATTTAACTAACCTACAGCACATTCTAGTAATCAAGACACATTGAGAAGTATATTCCCAGTCTACAAATTACTTTTAATTGTCATAAATACTGTCTAATTACTGTATTTCAACAGTTACTATGCATTCCAACTTGTTTGAGTTCATTTCCAAGTTGTTTGACAATATTCCTGACAATTTGTAATTTTTGATTTAAAAAAAAAAATCATTGATTTAAATCAATGATTTCAATCGATTGATTTAAATCAGCCAACCCTGCCAGGCTGCACCTGGTGACCATGACCTGAAAGACTGCACATGCTTATTGAGCTTTTTCAGAAACTATAAATAACTTTTGGGTTGAAAATGCATTTCAAGTTGTTAGCTTAACTTGACAAAGTCAAGATAACCTACATCACGTGTGTGGAAGTCTGTTAGTCTGTTCACATTTTCGTTTAGCTCAGGCTAGTTCTTATCCAATCATCACGAAATTTCATATGCAAGATTGAGGTCATGTCTAGATGAGAATGTCCCCTTTTGGTCGCGATCGGTCAACCGTGGTGGCTGCCCGAGCCCAAAACCTGAAAACCATTAGCACAGTCTATAGGTCATATTTATAAAGGAATTTCATTTTAACTTGGTTGGATACCTCTGTATAATATCTAGTTTTTAACAGCAGCTATCAGCTCGTTCTGTACAGACAGAGATGGAAATATGATGGAGGCAATCATTTTGTGCACCTACCGTTCATGCAATTTCAATCCCACATCAGCATTTTTGTGTGTGCCTAGTTTCAGTCATTTTCGACATTGCCGTTATCTCAGAAAGAGTCTACCATCGTGACGAGTAAAAGATAAGTGGCATTAAGCCTTCATTTGTTCTTGAACTCTCAAAAAAGTAAATTTACTATGATCAATCCGAGGTGAGTTGAGCAGTTAATCATTCCCATTGGGCCATCAACAAACTGCAGTGCCCTCCAGAATCATGTTATTAATTGTTATACAGTGGAACCCTGTTAACTGAATAGCCACTTTACCATTGAAAATTATTCAATTAACAGGAGTATTCAGCTAACATGGATTGTGTCACTTTTCTGTTTTCTAGGGATAGACACTTTTCTGTATTCTAGGGATAGATTTAGCATTTATTCTATTATATATTGTTTGACAGAGCTTCATGAAACTCTGTCAAACAAAATATAATAGATTAAATGCCTGTATTGGATGTACTGAGGCCAAATAGGTCTATAAACAAAGAAAAACAGGGGAGAATTAGGGTAATTTTCCGACAAGATACATAATTTTTTATTCAATTAAGAGGAGTTTACTCTATAACCTATATTCAATTAACATGTCAAATTTGTACTGGAGGTATGGTAAATGGTTTTGTGTTGGGAAATTATATTCAATTAACAGGGTTATTCAGTTAAAAGATATCCAGTTAAGTGGGCTCCACTGTATTATCTGTAATAATATTATTTCAGTTTTGCATACAGCAGTGTCTGGGCTCACAGGGAGAATTGTTTGACATTTTACAAACCCTGCTAACCCCATTTGGGAAGACTGAGCAAGAAGTTCTGCCTGGAATCCAGGCAGAACATCTTGTTCAATCGGCCCATACTAGGGGGAGGAGTAAAAAATGAACACAGGTTGAAAAGTAGTATACTGACATTTATTGGCTTCAGTGCATGCTATAGAGAACTCCTACCATTTCTAGGCATTTTTAGAATGTTTGTGAAGCAAAACAATGAAAAAATAGTTTAGGACAGCAATTGTTTGCCACCCTGGATTTTTAATAAAAACCAAGCCTATACAGGAGAATGTTTTTTCTACTGTTCCAATATTCCTGACTTGAATTGACATCTCTCTCTTAACCTGCCACTTAAATTTTTAAATGCTGTAACAGATATATAAACCTGCCATCACAAAATGAACTGGGAAGAGCAACATTTGAGCAATTCTTCTGATTCCAATGACTCTTCCACAGACATTTGAGCTTACACATTACAGAGCCTGCTACATGACGTGGAGTCAGAATGGGTCCTATGTGTGCCAGGCTCTAATGCTGGAAGCTCAAAAACTTGAATATAATTGATTACACATTACAGAGCCTGCTGCACAATGTGGAGTCTGAGTGTGCCCTGTGTATGCCAGGCTCTTAAACTGGAAGCTCAAAGGCTTGATTTAATGATTACACATTACAGATGTGAGTCCTATGTTTGGCAGGTTTTAATGCTGGAAGCTCAAAGAATTAATTTTATTGATTACTCATTACAGAGCCTGCTGCATATGTGTGTGCTGGGCATTGTAATGCTGGAAACTCAAAGCCTTGATTTAATTATTTATATAGAGTAGTTACTCATCTTGTCTGTATTGTTTATTTTCTGCAGCTGTAAAATGTTCAAATGCTTGAGCCTCAAAAGCATATTCTTGTTAGAGATGGATCCTTTGTGTGCCAAGCTCTAATGCTGGAAGCTCAAAGGCTTGATTTAATTGATTACACATTACAGAGCCTGCTACATAACATGGAATGTAAGTGGGTCCTATGTGTGCCAGACTCTAATACTGGAAGTTCAAAGGCTTGATTTAATTGATTACACATTACAGAGCCTGCTACATGTCAAGGATTCTGAGGGGATCATATGTGTGCCAGGCTCTAATGCTGGAAGCTAATGGCTTGATTTAATTGATTACACATTACAGAGCCTGCTACATGATGTGGACTGTGAGTGGGTTCTATGTGTGCCAGACTCTAATACTGGAAGCTCAAAGGCTTGATTTAATTGATTACACATTACAGAGCCTGCTACATGACATGGAGTCTGAGTGGGTCCTATGTGTGCCAGGCTCTGATGCTGGAAGCTCAAAGGCTTGATTTAATTGATTACGCATTACATAGCCTGCTACATGATGTGGAGTCTTAGTGGGTCCTATGTGTACCAGACTCATAATACTGGAAGCTCGAAGGCTTGATTTAATTGATTACACATTACAGAGCCTGCTACGTGATGTGAAGTCTGAGTGGGTCCTATGTGTGTCAGATTCTAATTGTAATACTGGAAGCTCAAAGGCTTGATTTAATTGATTACACATTACAGAGCCTGCTACATGATGTGAAGTCTGAGTGGGTCCAATGTCTGTCAGGTATTGTAATGCTGGAAACTCAAAGACTTGATTTAATTGATTACACATTACAGAGCTTGCTACATGATGTGGAGACTGAGGGGGTCATATGTGTGCCAGACTCTAATACTGGAAGCTCAAAGGCTTGATTTAATTGATTACACATTATAGAGCCTGCTACATGATGTGGTGTCTGAGGGGGTTCTATGTGTGCCAGGCACTGTAATGCTGGAAGCTCAAAGGCTTGATTTAATGCTTACACATTACTGAGCCTGTTACATGATGTGGAGGCTGAGTGGGTCTCATGTGTGTCAGGCACTGTAATGCTGGAAACTCAGAGCCCTGATTTTATGATTAAACTAGTTACTCATCTTGTCTGTCTTGTTTATTTCTTATCAACCTACTCACAATTGTTTACTTCAGGCTTGCACTACAGTGGAAGTCCCTAACTCGGATAAAATACTCTCTATTTTTGTCTTTCCCAAGCAATTTGCGAAAGAAAAGTGGTGCAAAAGCACCAATAAAAAATAAGCCAAAACTGGGTCGAGTGCAACCGGCGCAGGCCCAGTACGGGACGCTCTCTCCCAAGTACAACTCCACGACTTCCGTTGCCAGTGCGCATATACCGTCTCTAAAGACTCATTCTTTTTATAATCCGCTTCGTGTCGAGATGTTTTTGCACGCTTATCAGTGTTTCTCCAGCTCGATGTTTGATGATTCCTGATTCATTGTGCATCAGTGTATCCTTTGTATTCTCAGGAACAGTGTTTTTTATATTCTCTTTTATATTATATATCCATAATGTATATTTAATTGTTCTCTCTCGAGTCACGCGCGAATTTCGTGTGCCATGCGGTTCGGACTTAATATTTCACAATTATTGTTAATGCTTTATTTGCAAAATTTTCTAATTGTGTTAGAGTTAGGTGTCAGCGGGATACCACTCCTACAGTTTTTCTTCTTTCTTTGAGAGTAGTCATCCTGTTGTGTGGTTTCCGGTCGACCGTCTGGGGTCTTTGTTTCTGTCACCTTTCTCTCTTCTTTGGGGGTGTTCTTCTGTTTTCTGATTTCACCTTCTATGCTCCTCTCACCTCTATCATGCCCAGGACAATTCCTTGTGGGCAATGTCTGCTGCCAAAGCATGTGGACGATTTACATTCGTCTTGTTCCTCCTGTAATGGGTGTTCGGCCGTGCGGCCATGTGGTGTCTGTGGATCATGGTCATCCACTTTCTGGGCGTCAGTTAACCGTGTCGTTCGTTCTCGTGGCCGTGCCTCCCACGGGAAAGGAGAACGTGGTCGTTCGGGGGCTCCCGAGCCGACCTTGTCTGGTGAGAGTTATTCCTCCTCCGTGGGGGATGTGCAGTCTTTTCCTGTAGTGGATACTGCGGGAGCTGTTGAGTGTTCTGGTGAAGAGGTGCCTGGTTCCAGGACTACAGTCCCCCTCCAGTCGACATCTGAGGCTGTCACTAGGGTTGTGACTCCTCCTTCGGAGCCGAGCAGGTGTGCTCTCTCCACTATTTCACCAGCCTCAACGACTCCCGACGTATCTACTACTACTGCTGGTTCGTCTGCTTCGTCGTCAGTTTCAGCCGGCCTCGGCTTTTCACTGCAGGGGACTGCAAGAATGTCCGGTACTGTAGACGTGGGATATCGGCCTCAGCCTTCCCTGACTTCAACTCGGCGAAGTCGGAAGGGGCTGCCGGCCGAACCCATCTCTGTGGTCTTTTCGTCGTCGAGCACCACAGTTGTGTCTTTGGATTCGGATGTTCTTAGTGGAGACACTATGAACTCCGTGGCGTTTCCGTCTACTCGTTCTGGCCTCACGACCAGTTTTGGGGGACCAACGCCTTTTGTGCAGCCTGGACCTTCTGCCCCGCAGAGGTCCGCGGTGACTCTCATGAGTTCTCACCATATTGATCCTCGGGGTGCCTCGTACCCCTATACACGTCTGCCTTCAGATGTTTCGGCTGCCGGGTGTTTTGGAGGATCGTGACCCTTCGCTGGTTAAGAGGGTCAGAGGTGAAGCCACTTTGCCGGTTTGCTCCCCTGTCGAACCAGTCGGCGGTACGGGCAGTGAGCTTAGGGAGGCCCTCTCCTTACTCACTCAGGTTCTTTCTAAGAGCCTTCCTGTTGCTTCCAGCGAGGCAATGAGTGGTTTCCAGGCGCCTCCTATGGCGCCGCCTCCCGGGATTGGAAACAGGCCGGTTTCTGATTCCCCTGGTGTCCCGACACCATTGGAGGCGTCGGCTAGTTTGCCCACGATGGGATATGTGTCTTCTGGCTCTGGGGAGGAGTTCAACATGCTTGATTTTGAGGGCCTGCAGTCTTCAGACTTGGGGGCAGCTCTTGACTTTGTGTTTGGGTTTCTGCCTGATCTCAAACCTGCTAACCAGCCGACAGTGTCAGCCTGGCCGCGATCATCGGTCGCACGCCAACAGCCTATGGAGCAACCTGCTTCTGGGCGCCTTCGACCGTGCCAGTCGGTACAGGTGGTTGAAGCTTTTTCAGCATTGGACTCCAAGCTGAATTCCAAGGCTCTGAAGACTTCGTTCTTCACCAGGGTTGACACCTTTTTGCCTCCTGCGCGTTATCGTTCCTACGATTCCGCCAATCCGTCGGTCTGCCAGACTTTGACGGTTCTGGATCAGGACTCCACTTCCCTCGGGCTTTCCAAGCCCAAGTCTGCCGTCATTCCAATGACGACTCTGGAGTCCACGTTGGGCTTATCTAGAGAGATGCTTGGCATGCTTTCTCTCTCGGATCACGTCGTCTCAGCTTTGGCTGCTTATCTGCCTCCAGATAAGTTTGACGAGGTACAGGCTCCTTTGCGTGTGCTGTCCAAGGCGCTTATGCATCTTACTCACACGCATGCCTGTAACACGGCTAATCTGGAATTAGTTCGAAGGGACGCTGTGCTGGACACAGGACGATCCCTTCCCGAGGAGCAGCATGCTGCTCTTCGATCTGCTTCTTTGGCAAGTCCACAACTTTTCCATGGTTCCGTGTCGACGGTCCGGTATGACGTACTACGTCATTCCAAAGATCAGCTGCTGTTTCGTCAGCTTGATCAGCCTTCAAGGGGAGGCAAGGGCCGTTCCAAGCCTAACAAGAACCCTTCTGCTTCCTCTGTGAAGCAAAAGGCTGGTCCTTCTGCCGCCGCCTCTACTTCTTACTCAAGGGGTAAGGGTAAGGGTCGGCAGAATCGATGGAAATCTCAGGATTCTTCATTTAGTAGAGGAGGTGGTTTATTCTCTCGCGGGCCTCATCGGGGCTCGAAATGAAGGTCCTCACCTCGACTCGTCCCAGGTTGGAGGAAGGATAGCAGAGTTCGCAGACCATTGGGCCACCATCACATCCGATCCGTGGGTGTTAGATGTTGTCCGGTCCGGGCTGCGAATATCCTTCCGACGGCACCCCACTCTGTCAAGGGTGCCTCTTCCAACCACAGTTCCTTCAGACGTTTTACGTCGGGAACTTTCGTCCACGGAGATTGGCAATCTCCTGGCAAAGGGGGCGATCGAGGTCGTCAAGAACATTCAGTCAATGGGTTTCTATTCCCGCCTGTTCTTGGTGCCGAAGAAGGACGGCCAACTCCGACCGGTTATCGATCTGAGTATCCTGAACCAGTCTATCATTGCTCCCAAGTTCAGCATGGAGACTTTCAGGTCGGTCTGCCAATCAATTCACCAGGGAGATTTCGCAGCCAGCATCGACCTGCGAGACGCTTACTTCCACGTTCTGATGCATCGGGCGTCACAGAAGTATCTCAGGTTCGCTTTTCTGGGCGAGTTTACCAGTTCAAGGCCATGCCTTTCGGCCTCAACCTGGCTCCTTGGGCGTTCACCAGACTGATGTCGCATGTGATAGCGTTCCATCGCACACAGTCCAGGGTGACTACTTCGGCATATCTGGACGATATCCTCCAGAGGCATTCCAATGCTGCCTTACTGGAGTCGGATGTCGCCACTCTGTTGAGCTTGCTCACGTCGCTAGGATTCAGAGTCAATGAGGAGAAGTCAGACCTGGTCCCTTCTCAGTCGTTTTGTCATCTGGGGATGTCTTTCCAAACCCAATTCAATTTGGTAGCGGTTCCCCATGCCAAGGCTGTGATTCTCTCAGCTTTTGCTCTGACTCTGTCCCAGTCCACGTCCGCGACCGCTCGGAGTTTTCTCCGGCTGATCGGTCTCTGCGGTTCGGTGACGGATCTCATTCCTCTAGGTCGGCTGCGTGTCAGACCTCTCCAACACTTTCTGCTCAGTCGTTGGAGGCCGAATGTAGATTCTCAGAATCAGGTGCTTCCGTTTCCGGAATCTCTGTATCCTCACCTTCTTCCCTGGACAGATGTTCAGTGGATTACACAGGGTGTTCCGTTGGACTTACCCACGTCCGATCGCGTTCTGATGGCAGATGCCAGCGATCTCGGATGGAGTGCGACGTTGGATCCTCTCGGTCTTTCCCTACACGGGATGTGGGACCAGGATCAAGCAGCTCTACACATCAACCAGAAGGAGCTTCTTGCACTTCTTCTGAGTTTCAGGCAGTGGATCCCTCACCTGTCGAATCGCCAGGTCCTTCTGCTATCCGACAATTCGACAGTGGTTGATTACATTCGGAACCAGGGCGGCACGCACTCAGTTCCGATGTACGAATTAGCTCGGGATCTTCTACTGCTCGCTCAGGATGTTCACGCCGGAGTGGTTGTTCGTCACATTCCGGGTCATCTGAACGTCCTAGCCGACTCCCTGTCCCGACAGGCAGGGTTATTTCCACCGAGTGGATGCTTCACAGGGCAGTGTTCCAGTCGATCTTTGCGATCTCTGGGGACATCCCCACATCGACCTCTTTGCGACTCGTTGGAACCATCAGGTGGACACTTTCGTATCCCTGTGTCCAGATCCTCTGGCTTTTGCCGTGGACGCTCTGTCACTCGATTGGAACGGTCTAGTCGGCTACACCTTCCCGCCGGTTCCGATTCTTCCTCAGGTTCTCGCCAAAATTCGAACCTGCAGTTGTCGAATCATTCTGATCGCTCCCCTGTCGCCTCAGCGGGTGTGGATCAATCAGCTCCACTCGCTGATGGCGGCGGTTCCGGCACGTCTCCCGCTACGTCGCGACCTTCTTTGTCAAGGTCGCCTGAGGAGGTTTCACGTCGACCCAACTTCGTTGCGCCTTCACACATATCTTTTGTCAGGTCCTGTCTCCTCTGTAGAGGTTTTTCGAGACGAGCAGTGGAGTGCATTTCTTCTTCAAGGAGGCACTCCACTGCTTTAGCTTATGCAGCTAAATGGAAGGTCTTCTGTCGATGGTGTGCTGATCACTCTGTTGATTATGCCAATCCTTCGATTTCACAGATTGCGGAGTTTCTAGTATATCTGTTTGATTCTCGGGGTCTCCAGCCTGTTACCATCAAGAGTTACAGGTCCATGCTTTCAGAGACTTTTTCTTATGTGGGGAAGCGTCGTATCGGCACTAATCCTTACCTCTCCAAGCTTGTTCGGCACTTTTCTTTGAAAAGGCCTCGGACTTTGCAGCTTACTCCACGATGGAATCTTTCGTGGGTGCTGCTTTGCTTGGGGGGGGGGGGGGGGGGGGCGCTGTTCGAACCTTTATACCAGGTGGATATGCATTTTCTCACATATAAGACAGCTTTTCTGATGGCATTTGCTTCGGCCAGACGGGTTATTGAGCTTCACACCCTCTCGGTTGACCCGGCCTTTTTTAGGAGCTCTCCCAACAGTGTTACTTTTACCACTGATTGCTTCTTTTTGGCCAAGAATCAGTTACCAGATACTACTCCTCCTCCTATCTGTATCAGGGCTCTTCCTTCTGTTGAGGGTAATCGCCCTTTGCTCTGTCCGGTCCGTGCTATTCTCATTTATCTCGATCGGACACGCTTCATACGGAAAGGCAGGAAACGTTTTTTTCTATCTCTTATTCCGGGTCGACAGAAGATCTCTCCTCAATCCATTTCTCGATGGATTTGTCTTGCTATTCGTACGGCTTATGGTCGTTTAGTCAAGTTGTCGGATGTTATGCAGGCAGCCTACTGGAGAAATGCTTCTACTTTCTCCACCTTTTATCTGCGCCAGTTGCAGGAGCAGTCAGAGGACCTTTTTGCCCTGGGTCCTCTTTCTTCTGCCATAGCCATTAGGCTTCTTGAAGGTCAGTTTTCAGCCTTGTGCTGTTACTGCCCTTTTTCTGTCTCTGTGTCACACAGACCCATATGTCTCCTTTCATTGTCCTTTATCAATGATTGCAACATTATGGTTGTTAAGCCTCGGGACCTCTTCCTTCTGCTTCACGGTTCCAGTGCACTGGGGTTATGTGTGGGTTGGTTATGCGATTCCCTCCAGCCTTTTGTCTATTCAGCCTGAAGTAAACAATTGTGAGTAGGTTGATAAGAAATCTAAATTTTATAGTAAATTTCCTTTCTTATTATACCTACCACAATTGTTTACATGGAGGCCCTCCCGTCTTCTTTAGGGGTAAAGAATCTTTCCTCCCCGCTGATCACATAACTCTAACGTTGACGGATTCAAAAAGAATGAGTCTTTAGAGACGGTATATGCGCACTGGCAACGGAAGTCGTTGAGTTGTACTTGGGGGAGAGCGTCCCGTACTGGGTCTGCGCCGGTTGCACTCAACCCAGTTTTGGCTTATTTTTTATTGATGCTTTTGCACCACTTTTCTTTCCCAAATTGCTTGGGAAAGACAAAAATAGAGAGTATTTTATCCGAGTTAGGGACTTCCACTGTAGTGCAAGCCTGAAGTAAACAATTGTGGTAGGTATAATAAGAAAGGAAATTTACTATAAAATTTAGATTTCTTGCTATAAAATGTTCAAATGTCTGAGCCTTAAATGCATATTCTTGTTAGAGATGGAGATATTGGAGGGCAATTTCATTCCAATGCCTGTTGTGGAGGACAATTCTTTGTCCCCTGCTTTCTTTAAAATGCCAGGCCTGAACGTGTTCAAATGAAAGGTCATAAGCTATGTTTTTGAGGCAAAAGATGAAGACATGCAGTTACTCAAGGAAAAATTAGGAGCAGGTCATCCGCTGTAGTCTTATTGGGTAGTAGTACCCAGGTTAAAATACCTGTAAAAAAAGATATTTTATTGTCTTCCATATTAATTTCCCAAAGATCACAGCTCTTCAGCAGTTAAAAAAAAAAATTCAAAAAATTTAAACAAAATTGTATCATGTGGCCCCCCTCCTTGGAAAGATTTAATCAAGCTCATTCCAGTGAGGGGGCACATAAAATGTTGGGGTTTTTTTTAATTTTGTGAAAAGTTTGAAAAAGTAAACTAATACATTTTGGTATTGCTTGCATTCGGCTGAGAATATTAATACAGAGGCTACTACATGTAGTATTTTTTATAGCAAACAGTCACATGAAAATAATGATCAGTCTCTGTAATCTCTATTAAATAAATTGTTCTTATACTTTTAACTGGGGAGCACAGTGGCTACGGCATTGAACATCAAACCAAAAGGTCCACGGTTTTGATCCGGGTCAGGGGTAACTGCGTTGTGTCCTTGGGCATGCCACTTCATCCCAATTGCTCACATACATGTAGTGGCATGGTGGCACTGCATACTAAGGCGTACTGCACATTGATGGTGCATTGTCTTCAACCAATGCTAATCCTGCTTGCACAGAGTTAGTACATTGGTGAGTCTGACAGATGCTCACTATTGCTCGGTGGTTCTCTCTGGGTACTCCGGCTTCTTCCACAATTAAATGATGAAGATTTATTTGTGCGATGGTCAACATTCTGTGGCTTTGCAGTTGTGTCTAGGCAAATATTTGGCTGCCTATGTATGTTCATTTCCCCTCATTCTGGGTTGAGAGCAGGTCTGGCATTTTCAGAGTTGCGATTTATTTGCTGGCCTACTGCTCGCCTTAAAAATTAAGGAGGGCAAAAACTAGCCCTCCTGGCCTTAGAAAAAATGATTACCAGAACAGCCTATTCCTGAAACCTACATCTTATCAGATCTCTGCTATGTTAGTGGTCTCTGTGAGATGGCAACACTGCCCTTCCCACACCTCTGGGCCTTGCCGAAGCCCATAGGTGTGGGAGGGGCAGTGTAACCGTCTCACAGAGACTATCTTGTTTACAACACCAAATAAAATGTACAAAGCCCACTAGGCAGAATTCATTAATAGTAAAACTTCATTTTGCCACTTTTAGCTTTTGAAAGCTTGAGGGGAGCTAATCGCTCCCCTAGGCCATGCGAGGGGAGTGATTTTTAGCCCACCTGCGTTTTTAAGAATGCCAGGCCTGTTGAGAGCATGTATATTACCCATACATAAAGTCAGGATCTTTCCTGGGGAAAAGCAACTTTTCACGCCAATTGAAGCACCTTGAGTATTTTTTAAAGGCTTAAGCACCCATGAAGTGAAGGAACAACTATAGCAAAGAGGCCAGCTGTTTTCAAAATTTTGCATAACCCATTTATCGTTCACCTGGTCTGAGCTTTGGTAACCTATCATTCGTTCTTCTGTACTTGGTTCAGGTTACCCATTAGGTAACCTAAATATATATGTATCACAACTATGCAGATATACAAACTGTTGTATCATGGCCAAGTTCTTGCTCCTATGGGCAGTATCCCGATGAACAAAGATGAATCCTTAGGAACAATAATGAGGCTGTGTTGCAGCAATTCAAATACAAATTAGTTGCCATTATAGCCAAATCTTGGCATGGTCTAGCATGCTGCAGAATAGTATGGCATCCATAATCACTATTTGTGCCAGAGACACGTATTATTACCATTTCCTGATTTGTACCTATTTTACATCTTAAGATGATCAATAGTTTAAAATGATGTTGAGCATCAACCAATCAGCATAGGTGTTTGCATCTGCCTGACGTATAGCTGCCCTGTTGGCCAATATTGGCCAACAGGGCAGCTATACTTCAGGCAGATGCAAATACCTATGCTGATGATTGGTTGATGCTCAGCATCATTCCACATTAATTCGTACTAGATCATTCCATTTGGTAAACATTTCATGTGACCCGGCGGCAATTTGGGCGCAAACCCATTATTCGTTTACATGTTTTTAATTTTAGGTAAACTCCACTCGACCCAAACATCAGTTTGCCTCAAATCAACAGGAAAGGCAAAGCGTCCCAAGAAGTATCAGACTGAGAGTACATGAACCAGTTTTAGGGATTTCAGGCATGAATGTACATAAGGTTGACATTTTTTAGGAAAAGTTAGGAGGGAGAGGGGATGGGGGCTTAGAAGTTCTCCCAATATGCTGTGGCTATGTCACTGGACACAATCTCAGCATGTACTGCTATCTTTTGAAGCCCAGGAACTGCATAGCTGCTTTTTTCTCGACAAACGAATCTAGTTGATAATTTAAACAAGTTGACGGCACTCTCTGTTTATTTTCTCTGTTGTGCAGGTAATCATGCTATGTTCACAGTTGATGTTGCTTCCTCTGAATCAATAAACCATTTACTAGCTGATATCCAGAGTAAGTTTTCTTCAGTTCCATCAATTGCAGTGAACTCGGCTGGTATAACACGAGACCGTATGTTGCATAAAATGAAGGAAGAAGATTATGATAAAGTTTTAGATGTCAACCTTAAGGTACTGTTGTCACTTCTGCTTATGTGATATTATTATTTACACCAAGATCATGTTCAGTTTTTCCTCTACAGAAAAACTTGAATTTTCAGCTCATCTGACTGAAAGTTAGGGTGAGCTATAGTGATCACTCGTTTGGCTTCTGTGCTTGCAACCTCTTCTCCAAGAACTGTTGGTTCTGACA
The DNA here is from genome assembly GCA_031216915.1 of Pictodentalium vernedei. Classification (NCBI taxonomy): domain Eukaryota; kingdom Metazoa; phylum Mollusca; class Scaphopoda; order Dentaliida; family Dentaliidae; genus Pictodentalium; species Pictodentalium vernedei. Next base: position 178,696,768 of record CM062291.1, on the reverse strand, counting down.
TCGCATTTTGATTTTGTTGGTATCAACTTGCCCTTCCCCATAGGGATTGAGGGGGCAAAAATGCTCCCAAATTTTAAAAAAAATCTTATCATTAACCGATGGGTACAGTGACTTGATATTTGGTACTGAGCTTCTTTTGAGGTGCAAAATCATATTTCTTCCAACAAACTTTGTAGAGCAATAGTTGCGTTTGTAATGGGAATGGAAAGATTTTTGGCCAGCCCCAAATTTCTGTTCTTTGTATTGATTAGCCAATTTGAACCAAATTTGGTATGGTGTATTAAAGTAAAGTTGAAAACTTTCCAGTCATGGAACACAGGTGGAAAACTAGACTTTGACGTAGAAAGTGAAAAAGGGCTGATTAAATTCATATGGGAGCATCTGGTTGAAACTCTAATACTTATTATAGAAATATAGTAAATGTGTTCAGTTCAGACACACTACCCTAATGGAGGTCAGTTAAGAACAATGTGTCAAGTACAATACTGTCAGCTCTGAATTATTGCAAATTTGGAATCCAATCCAAAATTTTAACTGCCTAGGTGGTCTTTTCAGAGGGAAGGCCTTCTGTCATTTTTCAAGATAATCTCAAGCCTATGATGTGTGCTTGGTTTAGGTTTTTTTTTAGAGCCTTTGTGGTGAAACTCATTGTGTTATGCACACATGTAGAAGGTGACACCTCCTTTGTACCTCCATCTTTCTGATCCCTCAACAGTAATGCCCTCATTCCTTGTAGACGATTGAATCCTATGAGCTTGTTCCAAAGAGAACTCATAACCTATGTTTTTTAGACAAAAAATGAAAAAAATAATGAAAATTAATTTGCGATTTTGTGAATAGTGCTGGCCGGTTTTGGCTGTTACGTTGTGTAAAGGTTAACTGTATGGTTTGATTATATAAATCAAGATTCCGTGCAATTACTACTCAATATCAGGTAGTGCTAGGGACATAAATCCTGTGTGGAGTCTTGACTGTGTTTCACCTACTCCCCCCCCCCCCCCCCTCCCAAAAAAAAAAAAAAAAATCTTTGATGCATTATACAGTAGTTGGGTAAATTAACCTTGCCCAGTTTTGGCATGTTCAAAGACCTCCATATATGCCATAGGCATAAAACTTTCACAGGTTGTTGCTTTTTGGGGGTGGGGGGGTGATCTGTTGTCAGTTGGACCAGCTGTAGACATTAGCCCTGGTAATCATCAATGTTGTGATAAATGTGATTGTCGACTCCTTGGCTGGACAGTTACCTGAAAGGCATATGCAACAAATCTTAATAAATTATGATGTTCAACAAATTCAGCAATATTTTCTAGGCTCCAACAAGTTAACCCTTTATCTAAATTGCAAGGCAGACAACACATGCAAACAAAATTCTTGAATAACTAATTTTTTTCATTTTTGCATTAAAAATAGATTATGCCCTCCTCATTGGAATGATCCCAATGAGCTCATTCTAAAGAGGGGTCATAAGCTATGCTATTGAGACAAAAAATGCAAAAAATAATGGATATTAAATGGTGATTTATGAGAATTGCACTGGCCAGTTTTGGACATTACGACAGGTAATGGGTTATTACTAATAACCTGTCGTAATGTCCAAAACTGGCCAGTGCAATTCTCATAAATCACCATTTAATATCCATTATTTTTTGCATTTTTTGTCTCAATAGCTTATTACTCACTTATGGTCACAAACAACTCATCAACTCTGTCAACATTGTAATTTTAGCTAAATCTCTGCATGGTTGTATGGTAGATTTTAATGTTTTTTTGTTTTTTAAGGTCTGGCTTGTGATTTCTATCCCTTATGTATTATCTTTTGTTGCAGGGTACATTTTTAGTGAACCAAATTTTTAGTAAAGCCATGGTCGAAAGTAAAGTTGAGAATGGATCCATTGTTAATATTTCAAGCATTGCTGGAAAGGTGAGTTGTTTTTAGCTCACCTGAGCACAGCTCGAGGGGAGCATTTTTTAACACTGTGGGTGATGGGAAAAACATTTAACACTACTTTTCTCCCAAACCACTGTTGCAAAAGCTTTCAGATTTCACATGTAACATCTTTACATGTTTATTGAAATCAATTCCCTGGGCCCATATTTGGGCTCTCTGTGGGAGCCCAAATGTTTTGTTTAAATTAGTGCAGTATGAGGAATATACTTTAAAAATCTTCTTCTTCAGATCTACCAAAAAGAATCTTTTGATATTTGGTATGCAGCATCCTTAGGGGGGTGAGATTCAAGTTTGTTCAAGCCAAGCCCCTAAGTTCATATTTGGGCTCACTGTGGGAGCCCGAAGTATAACTTAGTTCAAAATGAGGAATTTTCTTAAAAAATCTTTTTCTTCAGATCCAGCAGTCAGAATGTTTTGATATTTGGTACGTAGCATCCTTAGGGGGGTGAGATTCAAGTTTGTTCAAGCCATGTCCCTAGGTCCATATTTGGGCTCACTGTGGGAGCTCAAATTGTAACTTAGTTCAAAATGAGAAATTTTCTTGAAAAATCTTCTCCTTCAGATCCAGCAGTCGGAATGTTTTGATATTTGGTGTGCAGCATGATTCAAGTTTGTTCAAGCTAAGTCCCTGGGTTGATATTTGGGCTCCCTGTGGGAGCCTGAATTATAACATTGTTCAATATGAGGAATGTTTCTTTAAAAATCTTCTTCTTCAGATACAGCAGTCGGAATATTTTGAAATTTGGCATGTAGCATCCATAGTGGGGGTGAGATTCAAGTTTGTTCAAGCCATGTCCCTAGGTTCATTTTGGGCTCACTGTGGGAGCTCGAATTGTAACTTACGGTAGTTGAAAATGAGGAATATTCTTTAAGTATCTTCTTCTTCAGATCTACCAATAACAATCTTTTGATATTTGATATGCAGCATCCTTAGGGGGGGGGGGTGAGATTCAAGTTTGTTCAAGCCAAGTCCCTGTGTTCATATTTAGGCTGAAAATTTGGGGTCCTGTTCCGGACGTAGAAATTTTGGACCAAAATCCGGAAATTTTTGGGGTTTTTTTTGTTTTTTATGCGTTTCGGTCAATTTCAAGACAAAAAAAATTTTTTTTTTATACGGAAAATTTGAGGGCCGGGTGCACCAAAATCCGGAAATTAGTTTTTTTGGTTTTTTATGCATTTTGGTCAATTTTAAGAAGAAAAAATAGTTTTTGGCTGAAAATATTTTGTTTGGGACTTGGAAAATTTCCGAACAAAAATGTAAAAAAATCTGTTTTTTATGCGTTTATCTCAATTTTGGGACATAAAAGTGCAGAAACTGAAAATAGAAGGAAAATCCTGTGTATTGTGTGGGCACAACTGCTTCATGTAGTTGGTATATGCTTTTCTTAGGAAGAGCGTATGCAGCTTATTCAAGTCAAGTCCATAGTTTGATATTTAGACTACCATGTCAGGTGAGTGGCCCCTGGGGCCTCTTGTTAGGTTAGACTATCAGAAAATTGCTGAGGGGGGGGGGGGGGGGGGGGGGGGCGGGGGTCACATGATATGGTTTTGTTGAAATATTTTGAACATGTTTTTTTTCAACTAATTAACTGGTTGAGTGCTAGAAGGCACTATCAGGATTTTCAAAAAATGTTGATACAAGTGCAAAAGCCAACATTTTCCTTGCTCGTGTTCCATATATTCAGTCACACACAAATAATATTTTGTTTATACGAATTTGTTCAATTACAAATTATTGGAGAGTGCCTGAATAACATATTCAGACCACCAATTTAAGTTAGTTTGTAAATTAGGTGGGTATATGTGGCCGATTCACTGGATATAGGGTTAAAGTCATTAAATAGTGGTCTTCTCCATGTCAAGGTTTCATCATAATAATTGTTCATCAAAGTTTTTAAAGTCAGTGAACTACAAGAACAAATACTATACCGGCAGAATGAACAATACATTTAGTTGGCTAAAAATCAAGAAGGTAATCAACAAAGTTGGTGAGGCAGAGGTTCAATGATGAGGTTGGTTCATGAGGACAAGAGTTTGTTTTTTGACAATGTGCAACTAGAAATTCAACCAACTCACTCTTGTTTAACAGTGCTCAAAGAGCAGGGTTATTTTATTAAGTGATATTCAACAATCAAGTGGGCTCCACCGTACTCTACTACTCTTGTTTTCTTGTGATAAAAAATGTCACAGCTGATTTAAATTGAAGGTAGAAATTTTGTTACACATTGTGAATATTGTTATATGATCAAGCAAAATGACTCATTTTATTATCCCCCCACCATTTAGTGGAAGGTGGTAGAGGAATTGATTCTGTCTGTTCTTCAATGAGCCAATCCGTGCATCTTCCCCGTTTATTGTCATCACATTGTAAAGAAAACCGTACAAAATATTTCCCAAAATTTATGTAGCTTTTTGGTGATAATATCATTAATGGGATTATGAAGTATTTCTTCAAGAGTTATTGCCCTTGTTGGTCTCAGAATCTCTTGTTATTACATTACCATTTCTTATCACATTTCAAAGAAAATTGTTCAAAATGTTTTTCCGAATTTAATATATAGCTTTTCAGTCATGAATAATATCATGAAGAGGATTGCAAACCAGCTCCATCCAAGTACAGTACAATCCTCTTAATTGAATATCCATTTTGTCAGTGAAAATTATTCAATTAACAGGAGTATACAATTAACAGGGATTTGGTCAGTTTCTTGTGTTCTGGAGGTAAACTGAGCATTTATTCTATTATGTCTTGTTTGACAGAGCTCTTAGAGCTCTGTCAGACAAGATATAATAGAATAAATGTCTGTATTGGATTATGAGGCCAAAAAGGTTGATAAATAAGGGGAATTTGGTGAGTGTCACAGCAATTTTTTCGACATGTTACAAAAATTTATATACAATTAACAGGAGTTTACTCTACAACCCATATGCAATTAACAGATCAAATTTGTACTGAAGGTATGGTAAATGGTTTTGTGTTTGAAAATTATATTCAATTAACAGGGATATACAATTAAGAGATATCCAATTAAGTGGGCTCCACTGTATTTCTTTGAGAGTTATTGCCTTTGATAGACTTTGAGGGAGGGAAATGACCTGTTTCTTTTTCCATTGATCCAATTGTTATATATGTCAGTATCTTTGGATGATATGGTAAAGGGCTGGAAATTTCTTTTAAAATCTGCATCCCCTTCAGGATAAATGACTCAAACCTATTGCTTGTTCAACAAGAAAATTGACTTCCACAAAAAAAAATACTGGACAAAGAAGAGGGTTTTGGTTCATGGGCCCCGACTTTGAAATAAGTATGCGAACCCTTTCCTGTCTGGTGCCACATTTGTAGCCATACTGGATATTTTAGTACCAAACAAAATGTTTTAGTTCTAAAATGCTAATGAGAGGGAAGGTGTGAACATCGCTGTCTGATCCAAATAAATTGATTGAATTTTGAAAAATAAACTGACAATTATTTCAAGAGTGAACAAACATTTGGTTGTGGAAAAAATCCGATACAGCATGAAAGTTCTGACGAAATCCTTGGAAGGTAAAAAGGACAGTCACCTAAATTATATCTATGCCACTGATTCAGTTAATAGGTTGAACGATGTCAGTACATATAACTGTTGTTGCACTTAGATTAATCAACTAATTACTGTTAATCCACTGGGCTTAGCAGGTCACTAGTCTTTACAAAAGCCAAAAGATAGTATTTAATTAGATAAATGCTTCATATCATTGCAAGTCCCCAGCCCCCCACCCCTCCGATTGATATACCCTTGTACATAATAACCAAACCCCACCTCACAAAACCCACCCCCTGAGTATTGTCATTATGTTACATTTAAATATACTTGGGCCAATTTGCTGTCTGGAAATTAAAATGTCAGAAGATTTTCTTGAACTTCAAGCATTCTCTTTAAAATTTTGTTCCTTTGTGAACTAATAATAATAATCTTTATTTGCAGTTTTCCTTCAGCTTATTTCTACAGATACTGTATCATATTTTGTCACAAGGTCTTTTTATTTAACAGATAGGAAATCAAGGCCAGGTCAATTATGCAGCTTCAAAGGCTGGAGTGGTTGGAATAACAAAAACTGTAGCCAAAGAACTGGGAAGGTGAGTTTTGTAGTCAAATTGCATCTCCATCTGATAAGAAACTGAGCAAAAATTACTCTCTTCTTACGTAATTAAACAATTACAGTCATTTCCAAAGCTACATGTTCCTGTTATAGGTCTGCCCTTTATTATGCTCCCAACCTCCGAAGGAGGATTCGGGATATCTAGTGAAGTCCTCCATCTGTCTGTCCATCCATCTGCTCTTAGAAGAGTAGTTGTGGGGTCATTTGCAAGTACAATGCTGCATTAAGTGGTAAAACCCCACAATACATTAAATTTCTATCAATTTTAATCACCTCTGGGAGGGGGGGGGGAGGTTTGATTTCCATTTTTGGATTTAACCCCACAGTGTTATTTCTAAATAATTGGACAAACAAAAACCTACTGTACGTTTGTACAAGTAAATAACCCCACAGAGGGGCACTACACAGAAAAACTATAACCACAAAATGATTTGGACAAAAAACTTGCACAATGTAGCTATCGTCTGTATGTCCATCTGTCCTCCCATCCATCTGTCTGTCTATCTGTACAAACAGTTTGCATTGTAATTTCAAAGTCGTTGCTCTTGTATTTAAATCTCCTTTGGTATGCTGATAGACCTGCATGGTGGAATGGATATGCAAAAGGAACGGGTTCTGTCCATTAATTTTTCCCAGAGTTATGGCCCTTTTTCAACTTAGAAAATTTTCCTGTTTTCATTCTTTCCACTTATGAAATTTCTCTGTCCCACAATACCTTCAAGGCTACTTCAAACTTGTATAATGATCAGGGTATTGGCCAACGCTTTGCCTTGCCTTTGTTATTAACTTTGTGTCTTCAGTTATTTTCAATAGTAGAACCGCAATTTTCAGTGGGAGGCAAAAGTTGGGGTTGAGGATGAGAGCCTCAAGCAGCATCTCTAGAGAGTGGCAAAATATGTCAAAATATAAAGCCATAAAATCTAGGTATCTGTATGAAACCTGCCACCCCAAAATACTTACAATGCTTGGGGATACTCCATAGGGTGGCACCTATAAGGTAGCCCCCAGGAGGCAATCTATACTTGTCCACCACTGGCAATTTCCCAGAGTTAACATCTTTGAAACATTAGATATATACTCCTCATGGTGGTAGAAAGGTTGTAATATATTTTTTCCACATTCTAGTATCAATTCTGGTTTCTAATCAAGTCATATGTTATTTTCTGGATGAAAACCATTGTACTGATTAGTGATGAACCGATAATCGTCAATCGGAACCGGCCAGTTATGGGGCATCGGCCAATTATGACAACCGGCAGTTGAAAACCATCAGTTTCCGGTTATTCTATATTTAACACTGACTATTGAAAATCCCTTTTATATCTAGCCATTTCAATAAAGTTTCCCCATTAAAAATGTGTGTTGTGCATAGCAGAAAATTTAGGGATTTGCAGAGTAGAGATATTACGGAATTTACCAATTGCAGTCGGTACAAGATTGTCACCATTTCCTGAAGATTGTAGAGTTCATGCAAACATTAGAGAAACACATCAAGGGAGGTAACACATTGAAAAAAGAATATTGGATAATACATTCTGACAAACGTGTAAACCATGCGTCATACGACTTCACAACACACATTAACATCAAAATTATTCATTATTCATTTAAGACACAAATTATGTGTGCTCAGTATATTCCTGGTTAATACAGCCAAATGCATTGTATCCTAACACAAAACTGTATTAACACTATATACAGGAATAAAACAATCTTCACGAGAACAATATCATGTGATTGTATTGTTAATAAAGATCTTTTCCCCACACTCCAAAATGAAAATATTATTTTGGCTAATATTGCCCAGCAATAAATATGCATACTCCGATAACTTATGTGGTATTAAGCTTTCGTAATTGATGATTTATCAACGAAATTCTGTAGTATAACAGGCACCAACAGATTTTCTTCAGTGTCCTACTTCAGCCATCAGAATCGGCATAATTGGCAGAGAAATAACCGGTAATCAGTTAATAGCAAGTTCATCACCAGTATTGATTGGAGTTCTCACACTTTTACCTCCCTGAGAAAAGTTTCAGAAAACCACCCAGTATGGAGTCTTCCTGTGGCGTGTGGAGAGTCAAAAGCTTTACTCAATCTAGAGCTCCTTGCTGAATAGATGCCTGGTTCCTCGAGATATATCGACATATATATTTACACTATGCAATGTCAAAATACACGGAAGCTTGTCAAATTTGTTGAAAAATTGTTCGTGTTCACTTGGGTGGTGTCAGGTGTGGTATGTCACTGTGTCACCAATGATTGCTGTGATGGAAGACACATTCTCTTTACTTAACCCTTTAGCTAATGCAAAAGTCAAGGGGAGCTTTACCGATCATTTCCATCTTGTCCATCCATCGTCTGTTGTCCATCGTGCACTTTACACTATCAACTTCTCCTCAAAAGCTACATGTTCAATATCATAATATGTCAATTCAAGCTTGTAAAAAATAATTTCCACATATACCGTGAGACAGGGGGCACCACAAGGGGCATAAATATGTTAGCACCCAGAGATGTTTTTCAGAAGTTGAAAAAACCTTCTCCAAAACCACCATTCAGAATCTTGTGATATTTAGTATTCAGCATACAGAGAAGGGGCAAATTTAATTTTGTTGAAATCAAGTCCCTTGGTTCATATTTGGGCTCCCATATTAATACAGAAATATGATGAAAATTCTCTAAAATATAAATCTTCTTCATATCCACCAGTCAAAATGTTTTGATACAGTAGAAGCATGTTAATTGAATAACCACTTTGCCAATTAAAATTATTCAATTAACAGGATTATTCAATTAAGAGGTATTATGTCACTTTTCTGTATTCTGGAGAATAACTTACCATTTATTCTTTTGTATCTTGTTTGACAGAGCTCCATGAGCTCTGTCAAACAAGATATAATAGATTAAATGCCTGTATTGGATGTACTGAAGCCAAATAGGTCTATAAACAAAGAAAAACTGGGGAGAGTCAGGGTAATTTCTTGACAGGTTACAAGATTTTTTATTCAATTAACAGAAGTTTACTCTATAACCTATATTCAATGAACCCTTTACCTAACGAATCTCCCACATCTGCCAGTGTAATTTGCAAATTCAGCAGTTGAAAAAAATTAATTTTTCAAAATATTTCAACAAAACCATATCATGTGACCCAGGGACCAGCCTAGGGGGGAATTTTAGGGAGACTTCAAGTCTCCCTCCAGAAAAAATAGGGAGACTGCAGAGTCATGTAGGGAGACTTCATAGGCAAGTGGGGAAAATTAAGAATATTCATGTACCACCCCCGCCGCCCCTTCATATTTTCAATTTATGCTCCTCCATTAATGTACAAATAATCCAGGTCCAGTTGTCTATGATGCATCTGTGCCAGGTTAAAAAATCACAATGTAATTATTGACTGAAAATCCCCCATTGCTACCTTCTCCTTCATGACCCCTCACCTCTTCTTCGTGCCAATCCCCCATCACCCTCCTGTGGTTGCCTTTCAACAAAGTCTACTAAGCTAATAATTTCCTAAGTCTGAAAGTGTGAACAGGACCAGATGTAAGAAGGTTGTTTGGGAGGTACTTTGTTAGTTAATAAACAAAATACATTCTGGGGTCGAGTATTTTGTAAAAGAAATGTCATTCCGCATCATTTTTATGGCATTCCGGTGTCATTCCGCGTCATTTCATGTCATTCCGATGTTTAGGAGGACCCTTTTTCAAGATCGTCCACATGCACACTTGTGTCCTGTACAAAGCTTTTCTTGACATCACTAAAGCTTTTTTTCATGTGTTTCAATTCCATTCGTGTTTTTTCTGGGAATAGACAGCCCAACAGTTGACAGTCGTCAGCAAATCGAAATGAAAATAATGTGTTATAAAATACGTCCGTTGTGTATACATTTTCGGCATCCTAAGCGATGTAACCTACTTTCAAACTGGGTTGTTTTGTTGAGTCGCGTAAGTCACTTATTTTCGTTTCGACACTTGAAGCTCCGACTGGAACGCAACAAAATAGAAACAAAAAAAATCCGCCGAAAGCGACAATGGACAATTGCTTGTCGTGTGATTTAAAATAAATGGACGTTTATTTGACGAATTAAAATGCCCATTTATCACACTCGAGCACATTCGATTTTTGAAAATACTCGTTTTCATGTAAACCTCGCATCACTCAGTTCAGCCTTTTCTCATTTTGGCCAATTTTTAGAGGGCGACTTGTAATCGCCCCGACTATTTTTCTAGGCGACTTTGGGCTTAGAAGGGCGACTTAATCGCCCTAGTCGCCCTCATGGCTGGTCCCTGATGTGACCCCTCATTGGAACGAGCTCATCGTTTTTGTAATGGAGGTATGGTAAATGGTTTTGTGTTGGTAAAATATATTTGGTTAACAGGTTTATTCAGTTAAGAGATATCCAATTACGTGGGCTCCACTGTATTTGGTATACAGCATCCTTTGGGGAAGGGGGAAATTCAGGTTTATTCAAAGCAAGTCCATGTGTTCAATTTAGTGTAATATGAGAAATATTCTTTAAAAAACTTCTTCTTCACACCCACCATTCAAAATCTTTTGATATTTTGTAATACAGCATCCATATGGGATCAGTTTCAAGTTTGATCAAAAGTCCCTGTGTTAATTCCATAAGAAGCAGAAATTTTAACTTAGTGCAATATGAGGAAATTTAAAAAAAAAAATCAATCAAGATTATTTTTTTTTGTGGTATACAGCATCCATAGGAGGTCAGATTCAGGTTTGTTCAAATCAAGTCCCCAAGCTCAGATCTGGGCTAAGGACCTTATGGGAGCCCAAATTTTAACTTTGTGCAAGAAGGGTGAAATTCTTTAAAAATCATCTTCTTCAGATCCACCAGGCAAATACTTTTTGGTGTAAAGTATCCTCATGGGGTAAGATTCAGGTTTGTTCAGATGGAGTCCCTGGGTTCATATATGGGCTCACTGTGGGTTTGCAAATTTGTTTACACTCAGCTGATGTAGTGTTGGGGTGGGGGTGTGGGGGGCACCAGATGGGGATGAAATTCAACAAAGTACCCATTGGAGTCTTTACTATTCATTTGTTTAAGTGAATTCTGCCTTAGAACAACAGGACTGATCTGCTTGTGGTCAAATTTATTCAGATATGTATGTGGATGGATAAGATATTAACATTTGTGCAAATGGCGCCTACCAGGCTGCATGATGCCTGGGAAGTGGTAGGCAAGGATCCATTTGGTGAATTGTTTTGTCTTCATTTGGCTGAAATTCTTTTTTTTGCACAAAATCACTTGAAATCCTTCATATCTCATTTTAAAAGAATCCTGTCAACCGGTCCTGCACCCACCCTACACCATGCTGCTTCCCATCCCTTTACAATTATAACATTAACTCAAAGTTTGAATGCAGGGTTTGCTACCATTCCTGAAAAATGGAAAATAGAGATTTAGAATTCCAGGTTCTTAAAAAAGCTGGAAAAATGTCTCCGCTTTACTGAAAATACTGAAAATCCAGGTATTTGAATCATCTAACATGGACAACACGGGCCTGGATATACAGTGCAGTTGCTGTGGACTGGTCATAGGCCACGCATGGGCAGTGACATCCACGCATGCTTTTACCAGGTAATAAAAATTATCATCAAAATTTTAATTAATGAAGCACCAGGTTGAACATTGTGCTTCATTAACTAAATTTTTGATGATTGATCCTATAATTAGTGCTTGCAATCTAATATTATTGTGTCCGTGGAAATACTGCCCATTCCCTGGAAAATGACCAGTCCACAGTGGCCATTCTGTAAATAGCTTATCTCATAACCCATTAGTAGGTTATGCTTAACTGGTAGAGTGCTGAATTAATTTTGGTCATCAAAATTTGTTCACATACGTTTGCCTAGTTACAATTTATGGGAGAGTGCCAATAGGCACTCTCCCATAAATTGTAACAAGGCAAATCCTAACAGACTAAATAATCTCACTTCAAAGGTGGTATGAACAACATCCACAAAATATGAAGCCTTTAAGTGCTGGTACTGACACTTCAGCGTAAAGCCCAAACATGGGGTTCCAGCACTCTACCAGTTAATAGAAGGTGATAACATATGGGAATAAAGTGTTGTGATGCTTCTCTGTATTCTCTGTTTTTACTATTCCAGGCATACTGTTTATGTCTTAACAAAATTTCCTTCAAAATAAATAGCAACAACTAAAGCGCTATCTCCCTTTGGCGTTAGTTGTTGCTATTTATTTTGGCAAAAAAAGTCTATTAAGATGTAAGTGGCATGCCTCTCTATTCATATGTGGATGTAATGTGCAACTTTGGAGTTGAGTTAGTCTCGAAAGAATGTCAGGTCTGACTCGCAAACCTTGCAGGATCATGGTTTGAATTTATGTTGCATTACTTTGTTGTAACCAGTGGTTCGTTCGCATATTTTGCAATTGTCGTAACCTAAATGATCGTTAGTGATGAACCAATTATCAAAAATTGCTATCAACCGATTACCGGTTATTTCTCTACCGATTATGCTGATTCCGATGGTTGAAGTAGGACACTGAAGAAGATCTGTTGGTGCCTGTTATACTACAGAATTTCGTTAATAAATCATCAACTACGAAAGCTAAATACCAGATAAGTTCTCATAGTATGCATATTTAGTGCTGTGCAATATTAGCCAAAATAATATTTGCATTTTGTTTGGGGTGTGTGGAAAAGAACGTTATTAATGATACAATCACACGATATTGTCCTCGTGTGAAGATTGTGTTTTATTCCGGTAAATTGTGTAAATACGATTTTGTGTAAGGATATAATACACTTGGCTGTATTAACCAGGAATATACTGAGCACATATACTTTGTGTCTTAAATGAATAATAATTTTAATGTTAATTTGTATTGTGAAGTCGTATGACGCATGGTTTACACGTATGCCAATGTATTATTCAATGTTCTTTTTTCAACTTGTTATCTCCCTTGATGTGTTTCTCTAATGTTTACATGAACTCTACAATCTCTGGCAAATGGTGGCAGTCTCGTACCGATTGCAGTTGGTAAATTCCGTAATATCTCTGCTCTGCAAATCCCTAAATTTTCTATGCACTAGACACGTTTTTAATTGAGAAACTTTATTGAAATGGCCAGATATCAAAGGGATTTTTAATAGTCAGTGTTAAATATAGAATAACCGGAAATTGCCGGTTTTTAACTGCCGGTTGTCATAATTGGCCGATTCCCCATAACCGGCCAGTTCCGATTGCCAATTCCGACTATCAGTTCATCACTAATGATCGTTCATGGTTTATTTGTAGGCCTGACAACAGAGTTATAAATAATACATGACTTCATTCTTCTGTTGTGTTAACTACCCATAGATGCTGAATGTGACCTTTGTCTTTCTTCAAGCATCTTCCCCCGTAAAAGCTGCACAAAAGGTATGGTGTTAACCTTGATGGAACTAATCAGTGGCATAGCCTGGGAAGGGGGGGGGGGGGTCTTTTTGCTGCCCCCAACCCTCCCCTCCCCCCCCCAAAAAACAAAACAACAAAAATATAACAAAAAAAAAAAACATTGGCCCAATGCAACTTTCACAGAACACACAACATAGAGCCCCAAAATGGTCTGCAATATAGTCGCTACACATGCTACAAAGTCCTCATATTCACCCTTGGAGCATTAAATTTTGCAAAACCCACTTGAGGGTGGGGGGAGATGGTCATAACTAGCACCCTCTGGCAATTTCCCCTTCAGGGAAGTGGGTGAGGGGACAATGACTAGAGGGTTCTAGTTACGACAAAGGGAGGCCGTCCAAAAACCCCACACAGCAGCCTTTTTAAATATCATCTTTGCCTCCTCTCCCCCCCCCCCCCCCCAAAAAAAAAAAAAAAAAAATGTGGCATAGCCTGGGAAGGGGGGGGGGGGGGGGTCTTTTTGCTGCCCCCAACCCTCCCCTCCCCCCCCCCCCAAAAAAAAAACAAAACAACAAAAATATAACAAAAAAAAAAAACATTGGCCCAATGCAACTTTCACAGAACACACAACATAGAGCCCCAAAATGGTCTGCAATATAGTCGCTACACATGCTACAAAGTCCTCATATTCACCCTTGGAGCATTAAATTTTGCAAAACCCACTTGAGGGTGGGGGGAGATGGTCATAACTAGCACCCTCTGGCAATTTCCCCTTCAGGGAAGTGGGTGAGGGGACAATGACTAGAGGGTTCTAGTTACGACAAAGGGAGGCCGTCCAAAAACCCCACACAGCAGCCTTTTTAAATATCATCTTTGCCTCCTCTCCCCCCCCCCCCCCAAAAAAAAAAAAAAAAAAATGGCTAGGTCACCCCTATTATAGAATCCTGGCTATGCATCTGAAACTAATGAAGTGACAAACTATTCCCTTATTATACCACCCACTTGAAAAGTGGGAGGTATATAGTGATCAATTGGTTTGTCCGTACATCCATACATACATCCGTCTATCCATCCATTACGCTTTAGGGGGGAACACATCTGCTATCCGCAACTCCTCGTAAACCAGTTAACGGATTTCTTTGAAACTCTCAGACCTTCTTTTACATACATTGAAGATGTGCACCTCCTATTTTCTTTTCAGATATTTTCATTTTTACAGTTTCCCATATTGAAAAATGGACTTTGTCAAATTCAATTGACATTCTGTACCGATCTGCTATCCGCAAATCCTCCTACAACAGTGAACGGATTTCATTGAAACTCTCAGACATTCTTTTACATACATTGAAGATGTGCACCTCCTATTTGCTTTTCAGATATTTTCATTTTTACAGTTTCCCATATTGACAAATGAACTTTGTCAAATTCAATTGACATTCTGTACAGATCTGCTCTCCGCAACTCCTCTTAAACCATTGAACAGATTTCATTGAAACTTTCAGACATTCTTTTACTTACATTGCAGATGTGCACCTCCTATTTTCTTTTCAGATATTTTCATATTTACAGTTCCCCATATTCAAAAGTGGTCTTTGTCAATTCAGGTTTTAGTAAGGAGGGGTATAGATCTGCTATCCGCTACTCCTCTTAAACCATTGAACAAACTCCATTGAAACTCGCAGACCTTCTTTTACATACATTGAAGATGTGCACCTCCTATTTTTTCATATTTCGATGTCTGTCCATCCATTACGCTTTAGGGATGTACACATCTGCTATCCGCAACTCCTCTTAAACCAGTGAATGGATTCCATTGAAACTCTCAGACCTTCTTTCACATACATTGAAGATGTGCACATCCTATTTTCTTTTCAGATATTTTCTTTTTTCCCATATTGAAAAATGGTCTTTGTCAATTCAGGTTTTAGTATGGAGGGGTATAGATCTGTTATCAGCTACTCCTCTTAAACCATTGAACAAATGCCATTGGAACTCTCAGACCTTCTTTTACATACACTGAAGGTGTGCACCTCCTATTTTTCTTTCAGTTATTTTCATATTCCGACATACATCTCTGTTATGCTATAGTGGTGTTCGCTTTGGGGGGGGGGGTTCAAGCTGCTATGCACAACTCCTCTTAAACCAGTGAACGGATTTCATTGAAACTCTCAAACATTCGTTTACATACATTGAAGATGGGCACCTCCTGTTTTGTTTTCAGATATTTCCATTTTTAGGGTTTCCCATATTTAAAAATGAGCTTTGTCAATTCAAGCTTGCGTGCGGGGGGTAGGGGTGGTGGTTGTTGACATTTGCTATCCACAGCCTCTTTTAAACTAGTGAATGGATTTCAATGAAACCTTCAAACATTGGTGTCAGTGTTTGTGCTCTCTACATTAAACACACTTTTACTGTTGTAAAATGTTTCTTGGTGGGAGTGGGTGGTATCATTTAGTGAGCAGTGCTCACAGTTTTTCTAGTTTAAACAATTGATAAATTCTGACGGTCAAACTCATATAACTTCAGGTATAATATTAGAGCAAACTGTATAATGCCTGGGTTCATACAGACCCCAATGACTGATGTTGTACCAGAGCACATAAAAGATGGAGCTTTATTTCTGATACCCTTAGGAAGAATGGGTCAACCAGAAGGTAAGGTTTTCTTAGTTTCTATTGTTCCTCCATCTGTCTATCCATCCACTCATTTGTCCACCTGTCCATCCACTTTTGAGTCTCAGTACTGGAGAAAATCTCATTTCTCATAATATGGAGTAAAGAGTATGCTAGAGCAATCCAAGCCAGATTCCAAACCACCTGTTCTCATAGATTGACTTTGAAAACCTTATGACATATATCAAGGCTGAGCAATGTGGGTTTAACCTTTTGCCCAACATAAATATCAAACTTCTTTACTTTAAATATTATTATTTTCTAAAAATTTCAACAAAACCATATCATGTGACCCTCTAATTGGAATGAGCTCAATGAGTTCGTTCCAATAAGGGGTCACATGATATAGTTTTGTTGACATTTTTTTAAAAATAACTTTTTTTTCAACTGCTGAATTTGTATATTATGCAGGTGGATGTGGCGGTTGCGGCCATTTTGTTAGGTAAAGGGTTAATATATAAGTAGGAAAGTGAATGTCTGTCCATCCATCCACCCATCCATCCATCTGTCTGTCTATCCATCCATCCATCCATCCATCCATCCATCCATCCATCCATCCATCCATCCATCCATCCATCCCATCCACCCATCCCATCCATCCATCCATCCATCCATCCATCCATCCATCCATCCATCCATCCATCCATCCATCCACTGTGGGGTTAAGACCTTGTGGGGTTAGGGTTTAACATGGGAAAAACCACATAAGTAAGAACGTGTAAGAAGGTCCATCCTTCTGTCCATCCATCCGAACTTTGTTTATGGCATAACTTGAACAATGGTTAACGTATTTCAATTCTTTATGGTATACGTCCCTATAGCAACAATGTCTATGTCATGTTCAGTGACCACCGATATCTCTTGATAATTATGGGGGTTATGGCCCTTTGTTTAAAAAATATTGTGTAATGCTTATTATGGCATAACTTTAACAATAGTAACTGGATTTCAGTTCTTTTTGGTGTATGTCTCTATAGCAACAATGTCAATGTCAAGTTTGATGACCACCAAAATCTGGTGAAAATTATAGGAGTTATTGCCCTTTGTTTAAAAAATATTGTGTAATGCTTGTTTATGGCATAACTTTAACAATAGTAACTGGATTTCAGTTCTTTTTGGTGTATGTCTTTGTAGCAGCAATGTCTAACTCAGTTTCGATGACCAGCAATATCCAATGAAAATTATGGGAGTTATTGTCCTTTGTTAAAAAATATCGTGTAATGCTTATTTATGGAAAAACTTAACTGGTAGAGTGCTAAATTATTTTTGGTCCTCAAACTTTATTCACATGTCTTTGCCTTGTTATAATTTAGGGGAGAGTGCCAATAGGCACTCTCCCCTAAATTATAACAATGCAAAACCTTACAGACTAAATAATTTTACTTTTAAAGATAATATGATACATATCCACAGAATATGAAGCCTTAAGTCATGGTACCTGCACTTCTGAACGAAGTCCAGCACTCTACCAGTTAAACATTAGTATTTTTTTTGGTACATAACTCTTCAGGAACAATGTCTACCTCAAGTTCGATGATTACAATTATCTGATGAAAATTGTCAGAGTTATTGCCCTTTGTTAAAAAAATATTGTGTGATGCTTGTTTATGGCATAACTTTAACAACTGTAATTGGATTTCAATTCTTTTCAGCATATGTCTCTATAGCAACAATGTCTTTGTCAAGTTCAGAAACCACCACTATCTGATTAAAATTACTGGGAGTTATTGCCCTTTGTTAAAAAAAATATTGTGTTAAGCTTGTTTGTGGCATAACTTTAACAAAATAGTAAGCAGATTTCAATTCTTTTTAGCATATGTCTCTAGTATCTATGTCAAGTTCAGTAACAAATGCTAGCCGATGAAAATTATGGGAGTGTCAAATTTTCTGTGATAAAACATCATCTATGTAAATTTTTATGGGGCCTGATTGTGATTGGTTTTGAATATATTTGTTTTGGGGGAGGGGGAGGGGGTGGGATTGGAATCTCTTCGAGATGATTTTCTTATTAAGTACAAGCCTTCAAATTTAGGTGTGTGACAGCACTTGCACTTCACCACACATGTAGAGGGTTGGTTGGGTGCATTGGTAACCCAACATCTCAAAATATCTAGGGTCCAGAAAAGCTTTGAAATTTAATTCTATTTAAAGTAGTTCTGAATGTGTGATTAGGTTCAATTCGATTCCAGTCATGATGATTCAGAAACTTTTGAAACATCGAGATGTCCTTAAATTCCTATCAGGAGACCTGATGATAAAGAATATTTTGAGGAAGTTCTGTTTACTTAATTTGTTCTATTCCATTCTGGAATATTCTATGTTTTGATTGACTTGCCTAAATAGACAAGTCTCCATTGAATGCAATGCTTGAGTGGAGGATGACATTATGATCAGATAACCCTTTACTTAATGAATCAGTGGATTCCACTCACATGATGTCCAAATTGAGCAGTTGGAGAAATATTATTAAATAGTTGGAATTAGACATGTAATTCCTTGCACTATTATATGGAAAATGTTCTCTAGTGCAGCTGTAAATTTCACTAACTAGATCTTGTTTGTCAGAGGTCAGTGAGATCTCTCAAATAAGATCAAGTTGGTTAAGTTTATAGTCCTACAGGTGCAAAATAATATCACTGAAGATTTCCAGATAAAAATAAAAGAGTGAAAGAGCAGATTTTCAATGACGAAGTTGGTGCCTGAGAAACAAGAATTTTTTTTTAAAGACTTATTCAAGAAGTTTTTTTGCAAGTGTCATCCACTAGTGTTGTTAGGTAAAGGGTTAACGCTTTACCTTTTTTAACCTTTAAGGGCCTAATTCTGACTTGAATCACTTTTTTCTATAAAAAAACATGTGCCCCAACATCTAATATTTGGGTATATGTGCAGTTACATTCAAAGTGCCATATCAGTTGTTTCTAGGCAAGTCTTGGCTGCCTGTGTAGGCAAGTCTTGGCTGCCTGTGTAGAAACAACTACAAAGTCACAGGATGTGGACACTGTCAAACTGTAGCAATATGGTTTAACCCTCTGCACACTGATGTCAAAATATCCAGATTTTGAAGTAGCAATTTTTCCCATAATGCAACTGGGAATTTAACCAATTCAGTCTTGTTTGACAGAGCTCATTGAGCTCTGTCAAACAAGATTGAATTGGTTAAATTTCTAGTTGCATTATGGGAAATATTTGCAGCCTGAACTTTAGATATTTCGACATCAGTGTGCAAAGGGTTAACAGTCTCCAGGCCCTTAAGGGTTAAACTCTCTATCCAAGTTAACATTATATGCTGACCAAAGTTTTAAATGATTGACATCAAAATATTTGTATATCACAAAAAAAACTTGGAATAAATTTTTTAAACATTTTCAGAAATTGCAGAAGTGTGTGCATTCCTTGCATCTGACAGAAGTAGTTATATTACTGGAGCAACTATTGAAGTGTCAGGTATGAATTACTTTGACTTTGTTTTATACAAACAACCAAACAAAAAGATAGCATCATCCTCTTTTCCTCCACCATCAGATCACCTTATTTTCCAGCCATAATTTAACCCTCTGCACTCTAATGTCAAAATGCCAAAGTTTTCAGCAGCAAATATTTCCCATAATGCAGTTGGATATTTTGGATATTCAACCAAATATACCTTGTTTGACAGAGCTCATTGAGCTCTGTCAAACAAGATATAATTGGTTAAATTCATAGTTGACCAAGAGGAAAATGGAGTGATTGGAGAAAATTCTGTTACACTACCAGAGTGCTTGGAGTTAACAGAACTGTGAATGTCATTATACCTCCACTTTCGAAGAAAATGGGGGGGGGGGGGGGGGTATACTGGATTACATGCATCCATCTGTGTGTCCGTCCGCCCATCCATCCGTCCATCCGTGAGTCCGCCCGAGAATATTCATAACTTTCATAATGTAAGTAAATTATTATGGAACTTGGTATGTAATTAAATTGTAACATTTCCCAAGACTAGAATGATTTTCAGAGTTGTCAGATTATTATTTTCTTTTATTACTTGTTCATTTATGCTTCATCAGTCCAGCACTGCAGTGGGGGTATAAATTGCCTTCAGCAATAGCTCTTGTTCTTCTTGGATCTGCTTATCTGAAATCCCTCCTCAATCTGCTAACTTAAGTGGAATTACTTGATTCATTGATCCCATCTCAAACTCATCAGTGAATAAAACGAACGAGAGTGCCCATGCGAACCCTGAGAAGTGAAGCAGTGCTTGTTTGTTGAGGCAAACAAGGTCTGTTTTACTGGTAAAATAGTACCCACTCACCAATGCTTAGGATGGAAGTCCTCTAAAATGCTCAACATGGGTATAAACAATTGACTATGCTTGACTTTATTTCCACATTGTGATAAAAATTAGCCAGTGTGCAAAAATATGTGACCTTAAACACCAATAAATAAATGAATGTAAATTTAGTGGCACATGAGGAACTGTCACAGATGTCAACACAATATTCAGTTGATATATCTCTGAATCATTTAGCTGTTAAGGACGTGGACAAGTGTCTTGAATTCCTACCATTCCATAGTCTGTATACACCTAATGGTTCAGCAGTGATTTCCAGTTAAGTCTTGACTGCCTTTTAAGGCAGCCAAGACTTGACTAGAAACCACTGCTTAGGTAATTTGTCTATTGTCAGAAGAATCTCCTCATGATTACATGTTAAGGACACCTGTTCTGAGGTCAGAAAAGTTGGAAATAGGCCTTTAAGTGTTCAGTTAACAAATTATTACACTAAAATCCTGTTAACTGAATACCAGATTTGCCATTATAAACTATGCTCCCCCGTACACATCAAAATTCCAGAATGTCAAGAAGCAAAATTTTCCCATAATGTGACTAGGAATTTCACCTATTCAGCTCAGTGAGCTCTGTCAAACAAGATTAACCCCCTCCACACTGATGTCGAAATAGCTAAAGTTCAGGGTGCAAATATTTCCCATAATGCAACTGAGAATTTAACCAATTCAATCTTGTTTGACAGAGCTCAATGAGCTCTCTCAAACAAGATTGAATTGGTTAAATTCCCAGTTGCATTATGGGAAAAATGGCTACTTTAAATCTGGATATTTTGACATCAGTGTGGAGGGGGTTAAATTAGTTGAATTTCTAATTAAATAATAATAAAAAAAACTGTAAATGTAAACATTTTTATATTTTGACATCATTATAAATGAGGTTAACCCTTTAGCCAACGCAGATGATATCAAAATTTATTATTTTAAGTATCATTTTTTAAAAATTTTCAAAAAAATTCAACAAAACCATATCATGTGACCCTTCACTGGAGCGAGCTCGACGATCTCGTTCCAACGAGGGGTCACATGATATGGTTTGTTGTGATTTTTTTAAAAATAGTATTTTTTCAACTGCTGAATTTGCATATTACGCGGGTGGATACGTGTGATTCGTTGGGTAAAGGGTTAATCACAATTTGGTCAATTTAATCCAGTCTGGCGATAAAGTGAATTTATTATAAAATTGAGTCATGTCTGCCACATGATTCTAATAATAGTGATTCTGAAGTAAAAAGAATTCCTGCAATTTTCAAAATTGCCCCTATTTTTGTGTGTTGGTGGTCCATGGTACTGGTACTTCTAATGCATTATTCTCAGAGATATATTTTATGTGGAAACTCAACACACCCTGTTTTAGCAGGAATCATCTCTCCCGTTACTGTATCATTTTCCAAAACAACAACCAAATAAACATATGTTTTTTATTCATTACCCCCCCCCCCCCCTATTATTTTCTCTTTTTCACCAAATAAATGTATTTCAATGATTATCTTTCATTATTTTCCTCTTTTTCAGGTGGTTTCTTCATGTAAATCAATGTTTGAGACAGAAAACACTCCAATAAAATGTACAAATCAAGTTTTCTTGAAATGTCATATTTGATTTATCTGTGATAAGAAGATTATTTAAGAAGAAATTGATAAATTGGTGTTGCAGTAACTTTTGTTGAGATGAAAATGGTTGTGTGCTTTATGCTGCAATGTTTTGTAGCTGATGTCTGTAAGACAAGCAACAGGACTCTTAACGAGTTAATAGGAGGAGAGTGATCCATCATTCACCTAGATTCAGAGTTGGGCGAATGTTTACAAGTGATTTATTTCTCATTTGCTACTTCAGATCTCATCCAGTCATATCATGGCTTGAGAACTTTGCCTATTAAGATCAGGCCTCTGTTAATTAATACTTTGTTTTGCGTCAATCTTGCATATTTTTAGTATGCATCAAATAATTACACATTTTAGTTAATTATGGGATACAACACATTTTTTATCATAACAGTATTCATCAAACTTTGACTATCTGTTGCATATTTCAACCATGGCATTTCATTAAAAATGCCCCCGTCAGAATCGATGATGGTTTTCTAAATGTCACCAGATACATGTGAAATTGGCATGCATACATGTGCATACGTATGACATCATTGCCATGACTATGTTTATTAGCACTGATTTAACCACAAACAAAATAGCAATTAAATTGTGAAACATTACCTCAGTTGCATTTTATAATCATGCTAATATAAAGCAGTTGTTTCATGTGATGATAGTCCAAACTTGGACCTTAAAGCCATAATATAGTTTTTAGGTGTGTCCAAGCCTGAATATAAGCAACCTGTCATTTGCTGAAAGAGGTACCCAGAGGGTGAATTTGATGATCCCATACAGTGGGCCAATTTATCCTCTTGGTACATCTTTCTGTTTTGGCTTGAGACCTTGATTCAGACTGAGAGGTTCACAGAGGGTAAATCTTGTGATGCTACCCTGCTGTGCAGGGTAGCATCACAAAATTCATCCTCTGGGGACCTCATTTTGTAGATGACAGTCTGCTTATTTTCAGGCTTGGGTGTGTCACATTCTTTTTGACACCAAAAAATTATATTACGGTCTTAGGTCTGAGTTTGGACTAATGCGGTTGTAGAATTTTGTACACATTTCAGCTTTTGGAAGTACCTAAGCTGAATCTGAAATGTAATGTGAAAACAACTCAGATTACTTTAGAAATTAGACAACGAGCATTGATATGTGCCTGCAGATCAATAATATAAAAATAATGACAGGGCTTGAGGGTAACAATGTTGAATAATGGTTCCAAGGGGAGACAAGCCACATTGTTACCCTCAAGCTCAGTTATTATTTTTTTATTATATCGAATGAAGATTCCATCTTGATACAATTATTGATGGATTATTGTCTGGGTCAAATAGGGAAGAGGAACCAAAGTTCCTAAATTTTAATAGGGGAAGAAGTGAATGTCGAACACTTTTTTTAGTCTTCAAAACAAACACATTAAATTAGCTTTTCAATCGAATGTCCTTATAGCGAATTATTTTGAATTGCTCATTTCTTTTACTGATCTTATTTCTGGGCAGTTCCTCTATTTCAGACTGACAAATATCGGCAAATCTTCCAGTAGAAATTTTGCGTGTTTACATTATTTCACAAGGCTGTAGTCGTTTGGTTAAGAAAATACGTCATCACGTGTGTGTTCAACAATGCTTTGGGTGTCTCCACTGACGATGAAGGGAATCGTCGGCTGAAGTGGAGAATAATGTAAAAATTATTGACCGGCATTATTCACCGCGGGTGAAACATTGTAAAATGTTTAATGGGAATACACGGCGGATTAGCATAACATTTGTAGATGAGGTATAACAATAGTTATTATATCATGGTCATAGCATTTAATTTCACTTGAGGGTTGTGGAAGCAGGTTGGTTGGGAGGCAGCTCCCACTACCCTAATACTAGGGGAGGGGGGCAGCACATGCCCTTTTTTGTCACAAGTTCACAAGTGGAAAAGACTATACTTTCTGAGAACCGTAACTGAAAAACTCTTGAGTTTTCATTTTTAACCTTCTCTGTGTATGCCAATGGAGGGAGGGAGAGGGGGATCAGGTATAATAAAGGAGGGTGTTCCATAATCACGAAACAAAGAATCTATACAATTAGTGGGAGGAGGGACTTCTAATGCTATATATCATCCCTTGAGTGGAACAAGCTGCCATCTGCAATTCTGTAGCATTGCAGATGGAACCTTGTTCCACTCAAAGGGCAATGAATAATGTCAATACTATAGTCATGTTACGATTTATGATATACGTTGTAAACTCCTGGTCTTAACTCGTACCCATAGTTGAGTGCCCTTTTTTATATCCCCTGCACCCCCATCGTTAGATGCCTCCAGCACCCTTGGTTTCACTTACCATTTGGCAGGCCTTGAATATTTTACACCATCATCATTACCATGCCAACAATTATTTCCAAATGCATAAAACAACTTGCCTATGAGATTGCAGCTCTTGGTTGTGTATCAGGCCTGAATATTTTTGGCTATTTCAGGCAAGCAGTCGATCACTCCTCAGTTTTAGATTTCAGGTGAATAAGAGACGTGTGTTAGAGCTTGCTTTCCTATCCTTGAGAGTCCTGCAAGCAGCCTGCATGTATGCAAAAATGTGTTGAAATGAATGTATTGTAATGATGTGCATGGATATATAATGATCAACATACATGTATTAAAATTATTCCTCCTCTTCTATCTTGGAGAAAGCTCCAAGCCCATTTTATCTACCCTATGTAATTCCTCACAATATATGTGAGAAGCACCCAATTGTCTTCTTATACACCTATTTTGAAGGAGTGGGCTCTGTATAATCACTCTGTACAACTGCACCTCCATCCATCTGTGCATACATATGTCCTATGAAATTCTTGTGTGTTCAGCAACTTCATTTATGAACAGATTTTGATGTAACTTCTCAAGTTTAGGCACTTGCAAGTGAACATACGCATATTCTAAAATTTACAACCAGCAGCAATTTTGAGCAAGGTTATGTCCTCTTGAAATTAGATTTAATGTAGCTGTCCAAATTGAAAATCTTATGTAAATAACTCCAATGTCTGTGTGAGAGAGAGAGATAGTAAAAAAGAGTAGAGGAAGAGAGATAAATAAATGACAGCAGGAAATGATGACAGATAGAATGAAATAAACAAATAGATAGGAAGAATGGGGTTGACACTGAGGCTTCAGAGGTCGTTTTTCCCATCAATAGGGTAAGTAAGTATATGTCTTAACAAAGACGCAGTCAATCCTGATTTGGTTCTATTCAACATTTGATAACTGGTAAATATCACGAGTGTCATAAATGTTAATTTTAAGAACTAAATTCAGGATTGGCTATATTGGCTTAGCACTTATGGTTATCTGTTATACATGCCAGGTTGTGTATGTATTGATATGTTTACCTGTGTGACTGTTGTACAGTCCACAGTGTACCAAATACACATAATTTCAAACTCTACTCTTTGCAGTCTGTGTATTATTCTTTTAAGTGAACGCTACATCATTGTAACTGATAGTGGTGAGAAATGAACAATATACATACATGGTGCATCTCAAGCCACACATGTTGGGAACTTGGGCGTGCATATGTGTATCGTTGGATGGTGGGGGTGAAACTTAAAACATGCAATGTAAAAATCTTCAGAGTCGTACTTTTAGAATCGATCCTGTAGGCTATACCTTCATTTAATATATGGCATATGTACTACGTGAAATCCTTATGCTGTGCATGGTAACAACACTAAATTTGCTCCCGTTTTAAAGGCAACCACCATTATGAAAGGACCCCCATCTCTATCTCGCAAGAGGCCCACAAGATTTTCTGCTATGCCACTGGGTAAGGGGTAAAGATTTTGATGAATGTTATTCAGGAGCTGAAAATCACTTCTCAGTGCTCTAAAACTTGAAAATGTATACAAGATGAAAGAGTAGCTTGAAATTGCTGAAACCTACAAAGGTTCCAATCTGCTGCATTGTATACATGTAGCTAGTCACCTCACACACGCACACTCACACTCTCTCTCTCTCTCTTTTCTTTCTCTCTCTCTCTCTCTCTCTCTCTCTCTCACCTACTTATATACCAGATCTGTGTCTGGTCAAAGGAGCGTACCAACAAAAGTTACCCCTCTCCTCTCCTATAACTGGTAGATGCTAAATAGTGTTTATCAGTATTTAATTACTTGAGTTTACCTTGTGACAGTTTGTTGGAGAGCATCTGTTGAGTGAGAGTGCCAACAAGACAATTCAGCCATCCAGACAAAATAACTCCAGTATATATATGACACACATCCACAAAATATTGGGCCTTTCATAATTGTATATCTGCATTCTGAATGAAGCTCACTCTGGAAATCGGGAGTGTGGTGGCTCAGTTGTTACAACATTGGACTTCAAACTGAAAGGCCCCTGGATCACTCCCCACCAGGAATAACTGCATTGTGTCCTAGGGCAAGGCACTTAATCCTGATTGCCTACTTGGGGCACTGTGTACTAAGACATACTTCACATCGATGGTGCACTTGTCTTCAGCCAATGCTATCCCTGCTTGTGCAGAGTTAGTACGTTGGAGAGTCTGAGACATATGCTTGCCATTGCTCAGTGGTTCTCTCTGGGTACTCCCACTTCTTCCACTTATAAAACTGCCTAACACAAGGTGACCCTAGCTGCCAAAACTGTAGTTAAACCCCAATAAATAAATAAATAACACTTAGGAAATTAATATGCTACATACTCATAAACAGCAGGTATCCTCTATTCTTTTGATTATAATGGATATATGTAACATATCTTGAGGGAGCACAGTGGCTCAGTGGTAGACTGTTGAACTTTTGTCCTAGAGGTCCTGAGTTCGATCCCCGTCTGGGATGACCCGCATTGTGTCCTTGGGCAAGGCACTTTATCCCGGTTGACTACATGGGGGCACGATGATGCCATGTACTAAGGCATACTGCACGTCGATGGTGCACTTCTTCAACTGCGGTAACCAAGATTGAGCGGAGCTTGAAGAGAGTTAGATTGTTGAGGAGCTGACAGTTGCTCGTCGATGCTCGGTGGTTCTCTCTGGGTACTCCGGCTTCCTCCACCCGTAAAACTGTCACAGTCACGATTAGCCATTGTGCATAAGTATGTGACCTCAAACACTAATAAATAAATAAATATAAATAACATATCTTGAGAAACCTACTTCTTCCAGTCTCAAGGATGATTGTTATCATAATCTGTAGTCAAGAATCAATAAAACATTTTTTCCAAATGATCTTAAATTTTGTTTTTATAAGTAATAATTATATGCCACATATTTGTATTCTGTTTAGTGGCTTTGCATCACCTGACCACAGTTCTTCATATAAATGATAAAAATAGCATTTTCTCAGTCAGCAACATTACATCCAGTGCTGTTACAGTACTGACTAAATGTGCAACAGTGTTGACATCGTCATAAATTATTGCTTCAGAAAAGTGACAATGAATGAAAACATTTTCTGTGTGTACTACTGAGTATTGTTTCAATTAACCCTTTACATGATGAATCGGCCACATCTGCTTGCATATTTTACAAGTTGAGAAGTTGAAAAAAATTTGAAACAATTTCAACAAAAACATATCATGTAACCCCTCATTAGAACAGTGGCACTGTGTACTAAGGCCTGCTGCATGTCAATGGTTCACTTGTCTTCAACCAATGCTAATCCTACTTGTGTGGAGTTAGTATATTGAGGAGTCTGACAGTTGCTCACCATTGCTCAGTGATTCTGTCTGGATACTCCTCCACCCATAAAACATATCTGACACGAGCTGACCTTGGCTATCGAAAATGTTGTGAAACTCCTATATAAATAAATAGTAGAAGACAAATAATGTGGGAGAAATCTTTGGTTTTATCTTAAAAGTAAAGAGTCTGTGCATCCCCTTCTTTCTACTTTCTTATAAGATTTCAATGATGGGAACCGGAAGGTCAATAAAAATTTAAAATTACTGCATTTGACTTGTGACCATTCCTCTCCTCCCCTCCCCTCCCACCCCACCCCACACAGACACAAACAAACACATACATACACACGGCGCACAGATCTTGATTCTCAGGTAGTGTTCTATGAAGTAAAAACATATTGGAAAAGATAATATTGGTCTAATCTCTCTTTCAACTACATCTGTAAACAGTTGTAAATGGGGCATGTCATAAATGTAATTTCAAATTTGTCGTAACCGTTATTCACCAAAGGAAACTAATTTAATTCCCACCGGCTACTGAAAGTGTTGTTAAACCCAAATAAATAAACAATTTAATTCCTGAGGAGCACAGTGGTTTTTTGGTTAGAGCACTGGACTTCTGATCAAAGGGTTGTAGGTTTTCAATCCTGATCCACTTCACCTGCATTGGGTCCTTCGGTAAGACACTTTACTCTTAACCTGCTGAGTATTTTCAAGATATTTTTCATCAAATCCAATCATGGCTGCCTCACAGCAGCCATGACTGGATTTAATGAAAAATTCATCCAAATTTAACTCAAAAAATCTTTGGTGAAAAATCCTTTTAATTTACGAAAGGAAAGTTTGATTAAATATGCCCAAATTATGCTTATTTCAGTGGCAAGCAAAATCCTATTCTAGGCTGGAATACCTGCCAGCAGCATGTAAGAAGTTAATTCAAATACGGAAGGAGCACGGTGGTGCAGTGTGCTAAGATGTACTGCACATCAATGTTATGAATGCATTGAAATGATGCTAGCCCTGTTATGCAGGGTCCTTAAGTTGGAGAGTTAGACAGTTACTAGCCATTGTTCAGTGGTTCTCTCTGGAAACTCCAGTTTCCTCCTCCCATAAAACTGTCTGGTAGGGTATAACCCTGGCTGTTGAAAGTGTTGTTAAATCTCAATAAATAGTTAAATACATAAATAAAATTTAACCCTTTAACCAATGCAGACGATATCAAAATTTATTATTTTAAATATCATTTTTTTTAAATTTTTCACAAAATTTCAACAAAACCATATCATGTGACCCCTTGTTGGAATGAGCTTGATGAGCTCGTTCCAACGAGGGGTCACATGATATGGTTTTGTTGAAATTTTTTGAAAAATAATATTTTTTCAACTGCTGAATTTGCATATTACGCGGACGGATGCGGGCGATTCGTAGGATAAAGGGTTAAGTTCTGTTCAAGTAAATTCCTCAGCCTTCCAAGCTTCCCCCATTCTACCGATACTTTTCCATCATCAGTGCAGCTAATGATGCTTTACTAGATATACTGAGTAAGCCTGACCCTTCTCAGTCCATGTATAACCCCAGTCATTGGTGCATTACAAAAGTATGATACTATTAATACTCCATACTTGGACCAAGTAACCCACCTGACAGACTGTGGGGAAGTCAAAGTTAAACTGATGTGCTGGGCCAGAATGGCCCCACCTCCAAGCATACATAAACATTTTATGAGCCAGCAGACAGGCCTCTTGGATAAGCATTTTGCTTGAATGTTCATATATAAGAATTTCATTGAATTCTCGTGTTCTTTTATTTGTTGCAGTTGCACTGACTGACAAAAGGTGATCATATCACTGTTTGTCAATATGCAATGAACCTCCCTCCCTCCCCGAAATGCACTAATAATTTGTCACTTGTTATTGTTACCTGCGTCGCCAGTGGCAAAGCAGGTCTAGTAACAGCTCGACTTCGTCGGTCCATCCATCCGTCCGTCAGTCCATCTGTCAGTCCATCAGAAACACTTCTTCCATCAAAGTGTTCTTGGCTTCTATGAAAGGGAATGATTTTATATTTGGTCTGCTGCTTCATAATGATGAGTTGTATCGTGTATCTAATTTTCAGATCAATTGCATGCAGTGACACAGGTCCAGACCCGGTATTGGTCTTGGCTTGTTATTGTTAGTGTCTGGTAGCTAAATTATGACATTTGCTTCATTATGGTTATGGAATAGTTTAACCCTCTGTACACGTAGGTCAAAATACCAAAATTTAAAGCAGCAAATTGTTCCCATAATGCAACAAGAAATTTAACCCATTCACTCTTGTTTGACAGAGCTCAATGAGCTCTGTCAAAAAGGATTGAATGGGTTAAATGCATACTTGCCTTATGGGACGTATTTGTATTTTGAAATTTGATATTTCAACATCAGTGTGAAGGGGGTTAACTGAAGAGTATATGTGACTTTTTGGTTCATCAAGTTTGTGTTTATGACAAAACAGGGAGCTAGCAGCTGCTCGTCATTGCTCGTGGTGTTCTCCGGGTACTCCGGCTTCCTCCACTCATAGAACTGTCACGGTCATGATCAGCCATTGTGCATAAGTATGTGACCTTAAACACCAATAAATAAATATGACAAAACAAATGTAAAATTCTCAACACAATTACAAGGATGTCATCACTACTATGGTCTGTCAAAACCACAACAAAACAGGTTTCCATTTAATAAATTTTAAATATATATGGGCACTTAATCCCAATTGCCGGGGGCGCGGTGGCTCAGTTGGTAGAGGTGCAGGCTGCAAGCCGAGAGGTCCTCGGTTCGAATCCCACCTGCGGCGACCACGTTGTGTCCTTGGACAAGACACTTCACCCCCATTGCCCACGTGGGGACACGGTGACGCTGTGTACTAAGGCATACTGCACGTCGATGGTGCACCTGTCTTCAACCAATGTTAACCCTGCTTGTGTGGGGTTGGTATGTTGGTGAGCTGACAGTTGCTCGCCATTGCTCAGTGGTTCTCTCTGGGTACTCCGGCTTCCTCCACCCGTAAAACTGTCATGGTCATGGTTAGCCATTGTGCAGAAATATGTGACCTTAAACACCAATAAATAAATAAATAAATAATCCCAATTGCCAACATGGGTATACGGTGGCGCTGTGTACTAAGGTGTACTGCATGTCGATGGTGCACTTGTCTTCAACCAATGTTGACCCTATTTGTACGAAGTTAGTATGTTGGGGAGTTTGGCAGATGCTTGCTACTCCTTGGTGGTTCTGTCCAGGTACTCCAGCTTCCTCCACCCATAGAACTGTCCAACAGTGACCCTCGATGTCGAAAGTGTTGTTAAACTTCATTAAAAAATTTAGGTCTTCATATCTTGAACAGCTTACCTTATTAAGGGTCAGAGGTGGTCCTTTAAAAAAAAATAGGTCTCAGCAAAACCATAGAATATATGAAAACATGAACAATTATGTCTACCTTCTTTTGTGTGTTTTATTTGGCAGTTGCGTGGCAATCAATATATCCATGCTAGTTTTAATTTTCATTGTTGTCTATTTTCATTTAGTTTCCTTTAATTGATACAATCACTAAATTTGAAGTTTATTTCAATGTTAAAGTTATTAAAATATGGTTGTTACATTTTTGACATAACAATTACCTCTGTTCGATGTCAGACCCCAACACAAGTAATTCAAAAGGGCATCGGTCACTGCCAGCTATAGATACAAGTCTTATGGGTGAAGTTCATTATAGGGAAAGAAAAATGTTGGCGAATCTGCAAAGTCCAAACTACGTGTCTGAACCCAATATAGCCACAATCCATGAAATCACCTACAATCTAGTGAATTTCACCCTCCCTTTTGCTAACTTCACTATTGAAATGATCTCAGTTTAACACAACATATGCCCATGACTGTAAAACTGGTGGGGTTGGGGTGGGCTTTTTATTAGTAGCTAATTACATTGAATATAATTGGGAGAGTGAGTGCTCATTGGTTAGAGCATTGGACATTAAACCAAAATGTTGACTGTCCGATCCTGACCGGCGATAAGTACATTGTGTCCCTGGGAAAGTCATGTAATCCTGATTGCCCACGAGGGAGACAATGTGTACTAAGGCATACTGCACATAAATGGTGCACTTGCCTTCAACTGCTGCATTTGTATGTTGGAAAGTATTACATTTGCCTGCCATGTTTGGTGGTTCTCTCCAAGTGCTCCAGCTTCCTCCTCCCATAAAACTGTCAGATAGATATGACCATTAAAGCTTTTTAAAATGTCATTAAACCTCAATAAACAAACAAGCATTGAGTATTGGAAAGATCTAATGAATTTGCCTCATCTGTCCATATAATTTTCAAACTTACCCTTGGAAAAAATATTTTTCAACAAAACCACTTCATGTGAACTCTTGTTGGAATGAGCTGATCAAGATCGTTCCAATGAAGGGTCACATGATTTGGTTTTGTTAAAATTTTGAAATTTCAAAAAACTACGATTAAAAAACAATTTTAATATTGTGTGCTTCTGTTAAAGGTTAAAAAGTGCTTTCCAAGAAACATTGTCTGGTTATGTTCTCGTAAATGCAAGCCAGAAAAGAGGGAAATTTTCTGTGGTTTATCCTACAACTTATTTCAACTGCTACAAACTGCACCCAATGTAAAATTTGGGAGACTTGAAAATAAAATGGATCCCAAAAGTTGTTGGCAATTTTTTGGGAACAAAAAAGTAGCTGATTTGTGTAACCGATTTGTCTGTTCTATGGGCCATCTTGCCGTTTGTCTGTCCATCAGTTTTTTTGTCCACTCCATAAAAAATTATTAAGAGGACCAATCTTGTTCATATGGCACAGAATGATTGCTTATGTCAGGAGGTTGTGTCATGACTTTAACTCAAGGTAAAAGGTCAAAGGTCAAGATTACAGACTGTTTGTGTGTTTTTTCGTCCATTCTACTTTGTGGAGTTCATAAAAAATTATTTAATGGACTGATCTTGTTATCACACAGTGATTGTTTATTGCTCAAGGAAATGTCATGATGTTGACCCAGGGTTATGTATCTAAGTTCAAAGTCACAGACCATTTGTGTGTTCTAATATTGTCTGTCCGAGAAAAATTGATTCAGTGAACCAAATGAGTTCATACATCAACAATGATTGCTTAAGTGTCAAGGGTGTATCATGAACTTCACCCACCCCATAGTAAACAAGCTCTGTGGTAAACAAGCTCTGTTTCACTGGTAAAATAGGACCCAGTCACTAATGCTTGGGGGATGTCCTTTAAAATGGGCAACATGGGTATAAATGATTGAATACACTTGACTTTATTTCTATGTTGCGGTCTCGATTAGCCATTGTGCAGAAGTATGTGACCTTAACCCTTTACCCAACGAATCGCCCGCACCCGCCCGCATAATATGCAAATTCAGCAGTTGAAAAAGTATTATTTTTCAAAAAAATTCAACAAAACCATATCATGTGACACCTCGTTGGAACGAGCTCGTCGAGCTCATTCCAACGAGGGGTCACATGATCTGGTTTTGTTGAAATTTTTTGAAAAATTTGAAAAAATGCTATTTAAAATAATAAATTTTGATATCGTCTGCGATGGGTAAAGAGTTAAACACCAATAAATAAATAAATGACCTTGAACGAAGGTTATAACATCAAGGTCACAGACTGTTTGTCTGTTGTGACATGCATGAAAACAAAAATATATTTGCAGGCTCTTACACAATCTAGTTGCACTGAAATTTTAACAGATACACTTGTTTGATTGAGTCCAGGGTTCCTGTGGGGCCTTGGATTCAAGGAACAGTCTTGAATTCGACTAAGGGCCATTCAAGGCCTTTATTTCCTGGAAAATGTGCCAGGTGGCCTTGAAAATCCTTGAATATTCAGGAAATGAAAATGCTAACAAAGCACATAATCATACTATAGTGAAGTTGTAGTCCTAACTTGGACCCCCCAGTCATTACCTTCTCCTCCCACTTCCCTTTAAAGGAAGCAGGAGGAGGGGGTAATGACTGGAGGGTCCTAGTTAGGACTTTAGTTCACATCCATGGAAGTGAAGTGGTAGGAGGAGGTAATGACAGGAAGGTCATACTTACGTCAAGTGAATGCAAGCCTTGAAAATCCTTGAATTGGGTTATTGTATTGCCTTGGAAAATGCTGAAATATGCCGAGAAGCAACCTTGAATAGCCTTGAATTTTATAAGTTCTTGCCTGCAGGAACCCTGGAGTCTCTCTCCATTGTATTATAAACTGTCACTGCCATGCTTTATCTTTTGGGCTTAACGTACTGACCTGGGAATAAGCCCAGGGGCTACATGGAGTAAAAGAGGGAAAAAGTATATGGGTGGGCTTATTTTCGAAAGGTCAAGTCTGCAGTGGAATTTGGATGCAAAGTTGACACAAAGGTCAATCCCATAACAAAGATGCATTAACCCTTTTTCCTACGAATCGGCTGCATGCACCCGTGTAATTTACAAATTGAACAGTTGAAGAAAAAAGGGTAAAACAATTTAAACAAAACCATATCATGTGACCCCCTCCTTGGAACGAGCTTAATGAGCTCATTCCAAGGAGGGGGGTCACATGATATGGTTTTGTTGAAATTTTTGCAACATTTGAAAATGAAATAATTAAAATAACATATTTTGATATCATATGTGTTGGGTAAGGGGTTCTTTTTCGTTATAACAGTTTACATTTACCAGCATGGCTGTCATCGATATTGTCAGTGCAAAGTCAGGGACTGGGCTTGGTTACAAGGAGGGAACTCTGAAACTGAAATCTGGAAAGTTGGTTGGTGGTCTTATTTCCAATTTTGGGCTTATACCCGGGTCAGTACAGTATGTTCAAAATACCAAAATATAAAGTAGCAATTTTTTCCCGTAATGCAACTAGGAATTTAATCAATTTAGTCTTGTTTGAGAGAGCTCAATGAGCTTTGTCAAACAAGAATGAACTGGTTAAATTTCCAATTGTATTATTGGAAAAATTTGCATTTTAAAATTTTGATATTTCAACATCAGTGCACAGGAGGTTAATGTGGCAAAGCCCACATTGTTAATAATCACACAAAACTGTTCACTCTGAGAAAAAAAAGATCAGAAGATTTGGAGGGTTTTGAGTGATTTTATGACAACAATTAATTTCCCCCCTGTTGTGGGGAAAGGGGGAGGAGTGCAGTGGAAGATTTTTTGTCCCCTGAAAAATTTTTTTCAGGGGATTATTAAAATAGCCGGTGTCTGTCTATCTGTGCATCCATCCACGCATCCTTTCCACTCTGGTTTCCAATGATAACTTTAGTTATAGTTGACCAAATCAAATAAAATTTGCTATGTAGGTGTATCAAAATAAAATACAGGTCAAGTTCGAATCAGGGTGTGGTCTGGCAATTTTTGCCAGAGTTATGCCCCTTTTTTGACTTTGAAAACTCTATTTTTTTTTACTT
Organism: Pictodentalium vernedei; assembly: GCA_031216915.1. Classification (NCBI taxonomy): domain Eukaryota; kingdom Metazoa; phylum Mollusca; class Scaphopoda; order Dentaliida; family Dentaliidae; genus Pictodentalium; species Pictodentalium vernedei. The sequence continues at coordinate 178,661,578 of CM062291.1, read as the reverse complement.
TCCAACCAATAACTCAAGTTGTAATTGACTGAATCAAATAAAATTTGTTGTGTGGGTGTGCCAACATAATATACAGGTCAAGTTCAAACCAGGGTTTGTTTTGACATTTTTTGCCAGAGTTATGTCCTTTTTTCGACTTCGAAAAATTCCATTTTTTCGGGGGTGGGTGGGGTGGGGAGGGGGGTGATGCGTGGCTGAGCGGCCTTTTATTTTTTTAACATGAAGATTCAGAATGTGACCTCAAATCCTTTTTTAAACAATTTTATCAAATGAGTGATTAAGGCCCCTTGACAAAAATATGTAAAATTGTTTTGTTGCAATGTATTGGATAGTGGCAACAGTCACTCTCCAATAAATTGTAATAAAACAATTATTTGTGAACAAAGCCTTGCTACTAAACTAATGCTACCCTCTCTGGTAGTATATTTTTATACCCCCGCCTGCTTGGTCAGGGGAATATAGTATTCCTCATTCTGTCAGTCCATCCCAAAGTTTTATTATACACTACACTCACACCTCTCAAAACAGCCATCTGGCATTTTGCACAATGCAAAATTATATTCAGCTCATTACCATGTTAGAAGGTCAGATGACTGTGTGGGCAAAACTATAAGAGCAGTGTTTAGCAGATGGGCCTCTGGATTCAACTCATGTCATGCCATCTTTCTTTTGCACCTCTGACTACAGAGTGTGAACACCTTAATTAAAACAATATGGGAGCACTGGATTTACTGGCAACACTTCAGAAGACCATCTCAGCTCTGGACGTCTCTTGTCCCATCACCTGGACTGTCCAGGAGGAGGGTGAGAGCATCTATCTGACTTAGGAATTTATTACTACTACTAATGAGAACACCACACCACCCCAGTGGTAGAGGTCTGGAGGCCCTGAAAAGAGAAGAAGAAAACAGAGAAGAAAGAGCCCGTTCACCAAGCGGAGGAATGCCCGACGCATGGGGGCGTTTTTGGAGAAGAAGAGAGAGAACGGTGAGGAAAAGAAAGAGCCAGAGGCGGCCGCCACTTCCCCTCTTACTCACACAGACAGACCCATCCAACTGCCGGCTCCCCAGCCGGAGTTGTCGGATGTGGAAGAGTCTGTGGAGACTGAGGTGGAATTGGAAGCTGCCCTCTCGCCACTTCCTGCTCCTCACTCGGCTCTCTCTTCGGAACCAAAATGCCAGGACCCGGACAAACGGAAGAGCGAAATCGCCACAGAAAGGCAATGGATGAGCAATATATGAACAGCTTGTCAAGAAAATCGAAGAGGCAACCAAACTGGTAGAGGCACAATCCCAACCAAAGCCTCAGACATCTCTCACTGCATCATCAGACTCGCCAGGACTCTTTTAATTGCTGCCATTGAACTGGCATGGAAGATACCACCAGAGTTCAAAGGGATAAACCACATTTCTTAGACTTACCTGAGGAGACCCAGTATTTCATCCTGTGAGTGTAACAAGGTGCCATCTGTTGCACCCTAGAGACGATTTCTTATAGACTCTAGAAACCAAAGGTAATTTATTTCGAATGCAAGTGCAGATAGTGCATTCGGATTTCTTCAACAGTTGGAAATTCACAGATACAATGTAGCTACTGGAAATTCTCACTCAAGGAATGGGGTGGTGGTGGTGGTGCAAATGGCTTCATCAAAGGTTGGAAGGTCGGCAGGCCTGAAAATAAGCTGTCTGACATTTGCAGAATGAGGTCCCCAGAGGGTGAATTTGATGGTGCTATCCCATACAGTGGACCAATTTAACCTCTGGGTACCTCTTTCTGTTTAGTTTTGAGACCCTGATTCAGATTGAGGTTCACAGAGGGTAAATTTAGTGATGCTACCCTGCTCTGGGGACCTCTTTTTGCAGATGACAGTCTGCGTATTTTCTGGCTTGATGGTCGGTAGCCAGAAGGGTAGAGCTGGAAAGGCAGGGAGAGGCATGTCCCCGAACCATGAATATCTAGTCACGTTCGTGAGCACTTGTCACCCGCCAATAGACAGATTTTCTTTGGCTGATAAAGAGACCCGTTGACAATCTGATGGGTACTGGAAGACCAGGTTACTGTGAACAAGAAACAGGATTATTTTTTAAGTTGACATTGGACATCACAACGGAATTCTTGATGTGTGAAGTATGCGGACTGTATTAACCCCCTGCACACTGATCTCAAAATGGGAAAGTTTCGGGAACTCCGGGAAGTAGGGCAGTGCTTGTATACTGCTTTAATGGTAAAATATGATCCAGAACCAACGCATGTGGAGGAAGTCCTCGGAAGTGGGCAGTATAGGTATAAACGATTGGTTTAACTTTTCCAAATAGCCTGAAAGTGACCTTAAACACCAATAAATAAGTAAATAAATACCCCCCCCCCCCCCCCCCAGTGGGGTCCTCGAGTCAAAGAGTCATAAACCCTCAGTAAACTTGAATAAACAGGGTAAAAGATAGGTGGCCTGAAAAAATGGCACAGGAAAAACTGGCACACTTTTTTGACTTCCCAGGAAAAAATGGCACACCCGAAATGCTGTTTTTTTTTTTGCTATTATTAACCGCAATTTGCGTCGGGCAATCATACTTCAACTGCAGTTATTTTGGGTGGTTATGTCATGTTTAGTGGTTGATCGTTGTACAATACAATGCCCAACAATTGTCCGTCGGAGTCCTTGCCTGGGAAAATACTGGAGAGTGACACACTCCAACGCAAGTAGAGACGCCATGGGAGGGGTGGTTACAGCCTCCTGTCGTGGAGGCCCTCCCTTGGGGAAACAGACTCCTCTGTTGGTTTGTCGGGAATACCATAGCCCCCACACTCTCCACTATCGAGGAGATCCTGGTACCACGTACCACTGCCCCCCCCCCCCCCCCCCCCCCCACCCACACACACACACACACACACACACTTTTACTGTCATGGGCATACATGGTGTTAATGTTAAATTGAGATCGTTTCGATAGTGATTCAATCGAATATATAGAGTTGCGTTGGGGGGAGGGGTTTTTTGCCTGTTGAATTTCTCACTGAAATTACTGCTGAAAAGAAAATTCAGCTTAGATGTCTAATGCGTCATCTAGTTTTGAACACCCGTGTAATAATGTTACCTTTCCAATGTGAAGGTCGCTTTCGAAGGTCGTTTACATCTGGAGGAAAAGGAGAAAACGCTTTTGTCGGGTTTGCATTGAGGTTTGTATAATTATTTTTTGAAGCAAAATCCAATATGTCTGGTGTCTGGACACTATGCCTCTTGGTATAAAAATGAAAGTAATAAGACATTCACACCCAAACTGACACCGGAAGGGTATTGTTATTATACACGCTGGTACCGGTATACAATACTGAAAACCGGCATATATGTATATAAATATGAATGCTTTATTTGGTATGATATCTCAATAACTGTATATGTACACTCAGTCTTCAGCATGTGTAAAATATATACGCACCACACACAGACGAGACTGTGAAGTGTGAAAACGAGAAAGCCAGAAATTTAGGATTTAAGTTTAATGCAATAAAAAAGTATCCCTGTCAGTGAGCACGTAGTAAACAACCAGCCAAGTATGTCAGCAGACAATATTAGCTAAATTTGTATAATAGGACTTGACAATCAGGCGCGTAGCCGTGATTCTAAAATAGGGAGTGCCCCAGCCAGTTTGGGTGTGTGTGTGTGGGGGGGGGGGGGGGGGGGGGGAGGCAAAGATAATATTTGAAAGGCCGCTGTGCGGGATTTCGGAGCCCTCCCCTAGTCCTAACTAGGACCTTCTGGCAGTTATATCCACCTCCCACCTCTCTGAAGGGAAGTGGGAGCAGGTGGCAACGACCGGGGGAGGGGGGGGGGGGTGGGTGGGGGAGTATCTAGTTGGATCTAGAGAAAAGTTTCCAGGATACAAATCATCTACAGAGGGCAGCATAAATATTTAAGCTATTCGCTGAACTTTTATACTAGTGTTGAGCTCGCGATATCGCCATAGTCATTGAAAGTGACCTTAAGACCCAATAAATAAATAAATGACAGAATATGAAAAAAATATGGAAGTTCTTGTCCGTTGGATATTCAGCCACTATTGTCTGTCATTCCCTTGCTTTTGAAATTGCGAGAGAGCGTATAGGTAGGCACATAGATGGGAACAGATCGGATATATCCAGCATAAATCTAGCCTAGGTCTCTTTGAATGCGCCACACATCACCTGCTTCCGGCCATTTGATGAAAGAAAAATATTGAGAAAAAATAGCCCTTCACACATTACTTAGGTATGCGAGTATATTTAGGGACGTGTATTTTTCTCATCATTTTTATTTCATCAAATGGTCGGGAGCAGGAAAAGATGCCTGTTGTACCGGAGTGAAGAAATATGCATTTTCTCCGCGGGAACCCCGGAAAGTGAAGCAGTGCCTGTTCACTGCAGTAAACAGGTTCTGTTGTACTGGTAAAATAGGACCCAGTTACCAATGCTTGGGAGGTGCAAACCCTCTCTAAAATGGGCAACATGGCTTATTAATGCTCACCCGGTCTTGAGTTGATACTCATGTTGTGGTCATGATTAGCCATTGTGCAAAAATATGTGACCTTAAACACCAATAAATAAATAAATAAATAATATGCATTGAATCTCTTCTGACATATTCGGAAGATAAACTGGTGATAGATATATGACCTCACTTTGTTGTTCGCAGGACATTTCCCTGCCTTTGGAGGGGTGGGGAGGTATAGAATACAAGTGATTCGGTCAGTGCTACTTTTTCATATTTCGCCACGCAGGGTCAACGAATAAATCAACACACTTCACTTGAGTGCATGCACAAGAGAATATTTCGACAACCTTACCCCTTGACACCCTCTCCCAAGTACAATATAAAAGGCAATTCTGACCGTTAGCTATGGAACCCCATATGAATTTTTGGGGGAGCATCGCCGACCCTCCACGCCCAAAGTAGATAAAATGAAGTCAGAATATCAATAGAATGCGGAAAACAGTTTCTGTGTTTTCAAACATGTTCTAAAACAAAGCAACCTGCTTCCCAAATCCAGAATGTTAGAATGCAAAAACTCACTCCTAGAATATCTGAGGAGTATGCCGTCGCTCCAAGACATTTATCGAACTTTTCCTGGTTGGTTCACATGCTTTGGTTTCCTAACATTGGAATTACAATATCCCACTCCTCAATTTACCGTTTATCTCGCCATTTCCGAGTTCTGAAAACCCAAGTCTAACCTTGCGTCAGCGGACCTCAAGTTAGATGACTTGGATAGAATAATACGTTTCAGTTTATTAATAGTGGGCTTAGCCACCACTCATCCCCCTTACCCAGTTAACGCACCAGTTTAAAATAGTGCAGGGTATTTAATACTAAGAGACGGACGTAACGTTCGTTAACGTTTAACATTCGTTATCAACCGATTTTATAGGTTGATAACGAATCACGAATAAGGAACTGAGAATAAGTAACGGTTGTCACGTCCCCATTAAAGGGCGCATCCTCTCAAGAAATGACATGGTGTCGAGCAATAGACTGCCAAATTGTGTTTTATGCAAACAAACAGTTTATGCGTAACGCGCTGGAAGAGCTAATAGGGGTAAAAATATGAGAAGCATAAGTAACGTTTCAGTCAGTAGACCACTTCCGAGCTAATCCCCAAAGTCCATTGGTTCAAACGTTGTTCGTCTCATTCTATCTCACATCATTTTCAGAATTATTGCATCCACGGAAACTCCGCTTAACATGCGTTTCGGTGGTAATCCACTTTCCGCGTTCCCTTTTTATCTTAAACTGGAAACGGAGACGTAACAACGTTTTGCAAAAACGGTAAACACATTCAGGCTGATTGTGGTAAACGTAGGAAGGGCCAAACTTTGTCCGCATCGTGACTACTAGAGAGGTTCCAGGGATTCAAAACCAACAGGCACCTTTTATTTATTGACTTTAATAGTGAGACTCTGTTAAAAATCCTAATTTTTTGCCTCATTTAACAAAAATGTACTCAAGAAAATAGAGAGTTTCACTCTAAAATAGTGAGACGTAACGTGTTTAACCTCAATGTTTAAAAAATAAGTGGAGTATACAGGATTGCAACTGTCTGTCCGTCCATATGGTACGTACGAGTCCGTCCAGGGCATAACTCAGCTGAAAGTAGTCGACCGAGCTTGACTTTCACTGTAGTCAGATCGTCCCCTGAGTCCCAATGTGTCCTATGTTCCAGTAGGCACATAGAACACATTGGAACTCAGTGGACGAGATATTAATGAAATCTTACATGGTATAGCATGGTATGGTTTTCAGACGTATATCAGTTTGTTCTGTCCACACCTTCCACTCGTGAGTTACGCCACTTTTTTCTGCCGGAAAATCGATATTTTGTCTGTCCAGAGCGTCCCTCACCCCATAGTAGTCATTCATATCTTAATGAACTCTTGCATTGATGCTGGCAAGGCACTTAATCCTGATTGCCCACGTGGGGGCACGATGGCGCTGTGTACTAACGCGTACTGCTCGTCGATGGTGCACCTGTCTTCAACCAATGCTAACCCTGCTTGTGTGGAGTTAGTACGACGGGAAGTCTGACCGTTACTCGCCGTTACTCTCCGGGTACTCCGGCTTCCTCCACCCATAAAACTGTCCAACACGAGGTGACCCAGGTTGTCGAAAGTGTCATTAAACTCCAATAAATAAATAAATAAATAAATAAATAAAAAAATAAATAAAATATTCATAGATGCTGAGCTTAACATTCCCTTTCCGCGCCTCCCATTAGTGAGTTACGCCCCTTTCCGCTGATAAATGGCCCTTTTTTAACTGTCCGAAACGTGACTTCGCGCATAGTATTCAGATCTCTATGAAATCTTTATGGATACACTGCAGAACATGTCCTTTCAGACACATATCACGTTTTGCTATCCACACATTCAACTCGCGACTTGTTCCCCCTTTTCCGTTAAAAGATAGAAATTTTCAGTAGTTAGAAATTTTAAGCCCCGAATCACTCATTGTCTAGGGATGTGATAACCGTTACTAATTCCCAGTTCCTTATTCGATATTTGTTATCAGATAAAATCGATTGATAACGAATATCGAATAAGAAACTGGGAATAAGTAACGATTATCACATCCCTAGACATTGAGTGAGTTTTTAAACAATATTTCAAGGCATTTTCTTACCGGTGTCGGTATTTTGTCCGTTGAATGCTATTGGGTGACATCTGCATGGCTGAAGCATTGCAGATGGCGTCTTGATGCATTTCAGAGGACGATTCCATGTCTAGAACCCAAAGGTCATATATTACGAACACGAGGCGAGAGGGTGCTTGCATTTTGATTTATTCAGGAGTCGGAAATTCATAGGTTGTAGATGGGAAATTCCCACTCAGAGGGGCGGTGCAAATAGTTTTCTCATAAATTGGATGTTTGGCAATCTGGGGAAAGGGAGAACAGTTGGGAATTCAGAGGAGGAGATGTATCATCAAAGCAACAAACTCCAGTGTATACCTGATCGATCTACACACTGTAAAAGGTGATGGGTGGGTCAAGGGTGGAAAAAGTGCACTTTGCAATTTTTTCTTCAAGATATATATTTTCTTCTAATTACTATCAATAGAGATTATTACCATTATGTGGATGTACAAAATATGTATCCGTGTCGAGCTCCGGGTTCTTAGGGCAGATCACGACGAGTCGAAGACGAGTCGTGATCTACCCTTAGAACCCGGAGCGAGACTCGGATACATATTTTGTACATCAACATAATGGTAACAATCATTTTATCTTACAATATATTGGGGATAAGTCAAGAATGTAGGCGAATATCTAACGAACTATTTATTCGTACGGATGAACAAAAAGAAAAAAAAATGGAACTCACGAGAAAGGAACGTGCTTGTATCCGACCCCCTGATACAAACATCTGTATCAGGGGGTCGGATACACGACAGTTGCGGAGTTAATACAGACAAAATACATCTTCCAGGCGACATGTTAAATAATTGGGGAAGTGAACTATATATATAAGAGAAATATGCAAAAGTTTAATATGCCGCATAGCCTCACAGACTCATACTGTTATCAATCGTGTAAGATCCATGTTCTGTACGCTATCCCAGGACTCCAAAGTTCAAACTCATCAAACCACAACTCATATTCTACAAATGACGTCTTAGTGCATGGATGCAATAATGTGATGAGAGATTGCTGCTAATCAAAATCATGTGTATTTCTTACAAAGAGTACATCCAAAGGATAGTCAATGGGCACTTGATGAAGTTGATGTGTATCACATTTTACACAGATGTTTTGTCTGTTGACTGAAAGCTGGGGAAAGAAGGAAACAAGAAAATATTAGTGCAAAGCACAAGCGCGCGAGAAGAAAATCATAGAGAAAATTTCTTCGGTGTACATATCGTGAAATCTGACTGTTCATATCAGTACATGATCTGGCCCTGTATAACTTTTAACCACCAATGTAACATGGAAAGTAAATATGGAAGTTACACTCCACATACGAAGTTTGTATCGCAGACGTAAAAATCGTGTTTTTAGTCGAGTTGTGACGAAGTCAAACTCGACTTATAGTTTGGTGAATGGCGGGCGGGCGGGCGGGCGGGTGGGCGGGTGGGCGGGCGGGCGGGCGGGCATTCGTAAACAATTGGTTTCCGGATGATAACTTGATAGTGGTTGAACTCACATTCATTAAACTTCATATATAGGTTGGTCTTGGTGGGAGAAAGAACCCTATTGATTTTGGACATGCTACGTCGAAGGTCAAGGTCACAGTGACCTTGAACGTAGTAAATCTTAAACAATTGGTTTCCGGATGATAACTTGATAATGGTTCAACTCACATTCATGAAACTTCATAAGTAGATTGGCCTTGGTGAGGGGAAGAACCCTATTGATTTTGGACTCGCTACGTCAAAGGTCAAGGTCAACGTGACCGTGAACATAGTAAATCGCAACAATTCCTTTCCGGATGATAACTTGATAGTAGTTCAACCTACATTCATGAAACTTCATAGGTGGGTTGGCCTTGGTGCGAGGATTGATCTTGGACTCACCAGATCAAAGGTCAAGGTCACAGTGACCTTTAACATAGTATATCGCAACAATTGGTTTCCGGATGATAACTTGATAGTGGTTCAACCTAGAGTCATGAAACTTCATAGGTGTGTTGGCCTTGGTGCGAGGAAGAACCCAGTTGATCTTGGACTCACCAGGTCAAAGGTCAAGGTCACAGTGACCTTGAACATAGTATATCGCAACAATTGGTTTCCGGATGATAACTTGATAGTGGTTCAACCTAGAGTCATGAAACTTTACAGGCGTGTTGGCCTTGGTGCGAGGAAGAACCCTATTGATGTTGGACTCACCAGGTCAAAGGTCAAGGTCACAGTGACCTTGAACATAGTATATTGCAACAATTGGTTTCCGGATGAGAACTTGATAGTGGTTCAACCTAGAGTCATGAAACTTCATAGGTGTGTTGGCCTTGGTGCGAGGAACTGTTGTCACAACTCGACATTGGATCGGTGATCCTGAGCGGCATTTTTCTTCCATATATTTATAGAAAAAAAACTGAACAGCTAAATACTTCAGTAATCGGTCAGTTTTGTACACAATGAAAGTACATGCATGTACTACATGTATATATGAGTAGACAGATTTTATTTTAAAGAGAGACAGTTCAAATTTCCAAGATGGATGGAAATTAAAATATAATAATAATAATAATAATCATGGAAATAAGCATTCTGTCATTTGCAGAATGAGGTCCTCAGAGAGTGAATCTGTTGATGCTGTCCCACAACGTGGGCTGGAATTCACCAATTTATCTCCTGGGCACCTTTTTCTGTTTAGGCACGAGACCTTAATTCAGATGGAGGGTCACAGAGGATAAATTTAGCATCCCCAAATGTATACCCTCTGGGACCTCATTCTGCAGGTGACAGTCTGCTTATTTCCAGACTTGTACACACACATATATATATAATTCGGAGAAAAGCGACCACCCCATTAATCCAAGAGTTCTTTAAGCAAAGGTGAAATAATTTTTTATAGAGTGTAAATTTTTTTCTGTTGCTGAAAATAGAGCGTGATCAATCAAACAATCGCTTAAAAAGTCTCGCGCATATACCTATTACACTACATTAACCATTTGAAACCAGTGTTCCTGGAAGAGCAGTTGCTGAATGGTTAAAACATTGGATTTTAAACCGAAAGATCGACAATTCGATCTTGACCAGCAGTCACTGCGTTATGTCCTTTGTAAAGACATTTAATCCCGATTTCTCGCGTGAGGCCCCAGTGAGGTTGCATGTCGACGGTACATTTGCCTTCAACCATTACTGACTCGGCTTGTGCTTAGTTCTTAAATTGGAGAGTCTGACAGTTGCTCGTCACTGCTCGGCGGTTCTCTTCCGGTGCACCGGCTAGAGTTGAAACAGTTCACCATTAATCGATTAACCAATGATCAACGTCTTGATCGATCAAAAAAGTAATTGATCGATTAAACGTTACTTTTGAACTACTGTAAATTCTGGGTTAATAAAGGAACAAACTTGCTCCAAAAAAGGCAAACATTGTCACACTGACTCACATCAATTATTTGAGACAGAGTAAAGCATGCAAGTAACGTGAAGACATACTTGTTCACTTGCATAATCATTATACTGTATCAGTAGCTGGAACTGGTCTTTCTTAAGTTAACTTTTACCCAATGTGGGTAGCAGACGACACTTGCAAAATAGATTCTTGAATTACTAAAAATGTTCAATTTTTGGCTCAAAAACATAGCTTATGATCTCTCATTGGAACGAGCTTAACGAGCTCGTTCCAACGAGGGATCATAAGCTATGTTTTTGAGACAAAAATTGAAAACATAATAAAGTCTGAATGGAGATTTTTGTACGTAGAGTCTGGTCGATTTTGTCCTTTACGTTGGGTACAGGGTTAATGCTATAAATCATCAACGATGCGGCAGTTATTCAGCTACCTATAAGGGCAAGTAATTAATCGGTTAACCAGGTTTATCCATGTGATTAATCGATTAAGAAAACCCTTTAACCGTTTCAGCTCTAGCACCGTCTTCTTCAACACGTAAAACTACCCGGCACGATGGTTATTGAAAGCGTTTTTAAATAATTTATTTTTACAATAAACAATAAACCCAGAGCTCCCGAAGGAGTTGTTAGTACGTAACACTGGCTACAATACCCATTGAATTTGCAGAGGAGTTAAGTCATAATTTAATCCTACAGCCCAATAGGTCGTAGTTTTAATTTATACCATGCTTGCCTATGTTACTGCCTATGAAAAGCCTGAATGTTAAATTTTTGCTTTCAACCCCACTTAAGCTTCTACTGCGTTAAAAAAATACACCTGTAGTTGGAAGTTCATCCGCCTTGACCTTTGACATGATGCAATTTGCCAACTGCGATACATTCACACTTCGCGATGTTTCGTTCAAACATACGGAGTTTGACGGTACTGTCTACCTCGTGCAATGACTTTTAAATTTAAAATACCTATAATTAAATATTTAAAATAAAATTTAAGAATTCTTAATAATAATTTGACTGAAAAAGCAAGGTAAATTTAATCAACTTTGACGATGTGTCCAGGGGCCAATCAAGCTTTCACGTGCAGCTGGTAGTACTGCCCACCGGCGCAGATTTAAACAAAACAAACCCGTGTGTTTACGATAGTAAGTGTCGTTTTTTTTCTCCATTTTAAGTGGCAAAGTCGATAATTTATTAAGAGCATGGTATAAATAAAACAAATAGGTACTAGTGCCGGTAATCAGATTTAAACCACTCGTAGAATAAGGGTGTTAACCACTCGGCAAGCCGAGTGGTTAAAACCCTTATCTAAGGCTGAAACGGTTAGCTCATTTTCGTAACCGACTAACCGAGAGCTATAACCGGATAATATCCGGTTATCCGTGGCCATTATTTCACCGAGTGTGCGATCAAAACTATAGGAATTGGAAAGCAGTATTCTCAAACTATTCCGCAGTGTGTATACAAACGAACGTTGTCGAGTACTCGACAACGTTCGTTTTTATACACACTATGGAATAGTTTCTGCGGTTACTCATTACTCACGGAAACTGCCAACCATTAAGGAAGTCTTGAACGCCAAAGTCGAGTATTTCTCAATATGTTCAATGCGGCTTCGATGTGTAATCTATCACAAAGGAGAAGTGGCAGATTTACTACGTTTTAAGCGTGGAATGACGATCACAATCGATATTTCGGAAAACCGGTTGACGTTTTTTCTAATCGGTTAAGTAGCTAACTGGCTTCAAACCGATTATCCGGTTAACCATTTCAGTACTACCCTTATCCTACTCGTGGTTTAAATCTGATTGTCGGCCCTAGTACTATTTATTCTATACGTAAACCAGCGCCTCGTACTATAACGCATCCGGGATTTGTAATTGTATAAATTTTACAACAAAATATTATGTCAGCAAAAAGTGAAAAGGTTAACATCACAGACATTTTAACTACCCAGATACCATGCTAAAAAAGTCAAATTTTGCTTTCTTGTTCTTCAAACATTCTCCTCCTGCCCATCCGGTTCTTTTAAGCCTACAGGGTTTCTATTAAGTCTATGGGGCGCGGTGGCTCAGTAGTTTCAGCATTGGACCTCAAACCGAAAGGTCCACGGTTTAATCCCCGCCATGGCAGGGACCGACCTGGGCATGCGTCAGTGCGTATTTGGTTCTGAAACATTAGGACCTGGCTCTTAAATCTCAGAAATAGGCTTTTCAGTTGGCGCGTAACTTCTCAGATCATATTTTGATATTCTTTCGATGGATAATCGAGAGAGACACTCTTACATGTTTTATATATATGATTATCATTTATCATTGTTGTAGAGTGCTTAAGTTAATACTTCAAGTCTTAATTACCAAGCATTAATCTTCACTGTGGTTGCTGATCAAGTCTTGGCTGCCTAAATAGGCAGCCAAGACTTGATCAGAAACCACAGTGAAGATTAATGTTTGCTACAGTGTACTAAATGAAAATGGCGAGAGCTATGACACACTTGCAGTGTGTGTTACAAACAGCAGTGTGATTCCGTAAATTGAAATCTGGCGCATGAATTGAAAAAATAGGCTCCGAGGCTTGAGCGTATTTGAAATAGTCCTGATCGGTCCCTGCATGGGTAACTACGTTGTGGCCTCGGGCAAGGCACTTAATCCTGATTGCCCACATGGGGGCACTGTAGCGCTCTGTACTAGGGCATACTGCATATCGATGGTGCACTTGTCTTCAACCAATGCTAACCCTGCTTGTGCGGAGTAAGTACGCTGGAGAGTCTGAGAGATAGTACGTTGCTCGGTAGTTCTCCCCGGGTACTGCGTCTTCCTCTTCCTGTAAAACTGTTCGACACGAGGTGAGCCTGGGCGTCGAAAGTGTCGTTAATCCCCAATAAGTAAATAAATAAATAAGTAAAATATATTAATCCTATTCAAAGAACATCACGCAGTGTATTGTATACCCATACCTCCTTTGTGTTGAATATAAAAGGTAGTGCGCCTGTCTTATCTAAATACACTCTAAAAGCGGTTGAGTTAAAAACTAACCAAAATCAGCTGGGTTGGGTGAATATGAATCCAATTGGGTTCATATTCACCCAACCCGGTTGATTTGGGTTGATTTTTAACTCAACTGATTTAGAATGTTAAAATATCAGTTTGTAAATTGCTTAGATTGACATCCAGAACTTATCCTCCACGTTGTCGTTCACATTAATTGTATAATTATTTGTTGGTTTTTTTTTAGATTGAGATCATGTCTGACGCTCCTATGACGGTATTGGTGTGCGGAGGCGGCAACGCGGCACATACACTCTGCGGTCTTGCGTCATCGAGGAAGAATGTGAACTGCCGAGTGTTAACTTTGTTTGCGGATGAGGCGGAGCGTTGGACCAACAAACTGGGAGACGAGGATTTCGTTGTTGATTCGACCAAGTCAGACGGAAGCGTTGAAGTTATAACCGGCAAACCGAGTAAAATTACTAAGGATCCTGCTGATGTGGTTGCCGACTCTGATCTCATAGTCTTCGCTGTTCCCGCTTTTGCTCACGAAGGATATTTCAAAGCCATTGCACCGTTTGTAAAACCAAACACTGTTATCGTAGGAATGCCCAGCCAGCCAGGGTTTGAATTTCAGTGCTTCGACATTCTTAAAGAAAACGCCGAGCAGCTTTCAGTTGTTAGTTTTGAAACTCTCCCATGGGCATGTCGTATAGAAGATTTTGGCAAAAAGACAAAGATTATAGGAACGAAGGATTCTCTGGGTTGTTCCTTAATCATGAGAAAAAGCTCCCCCAAATTTGAACCAATAGAGGCCATGCAGAGATTATTTGGTCAGTTTCCTGCTATTCATAAGTTCAATAACTACTTGTCACCGAATCTCAATGCATACCTTGTTCATAACGCTATCATGTATGGAACATGGGGAGACTGGGATGGCAAGCCTCTCGACAAAGAACCACTCTTTTATCAAGGGCTTAACGAGAGATCAGCAGATCTTCTCTATAAAACTGGTGATGAAATGATGCTAGCAGCCAAGAAGATTATGGAAAAGGCCCCGCAAGTCGATTTGACAGATGTCATCCACGTTAAGGAATGGTATAGAAAAGACTACAAGGATTACATCACAGACTTTAGTAATCTCAGAAGCATGATTCGATCAAATAAAGCCTATGAGGGACTTTTACATCCAATGGTTAAAACACCGGAAGGAAAATTTGTCCCTGATTTCAAGCATAGATACTTCACCGAAGACACACCATTTGGCATAGTAGTGATTAAGGGTATATCAGCTTGCGCGGGCGTCGATACCCCTGTAACGGACGAAATATTGAAATGGTGTCAGGAAAAAGTTGGCAAAGAATACCTGGTCGGAAATGAATTGAACGGCAAGGACATGAAAGACACCCGAGCTCCACAAAGATATGGATTAACCACACTGGATGACTTACTCAAATTACTTTAAAATTTATATTTAATCAGTTCCTTATCATTGTGTAGTGATGTTTTCTTGCATGAACCCACACGTGCAGGTTACAAAAAGCGTTAACAAGCACCACCACCATTATATTTAGGGAACGTGACGACCGTTACTTATTCCCAGTTCCTTATTGGAATTCGTTATCAACCGATAAAATATCCCACCTGCGGCAACCGCGTTGTGTCCTTGGGCAGGGCACTTAATCCCAATTGCTCACTTGGGAGCACGGCGGCGTTGTGTCCAGAGGCGACCTACACGTCGATGGTGCACTTATCTTCAACCAATGCTAACCTTGCTTGTGTGAAGTTAGTACGTTGGGGAGACTGACATTTGCACGCCGTTGCTCGGTGGCTCTCTCCGGGTACTCCGGCTTCCTCCACCCGTGAAACTGACCGACACGAGGTGATCCTGGGTTTCGAAAATGTCGTTAAACCCCAATAAATAAATATATAAATAGCCGATAAAATCGGTTAATAACGAATGTCGAATAAGGAACTGTGAATAGGTAACGGTTGACACGTCCATTTATATTTACAAACACTAGTTCGAAACCAATAGGACGATGGAATAGCGATGTTTCACGTTGTCTCACTCTTACCGAATCTTGTTCGTTTTTGTAGAATTTTAAGACACGAGAAGTGATGAATCTCGTTGTCTTCGACCGATATATTGAAAGTTCCCAACTCCATCAAACAGATACTCATACATTTCTGCGTAATAGAAAGATCGGTAGTCAATGAACAAGCGACACAACACAACGTCACATTCAACAAGGAATCGCTGAGGAGAATCTGTAATAATTTAATTCTACGGCCCTATGGGGCTGCGGGATTAAATTATCACAGAACAGCCCTACGATGCCAGAGACGTTATTGAACACACAATGTCCATTTGGAAGTACAGGGTCAAGCGGTTAAACAGGCTCGATTTAACAAGCAAAGTCATACTATTTTTGGTGAATATTGTTCTGATACTTTTCTGGAATAGATTACAGGCGGATGATGGGATACAAATATACCCCCACCCCACAAATCCCCCCACCCTCAGTTTTATCTACCAGCTTGCAGTTTGCAGCTCGATCCATTGAGGGGTCTCGTGATATGGTTTTGTTGTATTTTTTTTTAAATTTTAAAAAAATAATTTTTAAAATAAACTTTGATACCGTGTGCGTTGGGTAAAGAGTGAACCCTTCACCCAACACAGAGGATATCAAAATTTGCTATATTAGAAAAAAAACTTTTTCAAATTTTTGAAAAAAAATTCAACAAAACCATATCATGTTTCCCTCATTGAAACGAGCTCGTCGAGCTCGTTCCACTGAGAGGCCACATAATATGTTTTTGTTTGAATTTTTTGAAAAAATAATTCTTTTTCCACTCCTCAATTTTTAAATAATTTTATGTAATATATGGGTGTTGGATGATAAGATAGCCAAATATAGTGGGGAGAGGGGAACCTTCTTGATGGGCTAGTCTCTGGAATCGACTGGGTGTGTGGGGGTGGATGGGTGGGGGTCAAGGATGAGAACATTTATTAATCCAAATCATTTCAGACTTTACCTCTGCTTGAAATAATGTGTCAGAACATTCTGTTGAGTTGCATCATGAAACACTCCTCCTAACACATTACCTTACACGACTATAGAAGAGACTACACTTGCAACAATATTTCTTGAATAATTGAAAAAAATCAGTTTTTGCCCCAAAACATAGCTTATGACTCCTTATTGGGAACGTAGTCGACGAGGGATGATAAGCTATATTCTGAAGGCAAACATTGAATAAATAATACAATTTGAAAGGTAATTATTGTAAATAGCGTCGACCACGCGTAACTGTTACATAAGTGAATGGGCTAACAGTTTACGTCTCAGATTTATTTCTGACCTTTATTTGTTGGAAGTGAGTTTTAAAATTGCAATATTTTGTCTGTTTGATCATTGGTGAAAAGTTTTCAGGCGAGGAGCCAGAACGATTAAATTTCCAGTAGAAATTAGATATGTACAGTACAAGGAGAGTGGATTGTTACTAAATCATTCGTGAGGTGGTGTCTCCACGTAGACAAAAATTCCTTGCCGGGGGGAAAGCATTAGAACAACGAACAAAGTTTCAGCCAAGGGACCTCCGGGTTGAACCCGGAGGTCCCTTGGGTAAAACTGTGCTTGTCATTTTCATGCATTACCACATGAACCGACTGTTATTGTCTAGGTGGAAACTTCACTCCACGAGACGAGTGTTTTAGTGATAATTCACTCACCACGTACTGTAAAGTATCGCCGCTTGCCGTCTGTATCAAGTGACGATGCATTTACATAGCTCATTTGTCGGAAGTTTCATAATGCTTCCTCACCTTATTCAGGAGAAGCGTATCTTTAACTAGAAATAATGGATATGCAAAAACAATTTCTTGGTCTGTAAATGACAAATTCAATTATTTTTAATGGGAGTGGACCGTAGTGGGAGGAGGAAAACCCGACAGAAATCGTAAATGTTCGACAAAATCTCCGGCCACACCTATTTCTCCACCCTTGTATGTAGTTACATCACTGCAGCTTCGATAGTCAAGAAACCTCACAGAAGTTCAGCTCTCAAAAATACATTGGACCCGTCGGTAACATCAATTCTCCCGATTCCTCAAGAAAATCAACATCAGAAGAATTAAGGGAGCTAACTCTAAAATGTAACTGCGAAAGCTCATCATTGAAAATTTGAAATATCAGGAGCACAGATTAAGGTTACTCGTTTTTGGTGCACAGCAGATGTGTACCTGGTCTAAGTCTTCAGTGAATGCCTCCTGTTTAATTTGGTGGTTATTTTAGTATACTATTGCAACTTATTTACATCATGGAAAGAAGATTCGAAGATTTTTCACTGGGTTCGCGGGAATGGAGCATTGATGGACTTGAGCTCAATGCACTGGATTTGCCCCCTTATTCGACCCACTACTCGGCATGGTAGAGGTGGGGGCGGAGGCATTATGGTTAATAAGAGAAGGTTACCTCCTCGAGCGGCATATCTTGGTGCGGAAAAATGTGGCAAAATATGTAAATATAACAAAGAAATCAAATGCCTACATGAAACTGCCACCTCTGAATACTTAAAGATGTTTGGGAATTGGGAGGCGCCTATATGGCTGGCCGCGGGCGGCAGTCAGTGCTCGTCTGCCACGGGATATGGGAGAGTTCACAGGTGCACATTACCGGCGGAACATCGACATGAAAGCAAATCGATTGAACAACATGAGTTACCTCACGCATGCATTCTGTCGTGATATATTTTTTACTGCCGTTGTCGAAGTTTTTAAAATTTCTGTACACTTTTTTCATTTTTTACAAGTTTGTTAAATATCGTATTCTGATTTTTTTACATTTACATTTAAACTTTTACGTGAAAAATCAAACAAACTTTGAAGCTTTTTCGAAATATCTATAACAGAACCTTCAATGTTTGCACATTTTCTATCAAAATATACATCCTGACACTTCTCTGGAATGAAGAAATACTATCGAACATTTGAGATGTTTTGTACAGTGGAGTTTGCCGCCTTGTTAACCCTTTACCAAAACACGAATATCAGACGATACTTTCAAAGAAATTCTTGAAAACAGAAACTTTTCATAAACATACCTTATCACCCCTCATTGGAACGAGCTCGTTGAGCTCGTTCCAATGAGGGTCGATAAGCTATAGTTTTGGAGCCCAAAATTGAAAAAATAAATTTTTAAATTGAGACTTTTGCGAATAAAGCTGACCACGTTTGGCCGTTAGGTTAATTGAAGGTTTAAGTGAAGCGTGCAAACTGTTTTATAGCTTGTATCGTAATATCCTGGAAAGAGCTTGGTGTTGGGAAAAGCGTCATTTCAGCGTTGCAAATATGGATGCCAATTCAATTTATATACAAGTTTATTTCATTTCTTTATACCCTTGTTTTTGTCATACTGGATGTTATAAATATGCTATTTATTTTGTTCATTGTTAATCTTTTATCAGACCCTAGTTTTGTTTCCGGAAAATAATGGTGCGTTTTTACAGACGAGTTTTTTATGGAAGGGATATGTGTTCCTCGAAGTTGTTACTTCTATCCTTCACCTGTCACGAATAGCAGACGACACTTCATGAGTAACTAAAACTAAACAATTTGACTTTTACCCTCAAAACATGGGTACTCTTCGTCGCCTCATTGGAATGGGCGCAACGAGAACGTTCCAACAAGGGTTCATAAGCTATGATTTGGAGGCAAAAATTGAAATATAGAAAATTTTGGACGGCGGTTTTTGTGAAAAGGGTGCGGCTGCCCTCCTGCACGTTTTCCCACCTTTAGCCAGAAACAGACGTTTTGGTCATCTCACTACCCCAATTTCGCATTAGGCCTCGCAGTAAATTCAATGGTTTATAATACGAACGGTGTAAACCCTAACAGTTTTACAGAAAAATGAAACTTTGAGGGCGAGTTACTTCAACCCGTCCCAAGTTTAAAAGTGGTAGAGTTAAGTTGTACTGCAGCTGGTGTTTGATATGTTTTATTATTGATTCTCATTGTTTTTCTTTAGAGAATGATTCGCGAGAAACGATTCTGATTTTCTCATGAAATTTAAGCCCTGGAACCAACAATATAAGCAAGGTACTTGCATGGACGTGGCTAGAGGCTTCCGATTGGGGGGGTGGGGGGGGGGGGGGGGCTAGTATACTGAATTTCTAACTAGGGAGAGGGACCGGGAAGGGTCCCCCCTCCCGCCCCCTCCTCCTAGTTGGAAATACACTACCGAGAAAAATTTAGAAAATGAAAGGTGGCATAAAATTGATTCTTGTAACTGAAATGCTAACACATTTTTGATAGAATTATCAGGTTATTATTATTTGATATTATTCTGGGAATTGAATATGCGCTAAACAAATGCTCAAGCTTAGAACTTTGACCAATTCACACTGTCCTAACATTAAATCATATCTGATGCAGGAATGATCAATTTTTGATGTTTCATCATTTTGTAGCTGTGAGTGATGGAATTAACTGAAGATAACAATTTTACATGATGTGATTTTCTTGAAGTGCATTTCGAGGATTTTTTTTATCACGATAAGTAAGCGCACAAAAGAAATCTCGCCCCGATTGACATCATGCATACTTTTGAAGCTCGATATTACGTACACTATTGTTGTAAATAGTAACAGAATTTTTGCCGATTTGAAACCGAGTTGGAATTTTGGGAAGTAAAGGAGACATCGCCAAAGAAGCTCTAAAATCCAGATAGATTAATTCTCCAACTACTCATGACTTGCCCTCCGAATTTCCAACTATAGGAAATTTTGGCCAGGATTGGGGGGGTGGGACCCCCTCCCCACACACATACCCTATCGCCACGTCACTGGGTACCTTTCATGTTCTGTTGGTGTGGTATTGCAAGTTAAGAAGTCGACGTCAGTCCCATAGATAAAAAGTCGACCAATTTTCTGTTTGTAAGTTTTGTTGTATGCCGTGCATTGCAAAATGATTGTGTTTGGTGTAAAGTTGACTCGTCTGTTATAGAATTAAATTCTCAACTAGTTTCATGTTCATACGTTGTTTTTCGGTAGCAGTCGGTAGAAATCCTGGAATCGGGCGCCAAATCAGGAAGTACTGTTTTTATTGTTGCTGCATTGCATCCTTCCACATCTACATGTCTTTCAGCTCTGCTATAAAATATAAACTGAGTGAGAAATAATATTTAGTTTGGGACATATAAAAATAAATAACACTTTGGCCGGCCGCTGATTTATCGCGGTTCTCAGGTGAGAAGGCCTTGATCATCCCTGTTCTCCCAAATGTTTCCTTATCCCCACGCATCTCCTCTCTTCCCAACACTCTGAGACGAACTGCTTGATGACATCCCGTACCCGATTCTTCCTAATCTCTCCGATGAGCATGCTAACAATCTCGTTTGTGTCACCCACTAACCACATGTCCTTCATTCTCCCACCCTACTTCCCTATCATAATTTCGGTGAAACTTATATTCTGTTAGACTGGTATTTTGGACATTCTAATAGTGTCCCAGGGTCTCCACTACGCCTAAATTACACATTTGGCACTCCTTTTCATTGTCTTTCCCAGTTTGTCCCCTGAGCTCCAACAACCACGACCTCATCTTGAACAACAGTGACACACCAAAGGTGCAATCAAGGTACTCTTCAAAACCTGGCTTCTCAGAATCTGACAAAATATTGGATGACATTATTGCTCCCTCACCCAACTCCCCCTTTAGTCAAGGGCAAAAAGGCGATGCCCACATACCCCTTTGTCCCTACATCACTGGCTGCAACCACTCTGTTTCTTAATAATTAATCCATCCCTTAACGCTTACCCGAAAATGGTAGATTCAGCCATCCCGTTGTTAGGTCATCAGTCTTTCTGTGAATCACTATCTGCGTGATCAAGTTCGTCATTATACCATCGCCAGCCGTGGTATGGGAAGGTAATCCCCACCGTCCCTCCTAAAATCCTGAATTCAACAATCTATATGGGACGTCAAGTGATGAAATTATAGATGGCATAGTACGCTTGATGTCGAGCCTCAAAATAACACCATTTGGGGCATGTTTTTCCTGGAGGAATTTCTGAAAAACATTCTCACCCGGCCTCACCAACGCGAGAGGCACACTATCTTGATGCCTTCTCCCAAACGAAAGACTTCGATCTTTACGATAGGCAAAAGGCGTAAAAATGCTTGGATTCCCCAGAAGACCCATATGACCGCCTCCTTAAATGGATACCTGTTGCGCTCCTGACCACAAGACTCACCAGTAATATCGAAACAAGCATCTCGAGTTTCATAATTCAGCAAATGGTTATATGGGACTTAACCCGTGGCGGGGTGGTCATTTTCACGAAATCTCATTTAGCAATAGGTGTTGGACTGCGTCGATTTTGGGGGCCACCGGATAATTTCCCGGTGGACCACATGGCCAGTCCGCCTCTGATTTAACCATTTATTCGTGGGACTTCGGGAAGTGGAAGATGGCTTGTTTGCTGTGGCAGATAAGTTCTGCTTTACTGGTAAAAGAGGACCCACTAACCAATGCATGTGTGCGAGCAGGGACGTGGCTAGAGGGTCTTTGTTCAGGGATCCTCTGAATTTTCAACTGTACCAGCTACCCCTGGCTTCCGAACATCCAACTTTTGAAAGAAAATCCATTTGCACCCCACCCCACCCCACACCTTGAATGAGAAGTTTCTAACAGCTACCTGTGAATTTCCAGCTGCTGAAGAAATCCTTTCCTCTTGTGTTCGAAATATATGACCCTTGGGTTGGAAAGCATCTTTTGAGGTCAACAAGGTGCCATCTGCAATGCTTTAGCATTGCAGATGGTGCTTTGTTGCACTCAAGGGACGAAATATTGACTCGGGTTAGAAAATCCAACGAAATATGGCCCAAAGATCACTAAATGTCTGTTCGAGCCATCTACTACTATTGGGTGGCAAATTTGGAATTGTGATGTTTTGAGGTTTAAAATGTCTACCTATTGAAAAAGTTTAGCGGAATTGGGGTGGGGTTGGGGTTGGGTTAGACATCCCCATCCCTCATGTCACCACATCCCTGGGTGCAACTCTTCTAAAAATGGACATGATTGGCTTAACGTGACTTCACGACGTTGCGGTCTCAATTTGGCCATAGATGCTGGTAGTTAGTCCAGATTCCAATGCGGGGAGCACGGTGGGTCCTTGGTTGGCACATTGGACTTCAGATCGAAAAGTAGACGATACGATCTCGATTCGCGTCATCTGCTTTGTGTACTATCACTACTCAATAGCTTATTTTCTCGATAAGCTTCGAATTGTTAGAGCTAGCAGACTGTATTCGACTGCTAGTAGTAGTGGAAACCAAGTATGATAGTGATATGAACCGGGATCCATAAGGGTTGTAGTGTAGTGATATAGGTGCTGAGAGCCATGGTAGTCAGTAGAATGTATGGGGGAGTCTAGTGCTGTACAGATAGTGGTACACAATAGTAGTGTCACACATCAGTAGTTATAGAAGTTAAGAGTGGAAGCTAACCATAGGACAGACGATGGCGACAATGTTTAAATCAGCAATAGTGCCCTTGGAGCTATGAAGAAGTTATGTGATCTAGAAGGCAGGAACTAAAGGCTCTAAGAGCCATAACTACCTTCAGATAGATATCCTCCGGTAAGTATCATCCGAAATGTATCCGCAGACGGTATCCTCCAAAGGCACATCACCATGTCATAGGTATTCTGCAATACCCAGATGAGTATAAGAGTCGTAAAATGAGTCATTCGCTCAAGCAATTGTCCTGTAGCTCATTTGCTCTATTAGATTCGAGCATTGTCTGTTCCTGCTTGTCTTTCATGTTTAAGGATCACAGAGACCTTGGTTATACACAAGGGAGATAACTATGTATGGGCAGATACAGATTACAGGAAATGAATCAGTCTGATTGTTGGAGGGCAGCTAGGACTAGATAGAATGTCAGGGTTGAAGTAGGCAGAATAGCGTCTATAATATGTAGAAATCCGAGCCGTATAAATAGTTTTCGGGTTGTTTGTGGTAACTCTAGGAAGTAACTGGGGATTTTTGGTAATTAGATTTACTTTTAGACAAAGGAACGCGCCTATTATTGGACAAAAAGGAGGATTCTAGGGGGAATCCGAGTACGTAAGAGAGTTTTGGTGATTTGGAGTGATTGTCGGGTTCATTTGTGTAATTAGATTTACTCCAGTTCAATTGAACACACCATCATAACACAGCCCCGTTCTCATAGATGCTGTCCAGGCTCATAGCGTCTACGTCCTAGAAACCCAGTTGGCGGCCGCCAGTATACAAAATGGACGACGGAAACTCGTGTCACCCCAACAACAGCATGTACACTGACACCACGTATAGTTATGAGGATGACGTCACAAGATGGCCCGTCACGTAGGCTACTATGACAACCAAGAATGACGTAACTGGGTCACGTGTCTACAGCGTCACTTCCTATATCCCCACCAGGTCCCTCAATGGGCCCCCATCCATCGTTCTACTACTGCCGGGGTAGTGATCTGGAGAGCCCAACAGTTTACTCAGCGTTGCTCGGTGGTTTTTCTTCGGATGCTCCGGCTCCCATCACCTGTAAAACTATCCGACGCGACATGATCTTGGTTGTTTAAAGTGTCGTTAAGCGCCAATAAACAAGAAAGAGAGAAAGAAACAATCAAAGCTCAAATCCCAGTGGAAAAAACAGAAGTTTTTCAACTGTCTTATGAAATTGTCTTTTGACAAAATAATCATGTTTGGTTAATATTTTGGCGGGATGGGGCGGGTGAAAGTGGGGCGAAGGTTTGTTGCAATTGCTGTTCTCTCTATTTTAACCCATTCCCCAGCACGAATAGCAGACGAAACTTGAGACACACTTTCGTGAATAATAAAAATGCTCATTTTTGCCAACCCCATTCTAATGATGTGTCATAAGCTATAAGTTGAAAAAAGATTTGAATGGCATTTTTGTGATTAACACTTATTGGTTTTGACCGTTCTTCTGCAAGGCAAAATCTTTAAGCATCGCTAGACACTAATGTCATGTGATAGACACAAATGTCAGAGTATAATTTTCCAAACCTTTGATTATTATGCGCATGAGTTGCATTTGTGATGTTTCTGGATGTCATACCTCCTGTCGTTATGTTGAACAAACATTTACCACAACTGAGCAACTAAATGTATGTGGTAAAAATGTGGAGAATCCAAATAAACAAACAGCCCCTTGAGTGGAACAAGACGCCATCTGCGATGCTTTAGCATTGCATATGACGCTTTGTTATACTCAAGGGACGAAATTTGTTGTTATTCATGGACCAACGGGTAGCCTACTCCGTGGTCCGTGAACAGAAAATGTTCCTATATCTCTGCTTACCGGTGGTTCAATTGACATTTGACACTGACAACACGTGTTTTTATTTCGTTAACTGGATGCGCGATATATCGAAGTTTATTCCTATCAACATCGAATACTCATACATGGAATTTTTAGGTAGAAATTATGTCTCTCACTGTGGGAATTGCAATATGAAGATATGAAGCTTATCCTTAAATTGTGACCAAGCTACTGCCCTGCCAGGTGGGGAGACGTGCTCAATTGCAACAACCATTTGTCCATTTTTTGGATAGTAGAAACTGGTCCAGTTGGCTTTCAGGTTTGCTGGAGGAGGAAGTGACGTCTTATCGCTCTGCATGATGGTTGTCACGTCGGTTATCATGATGATCGGCGCGAAGTGTCATGTGATGGTTTCATCCCGGTAGTACCAGTGCGTATGCACAACACGTGTTTTCACTGACGCATGTTTCTGTCGTAGATTTGGATATTAGGACCACCACCTTGAATTTCTGAGGTAGCGGTTTTTGCATGAAGAAGTAACATTCAACACAGATGTGTTCCAGGGGTGCATTTTATTGTTTATTTGGTTCAACTTTTGATGTCCATTGCAAAATCGTCGCTTCTACCTTCCCCGTCCCCTGCTCCCAGCATTTTTCTCTATTGGACTCTTCATTTTTTGTTATGTGTCTGATGTTTTTCAGCGGCAGTACTGATGGTATAATAAGGGCGGCCTATACCCATTTCAGTATATATTTAGTCTAGAGAACACCTGTCAGCACAATTAGTTCATCCCAAACCCTAAAACCGCCAAACGGATTTGAGGTTACATATTGTTGGATGGAGTGTGTTACATTATTTGGAAGTGTACTCCGACAGAGCAGAAGAATCTTTAACAGATTGGGATGTTTGTTACTATTGTTTAATTTTTGATCTATTCTTTCTACTCCTGTTATAGATCAGGGTACCCCATTTTGGATTGATTAATATAGTTGACCTGTCAAACAGCATAACCCTAAACCACAAGTAAAGCAAATCACATATTTCCTCACTCAGGGCTCTTCCTATAGAGTTATTACCGAATTGCCTCCATTCGCCAGCCCCAAGACATTGCCGTTCGTACGTACTTGAAAGGTCAAGATGGTCATAAGGAAATCCTCGAATGTGGTCGACTCTCCCATCTTATTTTGAGATTGACTAACGATTCTAGCCTTTACTACTAGCTGTTAAGGTTTATTCCCAACAAGACGAATCCCAACAAGACGCAAGTCGAAAATGGTCATTCCAACAAGACGAATCCCAACAAGACGAATTTAATTAAAATGACTATACAACCCATTTATTTTGAGGTTTTCCACCCTAAAGTACTAACATGGCTTACTTTTGGACAAAGAGATTTCAATTAACTGGTTGGGTGCAGGAAGGCCATTTTGAGGCTTTATGTGTTGGTACCAGATATAAAAGACTTCATATTCTGTGGATGTATTTCAATTAAGTTTTGCTGTTATATTAGTAAGTCTGGGTGGATTTGACCTGTTACAATTAATGGGAGACTGGTACTGGCTTTCTCCCATTAATTGTAACAAGGCAAAAACATGTGAACAAAATTTTGACAACCCCAAAAAACCTTATTACGCTACCAGTTAACAGAGGCGCCTTGCTTTGTTACAAGATGCTGTTTGCTACAGTTTTTTGTATCTTTTTTTATCAACAAAACTCCCAAACACATGAATAAAATAAAACCGTGAACTACTTCAAATAGCTTACATTGTAATGTACATGTTCTTTTAAAAGTAAATTTCCCCCATATTTAATGAGAAAAAAATCGTCTTGTTGGGATTCATCTTGTTGGGATCGTCTTATTGGGAAAAACATAGGTTATGACCCCTCGTTAGAACGAGCTCGTTCCAACGAGGGGTCATAACCTACGTTTTTGAGACAAAAAATGAAAAAAATTAGTTATTCAAGAATTATTTTTGCAAGTGTCGTCTGCTTTTCAGGTTAGGTAAAGGGTTAAGCTGTAGCAGTGCAGGTGAAGATTGCTACTACTATTGAT
This sequence comes from Pictodentalium vernedei, assembly GCA_031216915.1. Lineage (NCBI taxonomy): Eukaryota > Metazoa > Mollusca > Scaphopoda > Dentaliida > Dentaliidae > Pictodentalium > Pictodentalium vernedei. The sequence continues at coordinate 178,634,672 of CM062291.1, read as the reverse complement.
TATCATTAGCCATCTACTTCTATCACTACTGGGAGCGCGATGGCTCAGTGGTTGGAGAATTGAACTTCAAACCGAAAGGTCGACGGTTCGATCCTGACCAGCGGTACCTACATTGAGACCTTGTGCAAGAAACTTAAACCCGATTGCTCACGTGAGGCATGGTGGCGCTGTATATTAAGACGTATTGCACATGAGTGGTGCACTTACCTTCAATCGCTGCTAATCCTGCTTGTGCAGAGTTAGTTCGTTGATGAGTCTGACAGTTGTTCCCAGCTGCTCGGTGGTTCTCTGTGGGTACTCTGGCTTCCTACATTCGTTAACCCTTTACCTAACCTGAAAAGCAGACGACACTTGCAAAAAATATTCTTGAATAACTAATTTTTTTCATTTTTTGTCTCAAAAACATAGGTTATGACCCCTCATTGGAACGAGCTCGACGAGCTCGTTCCAATGAGGGGTCATAACCTATGTTTTTGAGACAAAAAATGAATAAATAATAAAAATTAATTGACGATTTTGTGAATAGCGCTGGCCAGTTTTGGCCGTTACGTTGGGTAAAGGGTTAAACTGCCCAACATGATGTGACCCTGGCTATTGAAAGTGTCGTAAACCCCAAATGAAACGAAACAAACTGCCGCTGCTACTGGGTTCTTTGACTTCCGCGCTTACTAATTTTTTACTGCAGTGCTGGTAGCTTCTTCCAAAATATCACTTCCAGTCCTATGATCAATATGTGATGTTCGATAAATTGTTGTTTTCCTCAAGCATATACGAGTTAGTGGGATGCATTTTATTCTTTGAACTGAGAGAACGCTCTTCCGGTTCATTAACATGATGCGTCACAATTTCATTAAGTTGGGTGGCTGCTAAGTGAACATGTGGGGTAGACCAATCATTATTTTCAACGTGCAGCCCCAGGGTCTACCTCCGGATAATGAATATGGGCTCTTCCAATTACTGCCATTGAACTGACACGGAAGATATCACCAATGTTCAAAGGGTTAAGTTCCACCAGACCTGTCTCCTTCCACTATTACAATTCTTTACCATAACTACTGATTTTTATTATTTAACCACCACAGATAGCACCCCAATACAGCAGTAGTTTGCCCATCAATTCTGCATCGCAGGAAAACAAAAGTCTCAACTTTTCCAGATTCATATCACGCCTGTCTGAAACGAGGCTGACGTGCGTAGATTCTCGAGTCGACAATTTACAGATGTGAAACTCGAGTGTCTCTTCACTGAACACTCTGGTCAAATTCTTCTTTAGATGTCTGTTTGAAAATGCTTCACAATAGCGGGGGAGGAATTCGTCACATACAGGTGAATTGTGCACTTGGTGATACCTTCTTGAAATTTGGCACACTGTTAGTGTAGGCTATGAGGTTCTCAAAAACGATCGGCTACAAGTTGACACCGACCGGTGGCGACCAGTAGCGGCACAATCCAAAATGGCCGCCAGCGGCTGAAGGGAACCTCCTTTTCGACGGTCTACCGACTATACATCCGATTGTAAGGGCGCGAAAGTGAACTCTGATCCACGCACGTGTTGGAAACAGACGTGGGAGATGATGTAGAATAAAACGAGATTCTCTATACGGACGCATCAATTTCTTGGAACTTGAAAAGAGCGTTGTTTCTCCGGGATCAGCGTCATTCAGGCAAACCTGAATGACGCTGATCCCGGAGAAACAACGCTCTTTATGAAGCAGTCTCTTTGCCATACAATCTCTTGTTTGGCGTAATTCCGCAAGCAATTCTGATTTGTCTGTCGAAATTAATTCGAGAACGCGATTGTTCACAAAAATCATTCACAGAATGAGTGAGAATCCTCTTCGTGTACGGACTAGTACTGACTGGGAACGTTGTTGCTTTTGCCAGCAAGACAGTTCCAAGAAATTGATGCGTCCGTATAGAGAATCTCGTTTTCATGACGCCTATAAAGCTATTGAGGAAGACATAACGCGCTTCCTAGATAATGGCGTTGAGCTTCCATATAATTTGACCATTGATTGTTTGATGAGAGAGAGTGATGAGTGTATGTCGATGTCACTGTTGACGAATAAGGCAATATATCATAAGACATGCCGTGACAGTATTCGGACTCACATCGTACAGCGCGTGCTACACAAGCGAGAGCGAAATGAGGCAGTGGCATCCTGCTCCACGCTGAGTCCTAAAAGAACACGGACAAGTTTTGAATCTGGCTGTGACAGGAAACTGCCCCAGTGTGTTTATTGTCACAAACGCGAAGGTGACAGCAGTGAGCCTATTTGCAGATCAATGTCTGATAACAATAAACTCAAAATTATGGCAAAGGAAGCCGAGAACTGGGTTGTTTTTTCTCGGGTCAATGCAGCATTTGATTCCGCTGCTAGTGATCTTTACTATCACAAAACCTGTTATTGTAAGCTTGCCAATGAAGCACGAGCGGCTAAATCTAAAAAGTCGAAGAACGCCGAACATTCCGCGTCAGGCCTGCCCTATGACCCTCTCGTTATGGCAGAGCTCATAACATTTGTTGAACACAACGATTCCGCGATGAAGCTTGTCGATCTCAAGAATCTGTACAGTCGGAGGTTGAAGCAAGTCGGTTCTGATTGGCTTAGTGAAGAAATACATTCCACTCGATTCAAAGAACATTTGTTGCAGAAATTGGGCGATGGCTGGGACGCCTTCACACAGGGTAGAGATGTGTTTATTTCAAGTAGGTTTCGAGTTGGCTCCTTGTTGTCCGAATCTTTAACTCGTATAGTGTCTGAGGAAGAGGCAAAAAAGATAGTTGATGTGGGTCTTCTTCTGCGTAAACACATACTCATATCTCAAGCTCCTTTCACGGGATCATTTTCATCTTATTGCTTGAGCGAGCCTGTACCCAACTCACTCCTGACTCTTCTTAGAGTTCTACTTGAGGGCACATGTAGTATACAGAACTTAGGCGATGATGAGACTGTTAATGCCAAGACTCGAGTGGCTTGTACTATTTCACAGATGTTGATCAGCAATTCAGCGAAACGCTCCGAACATGCACAAAATGTTCACCAGAGACGTGACAGAGAAACTCCAATGCCTCTTTATGTGGGTTTGAAGTTGCATGCCCATGATCGTATGAAAAATCTTATCAGAGATTTTCATCAAATGGGACTCTCTGTCTCTTATGATCGCGTAATGGATGTTCGCAGGAGTTTCGCGAGAGCTGTTTCACTGCGGTTCAAGAACGAAGGTGTTGTAGTCCCAGCTAACTGCAAACGTAATGTTTTCTCGATAGGAACCACTGATAACATTGATGTATCTGGTAGATCTGATATGCATGGTACGTCCATCACACTCATTGGTCAACTGAGCAGGGACAATGTGGGTACTGATCCCCCACCACTGAGTTTAGATGTTCCAGAAGACACACAAATTGAACTCCCAGACGACTATGCATTTGTTCCTTTCGTTGAAGACTTTGGTGGGGACATCAGGCTTGAATCTCCAGATGAATGTAATGTACGGCCCAATGAATATGCAGATTTGAACGTGGGAGAGAATGACTGGTTGTCTCATGTGTCACAGATCAGCAATAAAGGGAAGGTTGATGGCAGCTGGCAGCTTGATGAAGTCCCTGTGACCTTTTCAGGCTTCTTTTCAAAACATGAAGATCAAGACAATGTCAAACCTCGTGCAGTTATTGGGGTATTCCCTGTTTTCAGTGAGCAGAAAGCGGACTCACTCAGTATGCAGAAGCATGCTATGTATGTGGTCAGGGAAGCTACTGCTTTCGTAAACCCCGGCCAGATACCTGTCATTGAAGGTGACTGTCCGTTGTATGCCAGGCAGAAAAAATGTCAATGGCTGTTCCCAGAGGAGATAGGTGAGGATCGAATGGTGTGTATGATTGGATTCCTGCATCTTGAAATGTGCACCCAAGAAGCTGGTGGTAAGCTTATGGGTGGTTCTGGTTGGGAGCGAATGTTTCACCTCGCAAAGATATTCACACCCGGTGTAGCATCATCCCTACTTGGTGGGAAACATGTCAAGAGGACGCGACAGGCATATCTTCTCACTCTAGCTTGGCTTGAGATCCTCAGAAAGAATGCTTATGAGATTTACTGTCAGCAGACTGGGCCCCATGAGTCATTTGAAATGTGGGAACAGAGGATTCTTTCACAATCTCCAACTGCGCGCTATTGGGGTGAAATCGTTCGGAACTTTCTCTTGACAAGCTGTCAATTCGTTCGGAACCAACGAATCGGTAACTGGCCTGGTACACTGTGTTCTATCGATGAGTTGTGCAGTTACTTTTTTGCCCTAGGACATACAAATTATTGTCGGTGGGTCCCCGTATTTCTGAGAGACATGTCTCAGCTACCCAGGCGGCATCCTTCAATCCACAACAAATTCATGGAAGGCCATTTTGTGGTCCAGCGTAGTGAGAGGAAGTTCAGTATGATGGGTTTAGATCAGAGCCAAGAACATAGTATCCAACTACTCAAAGAAGACAGTGGTCCAAAAGGTCTCTATGGCCAGGCTGAAGAGAAAGTCGTTATTGAGCTTTCAAGGTCAGAAGTTCTGCGTGTTATAGATGAGTATGAATATGCAAGTTTCCACACAGCATCATCAGATAACACGGAACACCCGGAAAGTTCGGTATCAGAGCAGAAAAAATTTCTGAATCAATTGAAATCTCTCCTCGATCTGGTGAATCAGGGACTCATTATCAACCCTTATGATGAAACTAGTGGTCAGCTGGTGACATTAGATACTGGTGAATATATGGACCCCGAAGTTAGTAAGAGTTTACGGTCATTACCCGAAAGGGGCAAGCATTTATATTCCACTTTCTTGAAGGAAAGGCTTGTGGAATGCACCGTACCCCTGAATGATGTTATTCCCAAGGCAAATATATATACCTTCCTTAACCCACCCCCAGCCAACCTGGACAAAGGCCGAGACAAACTCATGTCAAGTAAAGCAACTGCCGCAATAGTTACCCAGATGTTCGTTTCACTGCAAGCCCGGCCTGATTCAAACATGGATGAGTTTTTCATGCACGAGAATGCACGTGATCCGCCAGCATTATCCGATAGAGGTAAGCTACGGAGTGGGACAAAATCTCAAATTCTCAATTGTTTACCAGCTATTCCTGCACAAGGGAAGAATTCAGCAGCTAGACAAGCTTCAGTTGTCATCTTGGATATGCCTGCTGTAGTCCATGTAATCAAACCACAGAAAGCGGATCTGTTTGGAGAATATGCTCGATTGCAATTATTGCCATACATCGAATCTCTGATTAACACGAACACCACAAGGGTTGATGCGATCTATGACTGTTACCCCGAAGGCAGTTTGAAGAATCAGACGCGAGCAAAACGCCTCGGTGAGACAGCAGTTAGATTGATACGGGTGTCCGAGAACGTCCCTTTACCTAAAGGGAAGAATTGGCAGGCATTCTTGAAAGTTAGTGAGAATAAAGACGAATTTTTCAAGTTCCTGTCTGCTGAACTGCTGAAATTAACATCAACATCCGAGTACCAGTTGTTAACGACATCAGGAGAATATGTACTATGCAATAAGGATGTTAGCTTATGTGACATATCTCCATCGAACCACGAGGAAGCAGACACGCGCATGATGCTTCATCTCAACCATGCAGTCTCACAAGGTCACAAAATAGCTTTTCTTCGCACGGTTGATTCTGATGTCGTCATTCTGTCTTTGCACCATTTCGCAACATTCCGTGACCTTGGACTCAGTGAGCTGTGGATTGGGTTTGGAATTGGAAAGGCATATAAAGATATGCCAATTCATGAGATAGCTTCACAACTTGGACCTGATTACTGTAAGGCCCTGACTTTCTTCCACGCCTTCACAGGTTGTGATGTAACATCCAGCATGCTCGGCATTGGGAAGAAGACAGGATGGAATGCATGGATGAATTTTCCCGCATCAACTGAAATGATGATAGAATTGACTGAGAATCCGCAAGTCTTTTCAGAGGATTCCCCTCATATGCAGCATATCGAAAAACTCACCATACAGATGTACAGTAACAGTTGTGTCAGTACACGTGTCAATGATGCGAGACGGCATATGTTCACACATGGCCTTAAGTCTATGGAAAACATCCCGCCCACCAAAGCAGCTCTGTATCAACATGTAAAAAGGGTAATTCTTGTGTCATCTTTCATTTGGCATCGTGCTCTGCAGAAACACTTATGTGTGCCAGACCCATCACAGTACGGATGGGAGTGGAATCCACGTCTCAATATTCTGGTCCCATTTTGGACTCACCTAGGAGACGCAAGTGCTGCATGTGCACTGATGCTCCACTGTAGTTGTGCCAAGGCCTGCAAGGGCAATTGCAAATGCTTGAAAGCTGGATTAAGGTGCACACCTTTGTGTAAGTGTGAAGGTGGCTGTTGTAACAATATTGAGTAGTATACTGTCATGTTAGGACCAGTCATCTCCTATTCTGGTATTTTTTTTTCCATTTTCGGCCAGTTAACACATGTCATGTTTCTAGTTGAGTTGATTTTGCTAACAAATGTTCATCCCATGTGGCTTGCTACATTGTCCGGGGTATAGGAATACAGTTTTAGATTTCGGAAAATAGTCTGTTATTTACTGCACAAGACGGTGTTAATTCATGCATAGCATGATACAATATCCCCAACTATTTTGCCTCTGTACAACAGTTGATACCTTCGTTCACCCGTGTGTTCATCTATGGTATCCTTGTCTTTCTCTGGCCATAGGCCACATGTGACTAGTCAGTTCCTACTCCATAGCAAATCAACTTGGAAATCCTTCATCTTGTAGCGCACTCATGTCTCAATGAATCCATACCTGAGTTGATCTAATAAATCTAACGTAAGGTATCAAATTGCCATACCGGATCATATTTCGATAAGTTATTCGCTAAAACATTTCGACCACTCATCGACATCAAAGGTCATGTTTTGGCTCCCAGTGGTGGCTATATCTCTATATCCCTGGTAAAGTAGCATACCATGAGGGATGGGCATTAAGTGTCGGCAACATTAATCCTGACTTGGAACACACCACATCTTAACTGGCCGAAAATGAAGAATACTACTTGTAGTCAAAAAATATTCCTGTACCTCGAATGACTGCAAACATACACTCACCCCTTCTAGTCCCATTTTGCCAATGTTCTATACTGGCAAGATAACATTGTATAATTAACAACGGGAACTAATGCATCCCGAGTTCATTCCAGCACTGCCCTTGCTGGCAGACGTGTCGCTATGGTGTTGAGATTGAACCAGAACTCCTCTAGAAATTTGATAGTTTTATTTTCTTAGAAAATAAATCTATCGAAAATGCCGGAAGTTGAGAATAGACTGTCACTTTAATTGGATTATCAAATGTCCAAGTATCCCCACTGCTGCATACTATCGAGTACCCTTGTTCATGTGTTGACAGGAATCTCTCATACCATGTTCATTTGACCATTGCATTCCCGAGAAACATTCAACACTAATTTATCTACGGACGGACGATCATACTGACAGTCAGACACACAGACGCACACATCGACGGAAATTCTGATCCCATTATCCATTAATCTTCCCCCCAACTTGTTCCAAGGGCTTCACTCCATCATTCACATCAATTACAGCACATGTATGGTGTTAGGTTTGGAGCTTCAGTTGTGCGATCGGCGAAAATAGCTTTTTTTCGATCCGCTTGGCGGCCATTTTGGATTTCGCTGCTAGTGGTGGCTAGAGGATGGTGCCAACTTGTAGCCGATCGATTTTGAAATCTCTGATGCCTACCCTTACATCATGCCAAATTTCAGGAAGGTTTCACCAAGTGCACAATTCTAGCGAATTCCTCCCCCGCTACAAGGCAATTTTCATTAAGCTAATCCATCAAGAAACTAAGAAAATGTGAGTTCTTTGAGGGGATTCGCAGTGAAGACCTCCGGGAATTATAAGATATGACCCCGAAGTGAATATTCCCAACTTCTGAAGATATGTTTTATCTGCTTAACCCTTTACCCAAAGTAACGGCCAAAACCGGCCAGCGTTATTCACAAAAATCACCATCCAGTTTTCATTATTTTTTCACTTTTGTGTCTCAAAAACAAAACATAGCTTATGACCATTCATTGGAACGTGCTCGTTAGGGGTCATAAGCTATGTTTTTGACGCATAAAATGAAAAAAATGAGTTATTCAAGAATATTATTTGTAAGTGTCGTCTGCCTTCCGTGTTAGGTAAAGGGTCAATATAATTCACCGCTGTTTACATTTCAGTCAGAGTGCTGAGATAATACACAGATTATTTCGAAGGCCATTCAACAAAGGTTGTCAAAATAATGCCATATCATTGACGAGACCAGATGTCAAATCAAATACGAGCTCAATTATTTATGTAATGGTGTTTAAGGTTAGGGCTGTCGTGACTATCATTTTTTGTAATCGACTAATCGTGACCAGTAATCGACGGTTAGTCGATTAATAGTCGCTTCCAATGATTTTTTAGCAAATCATTCTTCTGTTCGTAAAACTCTGAAAATGACAATGGCACCAGTGTGTTCAGACGAAGTGGGGTTGTGGGAACAACAAATCGGTCCCGACTGAAGCTACATGTAGTCCAATCTTGGACCCACAGTCCGTAATATAATTTTTGGGGTTGGTACGTCCTGTTCCTGTAGGACGTACCAACCCCAAAAATAATATTACTGACTGCGGGTCCAAGTTTGAACTAGATTGAAGCCGATGAATTAAAATGAATTTACCAAAGAACGTTCCTGCATATGTTTCCTTTCTGCAATAAGTTTCTCGAAATTTTGAACATTGAGGTCTATGCATTCCCTCGTCAGTTGTTAAAATTGGATCTTAGTCTGAAGTCCCGAACTTTGAGAAGTGATCTGACGTTCTGACTTTCGTCATAATTTTGTCACTTCCGCGCTTTGGGTTTTCCAATGGGTGCATTCGTGTGTACAAGACTGGAGAAATTCAGAAGAATCTATTCTTCTCGAGTAACTGTGAGTGTTCTTTCTTACACAGTCAATGACAGTCGTACAGTCTTCCGGATATGAATGTTAACTATGGTTAGATATTTAAAGTTATTCACCTTCATTGATCATTCACCTCACAAAACAATGCAATTTAGCCCCGACGTGTAGTAGACGTGTACCACCTTGAAAATGAACGACGATCGACTAAAAATAAAAAACGTCGACTACTTCAATAGTCGACGGTTAGTCGACTAATCGAATAATCGCAACAGCCCTATTTAAGGTCACATATTTATGCACAATGGCTAATCGTGACTGTGGCAGTTTTACGGGTGGAGGAAGCCGGAGTACCCGGAGAGAACTACCGAGCATCGACGAGCAACTGTCAGCTACGAGCTCAATGGCGAGCAGTTCGATCTCGCTGATTTGGTCTCGACAACTTTACGTTGTAAGAATCTGTATATTATCTCAGCTCTCTAACTGTGTGACAGCATGGTGATTATTTTTTCAGTCGCAGCTCTTTGGTCAATCTCAGCTCTCTGACTCGTAGTCATTATCATCATTCCAGTTTACAAAAGTGACGAATTTCCTGGTATGAGCAGCATCTTTCATGTATAGCAATTGCTTTCCCGAGTTAACTCCAAACACTCTGGTAGACTGGTAGTATTTCAAAATTTCCGTCATTGACTCCATATTGTATGGAAGCGTATTGGTGCCAACAAGTATAAAAAATGGATGTCATAGGTTCTAATGATGAGATATTATCTCATCATTAGGCGATATTATCTCATCATTAGGACTTATAATCTCATCATTAGGACCTATTATATCATCATTAGGAGATATTATCTCATCACTAGGACTTTTTATCTCATCAGTGTATGAGATATTATCTCATCATTAGGAGATATTGTCTCATCATTAGGACTTTTTTTTATCTCATCATTATTAGATATTATCTCATCATTAGGAGATATTATCTCATCATTAGGAGATAATATCCCATCATTACGAGATAATATCTCATTAATAGGAGATATTATCTCATCATTGGGACTTATTATCTCATCATTAGGAGATATTATCTCATCATTAGGACTTTTTTTTATCTCATCATTATTAGATATTATCTCATCATTAGGAGATATTATCTCATCATTAGGAGATAATATCTCATCATTACGAGATAATATATCATTAATAGGAGATATTATCTCATCATTGGGACTTATTATCTCATCATTAGGAGATATTATCTCATCATTGGGACTTTTTATCTCATCTTTATGGGATATTATCTCATCATTAGGCGATATTATCTCATCATTAGGACTTATTATCTCATCATTTGGATTTGTTATCTCATCGTTAGGAGATATTATCTCATCATTATGACTTATTATCTCATCATTAGGACATATTATCTCATCATTAGGACTTATTATCTCATTATTAGGAGATAATATCTCATCATTAGGAGATAATATCTCATCACTAGGAGATAATATCTCATCATAACGAGATATTATCTCATCATTAGGAGATATTATCTCATCATTAGGACTTATTATCTCATCATTAGGAGATATTATCTCATCATTAGGACTTATTATCTCATAATTAGGACATATTATCTCACCATTAGGACTTATTATCTCATCATTAGGAGATAATATGTCATCTTTACGAGATATTATTTCATCATTAGGCGATATTATCTCATCATTGGGACTTATTATCTCATCATTAGGAGATATTATCTCATCATTAGGACTTATTATCTCATCATTAGGACTTTTTATCTCATCATTAGGGGATATTATCTCATCATTAGGACTTATTATCTCATCATTGGGACATATTATCTCACCATTAGGACTTATTATCTCATCATTAGGAGATAATATCTCATCATTACGAGATATTATTTCATCATTAGGAGATATCTAATCATTAGGGCTTATTATCTCATTATTAGGAGATATTATCTCATCATTATCTCATCATTAGGACTTATTATCTCATCATTAGGATTTTTTATCACATCATTAGGAGATATTATCTCATCATTAGGACTTATTATCTCATCTTTAGGACTTATTGTCTCATCATTAGGAGACATTATCTCATCATCAGGACTTATTATCTCATCATTAGGACATATTAGCTCATCATTAGGACATAATTATCTCATCCTTAGGATATATTATCTCATCATTGGGACTTATTATCTCATCATTAGAACATATTATCTCATTATTAGGACATAATTATCTCATCATTAGGAGATATTATCTCATCATTAGGACTTATTATCTCATCATTAGAATATATTATCTCATCATTAGGACTTATTATCTCATCATTAGGACTTACTATCTCATCATTACTAGATCTGCTCGTCCTATTCAGTGAAGAGTTAAATGTCTTCACATTCTCCTCGTAATGACTAGAAGGTTGTGGAGGGGTATGGTAGGCCAAAATGAAGTGCGGAGGGAAAAATATTTTACAGCAGCAGATAAATGCTTTATCCCCCGACTTCCTTTCACCTCATGCTGGGTTAACCCTTTACCTGACATTATGGACAAAACCGACCAGTGCTATTCACAAAATAACCTTTCAATATGCATTATTTTTTCATTTTTTGTCTCAAAAACATAGCTTATGGCCCATCAGGGGAAGAGCTCGTTAGGGTCGTTCCAGTGAGGGGTCAAAGGCTATGTTTGCGACGCAAAAAATGAAAGAAAATATTTAGTCAAGAATTTTGTTTACAAGTGTCGTCAGCCTTTCGTGTTAGGCCAAAGGGTTAAGATTGTCTATTCCCCATAGGTGAATGTCCAGGGGAACGATAGTAACCTTCCTTGCCAATTTGAGAACCTGGGTACTTTTTGAAGGCTAGAGAGTGTAAGAGTAACAATAGAAAAATGACCCGACAAATATCAGAGTGAAAGTACATGAACCAGTTCTAGGGGTTTCAGGTATGAATACATATAGTGTTCCAATTTTTCAGGAAGGAGGGGTGTTGAGGGTGAGTCCCCCCTCAACAACGCCACAGAGTGGTGGAAATTTAACTGTTCACCGAACACGACTAGCAGACATTTTAGCTGAACTTTGAACACAGTTGTCCACCAAACTCCCTCGTAATTCCTTTCCAGTGACTGGAATGAGACTGAACCAGCACTACAAAATTTAACTAGGCCTCATTTCAAGAACCCCCAACTGTTAAATATCTTAATTAAGCCTGCGAGTCACGATGCGCGTGATTGAACGCACGTAGCGGCGAACAGTGACCGATCACGAGAGGGGATATCCCATTTTCGTTGGTGGGGCCAGTTTTTCTGGGCAAAATTTTGGAAAATGGAAAGTCAATGAGGCTTGTACAAGAGCTCATTTTTTTCCCATCAAAATACTCCCTGTATTTGACCTGGAACATAGCCATAAACTAGGAATAGAAGATATCTCCTAATATTTAGATAATAAGTCCTAATGATGAGATAATATCTCCTAATGATGAGATAATAAGTCCTAGTGATGAGATAATATCTCCTAATGATGAGATACTATCTCCTAATGATGAAATAATATCTCGTAATGATGGGATATTATCTCCTAATGATGAAATAATAAGTCCTAATGATGAGATAATATGTCTTAATGATGAGATAATAAGTCCTAATGATGAGATAGTATCTCCTAATGATGAGATAATAAGTCCTAATGATGAGATAATATCTTCTAATGGTGAGATAATATCTCGTAATGATGAGATATTATCTCCTAATGATGAGATAATAAGTCCTAATGATGAGATAATATGTCCTAATGATGAGATAATATGTCCTAATGATGATATAATATCGCCTAATGATGAGATAATATCTCATAATGATGATATAAAAAGTCCTAATGATGCGATAATATCTCCTAATGATGTGATAATATCTCCTAATGATGAGATAATAAGTCCTAATGATGAGATAATAAGTCCTAATGATGAGATAATATCTCGTAATGATGAGATAATATCTCCTAATGATGAGATAATAAGTCCTAATGATGAGATAATATGTCCTAATGATGAGATAATAAGTCCTAATGATGAGATAAAAAGTCCTAATGATGAGATAATATCTCCTAATGATGTGATAATATCTCCTAATGATGAGATAATAAGTCCTAATGATGAGATAATAAGTCCTAATGATGAGATAATATCTCGTAATGATGAGATAATATCTCCTAATGATGAGATAATAAGTCCTAATGATGAGATAATATGTCCTAATGATGAGAAAATAAGTCCTAATGATGAGATAATATCTCATAATGATGAGATAATAAGTCCTAATGATGAGATAATATCTCGTAATGATGAGATATTATCTCCTAATGATGAGATAATAAGTCCTAATGATGAGATAATATCGCCTAATGATGAGATAATATCTCATAATGATGAGATAATATCTCATAATGATGAGATAATATCTCATAATGATGAGATAAAAAGTCCTAATGATGAGATAACATCTCCTAATGATAAGATAATAAGTCCTAATGATGAGATAAAAAGTCCTAATGATGAGATAATATCTCATAATGATGTGATAATATCTCCTAATGATGAGATAATAAGTCATAATGATGAGATAATAAGTCCTAATGATGAGGTAATATCTCGTAATGATGAGATAATATCTCCTAATGATGAGATAATAAGTCCTAATGATGAGATAAAACGTCCTAATGATGAGATAATAAGTCCTAATGATGAGATGAAAAGTCCTAATGATGAGATAATATCTCCTAATGATATGATAATATCTCCTAATGATGAGATAATAAGTCCTAATGATGAGATATCTCATAATGATGAGATAATAAGTCCTAATGATGAGATAATATCTCGTAAAGATGAGATAATATCTCCTAATGATGAGATAATAAGTCCTAATGATGAGATAATATGTCCTGATGATGAGATGATAAGTCCTAATGATGAGATAATATCGCCTAATGATGAGATAATATCTCATAATGATGAGATAATATCTCATAATGATGATATAAAAAGTCCTAATGATGCGATAATATCTCCTAATGATAAGATAATAAGTCCTAATGATGAGATAAAAAGTCCTAATGATGAGATAATATCTCCTAATGATGTGATAATATCTCCTAATGATGAGATAATAAGTCCTAATGATGAGATAATAAGTCCTAATGATGAGATAATATCTCGTAATGATGAGATAATATCTCCTAATGATGAGATAATAAGTCCTAATGATGAGATAATATGTCCTAATGATGAGATAATAAGTCCTAATGATGAGATAATATCTCATAATGATGATGAGATAATAAGTCCTAATGATGAGATAATAACTCGTAATGATGAGATATTATCTCCTAATGATGAGATAATAAGTCCTAATGATGAGATAATATCGCCTAATGATGAGATAATATCTCATAATGATGAGATAATATCTCATAATGATGAGATAATATCTCATAATGATGAGATAAAAAGTCCTAATGATGAGATAACATCTCCTAATGATAAGATAATAAGTCCTAATGATGAGATAAAAAATCCTGATGATGAGATAATATCTCCTAATGATGTGATAATATCTCCTAATGATGAGATAATAAGTCATAATGATGAGATAAGAAGTCCTCATGATGAGATAATATCTCGTAATGATGAGATAATATCTCCTAATGATGAGATAATAAGTCCTAATGATGAGATAAAAAGTCCTAATGATGAGATAATAAGTCCTAATGATGAGATAATATCGCCTAATGATCTGATAATATCTCCTAATGATGAGATAATAAGTCCTAATGATGAGATAATATCTCATAATGATGAGATAATAAGTCCTAATGATGAGATAATATCTCGTAAAGATGAGATAATATCTCCTAATGATGAGATAATAAGTCCTAATGATGAGATAATATGTCCTGATGATAAGATAATAAGTCCTAATGATGAGATAATATCGCCTAATGATGAGATAATATCTCATAATGATGAGATAATATCTCATAATGATGAGATAAAAAGTCCTAATGATGAGATATCTCCTAATGATGAGATAATAAGTCCTAATGGTGAGATAATAAGTCCTAATGATGAGATAATATCTCATCATTAGGATTTATGACATCCAATTTTTTTATACTTGCTGGCACCAATACGCTTCCATAATATTGCCCACATAGCATGAAAAATTTAAATTTGTCTGTCCACCCGTCCGTAGTCTTTGACAAATTTTATCTTTTTTGACAGAGCTCAATTTGAGCTCTGTCAAACAAAATAAAATTTATTAAATTTTCAGTTGCATTGTGGGAAATATTTGCTGCTGAAAACTTTAGTATCTTGACATCAGAGTGCAGAGGGTTAACGCCGTGCTCGCTGACCTCAAAATATCAGAATTTCAACCTGCACATTGTTGGGGCTTGAAATTTTGGTATTTTGACATCAGTGTAAGAGGGTTAAACAGTATGTGTACGTTTGCTGTTAAAGCCATTACCAATACTGATCCCTTTATAATTGTATACGTGTTCTGTTTTGCGAGAATCGACCTACTGGTGAGCACCACAGGTAGTACTAGCTTTAGTTTGTCAGTCCATCCGTTCGTAGTCTTTCGTTTGTCCGTTTGTCATCAAGCGTTCGTTCGTGACAAATATCTAAGACCGAATAACGATAAGTTCTAGAAGCTGCTACCGAAATGTGAGCAGACCAAGAAGTTCTGTTTTCGTTTGTCCATCCGTCCGTTCTCGTCGTTTGTGATCAAACATTTGTTTGTGACCAAAACATTCATTTTGAGCACAATTTGTTTAGCTGCGGACGAAAGATACACTCTAAAATCAGTTGGGTTAAAATTTAACCCAACTGATTTTAGAGTGTAGTAGCCAATGAAATACTCGTGTAGATCTCGCATGGTCAATCCTTTGTGATGAAACATTCACCGCGGGCGCAAATTTGAACCAAATTTCGAAATGCATCATATTATTTGTCCAACAAATAGTCTTTTGCCCAGTGGGGTAGCACATACGCCACGGATTAAAATTATACAGAATATCAGACGTCTATAGGCTTTTTCCCGAACTGCACAGCACAATTAACTCCATGAGTAGATGGAAGATAATAGCAAAGGGAAATATTATCACGCACTTATGCACAATGGCTAATCGTGACCTTGACAGTTTTAAGGGTGGGGGAAGCCGGAGTACCCGGAGAGAACCACCGAGCATAAACGCATCAACGAGCAACTGTCAGTTCCTCAACATTCTAACTCTGTTCAAACTCCGCAGGGTTACAGCGATTGAAGACATGTGCACCATTGACGTGCAGTACGCCTAAGTACACGGCATCATCGTGCTCCCATGTAAGCAACCGGGATAAAGTGCCTTGCCCAAGGACACAACGCGGGTCATCCCGGACGGGGATCGAACTCCGGACCTCTAGCATAGAAGTCCAACAGTCTACCATTGAGACACCGCGCTCCCCAGCGAAGGGGAAACTGTAAGTTAGCTATTATGCCTAAATATGGTTTGCTTCTAACAGGAGGCCCTGGTGAACGGTGGGTATTCCGTCGTCAACCCCATGAAGCTAGATCCGCATCAAATTGTGTAGTTTGGATCCACGAGATATCAGTTTAGCCCAGATGGATTGGATGCAATCCGGCTAAAAACTACTTACTTATAGAAACGAGGGGTGGGTGGCGTGTTGAAAAGAGACTATCCGAAGTGTGTATTTAAGCTTTTTCAGTACAGAATTAACACCATTTATAATACACTTGAATTTGAAAGAAACAATCTAACCTTAGTTTTGTTAATTCCACGGGTGAACGTAAAGCAGCCTCATTTTTTCGTAAAAATCCGAATAGTTTACTTTTCCTAGATAGACAAAGAAAAGATATGTGCCGAGCACTACCCTGTTCAGTACAAAGTGACTTGTTTCATCAGTCTTGCTGGTGAAATAATTTTTTAAGGTTAAAATTCTAAGTGGGTACATTGTAAGTAAGCAGCGAACATTCATCTCGTACACCTTATCTCAATCTTACTTCCCAATTTTTAATGAACATTTTGTTCAAAAGACGCCCTTTTTGGATCCACATTTAATACATGCCATTAATTTATGTCATAGTGACGCTATCATAACGGGAAGTATTCTTTTAGATCTATCTGAAAAATTTCGGTTTAAACTTCATTCGTGGACATTATGCTGCACCTTCGATTCTGTAGCACAAAAAGAGGTCTGAAGCATTAATAGGGTAAATTTTAGAAAAGTGTTTATGCATTAACCAAGAAATAAATATTACATTCTTTCAGTGACGGACACCAAAAAAAACCCAGGTCGGTTTCAGCCCCCCCCCCCCCCCCCCCCCCCCCCCCCCCCACACACACACTTCGGTTTTCCTATCGAGTGGGGTTGGTCATTGGAGTGTTAATTTGAGTAAATCTCGCTTTTAAGACATTTGAGCTAGAATATCATACGGGTCGAGAGTTAGACTTAACTGCTTTGATGATTGAATGCGTCAACAGAAATAACCGCTGATAATAATCGACCAAGCGGTTTGTTTTGAACACAAGCGTATGCCTAAATATCCTATTTTATGGAGGGGAAGGTCGCTGTCGAGGTCGTTACTTTGCAGTGAGAGAAGGAAACACTGTTGATTTGTGTTTAGGTTTGTACGATTAATTTTTCCTCAGACAAAAAAATGCATTTTCTCATTGTTTACGCGTGTAGTCGGTCGACATCAAGAAAGTACCCATTTGTAATAAGACCGTTCAATTTATTCAAAATTGGAAACTCACTCGGGCACAACTAACGATTGTTGTTAGTTGGAAATCCATGTTGTAAAATCGTTGTTGACGAATGAAGTAGGTCCGACGTGAGCACAATTTGCCACGCGCAGACTTTCAATATTTCCGAGAACACTATGGAGCCCGGTAGGTGACATGTTTCAGTCTTATTTTATTTCGTTTTCACGAAATAATGTATCGAAATAACGAAATAATATTTCGTTTTAACGAAATAATATCGAAATATTATTTGGTTTTAATGATTACACCGCCTCGCTACTTTTTGATAGCAAATTCTGCTTACTTGGTTATGTAACAACGGTTACGTAAGCAAAATATGAATTTGACTCATTAAAATTAATGACTTCACTTTGTGGTGGAATAAATTTAGTCGTAATCTACGGAAACGTATTAACGCCACATCCAATTTAGTTATTAATTCG
The DNA here is from genome assembly GCA_031216915.1 of Pictodentalium vernedei. Classification (NCBI taxonomy): domain Eukaryota; kingdom Metazoa; phylum Mollusca; class Scaphopoda; order Dentaliida; family Dentaliidae; genus Pictodentalium; species Pictodentalium vernedei. The sequence goes on along the minus strand of CM062291.1, from coordinate 178,616,421 downwards.
TAATTACGAATTAATAATCCGTCATAACGAAATACTATTCGTAACTACGAAATATCGAATCCGTAATAGCGAATACTAATTTGTAATTACGAATAATTCGTAATAACGAAATATTAATATGTAATTACGAAATACTAATTCGTAATAACGAAATACTAATCCGTAATAACGAAATACCAATTCGTAATTACGAAATAGATAGACCACCTCAGAAGTATAATATGTTGAGATAAACTTCGATTTGAAGCAGCACTCTTGGGGTGGGGGGCTTAGGAAAGGGCATATCATGTTGAGACCTGGCCTTTCTGATTCGTTCCCGACTTTGTTATACTTCTGTTTTTGGTTCTAGAGTATTCGAGGGTGAGGGGGCGGGGGGGGGGGGGGGGAGGGGGGTGGTGTGGTGTGGTGTGGTGGGACAATTTTCCACTGTGAACAGATATACAATCTCTTCTGCTGATGGCACTGGTTTCTAACCCTCTGATGGCTATCACTAGCTTCTTTTACTGAGACGATCCGGGGGCGCAACCGGATGATCTGTCCCTATTTTTGCAACTCCCTTTTTTGCACAAGCACCGTGACCCAGAGAACGGGGTATTATCAGCGATAACACATGGGTTTGCACTACCACATGCATTAAGCTATAGCTCCTGTGCGAGTCACATCACATTGCCCAGTCGACAGGCGGTGTATCTGTGCGATTGACGGACTCCCTGTGCAGTATGTCAGATCAAAATATAATTCGTCGCCTTCACAATTAGTAAAAGCGTCGGAGTTTAAGGGATAAAAATAGTACCCTTCCATATAAAGTGCACCATTGTCTGTTTCGAAGTGTATGATCTAGTCTAGCCAGATGCGTATCCAGAATTTTATAGTTGGTGGTGCCCTATTCCGTTTTTTTTTTGTTGGGGGGGGGGGGGGGGCATTTGAAAGACCGCTGTGTGTGGTTACTGGACTTCCCCAAGTCCCAACTAAGACCCTCCGGACGTTGTCTCCTCCTCCGACTTTCCTTCAGGGAAATGGGAGCGGGCAACGATTCTAGGGTCCTAGTTAGGACTACGCCCTCCCACCCGAGAGATTTCTGTGCTCCGAGAGCGAATGAGGCATTTGTAGCGTCTGCAGCCCCTATATTGGTGACCATTCTTGGGCTCTATGTTACTTGAAAGTTTCATTGGGCTAGTTTTTATGAGGAAGAGATCGAAGATTTTAGAGGCCCCCCTCCCTATAACACCCCCCCCCCCCCCACACACACCGCACACACAGACTTCACCCTAGCTGCATCACTAAGTCTAGCCATAAAAAACATTTCCATCAGCGTATTTTTCTTATTCGGGAATGAAAGATATTTTAAACGTTCAAGATATTCCTAGAGCACTACAACAATCATTTATAGGGCTATTATTTATTTATTTATTTATTTATTTATTTATTTATTTATTTATTTATTTGATAATATGTATCTTAAAATAGAATCAAGCGTCCTTGAGAAAAGAAAAAACTTTGATGGATATGGGGTTTTATAGCTAAACTCAGTGGTGCAGCTAAGATGGGGTGTGGGGGTTACGGGGAGGTGCGGTACGGGGGAGGAGTAGCTGCCTAGAATCTTTGCCACCCCTACACCCTACTAAAAACCCCAACATTGGCCCAATGCAACCCTCAAGCAACATAAAGCCCCAGAATGGTCACCAATATAGGGGCGGAAAAACGCTAAAATGCCTCAGATTCGCTCCAAGAGCACTAAATTTTGCAAAATGTTCTCAGTGCTAGTCTTAACTTGAGCTCTCGGGTCGTTTCCCTCTCCACTCACTGAAGGAAAGTGGGAGGAGGAGACAACGACCGGAGGAACCTCTCATAGAATCCTGGCTACGCGCCTGGCGAGAATAGATCAAGTCTTTCAAAACAAACAATGGTCTGCTTCATGTACAAGGGTACCATTTTATCCCGTAACCCCCGATGCCGTGAATGTTATCGCTTTTACCAATAGTGTGTATATGAAGAAAGCGACGAATCTATTTTGATCTGATTGGCTGCACAGAGGGGACCCCTGAAATCTCCCTCCCTCATAAAAGATGCAACTTTCACGTAACACAGAGCCCCAGAATGGTCACCAATACAGGGTCTGCACACGCTACAAATGCATCAGATTTGCTCTTAGAGAACTGAATTTTGCAAATTGTCTCGGGGGGGGGGGGGGGTGTTAGTCCTAACGAGATCCCTCGGGTTGGTGCCTCCTTCAATTTCCCCGGAGGATTACCCCGAAGGAAAGTTGGAGGAGGGGACAACAGACAGAGGATCCAGTTAGGACTATGGGAAGTCCGCAATCACACACAACGGTCTTTCAAATGGCAAATGCCTCTCGCCTCAACAAAAAACGGGATAGGGCACCCCCTATTATAGAATCCTGGCTACTGTTTGGTACTATTTTTATCCCTTAAGCCCCGACGCCGTGAATATATAATCGCTTTTACCAGTAGTGTATACAGGGAAAGCGACGCATCTATTTTGATCTGACTGACTACAAAGAGTCTACCAATCGCACATAGAAGCCACCAGTAGATTGGGCGGTGTGAGGAGACTCGCGCAGGAGCTATAGCTGTGTGCATGTGGTAGTGCATATCCATATGTTATCGCCTATAATACCCCGTCCTCTGGGTCACAGTGTTTATGCCAAAAATCGAGTTGCAAAAAATAAGTAGAGGGGCATCCGGTTGCGCCCCCTAACCCTCTCACGGACAGTGCACCAACGTGGGCAATCGGGATGAAGTGTCTTGCCCAAGGACACAACGCAGTTACCCCTGGCGGCGATCGAATCGGTTGTCATATGTTAACCCTTTACCTAACATGAAAAGCAGACGACACTTGGAAAAAAAATTCTTGAATAAGTCATTTTTTTCATTTTTTGTCTCAAAAACATAGGTTATGACCTCTCGTTGGAACGAGCTCGACTAGCTCGTTCCAACGAGGGGTCATAACCTATGTTTTTGAGACAAAAAATGAAAATATTTTGAAAATTAATTGGCGATTTTTGAGAATAGCGCTGGCCGGTTTTGGCCGTTACGTTGGGTAAAGGGTTAAAACGAATATCAAATTCGTGTTTTTCTCATAGGGTATTTATGGATCTCGTCTATGACTCATTTTATAATTATCGCATGAAAGAAACCCTCATTTCATATCCTTTATATACTGGTGTTTGCGTGTGTTTATATTATGCCAGGTAATGAGCTCGGAACGTATGAAAAAGATAAGGCGCTCTTGAATGAAACCCCGTTTGAGCCAAATTTAAAGTCAGATTTGAGCCTTCCCACGGAACAAAGATAACAAGAAGCGGAACTGATATCAAAAGTTAAACTTACGATCAATGAGTATAATTTTGACGCAGCGATTCGTTGCGTTCACCTTTTGAACCCGATGGTATACTACATGCCAGTTTAGCGCCATCAGCTGGTAAAGTCCATATTCGTTTCTTGGGAAAAGACCAATTAATATTTTCAACGTGCAGCCTTGTGGCTGCACGTTGAAAATTTTGATTGGTCTACCATACAAATTCACTGAACAACGATTTACTTTATGAAATCCAGTGGTATTATGATCCAGGTCGGGAAAAGGTTTAAAGTTTTTCTCAGTAATTTTATATATGTGATGTTTCTTTGAACATATACACTCAATTTTGTGTTTACATTACAGCAGGACTAAAATCTAAGATACCACATCCTAAAGAAATTTCAGACTCTGAAAAACAGGGTTCATGGTCCCAAGGGTGAGATTAAATCAAATACTTTCAAGAATCATTTTCAACCTTTTTGAAAGACCTTTCTGGCAATATTTGGGACCACTTCAGTCTATTTACATTATTGCATATATCTGTAAGATTTATGATTATCAATAGGCCTACAGATATCGGTTTACACCAAGAAGCATAACGTAGAGCCTGTCGTATACAGTGGTTTAGATTCAGATTCAGATAATTTATTCACAATATACATAGATGGTTACAAATACAATAAAGGTTACAAATACATATAAGTCATAAGTTTAGTGAACAGTATACTATAGAGGGTGCCATAGCCAGATTGGCTGTCTACCTGTCACCCCCTGGAAATGTGCAGGAGTTGCACACAGACTGTGACCAAATGGTACTTACTCAAAAAAAGTAAAAAAGGGGTGTGGCGCTAAATTTGAAAAAGGGGTGTGACGCTAAGTAAGTGGTTTGATTAGTAGTGATCATGAAAAATCATATAACCTTTGTACCTTTTAATATTCTATAAATTCTCCTCTTTTCCCTAGTTTTGTGCGAGTTAGAAAAAAGACTGTTTTTGACCAAAAATCTCAAAATAAAGTTTGCTGCAAACAACCGTTCATTAGCAATGCTTGCAAAAGAAATTGAAACTCTGAACCATTAAAGCACATTTTTCAATTCAAGGACCCTTTTCAAAGTTTTCAAGGATCACAATTAGCCCTGAAAAGGCCTTCAAAAGGGAGGTAATTATCGTATCGGTCGCAAAACTTGTATGGTTTATAGTGATTTACAATAATAATGATGTGATATACATGTTATATTTCCAGGAAGAGACCATGACTGATGCCCCCGTGAATGTGTTGGTGTGTGGAGGCGGCAATGCAGCACACACCCTCTGTGGACTCGCAGCGTCAAAGAAGAACGTGAACTGCCGAGTTTTAACATTGTTTGCGGATGAGGCGGAGCGGTGGACCAACCTCCTGGCTGACGAAGATTTTGTTGTTGAATCGACCAAGCCTGACGGAAGCGTTGAAGTTATAACTAGTAGACCGGGTAAAATAACGAAAGATCCAACTGAGGTGGTAGCTGACTCTGATCTCATAGTTTTTGCTGTTCCAGCATTTGCTCATGAAGGATACTTCAAAGCGATTGCACCGTTTTTAAAACCGAATTCGATTATTGTAGGAATGCCCAGCCAGCCAGGATTTGAATTCCAGTGCTTCGACATTCTTCAAGAACAAGCCGAACAGCTCGCAGTTGTCTGTTTTGAAACTCTGCCATGGGCATGTCGTATTGAAGAGTTCGGCAGGAAAACCAAGATCGTTGGCACCAAGGATTATCTTGGTTGTTCCCTAATCATGAGAAAAAGTAACCCCAAATTCAATCCACTACCAACGTTACAGAGACTTTTTGGTCGGTATCCTGTAATCTATAAGTTCAATAACTATTTATCACCAAACCTCATTGCACATCCCGTACATAATGCCATCATGTATGGAGCATGGGGAGATTGGGATGGAAAGCCACTGGATGAAGAACCACTGTTTTATCAAGGACTCAGTGAAAAGTCAGCAGATCTACTCTCAAAAATTGCTGACGAAATGATGCTCAGTGCAAAAATAATAATGGAGAAAGCACCACATGTTGATCTGACTGACGTCATCCACGTTGTTGATTGGTATAAGCAAAACTATAATGATTACATCACAGACTTTAGTAATCTCAGAAGCATGATTCGTTCAAATAAGGCCTACGAGGGACTTTTGCATCCAATGGTTAAAACACCGGAAGGGAAGTTTGTTCCGGATTTCAAACATAGATACTTCGTTGAAGACACACCTTATATTATAGTCGTGATTAAAGGTGTATGTGCCTGCGCGGGTGTTGACACTCCAGTGATGGACGAAACAGTAAAGTGGTGTCAAGAAAAAATTGGAAAAGAGTACATAGTTGGTAAGGAGTTGAAAGGAAAAGACTTGATCAGCACTAGAGCCCCACAGCGATATGGGTTATACACTCTTGATGACCTATTAAATCTACTGTAAAAGTCTAAAAAAATACTATTAAACCACATTAACCCTTTACCCAACGTTGCGGCCAAAACCGGACTCGCTATTCACAAAAATCACCATTCAATTTTCATTATTATTTTCATTTTTTAACTCAAAAACATAACTTATGAACCCTCATTGGAACGAGCTCATTGAGCTCGTTCCCACGAGAGTTCATAGGCAGTGTTTTTGACTCAAAAATGAAAAATATATTTATTCAGGAATTCTGTTTGCAAGTGTCGTCTGCCTTTTGTGTTAGGTAAAGGGTTACGTACAGTAAACTGGGATGTATCGCGCATCGAGTTGGCGATCAGAGACGAAGGAAGCATTTCCAACTTAGAGTGTATGGGAGGGGGATAGGTCACAGTCATACAAGGGCCCCACACACACTGGTGTATATCAGTGGTGGCCATGCCCCTCAGTGACATAGTAAGAATATCATACACAGAGTTATGTTTGAGACTAACCTCTACGTTGAGAAAAAAGTATATTTTCTGTTACATATTCAAGAAATTTCCCCATCGGGCAGAAGCATTGTTTCGTCCGACAGAGAAAATTGTTACATGTCGAACCAAAATATGCCTTTTCCCATCACTTTGAAGGCCGTAGAAGAGACAAATCACAGAAGGGCATCTTCGGTCACATCTCAAGAGTAAAGAGTATTCTGTGCACGCCTTGCTAATTCTCGATAAGATTGCTTTGACGGGTTCGCAAAGATAAACGTGGCCTAATCTCTTTCTCAAAGTTGAGGGGGGAGGGGGTGGAGGCGTACCCCTTCTCGATTCATTCTTCCCTGTAAGCGACATTACACACATCGTCCTCTAAGTTCCAATGTGTGCTATGTGCCAGTAGGCACATAGAACACACTGGAACTCAGGGGACGACATGGTGTCAACATGAACTTTTCATTGAACGGCTGGTTGGGAGAGATAGTCAGAGTGATTTCCCCTTTGTTCATTCATCTGTTGAAATTTCGGCTGATTATAAACGTTTCACGTAACACAAGTAAGAATTCAATAATTATTCATCTCAGTTAGTAGTTCCATAGATTGGGCATATTTATAAATTACAAAAAATGCAAAGACAGCTTTCTAACAGACTCTATTTATTTATTTATTTTATTGGTGTTTAAGGTCACATATTTCTGTACAATGGCTAATCATGACCACGACAGTTTTACGGGTGGAAGAAGCCAGAGTACCCGGAGAGAACCACCGAGCAACGGCGAGCAACTGTCAGCTCCCCAACATACTAACTCCACACAAGCAGGGTTAGCATTGGTTGAAGACAGGTGCACCATCGACGTGCAGTACGCCTTAGTGCGCAGCGTCACCGTGCCCCCACATGGGCAATGGGGGTGAAGTGTCTTGCCCAAGGACACAACGCGGTTGCCGCAGATGGGATTCGAACCGAGGACCTCTCAGCTTGCAGCCGACACCTCTACCTACTGAGTCACCGCGCCCCCACATGGGCAATGGGGGTGAAGTGTCTTGCCCAAGGACACAACGCGGTTGCCGCAGATGGGATTCGAACCGAGGACCTCTCAGCTTGCAGCCGACACCTCTACCTACTGAGTCACCGCGCCCCTCTAATAGACTCTATACACCTCAGCCTCTTCACATGACACACTTGTCGGACAATAGCCAATATTACTAAGCTTGAGAGATTTGATAGTGTTAAGCTGCCGTGGAAAGCCTGGGAAGTTGATCAGTGCTTGTTTATTGTGGTAAAATAGGACCTGGCAATCAACGCCAGAGGTGGAATTCCCTCTATAGTGGGCAACGTAGGTATAAACGATTGGCTAAATTTGACTTCATACATTGTGGTCGTGATATAGTCATAAATGCTGAAAGGTACCTTAAGCACCAATAATATTACAGTGTTAGCCACGTGATTCAATTGTATGTTAAGGAATAAACGAATATTCGCCAGCCTCTATTTTTGGGTCTGCATGATAGGTCCGGTCAGTGTTCGGTCTGTTTCTTCTATATCAAACGTCTTTAAAAGATGGTTGGAGTGAAAAAAAAGACCGAACCAACCGAAAATGGAAGTGTACAAGGGCGCTGGAAGCAGGGGGCGGGCGGCAGTTCTCCCTCTTACCTACCCCGAGGCTAAGAAGGCAGCGCGGGCCTTTTTCACCAGAAGTGCACGAGTGGAAGACTTTACTTCTGAGAACGGTAACTGAGAAAGTCTTAAGTATTCGTTTATCAACGTATTTGACGTGTGCCAGTGCCAACGGGGAACGGTGGGGGTGGGTGGGGGTGGGGGGGGGGAGGGGGGGGGTGGGGGGGGGTATCAGCTACAATGGCGGAGGCAGTGTACAGATATGACTAGAAACTGCAAGCCGACACAAGGAGTTGCTTTAATACGATTCAAGCCAATTTAACTCATATCCAGAGTCGAGTGCCTACATTGATAACCCGACCCCTTACCATCGAATGCTTCCGACGCCCTCTGTGTGACAAATGTAGCTTTACATTTTCAGATTATATATTGCAGGAATGCCTGTATATTAACCCCCTGCACACTGATGTCAAAATATCTAAATTTCAGGCAGAAAAAATTTCCCATAATGCAACTAGAAATTTAACCAATTCAATCTCGTTTGACAGAGCTCATTGAGCTCTGTCAAACGAGATTGAATTGGTTAAATTTCTAGATGCATTATGGGAAAAAACAGCTTCCTGAAATTTTGGTATTTTGACATCAGAATGAAGGGGGTTAATACATTTGCGTGCATTCAATTTTTTTCAACTCCTTGATTAATCGTGTAGTATAATACGAGTAAACAGTGTAGGGACACGTCAGGCTGGTGCCGGGGGGGGGGGGGGGTTACAGCCCCCTCCCCCTGTCGTGCAGGACTGAGCCCTACCCGTCGGGGAAACTGCCTTCTTTATTGTGTTCTTATCGGGAATATCCTACACTACGCGTCGAGAGGCACAAGCCACCACCCCCACCCCCACTTGTCGGGGAAATTCTGGAGCCATTCCTCTTCCGGTCATCTGAGTCATAGATAATTGTCCTACTTGGTGTGTTAGAGTGACGGGGTGGGTGGGGGGGGGGGGGGGTGGTTGCCGGATTCTACTTGGCAGAAGTCACGAATATTGTTGATAGCACTCAACACAATGATGTTTATTCCGCTTAGGATGTAATCGATGCAAGCTGCAACTTAAGTACTGGAGTCACTGTTGTAGAATAATCTGTTCGCATACTCAACTATTTGAATACATGGTAACTGTAATTTGATGAAACTAATAGACTTTTTGTGCTTATCTATTCTCATACTAACCGATTTGAATGTATGCTGGCCGTGCTTTGGGGAACCAATGGAAAACATGTGCTTTTCTGTTGATGTTGTCATCGATTTGAAGAATGCACGGTAACCGTATTTGGGGGACAAATACACTATATATGCTTATCTATATTAATTTAGTCACCTATCAGGGATTGGGGGCGATGGAGTGGGGATAGCTACAGCCCCCTTACATTTATAGCCAATAATATTCAAAATATTTGATAATAGTAATTTAGTAAACGAGGTTTCACAGCTCTCGCATTATTATCACAAATGATATATGTACACACTAAGTCTAAATTGATTATTATCCCACTTGACGTTCTTAATACCAAAGAACTATAGTTTTCCAGTCGACGATTATCCAGACGAAATAAAGAGTAAAAAAATCGGAAGCGAGGCTCGGTAATAATTTAATTCAACAGCTCGACAGGGCTGTTGGATTAAATTATTACTGACCCTTTCAAGAAACCAGGATGGTTTCTCCCATTTCGCCGTTGACAGTATTGCCTGAAATGATACCTTCCAGGGCGCCAGCGGTGAAAGGGTTAAACCCAGGCTATTCCCCTATTTTCCAAGGTATACCAGGGTAATGCCCTGGTGAAACGGATTTGTTGGGGCAATAACACGGTTTATTGATTAGATATGATTTTCTTTCCCGAAATCACCCATTATCGAGCTCAGCTGATAATTCATAGACATGCCCGAAGGGGGCGTGGGGTGGGGTGAGGGGGGGGGGGTTGTGAACGAACACCCTTTCACTTTTATTTCAAGAACGGAGAATGCAAATAAATCCCCCATAGTCCACCAGAGAGTTAGTGCCAGCACCGGAATAGCAACTACCGACTATCTCAATAGCGCGTCAAGTAATGACTCAAACTACACAATGTGGGCCCATTGTGCGCTCTGGGCAATTTTAGGGAATTGGCGGACTATCGGCACTGGGTCAGTATCGGTAATCCACCAATGCCCAAAGTCGCCCAGATCGCTTCTTAGGTCACAATTTTATGTAGCCGCGTCCCACTCACATTTCAGTTTCCTACCCCACTTTGAAAGTCACTCTGCAACCCTTACGGTTCATTACTGATAATACATTCGAATATCTGAGTCCTATTCGATGACGCATTCAGGAGAGGGCAGATCCCGCGCCCACCCTAAAGAATATCTTTCTCATTTTCTATGTGTACCTACCTGTATTGGCACAATCGAGTATTTTACCTATTTTTCAGTCTATATCATTTATTCTTACAAAAAACCTTACTCGCAATACCCGGAATCTCTTGTGTGAGGAAATAGTTTGAATCAAGCAGAAAAGCCCTTTGAATGAAGCATCATAGTATACCACGTATTTTCCCAAACAGATCATTCCTGGATATAGGGAAACCTGTGTTAAATCTGGGTACCCGGTCTGTACTAACCACCAAAGGATGGTTATGCGATCCCCACCATAGGCACACCGTCCCTTGAGTTCCAATGTGTTCTATGTGCCTACTGGCACATAGAACACAGTGGAACTCCGGGGACGACATAGTATGATACTTTGAGGTTATTCCGAGATATCAGCCCGATGTAACTTCAGATCAGCCTGAGACCTAATTAAGGTCAATGGTTGGTATGAAGTTACCGAGCGCTGATATCTCAGCAGATATGAAACTAAGCCAATTAAAAACATCTTTATTTATTAAACCAAATGAAATAATTACACAATATTCTCAGATCTGTTACAGTTTTCTGTCCGTGTTTCATTCTTTTCATAAAGTCCCAAGTGTCCTCTTCTCTCAAGTTCAGCAATCACGGATTCCCCACCAGTGGCGTAGCAATGGAAAAATATTGGGGGTGGGGTGGGGGGGGGGGGACTTACAGTGGACGAACCAGGATATCTGCCACAAAACGACGGCGCGACAAGGGGGGACGAGCCCGCATCGCCCGTGGGAGAGCAAGAGCATGAGCATTGTTAAAACAAGAAATTTTGTGGCTTTCCCAGTAAGTTTCAAACTAGATTTTTCTACACCACAAACCTCTTCTCTTTCTATTTTGTTTATTTCTGATGCTTTAACTTTTTTTCCACACAGACTTGAATTTACTGGATGCAGTAAATTCTGTTTCGCTAGTCAAGGATTGTATTCGCAAATGGGATTTTCACGGCTTCCTAAACAAATATCATAGCGTTTAATTCCGTTGTATATCAAATTAAATACACGGAACAAGCATTTCTTTAAATTATTTAACAAGTCAGTCTCTAATAGCACTTAATCGTTTTATGGAACACTGAATAATTGATGTTTTTGATGGTCAAACGTTTTTTTTTCAAACGAATTCCCATGATCACAAGTGCAATAACTATATGCCTTGTCGCCTCGGGACGAGTTTTATAAATATCCTCAACTCTAATGGTGCCATTGTTCAACAACGCTGTTTATCAGTACCAGATTGCAAATTCAACAGTTTATAATTTGATTGACAGAGCTCTGTGAGCTCTGTCAAACAAATTAAAATTTGTCGAATTTGTTTTATCATTGAAGAGGAAAATGTTTGAGGACAGCATTGTGAGTGTCATCTGTAAATGAAGTCAGATGAAAAGTAGAGAGATCGTTCAGTTGCTTCCACTCGTTTTTTTATCAACACAATGCAGGGATGCACAAGGGGAGCGCGGTGGCTCAGTGATAGACTGTTGGTCTTCTATGCTAGAAGTTCTGAGCTCAATCCCCGTCCGGTTGTATCCTTGGGCAAGGCACTTTATCCCGATTGCCTTCACGACGACGCCGTTTACTAAGACGTACTACACGTCGATGGTGCGAATGTCTTCAACCGCTGTAACCCTGTTTGAGCGTAGCTTGAACAGAGTTAGAATGTTGAGGAGCTGACAGTTGCTCGTCGATGCTCGGTGGTTCTCTCCGAATACTCCGGCTTCTTCCACCCGTAAAACTGTCACGGTCACGATTAGCCATTGTGCATAAGAGTGCGACCTTAAACACCAATAAATAAATAAATATAGGAATGCACAAATACAAAATTTAATATAACCCCCACAAGGGTAATGTAAAAAAAAATGCATAACCCTGTTGAGCCAAGATAACCCCAATCCCACTGCACTCTCTTTTATCAGTGGGGAGCGTTGTGGCTCAGTAGTTACGGAATCGGACTTCAAACCGAAAGGTCCACGGTTCGATCCCCGCCAGGGGTAACTGTGTGGTGTACTTGGGCAAGGCATTTAATCCCGATTACCCACGCGAAGCACGATCGCACTGTGTGCTGGGGTGTACTGCACGTCGATCGTGCACTTGTCTTCAACCAATGCTAACCCTGCTTGTGTGTAGTTCGTACTTTGGGGAGTCTGGCAGTTGCTCGTCGTTGGCCGGTGGTTCTCTCCTGGTACTCCGACTTCCTCCACCCGTAAAAATGTCCGACACGAGTTGAACTTGGCTGTCGAAAGTATCGTTAAACCCCAGTAAATAAATATTTTGTCAGTGTTTTATTTTTTAGCTCGTGGAGTGCTGAATTATTATTAGTCATCAATATTTGCTCACTTATTTTTGGCTTGTTACAATTTATGGGAGTGTGCCTAAAAGCAGTCTCCCCTCAATTGTGACAAGGCAAATTCACACAGAATTAATAATCTCACTTCAAAGATAATATGAAGCACATCTATAAAACATGAAAGCTTTAAGTTGCAGCACATGCACTTCAGACCAAAGACGGGCTTCCAGGACTCTACCATTTAGTAAACACAAAAATAAAATATCCATCTTTAGCATTATTCAGTTGATCTTTCTTCCGCGAGTACGTTGTGATGTCTCCACCACCTACCCCTTCAACCTTCATTGGCAAAGCATATAGCTGGTCAAATATATAACTTGGTCTTCAAAATACATTTACACAACCTGTAAGGCAAGTGAAGGCATACTGCCTTAAATCCAACAGTAATCTCCAACTACTGAAAAGCAATAAATATTAAACAACCCCCCCCCCCCCTCCACCCCCACCCCCCCCAAAAAAAAAAAAATAGAAAAAGAACAATCGACTGTCAGAAAGGGTTTATGATAAATTTGTTCGAAACTCTAATTTGTACCGACCGATTTCATAGGAGCGAAAATGGTTATCCTAGAATATTTTGGATAACCTTCGGGGGAACTTAACCTTTTACCCAACGCCAATGGTCAAAATCGGCCAGCGCTATTCACAAAAAATACTATTCAATTTTCTTTATCTTTTTATCTCAAAAGCATAGCTCATGACCCCTCATTGGAACGAGCTCGTTCCAATGAGGGGTCATGAGCTATGCTTTTGGTGCAAAAATGAAAATATTAAGTTATTCAAGAATTTTGTTTGCAAGTGTCGTCTGCTTTTCGTGTTTGGTAAAGGGTTAACGCACGGTTATGCAATCTGTGCATCTCTGCCAATGTCTCTATTTCCGCCTCCGTCTGTAGCATTGGCGTTTTTTTTTTCATAAACTTGATCAAATTTCATATCATGTTTGTTTTCTTGTAGACTGTACCTCTTTCTTTCATTATTTTTATACCAGAATGTAATTTATTGAATCATCATTTTGAAAAAAATCAGTGATTAGGTAATTATCATTTAAACCAAAACGGTTGAAAAGAGCTTCGAAACTCTACAAAATGATGCAGGCCGATGGATAACAGGGTAGGGAAATGCCACAGCACTAGAAGCAATCGGGAGGGGAGGGGGGGGGGGGGCTTGGGTGGATGAAGATCAAGGAGAGGATAGACTTGATGAAAATCTGTTATCTTAACCCTTTACCTAACGTAACGGCAAAAACCGGCCAGCGCTATTCTCAAAAATCGTCAGTGAATTTTCCTTATTTTTTCATTTTTTGCCTCAAAAACATAGGTTATGACCCCTCATTGGAACGAGCTCGTCGAGCTCGTTCCAACGAGGGGTCATAACCTATGTTTTTGAGACAAAAAATGAAAAAAATTAGTTGTTCAAGATTTTTTTTTGCAAGTGTCGTCTGCTTTTCACGTTAGGTAAAGGGTTAACTGTTTCGTAAATCTCCCCGACAGCCGATGGTGCATACTAATACTGGAATTCAAATAGAAAGACAGGGTGGACTGTGCAAGTGCGGTAGTTGATAGAGAACTATTCAATAGGGATCTCTGACTTAGAATTGGGGACAATCCAGGATAAAAAACACTGCCAGAGAAATTGTCATGGGGGATTGTAACCGAACTTGGCTAGGGGAGGGGTCAAAGCAAAGAGATGTTTGGGTGGCCTACATGCTAAAGATAAGCCAGGTTTTGATGAGTACACTGATGGCACTTTGATAGGTATTACTGTTTTAAGCTGAGGTCCCGGTCGTTAGAGCTTTGAGGGAAATTGGGAAAGACAGTGATAAGGTGTGTGAAATGTGTAATTTATGAGTTAGAGGAGACCCTGGAACAGTTTCTACTAGAATAAGATTCACTGGGATTACAATGGGGATGTGGCATGAAAGGGTGTAGGACATTTTCATCTAGGACATTTTCCTCTAGGACATTTTCCCCTAGGACATCTTCCCCTAGGATATTTTCGCCTAGTTATTCACCCCAGGACTCCCCCCCCCCCCTCCCAGGACATTTTCTCCTAGATTTTCTCCCTAGGACATTTTCCCCTAGATTTTTTTTTTTAAATTTATCAGGGAAGAAAGTGGAAAAATAAAAATTTCATTAATATTTCCATCAGACTGCAGACGATATCAAAATTTATTATTTTAAATATTATTTTTTCAAATTTTTCAAAAAATTTCAACAAGACCATATCATGTGACCTCTCGTTGGAACGAGCTCGACGAGCTCGTTCCAACGAGGGGTCACATGATATGGTTTTGTTAAAATTTTTTGAAAAATAATATTTTTTCAACTGCTGAATTTGCATATTACGCGGGCGGTTGCGGGCGAGATAGCACAATATAGCACAATGTATCACAATACACATGTAGCACAGTATGAATCATAATATTACTCAAATTATTGTAGACTTGATACATTATCTCTTTATTTCTCAAGCACTAATAAAACCAACATCTGATAGCCATCTTTGGACAGTTCTTGTTGGAAGCTTTCCAAAAATGACTATCAGAGGCTGGTATTATTAGTTAATGAAAAAATTATCAGGGAAGACAATATTACTCACATTATTGCAGGCTTGATAAATTATCTACTGTTGCCCCATGCTGGGAGCTAATTTCTTATTTTTTGAACTAGGGGAAAACGTCCGCCCTTTCATTTCAAAGTAGGGGAAAATGTCCACCCTTTCATTTAAAAGTAGGGGAAAATGCCCTAGGTTACTCTTCTGGTGAGGGAAAATGTCCTAGGGGAAAATGCCCCAGGGGAAAATGTCCGTAACCCATAAAAGAATAGAATGACGGATATATGGGTATTGGATGACACAAAGGAGAGAGTTAGTATGCTTATCGGGGATTGGGAAGAATGAGGTGCTGGACGTCATCAAACAGTTCGTTTTCAGGTTTTGGTGAGAGACAATGTGTTGTGAAAAAGAGGCATTTGATTCTGGCAAAATACTTTGTTGGGGAGCTAGCGTCTTATTCGCACGCCACAGGGGTGTAACATTTTCCCGCTCCATTCTCCATCAAGCAGGTCAAACTAACATTAACTGTGTTTAGACTCATCTCTACCCCAACGCCATTGATCAATTATGGACAATAAAAAAAAATCATTTAGTACGTCAGTAACTAATTTGAGTCTTACATTAATTTTTCACAAAGAGGGAAATTGCAACTCTTCCGTTGTTTTATACACCCCAGATATCATTAAGAATTTATTATTATTGTTATATCAATCTATTGTTCACCGACCATAGCAATTGCCTTAATTGTCATTTAATATTCACTGGGAGCACCGCATGAAAAATTATAAGACTATTTTGTTGTAGTGATTGTTAGGATGAAATTGAACAAAAGACTTAAAATGCTTGGAAAGGAATGAGATTCCGAAAACATATTCATTGGGCAACACATAATTGTTTTATATTTTAACCCTTAGAGTCCTCGTTTCCTGGAATGGTATCGCCTTTATGTATACCTATACAGTCAAATGGGTCAGTCCAATATCAATATACAGGGAGGATAAAATAATAACTGCAGTCTGCATCACGCATGCCCTGCATATATACCTCTTATAATAAGACAAAAATGGGACGAAATTATGCCTTGGATCGAAATATCGGTCTTACGAGTTCAAAGGGTTAATGTCGCTCTTTTAACTCTTCCCTTAACACGACTTGCAGACGATACTTAATAAAACAATTCTTGAATAAATTAAAGTTTTCATATTTTGCCTCAAAAACATGCACTCTAAATCAGTTGGGTTAAAAGCCAACCCAAATCAACTGGATTGAGTGAATATGAAGGCCTCTGTCGCGAATGCCAAAGGCACGGGCGATGATAGAGGCGTGGGGGTGGGGTAGGGGGAGGGGGGTGAAAAAATTTAAATCAGTTTTTAATGAAGACTTCTGGCGGCTTTTGGGATGAAAAATCACGTTATGTTTGGCCGTCAAAATGACGTTTTTAGCAGCATGTTTCAAACCTGCAAGTTCACCACTGAGTATCCAGTGACCTGGAGTTATCGCTTTTGAGTGCACAATTCTTGAAGTGAAAACACCAAGTCTGGTGCATATTTATAAAGATAACAGTCTATTAACCCTTTACCCAACGTAACGGCCAAAACCGACCAGCGCTATTCTCAAAAATTGCCAATTAATTTTCATTATTTTTTTCATTTTTTGTCTCAAAAACGTAGGTTATGACCCCTCGTTGGAACGAGCTCGTCGTGCTCGTTCCAACGAGGGGTCATAACCTATGTTTTTGAGACAAAAAGTGAAAAAATTAGTTATTCAAGAATTATTTTTGCAAGTGTCGTCTGCTTTTCATGTTAGGTAAAGGGTTAACAGATTGAGCATCTCCACGGGTTACTCACATTCCTTCTTTACTTGAGTGGCGACTTGTATTCCAATACGACGGGCAACTTATTTTGCTGGTTCTCGCTCGTGGATCGGGCGATGATAGAAGGGTTTGGGGTCCTCCCAAACATATTTTAAATGGAGACTTCTGGCGGCCTTTGGGGTGAAAAATCATGTTATTTTTTGGCAATCAAAATGACTTTTGGCCGTCAGAATGACGTTTTTTAGCAGAAAGTTTCAAATTTTCAAATTAAT
Organism: Pictodentalium vernedei; assembly: GCA_031216915.1. NCBI lineage: Eukaryota > Metazoa > Mollusca > Scaphopoda > Dentaliida > Dentaliidae > Pictodentalium > Pictodentalium vernedei. The sequence continues at coordinate 178,599,170 of CM062291.1, read as the reverse complement.
CAGCGAGTATCCAGTGACCTAGAGTTATCGCTTTTGAGTGCACAATTCTTGAAGTGAAAACACCAATTCTGGTGCATAGGTAAATAGATAATAGTCTATTAGCAGATTGAGCATCTCCACGGGGAGTTCCTATTCCTTCTTTATACATGAGTGGCAACTAGTAGTTCTCTTGTGGAACGGGGGGGGGGGGGGGGGGGGGGTAGGGGGTGGACAGGCTAGGCACCGGAGTCAGAACTTTGGGGTCCCAGGCCTGCCTCCAAAATCCCGGGCTCCTGGGCCAAGCCCTAGTCCCCAAAGTTTCTGGCTGTACAATCTGCACAAGCGGCCGTATAGAAAGTGTAGGGCCAGCAATGGTAGGGGGGATTCCTCAACATTTTGGGAACGCGTTTCATATGAAAAAGAATTGAGTAAATATGTTCATAACATAGTGCATTAGCCGGGCATAATAATACTTGCACCCCAAAGGATCCGATAATATGGATTCCTGGCTACGCGCCTGAATTAAACTGTATTTTAGGAGATAGTCGGCATAGCTCACCATATTCCTGTTTGTGGCAGAAGATTTCATAGTACCTTATCTCACACAAATGTTTGCGAATATTATTGGGGTTAGGGTGTTAGTGATCTCCCCTTTGCGAATTCGAAAAACATTTAGCCAAGGTTACCATTTGTTTAAGGCAATGGCAATATTGTTTGCGAACTTTCATTATTTCGAATTGAGTTTTTATCGACTTAAATGATGTTTGAATGTACATTGTGTCGTGACTGTTTGGTTGTCCAAACATGGCCCGAAAGACCGTATTTTAATTTTTTGGTTTGGTATCTCCAAACCAAACAATAAAAATACGGTCTTTCGGGCCATGTTTGGACTAGACTTTGTGGCCGTGGGCACTGTTTCGGCAACTTTCGGCGATTTCCCAAGCTGAGAAACTCCGTATAACGAGTGTTTCCTTAATGCCATTCAAAACTTGTCCTCCCCTCCGTGAAAAAAGTCTTTACGAACCTGCGATATCACGTCGTTTAAAGTCGTCTAGGGTTGCCCCTTCACTTAATTTGAATGATGACAACGGCTCTACGAATTTAAACTTGATATTTCACAAAACTACGGGAGAAGGAAGCCGGAATACCCGGAGAGAACCACCGAGCAACGACGAACAGCTTCCAGCTCCCCAACATCGCACTGCAGCGCAGACAGGGTTAGATTGGTTGAAGACATGCGCACCATCGACGTGCAGTACGCCTTAGTACACAGCGTCATTGTGCCCCCATGTGGACAATCGGGCTTAAGTGCCTTGCCCAAGGACACAACGCGGGAGTCCGAATCGATCGCTCAGACGGTCGCCCATCCGAGGACAAATCGGGCTCGACGTTGCTTAACTTCGGTGATCTGATGAGAACCGGTCGGTTACCGCATCGCCACTGCGCCCCCACGAAATCTAATTAATACATTTATCCAACAGGCGCAGGGCACCAACCGTACAGTAAAATAACGTTGAGGGCAGATTACAAAAAAATCACGATGGGGGAGATTTCTTACCCGATTATTATTTTCAGTTACTGAGATCATATGAAAAGAAGCATCAGAAAACATTCAGCTCATGGACAACCGGTGGTCCACGAGCTGAAAATTTTCTGATGCTTCTTTGAAGAAAATGTAAATATTTATCTAGTAGAAAATGACCCTACCGTTATTTAGTTGTAATCCACCCCACGTCCTCAATATCCAGGGGCGGTGGAACCTGTGGCTAGGCAGAGGTCATGCACGCGACTCAACAATTTTTTTATTATGTGTGTTACTAGATTCCTCATCGAGTTTACTGTTTTCTGAAATTGGAAACTTAAGAATATATACAGGAATTCACATGGGCGTGCAAGCCGGGCGATCAACACAATACTTTTCAGGCAAATAACGAATTTTTCGGCAATTTCAAAATCATCAAAATTAAAATTTTATGCTTCGTTTTAAAAAATTCAAATGCCGAAATTGGATTTTTTATTTGACTATTCAGCCTAGTCAGTATGCAGTTTACTTTTCCAGTGGAAATGAAAACTCAAGTTCCCCATCCAAACGTGGGTGAGATTTGATTTTCACATAAACTGGAGCGTGCACTGTGTAGTTGTCTGGTCCACACGATTCATGTCAGATAATGAATGCAAATGTAATCCACTTTCGACTGCTCTGTTTCTTTTGCTTCAGCCATCTTCCAACCCGAAGGAAATGGCATTTCAGTTGATCTGTTTTTCAAATTCGTCTGCCTGGTGGGTCTTGGACCATTACCAGACGCCACCTCTCCCTCCACACTTTCATTGAGCACCCACCGCTCCTGTATATAATGTAATATAAAAAAAGGATTGTGCTCGACTGATATCATGATAACAGCCCATGATGACCCCCACCCCCAACAAAATAAAAGAAAAGGAAATAAAACACGATCTGATGAAAAAGCAAAATATTTGATCGTGCTGCAGAAAGTGTTGTCCTTTTACCAGTTTTGTGCCGTTAGCACTACTTGGTGTCGTTTTCGCCAGTTTGGTTCCATTTTCGCCAGCGAGAATTGGTGCCGTTTTCTCCTGATAGGGTTATGTGTACATGTGCATTTATCAACAGACAAGTCTCCAAGTACATTTTATCCTTCCTTCTTTCCAACGAACTGAGTTCATCTACTGCCTGGATTTTTGTACCAGCCCCCTTTTTATTACACGCCTATTCTATACTACTCAAAGTTTGCTAAGCACCAAGTACATCCAACTACCGGTTTTACGTTTTAGTTGAAATATTGTAATGAAAAGTGTATATATTTTTTATTTAATTATATCTTTAATGATTTAAGTACAGAAATTAAGATTTTATTTATGTTTCACATTATATTTTAGCTTTTGAATACGATAGCCGTGGAAAATGGATATTATTGGTAAAAGAGAAAATTTTCCAATACGCCAAAAAGTTGACGGAGCGAACTGGTATGGCTTCAGTATCGAGTATGAGACCCATTACTGTTACTTACAGCTGGACAAGGCCTTCTCACGCTCCCAATCAGGTTCCTGGTGGTCCTTTGTGGGTTGTTGTTCCATTCTTGGACCAGCATGGCACCAAGCTCATGGACACTTCTTGGCTGGACTGGACGGACTGAAATTGCAAGCTGCAACTCATTCCAGATATGTTCGATTGGATTGAGGTCAGGGGATCTTGCTGGCCAGTCCATACGCTCAATCCCCTCCCTCTGTCGGCGCTCCCTGACAGCATGGGCAACATGATAACGGGCATTATCGTCCATCAGAATGAATCTATCACCTACTGCACCTGCATACAATCTGACGTGGACATCCAGGATCCCATCAATATACCGTTGTGCAGTCAATGTACCACGTTCAATGACACAGAGCTCTGTACGTCAATGCCAGCTGATACCGCCCCAGACCATGATTGACCCTCCACCATAGCTGTCATGCTCAGCAATGTTGGCTGCATGGAATCGTTCCCCTGGTCTTCTCCATACCCTAGAACGCCTATCTGTGTGATCTAGGCAGTACATTGACTCATCTGTAAGAAGGACAGGTCGCCAATTTTCTCTGGTCCATCCAACGTGGTCCATGTCCCATTCATATCGTGCCCGGTGGTGGTTCTGGGACAGCGAAATGCGAATACATGGTCTTCCCGATCGGAAACCACCTTCGTGCAACCTTGCCCGGATAGTCTACGTCGAAGGTCACTGCGAAGGTGGGTTGCTGTGGCAAAGTGGTTCCTGCGGGCCTCTGCCACCACCATTCCGTTTTACTGGTGTGCCATACTGCTGAAATCTTGTCCAGGCTCTGGGGATCACCGTATGGTGCACACCAAGGGCTTCACCAACCTGACGATGGGTAGCCCCTTGCTCCACCATCCCTACAGCCCGCCACATTTCTGCTTCAGACAAATGTCTTCTTACATTTGCATTTGCCATATTCAATCATTAAATCACAAGGGTTTGTGTTCAAATGAAGATTGAATACCCTACACATGTCATGTACATGTATACAGTACACGAAAACGTCATGAAAATCAAGGGGTACATGCTTTCCATGACTGTCACGAAAAGTCTGCCTGTCAAGAGAGCTAATGTAAACACTGGAAATCGTCTCAATACACTCCTCAATCATATCCACCAATAATATCGCAAATATGTCACAAGCACATTTCACAATGATGTTTCAAATGTTTGGTGCTTAGCAAACTTTGAGTATATGTAATCCCCATCTACAGCAACACTAAAACATGTGGAAAATGAAAATCTGTTCCGCACATGTGTGCGGAACGGAAATCGTTGACGGACTATTTTTAAATAGAGGCGAAATTTTACTGGAATTTTCTACAAATCACACAATGCAATTACAATATGAATCGCTAGCGATAGCCGAAAATCATCCCCTGAGTTCCAGTGTGTTCCATGTGCCAGTTTGCACATAGAACACATTGGAACTCAAGGGACGAAATAGTAGCACGGCTTCCCCTCGCGATTTGGTTGGCCAGAAAATGTGTTGTTTTTGTTGATAGCTGCCAAATGAATTGCTGAGTGTCCTAATAATTAGCTTTATAGACATGAAAGCGTGTAATATAACAACACAAATCAATTGACTGTTGTAGTAATCTGTTTATTATATGACAATTTGTATTTTAAACTGATCACAATACCTGAAAAATCAAATACAACAAGAATTATATTAGCCAAATAACCATTAACAATTTATGGAATTTGAGAATCCCAAACACGTAGTAATGTCGAACGTTCGTGTCGAACATGAAACTTGAAAGTCAAAACAATGGAGGCAAGATTTGAATTTCAATCGGAATCGCTTTTGATAACACAGATTCTCCTCCGTTTTGTTGGATTCGTATCTTGAAAACAGTTGTGAATTGTTATTTTGGAATTGTTCAGCACGGCATTTTCAAATAGACATCGATTGGAATGTTTGTCAACGGAGTGTTTATGTTATGTGCTTATGTTCTATATTTATTTATAGGTCACTGGTAGAAATAGTCCATTCACGTGCGCCTCGTTTGAGACAACCACGATAACGATCTGGAAAACTTGACACTCTTGTCTTCCGTAGAGCTGGATTTGATGGGCAAACTACAGTGGTATTAAGGGGTTATTTCTGGTAGTCGTATAATAATTACAGATATTCTTAATGACGGATTATCTGTGAAGTAGTTGCTTCTAATTAGCTTGCTATAAAAAGTCAAGTTTCCTTTTGTAACTTTTAATAAACGAAAACAACAGACAGCTCCGGGAGCTGTCTGTTGTTTTCGTTTATTAAAAGGAACAAAAGGAAACTTCGCCTTAGTTTCTACTGATGTCAGAGGTGTTTTCCCAACAATTACATTCTTCTTAATTGGGCCTTCCTCACACGTGTAATAATTTCAGGGGAGATAACTTTATCGAATGTCGATTTTCATGACGATATAAGACAGGAAAATGGTAGGTTGAAGAAGGTAATCACCGCAAGTGGAAATATCACCAAGAAGTGCCATCTGTAGGACATTGCCAGTGAATTAAGATTGAGATTTGTTTCTTTGATGTATGCTCATACATATTTATTATATGCTAGCCTGTGAATTATCGCAGATTATTTGAAAGATATTTCTCGATATCCATCGACTTGATGGATAACGAGGAATATCCTCCAGTAGCTTCCTAAATGATGTCACGCTTCGGAGCATCACTTCAACTTCGATACCGTTACAAGTGATTCAGTGCCAACTTTACAAGCAGGGCCTGGAGTTCTTACCTTACTATTCCAGGCCGTTCTGGTGATTCTATGACTAAAAAAATAAATGTACACTACTCAAAAAGAGTAGGGGATATCCAAACTGATGTTGATATTTTCGGAAAATGGTATTGGATACGCGTGGTTGGACACATCAATATGTTACCAAGTTTAGAGTGGATCACGAATGTCACCGGCACACGAAAACTTCGAGCAGGTTTTTCGTACGAGCGTCGCGTTAATGTCTGTGAGATACGTTTTGAAATTTTCATTTCTACTGGAGGGCTTTTTCGGAGGTCTCATCGTTCTTTTCTTGGTATAAACTCGTTCATCAATAGTTTCTGGTCGAAACGTAACTTTTGAGGTATGCGAAGACTAACACGTGACGAACGTTTACGTGCCGTTGGCGTGTTGGAAGCTGGCAACAGACAGACTGCAGTGGCTCAAATTCTCAACGTTACTCAGTCGGCGATTAGCAGGTTGTGGTCACGTTACCGTCAGACAGGCAATGTTGATGACAGACGTCGGTCAGGTCGTCCAAGGGCGACAACTGCTAACCAGTATCGTTTCATCCGAACCACAGCATTACGTAACCGCCATCAAAGTGCCTCAGAAATTGGACAGCAGCTGCACCGAGCGACAGATGTGCGAGTCAGTGGTCAGACTGTCGGATATCGCCTACACAGCTGGAATTTGTACGCTCGACGACCTCGAATAATTCCACGTTTGATTGAACGTCACATCGAAGCAAGGCGTAATTGATGTGGAGCACGACAGCGCTGAGGCAATCGTCTGTGGAGCAACGTCATGTTTTCCGATGAATCGAGGTTCACTCTCGACTTCCACTACAGGCGAAACAAAGTGTGGCGGCGGCGGCGGAACGAACGATACCTTGACGTAACCATTAGGCAGCACGATCGTTTTGGTGGTGGATCGGTTATGGTGTGGGAAGGCATACCCATGACAGGCAGAACAGCATGACATGTCATCCAAGCCAAGGGCGTGGTACAGGGCAGTACTACCGTGACGACATGTTAACATCTAATGTGGTGCCATTTGCGCGACGTCACGACCGTCGATTCATTTTCCAAGATGACAATGCAAGAGCACACAGGGCCCGTGTCGCTACAGAGTTCCCCCAGGAGCAGAACATCACTACACTGCCTTGTCCAGTCTAGACCTTTCACCAATCGAACACGTGTGGGATATACTTGGCAGGCGCCTACAACGCCAACAGCCCCTATGAATGTCCAGGAACTCGCCGCTGCACTGCAGGAAGAATGGTATAACATTTTTTACGTCGGCTGAGTGCTAGAATGCTTTATGTCCCATAGGGACATAGAACATTCTAGCACTCAGGCGACTTTGGATGTTTTGTGAGGAGTATGCGCCTTCGGATCGGCGCTTGTCTCGCGAACCGAGGAGGATTTACAAGGTATTGAGGTCTTGGATTGAATGTGGTGATCGTCCATGTCTTCTGCAGCTCAGTGCGTGGAATGTGTGCTTGTCAGACACCTAATTATCGCTGAAATCATTCACCACATGTCACAGTGCAATGCCTCAACTGTCTTTTTGATGAAAATATAAATAAATTTCTTCATGTATCTCACTTTTATCAAATATCCCCTACTTTTTTGTATAGTATATAATAACAGTAAAATAATAAGGTAAAATCATTAGATGCAAAGAAAGTGACTCCGAGAGTGATATTGAGAACTGGGTAACTTTTTTGCAAGCCGAGAGATCCTCGGTTCGAATCCCACCTGCGGCAATCGCGTTGTGTCCTTGGGCAAGACACTTCACCCCCATTGTCCACGTGGGGGCACGGTAGCGTTGTGTACTAAGACGTACTGCACGTCGATGGTTCACTTGTTTTCAACCAATGCTAACCTTGCTTGTCTGGAGTTAGTATGTTGGGGAGCTGACAGTTGCTCGTCGATGCTCTGTGGTTCTCTCCGGGTACTCCGGCTTTCTTCCACCCGTAAAACTGTCACGGTCACAATTAGCCATTGTGCGTGAGTATATGACCTTAAACGCCAATAAATAAATAATAAATAAATAAATAAATATCGATCGAAATCAGGAAAATTGGCGTTTCTGGGCAAAATTCAGTAGTTTTAAGTTGAGATTTGTATGGTGAGGATTTAACTGGTAGAGTGCTAAATTTTGTTTGGAAACCCAAATCTGTTCATATGTCTTTGCTTCGTTACAATTTATGTGAGAGTGCCAGCAGGCACTCTCACATAAATTGTAACAAGGCAAATCTGTACAGACTAAATAATTTCACTTTATAGACTATCAGAAGCATATCTACTGAATCAAACCTTTATGTTATGATACCTACACTTCAGGGTAAAGCCCAAATATGGGCTCCCAGCACTCTACCAGTTAATGATGTCAATAAGTAAGAGTTCAGTGGATGAAGAGAAGAGAGAAGAGAGTTGTACAAAATATTCAACGCAAACTGAGATTCAGAGTGGTAAGCGGTCATTCGCCGAAATGGGGGAACAGATGGTTCAGCTACCCGAACGTAGCGCCTTCCTCACTGGGGGACGCCGAGACAAGCTGGGAGAAGATGAAAGTTCGAACTTTCTGAAAAGAATGAGAAACGATAACACGGTCAGAAGACCATTACAGATCTGATTTGTAATCATTTGTTTTGATTTCATCGTTTACCTAATATGAAAAGCAGACGACACTTGCAAAAAAAATTCTTGAATAACCAATTATTTTTCATTTTTTTGTCTTAAAAACATAGGTTATGACACCTCGTTGGAACGAGCTCGTTCCATCGAGGGGTCATAACCTATGTTTTTGAGATGAAAAAATACTGAAAATTAATTGGCGATTTTTGAGAATAGCGCTGGCCGTCTTTGAACGTTACGTTTGGTAAAGGGTTAATAACTAAAATGTTTATTACTTAGTTAGTTCCATATCAGCTGAGGTATCAGCCCCCGGTAACGTCACATCATGAAGTTACCACGGTCTGATATCTCGGCCGATATGAAACTAAGTAATAACCACTAAGAATCTTTCTGTGTAAAATGACAACACATTACATCAACGGTAGTGTACGCGCAAACTCCACGAAAAATGGGTAAACAAACAGATTCATTATAGAATTTGACTGGTGGCCTGATAGCTTGCGGATCGATATATCATTCAGAACATGGAGACAGGTGCCACAGATTTATGATGTAACAGTATCCATGCTGGTCCCGGGTAAACGTCGACTTGGGTAAGTCGGTATTGGGTAGAGTGCCATCCTGGTTGAACTGTCGATTATTGGCGTTTAGCGTCACTTTCATCATATATAACCATATCAAGATCAGAGGGCAGATGTGCAGTCAAGTCTCCTAACCGTTTATAATTATGCTATTAACTTCAGAGTACTAAGAACGCAGGCACTAATTACTGGACCCTATTATACCAGGAAAACAGAACCTCTTGACCACGGCGAGCAAGCACTACATGCTCTTCCGCCCGGCGTTCATACGCTTTGTGGTCCAGCGGTGGAGTACTAAGAACGCTGGCACTAATTACTGACCCTATTATACCAGGACAGGAAAACAGAATCTCTTGATCACAGTGAACAAGCGTCACACGCTCTTCCGCCCGGCGTTCCTCTTGGAGGTCGAGCTAAATATTCATTCTATGAATACGACTTTATCTCATTATGACGAGAGTATTGCGTTAAGTAGAATCAAAGATAAATGTATCTATACACAATTGATATAAAATGTTACACTTGGTGTGTTCAGATCGATACGTGTCTTTATGAGTGAGATAATTGTACCAGGGATACTATCCGATTTAAACTAATCAAACATCTTGTGAAAATAAAATGGCCTGAATGTGATTCAATCATAGATTAAGGCCGTGCGAATCGGAATTTCTAACCACGGATTTCAACTTAAAATGTGCTACGTTAGACCACACAAAATAAATTAATTGATTCTCAGGCAATTTTCTTTTTCAAATCAGTCAGGAAGAAGGGTTTTATTTTTAATTTTTATTTTTTTTAATGCATATAATGAGCCTAACTAGAGACGCCGCTTTCTTTTCACACACAGTGTATATAGAAAGTGCCTAATTATACAATTTAAACCATGATTACATTTTCTACAATTTATGAAAAGCCTATGACATAAATTTTAGCTTTATACACCAACCGTGGTGAATACGCCAGCAATGGGATTTCAGTAGTTAAAACTGACACCTACTGTGGAACTACATCCAAGCTGACCTTTGGTGACGTCGACTTGAATGTGAACTTGTCTAAATTTATCGCACGTCGCCTCGCGAAGAGTGAAATGAAGGTGACAATTATTTATTACGTTTTTAAATGTGTTTACCCTATAAAATGCCGAAAATTAACATTAGCATTGTCTCATGTTAATAAAGCATCCATAACTCGAAACAGTATGTTATGTTATTAAAATGAAAAAGGCCCCATTTCTTTTTCTATCTCGTTTTGGTGATAAAATTGACAGCGGAAGTACCGCCCATGGATCCTCATGTAAACAAAAGCAAATTCGCACGTATGTACGGCTCCTTTCTCAGTAAAATCGAGAAAACATAATAGCGACTCTTAATAATCTGACGATCATGGTATAAATAAAATATACCCAAAGTAGCTTTGTGTACCAAATGTTCACCACTCGTGGTGAAGTGGTGTTAACCGCGCGCCAAAGGCTCGCGGTTAACACCACTTCACCACGAGTGGTGAACATTTGGTACACCAAGCTACTATGGATATATTCTATATTTAACTCTTAATTTTAACTATTCGGGTTCTAATTCCGACTTTTGTCACTTTTAACAGTACAGGTGCCCCAACCTGCTGTCTCTTGGGGAACTCGCAAGTTACTCTCTAAGTTCCATGGCAGTCGTTTCTATAAAGTCTTGGCTGCCTATATAGGCAGCCAAGACCTGCCTAGAAGCAATTGCAAAGCCCTAGGATGTAGACTGTCTTTATTTATATTTCACTTTCACACATCAGTCAAAAAATACAAAAGGTTTCGAGTCTCCTGAGTTTATAGCAATATTGAAAGATACAGCAAGGCAATAGAAACGTCCAATGAAGAGATTCAGTTTCAGTGAGAGATTGTCTGAGAGTCAAAATATTTTTTGGCCTTATGTATAAAGTTATCATTATCGAATATCTATGGGCGAACAAATGTGAAGCAGCCATGACTAGATCTGAAGGAAAACTCTAAATTTAACTCAGGAAATCATTGGTGAAATAACTGATTCAATTTACAGGGTGGAAATTGGATTAAATGTGCCCAAATTATATATATTTCAAAGTCAATAGAAACCACGTCCTGGCAGAAATATCTGCTAGCAGCATATAATGAGTTAATATCAACACTTTTTATTATTCGGAGAAAAAAAAACATGAGATGCAGTTCTAGCAGTAGTGGCGACCACTACTTTATAAATACCGATAACATGAGCAATAAAATAGCTCTTGTTCCACCGTTTTACATCTGTGTGAATGTTGTACTCTCCACGCTCTGGCTTATACTTGCAACACGTTTTGCAGTGTTGGTATTTGCCCTGGTTCTCTTCTTTGAGTCTTTGTTCATTCTGTAGCGAATGATGATATACACGACGCCATTGATGACGCCACCAAGATTAGAGCAAGTGGTCACCAGTTTGAAAAATAACAAGGGAGGCGACTTGCTTGAGTCAATCACAGTCCAGATTCCATAGACGGAGAGTGCCCACCACTGCACGAAAAAAGCTACCACAAATAGGAGCATTGTCTTCGCAGCGTTGGCAGATGACCTCACGGTCGAAGCACTTCCATCAAGCGTTTGTTTAATTTTCTTTATGTCTTGATGGATACGGCGCCATGTGAATATGTATAAGATGATGTTGGTTACCATCACAAACGTCATCAAAACTGTGGTGAAGATTAGACCGCCCACATATCCAGTAACAGCGTCGAAATAGCAACTGCAAAAAACACAGAATATTCAGATAGCGTTGAATAAATAGAATATGCAGACCAAACCCGTGTTATGTGATGGCTTCACGAACGATGCCATGTGGAAAGCAATCCGGGCACGATCCTCGCTGAGAAAACTGTACAGCCATGATAATCACACCACCGTGGTTATTTACCACCACGATGTCAATATTTATTTATTTATTTATTTATTTATTTATTTATTTATTTATTTATTTATTTATTTATTTATTTATTTATTTATTATAGCATCTATGGCTATACCAAGACAACAGCATAGTTATGAAGTCAAGTTTGGTCAGTTGTTTAACCCTTCAACCAACGAATCGGCCACATCCGCCCGCGTAATATGCAAATTCAGCAGCTGAAACAATATTATTTTTCAAAACAATTCAACAAAACCATATCATGCGACCCTCTTCCAATGAGGGGTCACATGATATGGTTTGGTTGAAAGTTTATGAAAATTTAAAGCAAAATGATATTTAAAATAATACATTTTGACATCATCTGCGTTAGGTAAAGGGTTAAACATATGTTGTCCACGGGGCTTCCGCTCCAGGCGTTGGCTACAGGGTCATATTTTGGCAGCAGAACTATTTTACATAGTAATCAAGCACTGTTCTACTTTCCTGAGATCCCACGAGGGTATAAGGATGACAATTAGCGCTTTTTGGACAAACCAGGGCAAAAAGATCGTCAGAGAAAGGGTCATGGAGGATTGTAACCGTAATTGGCGAGAGGGGGTCAAATCAAAGAGATCTTTGGGTGGCCTGCGTGATAAAGAGAAGCCTGGTTTTGAAGAGTACCTTCATGGCACCTTTGGGGGGTCACTGTTGTTCAAGCTGAGGTCGCGGTCCCTGGAGCTGAGGGGAAAAAGTGGGAAAAACAATGAAAAGGAGTACCAGATGTGTAACTTGGGCGTGGTGGAGACCCTGGAACACTTTCTTATAGAATGCCCAAAATACCACTCTAAAAGAACAAGATTCACGGGGAGTATAATGGGGAAGTGGGATGGGAGAATGAAGGACACGTTGTTAGGGGGCGACTCAAAGGAGAGGGTTAATATACTAATCGAAGAGATTGGGAAGAATGGGACAAGGGATGTCATCAAGCAGTTCGTCTCCGAGTGTTGGGAGGAGAGAAGAAGCGCGGGAATTGGTAGAACATGGGTAAACAAGGCCTTCTCATACGAGAACCGCGACAAATCAGCGGCCGGCCGAAGAGTTATTATTGGATGAAATGCGTCATTTACCACGATGATGGCAAATTGTGAATGCACCTTTAAGAAATGCGCATACACAATCATATGTATTATTTTACATCGTTACGGCGCAACGATGTTTGTTTATTGTGGGTTTAAACCTTTAACCTACCTGAATAGCAGACGAAACTTGCAATAAAACAAAACCAAAACCAAACAAACGTCAAAAACAGTTGAATAACTAAAAAAAACTCATTTTTACCTGAAGAAAAACATAGCCGATGACCTCTCGTTGGAACCTTTCTCAACGGGCTCGTTCCAATGAGGTGTCACAAGCGATGTTTTTGTGACAAAAAAATAATGAAATTTGACTGGGGATTTTTATGAACAACGCTGGGCCGTTTCCGTTACCTTGGCTGTAGGGTTAACGACACTCTTTAACAAGTTATATCATATTATTACCACTTTAGCGTGCGTTCTCTAGTATAGTGACACAATTTTACCTTTACGGTAAAAGTGTATAATGCACAGACTCAAACCGGAAGTAGTGTGTTAAAGTGGTTAACAGCCCGATTCCGGTAAATGCTTCGTCAACAGCCCGTCTCCGGTTACAGTTTATGTAATCCGTCAAACCAAACGCGCCACTGGTTCCGAGATATGAAACGCACAAAACTGCTAAAAATACACGTTTAGTTTGTGTGATTTTCCCATTACTTCGGTGATGAAGCTTTCCAATTGTCAAGGTGAGTGTAATTAATTAATTACGGTAGGTTTTTGTTAGTAGATTTTGGGAGAAGGCCAATTTTTCGTGTCATATTTTGGTGGCAAACGAAAATATTTAAATTAAGCTATCATGTGATTGACTACATGACGTTTTGTTTATCTAGAAACAGACGACACATGCGTTTTGATTAAATGTCATTGTGAAAACTCGGGATGTCACAATCCAGTGAACTTGGAGAATCTTTGGATTTAACCATCTTAGAAGAAGTGGTAATAATAGTAATAACAAGATTTAGTTGGGCTTCCCTGTTTATTAACGACTCTCCAGCCCAGGAATGATTAACAGTCCTCGGGCCGTTAACAGCCCTCGACTTCGTCTCGGGCTGTTAATGGACCCTCTAGCTGTTAATCATTCCTGCTGGGCCCTTAATAAACCGGAACGCCCTCCAAAATCATGTTATTAGTATATTATATCGACAATACTTTGATAACAACGTTTTTAAGTTAATTATGTAACGACATAAATCATTGAAATCAACCAAAAATCAACATCTGCTCTCGTCAGACATGGTGGCAAATAACGTGCTGAACAACTTCGTTTTCTTCTAAAATATTCTACTCCTAATGGTAGCAACAAAGCTGGTTTGTTTTTTTATTGAGATTTAACGACACCCAAACCCCCACAGCCAGGATCATATCGTGCCAGACAATTTGACGAGTGGAGGACGCCTAAGTATCCAGACATAACCATCAAGCAATGGCGAGTAACTGTCTGATTCTCCAACTTACTTTCACCTTACACGAGCAGGGCAGGCCTGAAAATAAGCAGTCTGACATTTGCAGAATGAGGTCCCTAGAGGGTGAATTTTATGATGCTATCCCATACAGTGGGCCAGTTTATCCTCTGGGTACCTCTTTCTGTTTAGTTTTGAGACCCTGATGCAGACTGATGTTCACAGGGTGTAAATTTAGTGATGCTACCCTGCTGTGCTGGGTAGAATCACTAAATTCTCTCTCTGGGAACCTCATTTTGCAGATGACAGTCTGCTTAATTTCTGGCTTGAAGCAGAGCCAGCATCGGTTGAATGAAAGTCTACCATCATCATGCCCTTCTTCTTACTACACTGCGCCGCCGCGATACAGCTTAGGCAATCCAAATGATGGATTATTTGATCGCTTCTTGGCAGTTTTTCGGATTCAGCAAATGAGCAGTTTGGCAGCCATAAGGTCTGTTTTTTCCACATTTTCTGACAAGAAAACTGTAGGTTGAGTATATGGGGAGACAAATGGTATTGAATGCATGGGAAGGCGTGCGTACGTTGGTCGTTGGTGGAAGGGAAGGACTGTTTGCGCAGAGGAATTGATTTGACGACCGATCTGACCAAATGGTCCCCATTTTGAGCGACCTCTTTGAGTGTGTGGTCAACAGGATGGAATGAACGCTGATGGTCATATTTACGAAACTGTCGTATCAGGTTACCTAGAAGTGTTGTTAGACGGCTTTAGGTGACAGTTCTGAGCGTTAAAGGTGTTTTACATAATGCAAATGCTATTTCTATCAAGATCCTTGTTGAGGAAGTAATGCAGCGTGTGCGATTAAATTATTAACCGAGGTTCTTTTTATTCTCAACCTGTTCACTGAAGCGTCCACTTTAGTTTTAAATTGTGTCTGACGTTCTTCCGTGATAGGAAGATTAATAATACTCGTACGTACGAGTGAAAGTTAAATGAGTGAAAATTTATTTTAGGGTTGAAATATGTCGTTGTGTGGTCTTAAGGAGTAGGCAAGCGACGAGAGCATCGAGTTGCTGGTGTGGATTTGACTTTTAACACTTTACCCAACGTAACTGCCAAAACCGGTCAGCGCGATTCTCAAAAATCGCCAATTAATTTTCATTATTTTTTCATTTTTTGTCTGAAAGACATAGGTTATGACCATTGGAACGAGCTCGTTGAGTCCCGTTCCAATGAGGGGGTCATAACCTATGTTTTTGAGACAAAAAATGAAAAAAATAGTTATTCAAGAATTTTTTTTGAAGGGTTGTCTGCATTTCATGTTAGGTAAAGGGTTAAAAAGAGAATTCCATCAGAAATGTTTGGTTGTATTACTGAGAGTTTCCAAATTCCCATCAGCTTATCGAGCATCCGACTTTCTTTGAGGTCAACTTCACCAACTGCACACATGTTTATACATATATATAGGCTTCTGTCTTTTATATTGCAACAAGAGTTGTATAACAATTATAGACAAAAGGGGAGGAACCAGGAATTTTGATCAGAAATTCGTGTGGGCGAGAGAGAAAAACCCAAATCGTTGTAAAACAGTGCCGGTATTTCATACCGTTATATATCCACTACAGTGAGTCACTGCAGGGGTGCAAATAAATTTATGTTGTTTTTTAACAAACCCATTCTTTTACCACCCCAGCCCTCTCCCCTAAAAAAAACTTGATTATTTGAAGCCATGATAAAACCACGACCTGCGATTTTATACCTTTTATTCCAAGCGGCACAGCCCAGCTCTACAGGAATCAAGAATCAACAACTCAAGTATATTAGAAAAATCAGTTACTGTTTCCACTCTGTTGACCATTTATTTCAAAATGAAATTGTTTCCTGCAAAATTATTTACAACAAATAGTGCAAAACTATTTTATAATTCAAGTAACATTCACTGGTTTAGTAAATTGATGATTAAACCCTACAAACATTCGGAAGTGCAGTAATGTTAATATTATTCACTGATCCTCCACACCTTTGTTTATATGTCATCCCTTGGGTGCATCAGGGCGTCATCTGCAATACTAAAGAATTGCAGATGGCGCCTTGATGCACTCGGGGGACCATACCATCCCATTCTTCAACGACCAATTGGTCTCACGCTAAACATTATGCACACCGAGTTGGCTACGCATAGAAGCTCTTCATCATACCTTTTCCAACCCAGACCACGCTCATCCAAATACCGTTGAGCTTATTCCAATAACGGGGCATACTAAAGCCCCACGAATATCAAATTTTGGGTCTAATCGAATCCAAAATCGAACCAGGTAAAGGATTTCGGATTGAACCCAATCACGAATCGAATCTGTTCGCTTTTCAAAATATTGAACATTTTTTACAACCGTGGAATATAACAAATGGTGTCAGCCTTCACTCAACTACTCAGATGTTGTTTTCAACGGCGACTTAAAAGAAAAAAAGGCGGAATATTCCAGAAACGAAATCAATGCCGTTTTTGAAGCGGAACCTCTTTGAACTCTTCTTCTGTCATTAGGTCTCCTGTACGCGAGGCCTGATGCCAGAAGAAGAGTTCAAAAGGAGACACTTGGTGGGATTTTGAGAACATCTTGGCGATTTAAAAATTTGCGAATCAACCCGACTCGAATTGAATGGAATTATCTGGACGATTTCGAATCGAATCGAATCTCGAATTTTCGCAGAGCTCTTAGTCATAAGCAATATTTTGAGGCAAAAGGTTTTTTACGGTTCAAGATTTTTTTTTTCTGCAAGAGTCCTCCCTATTCGTAGTTGGTAAACCGTTAACCCTTTACCCAACGTAACGGCCAAAACCGGCCAGCGCTATTCTCAAAAATCGCCAATTAATTTTCATTATTTTTTCATTTTTTTTTGGTCTCAAAAACATAGGTTATGGCCCTCATTGGAACGAGCTCGTCGAGCTCGTTCCAATGAGGGGTCATAACCTATGTTTTTGAGACAAAAATGAAAAAAATTAGTTCAATTTGTTTTGCAAGTGTCGTCTGCTTTTCATGTTAGGTAAAGGGTTAATAAGGATACTTACAATGCCCCAGACGGCCCATACTGATCTGTCAGTGCTGCTATCACCGCTCCCACGAAAGGTAGACCAAATGTGTATGTAAGAAGTTTCCAGTCTCTCTTTCCAAAGTTGACTTGTTTCTTGAAAACCATAAGGATAAATGCGCTGATGGCCACCGCCTGTACGATCAATGTCTGCGCCGTGATAAACTCTGTCAGTATGAAAGCGTACATTTTGCAAAGCCATACGGGATGAACATGGTCCTTAGTTATCAGGTAGTGCGAGTGGTCTAATGAATGCGATATATTGAAGAGGCCGTCGCAAAGAGCGAGATAAATTACTAAACGTTCACCCTTTGTCCATTTGAAGAAGGTTCTAAAACCATGTTTTGTGAATGAAGCTATAGAAACTGCCAAAGCCGACAGCGCGCTTAAGCCCATGCATGTCAAAGCGGTTACATGAAACTCGAAGAATTCGCCTATGTCCAACCCAAACACAGGTAAATCGTAACCACTTTTCAATTTAGGCACTGTCGTGTGCGTGGTAGCGTTCATCCTGTTCGTATCTTCACCAATGAATCTCTGTTAATTACTGAAAGTATCGGCTATTTATGTAGACACTGGCCTTTTCATCGAACCATTTCGACATAACAGAACATTTTAAATGAAAACAGTAAGGTGCTTCAGGTTGTTGAGAGACCCGTCGTCACGTGTTTATCAAGATCAATATATATACTTGGAACTTAATTAAGCACCCCCTGAAATGTTTCATGACAGTGAAGTTGCTGTTACTGATTATTATATTTTATTGATTGCTATGTCTTGCAGAACATTTCATCTAGTGAAACGTGATGTTTTGGGTTGATAGCGTACCCCCCCCCCCCCCCCCCGCCCCTGTCCACGTGAAGCATGCTTCCACGAATGTCACAAAAAACACTTTCATCCACATGCAAAATCTGGGTATAAAACAAGACAATTTGTCATTTCCTTTATCAATGAATGTTGGCATGGCAAGGGGGAGATTGTCAGAGGCACTAAGATGACAAATCGTTGGCATGTATGCAACAGGTATGTCATTCAAAGCTATCGGAAGGCAGCTTGGCTATAGGCATTCTGTCATCAGCAGACTTGTCCGAAAACATCGACAGACCAACGATGTTAAGGACCGACCAAGGCCTGAATAACCCCGAGAGTCCCCTCCTCGGGAAGATCGGAGTCTGGCCCACCCTGTGAGGTGTGAACCCTTTGCGTCAAGTGGGGTTTTGAAACGCCTTTAGCTCCTCAGCAGGCATTTGTGCAACAGAACTGTCCGAAACTGTCTCAAAGCATTGGGTATGATGTCCAGAAGGGTCATCGAGCGTCCAGCATTAAAGACGACATTAGGAGTGGTGTATGGCACCACAACATTGGAATCTCAGGATGTGGAGGAGAGTCCTTTGATCAGACTAGAGTAGGTTCCTGCTTCACGCCACAGATGGTCGCATGAGAGTGTGAAGGCATAGAAATACTGCTTACATGCCTAGGAACATCAGCCCTACTGTTCCTTATGGTGGAAGATTAGTAATGGTCTGGGGTGCCTCTCTCATGATTGTAAACTTCATATGGTGACTGTACGTTGGAATCTCAATGGTCATCAGTACATCTGGGACATTCTCAATCCGGTTGTTGTGCCTCATTTTGGCAACCACCCGTTGGCTACACGCCATGTATTCATGGACGGCAATACAAGGCCACATCGTTCCCATGCTGTGAGAGCATTCCTTCAGAACAACGCTATTACAAGACTACCTTGGCTTGTAATGAGCCCCGATTTGAATCCCTAAGAACACATCGTATGTAAACAAGGGAGCCGTCTGTGCAGAATTTGGCCGATTTGGAAGCTGCACTGCATGAGGAGTGGCAGCAGTTGCCTCCGGACCGCATCAGAACGCTCACTCGTATCATTCGGATGGTTCAGGCTGTCATCCGGGCATGTGGTGGATACAGGCACTACTGACGTCAGGCACTGCTATTGTGTTCAGGAGATCACAAGTTACATTTTTGTCAGTAATTACCGGCATTGTTTCATCATGGACCGTTCCAGCACCACACTTGTCGAGAGAACATTTTTCCATCATAAACATTAGTGACAGATATGTGTAATTAGCGCCATTAAAATACTCCATATTTTAATCATTATGTTGTCTTTCATTTGTCAACAGACCATTCTTTCCGCAAACCAGTTCCAGGTGAATATGTAAAAACCGTTTAATGGAGACAATCACATTCAATTCAAGACACAATTCAACAGTGTGTGTCTCGAGAATAAACGGGACGACTTCGAACAAATCACTTTTAGCCAATGAATTTCCACATCTGACGACTCGGTACACAAGGCGCCAGAGGCATAGGGGAAGGGGCAGCATGTGCCCCTTTTCGCTTGAAGTGCAATGGAATTTCGTCTCTTAACTTAAGATTCTTGGGCCGGATTCTTGAGTCGATATTTGGTTCGATTCGAAATCAGTTTCCTAAATTTGTTTTTCCTCGAATCTTTTTCGTAGGAATATCGACTGGTATCAGTTATCTTCATCGTCTCCCAAAACGAATAGTTCAGATGGAAATCGTACATAAATAATGTTGAAATAAAAGACCGAGTGTAACCGCTAGATTAACATAAATAACATCTACTCATGCCACCAGCAATGCTAATTTCAATATCGCTAGCCCCTGCCACTGTTAAATGGAAATTTATGGTTTCCAAGCCATGTCGACGATGAACTATAATCCTTACATGGTAATATTCCAACTACATCATCAAGGCATGTCTTCGATTATTTTATCAGTCGGGACTTGAGCCATCACAGTCGGAACAAATCCAAATCAGGTTTATAGTACCCCAACCCCCATTGACCACCTTCACGACGCCACCTACTCGATTTCGAATAACAGACGTGATTCGATGTGAGATTCCATTCGAATCAAAAATGTGTGATTGGTGTAGAAATATTTTTGCAGGTTCAATGGGTGGTGGGTCCTCAATATGAGCAGATGCAACTAGAGGTGTGACTGTCCCGGATGGGCCTGTCCACACCCCCGTCTCTCCCAATGCCAAGCTTATTCTAAGATGAAAAAGGAAAAAGGCCCATCGAGACTATAATCGCAGGTGCACAGGTTTCCATGGTAGTGAACATCCATACCAAATTTCAAAGGAATTGACCCATAAACATCGATAAAATCTCCGGGCAAAATATAGGCATTCTGAAATGAAAGGGGCATAACTCTGGCAAAAAAGTCTGATCAAAACTATAATCGCAGGTGCACAGGTTCCCATGGTAGAGAACATCCATACCAGGTCTCAAAGGAATTGACCCATAAACATCTGAGAAAATCTCCGGACAGAATTCGGGCATTTTAAGGTCAAAAGGGGTATAACTCTGGGTAAAAAAATCCGATCAAAACAATAATCATAGCTGCAGAGATTCCCATGGTAGTGAACATCCATCCCACGTTTAAAAGGAATCAACCCATAAACATCCGAGAAAATCCCCGGACAAAATTCTAGGCAATTCAGGCATTCTAAAACGAAAAGGGGAATAACTCTGGCCTAAATTCCGATCAAAACTATAATCGAGGGTGCTCAGGATACCATGGTAGAGAACATCCATACCAAGTTCTAAAGAAATCGACCTATAAAGATGTGAGAAACTCTCCAGGCAAAATTCAGACATTCTCAGATAAAAAAGGGCATAACTCTGGTAATAAAGCCCGATCGAAACTATAATCGCAGCTGCACAGTTTGCAATGGTAGTAAAGAAACTATAATCGCAGGTGCACAGGTTGCAATGGTAGTAAACACCCATACCAATCTTCAAAGAAATTGACCTATAAATATCTGAAAAAATCTCCGGACAAAATTCAAGGCCTGCTTTTTCAAGTGGAAAAGGGGCATCATTCTGGCAAAAGTAATCCGGCAAAACTATAATTGCAGGTGCACAGGTTCCCATGCTCGTGAACATTCATACCAAGTTTCGAACAGGTTGGTCCATAAACGTGTGAGAAAATCTCCGGACAAAATTATGTCTACGGACGGACGGACGGACAAGGTGATACCTGTATACCCCACAACTCGTTGCTGGGGTATAAAAACTGCATACCTCGATGGATTTTTTTACACCCCACCCCTCTGTTTTCACATTTATTTCGCAGCTGTTTTTTTTTTCATTCTCCCAATTTTCTCAGCAGTCTGCGAATCCTCTGATAAAATAAAGACAGAGTTCTTTTTCAAGTGATATAATTTTAGGAATGGATCAGCAGACGCCCAAGATTTTTTTCCCATGAAAGATGAAATCCGAGTGATTGTTACTCAAACAGTATTCGTCACGAGCTGCATCAAAATTGCTTTGGACCTTTCAGTGTTCTCCGAAGTATAAGTGATTGTGTGATTATTAAATTAACGGATTGACCAGAACATTAAATTACTTTCAATCATCTTGTTATAAAATTGGAAACCTGTCATCGTTCACCTTCATTAATAAATAACTGACTGAAGACGCGTTTTTTTGTTTGCTTTTAATTGCCACGCTCTGTCAATTCGTACTGCAGTTTCACTGTTAGACACTGTCAATTCGAACTACTCCAATTCATAAAATAGTCAGCAAAGGTGCACGCGAACCAGACTAGAGACGAGCGAGTACTTGTTCGTTTGCTGGTGTGCGATGGTAAATCGTGACGCGATGGAACAGATTATCAGGTCAGCTTTTTCGAAGGTATAGTATATTTGTCGGTGCCCCCACCCCCGGGGATGGGGGACACCCTACAATAACTTTTCTAGACGGGACATTTTTGTCTGGATTGGAGAATTATATGTCGATTCGCCTTTGCCAGTGATCAGGTACTTTTATATTTGATACTTGGAATTATGTCACAAACAGCGTCGGCCATACTCATGGACGTTGAAGTATACCTGTTTCGGGCAGTTGGTCGGTGGAGCATAACCAATTTGGTGTACGGTTTTGAAATAAACACGAAGTTGCGTCTCGACTACTACTTGATAATAATAATAATAATAATAATAATAATAATAATAATAATAATAATAATAATAATAATAATAATAGTCTCGGTCCAGCAACCGGGAAAGCCCGCTCGCTCGCCAATGTAGATCGCGCAAAAAGTACGGTCAGTGACAAATGGTCAGAAGAACGAAGACTTCGCATGGGTATGCGACGAGAGAGAAGCTCACAGAGGTATGCCGGCGCATTTAAATACCAGAATGAGAGTTTTGAAATTCTTCAAGATAGGAGTGATATGGTCGAAGCATTTTGCACCACAGATAATTCGATCAGCAATATCCCGAATTCTCTGCAGTTGCTGTAACAATGTACTTGGCAGAGTAAGGAAATTAGAATTGAAATAATCCAAATGAGATGTTATGAAGGAGTGAACCAGTTGCTTCAAAGCTTTACCACTGAGGAATGGACGGAGTTTGCTCAGGTTTCTGAGTTGCCGGTAGCATGTTTTATTATTTTTGGATGTGAGGCTCAATGGTGAGACTAGCATAAAATCACCCCACTCTTTCTAGCACTCTTAGTGACCAGAGTAGTAGAATCAGCAGCATTATCTGACTGAATAGGAGAGAGATGTTATCTTCCTTGCAATGACCAATACCTCCGTTTTTGAATCATTCATTTGAGCCGGTGACTGGAATCCACTGTCTACTGAAGTTATTACATCTTTCTATTTTAAACACGGTGCCGGCTGTTTCAGAAGTATCAGATGGATTGAATGTCAAGTAGAACTGCTTAATAATAATAACAACACTTTGGCCGGCGCTGATTTGTCGCGGTTCTCGGGTGAGAAGGCCTTGGTTACCCCTGTGCTCCCAAGTGCCTCCCTATTCCCACGCTTCTTCTCTCCTCCCAACACTCGGAGACGAACTGTTTGATGACTTCCTTTGCCCCATTTTCCCAATCTCTCCGATTAGCATATTAAATCTCTCCTTAGAGTCACTCGCTACCCACGTGTCCTTCATTCTCCCATCCAACTTCCCCATGATACCTCTAGTGAATCTTATTCTTTTAGACTGGTATTTTGGGCCTTCTAGAAGAAAGTGTTCCAGGATCTCCACCACGCCTAAATTAAACATTTGGCACTCCTTTTCACTGTTTTTCCCAATTTTTCCTCTCAGCTCCATGGACCACGACCTCAGCTTGAACAACAGTGACCTCCCAAAGGTGCCATAAAGGTACTCCTCAAAACGAGGCTTCTCATTATCACGCAGGCCACTCAAAGACCTCTTAGATTTGCCTCACTCTCGCCAATTAAGGTTACCACCCTCCATGACTCTTTCTCTGACGATTCTTTCTACCTTGGATTGCCCCTACGTCTAGGACCGAGATCTCCAATGGGTAGTTCTCAATTAGCTCCCTCACTTGGACCATCCACCCTGTCTTGGTATTAGAGTTGAAAATACTCTGGAGCATTACTTCACACCATCGACTGTCGGGGAGATTTACCAAATAATTAAGATAACGGAGTTTCTATAAGTCTATCCTGTCCTTGATCCTCATCCACCCAAGCTCGCGCTGATTGTTTCTAGTACTGTGGCATTAATAGACCGCGTTATCCATCGGTCCGCATCGTTCTGCATGGTTTCCAAGCTCTTTGCAGCCGTTTGGTTCAGGGGTACCACTTCCGTACCATATGTTATACTTGGCACACCCACCATTTCCCACGAAAACATTATTGAAACTGTTTCTTCCTATAAGTTTCATTTGGTTAAGGATTCGCCTCCCCTTCAGAATCAATTTATTTGTGTGGTGTCGGTAGATGCCTCTTCCTGTGATGTTTATATTTACCCCCAGATTCTCGTAGTCACCTGTCTCTCCTACGCTAAGGGGTTTGCTGCTACTTTCCGGCATACAGAACTCACCCACTCTCCATCGTCGAGTGGGGTCCACTTTACGGCCCACGGGTATAACTTTGCTTTTGCTTTCATTCAGTTCGAGTCTCCATTTGTTCTCATATTTCCCAACAATTCCCAGCATTTTCGCTAGCCCCTCTTCGCTTTCTGACACAAACACCATATCATCTGCAAAAAAAAACCCCTGGGATCTTCAAGTCTCCAACTGCTTAGTGCTATCCCCTCGTCGCTACGCAAGAGTTCATCTCCCAAACCTTTGATGTAAAATGCAAAAAGAATTGGCGAAAGGATGCACCCCTGTTTTAGGCCTATCCCCACGTTTTTGTTGTTATTTTACCCAGGCTAAGTTCACTTTGTACACCTTTATATAATGCTTTCAGAATTCCTACAAACTCGCCTCCCAAGCCCACATATCATATCAGCGTAAAGATGTCACGGCACACCAAGATCTCTCAGCGTTCGTCCAAGTGATGCTGTGTATATGATAACTAGAGGTACTGTGAGCAAACTCACAAAGTGATACCCCCCGCGCCTGAAATGTATAAGTTAGATTATCTCCCCTTGGAAATGTCAGAACGGAATTATATTGCTTCATGCACATCTTCATATAGAGTTCTTCCATTGTGTAAAGTTTCATGAAAATTCTTCAAATGGTTTAGGAGGAGTTGCGCTTACAAGGATGGACAGACGGTATAAGTTAGATTATCTCCCCTTGGAAATGTCAGAACGGAATTATATTGCTTCATGCACATCTTCATATGGAGTTCTTCCATTGTGTAAAGTTTCATGAAAACTCTTCAAACGGTTTAGGAGGAGTTGCGCTTACAAGGATGGACAGACGGTATAAGTTAGATTATCTCCCCTTGGAAATGTCAGAACGGAATTATATTGCTTCATGCACATCTTCATATGGAGTTCTTCCATTGTGTAAAGTTTCATGAAAATTCTTCAAACGGTTTAGGAGGAGTTGCGCTTACACGGATGGTCATACGGACAGATTATCTCCCCTTGGAAATGTCAGAACGGAATTATATTGCTTCATGCACATTCCCATATGAACTCCCTTTGTTTAAAGTTTCATGAAAATTCTTCAAACGGTTTAGGAGGAGTTGCGCTTACGATGGATGGACAGACGGACAGATGGACGGAGAGGGTGATTCCTATATACCCCCCCCCCAAAAAAAAAAACTTTGTTTGCGGGGGGTATAAATATTATGAGGTCAAGCACTGAACCTTGTGGCACACATGAATTCAATGCTTCACTTTCAGATCTTGTATTTTCAATATAGATTTGTTGAGAAGGATGTTCAAGTAATTATGAAACCATTAACGCTTTGAACTTAAGAGGCAGTTTTGCCGGTTGGGCCATAGAGCTATGTCATAATGTCATTAAATGGAAAGGCTACAAGGTAAATGTGTGGTGTAGCCCAATCAATATTTTCAACGTGCAGCCCTTTTGGAATTTTGAGAATATGCTGTCAAAGAAAAAAAATTGAAACATCTATTACGGTCCTTCTAAATTCTGAATGGATAGATCCCAAAAGTTTAGTGACGTCATCGGATATGAGTAATTAGAAAATTAAAATGCGTCAAATTTTCATTAAAATTTCATTTATTTGACCAAAAAAAAAAAAAATCAAATAAAAATCACAAACATTTTTAGCTCATCTGACTGAAAGTTGGGGGAGCTGAAGTGATCACACTCTGTCCGCCGTCCGTCCGTCCGTCACCGTGAACTTTACATTATGAACTTCTCACCATAAACCTCTGGGCCAAATCAAACCAAATTTGAGGCGCTTGTTCCTTGTGATATGTCAATTCAAGTTTGTTCAAATAAAGTTGCCTTGTCCACAGGGAGTACAGGGAGTATCACATGGGGCATTACACTGATAGCACCCATAAATCGTTTAACAAAATTTAAAAAAACTTCTTCTCCAGAACCCATCAATTAGAATCTTTTTGATATTTTGGTATATAACATCTTTTGGGGGTGGGGGGAGGGGGGTCTGGTTCATGTTTGCTCAAATCAAGTCCCTGGGTTAATATTTGAGCCCGAATTTTAACTTAGTACAATAGTACAATATGATGAAATTTCTTTTAAAATCCTCTTCTTCAGATCCACCAGTCACAATACTTTCATATTTGGTACACAACATCTCAAGGGGGCTCAGATTCAAGTTTGTTCAAATTGAGTCCCTGGGTTAATATTTGGGCTTCCTATTGGACCCTAAATTTTAACATGGTGCAATATGAAGGAGTTTCTTTAAAAATCAACTTCAGATTCACCATTCCCAATCCTTTCATATTTGGTATACAACATCTCTAAGCGGGTCAGATTCAAGTTTGTTCAAATCGGGTTCCTGGGTTAATATTTAGGCTCTCTACTGGGGTGCAATATGAGGAAATTTCTTTAAAAATCTTCAGATCCACCAGACAGGATCCTTTCATATTTGGTATACAACATCTCTAGGGGGCCCAGATTCAAGTTTGTTCAAATTGAGTCCCTGGGTTAATATTTAGGCTCCCTATAGGAGCCCAAATTTTAACCTGGTGCAATATGAGGGAGTTTCTTTAAAAATCCTCTTCAGACAACATCTCTAGGCGGGTCAGATTAAAGTTTATTCAAATCGGGTTCCTGGGTTGGTATTTAGGCTCGCTATGGGAGCCTGAATTGTAACTTGCAATATGAGGAAATTTCTTTAAAAATCTTCTTCAAATCCACCAGCTAGAATGCTTTCGTCTTTGGTATACAATATCTCTGGGAATCAGATCCAAGTTTGTTCAAGTCGAATCCTGGGGTTAATATTTGGGCTCCCTATTGGAGCCCAAACTTTAACTTATCGCAATATGAGGAAATTTCTTTAAAAATCTTCTTCAGATCTACAGGTCAGAATCCTTTCTTTTTCGTATACAACATCTCTAGGGGGCTCAGATTCAAGTTTGTTCAAATCGAGTCCTCAAAAGGAGCCTAAATTTTAACTTTGGGCAATATGAAAGAGTTTCTTTAAAAATCTTCTTCTTCGGATCCACCTGTCAGAATGGTTTCATGTTTGGTATACTACGTCTCTAGGGGTACGAGATTCAAATTTGTTCAAATCTAGTCCCTGGGTTAATATTTGGGCTCCCTATGGGAGGCCGAATTTTAACTTAGTGCAATATGAGGAAATTTCATTAAATATTAACAAGGTACACAACTCACTTTTCGAAAACGATAGCACTCATCTTCATTATACCCCCTCAAACATGATTCCCCCAACGTATCAAGCAGTACCCGGTATCAGTGGAAATGGGAGAGAATAAGCTTTACAGTGGTGCATTACACGACCGCTGGGCGTTCTTGGGCTGTCCATAATAACTGGAAGAAGTAGAAGAAAAGACCGAAAACCACTTAGTCGGACAACTTGAAGTTCAGTGGAAAGTGTGTTACGAGCGACAATTCTCCAATTTATTATAAAAAATCAAAGTCCCATTGTCTATGGAGGGCAGATTAAAATATTATACGTATAACTTTAGCAATTTTTTTTTTATCTTGGATCGACATTTATTCATTTCTGGTGATCACATTTACTGCTTATACATTTTTTACCCTTCACTTAAAAACTCATCAAACAGTCGGCGACCACCGAAACGACAACATTCGCACAAAAACATCCCCATTCTCCCATTGGCTACTATTCGTGTCGAGACAAAAAAAAAACAAAAAACAAAGCTCAATTTATTGAAGCTATATTTAGAATAATTGTACGTGTATGTTTATCTTTATTGCGGGAAATTGAATTTGTAATAATGCAAATCGTGACACGGTATGTTCTATTTTTTTCTGTCACTTACCACATCAAGCAATGTTTTAAATACCATGCTATCATATTTAGATTAATATTTGTGGAAAAATGCAACCATAGACTCAACACGTTCCAAAATGAAAGTATCGGGCAAGGGTCAGTTTGCTATACGTTGTGCATTCACTCAACCAGATATTTTCACCCACATATTATACGTAATTAAGTTTACAATATTTCTTATCGGAGAATAGGGTCGCTGGAGAGCAGGATCACCTGAGCAGGGAGGGGTGTCGACAGGGCTACCGGAAGCAATAAAGGTGATGAGGACAGCCTTCAGAAGGGCACTTTTCCCAAGGCAAATACATACATACCTACAGGTGCTGTCCCGAGTCGTAGAACCAAAATGTTAAGGAGGGTGGGGGGCTGTATCTCAAATGGTGCTCTGCACTTGACCAACGGTTGCAGTTTTGATCTGCACGATGTTTGAAGTGATAACCTTATTACGTCAGC
This sequence comes from Pictodentalium vernedei, assembly GCA_031216915.1. Classification (NCBI taxonomy): domain Eukaryota; kingdom Metazoa; phylum Mollusca; class Scaphopoda; order Dentaliida; family Dentaliidae; genus Pictodentalium; species Pictodentalium vernedei. The sequence goes on along the minus strand of CM062291.1, from coordinate 178,570,551 downwards.
TTGACGTGATAAAGTTGTCACTTCAAGATTCAGAAATTGTGCTGTCAATAGCTACAACCCTAGGTCACTGGATACTCATCGGTGAATTTACATATGTGAAACATGGTGCTAAAAACGTCATTTTGACGACAAAAAATCAAAGGTTCCGTTTAATAGAAGAATTAAAAGTTTTCTTGGGAGAGACTCCCACGGCCCACCCTATCAACACTCGTGTCTTCAGCGTCTGCATTATAGTACCCCACCACTTTCGAAAGGGGGCCCGTAACAAAATTATCCCTGGCCCACAATGTCGTCTTCCCAGCCTTGTTTTTGAAGCAAAAAATGAAAATAAAACAAAATGTGAGTGGTAATTCTGGAATATAGCACTGGAAGCTTTCCCCCATTACATACAGATAAAGGCTAAATTCAACGGTAATGAAATACAGAGGATATAGTGAGCATGTGATCATATAAATGTCACAACTGTTGGCTTTAAACAATTGGTTAACTAAGAGCAGATGTTCCATTCAGACCCCAAAATTTGTGCCCTCTCCCCTTTTCAGAGCGTCCACTGCCTCTATATCCACTTCTCCCCAGTGATGAATATCCCATTTTCACATAATAAACTTGGGGTACTCGTAAGATGGGTAATGATAATTGTGTTTTTCGAAGAGACAAAATGGCTGTGATTTTTCACTGCCCAGTAAATCTGTCTGTCCACACGAAGCGTATTGCTGCCACATGGAAAAAAAAAATTGTTTCGTTTAAACGAAAACTTTTTCGTTTAAACGAAACCACTTTCGTTTAAACGAAACCTTTTTCGTTTAAACGAAAACTTTTTCGTTTAAACGAAACCACTTTCGTTTAAACGAAAACTTTTTCATTTAAACGAAAACGAAAACTTTTTCGTTTAAACGAAAACTTTTTCGTTTAAACGAAAACTTTTTCGTTTAAACGAAAACTTTTTCGTTTAAACGAAACCACTTTCATTTAAACGAAAACTTTTTCGTTTAAACGAAACCACTTTCGTTTAAACGAAAACTTTTTCGTTTAAATAAAAACTTTTTCGTTTAAACGAAACCACTTTCGTTTAAACGAAAACTTTTTCGTTTAAACGAAACCACTTTCGTTTAAACGAAAACTTTTTCGTTTTAAATGAAAACTTTTTCGTTTAAACGAAACCACTTTCGTTTAAACGAAAACTTTTTCGTTTAAACGAAAACTTAAAACTTTTTCGTTTAAACGAAAACTTTTTCGTATATACGAAACCACTTGTTAGGGCCGTATTCTGCTTTTTAACATGCAATATCATTACATTCTTTAGGCGCAAGTGATCCTATGGGAGGTTTGCTGGAGTGTGTTGGAGGTGGGGCGGGGCTCATTTTTTATCTGGGAGGAGAAGCTTGCCTTGCCTTCCCACCCGTCCAGAGTGCTTTTAGGGTAAATTCCACATATTTGGACCTATGGGGATACAAAAGAGACAGTGCGTGCATGCGAGGGGAGATGGTGGATGGATGCGTGTGTGTGATGGGCGGGGTAGGCAAATCCTGTCAAATGAACATGAAACCCACATCATGCACGGAGATGAGGGACATAATGTATAGACAGTGACAAGACACCATTAGGAGTTAAGCTTCCGCACACCTGTGTAGCATCATATAACTTTGTCGGACATTATTATGTCCCTTGCCATCGTTGGAGGGGATATACGAAGGGGTTCCGTCAGGCCTTCTTTCTTCCAAATATGGGTTCTTCTTCACTACGGGGGCACCCTCTAATTTCCAATGCAATCGAACATGCCCTTTATAGGCCCCTAACACTCCGCGCTAAAATGAACAGGAGTCCTGTTCGATTATTTTCTGTCATTGTCGGATTTACAATGCACCGCAGTATGACGCCACTTCCCCCTCCGGCTAGCCCTTCGGGATATTCCCACGGCATAGTAACCCCCCCCCCCCCCCCACACACACACACTCAATTGGAATTCTCCCCGCAACTGGGCCGGATTCTCATACATGGTGTTGGTAAGTAGGTCTAGTGGACCTGTCTGTTGGGAGGTCAAGACCATATGTTTTCTCACAAAAAATAATCCGTGTGCATGAAAGAATCATCCGTGCAAACAAATTAACAATCCGCAGACGCGGATTATTATATCGTGCTCACAGATCATTTTGGGTAAAACTGTCCGAACATTCAGACCCACAAAGCAAACTTACCAACGCCATGCAAGGGAATCTGGTCCAGTGGCGGAATTAGAATCTCTACTTAGCTTGGGGGGGGGGGGGGGGTGGGAGGGAGGGGAATTGCAATTGGGGGCGGGGGAGATGTGTCGATATGCCGCAGGTGGGGGAGGATTGCAATTGGGGATGGGGGTAGATATGCCACAGATATATCCCGAAGACCGGAGAGGAAAGGTATAGGCCGGAATGGGGTGGGGAGGGGTTGTGCAAGTAGGGCACATGCTTTCCATTAATAGGGGGAGGCATAAAGTATCATATCCATTACATTCTTGAAGCAAGAGCAAACGTAGGAGGTTTGCTGGAGGTTTTTTTCGGGGTGGGGGATTCAATTTCTATTAAATCGGGGAGAGAGGCACACCCCACGGGGGGGGGGGGGAGGTATTCTTCACATTTTTGGACGTCGAAAATCGAGAAACGCTTCCCATATTTAAAAAAAAGACGTTTATGAACGTACATGGCTCAAAAGTATCTGCATCCGAACTTGCAAATGGATATGTTCATCAGCTGAGTTTTGTATAGAAATAAAGAAAAGAGAATCAGTGTGTGCGTGTCTGTGTAAGAGAGGTGTGTGAACGTGTCACTGATGGACAGGTGGAAAATGGGGGATGGGGCAAAGTCAATGTTTTGGGGCAAATGCCCTCCCATACACCCCCCCCCCCCCCACACACACACACTGTAGCGGCGCTACTGGATTAGAGGCCCCTTCCTTGAAATATAATTATTTAACTCTGTGGGCGATTCTCATTCTGATGCCTCCCGAGGGGAAGGTGAAGCCATTGATAGGTGTCCGGATGTCCTCCCTTGGTAAAATTTTCAAGCAGTGAAGCGTTGAGAGCAATTCTGAAGCCTCCTGAAGAATAATGAGGCCATTGGTCCGGTGGGAGTCTGGGTCTATCGAAAATGTTCTTAAACTTCAAAGCACTATCAAGGGTTTTGGAGTCTCCTAAGGAAAGATGGGGGTTGGAAATCCTTAGTAGCTGTTTGAAATTTATTTAGAGGTGGGTGGGTGGGGGCGGGGCGGGGGCAATGTAGGCCTAATTATTTGGGGCGGGTGGGGTGCGTTTCTCCAGACCACAGCCGCTGACCCCATCCTTCCCAGGTCTTTCCACCTTGGAGTCCAAGATTGTGCCTGTAGCGGATAAGCATAGGCCTATATTGCCGTCCTGGCCAAGCTCAAGTGACGCCCCATCCTCAATCTCCATGCATTGTTAAACATTTTTTATGGCTGGCTTTATAGGCTCAAAAGACATCTGAATTTCATGTTTTCGTTTAAACGAAAAAGTTAAACGAAAGTGGTTTTGTTTAAACGAAAGTGGTTTCGTTTAAACGAAAAAGTTATCGTTTAAATGAAAAAGTTTTCGTTTAAACGAAAGTGGTTTTGTTTAAACGAAAGTGGTTTCGTTTAAACGAAAAAGTTTTCGTTTAAACGAAAAAGTTTTCGTTTAAACGAAAGTGGTTTCGTTTAAACGAAAACTTTTTCGTTTAAACGAAAACTTTTTCGTTTAAACGAAACCACTTTCGTTTAAACGAAAACTTTTTCGTTTAAACGAAAACTTTTTCGTTTAAACGAAACCACTTTCGTTTAAACAAAAACTTTTTCGTTTAAACGAAAACTTTTTTCGTATATACGAAACCACGTGTTAGGGCCGTCTTCTGCTTTTTAACATGCAATATCATTACATTCTTTAGGCACGAGTGATCCTATGGGAGGTTTGCTGGAGGGTGTTGGAGGTGGGGTGGGGGCTCATTTTTTATCTGTGAGGAGAAGCTTGCCTTTCCTTCCCACCCGTCCGGAGTGCTTTTAGGGTAAATTCCACATATTTGGACCTATGGGGATACAAAAGAGACAGTGCGTGCATGCGAGGGGAGAGGGTGGATGGATGCGCGTGTGTGTGTGTGTGTGTGATGGACGTGGTAGGCAAATCCTATCAAATGAACATGAAACCCACATCATGCATGGAGTTCAGGGACATAATATATAGACAGTGACAAGACACCATTAGGAGTTAAGCTTCCGCACACCCGTATAACATCCTATAACTTTGTTGGACATTATTATGTCCCTTGCCATCGTAGGAGGGGATATACGAAAGGGTTCCGTCAGGCCTTCCTTCTTCCAAATATGGGTTCTTCTTCACTACAGGGGCACCCTCTAATTTCCAATGCAATCGAACATGCCCTTTATAGGCTCCTAACACTCCGCGCTAGAATGAACAGGAATCCTGTTCGATTATTTTCTGTCATTGTCGGGTTTACAATGCACCGCAGTATGACGCCACTTCCACCGCCGGCTAGCCCTTCGGGATATTCCCACGGCATAGTGACCCCCCCCCCCTCCCCACACACACACACACTCTATTGGAATTCTCCCCGCGACTGGGCCGGATTCTCATACATGGTGTTGGTAAGTAGGTCTAGTGGACCTGTCTGTTGGGAGGTCAAGACCATATGTTTTCTCACAAAAAATAATCCGTGCGCATGAAAGAATAATCCGTGCAAACAAATTAACAAGCCGCGCGCGCGGATTAGTATATCGTGCGCACGGATCATTTGGGGTAAAAAAAACATATGGTCTTCTCGACCACCCCTTCCCCCCCCCCCCCTACTCTCCGAACATTCAGACCCACAAGGCAAACTTACCAACGTCATGCAAGGGAATCTGGTCCAGTGGCGGAATTAGAATCTGTATTTGGCTTGGGGGGGGGGGGGGGATTGGGTCGATATGCCGCAGGTGGGGACGATTGCAATTGGGGATGGGGGTCGATATGCCACAGGTATATCCCGAAGGCCGGAGAGGAAAGGTATAGACCGGTGTATCATCCCTTCCATTGGGGGACCCGGGCAGAGGAGGCTCTGGAGATTTTTTCCGCAATGGGGTGGGGGAGGGGTTGTGCAAGTAGGGCACATGCTTTCCATTAAAAGGGGGGGGGGGGGCATAAAGTATCATATTATTACATTCTTGAAGCAAGAGAAAACGTAGGAGGTTTGCTGGAGGGTTTTTTCGGGGTGGGGGATTCAAGTTCTATTAAATCTGGGAGGAGAGGCCCACCCCACGGGGGGGGGGGGGGATTCTACTCCCAGATAAAAAAATCAAATGAAATCTTCTGGTGCTTTTAGGATAAATCTTCACATTTTTGGACGTCGAAAATCGAGAAACGCTTATGTTTAAAAAAAAATACGTTTATGAACGAACATGGCTCTGCATCCGAACTTGAAAATGGATATGTTCATCAGCTGAGTTTTGTATAGAAATAAAGAAAAGAGAATCAGTGTATATGTGTGTGTGTGTGTGTAAGAGAGGTGTGTGGATGTGTCACTGATGGATAGGTGGAAAATGGGGGAGGGGCAAAGTCAATGTTTGGGGGCAAATGCCCTCCCATACACCTCCCCCCCCCCCCCCCACACACACACTGTAGCGGCGCTACTGGATCCGAGGCCCCTTCCTTGAAATATAATTATTTAACTGTGTGGGCGATTCTCATTCTGATGCCTCCTGAGGGGAAGGTGAAGCTATTGATAGGTGTCCGGATGTCCTCCCTTGGTAAAATTTTCAAGCAGTGAAGCGTTGAGAGCAATTCTGAAGCCTCCTGAAGAATAATGAGGCCATTGGACCGGTGGGAGTCTAGTTCTATCGAAAATGTTCTTAAATTTCGAAGCACTATCAAGGGTTTTGGAGTCTCCTAAGGAAAGACGGGGTTTGGAAATCCTTAGTAGCTGTTTGAAATTTTTTGAGAGGTGGGTGAGTGGGTGTGGGGCGGGGGCAATGTAGGCCTAATTATTTGGGGCGGGTGGGGTGCGTTTCTACAGACCACAGACACTGACCCCATCCTTCCCAGGTCTTTCCACCTTGGAGTCCAAGATTGTGCCTGTAGCGGATAAGCATAGGCCTATATTGCCGTCCGGGCCAAGCTCAAGTGACGCCCCATCCTCAATCTCCATGCATTGTTAAACATTTTTTATGGCTGGCTTTATAGGCTCAAAAGACATCTGAATTTCATGTCTTCACTAACATCTTTATGCCCCCCCCCCCCCCCGAGATGCCCCCCATCCCATCCCCGCCACGCACATACATCTGCTGACAGCAACGGGTGTGGGGTCCTGCACAGTGATGTGGGGTCTAGCGCATATTTCACTTCGTCCTAGGTTATCGGCCATCTTTCATCTTTGGTGGCACGTAGATGTATTGCATGTTAAAAAGCAGAAGATGGGCCTAACAAGTGGTTTCGTATATACAAAAAAGTTTTCGTTTCAACGAAAGTGGTTTCGTTTAAACGAAAAAGTTTTCGTTTAAACGAAAAAGTTTTCGTTTAAACGAAAGTGTTTTCGTTTAAACGAAAAAGTTTTCGTTTAAACGAAAAATTTTTCATTTAAACGAAAGTGGTTTCGTTTAAACGAAAAAGTTTTCGTTTAAACGAAAAAGTTTTCGTTTAAACGAAAAAGTTTTCGTTTAAACGAAAGTGGTTTCGTTTAAACGAAAAAGTTTTCATTTAAACGAAAAAGTTTTCATTTAAACGAAAGTGGTTTCGTTTAAACGAAAAAGTTTTCGTTTAAATGAAAAAGTTTTCGTTTAAACGAAACAGTTTATTTTTTTTTCCACATGGCAGCAATACGCTTCCGTATTTATTATTTTTTTCCACGTGGCAGCAATACGCTTCCGTACTTTTTTGAAATTTTAGGCCATTAAAAAAAATCTTGTCAAAATAATTTTGTTGATTTTGAAAGCTGGTGCAGTGAACCTTGTTTTTTGCATACCAACGTTGGCAGTGATAAATATGCCATTAACTCAGTATTATTCAGTTAACCAAAAGTTGTTGAATTCCCTCTATTTTGCTGAATATTTATTTGTCAAACAAGATATAAGGGTTTAAATTGTTTTACCAGATTTGGGAGGGAAGAAATACGAGAAAACGGGTCATAAAATCAAAACCTGAGATTAACCCTTTACCCAAAGTAACGGCCAAAACCGGCCAGCGCTATCCTCAAAAATCGCCAATTAATTTTCATTATTTTTGCATTTTTTGTCGCAGAAATGTAGGAGACATAGGTTATGACCCCTCGTTGGAACGAGCTCGCTCAATGAGGGAGCGTAATCTTTATTTTTGAAACAAAAAATGAGTTATTCAAGAATTTGTTTTGCAAGTGTCGTCTGCTTTTCATGCAAGGTAAAGGGTTAATGAATGCCAGTGGTTATCACTTTGTTACATATTGTTTAAAACGTGCATTCAAAAAATTGTAAAAAAGAGAGATGAGAGATCATGTGTATCATGATAATATCGTATCGTGCAGACTGAATTGTGATATCAATTGTGTATCGTTAGGAAAGCATATCGTTGCGGCCCCAATGAGAGAAAAATATTTTCATCTTTATTTCGACATTCGAAATGCAGCTGAGGAATGATTTCCAGCGAGCGAAAATGTTTAACACGTAGACAAATCAAATTATTTTCAGTAGAGATTTAACAGATTCACCCTTTACCTAACACATGAAAGGATGTCACTTGACCCTAAATTTCCTTGTATAACGAAACTTTCATTTTTTTGCATCTGAAGCATAGCTTATGAGCCCCTCATTGGAATCTAGTTTACTGCTTGGTTAAGTCTTCATTGATTAGAAGTAGAGAATGTTAAAGTTATATTTAGAGCTGAAACGGTTAACCAATTAATCGATTAACCAATGATCAACGTCAAGATCGATCAAAAAAAAGTAATTGATCGATTAGCCGTTGCCTTAAACTACTGTATTATATGGGTTAACAAAGGAACAAACTTGCTCGAAAACAGGCAAACATTGTCACACTGACTTGCATCAATTATTATGAGACAGATTAAAGCTTGCAAGTTATGTGCAGACATACTTGTTCACTTGCATGATCATTGTACGGTATCAATAGCTGTAAATGGTCATTCTTGACTCTTTGCCTGTTGCGGACAGCAGGCGATACTTGCAAAATAAATTCTTGAATTACCAACAGTTTTCAATTTCTGTCTCAAAAACATAGCTTATGACCCCTCATTGGAACGAGCTCAACGAGCTCGTTCCAATTAGGGGTCATAAGCTATGTTTTTTGGACAAAAATCGAAAACATAAAATTTGAAGGAGATTTTTATATATCGTGCTTGCCGGATTTGACCGTTACTTTGGGTAAAGGATTAATGCTATAAATCATCAGCGATACGGCAATAATTCAGCTACCTACTAAAACAAGTGATTAGTCAGTTAACGAAGGTTAGTAGGTGATAAAGGCAGATACACTATCACTTGTACATGTACGTGTACAAGATACGCACACGATGCATTCACCAACGTGGAATTCGGTGTTAAATCACACGCTTGTTCACAAAAACTGCACATGATTTAGAATCGGCTCATGTACAGTCAGTGACTCCTAGATCGCGCTTTTAGCGTTCAAATACTCGTGGTGAACGCATCGTGTGCGTGTGTTGTACATCTTCAGTTGTATCGTGTATGTGATTTTTGGTCTACGTTCGCATCGCAGATCAGACCCACCGATCCATCGTCAGCGAACGCGAGCAAAGGCAAAAGATTCTGACTCATCATCAAAAAACAGCTTTTGCAGTTCTAAATCAGCGATTCAGAATCGGCAATCGCTTTGGTACAGATGATTTAGAATCGGCAATTGTTTTGAGGCGGTCACATTTTTGATTGATATAAATATAGGGGAGAAAAAAAATATAAATAAATAGTTATTTAGAAAATTAAATATATCAAATCGAATAGATAATAAAAAAAAAAATACGTAAATCATGAGCGATTCTCAGACTATTAGAGCGAGGTTTCTTTTAAACATGCTGATGAGAGCATACGCAATCTGCGTGAACGAACAACTACGTCCCATCTTGTTAGAACGATGCGTCAGATGTCGGGATCATCTAGACTTCGATCCCGAGGATCATTCGTGTCTGATGATGGAAAGGGAAGATATGGTCATCATGTATTTCGAACCGGCGTTCGAACGCGTTTAATTCGACGATGTGATCACGTTTTGGAAGAGATTAGTCTACTGTAAGAATCGAGACAGGCCCACAGATTCGGAAGAACTGAAATTGGCACGTAGAAGTTTGACTTTAGAAGACAAGGGATGCATGGAGAAATTATTGCTGAACGAAGCATACGTCTAAATTTTGTTTTTCGTTGATATAAAAATAAGGGAGAGTAGAAAATAAAAAAAATAAAAATAAATACACACATAAATTTTTTATCTAATATTAGAAAGAAAAAAACACAAAAAAAAAATTAGAACCAGAAATAAATTGTATCCGATGTTAGTGGACGACGAGGATGAGAAGCCGAACGGCGTTTTGCCGACGGCACAGTCGCTAGAAGAAAGAGAAAGAGGAGAGAGGTATCGCATCGATCAAATCAATAGAATCCAAGAGTATCTGACTCGAGAGAGAGATTCTCGTCGTTCCCTCAAGAAGAAGTATTCGTGTTTCGTGAAATTCGTCAACAGGGTCGACACGACACTCATCACGATTTCCATGGGTTTACACACGGCCGGCATCGGATTGTTGTCGACCGCGGTCGCCATTCCGATCGTGTTGACCGTGGAAGGAGTGGCTCTCAGCGCCGGATTGTTCAGCACGGTTGGAAACTTTTTGAGTAGGAAATTATATCTGAAGGCTAGGAAACACGACAAGATTCGCGTCTTGGCCGACTCCAAGATCGACACGATATCCGAAATGATCTCTATGGCATTGAAAGACGGTAGGATATCAGACGGAGAATACTTCGCGATATTGAGCGAGAAAACGAAATACGATGCCATGAAAGAAGCCGTGAGAATCAAGACTCGTCAGATCATCAAGGAAGAGTTGAAGGATTCTCTCGTGGAAAAGGGTAGGAAAGAGGCCAGGGAGGAATTCAGTGAGATGATAGAACTCAAGAGCAGCGATTGAAAAAAAAAAAAATATATATATAATAAGAACAGAATTTAAAAAAAAAAAAATATTAAATTTATATATAAAATAAAAAAAACGAAGTTAATTTAAATAACTCTTCAAAAAAAATGTATTGCGTAAAGTTTAAGAGAGTTACTGAGACGAGTAATTCTAGAGAAGTGCGAACTAAAATCGACAGACGGATGCTTCGCGGAATTTGCGACGTGTGTGGTTCTATAAAGACTCGATTCGTCAAACAAAAGAATGCGAGCAAAGGCAAAGGCATCGTGAATAAAATGATCAACAATCTACCTTTTGAAATGCATCTGCCCGGTCACAGTTTCACGGGACACGGAACTAAATTGAACAAGAGACTCAACGCCGATCTGACACCCAAATCTTGGAGCAAACCCGTGAATAGGGTGGACGCAGCCGCGTACGATCACGATCTGTGCTACGCCGGACATCCCGACACCAAGACTCGCAACGACGTCTGCGACAAAAACATGTTGGCGAGATTGAGAGGCATATCGAATCCGACCAGGAGAGAGAAGATGGAACGTTCGCTGGTCGGCAATCTGATCGGTGCGAAACGTCGATTCGGATGGGGCGTTCAAAAAAAAAAAGCGCATCTGAAAAAGAGAAGAAGAAGAAATGATTATTGACGAGCGAATTGGCCGAGGAGTTACACAAACCCATAGTGTGTAAATTTCGAAAGAGAAGGGTGTTTCGTGAAGGGTCTGGACGACATTTGGTCCGCCGACTTGGTCGACATGAGATCGTTTTCGAGGTGGAACTAGGGCGTCAAATATCTATTGATGGTCATCGACGTGTTTTCCAAATACGGTTGGATCAGAGCTTTGAAGAATAAATCGGGACCTTGCATCGCCGAGGCTCTGAAGAGCGTGTTCGACTTGTCTTCTCGAAAACCGAGTAAATTTGGGGTGGACAAGGGAAAGGAATTCTACAACAAGGACGTTCGTCGATTGGTAGACCTCTACTCAATCGAAAACGAAGAGAAAGCCAGTGTGGTGGAACGTTGGAATCGAACGATGAAGGAGAAGATGCACAGATACTTCACGGCGAATTCGACCAAGAAATACATATATGCTCTGAACAGTCTGGTGAAAGATTACAATGACACGCGACACAGATCGATCAAGATGACTCCCGCAGAAGCTAGCGATCCTTGAAACGAAAAACGGGTCTACGCGAATCTATATCCCGAGAGATCTAAGATCGAGAAGAAGAAGTCTAGAACGCCGAAATTTGCGGTCGGCGATCGAGTGAGAATCTACGCTTATAAGAAGCACTTTGAAAAGGGTTATACTCCTCGATGGACCTCGGAAATGTTCGTGATCATCAAAATATTTCCCACCGATCCGGTGACTTACGAAATCGAAGCTTTGGATGGAGAAGAGATCATCGGAAAGTTTTACGAACAACAATTGCAGAAGACAAAGTTTTGATGAAGAACGCAAAAAAATTTTTTTTTATTTACTCTCTTTGACATTTTCTTGTTTACACACATATATATATATAAGAGAGAAAAAAAATAAATAATAATAAAAAATAATTAAAAACTATTTTTTTAGATAAAGAAAAGCAAGTGAATTAATAAACAAAAAAACCCTAAAAATCCTTTAAAATGACAAATATACTAGATATAGCACAAAGCATAGTGAAAGATGAAAGTATTCAAGAATATGAGGTTCACGAATACGAACCGGTAACCGGGACGAGTTTGAACAATGCGGGAGAGATAAGAATCAACGTCGAAACTCAAGATCTATTTGTACATCCTAGCGAGAGTTACATAGTGGTGCAGGGACGTCTCAGCAAGGAAGATGGGAGCGACTATGCCGACGACGATACGGTTACTCTTGCCAATAATGGCATCATGCATCTATTCAGTAACATAAAATACATGCTATCCAGACAAGAGATAGAATCTGTTTTTCATCCCGGTCAGGCCACCACAATGTTCAGACTCTTGACGTATCCTGATGATTTTTCGAAATCCAGAGGACTTAATCAGTTGTGGGTGAAAGACACTATAGGCCCTGCTAGCGCCGGCGCCGCCACGATATTCGACTACGTGGTCAAGACGTCCAGACCTAAAGGAATGTTTTCATTCAGGATACCTTTGAAACACATCTTCGGATTCGCGGACGATTACAACAAGATCATGTACGGATTCAAACACAATCTGACGTTGATTTGAAAAGAAAACGATGGCGCAATAGTGAGGCTCGCCGCGACCGGTGCGGGTAAGATAACTCTACACAAGATATCGCGGTTCGTTCTGCACGTGGAGCCTTCGATCGATGAGAAATGCGGTCTCTACAAGATCATAGAATCCAAGAGTAAATTACCCGTGGGATTTAGAATGAGACAGTGCGACACGGCTAGCATTCCTACCTCCACGAATCACTTCGATTGGAGATTGACGGTGAAATCCGCTTCCGAGAGACCGCATTTCATTGTGGTCGCGTTTCAGACCGATAGGGACGGGTCTCAGGAAAAGAATGCATCGCTGTTCGATCACTGCAGTTTGAGAAACATGCAAGTGTTTCTGAATGCCACGAGATATCCGGCAATCGATTACAATGCGTCGTTCGACAAGAATGATTTCTGCAGACTGTACGGCGACACCGCTGATTTTAGAAAGAAGTATCACGGTCTAGACGAATTGATGAGCAATCCCAATATATCTCCCGGCGAATACAAGTCGATGTATCCCATGTTTGTGTTCGACGTCAGTAAACAGAGTGAACGACTCAGGAGTAGCGTGTTAGACATTCAGATCAAGATGCAATTCGATAGGAATGTGCCGAGAAAAACCGAAGCCTTCGCCCTGGTCCTGTCAGACAGAGAATTACAATTCGAATCGGATGGAAATAAGATGTCGATCATTCGATGAGAGACGAGTGTGTGAAAAAAAAATAAAAAACAAAAAAAAATGAAAAGTAATGTGTGATTATTAAAAAAAACAAAAAAAAAAATAATGAGATATAGAGAACATCTCTCTTTTTCTCATTAGTTTGTTTTTTTGTGTTTTAATAATCACACATTATTTTTTTTTTTTTAATTCATTATTTTTCCATGCGTTCATTGTTTGTTCAAAGAATCTAGTTCGATCAGTAGACTCACCACAGAGGTGGTGGCTTCGGGATTATTGGTTTTCGTGACGAAATTAATCCTGTCACCGGCGTTCACTTTGAGAGGCGTGCCGAACTTGCTAACATTCGCATGTTGATTCTCAGTCTTTTCGACGCTGTATCTCTTATCGCTCTCCACACCATTCACCATGAGATTGACGACCGCTCTGTTATTCAAATCCGAGGAAGCCAGACTCATTCGAAGGATTTCACCTCCCAACGGCATGGGATATCCCACCTGACCGTGTTTCGATCCGGTACCTCCATTTCCGAAAGACCACTCGGCTTTTCCCTCATCTAAGGTGCCGGCCTCTTCGGCCCACACGGTGATCAATTGTCTAGCATATTTGACTTTCTCCACCACCGAAATCAGGGTGCAGGCATCCGTCATTTTCACAGGATCCTGTAGATTCGTGAGCGTGTGTCCGCCCATGTCTAATTTACCTTCCATGATTTCGCCCTTTCTCCAGACCGAGTTGTCGTCCACGTACTTCCTGCTTACCACGCTGGAATCGAATTCGGGATCGTGATCGAGACCGAATAAATTGTGACCGTTCATGTTGATGCCACCCTCCATGGTTCCTCCAGATTCTTTGTTCAGGTAGAGATCATCCACTTGCGATTCTAGGTATTCTTGCGATTGTAACACGGAAGAATCCACGTAGCCCTTGTTGACCGCGGTTGAGTCCGCATCCGTGTTGTCGATCTTTGACAGATTCAGTATCTTGTGGAATCCCGCATTCAGATCCGATTTCATTTCACATCCGTCAGACTTTCTCCGTTCCAGATCTACGTAGTGTTTGGTCGCCACGTCCTTGGGATTCGTGGGAGCGGCCATGTTCGTTATCTTGTAAGAATTGGCGTTCAATTCCGAGTGCATCGTTTTCTGAACGTATCTATTTCTCAGGTGTTTGCTGAATCTCGCGTGAGAGTCGTCCGCGTATCTCTTGGTGGTGGCATCGGTGGGATCTACAGGATTCGCGACGTTCACCAAACATTTGGATTTCAGATCGAGATCGTCGGTCATGGTTTTATCCACGTAAATTATCCAGCAGGATTTGTTCGAAATCGGAGTTCCCCCTGTCGACGTATTTTTTAGTCGCGGCATCTGCGAGATCTATCGGCTCGGGAAGATTGTAGAGCTTCTTATCGTTCATGTTCAGAGATTCTTCTTGAGGTTCGTATCTCCGAACGTAACGCTCGTCAAAGTTGGCAACGTCGTAACCATTGTCGACTTCGAGCGTCTTCCTCTTCTTTCTCGGGTTGACTTTTTCGTCATCACTTCTACCAAATTTATCGACTGTCATGTTGTTGTGGGATTTTTTTTTGTTGTTGTTGTTGTTTAGAAAAAAAATGTGTTCAAAACGCAGTTTATTAAAAATGAACTATGTTATTTTATTTTTCGTTTTTTTTATTCGATTAAAATTTTTTTTAAAATAATTTTTCATCTTTATATATATACTATAAAAAAAATCTCTCTCTAATGTAAGTCATTGAGAATGTCTTGAAATTCATCTCCTTCAGACCATCTCTTGAGAACGAAGAGACACAGGTGATCGCAAAACACTTGATCTGGCGATTGCACTTGATCCGTGTTGTAAAGAACCATCGATTTGTTGAAATATTTCTTTATTTCTTTCGGCGGCGAGATTCCGTAGCTGTCGAAATAATAATTCTTCTTCTTCTTCCCGTTCTTGAACCACGCCACCCAGTGAGTGCCTTCACCCGATGAATCGTCTAGATTTAAAATTCCGCATTCCGATTGTTGAGGTCTTCTCTTCGGCAAGGCATCTCTGGAAAACACTCCTAGAAAATCTTCGATTTTCAAAACTTTTGCCGCATTCAACAGATCGATGTTGGATAGGGGTTCGTTGGGTAAGATGACACCTTCTACGGCTATCTTTATTTTCTTATTCATAAATAAGTATATATTTTTTTTTTTTAATTTATTTTATTATAATTCACTAAAAGTGACGTTATTTTTTTTCTATTTTTTTTTCTTTTTCTTTTTAAACTAACTCTATCGACTTCCACAATCTAGAATCCATCAAATTCCTTGACTTCTATAATCTTGGATTCATCTAATTCTTCTTGATTTTCTGGAATCCTACTAACTTTCTCGATGTCACTATCGATTTCCATAATTTTATGTTCATCTAATTCCTCTTGATTTTCTGGAATCCTATCATCCACAATCATATCTGGAATCTTATCATCCGCAAGCGCATCTGGAATCCAATCATCCCCATTCATATCGTCTAAAATTAGATGCAAACTCCAATGTCCGAGTGCCAAAGTGCTTATTTTATTGTCTAACACGAATCTCTTGTCGTCATCGGCCGTCAGCGAAATCTTGTTGACAATTTCGGTATACAAGTCGTGATTTTCGCTTCGAATCGATTTCATAGTCTTATACACCGGACCACTTCCTAACAGACAATCTTTATACTCTTGGAAAGAGATGTTTTTCTTCACCACGCACGCTTTAACTCCTTACCGCCGCTCTCGTCCTTAAATTTACGCAACACCTTCTTGTTGTCGTTCGATTGAATGTTGGACGGGGGATCGACGGCATAATTGCTCGTGTCGAACCACTCGGCCACATCCGGAGATATGTCTCGGTAGACGTCTTTCGTCTCTATCTTGTAAACTAAACTGTCCATGTCGGTGAACAGGAGTTTGGCTTTGTCGCCAAATTTTCGTTTGACGTAATCGTAGTGAAACTCGTACATCAATCGCTTGCTGACATCTAAGATGATCGGTCCTAGATAATATGGTTTGTCGAACTTCAGGTGCATCTTTTGCATGTGAACGGCCACTAGATTTTCGCCGAATATGGTTCGGTGTTTGTAATTGGGTTTCGCCACTAATTTATTAGCTCTTTTCTCAGACACGACGAGTCGAACGTCGGTTCTCTTCCTGATGTTTTCCATCGATTTGCCGTACACGCAGTTGTTCATGAGTTTGAAGAAATCTTTTTCGAAATCGTTCTCGGCTTGGGTTCTGAGATTCGTGTTGAGATCGATGTATTTTTTCATCCAAGGCTCTTCGTCGAATCGAATGATGCGATGTATGTCGACTAATTTCATCCCGTAATCGACGTACTGTTTCAAATTCTCGCTGTAGACGACATAGTTACGTTTGTTAAATAAATTGGGAATGAGTTTTTCCTCGTCTCCTTCGTTCGGTTCCATTCGTTCGGCAGCCAGCGGATAATCGTTGTGTGGATCGTGTAATTCTTCCGGATAGTTCAAATCGACTTCTAAAATGCAAGGATAGTCTCTCCATTTTTGCATCTCTTCCGGTTCCTTCACCCATTCGAAATTTCCAATCGGTAAAGGATGACTCATAGCCCAACCGTACAGATTATTGGCGTCCCAATACTGTATGTATTTAGTCTACCGTTTCGAATCGAAACCTTCTTTCATGTAGGGATTGTTAGCCTCAGAATGTCTGTGAGAGATCATCGAGACGCCACCTCTCGCAGCCCTTTCGAACATGAGCAACATGTCCACATCGGATAATAATTCCAATTGGACTTCGGTGGTCTTCAACAGAGCGTCACACGCCAGACCGGGTGCGGTGAAATACCAAGCAGGATCCAGATCGTAATTTCGATGACAGATGTCTCGAAAATTTTCGAACACATCTGCCAAGAGCAGAACGTCGGTCTTCAGATAGAGATCGTGACAATCTCTCATGGTTTTCATATCGAATGATTTCCACACGTTTTTGGCATGTTCGTAATTCTTGTCGGAAATGTCGGATTCGTATAATTTCGAATAAAAATCATCTTTCGAAGGTAGTGCGGTGTCTTCGAATCTCTTTAGATCATTAATGTAAACGTAAGGATAGACTCCTTTCCTCAACATGACGTCTACTCGTTCTCCGAAATGTTTGCTCGTGATTTTAAATTTATCCTTGCTCATGTTATCGACTAATTTTTCCAGAGCGGTCGACATGAATTTAAAGGTGTCGATGAAACGTATGCCTCTACGAATGGATTTCGTTTTTTCTTTCAACGTATTTCCATCGATTACTCTTTTCCTCTCCATGAGCTTCCATTTCGTGAAGGAAATGTATCTTTCTTCGCTGTTCGCGATGCAATTTAATTCTTCGTGCGAGGTGCCGAGATTTTTCACGAACAGATGACTGTCGTAACCCGAGAGATTGTGAAACATCACCGGATAGAAAGTGGCGTCTTGATATTTTAAATTACACTTGCTGTGAGCCGGACTGCGATACAGACCCGTGTAATGATCGTGGTCTCTAACCTTCTTATTTTCCTCCGAATTCTCATCGAACGATTGTCTGCATATGTGACATTCGGTGGCTCTGTTATTTTCGTCCTGCTGCTCTCACGTGATGATCATTTTCGCCGGAGTTTTGAATTTGTCATATAACATTTGAATTTTCGATTCTAACTCTTCCATGAACCATTGAGCCACGTCATCGTCTTCGCGCTGTTTCGTGTAGGTGAAGGGACCCATGTCGTGTTGCGAGTCGAAAGTGCATTTCACGTAAATGCAATAGCCCGAAGGTATGTGTTTTTGATATCTTTCGACGTAACTTTGAAGAGCGTTGGGTTGACAGGAACTCATTTTCGTGGTGAAACATTCGAAATCGGCGTACACGACGAATGGTACTTTTAACCTTCTGTTGTGATTTTCAAACTTCACGATGGTGTTGGGTTTGGGCATTTCGATGGCGACACCTTGATTTTCGTTGCAATATTCCTGATGTTTCGCTAATGATTTTTCGCTCTTAAACATGTTCATGCAGTTGCAACATAAAGATATCTTATGTCCATGATTATTATGTTGTCTCGACAGTAATCGGCTCGGATTTTTAACCCAACAATAATGACGATTGTCACCATTCGAAATCGATAATAAAATAATCGTCTTTTCTCTTCCGCGATACAAAGTCTGTCTGAGAGGATAGATCTTTTGATTTTCGTCGTCGTATCCTAGAACGTTCACCGCTACGGTGGGATTTTGAACCTCGAAACGTTCGATGTGTTTTAACTGTGTTGGAAAAGTCACTCCGGTCCAATCAAGATTTTTAGAAGTTTCCTCGTAACGAGAAACTCTATCGGAGTTTATTTCGACAGGGTATAAAGTGGAGGTGACTGCCCATTTAAAACACTGATCATCTTTATTTCTCACTTTGACCACGGCGTGTTTCTTAGTCAAGAAATATGGTAATTCCAAGTAGGAAGATCCTTTCAACGGTTCGTTTTTAGTCATGTGAATTTCGAGTTTCAACACCTCACCGAACGTCCAATTACTACCTTCATTTTGATAATTCGCGAGAGACGTCAACATCTTGTCTTTCATCTTTTCGAAAATGTCCAATAGATCTGAACCTCGAAATACGGGTTCGACGTTAGATCTGAAATATGCATTTTTCACGATGCTCTCGCCGGACTTCACATCGATTTTATTCATTATGCAATGGAGTATCATCTTAATTTTTAATCCCAAGTTCGTGTATTCGCGAAACAAATCCAATACTTTTTTCTTCACCCGTTCCATGAACAATTTCGGATCGACTTTCTTCGACGAGGGAAACACGTCGAAAGTTTTAAAAATGTCTTCGATCGCCCTCTCCCGTTCTACGGGTTTCGATTGGAATAGTTCCGCAATGAGTCGTCTTACATATTCTTCTCCTTTCTCTTCGTCGATTGCTCGTTGAATTTCGCTCGATATATCTCGTTTGTCTTGAATCTGAAGTGCATCACTCGTTTTCGTTTTAGTTTTTCTTTTCTTTTCTTTGGAAACTTGATGTTTTTCAACGGCTTTTCGTTTAGTTGTCTTCTTATTTTTCACAACCGGCGCATCTTTTGACGTCGTTGCTATCGACATTTCGTTTGCCTTTCTAGCGTTTCACAAATATTCTTGTATGACTTCAATTTTTTTTGATTTAGTTCTATGCTTTCTGAAATCTGAAATTTGTAATAGATTACAAATCTCGTTTAACTGAGGTATGGTTTTCTCATTTAAATTTACCATTGTTTTATCTGTTTGCTTCATTTGTAAGAATATTTTTTTTTTTTGAATTTTGTATTAAATAATTTGTTAAAAAAGTTTTGCTTTTTTACTCTATATATATAATAGAAAAAAAAAAAGTTAAATTTTAAAATTCAATTTTTTTTAATACAAAATTTAAAATAAACATTATTTGTAAGAATTCATAAAAACCAAATAATCGATCATGACAACAACACCTAAAAGATGCGGATTGAAATTGAAACGAGACGAAGGGTATGAGAAATCCAATTTTAATATCTATTCATTACAACCACACGATCCCATCGAATTGAATGAGGTCGAGATGGTGAAATTAGAGCGCTACTACCACAAATATCGAATGTGTTTGAAAGTGGATGAAGCCGCGCTTGATTTGTTTTACGAGTACCAAAGCGAACTGTTGATTAATATCATCGTCGCCGAAGACAGAGAATTCGACAGGGGTGATTTATTGTTGTCCTATGGAAGTTACATATATCCAATAATCTCACCCGAACCCGTGAAGAAATCGGGTGGTGAGAGCGCATTTGCCTATGAAAAAAAACTCAAAAGAGTAAAGATGAACATTCACACCATTGACGTATGTGGAAAAATGACGAATGTCAACTTGCTAATAACGGACTTGGAAATATAAACAATAGAGAGATGGAAATTAAAAATGTTTAACTTTTTATATATATAAAGAGAAAAAAAAACTTTTACTAAAAAAATTTTTACATTAAAGAAATTAAAAATTAAAAAAACAACTTTTTATATATATAAAGAGCAAAAAAAATAACAAACTTTTTTTTAACAAATTATTATTTAATTACAAAATTTAAAATATACATTATTGCAAGAATTCGTAAAAAACAAATAATCGATCATGAAGACAACAACACCTAAAAGATGCGAATTGAAATTGAAACGAGTCGAAACGTATAAGAAATTCGGTCATAAAATCTATAGATTACAACGACACGATCCCATCGAATTGAATGATGTCGAGATGAAGGGCTTAGAGCACAAATACGAGAAATATAAGATGCCTCTGAAATTGAACGAAGCCGCGCTCGATTTGATTAACGAGTACCAAAGCGATCTGCAGAACATCATCATCGCCGAAGATAGAGAATTTGACAAGGACGATTTGTCATTGCCCTATGGAAATTACATATTTCCAAACATCTCATTCGAACTCGTGAAGAAATTGGGTGGTGAGAGCGAGTTGACCGATGTAAAAAAACTCAAAAGAGTAAAGATAAACATTCAACACGTTTTCGAAAAAGGAGTAGACACGAGCGTCAACATGCTAATAACGGACTTGGAAATATAAACAATAGAGCGATTGATTTTTAGCGAAGAAAAAATAAAAAAAAAAAAGTAATGAGATCTCATTTACTTTTTTTTTTTTTTTTTTTTTTTTTTTTGTTTTCCTTCTTCTTCACTATCATCATGATATATTATAATAACGTTTCCTTTTCTCTCAAATTTCTGCGTCGATTCTTCTTTTTCTTTTTCTCTGTGATGTGATACGTTCATGGTAACATTTTTGTTTATCCGAATCATAATTATGAACGAATGTTGTGCATCTCTTGGTAACACTCGCTTCAGAAGATAGTGGTGACCGTGGAAAGCATCGTCTCATTCCCAACTGTATATCCCGCACTTTATCTATCTTTTTCCTTAGATATCCATCATTAGCGTCTAACCATTTTTTTAATTCTTTGCTCTCTGGCTCGCGATGTTCGTCATTATCGTCAAATTCATCCAGGTGATAAATTTGTTTCTCCACCTCTTCACCCATTTTAAATATATTATTTTATACTTTCTATGATTTTATATATTTTATATAATTTTATATTTATAATAACATATTCAAAATCGGTATGTTCTTAAATGGCGAATTGTCACCGAGCAACAAACCCTTGCCGAATCGCTTGACATTCCGTCCACTCTTCAGAAAGAGACCGTTTCCTCTCAGAGAGTTGCCACCTCTAACGGGTTCTAGATACAATCCTTTACCGCTGTCGTCTACGTGAACGCGACACACGGCTCCTCCCTTCTTCAAAAACAGTCCGCTGCCACCCATTAATTTTTCAACTCCCGAACTAGCGAGTCCCGTGAGAGCTCCCACGCCGAGAGTCTTTCCGAGAATGGGTAGCACCTTTGCGGCGAAGGGTAATGCTTTTGCGGCGTTCCTGCCAATAGCGGTAGGAAACCGCCTTTCATTCTCAAACTGTATCTCAATTGAGCGGGACTCAATCTCACCGCCAACCCTCTTCCATCGCGAATCAGTTTCTCCATCCTTTTCATTTGACTTCTGGTCCAGGCGATTGAATCCTGTCCGCCTCTCGTCAGATCTTCGTGAGTGAATTTGAATCTCACTGCCTCGCCTCGAGTTGTTAAAGCTCTCTTAAGTTTCTTCCTCTGTCCTGCGGATATGTTCACGTTTTTAATCACGTATTGTGTCATAATTCCGTTTGTTTTTTTTAAATATATTTTACTTCAATTGTTTCTTGTTTAATAATTATATTAAAATAATTTTGTAAAAATTAATATTACCGTTTATTTTATTTTTTGTTATCTATATATATATAATATTTTTATTTTTTTTGGCTTTTATATTTCTCTTATGTGAAATCGTATCATCACTCTCTCTCTGCGAAGATCTAACAGTTCACCATTTTCATCCATCAACGTGGTTTTGAGACTATACAACGTGTCTAAAATCACTGGTAGATAAACTAAATTTCGAGGTCGCTCCACGATCTTATAACCCGGCAACACGTTTGGAAAGAAGGAATAGATCGTCGGCTGAGCGCTACCATTCACGTAGCTTCCGGCAATCACGTCCACGTTCACCAGAATGCTATTGACAGCGAGAATGTCGACCGTATTTTCAGATGCTGCGTGGCCTCGATACATCTTTCGATCGAATCCCAACATCTTGCCTATAGAATCGTCCGTGTTGAAGTCCACACGAAAATTATCTTCCAAATCCAACATCGTCTGTAATGTATTAGGATTGGGAGCGAGTCTGATCTTGTTGCTTCCCTTTCCATCCGTCTTCATTCGCGTCTGAATGTAATGGTTCAAATCGTCTATGTCGTAACTCCCTTTGGGAATTCGAATCTCCAACCAATCCACTCCGTCGGAATACTTGAACGAGTTATTCTTTTCGGTGATGTTGGGAAAGGAATAATAAGTCTCCAGATTCACCAACGCCATCTCGTAACTTTTCTCTCTGTTCAATTCGATGGAAGGTTCGAATTTCGTAGCGAATCGAGTCGAATCGCCACTCACCACGATTTGAATGGATTGTTTCGCAGCCGTATTCTCGGCTATCCGTTCTAACAATTTTCCATGTTTGAACATTATATCTTAATTTTATTTTATTTTTTTTATTCAAAACTAATTATTTGAAGATTTATTTATTTTTCTAATTTTTTTTATTTTTTCACGCTCTATCTTATTATTATCATCACCATCGGGAACATAAAACTTGTCGAATCCGCACCGATATTTTCTGCGATTAAATTCGCTCATCAAATCGATCACGACGAAATTGTAAAGTCCACCATCCCAAACCCTCTTGCAGAATCTCCTGAATTCAACAGCACTCATGTCGTTTGCAACGTGATCGCCGTAGATGTGATTGAGATTCTTAAGATCTTGGCGAAAGAGACATAGAAAATTAGCGTTCTCCCTTATCGTCTGTCTGGGCAATCGAAAATAATTCTGCGACAGGTAGAAACAGTCCACGTTGCTGTGTCGATCCCTAACGTAATACGATTTTCGCATCGGTTCTGTCTCTCCAAAAGCAGATCGTCGAAAATCATGAGATTCTTATCTTCCGATTTCAGTTCCCTAGGATCCGGAACGTCACTAGCGTTCTCGTAAAATCGACACTCGACGTTTGAAGATGCATTTCTCTTCATCAGCTCTGTCGCCGCGCCGTCCAAAATGGTCGAGAGCGGAGCTCCACACTTGTCGAATTCCTCCCTGCTGTCAAAGATTCTGTCTATGACGTCCTTGGGCAATCTGCGATCCATGCACTCTCAAAGCAATCTGTATTCGGGTTGAAACAAGCTCTTGCCAAACACGAACAATCTGTCGTAATCCAACCAGTCGGGTCGGGACAACAGATTCATCAACAGATTGGTCTTTCCACAATTCGATTTTCCCACTATTAAACCTCTTATGCTCTTGGGAAAGTACTTGTTATTCGACCTCTTGGTCGCGGCGTCGTTCCAAGACATATCTTTAATGTTCATCTTTTGTTTTATTTTTTTTTTTTTTGTCTGTTATTTTAGATTCTTTTCAAACACAAATTTTTTTTATGTTTTTCAAACTCTGTTTTTAATGTTGTTATTATTATTATTTGTTTATATCGCACCGTTGTGAGTTCTCTTCAATCCGGATCCACTCGTCATTTTGGCTAAATCTTGTATGGGCACCACACCATCCCTAAAATCTTTCCAACTTTTCGACGTTCGCTCTAACGCAGTCGCTTCGCCGGCGGACTGATCAACTTGTTGATCAACGCGTCGGCTGCCCTCTTGCCAGCCACAGAAGCTATCCTACCACTGGCTTCGGAAGCAGCTTTCTTACCAGCATCCAAAGCCATCTTCTTACCGACCTCAAATGCAGTCGATGCGAGTTTTCTACCCACATTGCTCGTGAACGCTCGCATTATAGAATCGATGATGCCAGAACCGCCTTGAACGTAAGTCCTGACGTATCCCCTGTTCTTTATCACCAACATATTTTATTTTTTATGATATATTTTGTGTTTTTTTTTCACTGGTAAATCGTTTTGTCGTTTTTAAATACTTTTATTATTCTAGTGTAAGAATTTACTGTTTTATTTTTTGTTTGTTTGTTTGTTTGTTTGTTTCTCTCTCTCTACTTATTATTATATTCACATCAATCCTTCAATTCGTTCATCAGCCTTTTATACTTGTTTTTTTTCAAAACCTTCTGTCTCAACAATTCGTCAGATATGGCAACTATCTGATTATCTAATCCCGTGTTACCAGCCCGTCTGCTCCCCATCAACAAACTCAATCTCTGAGACAGAGCGTCGGGATCGCTCGGAAGAAAAGTGGTTTTCACCCCTTTGCCGGTCATCGATTCGACGAACTTCTTGTTCGCATTCCATATGGGCTTCACTATTTTCGTCCACTTGTAACCTCTGTTGGCTTTGGGTCTCATCTCTCTGGCATCGTTATTTCTATTCATGGCGTGAGTTTGAACTAGAATGTCTCCGTAATTGTCGAAATCCTGATCCGTGTAATCTCCAGGCTTGTCAAAAAGGAGCAATCTCTGCAGACCATCAGTTACTTTATATTTATTCGAACCCACGATCAATTCATCATCATCCATTTCCACTTCAGTGTCGCCCACGAATTTCCTACCGCTCGAATCCTCGCGAATTCCATACAACAGATGTCTCTTACCGCCACCATCATCATCAGACGATGCGATGCTATCAGTGGTGATAGTCGAAGCCGTATCATCGCTCTCACTCACGTCGGTTTCGATTCTCATGGGAACGTAATCCGGTGTAGATTGAACGGAATACCGATTTCCAAAACTAGAAGGCAACGAACCCATTCTCAAAGAACTCTCCTTTATGGGTCTCATTTCTTCGACTATCTCCTTCCTGCTTCGCTCTTGACCCTCCGTCATGGGTTTAAATATTTTTGTGGCTTCGCGTGTGAGTTCCATCTCACCGAGACGTCTGCTCCTATCAGCAGCCTGAATCGCCTTCTTAGAACGTAAATACTCGTCTAAAATTCGATCTCGGCGTCTAGGATCCATCCTCCAAAACATCTTTCGTTTTAATTGTTTTTATTTATTTTTCAAAATTAAATGTTTAATTATATTTTTTTTTATATTTTATGTTTTAAGTATTAAAATCTCTTTCCATCTTAATATAATATCTGAAAAATATTCACATCTCAAACTCGCTGTGTTAATTGAAGTTAAAAAAAAAATACGTTTTAAACAGTACATGACAAACCGGTTTCTGATGTAACGCATTTTGACAGTAGTATTTAAATTTTTGTCAAAAGATCATCATTCATTCACACATCAATTCATCGAGTGTCGAATTAAGAGAAAATCCTTTTTTTGATGACTGTTAGACAGTTTCAACACACAATGGAAAACTGATTTTAACAAATCTCTCTCTCCGATTGCTATCGTGAATATATTAAAAATTTTACCACTCAAAACCTAACTGAGCGGAAAATGCGTTTTTAACATTCCGATAAGTGTTTCTTGACTTTATTCAAGGAATGCTTAACAGTCAACCTCATTTCTCATAGTAGAGGAATTCTCAAAAAAAAACCCCAAAACTCAATTTTTATCCATCCCATCAACAGAAAACATCAATGTCTATAATACTGGCTATATATTCACAATCGACTCTGTTTGAACAAAACACCTCAATTACGATAACGTGTGTTAGTTGCTTACTTCAGGAAGACGTGACTGGGTTTGCAAATTTCCAAACACACAGACACTCTTCGTTCAGATCGAGTTTTTATTACGAGAATCGAGCGATTCGATTGCTCGATCAGCTGAGTGGTTTTTTTTTGAGAATTTTCTCATAGTGGAGGAATTCACAAAAAAAACCCAAAACTCAATTTTTATCCATCCCATCAACAGAAAACATCAATGTCTATAATACAGGCTATATATTCACAATCGACTCTGTTTGAACAAAACACCTCAATTACGATAACGTGTGTTAGTTGCTTACTTCAGGAAGACGTGACTGGGTTTGCAAATTTCCAAACACACAGACACTCTTCGTTCAGATCGAGTTTTTATTACAAGAATCGAGCGAGTCGATCGCTCGATCAGCTGAGTGGTTTTTTTTGAGAATTTTCTCATAGTGGAGGAATTCTCAAAAAAAACCCCCAAAACTCAATTTTTATCCATCCCATCAACAGAAAACATCAATGTCTATAATACTGGCTATATATTCACAATCGACTCTTTTTGAACAAAAAAAACCCACCACCGCCTCAAAACAATTGCCGATTCTAAATCATCTGTACCAAAGCGATTGCCGATTCTGAATCGCTGATTTAGAACTGCAAAAGCTGTTTTTTGATGATGAGCCAGAATCTTTTGCCTTCGCTCGCGTTCGCCGACGATGGATCGGTGGGTCTGATCTGCGATGCGAACGTAGACCAAAAATCACGTACACGATACAACTGAAGATGTACAACACACGCACACGATGCGTTCACCACGAGTATTTGAACGCTAAAAGCGCGATCTAGGAGTCACTGACTGTACATGAGCCGATTCTAAATCATGTACAGTTTTTGTAAACAAGCGTGTGATTTAACACCGAATTCCACGTTGGTGAACGCATCATGTGCGTATCTTGTACACGTACATGTACAAGTGATAGTGTGTCGGCCTTTATCACCTACTAAGGTTAATCCATATGATTAATCGATCAAGGAAACCCCGGCTTTAACCGTTTCAGCTCTAGTTATGTTATCTTTAAAACATACACAATTATGAACATTTTTGATATTTCTCGATTGATCATTTTATGTAATCATAAAAACTCACGCTAATCGCGTAACATAATTACATTTCATGAATTCATGAACATGTGGCCGGTTCTTGAAGCCTTTCTCCATTTATTAATTTATTTGTCCATTTATTCACTTGTTTATCATTCGCGTTTTCAAAACATGTGTAATTATCCGTAATTATTATTTTCTCTCATCGGATGATTATTGACAGATTGTAAGAAAACAGTAATTTATCCACCGAAAGTTTGTATTTCTGGTCAACTTGTTTATGGTGCGTCAGTGTGATTGCGTTATTGACATTTTTCACCAGCAGTTCCAAAACCAAATAGTTGAGAAACAACAAACTTCTGAATCCCAGCTTGAGGCCGTCATTCTCAGTCGGGAAATAATCCAAGTAAAAACTTGAAATAAAATCGTTGCAAACAATGGCAGAATTCGAAAATACAGAGAAAAGGCCAGCAATTACACACCTGGAACTTAATTAAGCACCCCCTGAAATGTTTCATGACAGTGAAGTTGCTGTTACTGATTATTATGTTTTAATGTTTGCTATGTCTTGCAGTACATTGCATCTCGTAAAACATGATGTTTCTGGTTGATAGTGTATCCCAAACACATCCCCTCGTTCACGTGAAGCATGCTACCCACGAATGTCACAAAAAAACCACTATCATCCACATGCAATATCTGGGTATAAAACAAGAAAATCTTTCACGTCTTGTATCAGTAAATGTTGACATGGCAAGGAGGAGACTGTCAGAGGCACTAAGATGCCAAATCATTGGCATGCATGCAACAGGCATGTCATTCAAAGTTATTGGAAGGCAACTTGGCTATAGACATTCTGTCATCAGCAAACGTTTCAGGAAGAATCAACAAACCAACGATGTTAAGGACCGACCAAGGCCTGGACAACCCCGAAAGACCTTTATTCGGAAAGATCGGAGTCTGGCACGCCTCGTTAGGCGTGAACCTTTTGCTTCAAGTGGGATTTTGAAACGTCTTTGGCTCCACAACAGGCGTTTGTGCAACAGAACTGTACGAAACCCTCTCAAACCACTGGGTATGAGGTCCAGAGGGGCCATCAAGCGTCCAGCTGTGTCTGATCAGCATCAAAGAAGACGTTTGGAGTGGTATATGGCACGACAACATTGGAATCTCAGGACATGTAGGAGAGTCCATTGGTCGGACGAGAGTAGGTTTCTGCTTCACGTCACAGATGGTCGCATGAGAGTGTGGAGGCATAGCTATACTGCTTACCTGCCCAAGAACATCAGACCTACTGTTCCTTATGGTGGAGGATCAGTAATGATCTAGGGATGCCTCTCTCATGATTGTAAACTTGATATGGAACCACCCGTTGGCTACTCGCACTGTATTCATGGACGACAATGCAAGGCCACATCGTGCCCATTCTGTGAGAGCATTCCTTCAGAACAACGGTATTACAACACTACAACACTACCTTGGCCTGCAATGAGCCCCGATTTCAATCTCTTAGAACACATCTAAGACTTCCGTGGACGTCATGTGCAAGCAAGGGATCCGCCTGTACATAATTGTGCCGATTTTGGCAGCTGTATTGTATGAGGAGTGACAGCTGTTGTCTCCGAACCGTATCAGAAGGCTCACTCGTGTCTGTGTGCACGTGGTGGATACACTCGATACTGACGTCAGACACTGCTATTGTGTTCAGGAGGTCACAATCCCTACGGAATCCCGTTTTGTAAACGTCAGAGGTTATAGAATCCCCTTTTGCGAGATGAGGATAAGAGTCGTATCTGGAGTCACTCGTTCGATTGCTCGATAGCTCATTTTCTCGATGGGATTCCCGTCTTCCGATCGATGCCAGTTGCATCACCACTCGATGGCTTATTAAGAATCGAGTTGTTCGAGGAATAATTATCCTTGCTCAATTGACTCTTGGCCTTAGGAATCATGTAGGCCTTCATTATACACAGGGGAGATAACTATGTATGGGTATGTACAGATTACGGGAAATGAAGCAATCTGACTCGTAATTATAAGACTTGAACGAGGCCGGACGTCGGGACAGGTCCGGAGATAGGTGGAAGAGAAGCTATGACTAGATAGACTGCAAGGATAATCGGAACAGGGCCAGTAATATGCACAGAGGGGCCAGGGAATAGTAGAATAAGCCACAGAATAGACCGGGTTAGGCAGAAAAACGAGGATTCTGTAGAAATCCGAAGCAATAAAGTTTTTCTTTTACAAAGCAAGTTTAAGGAACACGCCTATTAATGGAGAAAAACGAAGATTCTCCAGAAATCTGAAACGTTTCGGTGATTTTGTGTGGTCTTTTGATGATTTGGGGAAATTGTCTGGTCTATTTGGGAAATTCAATTTAATAATACTCGATCGAACGCACCTTCCGAACATGCCCCTCGTCCTATTAGAGGTCTTTGGGCCACATATCAACCACGCGCTACTATAAAAACCAAGATGACGTCCTCCAGTATACGCAATTCGCGACGGAAACACGCGTCTCCTTAACAACACGCGCTGCGCATGCGCACCAATACAGCGTATTACAGGGGATGACACCACAAAATGGACGCTAACGCGGGCTACTATAACACCCAAAACATGACGAAACTGGGTCACGTGACTTTGGCGTCACATATGAGATCCCCAGTGAGACCCCCAATGAGGGCTGTTCGGGTACTTTCAATGTCATAATTACACTGACAAAGTTGTCAACGGTCATGTCGTCGCTTTGTGTAATATGCAGTGTACAAGCCGATGCTGATTATGTCATATTGATTGTCATGCACATTTTCCCATGGGAGAGCACTCGGGACCCCCTCCTCCAACCCACGCCGACTGTAGTGGGTTGACGTAGGGGGTCATGGGGTGTTTTCAGCTAGAAAAAAATTGAAAATGTGCTATCAGATTTCGCGATGGGAACCCCTAGAAGCGAAGAACTGCGATAAACAAGTTCTGCTTTACTGATAAAATAGGAGACGGAACCAACACCTGGGGTGGAAGTGAACAAGTATATCAAGAGTACTGTAAGCTTCACAACCAAGTCAGAAGAGAAACGAACAAAGCAGCTACTGCTTTCAAGAAAAGCCCGACTAAGCAAGTAAAATTGAACCCCCAAAAGTTCTGAGGTTGTGCATTGTCGAAATCAAGTTATTCAAGGCGTCCCGAACCTATCCAAGCCAGGTAAGTCAAAGAGATGACCAAACAGCAAACCACAAGGACAAAGCATAAGTTCTTGCATTTTGTTTTTTATCATTCTATACAAACAAACCAAAATGCGAGTGGCAGCTGCCTCCACATCTAAGCTTCGAAGTGAGCCCGACTTGAAAATAACAGAAGACTACGGAAAATCCTACCCAAAATCGGAACATTCAAACGCCCGTCAGACCAAACAATATATACCCAAGAGTACTCTACGAAACTAGAGAAGCAGACTGCAAACCACCAGCTCTAATTTCATCCAGAACCAAGACTCTGCCAAAGCCCAAAGGAGTAGAGAAGTGCAAATATTAGAGCGCAGGCTTCAAACGCGCATTCCCCTGCTTGCATAATCAGGCCCTCTCCGGGCAAAACATGCATTGTCAATATACCAGACAGTTTCTAAACCACGGTGAGGATTTTAGCGAAGCGACTCGTAGTTTCTCTCCCTTCAATAATAGTTTTTTTTTCTTTTAGTGGGGACAAAACGCGTTGTGGAAGATGCGAATTTAT
The DNA here is from genome assembly GCA_031216915.1 of Pictodentalium vernedei. Lineage (NCBI taxonomy): Eukaryota > Metazoa > Mollusca > Scaphopoda > Dentaliida > Dentaliidae > Pictodentalium > Pictodentalium vernedei. The sequence goes on along the minus strand of CM062291.1, from coordinate 178,539,976 downwards.
GACAGAGAATGGTAAACGAGTTTTTTGGATCAAATTTTGGCCACAGATTTATTACATTTAATATTTAAGAAAAGAACAAATTAAGTGAATGCACGGAAACACATTGACCAGACCCTGCATATTAATATTTATGTTGGAAGAACCAACAAGCGTCCATGACCGACACACGTAAACCACCAACTAACGACTGGTAACACTCGACTGCAGGAGATAAGCCCAGCATCACGCTTCTCCGCGGAAGGCGCCGAGAAGAATCTCCACTAGGAAAGCTAATGGAGAGTCTGCCAATGGAAAGCAAAGGCAGTATGAATCCACGATTGAAACTATTAAGTCACCGGAAGTCACAGACTCTGGATAAAAGAATATCAAGCCTACAAGGCCTGGCCAATTGGATGTGTCCATACACATCCACTTCCAAGAAACTCTCTCGAAAACTCCTCTTACACCAAGAGTGCAAAAGAAAAGTACCCAATTACTTATCCAAAGATTACAGTGTCGGATGTAAGGAGGCTCTCCAAGGCCCCTTGTAGAGTATTGATATAATTGCCATTACCAATATCGGAGAGGTGGGTGCCATCCATGCGGTAAAAGCCAATAACGTTTGATGTAATGTCGGTATGTTTAATAACCCTACCTCCCTTGGCCCTTGCTGAGGACAAATTATGCTAACTCCCGATTTGTTCGTTTCCGGGCTCGTTCAGTGGCCTGGCAATGATGCGCCCCATGCCAATAGCGGCGCGGTAGGATAAAAGACCAAACAAGGGTACAATGCCTGCTAGATCTGTTGAAGATAGCCAATGTCCTCTTTCATCTGCCATCTTAATTTGCCATAGCCTACAGATGCGAGGTCGTTGGATCCGAGCTGAATTAACAGAAATTGTGGTGGAGGTACAGTCTGCATGTCCTGCCAAATACGAGGTATAAGATCACGCCGACACATACGTCTGAAACCTCGCCATCTGATTCGTGCTCCTATCTCTTGGAGCTTAAGTTGGCGACAAAGTGGACGAATGTCTGCCTGGCGCATTACCCAATACACAATCGAGGATACAATTTACCACACATGTGAGACTTAATGTCAAAATAATGAGAAACACAAAAATTAAGAAATCAGCACATGTGAATACCCAAGCGGTTTTATAAAGTTGGAGCGGTTACCCTAATATATCTTTTAAAGGCTTTAAAGCGCCGCCTGCCCCATGTCTGGATCGTAGCACCAAACATACCTTGTACACACCAATGAACGCGTGACGTGGCATTCATTGCTCGTTTACCGAATAACAGTGGTTGCCGAAAGCCAACTGCCTCGATTCGCACGATAAAAAGTGAATTAAGCCTGGAAGTAACTGTATTGTAATAGGATTGCGGAGTGGTCGGCAAGGTCGTGGCCGCCGGACACCCTCAATCATTCGCCGTATTGCATATTTTTGCGTGGGCTCACTTTCGTTAGACTGTTTATGATAATATCCGATTCCCGCTAAATAAGAAGCCGATGACGCGGCCGAGCTGTTCAGCGACGTACAGGCTACATAACTAGCCACGTCCACTGGTTCCGGGGAGGTGGACCGCAGCTTGTGAGCCGCTCGAAATGCCTGGAAAGAGTCCCAGGCCCGAGAGTAAACCCTACGGGTGGTGTTAGCTGACAGCAATGCTTCAATAAAATACGTCACTTCCCTTTGTATATCTGCCATATCTCGTCTGGGAGCAGGTCTGGTTCGGATGTAAGGAAGCTCTGGTGCCATCCGGTGGAATTTGCCGAACTGAAAACGAGACATGCTATCAGCTAATGAATAGCTTTTGGACAGTTTCAGGACCAGAAACCGCATTAAACACATCACAGGCTCACTTTTTTTTAAGTTTGCTTGTTTAGTGAATGCACAACGGCCTGGTTGTCAAAAAATAAAAGTATTTTTTGATTTGCTAAATCCGAACACCATATCGTAATTGCCCCGACAACCGGAAATATTTCTAAAAAAGTCAAATTCCGTGTCAAGCCCGATTCATGCCAGCGATAGGGCCACTCCCAATAGGTCAATTTGCCCTTCAGATAAGCCCCAAACCTTTTTTTCTAAACCACCAGCCGCATCCGTGAACAAATTCAAGTCGCTGTCCTTTATCCACAACCTGTGTTGAAACACTGACACCCCATTAACCATTTACACAACGTAACGGCCAAAACCGGTCAGCACTATTAACAAAAATCGCCAGTTAATTTTCTTTATTTTTTTCATTTTTTATCTCAAAAACATAGGTTATGACCCCTCTTTGGAACGAGCTCATCGCGACCGTTCCAATGAGGGGTCATAACCTATGTTTTTGAGAAAAAATGAAAAAAAATTAGTTATTGAAGAATTTTTTTTGCAAGTGTCTGCTTTTCATGTTAGGTAAAGGGTTAAACTGTTGGAAGAATAATTTCCACATACGTAAATCTTCTCGCATGCCTGCGGTGATTTTGACCAAATGGTGTGGCTTTTTAACATGGTAGATGCTATCAATTAGCCGTCTGCAGAAAGCGTGTCCGGGTCGAACAGCCTTGCATGCAAAATTCAAAGAGCCAATTAAAAACCGAATCTCCCTCAACCTTGAGTTTTTGGCAAGATTACGCAAGATCTGTTTTGACAGAAATTTCAGACAATTTGGGATCGGGCACTCGAACGATCATATTTCGGTATCAAGCTGCTCGAGGAGGCAAGTCAGTGTCGTTACCGGGCCAGTCGTTTTGTCACTCGCAATCGGAATACCCAGCTGTTCGCATGTACTCTCAACTTCTGCGAGTGTATCCTTGGTGGCGGATGAACTAGCTTCGCCGCCAAACAAAAAATCGTTTAAGTTGTTTTGAACGTTGTGATTACTGGTTCGGTTTTTAATTGACCACTCAAGAAAAGTTGAATTTTTTTCGAATAGGGCACTCGAGATACTGCACCCAAACGGTAAGCATTTGTCGACATAATATTGGTCACCAAATTTGAAACCCAACTGATCTGTATCAGGTGGGTATACTGGTAACAGACGAAACGCCGATTTGAGGTCGGCCTTGACAAGCCAGCAACCAGGCAGTGGCGTAACGCCCATAGAACGAGGTTAGGGCTCATCCTAAGGGCCCCCAACAATAATTATTGCACGTTTTAGGGGCCCCAACAATTTCAACATTTTTGGAAAAATCATTCTTAAGGGTCTCAAACCAGTGTTGTAGCTGAAGCCTTGAGGTTGGATGCTTCAATACTAGCTTGATAAAGAATCGGAGCGATATTCTCTGAAACTGGGTTGTGTACGTGGAACAAAACAACATGAGACAGTAGTTCAAATGACGGAACAATTTTAATTTTAATTCATTTACAAATGCGGATGCATTGTGTAAAACTTGCCACATCAAACCGTCGAAGCAGTATCCGAAACCAACCAATGCCAACATGCCTCCTTCTCGGTTAAGGTGCTGACCAACTAATGAAGGAACGAACACAGAAACGAACGAAAGGACAAGCGAAAATCACGATCTGGAGAATTTTAATTAATGAAGCACCGGGTTGTACCCGGTGCTTCATTAATTAAATTTTTGGCTATTACTCCTATAATTGGTGTTAGGAATCTAATATTATTGCGGCGGAAATATTGCCCACCCATGAAAAGTGAGGAGTCCACGACGGCCATGCTGTAAGCACTAACTTTCACTAGAACGTCTTAACCCTTTACCCAACGAATCGGCCGCATCCGCCCGCGTAATATGCAAATTCAGCAGTTGAAAAAATGTTATTTTTCACAAAAAATTTCAACAAAACCATATCATGTGACCCCTCGTTGGAACGAGCTCGTTCCAACGAGGGGTCACATGATATGGTTTTGTTAAAAAAAAAATAAAAAATTTGAAAAAATGATATTTAAAATAATAAATTTTGATATCGTTTGCTTTGGGTAAAGGGCTAAGCAAGTCAAGACCGGATGGATTTTATACTGAATAGAATGTTTGTACCCAGTTAATGTGGTAGTATATAACATTATAATATACTGAATAATTACAACATGTGGCCCAAGGACCCTCAATATTACTGATACGCCACTTCAACCAGGCCCAAGAGAATGAATCATATCCACGGCCTCATCAAAGCTTGTGTAAACCACTTTGCAAAACATGTAATCAGTATAAGAGTTGAGGGGCGAATAATTCGGATAGGAAAGATGATGAATAAGGCGAAACTCACCTGGAACCTGTTTCGGGATTAGACCAATCGGTGAAACCCGAAGCGTTGCAGTGGGGCGAGTTGGACAGGGGCCCACTACTCTGTCCAAGTCAAGTTCCTTATCAATTTTTTCTGGGTTCTCCCTCGCCGATTTCAAATTTTTGGCTTCTCTAGGGATGCGTGGTCCTACATACTGCAATTTGAAACCACACCGAAAACCATCCGATAACTCAGCGGCGACCAATTTGTTCGGTTAAGACAAGAGGAACTTACCTGATAGATCACTATTAATTGGATTTCTTGTTAAAGAGAAAATTTCGGCCTGCCTGTATAAAGGATCCTTTGTTTGGTGGATCGCAAAAAGTACAATTCACGCCCGCTTGGGCGCCTCCACAAGAAGAGCAAATATAGCGAAATTTACAAAATGAACGTTTGCACTTGTTCAAATTAAAATCCCAGCACGTTTTGGGTGCAAATTTACGATTATGAATGATCGATTTTGGCGAGGTGCCAGTTTGACTCGCTCCAAGGTCATCACCAAAAACCAGCGGTTAGTATCAATTTCCACCCAGGACTGAAGGAGGTTGCTGGCGCCCTTGAGCCGAAACTGCTCGTAGTACGTCCGCCAAGCTAAACCGCTACATTCGACGTGGCCTACCGAACCGTGTGCAAGTATTTTAACATATCTACCGCCAACTCCGCGTATGCATGATGTGAAATATAGATCGACATATAGACCATAAAAGCATACGTCCAGGTTTCAGTTGTGTCAGTTTTTAGGAACTGATTACGGAGTCCTACTCCTAATATGCCGGACAGTAACAAAATCAAATTACTCTGGGCCGCGTCAATCTCAGATAAGGAATCCCCGTCGAGCAGCGAGGAAAAGTCAACGTAGTCTTTACGAATATTTTTGTCCCTAACGACTTTGGAAACATGCGTCCCGAGGCCGTCGTTCACGCCCACTATCAGAGCGGGGTCAATGTATTCGTTGCAAGTTAGGTCATTAAATGGGAAGGGGGTCATATTAGGCCCTATGCAGTCCTTACCTGTTACCCCATCTCAGAGCTTGCGTGTGACTTATCGACGTCTCCGTCACACAGATTTATTGCTGCGTCAGAGTCAGATTCGATATTCAACAACACATTTTCTACTGCTGTGCTACAACTCCGAGATTGACCCTGTAAACGTTTGTCGCTCATATCAGATTTTTCCTGTGTTGCAGGACGTCTGGGGGCGTTCCGTGGTTCTTGTCTTCGACTCGACAGGACGCTTGGGTTGCTCCGCATTAGACTTCGTTTTTCTCGCCTCACTCGTGTGTAATTTGGCTTCAAGCATTGATACGTTGGAAGCTCGCTTGTTACCGTGATCAATGTCCGATATGTGTTTTCGTTTTGGATTGGGACGAAGTCCCCTGGTACCTCTACTCCGACCTGACGTTGTACTAGAACTTAAAAACATTGCGGTACAATCCAATTAAATCCAAGAAATTAATGATAAGCGCAAATCGCCACGAAGAACCATTCCTGGGAGGATCCGTATTCTTTTATATACGTATTTCTAAAGCAATAAGTCTTTGTTGGAAGAAATTAGTACATCAGAGTACTTGAAGTTCTTTCATCAGCCTTGGACGATAAACAGGGGGAGTGAGCACATGGTGCGCAGCCTTCAAACGCTCATTCCCCTGCTTGCATAATCAAGCCTTATTCGGGCGAAACATGCATTGTCAATATTCTAGACAGTTTCTAAACCATGGTGTGGATTTTAGCGAAACGAAACAGGGTTTCTCTCTCTTCCATAATGGTCCTTTCTTTTGGTGGGGAAACGCGTAAAACGAAACTCTCTGATAAAATACATGAAAGAACACAACCTATTCAGCGCCCAACAATATGGCTTAATCAGCCGTCGCTCAACAGTCCAACGACTCAGTGCTAGACAAAAAGGGTAGCTTAGACGTAGCATACTGCGACTTCATGAATGCGTTTGACAAGGTCCTCCGCAGACGCCAGATTAATATGTTAATTTACTATGGCACAAAGGACTCGGTCATAGTCAACGGATATTCATTGAACCAACAGATTGTACAAGCTATTTCGCCCAGAGCTCCGTATTGGGAACAGTTTTCTTTGTAATCTTGTACTCAACTTGAGGCGGTCCTTGGCTGTGAAGTTTAGCTTTTTGCAGATGATAAACAGTCTTCAAAGGAATCTATACCCAAGATGACGTACCAAAATGACAGTTTGAGATCAATAAAATATACAACTGGATATCTAACTCCCTGTTGAAATTCCACCCAGATAAATGTGAAATGATGAGGATTGGAAGAAATACACTTGACGAAGAAAGGTACAAAATGGACGAAGACCATAAGATAAAGCTGAAAGTTATGAAGGAAGAAAAGGATATTTGAAATACTCGTCGACAAGAAACTTACATTCGACAGTCACTAAGCGGCTAAGATAAAGAAAGCAAACTGGGTTGTGGGAATAATAAGAACATATATAGAATATACCCATAATAGCTTAGTGTACCAAATGTTCACCACGAGTGGTGAGCATTTGGTACATCAAGGTACTTTGGGTATATTTTATTTATACCATGATCATCAGATTATTAAGAGTTGCTATTATTTTTTCTCGATTTTTCTGAGCAGCAGACGTACACACGTGCGAATCTGGTTTTGTTTATATGAGCACTGGTGGGTGGTACTTCCGCTGTCAATTTTATCGCCGAAACGAAATGGAAAAAGAAACGCTCAAATCACGAGGTCTTTTTCATTTTAATAACATATTAACATACTATTTCGAGTTATGGATGCTTTATTAATATGAGACAACGCATGTTTGTCAATGTTTGGTATCTTTTGAGGTAAACTCCTTTACAAACGTAATAAATAATTGCCACTTTCATTTCATTCTTCACGAGGTGACGAGCGATAAATTTAGACAAGTTTGCATTTAGGTCGAGGTCACTAAAGGTCAACTTGGATGTAATTGCACTGTAGGTGCAAATTTTAACTACTGAAATCCCATTGCTGGCGTGATCACCACGGTTAGTGTGTAAAGATAAGATTTATGTGGTAGGCTTTTTATATATACTAGAACAGATAATCATGGTATAAAATTATGTACACATAGATGCTGATAGTTTCCTGATGCACTTATCCCAGGGATTTTTCTGTCCTCTTTGGGAAAGGGTCCAGAGCCCATGCAGTTAGGAAAATTCGCGTCATGAAGGCTCCAATTGGGAATTTGTTTGGGAGAAGAAACACCCAGAAAATAAGAAATGTTGCTGAGAACATTAATATAGCAGCTACTACATGTATAGTACATGTAGCACGTTTTATAACAAACAGTCTCATGAAATAATGATCAGTCTCTGTAATCTCTATTAACCCTTTACCTAACGTGAAAAGCAGACGACACTTGCAAAAATAATTCTTGAATAACTATTTTTTTTCATTTTTTGTCTCAAAAACATAGGTTATGACCCCTCGTTGGAACGAGCTCGACGAGCTCGTTCCAACGAGGGGTCATAACCTATGTTTTTAGACAAAAAATGAAAATATTTTGAAAATTAATTGGCGATTTTTGAGAATAGCGCTGGCCGGTTTTGGCCGTTACGTTGGGTAAAGGGTTAGACAAATTGTTCTTATACTATTAACTGATAATATATTTATGTTATAGCCTTCATTCCGTGCCGTTGCAGTTGTGTCTAGACAAGTCTTGACTGCCTATGTAGGCAGCCAAGACGTACCTAGAACCAACTGACAAAGTTCGTAGGATGAAGCTTGCAAACGTATCTAAAAACTGCCTGTTGATGCACCTGTTTTGTTGCAGTAAAAGGTGATGAAAGTGAAAATAAGACCTTCAAGAGTTAAAGAAGAATTAAATCTTTCTTTGAATGACGACTGAGATTGGGAAATTTGGATCTGAATTGGGAAAAATCATGCCAAATTGCCATTGGGATAACCCCAAGGGTCTCATATGCTGTCCCTGTAAACACCCAAAAGAATCACTGTATCTTTTTCCACATTTGGAGTGTGCAAATCAAGTATGGGCACTCTATTTGAAATACCGCATATAATACCACAAGAAAACGTCCAGCGACGAGCGACAAAACTTATACCAGGAACCTGTCCCAATCAGAAATGCTCGAGAAACTCAAACTACCAACATTACAACATCGCCGTCTTCGTGGAGGTATGATTGAGCTATACAAAATCCTAACAGGAAAATACGAAGAGGAGATCTCAAACTTTACTCTTTTGAACACATCGGATACTAAAGGACACGGCTACAAAACATACAAAACCCACACAAGGCTTAATAAAAGGAAACACTCTTTTGCACTTCGGAATTCAAATCACCGGAACGGTCTACCAAATAGTATTCTGTGCCTTTGATATTGGAGATTTGTATGACAGCGGATATTTAATTATTAATGTCTGAATGGATTATTATTGTGCAGACAGCTCTTTCTCTTAGTTTCTATTTCTGCCTTGAGAACGTACATACCCCCAAAACGGCACCTGATGTGATGCGTGGTTAGCATAGTTCTTAAAAGGGCTAAGATGTAAATACTAGCTTTATTTGAATTCTTTATTAATTTCTGTGATAAAACATCTGTAAAAAATATATTTGAAGCTACTTAGTTAAGTTTCAGATTGCTGGGTGTAGATTGTTTTAAAACTGGAACGATAAATGACAGTTACGTCCAACCCACGTCTTCATTGCCATTGAACAGCTTATTAATATCCATAAGTTCAAAGTTAACAATGACAGTGTTCATGGAAATGTTGATCAACTTGACTTCAGGTTTTATCTGTTTTCAGTGTAAATAATAATTTTTGAAAATGACAAGTTGACTGTATACATGCGAACAAGTGGAAACGGATTGAATGTTTTGTTCATAACTTTCAGTGAATACAATTAAAACAACGTATCAGACTAAATTGTTGTATTAAGGGATACGGAAGAAAGCTGAACGCTTATGTGAACCGTCTCCCGAGTCTGTAAGATTACACAATTTCAATTAGACAGATGGGTTGGTTGGGTATTGCTTAAACACGGCAGAAACGAAGAAAGTAGAACGAGAGAACGAGTGAAAGAGAAGGAAGACATTTCGACATATTTGTTTTGAGAGGGATGGAATAAATAAAACAAACACTCCCTATAATGATTTTGTGAGTAATTTTATTATCCACACGGGAAAACGTGAGATTACATACACGAATGTGTCAAAGTGTTCATTTCCTGAATTCGACGCACTACCGAAGTATTCAACTTTCAGTTTCGAATTGCTGCTACGGTTCACTTATTTGTAACCTGCGCAGCTCGAGTACGCTGCAAACTGTGTTTTTATTGGTCGAATGAAGATTTGTTGACATGGACTTCATATCAGGAGTTGTCAGTCTGGGAGGAGTAGTATTCATCTGTTTTTCTGTGATTGACATTTGGGGAATGACAGGCATAATAGAATACAGTGACTGTTCACCCCCCCCCCCCCCCCCCCAAAAAAAAAAAAAAATATATCGACTTCGACTTCGACAGTTTGATACAATACCGTTTCGTACGATGTACCGGTACTTTTAAAACAGTACCGGTATTCATCTGGTATCGTTCTCAATACCGGTAATTACCGGTTTACCGCTATACCGTGCAATCCTCTAGAGAAGTGACGTCAATTTATTTGGGTAGTCATATAAAGTCTCATTAATGAGATCAGATCGACGTCGTCTTTGATCAAGCCGATCTGATCTAGTCAACTCGACGAGATATGACAATGCAGATCAACCAGTTGTTGTAATAATCTCTATGAATAAATCTGGACCATTCTGAACTATAAAATAAATATTGCCCGCCATTCATCTCTCACTTAACCACCAATGGGAGTGTGGTTCTTGTTTTAAGGGGTGCGTGGCTGTCTGTGCAATACCAACACGTGTGAATTATATGTTGTCGCCAGTTTGTTGTGTATCGATCTAGTTGGGAATGATGGTGAATGTCACCATGACAGAGACGTCACAACATGGCCGCTCACTAGGGTTACCATCACAGCCCACATGACACCCATCATACACTGCGGTATGGCTTCCTTTCTGAGGTCAATAGGCATTGAGAAGATCCATACATGATATACTACTCACGTGCCAGGCCCACATCCCTGACATCTTGCCATAAAAATTTACTTTCGATAAAGTTATCTATCCTTTTTATTTATTTTATTATTGGGCGGTAGAGGAAGGTCCTGTTAAGCAGCGTGTAATTGTTAAGAAAACACCTAGGATATCAGTAGAAAATAAAGCGAAGTTGCCTTTTTTACTTTTAATAAACGAAAACAACAGACAGCTCTCGGAGCTGTCTGTTGTTTTCGTTTATTAAAAGTTACAAAATGAAACTTGGCTTTTCATGGCTAGCTAATTTGAAGCCACTAAGTAACTATCCGCTTTGCCTCTTTGTTTAGGGAATGTGTTTTTACAGTAACAGTTTTACTTTTCCCCTGTCTTCCTAGGAAAACAATTAGCAAACCTTACCTCCTAGATTGTTATATTAATGAAAAGGACGGTGTCTATATTATATGTCACGATGCGCACACTGTTCAGTGTTGATATAATAAACAGAACAAAGTTACCGAACATTAAAAGATGGAGAAAGCGGCGTTTTCTTATTTTTAAATGAGTTTAAATAGTCAAATAAAGAGAATAATAGTCAAACGTTCAAACTGACTGGGAAAAAATGTAAAAAGCCAGCTTCTGTATTTTTATACTTCTCAACAACAAAATGCCTACAAGTTGTGAAATGATGCGCACATCCATGATACATCTTCGCTAACATTTCAAAATTTCAGTTATTATATGTCGGAAATTCCCTTACCCTTCCTGTTAAATTTTCTGACGACTTTTAGATATAACAGAACTAAATATTTTCCCATAGGCGACCATTATAACGTTCAGGCGGAAAAAATATGATCGCATCACTTTAATTTTGGCATTCAAATATCTCAAGTATAGCCCTTCAGACAACTTTTTCTGATCTGAAAACAGGGGGGTCATGCAGCAAATAAGAGTGTAAAACTGACACAAAGGGAAGTACCGGTCACGTGCACATATTTTCCAGGGAATTCCCTACAAAACACACAAAAAGTAAATTGTATTTTTTAGGTCCAAAAGTCATCAAATCACCCTCTTTTTTATCGGGAATATTCAACAATAATGCAAGATGTCAATACAATGTTTCAAACGTTTATTGAAACAATATATTTTCCCAAATGTTTATTTTTAGAGACTGCATCATTTCCGAGTGCAACATTTTAAGGAGGTTAACTCTAATTTCAATATTTAGTTCCGCGATACCTTTAACAAAATTAAGGGGAGCTAACTTTCCTGTAAATCTCTTCCAATGACGAAAATAATTATTGTCATCCATGCCGGGAAAGATGCAAACTGATGGGTATCCTTCTCTTAACTTAGAGACGTTTTTAAAAATTGATGTCATAATAGGCATAATCTCATTCACTGACAGTTGGTAGCTATTTTCTGCTACTTCCTTATAATGTGAATGGATAATCGGGTAAGTAAACAAATATCTGACGAAATTATTGTGATGGAAGTGACTACCCGCCATAACCTGTGCTCAACGGGTATAACTGAACTAAATACTTGAATTAGAGTTACCAGTTTCCATCTCTCTCTCTCTCTCTCTCTCCCTCTTTCTCTCTCTCTCTCTCTCTCTCTCTCTCTCTCTTTAGACAGAGACAGGGGCAGAGGGGTGGGGTAGGGGCAACGGAGAGTTTGAATCGACCACTGTGACAGAGAGGGTTAAAAAACTTTTGAATCATTGCCCTGAAAATCTGTTGAAGGCAATACCAGTGTTTAGGCCCATTTCATAGAGTTCGTAGAACAAATTCTCCATGTTTTTTTTTTAATTAGGAGAACTCATAGTTGAATTCTAGTACAAAAATAACTGTTTTATCACATGAAAAATATAAAGTGGATTTTTGGTAAGGTTGTGGTAGATTATAGGTACAACAGAACCATATATTTGAATTGGAGTGACCCCCTTTGAAAAGTGGCAGAATGATGCACTTTCAGAAACAAATCTGCATTGAAAAATATATTGTTTTAAACGTTTGAGACATTGTACAGAAATCTTGCACCATTCTTGAATATTTCAGGGAGAAAAGAGGGCGATTTGATGAATTGTTGGGCGTAAAAAATACAATTGACTATTAGTGTGTTTTTGTTGGGAATTCTCCGTTCATATTTGTTTCACACGAATATTATAATGGTTGCCTATAAGAAAATTTTTAGTACTGTTTTACCAAAAGACAAACGCGCGTATGTCCTGAAAGTTAATCAGAACGTTTCATCTATTTTTAACACTTTGAGCCCACGAGGACGTTTAAGCCAGGAACATGATACTTCATAACTTCGTTAAGTAGGATTGCTGGGTTGAATGGTGGGGTAGACGAATCAATATTTTCAACGTCAAGCCCCAAGGCTGCACGTTGAAAATATTAATTGCTGTACCCCCAAATAATTAGTATGGACTCCTCTAATTGCTGACATTGAATTGACATGGATGATACGACCAGGGTTCAAATGGTAAAACGTGAAACATGAACTTTGTTTTCCGTCTGTCAGTATCTCGCGTATTTGAAACAGCCGAATGAACAAGGAAACGGACGAATGAAGACATACCAGTGCGCCATGTTATTGATTTTTTCATCTGTAAATAATAAAACCGTGAAATAATTTGAACAATGACAAACAATTTCCTTTGAGAAACAAACCGTTTACATTGAATAGTTTTATTCATAAAGCCAAAACAAATCATGTCTACTCCTCCGTGTGTGTGAAAAAAAGAGAAACTGGTCTACATTTAAATGATCTGTGGATGGGGAAGAGATTTAAAAGCTTATCTAGAATAGCTGAATTTGTGGGGAAGACGGGGTTTTTTTTATACAAAAGTGTTCAATAAGTGTTTTGAACCTACCGAGAGAAGACAGCTCTCTCCTAGCAACTTTTCATTCAGAGGTTTAACCCTTTACCCAACGTAACGGCCAAAACCGGCCAGCGCTATTCTCAAAAATCGCCAATTAATTTTCATTATTTTTTTCATTTTTTCTCTCAAAAACATAGGTTATGACCCCTCGTCGTCGAGCTCGTTCCAACGAGGGGTCATAACCTATGTTTTTGAGACAAAAAATGAAAAAAATTAGTTATTCAAGAATTATTTTTGCAAGTGTCGTCTGCTTTTCAGGTTAGGTAAAGGGTTAATCAGAGAACTACATCCATTAACTCGCCTTCCATTTCCCGCATGGCTCCTGATAAGTCGACATCAGATGAAGAAAACAAATAAAAGTACTTACATTAACTCCCTGGAAGGGTGTGTGGGGGAGAGAGCGCTTCGGCTGCCATAAAGGCTATTGTTCCCCACGAGAACCCCAGGGAGAAGTCACTCATTGATAAATTCTGCTCTGCTGGTTTAATATGAGCCCTCCCTCCTCCCCCCACCCCCCAGGTCTCAGGCACAGAAGAAAAAAAAATTCCCAGTTCGTGCGAATGAACTGAATTCTTACGAACGAGTTAAATTCGTGCGAACGAGTTAAATTCCTGTGAACGACCGAGCTGAATTCTCACAAACGAACTGAATTCGCGAAAAGGAATTAAATATGTGCGAACGAGATGAATTCGTTCGCACGAACTGAATTCGTGCGAACGAGTTAAATTCGTACGAACGAACTGAAGGGCTCCATAATCGGGCATAGTATTGAAGACGACCACGCATATTGTTGGGGTATATATTTCTCAGTCTGTTTTAGGGCACCAAGCTTGGGCAGTTATGGGACGCAATAACCGAATTAAAAGAATTACAGCTGTTTCATTCAAGAAGCCGTGCCCCGACGGAGGGAAAATAAAGTAGTGAGGGAGGGATGGGGGCAACCAGAGGGATGAGAGGCCTATCCTTCCCACTTTTTAAAAGTAGGACCCTCGGGATTCGTGTAAATCCGATGAGAAAATACATAGGGGGTGTGGTGTGGGTAAGGTCTGGCAGGGTAGATATTCATTCTGTTCCATGTAATCACCATCTCCAGCAACACTGAACCGTACGAAAAATGAAAATCTGTGCGGAACGGAAATCGTTGACGGACTATTTTTTATAAAGAAGCGAAATTTCTATAGAACTTTGTACAAATAGTGCGCCGCAGTTACAATTTGAATCGCTTGCAATAGCTAAAAATCATCCCCTGAGTTCCAGTGTGTTCTATGTGCCAGTAGGCACATAGAACACATTGGAACTCAGGTGACGAAATAGTAACACAGGCTCCCCTCGCAAATTTGGTTGGCGATAAAATGCTTTCTTTTTGATGATAGTTGTCAAATGAATTGCTGAGTGTCCTTCAAATAATTGCTTTTAAAGACGTGAAGGTGTGTAATAAACACAGAACGATACATGCGTGTGAATAGGTTAATCGATATGGCACTTGGACCATCGCGGAAGGATAAAACTCTAGGCCTGCGTCCTCTCGTTCTATTCTTCCGCGCTGACACTCGTGCCATATCGATCAACCCATTCACACGCGTGTGTCGTTCTGTGTATGGCCCGACTGATAACTGAATGTCTAACCTATAAACCAACTGCCACACGCTTCCTCTATATTATCTTTAATTGCTCATTTCGATTGAACTTGTGACTCATATATCTAACTACCTCCCACTGCAGGGAAATGCATGACAAAAGGATCCAAATTTTACAAACTTTCTGCACGAAGTAGCCCAGTCCCTGCGTTATTCGCTTCCTCATCCACTATCAGTATTGATAATTTTAATGATCCCTCCCACTTTTGCAGGTATGGATCCGCGGCTAGTGATAACTGTCGATCATTATACAGTAGTTTATCAGGGGCCAGCTGTAGAGATGATGTGCTTGTTAAGTTCACCTGTTCCCACACTAACTGTTCCAATGAGAGAATTTCAAGGATAGTGCATAAATATATATAGGATGAAGGGATACCTAAACAAAAAAAAAAAAAAACCTCACAGAAGACAAAACATTTCAATATGTGAAATATGTAGCAATCATGTTTTCTTTGAGAGAAGTTTGGGGTAGGTATCTTTCATACATTTTTCAGTGGAGGCGCTACGGTGTGCGGGTGATGGGCATGTTTCCCTTCAATACAGTTATGAGTTCCAGGATTCGTGAAAATCCGGTGTGATAATATATGGGCGGAGGAAGCAGGAAAGCGGGGTAATGGGAGCTGGGTGTGGGGTGGGGTGGGGTGGGAATTTGAGGGTTCTGGGTAACAGTTGAACTACAGGATAGATACGCAGTTATCTCCCAGGCCGACAGACAACTGAGTGAGCACCCTGTAGATCGACTGACACACCGTTTACTTATACATCATCTACGAATCCCTAGAGTCATACTTGTGAAAAGTGTGTGTGTGTAGGGGAGGGGGTAATTTTTGCTCGTTCGCAGGGATTTTTCCAATTACTCATCTATTCACCTATTGATCATGTGCACAGAGAAAAGCAATGAAAATAGTCCGAGTTTTGGAATATTTTCCACGCCACACTAGATCTCGATCTCAAGAATTTTAACGCTCCCACCTCCATACCCCCCACATAATCGTTCAAGGCTTATTCTTTTGCTCTTGCTATGCCCCATGTGGTACACTTCCACACCATTTGTTTTTTCTTTTACTTAAATGTATATGTTATCCATTGTCGACATTGTTTTTCTTTATTTTTTCAATCTCAACAAGTTCAAGAAATATGTAGAATCCATCATCTCATGGAATAAAACAAATTTTAATTCTTACCACTTATCGGATTTGCCCGAAACGCAAGGTTCATACTTATGAAACGTGAAAGGCCATGCGCTCACCCCCACTGGTTGTCCCTCCTCCCGTCCTCAACACATTAAATTGTTCCCTGCGATGAGATACGGCATCTTTCATAAACAGCAATAATTCTATTAATTCGATTATTGTCTCGCACGTTTGAGTTCATATTTGCAAGAACTCGGGCCGGATCACGGAAGTGACTCATGTCGCATGACCCAGTGGTGTCATGTTGGTTGTCATGGTAACCGCTTGAGCGGCCATGTTTTGACGTCATTACCACAGTGATACACTGTGTCAGTGCACATGCGCTGCGCGTGTTAAGGTGATACGTGTTTCATTTTGTATTCTGGAGGCCGCCATCTTGGTTTGTATGGTAGCGCGTTGTTGCTACGTGACCCAAAACCCTCTAATAGTGCAGGAGTGTGTTCGAGGTGTATGTTTCTTTGCATAAGAGTATATCTAATTACCCAAATAGGCCCGACAATGTACAAATCACCAAAAAACCTACTCCAAATGACTTTATTTTTTCCAATAACAGGTGTGTTCCCTTGTATACGAGTACTTTTCTGAATCAGATTTTCACAAATCCTTGGTTACTTCCTATTTATCTAATTAGGTTTCTTTCAGAATCCTCTGCTTCTACCTATGTATCTTTAAGCTGTGCTATTGTTTGTGTCTATCCAACACCATTCGCTTGTTCTAGAGTATCTTTACTGGCTCGAATTTCCCACTGATTGCTCGGTTTGTACCTGTTGTTCGGATTATTTCTACCTGCTGTTCGGTTTCCTTGAGAATCCTACTTATAAGAGTAGCATGTAGAGCTATAGGACCAAGAGATATCCAAAAACGTCTGGCGAAACCGTCATTTTGGGTTTACTATAGTAGCACGTATTGTGTGTACATGGAGGCCCCGTATCTGTACATTGAGGGCATGAAGCGGACACCATATACTCACCTGGGTATTGAAAGACCAGGTACCTCGGTACCCCACTTAAAGCATTAGCACATGAGCACATACCAGCATTAGCACATAAGCACATATCGGCACATTCTAGATATGCCTATGTGCTACGTGGTATGTGTTCACATTCTGACCCAATGTGTATGAACACACCAGCATATCTAGGTACCACCAGACCCACGTTCCGGAGAATCCCTTCCCAACTATCCTTCTAGAACCTCCTTTTCAGCGTATGTGCCTATGTGCTGCATGTGCTGTGCGCACATTGTGCATTAGCACATAAGCACATATCGGCACATCCAAGATGTGCCTATGTGCTACCTGTAATGTGTACACATCGTAAAACAATGTGTATTAACACATCGGAACTAGGTCTAGGCATTGTATAGACTGATACAGGCTTAGATGAATGGGGTGATCTGATTGAGCCTATTAAAGATGTGGCTAGGGGCAGGTGTCGAAATAGAATCGGGGGGTGGGGGGGGGTGGGTAGCTACAAAGCGTGTAGTAGTGCTACAAGTAAGTCATGGTGTGTCACTATAGCATTGGGTGAACACAATGCAGGGTGATCATAGGAGAGATGGTCAAATTGACAACACGAAAACGAATACCACACTGAGAAATGAGATCATTCGTTTTTACCATCGCAGACACGACAATGGTCGACGGATGTGAGAATCAGAGTCTGTGGCACTGTAAATGATTTACAAACAGCATTTGCTCGCTGTCAGTCCGACTGCAGGTCAGCGTTCGTAGTACAAGGGGTGTTGGGATAATCCTGAAACAAGCCACTGGCACCGTTGCAACAGAATTCCGTATCTCATATCCAGGCCATAGAGTCCATCATCACATGTATATGAAAGATGGCCAGTCACCGACATGGAGTTCGTTCCACTTGTTCATCACGTGCATATAGAGCGGGACTTGTCTTTCCCGTTGTTCGTTGAGTCGGATCTTGTTTAAATGTTTGAGAATGACTTTCTCGAATTGTCTTCCAAAAGAATCGCAGGAATATTGGCAGATGTATATAGAAACAGGTCTGGCAACGTGCTCTGCCTCAACAACACCTCGCACGATTACAAGTACATTGGGTATCGAGCATTTGAGAAATACCTTCTTCCAGGAAATCAAGACTATCAACCATGACACATTGACAATAACAGTTATTACCTTGCCCTTGAGAACACAACAGAGTTTGCGAGTGAAACTCTCCTAGCCTTACTCGAAACTTTCTAAATAAAACCAGATTACCCGTTGCCAGCTCTACTCGTAAGCAAGCAACATGGCTACTTCAGCGGTGCTTGAACACACACGCAACTGCAAATTGGACTGACTGCCGCGCTACAGTACGTGGAGAGTGGATTGTAACTAAATCACCCGCGGAGTGGAGTTATCACCCAAGCTATAACTTTCAAATTTTGTACATATCGACAAAAAATACAAGCAATGTTTCAGCCAATGGACCTCCGGGTTTAACCCGGAGGTCCATTGGCTGAAACTTTGCTTGTCCTGGCTATGCTTTGCAACAAATTTGCAATTACTGCTTGGGTGGAATCTCCACTCTGCGAGTGATTTGTTGATAATACACTCTCCACGTACTGTATATTAATTGTATAAGAGACTTGATTGAGTTGTTGAAGACCATGTATGACTTCGGCACGACATGCGCGTATCATAAGCTTCTGCGGGTGAAAAAGTCCGCCAAAAATCATGGCATTTCACAGTGAACAGGCAAGGTCTATATCAACGCCTCCGCCTTACAGGTAGTAAACAACAGTCGGGTGCAAGTGCAAATGAACAAATGGAAACTATACAACTTGTGACACAAATACGTTTATAAATTTGATAGTAGAATACACGAAGTTTGAGATCCAAGTTTGAGATTGGGTTGTTTTGAGATAGGAATAGTCTATTATTATTCTTCATATAGTAGTCTAGATATCTGATTTGTCAAATAATATTTGAACGACACACATAATTACACTCTTTGGACCCACTCATCCTTGAAAGCGAGTGTTAATGTATCGCAAGGGGCATCAAATTATTGTAATATCACACGCAAGCACGAAAGGCAGCTGAACGCAGAAAAAGGAACATCGGCCCCAATGGCAGATGTTGCTTTCCTCCTTCAGCAACCTTCGGAGTTTGCGCTGTGGGTTTTTTTTTTTGTTAAATCTTTCAAATTGTCGTTACTTCAAATGTTTTTTTCATTCTTGGATTCTTGGTGCCCTCCACTACGTTTTGCGCCCCCAAAACACCCACCACCCCCCCCCCCCCCTCCCTGGGGATAATAGACCACCTCGACTCACCAAACAAAACGCCAGCATGTCAATGTGATATTTTAATCAAGTACACTCCGCACGGTGATACTAATCGTGACCCCATCTTAACATACAATGTGGGAGTTTAACTCTCTTCCCTCTGATGTCAAAATATCTAAATTTCAAGTAGCTATTTTTCCCATAATACAACTGGGAATTTAACCAATTCAATCTTGTTTGACAGAGCTCAATGAGCTCTGTCAAACAAGATTGAATTGGTTAAATTTCTAGTTGCATTATGGGAAAAATTTGCTTCATAACTTTAGATTTTTCGACATCAGTGTGGAGGGAGTTAAGCAAGTGTTTCACTGAAATCTTTTGGTGTTCGTGATGTACTCCTCAACTGCTAAGAATATTGTCTTGTTCATTGGAGCGGATAATGAGGGATTACACCAACAACAAGTTATTTAGAGTGAAGTGTTCGGGGTCGATTTTACTTATAACAATTTGTCTCTGAGAACAAAACAACATACATGCAAACAATTAGTGCTCCTCATCTTCGTACCCAAACCCACAAGGACAAGCCGGATTATCGGACACAAATCTATTGTACTTGTGTGCATTGAGATTGCTGCAACGTAAACGCTAACTGTGGGTGTATTATCTGACTCCCCCGATTACCATACCCGTAATACTCTGGAACAGTTGGATCATCTTCTCTCAGAACGCTGTTTAAGTGAAATAAATTATTGTTTATAAAAAAACGTAAATGACTGATACCAAGAATATTCGTGAGAAGAGATTCGAAAAGGAAACAAATCGAGCAGTCGATTTCAAATCGAACCGAATAGCAACTTAATATTCTAAATCGAATCGAAGCTCTGACCTGTATGTTTATTACTTGCAGGTGGGGGGCAAATATCAATTTGCTACGTCGCATCTGTCAAAAATTAAATGATTTTGAAATTTTTCCTAAATGACAGACGGATGACTCACCACTGGATTCTAATAATTCTTTACTTAACGAATCAGCCACATCCGCCAGCGTAATTTACAAATTAAGCAATTGAATTTTTTTTTTTTTCAAAAACGTTCAACAAAACCATATCGTGACCACTCATTGGAACGAGCTCATCTAGCTCGTTCCAATGAGGGGTCGCATGATATAGTTTTATTGAATTTGTTCGAAAAATTAAAATAATAAATTTTGCCACCCCTCCCTCCCCCCTCCCCCCCCCCCCCCCCCCCCCCGTGAGTAGGTGTAAACGGCCGATTCTAGACCACATGTACACAAATTCGTACATGTACGTGTACCGCCATAGGGATTCAGTGTTAAATCGTGTACAGAGTGTAAAAAATGTTGTTTTTACATAGTGGTCCAGAATCATCAAATGCAGTTCCTCGCACTTTTAACCGTTCAAACAGCCGTTGGCGAACGAGTGAAATTCGACACATCGCTCGGAAGGGAAAAATGTATGAAATTCGAAGAAAACGTAAATTTAAAAATTTTTCACGACGTTCCCATCGTGGATCAGACCTTCGATCTATCGTTGGCAAACGCCGGCAAAAAACGTTTTGCTGATTCTAGACCAGCATCAAAAATGCAGTTTGCCGATTCTGGACCACCGACGTTTGCGGTCGCGTTTTGAACTGTCAAGGGTGCAATCCGATCGGTGAAACCGATTTGCCGATTCTAGACCAGGAAAAATCGATCTCAAAACGTTTTCTCGACATTCGCCAATGGTGAAAAGTGGGTGTAAAGTGTAGTTACTCATCGAGGATTTTTTTTTCCAAACTGATTGGAGCTTCCGGTACATCATCAAAATGTGGTTTGCCGCTTCTGGACCACCAACGTTCGCGATCGCGTTCCAGACGGTCGAGGATGCGATCCGATCGGTGAAAATGATTTACCGATTCTAGACCAGGAAAAATCTCAAAACGTTTTCTCTACGTTCGCCAACGGCGCGAAGTGGGTGTAAAGCGAAGTTACTCGTCCAGGATTTTTTTCCAAACCAAAATGGAAAAAACTCGAGTTTGGAAAATTAGAACCGATGAAAATTGTCCGTCCACGTTTGTCATATCTGTTGGCAATCGAGAACTGATGAAATCATTAGAGGGAACTGACGAAAACGTCAAATCCTCGCGAGTTTTGTAAGGTGAATTGTAATAGAATCGGTTTTGTTGAGAGGAAATAAAAAAAGTGATTGATATATATATAGGAGAGAAAAAAAATAATATATATAAATAAATAGTTATTTAAAAAATAAAGATCGAATCGAATAGATAAATAAAATATACGTAAATCATGAATGATTCCCAGATTATGAGAGCAAGGTTTCTTTTTAAAAAGCTGATGAGAGTCTACGCATTCTGCGTGAATGATCAGCTAGGTCGCCTCTTGTTAGAATGATGTGTCAGGTGTCGGGATCATCTTGACTTCGATCATGAGGCTCATTCGTGTCTGACGATGGAAAGGGAAGATATGGTCCTTAAGTATTTTGAACCGGCATTCGAATGCGTTCAAATTGACGACGTGATCAAGTTTTAGAAGAGATTAGTCTTCTATAGCAGGCGAGATAAGCCCACCAATTTGGAAGAAATGAAATTGGTATGTAGAAGTATGACTTTAGAAGACAAGGGATGCGTCTTGAAATTATTGCTGGAGCAAGCATACGTCTAAGTTTTCTCGCTGATATAAATAAGGAGAATAGAAAATAAAAAATAAATACACGCATAAATTTTTATCTAATATTAGAAAGAAAAAAACATACAAAAAATGAGAACCAGAAATAAATTGTATCCGATGTTAGATGACGATGAGGATGAGAAGCCAAACGGCGTTTTGCCAACGGCGCCATCGCCAGAAGAAAAAGAAAGAGGAGAGAGGTATCACCTCGATCAAATCAGTACAATTCAATTGTATCTGACTCAAGAGAGAGATTCTCATCGTTCTCTCAAGAAGAAGTTTTCGCGTCTCGTGAAATTCGTCAACGCAGTCGACACGACACTCATCACGATTTCCATGGGTTTACACATGGCCAGCATTGGATTGTTGTCGACCACGGTTGGCGTTCCAATCGTGTTGACCATAGAAGGAGCGGCTCTCGCCACCAGACTATTTAGCACACTCGGAAACTTTTTGAGTCGGAAATTATATATGAAGGCTAGGAAACATGAAAAGATTCACGTTTTGGCTGACTCCAAGATCGACATGATATCCGAAATGATCTCGATGGCGTTGAAAGACGGTAGGATATCGGACAGAGAATACTTCATGATATTGAGTGAGAAAACGAAATACGATGCTATGAAAGAAGCTGTGAGGATAAGTTGGTAAGTTGATAGAACTCAAGAGCAGCGATTGAAAAAAAAAAATATATATAATAAGAACAGAATTTAAAAAAAAAAAAAATTAAATTTATATATAAAATAAAAAATAAATACAAAATTAATTTAAATAACCTTCAAAAAATGTATTGAGTAAAGTGTAAGAGAGTTACCGAGATGGGTAATGCTCGAGAAGTACAAACTAAAAATGACAGACAGATGCTTCGCAGAATTTGCAATGTGTGTGGTTCGATCAAGACTCGATTCATCAAAAAAAAAAAAAAAAAAAACAAGCAGAGGCAAAGGCATCGTGAATAAAATGATCAATAATCTACCTTTCGAAATGCATCTGCCGGGTCATAGTTTCACGGGATCCGGAACGAAATTGAACAAGAGACTCAATGCCGATCTGACTCCTAAATCTTGGAGGAAACCTGTGAATAAGATGGACACGACTGCATATGTTCACGATCTGTGCTACGCCGAACACCTCGACACCAAGACTCGACGTCTGCGATAAAAACATGTTAGCGAAATTGAGAGGCATGTCGAATCTGACTAGGAGAGAGAAGATAGAACGTTCACTGGTCGGCAATCTGATCGGTGCGAAATGTCGATTCGGATGGGGCGTTCAAAAAAAAGACGCTTTGGAAAAGAAGAAACGATTATTGACGAGCAAATTAGCTGAGGAGTTACACAAACCCATCATGCATAAATTTCGGAAGAGAAGGGTGTTCGTGAAGGGTTTGGATGACATTTGGTCTGCCGACTTGGTTGACATGAGATCGTTTTCCAGGTGGAACGAGGGTGTCAAAATCTATTGACGGTCATCAACGTGTTTTCCAAATATGGTTGGATCAGAGCTTTGAAGAATAAATTGGGACCTTGCATCACCGAGGCTCTGAAGAGCGTGTTCGACTTGTCTTCTCGAAAACTGAAAAAATTGCGGGTGGATAAGGGGAAGGAATTCTGCACCTAGGACATTCGTCGATTGGTCGACCTCTACTCGATTGAAAACGAAGAGAAAACCAGCATCGTGGAACGTTGGAATCGAACTATGAAGGAAAAGATGCACAGATACTTCACGGCGAATTCAACCAAGAAATACATATATGCTCTGAACAGTCTGGTTGAAGATTACAACACGTGACACAGATCGATCAAGATGACTCCTGCGGAAGCTAGCAACCCTCGAAACGAAAAACGGGTCTACGAGAATCTATATCCCGAGAGATCTAAGATCAGGAAGAAGTCTGGACTGCCGAAATTTGCGGTCGGCGATTGATTGAGAATCTATGCTTATAAGAAGCACTTCGAAAAGGGTTACACTCCTCAATGGACCTCGGAAATCTCGTGATAATCAGAATATTTCACACCGATCTGGTGACTTACAAAATCGAAGCTTTGGATGGCGAAGAGATCACCGGAAAGTTTTACGAACAACAATTGCTGAAGATGAAGTTTTAATAAAGAAAAAATTTTTTTGTATTCACTCTCTTTAACATTTTCTTGTTTACACATATATATAAAGGAGAGAAAAAATAATAATAATAAAAAATAATTAAAACTATTTTTTAGATGGAAGAAAAGCAAGCTAATTAATAAACAAAAAACAAAAAAACTTTCAAAAATGGCAAATATACTAGATATCGCACAAAACATAGCGAAAGATGAAAGTATTCAAGAATACGAGGTTCACGAATACGAACCGATAACCGGAATGAGTTTGAACAATGCTGGAGAGATAAGAATCAATGTCGAAACCCAAGATCTATTCGTTCATCCTAGCGAGAGTTACATAGTGGTGCAGGGACATCTCACCAAGGAAGATGGGACCGAATACGCCGATGACGGCACAGTTACTTTAGCCAATAATGGCATCATGCATCTATTCAGTAATATAAAATACTTGCTTTCCGGACAAGAGATAGAATCTGTGTATCATCCCGGTCAGGCCACCACAATGTTTGGACTCTTGATGTATCCGGATGATTTTTCGAAATCCAGAGGACTTAATCAGTTGTGGGTGAAAGACACCGTCGGCCCTGCTAGTGCCAAGACGTCCAGACCCAAAGGAACGTTTTCGTTCAGGATACCTTTGAAACACATCTCCGGATTCGCGGACGATTATAACAAGATTGTGTATGGATTCAAACACAATCTGATGTTGATTTGAAAGGGAAACGACGACACGATAGTGAGACTCATCATGACTGATGCGGGTAAGTTAAGATATCGTGGTTTGTTCCACACGTGCAGCCTTCGATTGTGGAAAAAACGCGTCTCTACAAGATCATAGAAGCCAAGAGTAAATTACCCGTGGGATTTAGAATGAGACAGTGCGACACAGCTGGCATTCCACCCTCCACGAATCACTTCGCTTGGAGATTGACCGTGAAATCCGCTTCCGAGAGACCGCGTTTCTCTATTGTCGCATTTCAGACTGATAGGGACTGGTCTCAAGAAAAGAATGCATCACTGTTCAATCACAGCAAGTTGAGAAACATGCAAGTGTTTCTGAACGCCACGAGATATCCAGCAATCGATTACAACACGTCGTTTGGCAAGAACGATTTCTGCAGACTGTATGGTGACGCCGCGGATTTTAGAAAGAAGTATCAAGGTCTGGTTGAATTGATGAGCAACACTAATATATCTCACGGCGAATACAAGGCGATGTATCCCATGTTCGTATTCAATGTCAGTAAACAGAGCGAATGACTCAAGAGTAGCGTCTTAGACATTCAGATCAAGATTCAATTCGATAGGAACGTGCCAAGAAAAACCAAAGCCTTCACCCTGGTCCTGTTGGATAGAGAATTACAATTCGAATCGGATGGAAATAAGATGTCGATCATTTGATGAGAGATGTGTGTGAAGAAAAAAAAACAAAAAAACTAAAAAGTAATGAGTAATTATTAAAATAAAAAAACAAAAAAAAATATTAAAAGTAATGAGATCTAGAGAGATTGAACATCTTTCTAAATCTCTTAACTTTTTTTTTTTTTTTTTTTTAATAATCACTCATTATTTTTAATTAATTATTTCCATGCATTCACTGTTTGTTCAGAGGATCTAGTTCGATCAGTATGCTCACCACAGAAGTGGTGGCTTCGGGATTATTGGTTTTCGTAACGAAATTAATCCTGTCTCCGGTGTTCACTTTGAGAGGCGTGTCGAATGTGCTAACATTCGAGTGTTGATTCTCGGTCTTTTCGACGCTGTATCTCTTATCACTCTCTACTCTGTTCACTGTGAGATTGACGACCGCTCTGTTATTCAAATCAGTGGAAGCCAGACTCATTCGAATGATTTCGCCTCCCAACGGCATGGGATATCCCACCTGACCATGTTGCGATCTGCTACCTCTATTTCCGAAAGACCACTCGGCTTTTCCCTCCTCTAACATGCCGGTCTCCTCGGCCCACATGGTGATCAATTGTCTGGCGTATTTTATTTTCTCCACCACCGAAATCAGGGTGCAGGTGTCCGTCATGTTCACGGGATCCGGTAGATTCGTGAGCGTGTCCGCCCATGTCTAGTTTACCTTCCATGATGTCACCCTTTCTCCAGACTGAGTTGTCGTCCACATACTTTCTGCTGTCCGCGCTGGAATCAAATTCAGGATCGTGATCGAGACCGAATAAATTCTGACTGTTCATGTTGATGCCACCCTCCATGGTTCCGCCAGATTGTTTGTTCAGGTAGAGATCGTCCACTTGCAATTCTACGTATTCTTGATATCGTATCATGGCAGAATCCACATAGCCCTTGTTGACCGCAGTGGAGTCCGCATCTGCGTCGTCAACCTTCGACAGATTCAATATCTTGTTGAATCCCGCATTCAGATCCGATTTCATTTCTCGTTTGTCAGACTTTCTCTGTTCCAGATCTACGTAGTGTTTGGTCGCTACATCCTTGGGATTGTGTGGGAGTGGCCACATTCGTTGTCTTGTTAGAACTGGTGTTCAATTCCGATTGCATCATTTTTTGAACGTATCTACTTCTCAGATGTTCACTGAATCGCGCGTGAGAGTCGTCCGCTTATTTCTTGGTCATGGCATCGGTGGAATCTATGGGATTTGCAACGTTCACCAAACGTTTGGATTTTAGATCGAGATCGTCGGTCATGGCTTTATCCACGTAATTATCTAGCATGATTTGTTCAAAATCCACGTTCTCCCTATCAACGTATTTTTTAGTTGCCGCATCTGTGAGATCTATCGGCTTGGGAAGATTGTAGAGCTTCTTATTGTTCATGTTCAAAGGTTCCTCTCGAGGTTCGTATCTCTGAACGTAACGTTCGTCCAAGTTGGCAATGTCGTAACCATCGCCAACTTCGACCGTCTTCCTCTTCTTTTTGGATCGATTTTCATCATCACTTCTACCAAATTTATCGACAGGCATGTTGTTTTGAGATTTTTTTTGTTTTAAAAAATATATTTCAAACGCAGTTTATTAAAAATGAATTATTTCACTTATTTTTTATTAGCTCAACTTTGGCGAAGCCAAATTTGAGCTTTTGTCATGGCCCATCGTCCGTCTGTCCATCTGTCCGTCTGTCCGTACATCAACAATAGGATACGGCTCGGGCTAGAGGCCGTATTTATGAACCGATCTTTACGAAACTTCTTGGGTACCTTTGTTATGACTGTGGGACGAGAACGAGTGTTTTTGGGTGCGTTCCGAAATTCAAGATGACTGCCAGCCACCATTTGGTACCGACGATGCAGAAATCTGTTTTTGTACAAAACTTCCATATGAAAGCTCTGATTTGAATAATTTTTTGTATGAATGTTTAGTACCATGGGATACATCACATATAATACGGGTTTTTTTCTCGTGCGTAAATTGTGCAAATTAGACTAATTTTGATGTTTTTTGGTGTTACTTTCAGCAGTGTAAGTGCAAATGCCAATACGGCTCGAGCTGGAGGCTGTATTTAAGAACCGATCTTTACGAAACTTCTTGGGTACCTTTGGTATCACCGTTGGACGAACGAGTGTTTTGGGGTTCGGTCCGAAATTCAAGATTGCCGATGGCAGCCATTTTGTACAAAATTAGGTGCAATCAGATTTTTGCACAGAACTTCCATATGAAAGCGCTGATTTGAATAATTTTTTGTGTGAATATTTAGTACCATGGGATACATCACATATAATAGGGTTTTTTTTCTCATGCAGAAATTATGCAAATTAGATGAACGTTGATTTTTTCTGTGCTACTTACACACAGTAAGTACACATGTCAATACGGCTCGACCTAGAGTCTGTATTTATGAACTGATCTTTACGAAATGTCTTGGGTACCTTTGTTATCACCTTGGGACGAGAACGAGTGTTTCTGGGTGCGGTCTAAAATTCAAGATGGCTGCCAGTGGCCATTTTGTACCGAAATTAGGTCTAATCAGTTTTTTTTACACAACTTCTATACGACTCAGACTGGAGGCCATATTTATGAACCAATCTTTACGAAAACTTCTTGGGTACCTTTGTTATCACCGTGGGATGAAAGCGAGTTTTTTGGGGTTTGGTCCGAAATTCAAGATAGCCACCAGCAGCCATTTTGTACCAAAATTAGTGCAATCAGTCTTTTGTACAGAACTTCTGTATGGAAGTTCTGATTTGAATAAATTTTTGTATGAATGTTTAGTAACATGGAATACATAACATATTGTAAGGGTTTTTTTTCGTGCAGAAAATTATGCAAATTAGATGAACTTTGATTTATTCAGTGCTACTTACACAATGTAAGCACACATGTCAATATGGCTCAGGGTAGAGGCTGTATTTATGAAACGATCTTCCCAAAACTTCTTGGGTACCTTTGTTATCACCTTGGGATGAGAATGAGTGTTTCTGGGTGCGGTCCAAAATTCAAGATGGCTACCGGTGGCCATTTTGTACCGAAATTAGGTCCAATCAGTTTTTTGTCACAAGTTCTATACAGCTCGTATTTATGAACTGATCTTCACAAAACTTCTTGGGTAACTTTGTTTTCACCTTGGGACAGGAACGAGTGTGTTTTGGGGTGCCTTTGTTATCACTGTGCTATGAGAACAAATATTTTGGGGTTCAGTCAGACCCACTCTGGGACTCCAAGATTTTTTTCTAGTTTGGCATCTGACTGTCACCCACCTTTACAATACTTTACCTATACATTTGTTACAGGCAACGGTCAGTATTTATGTACAGACCATTACAATACTTTATATGTACCTTTGTTATCAGGTCATTACCTAGATGTTTGTCATTGCTGTGTCACATACTATACATGTACATGTCTTTGTCTTGACAAGTTGAGCTACAGTGTCATTGACACTTTCATTTTTTGTTTTTATTCGATTAAATTTTTTAAAATAATTTCTTTACCTTTATATATACTATAAAAAAATCTCTCTCTATTGTAAATCATTGAGAATGTCTTGAAACCGATCTCCTTCCGACCATCTCTTGAGAACGTAGAGACACAGGTGACCACAAAACACTTGATCTGGCGATTGCACTCATTCTGTGTTGTAACGAACCATCGATTCGTCAAAATAGTTCTTTATTTCTTTCGGCGGTGAGATTCCGTAGCTGGCGAAATAATAATTCTTCTTCTTCCCATTCTTGAACCATGCCGCCCAGTGAGTGTCTTCACCCGATAAATCGTCCAGATTTAAAATTCCACATTCCGATTGTCGAGGTCTTCTCTTCGTCAAGGCATCTCTGGAATGCACACCTAGAAAATCTTTGATTTTCAAATCGTTCGCCACATTCGACAGACCGATGTTGGATAGGGGTTCGTTAGGTAAGACGACACTTTCTACGGATATCTCTATTTTCTTATTCATAAATGTGTATATTTTTTTTATTTATTTATTTTATTATAATTCACTAAAATGACGTTATTTTTTTTATATTTTTTTCTTTTTTAAACTAACTCTCTCGATGTCTCTATCGACTTCCATAATCTTGAATCCATCAAATTCTTCTTGATTTTCTAGAATCCTATCATCCTTAATCAAAACTGGAATCCTATCTGGAATCCTATCATTCATAATCATATCCAAAGTCCAATGTCCGAGTGCTAAAGTGATTATTTTATCATCTAACACGAATCTCTTATCGTCATCATCCGTCAGCAAAATCTTGTTGACAATTTCGGTATACAAGTCTTGATTGTCGCTTCAAATCGATTTCATAGTCTTATACACTGGACCACTTCCGAACAGACAATCTTTATACTCTTGAAAAGAGATGTTTTTCTTCACCACGCACGTTTTAACCCCTTTGCA
This sequence comes from Pictodentalium vernedei, assembly GCA_031216915.1. Taxonomy (NCBI): domain Eukaryota; kingdom Metazoa; phylum Mollusca; class Scaphopoda; order Dentaliida; family Dentaliidae; genus Pictodentalium; species Pictodentalium vernedei. The sequence goes on along the minus strand of CM062291.1, from coordinate 178,510,123 downwards.
CTTCTTGATCTCTTCACCTTCCAGACGATAAGCATACAATTTAGATCTTAAACCCACGAATTCGACGATTTGTTTACCGCCGCTCTCCTCTTTAAATTTACCCAACACATTCTTGTTGTTGTTCGATTGAATGTTGGATGGGTAATTGACGGGATAATTGCTCATGTCGAACCACGTGGCCACGTCCGGAGATATATCTTGGTAGACGTCTTTCATCTCTATCTCATAAACTAAACTGTCTGTGTCGGTGAACAGTAGTTTGGCTTTCTCACCAAATTTCCATTTGACGTAATCATAGTGAAACTTGTACATCAATTGCTTGCTGATATCTAAGATGATCGGTCCGAGATAATGGGGTTTGTCGAACTTCAGGTGCGTCTTTTGCATGTGAATGGCCACTAGTTTTTTGTTGAATATGGTTCGGTGTCTGTAATTGGGTTTCACCACTAATTTTTTAGCTCTTTTCTCAGACGGGACGAGTCGAATGTCAGTTCTCTTCCTGATGTTTTCCATTGATTTACTGTACACACAGTTGTTCATGAGTTTGAAGAAATCTTTTTCGAAATCGTTCTCGGCTCGAATTCTGAGATTCGTGTTGAGATCGATGTATTTTTTCATCCAAGACTCATCGTCGAATCGAATGACGCGATGTATGTCGACTACTTTCATCCCCTAATCGACATATTGTTTCAAACTCTCACTGTAGACGACGTACTTACATTTGTTAAATAAATTGGGAATGAGTTTTTCCTCGTCTCCTTCGATCGGTTCCATTCATTCAGGAGTGAGCATATAATCGTTGTGTAGATCGTGTAATTCTTCCGGATAGTTCAAATCGACTTCTAAAATGCAAGGATAGTCTCTCCATTTTTGCATCTCTTCCGGTTCCATCAACCATTTGAAATTTCCAATCAGTAAAGGACGACTCATGGCCCAACCGTACAGATTATTAGCATCCCAATACTGTATGTATTTATTTGATCGTTTCGAATCGAAACCTTCTTTCATGTAGGGATTGTTGGCTTCAGAATATCTGTGGGAGATCATCGAGACGCCACCTTTCGCAGCCTTTTTGAACATGAGCAATATATCCGTGTCGGATAATAATTCCAACTGGACTTCGTTGGTCTTCAACAGAGCGTCCCACGCCAGACTGGGTGGGTGAAATACCAAGCTGGATCCAGATCGTAATTTCGACGACAGACGTCTCGAAAATTTTCGAACACGTCTACCAGGAGCAGAACGTCAGTCTTTAGATAGAGATTGTGATAATCTCTCATGGTTTTCATATCGAATGATTTCCACACGTTTTTGGAGTGCTCATAATTCTCGTCGGAAATGTCAGATTCATATAATTTCGAATAAAAATCTTTTGAAGGTAGTGCAGTAAATCTCATGTAATAGTAAGGATAGACTCCTTTCCTCAACATGACATCTACTCGTTCTCCGAAGTGTTCGCTCGTGATTTTAAATTTATCCTTGCTCATGTTATTGACTAATTTTTCCAGAGTGATCAACATGAATTTAAAACTGTCGATGAAACGTATGGCTCTATGAATGGATTTTGTTTTTTCTTTCAACGTCTCTCCATCGATTACTCTTTTCTTCTCCATGACCTTCCAATTCGTGAAGGAAATGTATCTTTCTTCACTGTTCGCAATGCAGTTTAATTCTTCATGGGTGGTGCCGAGATTTTCACGAAAAGATGACTGTCGTAACCCGAGAGATTGTGAAATATCACCGGATAAAAATGGCGTCTCGATATTTTAAATTACACTTGCTGTGAGCCGACCCGCGATACAGACCTGTGCAATGATCATGGTCTCTGACCTTCTTATTTTCCTCTGAATTCTCATCGAAGGATTGTCTGCATATGTGACATTCGGTTGCTCTGTTATTTTTGTCCTGCTGCTCTCGCGTGATGATCATTTTCGCCGGAGTTTTGAATTTGTGGTATAAAATTTGAATTTTCGATTCTAACTTTTCCACGAACCTTTGAGCCACGTCGTCATCTTCGCACTGTTTCATGTAGGTGAAGGGCCCCATGTCGTATTGCAAGTCGAAAGCGCATTTCACATAAATGCAATAGCCTGAAGGCATGTGTTTTTGATATCTTTTGACGTAACTTAGAAGAGCGTTGGGTTGGCAGGAACTCATTTTCACGGTGAAGCATTCAAAATCAGCGTACACAACGAATGGTACTTTTAACCTTCTATTGTGATTTTGAAATTCACGATGGTTTTGGGTTTGAGCATTTCGATGGCGACACCTTGATTTTCATTGCAATATTCCTGATGTTTCGCTAACGATTTTTCGCTGCGAAATGCATTCATGCAATTGCAACATAAACATGACTTATTTTCATGTTTATTATTTTGTCCCGACAGTAATTGACTTGAATCTTTAACCCAACAATAATGACGATTGTCACCATTCGAAATCAATAATAAAATAATCGTCTTTTCTCTTTTGAGATACAAAGTCTTCTGAGAGGATAGATCGTTCGTTTTTCATCGTCGTATCCCAAGATGTTCACCGCTATGGTGGGATTTTGAACCTCGAAATGTTTGATGTGTTTTAACTGCATTGGAAAAGTCACTCCAGTCTAATCGAGATTTTTAGAAGTCTCCTTGTAACGAGAAACTCTATTGGAGTGCATTTTGACAGGATATAAAGCGGAGGTGACTGCCCATTTAAAACACTGATTATCTTTATTTCTCACGTTGATGACAGCTTTTTTTTTAGCTAAGAAATACGGTATTTCCACATAGGATGACACTTTCATTGAATCGTTTTTAGTTATATGAATTTCGAGTTTCAACACCTCATCAAACGTCCAATTACTACCTTCATGTTGATAATTCGTGAGAGACGTCAACATCTTGTCTTTCATCGTTTCGAAAACGTCTGATAAATCTGAACCTCGAAATACGGGTTTGACATTAGATCTGAAATATGCATTTTTCACGATGCTTCCGCCGGAATTCATGTCGATTTTATTCATCATGCAATGGAGTATCATATTAATTTTTAGTCCCATGTTCATGTGTTCGCGAAACAAATCCAATACTTTTTTCTTCACCCGTTCCATGAAAATTTTGGATCGTCTTTCTTGAACGAGGGAACCACGTCAAAAGTTTTAAAAATGCCTTTGATCGCACTCTCCCATTCTAGGGATTCGATTGGAATGCTTCCATGATGACTCATGCTGCATATTCTTCTCCTTTCCCTTCGTCGATTGCTCATCAAATTTCGTTCGATATATCTTGTTTGTCTAGATTCTGAACTGCATCACTCGTTTTCGTTTTTTTATTCTTTTGAAACTTGAAGTTCTTCAACGGCTTTTCGTTTAGTCGTCTTCTTATTTTTCACAATCGAAACATTTTTTTTTTCGACGTCGGCATTTCGATTCTTTTTACTACCTTTTTCTTCTCACTTTTCGCAACTGAAGCGTTTTTTGATGTCGTTGCTATTGACATTTTGTTTGCCTTTTCATCGGACCAACTATGGAACTCCTCATGCATGATCCTTCTCATTTCATCACGCTCCACGTTTCGTTTTCTATCATCAGGTGTTACTGTCATCGGCTTATTTTTTTTTTGCAGTTCCAGTCTGTTTAAGTTTGTTCACTTTCGATCTTTCAATTTTTTTTTTCTTTCCATCATCTCGCAAATGATACTCCTGTATGACTTCAATTTTTTTTGATTTGGTTCGATGATTTCTGAGATCTGGAATGTTTAATTCTTTACACATCTCATTTAACTGAGGTACAGTTTTCTCATATAAATTTTCCATTTTTTTGTTTGCTTCATTTGTAAGAATATATTTTTTTTTTTTGAATTTTGTATTTAAATAATAATTTGTTAAAAAGTTTTAAAATAGTCTTTATATATATGTTTTAATTCCCTCAAAAAAATTTTTTTTCAGGAAATTAATCAATTTTTTATGTTCCTTAACATGAGAAAAATTGAATTAATACGAGAAAAAAAGGACATTAAAATTTAAACTTTTTATTTATATAAAGAGAAAAAAACACTTTTACAAACAAAAAAAAATTCACATTAAAGAAAATTAAAAACTTTTTTATATATATAGAGAGAGTAAAAAAAAAAAAAATTTTTTTAACAAATTATTATTTAAACACAAAATTAAAAAATATATATTATTTGCAATAATTCATAAAACGAAAAAAAACAAATAATCGATCATGACAACAACACCTAAAAGATGCAAATTGAAATTGAAACAAGTCGAAACGTGTAAGAAATTCGTTTGTAAAATCTATAGATTACAACGACACGATGCCATCGAATTGAACGAGGTTGAGATGATGGGCTTAGAGTACAAATATACAGTACATTCTTCTTCTTCTTCTTCTTCTTCTTCTTCTTCTTCACTATCGCCCATATATATTATAGTAATGTCTCCTTTTTTCTCAAATTTCGGCATCGATTCTTCTTTTCATTTTTTGTGATATATTACGTTTTTTATAACAACACATTTGTTTATCTGTATCATAATTATGAACGAATGTGGTGCATCTCTTGGTAACACTCACATCATTACCATTCTCTTCAGAGGGTAGTGGTGGCGGTGGAAAACAACTCATTCTTTTAAATTTCCACCATCTATCCCAATCTTTTTTTAACTCTTTTTTCAGTTCTTTCCTAAGATATCCATCATTAGCATCTAATTGTTTTTCCACATCTTTTTCCCACACTATCCCGCAATATTCATCATTAGTGTCTAATCGTTTTTCCACATCTTTTTCCCACTCTATCCCTTGATATTCATCATTATCATCTAATTGTTTTTCCACATCTTTTTCCCACTCTATCCCGTGATATTCATCATTATCGTCTAATTGTTTTTCCACCTTTTTATCCATTTTATATTATTTTTTTTATACTTTATATTTTTATATTTTATATAATTATATAATTTTTTACATTATAATAACATACTCAAAATTGGTATATTCTTAAACGTCGAATTCTCACCAAACAGCAAACCCTTACTGAGTCGCTCAATGTTCTGTCCACTCTTCAGATAGAGACTGTTTCCACTGAAAGAGTTGCCACCTCTAACGGGTTCTAGATACAATCCTTCACCATTGTCGTCTATGTGGATGTAACACTCGGCTCCTCCCTTCTTCAAAAAAAGTCTGCTGCCACCCATTAATTTCTCAACTGCCGAACTCGCGGAAAAGTCAATGCTTTTGCGGCAATTCCTGCCAATAGCGGTAGGAAACCGCCTTTCATTTTCAAACTGTATTTCAACTGAGCAGGACTCAATCTCACCTTCAACCCTCTTCCATCACCAATCGCTTTCTCCATCCTTTTGATTTGAGTTCTGGTCCAGGCGATTAGATCATCACCGCCACTCGTCAGATCTTCGTGAGTGAATTTGAATCTCACCGGCTTGCCTCGAGTTAACGCTCTCTCAAGTTCCTTCCTCTGTCCGTTGGATATGTTCACGTTTTTAACCACGTATTCAGTCATATTTCTTTTTTTAAAATATATTTTGTTCAATTGTTTTTTTTGTTTTAATGATAATTATATATATTAAATAATTTTTGTAAAATTAATATTGTGTTTATTTTATTTTCTTTTTTATATATATATACGCAATATTTTTATTTTTTTTGGCTTCTTTATATTTCTCTTATGTGAAATCGTATCGTCACCCTCTCTCCATGAAGATCTAACAGTTTACCATTTTGATCCATCAATGTGGTTTTGAGACTATACAACGTGTCTAAAATCACGGGTAGATAAACTAAATTTCAAGGTCATTCCACGATTTTATAACCTGGTGACACATTTGGAAAGAAGGAATAGATCGTCGGTTGAGTGCTACCATTCACGTAGCTTCCAGCAATCACGTCCACGTTCACCAGAATGCTATTAACTGCGAGAATGGCAACCGTATTTTCAGATGCCGTGTGGCCTCGATACATCTTTCGATCGAATCCCAGCATCTTGCCTATAGAATCGTCCATGTTGAAATCCACTCTAAAATTATCTTTCAAATCCAACATTGTCTGTAGGGTATTAGGGTTGGGAGCGAGTCTGATCTTGTTGCTTCCCTTTCCATCTGTCTTCATTCGCATCTGAATGTAATTGTTCAAATCGTCTATGTCGTAACTTCGTTTGGGAATTCAAATCTCCAACCAATCCACTCCGTCGGAATACTTGAATGAGTTATTCTTTTCGGCGACGTTGGGAAAGGAATAATAAGTCTCCAGATTCACCAACGCAATCTCGTATCTTTTCTCTCTATTCAATTCGATGGAAGGTTCGAATTTCGTCACGAATCAAGTTGAATCGCCACTCACCACGATTTGAATGGATTGTTTTGCCGCCGTATTCTCGGCTATCCATTCTAACAATTCTCCTTGTTCGAACATTATATTTTTAATTTTTATTTTATTTTTCAAAACTAAATTATTGATGATTTATTATTTTCTAATTTTTGTTTTAGCTCTCTATTTTATTATCATCAGAAACATAAAACTTGTCAAATCCACTCCGATATTTTCCACGATTAAATTCGCTAGTCAAATCGATCATGACGAAATTGTAAAGTCCTCCATCCCAAACTCTCTTGCTGAATCACCTGAAATCTGCCACGCTTATTCATATCCCATATGGGTTTCACCATCTTCGTCCACTTGTAACCTCTATTGGCTTTGGGTCTCGTTTCTCTGACATCGTTATTTCTCTTCATGGCGTGGGTCTGAACCAGACTGTCGCCGTAATTGTCGAAATCCTGATCCATGTAATCTCCAGGCTTGTTGAAAAGGAGCAATTTGCACAGTTCAGGATTTAATTCATCATCCTCTTGCACTTCAGTGTCGCCTATGAAAGTTCTACCACCAGAATCCTTATAAATTCCATACAACAGATCTCTCTTACCACCATCCTCAGATGACGCGATGCTATCAGTGGTGATAGTCGAAGCTGCATCATCGCTTTTGCTCATGTCGGTTTCGATTCTCATGGGAACGTAATCCGGCGATGAGCTTTGAAAGGAAAACCCCCCTGTAAAACTACCAGACAACAAACCTGTTCTCAAAGAACTTTCTTTTGTGGGCCTCAATTCGTCAACGATCTCCTTCTTATATCGTTCTTTGAACCTCCATCACGGGTTTAAATAATTTTGTGGTTTCGCATCTTAATTCAATCTCTCCCAATTGCCTGCTTCTGTTGGCGGATCGAATGCTTTTCTTGACTCGTTCGCATCTGCTGAGAAGTTCATCTCTCCGCTTGGAATCTGTGATGTGTAAAAACATCTTTTTTTTGTTCTCTAAAATTATTAATATTTCCTTTAGAGTATGGTAACGTGAGTTATTTTATTATTCTCAAAAACTAAATGTATAGTTATTTTTATGTTTTATGTTTTAAGTAAATAAAATCTTCCGTCTTTATTTAAAAATTTCTAAAACCAGTTGAGGGAAAAACATTTTACAAAATGAAACCTCGATAAATGCGTTTTGCCCTCGAACATGTTAAAGATCACATCACCGATTATTCACACCGTGATGAATAGAATAACTTTGAAAAGTGAGAAAGTTAAGCACATAAGAACGGAAACATTATATCGTTACCCTCAAACGGCATTTTAGATAAAGAGAAAATTTCTGTTTTAAAACCATTTTACGAATAAAAAATGAAAACCGGTTTTCAAAAAATGATTAAGTAATTCTTTCTAATTTAACGCGTTTGAGAAGAATTGTATCCGCCAAAAGGGTTTATTCATATCTCCGAAACATTATCATGAGTCAATTAAAACTCAATTTACCTCTTAAAAAACCTAAGTGGAACGCAATTTTTACCGTTTGATTTATTGAATGAAAAACCTTTCATTTACACTGGAACAAAAAATGAAATGATTTGCGAAGATTTCATAGTGTCAATTAAAACACAAATTTTACCACTTAAAACTATCTAAGTGGAATGCAATTTTATAGTTGATTTATTGAATGAAAAATCTTTCATTTACATCAAGAACAAGAATAAACGATTTAGCGAAGATTTAAACATTCTCATCAGTTCTAGATCGCCAACAGCTACGACAAACGTGGACAGACGATTTCCATCGGTTCTAATTTTCCAAACTCGAGTTTTTTCCATTTTGGTTTGGAAAAAAATCCTCAACGAGTAACTTCGCTTTAGACCCACTTCGCACCATGGGCAAACGTAGAGAAAACGTTTTGAGATTTTTCCTGGTCTACAATCGGCAAATCATTTTCACTGATCGGATCGCACCCTCGACCTTCCGGAATGCGATCGCGAACGTCGGTGGTCCAGAACCGGCAAACCGCATTTTGATGATGTACCGGACGCCGCAATCAGTTTGGAAAAAAAAAATACTCGATGAGTAACTACAGTTTACACCCCCTTTTCACTGTTGGCGAACATCGAGCAAACGTTTTGAGATCGATTTTTCCTGGTCTAGAATCGGCAAATCGGTTTCAAAAACGAAACGTGACCGCGAACGTCGGTGGTCCAGAATCGGCAAACCGCATTTTTGATGCTGGTCTAGAATCGGCAAAACGTTTTTTGCCGGCGTTCGCCAATGATAGAGAGAAGGTCTGATCCGCGATGGGAATGTCGAGAAAAATTTTTAAATTTATGTTTTCTTCGAATTTCATACATTCGTTCGCCAACAGCTGTTTGAATGGTTAAAAGTGCAAGGAAATGGGTTTGCCGATTCTGGACCACTATGTAAAAACAACATTTTTTACACTCTATACACGATTTAACACTGAATCCCTATGGCGGTACACGTACATGTACGTGTACGTGTACGTTTTTGTGTACATTTGGTCTAGAATCGGCCGTTTACACCTACTCCCGTGTATTGGATAAAGTGTTAACCTTTCGGTTGGGAGATGAAAATTTAGGTAACATCTCTGTGTGGTAGACTGAAGGGAAGGTTTCACAACAAACCTTCTCCACCAAGGTGCAAAATAATATTTCACTAGCAAAGTGAGGCAGACACTAAATGCCATTCATAGCGGGGGTGGGGGGGGGGGGGGGGTGGAGAAATTGCAGTACACGACGCCGGGATGGGTGGGTGGTCAAACGGCTCAAAAATACATTTTTTCCCAACCAACCACTTGCATATATATTCCAGGTCCATTTTGTGCCAACCTAAACACTTTAAAATGATTTAGAGTAATATACACACATTATAGCCCTACTTGGGGGTTGTATTGATGTTTTTTTTAAACTTTCTGGCCCATCTGGGCCCTAGTGCTGGGCCCATGCATTTTTGAACAAGCAGTCTGTTCGGCCTTGAGTGTCTCGATTTCTATAACTGCATATCCTATTTGTGTATTTAAACATTTCTTATAATCACATATAGTCAAAGGTCTTTCAGGTTCCTTGTGGCTCTTAAGAAATAAATAAAAATATATGTAAATTATTTGTAACATACATCAAGAATCAAGATACAACTAACAGTAAAACAAATGGTTCAGTGAACAATTGCACCAGCCGGTGTTAAAATAAAAAAATAAAATTAACAAAAAATTAAAACAAAGCTTTCATTTTTCCATTTCGATAAAATAGTCACAACTTACAGGGCCTACACAGGTTCATGTGTCCAACAGTGGGTTTGTATAAAACTAATCGCATTAAATTCCCTGTGTCAAAATACCTCTGTAAAATCTCAGGTCACATAACAAATGCCCAGAAACGCTAGAAAATGGTCCTCGGCCACGCAATTTTTACCACATGAATCAGCCTCAAATAGTTTTTTTTTTTGGACCCACGCAAACAACTATTTGAGCTTATTTATGTGGTAAACAGGCGTTGCTTTATGTCACTTCAGCATCTTGGCTATACCATAACATTCAAGTTTTAACTCCGGAGCAAAAACCTAGCATGTGGTTAGTTTGGCAAAAATCAGGAATAATGCCTATTAATACTGAATAATACAGGATATTACCAGCTGAATAATCACAATTTATGTATTATATTATCACGTATTGACAAGGCAGAAAGTCTGGAAGATTGCAAAAAAATGCTTGTATGATGCTGAGAGGAGGGGTGGTTGGGTGGGTTTTTGTCCAAAAGTTCTCGATTTTTTTTTTTTTGCACGATATGGGGTTGGTGTTCAAAATGACGGTGAAAAATATGCGGAAAATAAGAAAAATCTTGTGATTTAGGGGTGGGTGGGTGTCTGGGAGGGTCGAATGTAAAAAGGGCATCGTGTACTGCAATTTTTTTCCGACAATAGTTCCTAGTTCTCAAATGGATCAAAGCATAAAACAACAGTTTAAAATATAAGTGCCAATTAAATAGTCTGATCACAAAACTTATCTTAAAGAAGTACAAGAGGTGACAACATGGGAACAACTTAGGAGCCATGTGATCATGGGGGGCGCTTGCCATACCCATACCCTGAAAGTTTAGGTGATCAAATCTTTCGGGCAACTGAGTCAATCTATGAGGCAATAGATTGGGTTTTGTGAACGCGATTAAGGAGGACATACACAAGATTTCAAGTATTTTATGGGTTGGGGGCGGATCTGTTGAAATAGCGCGTCCCCGTTTGGAAGAACCCAGTCAATGAACCCTTGAAGGGCGTCACAAGAAAATAAGCGTATGAGGGTGGGGTGGGGGTGGGGTGGGTGCGTGTGTTTAAGGGACAAAAATACGTGTGTGCTCATATAGACCCATCTGGCAATTACCCATGTGCTGTATGTGTTGTGCGCAGTGTATATTGGCACACTCTCACATTCCACCAAATAGCAGCCCAAGATTTAATGGAATCCCTTCAACAGTCTGTCTATGCCTATAGAATCCCCTTTTCACCATATGGGCGCGGTGCTATGTTTTTGTGACAAGTTGTGCATTTTCACATAAGCACTTATTCATCTTTTAAGCATGTATTTATGTACTGTATACACCGTGCTTACAATATTAACTATCTTACATACACATTACACCACGATCAACAGACTGTTTCTAATATGCACGGTACAATTGCATGCCCAAGGCCAAGGACCTGTATAAACGGATACGAGCTTAGATATGAATGGGTCGATCTGATTGAGCCTATTAACGACTGTGACAATGGCAGATGTCGAGACGGTAGAAGGCAGTGGGAGTGATGAGTGGAAGGTTCTAGCACAGGGTAGATAGTGCTATCCATGGTGCAAGCCATCTGTATTGGAAGGCTACAGTATTGGAGAACACTGTGAGATCATAGGACAGAATAACGTTGAAGTCTTGGCAAATGCCAGCTGTACGACTACTGGGAGACAGTGAGATGGATAGCTAGAAGCCTGAGAATAATCGTCCCCCGAGTTCCAATGTGTTCTATGTGCCAGTAGGCACATAGAACACATTGGAACTCAAGGGACGTAATGCCTACAAAATCCTTTCACAGAATCCTCTCAAGGAAATGTCTGTGGTCATGGAATCCTATTTTTCGAGACGAGTCGAAAAGTCGTACAAGGAGTCACTCTTTCGAGCGTTTTCTCGATAATATTCGAGTCGTCAAATCGTTAAAATTATTCAGATTCGACCTCCGTGAAAAAAAAAGAAAAAAGAATTTCCCCCGAAAACTGACAATAAAATTCTTTTCACGACGAATTTTAATGATTATTCAGAATTTCTCTCAACTGTTTTCAATCACAGCGATCTACCAGTTTTGATTTATTCACCTCTGTTGGGAATTTAAGAAAGGTTGGCAAATTGTTTGATAATGAGTAAATTGATTGGTCGTTCAACAACGTTTTGTTGAATAGTAAACCAGCTTTGAAAACCAAAAATAATTTCAGATTTTAATCGACTATAACAACACGTTTAGTTGAATGTTTAATATTTATTGGCATTCATATCTGACAATAGCCAAGTCGCGAAAATAACTTCGAACCTGACACTTTATCGATAACCGTAAGAAGTACATTGGGTGCGTAGTAGGTACATGATGAATATAATATACCACTGTTGGGCAATGTAAGGATATTTTAACCCTTTACCCAACGCAGACGATATCAAAATTTATTATTTTAAATATCTTTTTTTTTTTAATTTTTTCAAAAAATTTCAACAAAACCATATCATGTGACCCCTCGTTGGAACGAGCTCGATGAACTCGTTCCAACGATGGGTCACATGATATGGTTTTGTTGAAATTTTTTAAAAAATAATTTTTTTTCAACCGCTGAATTTGCATATTACGCGGGCGGATGTGGCCGATTCGTTGGGTAATGGGTTAATAGCGCGGTTCCTGCCGATTATTGACAGAAGTCATCCAAATTCATAAACCACAAAAATGACACTGTAAACAGATTATTGTCACCGCCAGAAGAATAAAAAAGACATCATACCAACTTTTGCTTGCTCGAATTTGCTTACCAAAACACCATGTTGTCAATTGCACTGAAGTTAAAATTGAATAATGTTACCCTGGAAAAATTGTTTAGCTTTGAGGCCCTAATTCGGAATGAGGTTCCCAGAGGGTAAATTTAGTGATGCTACCCTGCTATGCAGGGTAGCATCACTAAATTCACCCTCTAGGGACCTCATTTTGCAGATGACGGTCTGCTTATTTTCCGGCTTGATCGGGCAGCCGATTTCGAAACGAACTTGATATATACTTAAGATTCGAAATCGAATGGAATCTCTAAGCTTTGCGGGGCCCTAATAGATACCCACCATCTGGTACCCTACTATCTCAAAATACCACAATATCTGTTATGTTGAATGTTATCTGTTATTTTGTTATGCGGAATCGCCTTTCAGAAAGGAACGAATGCACTTCACATAGCTTCATTCGGCACTTCATTTAGCAGGGTTCGGACCCCTCCCCCCCCCCCCCCCCAAGACAAAACCCACTCAACACAAGAGCACTCAAGACAAACGCCCTCAAGGGAAATAACAAAGCTAGACAAAATCTCTAAACACAAAATACATCACTGTTTGATCTTTGGGGAGAAAATATTTGGGGCATTCGAAGAACAGTTTAAGTTTAATAGTTTAATGCATTACACCATAATGGGAGTTGCACAATACAAATATAACAAATAAGAAGATATAATAAACATGATGTATAATATAAAGTACTAATGACTTTTTTCTTTAACAAGGTGGTCTCGCTTGCAGAAGAATGACCCAGCCTTTCATTTTATGTTCTTTTAAAAGTTTTTTCAACAAAACAAGATAAAAAATCGCAAATAGCATAAAACTGTGGAGAACAAACAAGTATTTAAAATAAAACTGCCGGACAAAAATGAAAAAATGGTTATACAAACATTGGTACAGGGCTGTTGAGTGCTAACTTTAGAAACTGCAATTCTTACGTTTGGCATCCCTCACATCGTCACGAAAATCGACTTTCGATAAAGTTATCTCCCTTGAAATTATTAGACGAGCAAAGAAGGTCCAATTTAGAAGCAAGTAATTGTTGAGAAAATCTCCTTTGCATCAGTAGAAAATAAAGTCAAGTTTCTGTTTGTCCCTTTTAACCCTTTACCCAACGAATCGCGCACATCCGCCCGCGCAATATGCAAATTCAGCAGTTGAAAAAATATTATTTTAAAAAAAAATTCAACAAAACCATATCATGTGACCCCTCGTTGGGACGAGCTCGACGAGCTCGTTCCAACGAGGGGTCACCTGATATGGTTTTGTTGAAATTTTTGGAAAAATTTGAAAAAATGATATTTAAAATAATAAATTTTTATATCGTCTGCGTTGGGTAAAGGGTTAATAAACGAAAATAACAGCAACTCTCAAAAGGAAAACTTGCCTTTTTATAGCAAGCTAACTAGTTCACAGATAATCCGCCATTAATCCTTTTGAACTCTGATGGTATATTCCATGCCAGTTCAATGGCATCAATTAGAAGAGTCCATATTCATTATTTGGGATAGACCAATCAATATTTGCAACGTGCAGCCTCGGGGTTGCACGTTGAAAATATTGATTGGTCTTCCCTACACATTTACTGAACAGCCATCCTATATAATGACTAACGTTATGACGTACCATGTTCCTGGCTGGAAAAGCGGCCGCTCGGGTTCAAAGGGTTAAGAATATCTATCAGTATTTCACCTATCAACAGTAAAGCGCCCATTTTGTATCTTTGTTTAGCGAATGTGTTTTTACAGTAATTTGCAAGTTTTTATTCTTCCCAGGTAAAACCAGAAAATATCACCTCCTAGATTTTTATATTAATGGAAAGGACAGTGTCTGTATTATATATCACGATGCGCACATGTTGATAAAATGAACAGAAAAAAATTACAGAACATAAAAAAATGGCGAAAACGCAGTTTTCTTATAATTAAATGGATATCAACAGAGAATAATAGAGAAACGCTCAAACTAGTTGGGGGAAAAAAATGTTAAAAAGCCAGCTTCTGTATTATTATATTACTCTTCAGCAAAATGCCAAAAGTTTGTGAAATGAAATTCGCATACCCTAATTGTTAAATTAACTGACAGCTTTCGGAAATTAAAAGGGGGCGCGGTGGCGTTGCGTTAACCGGTTCTCGTCAGATCACCGAAGTTAAGCAATGTCGAGCCCGGTTAGTCCTCGGATGGGTGACCGTCTGAGCGATCGATTCAGACTCCCGCGCTGTGTCCTTGGGCAAGGCACTTAACCCCCATTGTCCACATGGGGGCACGATGACGCCGTCTACTAAGGCGTACTGCACGTCAATGGTACGCATGTCTTCAACCAATCTAACCCTGCCTGTGCTGCAGTGCGGAGTTACGATGTTGGGGAGCTGACAGGTGCTCGTCGTTGCTCGGTGGTTCTCTCCGGGTTCTCCGGGTTCCTCCACCTGTAAAACTGTCACGGTCATGATTAGCCATTGTGCATAAGTATGTGACCTTACACACCAATAAATAAATAAATAAATAAATAATGAATGTTCATGTTTGGGATCTGCGAATCAAACATTTTTTTTCGAATCGAATCTCGAATCGAATCGTGTCTCTGATATCGATATCGAATCGAATCTCGAATCGAATCTTAATAGACAAGTTATTTCATATTGCACCAAACGAAAGTTACGGTACACTGTGATGACTTGGAGAGACTGACTGACACCTTAAACACCAATAAATAAATATTCTCTGCAGCACCGTCGCTGAAACAGCAAGGCCCATTATCCATAGTTTTAGTTTTTGAAGGCTTAACTTGTTACTATTCACGTTCTTAAGAACGTGAATAGTAACAAGTTAAGCCTCCAAAAACTAAAACTATGGAAAATGTTCCGGACAAAATTCACTACTAACCTAACAATTAACCTTTATCAATTATTCAATTAAATATGAACAGAGCCTACATGAATGATTGTCTTATGTCAGTTGGAAATGCAACAAACTGAAGTTAGTACAAGAGATTCGAAAAAATCGAATCTTGAGACTGATTCGGGATCGATCTCGAAGCAGTGCTGTTCTTGTAAACAAAAATGGAGTAAACAAAGAATAGTTGGAGGAGGGGTGCCGGTCGTGATTGCCAACGTCAGTTTCAAAAGGGAAATCATTCTACAAACATTAAGTGTTCTATTTCATTTCTATCGTCAGTTAATTTTAATTAATGTCACGTCACCAATATAAAAAAAATATGTGTCATCAAAGAAACTGATTGATAAAGAAAATATATAAACTTTTTAGTAATCAATTAAAATCAAATTGAAACATAAATAGAAAGATAAATTTAAATATAGACATACAAAAATAGTTTTCAATAAATGAGAGATTTTGTCTACTTTTGTCATTTTACTTCAGGACTTAAGGGCTGAGGGCTTTTGTGTTAATGTATTTTGTCTTGAAGACTTCTTTGTCTTGAGGGCTTTTGTCCTTCAATATATTTCTTTCACTCAGCACATTGTGCAAGAACAAACTGTTAACAAGAAAATGCTCACACGACAAGCAGTTGTCTCCCGTAATGTAACTCGCGCGAAAGTTTTACGAAAGGAGACAATTGCTTGGAGTTTAGAAGACAAAATACCTCACCCATCTTAAAGTCCAAGGCTCGTCTCAAAATACGCGAGATATTGTTTCTCCAACCAATATGAAATTCAATGCCGCAGACGTAGCCTGTGCATGCACTACGTTGAAACAGAATATCAAGGAAAACCCGCTTTTCTTTAAGGTGCGAAATAAGTAAGAGAATTTTGTTTATTTTGAAATTCCCACCTCTGATATTCCTTCAATTCAAATTAAATGTACACAAATTATACATCAGAATGAAGGTTGAGATGTATAGAACACGAAACACATATGTAATCAACTCATAGAGTTGATAGCAGGCATCACTAGTTGCTAGAAGTCTACTGTCATATTCGTACCAGAACTGATAATACAATAATATTTCCGGAGAACCACCTCTGGCCAAATGTGCTTCACATATCCAAGAACAAAGCAAGGAATTCAAAACATTTTAGAGTGCAGCGATAGGACTGCATTTCGGAAAAGGATAACACTGTCTACATTTTTTTTAGTGAAGATGGATTCCATATTCGACGGACATGCGCAAATCACTTGGTACCACGAATTTCAATCGAAAAACAAAATCGTAATTCTAAGAAATTTCAACAGGTGTCATGATACCTTGCATAGGATATAGCAATTGCTTAGACTCTATTTAAGGAATAGTTCATGGCTTGGAGTTGACTACGCCCATATAGTGCCCAGTGAGGTGGTGTAGTTCCCGCCGCGAAGCGGAGGGAACTACACCACATCACTGGGCACTATATGGGCATAGTCAACGACAAGACATGCACTAATCCTTATATTATATCGAACACCCATCAAGAAATACATCTGTCCGATTTTTTAATCTATTACCAAGGTAGCAGCCCTACCAACCAGCGTTATATAGAAAAAAATACCATGTAGTTTTTAAAAAACCTTTTCTTCTTCCAAAACACGGCTAACTTGGATTATTGATATGAGCAGAAGACAGATTTTGAATCGGTCGGCAAAGGTAAACAAAACATTTCCCCCAAACAGAACTGTGTATTCTAGAATCGCGCAACTCGCGAATGAAAACTAAAATGTTCGAAATTTGACAACGCAGTTTGATAATTTCCACACATTTGTCACTCATATACATTACTGAATGGGTCAGCACGGGATACAAACTCCGAAGATTCAATTGAATTCCATTATTTATTCGTTTACTGCCCAAAACATACAATTAAATAGCGAAATAATATGAGCAGCGAAACAAACGATTTTTCATATCCGGACGCGTTCTCATGAAAGTTGGACCCAGGTATGGATCATTCTCTTCGAAACGAGATATGGATCATCTTCTCAATGAATAAAATGAACGCCTCGAAAAATGTGACTTCAACAATGGAAAAGCGATACATTTTTTCACAAAGATTTCTTTCCGGGTCGTTTTGTGGATGCTGTGCCTCTGTGAATCGATTTTTAAATTTAGCCTGATCAGTTTTATTCGCCCAGTATGAAAAGAAAACTGATATAGTAGTGTGCTAAAAATAGAAAACATGTAGTGCCTGGGTGTAGTGCCTGGTCAGTTCTGTGGATGCAAACTACACGAAATAGGGTATCATCTTTTAGTCAATCAGAATGCAAGGAAGTCACGTGAGATATAATATATAATAATAGTACGCTGTGTTAAGGCAATCTATCGCATTATATGATTTTAGGCGGCGTTGTACGTTGATGCTTTCTCCGTCCGATGACGTTAACCGGAATATACAATGTAAACAACACCGAGAGTTTTTGAATTTCCCCCCATACAGTTCTGTCGCCGTGTTTTGAAGACCTTGATGGTCCAGTTTTGTTCTTGGATATGTGAAGCACATTTGGCCACAAGTTGTTCTCGTGAAATATTATTTTATTATCAGTTCTGTTACGAATACGGTAGCAGACTTCCAGGAACCATTGGTGCCTGCTATCAACTCTATGAGTTGATTACATGTGTTGCGTATTCTATATATCTCAACCTTTATTTTGATGTATAATTTGTGTATATTTAATTTGAATGCAAGGAATATAAGAGGTGGGGATTTCAAAATAAACAAAAGTCTCTTACTGATATAGCACCTTAAATAAGCTTTCTCGTTCACGAGAACGAGCGCATTGAACACGTACAATGAGTGGGGCATTAGCTATATTTGAGGAAAAACAATTTTTTAAGTTATTCAAGAATTTATTGTGCTAGTGTCATCTACTTTTTGTGTTAGATTTAAACAGGGTTAAACAACAGCTGTTATTGACAATCCAAATTAAACGTAGAGAAAACCAGACAAATGCGCTGATCACACAGCATTTCCCCAACGGGATTTGTTTTCCATACTTTGCTGAGATGCATGGACACCGGTGAGACTTCCTTAAACTTTATGATAAAGCCATCAAACGCTCTCGATCGTACGGAAAATTTGCACCAAATGTAATTTTACCTAAAATCGGGAAGCATAGCGAGAATTTTTTTATTTTATTTATTTATTTATCTATTTTATTTTCTTTTATTTTATTTTATTTTATTTTATTTTATTTATTTATTTATTTATTTTTTTGTGGGGGGGGGGGGGGGGGGTTGCAGGCACAACGTGGAGATTTTTGTTCTTTCAAAGGTCGTACCAAACCAAAAAAAAACTTATATTACAGACTTTCAGGCCACATTTGGACTAGAAACCCGCCAGCTGAATCAGATTGCAAGACGCTATCTGTTCCGAATATCACTCAAATCACTTCCGCGTTTCAATGATGCAATGCGCTGTTTACTTTCATTTATCTTACAATCAACATGTATTTTGTCTGTATTAACTCCGCAACTGTCGTGTATCCGACCCCCTGATACAGATGTTTGTATCAGGGGGGTCAGATACAAGCACATTCCTTTCGCGTGAGTTCCATTTTTTTTCTTTTTGTTCATCCGTACGAATAAATAGTTTGTTATATATTTGTCTACATTCTTGACTTATCTTCAATATATTGTAAGATAAAATGATTATTGCCATTATGTGGATGTACAAAATATGTATCCGAGTCTCGCTCCGGGTTCTAAGGGTAGATCACGACTCGTCTTCGATTCGTCGTGATCTGCCCTTAGAACCCGGAGCTCGACTCGGATACATATTTTGTACATCCACATAATGGTAATAATCTCTGTGCATCAATTCAAGGTTGAAACGAGTGGAATTATCAGATTCTTATAAAACGCGTATAATAAAAGTGCGCCGGCACCGAGCGCTTGCGCGAGCGAAAATAACCATTTGTCTCGGTCACACGTGAGATAATTTTCGGTATTCACTCAAAAACACTAGATATCCTCTATATATAACGAGCGCATTCATACAAAAGATATTTGACACAGGGGTAATTTTGCATAATGAAACTTGTAGTTTCGCTATTTGATCAACTTTTCTTCAAAATTACCGGCTTTCAAAAAAAAAAATGTTGGCGTTCGAGGAACAACAATTTTTCTCCAACCGACAACTAAAATTTCCGACAGACAGTAGTATAGGGCGCCACCCCCACCACACCCCCGCCGCACCCCTACCAACTTCTGGCCTGGAATAAACAGACCGACCTGTTGAAATGAAATTCATTGGCCCATTGTAACAAAACATAATTAAATTGCACATGCACATCTGTTTACCTTTGTAGATAATATATTGTAGTATATATTACTGTATATTACCCCATCTGTATGCTCTAAAAATTAACGTTCGTGGAACAACCGTGTGTTAGTTTAACATGAGAAAAACTACGAATTGACACATACATTTCCTACTGAAACGTGTTCTTTTCTTTTGATATGCCGACGAAATTTTATTTTCTTCAATTTATATATTGAACCTTGATGGGTTTCAATCATGACCGAAAATAATAATACACATTTTTGATTTAAACTAAGTGCTGAGCCCAGGAACTGGTTAAACTGACTAGCAATAATTGGCGTTATTCATTGATGGGCTCAAGTTTAGGCCTCAGAAGGAAGTTTGTTTTTCTTATAACCGATGACGGTCGAAGATTTAAAGATTTTTTTAATTTTTGAATTTAATGTTGGTCAATGTGGCGTGTTTGTGGGTAATGAGGTCTGTATTGCCGAGTTTATGAGAGCCTAGACTATAGTTTTTGGGGTTCCCAGAAATATTCCTTTGTTTTCTCCATGTTCTTGCAAAGAAAAACAGTGGGTTAGGGTTTGTCTACCGGGTTTTATGGGAATTGTTTGTCCTTGCTTGTCGTTGAAAACAAAACAAAAAGACAAATCCCCACAACGACGGTAAACAAGACTGTGGGAGGGGGTGTGTGTACATGGGTGTCGTCAGGATGTCCGACTGGTAAACCTGTTCATAAAATATTCGAACTACATCATCGAGGCATGCCTCGATGATGCATTTGGAATATTAGGCGTTCGGGATCACAGTTAAAAAAAACTCAGGACTTAATGGATATGAGTTTGTGGATTAGTGTGAAAGTTTTGTAGTTGTGACGGAGCTTTCTATATTACCCTTTACCTAACACGAAAGGCAGACGACACTTGCAAACAAAGTTCTTGAATAAGTAATTTTTTTAATTTTTTGCCCCAAAACATAGCTTATGACCCCTCACTGGAACGAGCTCAACGAACTCGTTCTAATGAGGGTCGTAAGCTACGTTTTTGAGACAAAAATTGAAAAAGATAATAAAAGTTGAATGGTGATTTGTTGTGTAAATAGCTCTGGTCGGTTTTGGTGGTTACTTTTGGTAAAGGATTCATTAACTCATATCCTACTCCAAGCTGATCATGCTAGACCCCCAACTGTCCGGTCCTACAGCCAACTATTTTTGTATGACCTAATGTGTGGGTGACAAAAGTTCAAATATTAAATCTTATCTCGTAAGACGGTGGTACATGATGACGAGCAGGAGCAAATCGATATGCAAGACTCCAATCCAGACGAAGAGGTCCCGACTTGAAAAAATATTAGAGATGGGGTTGCTATGCCCTGTGAGTGTGTATGGGGGGTGGTAAGGACCCCACCCACCGCATTCCACCTTATCTTGTTGAACTAGATTCCTTCTAGTGTGAGATTATATCAGCTACATTTAAAAAAGACAAGTGGTAACTAGGGTTTAAAATTTATGCTAGAATCAGAATCGATTATCACAAATGATTTCCGCAAAGAAAACAATGAGCTTGAATTTTGTTTCTTGTAGAATGTCCATTTGATTCTTGTCATAGATTCTAAAAGTGCTCTTAGAGGCCCGGAAAATTCTACTTATATCTGTTCTCTCATAATAATGGGAAACTTTGACTTAACAGCGGTTTCTAGAGAAGTCTTGGCCACCTATGCAGGCAGCCAAGAACGTCAGTAGAAACCAGTGACAAGGTGCTGTTACTTCCAGCAGGAAGAACACCAAAAGCTGGTCTGTTGGAACATCTGTTCTTCGTGTACTTGTAAAATAAGGAACATGAGAATTACACTGTTGTAAATATAGAAATACTAGATTTGTATTTACTATGGAATATAGATTGGCAAAACCAGCAAGGATATAACGGTAATGTCGAATTCAAAATTATTTAAGGTATGACTGTACTAAATATTTGAATCAGAGTTATCCGCCTTGAAATGATGCAATCTCCAAAACTAAGCAGCTTTGGGAAATATATATCGTTTCAATAAACGTTTGAAGCATATTATTGTTGAATATTTCAGATAAATATAGATGATGATTTGATGACTTTTGGGCCTAAAAAATACAATTAACTATTGGTGTGTTTTTGTTGGGAATCCTTGAAAAATATGTGCACGTGACCGGTACTTTCCTTCCTGTCAGTTTTTCTCTCTTATTTGTTGATGACCCAATGTTTTCGAGTCAGAAAAAGTTGTCTGAAGGGCTATATTTGACAAAGATATTTGAATACCAAAATTAAAGTGATGCGATCATATTTTTTTCGCCTGAAGGTTATAACTGTCGCTTATGGGAAATGTTTAGTACTGTGATTCCTCAAGAACTGCAAGTTGATTCTCGCAGTTAGACTTCGTGAATGAGGACAAATGTTAAGGCCTGCAGAGAAACCTTCTGGGATTTTAGCGGCCCTCGTGGTATCCCTGCGCCACTCGCTCTCGTCCAGTAATCGTTAACCCATTCAACCATAAGTGTGGTTCTGTATATTTATTGCACGAATAGCTGGACGGATCCTATCACTTTGTTGGGAACAAAGTGAAAGTTTGTGTCCATTTATGGTTTCGATGCAGTTATCTTTTTTTATCATAAACGGGTGCTCTTCTCTCTGTAAAAGCTAGGACTGTTCATGACTGTCCTTCCTGTATCCGAATGACATACAACACTTGTACGGTTCTTTTCACATTTCTTCATTCGGTATCGGATAAGAATGTACACTATTCCATTTAGCAATCCCCCAAGATTGGTAAAAGTGGTGACTAGTTTAAATAGAAAGTTTGGGGGTTTCCTCGATTGATCAGCTAATGACCACACACCCCAAAGAGCTAGCGCCCACCACTGAACTAAATACGCTGCGACAAAAAGTAGCATGGATTTAGCGGCGTTGGTAGATGATCGAGCAGTTGTAGCGCATGCTCCAAGCCTATTGTGAATTATCTTTGCTTGTCGTCTTATTGCACGCCACGTCAGTCCATACAATATCATATTCACCAGTGTTACAAGCAACAACGGGACTGTGGTGTAGAAAATGTTCGCCAAATATCCCTTTACAGCATCAAAATAACAACTGAAAAAGAAAAGAAAAAGGGTGTTAATACATTTACGTTTTCCTGTTGGAACCAGAAATCTTTGAGGCGGCGGATAAAGGTCCCTGAACGCAAAAAGGACCTAGTGAAAAAACAAAACAAACAATAGAACAAAATCTCTGCAAACAAGTAAACAAAAATCTCTCATCTTTTCTATGTGTGTTCTTATCTTTTTTTACCCTTCATGTTACATTTAACAATTCATTTACTTTCTGTTTACTTTTCTATTTAACCCTTCACGTAAAGTAACGGAATTATCCGACCGGTGCAATTCACAAGAAAGATAAATAGTATTTAGTATAATTTGTATAATTTGAAGGTTCTCGGTGTTTTTATTTTTCTTGACGATGGCGAACACTTATCAAATATAGTACCATTTACGGAAACCACGGTACTGTCCAAAAACATCGTGATGAATCGTGGTATTATCCCAAAAGGACACCACGGAAAAGTGTTTTGGGACAAGACCATGCTTCAACGTTGCACTTTCTTTTGAAATAAGGGAACCTAAGTTGTATATTTAACTCTTTACCCACTGAATATTTTCAAAATAGTTTTCATCAAATCTAGGTATGGCTCCTGTAAAGCAGCCATGACTAGATTTGATAAAAAATTCGTCTAAATGTAACCCTAGAAATCATTGGTCAAGAAGTCCATTCAATTTACAGGAGAAAATTTTGTTAAATGTGCCCAAACTATACTTATTTCAGGGCATGAGATTTCATGTCCTGGTGAGGAATATCGGTCAGCAGCACGCAAGAGGTTAATTGGGCTGTTTTTTTTCTGATTGATTACGCGTTCAATTTCTTAGTGGTCTGAACACTTAAGTTTCTTAAGAGTTTTGAGGTATTCTAGGATACTCTTCTCCCCTTTTTATTCTGAATTAACTGTATTTAAAGCCATGGAACGCTATTTTTGAACAATTTAACCATTATCGGGGGAGGTAGACATATATAAGTATACAGGGTTAGAGTTAGTGTGCAGCCTTCCACGCGAAATTAAAAAAAAGGCTTTTCCTTATTCTCTAAAAATACACTGACCGCAGTTAACTCAATTCATGTGTATATGAATACCCTTTATTCATTCTGTTATCCAAATAACCCAATACGAAAACATGGCCAAGAAAATGTTTCCCTTGATGCGGTTCTCTATAACATTACCTCCCTTTAATTTGGTAAAGCTGTTCAGGTATTTAACACTGAGAGAGATGGGAACTGCATATAAAAACTTATTTTTTTTAATATTCGTGTATTTTTATCATCGATGTGCGCATCATTTCACAAACTACAGTTCTTTTCCTGTGGCGTAGTATAAGCAAATAAAAGCTATCTTGTTACACTTTTTTTCCCAATCAATTTGAACATTGGACTATTGTTCCCAATAGAAACCCATTTAAAACAATAAAAAACTGCCTTTTCAGACCCTTTTGGTGATCTATAGCCTTTTTATATTCATTGTATCAACAGTGTGCGCATCGTTGCATAAAATACAGACACTGTTCTTTTTAATAATCTAAAAGTCTGTCAGATGTGGTTTTCCATTTTTTTTTCCTCTGATGAATTAAAACTTCCAAATTGCTTGATTCTCGGATTCTCGGACTGTACAATAACGCAGAGATGGATGAGAAAATACATAGTAATTGCTTTAATTGGTGTCGCTATTTCACACCTCATTGTCATTCATGCACGCACATCAAGTCTCAGAAATTTAACACCTTCCCACCCACATTCACTGCCTTCTTGACTGGATTTCGTCTCGCAAAGTTCAGTAATCTCAAGGGAGATAATTTTCGCATAAGATATTATTTTAATCAACATTGTTGGGTATGGATAATCTCCTAACCGATGTGAGTTCGTCGAGCCCATGATAACGCAGTTTTATAAGCTACGAAATGATATAACATATGCAGTAGGATACGCGACAAATCCAACAACCGTAAATACACATACTGTGACTTTAGCTACAAAAAAGTTCTGATGAAGTTTGTGCTATCTATGGCCTAGCGAATTCATGATTTCCCAGAAATCTATTTTTAGTGAGAATGGCCTAGACCCACTGACTTGTAATGTTACCCTACTCATTCCTTCTTCAAACATACTCAGGTACCAGGATGTCCTCGGCAAGGGAGTCTGTGTTCTTCAAAATGATGAGTAGCGGTGGCTGTCGCCCGGCGAGCAATATTAAATGAAGCAGCTTCCCCGACGGGTGTGGTTCTCTAAACCTTTCCAAAAAGGGGCTGGGCTGGGTGGGAGGCGTCACCTTTACAGATACAGTCCATGAAGACCCTTACCGAATTGTTGCTTAGTGTATTACTTATTGTATTAATTATCGTACTAAATAAAAAAAGTCGTAGCCCTTGTGTACATCCTTGTAGAGTGGTGAGGGAGGACGCTACAGAGGTATCAATGGTGAATTCTCCACCCGTCAAGTTTCTAATAACTGGCGAATATAGGCCACAGGAACTGGCGATGGGTTTTCGGTCGTGGGGGTTGGTCTTATCCAACGGTTCGCGGACCGACTGCTCATCGGCGCTTTTTGTATTCTATGTTCGAGGGGTTGATATGCCCACACGTACATTGGTAGCGTTTCTCTCACAAACTGTTTACTATCCCCCATAGTATCTTTCAAAGAAGAGGTTCCATCACTAAACCTAATGAGCCATCAACACAAATCTTGCTGTCATGAATATTCTTTTCGTCAAAAGGGAATGGCAGGAAGACAGCCTCTCAGGGTATGTCATTTCCTTGCAGCGCATTCAACTGTAACCTGTTTTATTGTTATCTTGTATATTCTTATGCTGCAAAATAAATCAATCAATCAATGAACCGATTGCTGCAAAACCACGGAAAGTTTGGAATCTAAAACTATTTCACTTGAAAAAACTTCTATATTTTGGTAAGAGTGAATTTAAACTTTGTCTCATTGATCCCGAAAGCAGTCCTGATATTCCCTTCTTAAAAACAGCCAGTGTACTGTGTAAACAGTTTGAACGCTGTAAAAGGAACTAACTTCATTGCCACGAAACTTAACCCAGCACTTCCTCTGACGCTCGACTTTTGGCTGCGAAAGCAACCCATGCATCCTCAAAGCAAGTACACACGATGTCTGGCTGGAAGTGCTGACTCTTGATATTAGTGTTAAACATACCATAAGCTAGCCCGTGACTATTTTCCGATATGGGAGGAGGTGTTTGTGGTGGTGGTGGTGGTGGTGGTGGTGATGGAGCAGGTGGCCTACAGGGAGAGGGGCTAACTAAGGGGGTGTGGTGAGATGACGCCCCCAATAAAATTTCCAGTCGAGACATTTTCATCTGGGCTGGAGTCTAAGATATCGTTTCGCTCTTACTGGTAACCATGCGCTTTCTTACGGAACTAGATTTTCGTCTTGAACTGATGTCACACGTGCAGCCGGTCTCATGAAAATTGAGGTCTGTGGCTGGTTTGGGGTTTGGGGATCCCAGCATGTTAAATTTTGAGTCCAGTGCGGACCTATTAACTAAGAAGTTGGGAAACAATTGGATCACCACTATATACAACAAATAAGTATCCACAAAGAAATTTCCTGGGTTTTTTTACTGTAATCTCCATTGACAAATATTCCAACTATATCATCCAGGCATGCCTTCGAAGAAGGCATGCCTAGATGATGTTGTTGGAATATTTCTTATTGAGCCATGACAGTCGGAACAAATTAGGTTTGTTTCCACCACCCAAAATAGGTCATCTTTGCGAAGTTCCTGGTGGCCGATGATTAGTGCTGGACATGACATGAATTTGCCCGACGCTTCTTCGTAGCGCATACCGAAACTGTTCCGACGAGTTGTCTACAATGACCGTAATCAACAGCGACAGTCATACTGCCACGCCTTTCACAACGGTATTGTCGATTGGCTAATGTCTATGGATGATTCAACCCACACGTGGCAGTTTAATGCCTATACGAATCCATTTGAACATTTACCGGAAAAAAATACCGTTAAAATAACAGTACAAGTATCGGAAACCAGTTGCCGTGACTTCTACCGTAAATATTACCGTGATGACTGTTAGTACCGATGTTCCGGCAATCTCATCATACGAACACGCATAAAGGAGTGTTCATGTGCAGTGGAGCTAAGTTTCTCTACATGGTATCACCGTACCAAACATTTGGTTGCGAGTTATCTGATTTGAAGTGTTGCAATATGTTGATATGATGCAATATTCGAAAATAAGGCTCCGAGATAAAAAACTTTTTACGTGAGAAAACAGTTTGTGTTAAAGCATTTTATTAGGTTTTTACTTTACGTCAATGCTGAGTACTTTACAAGAAAAAAGGAGATGCCCTGTGTATGTTTTCAACCAAAAAAATGCAATTAACTATTTGTGTAATTTTCTTTGAAATTCCCAGAAATAATTGAGTTCAAGAAGGTTACTTCACTTCTTGGTGATTTTTTTCTCTTATTTATTGTATGACCCGCCGTTTTCTGGCCGAAGAAAGTTACGTGAAGTTCTCTACTTTAAGTAGGTATTTAAGTGATGCGATCATATGTTTCTTCACAGAATTGTTATAATGGTCGCCTATGGGAAAATATTAGTACCGTGATACCTTATATCCACAACGAAAGCGTTCTATTCTTTAATTTCCGATTTTACAAAATGGCATCGTCCATTTCGAAGAGTCGGTTTTTACCACTCAGAACTCACAAGACCGATCTTTCGGTCCAAGGCATAATTTCGTCCCATTTTTGTCTTATTAAAAGAGGTCTGTACACAGGGCATTGATGATAAAATAATAACTACAGTCGGGACTGACTGATATTGAACTGACCCATCTCACTGCAGGTATACACAAAAACGATACCTTTTTTAGGAAACGAGAGTTCGAAGGGTTAAGGTAGACTATTTAGTATCTGTAGCCTGTAGCCACACAGCTGCAGGTTAAAGATATTAATTGCCTACTCTGTATGACAAATTAATAGCCTTCTCGTATAATGATGAGAAACCAAATATCCTTTCCTCAGCTTTGTTCCAAGATCGAACAAAATATAGATAAGCATTTCCTAAAGTAGTTTTATACGGCATTTTACCGTAATGTTTTGCGGTAGAAGTATGGGCCTCGGGGCCAATACTATAAAACTTTTACAATTGTATTTTCTAGAGTTGTACTTTTCTAGTTATGACTCTAAATGGGTTAAAATGAATCATTAGCATTTTCAAAGATCTGTTAATTTGCAAGTTGGCAAATTGCCATATCTTTTAAAATGCTAATGATTCATTTTAGTCAGTTACATTAATAGGTAGAAAATACAAATCCAGAAAATACAATTGAAAAAGGTTTTATGGTATTGGCTCCAGGTTGTCAGTACGTCTACCGTATTCTTTTTTTTTGGGGGGGGGGGGGGTGGTGACTCCCCTACATCCATCCGAACTACGCCTTCGACTCTAAATATACTTACAATGCCCCAGACGGCCCAAGTTGTTCAGTTAGTACTGCGATCAAGGCCGCCAAGAGTGGTGCTCCAAATGTGTAACTAAGCAGCCTCCAGTCTCTACTTCCAAAATTGAATTGCTTGTTGAAATTCATCATCACAAATGCGCTGAATGCAATAAGATTCACCATCAGCGACTGTGCCATAACAAATTCGATTAAAATAAATCCATACAGCTGGCACAACCAGACCGGTCGGACATGGTCTCTGATAGTCAAGTAGTGTCCGTGATCAAGGCTATGTGCAATATTGAAAAGTCCATCACAGACGGCCAGATATATTACAAATCTCTCGCCTCTTGTCCACTTGAAGAACGATTTACATCTCCTTCTTGTGAATGATACTATAATGACCGCTAGAGCTGAGATAGCACTGATGCCTATACAAGTGAGAGCTGTAATATGAAACTCCAGAAAGTCTCCTGTGTCCAGACCATACACCGGTAAGTCATAACCACTTTTTGGGACGGTGTCATTAAGCGTAGATGGATGGTGTGTAGATTTGGGGATCGTGTCATTCAATAGCAATAAATCGAGCACATTCTTTACGGAAGAAGAATTCATCATCGCTCGAGTCACTGTACATCATATTCCTGTAAACACGAGTAATAAACAATATTAATATATGGTAGCCTGTGAATTATCACAAATTTTCTAAAAGATATATCTCGATATCCATCGACTTGATGGATAATGAGGAATATCCCCCAGTAGCTCGCTAAATGAGGTCACTCTTTGGTGCATCACTTCGCTTTCGATACTGTTACAAACGATTCAGTGTCGGTTTTACCAGAAATACCAGAAGTTCACGCTATTCCAAGCCGTTCTGGTGATTCTATGACTGAATAATTAGATGTGTGATAATAATCAAATAATAAAGTAAAAAATTAGATGAAAAGAAAGTGACTCCGAGAGTGATATTGAGCCTTGAACTGGGTAACTTGTCCGAAAAACCTTGCTGATCGATCAGCCTAGGAAGTTGGGGTTTTTTTTGAGTCGGCGCTCTCAATTTCAAATTCCTTGTTGTAAACTGACATTTAAAATGTTCTATACATTAACATTAATGAAAAATATGAGAATATTCTCATTTGTAGTATTATAATTATTAAATTTCAATTAGTTGGTTAAATTATCGTTGGAAAGTGGGACTATTTTTTATGTTTGAGTGATTTGGCCAGAATAGGCTTGAAAGAACGGTCAACTGATCTTTGTTGTTGTTTTGAAACGTACGTGTGTGCAGTTGAATTGTGTTGAATATTACGCTGTAAAATGTCAAGTAGCATATAATAAAAAAGAAGTAAGCGCTAGTGAAAAATAAAACATTCAGGTCCAAACTCATGAGATAATTCCCGATATTCACTAAAGTAGTGTAGATATCCTCTATCTTTTAGAAGAGTTAATAAAAAATATTTTACAACAAATAGAATCATTACAAGACCAAGACTATCAGCACTTATCCATTTAGAATAACAATAAATGCCAACTTAAGATGAAAAATCAATATCTAGTTGTTGACTTCTGATTTATTAGACAACGCTCATATAATTAAACAAATGAAATTGTGTTCAGAAGTAATTACCATAAAAAGACATAAACCCATATTTGTATTGACATTTTTATATATACTTATCATTCCATTACTAGCGATAATAGCGATCTGTGCGGTTCTGGTGGGTTCTGGTATTTAGGAGAACCGATAATAATTGCCTGTAGAGACAAGCAAAGCTTGGCTACAAACAACTGCCACAGTTATTTGACCTTTTCTATCTGACTTTCGTGTGATGGCAGAATAGAATACCCACCGAAGCAACAAATTTTATACTTTTATATTCTCGCATTCTGTCCTACAGAGGATGTTTTATGCCAATAATTGTTATGTTGTGTTATGTTATGTTATGTTAAAGGATTGAAAGATCAATTTAGGTTGCCTACTATTTGCAATCTGCAGCACTCAATCAGTTCTGGGGTCTTAAGGACTATGTTACCCCAAATTTCAACCAAAAAGCACAGTGCCAAAACACATAACTGAAACATTTCGGATGGTGATGTTTCATATCTGTTGGACCACGACAATTTGATTTACACGTCAATGATAAATGAAAAGACCAAAAATGGATTTTGAAGTGAAAAAATGACTTTTAATTCTCCAATTTAAAAAAAAAAGCAACAGCTGAATACGTGGGAAATATCATCGAAATAGTTAAACTAAAATATTATGTGAACATCCATCTACTTACGCCCCTGTTTAACTTCCGGTAATCCAGTTGTATAGAGATCTGTGCTGTGGATGTTTTATTACCTCTCTACCGTGGTTGCCACGCAGCACAGTCACACCCCAAAGAAATAACCATTCGGTCCACAAAAGGCATATGAGTCGGACAATGAACTCGTTTTGATTGTCGCTTCAAGAATCTATTGAACATCATTTCTATTTTAGGCCAAGAATGGATAAACGTCCCATCACTTCCACCCCGTTTCTAACGCCACTGTTCGCCGTGCTCGTTCCAACAAAGAGAGGTCAAACGCTACAGTTTGTAACAAAGGTATGCTTTAGTTATTTAGGGAAAATTTGTTCCTTGTCGATCTGCATTATTTACAGAGACTCCATGCGTTTAATTATCATCCGGTTAATTGAAATTACAACCAACCAGGACAAAACAATCCACAGACCCATTCTCTCTGTCTAAATATTTTCTCTGCACATCAGCTGTGCACATCATTGAAAATTCTCCAACGATATTGTTTACCTGATAGAGTCCTGTAACTTCTTTGTTTCCTTGTTTGAAAGCATTTTCTTGTGCGCACCATAACACGGCCATACTCAAAGTTTTATATACAAAATACAATAATCACAGAGAGTCCAAGAGAAAGGAAAGAAAATTTGCCTATCCACTATTTTCAACCGAAAAGTAATATAACTCTATGAAGTTCGAAGTTGAAAAATACCTTACCACTCTTCATTGAAATCGCACCAACAACACTTGAAAGCTGTTGACTGCGGGCGAATTGTCTTCATTTGGTACATCATTCAGGTTCCAGACTGTAATTATGGGGTCTGTGTCTGTGTGTGCGTTTGAAGCGAAGGGGGCTGTCCATCGGTCTTACCCTGTCATAGATGGTGGGGGTGGAGCTTTTACGAATCACTGCGGCTAAAAAGACGATGTTGTATTCCTTAACTGGTGATATTCAAACTGCGATTTTTTTTTTTTGCAGATATCCTATGGGTAACCGTAATACCCCGCGCACGACCCTCCTCAAATCGAGCGATGCAGGGGAGGGGACTCTAGAGACTCCCCTCCCACACACAACACACACACACGCCTTCTTGGAAAAATTTGTTAATATCATCCACTTAGGAACGCTACGCTATTTATTTGACAGTATATATACACCTGGAACTTAATTAAGCAACCTCTGAAGGCCCAGAAGGGTCATCAAGCGTCCAGCTCTGTCCGATCAGCATCAAAGACGACGTTTGGAGTGGTGTATGGCACGACAACTTTGGAATCTCAGGACGTGGAGGAGAGTCCGTTAGTTAGACGAGAGTAGGTTCCTGCTCCACGTCACAGATGGTCGTATTAGAGTGTGGAGGCATAGAAATACTACATACGTGCCCAGGAACATCAGACCTACTGTTCCTTATGATGGAGGATCAGTAATGATTTGGGGATGCCTCTCTCATGATTGGAAACTTGATATGGTGACTGTATGTGGGAATCTCAGTGGTCATCAGTATATCCGGGACATTCTCAATCCGATTGTCGTGCCTCATTTTGACAACCACCCGTTGGCTACTTGCACTGTATTCATGGACCACAATGCCACACCGTTCCCATGTTGTGAGAGCATTCCTTCAGAACAATGCTATTACAACACTGCCTTGGCCTACAATGAGCTCCGATTTGAATCCATTAGAACACATCTGGGACTTTCTTGGATGTCGTGTGCAAGCAAGGGATCCGCCTCTACCGACTTTGGCCGATTTGGAAGCGACATTGCACGAGGAGTGACAGTAGTTGCCTGTGGACCGCATCAGTAAGCTCTCTGGTAGCATTAGGAGGAGGGTTTAGGCTGTCATCCGGGCACGTGGTGGATACCCTCGCTACAGACGTCAGACACTGCTATTGCGTTCTGGAGATCACAAGTTACATTTTCTGTCAGTAATTACCGGAATTGTTTCATCATGGACCGTTCCAGCACCATACTTGCCGAGAAAACATTTTTCCATCAAAAACATTAGTGACAGATATGTGTAATTAGCGCCAATAAAATACACTGCATATTTTCATTATTGTATTGTCTTTTATTTGTTAATAGACCATACGTTCCGCAAACAATCACTTTTGGCTATCTGAAAGATAGCATGGAAGTAATGACTGTTTCTATTGGCACCACTGCGAAAAGAACAGGGGGTGCTTAATTAACTTCCAGGTGAATATAATGGCATGGTAGTTTGGTTTCGTTTTGCGCAAAGCAATTTCTTACAATTTAAGACTAGCAGACGACACTTGCAGAAAACCTTTGTTGGAATAAGTTGGTTGGAATTTGTACCTCAGAACATACCTTATGATCTCTCATTGGAACGATGAGCGCATTGCAAGGAGGTGTCAGAAACTATGTTTTGTGGGAAACCTAGATAACAAGAAAACAAAATAGAAAAATTACCACAATCTGAACGGGGATTTTTCGTGAATAGCGCTGGCCAGATAATATCGTTATGTGAGATAAAGAGTTAAAGTTGGCACCTATGAAGAGTACATTAGTGGTCGCAGTCAGTTGCTGAGTACTTGGCGGGATATTTTACTCTTATTTGTACATTGATGAAGCCATATTCAGACCACAATTCTAGCTTTACGCTCTCTCTAAGACAATTCACGATTTAACCCTTTACCTAAAGAATTGACCGCAAACGACCGCGTAAGTTTCAAATTGAAGTTCAAAACGTTTCAACAAAACCATATCATATGACCCCGTCATTGGAACGAGCTCATCGAGCTCGTTCAAATAAGGGGTCACATGATATGGTTTGGTAAAATTTTCTGAAAAAGTTTATAAAACAATAATTAAAACAATAAATTTGGATATCCTGTGCGTTGGATAAAGGGTTAAGGTCTATTCTAGAGCTTTGCATGAATGAATATCAGAGAATGGTATTTATCAATCAAGGAAGCTGAACACTTACGCTTCTGATCAGGGCTATTGTCACATAATATGATGATTTCCTGCACGTCGCGGGATGCTCAGATTAACACTACCACCAAGTTATTTGCTCACTGGAAGGATCTCAGAGAAACCAATCCAACAATTATTTATTTATTTATTTATTGGTGTTTAGGGTCGCATATTTCTGCACACTGGCTAATCATGACCACGACAGTTTTGCGGGTGGAGAAAGCCGGGGTACCCGGAGATAACCACCGAGCAACGGCGAGTAACTGTCAGCTCCTCAACATACTAACTCCACTCCAGCAGGATTAGTATTGGTTGAAGACCATCGACGTACAGTACGCCTTAGTACACAACGCCACTGTGCCCCACGTGGGCAGTGGGAGTGAAGTGTCTTGCCCAAGACAGAACGCGGTTGCCACAAATGGGATTCGAACCGAGGACCTCTCGGCTTGCAGCCTGCACCTCTACCTACTGAGCCACCGTGTCCCCAATCCAACAATTAAACAGATTATAGTGTTACTGCTGCTTTCTAAATATTATTAAACTTCCTCATATACAGGCATGTTATATTGGTTCTGTATATATATTAAAAGTGGGCGTTGCAATATAAAGTTTGAGAGAAAACAAGAGATTGTCACTCGGAATTGACTATGCCCCCGATGTGGCAATGACCTTGACCTGTGACCTTGACCTCCATCGAACAAAAAAAGAACAAAAATACTTTTTGTTTGCGACACATCATCTCCCTTAACCAACATGTATGCCAAGTTCCAACAAAATCCAACGAAGCATCTCAGAATTATGAAGCAGACACGAAAATCTCCATGACGGACAGTTGACCTTGATCTGTGACCTTGACCCCATAGAGCAAAAACAAATTGTGCGCGACACATCGTCTCCCCATGAGCAACATGTATGCCAAGCTTCAACAAAATCCAACAAAGCATCTCAGAGTTATAGAGCGTACACGAAAATCTTCCTGACGGCCAGTTGACCTTGATCTGTGACCTTGGCCCCATCGAGCAAAAAACGTTTTGTTCGCGTCACATCATCTCCCCATAAGCAACATGTATGCCGAGTTTCAACAAAATCCAACGAAGCATCTCAGAGTTATGGAGCTGACATGAAAATCTTCCGGACGAAGGACGGACGGACGGACGGACGGACGGACGGACGGACGGACGGAAATGACAAACACTATATGACCCTGAAAAAATTTGTTCGGGCCATCATAAAAATTCCAATAGTTATCTATCTTTGTGAAATCTCTACTGGTACCGTAATTGCGAGTACCAACAAATTAATGTTTACAGACTAACTGAGAACTGAAAACAAATTAGGAGGCTTGAGAGCTTGGGCTAATATTTTATTCTCTGGACATGATTTCTTCATTCCAGGGTGAGAGAAGGAGTAGTTCCTCCAAAATCCCTTCTGTGTCTGTCACAGTGCGCTTATAAAACGTCATGTGCTGTGAGTGTTCAGTTTTTGGTCCGACCTAAAATTGTCAAAGAGTTTGGGAACTAACAGGAATAATTGTTTTTAAAAATTTGGAGTTCAAATAATGGCATATCTCCACACTAACTCCTGTCGAGTTGGAATGGAAATTCTGTAACGTACATGCTCGGGATCGCCCGACAAACATAGATTTACGGGACCAACAACCGCAGTCCAAAACAAAAAACTTTGAAAGGAAGGAATGACTGTAAATTTAGAGTTTTGAATTAGAAAACACGCTTAATTAATGGCCTTAGAGACGTGACACAGTTTCACTTTACATAAAAACTTTTAATGAATAAAGACTTCGATGCTTTTGAGTGGACGAGGTGTCTGTTTCATTATCAGCCTGTAAGTCAAAAGGAGGAATAACTCTACAAAATATCTAGTCTCTGACATGAGCCCCTTTTATTGCAGATATATAACTCTCGCAGAATATTATGATGCTACACAAAGGAACTGAAAAATTGTTGAGCAAATGGAAACATGTTAACATACAGGCTTACGCGCGAACGCTCAATACCAGAATCTAAATATCTCAAAACTGTTGGACACATCCGTTTTTATACACTACTCAAAGTCTGCTGAGCACAAAATATTTGACACATCATTGTGAAATTTGCTTGTGACATATTTGCGATATTTTTGGAGGATATGATTGAGGAATGTATTGAGATGGTCCCCAGTGTTTACATTAGCTCTCTTGACAGGCAGACTTTTCGTGACAGTCATGGAAAGCATGCACCCCTTGATTTTCATGATGTTTTTGTGTTCTGTCTACATGTACATGACATGTGTAGGGTATTCAGTCTTCATTTCACCACAAACGCTTGTGATTTAATGATTGAATATGGCAAATGTAAATGTCAGAAGACATTTGTCTGAAGCAGAAATGTGGCGGGCTGTAAGGATGGTGGAGCAAGGGGCTACCCATAGTCAGGTTGGTGAAGCCCTTGGTGTGCACCATACCGTGATCACTAGAGCCTAGGCAAGATTTCAGACGGCATGGTGGAGGCAGAGAAAGGGCAACATCTGCAGCTGAAGACCGGTTTTTGACCATTCAGACCCGTAGAAACCGCATTGCCACAGCAACCCAGCTTCGCAGTGACCTTCAGAATGCATCCGGGGTAAATGTTTCGACGCAGACTATCCGGGCAAGGTTGCACGAAGGTGGTCTCCGATCGAGAAGACCATGTATTCGCATTCCGCTGTCCCAGAACCGTCGCCAGGCACAGTATGAATGGGCCATGGACCACGTTGGATTGACCAGAGAAGAGTGGCGAGCTGTCCCTTTTACAGATGAGTCAAGGTACTGCCTAGACCACACAGATAGACGTTCTAGGGTATGGAGAAGACCAGGAGAGCGATACCACGCAGCCAGCATTGCTGAGCATGACCGCTATGGTGGAAGGTCAATCATGGTCTCGGGCGGCATCAGCAGGGTTGGACGTGGAGAGCTCTGTGTCCTTGAACGTGGTACATTGACTACACAGCGGTATATTGATGAGATCCTGGATGTCCACGTCCGATTGTGTGCAGGTGCAGTGGGTGATAGATTCATTCTGATGGACGATAATGCCAGTCCTCATGTTGCCCATGCTGTCGGGGAGTACCGACAGAGGGAGGGGATTGAGCATATGGACTGGCCAGCAAGATTCCCTCACCTCAATCCAATCGAACATGTCTGGAATGAGTTGCAGCTTGCAATTTCAGCCCGTCCAGTCCAGCCAAGAACTGTCCAGAAGCTTGGTGCCATGCTGGTCCAAGAATGGAACAGCATCCCACAAAGGACCACCAGGAACCTGACTGGGAGCATGGGAAGGCATTGTCAAGCTGTAATTAACAGTAATGGGTCTCATACTCGACATTGAACCCATACCAGTTCGCTCCGTCAACTTTTTGGCAAATTGAAAAATTTCTTCTTTTACCAATAATATCCATTTTCCATTGTAATCGTATTCAAAAGCTAAAAAATAATGTCAAACACAAATAAAATCTTAATTTCTGTACTTAAATCATTAAAGATATAATTAAATAAAAAATATATACACTTTTCATTACAATATTTCAACTAAAACGTAAAACAGGTAGTTGGATATACTTGGTGCTTAGCAAACTTTGAGCAGTGTAGAAAAAAAGTATAAGAAAGATATTACTTGGGGCGTAGGACACAGTATCAGTAAGATGACCCTTTGTCTAACACGAAAGGAAGACGACGCATGCAAACAAAATTCCCAAATCAATAGTTTGTTTTTTGCGGCGAGGTCGTGGCTTGTAGCCTCTCATTGGAGCGAGCTCATTGAACTAGTCCCGATGGGGGTCCGCGACCAATGCGGATTATTGTGAATAACGCAGACCTGGTCAAGTGCTGACAGTTACGTTGGGTAGTGGGCTAACAATTGATATCAATAATTCCGAAGTAGCTATGCATCTTGTCCTCTATTATTACTGTTTTCCCCCTGCATCCGTCGACCCTTTTCCCCTTTCTTTATCCTTATTTCATGTAACAGTTTGATGTACCTCATGTACCAAAATGTATTGGTCTGAGTGTAATAAATGTAAATGTGAATGTAATGAAACTTGGCATGGCTGACATTTTCGTCATTGGGAGAGATTAGTAGAGATTGTGAGAGATTTACAGGAAAGTTACCTCCAGTGTTCAACAGATTGCCAAAAATGGTTGTTGACCGATTACCAGTTATTTGAGCTCACAATCGACCGATCCTGATGCCGATTCCGATTGTAATACCGTGCACTACTAGACAAGCCGAGGCTCGAAAGAACTAAATTAAACCGAACATTTTTCATAGTGTTAAACTTCGTTGACTGGGGTCGCAGTAAAATTATCAGTCGCGCACACATGGGCGGTAAACGTGGCTCCCTGGGTCACGTTTACCGCCCATGTGAGTGCGACTGGTAATTCTATTGCGACATGAGTCAATGGGGTGCAATCTTCACTTTCCGGTATGAACTGGCGATTGCCGCAAGTAAGCTGAATTGTAAGCTTTACATGTCGTTTAACTTGTATGCCCCATAAAAGGGCGTCTAGAGAGATTAAGAATACACATTGTGGTTGTTTCTCAACTTTATTGAATGGTATCATTGACATCATTCTACATTAAAATTGAACAATTTCAGAAGATAATGAAATGCGGTTAATGAATCATCATAAAATGCTTGGCAACTGTTACAATCGGTCGAACCGATGTTCCAGGAGCCGTTGCCGTTGTCATCCGATTGCCCACAATCGGCCGATTGTGGTGGCTGGATCCGATCATCACTTGAACACTAGTTACCTCCTCTTAATTTTCTAAAACTGTCAGTCAATTTAACACTAATGGTATGGGAATTTCATATAAAAATTGAAATTTCGAAATGTGAGCGAAGATGTATCATCGATATGCGCATCAATTCACAAATGTCAAACATTTTCCTGTGGAGTGGTATAAAAATACTGAAGCTTTTTTTTCCTAATAAGTTTGGACGTTTCACTATTATTCTCTGATGAATCCCATTTCAAAATAAGAAAACGGCCCTTTCACCATCCTTTGATGCTCTGTAACCTTTTTCCTGTTCATTATATCAACAGCGTACACATTGGATATTGGATAAAAGTGAGATATATGAAACAATATATTTATATTTTCATCAAAAAGACAGTTGAGGCATTGCACTGTGACATCTGGTGAATGATTGCAGCTATAGTTGGGTGTCCAACAAGCACACATTCCACGTACCGAGCTGTAGAAGACATGGACGGTCAGTCAGAGAATTTACCACATTCAGTCCAAGACCTCAATACCTTGTAAATCCTCCTCGATTTGCGAGACAAGCGAGGATCCGACGTGGCATACTCCTCACCAAACGTCCAATATCAGCTTGACTGATATTATTCCATTCTTCCTGCAGTCCAACGGCGAGTTCCTGGACATTGGTAGGGAACTGTTGACAGGCGCCCGCCAAGCATACCCCGACGTGCTCGATTGGTGAAAGGTCTGGACTTAGTGCTGGCCAAGGCAGTGTAGTGCTGTTCTGCACCTGGAGGAACTCTGCAGCGACACGGGCCTTGTGTGTTCTTGCATTGTCATCTTGGAAAATGAATCGACGGCCGCGACGTCGCGCAAATTGCACCACATGAGCTGCTAACATTTTGTCACGGTAGTACTGCCCTGTGACACGCCCTTAGATGACATGTAATGCTGTTCTGTTTGTCATGGTTATGCCTCCCCACACCATAACCGATCCACCACCAAAACGATCGTGCTGCCTAACAGTTACGTCACAGGGCATATGACGTTCCGCCGCCGCCGCCACACCCTGTTTCGCCTGTCGTGGAAGTCGAGAGTGAACCTCGATTTATCGGAAAACATGACATTGCTCCACCGACGATTGTCCCAGCGCTGTCCTGCTCCACACCAATTATACCTTGCTGAGATGTGACGTTCAGTCAAACGTGGAATTATTCGAGGTCGCCGAGCGTACAATTTCCAGCTGTGTAGGCAATTTCGGATAGTCTGATCACTGACTCGCACATTTGTCGCTCGGTGCAGCTGCTTTCCAATTTCTGAGGCACTTTAATGGCGGTTACGTAATACTGTGGTTCGGATGAAACGATCCTGGTTAAAGTTGTCGCCCTTGGACGATCTGACCGACGTCTGTCATCAACATTACCTGCCTGACGATAGCGTGACCACAACCTGCTAATCACCGACTGAGTAACGTTGAGAATTTGAGCCACTGCAGTCTATCTGTTGCCAGCTTCCAGCATGCCAACGGCGCGTAAACTTTCCTCACGTGTCAGTCTTCGCATACCTCAAAAGTTACGTTTTGACCAGAAACTATTGATGAACGAGTTTATACCAAGAAAATAACGATGAGACCTCCGAAAAAGCCCGTCCAGTGCAAATAACAATTTCAAAACGTGTCTCACAGACATTAACGCGGCGCTCGTGTGAAAAACCTGCACGAAGTTTTCGTGGGTCGGTGACATTCCTGAGCCACACTAAACTTGGCAACATATTGATGTGTCCAATCACGTGTATCCAATACTATTTTCCGAAAATATCAACATTAGTTTGGATGTCCCCTACTTTTTTTGAATAGTATATAATGCAAACAGTGTCATTTTCATTAATATAAAAGTTTAGGAACTCATATTTGCTAATATGTTTCCCTGGAAAAATAAAAACTTGCAAATTACTGCACAAACACATTCGCTAAACAAAGAACCAAAGTGGACTTACTTAGTGTTGATTGGTGTGATACTTATAGATATTCTTAATGACGGATTATCTATGAAGTAGAAATATGTGATTTTAAACAGCAATAAATAAATAAATAATTAGTGAATAAATAAAATATACATTTAGAGGTCGTGACCCAACTTCTTTTTTTTAACCCTTTACTCAACGCAGACGATATCAAAATTTATTATTTTGAATATCTTTTTTTTTTTAAATTTTTCAAAAAAATTCAACAAAACCATATCATGTGACCCCTCGTTGGAACGAGCTCGACAAGCTCGTTCCAACGAGGGGTCACATGATATGGTTTTGTTGAAATTTTTTTGAAAAATAACATTTTTTTCAACTGCTTAATTTGCATATTACGGGGGCGGATGCGGCCAATTTGTTGGGTAAAGGGTTAATCAACACGTACCGTAACTATACCAAACTGGTCATGTTGCCCCCCCCCCCCCCCCCAAATTGCCAGAATCTGGTACTGCCGACCTCCATTTGTATGACAAACTTTGTGTTTTACACAAGTTCAAGTAGCAAATCTAGTCTTTTAACTGGTAGAGTGTTAAATTTTTCTTGACACAGATTTCCCTTCACCATATATTGCTCTATTACATTTGATTGGACAGGGTCAAGCGGCACTATCCAATCAAATGTAACTGAGAACGTGTCAACAACAAAATTTGTTTCTTGCCAGAGTCAATATGAAACCACCATAAGTAGGGTGTGGATGTTATAGTCACAGCCTGTGGTATTTAGTAAAGCCCAAATATGGGCTTCCAGCACTCTACCACTTAAGAAAGTACATGATTACTAGCAAGAGAGAATTGTTTATTTATTTATTTATTGGGGTTTAACGACACTTTCGACAATCGGGGTCACCTCGAGTCGGACAGTTTTACGGGTGGAGGAAGCCGGAGTACCTGGAAAGAACCGCAACGGCGAGCACCTGTCAGGCTCCCCAATATACCCACTCCACACAAGCAGGGTTAGCACTGGTTAAAAGCAAGTGCACTATCGACGTGCAGTACGCCTTAGTACACAACGCCACCGTGCCCCCACGTGGGCAATGGCGGTGAAGTGTCTTGCCCATGGACGCAACGCGGTTGCCGCAGGTGGGATTCGAACCGAGGACCTAATGAGCCACCGCGCCCCCAAGAGAGAATTGATATCTTAGACTCCAATCCTAAAATGTCCCTACTGCAGAAATGATTGGGGGAAGAGTCACACCCCTGCAAGTACACTTAAACAAGATAGAATAGGAACTAACCTGCTTTGGACTTAATTTTCACGGTTAGACATCAAATTATAACACATTCTTTCCTCTCATATATGCCCTTGCTGAACAGCCTGTCTCAAACTCTTCTAAACGAATGAATTTTGATCAAAAGCAATTCAGAGAGAGGACGCAGAAGGAAATAAGGAGGCGACGATACATCTCTAGAATCGATGCTGGCTATAGAAATTACTGATGACACGGAATATCTTTTATATACGTAAAATTTGTGCTGAAGTTCCGATATCGATCATTCAAGACCCCTTACCTTTTAACTGTCAGACCACTTCCGTATTCAACTTACTATTGATTTCAAAATTAGTATTCAGTGTGTTTGCTGTATTCAAACATTTCATTATCAACTACCAGTAACGATTTTTATCTGATTTTGAGTTACACGTTTATCATTTATTTATGAATACATCTTTGAACAAGAAGGAACTGTTTCTCTGTGATTGTGTTTTCTTGTTGCAATACTTTATCGAACACAGGTACTTGAAAAAAGAGTTTTAAAAATATTCCTCTAGCCAAAAAATATAAAACACGTTGCGACTCGGGTAGATCTTTGCGGATCATCATTCCAGTAAGGCGTCCCACAAAGAGAGAGAGAGAGAGAGAGAGAGAGAGAGAGAGAGAGAGAGAGAGAGAGAGAGAGAGATTGTCACGCCAAGAGGATGCAAACATAAACAAGAAATTTAACATTTAGTATTTCTTATGATTCAGCACCCGCATTTACAGTTTTGGTATGTTTTTGTAACCTTGGTTTCAGTATTTTTACTTTCCTTGTCTTACTGCAACGCACAATTCTAGAATTGGCTTCGTGAGCTCTTTCCAACAGTCTGTTTATGATAATTTATCATCAGATTTACCCGTTATTACAATCGCAACGGCATATCATTCCAACAGTATTCACAAAAATCGTCATCAAGCTAACTTTTATTTTTTCAAATATTTCCGCCAGATCATTGCTCAAGTCCCCCAAATTGGATCGAGCACAGCGACACGATATTCAAATCCTCTGGTCGAAGCCAGACAAATTCGACGACAACTGCAATCGATTTTCTTAAACGCAAAATATATGCAGTCCTTTACATAAAAAACTTACTAGCAATTAGCTGTTATAGCTATTAATTATTGTTATTGGAAAGCATCGCACAAATAATTTGTGTTTTTTCTTATTATTTGGCCTTTTACTGAAAGTTCATCATAACAGATCACAAATCCATTTCCGTGTTATGTAAACATCTTATGAGAATGGAAAAGCAAATGAAGGTCGAGATTAAAAAAAGTCCGCTATATCGCCAGGACGTAGAGATATGTGGGTAGCTGTGATCGAAAATTAACTCTTAACAACCCCGGTGGGAACCATGAGAAGTGACACAGTGCTTGTGTACTGTGGTAAACAAGTTTCTATTTTACTGCTAAAATAGGACCCTGTCACCAATGCCTGGGTTGGAAGTTCTCCAAAATGGGCAAAACGGGTTTAAACGATTGACAAAACATCTCTTGTTTTACGATTAGCATTGTGCATGTGCATACATATGTGACCTCAAAC
This sequence comes from Pictodentalium vernedei, assembly GCA_031216915.1. Classification (NCBI taxonomy): domain Eukaryota; kingdom Metazoa; phylum Mollusca; class Scaphopoda; order Dentaliida; family Dentaliidae; genus Pictodentalium; species Pictodentalium vernedei. The sequence continues at coordinate 178,467,212 of CM062291.1, read as the reverse complement.
ATCCTGTGAAGCAGCCATGACTTGGTTTTGTGAAAAATTCTATAGTTTCTGGTATCAAGAAATCATGAATATGAGAACTGCTTCTATTTGCTGGGGTATATTTTGTTAACCCTTTACCCAACGTACGGACAAAACCGACCAGTGCTATTCACAAAAATTGCCGTTCAATTTTCATTATTTTTTTCATTTTTTACCTCAAAAACATAGCTTATGTCCCCTCATTGGAACGATCGCGTTGAGCTCGTACCAATAAATGGTCACAAGCTATGTTTCAATAATTTTGTTTGCAAGTGTCGTCTTCTTGTTAGGTAAAGAGTTAACAAAAACCGGGATTATTTCTCTGACGAATAAGAGCGTATTTTTGTACTCAGCACTACAATTCACCCGCAATAGACAGAGAGTAAATACTTTGACACAATCTACAGAGAGAGAGAGAGAGAGAGAGAGAGAGAGAGAGAGAGAGAGAGAGAGAGAGAGAGAGAGAGAGAGAGAGAGACTTTTGTACCTGGCACCAAGTTTCACCCGCAACAGTCAGAGAGTTAACCCCGAACCTGAGCGGCCGCTTTTCCGGCCAGGAACATGATACGCCTTAACGTCATTAAATAGGATGGCTGTTCAGTAAATGTGTGGGGTAGACCAATCAATATTTTCAACGTGCAGCCCCGGGGCTGCACGTTGAAAATATTGATTGGTCTACCCCAAATTATGAATATGGACTCTTTTAACTGCTGCCACTGAACTGGCATGGAAGATGCCACTGGAGTTTAAATACTCTAACAGGACTGTAGAGATAATGGAGTGTCTTTGATATGGTCCCCTGAGTCCAGACACCACCGTTTGAGAGAGAGAGAGAGAGAGAGAGAGAGAGAGAGAGAGAGAGAGAGAGAGAGAACTTGGAGGCGTTATAGCCTTGTCAGCCAGTGTTGTTAGATGGGACTGTCGTTCCATTTGTCGTCGTGTGTGCCGTTTGACATGTAGGTCGCCTTGCGAGCTGGCCACGCGGCGGCGGTAGGAGCTGTGTCAAATGCTGGGCGGTTTGGAGAGCTAGAGTGTCGATGTCCGGGCGACATGTCGTTCTCAAATTCCAATATGCCATTAATGGTGTGTCGCAGATCTGTTTGCATGGTATTGAGGAGATCAGCGGGAACGACATCATTTTTGCATTGTTAGTAAATGCGGTGTTTATGGTATGCATCAGAGTCCCGAAACAGTCGGAGCTTGAGGTGTATTTCAGGGTGAAACGTTTCCATGGTAGAGATGAGGTGGTAAGGTTAGGTAGGTGAGGTGGAGTGGAATGGACCTCTATTCGTATTTGTCCGGAATTAGCTCCCGCAAAGCGCACCACCGCCCCCTCTAAAAATCCTGAATTATGCATCTGGCTGGGACGTCAACTAATGAAATTATAAATGACTTAGCTACGTTTAGTAAACACTGAGAGTTCTTGCGCCATTTGAGAGTTTAGTAATCAAAACTTTCTCCGATGGAGGCCATAGCCAGGGCCTTCCCCAAAGAAATTTCTGGAAAAATATTCTCCCACACACACCCGGTCACACCAATGTGAGAGGGACACCATACTTCTCCAACTTAAGAATTTGATCTTCGAGATATTTCAGCGACATAAAAAAAGATTCGACTCCCAAAAGATCCATGTGCCCCAACCCTCAAATATAGATATTTTGCTACGCGAATGTATGCATATGTTCAGAAATGAGACTCATTTCTGATTGGATTGGATCATTGATAGCTGATAGGACAGGAAAACATGGTCAGTTTAACTAGGAATTTTTCTGTCCGTTTTGCATTGGAAATGGGAGAGAAAGTCAGCCCCATAAGGCCATGGATTAAACCCTTGGTTATAGTACCACAGTTCTTCCTTTGGTACTATACCGGCACGGATTTCATTGGTACCACAGTACCGCAGCTCTGTGAACGGGGATGCAAATATGGACCGCTGAATTTCAGTTTTCAAAGGAGAATTCCGTATTAATTTAGCATTTAAACACCTGATAATAAGTTATGCCCAATAATTCATCGGTTCAGTGCTAAATTTATTCAGGATGAGCTTCTCTGTGGATACAATTCTTGAAATATAGAATGTTCACGACACTTTCTTTTACCGATTATTGGTCTTTCACAAAATGCTCCAATAAATCCATAAGCACAATCACATTGCTCTTGAGAATGCCACGTGCCGCCATGTATGCATCGCGGGGGATAACCTACGATCAAATATTTCCTTTTTATTGGAGTTTAATGACACCTTCTACAGCAGGGTCACCGTGACGGGCAGTTTTACGGGTGGAGGAAGCCAGAATACCCGGAAGGAACCACAGAACAGCGGCTAGCAAACGTCAGATTTCCTAACGTACTAACTCCGCATGCGCAGAGTAATTGTTTGTTGAAGGCAAGTGCACCATTGGCGTATAGTGCAGTATCTCGTATTACGTAGTGCCTCCGAGCCCCCACGTTAAAAAAAATCATTTATTGCCTCCAAAACCTAGTCTATGAGTTCGCAGTGGAAAGCGCACGCAAGGCAAAAAATGAAAAATATTAAAATGTAAGTGGCGATTTTTGGAAATAGCGTTGGTCGTATTTTAAGGTACGGGGAGCGCGGTGGCTCAGTAGGTAGAGGTGCAGGCTGCAAGCCGAGAGGTCCTCGGTTCGAATCCCACCTGCGGCAACCGCGTTGTGTCCTTGGGCAAGGCACTTCATCTCCATTGCCGTCGTGGGGGCACGATGACGCCGTGTACTAAGGCGTACTGCACGTCGATGGTACGCATGTCTTCAACCAATCTAACCCTGCCTGTGTTGCAGTGCGGAGTTACGATGTTGGGGAGCTGGCAGCTGCTCGTCGTTGCTCGGTGGTTCTCTCCGGGTACTCCGGCTTCCTCCACCCGTAAAACTGTCACGGTCATGATTAGCCATTGTGCATAAATATGTGACCTTAAACATCAATAAATAACAATAAATAAATAATTTTAAGGTACATTAAAATTGAAAAAAATGTCCTTTTCTGTTGAGGCCATGGTGTTGGAGCGTTTTTAATTTGAAGCTCCAGTTGACTTCAGTTCAACGGCGTTGATCTAACGCACTTTGACCGTGTTGTTGCTGGTCCCCCATCGTATGCGCGAGATCTTTTGGACAGTGTCTCCACGGCGTCATCTCCCCCAATGTTGTTGTCTAATGCTATAGGTGAGGTGCTGATCACTAATGGAGATCTTGGCCATGCTAGTGGAAGCCATAACTTATACAGCAGGTCTACTAACTGCATCAATTCAAACTGATTCAGAAAATCCGAGAGGACCGCTGTTCTGGTATTCCATAACAAATTCGTCTCTGACAAAGTTCAGCCTCGAAAGAAACCGGTTAGGCACGACAGAAAAATTGTTAGGTTTTACCAGAACAGCGGTCCTCATGGACTTTCCAAGTCAGTTTGAATTTCGTATTTTATGTTACTTTATGTTAAAGGTTAACTGGGGTAAATATTGTTTGTAGGCTTTGTGTGAGTTTTGTCCCATTTGATAAATTGAGTTGCGAATATGTATACCTAAGTTTTGACTGAGTTAAAAAATATTGCTTCCCGGGAGAATGCTGGGAAACAGAGCAGCCTGTTTTCAGCGGTATACAAGTTCTGCTTCACTGGTAAAATAAGACCCGTAATCAACGGCCGGTGTGGACGTCCTCTAAAGTGGGCAGCATAGGTATAAACGATTAGCTAAACTTGACTTCATACGTTGTAGTTGTGATATAGCCATAGTTGCTGAAAGTGACCCTTAAACACCGATAAGAAACCCAAACAAATATTGCATCGCGTCTTTTATGCAAAGTTTGTGTTCAGCGATATCTATTTCCCCTTATGCTAGGATTACAACTATAGTGTCTAGGCTAGATCAATATGTTCTACCCACGACAACGGTTTCTATTTTCCTGCACATAGCAGTGTCTTCACACCATTCAGAATTCATTTGGAAACCTATGCGGTGGTGTGTGCAAAACGTTCAAAACTGAAAGCTGATCAACAGGAAGACAGCCAATCTGGCTATGTTGTCTCCCTGCGGTATACTACTAACACGCTATGTTGAACATGAAGGTAGTACTGAGGCCGAATATCTCTCTTTCGTGCCAAAATTATTTTGATTAACATTTCTGGTACTACTAATTGCATTTGTACTTGTATACTGCTAAATCAAAAATCAATCAATCCTACATGCAGCGCGCAGTTTCAACTGAGCGCACAATCACTCCACATCCCTGAACGTAACTTCGCCAGTCTTGCTGGGTTGCTACTTTATATATGTAGATCCCACTACGGCACTCCGTGAATCTCCATACCAGCATCATCTGGGACGCGTGATATGGCATTGTGCTCAAAATTATTCTTATATACCAATACGTATTGTGTCAATATACCACACGCTTTACTATTGCCCATATCAAGCACATGTCCCATTTTGCACATTTCTTATGTGAACTACTAACCTTGGGCTGAAATATAGTCGATATTGATAGAAAGGTTCTGTGGAAAAGAATTTATACTATAGCTCACATGTAGATAATTGACCATAGACCAGATACAAGGAAAAGGTAAAGTTCAGAAGTGCAAGGATTCGTCGCCAAACAGGACCCTCGGGAAATGATTTCATACTAAAGGTCAAGGATAGATAATAGAATATAGACAAAGTCTACGGAAAAAATTACCAACACAAGGGACATTGCGAAGATGACCGATTGGGAGGTGTATACCTTATTTGTCCCGACTGTGATGGCTCATGTCCAGGCTGACTAATATTCCAGCTACATCACCAAGGCATGCCTTCTTCGAAGACATGCCTTGATGATGTAGCTGGAATATCAGTCAGTTGGAGTGCAGTTGAAATACTCAAGACTTCCAGGAGATTTACTGGAGAATAAATATAAATATAAATGTAGTGGTCGCGAGGCAAATTCTTTTTTTAATTAACACGTGCAGCATCTAGTCTCCAAATTAGTCATACGCGGCCCACAATGGCCCAAATCGGGTACTACAGACCGCCACTTGTATGACCGAGTATCAAAAATATCAAATCTGGTCTTTTAAACCCTTTACCTAAAGTAACGGCCAAAACCGGCCAGCGATATTCTCAACAATCGCCAATTAATTTTCATTATTTTTTTCATTTTTTGTCTCAAAAACATAGGTTATGACCCCTGTTGGAACGAGCTCGTCGAGCTCGTTCCAACGAGGGGTCATAACCTATGCTTTTGAGACAAAAATGAAAAAAATTAGTTATTCAAGAATTATTTTTGCAAGTGTCGTCTGCTTTTCAGGTTAGGTAAAGGGTTAAGAAAGTACATGATTACAAGCAAGAGAGAATTGATATCTTAGGCTCGAATCCCGATGAGAATGACCCAACCTCCCATCTTAGCGATATCCCTACACCCGTGGTGGGCATATGGTCATGGCTAGAGTTTGTGGAAAGCCATAATGGCTTTGCACTGGAACCTTAATGATAGAACGTTTCCACTGTGTTTATGCACATGGCTTCTTAAATATTGTCGATTTCTGCTCCTTGGAATGATTGGTTCCGTGGATAACATATGCCTTTTAATGTCCATTTGTTGTTATCCGCATATGCACATTGTGTCACTTTTTGCTTAAATCACACAAGAGGGTAACACCAACGATCTTTGTCCTTATGTGACCATTTCACAGTGTGCAAAAGCTCATTCAACTAAATCAAGAATCGTCCCTTGAGTAGAAACATGGAGCCATCTGCAAAGCTTTTGCATTGCATCTGGCGCCTTGTTGCACTCACGAGACGAAATACAATTTCAGGCGACTAAGATTACTTTACAAGTCATCGGTACATCAAAGTGTAAAAACCACAAATGCCAATAGACCCTACCCCAATGAACACCAGAATCCACCAGGAGGTTACGATGTTGTTAAGAGGACAAGAGCCATAATATGGTACAACGTATAACGCTGTTTTCCTATTAAAAAACTATATTTAACTATGTTTTGTGGTACAACATAGCAGTTTTTACGTCTCGCTCAGGTATAGTGCCCTTCAAATATTACTAATCGAATACCCCCCTTAGACCCGAAGAACACATCCGTCTCCTAGTAACCATGCGTCACCGCACCAGTCCAAGATAACGGCCTCCATAAACGGATATATCTGCGCTCATAGTATTTCACTTCCCTTGCATGGACAGCACGACCACGTAGTACCATTAGAATGACTTCATAATATAACCGCGTACGCGCCTCCCAAGGCAACCCACGTGACACCACGCATGTTTTTCTCTCTTCTTATTAATAAAATTCTGTTTCAGTAAAACATTTATAGTTTGAAAAAAACAACAAAAAGTATAAAACTAAAGCATAATATTAACATCATATAAAAAAGATTGCGTAGTATCCAAGTAGAGTCAACTCGCATTCGGTGCATGCTTCCGTTAAAACATCAGCATTATACACTGTCGATACTAAACACAGTTAACTCTCTTTATCTGGCATTACAAATGTGACATGATGACACGTGATTATGTCATGTTTGGTAGTCATGGTAGCCCACGTGAGCGACCAGTTTGTGTCGTTATCACCATAGCGATACATGGTCTTTGTGCGCTTGCGCAGTACGTGTTGATGGGGTAATATGGGAGGTCCCCATCTTGGTCTCTATGGTAACATGCGGTTGCTATATGACCAAAAGACCTAAAACAGGGCCGGGGTGTGTTCTGAGGGTGCGTTCGATTGAATAAGAGTAGTTTGCAGGTTCGGATTTCCCCCATAACCTCGTTTTCTTCGTACATGTAGCCATATAGACCCCGCAGTCACTCCAAATCACAAAAAACATCCAAAAACCACAGAACTAGGTTAAGATTTCCCCAGAACCCTCCTTCTTTTCCTACAATAGGCGCCTTCCTTTGATAAGAGTAACGTTATTGGTTCGGATTCCTGCATAATTCCCGTTTTGTGCCTGTTTTGCCTATAACTGCCCCTATTCTGACTATCCTGGCAATCTATTTAGTCTTAGATTCTCTTCCACCTATCTCTGGGCCTGTCCTGACCTCTGCCATTTCTCAGAATCACCAGTGAGATTGCTTCAATTTCCGTAATCTGTAGATATCCAGACAGAGTTGTCTCCCCTATGTATAACGAAGTCCTAAGTGATTCCTAATGCCTAGAGTCAATCGAGCAGGGAGAAATCTTGCTTGGACGACTCGAATATTATCAAACAAATAAGCTATTGGGTAATTACTCGAACGAGTTACTCCTCTCGCGACTCGTATGCTCATCTCGAAAAACAAGAATTCTATACCACAGATGTTTCCCAAACAGGAATCCTTCTTGTGATTCCATAAAAGGGAATCTATAAGTGGGATTCCAGAAGTTGGATTTCAAGCTCCTATACAGCCCATGGTAGTCTTACCATTGGCTTCTACCACAACATCAGCTGTCTATCCTATGTTTGGCCTCTATTGTATTCACCATTACTATAGTGTTCTGTCATCTTATACCATTATTATTGAATTGTAACGCTACTATTCTCAGTACATATCATTACACTACTACCACTACCTGGCTATACTGATTTAGACCAGAATTTGGAAGAATTACAACATTATAGCATCTACTCAACGGAAAGCCGCAAGGCCATTCATCCACCAGTTCATCACTGAATGGTAGGAAAGAACAACAACCAACAGTCAGTTGAAGCCCAACATAAATAATGATAAACTTGAAGTTTTGACGGTCAGAGTATCAGTGATAGTGGCCAACAACCGGAAGCTTGAATAGACTACCCGCTGTTTACACATACTACGGCCCTTTTCAGGGCCACCCAAATGTTTAAATAGAGTCTTGATTCACATAACATGATGCACACAATATCATCCAACACGCCAGTGTACATTATCCCAAAAATAGAGTTATTTTCGCCCGTTATGCGTGAGATTCCACTTGCAATGTGATTTACATTAGTGAGTACTACCCCCCCCCCCCTCCACCCCGATAGATTAACAATTTCCCCTTAACGTACCTATCAAAATCCCTTACAATAGGTCATATAACAGCCGCTCCGCTGCCACTGCCCCTCCCAGAAACTAACATCGGTATCCAACAAGCTGAGGAGAAAAGACTAATCCTTAATTCTGAAACACATCTACATTAATATCCCCTAACACGCATTATTTAACTTATTGGCAATATTACCCCCGTATCTGTTTAACCCTTTACGCAACGTAACGGCCAAAACCGGTCATCGCTATTTACAAAAATCACCATACAATTTCCATTATTTTTTCATTTTTTGTCTCAAAAACATAGGTTATGACCCCTCTTTGGACCGAGCTCGTTTCAGTGAGGGGTCATAACCTATGTTTTTGAGACAAATAATTGCAAGTGTCGTCTGCTTTCCATGGTAGGTAAAGGGCTAATTTAACCAACTCTAAATTAAAAGAATCTTTCACTTTTCGACCTGTCATCGTTTATAAGAAAAATAAACGCTGGCGTAACCAGAGACGTAAGACCCGATCGAGTAAACACAGGGAGCACATGCCCTGAACATGAGACAGACAGAGAGAGAGAGAGAGAGAGAGAGAGAGAGAGAGAGAGAGAGAGAGAGAGATTTGTCTTTCCTACAGACCAAATCGAGAAAATACACACTTTTTGCTTTTTATTCAACAATCAACTTAATTTGCACCCCAAAACTCGGAAAAAAGTTTGTATCAGCCCCCCACCCTCTATCACATATATGCATTGTTATTACGCATTAAAATATAGTTCCTGAACTGCAACATTTTCACCAATTTGAACCCGATGTAAACTGAAAAAATGGGGCAAACGGGCTTTATGTAACTGGATTGTTAGATACATGTAAAAGTATTATGACCATTTACATATCCGACGGGCTCGTTGCGATCCGATCGTAAACACGACCTCGATTCTGATATAAATTACAGGACATGCACATGGTCATGGTAACGTATGCATAGCTAACAAATATCTCCTTTGGGCAGAAACAATATTTCGGACTGATGGGGAAATTTGTTAATATGAAGCCTTAAATGTTTATTTTTGTAAAAGTTGCCAAGGCAGAGGTGCACCAAGTATACAATTTGTATTGCATTCCTACCATGCCAGACCATCACTGATATATATCAGTGTGTGGGGCTCATGTATGTCCAGGTCCCCTTCACCCATTTCAATATCCTCTATGATCCAGTGGGCACATAAAACACATTAGAACTCAGGTGACGATTTGTCCCTAGGCCTAGTGTTTACTTGTGGCAACAATCATATGTCTATATCTCTCCGAATAGCTGTTTTACAATCTCTCCATCTCCCCAAGTGTTAAATTTGCGTCACCGCCTCCTTTCTTAAGCTTGTTGGCCTAAAATGTATTTTTATTGACATGACACGCACAGATATTTTTAGTTGATTCAATTACGTAGTGGAACGGCGTTTGTACCGTGGCTTGAAAGCTGTACGTTTGATGTTCGCAATGCTTTTAACAGATACATGTTCCGCTCCTGTAACGATTTTGAAAGAAAATAGCAGATGGACTAAATGAAACTTGTCAGATTCGGCGATATTTAATGTGTACAAACGCACACTACCGTTTCAATTTAGTCGACCTTAATTGCGCGTGGCAGTCTTGACCAGCACTCAGGAACTAAATAAGTCTGTCACAAATATTGGCGTTGTGTCGATAGCCCAGTGGAAATTGAATTAATCCAAACGTTCAATTTTCAAATAAGGTCGAGAGTTTGATACCCAAAATGTCAAAACAAAAGTTTTAACCCGCAGAATGCTTTATATTCTTATTACACATGTTTCAACACAATGGAAATTGACTTATGAATTTAAAATTGTGTTACTTCCATTAATCTTTGAACAGATATAACTTGAGCACGAATGTTATAAACTGGACAACAGAGGTCTCTTATGCGTTAAGCAAATTAATTTTTTCGACAATTTCTTCATCTGACTTCTGGCCGAGTTGTTATTTGTTTGGCTCCAGACAAGAGGGTCGATAGATCAATCTCCAGTGCCGTCAAAGCGCAATAGAAAGAACATATACATGAGAAGCAGAATTCTGATGACTTTAAAAAATCCAATGATTGGCAACTAAAAATTCAAATCTGTTAAGGTGCTATATAAGTAGTAGAATTTTGTTTATTTTGAAATTCCCACCTCTGAGATTCCTTAAATTCAAATTAAATATACACAAATGCAGCTCTGTCGCTGTGTTTTGAAGAATTTTGATACCCTAGCTTTGTTCTTGGCTATATGAAGCACATTTGGCCACAAGTTGTTCTCGTGAAATATTATTATATCATCAGTTCTGGTACGAATGCGGTAGCAGACGTCCAGGAACCAGTGGTGCCTTCTTACAACTCTATCACTTGATTACATATGTGTTTTGTGTTCTATATTTCTCAACCTTCATTTTGATGTATACTTTGTGTATATTTAATTTGAATTTAAGGAATATCAGACGTGGGAATTTTAAAATAAACAAATTCCCCTTAGTTATATAGCACCTTAAGTGTTTTCGTTGAACAAATCATTCTACAGAATACACATATCGAAAAAAATGCCCACAAAAACAGAATATCGGGGGAAAAGGTTCAAGAAGCTTCCCCGCCTCCAAAAGTTGCAAACGAGACTTGAAACACAAACGTACCCCCCCCCCCCCCCCCCCCAGTTAGGCTCAATCACTCCCAATATAAACTGCAGTTTAATAAATTATAAATAAATCTTGCCGTTAAAATATGTTTACTGGGATTATAAAATATTCACCTTGAACCCACACTGTTGGGACAGTCCATTTCAAAACAGGTATTAAAACCACTTCACTTTGATAACCTTCAGATGACTTTCAATAACCTTCAAATGGCATTCAAATGATCAAAAATTTGATGGGAAATTGAAAATCTGAACATTTCGTTTTATAATGGACTCGCCCGAGGGGTGTTTTCGAGGCGGATTTCTGTCAATTCCAGCTATCGGGGATGTTTATTTGACAAAAATATAAGAATTGGATTATATGGGTGATTTGAATGGATGAAGGAGACCTATAGGAACTTTGTGTGTTTTTATTCAATTAGATACACAGGTACTCGGAACAAGCTGTGAAATCGCAAGAAAAATGATATTTGATAGCATTTTTAAATCGATGCTGATGTGCCACCATAATGGTATATAAATATTAACAAGGTACACAACTTGCTTTTCGAAAACGATAGCACTCATCTTCGTTGTTCTCCCTCAAATTTGATTCACATAACGTATCCAGCAGTACCCAGTGTCAGTGGAAAGGGGAGTGAATAAGCTTTACAGTGGTGTATTACACGACAGTTGGATGTTCTTGGGTTGTTCATGATAACTGGCCAAGAGTCAGTCAATAGAATGTTGGAAAACATTCTTCTTGTCGTAAAATTTTGGAGATGTCACTTGTCCGTTTTGTGACAGTAATAATTTTCTTTAGAAGTTTCCCCCAAATTCTTGAAAATAACGAGATTTTCAACCTATTAGTCAATTTACATCCTGTTAGAACTTTTGAGCAAGAAAATAAAAACATGTTGCTAACTAAAGAAAAAACTAAAATAATTTTCACTCGATGGGGATCGAACTCTCAATCTTGAAATCAAATATCCATGCATTTTACCACCAAGCCATTCGCTCTCTCAACTGATCAAGGTTGACAGTCTCAAGCAGAGCACGCACCGCATTCTTTGTTTTGAATCTTTTACCTAAACATTAAAGGCAGACGACACATGCAAACAAAATTCTTGAATAACTAATGTTTTCACCTTTCTGCGTCAAAAACATAGCTTATGACCCTTCATTGGAACGAGCTCACAAAACACACATGTTTAACCCTTTACCTAACATGAAAAGCAGACGACACTTACAAAAAAAATTCTTGAATAACTAATTTTTTTCATTTTTTGTCTCAAAAACATAGGTTGTGACCCCTCGTTGGAACGAGCTCGAAGAGCTCATTCCAACGAGGGGTCATAACCTATGTTTTTGAGACAAAAAATGAAAATATTTTGAAAATTAATTGGCGATTTTTGAGAATAGCGCTGGCCGGTTTTGGCCGTTACGTTGGGTAAAGGGTTAAAGCCTTCAAAATCTATTTATAGAGCGTTCCATCTGTATTTTGTTTTGTCAGAATCTATTTACGGAATTTTTTCATTCTCTTTCAGTGCATAACGAAATGAACAATCCATTTTTGTCAACATTGAATTTGTGCATGGTCAATCCATTTATTAATTACTTTACTGGACATTTATCACATATTCATATCCATGTACCTCTCTGGCTATATTTTGTATATTTTGTGTGTGATGTCTGCATTTTGGTGCAGAAATGTGCATTACTACACTGATATTGTTTTATACGTGATATATTCCTATACTACATCCACTCATGTATGTCATTTTTAACGATGCCCATAACAAAATGCATTCCAAAAAAATATCTAAACCAACTTAGCTAGTTAACCCTTTACCCAACGTAACGGCCAAAACCGGCCAGCGCTATTCTCAAAAATTGCCAATTAATTTTCATTATTTTTTCATTTTTGTCTCAAAAACATAGGTTATGACCCCTCGTTGGAACGAGCTCAACGAGCTCGTTCCAACGAGGGGTCATAACCTATGTTTTTGAGACAAAAAATGAAAAAAATTAGTTATTCAAGAATTATAACCCCTCGTTGGAACGAGCTCAACGAGCTCGTTCCAACGAGGGGTCATAACCTATGTTTTTGAGACAAAAAATGAAAAAAATTAGTTATTCAAGAATTATTTTTGCAAGTGTCGTCTGCTTTTCATGTTTGGTAAAGGGTTAATATTAGAAGGAAACTTGATCATGATTTATCTAAAAAGTGTACCTTCTTTAATGCTATATCTGACAATCCTGACAACAGCTCACAACTCGCCTTCAAAAAATATCAGATTAAACATTTTTTGATAAACCTTTGGTCTCTTTCTGAGTTGTATGGTCATCCTCCGGACTCTTGATCATGGCTAACACATTGACCCTTGATGAGATACAGACCAGCAGTTCATTTGATTTCATTTCCCAGTTTAACGATGCAATTACCGATAACGAAGCGGCCGAATGGAACTCCCTGTATACCATTGAGAAACGTAGCTGTGAATATTACACGCCGGACTACTATTCCTAGAAATGTTAGACCTAGGACTATAATTCCGCGGAATAATAGTCCAGAGGGACTAACGTTCCTACGGACTTCCATTCCTTTTACACCGGAACGTTTTAATAATGAGATCTCAAAAATACCCAACACACTTAGTCTCTTTAACATTAACTATCGAAGCCTTAATGGTAACTGGGAACCCCTTTATGACCTAATATGTAACCTTCAACCCGAATCCAATGTTTTGGAAACATTTAGTATAAAAGAAAATATTACCTACTCACTTGATGGCTACCATCCCTTGACCACACGACAGCGACCCGAGAACGACGACGGTAGGGGAGAGGTGGGTCTTTTTTTTTATTAAAGACACTATTCCATTTAAAATTTGCGAAGATCTATCTGTGTTTATCCCACATGTCTTTGAGTCCTTGTTCGTTGAGATCTCGACGAAAGAAAAACAAATTATTGGAATCATTTATAGACCTAACATAGCCCTTAAAGCCGACCTTGATTTATCCTGGAAAAAACTATCGAACTTAACTAGAAATGCTAGGTGACCAAAACAAAATTGCTTATCCTATGGGTGATTTTAACATCGGTCAATTGGGTTTCTGCAAACATACTAAAACTGACTTATTCATAGATATAATATTCAGTTCTGGGTTTATGCCTATCACGAGAACAACGCGAATCAGGGACCACTCTGCCACTATAATCGACAATATCTTCTGCCTGCTATAAAATCAAGTCACAAACATCTGGAATAATTATTACTGATGTAAGCGACCATTTTGCAACATTTTATACTGACGAATCAGCCAAAAGACAATTCACCGTACAAACTACAAAAAGATCATTTAAACAGGAAAAAAATTAACCATTTTAAATCCCATTGACTGCAAGTGACTTCTCTAACGTAATGAACGCATCATGTCCGAATGAAGCATATAATACTCTACTTGACATTGTACATGCAACCTTTGACAACGCATTTCCAGAAAAACTTGTTAAAGTTCCCCCCAAATTTGGAAAAGGCAAACCGTGGATAACGTAGGGTCTATAAAACTCCTCATGAGAAAAAACACACTGTAGTCCAGGTACATTAGACATAAAAATGAGAAAGTAAGGAAAAAAATCGGAGAAAGCTGATTTTTTTATATGTTTCCGGGACACACATTGCGGATAAAGTGTGAAAAGTCCCCGCGAATCCGAGTTGAGCTTTTTGAGTTATAGCGTTTTTTTGATGAAAAAAAAAATTCGACCCAGCTCCATATTTCTCATTCTTATTCGCCTTAGTAGGGTGAGAATCATAAATATCGTGCTGAATTATATTGAGAATACATATCCCCAACAGAAAATGCCAACTTTGTACCAATCCTCACACTCAATGGTGAAATATTCACGAAAATGTACAAAATTACGAAAAAAAAATTATTGTTTTCATAACGGTACACAACGTCCATTAAATCAAATCTACGACTACTTTGGGAGTTAAATTATATATCAAAAATTGCAGAAAAGCAGTGGCTTTATAATGATATATAACAATAGTCATTTATTCCATAATGAACTGGTGAAACGTGTGAAATATTAACCATACACCCTAAACTCAAATTCAAACGGCATCGACTTTTCTCATTCAAATACCGTATTATAGCATCATTGTTTCAATTTCCATGTTCGATTAAATCACATAATGTGGTGTTCGCCTACACTCAAGATGCATTGGCATGTAATGTGTGCACGCCCTTGATGTGTACTCATAAACAAATTTGTTTTCGTTAGACTCGGCGGCTTCCATATGATTATGTCATATTTAGGGGCAATTGGTTCGATCATGGCTGGTAGCGGCTTGAATGAACTTTGGGGGACTGTTTATGCTGGTGAGTCAATCCATCATTTGATCAGTGGTCATGCATATTCAAGAGCAGTTCGTGCCCATTTGCTAACACAAATTGCCATTACAAAACTTGTGTTTGAAGAAAGCCGAACACTAGATAACATAGACTGCACAGAAAACAATGAAATATTCTGTGGACTTGCCAGAGGTGACTGTACAACAGCTGACGCTGTCAATCAAGAAAGTGTCAACCATCTACTGTCAAAATTACACGAACTGCTCCAGAATGCGTCCGTAGGACGCACAGGAAAGCTTTGGGTACAATACTACGAGCAAATAGGTCTTCTCCAGTTGTTCTTGAGAGCAGAGCGCACAGGCGACTGGGAACTCCACACATATTGTGTTCGCAATATGATTCTAGTATTTCACGCAGATGGTCATTTTGCATACGCAAAAAGTTCTCATCTCTATTTGCAGCAGATGAATGCGCTAACAGAAATAATGCAACAGGATGATTTGAAGTTGTTCACTGAGAAAGGTTACTTTACCATAAGGCGCTCAGATAAATTCTGGGACGGGATATATTCTGATCAGACCATAGAGCAGTGTTTAATGAGAATGTTCAAGCTCCCTGGTGGTCTCACACATGGCAGGGGAATAACCGATAGCACTGTTGCGAAATGGGTACATGGACTACCTCTTTGCCTTCCGATATGTGATGCTCTCGAAAATTTTGTTCATGTTCACACTGGTCATGGCGAACAACATCGGAATCTCCGTCAAAGTTCACAATTGACTGATGCCAATGATATCACCAAATTATTGAACTGGCTCAGAGTGCATTCCCCCTTTCAGAATAGAGATCCACTACAATTAGTCTCTATAGCGACCGGGCTTGTGGCCGACGAAACTGTGAACTGTGACCAAGTTCGCAAAATTGGTGAATGTTGCGTATCGAATGTTGTAAGCAAAACGTTCAACAGCATCAAACTACGACGTGTTGACACTGAAGTCTTTCGCATCGATGGCAAATAGCATCAAAGTCCGTGGAAGTAAGGTAGTGATTGACCCCACAATTCTGTTCAACCGCATCACATGTGTTATTCAGTCACAAGCAGGGATGGAAGAGTACCTCAAATATGAACTCGCCCCGAAACCACCAGCATTGTTTGATTCTGCTGGAATGAGGAAGACACAGAAAAGCACGCTCGGTAAGATCCTCAAAACATACGGTTCCGATCAAACTAAAATCCCAGAACATTCTCTGTTTGTTGTAGATGGTGGATTTTTATTGAGGGCAGTTGTATGGCCTAAACAGTCGTCATATAAGGACATATGTACATCATATTCCAATTATCTAGTGAGACATTTTGGGGCGAACGTCGTGGTTGTTTTTGATGGTTATGCTTGTACAATGTCGACAAAGGGCATGGAACAAGCCCGTAGATCTAAAGACAGGTATTCCATTGATATCAATATCTCACCCGAGTTACCAGCCACCACACCCCAATCCGATTTCCTTGCAAATGCCAAGAACAAAACCCAACTGATCGATCTTCTAATGCAGGAGCTATCTGCTATCAATATTCAGTCCAAGCAGGCCGAGGCTGATGCTGATGTACTGATAGCCGAAACTGCACTTGACATCGCTCAAGATGACAACAATGTTGTCGTTGTGGGAACAGACACAGACTTGTTAGTCATTCTTACCTCTCGAGTTCAACCGGGATGTAATATTCACATGATGTATTCCATTACCCCAAACTTACTAGTTTCAGTTAGTGAAATAGCAACCAAAATGGGTGACCATAGAAGCAACCTCCTTGTAGCACATTCTATAAGTGGTTGTGACACTACTTCTGCACTCTTTCGAGTTGGTAAGAAGAAAGTATTCAGTACAATTGTCTCCGATGTTACTAGCGACTCACAACAGTATGTCAACACAATTTTGGCGGATGACAGTACACCAAGTGCAGTAGCCGCTGCCGGGGAACAACTTCTCCTGATCTTATACGGGAGTAAAACTGTTTCCTCTCTCGACCAATATAGATATGTCACTTACAAGCGTTATGTAGCAAAATCTAAACTGAATAAACCCATCGACCTAGCCTCACTCCCACCAAGCAGCGATGCTGCACAACAACATGTCTACAGATGTTATCTCCAGGTCCAACAATGGCTGGGCACTTCGCTTCCTCCGACGGATTGGGGGTGGTCGCTAGACAATGGACTTCTTGTACCGACTGCAGCCACAAAGCCATGTGCCCCCGATAACCTACTGAATCTGATCAGTTGTGGTTGCAAGAGTGCTTGTACAAAAAGGTGTGGGTGTAAGAAGGCAGGACTCTCTTGCTCAGGTTTGTGTAATTGCAGTTCGGATTCTTGTAACAACCACAGAAACACTGTCCTGTCGGAAATTTCTGAGTTCGATGAATAATATGTATATAGGTCATGTCATTTCTGTATATAGCGTTGATAATAGTCAATGTAACTTAATCCATGTTGATTGATTTGTACATTCTGTAAATATTATTTATTGATTTTTGTACATTCTGTAAATATTATTTATTGATCTAATGCTGCCAGACACAGACGTGTCTGTTCGGTCCCAAGTCCGAAAATAGTTGAGTTCTCATGCTGACGAATTTTATGCCAAAAGGGGAACTCGGCCAGAAGCAGAGGGGGTCTTCCATAATGTCTATTTTGTAAGCAATGATAAAAGTCTTCAAATGGTGGTGGATTTTTTATCGTCTGTCCAACTAACATCCCGTTCTGTACTACGACCCTTTGGGCAAATCCGTTTGGAAAATCGTCATTTTTTGCGTAAATCCGATACTTTTTTGTGAATTTTCAATAATTTTTCGCAGAAATTGTCACAGAATGCACATTTTCCTCTAGGTAAATGTATATTAGACATTATGCAGCTCGAAATACGCGTAAACAAAAAATACAGTTGGATCAATTCGAGGTTACAAAGTTCGTGCGATTTTTTTTGATTTTTTTCAAACGCGTTTTCGAAAAAAGGCTGTAGAAAAAAAAGCTCATCTGGGATTTTAGGGGACTTTTGTCTAATCGTTCAGTGACATGTACTCGACATTCCCTGAAAAAATCAGCTTTCTCCGATTTTTTTCCCTAGTGAAACCTAATGTTCTTGGGCTACTGTATGTAGAAGAATTAAAAATCCCAACAATGCAAAACAAACGGAAATACAAAACGAACTGTCCCATTTACAACAGACTAAAACGAGCTCGCAAAACAGATTATTATAACACTATACTTCGAGAAAACAAACATAACATGAAAAAAACGTGGGAAATATTCAAGAAAGTAATTAATAAATCCAGCCTTACCTTTATTGTCCCGTCGACTTTTGTCGATGATAATGTTGAAATAACCAACGCCGAAGCAAGAGCTGTCAAATTTAACCCTTTACCTAACATGAAAAGCAGACGACACTTGCAAAAAAATTTTTTGAATAACTAATTTTTTTCATTTTTTGTCTCAAAAACATAGGTTATGACCCCTCATTGGAACGAGCTCGACGAGCTCGTTCCAATGAGGGTCATAACCTATGTTTTTGAGACAAAAAATGAAAAAAATAATGAAAATTAATTGGCGATTTTTGAGAATAGCGCTGGCCGGTTTTGGCCGTTACGTTGGGTAAAGGCTTAACTCATACTTCGTTAACATTAGTAACCTTAGTGAGGCATTGCCCCCTTCCTGTCGTCTTTTTCCAATTATATTGAGGGAAACAATGCAGAATCATTCTTTATCGTGCCAACTACTTCACACGAAGTAATTCAGTGCACGAAAAAACTAAACCCAAAACCGAGTAGAGACCTTGACAATATGTCCTCAAAAATGGTAAAGGAAATCATATACGAAATCGTTGAACCCTTAACACACGTAATTAACCTTTCATTCTCAACTGGTATTGTATCGGATAAAATGAAAACAGCTAAAATAATTCCCGTCTTCAAACCTGGCAATCAACAACTATTCAATAACTATACACCCATTAACATCTTACCAACATTCTCTAAAATATTAGAAAAATTAATGTATTCTATGTTAACACATTTCCTGGTGGATAACAAGATAATTCATCAACATCAGGTTGGTTTTAGAAAGGCACACTCAACAATACATCCGGTACTACATCTTGTCAATAATGTCGGCGAAATGAATAATCAGCCAACGAAAGACTGTAAATTAGTTCTTTACTTGACTTTTCCAAAGCAATTTATACCATAAATCTTACGATTTTACTTAAAAAGTTAAAAATCTATGGAATTGGAGGGCATGCGAATACCTGGTTTAAAAATTATCTCACAGAGAGATGTCAATCGGTATCATTCCAATATGTTTATTCCGATTTTCTGGACATACCTACTGGTGTTCTGCAGGGGTCTATCCTTAACCCACTTCTTTTTATTATTTATATCAACGATATTATAAATTCCACCTCAATGAAAATGTTATCGTATGCCGATAACACTATTTCCTACAATAACTGGCAATAACTAAGAAGCAATTATAGAATTAGCTAACAACGAACTCAATAAGGTATACGATTGGTGCATGGCGAATAAACTCGTCCTCAACGAAAGCAAGACAAAGTTTATCATTTTACATCCACAGGATGATACTTACTCTGTTGGATGTAGGAGAATTGTGCTTAACAACTCAACCATCTCCCCTATCGCAAATAACCAAGAAGAAAAAATTGTCAAATTCTCAGGAATTTTTGTGGATGAAAATCTGAACTTCAGGCACCATCTTTCGGTTGTTTGTTCTAAAATTTATTGCCATTTATGTCATAAATAGAGTGAAAACGATTCAGCCACAAAAATGCTTGAGAACATTATATTACTGTCTTATCCACAGTCACATGCTGTATTGTATTCAAATTTGGGAGCACTCGCCCTCCACCAGAGTGCTCACAAAACTTCAAAAGAAAGCCAACCGAATCATATCCACCAAAAATTCATTGCACGCACCGACACACTATTTAGAAACCAACGCATTTTAAAATTCACAGACTTGTATAAACTGGTTCAGCTGTTTATGCATGATTGATATAACAAAATGTTGCCTGAAAGTTTTGAGAATACCTTTAAAATATACCAAAATCCCTCCGGTATGGACACCAGACAGTCAGGTAAATTACGCACAGATAAATCGAGGACTCAGTTCTCCATGCTAACTTTCCCATACATACTTTCCCTATGACGTGGAATAATATTGAACCATCCGCTCAAAATTACCCAAGATCACAATTCAAAAAGACTATAACTGAACAGTTTCTAAGCTCATACTCGCCACATGTCAACTGTAACAAAACAGTATGACCGACTGTAGGTCGTAGCTCTGTCTATCTCATCGCAACCTTTCTATTGAATCCACTCGTCATCACATGTCAGAAAACATAGCATAGATTTCTCACATGACGGAAAGAACTAGCCTGACATATCATTTACAGCAGGTCTATAAAATGCCCTCTTTTTGGAGAACATGCTGTTATCAGTATTGCGTCGATTCTCATGTCTGCTTCTCGTTTTCATTTCTCTTCTTTCATTTTTTTTCTTTTCTTTTCTCTGTTTTCTCTCTGTTTTCTTATTCATTTTTTTAAACGAGAATGACGGGAAGACAACCTCTGTTGGCTACGCCATTTCCCTGTGGTGCAATCATGTAGTTGTGAATAATGTTACCTCTATGTATATTTTTGGTTTTGATTGCATACATGTTGCTCTTCTGAATAAAATCAACCAATCAATCAATCAATCCATGTTGATAGCTTGAAAGCATTTAGCCTGGGGCCCCTGAAAGTGGGGGACTCTAGCATATGCTACATGTACTCTTCCTGCTAGGATAATCCGTCTTTCTCTCTCTCTCTCTCTCTCTCTCTCTCTCTCTCTCTCAGCTAATTCTGAAAAAAAGATTGTGGGCAAATGCCCCCTCCCCCCCCCCCCATCTCTCCCAGATCCCACGTCCCTGCATTTATAATTTCGTAATTATATAGCCCATGACACTTATTCCAAGACGACCTTTTGGTGTGACCTTTCCAAGAATCACGTCCCACCTGACTTTATAGGTTAAGAAAAAAAAAAACGAGAGAGGAAATTAGTTGCGGTAACCCAAGAACATAATTCTATCAATCCAGACTTTGAGAATGACTCAGTTAAAGCTTCACGTCATTGCTGCCTTTGAAGTGAATCAATCGTTACCCACCATTCAATTAACAAAGACTGTCATGCAGAACATTGAATTTTATTGGACACGGACATAAAAGAATACAAATATTATACTTTCATCACTTGACTGATAACAAGGGGTGTACTATTTGTGGAAACTGTTAAATAAATATGAATTAATGTAATTAACTGATTTAGTGAGGAATAATAACTTTTTTATTGGACACTTGAAACACAAATTTCCAGTATAAAATACTGCCAACATCAAGGTGTGTCGTGAAGAAGAATGATTTGGGGTGTAAAATCTGTCAAGACTGCATGTAGTGGCCCAGGTCCCGACTAACAAAGTATTCCCACTTCATCATCAAGGCATGCCTTCGTCGAAGGCATGCCTTGATGGTGTAGTTGGAATATTAGTCCGTCACGATTATATTTCGAAATTTCCGAGTTCGTGGCTGTATACAAAAAGGAAAAGTGTTGAACCACCCCAGACATATCGATGTGAATGGCAGAAAATTTAGCCATAATGAAAAGTAATATACCACGCAGAAGCTAATTCATCGCAGAACTAATTCATTCGTTCACACGTGGATGATCGTTTCAGATAAATTCATTGAGGAGGGGCCGTAAGCATTCACATTTTCACTAGTCAGTATCGGGTGTGTCCACCTCTGACTTTTAAACACGATAGACACCGCTACCCACTGCCTCATATTGTGAAAGAGGGTACAAACTTGATCCTAACTAATTTGCGCCATCCCTGGACAAGAATGTTACAGCAAATTTCTAGCCACCGTTCTTGCGCACATAGCAGCGTGCATACTTCCCCTGATATTTCCCCAGGAGACGGATTCTCCCCAAAACAGATAATATTCTAACCCAGATCATTGTTTCAGGTGTGTTCAAAGTCTATAAATTGCATAATGAACAGATCTAACGACCAAACGCTCGGATCTCATGCGATACATGTTGCTAGCCATTTTGTGAATTTCAAAACACTACCCTTGGCCCACTTATTATGCCCCCGAAGAATCTTGAAGAAAAACGGTCTATTCTTTTCATATAATAGATACTAGTATTGAAATGGTTAACCAGATAATCGGTTTGAAACCAGTTAGCTACCTAACCGATCAGAAAAACTGTCAACTGGTTATCCAAAATATCGATAGTGATTGTCATTCCACGTTTAAAACGTAGTAAATCTGCCGCTTCTCCATTGTGATAGATTACATATCGAAGCCGGGTTGAAAATATTGAGAAATAATCGGCTTTGACGTTCAAGACTTCGTTAATGATCGGTAGTTTCCGTGAGTAATGAGTAATCGCAGAAACTATTCCAAAGCGTGTTTACAAACGAACGTTGTCGAGTACTCGACAACGTTCGTTTGTATACACGCTACGGAATAGTTTGAGAGTACTGCTTTCCAATTCCTGCAGTTTTGATCCCATATACGCTGAAATAATGACCTCGGTTACGAAAAAGAGCCAACCGTTTCAGCCCAAATAGATACTGCTAATTAATTTGAGTGAGACTAATACAAAGTTCACAGGCTTTTTAGATTAACGACTTGGATAAGATAAGCAAACAAGTAAATTGCTCAATGTCCAAAATACGTTTAAGTCTTGTAGAGAGATGTCAGTAGCTTTGATTAATAAATTTTGATTTTTTTTTATTTATTGGTTATCATTGAAAGCGATATATCGATTTTGAATTATCGCCATTTGATCAAATAGTGAGTTATCGCCCAGGCCCAGACGAAACACTACAAAATAAAGCAAATATTTTTTCAGCACTGCATAATTTGGGCACAGTTACTATCATTTGGGCACAGGGTTTATCATCATTCTTAATTTGGGCTAATTTAAAGGTCTGCTATATTTGAATTTAGTTGAAAAGGAGAAATAGAATGAAATGATTGAAACTGAGCTTTAATACACAACTTAACTTATTATGCCTCCGATCTCCGAAGGACTATTCGGGGATATCTAGTGGAGACCTCCGTTCGTCTGTCCGGGCCAACATTGGGGGTTTAGGGGATATTATTATTAGGGGCTACCTCCAAATTAAGGTAGTGTTAGGGTTAGGAGTGGGGTGGGGTTAGGGTTAGGGGTAGCGCCAGAGTAGGGCTTACGGTTGGGGAGGGTTAGGTCCCGGGGGAGTAGGGTTGGGGTCAGGGGTGGGGTTTTAGTTTTAGTAGCCCCTAAACCGAAAAATAGCTCCTAATCCTATTGGTTTGGCTAGGTTGGGGTTGGGTCAGGGGTGGGGTTAGAGTTAGCCCCAGAGTAAGGCTTAAGGTTGGGGGTAGGTCCCGGGGGTGGGTGGGGGTTAGGGTCTGGGCTTTTAGGGTTTAGGGTCAGGGTGGGGTAGGATTAGGGTTAGGGTGTGGTTTTTGGGTGGAGGGGTGGGGTTAGGGTTAAATATAAGTTCTAGGGTGGAGGGGGTGGGGTTCTGGGTAAAATAAGGTTTTGGACATGCAAAATTTTTTTTTGGTAGCCCATAAACCAGAAATGTTGGAGCGTCCGTCTGTCCGTACAAACGTTTTGGGTTGTAATTTCAAAGCAATCGGACGGATATGGATCGCCTTTGGTATGCTGATAGACCCGCATGGGGTAACGGATATGCATAAGAAACGGGTTCCGTCCAATACTTTTTCCCAGAGTTATGGCCCTATTTCCCTCTTTCGACTTCGATTTTTTTTCTGTCCTACAATACCTTTAAGCTTACTTCGAACATGCCTACAGGTCGGGGAGCAGTGGTCCACACTTTGCGTAGCCCTTGTTGGGCACTGTGGCGGCCAAGGATAAGCGAAGACCAACATCAATATTAACATTTTCTTGTGAAGCAATTGGAATTCATGTCTTACATTTCATAAAACAAGAAAATACAGCAGTGCTGTGCAAAAAAGGACGATGGAAATATGCCAATGCAGTTTTACTGAAAAGACGTGACGTCAACATTGACCTGTATGTTTTTATTTGTAATACATTTTGGGTTCGTATACCGAATTTGGTCAAAATCGGCCCAGTAGTTAGCCCGTTGCTAAGGTGGCGCTCTAGTTGCTAGGGAAGTCACGTGACGTCAACATTGACCTATCTGTTTTCATTTCCAATGCATTTTGGGTCCGAATACCGAATTTTGTCAAAATCGGCCCAGTAGTTAGCCCGTTGCTAAGGGGGCGCTCTGGTTGCTCGGGAAGTTACGTGACGTCAACATTGATCTGTCTGTTTTAATTTGCAAAGCATTTTGGGTCCGTATACCGAATTTGGTCAAAATCGGCCCAGTAGTTAGCCCGTTACTAAGGGGCATTCTGGTTGCTAGGGAAGTCATGTGACGTCAACATTGACCTGTCTGTTTTCATTTGCAATACATTTTGGGCCCTTATACCGAATTTGGTAAAAATCGGCCCAGTAGTTAGCCCGTTGCAAAGGTGGCGCTCTGATTGCTAGGGAGGTCACGTGACGTCAACATTGACCTATCTGTTTTCATTTGCAATGCACTTTAGGTCCGTATACCGAATTTTGTCAAAATCGGCCCAGTAGTTAGCCCGTTGCTAAGGGGGCGCTCTGGTTGCTAGGGAAGTCACGTGACGTCAACATTGATCTGTCTGTTTTCATTTACAAAGCATTTCGGGTCCGTATACTGAATTTGGTCAAAATCGGCCCAGTAGTTAGCCTGTTGCTAAGGGGCATTCTGGTTGCTAGGGAAGTCATGTGACATCAACACTGATCTGTCTGTTTTCATTTGCAATGAATTTTGGGTCCGTATACCGAATTTGGTCAAAATCGGCCCAGTAGTTAGCCCGTTGCTAAGGGGGCGCTCTGGTTGCTATGGAAGTCACGTGACGCAATCATTGATCTGTCTGTTTTCATTTGCAATGCATTTTGGGTCCGTATACCGAATTTGGTCCAAACCGGCCCAGTAGTTAGCCCGTTGCTAAGGGCGCGCTCCGGTTGCTAGGGAAGTCACGAGACGTCAACATTGATCTGTCTATTTTTATTTGCAATGCATTTTGGGTCCGTATACCGAATTTGGTCAAAATCGGCCCAGGTGTTAGCCCGTTGCTAAGGGGACGCTCTGGTTGCTAGGGAAGTCACGTGGCGACACCATTGACCTGCCTGTTTTCGTTTGCAATGCATGTTGGGTCCATGTATCAAAATTGGTCAAAATTGGCCCAGTAGTTTGCCCGTTGCTAGGGGCGTGCTTTACTTGCTATGGTCGTCACGTGACATAATCAGTGACCCATTAACCTCACCACCTCCCCCCACACCCCCCCCCCCCCCACCCCACACACTCAATATATTAAGGGTCCCTTGACCCTATGAGGGTGAAAGCAATGGTGGAGAGCCATCACTTGTTCTAGCGTCCGAGTATCCTTGAAAAAATGTTTCCTCATTTGTCCCGGTTCCTTTGGGAAAAATCCCTAAAAGTTTAATCAGCCAGAGTCATTCTCGTGAAGTCTCATCTCGCTAACTACTTCCTACGTTAAAAAAAGTGTGAAATTAGTATAAAGGACTCACGAGTTTCGACGTCGGCTTCGCCTCCGTCTCAACTCGGGCGCCTCCGGCGCCTTCGTCCTTTATAAAAATTCGGCCAAATTTCCTTTGGAAAAAGTTCTGAAAACTAGAGTGGTTCAACACTTTTTGTGTAGTATATATATATGTAGATAAATACATGTGGTCGTCTTGACGCACGGGATGCCTAACCTCTTAACTTGTAGAGTTCTGGAATTCCAAATTTGGTCTTTATTATGAACATCAGGTACATAAATTCAGAGGTTACATATTCTGTGGATGTCCTTCAAAGTATTGCATAAACTTAGTTTTTCGAAAGAATTCAGAAGAAATTACAATAATTCTGCAACCAGCCAAGTGCACGCTACAGTCCATTGGCCTGACTAGGCATATCTATTAACTGGTCAAGGGCTAAAAGCCACGATCAGGGCTTTCAAAAAATGAGGGTACCACAGCAAAACCGGCATTTTCCCTGCTCGTGTTTCATATTCAGTAAAAGGCAAATAAAATTTTGTTTATATAAATTTGTTTTATCAGAAATTATAACTTGTAATAAAACAAATTGTGATAAACAAATTCAGACTACCAACAATAATGTAGCACTCAACCAGTTAAATAACATTTCGACAAAGATTTTATATTTTTCTTCATATAAAATCACATACTATTTGTTCATGGGCTAGAGTAAATACATTAGGATCAACACTACCGCCCAGGAAAAAAACAGAGATAAAAAATTAATAAGGAAAAAAAGCTCTGAAAACCTGTAGTATGAGAAATGTAAAGTTGACCTGTATTCTCGAGACGCCGACCTCCATCCTTTAACTCATTACCGACAGGTGTAAATGTGATTCAACCGGCCCTCAAGTCCATCAATCACTCATATGACGTCAGTACTGACCACTGTTAACCAATTAGCCCTGCTTCCATTTAGCCCACAACCGTCAATACGTTAACCCTTTACACATACAAAAAACACTTTGAAAAACATTTCCGTACCTACAATACAAATTTTTCTCGCTAAACTTCAAAACGCGAGAAAATAATAATATCTTCGAAGTTGAATTACTTCATCTCCATCGATTCGCCTTGTTACAATTTATGGGCACTCTCCCATAAATTGTAACAAGACAAAAACACGTGAACAAATTTTAATACTGAGATAAAATTCAGCATTCTACCAGTTAATTAATTAACAGCAGGTACTCCACATTGGCCATGCTGGGTCTCGAACAATCATAATCAGGAACAAAAGACTTCCATCAGTCCATGTATTTCATCTTGACTCTTCAGAAAGTGTGTTGTTACTACCATGAGTAAATCGATAACTAAGACGACAAATCAGGCGAAATACGTAATATTATTATGAATATTATATCCTACAAGGAAGGTATAAAATTATGTCCTTACAAATATCAAATTTCAAGTCTAATCAAATCCCGAATCGGAATAGGGAGAGGGCTTTGAATCGAATCAAATCTTGAATCGATCTTCACGGCTCTTCAATTTGTAAATATTGTCATTTTTTCAACCGTAAATAACGACAGTTCCCACTCAAGTATTTTATCTGAAAATCACCTTAATTTTCACTCAAAACCTCGGAGCAAACGTTTGTATTAGCACCCCCCCCCCCCCCCCCCCCCCCGTTCCGATTCCGTACCAGACAGATTCAGTTTCTGAAAAACAACACACTATCACAAATGCGATTTGTTATTACACTTTAAAATATAGTTCCTGAAATTCAAAATTTCGACCTGTTTCAACAAAATTTAAACTGAAAAATGGGGGAAACGAACGGGCTTTATGTAGAGGGGTTGTTAGATAAATGTATTATCATGACCATGTGCATGTCCTGTAATTTGTATCAGATTCGCGGTCGTGTTTGCAATTGGATCGCAACTCGCTATGACGGGCTCATTGCGATCCGATTGTAAACACGACCGAGAATCTGATACAAAAATACGGGACATGCACATGACAATGATAATGTATATGTATTCAAAAGCGGAATATTCCAGGACGGAATCAAAGTAATTTCGGTAGCAGAACCTCTTCTTCAGAAAACCCGATGATAGACGAATTTTACCCTTTATCATGAAAAGCAGGCGACACTTGCAAATAAAATTCTTGAATAACTAATTCCAAGCTCGTTCCAAAGAGGGGTTATAACCTGTGTTTTTGAGACAAAAATGAAAAAAATAATGGAAATTAATTGGCGATTTTGGCAATAGCGCTGGCCGGTTTTGGTATGTTGGGTAGATGGTTGGGTAAAGGGTTAAGAGGTGATACTTTGCAAGATTTTCAGAACATCTCGACGATTCGAAAATTACCAGAGACTTCTCAATAAACGGTTGGGGGTCTCACGTGCCTCACTTATGGGTGACACTCATGGGGTTTAGTGGTGTGTAACACCACCATCAATAATTTCCAAATCTGGTCATTTTCGGCAGGATTGGAGTCTAAGATATCAATTCTCTCTTGCTACTAATAATGTACTCTCTAGAAAGACTAGATTTAATACTTGGACTTGTGTCCACATAGTCGGTCATACAAATGGAGCTTTGTCGTACCCGATTGGGAATGTTAGGACCCCAGCTAGACCAATATCCGGTTAATTAAATAAGAAGTTGCGCCACGACTACTACATGTATATTTTATTTATTCACCAATAAATTTCCAAACATTCTTGAGTTTTTTTTTTAATTATAATCCAGACTGAATAAAATATTCCAACAACATCATCAGGGTATGCCTTTGAAGAAGGCAAGCCAGAAAATAAACAGACTGTCATCTTCAAAATGAGGTCCTCAGAGGGTGAATTTAGTGATGCTACCCTGCACAGCAGGGTAGCATCACTAAATTTACCCTCTGTGAACCTCAGTTTGAAACAGAGTCTCAAAACTAAACAGAAAGAGGTATCCAGAGGATAAATTGGCCCACTGTTTGGGGTAGCATCATCAAATTCACCCTCTGGGGACCTCATTCTGCGAATGTCAGACTGCTTATTTTCAGGCCTTTGACGAAGGCATGCCTTGATGATGCAGTTGGGATATTAGTCAGTCGAGACTTAAGCCATCGCAGGCGGCATAAATCAGGTTTACACCGCAACTAAGTAAACCAACTTAATGCAGTAATTCTCCCACCTCACTCTTCCACCTGACCCGTACAATTCTAGTCACTACGATAGCCCATGCTAAATACATGACCGGGAAATAAAGAAACTTAGTCTTGACCATTCTCGCTTTCAACTCTGATGTCAGAACAAAATGTATTTTTACATGGGAATGGCAGCA
Organism: Pictodentalium vernedei; assembly: GCA_031216915.1. Classification (NCBI taxonomy): domain Eukaryota; kingdom Metazoa; phylum Mollusca; class Scaphopoda; order Dentaliida; family Dentaliidae; genus Pictodentalium; species Pictodentalium vernedei. The sequence goes on along the minus strand of CM062291.1, from coordinate 178,438,210 downwards.
AGACAGCCTTTATGACTATGCCGTTTCTATGCAGTAACCGATTACCTTGTACAGTACTTCAGGTTGTTATCATGTTATAGTATGCTGCAAATGAAGATTCATTCATTCATTCACAGGAAAATCTTGGATCTCAAATTCCATCCATGGAGGAAAAAATACTGTAAGAATTTCCAAAATGGTACGTTTAGATGATCCAAATGCCCTAATAACGATTGCGGACCTTAGAGACTCATGCTCCAACTCCTAGCAGTGACGGTGGAACTAGGAGAATTTTTCTATGAACCCTCATTGGAAGAGGAGTCACAACATATGTTTTTGAGGCATTAAAATATTTTTTTTAGTTTGTTCAATATTCCTTGGACAAATGCCATCTGCTATGCCTATTAGGCAAAGTGTTGAATGAAGAGCGTGACTGAGGTGGGGGGGGGGGGGGGGGGGTGCGGTGGTATTGAAGGTGGGGGGGGGGGGGGGGGGTCGATTTTCCAGTCGGGACATTTTCATCTGGAATGAAATCTTAGGTATCGATTCGGTCTTGCTGATTGTCACGTACTTTCTTACGGCACAAAACTTGCTTCTGAGACTTATGTCGCACACGCAGTCGGTCTCATGTAATTGGGGGTTTGTGGCTGATTGGAGTTGTAGGGGTCCTAGGTCCAGTTCTTTAGGTGCCAACTAAATAAGAAGTTGGGAAGCCCATGCATCACGACAACTGCATGTATGTAACCACAACTATAATCCTGGCTGACAAATATCCCAACTACATCATCAAGGCATGCCTTCGAAGAAGGAATGCCTTGATGATGTAGTTATATTTTTTCTTTAGCTGGGACTTGAGTCATCAGTGGTAGTCGTAACAAACTGGGTCGTCTGTGCGACGCCCCTATCGCAAAGCGCTTCTAACACCTCCACCCCCCTTCCCCGCAAACAAATATATTCGAAAACAATATCAGTCAGGTCCCATAAACATTTACATGGATGATGTTTTATCACAGAACATTTGACACTCCCATAATAATTTTCACCAGATATTGACGTAGATATTGTTGCGAAAGAGAGATATGCTAAACAGAATTGAAATTCGTTTACTATTGTTAAAGTTATGCCATAAAGAAGCTTAACACAGTTCTTTGTAAAAAGGGCAATGACTCCCATAATTTTCATCAGATAGCGGTTGTTTCTGAACTTGACGTAGATGTTGTTGCCATAGAGACATATGCTAAAAAGAATTGAAATCCAGTTACTATTGTTAAAGTTATGCCATAAACATTACACATTATTAAGCATTTCCCAATATTTTTTTTAACAAAGGGCAATAACTCCGACAATTTTCATCGGATAACGGTGGTCATCGAACTTGAGGAAGAATTGTTCCTAAGAGATATATATATATATAAAATGAAATTCGATTACTAATGTTTAAGTTATGCCATAAACAAGCATTACACGGTATTTCTAAACAAAGGGCAATAATTCCCTTAGTTTTCATCAGATATTGGTAGTCGTCGAACTTGAAATAGACATTGTTGCTATAGAGAGATATACCGAAACGAATTGAAATCCGTTAACTGTTGTTCAAGTTATGCCATAAACAGAGTTCGGACGGACGGACGGACGGACGGACGGACGGACGGGCGGGCGGACGGACGGATGGACGGATATCTTCGCTATATACCTCCCGTGCAGGAATACTAAAAGGTGAATGTTGATTAAAAAACCTCCGTGGGTAATTTGGAGGGTCAAAATATATGATCTGAAGAAATGACGGGTAATGCTCCTATGTCCCCACCCCATTTCCATTTCCGTCGCCATTGACACCCCGTACTGCCAGCACCCATGATATAAATCAAATAACAGAAGGCAGAACTTTAAAGTAAATTGAGAAGCTTACCTGAATCAACTTTTTAACTGCTAGAGAATGAGGAGACTCCAAAACAATTTAACTATTCCATCACCGTGTTGGTTGATAAAATACACTAAACTGATGTTTGTGTCATTTTTCGATCTTCGTGATAACGTAATACAGAGAAAATTACTTGCGGAGACTGTTCTTGAAATTGATAAAATGTCTCGCACGTCCATTACTATGGAAACGTTGTGTAATGATCAGAGAAATTCAAAAAACAACACCAATTCAGTCAAGTTGAAGACATGTCGATCGAACTTTTGCAGCTTCAGGCAAAACTTATGTACTGTACTTTATCAATCCAAATACGTTGTCGGATAACAGTAAACATGCTTCTATCAAACTTCCTAATATCAGTGATGTGGAGAGAGGTGAGTCTAGTGGGACGCCCCTCTCCATGCGATATTATCGGAAATCATGGGCGAATCGAGGAGATGGGGGCCTTTTTTGTTAATTTTTTTTACAAGCGCCTAAAGCGGGGGATACGGTATTATCCGCGATAACGCATGGATATCCACCACCTGAGTTGGTGAATGTCCACGCGTTATCGCGTATAATACCGTACCCACTGCACACAGCTGTCTCTGCTGCGCGGGTCGCCTGTTGTGTGAATATTTTTTTTCAAAATTTAAATGAGTCTATATAAAACTGCAGCAACATTTTGGATGGTAAACATTGTGCAAAAGAAACCAAAAGAGGACCACACTGTCAAATTAGTCCCCGATGAGGCCCTCGGACACCGCCGACGACAGTTGGATTACCACTCTACTCTCGTACTCGAACAATGCTATCATGCCACATATGGCGCCCTCACATTCCAAAATCCTGGATCCGCCACTGAAAATGTTTTCGAACTTTTTCCTCACAGGTGCTAAAAATATCAGCCTATATCTAGCCCTCTTGTTGGAAGACAGTTGAAAGAGAAGAAATAGACTTGGGGGTGGGGGGAGGGGGTGGTATAAGACATCGAAGCCCTACGGCTCGATCATATCGCCCAATTATCTGGAAACATGCCCAATTCTTTTATCAAAGACTTATACGCTACCAACATACTGTCCATTGATAAAATACTTACATGGCAGGGAATTTATTCGAGTTTTATGACAGTGCTATCAATTACGCGTAGAGGTAACCGACCATCGGGGTGCTTTTGCCAGGTCATGATCATACAAAACATTTGTTATTAGTTACTCTTTCCCTGGATGTGGAATTCTACCGATATATTAAATCGGGCATTTATTGCACTTTCTAATCCGAGTATATGTTTGTCGGGCAAGCAAGAGATATTGCCCATCTGAGTCCCCTAAAGCGTGTGTATATTTTCGTCAGGCAAGCAAGGAAGTCAGCCCAGCCTGGTCGTTCGTAATTTCTTGCCCAACCTATGCCCGACGAAACCCATGATCGGGAGTGTCACCCCACACCCTCCAGAAATTACGCCCCTGGATTGAAGACCGACCTGTTGCACACATGCATGCCAGTAGAAGAAAACGGTGAGTATTTGTACATTAGGTAATATACATCACCATTATGTTTGTGTGCAAAATGCTGTAACGGAGTCTCGCTCTTGTTTTTAACCCTTTACCTAACATGAAAAGCAGACGACACTTGCAAAAAAAATTCTTGAATAACTAATATTTTTCATTTTTTGTCTCAAAAACATGGGTTATGACTCTCGTTGGAACGAACTCGACGATCTCGTTCCAACGAGGGGTCATAACCTATGTTTTTGAGACGAAAAATGAAAAGATAATGAAAATAAATTGGAGACTTTTCAGAAGAGCGCTGGTCGGTTTTGGCCGTTGTGTTGGGTAGTGGGTTAAGGCCATATCTCGGCGATACGGCATTTTGTACAGAAACACGACGATGATAGATTTATCGTATATTTATTAACTGTAGTGCCAATAACTTGACAACTAGCATTTTAATTTCAGATTTCATTTTCACGCTCATACAATGCTAGTCGTTCGGTGAAACTTTTTGCACCTACCTTGAACTTTCCCGATAATTGAAAGCTAATGAGCGCGCTTGTTCAACATGCCCAAAGGAATGTGCTCTGTAACGACGAGTTGTTTCAACTAAGATGGTTATTATAAAGTGGTTTCATAATTTAATAGTTATACTTTTGAGAAGTGTTTTCCCCATTTTATATAGAAACGTATAAGGTCTCTTGCGAATTCCCTTTGAAAGCTTGTAATATTCTATAAACAGTAACGTAAATAAATCGTGACAAAGCATGCGCTTGTATAATGCAATTGCAGGATACAGATTGTGTACCTTAATATGCATGCTGTATTCGAGTAATTACGAACTCAATACGTACTTATCTATTATAAAAATGGGAAGTGTTTGATTCCATTACTCAATCCAGCTAGAAATTCAAGATTTGGTTATCTCCCTTTATCTGCAATGCAACCAGAAAGCTGGCGGAGCTTCCCGACCTGGGTCGGTGGGGCCGCAAGTTGTAAGATAAACGATAATTCAAATCGTCGATATATTCTCAAAATCCTACCACGAAATAGTTCCGCTTCCGTTCTGGAATATTGAAATTTGTTTACCCAAAACGTTGCATACAATACTTGAGTGGATGGAGACTGACAATCTGCACGGTTTTTAACCCTTTACCCAACGTAACGGACAAAACCAACCAGCTCTATTCTAAACAAGAGCCCCCCCCCCCCGGGGGGGGGGGGGGGGCTTAAGGCGCTCACCTGACATGGTAATCTAAATATCAAACCTGGGCCATGACTTGAGTAAGCTGCACACGCCCCTCCTAAGAAAAGCATATACCAACTAGACGAAGCTATTGTGCCCACACAAGACTCAGGATTTTCCTTCTGTTTTCAGTTCCTGCACTTGTACGTCCCAAAATTGAGATAAACGCATAAAAAACAGATTTTTTTTTATTTTTGTTCGGAAATTTTCGAAGTCCCAAACAAAATTTTTTCAGACTAAAATTTTTTTTTCTTCTTCTTAAAATGGACCAAAACGCATAAAAAAACAAAGAACTAATTTCCGGATTTTGGTCAAAAATTTTCTAAGTCCTACCCGGCCCCCCAAACTTTCAGTGTAAAACAAACAAAAAAATTTTTGTCTTAAAATTAACCAAAATGCATAAAAACAGAAAAAAAAAAATCATTTCCGGATTTTGGTCCACCCGGACCCCAAATTTTCAGTGGAAAAAAAAAATGTCTTAAAATTGACCAAAACGCATAATAAAAACTAATTTCCGGATTTTGGTCCAAAATTTCTAAGTCCGGACCAGGACCCCAAATTTTCAGCCCAAATATGAACCCAGGAATTTGGCTTGAACAAACTTGAATCTCACCTCCCTAAGCATGCTGCAGACCAAATATCAAAAGATTCCTATTGGTAGATCTGAAGAAGAAGATTTTGAAAGAATATTCCTCATACTGCATTAATTTAAACATTTGGACTCCCATAGAGAGCCCAAATATGGACCGAGGGAATTGATTTCAATAAGCATGTGAAACAATCTTCCAAATGCTATATGTGAAATTTGAAAGCTTTTGGGGCAGTGGTTTGGGAAAAAGTAGTGTTAAATGTTTTTCCCGTTACCCACAATGTTAAAAAATGCTGACTCAGCACTATTTCAAAGTCCCCAAAAGTACCCCATGATAAAACCGATAGCAATTTTTTTTACCATTCCATTCTGTTGGTCCTAAGGAACCTTCACGCCAAATAAGAATTATCAGTGCCGTGTAGTTTGGAGATATGGAGGTTTTAATTTTTTTTCTATTTTTAGCTCCTGCGGTTCCCATGGGGAGACGGAAATTTTTTTTTTGATAAATTAAGTACTTATGACCCAATAAGCTCTCACATCAAATTTGGTTCAAATCTGCCTCTCGGTTTGGAAAATAGAAATTTTGGGCGGGGTGAAAATTCTTGCCCCTCCCATAACGAAGGCAAATATAGCTCCTCGAACTTCTCTTGAGTCAATCTGAGTCTACACCTCAAAAGGAAGCTGCACACCAAATATCAAGTCTCTGCTACTGCTGGTTCATGAGAAGAAGATTTTTTAAGATTTAAGTACAGTTTTTAGGCGTGGCCCTACCGAGGGGCGGGTCAGATAGATTTGAACAAACTTGAATTGACATATGATAGGGAACATGCACAGCAAATTTTGTTGAATTTGGTCCGTGAGAAGAAGTCGATAATGTAAAGTTAACGACGGACGACGGGCGCCGGACGACGAAGGACGACGGACGGAAAGCGATCAGTTAAGCTCCCCTTGAGTTTCGCTCAGGTGAGCTAAAAATCGCCAATTAATTTTCATTATTGTTTCATGTCTTGTCAACATAGGTTGTGACCCCTCGTTGGAACGAGTTCTTCGAGCTCGTTCCAATGAGGGGTCATAACCTATGTTTTTGAGACAAAAAATGAAAAAAAAAAGTTATTCGCAAGTGTCATCTGCTTTTCATGTTAGGTAAAGGGTTAAGAAAAGGCAATATCAGCAACTTCAATAAGCTTTATATTGGATTCGTGATACCATTCGATAAGAAATCCTCAGCCTGATTCGATTCGGGATTCAATTCGACCCTACGTTAGAGGTGTTTATCGTGCATTCATTTTAGTAAAGTGTAATATTGTATATAATACACACGTGTACAATTCTGATAGACCTGGCCTCTCTCTATCGGCAACAGTTTTGTCAGATATCAAATGTGCTGCTTTTTGGCACACAAAATGGCGTGAAACTCTTAGAAACCTGACCCGTACGGTACCATCCTCCCCTTTGAAACGATAGATTCCTTGTCTACCCGGAAGATAGAAGGAAAAGAGGTCTCTAAACTCAATATATGTTTTACATTTTTTACTGGAAATATATATTATGTCCCCTAGGTGCATGCATGTGCTGTGTATCAAATTCGAGGTCTTGTCTAAAAGCGATATTAGTAGAACATGAGGGATGAATCAGGCCTCATTTGCCAGACTTTTGTCGGAGCCTTGCCAAACCTTTGACAGCACTTACATTAGGCCTAATTCATCCACGATATACTACTTACCAACGAGTCGTCTTTATTGGACGTTACCATTGCTGTTTTACACTTTTTCTAGAGAGATAAAATGGCGCACAATCCCAGGACGCTATACTTTGCCGATTAAAGCCGACTTCATAACCCGATCACGAAACTCGTCACGTTTTCATCAATGAATGTCGACTCTTCATTCTTTCATTCTTGATTATAACTTAAAAAGTGAACCGTTACCAAAAACAAAAACAAATCCTACTTTGAACCCTTACTGAACAAGAGACATTCATTGGTTACCAGATTATGTTTACTGAGCTTTATCGGCAATTTCAACAGCAAGGGTTATGTCGTGTCGGATAGTTTTACAGGTGGAGACAGACGGAATACCCACCGACTGGAGACACAGATGATGAGGGTCAGAAACAAGTAACTCATTATAATTTCTTTCAGATATACAGAGAAATCTGAATCGTTAAGAGATACTCATCCTTGAGCTTCTGTCTGAGCCATCAATTAATTATTCTCGTAATGTGTTTTTCATTTATCACCGAAGTTACAGAAAGAATACGAATTAGCTCGCTCGTAAAAAAAATATCCAATAGATCATGAATTTCACATACACACTGTCTGTTAGAGATGGATTTTGTTTGTTTCAAATACTTGTTCTAGTGCGTAATTTCGAAATTCTTATATCAATGCCCATCGGGAATTCAATCGATTTTCTTTATTTCTTCCTTATGGTAGAAATGTGATACCTCGAGGCAATTCTCAGTTCATGAATCACCACATCGTCCATACCCTACATACGATGCGTTTCTAATGCGGGAGAAGGATTAGCATGTATGGGGTGTGTCGTGTGTGAGCCCCCGCTCTCACTCCTCCAATAATGTTTTTCCAATCGGGACATTTTCGTCTGGATTTAATCCTTAGATATCGATTCTCCTTTGCTCTTGCCTTGATGATGCAATTTTATCATTTGGAACCTGAGCCATTCCAGTCGGGACAAATCACCCCCCCCCCCCCATCGGCCATATTGACGACGCCCTTCCCTACCATTTGGTTATTGGAATCTCATGTGTTGACTGGGTGACCAAGAATTTGCAAAAAAGAGTATACAAGTGGATGCTCAAGCTTGGTCTATAACCGAGGACCAAATCGCCCTGGATGTACTGTACAAACATTACTGTTATTGTATTGTTGCATTATGATGCATCATACCTCAGACGGCGCGGAAGCGGCGGAACTAGGGGGAAGGTACGGGAGAAACGCGCCCCTCCACTTGTTTCCACAGATATGCTGCACAATGAGTTAAAATGGGCACATGCAAAGTGTCGATACACAGGCATTCCTGTAAGATATTATTTGCAAATCTAAACAAGATTTGGCCAAAGAATCCCATCTTCGGTCGCTTCGGTTCATTTCTTCTGAAGGGCTGAACCATGGTAGCCTTGACAATTTGTGCTTCCTCCACTTTTATCAAGCTTCCGCAGCCTCTGGGAGGGGGGGGGGGGGTGGCGCTCACAACACCGGCATGAACAGTGCTGAGTCCTTTATCAAAATGGAAAGAGCACAACTAGTTCGTTCCAATGAACATAGGCTACGTTTCTGAGGTAAAAACTGAAAACAAAATTATAAATTTTTTATAATATAGGTCGGATATGCAGAGCTATTACGTTAGGTAAATGATTAAATAAAATACTACTACTACTACTACTACTACTACTACTACTACTACTAATAATAATAATAATAATAATAATAATAATAATAAATAAATAATAACAAGAGGTGCGCATCGGAGATACAGGTGTCGAGTTGTGGCTACTTTCCTCATACATTCTCGATTGAAAATCAGAAATGTTATCGCGTTAAGCTCAAAACTCGTAAAAATTGACGAGCTCAAAATTTGTAAAAATGGACTAATTAAGGCCCATAATGCTGTAATGAGAAATCGGACCAGGCCAGTTTTCGAACTTGTCTGAGATATTATTGTGAAGGATCTGTATGGCAAATATTAGTCAAATCGGAGAACGTTTGTTCAAGTTATTGCGCTAATGAGCTCGGAATTCATCAAAACTGACGAATTAAGGTTCGTAGATGTAAGGAAAGATTGGGCCGAGCTAGTTTTCGAACTCGCTTGAGATATTATTACAAAGGACCTGCAAAGCAAATATTAGTCGAATCGAAGAACGTTTGTTCAAGTTATTGCGCTAACGAGCTCAAAATTTGTAAAAATTGACGATTAAGGGCCATAACTCTGTAAAGAAAAATCGCGCCCGGCAGGTTTTCGAACTTGTTCGAGATATTATTACAAAAGACCTGTATAACAAATATTAGACAAATCGGAGAACGTCTGTTCAAGTTATTGCGCTAACGAGCTCAAAATTTGTAAAAAATGACGATTAAGGGCCACAACTCTGTAACAAAAAATCGAGCTGGACCAGTTTTCGAACTTGTTAGAGATATTAATGCAAAAGACCTGTATGGCAAATATTAGTTAAATCAAAAAACGTTTGTTCAAGTTATTGCGCTAACGAGCTCAAAATTTGTTAAAAAATGACTAATTAAGGGCCATAACTCTGTAACGAAAAATCGGACCGGGCCAGTTTTCGAATTTGTTCGAGATATTATTGAAAAAGACCTGTATGGCAATGATTAGTCAAAATGGAGAACGTTTGTTCAAGTTATTTTGCACTAACAATTCGAGGCCACCCGGACGCCCGCCCGGACGCCCACCCGGACGCAAACCAACCGTCGCCAAACCATAGGTCTCGGTTGTTAACATAACTCGTCCAATAAAATCCAGATAAACATTCATTTTTTTCAATACAGCCATAGCTCTGCATGCTGTTGAAACGAACGTAGCTAGCTGATGTCGCTCACTGTATTCCGTTCTCACTCATTGTTGGTCTGTGCAGTGTACGGAAATCGGATGAGCAAACTTTAAATCAGTGGACCGCTGTTTTAATCTGGAAGTCTACTGGCTGAACATTTTTTTTTTGTTCTTCTTGCTCATACCCACAACTGAAGTGCGAGGTGAAATTAGATTCTGGTTGTTAACTCTTTAACTGGCGTAACGTTCATATCCGACCAGCGTATTTATACGTTGAGGCGTCAACTAGAATTATTTTTTAAATTGTAATTTCGATTTACTAAATTGTAGTTACCATTTAGGAAACAGTAGTTACGATTTACTAAATCGTAGTTACGGTTTAATAAACTGTAGTTACGATTTATTAAATTGCAGTTACCGTTTAGTAAATTGTAGTTACTATTTACTAAATCGTCGTGACCGTTTAGTAAATTGTAGTTACGGTTTATTAAATTGTAGTTACGATTCACTCAATCGTAGTTACGGTTTATTAAATTGTAGTTACCCTAGATCAGATTTATGAATTAGAACATTGATTATCTCGCCTTGGCGATTAATTAATTAATTAATTATCAGCGAGATAATATCTTGCGAGCTCGAGACAAATAATGACAGCCAAATGTCCGTTCTTGATAACTCCCTCGAACAGGTGGCCTAATAGCCCTACATACATTTCGACCTAGAAACAACCTCAGCGCGCATTTCAAGGGTGATAGGGTCCACCAATTACCACGACCTAGGGACCCCAACACATCTATTTTCCAACACGTTGGTTCACCCAGTCGCCCAGTGACCTCTGTAGGTGGTTCGACCTAGTGAACCTTCTCGATATAGTAATCTGACCACACACACCTCTAACCTATGGCCCAGCAGCGCATCCTCCTCGCCACTTCGGCACGACATGACCCTGCCATCATTTCCTTGTGTGTGACCCGACCAAAAAGCTTGCTCCACACAGTAGTCGACCCGGCGACCCAACCACAATAACGATGACCCTACAACAAAAGCCCAGTCAAAGTGACCCGATCACACCATCTTCCCGACCCACTAGTCAGTTCCATTGGCCCTTATAGGAGATTCTACCCCATTCCAAGTGAAGTATGACCCAGTCACCTACCCACCACTGTGACTCTACACAACCCAGTGGACCAACACCCATACCTTCGCACTAAGAGACCTTTCTTAACGCCGATCAAGTCATCCGACATATCCCGGTGATCTAACACCCCTATCCTGCGCCCAATCCAGTGATCCACCACGACTAAGTAACGGTCAACAGCCCCAACATTTCATTCCAAGGGTGACAGAGCCATCGACCTGTCTCAGTAAACCATCGCATCCCTTACCACGACCAAGCGGCCAAATATATCTGCATTCCCACCCACTGATTTTGGTCTCCCTCTGATCCAACCAAGTCAGAAAATAAGCAGACTGTCATCTGCAAAATGAGGTCCACAGAGGGTGAATTTGGTGGTGCTACCCTGCACAGCAGGGTAGCATCACCAAATTTACCCTCTGTGAACCTCAATCTGAATCAAGGTCTCAAACCTAAATAGAAAGAGGTAGCCAGAGGATACATTAGCCCACTGTATGGGATAGCATCAGCACATTCACCCTCTGGGGACCTCATTCTGCAAATGACAGATTGCTTATTTTCAGGCTTGGCCCCAACCCAGATATCCCACCCCACTACAATTAAGTGACGACACCACACAACCCTGACGACCTGGTGGGCGAACCTCCCCACCCCACAATCTATTAGAGCCGACTCAAACTACCATATTTCATATGTCTTACCTAACCCAAAATCCCGATCCCCACTACACATTCGATCCAGTAATTGACCAGGCGACCCGACGATACCACTCGACCCTACTTGTTGCGGAATGACGGGCCACTACCCACATTTTCCGGTCGAGACCTAACAAATACCCCACCCCCTCCAGTCATCCTCCGCAACTTAGTTGCCCAACACCCCAATTCCACCACAGTGCCGGGGACATGAATTCAAAGTTAAGGTGTACAGGTACCCTCGTGAATGGGGGGGGGGGGGGGGGGGGGGGATATCCCAGCAATTGACTGAACTCCAAACCACTTGCCTGTCATAGGTGGTATAGTACCTGCAAGATTTCTTATTTATTTATTTATTGGGGTTTACCGACACTTTCGACAACCAGGTTCACCTCGCATCGGACAGTTTTGTGGGTGGAGGAAGCCGGAGAGAACCACCGAGCAACGGCGAGCAACTGCCAGACTCCCCAATGAACCAACCCCGCACAAGTAGGGTTACCATTGGTTGAAGACAAGTGCACCATCGACGTGCAGTACGCCTTTGTACACAGCGCCACCGCGCCCCCTCGTGGGCAATCGGGATGAGATGTCTTTCCAATGGACACAGCGCAGTAACTCCTGACGGGGATCAAACCGTTGACCTTTCGGTATGAAGTCCAATGCCATAACCACTGATCCACCGCGATGCCGCAATACTTCTTACTACCGGCACATCTCTCGGGGAGGACCATCGCCTCAAATTTCAGTAAGACTACTTACCACCATAAGCCTACATAGGCTCACTGCCCAGGTAGGCCTAAGATGGTGTGTAGTCGTACTGAGACTAGTCGTTGGGAGTCTTACTGGGAGAAATGGTTTTTAAAAAATATGCTCTAAATATCTGGGTCGTACTGAGAATCAGTTGCACAGTTAACTTAATATACGTCAGTTGAGGAAGCTATGAGTTGATCTAAGTTAGTGGTGGTGGGTTGGTGCTTAGGGGGTTATTGCGGAATTTTAGAGGACACAGCCCCCTAGTCCGCCCTTGGCTCCGGCACTGTTTCACACTTCTTCCTTTATGTGATCCCGAGATCAAATACAACCACCCATTCGACCCAATATTCAACCTGGGATTTCCCACTTGACCAAATCACTGTGCCCAGTGGTCCGTCTCACGCAAAGACCTAACCAAGATGCACATCCCGGTGTTCAGACTCAGACACCGAATCTTTCTCTCACATCCACTTGACTTGGTGGCCAAACACACCTATAGTTCCAACTAATGACCCCCACCGTCCATTCAGGAACTAACACATTTACTCGAGAGGGCAGAGCAAGAAATCTGATACCCACCACCCATCAGACCGACTAGCCAACTCAGTGATAAGCAACTACAATTTAACCCTTTACCCAACGTAACGGTCAAAACCGGTTAGCGCTTTTCTCAAAAATCGCCAATTAATTTTCATTCTATTTTCATTTTTTGTCTCAAAAACATAGGTTATGACCCCTCTTCGGAACGAGCTCGTCGAGCTCGTTCCAATGAGGGGTCATAACCCATGTTTTTGAGACAAAAAATGAAAAAAATCAGTTAATCAAAAATTTTGTTTGCAAGTGTCGTCTGCTTTTCATGTTAGGTAAAGGGTTAATAAACCTTAACTACAATTTACCGTAACTGCGATTTAGTAAATCGTAACTACAATTTAAAAAATAATTCTAGTTGACTCCTCAACGCTGCCGTATATTCTCGCAGAAATTGTCATTAAATATTTTTTTTCCAATTTCTGCCTCCAAAACATAGTTTATGACCTATCACTGGAACGAGCTTATCTAGCACGTTCCAATAACAGACCAAGAGCTAAGTCTCGGAAGCAAAAAATAAAAAAAACCCCAGTTATTTAAGAAACATTTTTGGAAGTATAGTAATGGTTGGTAGGTAAAGGGTTTATTTATTTATTTAGTGGGGTTTAACGACACTTTCGACAGCCAGGGTCACCTCTTGTCGGGCAGTTTTACGTGTGGAGGAAGCCGGAGTACCCGGAGAGAACCACTGAGCAACGATGAACAACAGTCCGACAGGGTAGATATTACTTCACTCTCTGTTATATACACAGCTGTTGGGTTCTCCAACATTGCAACCAATGGTTTGTTTGATGGTGAAAATACCACGTCGTGCGTGGCTGAAGTTCTTTCGGGTGGACGTTTTTGCAGCACGATAATTTTATCAGAGCTGGCTGGTTAAAGTAAACGGCTGGTTGAAGGTCAGCAGCTTGAATGATAGGGCACAATCGTGGTTGCGACTGCGAGGTATAGTAATAACCTTTCCCCAGAAACTGCACAAAAGGTTAACTGGTCTGGCCCTTATAATACCTCTCACTGGCAATTTGGCAAATCAAGAGCTGGAAACTTTCATGTGGATCTAGAGGCTATTTTGCACAATTTTAACCCTCTGCAAACTGATGTTAATATACTGAAATTTCAAGTAGCATTTTCAACAACTATAGGAGTTTAAGCTATAATCAATTCAATCTGTCAAACAATATTAAATTGGTTAAATTCCTAGTTGCAAATTGGGGAAATTTGGAGCTTGAAATTTCGATATTTTTACATCAGTTAGCAGTGGATTAAGCAGTATGAATAACACACCAGAGCAGATTTTTAATTTTTTTCGGAAACCACCAAATCACCGTTGATTGCAAATGGTTTCACACGGCAGGAGTCACCAGGCGGAAGAAATGTAAAAAAATATTTGTCTGATGTTCATATCACACGGAACAAATGCCAAAAGGTCTGAGCTATCTGCTCTTGAAACGCGTATGTACGAACAAATGGCATCACAATATTCATGCATTCTAGCGAATGTTAAGGTCACACAAAATAAATTATTTGATTCTCAAACATTTGTTTCTTCAAATCGGTGAGGGGGGGGGGGGGGGTCGGGTGGAGGTGGAGGGGGTGGTGGTTCTTAATTTTAATTTTTTTTTGCAACAAGTGAGCAAACATAAAGAGGATTTCGGTTGCATTTTGCACACAGAAATATAGAAAGTGCATATTTATACAAAAAAAATTCATTTTTGATTTGAAAAATATAACATTCCACTAAAAACAAACTGCAATTCAAAGGCTTCATATTCTTTTGGTGCTCTTCATATTATCTTTTAAGTAAAAGTATTTAATCTAAGGGGATTTGCCTTTAGAGTTGGGCAATGTACCGAAAAATCGAATCGATACCGATTTCATGGGCATACCGAAAAACCGAATCGAAACCATCATTGAATACCGAAACTGTCTGAATTTTCAAATTTTTTTGAATTCACTATTTATACGGCCCTTTTTGAATCTTGATAGCAGCTGAAGGGTTCTTTTTGACGAAAGAAGTGCCTGATTTTCTTTTCAGTTTTGTTAACCCTTTACCTAACATGAAAAGCAGACGACACTTGCAAAAAAAATTCTTGAGTAACTATTTTTTTTTCATTTTTTGTCTCAAAAACATAGGTTATGACCCCTCGTTGGAACGAGCTCGACGAGCTCGTTCCAACGAGGGGTCATAACCTATGTTTTTGAGACAAAAAATGAAAATATTTTGAAAATTAATTGGCGATTTTTGAGAATAGCGCTGGCCGCTTTTGGCCGTTACGTTGGGTAAAGGGTTAACTACCAGGGGCCTGGGCAATTGTCCTGAATTCTCACTAGACTACAACCTGTACATGTCCGGCTGCTTAGCAGTGATTTCTAACCAAGTCTTGTCTGCCTTAACCCTTTACCCAACGAATCGGCCGCATCCGTCCGTGTAATATGCAATTTCAGCAGTTGAAAAAATATTATTTTTCAAAAAATTTCAACAAAACCATATCATGTGACCCATCGTTGGAACGAACTCGTTGAGCTCGTTCCACCGAGGGGTCACATGATATGGTTTTGTTGAAATTTTTTGAAAAATTTCAAAAAATGATATTTAAAATAGTAAATTTTGATATCGTCTGCGTTAGGTAAAGGGTTAACAGGCATCCAAGACTTGTCTAGAAATCACTGCCCAAGTATTTGTCTATTGTCAGCAGGACCTCTTGAACTCTTGAAAATGGCATGATCAGGGTACATGCTCTTAGATTACATGCGCCTGATATAGGGCTCCAAGGGTTAACGTGTCACAAAATTACTGTAGATATTGTTTGTTTTCATAAAAAAGAGTGCCACTGTTGAACTTATTGGCAGTGGCATTTGTGGCCCTGTGGTAGAATGATACAATAACAACTTATTTTATATTGTCCTGATGTGAATTCTCTTTCGTACTATCAGCAAATCTCAGTCAAATCAGATACCGAATATCGAACCGATACCAAGGTATACCCCCTTGAAGGTATCACTGAACTAAATATTTGAATTAGAAATACCCGCCTTGAAATCGGAAGTGATGCAATCTCTAAAAATAAAAATAAACAGCCTTGGGAGAATAAATTGTTTCAATAAAATGTTTGAAGCATTCTATTGACATCTTGCATTATTGATGAACATTCCACATAAAAAAGAGGGTGATTTAATGACTTTTGGGCCTAAAAAATACAATTTACATTTTGTGTGTTTTTGTAGGGAATTTCCTGAAAAATATGTGCACGTGACCGGTACTTCCCTTGCTGGCAATTTTTCTCTCTTATTTGTTGCATGCTTCCCTGTTTTGGGGTCAGAAAAAGTTGTTTGAAGGGCTATACCTGACAAAGATATTTGAATGCCAAAATTATGGGTCCGTGAAGTTAGCTCAGTGTTCAGCGTTCAACGTTCGTTGAACATTCGTGTGAAGTTAGCTCAGTGTTCAGCGTTCAACATTCGTTCAACATTCGTGTGAAGATAGCTCAGTGTTCAGCGTTCAACATCCGTTCAACATTCGTGTGAAGTTAGCTCAGTGTTCAGCGTTCAACATTCGTTCAACATTCGTGTGAAGTTAGCTCAGTGTTCAGCGTTCAACATTCGACCAACATTCGTGTGAAGTTGGCTCAGCGTTCAGCGTTCAACATTCCACAAAATTCAGTGTGCCATATGTCGAATCTGGGCTTTCACCCGAGGTTTATCCTTTATGCGACCGACTGCCCATCGTTTACATCTACAACACTCATATCTGGGCGACCATTCTCACCTGAAGTGATATTAGTGACTTTTACTACTCCAGCTCAGCGTTCAACATTCGACCTATATTCTTCACGGACCCCAAAATTAAAGCGATGCGATCATATTTTGTTTTGTCTGAACGTTATAATGGTCGCCTATGGGACAATATTTAGTTCCGTGATACCTATAAATACCGAAACCGATACCGAACTCAAAATTACAATATCGCCCATCTCTATTTGCCTTGTTACAATTTATGGGAGAGTGCCTGCACTCTCCCATAAATTGTAACAAGGCAAACGCATTGGAGACGCAACTAAATAAATATGCATCAATCACAAAATGTAAAAAGTTTCGGGTCTCTCCGAGTTTGTCCTATTATTGGAAGACACTGAAAGGCAATAAAAATGTTCAATGAGGGGGTTCAAATTAAATGAGGGATTGCATGAGAATCAAAACATTTAAGCCTTATGGGCTGGTTTCATAAACTGCTGAACGGATTCGGACGATTTGTAAGGCAAATGGATATCACCTAAATCCCCTCGAAAATGATTAATATCCCAAGCGAATCAAAATAATGCATTCATACAAGAAATAAAAACGAGGGCAACATCAGCTAATCTATTCACTTCAAAAAGAAACATCGTTAAACACATTGCTCCCTCAACCAGAATAATGAGAATCACATCTGTGGTGCTTTTGCTACAAGTCTACCATAAATCACCCACTGTTTTATCCCCCTTCCATTTCGTTCTTTAGATACTCTTTCATTCGGGATTCCTGGCGATTTAAAATAAATTCATTTGCATGAATGTAATAACGGCAGAGTATATATTAATTCAGAATTTTATATCATCATGTAATGGTGCAGTGCGGTGTTTAATTTTACATTGTTAGCGTATACCGTTGGCGGAGGAACGGAAATGGAAAGGAGGTGCATGGCGTATTATTTTTTTGAAAGTTTGGCAAAAACGCATAGCTTATGATCCCAATTAGAACGAGCACTTTGATCTCGTTCAAATTGGGTGTTAGAAGTTATGTTTTATAAGCAAAAAATAGGTACTTCCAACATGGGCGTTTCTAAGATCGAAAATAACTGATTACAGGGGTGGGGGGGGGGGGGGGGTAAACCCAATTTATACCGACTGCCGTGATTTAAGTTCCCATTGTTGAAATATTCCATCTGCATCATGAAGGCATGCTTTCTTCAAGGCATGCCTTGGTGATGGAGTTGGAATATTTGTCAATGGGGCTTCTAGTTAATTCTTTACCCAATTCTAAACAACAACAAAAAACTGAATTACTGCAGATTGTAACCCTTTACCCAACGTAACGGCCAAAACCGGCCAGCGCTATTCTCAAAAATCGCCAATTAATTTTAATTATTTTTTCATTTTTTGTCTCAAAAACATAGGTTATGACCCCTCATTGGAACGAGCTTGACGAGCTCGTTCCAATGAGGGGTCATAACCTATGTTTTTGAGACAAAAAATGAAAAAAAATTAGTTATTCAAGAATTTTGTTTGCATGTGTCGTCTGCTTTTCAAGTTAGGTAAAGGGGTTAAAAGTTTCTTTCAAATTAATGTTAAAACATTAACTGCAAAGTCTCAAATTATTGTTGTTTTTTTTAAATAATCATTGCGCACTGGTGTGTTAAACACTTAATGCTATGCGTTGCGGGATTAACCTGAGTGTGTGTCAATTTTGCTATATGAACTAAAGTTTGCCCACGGATCCAAGCTAGCTGGGATGGGTGGGGGGGGGGGGGGGGGGTCGCCACTCCATTACCATGTCTGTTGGAACATTTTGTTGTTCGTCGAAAAAATTGCAGGTCTCTCAAATACCAACATTTTATCTGAAAGCCGCTAGTTTGAAAAAAGTTGACAACTTTAGTCATTTACCCAACTCACTCAATATCAAAATTTGTTATTTTAATTATTTAAAAAAAAAAACTTCAATTTAAAAACGGTAATAATATTAAATAAGGGTAAGTAACTGTCATACTTTTCAGCCCACTAACCAATCACCGAGGGAGTTAATTCTGGCTTCGCAGAGGTTGAATCACCATGTTCATGTGTACCGACAACTAATTAATTTTGTCCAACATGGGGGACATTCTTGATTGTTATTTGTTTAACCCTCTGCACATTGATGTTGTAATATCGAAAATTCAAGCTGCAAGTTTTCACCACAGTGCAAGTAGGTAATTAAGTAATTCAATCTTGTTTGACAGAGCTTATTGAGCTCTGTCACACAAAACGAAATTGTTTGAATTGTATTACGGGAACAAATTGCTGCTTGATATTCCAATATTTGGATGTCAGTATGCAGAAATGGTTGACTAATATAATCACGAATGTTGTAACTGTGACATGATGTGTGTTCTTGGATACAAATAATTATATGATACATCTCCAGCTGGTGGCGCCCTACACTTTGTTTTTTGGTACATAGGAACATTTTGAGATCCTCTGTTCCTCTTCATTATATGTGGAATTTATCTAACAGCTATCAATGAGATGTTAGTAATATATTCATCTTAATTTTGCTTACACTCCAGATATTTGTCTTCAGTATTTGACCGTAGTCTCTGCAGAGTAAAAACATCTGTAAATTATCAGCATTTTCCCCACATACTGTACCTTACTGGAAATCAGCAAGAACGTCTCTTTTTGAAATTGTTGGAAAGTTTGAAAAAGAGATGTTCTCGCTGATTTTCAGTAAAGTGCAGTATGTGGAATTTAATGGTGCAATCAATAACTGATATTTGTTTTTTGGTATTTCAACACTTATTTAGTCACAATTTTGAAATCAGTTCCACAAAAATATTACTATAATACAAGCATTCCATATATTTCACCTTGTTTGGTAATTTTTGCATACTTGAATTTGGGAAAAAATACTCAAAGTTTGTAACCGAGAAGACTTTTTGGTGGCCATTTTAAAATCAAAGATGGCCGTCATTACCATGGCAACACAGAGGGTAACAGCCCAGGAAAACAATCAGCACTCATTTATCTACTTATATCCCAAGTTTCATGGTTTTGTGAAAAAGTGCTCGATTTTGATGCCCAAAAGTTTGTAACCAAGACGACTTTATGGCGGCCATTTTGCAATCTAAGATGGCTGCCATTACCATGGAAACAGAGAGGGTAACAGCTTGGAAAAATAATTAGCACCTATTCCTCTATTCATATGCCAAGTTTCACGCTTTTGTCACAAAGTGCACGATTTTTTGCTTAACAGCCCCACTATCACTGGATTTGATACATCACGCTACTGGCTGCACTGAGGTCAAGCTAAGTTTCGAAGACACAACGTAGTCACCGCGGCAAGATTCGAACTACAATCTCTTGATTGGAAGTTCGGCGGGGTCACTTATAGCCAGCACTCTCATAGTAGCAGTACTTAGCAGGAGCAGAGGTGGCATCACCAGCTAGAGTAGTAGTAGTAGTAACAGTAGCCCATGTACTACTATCACTGCTTGTAGTAGCAGCAGTAGGAGTAATAGTAGTAGTTTTCGGATTATGTAGTTGTAGTTTATTGGTGTCACGATTTGAAGACTTTTATGTGGACTCTCGTCTATCACACCTCAACACAGGTTAGTTAACTTTACAACACGATCTTCGGAACACCCATACAATCCACCACACACACGTTACTATCTCACAATCCGACACACTCATCCCCAGTCTTGTTAAACTGCTTCTGTGGAGACTTATTGCTTTTTCTTTTGATCTCTGTGACAAGCAAGTCCAAAAATGGGAAGATAAACCCAAACCCATTGTTTATTTGCCAGGCGTGATTACAGTGAAAATGTAATGATTACGATTACTTCATATTTTCATGATCACGATTACAATTACTCCATTTTTAAAGTCATGATTACGATTGCAATTACTTTGAAAAAGTAATCGATTTCATTACTGATTACTTTCGGTCTTTTACTTCAGTGAGATGTACCTTATTATTAGGGCCCCGTCGACTTTCGACAGAGGCCCTATAGTAATCAGTCTGTCCGTCAGCATTGTCATTCTGGAGTTATTATAAGTTATCTCCGCCAATATGTGTGGTATGTGGAGATTTAATACCTGGATGTCGGTTTTCAAACACCGAGCCGCAGGCGAGGTGTTTAAATGAGACATCCAGGTATTAAATCTCCATATACCATACATGTTGGCGGAGTCAACGTTTTTGTCCCGTTTGAAACACAATGCAAACATAGTGGAAATAAATTTGTGGACGCCTTTCTCAGCTCCACAGTCACTTGGACGAAATTCGTGATAATTATTTTGTTTTTATAATCGCAGAAGACAACAGATAGAGTTACATCCCTTGGGTCGTTAAGGAAATGAGAAAACAGTATTTTGCTGGCATATCGTCCCTTGCGTTCCAATGTGTTCTATGTGCCTACTGGCACATAGAACACATTGGGACGGATTATTTGCTCTTATTTTATTTTTATGATTGAATTGTCGGAAATCTGATGATATTTGTGACTATTTTCGGCTTTTTTGGTTCTATTTTTATTTCGAGGCGAGCAAAAGCGGAAAACTTTCGTTTAAACGATATACCTCCCATGTTTCGCGTGTGCTTATACCCTAGATGTTGCACTCTCTCATATACCTTGTATGTTGGGTGCATCCTTTGCCATGGCTATTTGTCCAAGGTATTCTGACCAATCAAAAGACCGAATTTATTGGGATATAGGGACAAGAGACTTTAATCGTAAAAAATGACAATTTTCCACATGTCATATCATTACTCAAGTTTCTTTTGACCGATTCTCCTAATTTATATACACAATATTGAGATTGATCAACTGAAGCTCCCTTTCATTTTTTGACAATTTTCAGATTTGTCGTTCCAGAATTATGGACTTCAATCGTCATTTCCCCTTTTTCTTTTGTAGACAGCCCCATCAATTGCAAGCTTTTCTTGCAAAGTTTGAAAAAGAGCTTTCTAAGAAAAGATTACAGGATCTGAAATTGTCATCAAAAGAATAGTTGGGAAAAAGATGCCTTATGGTTATCGTACATCTGGTAATGTACTTCGAATTCATCATTAATGGCTGGCAGGTCATCTTAAAAAATGCAAAAGATTTATAACAAATAAAGATTTATTCATCAGCAAGAAATAAATAACACTATTTGATTTGTAATAATAACACTTTGGCCGGCCGCAGTTTTGTCGCGGTTCTCGGGTGAGGAGGCCTTGGTTACCCTGTACTCCCAACTGCCCCCCTATTCCCACGCTTCTTCTCTCCTCCCAACGCTCGGAGACGAACTGCTTGAGATATCCAATCTCTCCGATTAACATATTAACCTTCTCCTTTGAGTCTCGCACTAACCACATGCCATTCATTCTCCCATCCCACTTCCCCATTATACTCCCAGTGAATCTTATTCTTTTAGACTGGTATTTTGGGCATTGTAGAAGAAAGTGTTCCAGGGTCTTCACCACCCCCAAATTACACATCTGGCACTCCTTTTCACTGGTTTTCCCAATTTTTCCCCTCAGCTCCAGGGATTGCGGCCTAATCTTGAACAGCAGTGACCCCTAAAGGTGCCATCAAGGTACTCTTCAAAACCAGGCTTCTCTTTATCACGCAGGCCACCCAAAGACCTCTTTGATTTGACACCCTCTCGCCAATTAAGGTTACCATTCTCCATGACCCTTTCTCTGGCGATTTTTTTACCCTGGTTTGCCTCTACGCCTAGGTCCGAGATCTCCAATGAGTAGTTCTCTATTAGCTCCCTCACTTGGACCATCCACCCTGTCTTGATATCTGAGTTGAAAATTCTCTGGAACATTGCTTTACACCATCGGCTGTCGGGGAGATTTTCCAAATAATTAAGATAACCGAGTTTCAATAAGTCTATCCTACCCTGATCCTCATCCACCCAAACTCACCCCTGATTGCTTCTAGTGCCGCGGTATTACTCGACCCCGTTATCCATGGGCCTGCATCGGCCTGCAGGGTTTCCAAGCTCTTTACAGCAGTCTGGTTTAGGGGCACCACTTGCGTACCATATGTAATACTTGGCAGGCCCACCATTTCCCAAATGGTTTTCCCCACGAAAACCTTATTGAAACTGTTTCTCCCTGTAAGTTTCATTTGATTAAGGATTCGCCTCCCCTTCAGAATCAATTTATTTGTGTGGTTTCGGTAGATGCTCAGATTACTTGTTGCTTATGACAGAAAAATAAATTTTCAAAACAAACCCCAGGTCTATTTTTAATATTCACCAAGATTATAAAAAATAACAAAGCAGAGCAGCATTCGAATGCATGAAAAAGATCAGACTTTTTTCCAGATCTGGATCTAACATATAAATCCAGATCTGGAATCGTAAAAAAACGAGGATCCGAGAAAATTTTGTCCCCTAAAATTAATGAGCCTGCAATCTAGGTCAGTTCCGCGTGCTTGTACCATAGCATTTCATAGAATATCCGACAAACGATCCATTGAACAAACCATCCGTTCATATGTGTCTCATTAGTTTGTTTCATGACCAACTTGCGTGCCTTCTCTTGTCAGACAAGACGACTCGATAGCATGAATAGCGTCAATCGAAAAGTGAGTTGTCGTTCTTGGACTAACTATTTCCGGTTGTATTTGTGGAATTGAAAACATTCGATTTGATAACACATTTTCAAATTTGTACTGGGAGAACATCCCGGTGGCACTCCATCAACCCACCCCAGTTAAGGGTGGGGGTTGGTTGGTGGGGGCGGGGGGGGGGGAGTGTTCTCCCCAAGGAAACATGTGCATGACAATCAGCATCACATCGACTTGTACACTACACATCACACAAAACAACATGGCAATTGACAACATTGTCGGCGAAGTTATGACACACAGACTATTGTTTTTGTATGGTTTCTTCTTCCTCTTTTTCTTCTTCTTCTTCTTCTTCTCTTCTTCTTCTTCTTCTTCTTCTTCACTTCCTTCTTCTTCTTCATCATCATCATCATCATCATTATCTTCTTCTTCTTCTTCTTCTTCTGACCATTTCCTTGTCCACACAATAACTCGAAAACGAATTTTCCTATCTCACTCGTTTTGGCATACTGAAAGACAATCACAAGTACTCACCTATGTTTTTCGGATTCCTGGGACATCGGGGTGTTCATAGGTGTGTTTTGAGTGTGGGTTACGCTCTTATCTCAGGCTTGGTATGGCGTATGGACCTGGGAACAACACTCAATGGAGGTTCAAAATATGGGTCACAGTCACTGAGGTCACCCAAGGGTCATTGGGTGCATTTACAGAATGTCCGGAAATCACATTTTTTGCCGTCTTTAATGCACTCCCGAAGTTTTCTTCTTGTTCTTGTTCTTTTTCTCCTGATCCCCTGTCTTCTAACCACTAGAAAACGAATTGTGCTCTCTCAATGCTTTTTGGTATTCTGATAGACAGCCACAAGTACTCGGCCATCCATGTATTTTTCAGATTCCTGTGGTATTGGGGTGTCCATATGGGTGTTTTGAAAGTGGGTCACGCCCATATATCAGGCTTGGTATGACATATGGACCCGGGACCAACACCAAATGAGCCGACACTCAATGGAGGTTCAAAAGATGGGTCAAGGTCACTGAGGTCACCCAAGGGTCATTGAGTGCATGTTACAGAATTGCTGGAAATCACATTTTTTGACTCCCAACGCATTCCCGAAATTCATACGTGCATTTTTACACTCAAAAAGAGGGCAAGGCAAAAATATTGAAAGTAGGTCACGCTCATATCTAAAGTATGGTATGACGTATGGACCCGGGACCAACACCAAATGAGTTGAAACTCATTGTAGGTTCAAAATATGGGTCAAGATCACCGAGGTCACCCAGGGGTCATTGAGAGTATTTTTCAGAATTGCTGGAAGTCGTAATTTATACCCCTCTAATGCATTGCCAAAGTTCATACATGTATTTTTACACCCAAAACACGGCCACGATTAGCCACTGTGCATAAGTTTGTGACCATAAACACCAATAAATAAATACACTCAAAAAGTGGGTGGGCCCAAACTTTTTTGAAAATAGGTGATGTCATATCTCAGGCATGGTATGACCTATGGATCTGGGACTAACAACAATTAGTCGAAACTCAATGAAGGTTCAAAATATGGGTCAAGGCCACTGAGGTCACCAAGGGGTCATTGAATGAATTTTTCAGAAATGCTGGAAATCGCATTTTATGACCACCTAATGCATTGCTGAAGTTCATATATATATTTTCACACTCAAAAAGTCGGGGCAAAGAATGTTGGTCATGCTCATATTTCAATCATGGTATGATGTATATATGAACCTGTGACCAACACTAAATGAGTCAAAAGTCAATGGAGGTTCAAAATTTGAGTCAAGGTCACTGAGGTCAACCAGGGTCATTGAGTGCATTTTCAGAATTCAGAAATCACATGTATGACCCCCAGATGCATTGCCAAAGTTAATACATGTATTTTTATTCTAACAAAATGGGGGGGGGGGTGTTGAAAGTTGATCATACTCATATCTTAAGCATGATGTGACATATGAGCACAGGATCAACAACAAATGAGTCAAACGCCGTAAAAGTTAATAATTTGGGTTCAGTTTACAATGGTCACACAGGTGTCATTAAATGGGGTTTTCAGTTTGTTTGAAGTTGCATTTTATGGCCCAAATACATTTCTGAAGCTCATACATGTATTTCTTCTCTCAACAAAGTGGACAGAGTCAAAATATCCATTGCTAATTCCTTTATAGAACACGTTTAATGCTGTGCACAGAAGTTATTTCCGATTTCTTGAAAAATATTATCTGAATCCTGTATGAAAATATTTAAACGCTGTTAACGAAAACCTATATCTGATTTCTTTAAAGATATTTTACTCCCGAAATTAAGTCTCCACAAATTCTCTTTTCATAATAATCTGATGCTTTCATCGTTTTCACACAGACTCGAATTTATGGTCGCAGTAAATTCTGTTTCTCTAGTTCATATTATCGTCCACAGCACAGAAGGGTTCTTGGAATCAGGTGGAGATAACCTGTTTATCGATAGGGCCAGTTACCTTGCGCAACCAAAGTCAATTAACTATATTTTTTTACGCTCTGAACGGGCCAATGTTATTGTGAGTACGTATTTGGGTACTTACTTTTGCGTTACTCTTCCAAAATAACTGTAAGCCTAAGCACTAAAATAAATAAATAATAAAAAAAAAAAAAAAAAATGGTGCGGCGAAAGATTTTTTGAAATTTTTATGTCCAAAGGGCCACCCAACGAACAGAATAGTCCATAACACCAAGCCCATGGAAAACATCGATGGCACTAGTTATTCGAAAAAAATACCAAATTCGGAAAATACCCACCCAGGCGCGTAGACAGGATCCTATAATAGGGGGTGCTCTACCAGTTGGTAGAGGGCAAGAAGGGTATTTGAAAGCCCGCTGTGTTGGGCGTTTCGGGGGACCTCCACTAGTCCTAGCTAGTATTCTCCGGTCTTTGCCTCTCCTCCCATTTTCCTAAAGAGAAGTGTGGAGGGGGGGGGGGGGAACGACCGGAGGTCCTAATTAGGACTATCCCCCACACCCCCGAGAATAGTTTGCAAAATCTAGTGCTCTAAGAGCGAATCTGTATCGTATGTAACCCCTATATTTGTGACCATTCTGGGTCTCTATGTGGTGGGAAACTTGCATTGGGCCAATGTTTTGGGGACAGCGAAAATTTTAGGGGCAGGGCGCACCCTCTCCAGTAGCTACGCCACTGTCCCTCCATTATTCCAGTACATATTGAAACATTGCGCTTTACTGCTATCATCCAGACTATCATCCAGACCATCAACATTCCAAATGGTGCTGCTAATGCTGACAGGATTCTGTAGATTGTTGCTTAATTTATTTCCATCAGTGAAGCGGATCATTGTACCGGACCTTTGGGGTCCGGACCAAAAAATATCAGTCCGGTCCGGTTATTTCCCACTGAACCGGTTCAAACAGTTTTCGTTTTTTTAACCAATGTAGATCATACGGATGCCTTCCGAGTGCATATTCGATGGTGGATGATGGCTGTTTCAGTGGATATCAGACATGTTTCGTCAACTGACAACAAAATGAAGAATTTTGTTAGGCATTATGGCTTTGAAACAAGCGAATTTTATATCTTCGCGTGTTGACATTGAGCGTAACAAGGCACCACCCGCGATGCTTTAGAATTGCGGATGGTGCCTTGTTGCACTCAAGGGACAATATATTGTATCATGTATGATGTATTCATTCGTAACGGACGGATTTCTCCTATCTGGAACGATTTGGATATCAGGCCGTGATTATTATGATCCCCGATGAGTCTGGAGGTGGGATGGGGAAAGCTCACCCGAGGGGCAAGATATTTGAACCAGACCCGAGGCTTGCCGAGGGTCTGGTTCAAATATCTTGCCCCGAGGGTGAGATTTCCCCATTCCCACCTTCAGACTCATCGAGGATGATTTTTCTCCCCACACACGAGGATTACGTCATTATAGATTGGCGGTCACGTGCTGACATACTCAATTTATCAAGTCGTAGTCCTTTCGAAAAACGAACAATTTCATCGGAAAGATCGTACAAAAGTTAGGTATATACCACAGGTATATACTAAAAAAAATGATTTGTAACACTGTCCGTTAAGGGGTTAAAGAATTTGCGCGTGTCAAACTCTAATGTAAAGGGCATTGTGAGATTATTGATCGATCGATAAATTCGCGCAGTGATATTATTAAATCTGCAGAGAAACATGGGGCTCCAACAAATCAAGTTTAATATTTGAATATAATTAAATATTGAGTCTATATCAACAAGGAACAGATAAATAGGTAATAAACGAACACAATTTAACAAGCGTTTTTTGTGCAGACGATGATGAAATAGTTCCGGCGACGTAATAAAATATGCAAATGAGTATATCACGTGGGGTGGGTGGGATAGAAATATCCCACCCTGCTGTCTCACCCGGGACACGCGTATGTTTCACGTATAGTTGGGGGGGGGGGGGGGAGAGAAAACGGCGTATTGTATCACGAACGTGCGATAATTTGGCACATTACAATACCTCTCTGGACCGCCCTGAACCGCCCCGGACCGATCCCGTTCGTCTGTGAACCGGTACAGCAGGGGTGATCCGGTCCGGATCGCGGTCTACTCCTGGACCGGTGTTTTTCGGTACGATCCTCAACACTGATTTCCATAAAGCGTGACCTCAACTTTGTCCAAGAATGTAGCTGTCTCGATCAATGGATAATAGAACAACGTTTTTATCGGTTCCATATTTTTTTCCATAACAACTTTATTGTAATTACTTACTACTATTAATGTATAACGAATAGGTCCGCGAGTGTTAGGAGGTGTGTAAGCGAGGCTATTTGTGTACGTTTGAGGCACATGCTCCTCCCACACCTCCACTTCTTTCCAGAAATCGCATTGTGAATTAGTAACCAAAAGAGGGTGCAGAGACTCCTTACTACAAGGAGGTGACGGCCTTTAATGTCTACGGCACCTAAAGTGGAGAAAAACGTACAATTTACGCTCCATATTGAACAAATTTCCCCATCTGGTCGAACACTGCTTCAGGCCGATGTGGAAATATGTTAACCCTTTACCTAACACGAAAGGCAGACGACACTTGGAAACAAAATTTTTAAATAAATTTTTTTCTCATTTTTTTTGCATCAAAAACATAAGCTATGTTTTTGATACAAAAAATGAAAAAAATAATGAATATTGTGAATAATGCTGGTCGGTTTGACCGTTACGTTGGGTAAATGGTTAAATATGGAGCCCTAAAAGGTGTATTTTGTTTGATGATGAGGTGCATGAATCCCAAACATGGAGTTGTATGTTGTATTCCTACCATCCAACAACGGTACATGGGCTACCAGTGATGTATATCAGTGTATGGGTGCCCTTGTATAGTCGTACTACGCACCAAATTCGAAATGTTTGCTACAGTACGACCGCCGTAGTCTGGTCACCTTCCACGGGTGGGCAATATTTCCACGGACGCAATAATATTAGATTCCAAACACTAATTATAGGTATAATCATCAAAAATTTATTTAATGAAGCACCGAGTACAACCAAGTTCTTCATTAATTAACCCTTTACCCAGCGTAACGGCCAAAACCGGCCAGCGCTATTCTCAAAAATCGCCAATTAATTTTTATTATTTTTTCATTTTTTGTCTCAAAAACATAGGTTATGACCCCTCATTGGAACGAGCTCGTCGAGCTCGTTCCAATGAGGGGTCATAACCTATGTTTTTGAGACAAAAAATGAAAAAAAAATAGTTATTCAATCATTTTTTCGCAAGTGTCGTCTGCTTTTCATGTTAGGTAAAGGGTTAAAATTTTGCTGCTGATGATTTTTATTACCTTGTAAACGCATGCGTGGACATCACTGCCCACGCGTGGATTACGACCAGTCCTCGACTGCTGTACTGTACGTCCCTGGAGTGTGCGTATGTGATGTGGGAGATGATGCATGTATGCGTGTGAGGGTTCGAATATTTTTAGCTCACCTGAGCGAAGCTCAAGGGGAGCTTTACTAATTACTTTCTGTCCGTCGTCCGGCGTTAACTTTACATTATCGACTTTTTCTCACAAACTACTTGACCAAATGGAACCAAATCAGTTGAGCATGTTCCCTATCATATGTCAATTCAAGTTTGTTCGAATCAACTTGACCTGCCCCTTGGTAGGGCCACGCCGCAAAAGTGAGCCTAAATCTTAAAAAAAAATCTCTCATGAACCAGCAGTAGCAGATACTTGATATGTGGTGTGCAGCTTCCTTTTGAGGTGTAGACTCAAATTTGTTCAAGAGAAGTTCGAGGGGCTATATTTGCCGTCGA
This sequence comes from Pictodentalium vernedei, assembly GCA_031216915.1. Taxonomy (NCBI): domain Eukaryota; kingdom Metazoa; phylum Mollusca; class Scaphopoda; order Dentaliida; family Dentaliidae; genus Pictodentalium; species Pictodentalium vernedei. The sequence goes on along the minus strand of CM062291.1, from coordinate 178,408,709 downwards.
TATGGGAGGGGCAAGAATTTTCGCCCCGCCCAAAATTTCTATTTTCCAAACAGAGAGGCTGATTTCAACCAAATTTGATATGAGGGCTTATTGGGTCATAAGTACTTAATTTATGCCAACAAATTTTCCCCGTCGCCCCATGGGAATCGCAGGAGCTGAACATGGAAAAAATTTAAAACGCCCATATCTCCAAAACTACACGGCACTGAGAATTTTTATTTGGTGTGAACTTCCCTCGGACCAACAGAATGGAATGGTCAAAACAATTACTAGTCCAGGCACATTAGACATAAAAATGAGACAGTAAGGAAAAAAATCGGAGAAAGCTGATTTTTTTATATGTTTCCGGGACACACATTGCGGATAAAGTGTGAAAAGTCCCCGCGAATCCGAGTTGAGCTTTTTTAGTTATAGCGTTTTTTTGATGAAAAAAAAATAATTAAAAAAAATTCGACCCAGCTCCATATTTCTCATTCTTATTCGCCTTAGTAGAGTGAGAATCATAAATATCGTGCTGAATTATGTTGAGAATACATATCCCCAACAGAAAATGCCAACTTTGTACCAATCCTCACACTCAATGGTGAAATATTCACGAAAATGTACAAAATTACGAAAAAAATTTTATTTTCATACACACAACGGTACACAACGTCCATTAAATCAAATCTACGACTACTTTGGGAGTTAAATTATATATCAAAAATTGCAGAAAAGCAGTGGCTTTATAATGATATATAACAATAGTCATTTATTTCATAATGAACTGGTGAAACGTGTGAAATATTAACCATACCCCCTAAACTCAAATTCAAACGGCATCGACTTTTCTCATTCAAATACCGTATTATAGCATCATTGTTTCAATTTCCATGTTCGATTAAATCACATAATGTGGTGTTCGCCTACACTCAAGAACACTAGATAACATAGACTGCACAGAAGTCAATGAAATATTCTGTGGACTTGCCAGAGGTGACTGTACAACAGCTGACGCTGTCAATCAAGAAAGTGTCAACCATCTACTGTCAAAATTACACGAACTGCTCCAGAATGCGTCCGTAGGACGCACAGGAAAGCTTTGGGTACAATACTACGAGCAAATAGGTCTTCTCCAGTTGTTCTTGAGAGCAGAGCGCACAGGCGACTGGGAACTCCACACATATTGTGTTCGCAATATGATTCCAGTATTTCACGCAGGTGGTCATTTTGCATACGCAAAAAGTTCTCATCTCTATTTGCAGCAGATGAATGAGCTAACAGAAATAATGCAACAGGATGATTTGAAGTTGTTCACTGAGAAAGGTTACTTTACCATAAGGCGCTCAGATAAATTCTGGGACGGGATATATTCTGATCAGACCATAGAGCAGTGTTTAATGAGAATGTTCAAGCTCCCTGGTGGTCTCACACATGGCAGGGGAATAACCGATAGCACTGTTGCGAAATGGGTACATGGACTACCTCTTTGCCTTCCGATATGTAATGCTCTCGAAAATTTTGTTCATGTTCACACTGGTCATGGCGAACAACATCGGGATCTCCGTCAAAGTTCACAATTGACTGATGCCAATGATATCACCAAATTATTGAACTGGCTCAGAGTGCATTCCCCCTTTCAGAATAGAGATCCACTACAATTAGTTTCTATAGCGACCGGGCTTGTGGCCGACGAAACTGTGAACTGTGACCAAGTTCGCAAAATTGGTGAATGTTGCGTATCGAATGTTGTAAGCAAAACGTTCAACAGTATCAAACTACGACGTGTTGACACTGTGAAGTCTTTCGCATCGATGGCAAATAGCATCAAAGTCCGTGGAAGTAAGGTAGTGATTGACCCCACAATTCTGTTCAACCGCATCACATGTGTTATTCAGTCACAAGCAGAGATGGAAGAGTATCTCAAATATGAACTCGCCCCGAAACCACCAGCATTGTTTGATTCTGCTGGAATGAGGAAGACACAGAAAAGCACGCTCGGTAAGATCCTCAAAACATACGGTTCCGAGCAAACTAAAATCCCAGAACATTCTCTGTTTGTTGTAGATGGTGGATTTTTATTGAGGGCAGTTGTATGGCCTAAACAGTCGTCATATAAGGACATATGGACATCATATTCCAATTATCTAGTGAGACATTTTGGGGCGAACGTCGTGGTTGTTTTTGATGGTTATGCTTGTACAATGTCGACAAAGGGCATGGAACAAGCCCGTAGATCTAAAGACAGGTATTCCATTGATATCAATATCTCACCCGAGTTACCAGCCACCACACCCCAATCCGATTTCCTTGCAAATGCCAAGAACAAAACCCAACTGATCGATCTTCTAATGCAGGAGCTATCTGCTATCAATATTCAGTCCAAGCAGGCCGAGGCTGATGCTGATGTACTGATAGCCGAAACTGCACTTGACATCGCTCAAGATGACAACAATGTTGTCGTTGTGGGAACAGACACAGACTTGTTAGTCATTCTTACCTCTCGAGTTCAACCGGGATGTAATATTCACATGATGTATTCCATTACCCCAAACTTACTAGTTTCAGTTAGTGAAATAGCAACCAAAATGGGTGACCATAGAAGCAACCTCCTTGTAGCACATTCTATAAGTGGTTGTGACACTACTTCTGCACTCTTTCGAGTTGGTAAGAAGAAAGTATTCAGTACAATTGTCTCCGATGTTACTAGCGACTCACAACAGTATGTCAACACAATTTTGGCGGATGACAGTACACCAAGTGCAGTAGCCGCTGCCGGGGAACAACTTCTCCTGATCTTATACGGGAGTAAAACTGTTTCCTCTCTCGACCAATATAGATATGTCACTTACAAGCGTTATGTAGCAAAATCTAAACTGAATAAACCCATCGACCTAGCCTCACTCCCACCAAGCAGCGATGCTGCACAACAACATGTCTACAGATGTTATCTCCAGGTCCAACAATGGCTGGGCACTTCGCTTCCTCCGACGGATTGGGGGTGGTCGCTAGACAATGGACTTCTTGTACCGACTGCAGCCACAAAGCCATGTGCCCCCGATAACCTACTGAATCTGATCAGTTGTGGTTGCAAGTGTGCTTGTACAAAAAGGTGTGGGTGTAAGAAGGCAGGACTCTCTTGCTCAGGTTTGTGTAACTGCAGTTCGGATTCTTGTAACAACCACAGAAACACTGTCCTGTCGGAAATTTCTGAGTTCGATGAATAATATGTATATAGGTCATGTCATTTCTGTATATAGCGTTGATAATAGTCAATGTAACTTAATCCATGTTGATTGATTTGTACATTCTGTAAATATTATTTATTGATTTTTGTACATTCTGTAAATATTATTTATTGATCTAATGCTGCCAGACACAGACGTGTCTGTTCGGTCCCAAGCCCGAAAATAGTTGAGTTCTCATGCTGACGAATTTTATGCCAAAAGGGGAACTCGGCCAGAAGCAGAGGGGGTCTTCCATAATGTCTATTTTGTAAGCAATGATAAAAGTCTTCAAATGGTGGTGGATTTTTTATCGTCTGTCCAACTAACATCCCGTTCTGTACTACGACCCTTTGGGCAAATCCGTTAGGAAAATCGTCATTTTTTGCGTAAATCCGATACTTTTTTGTGAATTTTCAATAATTTTTCGCAGAAATTGTCACAGAATGCACATTTTCCTCTAGGTAAATGTATGGTAGACATTATGTAGCTCGAAATACGCGTAAACAAAAAATACAGTTGGATCAGTTCGAGGTTACAAAGTTCGTGCGATTTTTTTTTATTTTTTTCAAACGCGTTTTCGAAAAAAGGCTGTAGAAAAAAAAGCTCAACTGGGATTTTAGGGGACTTTTGTCTAATCGTTCAGTGACATGTACTCGACATTCCCTGAAAAAATCAGCGTTCTCCGATTTTTTTCCCCAGTGAAACCTAATGTTCTTGGGCTATGCTATCGATTTTATCATAGGGAGCTTTTTCGGGACTTTTGAAAAAGTGCTGAGTCAGCATTTTTTAACACTGTGGGTAATGGGGAAAACATTAAAGAATCTTCTCCCAAACCACTGCTCCAAAAGCTTTCATATTTCACCTATAACATCATTGGAAGAATGATTCACATATTTGTTGAAATCAATTCCCTGTGTCTATATTTGAGCTCTCTATGGGAGCCCAAATGTTCAAATTAGTGCAATTTGAGGAATATTCTTTAAATATATTCTTCTTCAGATCCACCAATCATAATCTTTTGATATTTGGTATGCTGCATCCTTAGACGGTGAGATTCAAGTTCGTTCAAGCCAAGTCCCTGTGTTCATATTTGAGCTCACTGTGGGAGCCCGAATTATAACTTAGTTCAAAATGAGGAATTTTCTTTAAAAATCTTCTTCAGATCCAGCAGTCAGAATGTTTTGATATTTGGTATGCAGCATCCTCAGGGGGTGAGATTCAAGTTTGTTCAAGCCAAGTTCCTGGGTTCATATTTGGGCTCCCTGTAGGAGCTCGAATTATAACTTAGTTCAATATGAGGAATATTCTTCAAAAATCCACCAGTCAGAATCTTTTGATATTTGGTATACACTATTCTTAGGGAGGTGAGATATAAGTTTGTTGAAGCCAAGTCCCTGTGTTCATATTTGGGCTTCCTGTGGGAGCCCGAATTGCACCAAAATTTTTATTTTCCGAACTGAGAGGCCGATTGGAACCACCTTTGATATGAGGGCTTATTGGTTCATAAGTACCTAATTTATGCTTTTAGGGGAGCTTTGGTAATTTTCGTCCGTCGTCCGTCTGTCCGTCCGCCTGTCCGTCGTCGTCCGGCGTTAACTTTACATTATCGACTTCGTCTCATAAACTGCTCGACCAAATTGAACCAATCTGGTGGGCATGTTCCCTATCATATGTCAATTCAAGTTTGTTCAAATAAGGCTGTCACGCCCACGGGGGCACCACAAGGGGCCTAACTCTGATAGCACCTATAAATTTGTTTCCAAATTTCAAAAAAATCTTCATCTTCAGAACCACTAGTCAGAATCGTTTCATATTTGGGGGGGGGGGGGGGGGGGGGGGGGGGGGGGGGGGGTCAGATTCAAGTTTGTTCAAATCGAGTCCCTAAATTAAGATTTGGGCTCTCTATTGGAACCAGTATTTTAACTTAGTGCAATATGTGGAATATTCTTTTAATAACTTCTTTTTCAGATCCACCAGTTGAAATCTTTTGATATTGGGTATACAACATCACTAAGGTGGTGGGGGTTTGGTCAGATTCAAGTTTGTTCAAATCGGGTCCCTGAATTAATATTTGGACTCTCTTTTTGGAGCTAGAATTTTAACTTAGTGCAATATGAGGAAATGTCTTTGAATATCTTCTTCTTCAGATCCATCAGTCGGAATCCTTTCATATTTGGTATACAACATCTCTAGGAGGTAAGATTCAAGTTTTTGGAGCCCAAAGTTTAACTTAGTGGAGTATGAGGAATGTTCTTTACAAGTCTTCTTCTTCAGATCCACAGGTCAGAATATTTTCATATTTGGTATACACATCTCTAGAGGGGTCAGATTCAAGTTTGTTGAAATCGAGTCTCTGGGTTAATATTTGGGGTCTCTATTGGAGCCGGAATTTTAAAATAGTGCAATATGTGGAACATTTTTTAAAAATCTTCTTCTTCTTCAGATCCACCAGTTAAAACCTTTTGGTATTTGATATACAACATCTCGGGGGGGGGGGGGGGGGGGGCAGGCTCAAGTTTGTTCAAATTGGGTTCTTGGGTTAATATTGGGGCTCCCTATTGGAGCCCAAAATTTAACTTAGTGCAATATGAGGAATGTTCTTTAAAAATCTTCTTCTTCAGATCCACCAGTCAGAATCTTTTCATATTTGGTATACAACATCTCTTGTGGCCAGGTTTAGGCTGCTTATGAAAGCCCAAATTTTAACTTGGTGCAATATGAGTAAAGGCTTTTTAAAAGCTTCTTTTCCTGTTCGAGCAGCCAAACTCCTTGGGTATTTTGTATACAGCATCTGGGCACCATTAGAGGTCAGAATTCTGTCTGATCAGTTTCTTCGGGTGAACCAGTCAGAATCTTTCGATATTTTGGTATGCAACATCCTTAAGAGGGGAGGGGGTGGGGTGGGGGATGTGGAGCAGATTCAAGTTTTTTAAAAAATCCATTCCTTAGTACTTTTCCATCAATTATGCCTTTCACACTGCAGTGACATAACAACCCTTGGATTGTGACAGTGCTTGTCTACAGCTGGTGGAATTGGACCCAGTCAGCAGGACCTATGAATAATTTCATGACTTTAGTTCTCTATAGTGTTGATAAGCCATGACTCGCTGAATGCGACCTAAAATGCTCCTTTGAACTACTTTGTCAGGTGAGCGATTTAAGGCCACTTGGGACCTCTTGTTATCTATTATGCCAGCTGGTTAATGCGGGTATCTGTTGATTTGCGTATAACCCTTTACCCAACGTAACGGCCAAAACCGACCAGCGCTATTCTCAAAAATCGCCAATTAATTTTCAGTATTTTTTCATTTTTTGTCTCCCAAACATAGGTTATGACCCATCGTTGGACCGAGCTCGTCCAGCCCGTTCAAATGAGGGGTCATAGCCTATGTTTTTGAGACAAAAAAATAGTTATTCAAGAATTTTTTTGCATGTGTCGTCTGCTTTTCGTGTTAGGTAAAGGGTTAAATGATTGTAGTCACCTATCGACTGAAGCTGTGCACACCATTTTAATGACGATGTTTCAATGCTCTGAATCGATTCACATCAACCCACTGTGCAATTTATTTATAAAGTAAGATACCATGGAAAGTGCGAAAAATAACAATGGAATTCTCTTTGTATGTTTTCTTCAAACATCAAATAATAGTTATTGACGTTTAAATTTCCTGCACTGGAATTGAACTCCCAATTAAAATTTCAACAGATGCTGCAACTTTCAACCACTGGCGGAGGAACGAAAATAGAAGTCTGTGGATGCATGTCTGAGGCGGTCTGTATTCCGTATTTTGTGAGAACCTTGACAATAGTGTTAGCGTCCCAACAAGGATTTCCTTTATTTTCTCCAGGCCCTTCACACAGAAAACAATGGGTTAGGGGTTGTCTTCCTATTTTTAACGTTGGGACTTTTTGTCACTGAAAACAAAAGAGAAAAGAAGAAAAGACAAGTCCCTCACGACGACAGTTTAACAAGACTAGTGAGTTCCCTCTCTCTCTGTATGTGTGTGTGTGTGTGGGGGGGGGGGGGGGGGGGTCTAATCCAATCAGCTGATTCAAATATGTTTTTATCGTAAGTGAAACTTTCGCGTTTCGCATCCTATGCAGAAGTGGACGATTGTTTTCTATTTGATCTAGATATAGTACAGTCCGAGCAATGAGACCCATAAAAACCAGAAACGTTTATCTGATTTCTGTGGTGAGACCGATCTTTTTTATTGCCTCATGTCATTGTCCTTGGACCTTGCAAACGCTGTATCAACTGGTAATTGTCACCAGACTTTGGTTATATCCCTCAGTTTTAACGACACTCTCAACATCCAGGATCATATCGTGTCGGACAGTTTTACAGGTGGAATGCATGGGGCATCATCAAGTTTTGTACCCCAAAACATCTCTGCTCCATTCATGAGTTTAACATGGTTGTCAAAAAGCGTCAAATCTGTGTGGAACGACTTTGTGCGACGTCATGCACAACGTCTTGTGCACTTTGTTTTCATCCCGTGCCTTGAAGTATGATACCCCCGTGTTCCAATCTTCAGTAGAATTACAACGGAGCGCACACACGGTTCATGATGTTTCTTCCAGAGATACTTTGCATCGATAACAATGTTCAGCAGTTAAGATGACAGATACGAGCACTCACTGCATTCCCAACGAATCTTCTCCTGACAAAGTTACTCCCAGCATTGCCTCGATCATTGCCTCTGACAGAGTATGTCACCCCTTCCCACCCACTGCACATCATTCACAGAAAAAAACAGAATTCAAAGGAGGAGTTCAAGACGTAACGGATCATTGCTTACCCACAACTCTCTCAGAGAATGCAAGTGTTGCCTAGGGCCCGGAAAAACCTGTGATTTTACAGAATCACTCCGTCCAGTTTTCAGTTAAAAGTTGTCTTGAAATCCCGTGAATTTCAGTTTCTAAAAGACGCCTTCCCACTATGTCCAAAATTGATATGAGGAAACAGTGGCTTATTGGAAGACTAGCGGGAAGACCCGTGCCAGGTCGGATAACTCCCATCATGCGACGGAAAATTTCTAGTTGCATTTCATGTCAAGGGAGATAATCAAAGCTAGGACTTTTAGCTGGACATTTTTGCCGTATGAGGGATTTTCTCATGATCATCATCGCCTCATACGACAAAAAGGGATTCCATAGCCACAGACGTTTCCAAAAAAGGAATTCTATAGGGATTCCAAAATGGGATTCCATCACTGGGATTCCATAAGTGAGATACCTAGAAACAGGGTTGATGATTTCCCGTAATAAGCTATCGAGTCATTGATCGAACGACTCGAATCCAATCGTTCAAATGCGCTATGGAGTAATTACTCGAAAGAGTGACTCCAATCCATAAGTGGGATTCTAAGCTCTTATACAGTTGTTATACAGCTCCTATACGGGTGGTCTTACCAACGGCTTCTACCATTACTGCTGACTTGTCCAATATCGCCAACGTCTGTGCTACGATCGACTGCATTCACCTAATACTATAGTCTTCTGCACCCCTTACAGCCTTGTACCTTTACTGCTGACTTGCTAGCTACCTCAGATCATTACCTCTACCCTCGGCCAAGTCTTAGAGTGTAAAAAGACCACCCATACTTAACTGCGATACTGGAAACCAAGCATAACCCACAAAACCAAGTAGCCTAGCATTCCGAACAGGATAGTACAAACAAATAGGTGGTTTCCTTGTACTTAGGGGTAACAGTAGAATTATAAGGTAAAGACCATATACCTTATACCACTGCACTAGACAATCATGAATTACCCCCACCGCACCCCACTCCACAATACTACTTGGTCTAGCATTACGTATTACCTATACCACCTTTGGTTCAGCACACCACCCTAGATGGATAGTGGTTATCAAGGGTTAAGATGGGAACCACAGAAGTATATACCGCCCATACTATACTATCGTTCTAAACTACCAGGCATTACCTCTATCCCCACAACATGGCTTCACCTGCGATAACGTATTTCCTGTACCAATCATAGGATAATACAAAGCAATCGGTTGGCTAATAGTACCAAGGGTTGAGATGGGATCCATGAGGGTATATACCATCCATACTACACTACAGTTCTAAACTACCAGGCATTATCACCATCCCCACAATACTGCTTGGTCTACTACAACGTACTACTCATACCAGTCATAGAATAATACATAGCAATCGGTTGGTTAATAGTACCAAGGGTTAAGATGGACCATACAGGGGTATATACCTCCCACACTATACTACCGTTCTAAACTACCAGGCATTACCCCAACCCACAATACCGCTTAACCTAACATTATATACTACCTAGGACAGTACAAAGCATAAGGTGGATTAATAGTACTAAAGGAGACTTTGGGGACCTACGGGAATACAGAGTGTAGATCCCATACCATTGCACTAGGCGACCCTGTATGACCCCAACCCACCCCACAATACTGCTTAACCCAGAATTACACACTACCTATATAAGTCATAGAACAGTACAAAGTATTAGGTGGATTAATAGTCTAAGGGCTAACAGGGGACCTACGTGGGTATATAACGCCCATACTATACTATCAATCTAAACTACCAAAGAGCTCGAAATGCCGCACTAGAAGATCATAATTACCCCTCCCCTACCCACCCAACCACCCCACAATACCGCCTGTCTTAGCATTAGATACTACTTATACCAGTCACAGGATAGTACAAAGCATTGGGTCGATTAGTAGTAGCAAGGTCTAATAGTTTACATACATGGATGTATATAATATATACCCATAGCCCTGTGCGTACATATATCACTATACATACCATAACATACTATATATGCTGTACGTGCACAACTTGCCGGATCTAGTTGGATGAAGACAACGAAAAAAGTTGCCTCGGCGAATTTAACACTATCTGCTCCGGCAAAGCTCCATGTGATGAGGGACGAAAACCTCCTGCTATACTACTGCCAGGGAATCCAGATATCTATTTGAAACCAGCCACCAAAAATACTTACGATGTACGAGGACAGGGTGGCAGCTATAAGGTTGGCCGGGTGGCAATCTATGCTTTGCCGCCACTGCACTCCAGCACCTGCGACTTTAAGGACTGCAGAAGTCGCCATTCTTTGAATCCGTGATCGAAGTTAATGAAATAATAAGAGTCATCAGGTTGAGCGTCTCTATATAAAATTTGAAGCATTTTGCCTTGATGTTTATTTTTAGCCCTCCACCCCCGTCTTTGAAAATTCTTCATTTGTACACTGAGAGCCGAGTGCGCATGGACTCTTCTCCAAAACAGCCTGGTATTTTACAAAACATAATTTTATCAGCTTAACAAATCTAACTGCCGAAATCAGCTTTTGTTTTCTCCCCCACTCGAATCGGCTTCAGCAAAAGAGCATTTAAAATACGTAATTACTGGCTTTCGGAAGATTACTGAACATCATTTTCAGTTCATCTTTGTTGTGAAATCCCGCTAATTTCAGTTTTGAAAGGATGCCGGACCCTGGCTGAGTGTAGGGTCTTGCAAAAGGTGTACTGAACCATCATGGAAATGTTCTTTTCTCGCGTTTCGAAGAATAGCGAGAAAAAAATTGTCTTGGCGATACGTAAAGGGTTAAACAAGATGAGTTGTCGGGCTGAAATTTCAGTTAGAAATTTCAATCAACGAGGAAGGGTTTTCTTTGTCCCGCAAAGGGAGATAATGATGAAATGTGTGAATGTGTCATTTCTGGGCAGGCACTCACGCGAAGCGGATTTGCTCAATTCTCTTACCTTTTGGCTATATGCTGTGTTTTTGTAAAAAAAATTTAGAGCAAGCCCGAGCACTCCCTCGTGAGTCGTGACATCCATGCATTTGATTTAGGATACAGGCTTCCAGGATTTTGTCCCAAACAATCAAAAAAGGTTTTAAACGTAATGTTGTATTTTGTCATACGCTGAGTGTTGTTACAATATATATTGCAAAGCTTCTAAGCCGCCAGCCCAGTCGCAGATATTATTTGCGTTTTGTTTATTATTTCTGCTGAGTAAAAACGAAATTCACACATGGGTTTCAGGTAAACGTCACCTGTAGCGTGTATCGAAAATGAGTTGTCGTTCTTGAACTAACTGTTCATTCCTGGCTGGTATTTTAAGTGTACTGTAACAATCACGACTCCATTTAACAGTACATTTTCAAATTATTCACAGGGGAGCCAGAAGAGTTCAAGCAATCAGGAGAAGAAAGCGCCTTTATCGATAGAGCATATAGCTTAAAAATAGCCAGAGTATTCAAATGCATTACTCGATGATGTTTTGATACACGAACATTACATCGAAGCTTGTCACTGCACATTTCTCAGTACAGATCCCTTCCTGTTTAATGAGAATGTCGTGTTCACATATGTTACAGATACAATGGCTTCGGCACATTAGGCATACGTGACAGTCGTAACGTGTGACACACTACTTGATGGTGTACGGTGCACCATGGTTTCCTCGTTAGAATTTTTTTCTAATACAATGCATTACACTGAAAAAGTAACATACCATGACACTTCCGACCGATGGATATTTGTGTAGATCAATTCCTTGTTTTGATTTATTGGGACTTAACGACACTTTTGTCAGTCAGGATCACCTCTCGTCGGACAGTTTTACGGGTGGAAGAAACCGAAGTACCCAGAGAGAACCACCGAGCAGTGGCCAGCAACTATCAGACATACTAACTTCGCAAAAGCAGAGTTAGCATTGGTTGGAGGCAAATAAACCACTGACGCGCAGTATGCCTCAGTCACAGCGCCACCGTGCCCTGCCCAAAGTGGGCAATCAGGATTAAGTGCAGCCACTGCAGCGCCCAAGGACACAGTGCAGTTACCGCTGGTCAGGGTGGAACCGCGGACCTTTCGGTTTGAAGTCCGAATGTTCTACCCTCTGAGCCTCCGCGCTCCCGTGTGGGTCTATAATACATGTTGTAAATTAACCTTTTACCCAACGTAACGGCAAAAATCGTCCAGCGCTATTCACAAAAATACTATCCAATTTTCATTATTTTTTTCATTTTTTATCGCAAAACATAGTTTGCGACCCCTCATTGTAACGAGCTCGTTCCAATGAGGGTTCATAAGCCATGTTTTTGTGATAAAAATGAAAAAAAGTAGTTATTCAAGTATTTTATTTGCAAGTGTCGTCTGCTTTTCGTGTTAGGTAAATGGTTAACAACTTCGAATATACACAACATTCCGAAATAAATAATAAAAATAAGACTTGATAAAGCGCTCATAACTGTTAACTCATGCACATAATGAATGAGGAACATTCTATGGCGCTGTACAATCATTTTCAGTTTGGTAATCAAACTGTGGAGCAAGCTCTCTTGGATAGGCAGGTTTTCAGTTTACTCCGGAATTTCTGAAGCGACTCACAAGACTTTACTTCATTTGGAAGAGAATTCCAGAGATGGGGCCCAGTAAAACCAAATGATCTATCTGCAAATATATCATGCATGTGAAAAGGTACTTTAAGTAAAGGTTTTGTACTAGACCTGGTGATATAAGACCTTGGTGAATATTGGATCAATTCGGCTGAGTAAGTTGGGCAAGATTATTTAAGCATCTGTATACCAACAATAAAATTTTAAATTCGATTCTTTCTGCTATGGCAAGGAAATGAAGTTCCTTCAGAGCATCTGATGAACTTGAAAATTTCCTTCTACCTAAAATTATTTTTGCTATCAAATTCTTTATTCTCTGGTATGGCTTAAGTCGACATTTTGGTAGATTTACGAGCAGACTGTTACCATAATCCATATGGCATAAGACAAGGGCATTGGCCAATTTTTACATGTGCTGCGACAGAGGTAAGACCTGGGTTTTTTTCAGTCTGAACATAGCAGCCGATGCAACTTCACGACAAAGATGACGGGGCATTGGAATGTTAAGGCCACAACAACAACAAAAAACTAGCTTTTCGCCCCCGTCGGGTCTAAAAGAGGAAGGGGGGTTATTCTGCTAAAACGGTGTGTAAAGCATTTTATTGGCGTTTCTTGGGAAACTTTTTTCATTGATTTTGAATCCGACTGATGCCACTCTATAACCCATGAGCAAATTGAGATATTTAACCTTTTTCAGACCAACCCATTTTTGTAGTAAAATTTAGCTTTACATTTATAATACAAGCATTAGGATGTGTGAAGTATTTTATGATTGTTTCTTGGGAACCTTTAACCGTTTAACTCTTTGCGTGCTGCTGGCAGATATTCCTGCCATTGAAATATGTATAACTTGGGGATGTTCAACCCAATTTCGACCCTGTAAATTGAATGGATTTTTTCAAAGATTTCTTGAGTTAAATTTAGATGAATTTTTATCGAATGTGGTCATGATTGCTTATAGCTGCCATGACTAGATTTGATGGCAAATATTTTAGAACTACTCAGCGGGTTAAGAGTTAATCCGTATTTGATCGATATCGCTCTCTGTACGTTGGTGCAATTGATATATTTAACCCTTTTTATAGCATTCATACGAAAACCAAAGAAACAGATAGAAACCAGAGTGAAAATGATATGTTGAAATTTATGGCAAAATGTTGCTATACATTAGGTATAATATATTCGTAATTTACCGCCAACACATTTTACTGTCTTTTTATGAGGTGGGATATTTATTTATTTATTTATTTATTGTTGTTTAATGTCACATACTTCTGCACAATGGCTAATCATGACCACAACATGGAGATAAAGTCAAGGTCAGTCAATCGTTTATACCCCATGTTGCCTATTTTAGAGGACTCTCACCCCAAGCATTAGTGACTGGGTCCTATTTTACCAGTGAAACAGAGCTTGTTTACCACAGTTACCACAGTAAACAAGCACTGTTTCACTTCTCGGGGTTCCCACGGGGGATGAGGTGGGATAAAAATATAATCGCGGAAGTGGGTACATTTTAACAGAAACAGAGGCCAATTTTACTGTCCCCGATTTGTACGACGTTTCATGATCAATATTCGCGGAAGCTGATGTTATAATATGCGAGCAGCTCATACATGTTACCAAAATACATGGCATCAACAGAGTCAATATATCAGACGACACAGACGTCTTTGATATTACTGGCCCATTTCTACTGGAAACAGAACATGGGCATTTCATTTACGATGGATGAGAGAGGATAATATATCTGAAGGAGTCCGCCCGAAAAACAGAGTTCATGCCAAATCAACAGAGTTCATGCCAAAACAAGTAGCATTCGGTCTACGGTGGTGACACCGTTGCCCGTTGCCTTGAGTTAAGGAAGACGATAGCTATTAACCCTTTGAACATCTCGTGGTATCTTCCATGCCAGTTCAATGGCAGAAATTAGAAGAGTCCATATTCATTATTTGGGGTAGACCAATCAATATTTTCAACGTGCAGCCTCGGGGCTGCACGTTGAAAATATTGATTGGTCTACTGCACACATTTACTGAACAGCCATCCTATTTAATGACGTTATGACGTATCATGTTGGTGGCCGGAAAACGGCCGCTTGGGTTCAAAGGGTTAAATATTTGAGTAGTGTCACTCTGGGTCAAATAGGCAAATCAGATGCTGATTTGCATACAGTTTGTCAACAGACGACTATGCTCATAAATAGCTGCCATGCTTATTCATTGAAAGTGTCAGATTTGAGGTGTGGTCTAACAATGCACCAAAACTATCCACTCTTCCACCAACAAGATAAGATAAGATAAGATTTATTCAGCAAATACACCAGAATAAAGGCAGATTGCTACACACAGAATCAACATAAACAGAATCATAAAACACACTAATTCATATGACATACATAAATCATATTACAGATAAGTCCCTCTTGTGAAGGAAGAGCTGGACTATGTTACAAATAACACTGCACAGCACTGGATTATCATCAGTCATTATTATTTTAAATTTGTCCATTGTGTCCATTAGAGAAAAGTGTATTTTTTCGTCAGAAATTGCGCGAAATAATTTTTCTCTCAATGGTGCATGAAGCGGACATTCCATTACGGACAAGTGAAGGATTCTCAGAAAATGCCAAACGAGCACTTTTACAATCGATGCTTTGGTACGCTGCACCATTAAGTACCCACCTGATATTGACCCAACAATGTTTGGGTGCACTGGGGATACTCCGTCCAAGTCATTGCTTCCAATTGGTATTCATGGCGGGGTAGACCCAGCACCTGCACCTCAACCACTTGCTGTTTTCACTGCCACAGTTCAGTTATAAATTCACTGGTCTTGCCCTCTCAGGCATAACTTGGCCTCTACCTGTCAAGCAATCACATTTCACGAAATAAATTCTCAACAGCTCTCCCCAGCCAACCAGTTCTAACACTAAATATCTATCCCATGAGTTCAAGCAGCTCTACACAGCTCTTGGTTATTTGGCATTTTTTTAAAAAAATTAACGTTCACGACTCTCCGCGGTTCACAGCTGACCACTGACACGACTTTGTGGGCCTTCACAGATTTCCGTCTAGAGCCAAGCGCGGCCGAGGAGTTCCATGGAACATGAGAAACTACCTATCATGAGTCGATTCCACAAATATATACAGTTTAGGAAGGAATTAATTTCAGTAATAATTGCCTTCTTCGGAGATACCTAGCAAGATTGACTTCGTTAAAAGTTCTCAGTGTTAAAAATTCCCTGACCATAACGAACGGCATGTATGCCTGGCAGTGTTCTGTTGTTTTCTGGTCCTGATTTTCACCACGTGATTTATACGATGTGTGAATCTTCTGGGTGTTATTGGATTCAACTATTTACAGAAAGGTATGAAGAACTGAGCTTTACATTTCATTCAAACGACGCAACACCAAACAGACGGTTAGGCCATATAAAAAAATACATTTGGTTCTCGGGCAAATAATATTTCAAATCCATAAAGGAGGGAGGCTTTTTATTTTTATTTTTTTATTTTTTTTTTGTTTGATAACTGGTAGAGTGGTAAATTATTTTCGGTCAGAAAAATTTGTTCACATTTTCTTGCCTTGTTAAAATTTATGAAAGGGTGTGGTGCCTATTGGCACTCTCCTATAAATTGTAACAAAGGCAAATCCATGCAGATTAAATAATTTAATTTCACAAATAATATGAAGTACACCCACAGAATTATGTTCAGTTATATAATATAAACTTTTTTCGAAAAATAAATGCTGTCCTCATTATATTTGTCTTGCTTTCTTAGAACAGAGCAAACTGGATATTCGCAAAACAAATATTATAAATAGACACTGTATTTTAATTATGTTTTTATTGAAAACATATGAATATAAATATACACTGATAAAAAAAAGTTAAATTTTAAAGAGTCATGATTTCAATTTGGGGAGATACTACAAGCCAAATGTTCAATGATGGGGTTCAGTTTCAATGAGGAATTCCTGAGAACTCAAACGTTTCTAGCCTTATATATGCTTTTAAAACTTCAATGACTGCAACACTCCCAATCTTATCTGGACTAATGTCTTTAATTTGCGTTTTTTGGAATGCTCATTAGATTATTTATGGACTACTCTGTTCGTTAATTATCTCCACGTTTCTCTGAGACAAATGTTTTGCCCTTCTGTTGACAAAACCAATTACCTTCGCGTATCTTTCCATTCATAAACTTCACAATATTGGCTACTTTATACGGTTTTTCGTTTAAGACACGAGAATATATAAATAATTATCCCAAGATATTTACACAACCAAAAGCATCCTGTTTTGACACTCTCAACTCTTTAACAGACGGTGAGGATGACAGAGCTTGGGAATAAAAAGTCATATCCATTCGTGAAAAATAATAAAACACATTACAGACTCTATATACTGTAGTGTTTTTTCTGATAAATACTAAAATCCAAAGACTTATTTATTTTTCTGCCAAAGTTCGGCCAACGTTCATCAAACGTTCGCCTTTCTTGCCCAACTAACGTACCAAAAACAGATAAAATCTGGAAATAAATATGTAGTTAGTATATCACTAATATACATAAGGTAAATGTAAAGTAAAAGCATATCACAACGTTGGAATTCCACATTGACTTAACCCTTTGAATCCTGGTGGTATCTTCCATATCAGTTCAATGGCTGCATTTGGAAGAGACCATATTCATTATTTGGGGATAGGCCAATTAATATTTTCAACGTGCAGCCTAGGAGCTGAACGTTGAAAATATTGATTGGTCTACCCCACACATTTATTTAGCAGCCATCAATACTTAACGAAATTATGACGTTTCATGTCTTTGGCCGAGAAAAGAAGCGTGGTGGCTCAGTAGGTAGAGATGCGGGCTACCAGCCGAGAGATCCTCGGTTCGATTCCCACCTGCGGCAACCGCGTTGTTTCCTTGGGTAAGACACTTAATCCCAATCACCCACGCAGGACACGGTGGCGTTGTGTATACTAAGGCGTACTGCACGTCGATGGTGCACTTGTCTTCAACCAGTGCTTACCCTGATTGTGTGGAGTTAGTACGTTGGTGAGTCTGACAGTTGCTCGTCGTTGCTCGGTGGTTCTATCCGGGTACTGCGGCTTCCTCCACCCGTAAAACTGCCCGACACAAGGTGACCTTGGCTGTCGACATTTTGTCCGGAAAAACGGCCTCAGGGGTTCAAAGGTTTAATTGGGTGGGCATGAAAAGGGTTAAATATATCAGTTTGCACAAGAGTTACAGAGTAACATCAATCGGATTCAGAATCAGAATCAACTTTTTGTCGCCCGTACTAATAGTCGGTCATACAAAGGGAGCTCTGCAGTACCTGATTCGTGCTGTTATGGGCCGGCGTGACCAATTGGGAATACCAGTGCGGTACGAGTTACTTGAAAAAGAAGTGTTACATAACGACTACTACCGTACATGGAGAGTGGGTTGTTACTAAATCACTCGTGGGTTGGTATCTCCACCCATAAAGAAATTCCTTGTCAGGTAAAAAATATTAGAAAGACGAGCAAAGTTTTAGCCAATGGACCTCCTGTTTGAACGCGGAGGTTCCTTGGCTAAAACTGTGCTTGTCCTTTTCATGCATTACCGCATCGACCGACTGTTATTGTCTGGGTGGAAACTTCACTCCACGAGTGTTTTAGTGATAATTCATTCTCTACGTATTGTACGTGTATATTTTATATATTAACTAATACATATCCAAGAAGTCTTGAGTTTGTTAACCATAATCCCGACTGGCTGATATTCCAGCTATTCGTATTATTCCAACTACATCTTCAAGGCATGCCTTCGTCGAAGGCATGCCTTGATGATGTAGTTGGAATATTAGTTAGCCGGAACTTGAGCCATCACAGTCGGGACAAATCAGGTTTACACCCTCTATATCAACCGATCATCCTCGCCACGCCCTGGGTGCAAAATGAGAGAAAAACGCGAAGTACGACCACGTCCCATACTTACACGGAACACGCTGCAGAGGCGTATCTAGAGGTGGAGGCGTGGGTGCGCACCAATAACATTTGCCCCAACCACAAACGTAACCCGATATCTACGTTATGACAAACATAAGTTGAAAAACTTGGTTAAGCTATTTTAGATTGTTCTAATGTATTTTTAGTATTCATGTGGCATTACTGCTCCTTATCCATAGCCGTAGACCTAAGGCAAATGGAGATCGATACATAGTTCTAATGCGTCGGGGAGATAGTATCATTGGTGTTTAAGGTCACATATTTCTATACACCGACCGTAACATCGATATAAAGTAAAGTCCAGCCAGTGGTTTAAACCCATGTTGCCCATTTCCACCCTAGGCATCAGTTAACGCGTCCTATGTACCAGTAAAACTGAGTTTGTTTACCGCAGTATCCAGGGCCGTGGCTACAGGAGCGGGGGTCTCCCATCTCGACCAAAATGTCAAGCTTCAAACCACCAACAGTTGGAAATTTCATACGCCGTGGTAGATTTCGTGACATTTTAACCGTTTCGTGCAAGTTTCTTCCAGAAATTTAGTAATTTTTAAACCCAAAAGACATATACACAGCACTAAAGCCAATAAATGTTACGTTACGCATGAAATGGGGCGCTCCACTTCCGCAACGTTTCTTTAACGAAGAAGTAAGACATATGGTCTGGGGCCTACCGAGATCGATACATAGCTGTAAAGCCAAAAAAGGATACGTTACCTAAGTAAGTGGAACGCGTCACGTGTCAAAAACAATAATCACAACACGAATTGTGCATGCTCCTCATGCATCCAATGGACTATAGTAGCAGTCACGCTTTCGACAAAGGTGGGTTGAGAGCTTGAGTCTCGGCGTCAGACTAAAGACTTCTCTCCTCTTTGGAAACCGTTAAGAGACCATGTCATGCTTTAAATGTACAGGTCTGAGATGCATTTCCAAAACATTCGCCCCACTATGTGACTTACCTGATGCAGATAAGTTAGAAGATCACGAGTGACAAGAATGTTGGATAAACTATTTTTATAAACTATTTTTAAGACTGAGATCGCCTACAATTACGCTCTTGAAAAATGCGGATGCAATTAGCCGCCCACTTTTTCTGCAGTCCTATTTGCATGTTATATCGCACCATTGTGTTACGTAGTTCATTACTGCATGAGATACAAACAGGTAAACAACTTGTATTGTTTCTAAGAAATGATGTATCGAACTATGTTTCATCGGATGTAAACATTAGAAAGACAATTGTTGTCAGAGAATCTGTTTATACACATATAGGTATGACTCATCGATTGTAAAGTTCCCTTGAGAGCAGACAATGTTTTAGTAGAGATGGGCAATATACCGAAAAATCGAACCGATACCGATATCGTGTGGATACCGAAAAACCGAACCGAACCAATCATTGAATATCGAAACCGTCTGAATTTTCAAATGTTCCTACATTCACTATTTATAAGGCACTGTTGAGGCTTGTTATCAGTTGAAGAGTTCATTTTGATGAAAGAAGTGGCTGAGTTTCTTTCAGTTTTGTTAACCCTCGGGGGAACTGGCAATTGTCCTGAATTCTCTCGAGACACTACAACCTGTACATGTCCCCCAGCTGCATAGCAGTGATTTCTAGCCAAGAATGGCTTCTAAACAGGCAACCAAGACTGTCTAAAAATCACTGCCCACTTACTTTGTCTATTGTCAGCAGGACCTCTTAAGATGTCAATGTCAGGGCACATGCTCTGAGTTTGCATACGCCTGAAAGAGGGTTTTAAGGGTTAAGGCGTGTTTAGAACAAGCCACAAAATTACTGTAGATATGATTTGTTTTCGTAAATGAATGCCACTGTTGACCTCATTGGCAATTTGGCAGTGACATTTGTGGCGCTATGGTAGAATGATGCAAGAACAACTTATTCTGTATTTTCCTGGTCTGAATTTCCCTTTGGTACTATCAGCAAATCTCGGCCAAGTCAGATACTGAATACCGAGCCGATACCGAGCTACACCCACTTAACAATCCCGAAACCGATACCGAACTCAAAATTCCAATACCGCCCTTTTAGTAGTGGTGCGGATCGGACCGCCAAATACCGGTCTGGTACAGGTACACAAAAGAGCTGGACCGGTCCGGGCGGTCCAGAGCGGCATTGCAATTTGTCAAATTATCGCTAGCTCGGGACACAACACTCATTTTGGACTTCACCTTCCAACGCAACTTGTGAAATAACATGAAGATTAATTCTAGGAACACGCGGACTGGCCGCATAGGCGGTATATGGTTCACCGGGAACTCTTCCGGTGCCCCCACCCCCCTCCCCCCCCCCCCCAGGATCTCCGAAATTGATGCAGCCTAGTGCACCTGTTGATGCATGGAATTTCGTGAAAATGACCAAAAGGTGAAAATTATCTGATTGCACAGACTGGCGGTTTATCAGACAGTGAATAGCCGGAGTAAGAGGCCCTCTCGATTTTGAAATGTGGAGCCTTCTATGCTATTTTGAAATGTCAAACGTGAAATTGGAACGCATATGACTGACTATGAAATTACCTTTTGGGCCAGCTCCATGTATGCGCTTCAGCTTTTACGTTTGACAGTTCAATTGAGCACAGAAGCCTCCACATTTCAAAATCGAGACAGCAAGGAGCATCATTAACTCATAATGGCAGAACAAATCTCCGGTGTACTTTGAACATGTTTACAATAATCTCATTGCAAAATGCTCGTCTCATTTTTGTTTTCTGTTTCCGTTAAGTTATTTTTATTTCTTGGTCGTTTTCTTGTTGAAAATTGTTGCTGTATTAGTCTTTTTATAACAAGACTGGTTACCTTATTTTTTATATAACATTTTGTTTCCTCTATATATTTTTTTTTGATCAGAAAGAGGGTGCGTACACGGAATCACCTAAATAACACCTCTCAGCGGCGTGACCATCCACTACCAAGACTTGCCATCGAAATGCTCTTTATGTGGATTGCCATTGGTCGTTCAGATGCAAGGGAAAACGGCGTTCTTTCAGTTTGCAAAATCAAACTTTTTTCACATCGGGCCGAAACATGGTCGGCCCGATCGATCCAACCGCTCCCTGGTGCAATGACTTTTGCCGATTAGACACGAATATGATACAAAAACGCCATCGAAATGACCTCAATACGAAAACCAGTGGTCTTTCAGTTCAAATAATCAAAATTACCTCCAGGACCGACCTCCCCCCCCCCCCCCCCCCCCTCGTGCATTTCCGGATAGTTGTTTTAAGCCTAGTGCACCCTCTCATATAGTCTAAGATCCAAGTCGTTCCAGATATAAGAAGCCTGCCCGTTACAAATGAAGAAATAAGTGATACAGTATATCGCCCCTTGAGTGCAACAAGGAGTCATCTTTTATGGTAAAGCACTGAAAACGCTGTAGGTCCAGTCCAGTGGAAAATAACTGGACTGTATCACATGAACTTAGAACTTAATCAGTATTGAGCGATAGTCTGTACACACACCTTCCTAGTACACACACCCTACTAATACCCTGTTTTACACTGTTTTTATTATATTAGTAGGGCGTGTGTACTAGGTAGGTGCGTACACTGGCTATCGCTCAATACTGAGTCTCACCTGCTTGCCAAGAAATTACCAATAAAACTACAAGGTTACATTTTGTTCGAGGGTGTCAAAAGACATTCTCGAACAAACAGTAATCAAGCAATTATTCTAGAAATGTTTAAAAATAACCCCCTTCTATCTGGCTGATCCAAGCTTAGAAGACTGGTGGCAGAAGCTCCTGTGTTTGCTTTAATAACGAGAAATTCTAGATTTTTGTTACCCCCCCCCCCCCCCCCCCCAGCAACCTATGTACCTCAAATAACTTAGAAGATTAGTTGAGACTTTCGAGTCTGATTTCATTTTTAAGACATTCTAGTTGCTACCTAACCTGCCCCCCCCCCCCCCCAGCACCATATGTACACAAAATAACTTTTTATACCTACCTTTACCAATCCTTCTCCTCCCCATTGTCAACACTCACCACAAGTCTCTCCAGATTTATAATGTACTATATTCAAATGCTATGTTACGGTTTTTATGTGAATATATAAATGTTAAACTACTGGGTGATTGCTGACAAACTACCCATAAAACTTGAATGCCTGTCGACAACGTCTGGCAGAGTGCAACCTCGTACCCCAGGTACGAGGTTGCACTTTATTAGATGGTGTCGACAGGCATTCTCAAACAAATAGTAACTGACCTATCATGTATGAGAAATTCTTCTTCTTTGTTACCCCCCCCCCCCCCCCCCCCTTACCCTTAGGTGGTGGATAATAAAAAGAACTGCTGGCTGCTTGCTAATAAACTACCCATAAAACAACAAGGTTACATTTTGTTCGACTTCTTGTGTCGTCAGGCATTCTTAAACAAATTGTAACTAATACATTATTGCGGAAATGTAAAAATACTCCCTATTAGTATGTATTTGGCTGTAATTCAGCATAGGATTAATTGTGATCCATACGTGTATGCTCAACAGTGGAAATCAATAATGCGAAAACGACGTTATAGAACTTGGGGTGCAGCTGACTGAATTGTGTCAATAGGCTACAATTTGTTTGATTGCAATTTGTTGGATGGTACCAATAGGCTTCAATGTGATTGGCTACAATTAAGTGGATAGTGTCAATTGCCAACATCCAACAAATGTAACGAACTAATGATTTATCTATGAGAAATTCTAGATTTTTGTTACCCACCCCCGTACCCATTTACTTATAAAGAAATGTGTTTACCTACCTTACCTGAACTTTCCAACCATGTTCTCACGTCCATAACAAGCCTCCCTATCTTCCCTATCTTTATAATGCAATAGAATCGCTCTAGTGGATCAAATACTATCCATAAAACTAAAAAGGTCACATTTTGTTCGAGGGTGTCGTCAGGCATTCTCGAACAAATAGTAACCAACCAATTATCCTGGAAATGTGCAAAAATACTCCCCATCTGTTTGGCCGATCCAGGCTTATGAAATTAGTGGTTAACGCTTCTGAGGTTGTTTTCAGTTATGAGAAACTCTGTTACCCCCCCCCCCCCCCACCCCCACACCCCATTTACCATTTACTTATAAATAAATGTGCTTACCTACCTTACCTGAACTTCACAATGTTTGAGAAAATATTGTTCTGTGTTACCTCGTTTATCCCCCCCCCCCCCCCCCACACCATTCCGCACCACATATACCTCAAATTAAGTTGTTACCTCACCTGCTTGCCACACTATACTACCTCAGGACAAATTAGAAGATTAACTGCTGAAATGTCTTGGTTTGTTTTCATTTATGAGAAACTTTAGTTGTTACCTCACCTCCCCAGCACCCTACATACACAAAAAACAACTTTGTACACCTACCTTTACCCATCCTTTTCCCCATTGCCATCACTCACCACGAGTTTCTCCAGCTTTAAAATGTAATATTATCACTCCACGTATTCAAACACTATGTTACGGTTTTTATGCGGTGGTAAATATATAGAACTACTGGCTAGTTGATAACACTCTACCCATAAAACTACAAGGTACGAGGTTGCACTTTATTAGAGGGTGTCGACAAGCATTCTCAAACAAATAGTAACTACCTGTCATATATAAGAAACTCTTCTTCTCTGTTACCATCCCTTACCCATGCCCCCCTCTGCACCCCATACTCTTCAATGAATTTTGTATACCAACCTGTACACATCCTTGGAACCACTTGGAGTGACACTATTTAAGGAATAGTGCATGGCTTGGAGTTGACTGCGCCCATGTGGTGCCCGGTGAGGTGATGTAGTTCCCGACGCAAAGCGGACGGAACTGCACCGCCTCACTGGGCGCTGCATGGGCGTGGTCAGCGACAAGACATGCACTTATCCTTATGTCCGATGTGCTAATCTATTACCAAGGTAGCAGCCCTACCAACAAGCGTCATATAGAAAAAATACCATGTAGTTTTCAAAAAAACATTTTCTTCTTCCAAAACACGGCTTATGACCCCTTATTGGAAGGAGAATAACACATACACATTCATTGCAATGAGGGAGTATAAGCTAATTTTGAATCGGTCGGTAAGGTTAAACAAAACATTTCCCCCAAACGGAACTGTGTATTCTAGAATCGCGCAACTCGCGAATGAAAGCTAAAATTTTCGAAATTTTACAACGCACTTTGATTATTTCCACACATTTGTCACACATATACATTACCGAATGGGTCAATACGGGATACAAAACTCCGAAGACTCAAATGAATTCCATTATTTATTCGTTTACTGCACAAAACATACAATCAAATAGCGAAATAATATGAGCAGCGAAACAAACGATTTTTCATATCCGGACGCGTTCTCATGAAAGTTGTACCCAGGTATGGATCATTCTCCATATCGTGGACCCATCCGCCCCCTCCCCCGACCTCACCGATAAAAAGCCTCTCTAGCCTTACAATATAACAGTATTACTTCCAGTGGATCAAGTGGTGGTAAATACATAGAACCACCGGCTGCTCGCAAACAAATTATCCATAAAAGTACATGGTTACATTTTGTTCGAGGGTGTCAAAAGACATTCTCGAACAAATAGTAACAAGCTTATCGTGTATGAGAAAATCTCGTTCTTTGTTATTTTACCTGACTCCCTTCCAAACCCCATCTACCTCAAATCAATTTCGTATGCTTACCTCTACCCACCCCTCTCCCCATGTTCTCATCCATAACAAATATCTCGAGGTTTATATTAAAATAGTAACACTTCAGTGGATCAAACACTATCTATTTGTTTTAAGTGTCGGAAAGAGAATAGCATTGCTGGCTGCTTGCTAACAAACTACCCATAAAACCATAGGGTTACATTTTATTCGAGAGTGTCGACAGGCATCCTCAAACAAATCGTAAACAACCAATTATCCTGGAAATGTGTAAAAATGCTCCCCATCTGTTTGGCTGATCCAGGATTAGGAGATCAGTGGTTGAAGTTGAATAGTAACAAGCCTATCATTTTGGAAGTGTATAAAAAAATACTCCTCTTCTGTTTGGCTGTAATTCTTCATGGGATTAATTATAATCCATATGTGTATATTGATTCGTTTCGGGTGAGATTTCTGTTGCCGGTGTAGAACCGTGAATGGTTTAAATGCACGACAGTACTGCATTGTGGTGGAGCCTGATGGCGGTGCTGGTAAAAATTGGGATCTCAGTATTATGCCTGCTGATGCTTGACTGCAACGTTACCAACGCTCTTTAGTGCTAGACCCACCTGGGCTCGACCAATTCCACATCTTAATTCGAACAAGCACTTACTGAATCGTCACAATGATGATGAAACTCTCAGTCCTCTCCATCACTCTGAATTACACATAAAAACACCGCTCCAAAGTAATCTTTTTGCTACATTGGCTTTCTTGGAAGTACCCTAATGGGTGCAGTGTAAATTTAATTTTAGAAACAGAACCAGAGATTAATAAACTCCCCCATCTTTCCTGAATGCTAGAAATTTCTTGTACATACCATTCCTTATTACTCTTTTTCATTTTTTTTTTATGCAACATTGTACCGTGAATTTTTATTTGGCTACAACGGTGTTATTACCTTTACTGTATTATTCTATTCTGCAAAGTCAATTATAAAACATGTTCCTAATGGTGAAGTACCCACCATAGAGACCTCTCTACTCTGCTTCTGCGATGGTGTTGTTGGTGGGCGATATGGTTATCATGGCGGGTAGAATCACGCTGGACGAGATCCAGACCAATCCGGAATACGATTTTAGTAATCTACTAAATGCTAAAACAGGTGTAAAATTAGAAGACAACGCCTCTCCTTTTATTTTTAACAATATTAGAAGCAAATATCTTCTTCCCAGTGAGATGGAAACTGAGCTCAGCGGCGTGCGTAGATCCTTCTCTGCATTTCATATTAACTGTCAAAGTCTCAATGCGCACTGGGAACCTCTAGACCACTTGCTTTCAGATCTAAATGACGAAGAGAACTTGTTGGATGTCATCGGTCTTACGGAAGTCTTTCAGATCCCTTCCAGTACATGTTATTTTCTCGAAGGTTACCACTCATTTCTGAAAAAACACGCGGTCTGGCGACGACGATGGGCGCGGAGGAGTTGGCCCGTTCATAAAATAAAATATTATCTTCAGTGTTCGTCAAGATCTCTCTATCTTCATACCAAACGACTTTGAGTCCATATTTGTTGAATTACATTTTAAGCACTCTTCGAGAATAGTTAGCGTAATTTACAGGCCAAATACTGCACCGAAAACAGATATAGATTTATTTCTATCAAAAATTAATTTCATAACTGATATAATTAATAAGGAAAAGAAAACAGCCGTAATCATAATGGGCGATCTCAACATCGATCTCTTAAAAATAGGATCTTATTCCAAAACAGACTTTTTTATTCACTTGATGCCCAGTGAGGGGTTTGTTCCTCTTATTACCAAACCAACCAGAGTAACGGATCGGTCCGCTACCCTCATTGGTCACATCTTTTCCAACAATGTCTGTAAGCCTAACTGTCTAAAATCTGGAATAATACTTACCGATCTGTCTGACCACTTTGGGACTTATAATACTGAATTATTAAATCAACCGCCTGAAAATTCGAAACCGATCCCTACAAGAAAAATAAATTCTACAAGTATTGAGCACTTCAAGTCGTTACTGTCCCAGTGTGATTTTTTCCACAGTTATGGAAACTAACAGTCCAAATATAGCCTACGAAAATTTCCTTCATATCTACTTGAATGCTTTTGAAACAGCCTTTCCCCTGAAGAGCACAAAGCCAAATAATAAATTTACAAAACTACAGCCATGGATGACAAACGGACTTTTAATCTCAGCCAACAATAAGAATCAAATCTTTAAAAAGAAGTTAAGATCCCCAACATAAGTTAACGTTAGGAATTACACAAATTACTGCCGACTATTTAATAGAATTAAAAAAAGAGCAAAGCTATGTATTTTGAAAACATCCTCACAGAAAACAAGAATGACATGTGGAAAACATGGCAAGTACTAAATAACGCGCTTAATAGGAATAAAAGTAAGAGTACTATACCCCAGTTTTTCAGTCTTGATGACAAAGACATACATGCGCCCAATGACATTGCGCAAGAATTCAATAATTTCTTCGCAAATATAGGTAATCAAACATCAAAACTTCTACCCAAACCTCAGAAATCATTTGACGAGTTCCTGAATGCTAGCTTACAGGAAAACTTGTTCATCACACCTACGTCCCCTTTTGAAATAAGAGATATTGTAAATTCAATGAAATCTAAACTCAGTCAAGACTGTGAAAACGTTTCATTTAGCATCTTTAAGCATTCAATATGCCACTCGCCCATATTATGAATAATTCATTCAGTCAGGGAATAGTTCCGGACACGATGAAAATTGCCAAGGTAATACCCGTCTTCAAATCAGGTGATGACAAGAATTTTACGAATTATAGACCAATCGGTATTTTACCTGTTTTTTTCTAAAACTCATAATTTACCACATTTGTCACACGATCTTGGACTCGATATCGCATTATTCTCAAACTTCATATTTTGAGACAACAGACAATAACATAAAGACACTTAAGGTGCTAATTAAGTAAGGGAATTTTGTTTACTTTGAAATTCACACCTCTGATATTCCATAAATTCGAATTAAATATATACAAATCATACATTAAAATGATGTTTGAGATGTATAGAATACGAAAAATATATGAAATCAACAAGAGTTGACAACAAGCGCCAATGGTTCCTGGAAGTCTGCTCTACCGTATTCGTACCAGAACTGATAACAAAATAATATTTCAGGCAAACAACTAATGGTCAAATGTGCTTCAGATATCAAAAACAAAGCTAGGACATCAAAATTCTTTAAAACGCAGCGATAGAGCCATGTGGGTGTAAATTCCAAAACTGTCGGCTTTGTTTGCATTGCCTGTTTGTTTGGATTTTCGATCAAGGTAATCGGACCGAAAAAACATCGATATACACTGAATGCAGTTAAAATCAAATAATGAGAAAGATCTCCTTAATACTGCATACTATTATTATATGGATACTGCACAGTTGCCATATTACTTGCAAGGTATGATGACACCTGTTGGAATTTCTTATAATTGCGATTTTGTTTTTCGATGGAAATTCGTGGTATCGAGTGATTTGCGCATGCCCGTCGAACAAGGAATCCATCTTCAATAAAAAATGCAGACGGTGTTGTCCTTTTCCCAAATGCAGTCCTATCGCTACATCCTAAAGTATTTTGAATGCCTAGCCTCGTTCTTGGATATCTGAAGCACCTTTGGCCACAAGTTGTTCTCCGTAAATATTATTTTATTATCAGTTCTGGTACGAATACGGTAGCAGGCTTCCAGGAACCACTGGTGCCTGCTGTCAATTCTGTGAGTTGATGTCATATATTTTTCTCGTTCTTACATCCCAATCTTCATTTTGCTGTCTAATTTGAGTATATTTAATTTGAATTTATGGAATATCAGAGGTGGGAATATCAAAGTAAACAAATTTCCCTTACTTATTTAGCACCTTAAAATAAAAGAAGAATGCAACTTAGTTACTGAGCAGGCTAAATGTTCAATATTTTACTCTGTTTCTCTCTCTCCAAACCTGCCTCAAGTGGGTCAGAGAAACGAATGCTTGTAGCTAATATTGTTCCTCTGCAATAGCATTCATGAAATGACGACTCAAAGAGATACTTTAACGCTAATAAGCAATTACTCAATAATAGACACAGTTGATTAAGTTTAATGTTTGTATAACATGTTTGGTCATCTTCTTATGTATGTTTAGGGTTGGAGTGTGCAAAAGCAGGAAGACTACACCTCAATAACCATTGCCTTAAGTAAAAGACGTTAGCCACCGCCTGAGATGGAAAGGAAACGCATGACCTCCATTAGCCGATTACATTCCTCTGACATTTCTCGGTATGAGTTGACCTCCATTGCCCGATTACACACCTCCGTTATTTCCCGGTATTACAAACACTGAACACCGTGTAATCCAGGGGCGTCGGAAGCTCGATAAAAGTGGAGGGGCACAAATTTACAATAATACCATGGTTCGACCCAGTGTGAGAAAGGTTGCAATCGTATATCGGTAAATGCGCCACGACACGCTATAGTCTCTCGTTTAGATGAATATGCCGCTGTGTTGTCACTGTCATGTCCGTTTCTTCTAATTCAACCATCTTCCAACCCGAAGGCCAGCCTTCAGTTGGAAGATAGCTGAAGTAGAAGAAACGGACCGAAGCGGCCAAAAGTAGGATTCTTTGGCTAAATATTGTTTGGATTTGTAAATAATGTTACAGGAATGCCTGTATATTGACACGTTTGCATGCGCCCAATTTAACTCATTGTGTAACTACGAAACGTATCTGTGGAAAAGGTGGGGGGGGGGGGGGGACACGTGCCCCCTGGCTCCGCCGCCTCTGGTGTAATTAGCTTATCGGTCAGACAATCAACAAATCAGCCTATCGTTATTGTCGCATAACAGAGGTACAGATTAAAAGTCCGTACAATCAGGATAGGTTTTTTTAAAATAGTTTGGATATCTTTGTCACAGACGTGTGCTACGATACCATGTTACACCCCGTATAAAAAGCACCATGGTACACCACGCACGGTATTGTCTCAAAATAGGTATAGCATATATAGTTTATCACAGTATATCAAGTATTGACCGCACGTGGTACTTTTGACAAGGGATGCTATCAGCTGCAAGACACTGCTTGTCGATACCAATTTTCCGTGTGGGAGCTCGCTGATACAGTGTACTAAAGCGTAATACATGCCGATGGTACGCTTACTCCAACCGATTCTAACCCTGATCGTATGGAGTTAGCAAGTTGAAGAGTCCGACAATTAGTCGCCGCTGCTCGGTGGCTCTTTCCGCGTACCCCACCTTCTCCACCCGTAAAACTATGCCACACGATATGATCCTGGATGTTGAAAGTGTCTTTAAAATTAAATGTTCAGAGACGGTGGAAGCTCTATAAAAGTGGAAGGACACAAATTTTCAAGGCTACTATGTTTCGGCCCAATGGGATAAAAAGTTACAATCCTATATCGGTAAACGTACCGTGACACACAAAAGTGTTTCGTTTAGATGTGCATGCCACGGTGTGGTCACTGCCCTGTCCATTTCTCCTACTTCAATCTTCTTCCAACCCGAAGGAAGATGGTCGAAGTGGAAGAGACGGACCGAAGGTGGGATTCATTGGCCAAATGTTGTTTGGATTTGCAAATAATATAGTACATGAATGCCTGTATATTAGCACGTTTGCATGCGCCCATTTTAACCCATGGTGTAACCACGCAACATGTCTGTGGAAAAAAAGTGGAGGGGCACGTCTCCTGTGCCCCCCCCCCCCCGGTTCCGCCGCCTCTGTAAATGTCCTTCCATAAATTCACTTACCCTTGGCCTAACGAATCGTCCGCATCGCCCGCGTAATATACAAACTTGGCATTTAAAAAAAAAGTAATATATAAATATTTTTCAGATACCTGTAAGAAAACCATATCATGTGAGCCCTCATTGCAACGAGCTCGTTATGCTTACTGTTATTTTTTACAATTATTATTGTTACAATTATTATTGTGAATATTAATTTTGTGTTTCTTCAAAGGCAAGTCACAAATTAAAGGAAATTAAACTCCGAACTTTGGAAAATGCCGATTGTCTAGTGTCTAGTGGCATCAACTACAGACAACCCTATGCCTATATGAGGCCTATACTGTAGTACCTTTTGTTAGTGAAGGGAAGTCCATCTAGCAGACAGTGCCTCATAAATGCTTGTAATAAAGAATTTAATGAAAATCAAATCAATACAATGCAAAGATTACCCAAACGAACACAAGAAACCCGTCAGTTCAACTATCGCCCGTGTCTCACTGCTCACTAAATACCATGTCACACTTCACTCAAAGTAGTCATGAGGCTGACCGTCCATTCTGAAATCTCACCGTATTCAGAGACTACGACTGGACGCCCAGAACGAACATAAAAAATAACAATCTTGCGAACAACATCCACTGCATACTTGCTCCCAGTAACAACAAGGGCAATTAGTTAGCACAGCCAACAGATACTCCCGGACGTCAAGGGTAGCTATAGCCACCCCTCCCTCCCTGCCAAGCACGAATTTCTTATTATTTGTCTTTGTTGATATTGAATCATTAAATCCCTTATCTTATCTCCATAAAATCATAGCTCCAACGAAGCAGGCCACCAAATATGTCAGTGGGATACCAATGCACCCGCTTTATGAAAAACTGTATTTTAGTGGTTAACTAAGTTCATAAAGAGGCCATAACTCAGATAAATATTATCGCACCACACTCAAAATCAAACCCGTCGGGTATATTGTCTACAGTAAGCTATACTCCAAGTTTGAATAAAATAGGACACTTATAACTCAAGTTACCATCTGGAAACCAATATCAACATGTCTTCTGAGTCGGAAACATATCGGACCAAGACCCCTTTCAATCGCAACCTTTATTATGTGGTTATAAACCTGTGTATAAATTTTGTTTCATTTCGTTCAGTCAAACTGAAGTTATCATCCGGAAACCATTATTGACATGTCTTCTAGAAGTCGGAAAAGGGGCCATAACTCTGTCAAAAAATATCGAACCAAGCCTATTATCAATCCCAACCTGTATTATGCGGTTATAAACTTATGTATAAAATTTTGTTTCATTTTGTTCGATTAAACTAAAGTAATCGCCCGGAAACCATTTGTTTCGGATGGATGGACGCACAGGCAGACAGATAGACAGACGGACAGGGCGGAGACTATATGCTCCTCCGAAATTTTTTGCGGGGAGCATAAATATGAAAGAAAAAAAAAACACGCAGTGCAAGTTTTCAGAAAAAAATTTAGTTACTCACAACATTCCAAAACAAATTTTATTTCTGTCGTCTGCCTTTCGATTTCACTTCAGAGTACATTATTATTACCACTCAATCTATAAGTTACTAGTCGATTAACATAAGTTTGGAGGTCCGTTAAAACTCCATAATTTCAGTGACGTCATTCGACAGAGCGGGGCCGCGGGCGATAATGGTATAGCTATTAGCGGCCCGGCTATTTTTAGATTCAAGTTAGCTGTAACAGGGAGTGGTAATAATAGTAATAACACGATTGCTGTCAGGCATCATGATTCATTAGCGGCCCTGCAGCAATGATGAACAGCCCTTGGGCTTATTAACGGCCCTCGACTTCGTCTCGGGCCTTTAATAAACCCTCGGGCTGTTCATCATTGCTGCAGGGCCGCTAATGAACCATAATGCCCTCCAAAATCATGTTATTGTTATATTACTACCAGTTTAGAGGGCGTTCCCTAGTACATTAACACAGTTTAACAGGGCATAACAAGAACGTAACGTTCAACTTACAAAGTCGCGTGATGTGTCGGGCCGTTAATGAGTTGAACATCTCATTAACAGCCCGACACGTCAAGTGACTTTTGTTCCTCGCAGTCGAACACTCGAAAATGAAAACAGTTTT
Source organism: Pictodentalium vernedei (assembly GCA_031216915.1). Classification (NCBI taxonomy): domain Eukaryota; kingdom Metazoa; phylum Mollusca; class Scaphopoda; order Dentaliida; family Dentaliidae; genus Pictodentalium; species Pictodentalium vernedei. Next base: position 178,375,561 of record CM062291.1, on the reverse strand, counting down.
CAGAAATGGTTTCAACTAGTAAACAAGGTGATTTTTATTTAAATTTTTAAATATGTAAAATGTTCAGTAAAGTTAGTCTCATCAGAATAAGCAGCAGTATATAGTGAGTAAGTCTGCAGAACTTTTAAGCCTTTATTCCTCACTTGAAAGCGGTAAATATCGGGTCTGTTTTTAAGTTTTCAAGCTTCATTTCAATAAGCCAATTTCGAAACTGCCATCTTGGCTTTTAATCTATGCAAGGTCACAGGTCGCGAGGTATAAACATTCCAAGAAAACGCTTTGTTAGCAATGAAATCGCACTGTTTACACCTCGCGACCTGTGACCTTGCATAGATTAAAGTCCAAAGATGGCAGTTTCGAAATTGGCTTATTGAAAGAGAACTGGTTCCGATCACGTGATAATCATGTGACACCAGTTTGTTTGAGAACAGACGATAATATCATTTGCAAAAATTGAAAACGTTGAAAACGTCTCAATCAGGCAAATTGAATGAAAACCAATTGACTGTTTGCAGCTTCCATGTAAGGTACAGTCAAAACTTTTTCAGAATCGCAGTGGTAATAATAGTACTCATTAAAGCAGACTTCAAATTAAAGAAAAATTATTTTCATCACATTCTTGATTGAAAGAGTTTAACTTTTTACGCACATTGTCTGCTTTTATTGAATTCTACCATCCAGAAAGGAAGGGGAAATGACAACTTACCTAAAGAAAGCTACATTAAACATCTAGGAGAAGAGAAGGAAGGAAAACAAGGAAAGGAAGAGAGACAGAAGGGAGAAAGAAAAAGCGGCAAGGAGAGAGTCATCTCAAGGAACCAAAGTTAGTCCTAATAATAATTACCCAGGTTCGGGGGGGGGGGGGGGGGGGGGGGTGATACAGCCACCAATTCAAACAACTCAGAATGTGAGAGTTAATCTCCGACCCAGTTCATGGAAATACTTAAAGACTTAAAACATCAGATGGCCTATCTCACCAAAAAATCGAAACTTGAGGAGAATGAGGTTTTCATTAGGAACCTCGTTGCAGGATCTTTCACACCACCAACACCCTGTCTCGCCTGTTTAGGAGATTCAGGTTGTGGCGGAAGTCCACAAAGTCCCTGTAAATAACCAGATTCTGGCTGACATGGTAGATGCCTTTGGGCATAAGACCTACCCGAAGTAGCAGGAGGATGCAGAGATCGCCATGGTATTACCAGGGTATTTTGGGATTTACCATGGTACTTTTTTTTTTATAAGGGGATCCTCCAGAGGTGGGGGCACGGAGCACCCATTCCTCACAAAATAGATCTGAGTCAGGCCCACTGGACCCTGCCAATCCTTTAAACAGCAAGGCTTTCTGTCCTGATAAAACTGTGGAAGAAATGTTGGCCACACAGAAGGGTTTGGACCCTACACAAGAGATAGTGGATGAGGAGGGGTTTATCCACACGGTCGATTCCCATGACTGTTGGTTTCATGATGAGTTTTGTTAAGTTTGGCGATGCTGCTTGTTACTACTGAGTTCCAAGTTTTCTCCATGAGGGGTGGAGGGGCACAGGTGGTAGTTCGATCCATGCTTGGATTGGAACCAGGGCCAGAGCTAGAAGTGGGAACAAAAGAGGAAGAGGGGAGGAGGGACAGTTTCTCACTTTTTTGGTCTGTCCGCGACCATGGAAAGTTTTGTTTCATAGCCTAATCATATTATGTATGTGCATTTGAATTCGAAATATGACCACAGAAAAATCTCTACATTATCTAACTTTAGGGGGATCGATTTATCCTTAAGGATCTGATTAAAAGCTTAAACGAGTGTTTTCCAGTTGAATACAGAAGGACCGGTAAGCGTTCTACCCTGTTTTTGTAAAAGACAAAATTGATCTTTTCCAACTGAAAAACATCAAGGGGAGATACTCCATTTCGTTCTTATGGAGTCAAGGCCAAATTTCAACGGAGAAAACTGAACATGTTCCGAAGGTTACTTTTTTCATGTGCAAATAGAATTTCCTTGAAATCTACAAGATTCATGTCTGAAAGCAAAGGCGAGCTGCCAAGTGAGAATGCACTGTCAGGAAATAACTCCAACCACACCCTGATTAGAACGATGTGCCCCTGCTACAACCTGTCCGTGTACTTTCCATATCACGAAAATAGGATATAGAAGGATAGTTGCTAGCAGGATATTCCGTTTAAGACTGACTTATTGTGGACAGATAGTTCCAGCAGCTACAAGCATTGTCAGTTTATCATTAATGGATAATTTAAGACTCATGAATGATAATGGCCGTATTAGAGACAGCGAGAGAGAGAATGCAGAGGGACCACCCCTCCCCCCCCCCCCCCCCCCCCAGCACTTTACACTGGTACCAGGGTACTGACTTGACAGAACCATGTTGCCATGATATCAATTGAAGAAGAAGAAGAAGAAGAAGTTGCCATCATCCTGGGCTAGTCAACAGCTACACATGAATAATCAGAAAGGCGGTGGTGGCTGTCTGGGGTGGGGGGGGGGGGGTGGTCAAGGCCTAGTCCAAACAGTCCATTATAATGTTTGTGTTTGGTAAAGGACGTACCAAACCCAAAATTATATTTCAGGCCCACAGGTACTCGGCACAAGCTAGGAAATCGAAAGAAAAATGATATTTGATACCATTTTTGAATCAATGCTGACGTGCCCCTGTAATGGTATATAAATATTAACAAGGTAAACAACTCGCTTTTCGAAAACAATAGCACTCATCTTCGTTATACCCCCCTCAAATTTGATTCACACAACGTATCCAACAGTACCCAGTATCAATGGAAAGGGGGATGCATAAGCTTTACAGTGGTGTATTACACGACCGTTGGGTGTTCTTGGGTTGTTCGTGATAACTGGGAGAAGTCGCAGAAAAGTCCGAAAAACATTTAGTCGGACAAGATAGTGCACAGTGGAATGAGGTTTACGAGCGACAATTATCCGATTTGTTATAAATAATTCGAGGTCCCATTGTCTATGGAGGGCAGATTCAAATATTAACCGTATGCCTTTATCAATTACTAATCTCGGATCTACATTTATTCATTTCTGGCGATCACATTTGCCGAATGTCATAAAAATAATAAATGTGGTTAGGGTACTCAAATCCATGTTGAAAAAGATTTAGAGGGGGCAAGGTGAAGATACCCATGGTGGGTGGGTGGAAAGATACACTAGTGTATCTTCCCCTGTGGGGGGGGGGGGGGGGTGCACTAGTGTATCTTCCCCCTGGGGGGGGGGGGGGGTGATACACAGGAGGGAGGGAAATCCCATGGAACACCGGTTTTGTGTTAGAATGCAGTTCACTTGACTGTATTAACCAGAAATATACTGAGCAGTGCTCAGAGCAGAAATGCTAACATATTTCTCTGCAGATAATATATCAATAAAGTCACTTACAGGCTGCAAAGCAGCAGAAACAGCCTCCTCACATGACTATCTTGCCACGTCAGTACAAGATGTGCAGTTTTTCTTTCAGCACTAAGTTCCTGTCGTATTGCTGGCTCTTGCTCTAGCACACGTTTCACCATGTCATACTTCGATCCCCACCTAGTAGGGCAGTCAGCAATAAGTGAGTGTTTGGGTAAACCCAGTTCATCCTGTAATGCTGATAAATTACGACTGTGCAGCCAACTTGTTGAAAATGTCGAAACTATCGACCTACACACACCCAGCATACGGGAAACTCGATGGTCACTCTTGATGGAATTCGTAACAGCTAAGTTTAAATTATGACCAAAACAGGCCAAGAGGCACCAGCTCAGTTTTGTTTTGATTGCATTCAGGATGTTTGCCCCATTGTCGGTTGTTATACAAACTAAACTTTTATCTTCAAGCTGCCATGCTGACAGTGTTTCACTTAAAACACAAGAAATATTATCACCCGTGTGGTTATCAGGGAAGTATAATGTTTCCAGCACACGCGAACACAAATTCCAATCTCCATCAATAAAATGAATAGTTAACCCAAGATAGGGCACCATTCCTATCGAAGACCACAAATCCATTGTGAGTGAATAGAATTGGGCCCCACTGACCTCCTTCTGTACCTTATCCCGAATTTCATTGTACAGTCTTGGTATAGCAGTTTGGTTGAAATAATTCCGCCCTGGAAGCTGGTATTGTCGATCAAAAACCCCAAGCATTTCCTTGAAATGGGACTGCTCATCAGTATAGATTGGCACCATATTGCCAGCAAGATATTTACTCCGAGGTGCCAAATAAGAGCGTCGACATGCTTATTAATTTTGCTGAAAAATTCCTTGCCATCACTGTTATTTGGTATTGAGACATAGAGCAAAAATGCCATCACTGTTATTATTTTCAGACCAAAATCTGAGCCATCACTGTTATTTGGCCATCACTGTTATTTGGCACCTCAGAGTAGTCACACACTCAGTAAGATTATTCCATCGCTTTGACCCTTTCTCGTAAGTTGTCAGGTTGGCAATTGATGTAGCAATTGTTGGCTGTTTGCTGGTACCCTGGGTGGGCACCTCAGACTCTCTCTTTCTTTTTCTCTGTGCTGTCACTTGTGAGTATAAAATTGGGTGGTTTGCTTTTAAATGTGCAAACAAGTTAGTGGTATTCCCCCCATGAGAAACCACCACTTTCTGTCAAGTCTTGCAGATAGGTTTAGTCTCGTCTTTCGGTTTCTATCTTCACCAGGTTCAAAACCAAAATAAGTCCATATTATTGGCGTTGCTTTAGATTTTGTGACCAGATCCATCTTAGCTAACTAAATAGTAAATACTGATATGATTTATGGATAAAATTGGGGAAATATATACTCTTTAGGGCATACTTGTTTATGTTGCTGGACTCGATAATTTCTTTAGTGGGTCCGACGCTGTTATGATAAGAATATACAGCAGACGAAACTATTGCAGGGTTGTTTCTCATTAAGCCGCACACAAGCAACTATCAAAAGACAGTCACTGAGTGTTTTCACAGCAGTTCAATGAACAATAGGACAAACGCTTGGGAGTATGTTGGCCAATATGTTGAGAATATTTCATGTACCGGGTATAAAGTTTATTGATAAAACAAACAAAAAACAAACTAAGTGTAATCTCACCACCATTCTTTAAAAATCATTTTCGTTTGTCGATGAACTGCATAGTTCAAAGGTCTGAAGCCGAAGTCACGTTATATCTCGCTGTTCGTTGTTTATGCGAGAAGTGAAAAAACAACTTTCTCTATCTCAGATCAGCTGTTTCATCAAATAGAATTTTTTGTTTAAAAATGAAGGAAAGTTATATCACAGTCTAAAAATGAATATCGTTACAGACGATATACCGGTATTCACATAGAATGGACGATATTCAACCGGTGAAGATTTCAATACCGGTATTACCGGTATATCGAAATATCATGCAGCCCTACTGAGCACACATACTGTGTGTCTTAATTGAATAATAACCTTGATGTTAATGTGTGTTGTGAACTTGTATGATGCATGGTTTACAGATACACATGCGACATGTCGGCATTTGATGTTTATTTTTCAACTTATAAGTTGTTACCTCCCTTGAGGTAACAGTTGAATTGAAAAATGAACTTGACAAACTAAAAGAACGTGTTTATGACAGTCATGCGACTTGCATGTTGCATAGCAGTCATCTATCATTGACAAAAAAGAGTGTTTTTGAGTTTTTTCTCCAATTTTAATATCTTATTGTATTGTGTTTTCTGCATCATGAAGTAGTACAGTCTACCAGCTGAACACATTTTATTCATTTGTTAATATGTACTCAATGAAACGGACAGCACCATGATTGAAGGCCAGTGACTTTGTCAGCCAGGAAATGGTGGCGATTTCGTACTGATTGCAGATGGTAACACGTGTAATATCTTGGCTCTGCAAATTCCTACATATTCTGCTATGCACTACACATGTTTTTAATGGAGAAATTTTATTGAAATGGCCAAATATCGAAGAGATTTTTAGCTCAACTTTGGCAAAGCCAAATTTGAGGTATTTTCATGGCCCGCCTTCCATCCGTCTGTTGCACCATCAACATGGCTCGGGCTACATATGAAACCTCTGATTTGAATAATTTTTTGTGTGAATGTTTGGTACCATGGGATACATCACATATAATACAGGTTTTTTTCTCGTGCGTAAATTATTCAAATTAGACTAACTTTGATTTATTTAGTGTTACTTTCAGCACTGTAACTGCAAATGCCAATACGGCTCAGGCTAGAGGCAGTATTTATGAACTGATCTTTACGAAACTTCTTGGGTACCTTTGTTATCAACGTGGGACGAGAATGAGTGTTTTTGGGTGTGGTCTGAAATTCCAGATGGCCGCTGGCAGCCATTTTGTACAAAATTAGGTGCAATCAGATTTTTGCACAGAACTTCCATTTGAAAGCACTGATTTGAATAATTTTGTGTGTGAATGTTTAGTACCATGGGATACATCACAAAAAATACAAGTTTTTTTCTCGTGCATAAATTATGCCAATTAGACTAACTTTGATCTATTTAGTGTTACTTTCAGCACTGTAACTGCAAATGCCAATATGGCTCGGGTTAGAGGCCGTATTTGTGAACCAATCTTTACGAAACTTCTTGGGTACCTTTGTTATCACTGTGGGTCGAGAACAAGTGATTTTGGGTGCGGTCCAAAATTCAATATGGCCACCAGCAGCCATTTTGTACCAAAATTAGGGCAATCAGTTTTTTTTACAGAACTACTGTATGAAAGCTTTGATTTGAATAAATTTTTGTATGAATGTTTAGTAACATAGAATACATCACATATAATACAGGTTTTTTTCTCGTGCAGAAATTATGCAAATTAGATGAACTTTATTCAGTGCAACTTATACACCTTGAGTACACATATCAATATGGCTTGGGCTAGAGGCTGTATTTATGAACCGATCTTCACGAAACTTCTTGGGTACCTTTGTTATGACCTTGGGACGAGAACAAGTGTTTTTGGGTGCGGTCTGAAATGCAAGATGGCTGCTGGTGGCCATTTTGTACTGAAATTAGGTACAATCAGTTTTTTGTAGAGAACTTCTGTATGAAGGTTCTGATTTGAATAAATTTTTGAAAGAATGTTTAGTAACATGAAATTATACATCACATATAATACAGGTTTTTTCTCATGCAGAAATTATGCAAATGAGATGAACTTTGATTTATTCAGTGCTACTTACATGTCAGGGCTCGATTTAACTGGATTAGCATAGCACTTTGCTCTCCAATTTCTGAATTTTGCTATTCAAGATTTATTAGTTTCAAGTGCTTTTGGATCAACTGCTAATCAATTTTCCAGGGTGAATAGTAAATTGCTATTCAAAATTTTCAGATTAAATCAAGCCCTGCATGTATACACAGTAAGTGCACATCAATACGGCTCGGACTAGAGGATGTATTTATGAACCGATCTTCACGAAACTTCTTTGGTACCTTTGTTATCACCTTGGGACGAGAACGAATGTTTTGGGGTGCAGTCTGAAATTCGAGATGGCTGCCAGCAGCCATTTTGTACCGAAATTAGGTACAATTAGTTTTTTGTACAGAACTTCTATATGAAGGTTCTGATTTGAATAAATTTTCAGTAACATGGAATACATCACATATAATAGGTTTTTTTTTCTTGTGCAGATATTATGCAAATTAGATGAACTTTGATTTATTCAGTGCTACTTGTACACAGTAAGTGCACATGTCAATACTGCTCGTGCTAGAGGCTGTATTTATGAACCAATCTTCACGAAACTTCTTGGGTACCTTTGTTATCACCTTGGGACGAGAACGAGTGTTTTTGGGTGCGGTCTGAAATTAAAGATGGCTGCCGACAGCCATTTTATACTGAAATTAGGTGCAATCAGTTTTTTGTACAGAACTTCTAGGACTATGTTTGTTATCATCATGGGATGGTAATGACTGCTTTGGGGCTTGGCCAAAAATTCAAAATGCCTGTTGACAGTTATATTTACGGGAATTCTGTGTATTACATTTTTTGTACAGAACCTGTAAAGAAGATTTTTTATCTCAGTAATGTTTGCTATAAATTTATTGGGTGCCTTTGTTATCACTGTGCTATGAAAGCAAATATTTTTGGGTTCAGTCAGACCCACTCCGGGACTCAAAAAGGGAGATAATTAAAAATCTCTTCCAAAAACACCAGACAAAATAAAGTTTCTTGAATTCAGCATCCCTAGGATGTGTATATTCAAACGTGTTGACGTCAAGTTCCTGTGTTAATATTTGGTGTTGTTTGGGGAGGGTAAACATTAGCACAACCCGATTTTCTATTTACAATGAGAAAAATAAAACCTTCTTACCCGTGGGAACCCTATGAGCTAAAGATAAAAAATTCAAATACCTATATTTTAAGAAGGACTGCACAAATATTTATTAATTAGTATGAATCATCCTTAGAAGGGTTTGAATCAAACAGGCCATGCATGGATCCCCATTGTAACATTAACCCCATGAAGATTTCTTTTCTAGTTTAGCATCTGTCACCCACCTTTACAATACTTTACCTATACATTTGTTACAGACTACGGTCAGTATTTATGTACAGACCGTTGCAATACTTTACATGTACCTTTGTTATCAGGTCATTACCTAGATGTGTGTCATTGCTGTGTCACATACTATACATGTACATGTCTTACACAAGTTGAGCTACAGTGTCTTTGACACTTTCATTAATAGTCAGTGTTAAATATAGAATAACCGAAAACTGCCGGTTGTCATAATCGGCCTACGCCCCATAACCGGCTGGTTCCGATTGCCGATTCTGATTATTACTTCATCACTAAATTTAACATTGTTATTTTCCCCTATTGGGGGTTGTGACATTCCCCCGACCCACTTCAGCATTATGTTCCACTGTAGGGTTCAACCAATTACCCAAAATGGTCGCTGATCGATTACTGGTTGTTTGAGCTCACAATCGAATGATACTGATGCCATTTCTGATAGTAATACCATGCACTACAAGACAAGTCGAGGCTCGCGAAGAACTACATTAAACTGAACATATTTTACAGTGTTTACAGTCCGTTCACTACTAGATAAGTCGAGACTCAAAAAACTACATTAAGTTGAACATATTTCACAGTGTTAAACTCTGTTGACTCAGGTCCAGTAAAATTACCAATCACACACACTTGAGCGATAAAGTGGCTCTCAGAGCCACGTTTACCACCCAAGTATGCACAACTGGCAATTTTTACTGTGACCTTAGTCAGTGGAATGCAACCTTCACTTTTCCGGTATGAACTGGAAATTACCACATGTACGCTCAATTGTAAGCTTTACATGTCGTTTAACTTGTATATCCATTAAAGGGGCATCTAGAGAGGTTAGAAAAACACATTGTGGTGGTTTTTTAACTTTATTGAATGGTATCATTGACATAATTTTACATTAACAATTGAACAATTGCAGAAGGTAATAAAATGTGGTTGATGAATCATCACAAAATGTTTGGCAACAATCGGTTGAACCTATGTTCCACGAGCTGTCGCCCTTGTCATCCGATTGCCCACAATCGGCCGATTATGGTGGCCAGTTCTGATCAACTGTTGAACACTATTCCACTGCCCATATATGTACATTCTTTTGATATTGAAATGAGCTGTCGCTCTTGTGTAATTTTTACTCTTGAGAGTAGACAACAGCATGCTTTAGTTCCACCTAATGTGCTACCAGGGTATTAACTCTTTCCCAAACGAATCGAGTGTATCCATCTCATAATACAGTGGAACCCACTTAATTGGATATCTCTAAACTGAATAACCCTGTTATTTGAATATCATTTCTGAATGCAAAACCATTTACCATACCTCCAGTAGAAATTTGACCTGTTAATTAAATATAGGTTATAGAGTAAACTCCTGTTAATTGAATATAAAATCCTAATCTGTTGGGAAATTACCCTGACTCTCCCCTGTTTTCTTTTGTTTATAGACCTATTTAGCCTTAGTAATTCAATATAGACATTTAATCAATGATATCTTGTATGACAGAGCTCATGGAGCTCAAAGTGGCTGTACAATTAACAGGGGGCCACTGTACACAAATTGTACAGTAGAAAAATGTTTTAAAATTTCAGCAAAACCATATCATGTGACCACCTCATTGGATTGTGCTGGTCGAACTTGTTCAAGTGAGGGGGTCACATGATATGGTTTCGTTTAATGTTTTTAGCTGAACTTGTCTATGTCAAGTATTAGCTGTTGTGAGGGGTTGGACAGTGATCCATCATCTGTCTGTACACAAATCCATCCGAACGTCTTCCTGTCCATCCAAAATTCCTTAAACACACCCTTCAGGCCACATCTCTCACCCGATCAGTTTCAAATATCATACAGCTATCAAATTTTTCTGAATTTTATTGAAAAACAAGGCCACCGACAGCCATCTTGGATTTGGCATATAAATTGTCAACATTTCCATTAGCACACCATGAAGGTTTCATTAGTCATCTGATCTGTTTCAAATTTCATATGCAGGCCTGTTCTTCTGAGTAGGGTGATTGCTCCAGATCTTTACAGCCAGAATCTTTGGTGAGGAGAGCAAGTAACTGCCCTCCTCAATAGCCTGATTCTGATGATTTTGGTACATGTATGTACAAAGCCTGCCTGAATATAGATCAAGGAGAGCGAGTAACTGCCCTCCAGTGATTTTCAAAAGGACAGGCCTGCATACGTGGCTTTGGGGTAATGATTAGATGGGAGCTTCCAAATTTTTCCCCATCTTGTTGAAAAACATGGCCACTGGTGGCCATCTTGGATTTGGCATATACACTGACAACAATTCCATTAGCACACCATACAGGCCACATCTGAAACCTGATTTTTTTCAAATTTAAGATGTAGCTTTGGTTTAGGTCTAGATGGGAGCTATCAAATTTTTCTGGATTTCATTGAAAAACGTGTCTCTGTGGCCATCTTGGATTTGGCATATAAATTGTCAACAATTCCAATAGCACACCCCACAAGCCACACTGCTCGTCAAATCTTTTTCAAATTTTATATGTAGCTTTGGTGTGATGCCTAGATGGTAGTGATTCGGACTGGACCACCCTGGATTGTCCGGACCGGGTGCCACTGGACCAGTTTGGACTGGTTTACACTCCCAGTCTGGTATTTTCTGGCCCGGTCCCCTATTTTACGTCGAGCCAACTATCGCAAATTTATCACTTATACATCCTAATATACAATTAGCAACAATGTGTTAATGGGTTCAAGTGGTAATAGTTGAATATTTGATGCCATGAAAACATCTCAGTCTCATATATAGATGTCACGATCCCCATGCTACATGTGCCAGCGATTCATTTGAACATGGCTTTGTGGGTGGCTGCATGCTTTCGATTTCACCGACTTGTGGCTGCATGCTTTGATGTTGCCTACTTCTGACTTCTCGTCACCCGCGACATTGTTTCAATGCCAGAAGTCTGCCAAAACAGACACTGGGGTGACTGCATGTGTCACACAAGCCTTTTCAAAGATCAAAGAGTAGAAATGATGATTGAAAGATTTTTTTATTTGTCAATCAAATCATAAGCACCTGATTCATACGCGGTTCTAGAGAACAGTGGTGTATTTGTCACATTCATAATTATTCTGCCGATATTCTAACATCGCCATCATAATCATTACAGTGAATTTGACTGAAACCATTCAATAATAAATATAAACAGTTCTATTGTTCAATATGGCCGGGGTTCCCAAGGAAGGACTCAAAGAATGTGAATCGAACAAAACTATGGAAGAGTCGAGGGTCGATAACTTACTGCATGGGCTATTGTAGTGTGCCCTTGACACCACAGCCACCAGAGACAGATAATGTTACACACAATCACCAAACATTGTATATGTACTCTTTGCAAAGCAGTCAATTTTATTTTTTAACATATAGGTTAACAACTTTGAGAAAACAGGCAATCCATTAACATATGAGTGGACTGGACCACTTTGGACTGGTCCAGGCAGGGGCACCAGACCAGAATGACCTGGACTGTACCAAAGTGTACTGCCTTGACAGTGGGCTGGACCATCTTGTGGTCCTGTCCACATCACTACAAGATGGGAGCTATAGAATTTTTTAAAAATTTCCATTGAAAAATATGGCTGAGAATGGCCATCTTGGATTTGGCATATAAATTGTCAACAACTCCATTTGCTCACCCAACAGGCCACACCTCTCACCTGATCTTTTTCAAATTTTATATGAAGCTTTGATGTGATGTCTAGTAGTGATGAACCAATAAACGGAATCAGCAATCAGAACCAGCCAGTTATGGGACGTCGGCCGATCATGACAATCGGCAGTTAAAAACCAACAGTTTTCAATTATTCTATATTTAACACTGACGATTAAAAATCTTGTTGACATCTGGCCATTTCAATAAAATTTCTCCATTAAAAATGTGTATGCATAGCAGAATATTTTGGGATTTGCAGAGCCAAGATATTTACCATCTACAATCAGTACAAGATCACCACCATTTCCCTGCTGATCAAAGTCACTGGCCTTCAGTCATGGTGCTGTACAACGTTGCATTGGGTGCATGTATAAAAAATGTGTTCAGCTGGTAGTCTGCGGTACTCCATGATGCAAGCATCACAATACAATAAGAAATTAAAATTGGAGAAAAAACAAACTGAAAAACTCTTTTTTTCAATGATAGATGATTGTTACGCAACATGTAAGTCACATGACTGTCACAAACCCGTTTTCAGTTTGTCTAGATCATTTTTTAATTCAGTTACCTCCCTTGATGTTTCTCTCCAATGTTTATTGCAGAGTACATGTAAACATTGGAGAAACAAGAAAATGAAATAAATTTCGATATCATGTTTTTTGGTCAAGTTGTGTTAACAACCAAGACCTATGGTTCAGCAACGTTTGGTGTGCATCCAGGCATTTGGGCGGGTGGGCATTTAGGCATCTTGGAATCCCCACACTGTCAGCACAATACCTTTGAACAAATGTTCTCCGATTTGACTAATATATGCCATACAGGTCGCTTGCAATAATTTCTCAAGCAAGTTCGAAAACTGAGCCAGCTGGATTTCTTGTTACAGTGTATAGGCCTTAATTAAATAATTTTTACAAATTCTGAACTTGTTAGTCTTATAACTTGAACAAAGGATTTGACAACCCAGGATATGATTGATAACTGGGTTATGGATATGCAGTACTCTCAGACTGCCACCATAACTTGACGACTGCATATCTGATGCGTACCTCATGTTCTGAAAAGGATTAAAGTCGGTTCCTGGGAAACCGGCCAAATAATACAATGCTTGCACGAAAGTGTGAACAATACATCATGAAATTATAAGCTGTAGCCCAGACTTCAGACTAATCAAACTTCACTTTCTGAGAATTGGTATGTAAAAATAAACCACATAATTTGACAACCTTCAAATGCCAGTAATGTTACTCACTGTCTTTTTGCTCCTACATTCCATGGCGCATAAGAGCGACAGCTTACCTCAAAATCAAAAGATTGTGAGTCCAGTCATGAACACATTACTCTTGCATACCTTCAAGTAATAAACTTCCATTTATTATATTTTTGCTGGGTTTAATATAGGATGAGTTGCCATGGCTGCTTTCTTCAGTGTTTAGGACATCAGTGGAGCTGTAGTGCTTGGCAATTTGTCAGGCACCACTGATCGCTTGGGCTCCCTAGAATTATGATGTAGTTTGCACAAATTTCATGGGGTTGGGTGACTTTAGTGGATCCCCCACCCCAAAAATAAAAAAGGCCCCTCACTAATTTCCATGGATTTAATACTGATGAATCGGCCTTCTTGGGCTACAGCTCACTAAGAATTCTGCTGATCTCCCAATCAGCCAGCATGTCGTCATTGCTATTAACTCTTAACCTTGCTGAGTATTTTCAAGATATTTGTCATCAAATCTAGCCATGGCTGATTCACAACAAAACAAGACAAAAAAAAAAAAAATTATCGAAAATTAACATAAGGAATCATTGGTAAAAAAATCCCTTTAATTTACAAGGAGATAATTTGGTTAAATGTGCCCATATTATACTTATGTCTCTGACAAAAGAAATCCTGTTTTGGGCAGTAATATCTGCCAGTGCAAGGAGTTAAGCCAAAAATTTAATTCAGCAAACTTCATCATTTCATTCTACGCCACTAATCTCAAGATGTTTTATTTTCTCTAAGTTTTCCAAACTTTGTTTCATCATGATTTTTGGCTGTATGTATTTAACGTTCTTTTTCAGGAAATGTTATAATTGAAAAAATTGGAAATGTGACCACCATAGGAATAAACCGTCCAGAGAAACGGAACTGTGTTAATCCTTCTACTGCCCGGGAGCTGTATAGAGCCTTCAAGGACTTTGAGAAAGATGATGATGCCAGAGTTGCAGTGCTGCATGGAAGAGGTAAATAACAGTGATGGAATACTTTTTTGCAATTTTAATCCCATATAAGGATTTTTTAGTTCAAGTCATTTTTGACATCACTGATATCACTGATATCTTGGATAAACCAGAAGTGGCATTAAGCCTGCCTTTAATCTGGAACCATCAAAAAGGTAAATTTACTATGTCCAATCAGTCTGTGGCAAGTCAGGCTGTTAAACAAGTTGTGGGCCATAAGTAAACTGCAGTGCCCTCCAAAATCATGTTATTGTTACCTTAGCTGTAATAATATTATTTCTGTTTTGCTCTCTGCAAAATCTGTTCTCAAGAAGAGAATTGTTTGAATTTTTACAAAACCCTCTACCCCCATATGGGTCGATAGAGCAGAAGTTCTGCTTGGAATCCAGGCTTCTTGCTCAGTTAGCCCATACAGGGGGTAGAATAGAGTAAAATATTTACACAAGTTCAACAGTGGTGTATTGGAATTGATTGCCTTGAATTCATTCCAGGGAGAACACACACCATTTATTATGCATTGAGAGGTTGTTTGTGAAGTCAATCAATGAAACATAGTTCAAGAGTGCAATTTGCTCATGTAAATAACTCCATGGAGAGCGTTTTTTTGCCCCCTGGATTTGTAAAAATATCCAAGTCTGAAATAATATATGTATGATTCAACTTGTCAAGTTATTTGTATATGCACATAAGTATACCCTACTGTCATACATTATGTTATCAATTTCTATCAAAACAAGGCAAGGAAAAATGAGTGTACCTAAAATTATTGAGATGTGCTGAAAGGGTAGCTGAAATTGTCCGTGCAGATGTTCATGGTAATCAATTTTGGAAAGTGTATGTTATTTTCTTTATAAATCATGATGAATGATTAACATAACTTGTATGATAATTACAGGAAAAATTTATACCACAACCCAGGCCTGCATGCATTCTATGCTAGAGCAAGAGAAGTATTGAAATTCCAAGTTTGGTTTTGGTATCAGTATTTTTAGAATGATTTACCTCATATCAGTATGTTATTTGATGTCAACAACATACATGTACATGTATGCGCACCAACACCAATATTGAATGATATTTTGGGTATACTCCCCATCTGAATGTCTGTTTACAGCAGTCAAAGCCACAGAATTGTCAAAGTGTTGAGAGGAGCAAGAGCACACATCACTGGTCATTTGATGTAGCAAAAAAGCTGAGAGAAAATACCCTCTGGGTATTTTTTCCCAGCTTTTTTGTTACATCAAGTAACTGGTGGGTGGTAGATTCATTTAGAAATTTATAGTCAAAGGGTTCTTTTTGTGAGAAATTTTGCATAATTTTTGGTTGTTTACAGTTTTATTTTTTAACTGGTAAAGTGCTGAGTTTTTTCTGACAACAAATCAAAGCTCATCATATACTGCTCTATTACATTTAATTGGATAGTGCCTTGTAGGCACTATCCAATTAAATGTCAGAGCAAGGTATTGTATAAAAAATCTGATTCATATCAGGGACAATAAAGGCTTCCTCAAGCAGAATGCAGCTACAGACAGTTACTGCCTGTCACTTTTAGTAAAGCCCAAAATAGGGCTTCCAGCACTCTACCAGTTAACTAATATCAGGAATATGTTTCGATATCAAAATTTCACATATTGAGATTTCCGCGGTGTGCTAAATTGGTATTGGCTTGATATAACACCAAATGGTATGGCTTATCGCCCAGCTCTGTCTTGAGCTCAGGTAGGCATATTCAGGAAGTTAAAATTAATGAATGGGAACAAAGTATTGCATCCAGTGTCAAGGCAACAACATCACTGTATCTATTTTGCTAAGAGTCTCTGTAACATTATTCCTCACCTCAGGACTACCTGTTCTCAAGCTCGAAAAATATGAGCAGTAATATAAAGAATATCCAATAATTTTTTTACTCTACACCTCTAAAACAAGGAATGTGGTGTAGAAATCATCAGATACCTAAAAAGGTGTCTGAGAAATTATAGTCTCTATTTTTAATAGCCAAGTTGTAAAAGTTTGGTTATGCATTGTAATTAGGGCCCTGTGAATCAGACTTTTTCTGTTCTAATCGAATATGAATCGAGTTGCATGTTTAACCCTTTGATATTTTTGTATGTCTTATGACGTACGAAATCAAACAGCGCGTTGGTACTTTGTGGTCATTTGTTTTATTATTTTTCGATTTTTTAAAGTTTTAACCTCAATTCCTATTTTCTCCCGAATAGTGCTCAGTGACGACCGTTGAGCCAAATGTTATCGTAGCTTAAAATACTAATAGAATCCTGTTGTCAAGACTTCTTAACTGGTTGAGTGCTAGAAGCCAATATCAGGCCTTTCAAAAAGTGAGGATACCAGAGCGAAAGCCAACACTTTCCTTGCTTATATTTTATATTCAGTCAAACTCAAATAGTATTTGGTTTAGATAAATTTGTTTTATTATAAATTATTGGAGAGTGCCTGTGGGCACTCTCCAATAATTTGTTATAAAACAGGTTTTGAACAACAATTCAGACCACCAAAAATAACCAAGCCCTCAACCAGATAATGACTAATGTGAAAAATATCTTGTTATTTGTACTTTCCAATGTTTGACGTCGCATTTTGAAAAACATTGAAAAAACTGAATTCCCCTTGACGTTTGAACGTCAGGATAATTAAAGTCTCAAAGGATTAAGGTTCAATTTCTAACCTAATTCGAATTGGACAATCAGTCGGTATAAATGATGACCATGTAGATCACAGCTGACACATCTCTCCCATTCTCGCTCATTAAAGTTGATGCATTGTTAAGCCGTCTGTACAACTGTACATGTAAATGTATTCTGACATAACGTCTGCTTGGTTGCCCCTTATGATTTTATTTGTGCCCAGTAACTGACTTTTAAAATGATAACCACCTGACAGCTCTGGCTGATCAGTTAACCATAATATTCTTGATATTCACATATTTGGTAAGAAATAATGAAAATAAAGAAATAATGACCACATATAATGATGAACAGAAAAAGAAAGGACATAAGTTTCCGTGATCATCATCGGGATATTCAATTTCAGTGGTCATGTATTTGAAAATCGAATTGAATCAACTTGGAAAAACGATTCAAAATTTCAAATCAAATTAGAAGATTAGCAAGGCTCTAGTGTCATGGCATTGTATCTATTTTGCTAAGAGTCTCTGTAACATTATGCCTCACCTCAGGACTACCTGTTCTCAAGCTCCCAAAATATCATGGGATATGCGGTGGATGGATTTGTGCCTCATGTACACTTTCATTATAGTTCACTAAATATTTTTTGCAAGTGTCTTTTTCTAGTATAGTTGAGTAAAGAGTTAAACATAATTTAAAAAAAATAATATTAGGCTAAAAAAAATTAATCTTGTGATTCTCAGACACCAATACATTCGTTTTTTTTGCCCGCGTTCGTCATATTTGTTTTGGAGGCAAAATTCAAAATGTACAAAACTATCATAGGGTGTGATTTTAGCGATATCACATTGCGATTTGTGATGCAATGTGTCATATACATTGATATAGTATTGTTATTCTCTTCGTGAAATGTGACACGATTCTCATATGTATGTACAAAATAAATATTTATTTAACTGGTTGAGAGCTAGATTAGTAAAAGTGGTCCAAATTTTTTCTTCAAAAATTGTTTTATTACAAATTATTGGAGAGTGCCAACAGGGACTCTCCAATAATTTGTAATAGAACAAATTTATATAAACAAACTATTATTTACACTACGTGGAGAGTGGATTGTAACTAAATCACCCATGGAGTGGGGATTTTCACCCAAGCTATAACTTCCAAATTTTGTACATATCGACAAAAACATAAGCAACGTTTCAGCCAATGGACCTCCGGGTTTGACCCGGAGGTCCATTGGCTGAAACATTGCTGGTGCTGGTTATGCTTTGCAACAAATCTGCAATTACTGCTTGGGTGGAATCTCCACTCTGCGGGTGATTTAGTGATAATACACTCTCCACGTACTGTACGTTTCACTGAATACAAAACATGGGCAAGGAAAATGGTACCCTCATTTTTTTGAAAGGTCTGATTCTGGCTTATAGCACTCCACCAGTTAAAAAACTCCTTATTATTTTTAATCTCCATTTTAGTTGTTCTATATTGATTTTGTGTTGTATGATACTGTTACAAAAAAAACATCAGGGAAATCAACATGGAAGCTCTAGCATTTAAGTTTAGGCTCTCACATCAGGATTTTAGGCATCGGTGACCATTCCTTCAGAAATAAAAAATAAAAACAAAAACTGCCCTCCCTCATTCATTTTAAAAAAAAATTGCCTCAGAATCAATTATTCAATTTTGTTTGGTCTTACAGGTGGAAGCTTTTGTGCTGGATTTGATTTGAAGTATTTGTCCACTGTACACGTCAGTGGAGAGCAAAGAATTTTTCCTGGTCCAGATGAATCTGAAGAGGCCATCATGGTAAGACCATTTTCAATAATTTCATGCTTAGGCTATTAAAAAAAAATACTGGGTTGTCAGGCACCTCCCTGATCACTGAAAAGCTGCCTCATCACTCCTTTTTCTTTATCTGGAAAATGGAAATCTCTTCACTATTTTGCACTTGTAGGATAAAAATTTGTCCAACTGTATCTTGTTTGACAGAGCTTGTTGAGCTCTGTCAAAACAAAACATAGTTGGTTAAATTGCAACTGCACTATGGGAAATTTTCATTGCTTGTCTAAGTTGTGGTTGGTCAAATTTAATCCACAAAAAACTGAATGTATGCCATATCCCAGAAGACAAATCGCCCAACACATCCTCCATTATTTTTTTCTAATACGCAAATATTTGAAGTCAGCAGTCACAAACACTTAGGTGTTGTTCTCATTCCTCGGAATTAGGAAAATATTGCAACTGCACAACATTGTCGCTGCCAAAAATTCTGCGACGCAAATTTTTATCGGCGACGGCACGTTTGAATTGAATTGTTTGGATGACAGTATTATGACACTAAGTGAATAATAATCATTAATCAGAACAGTTGACTTCAAATGGACAAGAGATCACTGGCGGGTGGTCAGTTGGAAAGCTGTAGTTCGATTAAGTGATCAATTGACTGACTGGTTGTCCTAATTTTAGGGACTGGTTGTAACTGGCATCCATGCATTATTATTAATATTAGCCTATCGGTTTTGACAGTAACTGTTAGAGACAGAAATATTTGCATTGCGCATCAACCCGGGGCGAGTTGACTCTGACCCAATAAACACAACAAGAATTATTTTCCAACTCACCCTTGTTTTGTGCTCAGTGCGTTTATTTTTTTATTGAACCGATTGATTGTTTTCCAATTCAGTTTGTTTGAGATTGTACAGCTTACATTATGCCACAAGTGGAGAATGCTAAAATTAAAATGGGACATGATCACGTGCTCTGTTGAGATTACATCAGTGACCAATAGAACTGCCGCATTGTCCCAGTACACCAATTTAGCATACTTTCTTGAAACGAAGATTTCGATTGGTTGTATTTATGTAAGGTGTGATGTCAAAAGGGAATTGCCCAGGAATTCCTGGGTTATTTTAAACGTGCATCACAGTCAACAAGGGTGTTCTTTCGAAAAAAAAACACAAACAAACGAAAAACAACTGGATATGAACAGTTTTTCAACCACATACATTTTGTACAAACTTACTTTCAAATTAATTAATATTAGATATTTCCACAAATATTGATTTTATACACCAGTTACGCCTATAAAACATATGTTATGTAGGGTTGGATGATCAGTTCTGACGGACTTCAGGTGATTGGGTCAAGTAAAAAATATTATGGCTGCCAATTTGCGACGGCAAGAAAATGCTGCCGTTATGCCCCACGGTGGCGGCGGCGGCGTTTGCAATGGCATTGCCGAATGCCATCGCTAATTCCGAGGACTGTGTTCTTAATATCAATTGTACATGGACTAATCATATTGAAAACATTTGCTCCAAAGCATGGGCCCATATAGACCTGATGAGGATGCATAAATTTGAACTTGATCGAAGCGTGTTGGAAAAGATTTTTTATGCTTTTGTCAGACCCTTACTGGAATGCACTGATTCAGATTGGGATAATTGTAAAGAAAATGACATTGCAAACACAGAGAAAATCAAAATAGGTGCAGCCATGATTGTTACTGGAGCAACTATTAGTGCTAGTAAAGAATTATTATACGCCGAGACCTGCATGGATACCCTGCAGAATAGGTGCCATAACCACAAGCTGATGCAGTTTTTAGCTCACCTTGACAAAATCAAGCTGAGCTTATCTCATCACTCTCCGTCTGTCGTCCATCAACACCATGTTTTGATCTTCTTCTCCAAAACCACTGGGCCAATTCAAGTGAAAGTTTGTGTGAGTGATGGTCCAGAAGAGGCATTGCATTTTTGTTCAACCCAACATGCCCAGCCCCATAGGGAGGGGGTGGGGAAAAATGCTCCAAAATATTATAAAAATCTTCTCATGAGTAATACAAAACACAGTTCAAATACGTTTTAAAAAACACAATTCAAAATGGAAATGTAATGACTGAACGAACATGTTTCAGGTTAAAACAAATTGACCACGTGCGTTTTTGACCTCATTTGTTAACATTGATGTTTTGTTGATATTTCGTGCTGATTTTGTTGGTGTTTTTCTACTGAAATGTATTTTCGAATGATTGATGATTCCGATGGAAAAAATGAATGAAACAAACACATAAAACTTTATGTCAAGTTTTCATTTTACGTTCAGTCTCATTCATGGTCATGGATAAGCCCACCCCCATTTTTTTCACATGCCTTGGCTCACTGACGGGTCGGTTCGGAAATGATATTGAATTTTTGTTGAGATCCACCCGGGACGCGTGTCGAGTCACGCTGAATGCTGAACAACCCCATGTCTCGTTAGTCCTGTCTGAATGTGATATTTATACACAAGCTTGTGTCGCCACAAAAACTAGTATTGGTATCGGTCCGATATTGAATTGAAATATCGGATATCGGCAATACCGATAACACCCATATCGACTCATCACTACGTTGTCCCATCGGACCAGGTTGCTGCGACAAAGGATAAGAAACTGATAGCGTCATTGGATACTGACTTTTTTGGCCGGATTAAGGAAGATGTTCCTGATTATCCGGTCCAGTCCAGCAATGTCTCACGGACGTTTGACTTGCTTAATGACGCTATTTTTAATTTAGCCTCAAAGACAGGCAAAAACAGTTTCTTATCTGAACGTGCTCTGCATCTGCCGTTCATCAATAGTAGTAATAGATTTGCAACGGCAGGACAGGGCATACCGAGAGTTCCTCTGCTTTTGGATGACGTACATTCATACGTAGTAACAGCGAGAGAATTCATGCGACTGATGGGATTGTGCGGAGCGACGGCAGATCTCATTCCGATGGGCCGCTTGCGCACCTGTCTACTCCAGATATTTTTCACTCAAATTTGGAGTGTGAAGATTCATTCGCTCGAAACAAATATCGTTTTATCAGACCAAGTAAAACTAAGGATTTGGACTTGGGCAGATATTCAGTGGTTGACTCAGGGATTTCCACTGCAACTGCCGGATCCGTTTTTTACGATTATGACGGATGCAAGTCAAACAGGTTGGGGCGCGACATTGAGCCCAACAGATTTGAGGTGCCAGGGCCTTTGGGATCTGGTGTTCCTGAACTAGCACATAAACAGAGAGATGATGTCAATTTGGCTTGCGCTACGTCATTGGACATAATTCAGAATTCACATGTTCAAATACTGTCGGACAATTTGATGGTAGTAGCGTACATTCGGAACCAAGGAGGCACTCATTCGATTCCGTTATTCGATGTGCTTCTGTCGGTCCGTCGTATTCTGGGTCGTCTGAACATTCTAGCAGACTCACTCTCCCGGAAAGGTTGCATGTTACTGTCAGAATGGATACTCAACAAGCGAGTGTTCAATCAGATTTGCTACCAATGTGATCGACCAATGATACACTTGTTTGCGACACACCTCAACAATCAGTTGCAGACGTATGTGTCGCCATGCCCAGATCCTCGAGCGTTTGCAGTAGACGCCTTATCAATTTCTTGGGACGGAATGATAGGATATGCATATCCTCCAGCTCCGTTGATTCAACAGATCTTGCTAAAGATCAAGCAATCGCACTGCAAGATACTGTTGGTAGCATCTCTGTCATCTCAGAAACCATGGATAAATCTACTCAGGTGTCTGTTATGGGACGTTCCTCGGAAACTTCCTCCATGGGAGGACCTTCTCTTTCAGGGGAAATCTTGCACACTGCATCACAACCCACAAGGTCTCAACCATCACGTATTTCCGTTGTGTGGTCCTTCTTACACGGCAAGCAATTTACAGGATGAGCAGTGGATGCAATTTCTAACTGTAGGAGGGCCTCCTCTTCGCTTAACTATGTGGCAAAGTGGAAGGTTTTCTCTCGTTGGTGAAAGGATCATTCTATTGATATTTTTGATCCTTCCATTCCAGACATTTTTTGGTCTACTTGTTTGACGCTCTCAAACTGCAGCCAGTAACCATTAAGGGTTATAGTTCTATGCTATCGGACACATATGCTCATCATGATAGCTTACAGATTGGATCTAATATTTCTTTATCTAAGTTAGTAAAAATTTTTTCGATAAATAGACCTAGAACTCTTAGGTTAATTCTTAAATGGAATTTAGCTTGGGTTCTACTGAAGCTCAAAGAAGCTGTTTTTGAACCTCTGAACACTGTAGATTTCAAATTCTTGTCATATAACACAGCTTTTCTCTTAGCCTTTGCTTCCGCAAGAAGAGTTAGTGAGCTTCTTGCTCTGTCTATTGATGATTCTCATTATCGTAGTATTGGTAATACTATTACTTTAACTATTAATGTGGGATTTTTGGCTAAGAATCAGGCTCCAAATAAGTATCCTGAGCCTATTGTCGTTGAGGCTCTTCCGTCCTCAGATGGACGTAGGCCCTTGCTGTGTCCAGTTAGAGCAATGCGTATTTATAAACGCTGATCAGAGTTTATCAGAAGGGGGCAAAAATGCTTCCTTCTGTCTTTAATTCCCAATAGAAAGGACATTCCTGTTCATTCTATTTCTACATGGATTCAGTTAGCTATTCGTACTGCTTATGAGAGTTTATCTTCTAATCAGCAGTCTGTGCTTAAGATTTCAGTGCATGAAGTTAGAGCGCTGTCAACATCTTGGGCTTATTCTAACAGTATTGCTATTACAGATCTTATGAAGGCCGCTTACTGGTCACAGCATTCTACTTTCACTAATTTTTACCTTAGAAATATAGAGTCTATTTCTGACGACCTTAGATGTTTAGGTCCGTTATCTGTTGCTCAGAATGTCGTCCAGTTAAATGATTACAGCTATTGTTATGTAGGTTTTCTGTTCCAGCAGTGACTCTGTCCTGCTGCCCTCTTCGTTCTGTGGTGATTTGATCCAGAGCAAGGGGAAGGGGGTGGGGGTGGGGGGGGGGTGGGGGGTGAGGGTGGTATTCCCTTATATCACTGGCTTTATAGTGAAAAGCAAGGGAATACCTCCTCCTGAGTCAGTAATTCTGAGTTGGTGCTGGGATGGTTTTAAAGTGTAAAGGTAATGTCTATCTCATTTATGTAATATTTTTAAAGTGTAGCTTGGTGTGAAGCATTTGTATATGTCACGTGTCATACGAACGTTAATATAAAATCCTCGGACACTTTTAAATGAGTATAAAGAGTCTCATTCTCTGGACTATCTTTATTTATTGGCTTTCCTTTAAGGAATTAGTATAATGGGTTATACTGGATATTAATAGAGATCATGGATGTTATTATGCTCAGTTATTAAATGGGAATGTGTCTTTCTTATTTTTTATAAACAAGAAAGACATATGTAAATCCTTTCTCTCCTTTTCTCCTTGAGGTGAGGCGATATTCCTGTATATATAATTGAGCTTATTGGATTTTCCTCTATGTCCTAGGCCCTCCAGCCTTTTTTCTATTCAGCTAAGTCTGGGTCATTGGTTACAGTATAAAAATATGAAAAAATTTAAAGTAATTTATCTATTTTTTATACTTACCAATGACCCAGACGGGGATGGCCTTCCCATGAGTTGGGAACTCATACCTCCCCGCTGATTGTATAACATTTAGCAGGCACTGGTTGTAAGGAGGAGGCTTGGCGCCAATTTCGGTACTTCCTTGACACTGCGCATGTGCAGTAGGCAAAAGTATGGAGGACCATACAGGACATCAGTTTTTTTTTGATTTGGATGCAAATTTTGGTGATTTGGGGGGGCAAAATTTGTGTTCGGCCCTGAATATTTCAGAGTTAGCAGTCTGGGTCATTGGTAAGTATAAAAAATATATAAATTACTTTAAATTTTTTCAGTTTCGTTGCCTGCTTCATTTTTTATCCAATTTATTGTCCTGGAATATATTTCCATTCGGAAGTTTTGGATTTTATGTCTATATGGTGTATTGTTTGGGGCTATGGCATACGGTCTTGATTTCAAGGCATATGTTGACGCTACATCAGCGGGTGTATTCCTTGCAATAGTACCATGTTCATCACATCCCTCTCCATCCTTGGTGGCATTATGGAGTTGGTCAGACATGAGGGAGTCCTACGGTTTTATACTGTTCTAGATGACTAACACTAAAGCGTTACGAGTCACGCCGGGTTAGATTGGTCATGCTTGTTTTGATTAATGATAAGCTTCTATTAGCTGTATTACTCTTTATTGAGAATAGCAGCAGCATTATAGCTTTGGAATTGTAGTGTGAGGATTCCTTTTCCTATAGTGAAAAAGGAATTTGTCACAGTTCCAAACTTTAGTATTACTGCACCGGCCTTACTTATCTAGCGATTCAAGTAATGTGGGTGGCAGGGGTTCAATATGATTTATTTATCATTGCTCTTCGATTGGCAGGTGAGTTGTGGTCTAACGGCGACTTCAGGGGTGCATCCACTCTTTAGTTGGTTTGCTTCCTGTGGTTATTTGTTCATAAATCATATACGAGCATATGATTACTGAACAGTACTGTTTTGGGATTCCGAATTCTTTCATGAATACATTCGGTTGATATTGATAGCCTTTGCATCCCTGTGTGGCAGGCATGTTGGTTATCTGGATGACATTATCCAATATAACAATTAGTCCACTCTGAGAAATTTACGCTGAGTTGTCTGCTCTGTTACGACGCATGAGTCTATTCCTCAGGTTAAATCGCATTAACGTTGTTTTATTCCCTCACTTTCCTGGTTATATTTTGTCGCATTAACATCATTTTATTCCTTCAGTTTCCTGGTTATATTTAGTATCCCTTCAGTTTCCTGGTTATATTTTGTATCGCTTGGTTACACCGCTGATACAGGCTGTATTCAGGCGAGGCTACATGCAGGATTCTGTTGGTGGCGTGCGTAATATGTATTTATGGGTTCTGGACATTTTCCCCTAGGACATTTTCCCCTAAAAAAGTGTCACCTAGGACATTTTCCCCTAATTTCAAATGAGAGGGTGGACATTTTCCCCTAGTTAGGAAGAAAAGAGAAGACATTTTCCCCAAACTAAAAAAAATTAATTTCAAGATTTTGTCACAAGAAAAAGAAAGAATTTGTTCCATTTAATGTCATACTATTTTCAAAGTACTAAATAAAAATAAAATTTTTACTCTACTCTAAAACAAACCTATATTATCGTTGTTCGATTTATCATAGTTTTATTTTTGCTACTTGGGTTTAGTGCTAATTGGTTGGGCAACAAGTACTTGCACCAAGGTGAAGAAACACAGAAGGATGGGAGAAACAGAGAGGGGTGGGGCACAATGATAATATATGGATGCAACTCGTAATATAATTTTATGGGTTTGTACCAAGTGTGTTCTCATCTAAGTCGTCTTGTAAATTTATTCTTAGTTGTATTATCGTTGTTTGATTTATCATAGTTTTATTTGTGCTACTTGCTACATGTATATTATTATCTTGTGCTAGCTATTTTAAAAAAGAATAAACTATTACATTAAACCTCAATTACATTTTTATTTTTATTCTTCCAATTTTTTTTCTATTTTATTCCATGAGAAATTAAAAAAAAAATCTATGAGAACATGTCCTGGGTGAAAAATCTAGGAGTAATCAGTCTAGGGGAAAAAGGCTGGGGATGAATAATTAGGGGAAAATGTCCTAGGGGAAAATGTCCTAGGGGAAAATGTCTTGGACTCATATTTATCATTAAGCAGATGTATTTCTTAAATAGATTCTCTTAATTCTTGCTCGGTGTAAATGTCAGAGCTTATGAGAATTTTGGGCTAGTTGGATCAGTTGTGGTTTTCCACACAGTCCGCCTGTGTGTAAGTTCTCTATTTTGGGCTTCATTATTCGGAGTGGTATTCTTTCTCCAAAGAGTCATTGGTGTTAACAGACCTAGGAAACAATGAGTTATTTGGGGACGGTCTCTGACAAGTTTTTATTCATATCCCGCTCTATGTCCTGAATCCAGTCTTCAACTGGAAACTTTACACAAGGGGAATCCTATTCTCTCATTCTGGTAGATGGATCGGTTACAATTTGGAAGTTCAGTATTGGAATTTACTTCTACACCTGAACGTTGTCGCCTGTTGGTTGGCACAGAAGCATATAAGTTCTATTAGGTAACTTTCCATTGAGATTCAAATGGACATATTTAAGGTTGTACGTATTAATATCACTGGTTATCGACCTATCTACATATTCCGGATGCGACATACATTTAGAAGATTGCGATTTTAATATCTGGGACTGCCATGATATAGCCTTGGCTGCTGATGTGGCATTAAGCACCGATAAATAAATAATAATTAATAACCAGGAGCCTTTTAGGCATCTATATATTATTTGGTACTGCTTTTCACTGATTCCAGACCGCTTCCCTATTTGTTTTGAAGGTTAATTCTTTCAAAAAAGAGGGGGGAGGGGTGATATCTCTTTACCTCCTCTGGCCTTATAATAAATGTGTAACTATGAGTGAAGCTGTTATTGTCTATAGATTATTCTGATCTTATGTACAGCTTGTTACATTATATACTTGTGTTTGTGGGCGTTAGTCTCCCACTCTTGGACACACTTTTCCTAATTTTAAGTGTCTCATTCCGGTGTAACAGGGTATCTCCCCCCCCCCCCCCCCCCCCCTGTGTATCTTCCCCCTCCCCCACCCTCGGTATCTTCCCCCCCACCTGTGAGTAAAAAAAAACAACAAAATATTTAAAGTTATAAAGCATTATTATACAAAGGAAAGTAAAGTGGAGTGGTGCTATGAGGGCCTGTGAAGATTCATGGGACTGGGTATCTACCTGTTCATAAGACTCACAGGCCTGTGTATCTTCCCCTCCACTCATAATTTTTTTCTCAACTCTCAAGCTGGCAATCTATATTTTATAGGGAATTCTGGATACGCATAGGGTATCTCAAAATCCCCCCCCCCACCCCCACCCTGTGTATCCCCCCCCCCCCCCCCCCCCCCCCCACCCACCCACCCAAATCCATACACATATGCTCCAACTTTCTTTATTTTTTTTCAAGGCAAAGCTGAAAAGCAGTATTTATAAGAGAAAATACAAATAAGAAACTGCTAGGTATTAGCAGGGAGCTTTTGAACCAAAAAAAGAAAATGAATATTAAGTAACCTCTCCTCTCTACCCAAAATTATTATTTTATTATACATTAGTATCAGAATGAAGGACAACACTAAAACTATTTTATGAGTCTAGACAAGATGAGAGTGTTATTCTTAGGGAGACAAAAAGATATGAGGGATTAAAGAGACCATAAACTTAATCTTGTCACTATTGATTCAGATTATTGGTTTCAGAGATATTGACTGACAGTATTAATCCAGGGTTTGGCAGTTATTACTGAAAATACAAGTACTGTTATTTAGAAATTATAAATACGAGTACTGTTATTCCCTAATAATTAATATCAGCATTCAAGATTATGGATGACAATATTAATGCAAAGTTTTTCAAAATAATAACATTGATAGGTGAATATGTGGGTGGGGGAAGATATACAGACCTGTGTATCTTCCCTCCCCCCCCCCCCCCCCCCCCCGCCCCCCTTAGCCTGCCATAAAGTGCTCCCCACGATGTTCATTTTGATAGACACTTTTCTGATAATATAAACCTTTCACTGAAAGGCGTGCAATGTTATTATAATTTCTAAATAACAATGATGAGTGAATATGTGAGTGGGTGGGGGGGGGGAGGATACACAGGCCTATGTATCCCCCTCCCCCCTTAGCCTTCCATATATATGAATATATTTTGATAGACACTTTTCTGATAATATAAACCTTTCTCTGAAAGGCGTGGAATGTTATTATAATTTCTAAATAACAATGATGAGTGAACTGTTCTGTAATTATCAACCTTCCACTGTAAGGTATGGAATGTTATTATAATTTCAAAATGTGTACATATTTTTTGCTTGTCTACTGCCAATAAAGATCTGAATTGAATAATATTTTTTGTCTGAGTGAATTTTTTTCATCAAAAAACCTGTCAAACCTGGAATGTCAGAAAAAATAATAAACAGCATCAATAGTCATGCCTGATGTTATCAATGTTAAAAAAAATATTGGAGGGGGGGGGGGGGGGAGATACCCAGGGTGGGGGGAAGATACACAGGGAGGGAAGATACCATGAGACACCGGACTAGCCTTAAAATTGGGGGCTTGTTACACCCAATTAGTGTAATCATTTGTGCTAAGTAATAGGGAATTACTTGGATATTGCTCCTTATTTCGGTGGTATGTCCCTCTCTCTTGTTGTATAGAGAGACATATTATGTAATTGTTAAAAATTTTAATCTCCGTTTCAACTTGGGTGTTCTAATGTAGAAAAAAGAGCTGAATTTTAGTCCCTCCTGCCTTTTTACGATTCAGCTAAGTCTGGGCCATTGGTTTTAGTATAAAAATATGATAAATTTTAAGTAATTTGTATATTTTTAATACTTACCAATGGCCCAGATGGGGATGGTCCTCCCATGAGTGGGCACTCATACCTCCCCGCTGAGAGTTATAACATTAGTAGGGACAACTTGGAAGGATGATGCTTGACGCCAATTCTGGTCTCTTCCTGGGTACTGTGCATGCACAGGTACTAACAGTATGGAGGGCCAGATAGGACTTTTAAATTTTGGTATTGTATGCAAATTTTGGGAATTGGGGGGGGGGGGGGGGTTCAAAATTTGTGTTTGGCCCTTGATAATATTGAGGTTGCCCCAGATAAGTGTCTGGGCCATTGGTAAGTATAAAAAAGATACAAATTACTTAGAATTTATAATTTTCCAATAAATATTGTTTAAACTAAATACAAATTTACTGGCTCAATGGTAAACTCGAACCCAAAGTAATGTGGTCTGGGGGAGAGGAAAATGCTGTGGCATCTGTTTCCAATACTTTATATTTTTTTTTGCTTAGAAGTTTCGTTTACAGCATCTTTGTTATTGGTCTTCCTTGCTGTTCCTGACCTTCCCTCAAGTAGCAAACTCATACAAATGTCACCAGAAGAAAGAAACATGTGCCAGCAGTATCATATATTGCAGTGCTGGAAATGAACAAACTTGACGGGTGCAGTTTTAAGCTCCTGCGAAATCAGAGACGAGGGTAAATTGCACACGTAAATTGTTAGTATATGAATTTTCTAAGGAAGACTGTCACCAAAGATCAGAAACCTTAGCCCTTAGAACCTGAGCTGCCTTTTTCCAGCCAGTAACATGATACGTCATAATGTCATTAAATAGGATGGCTGTTCAGTAAATGTGTGGGGTAGACCAATCAGTATTTTCAACGTGCAGCCCCAAGACTGCACGTTGAAAATATTGAATGGTCTACCGCAAATAATGAATATGGACTCTTCTATTTGTTGCTTTTGAACTGGCTTGGAATATTCCACTAGTGTTCAAAGGGTTAAATGTATAAGGAATTGCAGAATTATGACAGTAACTCACCACTAGCCACAGTGTGCTGCTTTCTCAAAACAACACAGATTTATATGCCCTCACAGTATATTAGTGCTCAACATCATATTTTTATACTATAAACCAATGGCCCAGACTAGCTAGTGTAAACTCAAAGTTATCAAGGGCCAAACACAAATTTTGAACCCCCCAATCCCCAAAATTTGCTTGCAAAACTGAAAATTAAAAGTCCTATCTTGTCCTCCATACTTTTACTCTCCACGCATGTGCAGCCTTCAGGAAGTGACTGGAATTAGTGACAAAATCATTCTTTGTTTGGCCCTAAAGTCAGCAACAATGAACTGAACTGTGCTTTAAAATCTCCTTTTTTGAGGATGCCAGACACAAATCAATGCAAGAATTGGTGGATCCAAGGCTGTTATTGGATGATGGAAGTGTTCAACAGTGGTTTTAGACGTTCAGCACTGTAACTTTATAATAATTATAAAATTATTTCATGTTTCCCAATTTCGGGGCATACGCCTGACGTCATCATTTTTGATAATGATTATTCCATGGTTGGTAAAGTATTCCTTCCTTATCCTTCCATGAACCCTTCCTGTTAAACTCTTAAGCTTTTTCGGCTATTTTTTATTGAAATTTGTTATTTAATTTCTTGGGAGTTTAACATGTATTACAGAATATTTATTCTGTTTTTCCGCATGGTTACATCCTCACCCATATGAAGAATTAGCTTTGCATCTGGTAGTATTTAAATTGGTTTCTGACTTTGGGCCTTTTTGTGTGCCTGATGTCTTGTTTCCTGTTTTTTCATTGACGTTGTTTTACATTGACAACATCCTCATATATAGGTAGTATTTTATATTCTATTACTGTAGAATTACTGTAGAATACATGCATTATTATTCCGGTAGTGTAGCTCAATAAATTTGGATTTTGTCCACACTTTGGCTCTATTGGGATGCCTTTGAGCTCTTAATGTTCCCTTTGGGAACTTAGGCACTTTTTAAAAAAAAAAAATTTCCAAAAAATATTTTGAATTTAATTTTGATTGCTATTATTCATGTATCTTAATTAAATATTTTGTTGTGGAGTTTGGAGGACTGATATCGACAAGTGTCAGGATTTCATGGTAACGATCGTTACTGGTAGCGTGTTGGTACCGTGGAAGAAAAATGACGGAA
This sequence comes from Pictodentalium vernedei, assembly GCA_031216915.1. NCBI lineage: Eukaryota > Metazoa > Mollusca > Scaphopoda > Dentaliida > Dentaliidae > Pictodentalium > Pictodentalium vernedei. Next base: position 178,344,023 of record CM062291.1, on the reverse strand, counting down.
CCGAAGTTTCGTTTCCCATGAATTTATGGTCAGTGCATCGATGTATGAAAATGAAATGGTAAAACTGCCATGTGAGATATCTGTAAAATCCCATTTCTTTCCAAATAATTCAATTGTTTTTACTCTGATTTGACAAAGCTTCATTTCGGCCCGTGAATTGTTTCAGTTTAGTTGCGGCATTCACGAGTGCCATTCCGAAACTGAAACTAGAACGGGGAAATAATCTATTCAAGTAGGAGGCGGTCCACCCTTGACAATTTGGGCCTTGACGCGTTTGGCCCATAGCAAGTACATTCATTTATTAAACTGTTTCTACCTTGCTGTGCTTTGTACACGGTTGAACGGTCTAGTAACAGTGTACTCGTTTTAAAATGGCCCCAATAACCTTGTTATAAAAATAAAGTTTGAAATGGCACCTGCTAGTAAGAAAAAGTCAGATTCTGTTTCCATCAAAACATTTAAAAAATGGTCGTTCAGTGGCGATTTTGAAATTGAGAGCGAGGACAATTTGATCACCGTGTTACGATGCAAAATATGTAGTAAATATGACATGGAAATACCACGAGAAGCAGCTGGACGTGGAATCAGTGAGCCACCACTGGCTGCCATCACAAAATATATTGACGGGGTCACATATGTCCACAAGGGTAATGTTGAGAAACATATTAGGAGTGGCTCTCTTGATCAGCGGGCAAAAGACACTTTCCAGAAACCGTATGAATTGGACAGGCTGGAGGCACCTTCAGGTGGTTCCTCTCTTTCCAAAACAACAAATGTGCCGAATCCTTTACGACGACTGGTTACAGCAACAACAGAAGCAAATTACACCCACCTATTCAATACAGCATTATCGCTAGTTTTAGCCGAAAAAAAACATTTTCTGATATGCCTTCAGCAGTTCTTATGCAGAAACGAAATGGGGTCAGTTTTATGAGTGGGAAAGATGACCAGTTCAGTTGCGCCCTCTTTGTTAATTTTTTAGCAGATGCCATGTAGGACATACGGTCTATTCTATCCTTTGCTAATTTTTTCTCTGGCGAAATGGACGGGTCGGAGGCTAGAAAAACAAAGGAAGAAAAAGAACTGATATACACCAAATTGGTCATCCATGGACAACCAGTTGAACTTTTTCTAAAATGTCAGAAAATGACAGATTTTGGAGGGGTTGATGCTGAAAGTACGAAGAAGGCATTTGATAATGTATTTTTGGATGAGTACCAACTACCAGAGCACAAGTTTAAAAACTTAATGATATGTGTGTGTCCAGACGGTGCCAGTGTCAATATGGGTAGACTTTCTGGGGCCTGTACAACAATGAAATCCACCAGACCCTGGTTGCTGGTAGTCCTTTGTGTGAACCACCGCCTTGAATTGGCCATTGGCGATGCATTCATGTCAAATTCTACCTTCAAGCTCCTCGATAAAATGATGATAGGCTTATACTACCTATTTCGCAACAGCGGGAAGAATAAGCGCATATTCGCAAGAATTGCTGAAAGGCTCTCTGTAACCTTGATTTCATTTGTAAATGCAAAAGGAATGAGGTTCCAAGCATACCATTACCACGCTATCAAAGCCATGATTGTCAACTTCCTCCCTTTGTTGCTCTTTGCCGAGAATATGATAGAAAGTGACAATAAGACATGTAAACCGGATGTGAAAGCGAAACACAAAGGGTACCACAACAAATGGGTGACCTACGGTTTTTTGTCTACACTGGAACTCTACAGGCAAGTCCTGCGACTTACTGCCCATGTGAGCTTAGTTATGCAACGACAGGATGTCCTTATCACCGATATAATTGATGTCTTGCTCGAGTGCAAACGTGGTTTGCATGAGATATCCGGGTCAACTGAACCCGTGTTTCCCTTTTCTGTCCAGGTTGGTGAAGACACAGATCAGGCAACATTAACTGGTACAGGTACTAACCTCCCAGCAAAGTTGAAATTCAGAAATACATCCAAATTAACTGCATGACAAAAAAAGCGTGTCGACAAATGCATTACACGCGTAAGTGACACCTTCACCATCACCAAGGTAACAGGGTAAGCAACAGGTTGATAAGGTCAAACGTGAACTCATACCTTCTATTACATCATGCATTGACAAGAGATATGAATCACTACAAGAGCCAGTTGTTCAGGCAATGCGGATTGTGGATCATTCCACATGGGACTGTGACGATCTATCATATGGTAAAAATTTAGTGCGTGAATTGGCTGAACATTTTGCAGTACCTCTGGCTGAACACAAGTTCAACCTAGATTTAGCACTAAGAGAACTTAATGGCATCAAAACCTTGAAAGCTACCACTTTCAAAGCTTACAAGGGTAAAGTTAGTTTTTGGGAGAAAATATTCAGTTTGCATCAGCATAAATACCCTCACTTCCTCCTGATAATAGAACATTGTTTGTCTGTAATCTTCTCTAGTTCCAAAGTGGAGAGGGGGGTTCTCAACACTCAAGCGACATCTAAATGACAGTAGGCTCTGTTTGATAAATCGCAGACTGAATAACCTTCTGCTGTTGCGCATCAATACACCAACATTTCAGAAACTTGATCCCTCCTATGAAAGGAAGCTTGTTCAGAAGGCAGTTAAGCTTTACATGGATTGCCCTGACCACAAACCTGGTAGATATCACAAGACATCCACAGTACACTCTCATTTCGAAACACATAATCTTCAACAAGGAGCTATTACTTCCCCTGACTTGTTCCTTCCACTTGCTGCATTGGCATTTATTGATAAGACAGACAATGTTCACAATGATTTGCTCCATGATGATATGGACATCGTAGGAGTCCTCATTGAAAGTAACTTGAATGTTGAAAGTGACTGTGAAGTCTCAAGCTCTGAATCTGATACCGATAGTGAAAGGGAATGACACCTAGGACAGTGCCCTGTGGTCGCCCAATTCTGATTTTCCCGAACAAAAGTCAAATAGACTAAAAAAAAAAAAACTCAGGAAGAGTTAATATTTGGTTATAATTTTCATTTTCCCTTTACTTAACACAGCGTTTCTTTAAATATTAATCATATTAAGGTATTACTGACTCAGTCTGTTAGCGATGCCTTAATATGATTAAATTTCAAAGAAAACACACATATTGATTCTATCGTTTCATTGTCGTTCCGAGTTTAGAATTATAGGGTTAATAAAAATATTAATATTACCTGATTGAGTCTCATATTACAATTATTTGTGTCCAATGAGGACCCCATGGAAACCCCCAAAAAGTGAAGCAGTGCTTGTTTACTAAGGTACACATGTTGAATGTTTTGTTTTACTGGCAAAATAACTAAAATAGGACCTGTTCCCCCACTCATGGGTGGATGTCCTCTGAAGTAGGCAGCAATAGGTTTGAACAATTGGCTAAACTTGACTTCATACCTGTGCTGTGCCAGGGTGGTCGAAAATACAAATGAATATATCCAACGAGTTGATCATTGATGAACTTCAATTTTTTTCTTGCTGTCATCATATCTACATAAATGCACATCTTTTTCTCGGGCAGTGTCATTGCTTCTGCCAAAATATGGTCACAGTAACGAACGATCAATCATCATTGGTCACATCACTGAGGACTGCATACAACAACCTGAAGGGGGTGTGGTGTGTATCTCACAAGACTGTGAATATTGTAACTATATTAGAAACAAACGATCATTGGTCATATCACTTGGCACTGCAGTGCGAGAAAAGTTCATTACTCCCAATGCCAGAACACAGTGAATCACTGTGCACTATTATGAGGAGTGGTCAACTTTTGTTGTTGATTTGCGCAGGTTATTATCTGCAGTCCCGAGTGATATGACCGATGGTCGTTTGTTTTGTATTTATATTCATAGACTTGTGAGATACAGCCCCCCATGCACCCCTACTTCAAGTTGTTGTCTGCAGTCCACAGTGATATGACCAATGATCGTTTGTTATGTATTCACATTATTCATAGACGTATCAGCTAGCTATAGACCCCCCCATCCCCCCCCCCCCACCCCCACCCCCACCCCCCTCCATCCCGAGTGCCAAAAGTTGAAACAAGATAAATTTTTCGGGCAGTTTAATATTTTACCGACAAGTTTGAGTTGAAAAAATTATGAAAAGTGCCTGAAAAATTCAATTTTGATAATACAACGTTAGACCTCCACTACAAAAACTTTAAACTTTAATGCCTAATTCAACTAGTCAAACCAATGAAGTGATCGATTTCTTCTTCAATGAATTACAGGTTTTTGTAAGGCAGCTCTAAAATCAGTTTCATACCATAAAATTAAGTTTTTTGAATATCACCCGGAGTCTCGTCGGACCCTGTGGGGGGAGAGGGTGGGGGTAATAAAATAATTCCCGAAAGCTAGGGGGGGGGGGGGGGGGGGGACGACTAAATTTACCAGCGGTACCGTAGGGCGCGGCTTGGACAAGGTAATCAATTCAGTTACTATGCAAGGAATTTGCGCTTTTCATACATTCATTTTCACAACGGCTCACGCCCGGGCGAACCAGCCTGGTGTGATAAATTTTGAAAATAAACCTATAAAAAGCACCAGTTCCTCGCCCAGACAAAGTTATGATCGCCAGAACCTCTCGAAATAAAGGCATTTCTGTCAAACTCTCCCCAACGAACTTAACAAATGTCCCTGATGGGTGGGGGGAGGTTAGACTTCACTGACAGGGGGCTGTATGTAGCTCCCCCCCCACCCAGTGCCTCCCCTACATTCTTCCAAACCCACCTTGGTGCTGCTGCCCACAGAATCACTTTCTGGAACTTGCCGCAAAACCTTTCAGTGCTGTAACCCCCCTCCCCTCCCCCCTGCCTCTGAAATAAAAATGGGCCCACAATCATAAGTCATACGGTCATGAGGATATCAATATTTAACGAGCGATCATGGATCATATCACTCACATTGCACTCACACTCTCAGCCCAGTTGCGATTGCTGTCTCTCATATGATCAGTATTGTCACTTTTTATTGGGATTTGAGGTTTGGCTGTTGAGAAATGATATTAAACAACACACATACAACATCTGACGTGATTTTTTTCACATGAGAAATGGAACACAGAATTGAAAAAGATGGAAACAAGAACATTCCTGAACAGTGAACAATTAATTTCCAGTCGGCCCCAGCGCTATGGTGTGCCAAGTAAGGAACCACATGGACCTACGATTCGGGTTCATCATTAGATGACCGTAACCATTTTTGACCGAGAAACAATAATTTATGCATCATCAATTCTCGCCCTTTTAAATATGCCCTGCTCACGGGGCATATTTGAAAGGGCGAGAATTGATATGCTCTGGAGAGATATTGTTACTCGATCGGAAATGGATTGGAACCCAAAACGTTTTGGTAGAGTATCTAATTTACAGGAACTTTTGTTTTACCTTACATTGTGACAAGGACAACTGAGCCAGACTGCGAGCGGGAGAGGCCCCTCTCTAACCTAACAACATTTGGGGCCAAATGTTGTTATGAGAAACTTGCACAAACCGGAGCATATGTCCGCCCACTGCTTGGGAAGCTCTGTCTAGTCTGCAGCCAGGGTCAGCTTCAGTCACAGCTTCCTCCGCTATATTTCACAAGCAGAAATGAAGTTTTCTGGTTAGAAACTTGCACGAGACAGAGCATAGGTCCACCCACTGCTCAGGACGCTCTGTCTAGTCTGCATCCGGAGTCGGCTTCATTCACGGCTTCCTCCGCTACGTTATTAAAGCACACATGACCACAGGCTAGCTACCCGTCTTCAGATAACCAGTCAGCTGCGTGAAGATGGAGCCTTCCTTTGCACTTGAAGTCGGACCATCCGATAGCTAGCGATCTGAGGCTTCCATCAAGGGGATGCTCGGTGTTTGGTGTGGAAATATTATTGATGTTGGTAACAGAAAGAAATCTGAGAATCGGCGACAATAACTATGAATTTAAAAAAAAATTAATATAAAAAAAAACGATAAGATCTTTTACACTAATTGGTTTACAGAAAATAAAAACAGTGGTACTTATCAATTATTGAATTAGTCCAAAGTACAGTTTGATAGAATCCAGTAATCCAGTGGTGAAGAATCTTGTGAAGAAAGTTACCAGCTGGTAGTATTAAATCCAAGAATGTCTCTTCAGAAACAGTATCCCATAGATTTGTAATAAAATTTTCACTTAGAAATTTCAGAAGTCTCCAATAAAATATAATAAAATGCTCCACAAAATTCAAATGGAGTAAAAATCCAAGAAGTATTGGCGCCACAGGTAATTTCCAAATAATCCAGTAGAATCCTGGCTTTTCACAAAATAGTATCTTTCTGTTTCACAGAAAGTATAAATTCTCTTTTCCAAGACAAATAAATTCTCTTTTGGAATCAATCTTCCGAATTCACAAAGAAGCACAGCTTCTATAATAAATGCACTGTCCTAGTACAATCATAATGTCCATTGGAAAAAAACTGCTGTGAAAATAAGTTCTTCTGAAATGGCTTTCTAAAAATGAGTTTCTGAATTCTGTTGACAAACCTTTATATAGTAACCACATAGAATGTCCCAGAAGATGAAATGTCCACAAAGTTCTAACAGTTTCTAGGTGATTCTGTCATAGTTCAAGTAAACAAGGTCCTTGACCTACTTAAACATTTAAACAATCAACAGCTATATGTACAGTATATTAGTGTAACAAAGATGTAAACAAAGGTCACTCAGTGCAAATGAGTCAGACCAGTCAGAAAATGCAGAAAACTATCGATATAATATGGGGGCTATATAACACACCCCGCCTTGAAAGAAAAAGTTTAGTAGGCTCTGACTGGTTTACAATACACACACGATAATCTTCACAATTTTTTTTAATAAACATATACACACACTTAAAGTGAATAGGGACCGATCATATCATTTTAAATTAGGATATTCTGGAAAGAGCAGCAGCTACAACATTATCTCTTCCCGAAATATGCCTAATCTCTAAATTATAATTCTTGAAGGGCTAAACTCCACTGCAATAATCTTTGATTCTTGTTTTTCATTTTATTGATAAAAGTTAAGGGGTTATGATCGGTGTAAACTGTAATTGGGCATTGGGTGGTTCCTAGATACACATCAAAATGGCTTAATGTCAAAATTAGAGCCAAAGTTTCTTTTTCTACTGTAGAATAATTCTTTTGATGTTTGAGAAATTTTCTGGAGAAATAACATACAGGGTGATCAATACCTTGGGAATCTTCCTGGGCAATATACCCACCTGCTCCATTGTCATTTGCATCTATAAATAATTTGAAGGGTTTTCATAATTGGGACTGGCCAAGACAGGGGAATTATTTAGTAATATTTTTATTCTGTCAAAGGATTTCTGGCACTCCTCAGTCCAAACAAATTTAACCCTTTTGCTCAATAAACTGGTGAAAGGGGAGACAACATCTGAGAAATTTAAACAAAATTTTCTATGATATCCAGCCATTCATAAGAATCTCATGAGCTCTTTTTCAGAGCTTGGTACTGGAAAATTTACAATGGCATCAACTTTTGCCGCAATCGGCCTCACCTGCCCCTAACCCACAACATGACCTAAATAATTTACAGTTGCTTTGCCAAATTCTGATTTTACCAAGTTCATAGTTAGGCAGGCTTGGGTCACTTTGTCAAAAAATTCTTGAATATGCTTTAGATGATCAGCCCAACTTGTATCTGTGTATAATAACATCATCAATATAAGCTTCACTGTGATCTAGGTCTGCAATTTAGTGGTTAACCATGTGCTGGAACGTTGCCGGAGAGTTTTTCATGCCAAAAGGGGTTACTTTATATTGATACAACCCAAATGGGGTAACAAAAGCAGATATTTCTTTTGCTTTTTCTGTTAAAGGGACTTGCCAATAACCCTTTAACAAGTCAAATTTTGTCACAAATTTAGCATGGCCAAGTTTGTCAGTGCAGTCATCAATTCTTGGAATTGGATAATTGTCTGTTTTGGTGTGGCTGTTCAATTTATGTTAATCCGTACAAAATCGGTAACTCTCATCAGGTTTTGGGACGAGTATACAGGGCGAACTGCAGTTGCTATGGCTAGGTTCTATGATATCATTGTCCAGCATATACAGTATTTCCTTTCGCATGATCTCAGCTTTGAAAGGGTTCAATCTGTATGGATGCTGTTTGATGGGATTTGCCTCTCCTACATAAACATTATGAAAAATAACAGATGTCCTACTAGGCACATCAGGAAATAAGTGTTGATATTTGAAAATGAAATCAACTAAATCTTTTTTTTTGGTCAGGCAGTAAATAATCTATTTTATTTTGTAGATCTCTCAGGACATCTGAGTTCTGTAACTTCAGAGGTACATTTTTGCCGCCTTCATGAATATCCTCCATAGGAATTTCCACCTCATCCATGTGGGTGACTGTTGAGACTGGTTGAGAGCTTGGTTCTCTCTCATAATATGTTTTCAACATATTTATATGGCACAGCTGAGTATTTTTGAGTCTAACAGGAGTCTCAACAACATAATCAGTATCACTGATCTTGTGCTTAACAATATAAGGACCTGAATATCTTGATTGTAAAGCATTGCCCTTTAAAGGGAATAATACTAGCACCTTGTCCCCAGGTTTAAAGGTGCAAAATTACGTCTTTTTATCATACAGGGTCTTCATATGACTCTGGGCTTTCTGTAAATGTTTATTTGCCATTTCTCTGGCCCGGTGCAATTTTTCCTTAAAAGTGGACACATAGTCCAGAAGAGAAATTTCAGGTGGCTCTTCCTCAACCCATTTCTCCTTCAAAGCAGTGAGTGGACCCCTCACTGAGTGTCCAAACACTAATCCAAAAGGGCTGAAGCCCAGAGATTCCTGTACAGTCTCACGGACTGCAAATAAGAGGAGATGTACTCCTTCATCCCAATCCTTCTCATTATCCTCCCCATAGGCCTTTATCTTGGTCTTCAGTGTTTGATGAAAGCGTTCTAGCGCTCCTTGACTTTCGGGATGGTAGGCACTTGATGTGTACTGCTTAATTTTGAGCTCATACATCACCTGCTGGAAAATGTTTGACATAAAATTTGAGCCTTGGTCTGATTGCACTGACCTGGGTAGACCGAAAATTTTTTATTAAGGCCTTAACTATAGTCTTAGTTTTAATATTTCTTAGAGGTATAGCCTCAGGAAATCGTGTAGAAGTACACATAATGGTAAGAAGATATTCATTTCCAGATCTTGTTCTAGGCAATGGGCTAACACAATCAATAATAATTCTACTAAATGGATCCTCAAAAGCAGGGATTGGTTGAAGGGGAGCAGGAGGAATCTTTTGGCTGGGTTTTCCTACAATTTGACAGGTGTGGCAGGTTTTACAAAATTCAACAACATCCTGTCGAAGCTTGGGCCAGTAAAAACATTGCTGAATACGAGAGTAGGTTTTCCAAACTCCCAAATGTCCAGCCATTGGATTTTCATGAGCTAGGCTTATTTCATTCCGGTATTTAGTGGGGGCAACTATTTGATAAAAAACCTCCCAATCACTATTGGAGGGTACTTCTGGTGGTCGCCATTTCCTCATAAGTACACCAGATTTTCTGAAATAACAGACAGGGGAGTTTTGGGCTTCAGCCTCTGTTAGAGCCTTTTCACATGGCTCGGCAAGGTCAGGATTACTTTCCTGTTCCTGAATTAAAGAAGTCCGGGAAATGACATTCAAGGTGGTCCTTCTATCACTCTCCGGTGGAGTGGCCTCTTTACAATTTCTGGAGTCATCATCACACTGACTAAAAAATGTCTGAGACAAATCAATGTCTTCAGAATCCGTAATTCTCTGACTGTTCTTATCCTCAGCTTTGCTGTTTAAATCAACACAATTGAGGTTGTTATCAACCTCGGCTTTCTTTGCCATGGACTGAGTCACAGACCATGCTGGAAAGGCAAAAGGAAAACATTCCTTCAAATTAATAATACTTTCATCTGTGCTTGGCTTATCCACCACTTGAGGTTCTACAGTGACTTTGTCACCAGCTAAGTCATTTCCCAATAATAAAGAAATACCTTTTACAAGTAGAGTAGGTCTGATTCCTACTGTCACAGTCCCATTTACTAAACGACTTCTCAAATTTATTTTATGAAGTGGGACATTTGAAGAGTTTGACTCAATACCTGATACTAGAACTTGTGCCCCTGTAGCACTTTCTTCAGAAAATGGCAAAATGCCTTCTAACATTAATGAATGAGTAGCCCCTGTGTTTCTCAGTATTTTTATTGGTAAGGAACAGTGCTTATCCCCGCAAGGGAAACAAAGCCTTCAGAAATGAATGGCTTATAATTTTCTAAAGCATCTTGCTTTATTACATAATTTTCAGGGCATGGTGCACATGCCAGTGCATTCTGTGAAGTTGAGGACTCATTTTTCCTTTTTAACAGCCAGCAATCCGATAGTAAATGCCCTGGTTTCTTACAATAATTACAAGTTTTAGTTGAACTGTTGGGTCTTAATGGTGTAGGGCTGGCATTAGAGGTTTTATTTTCATTGGGCTTCCTATTAAATTTGGGCAGTGAAAAGTTTGGAGGATTGGAAGGGTGACTTTTATCTGAAGTTGGTCTAGGTCCACTTTGGAAAGAATTCTTGTGGGGCCAAAAATTTGTGGCATTACGACTCATTTTATGAGTTAAGGCATAGTCATCTGCTAGTACTGCTGCTCCATTTAATGTGTCAACTTTTTGTTCATCCAGGTGGGCCTTTATATCTGAATGTATATTTTCTTTAAACTCTTCTATCAGCATCATTTCTTTTAATTTAGAGAAATCTTTCCCAATTTCTTTGGAATAGCACCACCTGTCAAATAAATTTTGCTTCTCTCTTGCAAATTCCACATGAGTTTGATTTTCATTTTTATAATAATTTCTAAATTTCTGCCTATAGGCCTCTGGAACAAGTTCATATGCCTTAAGTATAGCCTCTTTAACAGTGTTATAATTATTGCTTTGCTCAGAAGATAGAGCAGAATAGATTTCTTGGGCCTTCCCTTTCAAAACACTTTGTAATAGCAAAGTCCAGACATCCCTTGGCCATTCTAAACTTGCTGCCACTTTTTCAAAATGTGAAAAATATTTATCAACTTCTTTTTCTTGAAAGGGGTGAACTAGCCTAACATGTTTAGTTGCATCAAATCTATTTGGTGTGAATTTCTAGTTCTCTTAAATACATTTCTTTTTGAGCCCGAATTTGTTCCATTTCTATTTCTTGAGTTTCAATTTCTTTTAATTTAATTTATTTTTCTCTTTCTTCTTTTTGAACCTGAATTTGTTCCCTTTCTCTGTGAGCCTGAATTTGTTCCCTTTCTTTTTGAGCTTCTAATTCTTTTAATTTCATTTCATTTTCCTGCCTTTTCATTTCTTGTTGCATTTCTAATCTCTTCTAGTTCCAATTCTAACTTTTTGAGTTCAAGGGCATCAGTAGGTTGTGGTTCAGAGACAGGTGCCCCAGACTGAGGCAAAAGACCCTCTTCAGTATAATGATTAACAATGAGCTGTTTAAGTTTATGTTTGTTCAGGCCAGGGGTGATAGGTAATTTTAGATAATGAGCAAGTTGGAATAAATCCTCCTTCTTAAGAGATTCTAAAAGGGCCAAACTAGGAGAGCTTTCAAATTCAGAAATAAATTCTGTTACAATAAATACCATGATGAAAAGGTTTGCTGGTTCTCAGATTGTATAAATAATAATACTGAAATTTTCTAAGAAAGTTTAAATGTTTTGAAAGTGAGCGAAAATAATAATTGCAATTTGCAAATAAAGCTTTCTCGTTATCTAATATTCAATCTCGGCAACGAGCCCCCAATTTCTGTTACAGTTTGGAAATATTATTGATATTGGTAACAGAAAAAAATCTGAGAATCAGCGACAATAACTATGAATTTAATTATTCTGAAATTTAATTAAAAAATTAATTTAAAAAAAAACGATACAAAGATCTTTTACACTAATTGGTTTACAGAAAATCTGAGAATCAGCGACAATAACTATGAATTTAATTATTCTGAAATTTAATTAAAAAAAATTAATTTAAAAAAAAACGATACAAAGATCTTTTACACTAATTGGTTTACAGAAAATAAAATAAACTTATCAATTATTGAATTAGTCCAAAGTACAGTTTGACAGAATCCAGCAATCCAGTGGTGAAGAATCTTGTGAAGAAAGTTACCAGCTGGTAGTATTAAATCCAAGAATGTCTCTTCAGAAACAGTATCCCGTAGATTTGTTATAAAATTTTCACTTAGAAATTTCAGAAGTCTCCAATAAAATATAATAAAATGCTCCACAAAAGTCAAATGGAGTAAAAATCCAAGAAGTATTGGCGCCACAGGTAATTTCCAAATAATCCAGTAGAATCCTGGCTTTTCACAAAATAATATTATTCTGTTTCACAGAAAGTATAAATTCTCTTTTCCAAGACGAATGAATTCTCTTTTGGAATCAATCTTCCAAATTCACAAAGAAGCACTGCTTCTATAATAAATGCACTGTCCTAGTACAATAATAATGTCCAATGGAAACAACTGCTGTGAAAATAAGTTCTTCTGAAATGGCTTTCTAAAAATAAGTTTCTGAATTCTGTTGACAAACCTTTATATAGTAACCACATAGAATGTCCTAGAAGATGAAATGTTTACAAAGTTCTAACAGTTTCTAGGTGATTCTGTCATGGTTCAAGTAAACAAGGTCCTTGACCTACTTAAACAATCAACGGCTATATGTACAATATATTAGTGTAACAAAGATGTAAACAAAGGTCACTCAGTGCATATGAGTCAGACCAGTCAGAAAATGCAGAAAACTATCAATCCCGATATAATATGGGGGCTATATAGCATCGGAGAAAAGATCTATCTCCGGATCTTCATCCCAGGAGCAGCAAGTGGTGGGAAAAACAGAAGACTGCTGCTCCTCAAGACCCGGGAACGGACTTGCTGTCGCAGTTGCTCAGCTATTAGCAGCATCCCAGCTAATGCAAGAGCAGACTCCAGTGTGAGCTGTTGGATGGTGCTGGGTTTGGTCCGGTCAATTGTGCATGTAGTAGAAGCCTGAAGTTTCTCTACGAGACACTCGGGTAGATCTGGGGTCAGATCACCGTTTGGAGAACCCTCTCCGTCCCGTTAACAGTCGGGGCCGACTGTGTCGGTTGTGAGAAACCTTATTGAGTCGGAATCCGAATCGAAACGTTCCTTCCACACTGCAGCCGGGGCCAGCGGCAGTTATGGCTTCTTCTACTTACATGGAAGCGCACGAAAGAGGATCAGCCTAGAAGTTTCTAAGCCGGATACTCGGCGAGATCTGGGGACAGATCGCAAGTGCAGAGCATTTTTCTTCCTGTTAACAGTCGGGACGACTGTTTTGTGTTGTAAGAAACTTCAATGAGTAGGAGCATCCATCCTATGTGAAGAGTTGGGATGCTTCTGCACTTCAGCCAGGGTCGGCTGTGGTTACGGCTTCCTCTTCTTCCATGGATACGCACGATAAGGAATAGATGCCTACAAGTTTCTAACGGAACGATCGGCGAGGTCTGGAGCAGACTGCGAGCTGGAGATTCTTCTCCTTTCCGTCAGCAGACGGGGTCGACTGTTTTTGATTCAAGAAACTTTAGTGAGTTGGGACTCCCGTTCACGTTTGCGGTTCGGGACACTCCTTCCACACTGCAGCCGGTTTCGGTTGCAGCTATGGTATCTTCCCTTGCTTCACTAATGAAGCACGTTGACCGCAGACTAGCTATCTGACTTCGTCAGTTCGGGTTGATAGCTAGTCGTTTGAGACTAGTTCTACCGTTTAACAGACTTCTCCAATGGTGAGCTGTCAGTCAGTGCTGCGTGGGTCCAGTCATCCATTTAGTCGGCTGGAGTTTACCATATTTGCGGATGAAACATTGGGATGGTGAGAGGAATACGGAGTGTGAGTCACCATCTCTCACAGAAGGGCACTTTAAGATTATGAAAAGTCTTAAGCTCTTAAGAATATTGTTCCATCTGAATAAGTTTGCGTTTAGATGAGCAGGCCGGGGATGAAAATATGTCCCTACCTGCATCATTTAATATATGCTTGGAAATAATGGAATGTGCTATTTCATTGAAAAGAGCAAATCTAGGTGCAATGCCCTAAGCAGATCACATTACCAGAGCTATGGCGCAACATTTCAATGGAAAGAAATATGAGGATGTGGTTTCTCGCTAGAGTTCTTTCCAGGGTAGTTATGTATGCCACGTACAACTCCGCACAGACAGTGAATTTGGAGTTGATAAGACGTGATGCTGCCCTTGCGTCATCATCACTTATAGATGACAAGGTGAAAAGCTCTCTCTGAGTCGCTCTGGTTACCGGAAATAACACTATTTGACGACAAGCTTGTGCTGATATATGTGCAGGCTGCATGAAGCTTCAGTGCTCTGTTATTGAAGCTGCTGTCTCATCAACACACTTCACCAGACCGGGGTAAGCGAGGCCGTTCTGCTTCTAAGAAAGCATCATGAGAATGTCTCGCGAGGGTACAATAACCCTCTTATATTTACTCTGGAAGTCGTCATTATAGCGACTCAGGAAAGAGGTATAGGTCTGATCAAGGCTATGGATCAGACACCCCTAGGCTGACGATTAACAGAAGGTTATTATCTTCACGAGAAACTGGGCGTTAATCACGGAAGTTCCTTTCAAAGAGAGTTGCTTCTAGTGAAGGTAAAGGCTCTCTTATTGAAGGGAACAATTGAGGTTGACGAGACAAGCTTCTTTGCGTGGAGGACATAGTTTCTTCTTCCGTAAGCATCGTAAGTTGTACAGGTGATGGACATGACCTCTATTGCTTGCCAGCTTACAGAGGATTATCAACTTCCCGAGAAACTGGATGTTAATCATGGAAGTTCCTTTCAAAGAGAGTCGCTCCTAGTGGAGGTAAAGGCTCTCTTAATGAAGGGATCATTTGAGGTCGTTGAGAATAGATTTTGGTTGCTTGCCACTTGGCAGTAGGTTACAAACCTCGCAAAAGTGGATAAACAGCTGCCTTTCATCGGGGGCGAATACGTCCTAGGGAAGTTCCTCCAGAGGATCTAAGAAAGCCTCTACGTCTTACTCCGGAGGCCATCAGAGTAGCGACTCAGGTAGGTGTTGTAATGCTGGCCGAGATAACCGGTCAGATGCCCCTAGGTTGACTGGGCGAGGTGCGGGTCATAGAGGATGTGGTTTCTCCTCCCGCAAGCCTTGCAGGACCAGGAGGTCATGGTCTAAACCTCTATTGCATTCCAGTGGGCGGAAGGCTGTCAAGATTCTTAACCAATTGGTTGTCAATTACGGATGACCCATGGGTACAAAGGGTTATTTCCAAAGGTCTAAAACTGTCCTTCAAGGAAAAACCTCTGTTAACTCGAAGTCCACGGACTCAGCTTCCGTTAAACATTCAGAAGAGAGATTTGCTTCTATCAGAAGTTCAATCTCTTCTGGACAAGAACGCTATAGACGTCGTAGAAAACCAGGTATCTCCAGGTTTCTACATTCACCTGTTCCTGGTTCCAAAACCAGATGGCTCGTTTCGTCCAGTTATAGATCTGAGATGGATAAATAAGCTGATCGTGGCTCCGATATTTTATATGGAGACCATCCGATCGGTCAGAGTGAGCATTCGAGTGAACGATTATGCTGCGAGCATAGATCTCAAGGATGTGTACTTTCATGTCATGGTACATCCGGCGTTCAGAAATTATCTTCGCTTCGCTGTCCTAGGAGTTGTTTATCAGTTCCGAGCAATGTGCTTTGATCTGAATCTAGCGCCCTGGGCCTTCACTCGAATAATGAACTCGATGACTCATTTCCGAGCTCATTCGTCTGTGGTAACGTCGGAAGGTTAGTAGATGAGAATGTAGTCTCAGCAGGCCTGTGACTATCAGCCCGAGCAAGCTCCACTTACAAGAATACTTGTTAATACTTGTTAGACAAATCTTCCAAGAGAGGCTTTTCTTCTGGAGGTATAAGCTTTCCTATTGAAGAAAAGCATTAGATGTCGTCGAAATTATTCTCCAGTTTTTTAGCTCACCAAAGGGAGCTAAACTTATCACTTGCCGTCCGTCGTCGTCCATTGTCCGTCGTCCGTCCGGCGGCGTGAACTTTATTCAAAAGACTTCTCCTCTGAAACCGCTAGGTCGATTTGATCGAAACTTGATATGGATGTTCATTGCCATATGTCAATTCAAGTTCAAATCGGCCCCCTGGATTCATATTTGGGCTCACTATAGAAGCCCGAATTCAAACTTAGTGCATTTCAGGCAAATTTCTTAAAAAATCTTCTTCTCCAGATCCAGCAGACAGAATCTTTTGATATTGGGTATGCAGCATGCTTTGGGGGTGAGATTCAAGTTTGTTCAAGCCAAGTCGCTGGGTTCATATTTGGGCTCACTGTGGGAGCCCGTATTATAACTTAGTTCAATATGAGGAATTTTTCTTTAAAAATCTTTTTCTAAAGGATCCAGCAGTTGGAATGTTTTGATATTTGGTGTGCAGCATCCTTAGGGGGGTGAGATTCAAGTTTGCTAAAGCCAAGTCCCTGGGTTCATATTTGGGCTCACTGTGGGAGCCTGAATTATAACTTAGTTCAATATGAGGAATTTTTCTTTAAAAATCTTCTTCTTTCGATCCAGCAGTCAGAATGCTTTTGATATTTGGTTTTGGTGTGCAGCATCCTTGGGGGTGGGGGGGGGGGGGGGGTGGGGGGGGTGGGGGGTGTCTGAGATTCAAGTTTGTTAAAGCCAAGTCCCTGGGTTCATTATAACTTACTTCAATATGAGGAATATTCTTTAAAAATCTTTTTTTTTAGATCCACTGGTCAGAATCTTTGGATATTTGGTATAAACTTTTCTTAGAAGGGGCAGATGCAACTTGTTGAAATCAATTCCCTGGTTTGATATTTAGTCTACCTTGTCAGGTGAGCGTCCTCAGGCCCCCTGGGGCCTCTTGTTATTATCACCTGTTTCTTGTCCTGAATCTGGATGGATAGTGCATAGATAGGCTGAGGTGTCATAGACTTGAGTCTTATTGTTATACCATAGTAGCCTAGCTAAATCTTGAGTGAGATTTTTTCAGTATTATGCAGTGGCATAACTGAATTTATTATCTCTTGGGACTGAGGTCTCTTTGGGAATTCAGGGCTGTTTATATAGCGGCTCTTCATTCCCTACCTTGTGCGACGGTAACTGTAAGTCTCCATTAAGTGAGCTTCATGGTTGCAACTTACACCGATATATCTGTTTTCACGTAGATGAAGACTTATAAGCTATGGCTAGCATTGTAAGTCTCCCTAGTGAGCTTCTAGGGCCTCAGCTATCAGCTTTTAATGGTCTTCACACACAGGAAGACCTTTAGCTGCTTCATCTAGGCTGAGTTAGTTGTCCTATAGGACATGATTCTGTTTGTTAGAGGAGGTTATTCTCTTCAAACCGGTATGGTTTGGTGTAAGTTATTATGTAAATACGGTGTATTTGTTCATCGCGACCTTCTGTGCCCATAGTTGTATTATGGAGTTCGTCAGACGTGAGGGAGCCTTGCGTTCCTATACTATTTGATGACTAACACAAAAACGATTCAAGTAATGTGGGTGGGGGGGGGGGGGGGGGGGGGGGTCAATATGATTTTGAGTCCCCCCCCCCCACCCACCCCCACCCCCACCCCCCCACCCCCCCCCACCCCCACCCCCACCCCACCCCCACCCCCACCCCCACCCCCTTCTTCCCATAAGCCTTGTATGCATTTAAGTATATACATGCATTTCATGACTTCTCGATTGGCAGCTGGGTCGTGTTCTATGTCGACCTCATGGGCACTTTTTAGTTGGTTGGTTTCCTGTGGTTGTTCGTCTGTATGTCATATTCAAGCATATGATTCATCATCAATAAATTGCTAGCCTTTGGGTACCTGGGAGGCTGTCTAGTCAGTTAACTGGTATTCAGATGATTACATGCAGGATTTCAATGCTCATGTGCATAATAAATGCATTATTAGGCAGACGCATTATTGTATGTTATGGACCTTAGAAACAATGAATTATTTCGGGGACGGTCCGTGACGAGCTGTTAATCATAGCTCGTTCCATTTCTAGATCCAGGTTTCTATTAATTTCAGTACCCAATCGAATACAACTTGTCTTTACACTCTTGCATATTTTTATACTGCACCAATGACCCAGACTTAGCTGGTGCTAACTCTTAAATTCTAGGTCCAAACACAAATTTTGCCCCTCCCCCCTCCCCTCCCCCCCCCCCCCAATCCCCCAAATTTCCATCAAAATCCAAAAAATAGATGTCCTATGTGGTTCTCCATACTTTTATCCACTGCGCATGCACAGTGTCCAGGAAGTCCGAAATTGGAGCCAAATCCTCATTCTTTGTTTGGCCCTTCAATCAGTAACATCTCTCTGATATCTGTGCTTATAATCTCAGTTAAACTGATGCCAGACACAAAATCATGAAAGAAATGGTGGATCTAAGGATGAAATAAGAGGATGAGTGGAAGAAACAGTGGAAAGAGGTGTTCAGGGCTGTAACTTATAATTTTTATGCAAAATTATTTCATGTTCCCTAATTTCGGCGCATGGGCCTGATGTTTACATTCTTATGACATTTCCACAGTTTGATCAGAGTTTCCTCTCTCCCTTTCCATTATACCCCCCTTGCTATTCTCCCATGCTTTTGGCATAATTTTTGTAATTTTTTTTTTACTGAAATTTCTTGGGAGTTTTGGCTTGGTAACAGAATGTTTATTCTGTTTTTACCCATGGTTACGTCCTCACCCTAGGGTGGTTAGGCATTTCGGTCATGCACCTACCATCCGATGTACTGCATTTTCTTCTCAGGAAGCCTCTGTTTTACATCGGATAGTGTTAAAATTGGTTATTGATTTCGGGCCATATTTTCAGTGCCTGGAGTCTTGTTTCCAGTTTTTATTCACTTTTGTTTACGTTGACAACGGTTACTTCTGACAGTGATTCCTTGTCTTCTATTAGTTCTGCTCATAGCCAGATACATTAATATTGTCCGTAAGTGTAACATTAATTTTTAGACATGTTTTAAAATTTTTGCCCACACTTAGGCTTTTTTGGGATTCATTTGGGCTCATCGTTCCCATTGGGAACTTGGGCTTATCTTGAAATTTTTTCTAAAAAATGTTTTCTTTTGATTTAATTTTCGAAATGTTTGTAATGGATTATTATTATTATGTATCTTTGTTTTCAAGGGTTGGTGCGAGTACGATGACTGTTTAATATTTTTTCAAAATGAAAGAATATTGTTCACTTGTAAATTGAGGAAGTCTACCTTCTGATTCTCATGTTCATTGTATTTGCTGTAGTCTGTGTACTCGCACTAATTTTTTCTCAGTGTGTGCCAATACGGATGACAAACGTTGGAGATGTGTGTCACGGTATATTGTTAATGGTGAGAGGTCCATTCCGGTCCTCTCTTCACAGGGTCACTCTAGTTTTTTCAGTCTCTTTTTCAGAGGAACAAGAACAGGGTGATGTTTCCGTGATGTCTTCAAAAGTGTGCTTCCGTCGTCGCAATAAAGAGCTAGCGGAAAAGTGCTCAAAGAAATGTGGCAAGTGCCTAAGAGGTCCCTAGTAGGATCGACGGTCACTTGTCGCCCGCTAGCTCCCCTGGTGAAGCAATCATTCACAAAATGGTTGTGATGCCGGGTTCGTCCATTGCGGTCCAGGAGAGGAGAAGGGGTGTTGCAAGCACTATGATCTCGGATCACAAACACCCGGCGACGATGGATCGGAGGATGGAACGGAGGAAGCCAGTCAGTCCGGTAGCTAGCTCGTCCAGGTCTACCCGGACCGTGAGCGAGAGAGGCCCCCTCCCTCTTACAACAACATCTGGGCCCAGATGTTGTTGTATGTAATGTTCGTTAGTCGGAGCATATGTCCACTCCTCCTGCTCGGGATGCTCCGTTGCATAGACAGTCCGACGCGGCTTGTCTATTGGCTTCCTCAACCTCACGTCAGCACACACGACCACACCTTGGCTATGTGACCGCAGATATCCAGCCTGCTTCGCCGACCAGGGATTCCACGTCGACCAAGTCACACCATCCGCTAGCCAAGGACACGAGGCCTTTCCAGTCGGGACATTTGCATATAAGAAGTTTGCAGGAATTAATGTCCCAGGAGCTTCCAGCGGCTAAATTACATAAGACCGCGGCTCCACAGGCCTCCGTGACGGATTTGCTATCACAGATAGATCAATTCATCGCAGCATCCCAGCAGCCATCAGAAACTTTTTCAGAAAAGAAACTGTCTGAGGAAGCTGGGTCGGTTCATTCCCCTCAGAGTCAGAAAGGGACGACCAAGATTCTCATGTGGTCCAGTCGGATGGTGAAAGGGAATCAGCGGAGCTGAAATTTTCCCTATCCGAACAACTTAAGGTGGCCGTAAATTTCATCCGGCAACACCTTTCAGAAGTTGTTTCTCCGGACCAAAATGCTACGTTACCTGATAAGAAACTGAAAGCGTCACTGGACACAGATTTATTCGGCCGGAATAGGGACATTGCGCCTGAGTTTCCGACCCAGTCCAGAAATGTCATGCGGACATTTGAACTTCTTAATGATGCTATATTCAAGCTAGGCTCTAAGACTGACAAATCCGGTTTCTTATCGTCTCATGCTCTACGGCTGCCTTTCATCAATCATAGAAATAGATTTGAAATGGCAGGACAGGGCATGCCAAGAGTTCCTCTGCGTTTAGGCGACCAGGCAGATGACTTGCAGTTGTCATTGTCGGCGTCTATGTCGATTTTTTCCAGTACGCTGGTGACAACCATCTCGTCTTAACAGAATCAGTTTAGACGCATTATCTTACGCAGATCACCTAACCAGAGCGTTATCACTGCATCTCGAAGGAAAAGAATTCCAGGATGTTCAAAACTTCCTTGAGAGTTCTTTCGAGGGCCATAGCATATTCTACGTATAACTCCGCCCTTTCAGTGGCAATCTGGATTTAGTCAGACGTGATGCTGCCCTGACTGCATCCACAGGAATGGATAGTAAGGTGAAAAACTCTCTTCCAGTCGCTCCGGTCTCAGGAGAGCTTCTCTCCGACGGTAAGCTTTCTATAATCTATGATCAGATTACTAAGAAAGCTTCGGATTCTCTGCTTTTAAATCCGCTTTGAAAAAGTCGGACTCAGCAGAGAGGAGTAAGGCAGGCACTTCGGGGGCGAATACGTCCTAGGGAAGTTCCTACAGAGGATCTAAGAAAGCCTCGACGTCTTACTCCGGAGGCCATCAGAGTAGCGACTCAGGTAAGTGTTGTAATGCTGGCCGAGATAACCGGTCAGATGCCCCTAGGTTGACTGGGCGAGGTGCGGGTCATAGAGGATGTGGTTTCTCCTCCCGCAAGCCTTGCAGGGCCAGGAGGTCATGGTCTAAACCTCTATTGCATTCCAGTGGGCGGAAGGCTGTCAAGATTCTTAACCAATTGGTTGTCAATTACGGATGTCCCATGGGTACAAAGGGTTATTTCCGAAGGTCTAAAACTGTCCTTCAAGGAAAAACCTCTGTTCACTCGAAGTCCACGGACTCAGCTTCCATTAAACATT
Organism: Pictodentalium vernedei; assembly: GCA_031216915.1. NCBI lineage: Eukaryota > Metazoa > Mollusca > Scaphopoda > Dentaliida > Dentaliidae > Pictodentalium > Pictodentalium vernedei. The sequence continues at coordinate 178,322,437 of CM062291.1, read as the reverse complement.
CAGAAGAGAGATTTGCTTCTATCAGAAGTTCAGTCTCTTCTGGACAAGAACGCTATAGACGTCGTAGAAAACCAGGTATCTCCAGGTTTCTACATTCACCTGTTCCTGGTTCCAAAACCAGATGGCTCGTTTCGTCCAGTTATAGATCTGAGATGGATAAATAAGCTGATCGTGGCTCCGATATTTTATATGGAGACCATCCGATCGGTCAGAGTGAGCATTCGAGTGAACGATTATGCTGCGAGCATAGATCTCAAGGATGTGTACTTTCATGTCATGGTACATCCGGCGTTCAGAAATTATCTTCACTTCGCTGTCCTAGGAGTTGTTTATCAGTTCCGAGCAATGTGCTTTGATCTGAATCTAGTGCCCTGGGCCTTCACTCGAATAATGAACTCGATGACTCATTTCCGAGCTCATTCGTCTGTGGTAACGTCGGCCTACTTGGACGACATTCTTCAGAGGTATGGCAACAAGTTAACGCTTCAGAACGATGTTCAATGTCTGCTTCAATTGCTCCGACGTCTCGGTTTTATAGTAAACAAAAAGAAGTCGGATCTAGTGCCATCCAAGTCATTCACCCATCTGGGAATGAGCTTCAAGACGCACAACAATCTCGTTCATCTGCCGTTAACCAGAGCGAAATTAGTCAGTTGTTACGCTCGCTTTTGTCTTCACTCAGATGTAGTAACAGCGAGAGAATTTATGAGACTGACAGGTTTGTGCAGAGCCGCTGCAGATCTTATTCTGATGGGGCGACTACGCACTCCAGATATTTTTTACTCAGAATTGGAGAATTGGAGTGTGAAGACTCATTCGCTCGAAACGAACATCGTCTTGTCGAATCATGTGAAACATGAGATTCAGACTTGGGCAGATATTCAGTGGTTAACTCACTGAGTACCACTGCAACTGCCGGATCCGATTTTTACGATATTGACTGATGCGAGTCAAACAGGTTGGGGCGCAACTTTGAGCCCATCAGATTCGAGGTGCCAGGGTCTTTGGGATCTGCAGTTCCTAAACAAGCACATAAACATCAAAGAGCTGATGTCAATTTGGCTTGCTCTATGTTAGTGGATGAACATTATTCAGAATTATCATGTTCAAATTCTGTCCGACAATTCGACAGTAGTAGCGTATATTCGGAACCAGGGAGGCACTCATTCCATTCCGTTGTTCAGTCTAACGGAAAGAATCCTTCTGTTTGTCCTAGAGCATCAAGTTCTTTTATCGGTCGTCTGAACGTTCTAGCGGACTCCCTTTCTCGGAAAGGTTGTATGTTGCCGTCAGTATGGAGTCTCAACAAATGATTATTCAATCAGATTTGCTACGTATGCGATCGTCCTATGATAGACTTATTTGCGACGCATCTCAACAATCAGTTGCAGACGTATGTGTCACCATTCCCAGATCTTCGAGCATTTGTAGTAGACGCCCTCTCGATCTCTTGGAACGAAATGATAGGATACGCGTATTCTCCAGCTCCGTTGATTCAGCTGATATTGCTAAAAATCAAGCAATCTCACTGCAAGATTCTGTTGGTAGCATCTCTGTCACTCCAGAGACCATAGATAAATCTTCTCAGGTGTCTTGTGGGACATTCCGTGGAAGCTTCCTCCATGGGAGGACCTTCTTTCGCAGGGAAAATCGCGCACACTACATCACAACCTGCAAGGTCGCAACCTTCACATATTTTCATTGTGCGGTCCTTCTTGCACGGCAAGCATTTTACAGGATGATCAGTGGACGCATTTTCTAACTGTAGGAGGACCTCCTCTTCGCTAAATTATGCTGCTAAGTGGAAGGTTTTCTCTTGATGGTGTAGGGATCATTCTGTTGATTTTTCTGATCCCTCCATTCCAGACATTGCTAATTTTCTGGTCTACTTGTTTGACGAGATCAAACTGCAGCCAAATTCTATTAAGGGTTATTGGTCTATGCTATCGGATACCTATGCTCATCATGATAGCTTACAGATTGGATCTAATGTCTCTTTATCTAAGTTAGTGAAAAACTTTTCGATAAATAGATCTAGAACCCTTGGGTTAATTCCTAAGTGGAATTTAGCTTAGGCTCTTCTGAAGCTAAAAGAAGCGTCATTTGAACCTCTTGATACAGTGGATTTCAAATACTTATCTTATAAGACAGCTTTTCTCTTAGCCTTCTCTTCTGCTAGAAGAGTTAGTGAGCTTCATGCACTATCTGTTGATGATTCTCACTATCGTAGTGTTGGTAATACTATTACATTGACTACTAATGTTGGATTTTTGGCTAAGAATCAGGCTTCTAATAAGTACCCAGAACCTATTGTTGTTAAGGCCCTTCCGTCTTCAGACGGTCATAGGCCTTTGCTTTGTCCAGTCAGAGCTATGCATATTTACAAACGTAGATCTGAGTTTATCAGAAAGGGACGTAAGCATTTCTTTCTGTCTTTGCTGCCTAATAGAAAGTACATTACGGTCCATTCTATTGCTAGGTGGATTCAATTAACTATCCTTACTCCTTATGATAATTTATCTTCATCTCAGCAGTCTGTGCTTAAGATTTTGGCGCATGAAAGTAATAGCGCTGTCTACATCTTGGGCTTATGCTAATAGTGTTGCTATTACCGATTTGATGAAGGCTTCATATTGGTCTCAGCCTTCCACGTTCACAAATTTTTATCTTAGAAATTCCATTTCTGGCGACCTGCATTGTTTAGGTCTGTTATCTGTTGCTCAGAATGTCATTCTCTAAACAGTTGCAACTATAGTTATGCAGGCTTTCTGTTCCGGCAGTGTCTCTGTCCTGCTGCCCTCTTCGTTCTGGGGTATTTGACCCAGAGCAAGGGGAAGGGGGAGGATGGTGTTCCCTTATATCACCTGCTTTATAGTGAAAAGCAAGGGAATACCTCCTCTGGAGTCAGTAATTCCGAGTCGGTGCCGGGATGGTTTTTAAGTGTAAAGCTAATGTCTATCTCATTTATGTAATATTTTTAAAGTGTAGCTCGGTGTGAGGCATTTGTATATGTCACGTGTCATATGAGCGTTAATATACAATCCTCGGACACTTTTAAATGAGTATAAAGAGTCTCATTCTCTGGACTATCTTTATTTATTGGCTTTCCTTTAATAATTAGTATAATGGGTTATACTGGATGTTATTAGAGATCATTAATGTTATTGTGCTCAATTACGGAATGGTATTGTCTCTTTCTTTTTTGGTATAAACAAGAAAGATACATGTAAAGCCTGTTCTCCTCTTCTCCCTGAGGGGATAATTCTGTTTACATGTAATTGAGACTATTGGATTATCCTTTATGTCCAAGCCTTTTTTCTATTCAGATAAGTCTGGGTCATTGGTACAGTATAAAAATGTTAAAAAATTTATAGTAATTTATATATTTTTTATACTTACCAATAACCCAGACGGGGATGGCCTTCCCATGAGTTGGGAACTCGTACCTCCCTGCTGATTATATAATGCTTACCAGGCACTGGTTGTAAGAATGAGGATTTCGCTCCAATTTCGAACTTCCTTGACACTGTGCATGCGCAGTGGATAAAAGTATGGAGGACCCCACATAAGATATCTATTTTTTGGATTTTGATGCAAATTTTAAGTATTGGAGGGGCAAAATTTGTGTTTGGCCCTAGAATTTAAGAGTTTGCACCAGCTAAGTCTGGGTCATTGGTAAGTATAAAAAATATATAAATTACAATAAATTTTTTAACATTCGCACGTTTCTGGGAGCATAAATATCAGATAGAACATGTCTGGGAGTGTTATTTACTGGAATTTATTGTACACCTGAATGGGGTCGCCTGTGGGTTACCTCGGAAGTGTATTTACTCTCCAGAGATCGTCCATTGAGATTCTATTGGACATGTGTATTTTTTAACTTATATCATCGTTTTTCGACCTATTTACATACGCCAACTCTGGTATATGTTACAAGTGGGCGATATTAATTACCGTGATCGCAGCGATAGCCTCAGCTTCTGAAGTGTCATTAAGCGCCAATTTATTAATAATAATTAATACCTGGGTGCCTGTTCGACGAATATTTATATTGTTATTTGGTACCGCTTTTACTGATTCCAGAGTACTCCCCTCTTTCTTTTTGAATAAGATTCCTTCAAAAAGGGGGGGGGGGGGGATTTTTACCTCTCCAGCGGCTTGATAAGTGTGTAACTATGAGTGAAGCTGTTTTGTAGATTATATCCTGGATACAGCTTGTGTTTTATTGTATATGGCATATGTTTGTGGGGGATAACCTCCCATTCTCAAATATGCCATCCTAATTTTTGGGGCTTAGTCCGGGCTAACCTTTAAAATTGGGAACTTGTTACATCCAATTAGCATAGTCTTCATGCTGAGAATATGGAATTACTTGAATTTGGCTCCTTATTTCTGATATGTCTTCTCTATAACTGTATAGAGAGACATACATGTAATTCCTTTTAAATTTAATTTCCTTTTACCTTGAATTACAGGCTTGGAACTATGTTGGTCTACTAATTCTGAAGTCCTAGGCCCTCCGCCTTTTTACGATTCAGCTAGTCTGGGCCATTGGTTTATAGTATAAAAATATTATAAATTTAAAGTAATTTGTATACTTTTTATACTTACCAATGGCCCAGATGGGTATGGCCCTCCCATGAGTGGGCACTCATACCTCCCGGCTGAGTTATTATGTAGTACTCTTTTCTACAAAGAATGATGTTGGCGCCAATTCCGGTCACTTCCTGACGGCTGCGCATGCGCGGAGAGTAAAAGTATGGAGGACCAGATAGGACTTTTAATTTTCGGTTTTGCAAGCAAATTTTAGGGATTGGGGGTTCAAAATTTGTGCATGGCCCTTGATAACTTTGAGTTTGCACTAGCTAGTCTGGGCCATTGGTAAGTATAAAAAATATACAAATTATTTTAATTTTATAATTTTTCAATGAGTGCATTTTTTAGCTCTTGTAAAATAGAAATCACCGGTGCTGATGGGAGCAATTGCACTCGCATCCGTCTCATTTCCAAGACTGATATTGATGCAGATTGCTTTCTTCTGGCAAACTCTGTAATTTTTAAAAAAACTTGCTTATTGTTGGCTTTTTTTGTTTTTAGCTCACCCATTATGAAGTGATCTCCTTCTATGACAACATTAGTGTTTGTGTTGTCATTGGCATTGGGCATCCATGTCCAATTTTTAACAGTTTATATTTAACTTAGTTACTTTCAGTCCCATGACTGCAAAGCTTTTATATTTCAGTTGTGTATTGTTTAGCAGCATCACAACACTGTTTAACCCTTATACTGTCTATATTTTGTTGGGAAATAATTTTTGTTTGGGAGTAAATCTTGGTCATTTTCAGTTGTCAGAATTTGTATTTTGGTCAATATTGTTCACGTCCTCCGTTGCAGGTCAGTTAATGCTTTCAGATGTTGTTTTAGACTGTGATTACTTCTATTAATCTTCTTAAGCTAGGTAAGGATGGTGTTTTGTCAATTTTTTAGCATTTTTCTAGTTGTAAGAAGGTAACTTAATAACTTTTTCACTATGTTCAAGAAGTGAAGTCATTTGTTTATTGATTGTAATTTACCTGAATGTCCTGTTCGTTTTTTTTTTTACTCTTTTTTGCTTTATTCAGTACATGTAAATCAGTTTGAAGATGAAATTGTTGAGGACTCTGAACTGCAGACGGACTGTGAGAAAGTAACAATTTTGCTCAGCATTACACACATGTTCCAGATATCTGTGTGATGTCACACTCATCTTTAAAAATAATACACAGGAAATTCCTCAGTTTACAGCAGAATCCCTGCCATTTTTTGTTATTTTCACAGAAAAGAAAGAACTCTGGCACCTGTTACTTCACATTGATGGTAGGTGTGCTACCACTTGGAAAAACACTTTCTGGTGTATATGACCCCACAAAAGTGAAAAGAACCTTGATGAAAAATGGTCTAATCTTCTTGTATAATAGATACTGTTAATTAATTTGAGTGAAACTGACACAAAGTACACAGGCATTTAGATTAATGACTTGCATAAGATAAGCAAGTTAGTAAATGCCCAATGGCCAAAATACATTTAAGTCTTATGAAGAGATGTCAGTAGCTTTAATTAATAAATTTTGGAAAATTTATTATTTATTACTTATCGTTGAAAGCAATATATTGATTATACTTTATTCTTAATATCAAACAAACAATAATTTTTGAATTTTTGCCATTTAATTAAATATTGCGTTATCACCCAGGTTCAGACAAAACACTGCAAAACACAGCAAAATATTTTTCAGCACAGCATAATTTGGGCACAATTACTATCATTTGGGCCCTGGGTTTATCATCATTGTTACTTTGGGGTAATTAAAGGCCTGCTATATTTGTATTTAGCTGAAAAGGAGAAATAAAATGAAAATGATTGAAAGTGAGCTTTAATACATAACTCACCTTATTCTTTTTGTGTCCTTAATCCTTAAAGGCCTATTTCCGACTTTTAAAACCTCAAAACAGGTGCCCTTAACTTGCCATCATGAGGAGTTTCTGCTGACAATAGGAAAATTATCTGAGCAGTGGTTTCTAGTTACAGTATTGGCTGCCTGTTAAGGCAACCAAGACTCGACTAGAAATCACTGCTAAGCCACTGAATGTTTTAAGGCTGTGGACTGGTTGAAATTCAGGATACTTGTCCAGGCCATTGAGGGTTAATCAGAGGGTTTGCTGACACGTATATCAGTGCATGTACAGAGTTTTGAGAACATCTTTTACCTTGAGAGACAGCAACAAATTTGCATGAGGACATCTGTTATCTTGGAGACAGAATTGAATTTGTAGGAGAACATCTGTTTGAGACAAGATTTGAATTAACATGTATCAGTTTTTCTGCAGAGAGCTCTGCATTTTAGTAACCCAGATATTATGTGCCACTATAATGAGTTTTACTTTTTTTCTGATCTCTTACAGGGTCCATCAAGGATGCTTGTTTGCAAACCAGTAATAGCAGCCATTTCTGGATATGCCGTGGCAGGTGGATTTGAGCTGGCATTGATGTGTGATTTGAGAGTTGTGGAGGAATCAGCAGTTATGGGTGTTTTTTGCAGACGATTCGGTTTGTAAATATTCACTTTTAGTGTTTGTCATTTATGGATGCAGATTATTAATGTTATATGGTATGAACATTCAGCTGTGTTTTTCCATGTCCAACATTTATTAACCATTAAACAGATAATAAAATCTTGAATCTGAGATAACCTATTTACTGTTCATCTGGATACAATAAAGAGGACCGATTACAGTACAGTTGCTATGACACCTAGCGAAATTTCCACCGATGAAGCACCAGGGTAATCCCTGAGCTAATTAATGGAGTTTTTCAGCACTGGTCTGATAAAGCATAACACTTTTGAGATGTTGTTTATAACCTTTCTGACAACTTTTATTTATCAAATGTTATTAAACATCTTTTTGAAATTTATCCTGTATTTTGTTATAATTTATTGGGAATGCATATATATCAATATATTCAATTAATTGTAATTTGTAACAAAAACAAAAAATCACATTAAAATAATCTTGACATATAAAGTTCAAATGGAGAAATATTCAAGTCTAATTACTGTGTAATATTCATTTTTGCATTTAACACTTTATGTGACATAACTGTAAAAATCGGCCAGTGCTATACACGAAATTCGTCATTCCCATTTTTTTTAGGTTTTTATCTTAATTCTTTGCTTCCAAAGCATATCTTATGACTTCTGATTGAAACGAGCGTGTAGCGTCCGTTTCAATCAGGGGCCATAAGCTGTGTTTTGGAAGCAAAAAATATTTCGACAACTGTTGTCTTCTACTTTAACTAAGGTTAGATAAACGATTTATCGGTCAACCCTTTACCCAACAGTTCATCAGTACTGTCCAGATTCTTGCACAAAAGCCTACATCTTTGCTTCTGAAATACAGCTTACGCTCCCTCCTTTGCAACTAGTCTGGGGGACTGAGCTAGTTTCAGTTAGGGGTCATAAACTATATTTTGAAACAGAATCATGTAAAAAGTAGTCTGTGTCGACGCTTTTTGGCCGATTTGGCCCGCGCTTTAAGTTTTGCGCTTTTCGACACACGCTTTTCGGCCTCGCCGGGTCTGGCGCCCTTCGGCCTCAGGATGTTCTGATGGGTTAATGTAATAATATATAAAGAAAATAAATTCATTTTTATGATTTATTTCAAGTTATCGACTAAAACTATTCAACACATATTTACATCATCAACACAAACAGGACTGACAACAAATCGAGATACAATTGATCGCCTCTATTTCAGTTATGACCGCTTATGATCTGCCCATATTAATACTGTCGAAAATAATTTTAATGCTTTTATTTGAAATGTCCGGTTTCTGTTTTTGAATGCACTCAAATTAAACTGCGTTCTGGCAACAACATAAATATGCCCAAAAATAACTTTTAACTTTCTGTGGAACTAGAGGTGGTGTCAGTAGGCCTATCTCTGTGATAGGCGACATGTGATCCCCGACATGTGGTGGTGGGAGGCGTACATCTGTTATTTATGGGGGGGGGGGGGGGGGGGGGGGGGGGTCTTTAAACTATAAGGGTGTCAGAGCCTGCTGTTACTGGATGTCGACTCGGCACATGTACATACTGCGATCTTAGGTGGAAGAGACAGCTATCCAGTCTTGAGAAAACAACACTCGAACACATGGTCTCTCAGTGTGCTGCAAGACACGGGGCTGTAGAAATTGTTTGGGTTTTTTTCTCATTTTTTGCAACTATCTATTCAAAACACCGCTGGATATTTTCCAATAAATTGTGGCAAAAAAAAATTCAAGCTTTGTTGTTGTGGTATAAAGTCTACAAAGAGTTAAATGGTGGGAAGTCACACCCCAAATGAAGTCGCCCATGGGAGAAGTCGGTCAAAAATAAAGTCAGCAACTGAGGTATGCCCCTAAGTCGGTCCACAGATTAAATCGGCCCAGGGCTTTTTCGTAGTGCTAATATACATGTGCACGGTTAACTTAAGTGATAGGCCGAATGTTAGAAATTGAATTTTTTCTCATTCTGTTGCAACTATTTGTTGGAAAACACCACACGAGCGCTGTCTTTTCCTATAAATAGATTCAAAATAATTTCAATATTTGTGGTAGTGCTAATAAAATTGTTAAATGGTAGGTCGAATGTTAGAAACAAAATTTTCTTTACAAGTCACAGTGCAAATATAAAAGTATATAGATATGCATAATTGTAATTCAATTTAACCAGTTTCTGATGTTGGAAATCTCAAAAGAATAAACTTCATAGGAGTAATTTATGCTTTATCTATTGTCACCAGTCAGTGTTTTCATTGCGATCAGAGGCTGTTTCAGAAACAATCAGTAGCTACTGTCAGCTCTTGTTTTACATCTTTGGTAGGGTAATTAAAGTATTAGTTTGGATTAGGAAATGTTATTGCTACCAAATTTTATTGCTGCCGTGAGAACTCAATAATTGATCATGTTAAGTGTTGTTTTATGTTCACTTATATCGTTTTTTAATGAAATATAAAATAGATGTATATGTTTCTTCTAATTTTGCTGAATTCAGACGGGAAACTGAAAACTCTCCCAAATTCTGCCAATTTATAATTTTTAACTGATCTCAGATACATTCAGACACATCGCATCCCATCTCGCCACATAACGAAGGGTCTCTGCTAAAACACTCGAGGAGTGAGGTTTCCACTCACAAAATATGCTCACAGCTTCGGTGGAAAAGGGACACCGCACACAACATATTTCTGCAAATGGATAGTACGTTGTCGTTCAAAGGACCCTCAGTTCAATGAAATGCTTTCACATGGGTTAAGACAATATATGTGTGAAAAGTCCACTCTGTTAGTATTTCTGTTTATAGAATTTCTCTCCATGTACCGTTGATGGGTTCCAGGATATTCACAATTATAGTCTTGGTCATCCACAGTGTTTCAAAGTGTATTCAATCATAATAGACGATTTCAGCATAGCGCCATCTTACATCCGGGAACCGATATGTAGGTACACGCGCGGTTTGTTTATCAAATTTGTTCCACATTTGGAATCAGTCTGGAAATAATTTTGGTCTGTCAGGAAATTTTGTTCCGCCCCATATGGCGAGGAGCAATACCTATATTGCACTTGCATATCCCACTTGATGCTGCATAAGATTCCCACCCCACCCAAGTTCACAAGGATTTTTTTTAATAGGCCTAGGCCCACAAATAGTAGGCTTACAGCATCACTGAACATTAGGAGACAGAAACACAGACATTAAATGTTTGTGGGGTTGGCCTATGCAACTGCATCCTCTGATGGCAAGATGGTAGACCTATAACAGTTGGCTCTCTGCCTCCATTGAATTTGTACTTAGCCTCCACCCCCCCCCCCCCCCCCCCAACCAACCAACCAGTCAGATGATATCTATACCCGACTGGTCTTCCACTGCATTTTGTTTTACCAAGAACATTTTCTTTTTGCGAGGGGGGGGGGGGGGGGGGGAGAAGATTAACATTCTGCACCCGTCTTTTGGGTATTCTTTTTATATTTTTGCCCCGCCAAGTTGAGTGGGAACATCGCCTTGTAAAACATGGATGCTTTGCCACGTCACTGTGGCAAGTTCGCAGTGGACTGGCTCGTTCTCTGCACACCTTGAAATCCAACATTACCCGCTGAACGCTTATTTTATTATTGCGAAATGTTGTATATCATCCTCGGATTAAAGGGGATGTCGTCATTCGGAGTTGCTGTGCATCCTGCCCCCTGGTCCCACTGTCTACACTGCCTAGTTTAACCACAGACGTCTGGAGACCTGATTAATATCACATCGTCACACCTCCCTCTTATATATGCCCCCCCCCCCCCCCCCCCCCCAAACACACACTTCCAAAATAAATAACACACAGATCTGTGTATTATATATTTCGGGAGGGGTGGGGGTACATATAAGAATGAGGTGTTTTGACGTAGGGGTGATTTAGATCAGGTTTCCAGACGTCTGTGGTCTAATATTTCATTTAGTGGGTAACGAAACTACGTTGTTCTCAACCTGTTAAGTCGAATTTGGCTGTCCTTCATGGGAATACCTGGAAATGCAACCAAATTGCGTAAAGTTCTTTTTCATTTCCCAGAATATGTCTACCACTGCAGAATAAAAAAGGTGTGTATTTGAAGACTCTTTTCGAAAGGTTCTTCAACCTGTTACAAATGAGACTTTTTTTTATTATTTCCATTTTTGGTGTAACTTTGCTAATAATAGTCAGATTGTAAAAATTCAAGGATGAAATCGCACAGATTTTTACTCAGTATATTCGAAACGAAACGTGTTTTTAAAATTTCCCTATGATATTAAAAATAGTATTTGCCCGACTGTTTGGAAAAATGTGCTAATTGGTATCCAAAAATTATGGGATCAAAGAAACACCGACATCGACAAAAAGTAACGAGAAGGTCTTCACAAATATTCATGCGAGATCGAAACTGCCCTCAAAAGTCATTTTGTACGATATTTCGAAATAAATTTTAACAATTTTATTTTTATTTGTGTACTTTGAGAGCGGTGCGCCGTTTTCCCTAATTATCAACGGCCGTTTTTCAGAGAAATGATGTTTGGAGGTCCTATTTTGCGTCGGAAGCATAACCTTGTCACAACACTGGGAAACACTTCGTGCTAATTATAACTGATAGTACGTCTTATTGAAGTCACGTGGTTGGGTTTTGATACCCCACCTCATAGAGCTGTTAGTGGGGAGTCGATTGGCAGTGTTTTACAGGGAGCGTACACGTAATGAGTGGGTAACAAAACTATGTTGTTCTCAAACTGTTAAGTCGACGTCAGCTGTCCTTCATGCGAATACCTGGAAACGCAACCAAATTGTGTAAAGTTCTTTTTCATTGCCCAGAATATGTTTGCCACTGCAGAATAAAAAAGGTGTGTATTTGAAGGACTCTTTTCGAAAGGTTCTTCAACCTATTACAAATGAGATTTTTTTATTATTTCCATTTTTGGCGTAACTTTGCTAATAATAGTCGGATTGTAAAAATTCAAGGACGAAATCGCACTGATTTTTACTCAGTATATTCGAAATGAAAATGCATTTTTAAAATTTCCTTATGATATTAAAAATAGTATTGGCCCGACTGGATGGAAAAATGTGCTAATTGGTATCCAAAAATTATGGGATCAAAGAAACACTGACATCGACAAAAAGTAACAAGAAGGTCTTCACAAATATTCATGCGAGATCGAAACTGCCCTCAAAAGTCATTTTGTACGATATTTCGAAATACATTTTAACGATTTTATTTTTATTTGTGTAGTTTGGGTTGATGCGCTTTTTTCCGTAATTGTCAACGGCCGTTTTGCAGAGAAATGATGTTTGGAGGTCCTATTTTGGGTCGGAAGCATAACCTTGTCACAACACTGGGAAACATTTCGTGCTAATTATAACCGATAGTACGTCTTATAGAAGTCACGTGGTTGGGTTTTGATACCCCACCTCATAGAGCAGTTAGTGGGGAGTCGATTGGCAGTGTTTTACAGGGAGCGTACGCGTAATGATGGAAGTGCAAAATTATGCAACACATAATAAATTATACATCTGGAACTTCATTAAGCACCCCCTGTTTTTTTCACAGTGGTGTTAATAGAAACTGTCATTATTTTCATGCTATCTTTCAGATGGCCAAAAGTGATTGTTTGTGAAAAGAATGGTCTTTTAAAAAATGAAAGACAACACAATGATGAAAATATGCAGTATTTTAATGGCGCTAATTAAACATATCTGCCACTAATGTTTTTGATGGAAAAATGTTCTCTAAAAAGTATGGTGCTGGAACAGTCCATGATGAAACAATGCCGGTAATTACTGACAGAAAATGTAACTTATGATCTCCTGAACACAATAGCAGTGTCTAATGTCAGTAGCGAGTGTATCCACCACTTGCTTGGATGACAGTCTGAACCCTCCTCCTAATGGAACTAGTGAGCCATGTGATATGGTCCAGAGGCAACTGCTGCCACTCCTCATGCAATACAGCTCGCAAATCAGCCATATTCTGTACAGGCGGATCCATTGCTTGCACAGGACGTGCAAGAAAGTCACAGATGTGTTCTAAGGGATTGAAATCGGGGCTCATTGCAGGCCAAGGTAGTGTTGTAATAGCGTTGTTCTGAAGAAATACTCTCACATCATGGGAACAATGTGGCCCTGCATTGTCGTCCATGAATACTTGGCGAGTAGCCAATGGGTGGTTGTCAAAATGAGGCACGACAACCTGATTGAGAATGTCCCGGATGTACTGATGACCATTGAGATTCCCACATAGTCACCATATCAAGTTTACAAACATACGAGAGGCATCCACAGATCATTACAGATCCTCCACCATAAGGAACAGTAGGTCTGATGTTCCTGAGCACATAAGCAGTATTTCTTATCAACCTACCTTACAGTTGTTTACTACAGGCTTGCACTACAGTGGAAGACCCCAACTCGGAAAATATACTCTCTATTTTGATCTGTCACAAGCGATTTGGGAAAGAAAAGTGGTGCAAAAGCACCAAGAAAAAATAAGCCAAAACTGGGTCGAGTGCTACCGGCGCAGACCCAGTTGGGGACGCTCTTCTCTTAGTACAATTCCACGACTTCCGGAACCAGTGCATAGGCAGTCACCAAAATCATTCTGAGTCTGCCAACATAGGGGTTATGTGATCAGCGGGGAGTAAGGAAGACGGGAGGGCCTCCATGTAAACAACTGCAGTAGGTATAATAAGAAAGGAAATTTACTATAAAATTTAAATTTCTTATCAACCTACCTTACAATTGTTTACTACAGGCTGAATAGACAAAAAGATAGAGGGAATCACATAACCTACCCCCACATAACCCAATGCACTGGAACCGTGGACAGAGGAAGAGGTCCCTAAGCCTATTTTGCATACAGAAACAGTGATAATTCAACTCGATAATGGTTTCCTGTGACTGGAAATATGGATCTGAGGATCATATAATAACAGGACTGTGTTTTATATTCTCGTTATTATTTTCAACCACATTTTCATTGTATTATATATTTTCTGAGTCGCGCGCCACTTTCGCGTACCGTGCGATTCAGACATAAAATTTTTCGGTTGATAAATTTTATTATTATTATTGGAGTTAGGTGTCAATGGGGGACTGTATGGACAGGATTTCTCCTCTCTGTTGGGGGCAGAATTTCTGTTTTTTGGGGTCCCTGTTGGCCGTCTGGGTTCAGTTGTGTTCCCGCCGGTAATTTTTCTGCCACCTTTCTCTCGTAGTTGGGGGTGTTCTTCTACTTTCCACATCTGTTGAGTTCACCTTTTTTCTACTGCTCTCACCTCTGTTATGTCCAGTACGGTTCCTTTAGGGCAATGCCTTTTACCCTCACTTAGGGTGCGTTCTTGTGCCCATTCCTCCCACACCTGTGGGGGGGAGATGGGGGGAATGCTGGTGAGAGTTATACCCCTCCGTGGGGGATGTGCAGTTTTTAATCGTGGTGGATACTGCAGGAGCTGTTGAGTTGTCTGATGAAGAGATGCCTGGTTCCGGGACTATGGTCCCTCTCCAGTCGACATCAGAGGCTGTCACTAGGGTTATGACTCCTCCTTTGGAGGCCGAACTAGGTTGCTCTCTCCCCTTTTCCACCAGTTTCAACAGCTCCCGTCATATCTGCTGCTACTGCTGTTCCGTCTGCAACGTCATCGATCACCGTTTCAGCTGGCCTCGGCTTATCCCTGCAGGGGTCTGCAGGTGTGAATGTGGGTTATCGGCCTCAGCTTTCCCTGACTTCAACTCAGCGAAGTTGGAAGTGGTTGCCGACCGAACCCCCTGCTGTGGCCTCTCCGCCATTGAGCACAGCAGTTTTATCCCTGCAGGGGTCTGCAGAGATGTCTGGTAGTGTAGACGTGGGGTATCGGCCTCAGCTTTCCCTGACTTCAACTCGGTGAAGTCGGAAGTGGCTGCCGACCTAACCCCCTGCTGTGGCCTCTCAGCAGTTTTATCCCTGCAGGGATCTGCAGAGATGTCTGGTAGTGCAGACATGGGGTATCGGCCTCAGCCTTCCCTGACTTCAACTCATCGAAGTCGGAAGGGGCTGCCGGCCGAACCCTCTACTGTGGTCTCTCAGCTGTCGAGAACCACAGTTTTCTCATTGGATTCGAATGTTCATGGTGGGGCCACCATGAGTTCCGTGGCGTTCCCGTCCACACACTCTGGTCCCATGGCCAGTCTTGCAGGACCAATGCCTTTTGTGCAGCCTGGACCTTCTCCCTCAGAGGTCCGTGGCGACTCTCCTGAGTTTCCACTCTAGATCCTCGGGGTATGTCATACCCCTATATACATCTGCCTTCAGATGTTTTGGCTGCAGCCCGTCGCCCCATGTCGGGTTGTATTTGAGGATCATGACCCTTCGCTGGTTAAACGGGTCAGGAGTGAAACCACTTTTCCAGTTCGTTCCCATGTCGAACCGGCCGACACGGGCAGTGAGCTTAGGGAGGCCCTCTCCTTACTCACTCAGGTTCTTCCAAGACTTTCCTGTTGCTTCCAGCGAGGCTTTGAGTGGTATCCAGGTGCCCCCTGTGGCACCGCCTCCTGGGATTGGAATCAGGCCACTTTCTGATCCCCCTGGTGGGCCTACACCATGGGAGGCATCGGTTGGTTTGCCCATGATGTGCTATGTGTCTTCCGACTCAGGAGATGAGTCCGAAATACCTGACGTCGAGAGCCAACAGTCTTCTGACTTGGGGGCAGCTCTTGACTTTGTGTTTGGGTTCCTTCCAGATCCCAAACCGTCAAACCAGCCGACAGTGTCCGCCCGACCACGATCATCGGTCGCGTGCCTACAGCCTGAGGAGCAACCTGCTTCTGGGTGCCTTTGACCGTGCCTGTCGGTACAGGTGGATGAAGCGTTTACAGCTTTGGACTCTAAGCTGAGTTCCAAGGCTATGAAGACGTCGTTCTTCACCAGGGTTGACACTTTTTTGCCTCCGGTGCGTTTTCATTCCTACAATTCCGCCAATCCGTCAGTCTGCTAAACTTTGACGGTCTTGGATCAGGACTCCAACTCCCTTGGGCTTTCCAAGCCCAAGTCGGCCGTTATTCATATGGAGACTCTGGAGTCCGTGTTGGGCTTATCAAGAGTGATGCTGGACATGCTTTCTCTCTTAAATCACGTCGTCTCTGCTTTGCTGCTTATCTGCCCCCAGATGAGTTTGATGATGTACAGGCTCCTTTGTGTGTGCTGTCCAAGGCACTCATGCATCTCACACACATGCATGCCTGTAACACGGCTAACTTGGAATTAGTTCTCAGGGACGCTGTGCTGGACACAAGCCGGTCCCTTCCTGCTCTTCGATCTGCTTCTTCGGCGGGTGTGCATCTATTCCATGGTTCCGAAGAGACGTTCCGGGATGATGCCCTATGTTATTCCATAGATCAGTTGCTGCTTCGTCAGCTTGATCAGCCTTCTGTTGGAGGATGTTAGAGTCCAAAGCTGTAAACGCTTCGAGCAACGACGGACAGCTGCCAACTCCCCAACATCGTAACTCCGCACTGCGGAACAGGCAGGGTTAGATTGGTTGAAGACATGAGTACCATCGACGTGCAGTACGCCTTAGTACACGGCGTCATCGTGCCCCCACACGGGCAATGGGGATGAAGTGTCTTGCCCAAGGACACAACGCGGTTGCCGCAGGTGGGATTCGAACCGAGGACCTCTCGGCTTGCAGCCTGCACCTCTACCTACTGAGCCACGTTTACCACTGATTGCTCCTTTCCGGCCAAGAATCAGATACCAGAAACTACTCCGCCTCCTATCTGTGTCAGTGCTCTTCCTTCTGTTGAGGGTAATCACCCTTTGCTCTGTCCGGTTCATGCGATTCGCATTTATCTCAAACTGACCCAGTTCATTAGGAAGGGTAGGAAACAATTTTTTTTTCTGTCTCTTATTCCTTGTCGACAGAAGATCTCTCCTCAATCCATTTCTCGATGGATTTGTCTTGCTATTCGCGTGGCTTTCACTCATCTAGTGACTGTCGATTGTATTACCAATCGTATTTCTGCCCACGGGGTGCCTGCATTGTCTACTTCTTGGTCTTATACTAACTCTGTCATGTTGTCAGATGTTATGCTGGCAGCCTTTTGGAGAAATGCTGCTTTCTCCACCTATCTGCATCAGTTGCAGGAGCAGGCAGAGGGGACCTTTGTACTATGGGCCCTCTTTCTTCTGCTCAGGCTGTTGTCTACCCTAGCCATTCGGCTTCTTACAAGGTCAGTTCCAGCTCTGTGCTGTTATTGCCCTTTCTGTCTGCGCGTCGCACAGAACCATACTCCTTATCTCTCATTTTCTTTTACTAATGTTTGTGATGCTATGGTTTGATAGGCCTAGGGACCTCTTCCTCTGTCCATGGTTCCAGTGCATTGGGTTATGTGGGGGTTGGTTATGTGATTCCCTCTATCCTTTTGTCTATTCAGCCTGTAGTAAACAATTGTAAGGTAGGTTGATAAGAAATTTAAATTTTATAGTAAATTTCCTTTCTTATTATACCTACTGCAGTTGTTTACATGGAGGCCCTCCCGTCTTCTTATTCGGGTAAGAATCCTTACTCCCCGCTGATCACATAACCCCTATGTTGGCGGACTCAGAATGATTCATTGGTGACTGCCTACGCACTGGTTCAGGAAGTCGTGGAATTGTACTAACAGAAGAGCGTCCCCTACTGGGTTTGCGCTGGTAGCACTCGATCCAGTTTTGGCTTATTTTTTCTTGGTGCTTTTGCACCACTTTTCTTTCCCAAATCGCTTGGGAAAGATCAAAATAGAGAGTATATTTTCCGAGTTAGGGTCTTCCACTGTAGTGCAAGCCTGTAGTAAACAATTGCAGTAGGTATAATAAGAAAGGAAATTTACTTTAAAATTTAAATTTCTATATGCCTCCACACTCTCATGCGACCATCTGTGACATGAAGCAGGAACCTACTCTCATCTGATCAATGGACTTTCCTCCACATCCTGAGATTCCAATGTTGTTGTGCCTTTCACCACTCCAAACATCGTCTTTGATGCTGATCAGACAGTGCTGTATACTTGATGACCCTTCTGGACCTCATACCCAGTGCTTTGAGACGGTTTCGGACAGTTCTGTTGCACAAATGCCTGTTGGGGAGCCAAAGGCATTTCAAAACCCCACTTGAAGCAAAGGGTTCACACCTAATGAGGTGTGCCAGACTCCGATCTTCCTGAGGAGAGGTCTTTAGGGGTCGTCCAGGCCCTGGTTGGTCCTAGAATGACTATAGCCAAGTTGCCTTCCAATAGCTCTGAATGACATGCCTGTTGCATGCATGCCAACAATTTTGCCACCTTAGTGCCTCTGACAGTCTCCTCCTTGCCATGTCAACATTTATTGATAAAAGAAGTGACAAATTGTCTTGTTTTATACCCAGATATTGCATGTGGATTAGGGCTGGGCAGTTTTGAAATTTGCGTTTCGGTTCGATTCCGGTTTCGGTTTTGTACAAAAACTTGGTTTTCGGTTTTTCAAAATATATTGTAGAAATCCACATTTTAGAGGGTAATGCACACATAAAACTTGCCTGTATTTATCCAAATCATTAGTCTCCTACAGCGTGTTGAGTCACCCGAGTTACTGAGTGCTCACCACTCTTCTCAGCTGATGGAAATAATGTGGTGGGCTACTGCAGTGAGCTACAGTGGTGAAGCCATGGGGTATGTAGGTAGCCCAGCCCCCCCCCCCCCCAAAAAAAAATCCCACTTGTTCCTCCCCGCCCTCAGTACAAGTACAATACCCTCAGTCCTTTGATACCCCCCCCCCCCCCTCCCCCCCCAAAAAAATAAAAAAATAAAAAAAACACTCTTCACCAGCATGGTCCCCCAGGATTTCAAACCATGGCTTCACCACTGGTGGGATCTGCCTTGTTCTGTCAGTGAGATTTGGGGCCTTGTCAAGATGCAAAAATTTACAAGAAAAGCTATATTTTTATACTGTACCAATGACCCAGACTTAGCTGGTGCTAACTCCACAAAAACCAGGGCCAAACACAAATTTTGCCCCCCAATCCCCAAAATTTGCATCCAAAACAAAAAGAAATCATGTCCTAAAGGACCTCCATAGTACGACTCTACTGCGCATGCGCAGTGACGCAGTCGTCCCGAAATTGGCGCCAAATATCATTCTCTGTTTGGCCCTTCATCAGTCAACATCTCACTGATCTTTGTGCTTGTAAATCTCAGTTTAAAGGATGCCAGACACGTAATTCTTGGAGAAAATGTGATTCTAAGGAGGATAGAAGGAGGAGAGGAAAAAAGAAGTGGCAAAAAATAATCAGGGCTGTACTTAAAATTTTTTGTTAAAATTATGTTAAGTTGCCTATTTTCGAGGCAAACGCCTCTTGTTGTCATTCTTGCTAATTGTTGCACTGCTTATTCAGTGTTTCCTCTCCCCTAACCTTCTAAAGTCCCCCCTTGCAATTCTCCCATGCTTTTGGCATATTTTTGAGAAGTTTCATTTCTAAAATTTCCCTGGGAGAGTTGCTTGGTTACAGAATGTTTTCTGTTATTTTCCCCATAGTTACGTTTTCACCCATGGGTGTATAACGTTTGTGTTCTGCATCTTCCATCTGATGTTCTGCAGATTCTCCCCTGGGAGTCTCTGTTTTGCATCAGATAGAGTGTAATTGAGGACTGATTCCGGGCCAGTTTTTTCAGTGCCTGGAGTCATGTTTTCTTCTGTGTTTACACTGTTTGTTTTCATTGGCAACAGCCTTTTTTGAGGGGGGCTGTTTGTCTTTGAGGTAGTTTATCTCATTATAAGATACATTTATATTATCCGAAAGTGTCTCATTAATTATTTTATATAATTTTAAAATTTTTGACCACACTTTGCCATCGGATCCATCGGGGCTCAACGTTACTTTTCAGCAACTTGGGCTTCTCTGAAAAAATATTTTTTCAAAATTATTTTGTTTTGCAATTGTTTTTTCATTTATTAATGGATCATGTTATTATGTATCTTTGTGTCAGGGTTTTTTGCGAGTAACTAGGACTTATTGTTGTTCCTTCACAATGAAAGGAACTTGTTCAAATTGTAATAGGAAGAAATCTTCCTCTGACTTTCATGATTATTGCATAAATTGTAGTCAGTGTTCTCGCATTAATCCCTGTCCTGTATGTGAACATTGGGATGAGAAACATTGGAAACGTGTGTCACGATATGTTGTTTCTGGAGAAAGAGCGATGCCGGCTCTTTCTCCACAAGGTCACTCTACTCTCTCAGTTTCTATTTCAGAGGAACCAGAACAGGGTGATGTTTCCATGTTATCCTCTTCAAGTGTGCGTCCGTCGTCACAATTAAATACAGAGCTAGCGGCAAAAGTGCTCATGGAGATTAGACAAATGTCGTCCGCTAGCTCGCCCGGTGTAGCGTCCATTCACCGAATGGTTCGGCAGCCGGGTTCGTCCGATGCGGTCCAAGAGGAAATTTTGGGTGATGCGAGCACTATAAAAATAATAGATGCACACCCAGTGACGGCGGATAGTGAACGAGAACGGAGGAAGCCTTTTAGTCCGGTTCCTAGCTCGTCCAGGTCCAGCCGGGCCGCGAGCGAGAGAGGCCCCTCTCTCGTACAACAACATCTGGGACCAGATGTTGTGGTACAAAATGTGTCTTTAGCGGAGCATACGTCCGTCGCTCGGGACGCTCCGTTGTATAAGCAGTCCGCAGAGACTGTTAAGGCTTCCTCTTCTCGCCGGCGCACACGACCGCACCTTGGCTGCGTGACCTCCGATATCTTGCCAGCTTCGCCGAGGAAGGATTATTCGGCGACCAGGTCACACCATCCGGCAGCCAGGGACTCGAGACCGATGGACTCCGGACGTTCGCATAGGAAAAGTATGCGGGAGCCATCCGATGCGGAGCTGCCCTCGGCAAAGCAGCGAAAGACCGCTCCTCCGCAGGTCTCGACGTCGGACATTCTAGTGCAGATAGCACAGCTTATCGCAGCATCCCAGCAGCCGACAGAAACGGTGTCGGATCGAGAATTATCCGACGGCGCTGGGTCGGTACGCTCCGCCGAAGCATCGGGGGCGGACGACCGGGAACATCGGGAGGTCCGACCGGATGGTGAAAGGGATACGGATGAATTGGAGCTATCCCTTTCGGAACAACACAAAGCTGCCGTAGACTTCATCCGGCACTTTCTTCCTCAAGTTGTTCCGTCGGGCCAGACTGCTGCGCTTCCGGACAGGAGAATTATAGCGTCATTGGACTCTGATTTTTTCGAGCGGTTCAGGGACATCGCTCCCGAGTTTCCGTCGCAGTCCAATAATGTTGCAAGAACATTTGAATTATTGAACGACGCTATTTTTAAACTTGCTTCCAGGACAGGGAAAGCAGGCTTCTTGTCCGCAAATACTCTCAACCTGCCTTTCATTAATGCAAGGAATAAATTCGACACGGCAGGTCAGGGTATACCGAGAGTTCCTCTGCGTATGGACGACGAGGCGGAAGACTTAGAGCTATCATTACCGTCGTCAGCTTCTATTCCAACCGCAGTGTTGGAAACAGCTATTGCGTCTAACAGAGCCAATTTAGATGCCTTATCTTACGCAGATCACCTTACGAAGGCGTTATCACTGCGTCTTCAAGGGGAAGAGTTTCAGGATATACAATCCTCCTTAAGACTTCTTTCAAGGGCAGTAGCTTATTCCACGTGTAACTCCGCCCTTTCAGTGGCTAATCTGGAGTTGGTTAGACGTGACGCAGCCCTGTCTACATCCACACTAGTGGATTCTAAGGTGAAGAACTCTCTTAGAGTCGCTTCGGTCTCAGGAGATCTTCTCTTTGACGGCAAGCTTTCCGCTATTTATGATAATATTAAAAAGAAAGCTAGTGATTCTCTGTTGTTTAGATCCGCTCCTAAAAGGTCGGATTCAGCAGACACGAATAAGGCGGGCACTTCTGGGTCTTATCCGCCCAAGAGAGGTTCCTATAGAGGTTCCGGTGCGTCCTCTAGCTCTTATTCGAGAGACCGTCAGGATAGCGACTCTCGTTCGGGACGTCCTTCAGGCCGGGACAATCGGTCGGACGCCCCGAGGTCGACGAGGCGAGGTGCGGGTCGTGGAAGACGTGGTTTCTCCTACCGCAGGCCTCGCAGATCCAGGAGGTGATGGCTCAAACCTCTATCGCGTTCCGGTTGGCGGAAGGTTGTCGAGTTTTTCTCAAGAGTGGGCGTCGATTACGGACGACCCTTGGGTGAGAGGAGTGACTTCGGAAGGTCTAAAGATATCCTTCAAACGAAAGCCTCCATTAACTCGAAGTCCAAAGTGGACTCATCTTCCGTCAAACCCTCAGAAAAGAGACGCTCTGCTATCAGAGGTGCAGTCTCTTTTAATGAAGAACGCGGTAGAGGTCGTAGAAAACCAGGAATCGCTGGGATTCTACAGCCATCTGTTTCTGGTTCCGAAACCAGACGGCTCGTTCCGTCCAGTCATAGATTTGAGCTGGATAAACAAGCTGATCATCGCTCCGAAGTTTTATATGGAGACGATTCGATCGGTCAGAGCGAGTATTCGGGTGAACGATTATGCAACGAGCATAGATCTCAAAGATGCGTACTTTCACGTCATGGTACATCCGACATTCCGAAAGTATCTACGCTTCGCAGTCCTAGGAGTGGTGTATCAGTTCCGGGCCATGTGCTTCGGATTGAATCTAGCACCCTGGGCTTTCACTCGAGTAATGAACTCGGTAATGATTTACTTCCGAGCTCATTCGTCTGCGGTAACGTCGGCCTACCTGGACGACATTCTTCAGAGGTACGGCAACGAGTTAACGCTTCAGAACGATGTTCAGAATCTTCTTCTATTGCTCCGACGTCTCGGTTTCATAGTAAACGAGGAGAAGTCGGATCTGGTGCCGTCCAAGTCATTCACTCATCTGGGAATGAGCTTCGGGACGCACAACAATCTCGTTCGTCTGCCGTTAACCAGAGCGAAATTAGTCAGTTGTTACGCTCGCTATTGTCTAAATACAGACAAAGTCACAGCGAGAGAATTTATGAGACTGATAGGTCTGTGCGGAGCCGCTGCGGATCTCATTCCGATGGGACGGCTACGCACACGGCCTCTTCAAATTTTCTTGACTCAGAATTGGAGTGTGAAAATTCATTCGCTCGATGTAGACGTTCTCTTGTCAGATCAAGTGAAACAAGAGATTCAGACTTGGGCAAACATTCAGTGGTTAACTCAAGGAGTTCCGCTGCAGTTGCCGGATCCGAGTTTTACCATTATGACGGATGCCAGTCAAACAGGTTGGGGTGCATCATTAATCCCAACGGATTCGAGATGCCAGGGTCTTTGGGATCCGCAATTCCTGTGCAAGCACATAAACATCAAGGAAATGATGTCAATTTGGCTTGTGTTACGTCACTGGATGGACATTATTC
Source organism: Pictodentalium vernedei (assembly GCA_031216915.1). Lineage (NCBI taxonomy): Eukaryota > Metazoa > Mollusca > Scaphopoda > Dentaliida > Dentaliidae > Pictodentalium > Pictodentalium vernedei. The sequence goes on along the minus strand of CM062291.1, from coordinate 178,298,954 downwards.
ACGATGCTCATGTCCAAATCCTATCCGACAATACGACAGTAGTGGCGTATATACGGAATCAGGGAGGCACTCATTCAGTTCCGTTGTTCAATCTAACGGAAAGAATCCTTCTGTTTGCGTTGGAACATCACGTTCTTCTTTCGGTCCGTCACATACCGGGTCGTCTGAATGTGCTAGCAGACTCCCTTTCTTGAAAGGGTCGCTTGTTGCCGTCGGAGTGGACTCTCAACAAACAAGTATTCAATCAGATTTGCTACCAATGGGAACGGCCAATGATAGACTTATTTGCGACACATCTCAACAATCAGTTGCAGACGTATGTGTCCCCGTGTCCGGATCCAAGAGCATTTGCTGTAGACGCTCTATCGATCCCTTGGGACGGAATGATAGGATATGCGTATCCTCCAGCGCCGTTAATTCAACAAGTATTGCTAAAGATAAAACAATCTCAATGCAAGATTCTGTTGGTAGCATCTCTGTCGCCACAGAGACCGTGGATAAATCTACTCAGGTGTCTGTTGTGGGACCTACCGCGGAAGCTCCCTCCACGAGAGGATCTTCTTTGGCAGGGGAAATCGCGCCAACTGCATCACAACCCGCAAGGTCTCAACCTTCACGTTTTTCCGTTGTGCGGTCCTTCTTGCATGGCAAGCACTTTACAGGACGAGCAGTGGACGCGATTTCTAACTGTAGGAGGACCTCCTCTTCGCTAAACTATGCGGCTAAGTGGAAGGTTTTCCGTCGTTGGTGTAGGGATCATTCTGTTGATATATTTGATCCCTCTATACCAGACATTGCTAACTTTCTAGTATACTTGTTTGACGAAATCAAACTGCAACCGGTTACTATAAAGGGTTATAGATCTATGTTATCTGATACCTATGCACATCATGATAGTTTACAAATTGGATCTAATGTCTCTTTATCGAAATTGGTTAGAAACTTTTCGATAAATAGACCCAGAACTCTTAGATTAATTCCTAAGTGGAATTTAGCTTGGGTTCTCCTTAAATTGAAGGAAAAGCCATTTGAACCTCTTGGGACAGTAGATTTCAAATTCTTATCTTATAAGACAGCTTTTCTCTTAGCTTTCTCTTCTGCCAGAAGAGTCAGTGAGCTTCATGCACTATCGGTGGATGATTCTCATTATCGTAGTGTTGGGAACACTATCACCTTCACTACTAACGTCGGTTTTTTAGCTAAGAATCAGGCTCCTAATAAATATCCGGAACCTATTGTTATTAAGGCTCTTCCGTCTTCAGACGGGCGTAGGCCTTTACTCTGTCCTGTTAGAGCACTACGTATCTATAAACAGAGATCTCAGTTCATCAGAAAGGGACGGAAACGTTTCTTTCTGTCTTTGATGCCTAATAGAAAGGACATTTCAGTCCATTCTATTGCTAGATTGATTCAGTTAACTATCCGTACTGCGTATGAAGATTTATCTTCTTCTCAGCAGTCTGTGCTTAAGATTTCTGCTCATGAAGTAAGAGCTCTTTCTACTTCCTGGGCTTATGCTAATAGTGTTGCTATTACAGATTTAATGAAGGCTGCTTATTGGTCTCAGCCATCCACATTTACTAATTTTTATCTCAGAAATATTGAGTCCATTTCTGGAGACCTGCATTGTTTAGGTCCGTTATCTGTTGCTCAGAATGTCGTCCACTAAACAGTTGCAACTATAGTTATGCAGGCTTTCTGTTCCGGCAGTGACTCCGTCCGGCTGCCCTCTTCGCTCTGGGCTATTTGACCCAGGGCAAGGGGAAGGGGGGGGGGGGGCGGGTGTTCCCTTAGGTCACCTGCTTTATAGTGAAAAGCAAGGGAATGCCTCCTCCAAGACAGTATTTCTGAGTCGCTTCCGGGATGGTTTTAAAGTGTAATATTAATGTTTAATTTCATTCATGTCTTATTTTTAAAGTGTAGCTCGGTGTGAAGCATTTGTATATGTCAAGTGTCAAACGGGCTTTAATATACAATACTCGGACACTTTTAAATGATTATAAAGAGTCTCAATTCTCTGGACTACTTTATTTATTGGCTTGTTTTAATAATAATTAGTATAAAGGTTATACTGGATATTAATAGAGAACATGAATGTTATTTGTGCTCAATTATTAAGGGTAGTGTATCTTTCTAATTTAAATATTAAATAAGAAAGATACATGTAAAGCCTAATACTCCTTTTCTCCTTAAGGGGTTATCTCTTTATTTTATAATTGAGCTTATTGGATTTTCCTCTATGTCCTAGGCCCTCCAGCCTGTTTACTATTCAGCTAAGTCTGGGTCATTGGTACAGTATAAAAATGTTAAAAAATTTATAGTAATTTATATATTTTTTATACTTACCAATGACCCAGACGGGGATGGCCCTCCCTGAGTTGGGAACTCTTGCCTCCCCGCTGAGTACATAGCGCTGACCAGGCACTGCCAGTAAGAATGATATTTGGCGCCAATTTCGGGACGACTGCGTCACTGCGCATGCGCAGTAGAGTCGTACTATGGAGGTCCTTTAGGACATGATTTCTTTTTGTTTTGGATGCAAATTTTGGGGATTGGGGGGCAAAATTTGTGTTTGGCCCTGGTTTTTGTGGAGTTAGCACCAGCTAAGTCTGGGTCATTGGTAAGTATAAAAAATATATAAATTACTATAAATTTTTTAACATTTTAGCAAAAATCAACATTTTCTTACTTTTTAAGGAGTCGTCAAGCTCTCACCCTGGTTTTGGTGGATAATATGCAATTGTTGTGCTTATTTTGGTAATTATCACATCGCTTCAAAATAGACTACCCCGGTTTCTTAATGGCTTCTGCTTCAAATGACAGTGGAATAAAAGGAACACAAATCATATTTCTTGTGATTTTGATAACTATTATTGAAATAAGTCGTGATATACTGGTATGAATCACTTTGATTGGTAAGTCACTCACTCCAATGTTTTCACAATATCTCTCCCAATATTGACTTTAGAGGTTCGTTTTTTACTCTGATTTTGCCCAAAATATAGAAACTGGGTGCAGTGAGCAGTGCAGAGGCAAAGATATTGCCAACTTCACTTCGCCCTCTTGGCTGATCTCTGCGTTGATTTCATCTCATTCAAGACAGGCGATTGATGTTTTTGAAGGGAGACGGCTGCATAATAGGATTTGAAAGTTTGCAATATTGCAACTTAGGATTTGTTGTGTACACAAAATACACATGGGAAAACACATGTTGATTATAACAACTGTGTATTGGGAATACAGCTTTAACTTGACACATGACAGTTTATACCTGACGGACCCGCAGTATTGCGCGATTCCTTAAAGTAAGTTCAAATAGTATACAAACAATTCGCATTAAGTTTAAAAAACTTTCAATAGTTACCTGCCATCCATTTGACAGGATAATGTTTTTTTTTAATTTAACCATTTTATTGTTGACAAAAAAACAGAACTGCCAATGCGCAGCGTTATCTCTGAGCATGTGACACTTTGAGAGAACATGCCAGAAGTCGGCTAATTAACATAATTTACCCATCATTTTTCCCATGTGAACTTTGAGGTTTCAAAACTCAATAAATTTTATTTATTATGTTTACTTCCAATCTAATTTACTACACGCCGTGTGCAGATGATTTTCAAAGATAATATATATTACTTTTACACCATATATTGTCAGGTAACTTTCAATACCTATTTGGTTGAATATGAGTGAGCCTGAGGCTGTGCCTAGTTATTTAAATTTACTTAACGATTCTTGAATTGCATGTGTGGATTCTTACGTAAGACTTTTTAATTTTTCATATTCCTTTCAAGTTCTGGTTCTGTGAATATCATTTGAGATATAAGAAATTTGCTACCACTGTTTTGGGGGGGATTTGTTGTCAATCCACTCGAAATAAGCATAAATGACACAGCATTACCTTTGTCTGGCATTTTAGCCTTTGGCATGCAAAACGAGTGTGATTGAGAGGTCATAAACTTACCAGTTCTGGGAAATTTGTTGAAACTGAAAATCTCGGCTTTTTGTTAAGACCACGGTTCGGTTTTGAAAAAAAACAAAAAAAAAAAACGAACTGATAAACCACCAGTCACTCCAGTAGCAGAACATCACTACACTGCCTTGGCCAGCTCTAAGTCCAGACCTTTCACCAATTGAGCATGTCTGGGATATGCTTGGCAGGTGCCTACGATAACATCACCAGCTCCCACCAATGTCCAGGAACTCGTGGCTGCACTGCAGGAAGAATGGAATAATATCAGTCAAGCTGATATTGGATGTTTGGTGAGGAGTATGCCACGTAGGATCCGCACTTGTCTCCCGAGCTGAGGAGGATTTACAAGGTATTGAGGTCTTGGACTGAATGTGGTAAATTATTTGACTGACCGTCCATGTCTTCTACAACTCAGTGCATGGAATGTGTGCTTCTCAGACAAACAACTATCACTGAAATCATTCACCAGATGTCACAGTGCAATGCATCAACTGTCTTTTTGATGAAAATATAAATATATTTCTTCATATATCTCACTTTCATCAAATATCCCCTACTTTTTTTTTAGTAGTATATATTCAGCATTTAATAGAAAAAATCTAGAAGTTTATACTATACTCATATAGACACAAATGACATTATTCAATGATAAATAAGTGCATGTTCACTAAAAACTGCAATTTTGTTTTGAAAACAAGCGTTTTATGAACAGCATTTGACGCAAAGCAGACATGTTAACTCTCTCGGAATGCCCGGGATTCTTCCGGAATTAGCTATCCCCTCCCACCCTCCCGCCCGGGAGTCAATTTGGACCAAAAATCTCCCGGAAAGTCGACATACCAGACAAAAACTGAATCCACCAGCTTTTGTTTACAAATACAAAAGCATGTGCTCTACTCTCAATGGCAAGGTCATTAAGTTTGTGTGAAACGTCACCACTTACGTAAGAACTGATGACCAATTCTCATTTCTGTCAATGGCCGGCCGTGTTGTGATTATTGCAACACGTTTGACAGGCGGATTAAATGAATTTGAGATGCAGGATAATTGCTGAAATTGATTATATATTAAAGGCACACCTTTGCTTGTATACAGGTAGCAGTCAAATCGAAAAATAAATTCCATACGTATAAAATCTTGTCCAATCGAAAAATGTGCAAAAATACGCACAAATTTATTGTGCATTTTGGATTTCACTTTCAGATAATTATAGCCAATTTTGGAGACAAACGGCTCAAACATATGAGTTGCTGTAATTTTCAATATATTGGGAAAAATTTCCGATTCGCAATTTTATAAAGCAGGCTGTGAAAAAAATTATGTTTTTGGTGAAAAAAATCTCTAAAAAGTTGGTAATTTACGGCACTTGCACGTTTTTTCATTCGTAGTGATAAATGGACAACAAAATATCCCCGAGATGTTTCGTCCTGGGTAGGCTGTGGCATAATTTTCACGTTTCACTGAAAAATGATCACCCCATTCCAAATCCCCTTCGTAAATGACCAACTACTTCCAGTGAGTAACCGGTGTGGTTAGGTGGGGCGCTGGGCTTTGGAAGATCGAATTACCACAACAACCGGGCTCTGGGGTGTGCCTAAACACCACAGATCATCGCAGGTTACCGCAGGTCGCCGCAAGTACCCATAATTACCCAAATGGATCCAAAACTTTCAACACAGCACCATAACTGATATAGTGCTGAAAAGGTCGAAAATATCTCCAAACATTTTGTACATAAAACCATTGAAATATGGATGTCATTGGAACAAGCTCAGATATTGGCACATGACCACATCCATATTTCTGATTTCTGTTTTTCTCTATATTTCTATGGTTTGGCTTTTGAAAGGACAAATTGTTCAAATAAAACACATTAGGGTGGAATGTTTAATGTATGTTGTGTGTGTGAGGGGGGGGGGGGGGGTGGGGTAACATGGAAATTATTGATGTGCTGCCCACGTGCAAAAATCTCACTGACAAGCATCCGAGTCTCACTGGGAGCTCATCAAAATCTCACTGACAGTCACCTCCAGAGGTTAACAGGTCTGGGTCACTCACCACCAGTTAGTAGAACGTTGATGTATGTTCCTTTGATGTATTGTTGTTGGGCTGTTTCCTGTTATGTGTGTATGTGGAGGGGGGGGGGAGGGGGTATTTGGTATTAATTTATATTTAAAATTGATCGATCCACACATGGTTTCTACGCGCAAAAAAATCTCCCTGAAAATCATGTCATCTCCCTGAAAATTTTCTTCAATCTCCCTGAAAAATTTTTTGGGAGGTTAACATGTCTGACGCAAAGCTTGCCTTATTCTTTTGTCATTTCATTTTTCTTTAGTCCGGTATTATGTTGTTTTACGTGCAGAATCTGCAATGGCCGATCGTTGCGTTTTCTCACTGAAATACAGATGTGAAGTTGTTAGGGTAAGTGACCATCTGATGAACGTGGCATCGAAGTGAATCAACACCATAATCAGATGCAGCAAACTGTATAATGATGGTCAGCATGTAGATTTACAATCGTAGCTAGATTTGGATGCCAATTTAGTCTTGAGAAGTCACAAATATTGTGTAGAGGAATATGTTCACCCCAGAAGTGTTAGACAAGCTACATCAAGCAGAGATATTCCAACCAAGGTGCATGGCTGGATGCACCACCCGAGAAAAGATCTGGTTGATGTCAGGCACAAATTGTGTTTGATTTTAAACAACACTGTCTATTTTGTGGTTGCAATTGTGATGTGACAAAAGACCCTAACAAAACCCAGCAAGGTGGATAGAGGCTTATATTTTTTGTCAAGAAGTGAATCCTAGAACCAGCAGTAGTTCATTGCAAAAGGATGAGATACTCCGGGGTTGTGAGCAGCAAAAAGATAAATGGGAAGAGATTAGGTTAAGGGTTCTGGGTGCTATGAGTGATTTGCATGAGGCAGACATTCGTTATCACTCGGTCTGTTGAGCTACATTTATGAGTCCCAGATATGTAGCTTCTGAGGTAAAGCATTTCATTGACACTACCTCAGCAGATTCAAATCCTGATGCCAAAGCTTTGAAATCGGTGGTTGCTTTCATGAGAGAAGACAAATCCCTTGCTTGGAATTTGATTGATTTGTTCAAATTGTATGGTGAGTGTGGGGGTACTTGTATTTCCTGTCAAGTTTTTGTTGCTAAGCTTGCTGAGAAGTACGGCAATGACATTTTAGTCCTTTCCTCCACCAGGGATAGTCACGATTTTAGCTGATAACTCGAGAGCTGGATTGACTCTGCATATTACACAGGATCCAGATGATTGTGATGCCGGAAGTGCAATGAAAGTTTTTAAGAAAATTATATGTGCCGAAATAAAGGATATGGACATAGGACAAAACACTTATGATCTCAAGCTCAACTCTGACAAAATATCAGAGTTTTAAAGCAGGACGTTGTTGGCTTTTCTGGGTAGCTTGTCACCAAAATTAGACCACACTCTACCAGGAATGCTGATTAGCAACATTGTAACATCTCTGGTACAAAGGTTACCAACAACAATGCAAATTGGTCTTGCTGCTATGATGAGGAATTCAAAAGACCTCATAAAAAATGATGCATGACTTCGGAGTAACATGCGCCTAGATGAAATGTAGCATTTTAAAAAATACCGTAGGCAGCATGCAATATCTAGTTCCTATGGTGGGCTTATACAAGTAGTGGTAGATTATTTCGATGCTGACATTGCATCTCAGAATGCAAAATTTAGTACCCATTCTCTGGCTGTTTTGTTAAGTCAAGCAACTAACATGGCCCAGTCACTACACATTCGGCTGCCGCGACTTATTGACTATCAGTTGGATGTTGTTCGTTATCACGGACTACAATGCTCGGATATGCCTATTTGTCATGCAAAAAGATGCATCCTGTCACTTCAAATTCTTTGTCACATTCTGCTCTTGCAATGCCACACTAGAGAACAAACAAGTTTAGCAAATACAGCAGCTATGAAAAGCACTGATAAATAGAATCACCAAATATCCAAAACATTCCTTAAAAATGTACATACGCTCGGATGCAGCCTCTGGTATGCGTTTGGAATGTTGTATTATACCAGTCAAACATTGCAGTCCACTAAATGACTATGTCACCTTAAACATGGATATATCAGATTGCTTAATGCTGCCCGACGTCCAGTAAAATATTTCTTAGTCAGGAGATGTTACTCTTACACATTCCATCGAGAGAAAAACTTTGGATGCCACTTTGAGGTTCAGGTTCAGTGCCTAATTAGCCAGACTAATATAATGTTTACCTTTTTATAATCCTAAAATACATTTTAACTGAAAATTAACAACATTCCTTTCTCTTAATTAGCCTTGTCTCTTTCTATGTGTCTGTGTGTGAAGTGGGTTGATGGTGGAAATTGCTCCCCCTCACCTTTATGCTTTGTAGTGAATAAGATTTTGGGACTGAGAGAATGGAAGAATCAAAGCTGTTCTCTTCAGTTGATACTTTCATGTTGATGTATTTCAGGTGTTCCACTGATTGATGGTGGCACAGTACGATTACCACAGCTGATTGGTTTATCAAGAGCATTAGATTTAATATTGACTGGGCGTGCCATTGATGCCAAAGAAGCTTTAGAATTTGGTTTGGCCAATAGAGTTGTGTCAACAGGAACAGGTGTGTTTGCTAGTGTTGGCCCAGCTCAGGCCTGACTGATAGAAAATTGGAGGAGAGCTTTTTTTTGACACACTTGTCAATCCTTTCTTAGGAGGGCAGCTTTCTCATTCGTGTGAGAGTGCAGGTTGTGCTCAATTGGATTTCAGTTGAACCAGAGTTCTCAAATTTTGATGGGGATTGCTGAGATAAGTGGATCAGGACTTTCTGCCTTGTAAACTTATGAATTGTCATAGCTTGTAATGTGAATCCACTTGCAAACGAGTGGCAACACTGGGCAAATGATAAGTCAAGACCCATGATAGGTCTCTGAGGAAAGCATCTATGGTCTGCCTTATTTTGGCTTTCTCCTCCTCTTTTTGACTTTTTTGAGACCTATAAAGGATGAGAGTCATGGCTCCTCTCAGATGGCCAGATCTAATTTTTTCCTATATCATTACAATTGTAAACTACCTATAGTTGGCACATCAATTATCACTGCCAAATCCACACATTTCTTATAAAAAACACCGATCAAAATTTCGTTATTTCTCAACTTCTTGCCACTAAAATATACAGAGGATACCTACTGTTTTTGTCAAGATGTAGGAGTTATCTCTTGCATGACTGCAAGAAATTGCAGGTTTTCACGAGTGGCTGAAAGCCGCAAGTGAAAAGTTTCATTTCCTTGCAGTCAAGATGAGATAACTTGGGTATTCTGGTTCCTGCTCAAAAAAGTAGGTATTCTTTTTATTATATGCATTGTAATGTTTTAATTACATTTAAAACCTTTTAATTGCAATAAAAAACACCCAAATGCCAAAATGCCAACTGATCCAAGCATATTTCACAAAGCATGTCACTTTCAGAGAGATATCCTCTTATATCTAATCTGACAATAGATATCCAAAAATATTTGTTAGATATTCCCCACTATCTTATAAAGTGACAAATAATAGATCTTAATGACTTTTCATTCCCCAAAACGAACTCCTCCAATGACTGAATCTCCTGATGGTCATGATTGAAATAATCCTGAGCTTTTTTCTAAACATGACTAGCCAATGACACTTGCTAACTTTTTCTTTAACTACTAAAAAATCCATGTTTTGTTTCAAAAACTTACTTATGACCCATTATTGGAACAAAGTTGACAAGCTTGTTCCAGTTGAAGTCAAAAGCTACATTTGTTAGGCAGAATTGAAAATATAATCAAATTTGAATGACTATTTTTGTGTATGGTGCTGAACGGACATTAACTAGGACCTTTCTAATATTCCACCTCATCCTTCACTTCTCTGCAAAGAAGTTAGAGGAGAGGATATTGACCAGAAGTATTAGGTCACCATTGGGTCTAATGTCGGTCACTGCGAATAACATGTTTTTTCTTGAATTGAATTTCTAATAAAATATATTTTTACACTATAACCCAATGGCCCAGACTAGCCGGTGCTAACTCAAAGTTATCAAGGGCCAAACACAAATTTTGAACCCCCCAATCCCCAAAATTTGTTTGCAAATCCAAAAATTAAAAGTCCTATCTGGCCCTCCATACATTTACTCCCCGTGCATGCACAGACGTCAGGAAGTGACCGGAATTAGCGCCAACATCATTCTTTGTAGAAGAGAGTACTACATAATAATTTAGTGGGGAGGAATGAGTGCCCACTCATGGGAGGGCCATCTCCATCTGGGCCATTGGTAAGTATAAAAATATACAAAATACTTTGAATTTATAATATTTTTACGCTATAACCCAGTGGCCCAGACTAGCTGAATCGTAAAAAGGAAGAGGGCCTAGGACTTCAAAATTAGTAGATCAGCGTAGTTCCAATCCTGTAATCCAAGGTGAAAGTCAGGTGTCAGATGTCAAGAAGTGACCAGAATTGGTGCCAACATCATTCTTAGTTTGCCCCTAAAGTCAGAAACGATGAACTGACATCTGTGCTTTAAAATCTCCTTTTTTGAGGATGCCAGACACAAATCAATGCAAGAATTTGTAGATACAAGGCTGTTATAGGATGAAGGAAGTGTTCAATGGTGGTTTTGGACGTTCATGGCTGTAACTTTATAATATTTATAAAATTATTTTATGTTTCCCAATTTTGGGACATATGCTTGACGTCATCATTTTTGATAATGATTATTCCACTGTTTGTTAAGTATTCCTTCCCTATCCTTCCATGAATCCTTCCTGTTAAATTCTTAAGCTTTTTGGCTATTTTTTATTGAAATTTTTTATTAAATTTCTTGGGAGTTTAACATATATTACAGAATATTATTCTGTTTCTTCCCTAGGGTTACGTCCTCACCCTAGGGGTGATAGGCCATTTAGTCGTGCATCTTCTATCTGATTATCGTTTTTTCTTCGTATGAAGATCTAGCTTTGCATCTGGTAGCATTTTAATTGATTCTGACTTTGGACCTTTTTGTGTGCCTGATGTCTTGTTTACATTGACGTTGTTTACATTGTCAGCATCCTCATATATAGGTAGTTTTTTATATTCTATTACTGTAGTATACTGTAGGATACGTGGATTATTATTCCGGTAGTGTAGCTCAAAATAATTTGGATTTTGTCCACACAAAGGCTTTATCAGGATGCCCTTGGGCTCTTAATGTTCCCTTTGGGAACTTATGCGTTTTTTTAGCTCAACTTGACAAAGTCAAGCTGAGCTATTGCCATCACTTCTCGTCCGTCGGCGTACGTACGTACGTACATACGTACGTACATACATACGTACGTACATTAGTATGTTAGTACGTTAGTACGTACGTCCACAATTTCCTTTGGCACACCTCACAGGTCGCATTTATGATCAGATTACTTTGAAACTTCTTATGCGTGTTTGCGGTGACCTCTAGATGCGAGCTATCGATTTTCTTCAATTTCCGTCAAACAATGTTGCCGCGGCCAACGTTCTTAGAACTTAGGTTAGTCAAACCACAATATTTCCCTTTGGCACACCCTACAGGGCACATTTATGATTTGATTGCTTTGAAACCTGATACGCTTATTTAGGGTGACCTCTAGATGGGAGCTATCGATTTTCTTCAATTTCTGGCAAAAAATGTTGCCACGGCCAATGTTCGTAGAACTTAGTTTAGTCAGAAGACTCAATATTTCCCTTTGGCACACCCTACAGGGTACATTTATGATCGGATTGCTTTGAAACCTGGCATGCTTGTTTGGGGTGACATCTAGATGGGAGCTATCGATTTTCTTCAATTTCTGTCAAAAAATGTTGCCGCGGCCAACGTTCTTAGAACTTAGTTTAGTCAAACCACAATATTTCCCTTTGGCACACCCTACAGGGCACATTTATGATTTGATTGCTTTGAAACCTGGTATGCTTATTTAGGGTGACCTCTAAATGGGAGCTATCGATTTTCTTCAATTTCCGGCAAAAAATGTTGCCACGGCCAACGTTCGTAGAACTTAGTTCAGTCAGACCTCAATATTTCCCTTTGGCACACCCTAAGGGCCCATTTATGACCAAGTTCAAGTTTGTCAAGTTGAGCTACAGTGTCATTGACACTTTCATTTCAAAATGTTTTTGTTTACAAAAATATTTTGAATTTAATTATGATTGCTATTATTCATGTATCTCAGTTATATAGAGAGTAATCAATTTGTTTTGAGCGTTACGGTAAATAATTCATCGAGAGACGGGACTGTTTCGTCAATCACGAGGGCGTAATGCTCAAAACAAATTGATTACTCTGTTTATTACATGACATTTGGAATAAAGAGGTCTTTTACTATAATAATTCAACCCAAACTGTTGTCAGATGTAATCCAATTTAGTGTAAACACGGAAACATTTCTAAAATTAGCAGGAAGGAAATACGAAATAGTCCTGTCTTGAGGCGAATTATATACCGTAACTTGCCATAAGAATGGGTCACTCTCTTTAGTAAATGACATTTTAGACCAAAATGTCTTTCATTAAAAATAATTCAACACAAAATATTCGCAAATGCAACTCTGAAATACTTCTGAAATTAGCGCGTATGAATACATCACTTTCTGCGTCAAATCTTCGATTGGAAATGGCCCAGTTTTATTTTTGTGACTTTCGTTCGATATTTTACTGTTTTATGTGCGTTCCAATCGCATTTGGGGAATGGAATTCAGCCATAAGATAAAACATTTCTATTTGGATTTTGTCAACTGCACTAACGAACCTGTTCATAGAGGAAAGAAAGGATTTTTAAAAATATTCAGAAGGAAAATTCATTTTAATTAACTGATGTGGAACTGGAAAACAAAACATCAACAAATCGGTGGGGCGTGGCTTATATACGTCAGTCATTCCAAATTTACTATTGAAGTGACATAATTCACTCGTGACATTACCACTTTTTAATCAACATTAAATTCAATGCAAAACGAACTGAGGAATGTAATGAATTTATATATTGTTGTGGAGTTTGGAGGACTGATATCAACTTTTGTTGATGCACTCCTGCAGACTCTTGTCATTCTTGTGTTCACTGGGATGACTGATGTTGGAGTCGGGTGTCACGGTACATTGTTGGCGGTGAGGTTCTGAGGATCAGGAGTCTCACCGCGTTTTAATTAGTCCCCTATGGGAACCGTAAGGGGACTATAGGATTGCACTCCGTCTGTCTGTCCGGCCATCCGTCCATCCGTCTGTCCGTCCATCCGTCCGTCCGTCCGTCCGTCCGTCCGTCCATTTTTTATGTTACCACCTCTCCCTCCAACATGCTTTAAGCTACACCTTTCATATTTGGTACATGGATAAATGGTTCTGAGGGGATGATGCACACTCAAATTTTTTTTTTCAAAATCCAAGATAGTTGAATGGCGGCCATTTTTGTTGTGTTTTTTAAGCTTTTTTCTCTATTTTCATGTTACCACCCCTCCCACCAACATGGTTAAAGCTACACTTTGCATATTTGGCACATGGATAGAGGGTTGGGAGGGGATGATGCACGTTCAATATTTTTTCTTCAAAATCCAAGATGGCGGCATGGCGGCCATTTTTGTTGTGTTTTTTAAGCTTTTTTCTCTCTTTTATGTTACCACCCCTCACTCCAACATGGTTCAAGCTACACTTTTTATATCTGGCACATGGATAGAGGGTTGTAATGGGATGTTGCACGTTTAATATTGTTTTTCCAAAATTCAAGATGGCGCCATGGCGGCCATTTTTGTTGTGTTTTTTTAAGCTTTTTTCTCTATTTTATGTTACCACCGCTCACTCCAACATGGTTCAAGCTACACTTTTTATATCTGGCACATGGATAGAGGGTTGTAATGGGATGTTGCACGCTCAATATTTTTTTTCAAAATCTAACATCTGTCTGTCTGTCCGTCTGTCTGTCTGTCTGTTTTTATGTTACCACCTCTCCCTCTAATATGCTTCAAGCTACACCTTTCATCTTTGGTACATGGATAAATGGTTCTGAGGGGATGATGCACAGTCAATATTTATTTTTCAAAATCCAAGATGGCAGAATGGCGGCCATTTTTGTTGTGTTTTTTAAGCTTTTTTCTCTATTTTATGTTACCACCCCTCCCTCCAACATGGTTCAAGCTACGCCTTTCATATATGGTACATGGATAAAGGGTTGTGAGAGGATTATGCACGCTCAATATTTTTTTTTCAAAATCCAAGATGCTTATATACTCTAGTGTCTTTTGTGACAAAAACACCTTATGTCATAAAAGCGCCGTAGGGGACTAATACCACCTCGGTGGTCAAACACTTGTTCATTCTGTCAGTTTCTATTTCAGAGGAACATGAACATGGTGATGATATTCTGACACCCATCCAAGTGTGCTACCATCGTTGCGCTCCATGGAGCATATAGAGCTAGCTACAGTGCTCATTATTGCAAGAGTTAGGGACTTTTGTTAAGGGTTTTAATCTCTTGCAAGCAGCTAGTTCGACCAGTGAAGCGGTACTCCGTCCGTGTGTACCGTGATGCCGGGTAAGTCCGCTGCGGACATAAGATGTGGATGTCGGTAGAGCGATCACTTTAATATAAATAGCTCACCCAGCGACGATGGAAATAGGGAGGAAATAGGGAGAAAGTCAGCAAGTTCTTGTAATCGGTGAGGTCTGTTAGACCGCGAGCAGGAGAGGCCCCCCCCCTCTCTACTCTAGCAATGTCTTGGGTCAGATGTTGTTTTGAGAAACTTGCACAAGCCGGAGAATATGCCCCCCCTCCACTCGGGATGCTCTGTTTAGTCTGCAGCCGGGGTTGGCTTCAGTCAAGGCTTTCTCCGCTACGTTTCACAAGGCCGAAATGAAGTTTTCTGGTTGGATACTTGCTTGCACAAGACGGAGCATATGTCCCCCGCCGCTCGGGACGCTCTGTCTAGTCTACAGCTGGGGTCGGCTTCAGTCACGGCTTCCTCTGCTACATTATTTAAGCACACATGACTGCATCCTAGCTACCCAACTTTGGATATCCAGCCTGTTGCACGAAGAAGGAACCACTCTTTGTCCGTGAGGTCGGACCATCCAGTAGCTAGGGAGACGAGGCCTTGATCATCGTGACTTTCAGAGAAAGGATCCATTTCTGACACACCATCCCAGGAGCAGCATGTGGCTAAGGAACGGAAGACTGCTGCTCCTCAGGCCTCGATGATGGACTTGCTGTCGCAGATTGCGCAGCTGATTGCAGCATCTCAGCAATTGCAGATGCAGCCTCCCTCAGACTCAGAATCTTGAGCTGTCGGACGGTGCTGGGTTGGTCCAGTCGTCTGTTCACACAGATGCAATGGACCGAGATTCGCAACTGATTCTTTCGGATGGTGAAAGGGATAAGGAAGAGGATTATCCTTCCCTTTCGGAACAGTACATGGTTGTGATGGTTTCATCCATCAATACTACACTGTTTTTGTTCCGCCAAATCAGAATGCTGCGACGACAAGAGAGAAACCGCTGGTGTCGTTGGACACAGACTTTATCCGGACAAAGGAGGAAGTCCTTTCTTTTCCGGTTCAGTTTATGCAGGTGTCGCAGGCCTTTGGCCATATAGACAACACCGTATTTATCCTCTTGAATGCGAAGAAGAAGGCGGTTTCTTATCTTCATCTTCCGTATACATACCGTTTTTTGGACCACATTCATTTAAAAACGGTCGGGAAAGATGTTCAGAGAGTTCCTCTGTGTTTGGATGAGCAGGCTGGTATCCTTACCTGTATCATTCACTATTCGCTCAGACACATTAGAGACAGCAATTTCTTCAAATAGAGCGAATTTGGACATTATGTCTTACGCAGATCACCTTACAAGACCTATGGCACAACGCCTCAAGGGAAAGGATTTTGAGGGCATTCGTACCTCTCTTAGAGATTCTTTCCAGGGCAGTTATGTATACCACATATAACTCTGCCCTAACAGTGGCAGATCTGGAGTTAATCAGATGTGACGCTGCCCTTGCGTCGTCATCACTGATAAGATGACAAGGTGAAAAGCTCTTTCCGAGTCGCTCCGGTTTCCGGACATTTTATTTTCGACGACCAGCTTTCGTTAATCTATGAACAGGCTTCTAAGAAAGTGTCTAGTGCTCTGCTGTTGAAGTCGGCGTATCAACGACTCGCTTCAGCAGACAAGAGTAAAGGAGGGCGTTCCAGACAAAAATCGTCAAAAGGAAACTCCTCACAAGGGTACAAGAAACACTCTTATAATTAATCTGGAGGTTGTCAGTATAGCGACTTGGGAAAGGGGAGTAGGTCTGATCAGGATTATCGGTCAGACACCCTTAGGCCGAAGAGACGAGGTTCTTCGCAGGGTGGATGTGGTTTTTCCTCCCACAGGCCTCGCAGGTCATACAGGTGATGGTTAAGGCCTCTATTGCTAGCCATTTGGCGAAAGGTTATCAAGCTCTGCAAAAAACTGGATAACAGTCACAGAAGATCAGTGGGTGAGAAGTGTAGTCATTCCGAGCAAAAACCCCACTAACAAGTTGTCCGCATTGGACAAATCTTTGCATAAGAGAGTTTCTCCTACTAAAGGTACAGGCTCTCTTATCAGAGGAAGCAATACAGGTCGTCGAGAATCATGATTCTCAAGATTTTTACAGTCACCTGTTCCACGTACTGAATCCAGACGACTCGTTCTGACCAGTAATAGACTTGAGATGGATAACAAGCCTATCATGGCTCCAAAAATTTATATATGGAGACCATCCGGTCGGTAAAAGGGAATGTACGAGTGATCGACTATGCGGCAAGCATAGATCTTAGGATGCATACTTTCATGTCCTGGTACATCCGGCATTCTAAAAGTACCTGTGGTTCGCCGTACAAGGGAAGGTGTATCAGTTCTGAGCAATATGCTTTGGTCTGAACCTGGCTCCCTGTGCGTTCACTCGAATAATGAACTCGGTAACTTCTGAGCTCATTTGTCTGCGGTAACGTCGGCTTACTTGGATGCCCTTCTACAGGGATATGGCAACAGAATTATTCTTCAGAACCATGTTCGGAGTCTGCTTCTATTACTCCGACGTCTTGGTTTCATCGTAAATGAGAAAAAGTCGGATCTAGCTCTGTACAAGTCGTCTATTCACTTGGGAATGAGCTTTGAGACTCACAACAATCTGGTTCATCTGCCGTTACCCAGAGCAAACTTAGTCAGTTGTTATGCTTGCTTTTGTCTACACTCAGATGCATTAACAGTGAGGGAATTCATGTGACTGTGGAGCTGTGCGGAGCGGTTGTGGATCTCATTCCAATGGGCCGTCTGCGCGCACGTCCCCTCCAGATATTCTTTACTCAGAACTGGAGTGTGAGGATGCTTTTGCTTGAATCAATATTGTTATTTATTTATTTATTTATTGGTGTTTAAGGTCACATATTTATGCACAATGGCTAATCATGACCGTGACAGTTTTACGGGTGGAGGAAGCCGGAGTACCCGGAGAGAACCACCGAGCAACGACGAGCAGCTGCCAGCTCCCCAACATCGTAACTCCGTACTGCAGCACAGGCAGGGTTAGATTGGTTGAAGACATGTGCACCATCGACCTGCAGTACGCCTTAGTACACGGCGCCATCGTGCCCCCAATCAATATTGTTTTAACGGACCTAGTAAAACAGGGGTTCAGATTTGGGCAGATATTCAGTGGTTAACTCAAGGAGTTCCGCTGCAACTGCCGGATCCGGCTTTCATGATTATGACGGATGCGAGTCAGATGAGTTGGGGCACGACCCAAAGTCCCACAGACTTGTAGTGTCAGGGTCTTTGGGACCCTCGGTTCCAGGAGAAACACATAAACATCAATGAAATGATGTCAATATGGCTAGCACTACAACATTGGATTCACATATAACAGACGTCCATGTTCCGATTTGATCGGACGACTCGACAGTAGTAGCGTACATCAGGAACCAGGGCGGCACCCATTCATTTCAGTTATGCAACTAACAGAGAAGATTTTCCTATATGTTATGAATCATCATGTTCAACTTTCTATCCATCATATACCGGGTCATCTGAACGTACTAGCAGACTCGCTCTCTCGGAAAGGTCGCCTGTTGCAATTGGAGTGGACGCTCAACAAGCGAGTATTTGGGCAGATTTGCTACCAGTGGGATCGCCCCATGATAGATCTGTTTGCGACGCCTCGGAACAATCAAGTTACCATCGTTAGTGTCGCCATGCCCAGACCATCGAGTTTACGCAGTAGATGCTCTGTCGATCTCATGGGGATGAATGATAGGATATGCGTATCCTCCAATTCAGTTGATTCAGTAGATTATGTTTAAGATCAAACAGTCTCGTTGTGAAATCCTACTAGTAGCACCTCTGTCGTCACAGAAACCTTAGATCAGTCTTCTCAGGTGTATGTTATGGGACGTTCCCCGGAAGCTTTCTCCAGGAGAGGACCTTCTTTATCAGGGGAAGTTTTTGTTCTTCACGTCCTTCTCTGCCCATAGTGGCATAATGGAGTTGGTTAGACGTGAGGGAACCTTTGAGGTTCCTATATTATTTTATGACTAACACAAGAACTATTAGAGTAATGTGGGTGAGGAGGGATTCGATATGACTTTGAATCCTCCCCCCTCCTGCCTCCCACCGCCAATGTGTTTAGAGGTGATTACCGGCAAGACATAGTTTTTTTCCTGTAAGCCTCGTATGAGTTTAATTACATACATGCATTTCATGACTTCTCGATTGGGAGCTGTGTCATGTTCTACGGCGACCTCTTGGGCACATCCACTTTTTAGTTGGTTCGTTTCCTGTGGTTGTTCATCTATATGTCATATACGAGAACATAATTCATCATAAATAAATTGCTAGTCTTTGGGTACCTCGGAGGCTGCCTAGCCAGTTAACTGGTATTCAGATGATTACATGCGGGATAATAATGCTCATGCCCATAATATTGATTTATTAGGCAGACGCAGTATTGTATGTTATGGACCTTAGAAATTATGAATTATTTCGGAGACAGTCTGTGTCGAGCCTGTTAATCATACCTACTTCCATTTCTAGATCCAGGTTTCTATTAATGTTGGTACCCAATCGAATACACCTTGTTTACACTCTCATATATTCGCACATCTACAGTTTCATAGATATTGGATAGTACACGTCGGGGAGTGTTGTTAGTGTAATTTATTGTATGCCTGAATGGGGTCGCCTGTGGGTTACCTCGGAAGTGTGTTTACTCTCCAGAGTTCGTTCATTGTGGTTCTATTGGACATGTGTATGTTATTTATTATATCACCGGTTTTCGACCTATTTGCGTAAGCCGACTCCGGTATACATTATAAGCAGGCGATATTAATTACCGGGATTGTCGCTATAGCCTTAGCTTCTGAAGTGGCGTTAAGCACCATTTATTAATAATAATTAATATCTGAGTGCCTGTTCGATGAATATTTATATTGTTTTTTTGGTACCGCTTTTACTGATTCCAGAGCGCTCCCCTCTTTCTTTTTGAAGATTCCTTCAAAAGAAAAGGGGAGAGGGGGAGTGATTTTTTACCTCTCCTCTGGTTTGATAAGTATGTAACTATGAGTGAAGCTGTTTTGTCTGTAATTATATCCTGCATACAGCTGGAGTTTTATTGTATATGGCTTATGTTTGTGGGGGATATTCTCTCATTCTCAAATACGCCATCCTAATTTTTGGGGCTTAGTCCGGGCTAGCCTTAAAAATTGGGAACTTGTTATATCCATTTAGCATAGTCTTCATGCTAAGTATATGGAATTACTTGAACTGGGCTCCTTTTTTATGATATGTCTTCTCTGTTACTGTATAGAGAGACATACATGTAATTCCTAATAATTTTAATTTCCTTTCACCTTGGATTACAGGATTGGAACTATGTTCATCTACTAATTTTGAAGTCTTAGGCCCTCCTCCTTTTTACGATTCAGCTAGTCTGGGCCATTGGGTTATATTGTAAAAATATTATAAATTCAAAGTATTTTGTATATTTTTATACTTACCAATGGCCCAGATGGAGATGGCCCTCCCATGAGTGGGCACTCATTCCTCCCCACTAAATTATTATGTAGTACTCTCTTCTACAAAGAATGATGTTGGCGCTAATTCCGGTCACTTTCTGACGTCTGTGCATGCACGGAGAGTAAATGTATGGAGGGCCAGATAGGACTTTTAATTTTTGGTTTTGCAAGCAAATTTTGGGGATTGGGGGGTTCAAAATTTGTGTTTGGCCCTTGATAACTGTGAGTTAGCACCAGCTTGTCTGGGCCATTATTAAGTATAAAAATATACAAATTACTTTGAATTTTTAATTTTCCAAAAATTTCAAATCAAATTTTCAACAATTTCAAGCCTGTTGCATAGATGTTCTAAGAAAATTTGTGCAGTGTAAATCAGTGCCTTTTTCCATTTCTAGTTTTGCCAATATTAACATGCATTGTAAGTTCCCGGTTTTATAAGACATCGCAATGCGCAGGTGGACTTTATATTCTATAAATCAGAATTTTAAATGGTCTAAAATTATAATTGTAATGGAATTTATGATCTTTAACTTCTCGGCTATTTGGAGAAGGGATCAAAATTTGAATGTTTATATAATAGAGATTTTTATTGTGCAATTAAATGACATCCACTATTATATCAATCTGAACGTGGGATAAAAAACATTGGCATCTGTTCATAAACACAACTTTGCCACAGTTTCTTCG
The DNA here is from genome assembly GCA_031216915.1 of Pictodentalium vernedei. NCBI lineage: Eukaryota > Metazoa > Mollusca > Scaphopoda > Dentaliida > Dentaliidae > Pictodentalium > Pictodentalium vernedei. The sequence continues at coordinate 178,278,206 of CM062291.1, read as the reverse complement.
TCAATATTCATCTGATTTATGTTAACAATAAAGTCAATAATCAAGACCCCCAAGTGATTTAGCAGGAGATTTAAACCAAAAAAGAAAAAAAACTTGTAGTGTTTGAGTTATTAAGGATATTTATCAATGTTTTAATCCCTGAATCACGTTTTTATCGGTAGAATATGACCATTGAACTGAGCAAAATGGGTAATTTCGTCTCGAAATCTCATTGATAACAAACTTAAAACCCAGTAACTATTTGAAACTATTATCTAAGCCCCAAATTCAAATTGAATTCGAATCAAATATCGGCATCAAATATATTGAATGATAAACCTCTATTCTATATTTACAGGGGCCTAGACTAAAGGTTGAATCTTGTCGATCAAATGTTTAAGTTTCAAAACAGAAAGCATTGTTGAATTTTTGTTCTTTTTACCGAAAGTCTGTTCAAGTTTTTGATAACTGACTTCAAAACCTCATTAAAAATCCTTGAGATCAAACTATTTGAAAGTCCTTTAATTTACTTGCTTGAAAAACGGGAACGCCATGTGAACCCTTTATCTAATGTAACTGTAAAAAAACAGTCAGTGCTATTCACAAACATCCTCATTCAGATTTGATTATTATGTAAATTTTGCCTCAAAATCATAGCTTATGATCCCCTCAATTGAACAACCTCATTGAGAGGTCACAAGCTATGACTTTGAGGCATAAAATGAAAAATTTTAGTTCCAGATTTTTTTTTCTGAAATGTTTCATCTTTTTTTCATAGCAGGCAAAGGATTAAAGCACTTCTATATTTTAGGGATCAATAGGTCACCATTTTTGTTATTGTCTGATTTGCATTGCAGCCCTGTATAAATTAGAAATTATGGCAACCTGAAAGAGGGGTTATACCTCACAGTTTTTCAAGCAACACTTTTTTTTTTAAACACACCATGTCTAATAAATGTGTGATGTTAGAAGTAAAACTGATGTCGTAACCTTCTGAATGAGTTGATTTCCAAAGTAGAATTAACTTCTGGAAAGCAGCCATGGTGAGATTTGATGAAAAATTTATGAAAATTTGGTTCAAGATATTACTGGTCAAAACGTTGATACAATTTGCAGAAGAAAATTTTGTCAAATGTGGTCAAATTTTACTTATTTTTGCAGCAAGAGATTTTCTTTCTTGGGCAGGAATATCTGCCACCAACATTTAAGGAGTTAATCGTCTCTGTTTTTGAAGTCATTGTGTGATAAACTACACATTATGTTAGAAAAATAATGTCAGTCATCACACTATGAAATTTCTGAACTTTGTTCATTAAAATTGTTCTCAACTTCAGTAAATATGAAGTTTCTGAGCCCTGTTTACTAGAACTGAGCCTTAGTGAACCTTGACTGAGATGAATTTCCGTGTACTCAGTTCAGAAATTTCATATAAAATTGTGACTCAATAGAGATCCTCCAAATATTTACGAGTGTTAGTTCAAAGGCTAAGGTGAGAATCCTTGAATACTTCAGCTTATTTTCTGAAATTCTATCATTCAGTGCATCATGAAGATCTAGTAGACCTTGAAGAGTTAACTGGTTGAGTGCTGGAAGCCCATGTTTGAGTTGGTTCTAATGATATCCATATTTGTATGGGTTGATTGAAAAATTGTGAGAATTTTTGTCGAAAATTGTAAAATTTAATTAATTTTTTTAAAAAGCTTTGTTTGGTAAAGAGTTAACTAATGAATAGCAAAGAGAATTAGAGCAAATATTCTTTCTATTTGCTGTAAGTCCACCAATGAAGGAGAACACCAAAGTGGTGGCTTTTTTTTCTTAGCATATGATATGCAAACAAAACAACAGTTAGCCTATGCTGACTTTATAACTGGAAATCTTTTGAATTCATTACAAATTAACATCTTTCCTCCCATGAACCAGAGGTAGGCTATTTTTTTCTCTCAAATTAACTTTTTAATTTATGATTTTTTTCAATAAACAAGTTTTCCTGTATTTTAGCACTTGGTCAGGCAGTTATGTTGGCCAGTAATATTGCTAAGTTTCCTCAGAAGTGCATGAATATAGATCGGCAATCAGCTTATCACAGCACTTACAATGCCAAGTCAATCAACGATGCCTTGCAGTATGAATATGAGAATGGTTATAAAGTTTTATCAGAAGAATCCATTCCAGGTAATTATTACTACTTCAACCCTTCAGGGAGAAGGCAAAAGCTCCTAAAGTAGACTGGATAATTCTTATCTTCTTCACAACTGATCAGTGACAGTCGATGGGTATTGGGGCTTTTGCAGTTGGGGAAGATAGTGGCCCTGGTCCCACCAGATTGATGTGAGAAAATTTTGATTTTCAGGTATGAAACTCACCAAATCCTTAACAGAGACCTTTTTGACGGCTTGTATCCAACTCTAAAATTTGGGGGGCCCATGCTTGGAGTAGGGCCTGCAAGTAGATAGTGCAAATATGGGATGCTAATAGAGTGAAAGGATGAAGTATCATGAAAACGCAATGCTCTGAAATCCTTTAAAACTTACCAGACTCCAAGTACCCGCAAATATTTGAGAAATTTTTTTATGCCCCCCGCCAAATTTGGCGGGGGCATTAAGTGTTATCCTTTTCTGTATGTTTGTACGTACATCCAAATGTCTGTCCCAGATATGGTTTCTAGATGATAACTTAAGTTTCACTAAACGAAATGGAACAAAATTTTATACATAGAGATATAAACACAATACAGGTTGGGATTGCTAGGGCAAAGTTATGGCTTTTTTCCAACTTAGGAAGACCTGTTGATATTGGTTTCTGGATGGTAACTTGAGTTAAAGGTGTCGGTGTCTGATTTCAATCAAACTTGGAATATATAACTTACTGTAGACAATATACCAGGCTGGTTTCATTTTGTGGTGAGATAATTGTTATCTGAGTTATGGCCCCTTTTTGCACTTTGTCAACCACTAAATATAGTTTATCATAAAGCTAGGGAATTAGAGACCTATGGAAACATTTGGTGACCTGCTGTAATACAGTATTGATGCTGTGGTTTAATGGAGATAAAATCGGATATTTATTAATTCAATGTCAACAAAGATAAATGATTCATGCTTGGCATTGGGGGGGGGGGGGGGGGCATAGCCACCCTTGATGTTGCACTTGTTTTTTAGTAAAATATATTTTTATACTGTACCAATGACCCAGACTTAGCTGGTGCTAAACTACTTAATTCAGGGCCAAACACAAATTTTGCCCCCCCAATCCCCAAAATTTGCATCAAAAACCGAAAAATACATGTCCTATATGGTCCTCCATACATTTACTCCTCTGCACATGCGCAGTGTCAAGGAGGTCCCGAAATTGGCGCCAATTATCATTCTTTGTTTGGCCCTCAAAACAGTCACACTTCTCTGTAATTTGTGCTTCCAAATCTCAGTTTTCATGATGCCAGACACATATTCATGAGAGAAATGGTGGAAATAAAGAGGATACATAAGGAGGAGAGGAAAAAATTTAGTGCAAGAAAATGCTCAGGGCTGTAACTTATAATTATTTTATGAAATTATTTCTAGTTGCCTTTTTTCAAGGCATAGCCCTGATGTTGTCATTCTTGCTATGAAGTACCATTGTTTGATCAGTGTTTCCTCTCTACCTTCCTTATTCCCCACTAGCTATTCTCCCATGTTTTGGCTTATTTTTTGTAATGTTTATTACTAAAATTTCTTGGGAGTTTTGGCTTGGTAACAGATTTATTTCTGTTTTTTCCCCATGTTTACGTCCTCACCCTAGGGGTGTTTAGGCGTTTTGGTCTGCATCTACCATCTGATGTTCTACAGTTTCTTCTCTGGAAGCCTCTGTTTTGCATCAGATAGTGTTTTAATTGGTGACTGATTTCGGGCCATGTTTGTTTCAGTGCCTGGAGTCATGATTCTGGTTTGTTGACACTTTTGCTTAGGTTGACAACAGTTACTGCTGATAGTGATTATTTGTCTTCTGCATCTCTTATTCATAGTAAGATACATTATTATTGTCCGTAAGTGTCTCATTAATTTTTTCAAAATGAATTTAAATTTTTGTCCACACTTAGGCTTTTTTGGGATCCATTGGGCTCAGGGTTCCCTTTGGGAACTTGGGCTCTTCTGAAAATTTTTTTTTTTTTTTTTTAAATTTTTTCTTTTCAAATCATTATTTATTAATGAATATAATGGATTGTTGTATTATGTATCTTTATTTTCAAGGATTAGTGCGAGTACTTTGATTGTTTACATTTCACAATGAATGATTCATGTTCAAATTGTAATAGGAGGAAATCTTCCTATGATTCTCATGATCTCTGTATTAATTGTTCTCTCTGTACTTGCACTGATCTTTGTTCTGTGTGTTTCAAATGGGATGAAAAACATTGGAAACGTGTGTCACGGTATGTTGTTCCTGGAGAAAGGTCCATTCCGGTTCTTTCTCCTCAGAGTCACTTTAGTATTTCACTCTCTTTTTCAGAGGAACAAGAACAGGGTGATGTTTCCGTGATGTCGTCCAGAAGTGTGCCTCCGTCGTCACATACAAGCGAAGAGCTAGTGGCAAAAGTGCTCATGGAGATTCGTCAATTCCCTGAAAGGAACTTGAAGGGGTTGACGTCCGCTAGCCCGACCGGGGTTGCGTCCATTCACCGAATGGGGCAGCACCCGGGTTCATCCGTTGCGGTCCAGCAGAGAGAGTCGGGTGTTGCGAGCACTATAAAATATCCACGTGCACACCCAGTGACGACGGAAAGGAGGATGGATCGGAGGAAGCCTGACAGCCCGGTGTTTAGCTTGTCCAGTTTGGCACGGGCTGCAAGCGAGAGAGGTCCCTTTCTCATACAGCAGCATCTGGGACCAGATGTTGTAGTCCGTAGTGTTACGCAGTCGGAGCATACGTCCGCCGCTCGGGATGCTCCGGTATATAGGCAGTCCGCCGAGGCTACCTATAAGGCTTCCATATCCTCTCAGCAGCACACTCGACCGCACATTGGCTATATGACCAGTGAATTACAGTCAGCTTCGCCGACCAGGGATTCCACGGCGACCAGGTCACGCCATCCGGTAGCCAGGGATACGAGGCTTTCTTCATCCGGACGTTCGCATAAAAGATGTATGCAGGATGCAACATCCAGGGAGCTTCCGGCGGCTAAATCCAGTAAGACCGCCGCTCCCCAGGCCACTGTAACGGATGTGCTATCACAGATAGCAGAGTTAATTGCAGCATCCCAGCAACTGGCAGAGCCTCTGTCAGAACATGAAATGTCAGAAGATGCTGGGTCGGTAGGTTCCGCCGCTGGATCCGGTGCAGACGACCGAGATTTACATGATTTACATGAGGTCCGGCAGGATGGCGAAAGGGATTCTGATGAATTAGATATTTCCCTTTCGGAACAACATAAAATAGCCGTAGAATTCATCCGGCATTACCTTCCAGAAGTTGTTCTGCCAGACCAAAATGCTGCGCAGCCGGATAGGAGGGTGATAGCGCCACTGGATACTGATTTTTTTAATCGGTTTAGGGACATTGTCCCGGAATTTCCGTCACAATCCAAGAATGTCTCTCGGATTTTTGAATTATTGAATGATGCTATTGATAAACTTGCCAACAAGATGGGCAGGTCAGCCTTCCTACCGGCATCTGCTCTACAGCTGCCGTTTATTAATCAAAGGAACAAGTTTGATACGGCAGGTCAGGGCATCCAGAGAGTTCCTCTGCATTTAGACGACAAGGATGAAGACCTTGATATATCCATGCCGTCGTCTATGTCAGTTCCATCATCTACGATGGAAACGACGATATCGTTTAACAGAGCTAGTTTAGACGCTCTTTCCTACGCAGATCACCTTACTAGAGCGTTGTCATTACGCTTTGAAGGACCAGAATTTCAAGACGTACAAACGTCTTTAAGAGTTCTGTCCAGGGCCATAGCTTTTTCCACTTATAACTCCGCCCTTTCAGTGGCAAATCTGGAGTTAGCTAGACATGACGCAGCCCTGGCTACTTTCACATGCGTGGACAGTAAGGTGAAAAACTCTCTTAGAGTCGCTCCGGTCTCTGGAGAGTTTCTCTTCAGTGGCAAGCTTTCTGATATATATGATAAATTAACAAAGAAAGCTTCGCACTCTCTCTGCTGTTTAAGTCTGCTTCCAAGAAATCGGAACCAGCAGACAGGAGTAGGCCAGGCACTTCCGGGACGAGTTCGTCCAGGGGAAGTTCCTATAGAGGTTCCTATGCGTCCTCTAGGTCTTACTCTAGAGACCGGCAGAGTAGCGACTCAACTAGGGGCCGTTATGCTGGCCGAAATAACCGGTCAGACGCCCCTGGGCCGACGGGGGGAGGTGCGGGTCGCAGAGGACGTGGTTTCTCCTACCGCAAGCCTCGCGGATCCAGGAGGTGATGGTCTAGACCTCTGTCGCGTTCCGGTGGGCGGAAGACTGTCGAGTTTCTCAAGCAATTGGGAATCAATTACAGAGGACCCTTGGGTTCGAGGGGTTATTTCGGAAGGACTAAAACTGTCCTTCAAAGGCAAACCTCCATTAACTCGAAGTCCAAGATGGACTCAGCTTCCGTCAAATTGTCAGAAAAGAATGGCACTTTTATCAGAAGTCCAGTCTCTTTTAACGAAGAACACGATAGAGGTCGTAGAAAACCAGGAATCTCCAGGTTTCTACAGCCATCTTTTTCTGGTTCCGAAGCCAGACGGCTTGTTCCGTCCAGTGATCGACTTAAGCTGGATAAACAAGCTGATCGTGGCTCCAAAGTTTTATATGGAGACCATTCGATCGGTCAGAGCGAGCATTCGAGTGAATGACTATGCTGCGAGCATAGACCTCAAGGATGCGTACTTTCACGTCATGGTACATCCGGCGTTCAGAAAGTATCTTCGCTTTGCTGTCCTAGGTGTTGTTTATCAGTTCCGAGCGATGTGCTTTGGTCTGAATCTAGCGCCCTGGGCATTCACTCGAGTAATGAACTCGGTAATGACTCATTTCCGAGCTCATTCGTCTGCGGTAACGTCTGCTTACCTGGACGATATTCTTCAGAGATATGGCAACGAGTTAACACTTCAGAACGACATGCACAATCTGCTTCTATTGCTCCGACGTCTCTGTTTCATAGTAAACGAAGAGAAGTCGGATCTGGTGCCGTCCAAGTCATTTACCCACATGGGAATGAGCTTCGAGACGCACAACAATCTCGTTCGTCTGCCGTTAACCAGAGCGAAATTAGTCAGTTGTTACACTCGCTATTGTCTTCACTCAGACAAAGTGTCAGCGAGGGAATTCATGAGACTAATAGGTCTGTGCGGAGCTGCCTCGGATCTAATTCTGATGGGGCGGCTATGCACTCGTCCTCTCCAGGTCTATCTGACTCAGAATTGGAGAGTGAAGATTCAGTCGCTAGAAACGGACATACTCTTGTCAAGCCAAGTGAAACAATAGATTCAGACTTGGGCAGACATACAGTGGTTAACTCAGGGAGTTCCACTGCTGTTGCCAGATCCGAGTTTTACGATTATGACGGATGCCAGTCAAACAGGCTGGGGCGCGACACTGAGCCCATCGGATTTGAAGTGCCAGGGTCTTTGGGATCCGCTAAGCAAGCACATCAACATTAAAGAGATGATGTCGATTTGGCTTGCTCTACGTCATTGGATGGACGTTATTCAGAATGCACACGTGCAAATTATGTCCGACAATACGACAGTAGTTGTATATATTCGGAACCAGGGTGGCACTCATTCCATTCCGTTGCTCAATCTAACGGAAAGAATTCTTCTGTTTGTACTAGAACATCAGATTCTTTTCTCTGTCCGTCATATTCCAGGTCGTCTGAACGTCTTAGCAGACTCCCTTTCACGGAGGGGTCACCTGTTGCCGTCAGAATGGACTCTCAACAAGCAAGTATTCAATCAGATTTGCTACCAATGGGAACGGCCAATGATAGATTTATTTGCGACACATCTCAACAATCAGTTTCAGACGTATGTGTCACCTTGTCCGGATCCTCGAGCGTTTGCAGTAGACGCTCTCTCGATCTCTTGGGACGGAATGATCGGATATGCGTATCCTCCAGTGCCGTTGATTCAGCAGATATTGCTCAAGATAAAACAATCGCAATGCAAGATTCTGTTGGTAGCATCTCTGTCTCCACAGAGACCGTGGATAAATCTACTCAGGTGTCTGTTGTGGGACATGCCGAGGAAGCTTCCTCAACGGGAAGATCTTCTTTCGCAAGGGAAATCGCGCACCCTCCATCACAATCCGCAAGGTCTAAACCTTCATGTTTTTCCGTTGTGCGGTCCTTGCACGGAAAACATTTTACAGGACGAGCAGTGGACGCGATTTCTAACTGCAGGAGGACCTCCTATTCGCTAAACTATGCTGCTAAGTGGAGGGTCTTTTGTCAGTGGTGTGAGGATCATTCAGTAGATATTTATGATCCCTCCATTCCAGACATTGCAAACTTTCTAGTATACTTGTTTGATGAGATTAATCTGCAGCCTATCACCATTAAGGGTTATAGGTCTATGCTATCCGATACCTATGCAGATCATGATAGCTTGATGATTGGAACTAATGTCTCTTTATCTAAGTTAGTTAGAAATTTTTCGATAAATAGACCTAGAACCCTTAGATTAATTCCGAAGTGGAATTTGGCCTGGGTTCTTCTTAAGCTAAAGGAAGCGCCTTTTGAGCCTCTTGACACAGTTGACTTCAAATTCTTAACATATAAGACAGCTTTTCTCTTAGCTTTCTCTTCTGCTAGAAGAGTTAGTGAGCTTCATGCACTATCTGTGGAGGATTCTCACTACCGTAGTGTCGGTAATACTATTACCTTTACCACCAATGTTGGATTTTTGGCTAAGAATCAGGCTCCTAATAAGTATCCTGAACCTATTATTATTAAGGCCCTTCCATCATCTGATGGGCATAGGCCTCTACTGTGTCCTGTTAGAGCAATACGTATTTACAGACGTAGATCTCTGAGTTCATCAGAAAGGGACGTAAGCGTTTCTTTCTGTCTTTGATGCCTAATAGAAAGAATATTATGGTTCATTCTGTTGCTAGATGGATTCAATTAACTATTCGTACTGCTTATGAAAAATTATCTTCTTCTCAGCAGTCGGCACTCAAGATCTCAGCTCATGAAGTAAGAGCTCTTTCGACTTCTTGGGCCTATGCTAATTGTATTGCTATTACTGATCTAATGAAGGCTGCGTATTGGTCTCAACCTTCCACATTCACTAATTTTTATCTCAGAAATATTGAGTCCATTTCTGGAGACCTCCATTGTTTAGGTCCGTTATCAGTTGCTCAGAATATCGTCCACTTAACAGTTGCAACTATAGTTATGTAGGCTTTCTGTTCCGGCAGTGACTCTCTCCTGCTGCCCTCTTCGCTCTGGGGTATTTGACCCAGGGCAAGGGGAAGGGGGGGGGGGGTGGGGGGGTGTTCCCTTAGGTCACCTGCTTTATAGTGAAAAGCAAGGGAATACCTCCCCCAGAGTCAGTAATTCCGAGTCAGTACCGGGATGGTTTTAAAGTGTAAAGATAATGTTTAATCATCCATGTAATATTTTTAAAGTGTAGCTCGGTGTGAAGCATTTGCTTTTGTCATGTGTCAAACGAGCGTTAATATACAATCCTCGGACACTTTTAATGAATATAAAGAGTCTCATTTCTCTGGACTTCCTTTATTTATTGGCTTACCTTTAAAAATATTAGTATAAAGGGTTATACTGGATATTAATAGAGATCATTGATTATTATGCTCAATTACTGATCGGTATTGTGTCTTTCTTCTTTATTATAAATAGGAAAGATACATGTAAAGCATATCTCTTCTTTTCTCCTGGAGAGGATATTCTATTATACATAATTGAGCTTATTGGATTTTCCTTCATGTCCTAGGCCCTCCAGCCTATTTACTATTCAGCTAAGTCTGGGTCATTGGTACAGTATAAAAATGTTAAAAAATTTATAGTAATTTATATATTTTTTATACTTACCAATGACCCAGACGGGGATGGCCCTCCCAGGAGTTGGGAACTCATACCTCCCCGCTGAGTACATAACGCTTACCAGGCACTGTTTGTAAGAATGATAATTGGCGCCAATTTCGGGACCTCCTTGACACTGCGCATGTGCAGAGGAGTAAATGTATGGAGGACCATATAGGACATGTATTTTTCGGTTTTTGATGCAAATTTTGGGGATTGGGGGGGGGGGGGGCAAAATTTGTGTTTGGCCCTGAATTAAGGAGTTTAGCACCAGCTAAGTCTGGGTCATTGGTAAGTATAAAAAATATATAAATTACTATAAATTTTTCAACTTTTTTTTTCTTTTTCTTCAGATGTATATGCCTCCCCTCTCCCCTCTCTCCAGAGCCTGGATCCCCATGGACTTACTCCATACTCTCTGTGTGAGTGAACCATCATTGCAACTGATGTTAGTTTGCAGTACTCTGATCACAAAAGCAAACACAGAATTACAATAGGATCATGACTGGGGCCCAATCCATAGGAAATTGGCTTTCACATTCCTCCACACAGCACTGAAATATCTCACATATATTTTGTGCATTAACCCTTTACTTAACCCTTTAGCCAATGCAGACGATATAAAAATTTATTATTTTAAATATCATTTTTAGCTCAACTTTGGCGAAGCCAAATTTGAGCTTATGCCATGGCCGGTCGTCCGTTGTCCGTCTGTCCGTGCGGCCATCTGTCTGTCTGTCCGTCAACAATTCAATACGGCTCGGGCTAGAGGCCTTGTGTTTGAACTGATCTTTACAAAACTTCTTGGGTACCTTTGTTATGACCGTGGGACGAGAACGAGTGTTTTTGGGTTTGGTCCGAAATTCAAGATGGCAGCCAGCCACCATTTTGTACCGACGATGCAGAAATCTGTTTTTTGCATAGAACTTCCATATGAAAGCGCTGATTTGAATAATTTTTTGTATGAATGTTTAGTACCATGGGATACATCACATATAATACAGGTTTTTTTCTCGTACGTTTGATGTATTTAGTGTTACTTTCAGCACTGTAAGAAGAAATGCCAATACGGCTCGGGCTAGAGGCCGCATTTATGAACCGATCTTTACGAAACTTCTTGGGTACCTTTGGTATCACTGTGGGGTAAGAACGAGTGTTTTTGGGTGCGGTCCGAAATTCAAGATGTCCGCTGGCAGCCATTTTGTTCAAAATTAGAGGCAATCAGATTTTTGCGCAGAACTTCCACATGAAAGCTCTGATTTGAATAATTTTGTGTGTGAATGTTTAGTACCATGGGATACATCACATATAATACAGGTTTTTTTCTCGTGCAGAAATTATGCAAATTAGATGAATTTTGATTTTTTCAGTGCTACTTACACACAGTAAGTACACATGTCAATACGGCTCGGGCTAGAGGCTGTATTTATCAATCGATCTTCACGAAACGTCCTGGGTACCTCTGCTATCACCTTGGGACGAGAAGGAGTGTTTCTGAGTGCGGTCTGAAATTCAAAATGGCTGCCAGTGGCCATTTTGTACCGAAATTAGGTCTAATCAGTTTTTTGTACACAACTTCTATACGGCTCAGGCTAGAGGCCGTATTTATGAACCGATCTTTACGAAACGTCTTGGGTACCTTTGTTATCACTGTCGGATGAGAACGGGTGTTTTTGGGTGCGGTCCGAAATTCAACATGGCCACCAGCAGCCATTTTGTACCAAAATTAGTGCAATCAGTCTTTTGTACAGAACTTCTGTATGAAAGTTCTGATTTGAATAATTTTGTATATGAATGCTTAGTAAAATAAAATACATCACATACAGTACGGTTTTTTTTCTCGTGCAGAAATTATGCAAATTAGATGAATTTTGATTTATTTAGTGCTACTTATACACTGTAAGTGCACATGTCAATACAGCTCAGGTTAGAGGCTGTATTTATCAACCGATCTTCACAAAACTTCTTGGGTACCTCTGTTATCACCTTGGGACGAGAACAAGTGTTTCTGAGTGCGGTCTGAAATTCAAGATGGCTGCCAGTTTCTATTGTATGTAAACATGCATCTTAGGGCTAAGTTTGTATTATTTAACCCTTTTCCTGCTGAATTACTTCAATTTTGGACTTTTATGTACAGGTTTTGGACTTAGGCTTACAGCTTTTTACTTTTATGTACAGGTTGTGATAAAAAAAAAAAATTTAAATTGAGGACTTAGGCTTACAGCTTTTTACTTTTATGTACAGGTTGTGATAAAAAAAAAAAAATTAAATTGAGGTTGACCTCACTGCATATTGCAGTGGTGGTTATTATAACATTGATATCTTTCCAGTGCATTTTTAAAAAAAATTTAAACCTTTGAATAAATTTTTAGACTTATTTTGACGTTTGCATGCAGGTTTTCATGGTTTTTTTTTTTCCTTTCTTTCAAGTGTAGATTTACCTTGTAGCATATGTCCATGCTTTCTATTGTATGTAAACATGCATCTTAGGGCTACGTTGTATTCTTTAACACTTTTCCTGCTTAATTACTTCAATTTTGGTTTTTGTTTACAGGTTTGGATTTTTGTGCTTTTTAAAAAATTTTTTTCTTCTTTGCATATTGTTATGGGGGTTCACGATAACATTTAACTCTTTTCCAGGGTATTTTGTCTTAATTTTAACCCTTTGAATCAAATTTTGGACTTATTTTGACGTTTGTGTGCAGGTTTTGATGTTTTTTTTACTTTTATGTGCAGGTTTTGAGGTTTGTCTTTCTTCTCTTCCAAGTGGCGACTTACCTTGTAGCATATTGCCATGGTTCCTATTTTATGTTAGGATGCTTCTTGGGGCTATTATATTATTTAACCCTTTAGCTGCTTATTTACTTTAATTTTGGACTTTTGTGTGCAGGTTTTGTACTTTTGTGTGCAAGTTTTGATATTTTTTTTAAGTGGAGTTTTACCCCACTGGCATATTGCCACGCTGGTTATTGTAACATTTTCAGGGTATTTTTCTAAATTTTAACCCTTTGAAACAAATGTGATACTTTTTTGACTTTTATGTGCAGGTTTTGAGGTTTTTCTTTCTTTTCTTCCAAGAGGATATTTTTCAGGTAGGGTTTCACCTTACTGGCATATTGCCATGGTGGTTACTGTGACATTATCAGTGTATTTTTCTCATTTTTAACCCATTGAAACAAATGTGATACTTTTTTTTTATTTACTTTTATGTGCAGGTTTTGAGGTTTGTCTTTCTTTTTTTCAAAGTGGAGACTTACCTTGTAGCATATTGCCATGGTTCCTATTTGATGTTAGCATGCTTCTTAGGGGTTATTATTATATTATTTAACCCTTTAGCTGCTTATTTTCTTTAATTTTGGACTTTTGTGTGCAGGTTTTGAACTTTTTTTTTTACTCCAGCCACCCCTTTACATTGGCCACCTGTTGGTGAGCCACGGGGTACTGATACCCCCTCTAGTTTGTACAGAACTTCTATACGGCTCAGGCTAGAGGCCTTATTTATGAACCGATCTTTAGGAAACTTCTTGGGTACCTTTGTTATCACCGTGGGATGAGAACGGGTGGTTTTGGGTGTGGTCCGAAATTCAAGAGCAACCATTTTGTACCAAAATTAGTGCAATCAGTCTTTTGTACAGAACTTCTGTATGAAAGTTCTGATTTGAATAAATTTTTGTATGAATGTTTAGTAAAATAGAATACATCACATACAGTACGGGGTTTTTTCTCGTGCAGAAATTATGCAGATTAGATGAATTTTGATTTATTTAGTGCTACTTATACACTGTAAGTGCACATGTCAATACGGCTCGGGCTAGAGGCTGTATTTATGAACTGATCTTCACAAAACTTCTTGGGTACCTTTGTTTTCACCTTGGGACAGGAATGAGTGTGTTTTGGGGTGCCTTTGTTATCACTGTGCTATGAGAACAAATATTTTGGGGTTCAGTCAGATGCACTCTGGGACTCAAAGATTCCTTTTCTAGTTTATCATCTGACTGTCACCCACCTTTACAATACTTTACCTATACATTTGTTACAGGCTACGGTCAGTATTTATATACAGACCGTTACAATACTTTAAATGTACCTTTGTTATCAGGTCATTACCCAGATGTTTGTCATTGCTGTGTCACATATTATACATGTATATGTCTTGACAAGTTGAGCTACAGTGTCATTGACACTTTCATTATACTAATAATAAATGGCCCAAACTTAGCTACTTGTGCAAACTCTTTAATTTCCAGGGCCAAACACAAACTTTGAACCCCCCCCCCCCCCCCCAATCCCCAAAATTTGCATACAAAACCGAAAAGGAAAAGTCCTAACTGGTTCTCCATACTTTAGCTTACTGTGCATGCACAGTAACCAGGAAGTGACTGAAACTGGTGCAAACATCTTTCTTCTGTTTCACCCAAAGTCAGCAACATCTGAACTGACACATCTGTGCTTCAAATACTTTTTCTGAAGATGCCTGACACAAATCAGTCATGATTATGGTGGATTCAAGGAACTGAAAGGATGCTGGAAGTGAATTACGGAGATTTGGGACATTCAGGGCTGTAACTTATTAATAATTTTATAAAATTATTCATGTTTCCCATATTTCTATACTGTACCAATGACCCAGGCTTAGCTGGTGCTAACTCTAAAATATTTAGGGCCAATCGCAAATTTAACCCCCCAATCCCCAAAATTTGCATCTAAAACCGAAAATTACATGTCCTATATGGTCCTCCATACTTTTACTCCACTGCGCATGCGCAGTGTCAAGGAGGTCTCGAAATTGGCACAAAATGTCATTCTTTGTTTGGCCCTCAATACAGTTACACTTCACTGTTATTTGTTCTTGTAAATCTCAGTTTTAATGATGCCAGACACATAATTATGAGAGAAATGGTGGATATAAGGAGGAAATAGAAGGAGGAGAGGAAAAAACAGTGGAAGGAAATGTTCAGGGCTGTAACGTATAATTATTTTACGAAATTATTTCATGTTACCTATTTTCGAGGCATGACCTTGTTGTGGTCATTCTTGCTATGAATGTTCCATTGTTTGATCAGTGTTTCCTCTCTCCCTTTCCTTTATTCCCCCCTAGCTATTCTCCCATGCTTTTGGCTTATTTTTTGTAATGTTTATTACTAAAATTTCTTGGGAGTTTTGGCTTGGAAACAGAATTATTTTCTGTTTTTTCCCCATGTTTACGTCCTCACCCTTGGGTGTTTAGGCATTTTGGTCTGCATCTACCATCTGATGTTCTGCAGTTTCTTCTCTGGAAGTCTCTGTTTTGCATCAGATAGTGTTTAAATTGGTAACTGATTTCGGGCCATGTTTATCTGTGCCTGGAGTCATGTTTCCGGTTTGTTTACACTTTTTGTTTATGTTGACAACAGTTACTTCTTATAGTGATTACTTGCCCTCTGCTTAGTTCAGTTCATAGCAAGATACATTAATATTGTCCGTAAGTGTTACATTAATTTTTTGAAATGATTTTAAAATTTTTGTCCACACTTAGGCTTTTTTGGGATCCATTTGGGCTCATTGTTCCCATTGGGAACTTGGGCTCTTCTGAAAATTTTTTCAAAAATTTTTATATTTGAAATTATTTTCTTTTGAAATGTTATAATGGATTATAATATATTATGTATATTTATTTCAAGGGTTAGTGTGAGTAATGTGATTGTATATTTTTTCATGTTGAAAAAAGAAAAATATTGTTCAATTGTAATGCGAGGATATCTTCCTCTAATTCTCAGGTTCATTGTGTTTCTTATAGTCAATGTATTCGCACTAATTCTTGCTCTGTGTTTGTTGATTGATATGACAACGTTGGAGACGTGTGTCATGGTATTTTGTTGGCGGTGAGGGGTCCATTACGGTCCTCTCTCCATAGGGTCACTCTATATTATCAGTTTCTTTTTCAGAATTCAGAGTGATGTTTCCGTGATGTCTTCAACAAGTGTGTCTCCGTCGTTGCAATATTAGGGCTAGCGGGAAGTGCTCAAGGTATTACGACAATTGCCGGGAGTTCCCTAGTTTGAGCAAAGGCATTGATCACACGCTAGTCCACCCGGTGTCGCGACATTCACCGAATGGCTCAGCCCCTGGGTTCGTCTGTTGCGCTCCAGGGAAGCAGATTGGGTGATGCGAGCACTATAAAACATCAGATGTGCACACCCAGCAGCGACGGATCCGAGGATAGTACGGAGGAAGCCTGTCAGTCCGGTAGCTAGCTCATCCAGGTCCACCTGGACCACGAGCGAGAGAGGCCCCCTCTCTCTTGCATCAACATCTGCACCGCGATGTTGTTGTATGTTTGTATGCTTAGTCGGAGCTTACGTCCACTCCTCCTGCTCGGGACGCTCCGTCGCATGACAGTCCGACGCGGCTGTTATATTGGCTTCCTCAACCTCGTCAACACACACGACCGCACCTTGGCTATGTGACCACAGATTTCTAGGGGACGTTCGCATATTATATAAATGCAGGATTGAACGTTCCTGGTGCTCTTGCTTCGCCGACCAAGGAATACACGTCGACCAGGTCACTCCATCTGCTAGCCAAGGATACGAGACCTTTCCAGTTGGGACATTCGCATATTATATAAATGCAGGAATGAACGTCCCTGGAGCTTCCAGCGGATAATTTGCGTAGGACCGTGGCTCCACAGGTCTCATAGAGTAACATGAACAAGGTGTTGTTACATGATGTCTTCGTAAAGTGTGCTTCCATCGTCACAGTCAAATGAAGAGTTAGCGGCAAAAGTGCTCATGTAGATGCGTCAATTGCCTGGAGTTCCCTAGTAGGATCGATGGCTTTGGCGTCCGCTATGTCACCCGGTGTCGCGACCATTCACTGAATGGCTCAGCACCCGGGTTTGTCCGTTGCAGTCCAGGAAGGAGATTTGGGTGATGCGAGCACTATAAAATACAATGTGCACACCCAGTGATGACGGATACGAGGATGGTATGGAGGGAGCCTATTGGTCCGGTTCCTAGCTCGCCAAACGGGCTGCAAGCGAGAGAGGTGCCTCTCTCATACTACAACATCTGGGCACAGATGTGGTACAAAACGTTCCTCAGTCGGAGCATATGTCCGCCGCTCGGGATGCTCCGTTATACAGACAGTCCGGAGAGACTGGTCTTTCGGCTTCCTCATCCTCATGGCAGCACACACGACCGCACCTTGGCTACGTGACCAGTCATTTTCAACCAACATCGCCGACCAGGGATTCTACGGCGACCAGGTCATGCCATCTGGTAACCAAGGATACAAGGCCTTCATACTCCGGACATTTGCATATAAGAAATATGCAGGAGTCAACATCCAAGGAGCTTCCAGCGGCTAAATCCTGTAAGACCGCAGCTCCACAAGCTCCATTACGGATGTGCTATCACAGATAGCACAAATTATCGCAGCATCCCAGCACCCGACAGTAACTCAGTCGGATCAAGAATTATCTGAGGAAGCTGGGTTGGTACGTTCCGCTGCAGGTTCAGGCACTGATGACCAAGAATTACAAGTGGTCTGACAGGATGGCAAAAGGGATACGGATGAGTTGTATTTTCCCTTTCGGAACAACATAATTGCTGTAGAGTGCATCCGGCATGATCTTCTGACGTTGTTCCTCCAGACCAAATTGCTGCATTGCCGGATAAGAGACTGATAGCGCCACTGGACTCAGAATTCTTATCGGTTTAGGGACATCATCCCTCAGTTTCTGACATAGTCCAGAAATGTCTCACAGACATTTGAACTGTTGAATGACGCTATATATATATATAACTTGCTACCTAAACGGGCAAGTCAGGTTTCTTATCGGCAAATGCTCTACATCTGCCTTTCAGCAATTCAAGGAAAAATTTGAAACGGCAGGACAGAGCATTCTGAGAGTTTCTCTGCATCTAGACGACCAGGCCAAGCCCTAGTATTGTCTATACTGTCGTCAATGTCAATTCCAACCACGATGTTGGAAACGACAATATCGTCTAGCAGGGTTAGCTTAGATGCATCATTGTATGCAGATCACCTTACCAGAGCGTTATGACTACGTCTCAAAGGAAAAAGAATTCCAGGATGTACAGCCTCCTTAAGAGTTCTTTCAAGGGCCTCACATAGAACTCCGCCCTTTTAGTGGTGATATGGAGTTGATTAGTCGTGATGCGGCCCTGGCTACATCCACGCGTGTGGATAGTAAGGTGAAAACCTCCCTCAGAGTCGCTCCGGTCTCCGGAGAGTTTCTCTTCGACGGTAAGCTTTCCGCAGTCTATGACTAGATAACTAAGAAAGCTTCAGACTCTCTGCTATTCAAATCCACTTCCATATTGTCGGATTCAGCGGAGAAAAGTAGGACGGACACTTCTGGGGCGGATACGTCCAAGGGAAGTTCCTATAGAGGTTCCTATGCGTCCTCTAGGTCTTACTCTGGAGACTGTCAGAGTAGTGACTCAGGTAGGGGCCGTAATACTGGCCGAGACATCCGGCCAGACGCCCCAAGGTCGACGGGGTGAGGTGCGGGCCGTGGAGGACATAGTTTCTCCTGCCGCAAGCCTCGCAGGACCAGGAGGAAATGGTATTATCCTCTATCGTGCACCAGTGAGCGGAAGACTGTCAAGTTTCTCAATCAGTTGGGAGTAGATTACGGATGTCCCTGAGATTCGAGGGGTGATTTCGGAAGGACTAAATTGTCCTTTAAACAAGACCTCCGTTAACTCGAAGTCCAACATGGACTCAGCTTCCGTCAAGTCCGCAGAAAGAGGCTCGCTTCCATCAGAAGTCCAGTCTCTTCTGGAATGATCGCGATAGAGATCGTAGAAATCCAGGATTTTCCAAGTTTCTACAACCATCCTTTTCTGGTTCCAAAACCAGACGGCTCGTTCCGTCCACTCATAAATCTGAGCTGGATAAACAAGCTGATTGTGTTGTGGCTCTATTGTCTATATGGAGTCCATCCGATCGGTCAGAGCGAGTTTTCGGGTTTACGACTATGCTACATGCATAGATCTCAAGATGCGTACTTTCACGTCATGGTACATCAGGTGTTCAGAAAGTATCTTCGCTTCTTCATCATAGGAGTCGTGTATCAGCTCCGAGCAATGTGCTTCGGTCTGAATCTAGCCTCCTGGGCTTTCACTCAAATAACGAACTCGGTAATGACTCATTTCCGAGCTCATTCATCTGCAATAAAGTCAGCCTACCTGGACGACATTCTTCAGAGGTACGGCAATGAGTTAACGCTTCAGAACGATGTGCAGAATCTGCTTCTATTGCTCCGACATCTCGGTTTCATAAGTAAACGAGGAGAAGTCAGATCTGGTATCGTCCAAGTCATTCACCCACTGGGGGATGAGCTTTGAGACGCACAACATTCGCACAGCATTTTGTTGCAAGGTTACCACCACATACACAATCTTTCATTTAACTAAAAAATTGATCATAACATGATCATGAAGTTGACAAGTAAGATTTTTGTGCAGAAATTTGGTAACCAGCATTTTTCTTAATAGATAAATGAACTTCCCAGGCTCAGTTTCCTTGGATTACCATATATACACTTGTGTCTGTGTGTATTTACATTGCTTATTGATGGATGTGATAATAGAAGGATGCAAACACCTAAATGCAACTGATGTCTGGGTTTGTGTACAGAAGTTATCATCTTATGACTTGACAACAGCCTCAGATGTCACAAATACAATACGGCCACCATGGACTGGTCACTTTATTACTTTGGGTAATATTTCCAATGGATGAATTAATATTAGATTCCAAACAGTAATTATAGGAATAATCATCAAAAATTTAATTAATGAAGCACCAGGTACAACCCAGTGCTTCATTAAATAAAATTTTGATGCTGATGATTTTTATTACCTGGTAAACTCATGTGTGGACATCACTGTTCTCATGTGGATTACGACCAGTCTACGGTGGCCATTCTGCAGCATTTATGCATCTATCCTAGCATGTCCATCAATCTGTGACATGGATTCGATTTGTCATTGTATGGTAGATGTCACCTTGTGTGTTAATCTGGTTGTTCACCTACCCCTGGGATTTGAAAATCTCAAATGCCCAGGGATTGAATTGAAGCAATTTGAATGTTTTTGATGATATCAAACCAAATCAAACTCTCAAAGCTTTGCAGAGCCCAACATACAATGTCACAATTGACTGAAAATACATAAAAATGTGTTGCATAATTGTCATAAAATTCTGTAATGTGTAGTGCATTTTGTTTTCTACAGTCCTCTATTTTTGACCGAAATCTTGTGCAACAATAGCCTCAAGGTAATCATGTTTCATATATTTACTGCCAGAAGCTTTGTCTGCATTGTAAAGCTTCATATTTTCACAAATTTTCACTGTGATACTCGTACTCCACAAGAGGAGTGAACACCCTTATCAAGCTGTGCCTCCCCTCCCAGATCTTCATATTTTCTAAAATCTCATAATGAACCCCACCAAACCCTCTCTTGGTGGGTCTTGTGTACTACAGCAGCCTTCAGTTGAGAGAAGTCATAAAACTCACTCCATCCTAAACATAAGATATGTGGAGATGGAATTCATCACTCACCAGAAGGTAGGTCAGGTCTCACTTGCAAGAGCCATGGTTTGTGAGAGTCATCTCCCAGTAAACCGGAAAGTATTTGAAACTGAACAGAATAATTTCCAGGTCCTGGAAACTCATGGAAAAATGTCATGTTTTGGTTGTGTTGGAAAGTCCTGGAAAACTGAGCATTATATTTTTGTAGCTCTGGGTTCCATTCTCTTCTATTGATTGCAGCTAATTAACAGTGTCATAAAATGTGTTTTTATATGGAAAAAAAGAACTACTCATATGGAATAATAGTGAGGGAATCATGACACCCACAAGCTGAAAGCAATTTCCAACTTTAGCAAAAGTTGAGTTAGTGAATTACAGGTTTCATCTTTCCACCCTCAGTTATACACCAGAAGTGTTTTTAATGGGATTGCATTCATCACCAACAGCCTATTCATGAAAAACTAATTACCATAAACTAATAAACTATTCAGACTGTAATTTGCAAATGAGTTCCAGCTGCAGTTGATGAGGGAGAAACCAGGCCATTTCTCTGTCCATTTAGAGTGATGAAAATGCTTGTTAGGAGGACACATTTACTCAAGAAAGGGAGGAAGAGATGCTTTCTAGGGACCTGCGAATTGCCTATTTTGATCGAATCAAATATCAAATTGAATTGGTGAAAATGAATTGGATTTCAAATTGAATTTTGAAGCGAACTTCTAATCGAATCACAGTTAATGGATTCGTCTTCAAAAAAAGTTTTTTTTTCAAAAATAATAACCCTGATTATTAAAAGACACAGTTATGTAGAGTGGATTTTTTTGCCTCACCAATTCCCACACTATAGATTGAGATATAAACCAATATATTAGCTATCTATTGAAACTATTTGAATTGTTGACTTTTTAGCTTCAACACTGCAGCAATAAACATTTTTAAACGAACCTTACTTTTATCACGTTTTCTTGAAAAAAAAACTATTTTCAAACCGGATCAACTCCATTCAGTCGTGAAGCCACTTGTTTTAAAATGCAAAATGACTAAAACGAAAAGTTAATTGAATGCCGAATGGAGTCGATCCACTTGTAAATTAAAGCCTGATCTACTTCTGTTTATATAATAATTGGGGATATTCTTTTAGAAAACCATTGCTTTTGACGACGTATCCAGTAACTGTGATCGAACAGAACAATACTCAACATAAAACAATGTGATCATATTGTGGAGCACATCATTTATTGTTATTATTTATACGCCCGTTTTGAAAAAATGGGAGTATTATGTTATGGCATTGTCCGTCTGTCTGTCAGTCTGTCCATCCATCTGTCTGTAAACAATTTTTGTGTCGCCTACTCCTCCAAAAGTTTACATGCTACATTGTTCAAACTTTGCGCACATGTTGATCAGTAATTGCCGTTGTGCATGTGACAAGTGCAGGTAACTCGCATTTTGTATTTCCAGAGTTTTGCCCCCTTTTAGTACTGTAAACATTACAGTATTGTGTCGCCTACTCCATGAACATTTTACATGCTATATTGTTCAAACTTTGCACACATGATGATCACCAATTGCCGTTGTGCATGTGACAAGAGCAAGTACCTCCATGTTGTATTTCCAGAGTTATGCCCCTTTTTGTTCTTAAACATCACAGTATTGTGTCGCCTTCTCTTTCAACATTTTACATGCTATATTGTTCAAACTTTACACACATGTTGACCACCGATTGCCGTTGTGCATGTGACTAGAGCAAGTAACTCTATTTTTTATTTCCAGAGTTATGTCCCCTTTTAGTACTTGAAACATTACACTATTGTGTCGCCTACTCCTTCAACATTTTACATGCTACATTGTTCAAACTTTGCACACATGTTGATCAGTAATTGCCGTTGTGCATGCAACAAGAGCAGGTAACTCTGTTTTGTATTTCCAGAGTTATGCCCCCTTATAGTTCTTAAAACATTGCAGTATTGTGTCGCCTACTCCTTCAACATTTTACATGCAATATTGTTCAAACTTTGCACACATGGTGATCACCAGTTGCCGTTGTGCATGTGACAAGAGCAGGTAACTTCATTTTGTATTTCCAGAGTTATGCCCCTTTCAGTACTTAAAACAATACAGTATTGTTTCACCTTCTCCTTCAACATTTTACATGCTGTATTGTTCAAACTTTGCACACATGTTGATCACCAATTGCCATTGTGCATGTTACAAGAGCAGGTAACTCTGTTTTGTATTTCCAGAGTTATGCCCCCTTTTAGTACTTAAAACATTATAGTATTGTGTCGCCTACTCCTTCAACTTTTACATGCTATATTGTTCAAACTTTGCACACATGGTGATCACCATGGGTGTATGTTGCCCCACTAGGCGGTGCTCTTGTTATACATGGTAACTGGTCATAATACACAGTAAGTTGAAATGAACAGTTGTAGCGGTAATAGTGTTTGTAGCAATGTAGCTACAACTGTTGTACAGTTGTAGCTACATCGCCACATATACTGTTACCGCTACAAGCCCGTTTTATTTCTACTCAGAATAATACTCAATATAAATAATGTGATCAATTACAATTTGTAAACATTCATGGTTATGACTGAAATATATTTGAAAATATTCGAATTTCCAATTTCGAATCAAATTGAATTGAATATTGACTTTCGAATTGAATTTCAAATCGAAATTTGAATTTTTGCAGGAGTCTAATGCTTTCATTCATTTGTTCTTAATAGGAAAGACCTTTCTCCCTAACCCATTTCATGTTGGCTTCAGGCTGCTATCCATATTGCTTATGAAAAACTGACTCAACAGTAAGGATATCCACTGGTATTACAGCTCTTGTAATTTGGGCCTTAGCTATCCTCTGAACTATGCTAAAACGGTGTCCACTTCTGACCTTATGAAAGCAGGTTGCTGAAACATATTTTCTGTCTTTGAACATACAATGACAATTTGCTGATTTTAATAGGTTCCATAGGTTCTGCCTAAGCAACTGTTGAGCCCAGGCAGAAATACGTGTAGACACCTCTTAGTTGGAGAGCGCCTGCTAAAATTGAACACTTCATGCTTTTTTTTAGTTGCATTGCAACATTTTAAACCTTGAACCCTCCTAAATGATTTTCCAGATGGTAACCTTTTAAAATCAGTGGCAAACATTGACATCTTGGGTTTACTTTAGGGGTGGGGGTTGCTATAAAATGTTGACTGATCAACACCTATCACTCTGGTAGTGCAACATAATTTTCTCCAATCACTTTGTTTTTTTCTTGTTTAACTATGATTTTAACCAGTTATATCTTGTGTCAAACAAGGTATATTGGTCTTAAATATCAAACTACATCATGGGAAATATTTGCTGCTGAAAACTATACCTTTTTGACATCAGAGTGTAGAGGGTTAAGCAAGGTTGTTTTACTGAGGCAAACATACACATCAGTCCCCTGTGGGAACCCCAGGAAGTGAAAGAGTATTTTTTTTTTTGTGGTAAACAAGCTCTGTTTTACTGGTAAAATAGGACCCAGTCACCAATGCTTGGGGTAGAAGTCCTCTAAAATGGGCAACATTGGTATAAACAATTGACTCAACGTGACTTTATATCCATGTTGTGGTCACGATTAGCATCACTATATTCACCCTCTGGGGACCTCATTTTACAGATGTCAGTCTGCTTATTTTCTGGCTTGCCTGTGCTGCAGTGCGGAGTTACAATGTTGGGGAGCTGACAACTGCTCGTCGTTGCTCGGTGGTTCTCTCTGGGCACTCCGGCTTCCTCCACCCATAAAACTGTCAGCAACACGATATAATCTTGGCTGTTGAAGTGTCATTAAACCCTAATAAATAAATAGATAAATAAATCTCTTAGAGTTCTCCTTGAAGTAATCTTAAATGCTGAAACAAGAGGGATTGGAGGCAGAATGATTGTGGGGTGTTTGGATGGAGGCAGCAATGTTTTCCTGAGGGTGTTGCATTGAGTGCAGTGGGATTCTGTCCTACTACACGTTCTGGCACGCTGACTCTACTTGGCCATGTCGCATGAATTAATCACATCTTTTCGACTTTTTTGACTTGGTGTCTGTTGTACTTATCTTGCCACAAGACCTCAGTATCAGCTTGCTGGTAACAATCTGACCTGTTATGCTATCATGAATTAACATTTCTTGATGAATATCTATATTAAAATATTTCCACTTTTTAGAGGGGGATTCCCAAATCAACCCTAATTGTATCTCTCGGTACATTGGCTCAACGTTATTCAATGATTTTGTCCCCCACTTCTAATTAAGTGGGGAAAACGTCACTATTGGTGTACATTTGAATTTGTTTCAGTGTGTCTAAAGTGGAAAAAAGGTATAACTTTATAAAACCATAATTCATGTTGTGGTGGTGGCAGGCTTTTGTTTGTGGGGCTGGCTGGACAGATTTTCTATCGAGAGAGGCAGGTAATCATTTGTGTGTGTGGGTGAAAAACTTTTATTGTGGGGGTGGGGGTAGGGGCAAAAGCCTAGTATCTGAGGAGTACAGGGACAAATGCCCTGCATAGCCCTGCCACTGAAGACACAATACTGTCATCTAGTATACACTTTTTCTTGTTTCTGTTCCAAAGCAAAATGGCTAAATATAGACTCTCTCCACACCCACATCTCAGGCTGCATCCATCTATTATCTGTACATTGTAAAGATGATGTTTAAGCCTTTCCCAAAACTGCTGGTCCGATTTTATCAAAATTTTATGTGGGTAATGGCTGGGGTGTAACAGTTCAATTTAGTCATATCAGAGTGCTGCTCCCCTGCTTCCTTTTAAGGTGAAGAATGAAGTTTGTCCATGGGAAGTTCTGGACGTTGGGGTGAAAGTATTTGTAAGGGTAGACACAAAATTTTAGGACCCACCAAAATTTGACATTTTTTTTACACCTCTAAAAGATTTGACTGAAATTCTGCATACATGGGGAGTGGGTAACATGTTCTTGATTTATGCAGAAACAGTTGGTAACTGTGGAAACACACAGGTTAAAAATAGAACAAAATTTCAAATGTCATTTGTTTTCTGAACTGCACCACACAAGTAACTGATATTTGGTATTGAGCATCTACAGGAGTTTTATCAAACTGGTCAACTCTTTTTGTGTGGAATATTTTGAGAAATAGAGTTCTCAGCACAAAATAATTTTTTCAGAAATTTTACCAAAATATGGGTTATTCGACTAAAGAGTTATCATTTTAAAGCTGTTCTAGGGTGACTAAAGAGTTATAATTTTAAAGCTGTTCTAGGGATTTCATTGAAAGTTTTCAGAAGGGAATGTTGATTTTTTATATTGTACCACTTCTTCCATCAATGTGGAGGTTATTGTCTAATAAGAGGTGGGTGTAGAAATTGACAGCATTTGGAATTATAATCAGTGTTACATCCCTATCATCTTCATTGTACGACAAAGTTTGACACTGTCATTCCGTTTCTAATTCGCTGTCATTATCAGACTCGGAATTTGAGTCTGAATCGCTGGTTATTATTGATAATGCTTCATGTATTGTCATGCATTTAGTTGAGATTTAGGGGGCCATTGTTTAGAGATTTCTGTAGTTCCAGTCAAAACAAACACGAAATGACCTAAATTATTCAAAACAATGTGATATCGCGTCTCTTGAAAGCATAAAGGTGCCAACTGCAATGCTAATGTATTGCAGTTGGCACCTTTATGCTTTCATGTAATGATCTAGTTCTTCTTGAAGAGAGTATTTGAAACACAGGAAAATCTTTCATTTTGGTTTTATAACCGGCATGGATCCCCATAATGTGGTTCCCACATTTTAACACTTCAGGCAATAAATTAAACTGAATTCAATGGGAATAATAGCTGAAGAATCATCTTCTCACAAACCAACAGTCCAAATACTTCCATGCTTGATATATGACATGGTTTAAAAGTTTGTTGGAATGAAGTCCTGAGAGAATTAAAAAAAAATCTCCCCATACTAACAAAGCCAATATCTGGTAATGCTGCACAAAGTAGATCTTTTGCTTCTCAGGCCATTATTTGTAAAATTTCATGCGGGCGAGTGTTTTTTTATTTTATTTTTTATATCGGTAATTATATCTTTACCATCAAAAGTTCATGTTCTTGGTTTATGTTTTAGGCCTCATAATCTATGGAATAACATGGGTGGTGGTGTATTCATCTCTTGAGAACAAGAAGGCTTTGCAATGCTTTAGCATGAAAGATTTTCCTGTGTTTCAAACACTCTCTTCAAGAAAAACTAGATCATTCCAAGAAAGCATAAAGGTGCCAACTGCAGTACATTAGCATTGCAGTTGGCACCTTTATGCTTTCAAGAGACGCGATGTCACATTGCTTTGAATAGTTTAGGTCATTTCGTGTTTGTTTTGACTAGAACTACAGAAATCGCTCTTGCACTCAATGGACGAATATATCAGTTTTATTCACTTGCGTAAAATATCTGACATAAACTATTTAATTATTATTTTTTAAAGTTTACATTGGTTATAAAAAGAGAGCATGCGGCAATCAAAAGGGCCATGTGGGATGGCCTGAGAAACAGATTTTTAATTTTTTCAGGCCTAAACGAGCAACTAATTAGTCCCCTACTGGCAATGCCGAAGGGGACTATAGGTTTGCACTCTGTCCATCCATCAGTCTGTCAGTCACACTAGTTTTCCGGACTTTTTTTGGAAATGCTTCAACCGAAAGATTTCATTTTTGGTAACCTACTATAGAATGATGACTTACAGATCTAGTTTGAGTTTCATGCTGATTGCATTATTCTTGTGTGAGTTATGGTCCTTGGAAATATGGAAAAGCACCAAAATATCAGTTTTCCGGACTTCTTTTGGAAATGGTTCCACTTAATAATTTGATTTTTGGTATTTGATTTTAGAATGATGAGATATAGATAATGTTTAAGATTCATGCTGATCACATCTAGGTTATAACGTTTGTATAATTATTAATGCTCATTAGTCCTGTAGGGGACATTGTATTGCTTCAGCGATACATGAGCTTTTGTTATTCTAACAAAATCTCTTGAACCTCCTTGTGAAAAATATGTGTGTCAGGTGAGTGCTTCCGTTCCCGGGGTATCTCTTGTTGATTTACATTTATTTGCCCAAATAACTGTGCATCTATTTGATTAGAGGTATACTCCTGTCTATATTGTTAACAAAATATATCCCTATGAATAGAAGTAGTCATTTTATCAATGATTTAATGAGGGCAGAATCGATTGCGTTTCCCATCAGTCAAATCCAGGCTGCTTTACTGCAGCCATAACTTGATTTTATGAAAAACTCAAGAAAATACATAGCAGCTTAAGAGGTAATCTATTATCTAACAAATATTGCTAAAAACCCCATGGAAACCCTATGAAGTGAAGCAGCTCTTGCTTACTGTGGTAAACAAGTTCTGTTTTAGTGGTAAAATGGGATCCTGCCACCTATGTTTGGGGTGAAAGTTCTCAGAAATGTGCAACATGGGTGTATACCATTGACTAAACTTAACTTTATATCCATGTTGTGGTCATGATTCGCCATTGCGCAGACATTTGTGACCTTAACTTCAATAAATAAATTACCTAACAAATTGACAGAGTTTTATCCCATGCTATAAACAAAGAGTGCCATTCAAATTTTGAAATTTTTTCAATTTTGTAACAAAACATAGACCAACACTTGCAAATGTCAAAATCTTATCCCAGCATCAGTGGTCCAAAATTTTGAGAAGTTACAAATCTGTAACTTGGAAATATTGAATTAACGATTTCTTATTTTACCCAATTATCTCCTAACCATCGAATGCAAGTTTATAGACTTGTGGTCTGCCTTTCTGTCCTGTTTCTTTGTACAAATAATGACTAAAGAATTTTAGAGCTACCCTCCTTTTCCACTTGAAATGGCATAATTGCTAATTCTCAGCTCCTATTCAAACACTCACTGACACACACCAGTACCACCCCCCCCCCCCCCCCATGTATTTTCAAGACCAACTCAACCACCCCAACCACCTACACCCCTCACTTTCTCTCCCTCCCTTTTGTTTTAGTCTCTCGCATTAATTTCTGGAAAGCTTTCTGACAGAGAATTTTGAAATTTGAGGTCAGACATTTCTATTTCCTTTAAAATAAGAAAATAAAGATTACAGTTCAGCCTTTCACAAAGTATACCATCAGATGATATTCTTTTGTTAATGATGTCATATTGGCACCTTATTGTGGTAATATTCCTGTAGATTAATGCAATATTTTCAACATGTTGTGGCAAATATCTCAAGACAAACCCGCGCATAGCACAATATTTTCATAACTATCATTTTTGGGATGAAAAGAAGTAGAGCAAATACTTATAATAATATGTATGATTTGAGCCATGCAAAGCTTTTTATGTTAAACAAACTGACTTAGTCAATGTATTCGTTGATATTGCTGAAATTAATGCTCTCATTTCCCTTGGCCTACCTGGCATTACAAGAGTCCTCAAGAGTCTCTTTACATAATTGCAGTTTAAACTTTTATAAATATAAAGCTCTCAGTCTTTAAAGTCAAAAGGGTGGGGAATGGGGGTTTTGTGGGAAGTCTTCCTTTCACGTTCGATAATGACGATATCAAGCACGATTTGGGATGATGTCAAATAAAATAGAGATATTTGTGAAAGCAACAAAATGGCCTACTTTAATGTGTAAAATGAGCCGATTAAATATTATTTTAAAAAAGGAAACAGAAATTCTTGAGCCCAACTATTAAACTGCATCTGATCAGACTGACAGCTCAGTTTGGATGTGCAAAAGACCATATTTCCAAATCATACATTAAAGGAACCTGCCAAAAGTTGAGCCCATCTCATTCGAACCTTTAATGGATCCTTTGGAGATGGGGGTGTGGGGTTGCACTGGGGAGCCAAAGGTTTTAGCGTGCCACGGGTGCGCTGAGTGGCATGTGTATATTGGGACATGAAACCCATCCTTTACTCTACCGGGTATTTACTGAATTGGTAGGCCATGGTCCAGCTCGAACAGCCCGATCAAGCCAAGGGAAAGCACCACCAAACCATCGGAAGCAGAGAAGCCAGAAGGACCACAAAGGTACCGAGAGCCACCCAGCCAGGAGACAATGTGGGGAAGGGAGGAAGAGGAAGAATGGCCACAGCTAGCAGACGACTTCAAGGGTGCTTGGGCCATTATTGTCTCAACAAAGTTCCAATACTGAGATTTAGTTTTGGGGGTGGCAGTGAGGCCTAGCTACTGCAACAACATTACTTGGGCCTGAAACTTAAATGAAATCTTAACCTATAAAGTGGTGGCACTACCAGTGATTTCGCTGGTCTGGGCATACCAGGCCTGCATTATGCTTGATGGAGTTTGTTATTTGTTTTCAGAATACACATTTGTCAAAGTAGTTTTGTTCTCCAGTGATTACCCGTTTTATTTAATTCAAGACAATTTCTCTTATCTTATGAGTCATCGGTATTTTCATCAGTTCACCCAAAACTTTCCAATTTTTATACACTAGTCCCAAGACGTTATCACCCCAACCAACTCATAAAAGCATTGTGCAGTATCAAAATTATGAAGGATTTGTGCGACTCAGAAGCATTGACTTTTATTTTTGAATGCAGCATTGCATGAAGAGCATGCAACAACAGCGATTTTTACCTATTGGTGAATAACGCTGCTGTGCACATTTTCCTTTCAACAAAACTGTGTGTGTATGTGTGTGTGTGTGGGGGGGGGGGAGCGGGGGGGAGTGGGGGTGGTCACATCACAGACATGTACAGTGAGACGTCTATAGCAAGTATATAAAGTTTTTTTATTTCGTCATCTTAGTGCATTCGGGTGGCCAAATCAACTTACACGTTATTCCTGTGAAAATATCACGATATTCAGATAGGAATGTGATGCAAATATCGTCCAAATAGCGCATCATTAGCACGGATAGGTTTCCACTTTATTGCAGGCTGTGCTGTACCTGGCCACTGAATGCATTGAAAGCTTTCAACAAGTTTCTAAACAGTTTAGCACGATCAAAAAGGAAACATTAACTCTTAACCTGCTGAGTATTTTTAATATATTTTTCAGCAAATCTAGTCATGACTGTTTTAAAGTGGCCATGACTAGATTTGATGAAACATTCATTAAAGTAGGACTCAAGAAATTTCTAGTCAAGAAGCCAGTACAATTTATAGATGAAAATGTGGTTAGGTCTGCACAAATTTGACTTAGTTTAGTGGCCAGTGATTTTCAATCCTGGGCAGAAATATCATGTAAAGTTAATGCGTATGGAATATTTTTGTTTTAGGTGCTCAGAAATTCACAGACGGCATTGGCAGACATGGTAGCTTCAATTTGGATAAGAAATCAAAGTTGTAACACCAAGACTGACATGGACGATTGTGAAACTTTTGCAGCAAATATGACAGGGTTCATTTGCGTCTCTGAATACCAGATATTTATGGCTTTAACCCCTTTATAATTAAATCAAACCTGAATCATGATTCAGCATTTAACCCTTTATCCATTCAGATCATATCAAAATTTGTTATTTTAAATATTATTTTTTTTAAATTAAAAAAAAAAAGTTCAACAAAACCACATCATGTGGCACCTCATTGGAAGGGGGTTGATGGTTTCGTTCCATTGAGTGTTCACATGATATGGGTTTTCTTGAAATTTTTTGAAATGTAATTTTTTTTTCTACAAGTGAATTTTTATATTACGCGGGCAAATGTGGCTGATTCGTTAGGTAAAGGAGTTAATCTTTTAGTTTTAGCTATCAAAATATAGCCTATGCTGTAGGTCTAGGGCTTTACAAGTTGGAAATTTGACTTTGAATTGAATCTGGCAACAGATACGTGCAGATTATTTCTTTTTCGAATCAAATCAGATGAATAATAACATTCTTAAATTTCTGTTTTCACCATATTAACCCCTTACCCAACATAATGGCCCAAATGAGCCAGAGCTATTCACAAAAATCATCATTCAATTTTCATTATTTTTTCGTCTCAAAAATGTAGCTTTTGACCCCTCACTGTCTTGAGCTCATTCCAGTGAGTGGTTATAAGCTAAGAAGAGAAAAAAAAGTGTTGTCTGCCTTTCATGTTAGGTAAAGGGTTATGCAGTGGGTGTACGTGATGACACATTTAACTAGGGCTGAAATGGTTTACCGGTTAATAACCGGTCACAAACATAACTGGTTATGATTTCCATAACCGGTTAACTGTTAACACATATAACATATATCAACTCAAGTGGAAGAAATAAATGATCATGAAGAAGCAAGCAAAGAACATCAATGAACTAATACACGCATTCTATATCTTTGTCGCCGCAGCGTTTTGGTGGCTTGGATGATGTTAACGGCCTCAAAACTGTTGAGATACATACGGAGGGCAGATAATTTTTCCGTAAATTATTATAACTTCAGCTGAGGATAATTTGAGAAATTGAGAATGTTATTCAAGGTTTGTGTGTCCATTTTGCAGTTCTGGTAATTTGTCATCGCTCTCTCGCCAAAAAAATATGCAAACAAGCAATTGGGCAATTTGGTGGTATCAAATGGAGCCTTGAAATGTGCTATCAAATGGAGTCTTTTGGTGACTCTTCAGGAGCAAATACTCTTGTTTTTTGGGGGATGGCAAAAATGTTCCCTTTTGACGGCATCTTTCAAATTGACCATCAGTAGATATTCTGTTATTTGTTTTTTAAATATAATGACAGGCTTCTCTGGTTCGTATATACTCCATTCTAAAATGTACTTACCATGGCTGATTATTGAGGAAATTCAAATTCAGTTTAAAGAGGTTACCTGTGTTAGTATATTCAATTTATTCTTTTAACTTTTTTTTTGGGGGGGGGGGGGGAGTGCATGGGGAGAGGGGGGGGTGAAGGGGCTCCATAGTTTTATCATATTTGCATGTTAAATAAACGTTCCTTGAAATTACCAGTGATAAAAATCTCCCCATTTGGTGTGATATTGAAAGCATGTGGTTCTTGACAGAAATAAAACAAGTATTGAACTACCACAATAACCACATACTTCACTTAAATGCAATATCTAGTTATCTATGCATCTGCTGGCCACTGTCAATAATTTCTATGTATACATTTGAATGGAATTAAAAAAAAAACTGCTGTACACTATACTTGCACAAATGACAGTTTCAAGACAGTTGGCCAAGATTTGAGGCTTCCAGTATCAATACACGAAACTTAACACAGTAATCATTAATATTCATGACCTTTCTACTTCAACGGTGAATTAACGTGAAATGTTCATCAGTTTATCAAATGTGGTTTCTTTTGCTGAACTGGAACTTGCCTCTTGCTCCCCATTTTTACTGTCTGATAGATTTATGCCTATTTATAATTTTGAAAGCAGCTCGCTTGAACTCCAAAATCAGTCTCAAATTCACAGTTGAGGTCCAATGGAAATTTAAGGTTACAGTGAACTAAATGAGCTACTTTTACTCGATAAACTTTTTAGGGTCGGTTGGGTTACATTAAACAGTTATTTTTTGGGGAGGGGGCCCCATGACATTTTACAACATCCAACCCTCAGCAATTTATTTTTGCTGATGATATGCTGCAGTGCTTTGATACATTTTTCTCAGAATTGCCAATCACCAAGGGTGCATTGCCAGGACTAATTTTGGCATTTTTCAGTTTGATCTCGCCCTCATTAACCTACTGAAGACATACTCCTATCCTAATCAATTAACCATGGTTATCAGAAGCGATTAAATGGTTATGAAAATCCCATAACCATTTCAGCAGTACATTCAACATGTAGAAATGAACCTGATTACAGCAGTTTCTTCAAAGAATGATTCCCTCTTGTCTTGAGCATTGTAGGGAAGATTGTATGTTGTCTCTTGAATGCACCAAGGTGCCAGGTGCAGTGCGCTTTGCAAAGTATTCCATAAGAAGACATTAGATTATATGGTATGTGAATGTTTCTGCTCATTTCCCTGACTTTCTCAATCTATCAAACTTGAAATGCTTGACACAATTGTTTTTCATCGCAGCCAATAGGATTTGATCCCATGCCCATGATTTGGTAACAAATCAAATTGAATCAGGAGGCAAGTTTGAGAATCCATTTGAAATTCAAATAATAGCAGGGCCCTACTATGCTGCCTCATTTGAAATATTTTGCCGCCCTCATTCCAGCAAGAAATTCAAAGGCTATTTTTGAAGAGAGAAAGAAATTTTCGATTTATTTAGGAGAGTATTGTTATTGTCATTTCTGGTCATATTAGGTACAGTACTGTGTCTACAAAGGTAGACAGACAATTTCGACCAGATTGCAACTTGGTCATAGTCCAGTCAAAATTCTCACTCTGCTTTCTTTCTCACAATTAAAATCTCATTTGTCAAAAGAACATTGAATATGAGATACTTTTTTCATTTTTTTTTCTCAATGTGATCTTCAGTTAATAGTATTTTATTTAGGAAGGCTTCAAGTTGAAAAATTGTGTGAAAAAATGCCCAAAACCAGTCATTTTCAGCCACCCGGTAGCCTAAAAAGCAGAATTTTGCAACTGCGCCACCTACCTATCCTTATTTCTAAGATAGATGTGAGAAAAAAATTAGATGTATTTTGAATGCCATAACTTAGGTTCCACTTTACAGTGTTGCAGTTTTGTGCAAATTCTAAATTGAGAGCATGTGATTAAACTAATGCCATGTAAACAGGAGATGTATTTTTTGAATCAGATATATGATAGCATTAGGCTTTTTTTATAACAAAATTTGAAGTCTGAGTTGAAACTTGATGCATTGGCGTAAATTACCAAAAGAATTATGGAAACAGTGACTTCTTAAAACTGCATATTTTTTTAGATGTCAATGTAGCAGGTTTTCCGTAGCAGGTAGCTAATGAATGGGATGAAAATGAAGTTTTTCACTCTTTCAAGAGGAGATATTGTTATACCTCTTTTTATGGAGTTTTGGGGGAAAAGTCTAGTTCTGAAACAGCTGACTGGGTCTGGTTACAAACTGGTTACCAACAGAGTTGGCTGAAATGCTGCCAGCAGGATAACCACAATGTTAATATTGTACATTATCTAGAGTATAAAAAGGCCATTTATTTTCCTGAATGTGAATGTTACTGTGGTAATTAATCAAGGTCACAACAGTCGAACACACACAGGGCATGAAAATATTATATCGACTGCTATATAACTATTGTTCCACAGTTTTTGTATTTTATTACACATCCATTCAACTCTAAAGCCTTGTATTTGATGGAATAGCCCTTATGACATAAATGATTCTGTATTCAATGGGTGATGTACAAACCGGAACTTTTTTCCCAGCACCGTTCATACTTGTTTCTTTCTCATCGAGTCATTAGTTACACTTTGAAAAGTTTCCAAATTTAGTTTTACAATCATCGACCGTCTGTCGCATAGTGTGAAAAGGAAAACGTCGAAAGCAAAATAAAGTTGGTTCACAAAAAATTAGTTAGTCAAAAATGAGATAATATTTTTAAAAAACCCAATCATTTTCAACCAGAACATTAACCCAGTCCCGTGGCCGTATCATTTTGTGGATCTCATTATATCTAAATTGGTCAACTTTATTTTGGTAAATCTTCGTACATCTTGAGAGGCTTCGAACTTCTTTTAAAAATGTTTCTCCCAGCTGTTTTGCAAATCTGCACAAATTTGTACTTATATTTTTACTAACAGTAATAGCCACCAAATGGTTAGGCGTGAATGGGCACCAGTCAAAGAGAAACAGCAATACGAATATCAACAAACACTGGTTCCAAAAAGGTTGTTTTGATTTTTTATCGATCCATTTGATCAGTACAGCTTCAGTCAAAACAAACAGACTCTTCACGTTTGGGTTTAAACATCGGAATTAAAATTTGTTTATTTAAATGAATTTTAATGCATGGGTTGTGTAATAAACACAGAACGCGATGTGTGTTTGAATCGGTGGGTGTTTTACATAACTCGTTGGAATGGCGTAATCATTTTTCGCTCGAGCCTGCGGCTCTTGCGAAATACGACTATGCCATTCTAACTCGTTACGTAAAACACCCACCGATTCAAACACAGATTGCATTCTGTCTATATATGACATGACACTTCCATACTCACATTTCGCATCTGTGCATTTAACCAATGCATGTCACATGCATTCTAAGAAAACAACCTCAAGACACGATCCTACTTTCAGTTTTTGTTGAACTCTTAACCCGCTGAGTATTTTCAAGATATTTTTCATCAAATCTAGTCATGGCTGCTCTAAAGCAGCCATGACTAGATTTGATGAAAAAATTCATCTAAATTCATCTAAATTTAACTCATGAAATTACTGGTGAAAAATCAATTTACAGGGATAAAATTGAACTAAATATGCCCAAATCATACTTATTTCAGTGGCAAGCACCCATGGTAAGAATCGTATTTTTGATTCTTATTCAATTGTTCAGTTCAGTGCTGACATAACCACAATGATACTGCACTTGGCTGTATCTGAAGTTTGTTACTTTACTGTAATTATGGCATTTATGTTCTATACGACTTTAGTTAATTATTGACAAAAAATATTGAGGGTCTTGAGAAAGCTGAGCAAGGGGAAAAGGGTCCCTAAAAGGGATCCTCTGCCCCTATAGCAGAATCCCTGACTTAGTCTCCATTGGTGAAGAGTTAATAATTTATCTTTGCAATAACAGACCTGTTGAAACCTAGAGTCCTGTATACATGAAATAGCAATTTAGAAACTCAAAGACCTATTATTTGATTAGAAGGACCTGTCCTAGTTTTACCAAACAGCTCTTTGGATGAGGGTGAGGAGGCTGCAGACTTTAAATTTTGAAAAATGCAGGTGCACAATAAAATTTGCACCTGGTTTCAAATCAAGGCATGCCATTTTGCTTTTGTGAACCTACTGGAATTTGATTGAACTCATATCTATATGTAAGGGGTATATGATAAGAATAAGTTCCTAAATGAGCTGCACGCAAGTCCTAAACCACACCCCGACAACAGCTTGATATATCCGGTGAAATTTCTGGCATTCTACTTCATAAATGTTTTTCATTGGGTCATGCCCCCTCATTGGAACGTGCTTGTTCCAATGAAGTTTTGTAAGCTATTTTTTTGAGGCGTAAATTGAACATTTCTAGCTTAACTTGACAAAGTCAAGATAAGCTATTGCCATCATGTGTGCGGAAGTCTGTTAGTCTGTGAGTGTGAGTCTGTGAGTCGGTTCACATTTTCCTTTATCACAGGCTACACCACGTAGTTCTTGTCCGATCATCAAGAAATTTCATATGCAGGTTTGAGGTCATGTCTAGATGAGAACGTCCCCTTTTAGTCATGATCTGTCAACCATGATGGCTGCCCAAGCCCGAAATCTCAAAACGTTTAGCACAGTCTACAGGTTATATTTAATATGGAGGGATTTCATTGTAACTCGGTAGGATGACTCTGTGTGATGTCTAGATGAGAACTTCCACATATGGCCGCGATCTGTCAACCGTGATGGCTGCCCGAGCCCAAAACCTGAAAACCTTTAGCACAGTCTACAGGTCGTATTTAGGAGGGATTTCATTGTAACTTGGTAGGATGACTCCAGATAATGTCTAAATGAGAACGTCCCCTTTTGGTCACGATCATTCAACTGTGATGGCTGCCCAAGCCCTAAACCCGAAACTATTTAGCACAGCCTACTGGTCGTATTTATGAAGGGATTTCATTGCAACTTGGTAGGATGACTCCATATAATGTCTAGATGAGAACGTCCCCTTTTGATTGCGATTGGTCAGCTGTGATGGCTACAGGGGCCCGAAGGCCAAAAACCTTTAGCACAGTCTACAGTCTGCATTTATGAAGGGATTTCATTGTAACTTGATAGGAAGACTCGTTTTGGAATAATTTCACTGTGACTTGGTAACTTTGGTTGACATATTAACTGTGAGGGTCACATTAACCCACCCCTCAATTCTTTAGTACAGTCTACACCTCTAATTATTTTTATTTAAAATATAGCATACAGGGAACAGAAATTAACGTGTTCTCAATTATTACAATTTTTGTCGTATTTCATAATCCTTTCATAAACAATGAACATTATCCTTTTCATCAAACACAACACACTTTCAAGTTAAGCTACAGTGTCATTGACACTTTCATTATTTGCTCAAAAGAAATTTTTGGCACATTTTGTCTGTTAGTTTTTTTGTGAGGAGTCAGTTGAACTTCAACTCGGCAGGTCAAAAATATGGAGTTTCAAGAAGTCATCCATCAACCCAATTTTGTTTTTTTCCGTATACTTTGGTTACAAATATACTTTGGTTACAAATTAGTACTCTCTCAAACAATTTTCCCTGAAACAAATGCCTCCTTTAGGAATACATGTACAGTGGTTTCTACTTATTTGTATACTTGTAATTGAATAACCCTGTTAACCCCAAGCACTCGGGTAAAGCAGCAGAGTTTTGTCCAATCACTCTGTTTTTCTCTTGTTTAAATTTGAATTTATCCAATTATATCTTGTTTGACAGAGCACATTGAGCTCTGTCAAACAAGGTATATTTGGTTAAATATCAAATTGCATTATGTGAAATATTTGGTGCTGAAACTTTACCATTTTGATATCAGAGTGTAGGGGGTTAACCTTTTACCCATTGCATGTGATTTCCAAAAAAAAAAAAATTATTTTTCAAATTTTTCAAAACTTTTTAACAGAACCATATCAAGTGACCCCTCATTGTATTGAGCTCATTCCAATGAGGGACCACATGATATGGTTTTGTTGATATTTTAAAAAAACAAACATTTTTTTTCCCCAACTGATCAATTTGTAAATTACACGGGCATGTATGCAGACAATTGGTTAGCTAAAGGGTTAATCTGTATAGTACTTTGATCACAATAACAATGTTTTTCTTAGTCAACTAGTGACATAAGCACAATGCATTTGCGCCAGAAGATTGAGATTTCATGAATAAAATTTTGGAACTTAAAACTGAATCAACAAAAATGAACAAAAATAGCATCTGTTATTCGATGTTAGATGGGTGAGATTATACAATGTGGTGGGGAGGAAAGTAGGCTGAAAATTTTTGATCAGATTGTGTTCCATTCAAAATTCTCCATTCACTTGTGATCAATGCGCTGTCTAGATGATTGCAAATGTCTTTTTTTTATCAGATAATCACCATCAAATAGCTCATTATAAAAAATATCGTTCACAACACGTCTAATATGGGAATGACGTCAGAAAACAGCATCAATGTGGTAATCTTGTGAGTTGGTTTCAGAAGTAGAAGAATTGAATTAATCTTCTCTTATTTTCCATTAACTGTCTACATAATACAAATAGCAGACGACATTTACAGAAAACATTTTCTGAATAACAAAATATTTTATTTTTTTGTCTTGAAAACATAGCTTATGACTCCCTATTGAAAGGAGCTTATTCCACTTAGAAGTCATAAGCAAGCCCGAAAATAAGCAGACTATCATCTGCAGAATGAGGTCCCCAGAGGGTGAATTTGGTGTTGCTACTCTGCACAGCAGGGTAGCATAACTAAATTTACACCTGTGAACCACAATCTGAATCAAGGTCTCAAGTCTAAACAGAAAGAGACAACCCGAGGATACATTGGCCCACTGTATGGGAAAGCATCAGCAAATTCTCTTCTGTGGGCCTCATTCTGCAAATGGTAGATTGTTTATTTCCCAGCTTGGTCATAAGCTATGTTTTAGAGGCTAAAATTGAAAAAATAATAATAAAATTTGGTTAGCGATTTTTGTGAACAGTGCTAACATGCTTTAGTCATTTCATTGGCTAAAAGGTTAAAGATTAAATTACACATTATGTGATAAAAAGAATCTCAAATTCGTCACAATATGACATGAAATTTCTGAACCTCATTCACTAAAATAGATTTAAGCCCTGGTAAACATCAATTCAGATTGATTTTAGTGAACTCAGTACAGAATTTCATATAATTTGCAACTCATACACAGAATGACACACGCATGTGAATGGGTTAATCGATACGGCACAAGTGCTACTGCAGAAGGATGAAACGAGAGGCTGCAGGTCTCGAGTGCTATAATGATTAATCCATTCACACACATGTGTCGTTCTGTGTTTATTTCATGCCTTTATGTCTATAAAAGCAATTATTAGAAGGACACTCAGCAATTCATTTGACACCTCATCCTCTGTGAGTTCCAATGTGTTCTGTATGCCAGTAGACGAACTATCAAAAAAAACCCACACTTTATTGTCAACTAAAATTGCGAAGGGGACCTGTGTTACTATTTTTAGCTATCACTAGCGATTCAAACTGTAATTGCGGTGCACGATAATATAGAACAGGCATGTAATAAAGTAAGAATCCTCTACATCTGTCTCAGTCTGCCTTTGGGAGCTAAGCATTTGTGTCTCATCAGATGAGTGTCGGTCATCCCTGATCATGCCTTATGGTTGGAGAGGGATTTGTAGCATCTTTTTGTAATTCACGAATGCCAGGTATTTACATTTATATGGACATTTTGTCCCTTTAGTGCACCAATGCTATCTACAATGAGTCAACCTTGACACACTTGAAACTCAAATTTGGTCTGTATTCAGTTGTGCTGGTACCACAATTCATGTTTTATGTTCAGTGGATGTGAATCATATTTTCTTGGGAGTGGAATTATTTGGTCTGTATAACTTGATCTTGTTACAATATATTGGAGAGTTTCTGTAGTCACTGTCTTAAGACAAACCCATTTGAAAGAATTCTGAGGACTAAAATTAATTCAGAGCTCTGTCAGTTAATGAGATAAGCTAATTGACACATTCTTCTGTTCACACCCGTAGATGTCCTTAAGAAAACATTAAATTTTACATACTTTTCTGATTATTACCCTACAATAACACACAAAGAAATCAGGGCTTTTTTATATACTAGCCTGTGAATTAATGCAAATAATCTAAAAACTATTTCTCGATATCCAGCAATTCGATGGATATCCGGGAATATCCCTCAGTAGCTTCTAAATGACGTGGGCTACGCTGCATCACGTTGCCTTGAAAGAACGTTCAGCTGATCTTTGTTACTGTTTTGATGCATATGCATTTAGAGTTGAATTGGCTGAATATTGTGCAATCAAATGTCTTGTAGAATACAATGAAAAAGAAAATCTACTCTATTTTAGTCAGTGTCTGGAATTATCTCATGAATGTGAACCTGAAAGTTTTATTTTCATGAGTGCTTGCGCGAGTGAAAAATAATATTTTCAAGTCCGCACGATGAATTTTTTCAGTAGCTTCCTAAATGACGTTATGCTTCGGTGCATGATGTCGCCTTGAACGTTGCCTTGAAGGAACGACCAGCAGCTTTTTGTTATTGTCTTGAAACTGTTGCAGTTAAATTAGGCTTAATATTGAGCAGGAAAATGTCACGTAGCGTATAATAAAAAGATAATCTACGCTGTTTTAGTGAATATCGGGAATTATCTCATTCGTGTAGACCTGAAAGTTTTATTTTTCACGAGTGCTTGCATGAGTGGAAAATAATACTTTCAGGTCCACATGAATGAGATATTTCCCGATATTCACTAAAACAGCGTAGATATCCTCTATATATTTCATCTAAATTTGAGAGAATCATTTGGATTCTCACAAAAATGGTTGTGAGAATTCATATCTCTAATGAGTGTCCCATGAGGTCACCATGGTTGAATCCCTGTTGTATACTGATAACACATGTTAACCCTTTACCCAACACAGCTTTTTAATTTATAAAACATAAACCCCATTTGATAATTTTTTTCAAAAATAAACGATATTTACCAATAAAACCATACAAATATATGGATGTTATTGGAACTGTCTCATTGAGCTTGTTCCAATAACAGCCATATTTGTACAATTTTATTGACAAAGTGTCAGGATACCTCGGCAGGGATGCACAAATTGAAAATATCGACAACCCCAAAACGTTTATGCCCAAAACATTTGGATCACCAAAATAGATAACCATTCACATGTATATTCCTTTTGTGTTACATGTAATGTGTAATATATAGAGCTGCCATGGTTAGCCGTCTATCCGGTTTGCATCTGTCCTACATCATGGAATACTGTTTTGTCGATCAACTTCAAAGAGTTATGAAACATTGTCAACCTGTCTGTGCGTTTTGGAGAACACATGCATTGCTTTGTCGGAAAGGATCAAAGGACGAATCTCAAGATTCATGTCGCTCCCAACACTTGAAAGTGACCTGGGCACACTGCGAGTTATCACAAATCGCATTAACCTGCTGTGACCATCCTCACACTATCATGGCATATTATTCCCAATAGTCTATTTTATATAATATTTCGGCATGCGACATC
This sequence comes from Pictodentalium vernedei, assembly GCA_031216915.1. Taxonomy (NCBI): domain Eukaryota; kingdom Metazoa; phylum Mollusca; class Scaphopoda; order Dentaliida; family Dentaliidae; genus Pictodentalium; species Pictodentalium vernedei. The sequence goes on along the minus strand of CM062291.1, from coordinate 178,236,308 downwards.
ATCCAGCTAATCCCTATAGTACTGCTTGCTCATTAGTAGAAATGGATTAGAGCGACTTGCTTTGTTTTGCTATCTGCACTGTTGCATCGTATATGCTTTGTTTGTCAGTACATTCTTTGAAATTAGGAGGTTACATGTTGAATTTCTTTGAGGAGCTAACTCAGTTAACAATTTAGAAGAGCGAGAAATGGTTATCTAAATTTTTTTTGAAAACTGCTAGATGAACATAACAGACTTTTGTCCAATTTGTGCATCCCTGCTCAGGTCATGTTAGCCTTGTATCACTTAATTTGCTTCCGCTATGCTAGGTAAAGGGTTAAACTGACTCAATTCAGATGTATGGTGAGAATTAACATGGATTCTCACTGGATTTGTTGCACAAATCTTTATGCGAATCAATTCTTGGATTCATTAACATGGATTCTCACTGGATTTGTTGCACAAATCTTTATGCGAATCAATTCTTGGATTCTCATCGAAATATACGCCTGGAAATCATTGCAGTTATTGAGTTCCACATCATTTTCGGAGTTTGTGCTATTTACAGACAATAGTTAGTTTCTGACTTCCCCGTGTGAACCCCAGGAAGTGGAGTAGTGCTTGTTCAGTGGTGTAATCAAGTTCTTCTTCATTGGAAAAATATGACCTGGTAACCAATGCCTGGAGTGGAAGTTCCCTAAAGTAGGTGGCATAGATGTAAATAATTGAGTAAACTTGATTTCATTCCTATGTTGCAGTCATGGTATAGCCATAAATGCTGATAGGGAGCTTAAACACAAATAAATAGAAAAAAATAGTTTCTAATTTCTCTTTCCTGAGCAATGGCTGGAACTTTGTGTCTCTTATGCATTATCAAGGAATTAAAGAGTTTATTTGTCAATGGAAAACCGTTTGTTAACTCACCCCTTTGGGGCTTGTTAACAAATGGTTTTCCATTGTCAAATTCCCGAATATCTAACTCAACAAGAGACATTTATCTCCTATATGGAAATACAACATCTTTTCAAATACTTCACTTGGTGACGTTAGACGGTAACAAATGCCACTGGAGCAGTAAAATAGAAAAATCTAAATCCAATCAGAGGGCAAGGACTTTAGTATTATTGGAACATATGGCTATATCATGACCACAACATAGACAGGAAGTCAAGTATAGCCAATTTTTATGGCTATGATGCCCACTTTTGAGGACTTCCATGCCAGGCTTTGGAAACGGTTCTACTTTTATCAGAAAAACAAAACTTGTTTACCACAGTAAATAATGATTTGGTTCACTTCCTGGTGTCCCCTTGGGGTTCTGAGGAAAATTGGTTATATAAAATAAGTACATGTTCCAGCAAATCATGGAAGAATATTTTTATTACAGAGGTAATGGAAACTACTTTCTGTCAGAGAATGCTTCATTTTATCACAGATCCAAGTACTCATTAGAAATCAAAATAAATACTTGAGAGAAATGTAGTGTCAACTGACAGTGAGCATCCATACTGCTCCAGGTACTACTCTGATGACATATATTACACGTACATGTAGAGTAGACCTGTTCTTAACACGTAGAAAAACAGAACCCAAACCAAGTTTTTTTTCTGAAACTGAACCGAACTGAAACCCGAGTCTGAAAAATCAAAACCTCCCAGCTCTAAAAAATGGTAATAAATGAAAAGGTATTCCTTGTTGTTTGGAGTAATGTATGGTAACATGAATTATAGCAAAACAGTCTGCAAAATGGGCACAAGAGAGTGAAACTTTTTATATAATCAAGTTGCCCATACTTTAATGCAAAAAATAAATAGCAGTTTTGCTGTTTTGTGGAGAATAAGCATTAATCAAGTAACTGTTGTTAACTTTCAAATTTTAAAAAATTTGGCAATTTCTTGTGGTATATTACACACTAATTTACAAAAGCACCAGTCATCAATTGGGCTTTCCAAAAAATGGGGTGAAGAAAATTTCACTCTGCAAGGGAGCAGACACACTGGTGACTTATGGCCTATTAACTAAATACGTTAACTGAATATTTTTCACTGGCAAAATGTGTTTTCAATTAACAGAGCTGGCTCCAATGTATCACCTTTTGATACACTTCACAATTCAACACTTCATTCTCTTCTACCTCATTTTTTTATCAATGCATTATTTAATGAAATGTTTCTTACATATGTGATGTGTTGATTACCTATTTTTGCATCGACTCAATCATTTTTATAAAAATAAAGTGTTTATGAATGATGGCATCAGATTTGATCTCTTTCTGATTTTTTTAACATTGTGTTGTCCATTGTTTTAGGTAATTTATATATCAGGCCTAAAAAAAGTTAAATATCTGTTTCTCAGGCCCTCCAACATGGTCCTTTTGGCTGCCGCATGCTCTTTTTTTATAACCAATGCAAACTTAAAAATTAAATGATTAATTCTGATATTTTACCCAAATTAATAAAATTGATAAATTTGTCCCTTGAGTGCAAGAAGGCTTTGCAATCCTTTAGCATTGCCAAGCCTTCTTGCACTCAAGGGATGAAATATACCACCACCCATGCTATTCTGTAGATTATGAGGCCTAAAACATAAAACAACCAAGAACATGAACGTTTGATGGCAAAGAAATAATTACAAAAATAAAATAAATAAATGCCCGCCCGCATGCAGTTTAAAAAAAAAATGGCCTGAGAAACAGAAGATTTACTTTGGGGGCCTTACACTATCCATTTGCTTGTGCTTTTTAACTTTCATCACCAAACATTCAGTTATTGGCACATATATATTTCCTTCACACCAACTGCTTAGCGAAACTAGACTACATCATGTACACCACTTGGAACACCTGCTATGCCATTTTGCCATTTGCATTATAACCAGTGTCCTTTCTTGATTATATGGCACTCAGGAAATTTGAAAAAGAGATATTCTCCCTTATTTCCATTAAGTGGCATATGTAGAATTAAGTGATGAAATATACTAATACCAAACATTTAGTTACTGTTTTGGTGGAAATTATCTTCAGCAGGTAGCAACATACTGGAAGGATTTCGTGGCCCAAGTTTTTCATTTCAACTTGATGAGTCCACAATTATTTTTCAAAAGTGATTCGCAACATGAGTATTTTTTTTAACCATGCAAAAGTTTTTGTACATAAATAATTGTTCTGTTACAATTTATTGGAAAGTGCCTATTGACACTCTCCAATTAATTATAACAAAACAAATTTAAATAAACATCATAAGCCACTGTCAAAGATTTATTGAAAAATGTGGAAAACTACTTTTATGGCTTTACACTGTTTCCATAAGATTGCTCTTTGCTCAGCAGTTGAGAAAAGAAGTTTGTATGTAAAGTATCTGGAGAATGGATTTCCACCTAACTCTTTTGGAGAGGAGCATCCAGACAGTAAATGTTGATTCTTGCAATAACACAGAATGAGAAGCGCAGTTTTAGCCATTCGACATCCGTTTTCAACCTTGAGGCCCATTGGCGGAAATTTTGCTTGTTCTTCAGCTTTTTCAGAGGCAAAAAAAGTATTTTTGCAGGTGGACAACTTCTTTCACATAGTAATTCACTCTTCACATACTGTATATCAGTGTTTGTGAACTTTTGTTGACAACTAAAAGATTCTGCTTTTCTTGTACAGTGGAGCCCACTTAATTGTATATATTTTAATTGAATAACCCTGTTTTTTGTATATATCTAACACCAAACCATTTACCACAACTTCAGTACATACATAAGCTGTTAATTACATATGGGTTATAGAGTTCACTCCTTTTAATTGAGTACAAAGTCTTGTAATATTTTGGAGAATTACGCCAACATCCAATGAATTCAACATTTTTGGCTTCAGTGCATTCAAGAAATATGTTTAATATATTATATCAATGAGCTCTGTCACACAAGATATAATGGAATAAATGCTCAGTTTATAACTGGAAGATAGGAAAATGACCCAATTCCTGTTACTTATATACTCATGTAAATTGAATATTTTTCTTTGTCAAAGTGTGTATTAACACACACTATGATAAGACCCAGTAACCAACACCTTTGATGCAAGGCCTTGAATTGGTCAGTGTTCATGCAGTCAGTTGTCTAAACATGCCATTATACTTCTATTGTGGTCTCCAGTGATGCTGAAAATGCCCTTAAATCCGAATAAATAAATAGTACATATTTTACAAACTGTGTCATAAACTGTAATTTGAGTTCAGCCAATTAAGTATAATTTTCAATAAAGTTATGCCCTCTTGTGGTGTTGCCGGGGGGAGGGGGGTTGGGGGGGGGGGGGTTGGGTGGTGGACAGAGGGAGCCATAGCCCTGCCCAAATTCTCACTTCCCCTAAAGATCCTGAATTCTTTGATCTGCCTGAGATGTCAACTTATGAAATTGTAGATGACATGCCACACTTGGTGAAAATTGATGGTCCTTTCTAGCCTCAAAATGTCTCCCAGTAGCATCAATTGGTGTGTGTGTGTGGGGGGAGGGTATCCCCAGAGAAATTTTATGAGTTATATCACCCTCCCCATTCACACCAACAAGAGGGGGACACCACCGCCATGTCTTCCTAAACTCAAGATTTTAATCTTCGTGGATATGCCTTTTATGTCAAAGAAATGCATGCTGACCCTTCTCCCAAAGATCCCCATGTCCCCCCTAATATAGATACCTGGCTGCACACCACTGATTCCCTCGGTCCTCCTATGTCGTCAGTTTAACACCACCAACATGGCATGTCTACTGAGCTCAGTCCAGAGAGTGTCACTGGGGATCATTTTCCATGTGTGAGGGGCAAAGGCGTGAAATGATGAGAAATCAAGTAAAATGGGTTTGAAAAATCCATATATTCTCTGTGTTCCTAAATTCTCATACGCCAGCGACAGTAACACCACCAAATTAGGCATGTATACTCACTTTAGTCTATGGAGTGTCACTGTAGTTTCAAAATATGAGGACCAAAGGGATGGTGGGAATGGAGTGAAAATAGAGAAAAACGAGCCATTTGCACCCAGAAATAATTTTGATTATCTCCCTTGATTTGCAATGGATTTCTTTCACGACCCCGACGTGTGCCGATGAGGTAGCTTATTCTTGCAATTATGAGGGAATGCCATTGTATTCGTCTCATATTGTTCATTGAAATGCTAGAATATTAGTCGAATCTTTCAGATAATATATGTTTCTGTTGGCTTTTCAACCATTTTGTTTTAGTTTGATGTTCAGAAAGAGTGTATTAGTACGATTATCTTTCCACCTCTCCTCTCATTGTAATGAGCTTGCTAAACTTGGTTTTGTGAGGGAGGGAGCAATGACAGTGCTTTGAAATGCGTAATTTTCGTGGGGTTAAACGAGATGTGGGCATAATAAGCCAACAAATTGTATGCGATGCGCAAATGCTCAGTGTGATTTATCGCGACTTCATGACCACAATGTCAAGAGTTATTCTCCTTAAATGCGCACAATGCGAAGAGTTATTCCCCTTATATTAACATGTTTGAACAAAATTTTTGAACTCCGTGAATCGAAGTCTCGAACCTGATTTCAGATTTCCACTTCCCTTTAGAAATGTCTGAAAGATTTCAGAATTTGGTGGCTTTTCAAAACTGTATCGAATTTGTTGGTTTTATTCAAAGTTTACTTGCTTCCCCCATAAAATTCCATCGAAATGTGATGAGCTTAAAAAGGCCGCTTTTGCCTGGGAAACAGTTCTCGGCTCAATCTCTTTTTTCAGAATAATATATTTGGATGCTTTTGTTGAGAAATATACAACTGCATATAAAACATCATACATTTGTTTTTCAAAACTTTATTGAATTTGTTTGATTTATTCTAAGTTTATTTGCTTCCCCTTAAATTCATTGAAATGTCATGTGGTAAGCTTGAAAAGCTGCTTTCGCCTAGGATACAATGCTCTGCTCGAATCTCTTGTTTTTAAAAACATTCTATATACATCGGATTATAATGTAATTTGGATTTCTTTTGTTGGGAAGTATACCAATGCATATCAAATAGGCGAACTGACTGACAGCAGGTATACTTGAAATGTGTATTTTTTTTTGTTTTTAACATCTTCCCGTAGCCCACGACAATTAATGGTAGGGCTTTTCGTTAGAGTGCGTGTGTGTGTGTGTGTTTGTGAGTGTGGGTAGGTGCATGTGAGTGTATGTGTGTGTGTGTGGGGGGGGGGGGGGAATAAAATACCCCCCACCCCCACCCAACAAAAAATCCCAAACCACGACGCTGCATCTTAACTCGCCAAACCTTGAGGTTCGGTACTTGCTGGCATCTGCACCCATATCGTTTTGGACATCCGAGATAAAGTCTACAGGGTTACAAACATTAGAATACTCTAGCCACTCGGCATTGTCGGCGAGAGTCGCCCAAGTGTAATACGATATCGGAGATCAAGGTAACATGTTAAAAAAATTGTGGGTGTGTGAGTTCGGCTCTAGGCAAGGGGGACTGATTCTTTCCTCGCCAGACTAACTGTACAGGTGTGGTACATCGTTAGATCTGAACACCTCTTGTATAAGGTCATGATTCAATGTCACAGATTCACAGAATTTAATAAAATGAATTTTCTTCTCCAGTCATTCACCTGCTTCAGCTACTAGTGTCACCAACACTTTTAAACTTGTTGGGTTAAAAATCAACCCAAATCAACTTGGTTCAGTGAATATGAACTCAATGCTGTGTATTTTTAATATGATACACGTGTACTTTGGACCATTCACCTTTGGGGGTCAAAGTTCTATGATATCACTGGAATCCTCGTACAGGAACGAGCCCAATGAGAATGTTCTATCAAGGGTGAACGAATTATTTGGAAATAACAGAAATGTACTGAGTGCATTTTCTACATATATCAGAACTAATATGCCCGTTTTTTGGTACAATGCTTGAGTTTATAAACTGGCTGCACTGATTTTGAAATTAGTTATTGGCACTGACAGCTCTTGGAGTTACGTATGGCCTTCTTATTATTCTCTAGGTTGTTTCAGGAGAGCATGTACCCGAACCTTACCTGCCAAATCCGGCCTAATCCTGTCTGACCAATCGTAATCCTTTTCTGACGCCCATGCACAAAACCACAAACGTTTTAACAACGGACCTGACGCCATAATGGTGCTATAATACATCATCAGGTGAGGTGATGTAAAGGCATTCCTAAAAGGGTCAGGAAATGTAGCAAACATGAAGAACGGGTATGGTATAACCCCTAAAATGCCGACAGTTTCGATGCATTTCCATATTCCTGGTACCAGGGTTGGATCTGGCGCTGGTAGTCTGCAATTCCTGCAGGCTTCATTGTGGCCCTTGAAAGTCCCAGAATTGAAAAATGTGTTTTCAAGGCTTTAAAAGTACTTAAAATTTGTGAATAAGTAGCCTTGAAAGTCCTTGAATTTTTAAGATGCTTCAGAGGTTTAATTTCTTTTGCACGGCATTGTCAGTAAAATGCCTATTTGTTGCAATCTTTCTGATATTGATTTATTATCAAAAAGGGTCCTTTTAATGCCCAGATCTCCACTAAAAGGGGGCACTATATCGACACCATGGCCGTTCGTCCGTCGTCCGGTGTCCGTAAACTTTTGGCTTCCGCCAGTTCACTTTAAAACGTCTTCAGTGATTTATCTATTGATATTTTGTGAAGAATGGGTTGTGGAAGGTTCCTTTCGATTATTGTCCGGATTTGATATCCATTATGATCACCTTGGTGGTTATCTTGATTTTGCTTTCCGTCAATTAATTCCAGAATGCCTCGACTGATCAGTCTCATCTCTTGGTGATTTATTGAAGACGGCCAGTAAAATTTCCTTTCGACAATTGTCCGAATCTCATATTGACAAAACTCAACTTCAAACAGCCCTCATCCATATGCAGTAGGAGTTGTACGCCACACTTTGAGATGCTCTTTAGCTTGTAAAAGCATAAGCAAAAAACGAGATCATTTTTTGAACATAAAATGTATCAAGAGTTATGGCCTAGCAGTTGTTTTTAGTCAAGTGTCGTCTGCCTGCATAGACGACACTTGACAAAACGACTGCTCAGATTGTATGACTGTTCAGGTACACTGTTAATCAAAACGAGTAGGGGCGCAGTGGCTCAGTAGGTATAAGTGCAGGCTGCAAGCCGAGAGGTCTTCGGTTCGAATCCCACCGGCGGCAGCCGCGTTGTGTCCTTGGGCAAGACACTTCACCCCCATTGCCCACGTAGGGGGCACGGTGACGCTGTGTACTAAGGCGTACTGCACGTCGATGGTGCACCTGTCTTCAACCAATACTAACCCTGCTTATGTGGAGTTAGTATGTTGGGGAGCTGACAGTTGCTCGCCGTTGCTCGGTGGTTCTCTCCGGGTACTCCGGCTTCCTCCACCCGTAAAACTGTCGTGGTCATGATTAGCCATTGTGCAGAAATATGTGACCTTAAACACCAATAAATAAATAAACAAATCAAAACGAGTTTTGTTGCTACAGGGTTCATACAGGTAATGGAAATCATGGAAAAGGAAAAAAAAAATTTCCAGGCTTGGAAGTTTTGGAAAAATGTTTTTTTTTTTGTTTTTTGCTGTAGTTTGGAAAAGACATGGGAATTCGTCGTGACAACGACGCAGAACGCCATCTCCCCGAAAAATCACGCTTAAAAATCTCGAAAAGAGACCGTGGTGGTCATACTAACGAGGGAAAGGTCAGTCATGGAAACTGGGTAGAGAGTTTTAGAAAAGTCATGGAAGTTGATTCTCTGAGTGTATAAAATTACATATCTGCTTTTTTTTTTTAGCTCGCCTGACTTTCAGTCAGTGGAGCTATAGTGATCACTCACCGTCCGTCGTCCGTGAACATGGTGTTTGCGTCATCTCCTCCCAAACCGCTGAACCAATTTAATTGATATTTGAGATAATAGTTTATTATGACATCGCATTTTGATTTTGTTCAAATCAAGTTGCCTCGCCCCTTGGTAGGGCCACGCCCAAAAAGTGTGCTTAAATCTTAAAAAATCTTCTCATCAACCAGCAGTAGCAGAGACTTGCGATTTGGTGTGCAGCTTCCTTTTGAGGTGTAGACTCAGATTTGTTAAAGAGAAGTTCGAGGAGCTATATTTGCCTTCGTTATGGGAGGGGCAAGAATTTTTGCTCCGTCCAAAATTTCTATTTTCCAAACCGAGAGGCAAATTTGAACCAAATTTGATATGAGGGCTTATTGGGTCGTAATTTAATTTAAGCCAAAAAATTTTTTTTCCCGTTGCCCCATGGGAACCGCAGGAGCTAAAATAGAAAATAATTAAAACGCCCATATCTCCAAAACTACACGGCACTGAGAATTCTTATTTGGTGTGAAGCTTCCTTAGAACCAACAGAATGGATTGGTCCAAAAAAACCTGCTATCGGTTATATCATGGGGTACTTTTTTGGGACTTTTGAAAAAGTGCCGAGTCAGCATTTTTTAACACTGTGGGTAATGGGAAAAACATTTAAGACTACGTTTCTCCCAAACCACTGCTCCAAAAGCTTTCAGATTTCGCATATGACATCTTTGGAAGATTGTTTCACATATCTATTGAAATCAAATCCCTGGGTTCATATTTGGGCTCTCTATGGGAGCCCAAGTGTTTAAATTAGTGCAGTATGAGGAATATTCTTTAAAACTCTTCTTCAGATCTACCAATCAGAATCTTTTGGTATTTGGTATGCAGCATGCTTAATGGGGTTAGATTCAAGTTTTTTTCAAGCCAAGTCTCTGGGTTCATATTTGGGCTCACTGTGGGAGCCCGAATTATAACTTAGTTCAAAATGAGGAATTTTCTTTAAAAATCTTCTTCTTCAGATGCAGCAGTCGGAATGTTTTGATATTTGGTATGCAGCATCCTTTGGGGGGGGGGGGGGGGGATTCAAGTTTCTTCAAGCCATGTCCCTAGGTTTATATTTGGGCTCACTGTGGGAGCTCGAATTGTAACTTAGTTCAGTGTGAGGAATTTTCTTTAAAAATCTTCTTCTTCAGATCCAGCATTCGGAATGTTTTGATATTTGGTATGCAGCATCCTTAGGGGGGTGAGATTCAATTTTGTTGAAGCCAAGTCCCTGATTTCATATTTGGGCTCCCTGTGGGAGCCCGAATTATAACTTAGTTCAATATGAGGAATTTTTCTTTAAAAATCTTCTTCTTCAGATTCAGCGACCGGAATGTTTTGATATTTGGCATTCAGCATCCTTGCTGGGGGGGGGGGGGGGGGGTGGGGTGGGGGGGGGGGGGATTCAAGTTTGTTCAGGCCAAATCCCTGGGTTCATGTTTGGGCTCACTGTGGGAGCCCGAATTATAACTTAGTTCAATATGAGGAATATTCTTCAGATCCAGCAGTCAGAATGCTTTTATATTTGGTATGCAGCATCCCACTGGAGGTAAGATTCAAGTTTGCTCAAGACAAGTCCCTGGGTTCATATTTGGGCTCACTGTGGGAGCCCGAATTATAACTTAGTTCAATATGAGGAATATTCTTCAGATCCAGCAGTCAGAATGCTTTTATATTTGGTATGCAGCATCCCACTGGAGGTAAGATTCAAGTTTGTTCAAGACAAGTCCCTGGGTTCATATTTGGGCTCACTGTGTGAGCCCGAATTATTACTTAGTTCAACATGAGGAATATTCTTTAAAAATCTTTTTCTTTAGATCCACTGGTCAGAATCTTTGGATATTTAGTATAAGCTTTTCTTGATTAGCAGATACAACTTGTTGAAATCAATTCCCTGGGTTGATATTTAGGCTACCATGTCAGGTGAGCGCCTTCATGTCCGCTGAGGCCTCTTGTTTTTAGCTCACCTGACTGAAAGTCGGGGTGAGCTATAGTGATCACTCACCAAGGTTTTTGGCCTCGCTCAAAATTTTTTGAGCCGATTTGAACCAAATTTGGTATATGGTATTATTGAGTATTATTGAGTCATAACTACTTGAATCTCGCAATTCTTCAAACTCCAATATTTCTCAAACCGCACGTAACAGAGAACTGTTATTTGGTATGACGCAAATATTGGGAATGATAAAAAATTGCCATCGTTTGTGTTAGGGTGTTCTGTAGGTGGCATCGAAAAAATGCTTAGCATATTTGCAAAAAGTAAAAAAAAAATTCTTCTCCAGAATCACTGATTAGAATCTTTTGATATTTAGTATACAACTTCCATGGAGGAGTCAGGGGGGGGGGGGGGGGGGGGGCATTAGAGAGGCTCCTTGTTGAACTCAAAAAACAATATATGCTAGTTGCGTCCCTGAGACTGAAATTCTTTGTGTTCATATAAAAATTATAACAGTTCTTGAAAAGCATGGCCAGAGTCCTTTTAATATGACCGTGGCATTTTTGGAAGCCCACAAATTCATAATCGACTTTCGATACTAAACGACTAATTTACTGTTGTTATGTTGCATTGACAATCTACTATTCGCATTGTGTCCAATTTAATTTCAATTGTTTCAAACTTTGCATATTTCTTCATTCGTCGTGTGACAGCAAGTCTCTCTCGTAGAAGTTGTTAACAAGTTGCCTCTATTCATTGTTTCCCCTATTTAAACTCGGTTCACAAATTTAATAAGGCATCTCATTAAGACCCAGTGAAAGCTTACTTTAATCTTTATATCGTCCCTGGGCAAGACACTTCACCCCGTTGCCCACGTGAGGGCACGGTGGCGTTGTGTATGTACTAAGGCGTACTGTGCGTCGATGTGCACCTGTCTTCAACCAATGCTAACCCTGCTTGTGTGGAGTTGGTAGGTTGGGGAGCTGACAGCTGCGCGCCGTTGCTTGGTGGTTCTCTCCAGGCTTCCTCCACCCGTAAAACTGTCATTGTCGTGATTAGCCATTGTGCAGAAATATGTGACCTTAAACACCAACAAATAAATAAATATAAATCTTTATATCAAGTAAACGTGTTATGACATAACGAATTTATTGGATTGTATTTATAGCCTTGATCATAAGTAAGAAGTCAGTTATAGTTTGGATTTCCAAACGTTACCCTGTTTCATATTATTGGGAAGTCCCATGAGCTATTGCTGAAATATTGTTCGGATATCCAACAAGTCCAGTTGTTAAAAATTTTTATTGCTGTGAGATATTTGGAATACCAGATTCGCTATTAAATTGGTATCATCTTTAATTTGTCTCCGAGTCATCAGTTGAAAACCAGAATTACACAGTAGGCGACTCTCAGCCCCTCCCCCCCCCCCCCCCTCGTTACAGTAAAGTACTTAAATGTGCTTAAATTTGATCTTCTGAAATCAGCGGGAACTCTGACTTAGTGCAATATGGGGAATTATCTTTAAAATCTTCTTCTTCGTAAGATTCACCAGTCAGAATCTTTTGATATTGATGTACAACATCCTTAGGGAGGTCACATCCAAATTGTTCAAACTAAGTCCCTAGCTTAATATTTGGGCTCCCTATTGGAGTCCGAAATTTAACTTTCCAATTCCAATATGAGGCATAATCTTTAAAACTCCTCGTCCCCCGAACCCCTAGTGAAAATCTTTTGATTTGGTATATGGTATATAGAATCCCTAGAGGGGTCAGTATTCAGTTTCTTCAAATCAAGTCCCTCGGTTAATGATTGGGCTCCTGGGAGCCCAAATTTTAACTGAATGCAATGAGGGGAATAATCTTTAAAAATCTTCTTCAGATCCACCCCTCAGAATCTATTGATATTGAGTATACAGCATCCTACGAGGATCAGATTCAAGTTTGTTCATAGGAAGTCCCTCAGTTAATATTTGGGCTCTATGTGGGGCCCCGATTTTAACTTGGTGCAATTTTAAAATAGTGCAAATATGAGGAATAATCTTTAAAAACCTTCTTCTTCAGATGCACCAGTCAGAATCTTTTGATATTTGGTATATAGCATCCTAAGGGAGGTCAAATCTAAGTTTGGTCAAATCAAGTCCCTGGATTAATATTTGGGCTCCCTGTTGGAGCCCAAAATTTATCTTAGTCCAATAGGAGGAATAATCTTTAAAACCCTTCTTCTCCAGAACCATTTGTCAGAATCTTTTGATATATTGTATACAGAATCCTTACATGAGGCCAGATTTAAGTTTTTTTTCAAATCGAGGCCATCCGCTATTGACGGCTAATAATAGGGCTTTCTATAGGAGCCCAAATTTTAACACAGTGTAATATGGGGAATAATCTTTAAAAATCTTCTTCAGATCCACCAGTGAGAATCTTTTGGCATATGGTATACATCATCCTCGCGGGGCTATATTCAAGTTTGTTCAAATTAAATCATTTAATAATATTTGAGATCCCGAATTTGTACTTGTGCAATATGATATATACTTTATTCAGCAGCATTTGTATAATACAGAGTAATACGTTTGATATAAACAAAACATATAATACGTGCTGCTGGGAGATGGCATAGCCAGATTGGCTGCCACCTGCCATCACCCTAAAAAGTAGAACTAAGTTACATTAAATTTAATTTAATTCACACCAGGCTACGTCTTCCCTTTGAACCCTCAAAACTTTAGACTGAAGTACAGCAAATAGAAAATAAAGTAGGCGACTGTGAACTGGTAAGAGAAGTATTTTTAAAAACCTGGCTTACCCTACCAACTAAACGAGAATTTCACAATAATAATAGGTCAATTTGACTGATATCTGCAGATAAGAGCTGAGTAACGAAGTAATTAATTTTGAGTACAACAATGATTTGAACGGCGCTATGTACCATAGGCTAACAGATTCTGACAATCATGCCACCAGCTCCAGTTTATGAGGGGCAACTCAAGATGGAAGCCACTGTTGGTGTTCCTATTTCTCAAATTGGAAAGACTTTCTCATTTAAGAAATCTGAAAGTTGGGTCACATGTCGTTAGCACTAATTTGCAACGCCTTTATAGAAGGGTTAGTATAAAAGGAGCTCGTTACAAATAGAAATGGTTTATTATCTAATCACGTTCTAATTTACGAATATAAATATGGACAGGAAAGCCAAGTTAGACGAGATACCAGACAAAGGCAACAACGACACACAACTTAAGGTTCAGGAACGGCGGACATTACATAGGCAACAATTATTTTTGACTAAGTCCCGCAAGCGGTTTCATTGATGTCAAAGAACTCGCCCATTGATTTATAACTTACAGAGAACAGTCTGCGTTGAAGTAAGGATTGCTACATTCAACGCAGTCAGAATATGAAGCTACGAGCTTGAAAGCCAAATTTTTTTTTGAACATATTTCTATTATCGAACTGACGAAGTTCCGTATCTAATTCGTTCCACAATTTTGGGTACGCGTACAATGGAAACACCTCTAATGATCGAGATCTAGTTCTACTTACGTGTAGAAGCGCAGACTGTCTCGTATTTCTATGCGTATGACTGTCAACGTATGTGAAGTAATCATCAAATGAGGCTGGAAGGTTTAATGTTTTCCATTCGTAGATGAACAATGCAACATGAAGTGTAAATAAATCACTAGCCTTGAGAATACGGTCCCTAAAAAACAGAGGGTCGGTGTGGGCATTGAATCTTTTATTATTAAGTATTCGTATGGACCTTTTTTGCATTAAGAATAATTTATTGATGGCTTTTGAGTTACCCCAAACATGAATTCCGTAGATCAAGTGACTGTGAATAAGGGCAAAGTAAATAGTACTCAAGGTATCATGTGGAAGAATGGATTTGACCTTACCGAGGGCATAATTTGCTCGCGCAATCTTTGAGCATAGCTGTGATATATGGACTTTATATGATAGCTTATCATCAATGTTGACCCCAAGAAATTTCACAAATTTTTCGATTTGTTAACACCCACTCTTGTTATTTTCTCATTGTCAGTACAGACGTTTTCTCGCGAAGTTTCTATTTTCTTCATAGTCGGGTTGAATACAATACATTTTGTTTTGTTAGCATTTATGACTAGACGATTAGTGGAACACCACTCGGATAATTTACGTAATTCCATGTTCATATAACTTGTCAAGTTATTCACGCTAGGACCTGATGAATACGCAGTAGTGTCGTCTGCAAATGAAAGGAGTTTTAGGGAAGTGGAATTACAAATGTTAATGTATAATAAAAATAAAACAAGGCCTAATATCGAGCCTTGTGGGACTCCACACGTTATTTGCGCCAGGTCAGATTTATTTTCACCAAAAAACAACAAATTGTCTTCAATTTGATAAGTAACTTTTGAACCAGTCGTTGGTGACTCCCCTCACCCCATAATAATCTAATTTCTTGGTTTATAGTATCAAATGCCTTTGTTAAATCCAGGAAAGCCGCTAATGTGAGGTCTTTGGTGTGTTTATTATTTTCCACAGCGACTTGTTTTAGAAGTTGAAGAACTGGATGGACTGTGGAAGGTTTCTTTCTAAATCCATATTGATGTTGGTATAAGATTTCAAATCTATCTAGGAAACTAATGATTCTGACCGCCATAAGTTTTTTTAGAACTTTGGAAAATGTTGGCAGGACACTAATTGGTCTGTAGTTCGTGAGGAATATTCTTCTCACGAACCCTCAGTCAGAATCTTTTGATGTATGGTGCACACCTTCCTTAGGGGAGTCAGATGCAAGTTGGGAAAAATCCAAATCTCTCAAAAATATTTGGTCTCTCTATTGGACACAAAATGTTTACTTACCCTAATATGAGGAATAATCTTTAAAAATCTTCTTCAGAACTACTAGTCAGAATCGTCTGATAATATGGTACACAACATTCACGGGAGTCAGATGCAGATTTGTTCAACTCAAGTCCTTCGATTAAGATTTGAGCTGCCTTTTGGTACCCTAAGTTTTACTTGGTGCAATATGTGGAATATTCTCTAAAAATCTTCTTTTCACAAACCCCCAGTAGAATCTTTTGATACATGGTTTGTTAAATCCCTTGATTAATATTTGGCCCCCCCTAATGGACCCCGAATTTTAACTTGGTCCAGTTTGAGGAATAATCTAAAAAGTCTGCTTCTTGAAATACAATCCGAATATTTTGATACTTGGTATACAACATCTTTAGAGGGTTCAGATTCAATTTGTTCAAATTTAGTCCCTGGGTTGATTTGTGTTGTGTTGTGTTGTGGGGCGGGGGGGGGGGGGGGGGTCGGTCAAGGGCTATATTGGTAATATTCTCAAAATCCTCTTCTCCAGAACCACCAATCAGAATCTTTTGACATTTGTTATACAGCATTCTTGGGGTGGTGGTGGGACGGGGGGGGGGGGGGGGGGGGGGCATTTTCATGTTTTTTTCAAATAAAGTCCCTGAGTTATTATTTGGGCTACCAATGGGAACCCTATTTTTAACTTGGTGCAAAAGAGGTATATTCTTTAAAATCTTCTTGAGAACCACCATTCTGAATGTTTTGAATACTTGATATATAACTTCCTAGCCGGGTTCAGATTCAAATTTGTGCAAATTAAGTCCCTAAATTCATATTTGGGCTCCCTTCGAGGGGCTCAAATTTTAACTTAGTGTAATATGACGAATAATCTTTTATAAAAAGCTCCGTTTTCAGATCCACCATTCAGAATCTATTGATATTTGGTATATGGCATCCTGGGGTGGAAGGTAAGGGGTCAGATTCAAGTTTCTTCAAGTTAAGTTCCTAGGTTGATATTTGGACTCCCTAGTTTTGTATCGCTGGAAATCTGTGCATTATGTTCTGTGGGTAGTATCCCAATACTAGAAAAAAATCGTCTCGCAAGTGGTACGGAATTGAACTTCAAACCGAAAATTCACCGGTTCGATCCTCGCTAGGGGTAACTGTGTTGTGTCCTTGGCAAGGCAGTTAACCCTGATAGCCCACGTGGGAGCAAGTGGCGCTGGGTACTGAGGCGTGCTCCAGATCGATGGTGCTCTTGACTTCAACTAATGATAACCCTGCTTGTTTGGAGTTAGTACGTTGGGGAGTCTGACGGTCGCGCGCCTTTGCTCGGTGGATCTCCCCGGGTACTCCGACTTTATCCAACCGTAAAACTGTCCCACACTAGATGAGCCTGACTGTCGAAAGTGCCGTTAAACCCCAACAAATAAATCATCTGGCATGGACAACAGAGTTATAAATCAAATAAGTCCATTCCTCTTTAGTCTTAACTAATTAACCCTGTAGTCTTAGATGCTAATTAATTCCTTTAAACGACTTAGGTCTGGCGATCGCCTCGGGCCCCTTGGGGCCTCTTGTTTAACTGGTTGAGTGCTAGAAGCCACTATCAGGGCTTTCAAAAAGATGAGGGTACCGGAGGAAAAGCCATTTTCCTTACTCATTTCTCATATTCAGTCAGATGCAAATAATATTTTGTTTATATAAATTTGTTTTATCACAAATTATTGAAGATTGCCAGTGGGCACTCTTCAATAATTTGTAATAAAACAAATTTAGATGAACAAATTCAGACTACCTAAAAAATGTAGCCCTCAACCAGTTAAAAAAAGCTTGCCCGTTTATTGTTGAAAGACAAAAAAGAGTTTTCATCCACAATATATTTCAACGAAATAAAATTGATCTTTTTTTTTTAACTGGAAATATTTCAGTTTACCCAGCGATGGTTTATTTTGAGATACTATTGCAAAAGGAAGACCCGAGCATTTCTATATGCCCATCCATACACAGAGATGCGGCAAGTTTTCTTTCGTGGTGAGAACGGTCGGACTTACGAAATTCCCAAAGGAGGGTATGTGGGAGGATGGTATAATTTAGGAAAATAGCGGCGAAAAGACTATCCCTTGTGGCATCTAGCTCTTTGATGGCTACGTTTATGATGAAAGTATTACACATTACTGATTGTCTCATCTACTAATGGGTTGATTGGCATGCAGACAGACTGCAATTCATGTAAATGCTTTACGATTCGACTGAA
Source organism: Pictodentalium vernedei (assembly GCA_031216915.1). NCBI lineage: Eukaryota > Metazoa > Mollusca > Scaphopoda > Dentaliida > Dentaliidae > Pictodentalium > Pictodentalium vernedei. Next base: position 178,218,484 of record CM062291.1, on the reverse strand, counting down.
GGTGTCCAAACTGGGTAATATACTGGGTTCGATAGTATCATTTGTATTTTATGAGATAGATGAAACCATATTGATATTTATTGATAGTAGCTTATTCAATTAGACGTGTTCGGTGCATATTTGCCCCTCCCCCCCCCCCGCCCCCAGAGAACAGAGACCAAATAAAAGATATGGTGCCGGCCAGTATATCATCCCTTAGGTGCAGATGACGCATTGGTGCACTAAAGGGACGATAATAATCCCACAAAAGTTAAACAACACAGCATTTGAACATCGCACATTATAAACTCCTTTAGGCGCGGCATAGTATACTTACCCCACTGGACCTCCGTAATTTCTCTCCAATGCAGCCTAAATCCACATATGGGCAGCCAACCCCCGCAAGGCATGTTCGACGTATTTATATATTCGACCGACTAAATCAAGGCAAACACATTTTTAACATTTGGTAACATCTTCCCAAGGCACTAGCCAGCATAATTAACTCCCTAGTAGTAAGGGATAACACTTGTGCGAACTGATTTAACACTGGAAACGCCCATAGACATTGGTTCGCCGGAGAAAATTCAGGTCTGGGGTACATTGGGCGAACTGATTTAACACTGTCCATAGACATTTTTTTTCGCCAGAGTGCCATCTTTTCGTGTGTACTCTGGCGAATTGATTTAACACTGAAAATTCTCATAGACATTTTTTCGCCAGAGTGCCATCGGCCGATGGCACTGTGGCGAAAAAATATCCATGAGAATTTTCAGTGTTAAATCAGTTCGCCCAATGTACCCCAGACCTGGATTTTCTCTGGCGAACCAATGTCTGTGGGAGTTTTCAGTGTTAAATCAGTTCGCCCAAGTGTCATCCCTTACTACTCCCCCTACCAGCCCACAGTAAACAAAATTTAAAAACTTTTCCGCATTCACCACTCCTGTTCCAGGCACGTTTGAGTATATTTAACCCGCCTGGCCCCAGTTAGTAGAGTACCCAAAGTAATCAAAATTTAAAGTACTTGACAGCGTGTAACCTCCTCCTGAAGCTCAAACCAGGGCATTAATCGAGTCCTGCCATCCTCCTCAAAACTTAAAATTGGACAGCCGATATCATTGAAACCTTTCCCTCTCCACTCTTCCATACTTCGATTTTATATATGCCATTCCAGTTCTGTGTTAGCGTAGAATGGAAGAATGAAATTGGACGACATGGTAGATTCTGTCCATTTCGAGAGTTTGGATAATGTTATCACAGAACTAAATATTTTCCCATGGACGACCATTATAACAATTATGTGGAAAAAAATATGATAGCATCTCTTAAAATTGAATAGTTAAATATCTACATAAAGTACAGACATTCACACAACTTTCTCTGGCCAGAAAACGGGAGGTCATGCAACAAATGAGAGAAATAATGCACCAGAAAGTGAAGTACCGTCATTGAACCCAATTTACAAATAAACAAATAGTTAACGGAATATTTTAGACCCAGAAAATACTGAAGAAATCTCTTTTTTCTTGTGGAGTATTCAGTATTGATGTAAAAATCTAATAAAATGCTTTAACAGTTTTCTGAAGCAATAAGTTTTTTCTTGGAGTTTTATTTTAGACTATGATGCAATATCCGTGCAACATTTCAAGGCGGATCACTCTAAACCAAATATTTATTTCCGCGATACCTAATATTCCGTTTGCATATCAAATTATGTTATTATTTGCCCGATTCCGCTAGTCGTGCAAATCGTGTTAGGGACTCTCACTTGCTGCACAAACCAAGTTATTAGACGATTTCCCCCAATGGCTGACAATTTTCGTCATTGGAAGGGATTTATAGAAAAGTTAGGCCCTCCTTCTTTCATAAAGCTGTCAGAAAATTTAACGCTATATATGGGCATGGAAATGTCATATACAAATTGAAATTTCGAAATATTAGCGAGTTTGTATCATAGACGGGCGCATCATTTTACAAACTTGAGGCATTTTTCTGAAGAGTAGTATAAAAATACAGAAGCTGGCTTTTTTTTTTACAATTTTTTCCCAATTAGTTTGACCGTTTCCCTATTATTCTCTGTAAAACCCATTTAAAGATAAGAAAACGGCTTTCTCACCATCATTTCATATTCTGTAACTTTGTTTCTGTTCATATTATCAACAGTGTGTGCATCGTGACATATAATTCAGACACTGTCTCTTCCATCAATATAAAAGTTTGGGGGTGAGATTCACTTATTTTTTCCATGTAAGCATAAAACTTGGAAATTAATGTAAAATCTTATTCGCTAAACAAAGCGCCAAAGTGGACACTTACTTAGTGTTGGTCCCAAATTTCCTTTCCTTACTTTTAATAAACAAAAACAGCAGACAGCTCCCGGAGCTGTCTTTTTTTCCATTTATTAAAAGTAACAAACTGAAGCATGGCATTAGTTTCTATCAATGTCGTAGGTTTTCTCAACAATTACTTTCTTCTTAATTTGTCCTTCATCGCTCGAATAATAATTTCAAGGCAGATAACTTTATCGAAAGTCGATTTTCATGACTATATAATGAAAACTTGTTGAGTTTCGATGAATACGTGGAATTTCATAGTTTGTTTCCAAATGTTACTACCGGCTGTTACACTCGGCTGCTCCCACCATTGAATTGAAAATCGCGTGTTATAAAGTTGCGACATTACCGTGGAGTTGAATATTTGTTCCTTTGATTTGGAAATTCACCAGTCAACAGCTGGCAAAAAGGTGTAGAGAATTTCCATCTTTTCAAAATTTGACATTGGCCTTCAAGTAGCAACTAGGGTCCTGCAAATCACACATTTTCGATTCGAATCGAATCTCGAATCGAATCAAGTCTATTGTTCGAAATCGAATCGAGCCTCGAATCGAATCATTGGTGTCTTGAAAATGACCTATGGGGGCTGGGGTGTTATAAACCTGATTTGTTCCAACTGTTTTGGCTCAAGTTCCGACTCATAAAATAATCCAACTGCATAATCAAGGCATGCCTTCGTAGAGGGCATGCCTTGGTGATGTGGTTGGGATATTACTGTGTAAGGATTATAGTTCATTGTCGACATGGCTTGGAAACGTTAAATTTGCATTTAACAGTGGAAGGGACTAGTAATATTGAAATTAGTATGGTTGGTGGCATGAATGAAGGTGTTATTTATGTTAATGTTACGGAAGTAACGGAAGTTACTCCCAGAAAATTCCCATGGCACTCTGGCGTAAAAATATCTGTGGGAATTTCCAGTGTTAAATCAGTTCGCCCAATTCCTTCCAGACCTGGATGTACTATGGCGAACAAATGTCTATGGGGATTTCAGTGTTAAATCAGTTCGCCCATGCAAGTGCCTTCCCTTACTACTGCTCCCCAACTAATCCCCACTGCTCCATCTGTTGATGAGTTCGCGTTCAAGGTTGTTTTTCAGGTAGATATGCTACTGTACGTTATAGAATTTTTAAAGACTCGTTTTGAATTTTGCTACTATCAATATGCTATTTATAACGTCCGCAGTATCTTCAGTTCCAAAAATGATCTCCCGTTTTCCCAACTTTATATTAAAAACCCGTTCGTGCATGAAATCTGTGAAGCTTTTCCAAAACATCTTTGTTGCATCACAAGTAATAAATAAATGGCCTGTGGTTTCCTCTTCCCTTTCGCAAAAACTGCATGTTGGGGATTGGTTTCTGACGAATTTGGAGACAAATTTATTTAATCCCCAAATTCGGTAGTACATTTTTCTGAAAATATTTTAATTTGGAGTCCAACAGGCCAGGGTTGAACGAGTTTCTGTATATTGCGTTCCAGTTTAATTCGGTTCCAAAATCCTGTTCCCATTTTAACTGCGATTTACACTTCGCCACTTTTTATGTTGAATGGGTTTTCATCAGTCTGTGGCCTTTTTCTGACGGTATATTTTGGAAAGTTGTGGGGATTATTGGTTGCCCGATATATGCTGTTCTCTGTCCTGTTATTTTTAGATTTTTTATTTTCTTTTTAGTGGTTATTATACTCGAAAAACTAATGAATTGTCAAATTCCCATAGATATTCTTAAATTCTTGATATGTAATGTAAGAGGTTGTCCGTCTGAAAAAGGTCTTTCCGAGTCCTCGTTAAACCCCAATGAATCAAACAAGAACAAATAATGCTCAATATCACACCTTTTGATTGTCTGAGAGGACCAATGCGTGTTAATATTAAGCACGTCGAATAACCCTATCATGTTAGTAAACTTACACGTATCGAACCAAGGATCCCATTCCATTTGACCAAACTTTGACTGATCGCAGCGTTTCCCGTTAACAATAAATCAATACATGCGGTACCTGCGGACTGAACAAAGTTTGGGCCCACATGTTTCCGAGATTGAGGTTGGCCGATAATTATTATTTATTATTTTTTTTTTATTATATAATTTGAATCCATTTACTCCATGATTTATGGTCACATGATGCATAGTAATAAAATTTTCGTTTCGTCGCCAGATTGAACAAAAATGAGATATATAGTACTATGATGGCAACAGTGTTTGTTCCTCCATCAGATCGCGATCTGATCGTGTCACACTCAGGGAAGCCGGCAGCACCTCAGGGCAGGAGGCGGGGTGAGACCCCGAGAAAAGAGAATTCATTCACACTAACAGCCTCACTATGACATGCCGATGCCTGCATGTCTCGAAGGCCGAGAGCCTGAGATGGGGGAGTTTGAGAGGTGGTGTCCCCCTTCTATTGGGAGGAGGACACCTCTCAAACGCCCCCAACTGCCCCATTGAAATTTGAAAGTTCCCAAAACGGATCTGGGGTGTATTTTAGCTTTACATCGAGAATAAGTAATTGCAAAAAAAATGAGTTAGGAACCCGGGAACGGACCCCCTCTCACCCCCGAGGTCCGAAGGCAGGGGGACACTTGCCTCCTCTGCCCCAGTGCTTCTGGCGTCCCTAGTCACACTTACCTTGGTGGATCGATATTTTTTTATAAAATACTGCGAAATCAATACGGAATCAAGAAAAGAAAGAAATGTAAATAGCGCCAGAGATTGAACGTCCAATATTGTCGTTTTCTACAGGTGAGATTCTTTAGTGCTGCGGACAGGAAGGCGGACTCGGTCACGATCCGGTCGAAAATCTATGTCTGCTTTTGTAATCAGAGAACTGTATGCAATTTGGTAGTAGTTATATTTTATTATACCTTTCTTCAACGATTCCCGTCTACGATTCAGTCCCCGCCAGGGATAACTGCGCTGTGTCCTTGGGCAAGGCATTTGCCCACGTTGCTCGCCGTTGCTTGGTGGTTCTCTCCGGGTACTCCGGCTTCCTCCATCCGTTAAATGACCCTGGCCCGTTTTTATCGGCCGCTAACTTTGTATTCCACCACATTTCAGGTATTTAGATGATAAGTGTTACTGACCGACGCTGAATTAATTAAAATATTTTGGGAGCAAAGTGGCTCAAAATTTGGAGCATCAGTTGGACTTCAGAATGAAGGTTCTAAGGTTCGACATTGACCTCATCTGCATTGTGTCGTTGGGCAAGACACTTAATCCTAATTACCGTAGTGAGAGCACAGTGTCGCAGTTACAAGGGTGTACTGCTCGTTGATGGATGACTTTCCTTTAACCGACTCTCTGATTGTGCGATGCTAGTATGTTAACGAGTCCACAGTTGTTCGTCGCTGCTTAGTGGTTTGTCAGGATAGTCCCGCCTCCTCTCCCGACAAAACAGTCCGACACGGCATAACTCCGGCAGTTGAAAGTGTCGTTAAACCACAATAAAATAAATAAATAAATAAATAAATAAATAAATAAATAAATAAATAAATAAATAAATATTATTCCTCCACACCTGAGTAATTGGTATGTGTCAGTAGCAACGAAGTGTTTGCGTCATTTTCCACTGATTACACAATCTATAACATGTAATTTCTTGCTTCAGTCACGCATTTAATTTCCCTTGAAAGCTTATAACACATAGGCGCCTTTATTTTGAACACATTCTGTTATTTGTAGGAGTCTTAATTAAAAACGAATACGAAAAGCTGCATCACCCTGGAGAATTCAGTTTTTAACTATGTGTTTTATCATGGAGAAATTGTTCCATGAAAGCTGTGATTAATTCCACTGCAATTCCCTGTGTGTTAATATAAATGATTTAAATTTCTCAGTTAGTTCACACTGCAGCGAAACCAAATATTATGAAAATCTTCCGTGCATCTCCAGTGTCTCTCTGGATTTTTTGCTCCTATTCTGGAAATCTCAATGGCGACATGTGATTTGACGAGCGGATTAATGATTCCGCAGGTTTCTGTGAAGAGACCGCCTGATAGAGGACTTCGTGCAAATGCCAGAGTAATAATTAAAGTCAAGTTGAATTTTAACCGTTTAAATCTAGTCCTTTTCACACTGTAGGCATTGTTCGAGGTTGTGCGCAATGCAGTAATGCAGGCCAATAATTAACGGGTTTTTTTTAACCTCTAGCACTTTGGTGATGCAACAAAATTTCTCCAATCACTCTGTTTTTCTCTTGTTTAACTATGAATTTAACCAATTATATCTTGTTTGACAGAGCTCAAAGAGCATAATAGCTCTTCCCAACTCATGACGTTTGATGACGTGATAGCTGTTACGCTGTGGCGTAACAGCTTTCACTTCATCAAACGTCATGGCTTTTGCCTTCCATGAAAACTAATAATACTCGTATCAACTATTTAACCTAAGCACTCGTTTTTGTCAATAATAACTAAAATATGTCGTAAATATGCCACCAAAATGTGCACATGCATCATCTGCATATTCATTTTTCGAATACAGCAAAGTATATTCTTTCTTTTACTGACAAAAATCCATTGTTATTCATTGGTATATATACTGTTCAAAAAAGGTAGGGGATATTTGATAAAAGTGAGATGTATGAAGAAATATATTTATATTTTCATCAAAAAGATAGTTGAGGCATTGCACTGTGACATCTGGTGAATGATTTCAGCGATAGTTGGGTGTCTGACAAGCACACATTCCACGCTCTGAGCTGTAGAAGACATGGACGGTCAGTCAGAGACTTTACCACATTCAGTCCAAGACCTTAATACCTTGTAAATCCTCCTCGGTTCGCGAGACAAGCACGGATCCGACGTGGCATACTCCTTACCAAACGTCCAATATCAGCTTGACCGATGTTATTTCATTCTTCCTGCAGTGCAGCGGCGAGTTCCTGGACATTGGTAGGAGGCTGTTGGCGTTCTCATAGGCGCCTACCAAGCATATCCCAGACGTGCTCGATCGGGGAAAGGTCTGGACTTAGTGCTGGTCAAGGCAGTGTAGTGATGTTCTGCTCCTGGTGGAACTCTGTAGCGACACGGGCCCTGTGTGCTCTTGCATTGTCATCTTGGAAAATGAATCGACGGCCGTGTCGCCGTGCAAATGGCACCGCATGAGCTGCTAACGCCCTTGGATGACATGTAATTCGTTCTGCTTGTCATGGTTATGCCTCCCCACACCATAACCGATCCACCACCAAAACGATCGTGCTGTCTAACGGTTACGTTATGGTATCGTTCGTTCCTCCGCCGCCACCACACTCTGTTTCGCCTGTCGTGGAGGTCGAGAGTGAACCTCGTTTCATCGGAAAACATGACATTGCTCCATCGACGATTGTCCCAGCTCTATCTTTCTCCACACCAATTACGCCTTGCTGCGATGTGATGTTCAGCCAAACGTGGAATTATTCGAGATCGTCGAGCGTACAAATTCCAGCTGTGTCGGCGATTTCGGATAGTCTGACCACTGACTCGCACATCTGTCGTTCGGTGCAGCTGCTGTCCAATTTCTGAGGCACTTGATGGCGGTTACGTAATGCTGTGGTTCGGATGAAACAATCCTGGTTAGCAGTTGTCGCCCTTGGACGGCCTGGCCGACGTCTCTCATTAACACTGCCTGTCTGACGGTAGCGTGACCACAACCTACTAATCAACGATTGAGTAACGCTGAGAATTTGAGCCACTGCAGTCTGTCTGTTGCCAGCTTCCAACATGCCAACGGCACGTAAACTTTCGCCACGTGTCAGTCTTCGCCAACCTCAAATGTTAAGTTTCGACCAGAAACTATTGATGAACGAATTTATACCAAGAAAAGAACTATGAGACCTCCGAAAGAGCCCGTCCAGCACAAATGAAAATTTCAAAACGTACCCCACAGACATTAACGCGGCGCTCGTGCGAAAAACCTGCTCGAAGTTTTCGTGTGCCGGTGACATTCATGATCCACACTAAACTTGGTAACATGTTGATGTGTCCAATTACGTGTATCCAATACCATTTTCCGAAAATATCAACATCAGTTTGGATATCCCCTACTTTTACTTTTTTGGAATCGTGTAGTATGACTGTCCCACGCTTAATAGTTGGATATAGAGGATATCTACGTTATTTTAGTGAATATCGGGAATTGTCTCTTGAGTATGGACCTGAAAGTTTTATTTTTCTCGAGAGCTTTTCACTAAAGTAGCGTAGATTTTCTTTTTATTATATGCTACGTGACATTTTACTGCGCAATATTCAGCCCAATTTCACAGCAAACATGTACGGTTTACGTTTCAAAACAATAACAAAGATCAGCTGATCGTTCATTCAAGACGACATTCAAGGCGACGTCATGCGCCGAAGCGTAACGTCATTTAGGAAGCCACTGAAAAAATTCATCGCATGGACCTGAAAGTATTATTTTTCACTTGCGCAGGCGCGAGTGAAAAATAAAACTTTCAAGTCCACACTCATGAGATAATTCCCGATACTGACTAAAATAGATTAGATTTCCTTTTTATTGTATGCTGCGGGATATTTTATTGCACAATATTGGGCCCAATTGGACCCCAAATGCGTACGTTTCAAAACAATAACAAAGATCCGCTGGTCGTTCCTTCAAGGCGACGTCATGCGCCGGAGCGTGACATCATTTAGGAAGCTACTGTGGGATATTTCTCTATATCCATCGAGTCAATGGATATCGAGAAATATCTCTTAGATAATTTGCGATAATTCACAGGCTAGCATATAATAAAGTTGTGTATCCAGCAGCTAACAGTTGGATATTTTACTTCTATTGATCTATCCAACAACGAAGAGTCTTTAAGTAGGATAAATAACTCGTTGATGTTGGATAGGGCCTAATGGCCCTCGACTGGGGAGCTTTCTCTCACTATCCACATCAACTCGTTATGTATCCTCTATTTATCCTCTACAAAAGCGATCGGAGATTGAGATTGTGAGGCGTCGGTACACTAAAAATCTTCCGAGACTTTTTTGTTGTTGAACATTATTCATTCATAGCAACTTCCACGCCCCTCCCCAAAGATCACTTTTCAGTGTGTGGCCAACGAGCGTTCCAGCAATCCACGTGAAACGAGATTAGTGGGATTTTATACGTGCAAACATTGGAAACTCGAAAACAAAATTGTATAGAACAATTCTATTTACTTGAACAGGTCGCGTTCGTACAGTAATTCTGCCCTATACGAACCTCTCTCTCTCTGCAATAAAGGTTTCTTCAGACAATGACTAATTTCCATTATTCCCACTGGTTAACTACAAGAGTTTTCGATTTAAATTTCCGTCACCTCTCTGTGACTGAATGTAGCTGCGGCTAAAAGAAGTAATTGGTCATGTCCTTTCGTTGGTTTCTTTGTCATTTGTCATTTTCTTCCATTGTCTTCAACATAACCACGAAACGCGAATTTCGTGTACTCTTGACATTCATCAACTAGTGTTTCAAAAAACACGATCGGAACATGGAGAAGACCTTGGCGTGAAAAAGGGACTTTCGCGTGTCAAAATCTTATTGTTGAGAAAGAGTGTGCCTGTTCATTTGAATAACCCTTAACTACTTAACCACGTTTGCCGTGTGCTACGGTTTATCAATCCCCGAACATTGTTCAACGATATGCGGGCGAGTCCAATCATTGGCAAAATCGGAATCTGTTGAGTATGATATTTTGAACTTCCAAGAAGCTTAGTGTTATTGTCAGAATTCGAAACGAATGGAATCCTCAAGTTGTAGATATTGCACCGCCCTTCAACCGTTGAACATACAGTACAGTCGCCATGGACTGGACGTAATCCAAGCGTGGGCATGCGTTTACCAGGTTAAAAAAATCACCAGCAACAAAATTTCAATTAATGAAGCACTAGGGTGTACCCGGTGCTTCCTTCACCCTTTACCCAATGCAGACGATATCAAAATTTATTATTTTAAATATCATTTTTAGCTCAACTTTGGCGAAGCCAAATCTGAGGTATTGCCATGGCCTGTCGTCCGTCGTCCGTCTGTCCGACTGTCCGTCCGTCGCGCCGTACACACGGCTCGGGCTAGAGGCCGTATTTATGAACCGATCTTTATGAAACTTCTTGGGTACCTTTTTTATCACCGTGCGACGAGAACGAGTGTTTTTGGGTCCGGTCCGAAATTCAAGACGGCCGCCGGCAGCCATTTTGTACAAAATTAGGTGCAATCAGATTTTTGCACAGAACTTCCAAATGAAAGCTCTGATTTGAATAATTTTTTGTTTGAATGTTTAGTACCATGGGGTACATCACATATAATACGGTTTTTTTCTCGTGCGTAAATTATGCAAATTAGACTAACTTTGATTTATTTAGTGTTACTTTCAGCACTGTAAGTGCAAATGCCAATACGGCTCGGGCTAGAGGCCGTATATATGAACCGATCTTTACGAAACTTCTTGGGTACCTTTGTTATCACCGTGGGAAGAGAACGAGTGTTTTTGGGTCCGGTCTGAAATTTAAGATGGCCGCTGGCAGCCATTTTGTACAAAATTAGGGGCAATCAGATTTTTGCGCAGAACTTCCATATGAAAGCGCTGATTTGAATAATTTTGTGTGTGAATGTTTAGTACCATGAGATACATCACATATAATACGGGTTTTTTTTCTCGTGCACAAATTATGCAAATTAGACTAACTTTGATCTATTTAATGTTACTTTCAGCACTGTCACTGCAAATGCCAATACGGCTCGGGCTAGAGGCCGTATTTATGAACCGATCTTTACGAAACTTCTTGGGTACCTTTGTTATCGCCGTGGGACGAGAACGAGTGGTTTTGAGTGCGGTCCGAAATTCAAGATGGCCACCAACAGCCATTTTGTACTTTAGTTAGTTCAGTCAGTTTTTTTGTACAGAACTTCTGTATGAAAGTTCTGATTTGAATAAATTTTTGTATGAATGTTTAGTAACATGGAATACATCACATATAATACGGGTTATTTTCTCGTGCAAAAATTATGCAAATTAGATGAACTTTGATTTATTCAGTGCTACTTATACACAGTAAGTGAACATGTCAATACGGCTCAGGCTAGAATCTGTATTTATGAACCGATCTTCACGAAACTTCTTGGGTACCTTGTTATCACCTTGGGACGAGAACGAGTGTTTCTAGGTGCGGTCCAAAATTCGAGATGGCTGCCAGTGGCCATTTTGTTCAGAAATTAGGTCCAATCAGTTTTTTGTACAAAACTTCTATACGGCTCAGACTAGAGGCTGTATTTATGAACCGATCTTTACAAAACTTATTGGGTACCTTTGTTATCACCTTGGGACGTGAACAAGTGTTTCTGGATGCGGTCCAAAATTCGAGATGGCTCCCAGTGGCCATTTTTTACAGAAATTAGGTCCAATCAGTTTTTTGTACACAACTTCTGTACGGCTCAGGCTAGAGGCTGTATTTATGAACCGATCTTTACAAAACTTATTGGGTACCTTTATTATCACCGTGGGACGAGAAAGAGTGTTTTGGGGTGCAGTCCAAAATTCAAGATGGCCGCCAGCAGCCATTTTGTGCCAAAATTAGTGCAATCAGTTTTTTGTACAGAACTTCTGTATGAAAGTTCTGATTTGAATAAATTTCTGTATGAATGTTTAATAACATGGAATACATCACATATAATACGGGTTTTTTTCTCGAGCAGAAATTATGCAAATTAGATGAACTTTGGTTTATTTAGTACTACTTATATACAGTAAGTGCATTTGCCAATACGTCTCGGGCTAGAGACTGTATTTATGAAAAGATCGTCACAAAACTTCTTGGGTACCTTCGTTATAACCTTGGGATGAGAACAAGTGTTTCTGGGTGTGGTCCAAAATTCAAAATGGCTGCCAGTGGCTATTTTGTACCGAAATTAGGTCCAGTCAGTTTTTTGTGCACAACTTCTATACGGCTCAGGCTAGAGGTCGTATTTATGAACCGATCTTTACGAAACTTCTTGGGTACCTTTGTTATCACCGTGGAACGAGAACGAGTGTTTTTGGGTGTGCTCCGAAATTCAAGATGGCCACCAGCAGCCTTTTTGTACCAAAATTAGTGCAATCACTTTTTGTACAAAACTTCTGTATGAAAGTTCTGATTTGAATACGTTTTTGTAGGAATGTTTAGTAACATGGAATACATCACATATAATACAGGTTTTTTTTCTCGTGCAGAAGTTACGCAAATTGGATGAACTTTGATTTGTTCAGTGCTACTTATACACAGTAAGTGCACACGTCAATACGGCTCGGGCTAGAGTCTGTATTTATGAACTGATCTTCACGAAACTTCTTGGGATACCTTTGTTATCACATTGTGACAGGAACGAGTGTTTGGGGTGCCTTTGTTATCACTGTGCTATGAGAACAAATATTTTTTGGGTTCAGTCAGACCCACTCTGGGACTCAAAGATTTCTTTTCTAGTTTAGCATCTAAGTGTCACCCCACTTTTACAATACTTTACCTATATATTTGTTACAGGCTACGGTTAGCATTTATGTACAGACCGTTACAATACTTTACATGTACCTTTGTTATCAGGGCATTACCCAGATGTTTGTCATTGCTGTGTCACATACTATACATGTATATGTCTTAAACAAGTTGAGCTACAGTGTCACTGACACTTTCATTTTTTAACATTTCCAAAAATTTCAACAAAACCATATCATGTGACCCCGCATTGGAACGAGCTCGACGAGCTCGTTCCAAAGAGGGGGTCACACGATATGGTTTTGTTGAAATTTGTTTGAAAAATAATATTTTTTCAGCTGCTGAATTTGCATATTACGCGGGCGGATGTGGCCGATTCGTTGGGTAAACGGTTAATTGAATTTTGGATGATTATTCCTATAATTAGTGCTTGGAATCTAATATTATTGCATCTGTGGGAATATTGCGTCCCCGTGGAAAGAGACCGGTCCACGGCGACCGTACTGTAACATTGTCTCCACTCAAATATTGAATTAAACGTCGACTCGTCTGTCTGAACAAGTCAGTCAAAAAAGCAGAACATTCTTGAAACGGGATCGAAGTAGCTTCGGAAGCGGCGCATCTTTGAACTCTTCTATCATCAGATCCCCTGTACTTGATGATAGAAAAAGAGTTCAAGAAGAGGCACTTGGTATGATTTTGAGAACATGTGGACGAGTCGAAAATTTCTGAATCATCCTAGTCCAATCGAAACAAATCGAATAATTCGGACGATTTCGAATCGAATCGAATGTTGAAGCTTCACAGAACTCTATTTTGGTACGTCTAGTTACCCTAAAATATTCTTGTATATGTATTGAGGCCCTCAGCTACTAACAAGCAGGAAGACTATGCCATTTTTAGCTCACCAACTTTAGTTGTGTGAGTTCATGGCATGGCTCGATCGGTCGGCGTCTGCATCAGCGTACGTGTCCAATAATGTTAAAGTTTATGTTCAGGTCACTTACTCGCCCTATTTCCATATCATGGCCTTTATAATGCTGCTATATGATGATTATTATCATTCTACCATGATTTAACCCATCATGCTCTGCACTTTAAACATTTATCTTGACATTTTTAGTTGCGTTTAGTTTTCTGTTCAGCTCAGAATTTCATGTTCAACTTAGTGTTTAGGTCATTTGCTGTGCTCCTTCTCTTCCTACGGCACTTATATATTCATCATACATATTCCTCATTATCCTTGTTCCATTATTTAACCCTTCTTCAGTGAATTTCTTCAAATTTTCATCAAATTTTGAACGTTAAGTTTTCTGGTTCATCTCACACTTACATATTTTCAGTGTGTTAAAGTTTTTTTTTAGTTCAGCTGTCGACACCCTTTTCATCCCATGGCCACTATATTGCTTCTGTATGGTGCTTATTATCATTCTATCATTATTTAACCTTCGCCCAGTGCATTCTAAACCTTTTTCTTACCATTTTTAGCTACGTTTACTTTTCTGTTTAGCTCAGACTTTAGGTTTAACTTTGTGTTCACGTCAGCTGCTGTGTTCCATCTCTTCTCATGGTGCTTATATTCCTCATACATGTTGCTCACTATCATTCTAGCTCATTCAACCCTAGTCCACTGAAGTTCTTCAAATTGTTCGTCAAATTTTTAACGCTCACACTTAACACACTTTCAGTGTGTTAAAGTTTCTGTTTAGGTCTGTTGCCGACACCATTTTCATCCCATGGCCTTTATATTGCTTCTATGTGGTGCTTATTATCCAGTGAATTTCTTCAAATCTTTCATCCCATTTTTAATGTTAAGCTTCCTGTTTACCTCACACTTAGACATTTTCAGTGTGTTAAAGTTTTTATTTAGGTCAGCTGCCGACACCCTTTTCATCCCATGGCCTTTATATTGCTTCCATATGGTGTTTATTATCATTCTACCATTATTTCCTTCTCACCCAGTGCATTTTAAACCTTTTTCGTAACATTTTTTAGTCACGTTTACTTTTCTGTTTTGCTCAGAATTTCACGTTTAACTTAGTGTTTAGGTCACCTGCTGTGTTTCTTCTCTTCCCATGGTGCTTAAATTCCTCATATATGTTCTTCATTATCATTGTACCATGGTTTCACCCTTGTCCACTGAATTTCAATTCAAATTTCTCTTCAACTTTTGAACTTTGAGTTTTCTGTTTAGCTCACACTCAGACATTTTCAGTGTCTTAACGTTTCTATTCAGGGCAGCTGCCGTCACCCTTTTCATCCCATGGCCTTTATATTGCTTCTGTATTGTGCTTATTATCATTCTACCACTATTTAACCCTCATCCTATGTGTTTTAAACCGTTCTATTAACTTTTGTATTTATTTACTTACGTTTAGTTTTCTGTTTAGCTCAGAATTTCATGTTTAACTTAGTGTTTATGTCAGTTTCTGTATTCATTCTCTTCCCATGGCCTTTATATAAATAATACATGTTCCTCATTATCATTCTACCATGATTTAACCTTCATCCAGTCAATATTTTTCAAATTTATTTCCACATTCTTAACGTTAAGTCTCTGTTTAGCTCACAGCTAGACATTTTCAGTGTGCTAAAGTTCCTGTTAAGGTCTGGCAGCACCATTTGTAAAACATAATTTCCGAGGCTCCTCATATGATCAACAATTAATAATCTAATTGTGCCATGTTGATTTTCTTCACCGGTAATTACAAATGATATGTGGTGATGGAAACTGCCTTTTCCATGCACTATTTTTTTTTTAAACAGAGGGTTCTTCCATTTCTCTATGTAGTGTATTATCAGGTATCTGATAAGTCACAGCTAGTTGAAAGTTTAAATCAATCATAGTACACTGAAGCATCTGTCAATGAAGACAGGGTGGTTCAAAGTAATACTTCTCACTTAATAATGTGGCCATTAACCCTTCTACTGTTAAAATTATTATTTTTCCAGTTTTTCTTTAAATAGGTTGTGTTTAGATCCGCTTTGTCGCATGTTATGAGCCTGTTTGAAACAGTTCTTGTGTTTGCCAAAGTTACTATCAAAGACGAATGTTGGTGAGTTGGCGTCCTTCTTGTTGAAATAGATAATGACCTTGAAACCATTTACGCCATTAATCTGAGTTACCAATATGATTTCATGACATTATCTATTCTATTGAGCCTTTTTTCAATAAGTTAGTTTATGTGCCACACCGCTGGAAGACGCCCATATCTGTGTGTTTGCATGTAATCTGATCCGAATATAATATTGGTAGGCACAGACGGAGGTGATGGGGCAATCGCCCCCGTTCTGATTTTAGATCTGATTTTCTCTGCACCAATTCCTGGCGACATGTTAACAAGTTGTAACAAAAGAGATCATTCTCCATTTGATATGTCTTCTACGTCGTGAATGATAATTTAATTGGCACCTGAGTGTTGCGCATTCTAACTATTGCTCTGGGGGTGATGAAACATCCGTTCTCATTACCACATTTGGTGCTGTTTTTAAGAAGGTCCCGAAGACTAACAAACTCCACTACCCAACTGACTGGCTCGTGTCACATACGTAAAGGGACAATACTGCAGTTGTAATCCACTCTGTGAAATACAGCTACAAAATTGTTCCACATCTTAGGGGCGCGGTGGCTCAGTCGGTAGAGTTGCAGGCTTCAAGCCGAGAGGTCCACGGATCGAATCCCACCTGCGGCAACCGTGTTGTAGACCTTAGGCAAGACACCATTGCCCACGTGGGGCACGGTGGCGTTGTGTGCTAAGGCGTATTGCACGTCGGTGGTGCACTTGTCTTCAATCCTGCTTGTGTGGAGGTAGTATGTTGGGGAGCTGACAGTTGCTCGGTGGTTCTCTCCGGGTACTCCGGCTTCCTCCACCTGTAA
Organism: Pictodentalium vernedei; assembly: GCA_031216915.1. Lineage (NCBI taxonomy): Eukaryota > Metazoa > Mollusca > Scaphopoda > Dentaliida > Dentaliidae > Pictodentalium > Pictodentalium vernedei. Next base: position 178,201,875 of record CM062291.1, on the reverse strand, counting down.
AACTGTCGTGGTCATGATTAGCCATTGTGCAGAACTATGTGACCTTAAACACTAATAAATAAATAAATAAATAAATGTTTCACATCTCTTTTCACATGGATGTGCTATGTGCTCGAAGTTGCAATCATATTTTCGCACCAAAGTTCACGAAGCCTTCCCCGTTGAAGGCTGCAAGGAGCTTGAACTGGACGTGAAGGCGAAGGAAGTATTCGTCAAGACATGCGAATCAAGTGAATGCCATTTTTGTGGATCCAGTTTTCTCATTTTCTCCCACCGGCTGGAACCATGGAAGATCCGATTCGTCATGGACTTTGTGTGTTCGCCTTTTTAATTGAACTCCCGCCGCCTCTGACCATTGGTTGGAATTGTCGACCAACCAGTCGGAATCTGACACGACATCAACGGGTACAGTTTATTGTGAACAATGGGCTAATTTCATACTTTTAAACTTTGACCATCAAATTTCCAAATTTCGAAGACGTGGGAAAAATGTGAGTCGGGAAAACCCTAATCTTCTTGTGACCTCCCTGCTCAGAACGGTGGCAAAACCCCAATATTATACTGCACGTTGAATGACTACTAATAAGTGGACGGGGAATTTTTAGAAGCTTTTAAGTCATCTAGGCCTGTAGCTTCGAGTCGGGCGATCGTCAGCATGTCTGGTTTGAAAACAAGGAGAGTTGCAAACGCCCACCTAGAAAATCTTTGACACATATAGGCGAGGACGAGTTCATCTATGACCCAGAGGCGAGGTCGAGACTTCAATACACCATCTCGGAAACCCACATGGTGATAATAACCAATTTACCTTACAATATGCCTTCCTTTCTTCACTTGTTTGCATAATGAAGGGGGCTTTGTAAAGTTTTATGGGCGTCTGTTTTAACAATCAATCAGCGTCTCTGAATTTATTTTATTTTATGAATAAAGATCATGACGTCATGATATTGGGTTCTTGTGCTCTGCATGACGCAATCCTCTTCCATTGTTCTACTTGCTATAACCATTGAAGTTTATAGTAGTGTTTCAGCTGTGTGTTTCTTTGTTTTATTTTTCATGTTTAAAGTATTGTAGTCCTATATAAAAATATGATCATAGCAAAGAAAAATGATCTTTTCTAATTTATTTCGTTGAGCTGGTAATTTATTTATACTGCTATCAAAAACTTTGAACTCGACATGTTTAAGAACGCAATGCAAGTGAAAAAAAGTTCTCTTTCTGAATCGAATGTTCGTACATGCGCTTGTTACCCTCAGTACCGGTTTGTATTTCATCTGAACATTTTTACTTGTAGTGAGGGAAATACGTTCTTGATGTAAGATAAACTAACGGGTTTTAAAATCCGTGTTGCACAATAAATCAAATGTGAAAACACCGTGTCACCTTCAACCCTCAAGATCCCGTATAATTATTCTAGACTTTTTATTATACGCCTGTTCTATGTAATTCCCATCGACAGCAGCACTAAACAGTGCCAAAAACTGAAAATCTGTCCCGTACGTATGTGCGGAACGGAAATCTTTGACTGACTATTTTTAAATAGAAGCGAAATTTCACTGGAGTTTTCTCCAAATCGCGCAACGCAATTACAATTTGAACCGACAGCGATAGCTGAAAATCGTCCCCAGAGTTCCAGTGTGTTCTGTGTGCCAGTAGGCACATGGAACACATTGGGAACTCAGGGGACGACCGACAGCGATAGCTGAAAATCGTCCCCAGAGTTCCAATGTGTTCTGTGTGCCAGTAGGCACATGGAACACATTGGGAACTCAGGGGACGAAATAGTAACACAGGTTCCCCTCGCAAATCTGGTTGGCGATAAAATGTTTTTGTTTGTGTTGATAATTGGCAAATGAATTGGTGAGTGTCCTTCTGATAATTGTTTTTATTGACGTGAAGGCTTGTAATAAAAACAGAACGACACAAGCCTGCGGCCTCTCGTTCTATCTTTCCGCGCTGGCACATTGCCATATCGATTAACCCCATTCACACGCGTGTGTCGTTCTGTGTATGTACTACACGAAAGCTTGTACGTCTAGCAACCAACTGAGCTGTGGTAATCCCAATTGAATTCTCTGCCAAGCTCGATTAGAAAACAATACATGCAAAGAACATTTAAATAATTAAAAGTTTACAGACTGCGTAGTGGAGGGTCGAACCCACTCCGAAAGCGTTTCTTTGGCACCAGCGTTGTAGCGAACCTATACTAAACCACACACATATCACTAGGCGGTCGATACTGGAGGAAACTCGACGTGGAATCGAACCCCGTTAAGACATTTCAAATAATCAGCGTCCTTTCCTGATTCTGCAGCTCTCTGGAAATTTGAAAAAGAGACGACCCAGCTGATTTCCAAAGAAGTGCAGTATGTAGAATTAAGTGATACATTCTGCAATTGTACTAAATTTTAATTTTTTGTTTTGAAAACATAGCTTATTATACCACCCTCTTGAAAAGTGGGAGGTATATAGTGATCACTTGGTCCGTCCGTCCATCCGTCCGTCCGTCCGTCCGTCCGTCCGTCCGTCCGTCCGTCCGTCCGTCCGTCCGTCCGTCCGTCCGTCCGTCCGTTACGCTTTGGAGGGGTACACATCTGCTATCCGCAACTCCTCATAAACCAGTGAACGGATTTCATTGAAACTCTCAGACCTTCTTTTACATACATTGAAGATGTGCACATCCTATTTTCTTTTAAGATATTTTCATTTTTACAGTTTCCCATATTGAAAAATGAACTTTGTCAAATTCAATTGACATTCTGTACAGATCTGCTATCCGCAACTCCTCCTTAACCATTGAACGGATTTCATTGAAACTTTCAGACGTTCTTTTACATGCATTGAAGATGTGCACCTCCTATTTTCTTTTCAGATATTTTCATTCTTACAGTTTCCCATATTGACAAATGAACTTTGTCAAATTTAATTGACATTCTGTACAGATCTGCTATCCAATCCACAACTCCTCTTAAACCATTGAACAGATTTCATTGAAACTTTCAGACGTTATTTTACATACATTGCAGATGTGCACCTCCTATTTTCTTTTCAGACATTTTCATATTTACAGTTCCCCATATTCAAAAATGGTCTTTGTCAATTCAGGTTTTTAGTAGGGAGGGGTATAGATCTGCTATCCGCTATTCCTCTTAAACCATTGAACAAACACCACTGGAACTCTCAGACATTCTTTTACATACACTGAAGATGTGCATCTCCTATTTTTCTTTCAGATATTTTCATATTCCGACATATGTCCGTCCGTCCGTCCTCCGTCCGTCCTCCGTCCGTCCGTCCGTCCGTCCGTCCGTCCGTCCGTCCGTCCGTCCGTCCGTCCGTCCGTCCGTCCGTCCGTCCGTCCGTCCGTCCGTCCGTCCGTCCGTCCGTCCGTTATGCTATAGTGGTGTTACGCTTGGGGGGGGGGGGGGGGTACACATCTGCTACCCGCAACTCCTCTTAAACCAGTGAACGGATTTCATTGAAACTCTCAGACGTTCTTTTACATACATTGAAGATGTGCACCTCCTATTTTGTTTTCAGATATTTTCTTTTTTACAGTTTCCTATATTGAAAAATGAACTTTGTCAAATTCAATTGACATTCTGTGCAGATCTGCTATCCGCAACTCCTCTTAAACCATTGAACAGATTTCATTGAAACTTTCAGACATTCTTTTACATATATTGAAGATGTGCACCTCCTGTTTTGTTTTCAGATATTTCCATTTTTAGGGTTTCCCATATTTAAAAATGGGCTTTGTCAATTGAAGCTTGCGTAGGGGGGGGGGGGGGGGGGGGTTGACATTTGCTATCCATGACCTCTTTTAAACTAGTGAATGGATTTCAGTGAAACCTTCAAACATTGGTGTCAGTGTTTGTGCTCTCTACATTAAACACAATTTTACTGTTGTAATATGTTTCTTGGTGGGAGAGGGTGGTATCATTTAGTGAGCAGTGCTCACAGTTTTTTCTAGTTTTCCTCTTGGGACGAATTTAACAAACCCATTCCAATGACAAGAACTGCAGTTAACCTTCAAGTCCTCGGATTGATTTTTCGTTGATAACTGTGGTATATACATTTACACAAACATATACATAGCTGCAGATGACTTAACGGTGTTTTTAGATTATTGTTATTGTTACAATAATGTAAAAACATTGTTAAGATAAAAGCATCCCACCCGGAAAGAGTTCTCAAGGAACAATACACCTGGGGAGGGGGGGGGGGGGGCGGAGGGGTGGGGGGTGGCGGTGGCGTTGTGGTAACCGGCTCTCGTCAGATCATCGAAGTTAAGCAACGTCGAGCCCCGTTAGTCCTTTGATGGGTGACCGTCTGAACGATCGATTCGGACTCCCGCGTTGTGTCCTTGAGCAAAGCATTTAACCCCGATTGTCCACCTGGGGGCACGATGACGGCGTGCACTAAGGCGTACTGCACGTCGATGGTGCGCATGACTTCAACCAAGCAAACCCTGTCTATGCTACAGTGCGGAGTTACGATGTTGGGGAGCTGGCAGCTGCTCGTCGTTGCTCGGTGGTTCTCTCCGGGTGCTCCGGCTTCCTCCACCCGTAGAACTGTCACCGACACGATATGACCTTGACTGTTAAAGTGTCGTTAAACCCCAATAAATAAATATATAAATAAATAAATAATAATACACCTGGGACAACTTTTACAGGGCAACATAAAACTGGTAGCCTACGACTATATAGGGACGAAGGGTTAACCTATGTTTTCGAGACAGAAAATGCAAAATAATTTAATTTAAATGACGATTTTTGTTTTTAGAATTGCGCTCAATGGATTTATTTATTTATTTATTTATTGGTGTTTAAGGTCACATACTGATGCACAATGGCTAATCGTGGCCGTGACAGTTTTACGGGCGGAGGAAACCGGAGTACCCGGAGAGAACCACCGAGCCGCGACGAGCAACTGTCAGCTCCTCAACATACTAACTCTGTTGAAGCTCCGCTCAAGCAGGGTTACGGCGATTGAAGACATGTGCACCATCGACGTGCAGTACACCTTAGAACACGGCTTCATCCTGCCCCCATGTAGGCATCCGGGATAAAGTGCCTTGCCCAGGGGCTCATTGGATCTGGGCGTTACGTTCGATAAAGGGTAAAAGGTTTACTATATTTCGGAGGTAATGTTATGGCAGATAAACTGAATAGCGAACAAATTAATCTTTCACCCGACGCCAATTTTCATAAAAGTAATGAATTAGAAGAAGCTTGTGATGTCTCTGAGGGCATCACCTAGTTTTTCATGATGAGTTCAAATGCCATATGCAGAACCGTTCCAACCTTAATAATTCCAAGATTCATTTATATTTTAATTATATAAATCATAATCAATCAGTTTGGCTTATTTCCATTAACCTTTGTTCTTCGCAACAACTCCAACTAAAAATATAACTGCAGAGAATTGACATTTCTTCTATAAAATTCTGCCCAGTGGTGCATAGTTTTAATAAGTTCATAAGACAAACTGCAAGGGTCAGATTGAGTAACTATTCTAGTGCTGATTCCGTTCCAAGCAGTACACAGCGCAGTCAGTCACCCGTGTTATTTTTTCTGGATGTATTGAGGCATTGTCAGACCAGAAGCTGTGATCTCAACATTTTTCGACATAGTGGGGCGATAGTTAAAGTTTTCCGACAGTATTCCCGGGTCGTTGACAGTCGGTACGAACTTAAAACCTTACTCAATTGTATGCCAGTAAAACAGTAAGTAAAAAAACAGGTCGCAAACGTTCGTTTATTATTATTATTTTAAAGAATTACTTTCGTTTAACGAAAGTAATTCTTTAAAATAATAATAATAATAAAACTTGATTTTTTTTTCGTGTACATGTTTACTCGATTATCATATTCTTAATACGAGTACTTTGCACACACGAGATATTGGAAACAACATAAGGTATTTTTGCATAATGAAAATTGTTGTTTCGCTTAGTGGTCAACTTCTTCAATTTTGTGACTTTCAGAGAATTCGAGCAACCAATAGTTTTCTGACAGACACGGTCTTAGGATGAGGGCTACAGGCCTGGCATTCTGAAAAATGCAGGAGGGCAAAAAATCGCTCTCCTCAATCAGCTTAGGAGAGCAATTAGCTTTACACAGCATTTTAAGTATCCAGTTGAACAAACTCATTGAAACTGAAACCAACAGACTACATCAGTGATTTTATTAACTTTACTAAGGTAAAGGGAAATCTCTTAGACATGTAGATGTCTCACTCAACAACCGAACATACACTTGACAAGACCTGTGTGTGTACCCAGACCTGTTGTCCTAGAAAGTCATACGCCTACCACTACCACCTTCAACCCCCAAAGGGGGGTTGAAGGTGGTAGTGGTAGGCATATGACTTTCTTGGACAACAGGTCTGCTTGAATCTACAGCCACATCCTGGTGCAAGTGCATCAAGTGACAGGATAGTAGTAATGGTAGTATATTATAGTGTCAATATTCCTTGAATAATTACCCCTCAAACTGTGATGTCAGTTGTTGAACTTGAAACTGACAGAAAAAAAAAATATTGCTGTGACCCATTTTGCTTCAAATGATTGCAACTGACGGGTGCATCTGTTTTCATACCAGTGTAAATTTTGATAGGCCTTGCAATAAATAAGGATAAGCTCCCACTTTGTTATTAAATTCCTTCACCCGAAGGGTAATCCTCCGAATCGTTAGCAAACTTGTTCAGATTCATTATTATTAGGAATTTAATCGATCATATTTCATTTGATAGATCTCTTGTCAAATAAAATATAATTGGTTATATTAATAGTTTCCCCCGTGGGAACTTCGGAAGTGAAGTAATGCTTGTTTACTGTGGTAAACAAGCTGTGTTTTGCTGGTAAAATAGGGCCCGATCACCAATGCCTGTTGTAAGTCCTCAGAAATGGACAGCATGGGTATAAGCGATTGCCTGAATATGACTTTACGTCAATATTGCAGTCATTATTAGCCACTGTGCCGAAGTATATGACCTTAAACACCAATAAATAATTAATAGCTATTTTATGATGAGGAGTCTTACAGATAAATGATCAGTTAATATCATTGAAAAATGCAAATGGTAACTTTTCAGAAATGCGTGGGGTGAAGTATAATTACTCCGTGGATCTCAACTGTGTGATAGCACAACCTAAGAAAGTCAACAAATTCCGAGTAAATGACAATTTGAGGAATCATTAGTGACTCGATTTTTGACTGAATTTGGCTAAGAATGTCAATGGAAGCTCAACAAATTACATTTTGAGAAAAGAAAATTGACAGATAACTACCCTTTAGTACTTTCAAACCGTTACAATTTAATTTTCTTTAACGCTATCTGATTTGGAAGCATGTGATTGATCAAAGTGAGTTTTTCATAACTCGACGAATATTTGTCCAATCCTATGTTTGTTTCTGGAGACAACCGAATATAAGATTTTAGCTTGATGCTGAATCCACTTCCTTAATAGTTGTATACTCTTTTGTACTGTTTAATTTCTACATTGTGCGTTGGAAATAAATGCAGTTTAAACTAAACTATTTTGATAGTTTATTTGTATGATCTTAGTTAAAACGAATTACATTGTCTTGATAATGTTGTTTTTACTTCGGGCTGGTATGTGAGCGTAGTGGCTCATGAGTTTGAGTGCTGAGCTTTAAACAGAAAGGTCGATGGTTTGATACTGACTTACGCCATCTGCACTGTGTCATTGGGCAAGACATTCAAACTCGATTGCCCACGTTGACACTGTGTACTAAGGCATAGTGCACATCGATGGTGCAGTTGCCTGTACCCCCTACGAATTCTGTTTGTACCCCTGCCAGTTCTGTTTGTTCAGGATAGGCAAGTTGGGGAGTCTAATAGTTTCTCGCCGCTGCTCGGTGGTTCTCTTCGCACTCTAAAATCAGCTGGGTTAAAAATTAACCCCAAAACAACTGGGGTGAGTGAATATGAACCCAACTGGGTTCATATTCACTCAATCCCGTTGATTTGGGTTGATTTTTAACCCAACTGATTTTAGAGTGCATGAACTCCGTCTTCCACGGTAAAACTTTCCGACACGGTATAACGCTGGCTGTTGAAACCCCGATAAACAAACAAACCAGTCTCGTGTAAAGTGTAAAAATAGTGTAAAGTCCAAATAATTCAAGACAGTGAGGGCATTATCTTTTTCGTACCTTAATCCAATCAGATCAAAATATTTCATTTATGTCAGAAAAGCATGTTCATTGTTCTAAACGTTTGTAATGTCAATTGATTAAATTTAAGACCATAGCATGTTTACAATATTGCGGTGTTTTGCGTGAAAAAATCTGTCTTAGAGGGTCAAGTGGCTGCCAGATGCACCTAAAAACGTTGGGTCTATAAATGCCGAGGGTTTAATGGCTGCCTGATGCCACTAAAAACGTTGGGTCTATAAATGCCCTCAGATGCATTTCGTTGCACCCAAGATGTCAGTTTTACAATTCATGACTTGGGGTATATCAAACGACGTGAAAATCACTTCACACTCTTATTGAATTTTAAAGCAGCGGGAATGGATCGTCCACAATTTTGGAGGAGTCTTGTATGATATCAGCTTCTTAACGTTTGTTCAAATGTGTAACCCTGAAGACGCATCCGATGTGTACAGCAGGTGCTCTTACACTGTCGGTTCGGATAATGACTATCAGGAGCCAATACTATAATACTTTTACAATTGTATTTTCTAGAATTGTATTTTCTACCTACTAATATAACTGACTAAAATGAATCATTAGCATTTTAAAAGTTATGGCAATTTGCCAACTGGCAAATTGCCACATCTTTGAAAACACTAATGGTTCATTTCAACCCATTTAAAGTCATAACTAGAAAATACAATTCCAGAAAATACAATTGTAAAAGGTTTATAGTACTGGTCCCTGGAAGTATCGTATAACCTGACCAGTTGTTAGCACAGACACGAACAACCTATAGGCTAGAATTCTTTTGGGGTTCAGTACCTCCACTCTGATTTCCGTGCTTGTTCCATTTAATAATACAGTCCTCAGATGTCATGCTAACAAACAAATGGCTAACAAACAAATATGGCTCACAAAGTAACCCTTGACAGACTGAGAGAAAAATGCATTCACTCCAGCGATAACGCTGTTCACAAGTTTTCAGATACTTCAATAATTACACCTTGTTTGACAAGAGTCCGTTGAGTTCTGTCAAACAAAGCTATAATTGGTTAAGGTTTTGAAATGCATTATGGGAATATTTTTCCGCAAGAGATTAACATAAAGAACGTATCACATGTTGACAGCAACTATCTGATGGTATGTCATGAGAAACAATCGCGGCATACTGTGCCCTAGGATTATGGGATAGGCACACACCTCAAAAAGGAAACCTGGTGTGCTGTTTGGAATAGGCATCATACTCAACGTGGCCACGGTGTATTTGCTATTTTTAGGATTCATTAAGTTTCAGAAGGCAAGTCTAATTACAAAAAATAGGCTGTGCAACTGGGCCGTGATCAGGTCGAAATTCTCTTTCTCTCTTTTACAATTTTATTCTCCAGAATTGTATTTTCTAGCTATGACTCTAAATGGGTTGAAATGAACCATTAGCATTTTCAAAGATGTGGCAATTTGCCTGTTGGCAAATTGCCATATCTTTTAAAATGCAGTGTTTCATTTTAGTCCGCTATATTAAAAGGTAGAAAATACAATTCCAGAAAATACAATTGTAAAAGTTTTATAGTATTGGCTCCTGATTTTAGAGTGGGCCTCATACTCAACTTGGCCATGATGTACGTGCTATTTTTAGGATTCATTAAGTTTCAGAAGGCAAGGCCAGTTACAAAAAATAGACATTGTGACTAGGCCTCGATCAGGTCGAATTTCTCTTTCTGTTTTTGTAATCACAGTACTTATGTGTATGTATTTGTCCAAGACTTGAGGTTTGTTTGCGCCGGTATACAAGTTTCATGTACAATGAAAACTTTAGGCTCCGATATAAGTAACCTTTTTTCCTAACGTAACCAAATAACTGGCCAGCTCCGTTCACGAAAATCGTCTTTCAAATTTTATCTTTTTTCATTTTTTTGCTTCCAAAATGTAGCTTACGAAATTAGGGCGAACTCATACGAAGGAGAGTCCTAAGCTATATTTTGGAAGCAAAAGGTGATTTTTTAAGTTGCTCCAGATTTTTTTGTTTTGCAAGTGTCGTCTGCTAATTTCTGTTATGTAAGGAGTCGAGTTGAAATGGTTCTCCATACCCACAGCAATGTCGATCAGATTGTTCTGGATATAAATGCGGTTCTGCATTTTGTTTTCAATATCAACTGTGTTTTCAGCTGGTCGCCATCCACCAGCGAGTTATGTCCCTTTATGAGTGATGTTCTTTGACACACCGTTGAAAGTGGTTCAGAGAGCCTTTTTTTCTGTTGTGATAAGCATTACAGCGCACCCAGAAGAGTCTTAACCCTTTGAACCCTGATGATATATTCCATGCTAGTTCAGAGCCATCAACTGGTCGAGTCGATATTCGTTACTTGGGGGAGGACCAATTATTTATTGGGGTTTAACGACACTTTCCACAGCCAGGGTACCTCATGTCGGACAGTATTACGGGTGGAGGAAGCCGGAGTACCCGGAGAGAATCACCAAGTAGCGGCGAGCAACTGCCAGACTCCCCAACGTACTAACTCCACACAAGCAGGGTCGGCAATGGTTGAAGAAAAGTGCACCATCGACGTGCAGTACGCCTTAGTACAAGGCGGCACCGAGCCCCCACAATGGGCAATCAGGATGAAGTGCCTTACCCAAGGACATAACGCAGTAACCCCTGGCGGCGATCGAACCGTGGACCTTTCGTTTGAAGTCCAATTAGTAACCACTGAACCACCGCGCTCCGGAAGACCAGTCAATATTTTCAGCGTGCAGCCTTGAGGCTGCACGTTGAAAATCTTGATTGATCTGACACACAAATTCACTGACCAACTATCTACGTTGTGAATTCACGACCATGGAACGAGATAGCTGTCTTTCTTGTTCAAAGGGTTAAAATAAATTAAAGTAACTTTTTCACTCAAAAAACATATAGCTTAATGTAAAGACGTTGTTAGGGTGCCAAGCAAAGATCTCATCGGACTGATTTCATCCACTCATATGTTGGGAACTTTTCGCCTTAAAATAATCTCAGTTTTGTCTTGTAGTTTGAGAGTTGCAAAGAATTCTGATGTGATTAAAGTAGACGCCTGTGTCATGAAGGATCAAGATTGCGACAGGGCCTTTGAGGTAAGAAATATAAAATCTGCACTATAAGGAGGTTTCATTCTTGTTACGTATATCAAGGAGCTGTCTTTATGACATATTCTAGAGTGTGCTATCGATTCAAATAGCACTAAGTTAATCAGGAATTCCAGAGGGGGGGGGGGGGGGGGTTCATGCGTTAATTATTTACCAGTGTTGCATGTCCAGTTAAACTTCCAAAATGACCTCTCAGAAGTTGACCCCTTGCCATTTTGTGTTTACAACGTATCCGGGGATGACTCATGTACATTATTTTTGTGGAGACAAAAATGGCACCCGAGAAAAACAGGACACCATGAGGAACAAATTACTTTGATGGATCAGTTATAATTGAATCCCCTCGGTGGAAACTCCGGGAAGTGAAGCAGTGCTTGATTAGTATGGTAAACAAGCTCTGCTTTACTGGTAAAATATGGTTTATTTATCAATGTTTGTGGGGAGGGAGGGGGGGTCCTCTAAAATGGGCAAAATGGGTATAGACGATTGAATAAACTTGACTTTATCCCATATTGTGGTCAAGATTAACCATTGTGCAGAAATATGTGACCGTAAAGACAAATAAATAAATAAAAAAATAATTGAATCCTATAGTTCTGTTTTGCTGTAGAATTACTTAATTACTGGTCTTCCCTTTAAATAAAAAAGAGTCGTCCATTTCGTTACAAATGGTGCTGCATAGGGCGGTACCACACAGCCAGTGGTGGCGCCAGAATTTCCCCGACAGGGAGCGTATGCACCCCGACAGGAGGGAGGGGATAGGTTATTCCCCGACAAGCCTACTACAAAGGAGGCGGTTTCCCCAATCCGGGGGGTGGGGGGGGGGACTAGACCTCTCCGACAGAGGGCTGTAGTCCACCTTCCGGATGCCACCACTGCTCACAGAACACGGGGATGGAAGAGTTAGACGATAGATACAATAGTTCAAGAACTGAGAGAAGGACTGGAAGCTGAGCTTTTAGAAAAGATTTCAAGAGGGGTCTGAATGTCAGAAAATATCTCGAGTGAAGGTAGATAAGTCTTCAAATAGGAGCTGCAGAATGCAGAATATACGAAAGGACTCGTTTTTTTTTATTTGAGAGGTTCTTACTTCGGCCCTGTGCATCTACCATTTTTAGCTCACCAACTTTAGTTGTGTGAGCTTATGGCATGGCTCGATCGGTCGGCGTCAGCGTCGGCGTCAGCGTACGTGTCCAATAATGTTAAAGTTTCTGTTTAGGTCACTTACTTGCCCTATTTCCATATCATGGCCTTTATAATGCTGCTATATGATGATTATTATCATTCTACCATGATTTAACCCCTCATACCCTGCATTTTAAACATTTTTCTTGACATTTTTAGTTGCGTTTAGTTTTCTGTTTAGCTCAGAATTTCATGTTTAACTAAGTGTTTAGGTCAGCTGCTGTGCTCCTTCTCTTCCCATGGCACTTATATTCATCATACATGTTTCCCAGTATCATTGTTCCATTATTAACCTCTCATACTCTGCATTTTAAACATTTTTCTTGACATTTTTTGTTGCGTTTAGTTTTCTTTTTAGCTCAGAATTTCATGTTTAACTAAGTGTTTAGGTCATCTGCTGTGCTCCTTCTCTTTCCATGGTACTTATATTCATCATACATGTTCCTCAGTATTATTGTTCCATGATTAACCCCTCATACACTGCATTTTAAACATTTTTCTTGACATTTTTAGTTGCGTTTAGTTTTCTGTTTCGCTCGGAATTTCATGTTTTACTTAGTGTTTAGCTCACCTGCTGTGTTCATTCTCTTCCCATGGTGCTTATATTCATCATACATCTTCTTCGTTAGCATTCTACCATGGTTTAACCCTTACCAGTGAATTTCTTAAAATTTTCCTTCCAATTTTGAACGTTTAGTTTTCTGTTTAGCTCACACTTCGACATTTTCAGTGGGTTAATTTTTTTATTTACATCGACAGCTGACACCCTTTTCTTCCCATGGCCTTTATAATGCTTCCATATGGTGCTTATTATCATTCTACCACTATTTAACTCTCACCCAGTATGTTTGAAACGTTTCTCGTAACATTATTTAGTTGCGTTTACTTTTCTGTTTAGTTCAGAATTTCATGTTTAACTTAGTGTTTAGGTCAGCTGCTGTGCTCCTTCTCTTCCTATGGCACTTATATTCGTCATACATGTTCCTCAGTATCATTGTTTCATGATTAACCCCTCATACTCAGCATTTTAAACATTTTTCTTGACATTTGTAGTTGCGTTTAGTTTTCTGTTTAGCTCAGAATTTCATGTTTATCTTAGTGTTTAGCTCACCTGCTGTGTTCCTTCTCTTCCCATGATGCTTATATTCATCATACATCTTCTTCATTATCATTCTACCATGGTTTAACCCTTGTCCAGTGAATTTCTTAAAATTTTGCTTCCAATTTTGAACTTTTAGTTTTCTGTTTTGCTCACACTTCAACATTTTCAGTGGGTTAAATTTTTTGTTTACATCGACTGCTGCCACCCTTTTGATCCCATGGCCTTTATAATGCTTATTATCATTCTACCACTATTTAACCCTCATCCAGGGTGTCTAAACCTTTTTCTTACCATTTTTAGTTACGTTTACTTTTCTGTTTACCTCAGAATTTCATGTTTAAGTTTGTGTTTAGGTCAGCTGCTGTTTTCCTTCTCTTCCCATGGTGCTTATATTCCATCATACATGTTCCTCATTATCATTCTAGCATCATTTAACCCTTGTCCAGTGAATTTCTTCACATTTTTCATCCCATTTTTAGCCGGACTGTTTACAGTGAGGGCTATAGTAATGACTTTTGTCCGTCCGTCCGTCCGTCCGTCCGTCCGTCCGTCCGTCCGTCTGTCCATCTGCCTTTTTCTGTTAACATTTAGAGTTTTGGTTAAAGTTTGTGGTTAAAGTTTTTTACTGAAGGTTCAAGTGTTTTTTTTTGTTTTTTTTTCTTTTTCCTGTTTAGTTGACATTTGGAGTTTTGGTTAAAGTTTGTGGTTAAAGTTTTTTATTCAACCTTCAAGTACAAACTATACCCGGTATTTCTTGTCTGATCGTCACAAAATTTCATATGCAGGTTTTAGGTCATGTCTACATGAGAATGTCCCCTTTTGGTCGTGATCGGTCAACCGGTATGGCTGCACGAGCCCAAAACCCGAAAACCATTAGCACAGTCTACAGGTCGTATTTATGAAGGGATTTCATTGCAACTTCATAGAATTCCTCTGTATAATGTCTGGATGAGAACGTCCCCGTTTGGGCATGATCTGTCAACCGTGATGACTGCCCAAGCCCGAAACCCCAAAACTTTTAGCACAGTCTGCAGGTCATGTTTAATATGGACGGATTTCATTGTAACTTGATACCATGACTCCGTATGATGTCCACATGACAATTTCCTCATTTGGGCGTGTTCTATCAACCGTCACGACTGCCCGAGCCCAAAACCCAAAAACCTTTAGCACAGTCTACAGGTCATATTTATGGAGGGATTTCATTGTAACTTCATAGGTTGACTTCATATAATTTCTACACATGAGAAAGTCCCCTTTTGGACGTGATTGGGCAACTGTGACGGCTACAGGTGCCCGAAGCCCGAAAACTTTCAGCACAGTCTATAGGTCATATTTATGAAGGGATTTCATTGTAACTTCGTAGGATCAATGCACATGATGCCCAGATGAGAATGTCCCCTTTTGGTCGTGATCGGTCAACCGGTATGGCTTCCCTAGCCCAAAGCCCGAAAACCTTTAGCACAGTCTACAGGTCATATTTATGGAGGGATTTCATTGTAACTTGATAGGTTGACTTCATATAATGTCTAGATGAGAACGTCCCCTTTTGGGCAACTGTGACGGCAACAGAGGCCTGGAGCCCGAAAACCTTTAGAATATTCCACAGGCCATAATTATGAAGGGATTTCATTGTAGCTTGGTAGGATGACTCCAAGTTTGTGGTGAAAAACCCAGACAAACACCACCACCCCCTACCCCCCCCCCCCCCCATTAGGCTTTTTTTTTCTTCTTTTCTCCAATATGCATTTTGTACTATTTACAGTCACTACATGTGGAACCTTTTTTTAAACTTACGTACCCCCTCTCCCCCTATCAGCCCCCCCCCCCTGCCGGGGGTTAATTAGGCACTTTTTTTCTTTCGTCAAAAATGCTTGTTTACAGTTTTGGTTAAAACCCAAACCCCACTGCCCCCCCCCCCCCTTCCCAAGTAGGCATTTTTTTTCTTTTTATTTCCTCCAATATGCATTTTAAACTATTTACAGTCACTACATGCAGAACCTTTTTTTAAACTCACGTACCCCACCCCCCCCCCCCCCCCCCCACCCCCAATTAGGCACTTTTTTATTTCGTCAAAAATGCTTTTTTTAACAGTTTTGGTTAATGTTTGTGGTTAAAAACCCAGACAAACACCAGAACCCCCCACCCCCACCACCATGGTGCCAGTTAGGTATTTTTTTTTTCCCTGCTCAAAATACATTCTGAAGGATTTAGACTGACCACATGTGGAAAAAAAATGGACTCCCCTAACACACCCCCACTCTCCCCACCCCTCATCCCCCACCCCACCTCCTCCTCACCCAGGGCCATTCATGCAATATTTTTTCTTTGGTACAAAATGCATTTTTAGCCTGACTGTTTATAGTCAGGGCTATAGTCATGACTTTCGTCCGTCCGTCTGTCGGTCCATCCATCCGTCTGTAAACAATTGGTTTCCGACTGATAACTCCAGTTTGGATTATTTGATTTCAGCCAAAGTTGATATATGTATTTTCCAGCTAGTAATACATGCCAGGTTTCAATATAGGTTCCACAACTCCCCCCCCCCCTCCCCCCCCCCCCCCCCACACACACACACACACACACACAAATTGTCACTTAGGCAATTGTTCCCAAAATGCATTTTGAAGGATTGGGAGTTATTATATGTACACGCAAAAAAGAAAATTGACTCATACAGCCCAACATTGCTTTATGTACTGCATCTTTAATCCTTTACCTTACACAAGTTGAAGCCAACGGTACAAATTATTTTTCTGAAACCTCATATTTTTTCATTGTTTATTTACTTCTAACCATGGCTTATTACTCCTTATTGGAACAAGCTCATCAAGTTTGTTCCATTAATAGGTCATATGAGGTATGTTTTGAAGTAGAGAAATAAAATTTGAATAGCAAATTTTGTATATCATGAATGCAGATATGGCAGTTTCGTTAGGTAAACTGTTAACAAAAAATGGCCCCGACTATTTTGCGTCTGAGCATTGCCATTCCTGGGACAGTCGGGCTGCATGCGTGACATCACTCTAGGTAATGTTAAGTTTCCTGTTTACCTCACACTTAGACATTTTCCGTGTGTTAAAGTTTTTGTTTAGGTCAGCTGCCGACACCCTTTTCATCCCATGGCCTTTATATTGTTTCCATATGGTCCTTAATATCATTCTACCATTATTTCATTCTCACCCAGTGCATTTTAAACCTTTTTCGTAACATTTTTTAGTTACGTTTACTTTTCTGTTTAGCTCAGAATTTCGCGTTTAACTTAGTGTTTAGGTCACCTGCTGTGTTCCTTCTCTTCCCATGGTGCATATATTCCCCATATATGTTCTTCATTATCATTGTACTCTGGTTTCACCCTTGTCCACTGAATTTCAATTCAAATTTCTCTTCAACTTTTGAACTTTGAGTTTTCTGTTTAGCTCACACATTTTCAGTGTGTGAACGTTTCTGTTCTATGCTGCCGACACCCTTTTCATCCCATAACCTTCATATTGCTTCTGTATTGTGCTTATTATCATTCTACCACTATTTAACCCTCACCCTATGTATTTTAAACCATTCTCTTAACTTTTGTATTTATTTTTTACTTACGTTTAGTTTTCTGTTTAGCTCAGAATTTCATGTTTAACTTAGTGTTTATGTCAGTTTCTGTGTTTTACTTTTAAGAGGTTGTGTTTAGGTCAGCTTTGTCTCATGTTATGAGCCTTATGTTTGCCAAAGTTACTACCAAAGAGCAATGTCGGTGAGCTATAGGGCGTTGGCGTCCTTTTTGTTACTCTTGCAGTAAAATAAGCGATCGCAACGTACGTGACGAAACATGCACGAGCCATCGACGATATTGGAACACGCGGCCCCATCAGCATCTTATGGAGCCCGAGAAGTGACATGGTCAATTAATTTTTTTTGTAATTCGTGCGCACGGATTTCAAAACAAATTGACCATAGCCCCTGTAAGGAAACTTGAGTTTTGTTTCTGTGAACGCAGTATTTCATGAGGCAAATATTATCTTGTGGTTTACTGGTATTTTCTATTTCACGACAAGAAACTGAATGACAAGGTTGTTGCTTCACATAAACTAGGATGTAGTAGATTTGGTTTTGTAGTGTTTAAGTGATTCTTTAACCCTTTAACCCTTTACCTAACGTGAAAAGCAGACGACACTTGCAAAAATAATTCTTGAATAACTAATTTTTTTCATTTTTTGTCTCAAAAACATAGGTTATGACCCCTCGTTGGAACGAGCTCGTTCCAACGAGGGGTCATAACCTATGTTTTTGAGACAAAAAATGAAAAAAAAATAGTGAAAATTAATTGGCGATTTTTGAGAATAGCGCTGGTCGGTTTTGGCCGTTACGTTAGGTAAAGGGTTAACAGAGTAACAGCCAAAACCAATCAGCCCTATATACACAAAAATCACCATTCAGTTTTCGTTATTTTCTCATTTTTTGTCTCAAAAACATACCTTAGGACCCCTCATTGGAAACGAGCTCATTGAGGTCGTTCCAATGAGGGATCCTAAACTATGTTTTTGACGCAAAAAAAAAATGAAAAAAATAGTTATTCAATAATATTGTTTGTAAGTGTCGTCTGCCTTTCGTCTTAGGTAAAGTATTAAATCTTTGCTTCTACTGGGTACCGGTGTAAAAGGAATGGAAGTCCGTAGGAACGTTAGTCCCTCTGGACTATTATTCCGCGGAATTATAGTCCTAGGTCTAACATTTCTAGGATTAGTAGTCCGCCGGACTACTATTCCTAGAAATGTTAGACCTAGGACTATAATTCCGCGGAATAATAGTCCAGAGGGACTAATTTTCCTACGGACTTCATTCCTGTTACACCGGCATATGAAACAGATGCATTGAAAACCTTCGATGAAATTTGTCGCTGTCTTCCCATCAGTAACGTTGGTGATTAGCAACTGAAGGTTTTTCAACATTTTTGCGATCGATCTGTTTTGAAAATTTAAATTACGTTTTTCATTTTCCATTTTAGAATGTGACGATAGCGCACTGAAGTGTTGTGTAATCAATTAATACTCATGCATTTCAGTTAAGATTTTTAAATAGAACTGCGAGGAAGTATTAAGTTCTAACATGGCAATCTCTACCGTACAAATTTGCGAAATTTGCAAACACAAAGTCAAAGATTAAAGTGTTAAGGCTTTCAGCATTTCTCATTTCTTGACACGCAGTTCTGTGTTAAACGAATTTTCATAACCACTCACGTTTAACGTGGAATTGATCAAGCGAGCTCGGCTGATTTTGTTTGAACCGAGCAGCCAGCTTCGTACCTATCTTACAAACCGTCCTCAAAATGTGGTATTCGGGACAAGTTCGGGTACGATCATATGATCGCCACATCAGACATGTGGCGCATCTACCTGGAGAGGGAAGCAGGGAAATTTTGTAGCTTTATCATCAGGCACCTAAGAGTTCAGCAAATGGATGACCAAAATGCAGAAATTTTATTTTCTCTAAATTTGCATGAAAAAAATGCCATTTTCATGTAAATTTATAAAAAATAAAATGTCTGCCCCTTAATAATTTTATTATATCCACTTTGTGTTTGGAAAAAGCATACTTTTTACTAATTTTCTTATTACATGTAAAAGTAAGAATTTTGGGATAATTTTCAACTAATTTACATGTATACCACTCTTATCTCTGTATTCCTCAGTGCAGAATATGGATGCAGTATAATCATGCTTCTCTCTTAAATGTGTCTGTCAGTGTGGTATTTACGTTTGCGAGTCTACAGAACATTTTCAAAACTCTGACAATACCATCTGGAGACGGTTTATATAAAGTTGAGGTGAATGTGAATTGCCCCTATATCCCGATAAATTCTGTCTTTTGATTGGTCAGAATGCCTTGTACAAATAGCCATGTCAAAGGGTACATCCAACATCCAAGGTATATGAGAGCGTGCAACATCCAGGGTATAAGCACACGCGAAACATAGGTGGTATACGGTTTAAACCACAGGTACTCGGCACAAGCTGGGAAATCGAAAGAAAAATGATATTTGATACCATTTTTAAATCCATGCTGACGTGCCCCTGTAATGGTATATAAATATTAACAAGGTAAACGATAGCACTCGTCTTCGTTTTTCCCCCCTCAAATTTGATTCACATAACGTATCCAACAACACCCAGTATCAATGGAAAGGGGAATGAATAAGCTTTACAGTGGTGTATTACATGACCGTTGGGTGTCCTTGGGTTGTTCATGATAACTGGGAGAAGTCGCAGAAAAGGCCGAAAAACATTTAGTCGGACAAGAAAGTGCACAGTGAAATGAGGTTTACGAGCGACAATTATCCGATTTATTATAAATAATTCGAGGTCCCATTGCATATGGAGGGCAGATTCAAATATTAACCGTATACCTTTATCAATTACTAATCTCGGATCCACATTTATTAATTTCTGGAGTTCACATTTAACGTTTATACACTTTTTAGCCGTAACTTTGACATCTTTTCCCAAGTTGACCTGAGTAGACGACGTCTTTAGATACGCATTCTCCCATTGGCTTATTTTCATCGATGATTCTCTCGGCATAAATAGTAGCCAATGGGATGTCATTGTGCTTCTATGGGTGCCTCTGGCTTGTTTTATTCCAAGGGAAGGTTAAAAAAATGTATAAACGGCAAATGTGATCGTCAGAAATGAATAAATGTGGATCCAACTTCCAAGATTAGTAATTGATAAAGGCATACGGTTAATATTTGAATCTGCCCTCCATAGATAATGGGACCTCGAATTATTTATAATAAATCGGATAATTGTCGCTCGTAAACCTCATTTCACTGTGCACTTTCTTGTCCGACTAAATGTTTTTCGGCCTTTTCTGCGACTTCTCCCAGTTATCATGAACAACCCAAGAACACCCAACGGTCATGTAATACACCACTGTAAAGCTTATTCATTCCCCTTTCCATTGATACTGGGTATTGTTGGATACGTTATGTGAATCAAATTTGAGGGGGGGGGGGGGGGCGTGGGAAACGAAGATGAGTGCTATCGTTTTCGAAAAGCGAGTTGTTTACCTTGTTAATATTTATATACCATTACAGGGGCACGTCAGCATGGATTCAAAAATGGTATCAAATATCATTTTTCTTTCGATTTCCCAGCTTGTGTCGAGTACCTGTGGTTTAAACGAAAGCCTTCCGCGTTTGCTCGCCTCGATATAAAAAGTGAACCAAAAAACCTGAAAATAGTCACAAATATCATCAGATTTCCGACAATTCGATCATATTTTGTCGTTATAAATTAAATAGTCGAATAACTAAAATGAAACAACTTGAGAAAAATAAAATAAGAGCAAATAATTCGTCCCCTGAGCACATACAACACATTGGAATTCAGGGGGCGATATATCAACAAAATACTGTTTACTCGTTTCCTTGACGACCCAAGGGATGTAACTCTATCTGTTGTCTTCTGCGTTTGTAAAAACAAAACAATTATCCAATTGATTGCAGAGCGTGAGAAATGCATCCGCAAATTTATTTCCTCTATGTTTCTATTGTGTTTCAAACGGGACAAAAACGTTATCTCCGCCAACATGTATGGTATATGGAGATTTAATACGCGGATGTCTCATTCAAACACCTCGCCTGCGGCTCGGTGTTTAAAAACCGACATCCCTGTATTAAATCTACATATACCATACATGTTGGCGGAGATAACTTATATGATCCATTACCTTCAGGGCTCCAGGCAAAATACCAATCGTGCCACTGGAGGCGTATTAGGTGAACAATAATCTCATTGAGACACTCCGCGTTAGCGTATGTCAAGGAATCGGTCAACAAAACACACTGGGGGAGAGATGACCCCCCCCCCCCAATCTATTTCCGTCATTGATAATTGACAGTGCTTCGACATCCAGGGTCACCTCGTGTCGGGCCGTTTTATGAGTGGAGGAAGCCGGAGTACCCGAAGAGAACCACCGAGCAGTGATGGGCAACTGTCAGACTCCCCAACATACCAACTCCCCACAGGAAGGGAAGGGTTAGCATTGGTTGAAGACAAGTCCTCTATCGCCTTGCAGTACTCCAAAGTACACAGCGCCACCGCGCCGTAACCACGGAGCCTCCGCGCACCCGTAAGTCTGTACTATGTCACATTATGAGGAAATAAATATTGCACATGAACGCGCCCCTCAAACCATCTGTTTATGATCAGGAATTGTTATATCAACAGTGCGTGCATCGTGGCATATAATAGAGACATTGTCCTTTCCATTAATATAAAAGCCTAGGAGGTGAGATTTGCTATTTTTCCAAGGAAGAATAAAAACGTGCAAATTACTGTAAAACACAGCGGTAAACAAAGTGCAAAAGTGGACTTTTGTGTTGAGAGGTGTGATACTGATAGATATTCTTAATGGCGGATTATCTGTGAACTAGTTGCCTCTAATTAGCTTTCCATAAAAAAACCAAGTGTGCTTTTGTTACTTTTAATAAACAAAAACAGACAGCTCCGGGAGCTGTCTGTTATTTTCGTTTATTTTTTTATTTATTTTTTTTTATTAGGGTTTAACAACACATTAACAGCCAGGGTCATATCATGTCGGTGACAGTTTTACGGGTGGAGGAAGCCGGAGTACCCGGAGAGAACCACCGAGCAACGACGAGCAGCTTTCAGCTCTCCAACATCGAAACTCTGAACTCTGCACCGCGGCACAGGTAGGGTTAGATTGGTTGAAGACATGCGCACCTTCGACGTGCAGTACGCCGTAGTACACAGCGTCATCGTGCCACCATGTAGGCAATCGAGGTTAAGTGCCTTGTCCAAGGACACAACGCGGGAGCCCGAATCAGTCGCTGAAATGGTCACCCATCCAACTGCTAACCGCGCTCGACGTTGCTTAACTTCGGTGTTCTGACGAGAACCGGTTACCGCGACGCCACCGCGCCCCCTGTTTTCGTTTATTAAAAGTAGCAAAAGGTGGATCTATTTTCTACTGATGCCATTAGACATAGGTGTTTTCTCATCAATTACTTGCTTCTTAACTGGACCTTCATAGCGCGTGTAATAATATCAAGGCATACAACGTTATCAAAAGTAGATTTTCATGACGATTTTTAGTAAGGCACTGGACGAAGGCATGTTAACCCACGATCACCTAATATTTCAAGTCAGCGTCCACGATAGGAAATGATCGGTATACTTATGTATTGGGATACACCATGCCAGACAATAGCACATGAAATGATGCCACACGTGTATGTATTTATGGAGTATTCGTGGAACTTGATATTATGTGACGTTCGGGGCTAAAATGGCACCAGAAACAACAGTAACCAACACACGCACCCAAACACTTTCGAGTTTTCCCAATACTTCTGTTGCAATCTTGTCTGGCTGAGTGATGGAAGCCCAAACTTGGTCTCTAATGAAAAGCTTGGGGGAGCAGTGGCTCACTTGGTAGAGGTGCAGGCTGCAGGCCGAGAGGTCCTCGGTTCGACTCCCACCTGCGGCGGCCGCGTTGTGTCCTTGGGCAAGACATTTAATACCAATTGCCCACGTGAGGGGCACGGTGGCGTTGTATACTAAGGCGTAAAGCACGTCATTTCTGCACTTGTCTTCAACCAATGCCAACCCTACCAGTGTGGAGTACGTTGGAGAGTCTGGCAGTTGCTCGCCGTTGCTCTGTGGTTCTCTTCGGGTACTCCGTCTTTCCTCACCCGTAAAACTGTACGCCACGAGGTGACTCTGGCTGTCAAAAGTGTCGTTAAACCCGAACAAATAAACAAATAAATATATACCGAGTCAAAAAAGAAAGTATAATAAACTTTGAGGAGCAATTTTTTTTTGTATTATCGACTTCAATCCCAAACAAATTATTGTAAATTCATATTTCAAGTCTAGCTGTATGGATTTGCATAATTTCATGTTCTTACTGTTGCCAGCGTCACGCCATGACGTCGAAATTCAAGACATGGGGTGAAATGAAAAGTTCACACATGCAGTCAATAGCGTGTATGTCCACCGTTTGCCTCTTGGATGACAAGACATGGACGGCGCATGGACCTGATAAGTCTATGGATGTCACCCTGTGGTATTGCGGTCCACTCCTGCCTTAGAACATTACGTAAATCGCGTAACGTCCGAAGATCATGAAGTCGTACCCGACGGTCCAATTGATCCCAAAGATCGATTGGCGACAAAGCTGGCGAAAATGGGGGCCAGGGAAAAAGTTCGATGCTCTGCTTCTCAAGAAAGTCACGACAGATACGTGCCACGTGACATCGGGCATTGTCTTGCTGGAATAACTGCAATCCGACGTTAGCGTGGAACAACGGGACAACAACGGCGTTAAGAATTTCGTCCCTATATCGCTGTCCATTCAGATTACCATCGATGAAGATCAACTGCGTTCGACGGTGCAAGGAAATTCCTGCCAAAACCATTACACTACCCCCGCCGAAACGGTCGCATTCACGCACGCAAGCACCAGAACACAGTTCTCCTCGTCGGCGATACACTCTTGCCCAACCATCAGCGCGCAAAACAAAACAAAGTTGTGATTCATCACTAAAAAGAACTGTGTTCCAACGCTTCTGAGTCCAGCGAACACACTGACGTACCCATTCCATTCTGACGGTACGATGACGTTTGATAAGGATTGGTCCGTGGCATGGACGCCTACTTCGGATGCCGTGTTCAGCGAGTCTGTTGCGGACAGTTTGTGCACTGATTCTATTGTTAGTTCTATCAGGAGTAATTGCTGCTGTCCTCGTCGCCGGAACGAAGCGATCCCGCAAGTGAGACGTCCTGATGTGTCGGTCTTGTGCAGGGGTCGTAACTCTTGGTCGACCTGAACGCGGTCGGTGGGCAGTAGATCCAGTGGTCTAATGAGACGGTAAACTCAGCTGCGAGCTCATCTGGAGGTATCCCAGCCTCATGCATACCAATGACACAAAACCTCTGATTTTTGGTTAAGGGGCTATATTAGTAATGGAATTTTGTTTATTTTGAAATTCTCACCTCGCATATTCCTTAAATTCAGATTAAATATACACAAATTATACATCAAAATGAAGGTTGGGATGTATAGAACACGAAACACATATGTAATCAACTCATAGAGTTGACAGCAGGTACCACTGGTTCCTGGAAGTCTGCTATCGTATTCGCACCAGAACTGATAACTTAATAATATTTCGCAAGAACAACACGTTGCCGAATGTGCTTCAGATATTCAATAACAAAGCTAGGCATTCATAATATTTTCGAGTGCAGCGACAGGACTGCATTTTGGAAAAGGACAACACTGTCTGTTTTTTTTTATTGAAGATGGCTTCCATGCTCTACAGACATGCGCAAATCACCCTATACCACGAATTTCCATCGAAAAACAAAATCGTTATTCTAAGATATTTCAGCAGGTATCATGATACCTTGCATTGAATATGGCAACTGTGCAATCTCTATCTAATAACAGTATACTGTATGAAGGCGATCTTTTTCATTATTTAATTTTAGACGGCGTTGTTTGTACATGCTTTTTCCGTCCGATGGCGTCGACCGGAAATCGAAAGTATACTTAAACAAAAGCAAAGGCTTTGGAATTTCCCCCCATGCAGCTCTGTTGCCGTGTATTGAAGAATTTTGATCCCCTAGCTTTGTTCATGGATATGTAAAGCACATTTGGCCACAAGTTGTTTTCGTGAAATGTTATTAAATTATCAGTTCTGGTGCGAATACGGCAGCAGACTTCCAGGAACCAGTCGACCCTATGAGTTGATTACACACGTGTTTCGTGTTCTATACATCCCAACCTTCATTTTGATGTACATTTTGTGTATATTTAATTTGAATTGAAGGAATATCAGAGGTGATAATTTTCAAAATCAACAAAATTTCATTACGTATATAGGCCTTTCACCTTGGCATTTTTTGAAATGTCGGAAGACAAAAACAAGCTTGTTTTCTTAATAACCCAGGCTCTCTAGCACAACATAACAGAAAGAAAATCGTCGGTCACCCATTCAATTGGACATTCTCGGGTAGCAGGTGCTATTTTGAAATCCGAAGCAAAATTGTTATCGGTTGAGGGGGACAACAACAACATGTCATTAAACTCTTTGCTCGACTTATTGTCCCCAAACATGCAACATTAGAACTATTATATTTCATCCTTTATGCTATTTTTTCACATTTGTTTCTATTTTACTTTCTTTTTTGACTCAGTATATAAATAATAAATAAATGAAAAGCTCCGGTTTTTTTGTTAAAAGCAAAGGTATTCTGTTAATATAAATTTGTTTTGTTACTATTTATTGGAGAGTTCCCATAGGCAGTCTCCAATAAATTATAATAAAACAATCAATTCCATATTACTGAATTTTAAGCCATTGAAGTAGTTTAGCACTCCACCAGCTAAGGATAAGAGACATACATGCACTTAAAGCCTTCGTTTGCCATGATCTTGTTCTTGATAAAAACTATATCTCCCCAGTAACTTGTATAATTACTAGACAAATTTTGTTTGTAAGCTACTTCTGCCCTGAAAGTGGAATTGGTGAAAAACATGTGACCCCTATAAAAAGGACAGTCCGTATCTAAGATTGATCTCAATCCAATTACACAAAAAGCGAGTATCTGATACGTTTGTGTGTAGATAAATATGACCGTTTCATTTATTGAACTATTTACTGGCACGTAGACAATGTTATATATTGACATCTTGTGTTTTCTTGAGAGCTTTATGACGCACACTGTCTGGCTATAGAGATTTATCTTAGACAAACAATCGAATACGAAACTGCTATTTGTAATCGCAACACTGATGAAGCAATTAGCTAATGTGTTATAAATCCATTTGTGTATAGGATGGTACATTAGTACCATGGGCTTGCTTGGGGCGGTTCGTAGCGTACTGTTTAGATGAGTGTGTTTTGATGATTTAGTGAGAAGTGGACAATGCTTGGAAAATGAATTGTTGTTAATCATCGCACATAATGGACTTTCCACCCGGACACTGATGGGTAGAGTGCACGGAGAAAGGATTCCAGATTTATTTTTTGCGCTTTAACGACACTTTTGTCAGCCAGGGTCACCTGTGTCGAGCAGTTTTATGGGTGGCGGAAGCCAGAGTACCCAGAGGGAACCACCGAGGAGCTGCGTGCAACTGTTAAGACTCCCCAACGTACTAACTCTACATAGGCAGAGCTAGCATTGGTTGAAGACAAGAGCACCATCAACGTGCAGTACACCTTACTGCACAGCGTCACCGTGCCCCCATGTGGGCAATCGGGATTAAGTGCCTTGCCTAAGGATACAATGCAGTTACAAATGGTGGGGATCGAACCGTGGACCTTTCGGTTTGAGGTCCAATGCCGTAAACAATTGCGCTCACAGGGATTCCAGATAAACACCGGCTAAGTGGAGTTTACATTCGGACAATACAGAATCGTGATTACATTGAAAAGCAAGCAGAGAATTTTCGCGATCCGATGGAAATTCTCTGTTCAAGGTCCTGTCCACAGCACGGTAGAATCTCACCGGTGGAAACAAATATGGGAAACCATTGAATTTTAGGTGTTATTGTCAGTTCTTGATTTTGTCTTGATTTCGCAATGTTTTCATTATTATGGAAATCTCGTCTAACCAGTACAAGTATGTTGCATCCAGATTGCCAACAGATCACTGTTGGAATCACAGCACTGTAAGTCTCAAATTTTGCGAAAAACCCATAAAGGTGCAAACAAAATTCCAGCAATGTTCCATTGGTAGACTCTTTGCTTGATCTTAGTCAGCTCATTCGTTGAAATTGTCTTTATCCTCATGGGAGGGAGCGCGGTGGCTCAATGGCAGACTGTTGGACTTCTATGCTAGAGGTCCCGAGTTCGCTCCCTGTCCGGGACGACCCGCGTTGTGTCCTTGGGCAAGGCACTTTATCCCGGTTGCCTTCATGGGGGCACGATGACGCCGTGTACTAAGGCGTACTGCACGTCGATAGTGCACATGTCTTCAACCGCTGTAACCTGCTTGAGCGGATCTTGAACAGAGTTAGAATGTTGAGGAGTTGACAGTTGCTCGTCGATTCTCGGTGTTTTACTCCGACTTCCCCCACCCGTAAAACTGTCACGGTCACGATTAGCCATTGTGCATAAGTATGTGACCTTAAACACCAACACATAAATACAGAATGTATAAGTAAATAATCCTCAGTGGAAATTTGACTTCACTTCTGTTATAGTGTTAATCCACCACCAGCGCACTGTACACATGTGCATGTGCATCTGAAGGTTATGGACAACTATTTTCATTGGACAGAATAACTTTCGGAGGAGTTACCTCCACTTCATTTTCAAAATCTGTACGTGAATTAAGCTTTAAGGGTATGGGAAGTTGTAATTTGAATTTTCGTTTCGTTAAAATATGAATGAATGGTTTGTGCCACCTTTGACAAACTAGGTACATTGTCTTGTAGAATGTTTACACTCTAAAATCAGTTGGGTTCAAAATGGGGTGTTCGATGGGTGTGGAGCAGAACCTTTTAGTTTCTCGTTCTGAAAAAGCGCATTTTCTATGAAATTGGGGAGGGAATCTATTCAAAGAATAAGACCAATTGAACAATTGAATAATTGAACAATTATTGATTTATTGTCTTTGTTCGCACATCAAGGCTCAAATTAGAAGTATCACACTGTGTCGACAAAGTAATATGAGATGCCACAGTACTTAGTATCCCTTTACCACATCGCGCTCGGTTTTATGTGCATTTGCTGAAGCTATTTTAATACAGTTAACATGGTTGTCGATCAGTGTCAGGGTCCGGTGTTATCACTGAAAGACAAATGACAGAAAATATTTTGCGTTATTAACTTGTTGCTCAATATGTTGTCGGCTCTCCCACTTCTCTGTTTTCATTTCTGCGAAAAGTATTGCGTTTATTACTCTTGACAGATACAGGAGCACCTTGCGTAAAACGTCGATTGGGTGTTCCGTATTCTTTCACGACCAAACATTGGGTTTTACTGCAGCCATGACAAACGTGAAGGTTTTGTTATACAATTTTAATTT
Source organism: Pictodentalium vernedei (assembly GCA_031216915.1). Lineage (NCBI taxonomy): Eukaryota > Metazoa > Mollusca > Scaphopoda > Dentaliida > Dentaliidae > Pictodentalium > Pictodentalium vernedei. The sequence goes on along the minus strand of CM062291.1, from coordinate 178,173,251 downwards.
CAAGTCAGTCAATATTTTAAAGGTTTCAAGAGATCACTGGAAAGGTCCTTTCGAAGCTTCGAAATTCGATTAGATTTTAAATCGTCTCGATGACTCGATTTCAAACGTGCTGATTCGGAAATTTTCGAATCGTCGATGTGTTCTCAAAACCCTACTTAATGACTCCTGTTGACCTGGCGAAAGAAAAATAGTTTAACCCTTTACCGAAAGTAACGGCAAAAGCAGGCCACAAAAATCGTCAATTAATTTTCATTATTTTTTTTCATTTTTTGCCTCAAAAACATAGGTTATGACGTTCTTTGGAACGAGCTCGTCAAGCTCGTTCCAAAGAGGGGTCATAACCTATGTTTTTGAGACAAAAATTGAAAAAAATTAGTTATTCAAGAATTTTGTTTGCAAGCGTCGTCTGCTTTTCATGTTATGTAAAGGGTTTAGGCTGTCCGCTTCCGAAGCTACTTTGATTCCGTTTTGGAATATTCCGCATTTTCGATGGATTTGCCCAAACAGGACACCCTCCGTTCCATACAATGCTTGAGTGGTGACTGGCAATACTTACGACTGTAAAAAAGTGTAATATCTACAACTTGAAGTGGCGTGAAATTCGATTTGAGATTCAATTCGAAAATCTTCAGCCTGTTCGATTCGACCCGAAATTTAAGATTAGCAGGGTCCTGATTTGAGGATGACATGGACCCGTGACGTCATATTATTACATCCGAATTAACCCATCACCTAACACAATTAGATTGAACCACACAATATATTTTGTAATTGTCTACTATTTATATTAGATAAACCGCTAATGTAATATTAAACTAAGACAAGATTAATTCAATTCTATACCCGAAATCAACTCACAACGTTACCACATCGATGTTGGATTCTGACGTCATTCCCTTATTAGACGTGTTGTGAACGATATTTTTCGTAATGGACTACCATGTGATCAATTCTGTTTTGGCAGAGAACATCACATATAACATTCTCGATAACTCATCAGAATAACTATTTTATGACTTGAATACTATATTCCAAGTATCGCCTCAGATTACGGATTTTGCAATAAAATGTAACATGTTAGGTACTTGCCTTTTACTTGTCAGCATGGAACAAGGGAAGGAAGGGGCAGAAATGTTTTGTCAAATTTCAGTGCTGATGGATTTTTAGCTTATCTTGGCAACGTCAAGATAAGCCATTGCCATCACTCGTGCGGAAGTCTGTTAGTCTGTGTGTCTCTGTTCACCTTTTCTTTAGCACAGGCTACACCCCGAAGTTCTTGTCCGATCATCACGAAACTTATATGTTATGCAGGTTCGAGGTCATGTCCGATAAGAACGTCCCATTTTGGTCGCGATCGGTCAACCGTGATGCCCACGCGGCCCGAAACCCGAAAACCATTGACACAGCTTACAGGTCGTATTTATGAAGAGATTCCATTGCAGCTTGGTAGGATGACTCCATATAATGTCTAGATGAGAACATCGTATTTTGGTCGTGTTCAGTCAACCGTGACGACCGCAGAAGCACGTTACTTAGATTTGTTTAGCACATTCTACAGTTCATATTTATGAAGCGATTTCCTTATAACTTGGTAGGATAACTCGGTATGATGTCTAGATGAAACTATCATATTTTGGTCACGATCGGTCAGCCGTTACCGCCGCTTGGGCACGTGACCTAGATTCCTTTAGCATTATCTTCATATGGTTTTATGAAGGGATTTCATTGTGACATGGTAGGATAACTCGGTATGATATCTAGATGGGACTGTCCAATTTTGGTTGCGATTGGTCAACCGTGACCGTCGGACCGGCACGTGACCTAGATTCCTTTAGCAAAGTCTACGAGTCATATTTATGAAGGGATTTCATTGTAACTTGGTGAGATGACTCATTTTGGAATGGTTTTACTGTAACTTGGTAACTTTGATTGACATTCGTTAACTGTGAGGGCAACATCAACCCAGGCCTCAGTTCTTTAATACAGTCTACATTTCAATTTTTTCTTGTTGAAAACATATCATGTAGGGTTCAGAACTTAACATATTCTCAATTATCACAATTCTTGTCTTATTTCATAATCTTTTCATAAACATTGAACATTATCATTTTCATCAAACACTACACACAGTCAAGTTAAACTGCAGTAACACGCACAGTCAAGTTAAGCTGCAGTCTCATTGACACTTTCATTTCTTACTTGATCTGTTCAACGATTCTAAAGTAATTGCCACTGTGGGTGCGTGGAATTAGGCTATGATGCATCATTTGTAGGTTTGTGGCACCCAGTGTAACTTTCTTCAACAATGGGTTACTGGGATGGAGATGTTTTAAGTCTAAAAATATGTTTGTAAAATAAATGTCAACCCTTTACCTAACATAAGGCAGACTACACTTGCAAACGAAATTCTTGAAAACTACTTTTTCATTTTTTTGTGTCAAAAACATAGCGTATGACCCCTCATTGGAACGAGCTCAACGTTCCGATGAGGGGTCTAAGCTTGTGTTTTTTGAGACAAATCAAAAATGAATAAAAATGAAAATTGAATGGTGATTTTTGTGAATAGCGCTGGCCGGGTTTGGCCGTTACATTGGGTAACGGGTTAAGACTACTCATGAATTATTTATTGACGTAAGTAGTAGGAGAGCGATGAATCGTCCCCCATTATCCGGAGCTTTGGGGTAGCAGCTAGTATTAAATTCCCATAGGAACCGGCGCCGTTTGGGGAAGCAACTTTTGGGGGGAGCAACTTTTGGGGGAGCAAAAGTACTGCTCCTTGCAGCTAGATCCGCCAGATGGTGTCCCTACTGCCTATACGGTATGCTATGGTATGTATAGTGATATATGTACGCATGGGGCTATAGGTATATATTATGGATAAGTGATGGAAAATTGATGATAAAGGTGAGACTTTTCTTGAAAGTTTTTTTTTTCCGCGAAACGGTTGACGTTGCTATCGACGTCGTGACGTCATGATACGCACACGACGTGATAGAGATGCTGACCACTGTTATTGTCCAGTATACAATCTGACATAACGTTATTCGGGTCAGGGGTGTCGGACTTCTCATAAGTGGGGGGGGGGGGGGGGGGTCCTGGTAGTGGTGGTATAAATCCATGTTAGTATACTATTAGGCCTTGAGTCTTCATATTATCCTATGTCTGCTTTTGCTAGATCAAGCAGTATTGTGGGGATGGGGGTAATACATGGTCGCCCAGTGTGGTATTGCGAAATTGCGATATATACGATATGTGTATATCGTCAATACTATACTGTTGTTCTATACTGTCAGGCATTACTCCCATTCCACAATACCACTTGACCTGCCATAACGTACTACCTATACCAGTCATAGAATAATACAAAGCAATCGGTTGGTTAACAATACCGAGGACTAACAGGGGTCCTTCAGCGGTACATTCAATGCCTCCTAAGCATCACTTCCAAACAAACGATTATAATACTGTCTGATCTAGCATTACGAACTACCAATACCAGCCATAAGATAATACAAAGAGTCGGAGGTAAATAGTACCAAGGGGGTAATAGGCCAATAGACCATTCATCCTATACTGCCAATCTAAACAACCAAGGACTATCTCGCAATACTACACTGGGCGACCATGTATTACCCCCATCCCCACAATACTGCTTGATCTAGCTATAGCAGACATAGGATAATATGAAGACTCAAGGCCTAATAGTATACTAACATGGATATATACTACCACTACCAGACCCCCCCCCCCCCCCCCCCCACTTATGAGAAGTCCGACACCCTCTGACCCGAATAACGTTATGTCAGATTGTATACTGGACAATAACAGTGGTCAGTATCTCTTTGACGTCGCGTGCGTATCATGACGCCACGAAGTCAATAGCAATGTCAACTGTTTCGCGGAAAAAAAAACTTTCAAGAAAAGTCTCACCTTTATCATCAATTTTCCATCACTTACCCATAATATATACCTATAGCCCCATGCGTACATATATCACTATACATACCATAGCATACCATATAGGCAGTAGGGACACCATTTGGCTGATCTACCTGCAAGAAGCCGTACTTTTGCTCCCCCAAAAGTTGCTCCCCCAAACGGCTCCGGTTCCTATGAGAATTTAACACCAGCTGCTCCCCAAAGCTCCGGGTAATGGGGGACGATTCATCGCTCTCCTACTACTGACGTAAATATAAAGAAATAGTTTATTATGTTCCCCAAGTATGTCTTGGAAATATTGGAAAAAGTAGGGTGGACGTGCACCGAATCTGCCATTGCCCGAATCCAGCACCGTCATTAGTTTGTTTTCTTTGGTTTTGATGACACTCTCGATAGCCAGGTTCACATCGTTTCACAACGCTCTAAATCGACACAAGCAGAGTTAGCAGTGGATGAAGACAAGTGCACCATCGACGTGCCGTAATCCCGAGTACAGGGGGCCACCGTGCCCCCACGTGGACAATCGGGCTGAAGTGTCTTGCACAAGGACACAACGAAGTTAACGCTGGTCAGAATCGATAGGTCGATCTTTCGGTTTTGAAGATCAATGCGCTAATCAGTGAGCGACCGTGCTCCCCACCGTTGTCATTAGAAAGACATTCACCTCCTACACACTGATGTCAAAATACAAAAATTTCAATTGTTTCCCATAATGCAACAAGGAATTGAACCAATTCAATCTTATCTGATTGAGCTTTTTCAAGCAAAACTGAATTGGTAAAATTTTAAGTTGCTTTTGGGGAAAAAATGTTATTTGAAATTTCGTTATTTCGATATCGGCGTGCAGGGGGTTACGTCAAATCATGTATTTCCCTCTTATATTGTGTTAACCTTTACCCCCTGCGTACATAGCAATGCCATTAGAATTCAACATGGAATTGGTTTCTGAAGGCAAGCAATTATTTCCGCGAATTTAAAAAAAGATTGTTCGGAGCAGTGTAGCAATTTCTGTATCACACAACGTTTGGGATATTTATCATTACGGAGGAAGCCAGTGATGAATATTTTAAGTTCTCATTAAATCTGTAAATGTTGAAATAGAAGTCTTCCAAGTGAATGAGTTCTTTCCAATGATTTAGTATTTAAGACCGAACAAATAGCAGATTTGGATTTCCGGTCGTTGCACTATTCTATGCATTTGTCTTTGCACTTAGGAGATCGCTTTTGATGACGTTTTAGATTTCCAATTGCAACCACGTTTTTTTTGTGTGTGTAACGGTATATCATTACCTCTGGAACACTAGATGAGAGGAATAGTAACGTAATATCAAGTGCAAAAATAGTGAGCATCATCAGGAAACGCGGAACGATTTTAAGCCTTTACCAAACGATGAGAGGAATAGTAACGTAATATCAAGTGCAAAAATAGTGAGCATCATCAGGGAACGCGGAACGATTTTAAGCCTTTACCAAACGATGAGAGGAATAGTAACGTAATATCAAGTGCAAAAATAGTGAGCATCATCAGGGAACGCGGAACGATTTTAACCCTTTACCTAACATGAAAAGCAGACGACACTTGCAAACAAAATTCTTGAATAACTAATTTTTTGTCTCAAAAACATAGGTTATGACCCCTCATTGGAACGAGCTCGACGAGCTCGTTCCAAAGAGGGGCCATAACCTATGTTTTTGAGACAAAAAATGAAAAAAATAATGAAGATTGGCGACTTTTGTGAATAGTGCTGGTCGGTTTTGGCCGTTACGTTGGGCAAAGGGTTAAAAGTGGAAGGGGCAGAATGTTCCCATCGAATTTTTGTATATATTTTGTGTTGATGGAGTGATATCAGGCCCTATATTTCATCCAAATTTGGCCGAATCCATCTGGATTCCCGCAAAAATGGTTGCGAGAATCCATACCTGCTATGAATGTCCCAGGATCCCATGAGGCCACTATGGTTGAACCCCTGCTGTATACTGATAACACATATTAACCCTTTACCCAAAACCGCTATTTAATTTTCAAAACATCAACTGAATTTTTAAAAAAATAAACAATATTTATCATCAATACCTTACAAATATATGGATGTCATTGGAACTGGCTGAATGAGTCTGTTCCAATGACAGCCATATTTGTATAATTTTAGTGACAAAGTGAGTGTCAGGATATTTCAGGTCATGTTAGTCTTCTATTTATTAATTTGCTGCCGTTATGTTAGCTGAAGGGTTAAATTGTCCAAGTTCTTTTCTTCGAATCCAAGCAGTGGTGCAGCGAGAATCTCCATGTATTCTCGCTGATAATGTTGCGCGAATCTTTGCGTGAATCGATTCTTTGATTCTCGCCGAAATATACGCCTCGGAGGGTTGGATTTGGGTGGTAAAACTTGATTTTAAACTTAATCATTTTCTTTTTATAAATCGTCAACTGAAATTAATTTATGAGTGGAACGTTTAAAACAACTGTGTAAGTAACTACGGTAGTACACAACTGTTTTATACATTCTACTCCGAGGTTAACACCTTGAGAGCTCTGCTGGTAGGATGCCTTTATCTTGACAATGTTTTACATCATTGTTGGCTGTCTGTACAGACAGGCATCAATGATGTAGAGACACTGTTTCGTCATCTGCAGCTGTGTACATGTATAAAATTGTACGGTAGTTATGATCGCAAATATTAATTTGTAGATTTAAGGGTTAATTTCGGCGAATATTTCACTCAACGTGTGAGACGAGCCTAAGCGAAGTGCTCATCAATGCTTGAGTAGCTGAATGCAAACAGAAGACCACAGTACAGTATATGGCTGAAAATTCTAACAACACATTTTGCATTCTTTCCATATGTTACTGCCATGCACTGGCTTTGTCACGAGGACTCAACCCAGTTTGATTGTATCACTTATAAAAAAAATGTACCCATCCAAACATTTGTCGGAAACCGGGCTTCGTCGCTGCTGGAAGAAATAGATTCACGCCGCGTATTCAGCCAAAACGCAAGGAGTGTCGCCTGAATCCGTGCGTGGACGAATCTCCCCGCTTCACTTTTGTTGGGGTGGTTCTTATCCTAAAGGGGTCACTGACTTTTCCTCGAAAAGCATTAATCAACAGGGGTTCACTGAAAACAACAATTTTAATACATATACATAAAAATAAATATGGTAATTTCTGACTTACATGGAATCCAATGAATATGAAAAACGAAATGTCATTCACCCCCTACCCACACAGTTTTTGAGTCACTTGCGGGCCCGCATACTCTGCTGTCGCTGATTTTTCCCCCTTCTCGCTGGTGTTTATTCTTTGGTCGCCTCTTCACTTCACCCTTTCACGGCCGTCGCACGGCCACTAACGTGTTGTCACTTTATCCAAACGCCTTTGCTCTAACAAGTGACGAAATGTCACTCTACCACTGCCGTCGCTCGGCCACTAACGTATTGTCACTTCACTGTATCGCATTCTCTCCAACATGTGACGGAATGTCGCTCTACCACTGCCGTCGAACGGCCACCAGGTTATTGTCACTTTACTTGACCCTTTTCACTCAAGCAGTCGCCACGAATGCGGTTAAACGCTCCCTTCCATTTATCTCAGAATAATGTTCATACAGGCAAAGCCTACTCTGCCTACGTATGGCTTGCCTTCTAAAACAGGTAATACCGTTTACCTAAATGCGAATAGCTCCCTGACCTCGAATTTCATGTTTCTGATCCTATTCTCATATATGGCTACCGATTGGCCCGCGACTGCTCCTATTCTAAATATGAGCTCTGAGGTTCCCCTACATCACAACGCATCACAACGTGCCTATACTTTCGCACCGATGTGGCACCTCCTCTAACCTATAGCATGGGACATCCGCATCTACTCGTAACGACCCACAGTCTTACACATCCTCAGACTGGAATGAAATTTTCGAGAAATCTCCCAATTTTTATTTCGATAGCAGAACATCAATTCTCAGTTTAATTGCTTCTCTTGAACTTGGCCACTTAGATCTATCTTAATTTAATATTCGCTTTTAAGTTCTCTTGAAAGTCTCACATTGCGGCATATCCTGACATTTCGGCGACAGACTAGATGCGTAATATGGGCGTGTGTCCAGAACATGCGCGATGTACTGTTTTTACACCAATTACCTATTAACTGGCCATAATTACACAGATAACGACTTGCAGGAGAACACTGTGTCTCTTACTCTTTTAATCAGTTATCAGATAGCCCATGTAGCGTTTAACAAATGCCCATAATAGACATTAAATTTTATGATTAATTAGCAGCGCTTGGATTATTGCTGGTCTGTTTAAGTGACAAATCGGTTTTTGTCATACAAATGCACATTCTCATACCTTTGGCCCGAACGAGAAAAATTATCAAAGATATATACGCTTTTATACAACAAAATCGAAAATTCAATCTATCACCTTGACAACATTAACACATTTTGTACAAGTGCGGGTGCCAAAACACCCTAAAACTTCCGGACCCGCGATGCCTGGCCTTACCAATGGTGTTAGTGAAAAGTAACGTATCTTTTTTTGTTTGGTATGCGTAAAATCTCGAGCGGCAAAAAGTCGCAAAACGTGGTGTCGAAATCTTGTACTAAAGGTGTGATGTTATTGACCTTCAAACACCGGCACATCCCCATAGTGGCAGGTGCGTAGCGAATGGGGTTGGGGTCTGGCACCTCCCCAATAATATTTCCAGAGGGGACATTTTCGTCAAGATTGGAGTCTCAGATATCGCAGGATTGGAGTCTTGGGTACCCATTTCTTCTTGCAAATAATCGTGTACTTTATCACGATACGATCTTTGATACTTGGACTTATTTCACACACACATTCGGTAATACAAATGAGCGGCTGCGATACTCGATTTACTCAGTTTGGGTCCAGCATGACTAGTTTGGAGTAAGGTACGTGTTAATTAGATAAAAAGTTGCGTCACGACTACTACGTCTGTATTTTATATAGAGATGGGCGGTGTTGTAATTTTGAGCTCGGTATCGGTTTCGGTATTTGTAAGGGGATATACCTCGGTATGGTTCGATATTCGGTATCTGATTTGACTGAGATTAGCAGATAGTACCAAAGGGGAATTCACATCAGGACAATACAAAATAAGTTGTTATTGTATCATTCTACCACAGCGCCACAAATGCCACTGCCAATAAGTTCAACAGTGGCACTCTTTTATGAAAACAAACAATATCTACAGTAATTTTATGACACCTTAACCCTTAAAACCCTATTACAGGCACAGGCAATCTCCGAGCATGTACCCTGATCATGCCATCTCCAAGAGGTCCTGCTGACAATAGACAAAATACTTGGGCAGTGATTTCTAGACAAGTCTTGGATGCTTGTTAAGGCAGACAAGACTTGGTTAGAAATCACTGCTAAGCAGCCGGACATGTACAGGTTGTAGTCTAGTGAGAATTCAGGACAATTGCCCAGGCCCCTGGTAGTTAACAAAACTGAAAAGAAAATCAGGCACTTCTTTCATCAAAAAGAACCCTTCAGCTGCTATCAAGACTCAAAAGGGCCGTATAAATAGTGAATGCAAAAAAAATTGAAAATTCAGACAGTTTCGGTATTCAATGATGGGTTCGATTGGGTTTTTCGGTATGCCCATGAAATCGGTATCGATTCGATTTTTAGGTCAACTTTGGCGAAGCCAAGTCTGAGCTTATGCCATGGCCCATCGTCCGTCTGTCCGTCCGTCTGGCCGTCTGTCCGTCAACAATTGGATACGGCTCGGGCTAGAGGCCGTATTTATGAACCGATCTTTACGAAACTTTTTGGGTACCTTTGTTATGACCGTGGGACGAGAACGAGTGTTTTTGGGTGCGGTCCGAAATTCAAGATGGCTGCCAGCCGCCATTTTGTACCGACGATGCAGAAATCTGTTTTTTGTACCGAACTTCCATATGAAAGCTCTGATTTGAATAATTTTTTGTATGAATGTTTAGTACCATGGGATACATCACATATAATACGGGTTTTTTTTCTCGTGCGTAAATTATGCAAATTAGACTAACTTTTGATGTTTTTTGGTGTTACTTTCAGCACTGTAAGTGCAAATGTCAATACGGCTCGGGCTAGAGGCCGTATTTATGAACCGATCCTTACGAAACTCCTTGGGTACCTTTGTTATCACCGTGGGACGAGAACGAGTGTTTTGGGGTCCGGTCCGAAATTCAAGATGGCCGATGGCAGCCATTTTGTACAAAATTTGGTGCAATCAGATTTTTGCACAGAACTTCTATATGAAAGCGCTGATTTGAATAATTTTTTGTGTGAATATTTAGTACCATGGGATACATCACATATAATACGAGTTTTTTTCTCGTGCAGAAATTATGCAAATTAGATGAACTTTGATTTTTTCAGTGCTACTTACACACAGTAAGTACACATGTCAATATGGCTCGGGCTAGAGTCTGTATTTATGAACCGATCTTCACGAAACGTCTTGGGTACCTTTGTTGTCACCTTGGGACGAGAACGAGTGTTTCTGGGTGCGGTCCAAAATTCAAGGTGGCTGCCAGTGGCCATTTTGTACCGAAATTAGGTCTAATCAGTTTTTTGTACACAACTTCTATACGGCTCAGGCTGGAGGCCGTATTTATGAACCGATCTTTACGAAACTTCTTGGGTACCTTTGTTATCACCGTGGGATGAGAACGAGTGTTTTTGGGTGTGGTCCAAAATTCAAGATGGCCACCAACAGCCATTTTGTACCAAAATTAGTGTAATCAGTCTTTTGTACAGAACTTCTGTATGAAAGTTCTGATTTGAATAAATTTTTGTATGAATGTTTAGTAACATGGAATACATCACATATAGTACGGGTTTTTTTCTCGTGCAGAAATTATGCAAATTAGATGAACTTTGATTTATTCAGTGCTACTTATACACTATAAGTGCACATGTCAATACGGCTCGGGCTAGAGGCTGTATTTATGAACCGATCTTCACAAAACTTCTTGGGTACCTTTGTTATCACCTTGGGACGAGAACGAGTGTTTCTGGGTGCGGTCCAAAATTCAAGATGGCTGCCAGTGGCCATTTTGTACCGAAATTAGGTCCTATCAGTTTTTTTTGTCACAACTTCTACACAGCTCATATTTGTGAACTGATCTTCACGAAACCTCTTGGGTACCTTTGTTTTCACCTTGGGACAGGAATGAGTGTGTTTGGGGTGCCTTTGTTATCACTGTGCTATGAGAACAAATATTTTGGGGTTCAGTCAGACCCACTCTGGGACTCCAAGATTTTTTTCTAGTTTAGCATCTGACTGTTACCCAACTTTACAATACTTTACCTATACATTTGTTGCAGGCAACGGTCAGTATTTATGTACAGACCGTTACAATACTTTATATGTACATTTGTTATCAGGTCATTACCTAGATGTTTGTCATTGCTGTGTCACATACTATACATGTACATGTCTTTGTCTTGACAAGTTGAGCTACAGTGTCATTGACACTTTCATTCGGTATATTGCCCAACTCTATTTTTAAGTTTCTACAAATAAATTGCAAGGAATCTTGAGTTTTGTTTAACTGTAATCCCAGCTGACTAATATTCCAACTACATCACCAAGACATACCTTTGAAATATTTTACCATTCTGGACTTGGGCCATCACAGTTGGGACAAATCAGGCCCCCCAATCGGTCATCTTCGCGACTTCCTTGATCAAATAACCAAATGTTGTACTTCAAGTGTGATACTCTTGACCTTCAAACACCGGCATATCTCAAGAGTTATCCAAAAAATTGAGATGTTGATCACTTGCAGTTCGCTATGATTTATTATTTCATAGGCTGGACTTGAACGATGTGATGTTCTGAATTTTGTACATTGAAAAATATAGTCTTACATAGTGGATAGGCCAGTCTAGACAAACTTGGAATAATAAATGGCACGACATGAATCAACCAACTATAGCTGGGAAAGGAAGAACAAATTGAACTCATGCTGCGAGATTCCTGTTAACTCAGACGACAGGTAGCAAGATTCATCACAAATTTTCTTGATGCCCTGATTCTCTGCTTTAACCCGTTGAACGCGAGCGGCCGCTTTTCCGGCCCAGGAACAAGATATGCCATACTTTCATTCAGTAGGATGGCTGCTGAGTTAAAGTGTGCGGTAGACAAATCAATATTTACAACGTGCAGCCCAAGGCTGCATGTTGAAAATAATAATTGGTCTACCCCCATATAATAAATATGAACTCTTCCAATTGCTTCCATTGAACTGACATGGAAGATACCACCAGGGTTCAAAGGATTAACCCTTCACGTAACTCAAATAGAAGACGACACTTGTAAGAAAAAAAAAATCGAATAACTAAAGTGTTTCAATTTTTGCATAAATCATACCTTTTGAACCCTCATTGGAACCATCTTGTTCCAGTAACGGGTTCATCGGCTATGTTTTCAGAGCTGAGAAACTTTAGCAAATTTGCTGATTTAAGCCAATTCAACTCCACAATTTGGCCATACGGGATTCGAGATTCGATCAGATTCTTAAGTTGATATTCGGTGCTATACGAAATCGACTGCCCGATTCGTTTCCTCTCGAATCTTTTTCAAAGGATTACTGATATCAGCCATCTACATCGTCTCACAAAACGTATAGTTCAGATGGAAATCGTACATAAAAAAATGTTGAAATAAAAGACTGAGTGTAACTTCCGCTAGACTAACACAAATAACATCTGCACTCATGCCACCTGCAATGCTAATTCCAGTATCACTAGTCCCTACCAATGTTAAATGCAAATTTAATGTTTCCAAGCAATGTCGACGACGAAATATAATACTTTCAGAGTAATATTCCAACTACATCATCAGTGCATGCCTTCGACGAAGGCATGCGCTGATGATGTGTTTGGATTATTTCATCTGTCGTGACTTTAGCCATCACAGTCGGAACAAATCAGGTTTATAGTAACCCGACCCCCATTGATCATCTTTGCTGTGGACAGCTTCGTACACGATCGTGCTGTTGGGGGTCTACGGCATTGGATGTGGTGAGTTCGAAAAATACCATCTTAGTCCACCCAAAACGAAGGTTTACATGTGTGAGGTCAGTTTAGTTGTCAAGGATATATACGCAGAAATGTCCAGTGTACACCAGTCATGTTGGAGGGTGTGACACGTCCAGTGATTTTTCAAGTCGGGATATTTTTGTCACAATTCGTTCTTTCAAGTAATCATGTGCATCCCCCATTGCCCACGTGGGGTCACTGTGACGTTGTGTACTAAGCGTACTGCACGTAGATGGTACACCTGTCTTCAACCAGTGCTAACCCTGCTTGTGTGGAGTTAGTATGTTGGGGGGCTGACAGTTGCTCGACCTTGCTCGGTGGTTCTCTCCGGGTACTCCGGCTTCCTCCACCCGTAATACTGTCGAGGTCATGATTAGCCATTGTGCAGAAATAGGTGACCTTAAACACCGATAAATAAATAAATTAAGTAATTAAGTAAGAATTTAAGTAAGAATTTGGGACTCCCATGTGTCACAACATCTGCATGTATTTATCCACAAATAAATTTCCAAGAAGTTTGAGTTTTCGAACTATAGTCCCGACTGACTAATATTCCAACTGCATCTTCAAGGCATGCCTTCGACTAAGGCATGCCTTGATGACGTAGTAGGAATATTTTACCATACAGTCAGGACTCGAACTATCACAGTCGAGACAAATCTGCGTTTTATTATTATTATTATTATTATTATTATTTATTGGTGTTCAAGGTCAATACTTATGCACAATGGCTAATCGTGACCGTGACAGTTTTATGGGTGGAGGAATCCCGAGTACCCAGAGAGAACCACCGAGCATCGACGAGCAACTGTCAGCTCCTCAACATTCTAACTCTGTTCAAGCTCCGCTCATGCAGGGTTAAAGCGGTTGAAGACAAGCCAGTGCACCATCGACGTGCAGTACGCCTTAGTACACGGTGTCATCGTGTCCCCATGTAGGCAACCGGGATAAAGTGCCTTGCCCAAGGACACAACGCGGGTCGTCCCGGACTGGGATCGAACTCGGGACCTCTAGCAAATAAGTCCAACAATCTACCAATGAGCCACCGCGCTCCCCAAATCAGCGTTAATCCTCCGCCAATAGGTCATCTTCACGTCACACCTGCAGAATATCCACGGGTGAAGCAGACGGCCTAGGAAAGGAAAACCCTTTAGAATGGAAGCTGTGTTTCAACAGAAAATTAATTAATATGCCCAAGTAGCAAAAGTTCTCGTTTTTCTGTTTCATAGACGTTGGACGTTAACAGGTTTTGTCTTATCCTTTAAAGTATTAAATCAGAGCTGGAATTTTCAAACTCAAATTGAAGGCCCTTGATAATACGAGTGTTTTGAAAGAATGTCATTGAAACTTCTTGAAAAAATATATTTCTGTAGTTGGGTGCGAAGTTTTTGATCAAAATTTATATGTAAGTGCTATGATCTGGATGTTTTTGTTAGAGCTGGGTGGTTTTATGTGTACCCATACTATGTATGGTACACATAATGCCGGCATCCGGGGTGGCCATCCGTCGTTCGTCCATCCTTCGTCTGTCCGTCCGTCCGTCCGTCCGTCCGTCCGTCCGTCCGTCCGTCCGTCCGTCTGTCTGTCTGTCTGTCTGTCTGTCTGTCTGTCTGTCTGTCTGTCTGTCTGTCTGTCTGTCTGTCTGTCTGTCTGTCCGTCCGGCGTCCGTATCCATTTCTTTGGCATTCGATAACTTGAAAAATATTGCTTGGATTGTCAAGTTACTTTATATTTGTGTTCAGGTTACTGATGTGCCGAGTTGTATAGTTTTTGGTGTAAATCTGATAATTTGATCCTGAGATATTAACCCTTTATCCTTCAAATTGAAAATTCCTCCAATCCTTTTGGCATTCGATAACTTGAAAAATATTGCTTGGATTGTCAAGTTACTTTACATTTGTGTTCAGGTTACTGATGTGCCGAGTTGTATAGTTTTTGGTGTAAATCGGATAATTTAATCCTGAGATATTAACCCTTTATCCTTCAAATTGAAAATTCCTCCAATCCCTTTGGCATTCGATAACTTGAAAAATATTGCTTGGATTGTCAGGTTACTTTATATTTGTGTTCAGGTTACTGATGTACCGAGCTGTATAGTTTTTGGTGTAAATCTGTTATTTTGATCCTGAGATATTAACCCTTTATCCTTCAAATTGAAAATTCCTCCATTCCCTTTGGCATTCGGTAACTTGAAAAATATTGCTTTGATTGTCAAGTTACTTTATATTTGTGTTCAGGGTGCTGATGTGCCGAGCTGTATAGTTTTTGGTGTAAATCTGATAATTTGATCCTGAGATATTAACCCTTTATCCTTCAAATTGAAAATTCCTCCAATCCCTTTGGCATGAGATAACTCAAAAAATATCAATCCGATTGTCATGTTACTTTATATATTTATTCAGGTTACTGATGTACTGTGCTGTATAGTTTTTTTTAAGTAAATCTGATAATTTGGTCCGGAGATATTAACCCTTTATTCATCAAATTAGACACTCCAATCCATTTCTCTATGTACCCATACCACGTATGGTGTACATAATGTCGGCATCCGTGGTGGCCCTCCTTCATACAGCTTTCTACTAGTTGCGCGTATGGGTACACATCTGACGATTCCATCGGCCTATTTTTTTGGTATTCCGGTTCAGTTCCGGTTTTGCGGCGCAACTGAGCCACAAAACCCAGCAAAAACAGGCTGAACGGTTTTACTGGGTTTATGCATAAACTGATCAAACAATCTTACTTAGAGGGAACTGGACTAGTGGCTCCTATGGAATCTCGCCACTTATGTCTAACCGGCAAATGAGTGAATCAGTTGTGTTCCAGGGCTTATATTTCGTCTAAATTTGTGAGAATCCAATTGGATTCTCGTGAAAATCGTTGCGAGAATCCATACCTACTACGAGTGTCCCACGATCCCATGACGTCACCAAGGTTGAACCACTGTTGTATACTGATAACAGATAACCTTTTACCCAACACACCTTTTTAATTGTTAAAACTAAATTTGATAATTTTTAAGCAATAAATAATAAATAGATGATAAAATAATTAAATGAACAATATTTACCAATAAAATCTTACAAATATGGCTGTCATTGGAACCGGCTCAATGAGCCGGTTCCTATGACAGCCATATTTGTAAGATTTTATTGACATAGTGTCAGGATATTTCAGGTCATATTAGCCTTCTGCTGGTTAATTTGTTTCCGCTGTGTTAAATAAAGGGTTAAATTGACTCAATTCTTTTCACGCGAATCCTAGCAGAGGTGCAGCGAGAATCTATATGGATTCTCGCCGGTTTTATTGCACGAATCTTTGTGCGAATCGATTCTCGGATTCTCGACGAAATATAAGCCCTGGTGTTCTCATTATATCATTTTCTCCCTTATTGACTCGTGTCACCGGAGGAGTCAATGAGGGAGAAAATGCGACAAAGAGAACGCAGCATGGATTAGATAGACTTTATCTATTTGTTACCCTTATCTATTTTTTTTCACCCAATAGATTTAGCAACTGATTCATTGGAACCCCTAATATGATCAAAGGGAAGTTAAGCTGAACCCAGTGGAGATTCTTACAGCTGGGGCTTTTGTGATGAATGGTGTCGTACAAACTATCGCGGATTTTTCCAAGCTAAGGAATCTGTAGTGTTATTTACTCTATGTTCTTAACACATAGAAAATCTGAACCGAAACCAAGGTATTTTCCAGATTCCGAACCGAAACCGGATCTGAAGAAATCATTATCTCCAAGGTCGATTTTTTGTTGCGGAAATTACATGCCTATCCACTGGAATTATGCACGCACCTAACACTGATCCTTGGGGAAATCCCATGACGAGCTTCCTCAAGGATCAGTATCAAGTCTCGGTATTATTTGTCTGTGTTAGAATTGTTTACTGCAGCCAATACTATAAAACTTTTACAATTGTATTTTTCAGAATTGTATTTTCTACCTGTCAATATAAATTACCGAGATAAATTATTAGCATTTCAAAAGCAGCAATATATCGGTAACTTGCTGCGTCTTTTGAAGCGCTAATGATTCATTTCGGTCAGTAATTTCCGTGCACAGAAAATGCAATTCGAGAAAATGCAATTGTAAATATTTTATAGTATTGGCTTTCGGTTAGCATGTATGCAAACACCAGATATAATGAAAATAATTTCAGACGAATGTACAGCACATCGAATCTAAAATTTCTAACCGAATCGAATCTCGAATCGATTCAGGCAGAGGATTAAGTTAAAATGCGTTGATTTGCTTGTTAGCTTTATTGGGGTTTAACGTTACTTGCAAGTCATCGTGTCGTACACTTTTACGAGTGGAGGAAGCCTGAGTACCCCGAGAGAAAAATTACTGAGAAGCGGTGGGTAACTATCGGGCTCACCAGCTTTATAAAGGGTTATCCAGGCCCGAAGCTTGGAGCGTTAAAATCACCCGACATAGTGGGGCGAAGTGGCAGCTGTATGAGGAAGTCATACCCGAGGTGCGTAGCATCGGGGTGGGGCCTGGGGGAGAGAATTGGAGGGGGTCGCCCCTCAAGGTCGACCCCTCCCGTACTCTTCCCCACATAGGTGCGTTGCCCCTCCCAATATTTTTAAAAGCCTCTGATAACGATTCTAGAGTATCTTGGCTTATGAGATCCGACTTTTCTAGCAACTCAATAGGGTTAAGATAAGGTGTTTTTTTCGGCGCCTCTGAGAATGAGCGAGGAATCGGGTGTTTTATAGCTAGACTGTAATGCAGAAGAGGAATGTAATGTCATGTTCATTTCTGACAGATTCTCTCGATCTTTCGGCAATATTCGGAATATTGTCAAACGATCGAGAGAATCTATCAGAAATGGACTTCCGTACGATTAGGCTTTGTCGGTCAGAATTTTTGTGTCGACGGCCATTGAATATATCCGGCGGAAACTGTCATATGGTGGCGGTTCGACCCCCGCCCCCTGCCCCCCACTGGCTTCGGCTCTGCTATTAAGTGATCTGCCCAGGACACAAAGCAGATAACGCGGGTTATGTTGGTGAGTAATTTCGCACTCTCGGTCACAAGAATGTGAAGGGCTGTCGAGTACAGTTAGCCAGTGATCCGAGTGTTCGTATTCAAGTTGTTCTAATCTCTCTTGACGGGGGCGCGGTGGCGTTGCGGTAGCCGGTTCTCGTCAGATCACCGAAGTTAAGCAATGTCGAGCACGGTGAATCATTGGATGGGTGACCGTCTGAGCGATCAATTCGGACTCCCGCGTTGTGTCCTTGGGCAAGGTACCTAACTCCGATTGTCCACATGGGGGCACGATGACGCCGTGTACTAAGGCGTACTGCACGTCGACGGTACGCATGTCTTCAACCAGTCTAACCCTGCCTGTGCTGCAGTGCGGAGTTAGGATGTTGGGGAGCTGGCAGCTGCTCGTCGTTGCTCGGTGGTTTTCTCCGGGTACTCCGGCTTCCTCCACCCGTAAAACTGTCACGGTCATGATTAGCCATTGTGCATAAGTATATGACATTAAACACCAATGAGTAAATAAATAAATAGTCTCTCTTGAATAGGCACAACAGCTGTGTTGGCATTCAAATAAACTGGCGTGTTGATATCTGCGAACCGTGACACCACTTTGACGTCAGAATTGTAATATTTTGTTTCGAAAATTGTAATTACTGTTTTTTACGCTTCGTAAATTGCTGATGAAAATTGGCCTTCATCAGCATCAGTCCAAAGCACAGCTGTTTCCGGCAAGAAAATAATGAAACATGGGAGATATGCACAAAGTTGTTTGCTGTGAAAACGACATTTGTCAGAGAATTAAAGTGTGGTTTCATTACTCGGTCTAACCACCATTCATTAGTACGTCGAAAAAGTTCATTTGATACTTATAAAATCCATACCACAGAACTGACAGAATCGAAATTTAGACAGACAGTCAGTTAATTACCCCCGTCACTTGAGAATGTACGCACTTTGACATGTGTTTGAATTTTTTGCAGAAATCAGAATGAGAATTTCTAAATGCCAAACGCGCAGCGCGAACAAGTTGAATCGGTACATGGGACAGCCGGTGGGTTGGCATCAAATGGCGGATCAAGCAATCTATGTTTAGAGGGCGCCACATTTCAATCATGGGTCATATTGCAAAGCATCATCCAGCGCACATAGCGGCTAG
Source organism: Pictodentalium vernedei (assembly GCA_031216915.1). Lineage (NCBI taxonomy): Eukaryota > Metazoa > Mollusca > Scaphopoda > Dentaliida > Dentaliidae > Pictodentalium > Pictodentalium vernedei. The sequence continues at coordinate 178,154,091 of CM062291.1, read as the reverse complement.
GTAGAGGCCAACACGTGTGGTAACCCATTCTCATTTGCGAGCCTCGGGCCTCTCTGATGAATATGTTGGGAAAAGAAGGCCCATTGCTGGCTTCTTTGCATACGACCGCATTGTTTTCCAGTAATATTATACAGACTGATTCAAATTTTGAAGAAAGGAAACTAATTCATAACGGGTCACATCAAACAGGCCCAGGAGCTATAGCTGTATACATCATGCCATGGGACACGGTATTTACCACGATAATACATGAACATTTTGAGAAAAAAGGTATAAAAATAGGAGGGGTGTGCCCCTTCCGGATCCGCCTATAGCATAAAAAAGAGTAATACAAATAGAGGGACACGCCCCCCTCGCTCCGGATCCTCCCATGGCATAAGTCTATCCATTTACCTGTTGGACATCCATGTTGGAACGCCGTGAAGTGAAGCAGAGCTTGATTATTGTTGTTAACAACTTCTATTTTACTGGACCCTGTAATCAACGTCTGAATGGGGTGGGGGTCATCTAAAGTGGACAGGTATTGTATAACGATTAACTAGACTTGTGTTGTGATCACGATATGGTCAAAGATGTTTGAAGTCAAAAATGTTTGAAGTGACCTTACACACAAGTGAATGAACAAACAAGTCGTAAAAACGTAAGGGCCCCAATAAGCTAATTTTCAGTTCATCATAACGAGCTACCCCACTTTGGATGCGGCACACTTCCACACTAAATTTGGCTTTCTGACGAATTCTTGTATGAATTGTTGTGGTGGTATACTCCATTTCAAAATCGACCTCAATCTTTTTGTCTTCCTGGTATTGGTGGAAATAAAAATGGAATGCTTGACTAACCAACTCCTTCTACGTGCAAAAAATGGCAGTCGACGGCAAGAATACAACATATTGAATAGCAAATCAGTGAAGAGTATCAGTTATAATTTAAACTCACAACTTATAAATTAAATTATTTCAGAACTTCCTTAATAGTCCAAAATAAAGTTGCCCTTTGCCTTTTATAGACGACATTGTATACCACGATAGCGCCCCAGAGAACACGGTTGAAAGGGCTATCCCTTCACTTAACAGGAACCCTAGTCGACGTTTTTTTTTTTTCGAAAGCTAATTTTTTATTTAAAAAAACATACCTAATGACCCTCACTGAAACGAGCTCGATGAGCTCCTTCCAATAAGTGACCATAAGCTATGCTTTGAAGGCAAAAATTGGAAAAAAACTGAATAAATTTGTTTATCGGCCTGGACGGATCTTGACATTATGTTAGGCAGAGGGTTAAAGTGGTGTGTGTGTGTGTGTTTGTAAATCGATAGTTGAGATTAGTGATGGGGGTATCGCATTATGGAGTCTGATGGAACAGATCACGAGATTATCATGCGATGGCGAAATATGACTTACCAATTACAATTCACCATAGGTAGTCTGCGATAAAACTGACCCCTTAATTAACTATCTTGTTTAGTTTCTCAAACGACGGTGGTATTTGCATCAGTGCACGAAATGGGTCATCACTCTATCGGTAAACTAGATCGTCTGTAATATACCATAAAGTCTGCTCGCCGAAACCTTTCAAGAAAAGGTCGTAATGTGATACATTTTAGGAACAATGTTGGAAACTTCATCAGGTATTAAATTGGACAAATGACTTTTAACAGAATTACTTATATCTCTCTAAGTCCAAACGATATATTTCACTGGCTCGCGATCCAGTGTCAAATCGCGGAGGTGGGTTTTCAGAGGAATGACCTTCTCAAGTGGATAAATGTATTGAAAGAAATATGGAACAATAGGGATCAGAGAAAAAAGGTCTTTCGGTAAGATGTGGTATAAAAAATAAACTTGCTCTTAAGGAATATCTAGATGGCACATTTGGGCAGTTCCCTGCTGTTCAAATTGAAGTCAAGGTCAGTTGAGCGCTGTGTGGAAAATGGGGAAAGAGGGTGACAAGGAGTAGCAAACGCGGAGATTTTGAATTATAGAGACCATGGGAATTTTTTGCATAGAATGTACAAAATATATATGAGATAGAATAAGATTTACCGGGAGAATACTGGGGAAATCGGATAGGAGAATGAAGGCTCAGTTGTTACGGCATTGGACTTCAAACCGAAAGGTCCACGGTTCGATACCCGCCAGGGTAACTGCGTTGTGTCATTGAGCAAGGCACTTAACCCCGATTGCCCATTAGGGGACACAGTAGCACCGTGTACTAAGGCGCACTGCAGGTCGATAGTGCACTTGGCTTCGACCAATGCTCGCTACCCCCGCATGTGTGGAGTTAGTACGTTGGGGAGTCTGAACGTTGGCGTTTCTCTTCGAGTACTCCGACTCCCTCCACCCGTAAAACTGCCCGACGCGAAGTGATACCGAAAGTGTCGTTAAACCTCAATAAAAATGAATAAATAAATTAAACTGATGACCAGTATTTTAATTCTTGAATTCGAAAAGGAGGAAGTGAAGGATGTCATTAAACAAATAATTTCCGATACTAGATAGAAGGGCAGAATGAGGTGGAGCAGTAATGATGACAAAGGCTTCATCTGAGACCGCGGCAAATCAGCGGTTGGCCAAAACACTGTTTTTATTAGACAGGAAAGCTAGAAGTGATGGTTTCTATGGACACAAATCACAGTGGACTTTGTGTGGACGATGTAAGTGAGAACGTTTGCTCACACTGATAGACACTATCTACCGCTAGAGCAAAAAAGAGAGAAAATAGAAAAGTATTGGTGAATGACGTTATACCTCTCAACTCTTTACCTGCTATATTCCTGCCCTAAACAGCAAATCTCTTGCAACTTGAATAAGTAAAATGTGTACATCTCTAATTAAATTTACCCCATGTAAATTAAATCAAAGTTGTGACCAATGATTTTTTGAGTTGGATTTCCAAAACATTTTCATCAAATCTTGTCATGGCTGCTGTAAAGCAGCCATGACTAGATTTGATAAAAATATTTTTAAAAATACTTAGCAGGTTAAGAGTTAAGATGGACACGATCATGATAAAAATTGTGTTGGTAGTGCGGCCGCCGTATATCATGGATGGCTCCTTGTATGAGACTACCAAGTTAAGAGTTTTCTTGCCCAACTGGATTTCAAGGTTTTATCATCTACCAGAATACTCTCGAACAACGTTTTGCCTTCAAATTGCATAATATATTCGAACAATTTCTTCAGGAGTATCCTGAGTAGAATATGTGGTATGGAGAATGGACCAGAAAACATATTCAAAAAGTCCTATTCCTGGATATCATTGCTATTAAAATTTTGATACTTTTTATTTTTATACGCCCGTCATTTTTATTCTGTTATGGCGTTGTCCGTCTGTCTGTCTGCCCGTCCGTCCGTCCGTCTGGCCGTCTGCTTGTCTGTCTGTCTGCTTGTCTGCCTGTCTGTCCGTAAACAATTTTTGTGTCGCCTACTCCTCCAAAGGTTTACATGCTACATTGTTCAAACTTTCCACACATGTTGATCAGTAATTGCCGTTGTGCATGTGACAAGTGCAGGTAACTCCATTTTGTATTTCCAGAGTTATGACCCCTTTTAGTACTTAAAACATTACAGTATTGTGTCGCCTACTCCTTCAACATTTTACATACTATATTATTTAAACTTTGCACACATAGTGATCACCAATTTCCGTTGTGCATGTGACAAGAGCAGGTAACTCAATTTTGTATTTCCAGAGTTATGCCCCTTTATGTACTTAAAACATTACTGTATTGTGTCGCCTTCTCCTTCAACATTTTACATGCTATATTGTTCAAACTTTGCACACATGTTGATCACCAATTGACATAGTGCATGTGACAAGAGCAGGTAACCCTGTTTTGTATTTCCAGAGTTATGCCCCTTTTAGTACTTAAAACATTACAGTACTGTGTCGCCTATTTCTTCAACATTTTACATGCTATATTGTTCAAACTTTGCACACATGGTGTTCTCCAGTTGCCGTTGTGCATTTGACAAGAGCTGGTAACTCCATTTTGTATTTCCAGAGTTATGCCCCTTTTTGTACTTAAAACATTACAGTATTGTGTCGCCTTCTCCTTCAACATTTTACATGCTATATTGTTCAAACTTTGCACACATGATGATCACCAATTGCCGTTGTGCATGTGACAAGAGCAAGTACCTCCATGTTGTATTTCCAGAGTTATGCCCCTTTTTCTTAAACATTACAGTATTGTGTCGCCTTCTCCTTCAACATTTTACATGCAAAATTGTTCAAACTTTGCACGCAATAATCATGTTGATCACCAATTGCTGTTGTTCATGTTACAAGAGCAGGTTTCTCTGTTTTGTATTTCCAGAGTTATGCCCCCTTTTAGTACTTGAAACATTACACTATTGTGTTGCCTACTCCAACATTTTGTTTGCTTTATTGTTCAAACTTTGCACCCATGTTGATCATCAATTGTCGTGCACGTGACAGGAGCAGATAACACCATTTTATTTTTAAACCACGGGAATCCTCGCAGTTTATAGCTGTTATGATCCTCAAAATGTCCTTTTCCTTGGCGCCTTCTGTCGTCAATCGTTATCAGTGAAGTTGACCTGTCAGTGAATGGACGCTACCATTGTAAACAACGAGGAGAATCTTCTATAGCAGCCTTGCAGCCCTTTAGAAATTATCTTATGAATGAAATGGATGCTACCATTTTTTTTATTTAGTGAAGACCTCAGATCGCTTAATATGAAAATGAGAAAACAGGTGAATTACCCTTTACCCCAGACAGGGTAGGGGAATGGACAATGATTGGAGGGGAGGACAGAAATAGTCGAGTCAACAAAAATTTCAAACTTTACCCCAGGAAAACTTGTGCATGTTCCAATTTTGACGGGCGTATGTTTCCCCGCTAGGCGGTGCTCTTGTTCATGAACGAAGCTCTTGGCCAGGATGATGGCCCATCTCGTGAACGAGCTATAGTTTTGACTGAACATTCAAAGAATGAATTCGGCCGTCATCTTCAACTTAAGGCAAAGAGTTAAACTATTACGATAGATTGGTGCCAGACTTTTCTCCATATTAATATGCTAGAGTTCTCGTGAACAAGCTATAGTTTTGAATGAATATTTAAAGAATGAATTTGGCTGTCATCAACTTAAGGCACAGAGTTATACTATTACGATAGATGAATGCCAGACTTTCAGCCTCATCAATATGCTAGAGAGTTCTCGTGAACAAGCTACAGTTTTGACTGCACATTTAAAGAGTGAATTCGGCTGTCATCTTCAACTAAAGGCAAATAGTTAAACTATTACGATAGATGGGTGATAGACTTTTCTCCTCATTAATATGCTAGAGTTCAACCCGTGTACCATAAATGGGGTTAAAATATGATAGGTGGATGTTCGGCCGACTTTTTCAATGACCTAGTTATGTATATCATAAAACGTGACATATGCCACGGCGAACTGATCGCACCAGGGGACAATTCATAAGTATGAGTGTATGACTTCGTGCCGTACTTAATGTTCATTGCTATTTAGTTACAAAAGTCATTTTCAACGCGACTGAGCATTATTTCAGTGTGACACAGTGACATCTGTTCCCGGAGAATACGGAATTTGAGTTTTTCTGTTTACATTTTGGTTGACTGTAACAGTGAAATAAATACCTGTTATGGCAATAGTCGGCTGATCTGGGTTTCTCAAATTCCGCAGATTTGACAAAGGCGTCGTGTTTGATCTGGCCAATCAGGGGCCAGTACCATAAAACTTTTACAGTTGTTTTGTCTAGAATTGTATTTTCTAGTTATGACTTTAAATGGGTTAAAATGAACCATTAGTGTTTTCAAAGATCTGGCAATTTGCCATCTCTTTAAAAATGCTAATGATTCATTTTAGTCAGTTATATTAATAGGTAGAAAAAATAGTTCTAGAAAATACAATTGTGAAGGTTTTATAGTATTCGCACCTGGTATCGTCAACTCAGCGAAATATGACAAAAAGATTGGCTGATTGTTGAAATATAGAATAAATAGGTATTGGGGCCGGTAGTTAGATTTAAACCACGAGTGGGATAAGGGTTTTCACCACGAGGCTCTACCGAGTGCTTAAATCCTTATTCTACGAGTGGTTTAAATATGATTACCGGCCCTAGTACCTATTTGTTTTATTCATACCATGCTCTTAATAAATAATCGACTTTGTCACTTAAAATGGAGAAGAAACGATACATTCTATCACAGACACATGGGTTTGTTTGACATCGGCACTGGCGAGCTGCCGTGTTTTTCCGGCTGCACGTGAATGCTTGATTGATAGCTAGACACACCTTCAAAATTGACTGAATTTATCTTACTTTTTCCGTCAAATTATTATTAACAATTCTTAAATTTTATTTTAAATATTTAATAGTAGGTAGTTTAAACTTAAGTCATTGCACGTAGCAGATAGTACCGCAAAACGTCGTATGTTTGAATGAAACATCGCGAAGTGTGAATGTATCGAAGTCGGCAAATTGGGTCATGTCAAAGGTCAAGTTGGATGTAGTTCCTACTATGGGTGTAATTTTTTGTAATGGAATTCCCACTGAAAACGTTTTAACCACAGTAGAAGCTTTACACCGCTGTTGGGAGAGGGGGAGGGGGGGGGGGGGGTTAAAAACTAAAATTTAACATGCGAGCTTTTCACAGGTAGTAACATAGGTGAGCGTGGTATAATAATTTATTATATGATAATTGGTATTTAAAATGAGTACGGCACCTGACATGAAAACAAACAAGAAAAATTATATAAACCAGGTACCACATCATTACTTCTCAAATTTGAAATATTTATCTTGTAATATCTCACGATCCTGGCAGATCGGAAGAACAACTTTTTTACGAATCGTTTTCAAGAACAAATCCAGAGCGTCTTACATTATTGGTGGTTGACTTTACGAACATTATTTTGAAATGCATTTTCAAGAGACCTCCATTGGTAGTTTGCGACATTCGAGTTTTTATTTCGCATTTGTAATATTGTCGCCACGAAACTCTGCACACGTAACGTGAGCCTCGTTTGAGACAACCATGATATGAAGTTGAAGCTGAGATTCTCCTGTACGGCAAATCATAAATCAAGGGTAAACTACGGCGATAATGCAGAGATATTTGCGGTAATCATTTATTGAAAACTGAAATGACATGCACTTCAGTAAATGGCAGAGTTCTTGTAATGGGCTTCAATTATTTTAATAATTCAGAGATTGTAAAACACCTTATTCACAGTCAAGTAGAGCATTGAAACTGTGGCATTGCAAACAAAACAGCCCCTTCATACCACCCCTTCTACTGTTACCTGACGACCCGTATATTTTCACACGATACAAAAAAGCCCGCCACGAAATAATGGAAATGGGACCAGAAGCGGGTCTGTTTTTGGTAAATAAATTTTTTCATACGTACCGAGACCAGGAGACATTATTATCCGCAATAACACGTCGTCATCCACTACCGGAGGAAATGGTTGTCCACATGTTATCGCGGCTAATACCGAACCTCATCCATACAGCTATAGCTCCCGGGTAGAAGCCACCGAAGGGCCACATTGGCCTCCCAGTTTTCCAGATTTCTCCAGAGGATTTCTGGAGACCCCGCCGATGAGAGTGGGCACCCTTTCCAGTGCTCGCTCTCGAAGTCTCCGCATTGCGCGCTGGTGGCTGCCTCTCATTTTGACCCATAATTGAAATATGGCTTCACCTCAGAATCCTGAATGCGCTACTGGTATGTAGCTTTCCTTCCCACGAAGATGTCCGGTGTATATCGTCGTCGCCCACGTCCGTGTCTTAAGGTTCAGCCATTAAACAATTCTAGATCCGGTATTGCCTAGCGCGTACTCACGGTTGAACTCGCGATGCCTGATAGTTGGCAACCGGCTGTCTTTGTATTATACTATTCCAAAAAGTAGGTGATATCCACACTGATGTTGAGATTTTCGGAAAATGGTATTGGATACGCGTGATTGGACACATCAATATCTTACCAAGTTTAGTGTGGATCATGAATGTCACCGGCCCACGAAAACTTCGTGCAGATTTTTCGCACGAGCGCCGCGTTAATGTCTGTGGGGTACATTTTGAAATTTTCATTTGTCCTGGACGAGCTTTTTCGGAGGTCTCATCGTTCTTTTCTTAGTTTAAACCCGTTCATCAATAGTTTCTGGCCGAAACGTAACTTTTGAGGTATGCGAAGACTGACAGGTGACGAACGCTTACGTGCCGTTGGCATGTTGGAAGCTGGCAACAGACAGACTGCAGTGGTTTAAATTCTCAACGTTACTCAATCGGTGATGGGCAGGTTGTGGTCACGCTACCGTCAGACAGGCAATGGTGATGAAAGACGTCGGTTATGTCGTCCAAAGGCGACAACTGGTAACCAGGATCGTTTCATCCGAACCACGGCATTGCGTAACCGCCATCATAGTGCCTCAGAAATTGGACAACAGCTGCACTGAGCGACAGATGTGCGAGTCATTGGTCAGACTATCCGAAATGGCCTACACAGCTGGAATTTGTACGCTCGACGACCTCGAATAATTCCACGTTTGACTGAACGTCACATCGCAGCACGGCGTAATTGGTGTGGAGCACGACGGCGCTGGGACAATCGTCGGTGGAGCAACGTCATGTTTTCCGTTGAATCGAGGTTCACTCTCGACTTCCACGACAGACGAAACAGAGTGTGGTGGCGGCGGAACGAACGATACCATGACGTAACCGTTAGGCAGCACGATCGTTTTGGTGGTGGATCGGTTATGGAGGCATAACCATGACAAGCAGAACAGCATTACATGGCATCCAAGGGCGTGTCACAGGCCAATACTACCGTAACAACATGTTAGCAGCTCATGTGGTGCCATTTGCGCGACGTCACGGCCGACGATTCATTTTCCAAGATGACAGTGTAAGAGTACACAGGGCCCATGTCGCTACAGAGTTTCTCCAGGAGCATAACATCACTACACTGCCTTGGCCAGCACTAAGCCCAGACCTTTCACCACTAGAGCACGTCTGGGATATGCTTGGCAGGCGCCTACGACAACGCCAACAGCCCCTACAAATGTCCAGGAACTCGCCGCTGTACTGCAGGAATAATGGAATAACATCAGTCAAGCTGATATTGGACGTTTGGAGAGGAGTATGCAACGTCGGATCCACGCTTGTCTAGCGAACCGAGGAGGATTTACAAGGTATTGAGGTCTTGGACTGAAAGTGGTAAATTCTCTGACTGACCGTCCATGTCTTCTACAGCTCAGTGTGTGGAATGTGTGCTTGTCAGGCACTCAACTATCGCTGGAATCATTCACCAGATGTCACATTGCAATGCCTCATCTGTCTTTTTGATGAAAATATAAATATATCTTATCATATATCTCACTTTTATCAAATACCCCTTACTTTTTTTTTGAATAGTTTGTATGAAATCTACAGGTCAAATTCCGGGAGAAACATGGACTAGAAATGTTGATTGTCAGAATAATACCTGTATTCCAGAATGCAAACTAATGCCTCTTTTATCCTTGCTCATGGTAAGTGGCTTGGTATATGGCTCATGGGAACTGCAACCTCTCCTTCAGGACTTATCTAGAGGTTTTACGTAAGGCGATTTCTTGGGCACTCTGCAGATTGAGAACTCGCGTTGTCTGTTGACAACCTAATACAGCTTACGTCTTAAGAAATACAGTTGAGAGTTTTGCACATAATAATACTGATATGGAGACGACACACGTAAGCTTGACGCTTCCGAATCCCTCGTCTTATCAGTAACTTGTAAATGATACGGGGTAATAATGTAAGTCAGAGAGTACTGTGGTGGTTTCTAGACGTTAACATTGCATTATTATAATATCATTAATTGCTACACTGTGTATGTCAGTATTTTGTATTATAATATTTTTGTTAACAATGAATTGTAACCTTTTGTAACGTAGTGTCACAGATTGGCAACCATCTGCTATGGACAAGATCAGTCTTCTTAGATAAAAGCGTCAACGTCAGACCCATAAGGAACACGGTCTGTAATTAATACTTTCCTCTTCAACTCGACCATTACAAGATTTTGGGTACATGGTCATACGTAGTTGATAGCATGTGAATGAGTAGGACCGTTGCTTTGAAAGAAATGATCGAACGAACAAGGGAAGAAAGGAAAATATGTCGAAAACCTCCCGTTTCACACATGGTCGACCTCAATTCGAGAATAGCACCGATGTTAAGGCCCTGTGAATATTCGAGATTCGTTTCGATATCGATACCATACGTCTGCTTCAAGATCGATCCCGAATCAGTCTCAAGTTTCGATTTTTTCGAATCTCTCGTACTAACTTCAGTGAAATTTCGCTTCTATTTCGCTTCTAATAGTCCGTCAACGATTTCCGTTCCGCACATATATGCGAAACAACAGATTTTCATTTTCTTCATGGTTGAGTGTTGCTATGGGCGGGGATTTCATAGAACAGGCGTGTAATTAACATATATTCGCCCTTTTCAGAACCCCTCTCTCCAAACAGCCATGGAATGTATTTGTTAGTTTGCCCAATACAATTCTGCAAGCATATTTCGAGTCAAGCACCAAGGGATGAGAGGTGTGGGCCTTTTAATTGTTCCATTGTTTTTTCACTAGTCTGCCAAATGAAGACGCGTTTGCATGGACTGACTTTCAGGCTTATTCTGTATTCAGTCTAAGCAATCTATAATGTGAGTTGCTTAAACACTTGTGTGCCTGCCAATGAACCTGTCGCCTTAATTATCCTTTTTGGCTGTGTAACATATATGTGTTTAGTGCCCGAAAGAAAAAGGATAATTGATTATTTAATTTGTTCCATTTGAGAAAAAACTCTATTTGCCTTGAACTATTTGTTCCAATGTTGTTATTTACATAATGGATTAATGATCGAAACTTTCATTATCTATATTTATGTTGACGATATTCTGAATCGTTACACAATGTTAACCATTTGAACCTGAGAGGCCGCTTTTCCGGTCCAGGAACATGATACGTCATAGTTGGATAAAGTTGGATGGCTGCTATGTGAATTTGTGGGATGGACCGCTCAATATTTTCAACGTGAAGCCCCAAGGCTGCGCGTCGAAAACATTAATTGGTCCTTCCCCAAATCATGAATATGGACTCTTTCAATTGCTGCCATTGAACTGACATGGAAGATACCACCATAGTTCAGATGGTTAAAGAATGTGTGTTTGGGAATACAGCGACCTACAGAAACCCCCAAAATTACACATCGATAAAACTTTATGTAATCTTCACGATTTATCAATATACATCCGTTAAAAACTGAAAAAAAACATAAAGCTACCTCTTGCTTATACAAGACTTCAGTACTTTATTAGTACTTTATCGGATGGCCGATTTCAGGGTGTTGGATAAACCCTGTTTTCCCCACTGTGGTGGCTCAAGTCCCAACTGATAAAATATTCCAGCCTCATCATCGTTCCTTGGTCGAAGGCATGCTTGAATCAATCATGTAGTTGTAATGCAAATAAAGCTGAGAGACGATTTTGAGAACGAGCTAAAATATGGCTAATTCGGTTTCGACTTTATTGGTCTCCTCAGTGGACTGTTGTGAATGGTTGTGTCACTGTTTGTTCATACTCTTTTTGGCGGTTAGAAAACCTCCATTTCTCCAATTTGATAAGTAAATGATATCTAAATAGTATAATTCAAAGTTGCTATAGTTCATTATAGTTCAATAGCATCTACCTGTTGGAAATATATTTGTGGTTGAATGTATTTGGAAGTCCTGACTCATGGGGTTCCCAGCTTTTTTTTTTTAATTAGCCCGTTCTGTTCTCCATCTGGTCTTGCTAGGATCTCTACAGTCCGAATTAGGTACCACAGTGTTTTGGGAGACATTGCAGATAAAAAGATAAAAGCCTCATCCTTTTAAAACAAAAAACCCAAAGCAACCACAGAAAATCAAAGCAAAGCAACGCAAAGCAATATCGCAAAGCAAAACAAAATTAAACCCAGACTTGGTGGAAACCTAGGAGCGGTTGGATATGTCAGTTTGAAATTCAAACATAGGTCTAGATTGAAAGAACCTAACCAAAAGGAAGTTGAAAAATAACGATTTTTTACAGCTTGAACAGACGAAGTTCTTCAAAAACGGCTCCTACGAATAACACCTCAATACCGCCGTAATTTACCCATCAAATCTGGCTATCCGAAAAACAAGAGTCATAACTCTTCCATATTCCTATCATGGTTATCTCAAACGAGGCTGTCGTGACATACGCAAAATTACAAGACGACAATTTGATAAACTCGAAATAAAAAGTCTAGAGTCTTTACGCTGAAAACACAGGGTAAACACTCCACTTGAAATCTCAATGAACCTAAACCATAAAAATGTATATAAGAAAAACTCGATTCTCGAATATGATTCGTAAAGAAGTTGATTCTAGCCTCCCCTCCCCAACCCCTCCCTCCCCCTCCCCCCCCCCCCCCAGTATTGTAAGATATTGCTGCGCGATGGGTATTTCCAGTTTTGGGAGTTGTATTGTGTTATCCGGTAAATATAAAATATTTCTTTGTTATTTACATTTCAGGTGTCAGAATCAGTGTTTAGATCTCTATCGCCATATTATAAACTAATTATTACAGCAGGCAATCAAATTTTTCTCCCCCCCCTAAAAACCCAAATAAACACTCCCCCCCCCCCCCAAAAAAAAAAAAAAAACAAAAACAAAAAACAAACCAAAAAAAAAAAAAAAAACACAAACATAAAAAACAACCAGAATCAGACAATTAAATGGATGGAATTCGACATCTGCATGTTCATGGTATTTGAGCGGAAACAAATTCTCCTCCTTGATCCCCCATAATCATGTCTTTGCAAATTTCGCAGTAAACTTAACACTGAATAACCAAATTACAGTGTTGTCTACCGTCTTTCATCTTAAAATAACAAGTACGTGTCATTCTTGGAGGTAATGACATCAATACATAATGTCCCAAGCATCAATTTACTCTCCTTGTAAAGGTCGAGTCATGGTCTCTCAGCCAAACAATTATTTTTTTGCGATGTCTGACTTTTATGAAGAAAACTTATTAGATCACTGATAATGAAGCGTAATGTATCATGGTATTTTGTTATGTGGGAGAGTTGTCCGACCTCGCCACTTTTACCTCGCATCCCGTCATTAACAACCTTTTAAGCTCGTCTGTGCTGAGAATGATACAGTGAAGGTAATTGTCGCTAGTGGCAAATAGACTGAATAGCCTATCGTTGTTGACCGATGAATTAATTAAGATGGTACATTAACACTTGCAAGTTTTCAAAATATGCTGACGACAGAAATATTACCAAACAACTAGGGAAATATATTTTCTACCAAACCCTATTCTTCACTCCTTATCGGAAGGAACTCATTTTATATTCAATAGAGTGGCTGTGGGGTATTTGCTGGGGGTAAAAACAAACAAAAAAGTCAAAAGCTTTTGTGCACCTCGATGCCCGTGTAGCGACAGACAAGTTGGCATTTTGCTTTGAAGGAAGTTAAGTTTGATTGGCACTTGAATCCGTTTCTTTTATTTATCATCTATGTATATATATAAGAGCCTTTCTGCTCATTTCATGATTCGTTTCAGACTGGACCAATAAATAAAATCTGTATCTGCATTCAAAAACATACCACATGGCTTTGTATGAAAGGAGTTTCACTGCCCCAGGTAAAATACCTCGAACAAAACTGTTGGGTCAATTGCCGAAGGCATTACCAAACTACGATCTTTATCCCTTACCCAACTTAATCCCCAGCTCACTGTCAAAATACTGAAATTTAAAGCAGATTTTTCCCATAATGCAAAGGGGAATTTAACGAATTCAATCTTGTTTGGCAGAGCTCATTGAGATCTGTCAAATAACATTGAATTGGTTAACTTCCAAAATTGCATTATGAGAAAAAATTACTACTCAAAAATGTGCTATTTCGACATCGATGTACAGAGGGTTAATGACCACATCCATGGGCGTAAATCCTGGGGAGTGTCACAAAATATTCAGATCTTCTGTTCGCAGGGCAGCGAGTAGGGCAGGCCGAAGGCCAGCCCTGTGGTGCCCAGCCTCTGCCCGGATACCACGATCCGCGGCTCACGCAACTACTGCCCCACCAAGGAATTATTTGCCAGAATGTTGTCCTGCCTAACAGAATAGAGCTGAACAGCTAGGGCACGCTGGGCACCTGATATATCATGGTCTTGTATAATTTCCATCTCTGTTCATATCTCCTGCTGCCCATGCAAAAGAAGGCCTGGATAACCTTGTAGATTCAACAATTTTATTTAGAAATCAGAATATATTCATTTATCCTCCTGTGTGGAGTGTCCTACCCTACCGGGCACCTGATATCCGTACAGGACGGTGTGGTAATATATATGCAAGGCAATATGCGCTGACAGCAGGACAGAATGATGATACACCCTAACAAAATTTTTCGGTAGTTACGGGCCTGACCACATCTAACCAGATACATTTCTCACTTTCCACTACAATTTGTTTTAATTTTTAAACCCCAAAATAGCTATCAGTAGAACGAGCTCGTTCCAATAAGAGTCACAAGCTGTGTTTATGATACGAAAGAGAAACTTTTTAGGAAATCAAGAATTCTTTTACTTGGACGAGTTTCTGCTTAATATGCCATTTTGATTTGTAATGAGTGCCTGACATGAAATGTTATCAGTTCCTTCTATCCCTGGCTCTCTTCAGTCACAGAGATTTAAAACGTTTTCTCTACTTGAAAACATATGACTATCTCTTCCGATCTGAGATGTCATTCGGCTTTGTCTGTGCGCTATATTCTTTGTGAATTGTTAATTAATATAATCTTTGAAGTTTTTTTTAATACAGTAAAAAGAAGAAGCGATCTAAGGCATAGATAGAAGAATAAGACTCACAAAGGCATACGATGACGTGGTGTAAACGCACACGTAAAGTGCTTTTAATTTCCTCTGTCACGCGTACTGATCTGCCCTTTTTCGGCACCAAAAACATATTGATATCGTCGCAGATAAAACATTTGCATATCTCAAAGACCTCCTTTCGTAGATCACACAAACGTGCCTATTTTAACCACGAAAGCGACCCCAAATGGTTATCAGATGTGTCGGAAAATATTGTACTTCCTACTGGAAGCGTACACGATAGACCTATAATCTAAACTGCATTAAATTCCTCTAAGCGGCATGAAATACCCGTGATACCTCACCTTTTATCTCTTCTTATTTCACCAGCCCTGTTTTTTGCAGCCTCGGCTGATGGTATAATCAAAAGTAGTTTAGTTTTGCCATATCGGCGGAAAATACAGTGACCATTCATTTTGATAGGAATACCTATAGTTATATATTCTAACGGAATTTCAATTAGTATAGGTTAGAGATGGGCGGTATTGGAATTTTGAGTTCCGTATCGTTTTAATGTATTTTTAGGGGGTATACGGCGACTCGGTATTTGGTATCTGACTTGACGGAGATTTTCTGATAGTACCAGAGAGGAATTCACACCAGGAAAATACAGAATAAGTTGTTCTTGTATTGTATCATTCTACCACAGCGCCACCAATGCGACTGCCGTTGGGCTCAACATTGGCATTCTTTTGCCGACATAAATCATATCTACAATAATTTTGTAACTTGTTCCAAACACAGCTTAACATCGAAAGGCTGAGTTCAGGCTTTTGCAATCTTAGAACTTATGTCATTAATATGCCATCATTAGGAGGTCCTGCTGACAATAGACGAATAGCCTAAGCAGTGATTTCTAGTCACGTCTTGGCTGCCGTTAAGGCAGCCAAGACGTGACTAGGAACCACTCCTAAGCAACTGGACATGTTCAGGTTGCAGTCTAGTGGGAATTCGGAATAACTTCCAAGGTCATTAACTTAGGGTTAACAAAACCGAGGAGAAAATCAGTCAATCCTTTCATGAAAACGAACCCTTAAACTGCTTTGAAGTCTCTACAAGGCGTTATAAGTAGAGAATGTAGGAAATAATGAAAATTCAGACAGTTTCGGTATTAATTGATGGGTTCGGTTCGGTTTTTCAGTATATCCATGATATCGGTATCGGTACGTTTTTTTCGGTATATTGCCCATCTCTAGTATAGGTTCTCAACTATTATGAGTGGTCTACTCCCATTGTCAAAGGTTCACAGTTGTAGAATGAGATGGGAGAAGTAACCGATCCATACATCGAATTGGTGCCTCAGCTTAAAGAGTAAAATTATTCGTCACTTCAGTTTGCACTGCTTTACTCCTATGAACCAAGTTGATCTCTTATCCTGCTGGGTATTTGCTCGGAATTTTATTTTTCACTAAATCAAGTCATGGTTGCTGTAAAGCCGTGATTGAAAAAAACACGAAGATTTCCTGGTTGTGGCGAAAGCCAGTAGAGATTATTTTATGCTTTGCGACGTTTTAATTGAAATTAACAGATTTTTAATTGTATTTAAAACACTGCAAAGTTGAAAACGTTCAATGGTATCGATCTAAACTTATTGTTTAAAGCTCGTCACTTCCGGTGAGCCAGAGATATATATTCGATATCAGTCGTGACAATGAATATAAAACAGAGGCGGTCTGGTCATATGGTCCACCGGGGGCCCCAAAATTGATGCAGCCCAACACGTGTAGGTGCATGGAATTTTGTGAAAATGACCAGCATGCGAAATGGATCTGATTGCACAGACAGCCGGCATACCGAAATGCTATCTATGTCAATGGCAGTCCACATAAAGACATTTCTATATACCAGTTGTCTGCATATGAAAAATCAAAATTTTCTTTTTGGGCCGAACTATGGTCAGCTCGATGGTACAAGCATTTTTTCCGAACGAACAACGAAGATGATATAAATATGTCATCGAAATGTCCTCTATGTCAGACTGCAATTGATCGCTCGGATGCAGGGAAGCAGCGTTCTTTCAGTTCGGTAAATCAAAATTTTCTTCGGGTCCGAGGCGCGCTTGGTACATTTCCCTGGAACTTTTCTTGGCCCAGTCCGCCCGTGATACCGTGATATAAAAAATATATAAGTTCGACATTTCCCGCTAACTTGTATAAGGTAGCATATAATAAAATACATTATCTCGCTCTGACCATATATACAAATATAAAAAAAACCGAAATGCATCAGCTGTCCAGTACCCAAAACAAACAATCAGAATAATTGCTTTGCAGACGAGACAGACGATAGTATGTAATTATGATAATTTTGTAGCAGAATATCTCCAATTTACTGATAGTCTTGGGACATGGTGAACAAGTATTTGAAGTACAGACACACAAATTATACGCGGAATTATACCTCGTCCCTTTTATTCAGACACTTTAACGGTAATTTATATTCCTGGAATAACGCCATCATTAGACATATGATTTTATAATGGTCATTAGGTCCATTATTTACCAGGTCCACAGCTTTAATGACATCTTCAGTTAATAGCCTTCGGGAGAGTTCTCTTAGAACTCATCCATCGGTGCATAAAGAAGGAAATGTTGAGCACGAAATCATGATGCATACTAGAATAAAGATAACCTGGACAAACTTCAAAGAATAAACATTACTGTATTATAACCCCCAGGCAACGTTTTTGCTCGACAATTGTTACTCGTCGGAAAAAGAGAGTATCAACTTTTTCCAAATCCATATCGTGTCTGTCTCAAACGAGGTTCACAAAACAGAACAGAACTTTATTCAAGACTGCAGTCATGTACAAGTATCATAAATATAATGAGTACAATAAGATACATATGTGTTATACTGTTATGTGCACATTGTACATGTACAGAATCTTTTATCGCGACGAGACTCGCTTTATAGCTACGAGTCGTGCTTGCGCGACGAGTAGCTACACCTCCACAAATACGAATCGAGTTTCGATAAAAGATTGAATACAAGCACAATGAGCGCATGAGGCCACCAAGCCACAGATGGCAGGTTTGCGAAGAGAACTAGGAAATTATTTGTTTGTAGTGCGCAAGAATCGCTTTAAATACATGACGTCATTTCATTCATAATTTTTAGAAGCGATAAAATCACGATGAGACGGACGTTACGTATCAGAATTTTCTCGCTATAACTTTCAATTTTTGTGATTCACCTGCATCTTTTTTGTTTTGGTGTTTTGCATGGTGGATTGTTTATGTAATGGAACATCCAATTCCCTGGAACGTGGAATGTATGTTGAGGCAAACTTGATGCATCGTTCATTGTAGCATTTGTTGAAGGAAATGACTTGTGATTGCCAGTACCACATCTCCGAATTGTTATCGCTAATAATATTGCTGTTTGCGATTGCGTTTTTTTTAGTAAATGGTAGATAGAGATAGTTACTAGTATCTTCGGGGGCTACATGGCCTATTAGGCCGTTTTCAGTCGCTTCTTAAAAAAAACAAACAAAAAACAAAAGAGTAAAAAGGTGGTTAAATGGAGATAAATGAAAATAGTAGTAACATTTTTGGGATTGCCTCGAGGCGCGGTTACGATACAATGCATGCATAATTAAAGAGTCTGACTTGTGTATAAAAACATAGACGCTGAGTGGTTAAGACAGACAGCATTGAAATAATATAATAAAGTAATTTTTTTCTTGAGTAACATCCATGCAGAAAATTTACACTTAAGAAGAAAAAATAATCGTCAAAGATAATTTTACTTGATGTATATCAATTTATTATACGCTAAATGATAGATTATCGACAAAATTGCGGAAAGATAGAAATCCTATCCCCCACTGTGAAAATATAGAAGTTTTCACTTTCACGGTATCAATCGAAATGGCGTCTTTCAAAGCATCACTTCAAGGTGAATACGAGTCAAATTATCACTGGAAATAATAAAGTTGTTCTAAAAACGTATAATGAAAAGTACATCTAGTGTTTGTGAGTGAATACCGATCATTTCCAGCAATAATTCAACACGTATTCACCTTGAATTGATGCATGAAACCCGCTAGTTAAACATGGCCTGAAAGTCTGTAATATAAGTTTTTGGTTTGGTACGTCCTTGGAAGGACGTACCAAACCAAAATCTTATATTACGAACTTTCAAGCCATGTTTAGACTAAAAACCCGCCAGCTGAATTAGATTGCAAAACGCTATCTGTTCCGAGTATCAATCAAATCACTTCCGCGTTTCAATGATTCAATGCGCTGTTTACTTTCATGAATCAATTCAAGGTTGAAACGACTGGAATTATCAGATTCTTATAAAAAGCGTATAATAAAAAGAAAATCTTGTGTTTTTGAATGGATACTGAAAATTATCTCACTTGTGACCGACACAAATGGGTATTTTCGGTCGCGCAAGCGCTCACAAAAAATAAACTTTTGTCTCGGTCACTCATGAGATAATTTTCGGTATCCACTCAAATAGTAGATATTCTCTTTGTATTCATCTCTGAAGAAATGAATACATTGGAATATATCAAGTAAAACTATCTTGGACGACTATATTTTGTTATATATATTTTTACTCTCATATTCACACACATACATATATATGGTGATTTATGTTTTATTTGTCACTATGTTCGGCGTGGGGTCATTGGCTGCTGTGAGGGAGAATGTATCGGACAGATAGCATCATCACGGAAGCACAAGGCAGTCTGTATTCACATGACGTGCTCTGATTCAGGGGGCGACAATTTTACAAATGCGAAATAAAAACTAGAGTGCCTTTGCGCTAAAACGCTTTTTCACACCGCGATTGTTGAGTGTATTCACCGTTACCCGATACAAAACAGACATTGAGAAATATGCAAGCAAAGAATCCTGTCGACGTCTAAGAACGTCATGTAAGAACACATCTGATTAGTCGTTACGCATCTGAGTGACGTTTTTTTCCAATAAACGTAAAATCCTCGACCTCTGATTGGATAAGAGATGGCGTAGTTTCTTTTATGTTTACGGCCCCATTAGCAAATGTTACCGTCTGATGTCACTTCGCGAAATATTTGGAATGACATCGCCCATTTCGTAATTGCTTCTTCAACGACGTGACCATCAAGCCGCTTCATTTTTCTGGATTTTTCACATTTGCAGTAGGCCGGATGAAGTGTTGTTTAAATTACAAACCGATTTACGATTTGATCTGAGATTATTGGTTAATTATCCATTGCCGTCGTGGGGTTTATTTACTTAACCTGTGATCGTTAAAACGATCCCAAGTTTAGTAAATAAGCCTCTCGTGTTTCACGATGTTGGTTTTGATCTATGGGTAATTTTTATTGGAACATGTACGTTATTGTGATGAGTTGATGGTAAAATGTTATCGAGTGCCGTCGTGGGGTTTATTTACTTAACCTGTGATCGTTTGACGATCACAAGTTTAGTAAATAAGCCTCTCGTGTTCCACGATGTAGGTTTTGGGCTATGGGTAGTGTTTTAATGGAACATATACGTTATTGTGATGAATTCACGGTAATATGGTCTGAGGTTTGCGGCTCTGAGCGTATGTTCAACCTCGACGCTTCGCGTCTCAGTTGAACATAAGCTCCGAGCGCAAACCTCAGACCATGTTACCGTGAATTCATCACAATAATTTATAATGTATGACCTGAATGAAATGCTTCGACACAATTTGGCGTCAAGTAAGAATATAAACAGATCTCAGAATGTGATATTTTCTTTAAAAAATATCAGCCTCATTCAGTTAATTCTAGTGGAATTGTGGTATAAATTTTGGCAGAGTACGGGGGAAAGGAATCAACGACCTTTGTTGGAGTTTTATCCCCGTATTTCACGCTAGCCTTCGGAGCTTGTTAAATACAGGGAGAAATTCCAACTCGGGTCATTGATTCCAGTCCCCCGTACTACACCCTCTTTGTGTTCAGTCTTAGTTCCAAAATTCCACATATTTTTTGTTTCATTAAGGTAAGAGTGGTCACTTCCTAAATATGTGCTGTTATACAATAAACAAATTATTATTGCTGCTGCCACCTAAACGAAGGTTGTCTGAGTTACAACCGATGCATGTTGGTTCGTTACCCATTGTTGCATGCAATTTTGTTACCCATCCTTTTATACAGGGACATCTACAGAAAATGACAACAAATTTAATAATGGTCAGCCATATTTTACCGCCTAAAAGTGTGTCACCAAATGGCTTAGGCGGTGTCTAATGTGTCAAATGATTTCAAGTACCATCCATTATATCTCACGCGACATTCCCTTCCTCTGATTGCCTGCAAAATACTGTACTATTTTCTATAGTTTTACCTCTCGATTTTTCTAAAAATACAATCATGCTCTATACACGTGCACTATAAAGTTTCTAAAAATAGTCGTGTAATAGTCTAGGGCGTTCCACTGATGGAACATATTGCACCTTTGTAATGGATTTTTCCTGGAATTCTGTTTCGTTTTTTCGAGGTTCAAGACGGAGATTATTTGTCTTGAACAAAGTCCTTGGCAATGTGCAACGTACTTTGGAATGCAATCCTGATAGTATCAAGATTCTTCCTGGGTTTATTCGATATAATATAATAATTACTGTGCGACATGTCGTTGACAATGTCAAAGTAGTAGTCCTCGGGGAAGAATAGTCACCGCGCCTCCGGAACGTGAATTGTTCTTCCTCGAGTACCACGATATTGGAATTATCAACGCTAAGACGTGCAATCTCTATAATATTTGTTCTAAATTCGGCAGAGAGACGCATGGGGAAGCATTTTGCAAACAGTCATAACTCCAGGTTATAGAGTAAGATTATATGCGGCTCTTTGCGAGATTTTGATTGCCATTACCATTGACCCGTGTCATTTTCTTTCATTTCGACCGCTGATCTTTATATAGTGAGATTACTGGATCGCTCATGGGTTACATTTTTCGGAAAGGTTCTCAACCTCTGCCAGCCTGGAGGTGGGTGGATGTTACTTATAAATAATGCTCAACGACGAAGACGACGACGACAACAACAACATTTCTCGAAGGTTTTCTGACGCCTCTCAATCGCTAGTCGGTTTTTAAACACTAGAGTTTATTTATTTATTTATTTTTATTTATTTATTTATTGGGATTTAGCAACACTTTCGACAGCAAGGGTCACCTCGTGTCAGACAGTTTTACGGGTGGAGGAAGCCAGACTATCTGGAGAGAACAACCGAGCAAACAACGGCAAGCAACTGTCAGACTCCCCAACATACTAACTCCACAAGCAGGGTTAGCATTGGTTGAAGACAAGTGTACCATCGAAGTGCAGTACGCCTGAATACACAGCGCCTCCATGCCCCCACGTGGGAAATCGGGATTAAGTGCCTTGCCCAAGTCACAACGCAGTTACCACTGTCGGGGATAGAACCCAGACCCTTGCGGTTTGAAGTCCAGTGCCGTAACCATTGAGCCACCGCGCTAGCAATTACTATAGTTTTATGACTGTGAAAAATGAATATGTTGATAATGTGCATTTTTTGCGGGACAATAAAGTTTGAATATTTCAACACATCTTAGGTATTAACAGAAACAAGTTTCCAAGATTGGAAAGTTGTTCCAGCGTTACTAATTTTCGAGCTGGGTAAACACCATGACGTTTGATGAAGTGAAAGTTGTGTCGCTGTGACTGCAGTCACAGTTCAACAGCTTTCACGTCATTAATCGTGATGGATTGGGAATAGTTGCCGCGTTGATTGACTTGACACCATCTGGGGGCGGGGTGGGGGTGAATGTGGGGTTGGGGGAGTTGCAACGTCTTTCGCTCACGTTCCAGCAGTGATTCCGACGAAAGAAGGCGCTCTGAAGTGGTAAAGATTGGCTAGTCACTTTACTTTCCTTACCGTAGAACACGTAAGCCTGTGTTGTCAGTTGTTTAATAATAAGCAGAAATGTGCAATTTAAATCTAAGGTGCCTCGGTCCATGGAAACAGACGGAATAGTGGTGGATAACCTAACATTGAACAGGTGTATTCATTATTTGCAGCACACATCTGGGTAGATCAAATCTGTTTGAAGACAAGGTCCATTTTCATGCCAGTGAATGCAAGTAGCTGAACAACAATTGGAAAGATTCACTGGACGCTCCCACTTTTGAAATCTGTTACTTTTCATCCAGTAAAGTCGTCATTCTGATAACGAATTCAAGGAAAATGACATGAAAGTTTGTATGTTAATAATCGAGTTCATACCGTACAAGTAGTAGTGTATGTTCCCCTGCAGGTACAGGTTGGATAATCTCATTTGGATGATCTCATGTCACGTCATGTCACGTGACCCAGTTGCGCTATGTTGGGTTGTCATGGTAACCCGCGTGAGCGGCTATGTTGTAACGTCATCTCCATAGTGATACGTGGTGTGAGTGTGCATGCGCAGCACGTGTTGTTGGGGGATACGTGTTTCCGTTGTCCATTTTGTATACTGGAGGCCGCCATCTTGGTTTTTATGGTAGCACGTGGTTGCTATGTTACCAAATTTTTCTGCAATAGGACGGGGTATGTTCGGAGGGTATGTTCCTTTGTAGAAGAATATTTTCCCGATTCGTAGAATTACCACAAACAACCCGACAATCCTTCCAAATCACCAAAATCTATCCCAACTTTTACTATTTCGACAGAATTCTCTGTTTCTATCTATATATGTAATAGTTATCGTTTATCTGGCCATGTTCCTTTATTCTAGAGTATACTCCAGTAGCGTAGAAGAGACTATCAGATAGAACAGCTTTGCTTATTATTACTATATTTAGCTATTTTGGTCTATTCTTGTTAGTTCTGACCCTATTCCAAGTACTCTTGTTGTTTCATTTATCTAGAGCATTTATAACCAATCAGATTGCTTGATTTCCCATAATCTGTATACAGAGTTATCTTCCTTCCGCATAATAAAAGACTATAACCAATGGCCATATCCCATGGAATCCCATTTTTTGCAAAACACCTGTGGCTATGGAATCCCTTTTTTGTCGTATGAGGCCATGGGGGCTATGTAAAAGCCCTCAATTAGTCCTCATTTATTATCCCTCATACCCTCATTGAATTTTGAGGTTATGAGGACCTTGAAAAATCCCTCAATGAGGTATAATTTACTACGACTCTTAGCCTCATTTCAGTATTTAACAGGTATATCCTATGGAATCTCATTTTGGAAAACACCTGTGACTGTGGAATCCCTTTTTTGTCGTATGAGGCCATGAGGGCTATGTAAAAGCCCTCAATGAGTCCTCATTTATTATCCCTCATAGCCTCAGATAGATAGATAGATAGATAGATAGATAGATAGATAGATAGATAGATAGATAGATAGATAGATAGATAGATAAGATAGATAGATAGATAGATAGATAGATAGATAGATAGATAGATAGATAGATATTCGTTCAGTAGCATACTTGAAATGCAATGGTTATAATCACATAGTTCAATTAATATATAACATTTTGTATACTACTGGGAGATGACATAGCCAGATTGGCTGTCTTCCAGTCATCTCCCTAAGGAATGTTTTGCAATACTGTTTACGGGCCCAGACTGTCGACGTTCTTATAAAAATCATCTCATCGGTTATAGAGAATTTACTATGTAAGGGTTGTGCTAGACTTGGCAGTTAAAGTGCTTTCTTGTGGATGTCTTTCAGCTTGGTGCCTTCTGGCTGTGTGCTGCAAATGAAGCAACCTAAATTGAGCAGTTCGAGTAAAAGAGATATAAAAATTTGCTTCAATCCTTTATTTATCTTGAGAGCGGCCCACAGCTATAAGACATCCCCAGGCGAGGTCATTTAACGCGGACAGGGTGGGTAAAGCTATTTGGAGGACAGGATGTCATTTCGTCTGGTCATTTAATTTGTTCATATATAGGTAAAGTAAAGCAGGAAGACGTGTTATGACGGTGTCCAAATCAGCAAGTTCACACCCTCTCTCAATCCAGGGGGTGAGAACGGGTCGTACTACCGCTGATGTGATCACCGCCGCTACGGTGTTTTATATAGTGCAATCTGGACAATAAGGATTGCTACATTCAACATTGTCTGAATAAAGTGCTAGAAGCCTGGACAACAGCTTCTTTTTAAATACGTTTCTATTGTTCATCGTACGTAGATCTCTATCTAGCACATTCCAAATCCTGGGATACAGGTTGGTAGGTAGGCGGTCCAGGGCTTTTGTCCTTGTTCTAGTTATTTGGAGAAGATCACGTTGTCTAGTGGTTCTGACAGGCATACTAGCTACTTTGAAGAAGTTATCAAATGACTGGGGAAGATTGTCGTTTTTTCAATCAAAGACGAAGAGGGATACATGGAATGTATACAGGTCAGTCACCTTGAGTATTTTGTCCCTTTTGAAGAGTGGTTCTGTGTGGGCATTATACTTTTTGTTATTAATTATGCGCAGTGCACGTTTTTGAAGAGTTAGAATTTTATTGATAGATCTCGAATTTTCCTATGTTTGGATTCCAAATACTAAGTGACTATGTATCAGAGCGAAGTATAGTGTTCTCATAGCCTCATGAGGAAGGATTGCCTTTACCTTGTTAAGGGCAAAGTTTGCGCGTGCAATCTTGGAACAAAGTTGAGCTATGTGGACGTTATATGATAGACAATTATCAATGGTTTTTCCTAGAAATTTCAGTGATTTTTCAGCTTCATTTGGTCCAACCTTATTTATTATTTGGTTGTTGACGAAAATATTATTGTGAGAGAGCGCTTGCTTATGGGATGGATTAAACACAATATATTTAGTTTTACTTGCATTCAATGCCAATCTATTCACGGAACACCATTCGGAGATGTTTTCACAATAATTGTCAGATTGTCAGTGTCAGATCCTGAAAGGTGTACGTTGGTATCATCGGCAAAAGATAAAGGGTTTAATGTTGTTGAATTGCAACGATCATTTATGTATAGCAAAAATAAAATAGGTCCTAATATTGAGCCTTGTGGAACACCACAGGTTATTTCAGCTAAGTCAGATGTGCCTTCACCGTATGCAACAAATTGGTGTCTATTTGATAGGTAACTTTTGAACCAATTGTTGGAGATGCCCCTAATTCCATACCATTCTAGTTTCTTCAATAGGATATCATGGTTTATGGTGTCGAACGCCTTAGATAAGTCCAAAAACACCGCTAATGTTATGTCTTTACTTTGACTATTATTTGCATCGGCAATGTACTTTAGGAGATGTAGGACAGGGTGGATAGTTGAGTGATTTTTTCTAAACCCATATTGACTGCTACATAGAATTTCAAAGCGATCGAGAAAGCTTATCAGCCTAATTGGCACGAGTTTTCCTTGAACCTTTGAAAAGGTGGGAAGGATACTGATAGGTCTATAAATGGTAAAATTATGCACATCTCCAGATTTGAAAATAGGGATTATCTTTGCAATCTTCATTTGTTCTGGCACTACTCCTTGGACAA
Source organism: Pictodentalium vernedei (assembly GCA_031216915.1). NCBI lineage: Eukaryota > Metazoa > Mollusca > Scaphopoda > Dentaliida > Dentaliidae > Pictodentalium > Pictodentalium vernedei. Next base: position 178,127,739 of record CM062291.1, on the reverse strand, counting down.
AAGGAGTTATTGATAATATGTGAGAGGGGTACTACAATTTGGTTGATTGATTGCTTGATGAGAGTTGACGTGATATCATTACTGTCTTTACTTAATTTTGATTTCATTGACTGCACTATGTTAACAATTTCGGCTGGCGTAGTTGGTATCATAAAAAAGTTATTTCGAAAATCCCCTTTCGTGTAATCCCAGAAAGGCTTATTTGACATAGGTAATAACTCACTTGTTTGTTTCCCAATGTTCGCAAAAAAATTGTTAAATTCTGTGGCAATTTGGTTATGATCAGTTATTTCTCTTTCACCTTGCTTAAAAAATAGAGGGCAGTTTGGCTTCTCGTTTTGCTTTGTTTATGCTATCATTTAATATTTGCCACGTTTTACGCATATCATGCTTATTTTGAGCTAGAATGTTCTTATAATACATGGCCTTGCATTGTTTTTTCACTCTGTTGAATATCCTACAGTAATTTTTGTAGTTTTGAATATTGCGGTCGCTCGGACACTTCAGTTTTTTCAGGTAGAATTTTCGTTTATTTAATGACGAGATCAAGAGGCCCTTCGGCATCCAAGGTTGTTTTCTTATAGTATTTGTCTTTGCCTGTGTCTGGGATAGAGAAAAGGCAGTTTCAAAGGCATTTAGATAAATTTCGATGAATGTGTTATAAGCCATGTTTGGGCAATCTAGTTCCATTACAGGAGAGAAGTCACACTGAGATAAAAGTAAGTTAAAGTGGGCAACACTTTCTTTGTTTATTTTTCGTTTGGACACAACAGGTCATTGAATTTTGAGGTTATGAGGACCATTAAAAATCCCTCAATGAGGCATAATTTACTACGACTCTTAGCCTCATCTCGGTATTTGAGGATACCTATCGAGGATACCTATCGAGGATACCTTTTATAGGATACTTATCTGAGGATACTATATAGGCTGCACATATCCCTATAGGTCTTTTGCTGGCCCTTAGTACTATTAATCCACCTGATGCTTTATGTTATCCTATGACTGGTATAGGTAGTATGCAATGCTAGGCATAGGGGTATTGTGGGTAGGGGTACTGCCTGGTAGTTTAGAACGGTACTATAGTATGGCGGTATATACACCTATAGGCCCCTGTTAGTGCTTGGTACTATTAACCAACCGATTGCTTTGTTTTATTATATGGCTGGTATATGTAGTACGTGATGGTAGACCTAGTGATTTTGTGGGGGTGGGGGTAATGCTTGGTAGTTTAGAACGGTAGTATAGCATAGACTGTACATATCCCTGTAGGTCTCTTGTTGGCCCTTGGTACTACTGATCCACCAGGTGCTTCGTATTATTGAGCGGTATTCTGGGGTGGGGTCAATGCCTGGTAATACAGAACGGCAGCAGAGTATGGTTGGTATATTCCGCTATAGATCCCATCCTAACCGTTGATAGTATTAACCTACCAAATGCTTTGTTTCATCCTGTTACTGGTAAGGTTGTACGTAATACCAGTAGATCCTACCTTATTCCGAGTACTCTTGTTGTTTCATTTATCTAGATCATTTATATAAATTATAATTAACCAATTAGATTGCTTGATTTCCCATAACCTATACTTAATCGTACAGAGTTATCTCCCTTCTGTATAATAAAAACCTATATCAATGGCAATTTCCCCGGCACCCCAATTTCGGCACCCTTTTTTGAAAAGCATATGGCCTTCGGCACCCCTTTTTTTCTGAAATGAGGATAAGAGTCGTATTAAAAATACTCATTGAGGGATTTTTAATACGACTCTTATTGGGTTGTCGGGTTGTTTGTGGTAATTCTACGAATCGGGAAAATACTTTTCTACAAAGGAACATACCCTCCGAACATACCCAGTCCTATTGCAGAAAAATTGGGTAACATAGCAACCACGTGCTACCATAGAAACCAAGATGGCGGCCTCCAGTATACAAAATGGACAACGGAAACACGTATCACCCTAACAACACGCGCTGCGCATGCACACTCTCACCACGTATCACTATGGAGATGACATCACAACATGGTCGCTCACGCGGGTTACCATGACAACCCAACATGGCGCCACTGGGTCACGTGACATGACGTCACATGAGATCATCCAAATGAGATCATCCAACCTGTACCTGTAGGGGAACATACACTACTACTCCTATAGACCGCCTTCAAATAATGATTCACTGAACAGATCAGTAATCACGTATTTGTGACGTATTCACCCATTTTCACTTTAAAAAATGGAAACCATGTGTAAAACGTACACAATGCTGTCATTTTGTTGGTTTCTGAAAATCTGCCGGGCATAACATATTGAGGATGTCAGTGTTTCGATTTGAGTTTGAGTAACTGTACAAATAATATTTGTGGGCGTATTATGTTGAACGACCCTGCGCCTACCCTTTCCCTCAAAAATGCAGTGCTGTATATGTTGTTCACGCTTTTGAGGAGTACAGAAATGCTCCAAATAACATGCAAATAACATGCACATTTTACATGTTCCTTTATTTTGTTTTTAGCTCACCAACTTTAATTGTGTGAGCTTATGGCATGGCTAGATCGGTCGGCGTCTGCGTCGGCGGCGGCGTACGTGTCTAATAATGTTAAAGTTTCTGTTTAGGTCACTTACTCGCCCTATTTCCATATCATGGCTTTTATAATGCTGCTATATGATGATTATTATCATTCTACCATGATTTAACCCCTCATACCCTGCATTTTAGACATAACTAAGTGTTTAGGTCAGCTGCTGTGCTCCTTCTCTTCCCATGGCACTTCTATTCATCATACATGTTCCTCAGTATCATTGTTCCAAGATTAACCCCTCATACCCTGCATTTTAAACATTTTTCTTGACATTTTTAGTTGCGTTTAGTTTTCTGTTTAGCTCGGAATTTCATGTTTAACTTAGTGTTTAGGTCAGCTGCTGTGCTCCTTCTCTTCGCATGGCACTTATATTCATCATACATGTTCCTCAGTATCATTGTTCCATGATTAACCCCTCACACCCTGCATTTTAAACATTTTTCTTGACATTTTTAGTTGCGTTTAGTTTTCTGTTTAGTTCAGAATTTTATGTTTAACTAAGTGTTTAGGTCAGCTGCTGTGCTCTTTCTCTTCCCATGGCACTTATATTCATCATACATGTTCCTCAGTATCAATGTTCTACGATTAACCCCTCATTCCCTGCATTTTAAATTGAACATTTTTCTTTACATTTTTAGTTGCGTTTAGTTTTCTGTTTAGCTCGGAATTTCATGTTTAACTTAGTGTTTAGGTCAGCTGCTGTGCTCCTTCTCTTCCCATGGCACTTATATTCATCATACATGTTCCTCAGTATCATTGTTCCATGCTTAATCCCTCATACCCTGCATTTTAAACATATTTCTTGACATTTTTATGTGCGTTTAGTTTTCTGTTTAGCTCAGAATTTCATGTTTAACTTAGTGTTTATGTCAGTTTCTGTGTTTTACTTTTAAGAGGTTGTGTTTAGGTAAGCTTTGTCGCATGTTATGAGCCTGTTTGATACAGTTCGTGTGTTTGCCAAAGTTACTATCAAAGAGGAATGTTGGTGAGCTATAGGGCGTTGGCGTCCTTCTTGTTTTGCTCTCTCACTACTGCTCACTCAAACGAACCCAACCCGAACATGATTACCTATCGCATCGTTCAGCTGTTGGAATTTGGAACTTGAATTGAAAGAAGTCAGAACTGTTAAATTAACCCTTTGAACCCTGTTGACCGTTTCCGGTCAGCAACATGATACGTCATAACGTCATTAAATAGGATGGCTGTTCAGTAAATGTGTGGGGTAGACCAATCAATGTTTTCAACGTGCAGACCCGAGGCTGCACGTTAAAAATATTGATTGGTCTACCCCAAATAATGAATATGGACTCTTCTAATTGCTGCCATTGTACTGGCATGGAAGATACCACTAGAGTTGAAAGGGTTAATATATATATGTGTGGAGGAAAGGTAATGATCCTCTTTTATCTCATGTTTAGCAGAAATATCACCAGGCATTGTGTTGATATAATCGATACGATACAACTGTATCACGCGCCTTCGCCACACGGTGATACCCATAGCTATGAGACAGAATTTGCGATTGATATGACTAATTGTTACAATAATTATACGCATAAAGAATACATTGTCTACCCGAAATCCCCGGAAAATTCGTCGACCCACCTAATATGTCCAGTCCTCGAAATCGACCGGTTGGTAGTCAAGCCCTCTTCCCCTCTCTTGAGGTAATAACGTGTATGTATTTCCCACTCCTGTTGGCCAAATGCATGCTACCTTTGTTTTCCACTTGTTACCTCGTCGAAAAAACCGAAAGCTATCTTGTTCATGAATCGCCCCAAAATTACAGTATTTCAGTTTGTGCCATTACTTTTAAAAGAACTTGAATTCGTCTTAATTCCTGAAAAGGGAGAAAAAACTTTTTATTGCCTTGAAAAAAGACTCATCTCAATCATTTTGCCAACGAGGGAATAACCAATCAAAAAAGAAAATCGCACATCAGTACTGGAAATCAAGCGTTATTGACTATGATAGCACTATTGCTGTGTGTATTCAAAATTACCCGATAAAATACGGCCTGCAAGAACGCATCTGATTGGGCGTTACGTATCTGGGTGACGTCATGACGTGAATGAGGTGCTTCGACACAAAACAGTGTCAACAGACTACCGAAGGTGATATTTTTCTTTGAGTATATCAGCCTCATCAACTGAATTCAAGTCGAATCGTAGTATAAATTCAATACAAACTCGGATAGAGTACGGGGAAGGACTCAACGACACTTGTTGAAGTTTTTATTGCATTTCACGCGCGCCTTTAGCCTATGTGAAATACTGAAGAATCTTCTATTCGCTTCGTTGATTCATGTAACACGTACTTCATCCTCGTTGTGTTCTGTCTTAGTATACTATAAAAAAAAAGTAGGGGATATTTGATAAAAGTGAGATATATGAAGAAATATATTTATATGTTCATCAAAAAGACAGTTGAGGCATTGCACTGTGGCATCTAGTGAATGATTTCAGCGATATGGGGCCCACCACGTGGACCGGTTGGGAGAAATAGGTTCAATCGCACCCAGCCCCACTCTGGGAGTGCAGCTGTCTCTGCGTGTGAACCTACGCCTCGCCGCTACAGAACCCCGTGGTGATATCGACTATTTTGGGATTCTAGTCCTGTAGGTGTCAATGACTTTTCCTCGGAACGATAATCAACGCGACTTAAGAAAATGACAAGTTTAATACATAAAATAAGAAGATATAATACATACTGAGGCTTCCCACAAAGAATCTTTTGTTTTTCACAAAGGAAAGAGAAAATGTCACTTTACCGCCTTCTTCTCTTCCAATGCTAGCACTGGTTTGGTCGCCGTTCTTCTTGTGCACTTTTAGATATTATAGTGTCACTTTTAGATGTTTTATCGTCCAAAGATCCACCAACACTTCTCCGGGTTCAAGGTGTACAGTTCCACTAAGTTATCACGTTTCCACTCTGCACTACTCACTGTCTCATTACTATTGATTCCAAAATCACCACTTAAATTAACAAAATGTTCCTACGGCAGCTCTCTCACTCGCTAGCCGTCCCCTTATTTTCCAGGGTAGTTCCACTACCTGGCCAACTTAAATCTCCAAAATGTTCATACGGCAGCTCCCTCTCGCTAGCCGTCCACTTATTTTCCAGCGCAGCTCCGCTACCTAGACACCCAACTTTTGAGCACCTTGCTCCTTACTTTATTTCTCAAACTTTTACTGGCCTTATCTTGGCGTCGGAGCGCCCCCTATGCTAATCCTATAGCCTTAACTTTTTATTAGTCCAGACTTATGGCAGGGCTACCGACAAAAGAGATCTACTACTCCGTCCAACGGAGGCAATATCTCGCTTCAGCTCTCTACGTTGTCCCCAGCGGGCAACATCTAGTGCAGATCCCTGATCTGGCTTCCACAAAAAAACGTGAACTAACCGGTCTAACCGGGTCTAACGAGTCTCTCTGAATCTTTTTGAGTCTGCCTAAATCCTCACTCGCTTGCATATTTATACATAATTTTAACTGGCTAATCGCTTTCTAACGACTTTGTTAGATCCTTCCGACAAACAGAGCGAAATGAAAAATTAACTCTTTGAGTTTAGACAATTTGCGTTTCGTTTGACAAGTCCCTTTCGCTTTGGTTGCTAGTATATAAGCGCTTCTGATAACCTGTTAGAATTGAAAATTAATAGGCTTCTCTGTCCGAAAACATGTGTTCTTTAACGAGGTATTGATGACGCAACCCGATACCTTTGATGTGACCCAGCGTAATAGTCTGAGTGAAATGATACTCGCGTTAATGGAAAGAGGATTATTTACACAAGTGATAATAAGTATTATTTTCAATACTATACCAACTACCAAAATTGTTATTATTTTTATTCTTATTAGATTATTATTTACATTCCAGTATAAACAATGGAGAAAACTCGCTATCGCCCTGACACACATTTCACGCACTGAGCTGTAGAAGACATGAACGGTCAGCCAGAGAGTTTACCACATTCAGTCCAAGACCTCAATCACCTTGTAAATCCTCCTCTGTTCGCGAGACAAGCGCGGATCAGACGTGGCATACCCCTCACCAAACTTCTAATATCAGCTAGACTGATGTTATTCCATTCTTCCTGCAGTGCATCGGCGAGTTCCTGGACAATGGTAGGGGTCTGTTGGCGTTATCTTAAGCGCCTGCCAAGTATATCCCAGACGCGCTCGATTGATGATAGGTCTGGACTTAGTGCTGACCAATGCAGTGTAGTGATGTTCTGCTCCTGGAGGAACTCTGTAGCAACACGGGCCCTGTGTGCTCTTGCATTGTCATCTTGGAAAATAAATCGACGGCCGTGACATCGCGCAAATGGCACCACATAAGCTGTTGTCATGGTAGGACTGCTCTATGACACGCCCTTGGATGACATGTAATGTTGTTCTGCTTATCATGGTTATGCCCCCAAACCATGGCCGATCCACCACCAAAACGATCGTGCTGCCTAACGGTTACGTCATGGTATCGTTCGTTCGTTCCGCCGCCGCCCCACTCTGTTTCGCCTGTCGTGGAAGTCGAGAATGAACCTCGATTCATCGGCAAACATGACGTTGCTCCACCTAGGATTGTCCCAGCGCTGTCGTGCTCCACACCAATTACGCCTTGCTGCGATGTGACGTTCAGTCAAACATGGAATTTTTCGAGGTCGTCGAACGTACAAATTCCAGCTATGTAGGCGATTTCGGATAGTCTAACCACTGACTCGTACATCTGTCGCTCGATGCAGCTGCTGTCCAATTTCTGAGGCACTTTGATGGCGGTTATGTAATGCTGTGGTTCGGATAAAACGATTCTTGTTAGCAGTTGTCGCCCTTGGACAACCTGACCGACATCTGTCATCAACATTGCCTGTCTGACGGTAGCGTGACCATAACCTGCTAATCACCGATTGAGTAACGTTGAGAATTTGAGCCACTGCAGTCTGTCTGTGGGCAGCTTCCAACATGCAAACGGCACGAAAACGTTCGTCATGTGTCAGTCTTCACAAACCTCAACAGTTACGTTTCGACCAGAAACTATTGATGAACGAGTTCATACCAAGAAAAGAACGATAAGACCTCCGAAAAACCCGTCCGGTACAAATGGAAATTTCAAAACGTACCCCCACAGACATTAACGCGGCGCTCGTGCGAAGAAAAAAAAGTTTTCGTGGGCCGGTAGCATTCATGATTCACACAGAACTTGGTAACACATTGATGTGTCCAATCACGCGTATCCAATACCATTTTCCGAAACTATCAATATCAGTTTGGATATCCCCTACTTTTTTGGAATAGTATATTATTTTTACAAAGGGTGTGTGTCATTCGTACCATAGGACAACGAATATGAACGTCATTAAATACAGGGGTTAACGTCTCAAAAGAGTGGCACTTCTCTACCTCGGAGTGTTCAGAGGATGTTTCGAACCTTTTGAGACCAAACACTACAATATCGATTGTAAATCCTGTCAAAGAATGACACCGAGATTGCCCAAAACATTCTGATTCTTCTTGAGGATGATGACGCTTCAATAGTTTATTTCTTGAACGGTCATACCGGGATATAAAAATCGCAAAAACTCACCAGAATCTACTGAAAGAGTCCATGACAAACAAAAACCACGGCCCTACGAATCACCATTTTCGCTTCGAATCGAACCTCGAATCGAATCGGGCGTATTGAAGATAAACGAATGAGAGAATTGGTGTGGTGCTGTAAACCTGATTTGTTCCGACAACGATGACTCAAATTCCAATGTTAAAATATTCCAACTACACCACCAAGGCATGCCTTTGCTGAAGGCATGGCTTGGTGATGAAGTTGGAATATTACCCAGTAAGGATTACAGTTCAAAAACAGTAACGGGTGCGAGAATCATCGGTAGTAGGCACGGCAGAGGGCTAGCTGTTAGCAACAGCTCAGCGTTGATATTGCCTGAAAACATTAAATTTTCTTTTAACAGTGCATGGTAGTGTCTTGTGAGACTGGAATTAGCATGGCTGGTGGCATAGACACAGATGTTGTTTCAGTCTTTATTAATATTAATATTATTGATGAATAATTTCCACCAGAATTTTTCGTATTGTGAAACGACGAAGTTGACTGATGTCAAGCTACATTTCAGTGAAAGGATCCAAATGCAAACGAATCGTGCAGCCGATTTGAATCGAACCGAATAGCAACTTAAGATTCGAAATCGAATAGAGTTCTCGAAGCTTCGACGGGCGTCCGGGAACTGTTAGCGCAATAACTTGAACAAACGTTCACCGTTTTGACTAATATTTGCCATACAGGTCTTTTTCAATAATATCTCGAACACGTTCGAAAACAGGCCCACCCCGATTTTTCGTTACAGAGTTATGGCCCTTAATTAGTCAATTTTTAAGAATTTTGAGCTCGTTAGCGCAATAACTTGAACAAACGTTCCTCGATTTGACTAATATTTGCCACACAGGTCTCTTGCAATAATTTATGAAGCGCGTTCGAAAACTGGCTCGACCCAAATTTTTGTTACAGATTTATCACCCTCAATAGGTACGAAGATGCATATTTTGCGCAATTGTTAACCCTTTACTTAACGAAACGTTGAAACCGGCGCGCGGTATTCATAAAATACCATTCAAATTTTATTAGTTTTTTATGGTTTTTTTTTGCCTTCTAAACATAGTTTATGACCCCTCATTGGAATAGGCTTTTCGGGTTGGGTAAAGGATTATTTACCATTTTGGGCTGTTGTGATTCTTAGAGTCAAGTCTGAGCCGTATTATCACTAACGTGACTAACCATCACGACTCCGAAATTTTTTCTCAACCCTGTTTTGAGCATTTTGTACTTTGCCTCTTTAGAAGCCATGCGGCTTTCAATTTTGGCCGGCTTTACGTGGGTGGACATATTGCTCTACATTGCGTTCAAGAATCACATTTGGTATCGTACTAGGCGAATGCTATGTAGTGGCAACAGTATTCTAGAAAATACGATACATGTGCGATGTGAATTTCCAGACCATCTTACACATAAACAATGTTCTAGATGAAATGGGTGACACACATCGGGTGGTTGTAAAACAGGAAACATTTTGTGTGACTCCTAAATATTATGGATACACTGATCACCTCTGCAATGTCGAAGCACCATACACTGATCACCTCTGCAATGTCGAAGCACCACAATGTATTGATCAGCTCGAAGTCGCGAGATACGTCCATGCTTTATCGGGGTTAAACCTTTACCCAACGTAACGGCCAAAACCGACCAGCACTATTCACAAAAATCTCCATTCAGTTTTCGTTATTTTTTCATTTTGTGTCTCAAAAACATAGCTTTCGATCCTTCATTGATACGAGCTTGTGAAGCTCGTTTCAATGAGGGGTCATAAGATACGTTTTTGATGCAAAAATGAAAAAAGGTAGTTATTCAAGAATTTTGTATGCATGTGTCGTCTACCTGTTGTATGAGGTAAAGAGTTAACTTTTGGTGTACAAAGATATAGTATTTTTAATTCTTTAGGATCTACAAGCCGTGCTTTTTGTTTTCTATGTTTGCTATGAGAACCGACCATCTTCTGATACATTTAACATTCCTCTAGGTTTGTTGATTTCCAAGGCTTTGTGCCAAAGGAAGTATTCGGCTATGATCAACGATGAAGGGACCTTTAATTAACCCTTTGGACCTCGTCTGCTCCACTTGAAGCCGACTGCTCTGTGTATGATGGGACGATATCGTTTGGTAGACGAAAATTTCCTTGGCGCCAGACTACGTTTCAAAAGATTGATGTTACATATGACGAGAGAGATCTCATCTGCAACCAAATGCGATGCCATATGAGGCCTTTCTCGACCTTGAACGATTCTTTACATGGTTGGGTTTTGATCTTGTCTGGTAATCATTGATATTAAATGAATTGCAGGGGGGAGGGGTGCATGCCAGTTAGTTTGTTCTACTGCTTTGTTTCATTTTAATAGAGAAACGCAATGCCCGTCCCTGAAACTATGTCCCTGATCTCTGTACAACTGGATTGCTGGAAGGCTGACTGGCCACACACAGGAAAGTATTTTACCTACCGCCATCGTAGGAGGTGGGTGTGGTGGGTGCGATTGTTGCTGTACCTTTACAATGCACAACAAAAACATTTTCCTCGAAGATTTTCAATTTTTCACGCAATCGGCGATCGCTTTTTAACCCTTTACCAACATGAAAAGCAGACGATACTTGCAAACTAAATTCTTGAATAACTATTTTTTTTCATATCTTGTTTCAAAAACATAGGTTATGACCCCTCTTTGGAACGAGCTCGTCGAGCTCGTTCCAAAGAGGGGTCATAACCTATGTTTTTGAGACAGAAAATGAAAAAATAATGAAAATTAATTGGCGATTTTTGTGAATAGCGCTGGCCGGTTTGGCCATTACGTTGGGTAAAGGGTTAAAGAATATACTTTGACATCTATGAAACGTAAATATGTTAATGATGTACTACTCACTTCTCACGGAAACACAAATTGAAAATATGCAATCTGTTTTAGTTATTATTGACAGAAAAAGTATCGAAATTAGAAAGTTGATATCGTGTTACCAGTTTTCGTTCTATAGGCTTTCTTTGAAATTGGAAGTTACAGCGTAACAGCTTTTGCGCCATCAAACGCCATCGGTGGGAATAGCTACCACGTTGAATCACGCCATCTTGGGAGGGGTCGGATGGGGTTGGTACTTTTTGCTGATGTTTGCTCACGTTCCAATGAGAAGTCCCATCTTCTCTATAGAAGGCTGTTTTTTTTTGTTTCATAACCGCCACATCAATGGCAGTCGCTTCTTTAGATTATTACTTCAGATTTGGGGTTTACTTATTTTTTCTCTTTGCATATAGACCATAATTGTAGAGTGTATGCGAGCCTAATTAGAGTGTTTTGGAATATATAATATGTATGTGGAGAGGAAGGGGACGAGATAAACAGTGTTTATTGCTGTATAAATCGTGAGCAAGTTGGAGACCTTTGTGATGAAAGATCGATGGTGACCCGTTGCAGAGCCGAAATTTACCGAAACTTTGAAGTTATGGACAATTGTCAAGGTGCATTGTCTAGGCTTTAATGTTATTTTTATGGGAAGGATTTAATTATTATCCCTTTATCCAACGTAACGGCAAAAACCGGCCAGTGCTTTTCACAAAAATCACCATTAATTTTCATTATTTGGTTCATTTTTTGTCTCATAAATATAGCTTATGGTCTCCTCATTTAAAGGAGGTCAACAAGCTCCAATTAGGGGTCATAAGCTATGTTTTTGAAGCAAAAAAATGAAAAAAATAGTGGTTCAAGAAGTCTGTTTGCAAGTGTCGTCTGCCTTTCGTTTTCGTGTTAGGTAAAGAAGTTTGAGACAATCTGAAAGGTTCTGATACATGGACAACCCGAGTTAGTGCATGTGAAAACAACAAATAACATCTGGGTTCGCGAAGTTTAAGACAATCGTGGAAGATCTAAGAATGGTAGTATTTAAAAAAAATCCGAGCATTTAAAAGTAATAGTTATTCAAGAATTTTTTTGTCGTCCGCCTTTAGTAGTAGGTAATGGGTTAAAACGTAAATCATGGATTGGATGGAAGCACTATGTGCGACACTATTGACTATTGACCCCTAATGGGCTTCAAGAGTTTGGTTAATTCAACACAAACATAAGAAAAGTATTTTTCTAAGCTTGTCCGACTTGTATTGCCACTGGACTGGTACGAGCGGTGCTCTTCTGTAAAGACACTGATAATTACGTTAAACTTTTAGTTAACTCGACTTATAGCGACACCGGCAATATGTCTCTTAAATAATTAGAAACTTTCATTTGTTTCTAACAAAACAAAGCTGATGAACTCTCATTAGAACGAGCTCCTTGAGCTCGATCCAATTGAGGGTTCATATTTATTTATTTATTTATTTATATAGTATATATACTATTCAAACTGATGTTGATACTTTCGAAGTTTTCGTGGGCCGGTGGCATTCATGATCCACACTAAACTTGGTAACATTTTGATGTGTCCAATCACGCGTATCCGATACAATTTTCCGAAAATATCAACATCAGTTTGGATGTCCCCATCTTTTTTGAATAGTATAATTGTACCGTGCTGGGTGAATTGGTTACTATTAAAAAAAGTAGGGGATATCCAAACTGATGTTGCTATTTTCGGAAAATTGTATCGGATACGCGTGATTGGACACATCAATATGTTACCAAGTTTAGTGTGGATCATGAATGTTACTGGCCCACGAAAACTTTTTCACACTATCGCCGCGTTAATGTCTGTGGGGTACGTTTTGAAATTTTCATTTGTTTTTGACGGGCTTTTTCGGAGGTCTGATCGTTCTTTTCTTGATATAAACTCGTTCATCAATAGTTTTGGTCGAAACGTAACTTTTGAGGTACGCGAAGACTGACACGTGACGAACGTTTACGTGCCGTTGGTATGTTAGAAGCTGGCAACAGACAGACTGCAGTGGCTCAAATGCCCAACGTTAGTCAATCGGTGATTAGCAGGTTGTGGTCACACTACCGTCAGGCAGGCAATGTTGATGACAGACGTCGGTCAGGTCGGCCGAGGGCGACAACTGGTAACCATAAGAGACAGTTTCATCATAACCACAGCATTACGTAACCGCCATCAAAGTGCCTCAGAAATTGGACAGCATCTGCACCGAGCGTCAGATTTGCGAGTCAGTCAGTGGTCGGACTATCCGAAATCGCCCACACAGCTAGAATTTGAACGCTCGACGACCTCGAATAATTCTACGTTTGATTGAACGTCACATCGCAGCAAGACGTAATTAGTGTGGAACACGATAGCGCTGGAACAATCGTCGGAGGAGCAGCGTCATGTTTTCCGATGAATCGAGGGTCACTCTCGACTTCCACAGAGTGTGGCGGTGGCGGAACGAACGAGACCATGGCGTAACCGATAGGCAGCACGATCGTTTTGGTGGTGGATCGGTCATGGTGTGGGGAGGCATAATCATGACAAGCAGAACAGCATTACATGTCATCCAATGACGTGTCTCAGGGCAGTTCGACCGTGACAACATGTTAGCAGCTCATGTGGTGCCATTTGCGCGACGTCACGGCCGTCGATTCATTTTGCAAGATGACAATGCAAGAGCACACAGGGCCCGTGTCGCTACAGAGTTCCTCCAGGAGCAGAACATCACTACATTGCCTTGATAGGCCCTGCGACAACGCCAGCAACCCCTTACCAATGTCCAGAAACTCGCCGCTGCACTGCAGGAAGAATGAAATATCAGTCAAGCTGATATTAGACGTTTGTTGAGTAGTATGCCACGTTGGATCCGCGCTTGTCTCACGAACCGAGGAGGATTTACAAGGTATTGAGGTCTTGGACTGAAGGTGGTAAATTCTCTGACTGACCGTCCATGTCTTCTGCAGCTCTGTGCGTGAAATGTGTGCCTGTCAGACACGCACCTATCGCTGAAATCATTCACCAGATGTAACAGTGCAATGTCTAACTGTCTTTTTGATGAAAATATAAATATATTTCTTGATATATAACTTTTATCAGATATCCCCTACGGGTTTTTGAATAATACATGTATTTATGTATAGCAATTATGCTGATAGTTGGGACTGTTGTATCACACCCACGGATTTGCTCCTATGGGCAATATCCCGATGAATAGAGATGTGTCTTTAGGAGTAATAATGAGGCTGTGTTGCAGCAATGCAGATACAAATTAGTTGCAATTATGTGTCTAATCTTGGCATGGGCTAGCATGCTGCAGAAGAGTATGGCATTCAAAATCTATATTTGTGACAGAGACATGAATTATTGCCATTTCTTGACATTGTACCTATGTTATATCTTCAGATGATCAACATTTTAAAATGATGTTGAGCATCAACCAACCATCAGCATAAGTCATTGTATCGCCTGAAGTAGAGCTGCTCTTTTGGCCAATAATTGACCAACAGAGCAGCTACACTTCAGACAGACTCAAACACCTATGCAGCTGATGGTTGGTTGATGCTCAGTATTATTCCCCATTCATTCATACTAGATTACACAACTTGGTGAAAATTTCGCGGGACCCAGCAACAATTTGGCGCGACCCGATTTTCGTTTGCCTGTTTTTCATTTTAGGTAAACTCCACGCGCCCAAACGGCGGTTCGCCTCAAATCAACAATCCTGTAAACCCCCCAAAATAAATAAATAAATAAATAAATAAATAAATAAATAAATAAATAAATAAATAAATAACATGGACACAACGTAGTTATCCCTGGTCAGGATCGAACGTTGAATCTCCGGGTTTGAAGTTCATTCTATATGGAATGAGCTACCGCTTTCCTTACGAAGGTTCATAAGCTTTTTTCGAAAGTAACAAATGAAACAGTAACAAAATTTGAAATGTAATTTTTGTATATAACATTTGTGGATTCGGTCTTTTTCTGAAGTGAGGGGGTTAAGCCAATCGCGTAATGAGTGTTATTCTGCCTATTGTGCAGCTGATGGTATCGGTTACTATTCGAGTACCGCATTGGGAAAAAAGTATATAAATCAATATAACGTGTGGCGTACGTCTACAAATTTAAATCGAATTCACTGTCCGTGTCGCTTGGTGATGGCAGTAAATAAACTTTTGACAGATTGCACACCCCTCGGACGTGATTGAAATAAATTAGATAATCAAGCGTCAACGTATCATTAACAGTTTGAAACTTTCCACGCAGTTCATTCTGAAAGAGAAATGTATAGTTTCAAGAGCATCTGAGACAGGTAGTATCAGGGTCGCAAGAATACATAAGCAGTATAAACAAGTCTATAAAGATTGAGATGTCGATCTACGAGATGAGGGAAGTAACACTTCTTTAGTTTCACCCAAGAGAAAATGGTATCTTCCGTGTAAAGACTAGATGTTTGCAACGGCCGCAAAATGCGGATAAAAATGTCCGCATTTTAAGATTTTTAAAGAAGCCTTTTTTCTATAAAACAGTTTTTCATTAAATTATATCATGTTGAGAACTTGGTGAAGTAACATTATTAAATAAATAATTAAAACTGTGTAAACATACCAAGCGTTTTTCGACAAGTGACGTTCATATAAACTTTCATTACCCTTATAAAATTATACAAGGTCCCTGATTGGTCAGTAATCAATTCACCCAGAACGGTACATTTAACTCCAAAGGGGTGTGCGAAGTTCAACGGGGTGTATGAGAATATCACGTGATAGCTAAGGGAGTGCACAGACATTCTATGATACACTTCGCCGACTTCCCCTTCATCCCATCTCCTCAAGCATTTTCGTCAGTAATAATAAACACTCAGACTCACAAACAGAATGCGAACAATACTGTTACATAAGAATATCCGAAAACGTGAAATAAAACGTGTACATAGCCCTAATGTCCGATTTTACTGTTGAGAAGTGGGATTCTGTTGTGTTGTTTTTACACTGCAGATCTGTTGTGGTTTCGCGAAACATGCAAGCTATCTCGTTATATGAATTATCTCTTCAGTGAAAGTTATTAAATAGCTTATATAAATTTGAATATGGTGTCCCTGATTCTCCAAGACACACAACGCACTGCTGTATCAAATAAAACACATATAAAGTCAACTTGTGTCCCACAGTATTAACGACGCGTCATTTCCCAGTGTCCTTGAATCGAAGTTGCTCAAATGTTTGAGTTAAATCGAAGGGAAATAACTCCTAATCTTTCTTGTTCAATACATAAAGAAAGATATGTTTCTCTCAGTTTCTCAAATTATTACTTTTATCAAGGTTTTCGTCTCTGGAATACAGTTTTGGGATTATATAATAAAACAAAACTCGACGCACTGGGTAATAAATTCGGCACACAGTGTTTCAGCGGTACTGTACGACTCTTCTAACATTCGTATTTACAGATCGATATCTCTGAAGGCAGTAGTGAAACACCGTGTTACTAATATTATTTCCAAATGAAACAAAATACTGCGTTTTGATTGGCTCAGAGGCACTGTGTAACTTGCAATCCACGGTAGTTTTTTTTACACCGTGGTGGAATACACAATAGCAGGCTAAATGGCTAAAAGTGCCCATTTTTAATGATTAATTCATACCTTCTGCTTCGTTATGTTAGAACAAAAATAAAAATGCAGGGAATTTAATGTTAATGTGCAGTAAAATATTACAGATAAGGATGTCATTAGAGCTGGCTCATTGAGCCAGCTCCAATTACATCCATATTTGTCTGGTTTTATTAAGAAACTTACAAAGTACAAATTTTCTGTTAGTTTTTGCCCACAATGTAGGTTATAGTATTCAGTACACCAAAATTCTTGGAAATAAATCCGCTACCCTTGTGTTTTCCAGGGTGTATGGGAGTTTACACCGGTCTGGAAACTCATACAGCCTTCGGCTTCAATTCGGGGTGTATGAGTTTCAAACCGGTGTAAATTCCCATACACCCTGGAAAACACAAGGATAACTAATAATATTCATTTTTCAAGAAATGTTACAAACCTTTATGTCTTTTGCAAGTGAATGGGTGACTGTCATACTTGGAAATTGTTCATGTCAATAACCATGACAGACTGTATATGTGCTGCAGCGTGGCCAGCACTGAGCCATGCGCTCAATCTCTTGAACACGTGAAGAACATTCTAAGTTATAGCCCGGACACGTTCGCACATGCGAAACCGACCAGCCAACATCATCGGCACGGTGAAAATACGAAAGAACGTACAAGTGAAAAAATTGATGTACTTCACGAAATTGTGAAATGACCGTTTTATAGAAACATTGTAACCTTTATATGCCATTGAAGGAAGTAATGATGAATAGAAATTAGAGCGGAAATGACGGGGTTCAAGGCGGTTATTCCATTTTGTACATTTGGAAGTGATATGTTTAATAGGTTAGGAATTTATCTTCGCAGGAGTATAACGATTATGTTTACTGACTCTGTTTTATTCTAGCTTTATTTATTTATTGATGTTTAAGGTCACATATTTATGCACACTGGCTAATCATGACCGTGACAGCTTTACGGGTGGAGGAAGCCGGAGTACCCGGAGAGAACCACCGAGCAACGACGAGCAGCTGACAGCTCCCCAACATCGTAACTCCGCACTGCAGCACAGGCAGGGTTAGATTGGTTGAAGACATACGTACCATCGACGTGCAGTACGCCTGAGTACACGGCGTCATCGTGCCCCCACGCGGGCAGTGGAGATGAAGTGTCTTGCCCAAGGACACAACGCGGGTGCCGCAGGTGGGATTCGAACCGAGGGCCTCTCGGCTTGCAGCCTGCACCTCTACCTACTGAGCCACCGCGCTCCCTATTCTAGCTTTAAGTTCAATGTCGTAACAGAAAACAGATCACCATCACGGTTGCACTTACTGTTCTGAGGACTTTGCCAACAAATTACATCCAACGTATAGCTGCATATAACTAGAATATCAAAATGACAAAAAAAACCTTTAACCCCCCCCCCCCCCCCCTAAACCCCCCCCCCCCCCAAAAAAAAAAAAAAAAAAAAAAAACTTAAAAAAAGAAACAAAAACAAAACAAACAAAAAAAAAAACAAAAAGAAAACAAAACAAAACAAAAGTATATTAGCTTTGTGTTGTAAGGTCCTCTGCTGTCAGTTTCAAAAGCAGTATTTACATCACAGTTGTCCGTGTATTTGCATAACATTTGAACACAAAACATATGCCACTTATTTGTACAGTTGCTTACAACCACAAACGCAATAGTAATTTAATCCATTGTTTAACGTAGCGATAATAACCATCCAGCTCTATTCATAAAACTCGTCTTTCCACTTTGGTTATTTTTTTCTCTTCTTTCCTCAAAACATAGCTCGTCCCAATGAGGGGTGATAAGCTATATTTTGGAGGCAAAAAAGAAGAAAAATGAAATATTTTAGGTATCCAGAATTAGTTTGCAAGTGGTGACTGCTATTGGTGTTAGGTTATGAACTAAACAAATTGTTTGGTTTAAACATATTTTGTTTGTCAAAATTAACAAAAAGCATTGAACAACAAGTGTTGAATACTTAAGACACATCATCTCCCTTGTATACTATTAACAAGTAAATGCAGCATTTGTTCAATATATACACATCAGAATAAACAATACGCTATTCGAGATTGCAATGGAGTTAGATATGCAGAGAATGAAAAAGAGAAAGAAGAAAAGAGGGGAATTGATACCATGTACCCATGAAAAAAATGTTCCGATAATAGTGAGTACAACAAACTCAAAAGACGGCTTTCTTCTAGGAAGTGCACAATTAATTAGAGTCTGTGCAATCGCGAACAATGAAAATGGTATAAGGACTTTTTTTATCGCAATGATGAATCGCACATGCTTTCATCTCAGATATTTCGGTGGGAATGAGCTTTTATCGCCATCAGCCATACCATTTTGTCACCGATTTGCAAGTAAAGGGAAAAGGCAAAACATACATTAAAGTGTTATCCGACTGTTGGGCGATCAGCTAGTGAATTGATAGCAATAATGTCAAATAATTATAAGGAATGCTTATCCGGGCCGAAGATATGACACCCAACACGAAAGGTGGGCAAGTGAATGTTTTCTACAACGGTACTGACATGGTCTGCATCAGACATTCGGCCATGTATAAAACATTGGTTTGGGATTAGTTTGTCTTATATTACTGGTGATTGTTCTGAGATCTCTGATATGTGAAGTCTGAATAAATTGCGCATAAGGGACGCCATCTAAGGCTATCCTGGGTATCAGTTGACTTAATTTTCCAATGCACTTCTGGAATTTCTTGTGTCATCGATCTGCAGTACCCGCTGATGTACTTTCTAGAAAACAACGAAAAACAAAAATTATTACACATTTTTGGTCCTATTTCACGGCAAATCATCTGACGTCGTTTGTTCGGAATATAATTTCTTAACCGCAGTATATTTTTCGACAAGGAGTTTATCAGCATATTTATGGTAATTAATCGGTTTGTTATGTTTTATAATAAGGTCTGTACCCTCAAGATCAAGGTCGCGAGACAATAGTTTGTCTCTTGGAGATAGAGAAACCAAAATTTTGTTTTTCCGGTATATCATTTCTTGACCACTGAACTTTTCGTATAAAAACTTATCAGCAGGTGGATCATGGGTAGGCAACGTGTCGTGTATCAAACATAAAAGTATGCAACCCTAAGGTCAATGCTGCATGGCAATAGTTTGTTTGTCTGGTCAAAAGACGTCCAAAATCTTGATCATCTTGATCATTGAAAGACCCTTACACTCTAAAATCAGTGGAAATGCGTCACGTGACATAATATGTCATAATATGGTCTGTAAGCCCGAGGTCAAGGACAGAGGACAATAGTCTGTTTCTATGTGCTATACGAATCCAACATTTTGTTTGTCTAGGACATGATTTCTTGACCATTTTAGACGTTTCAACAAAAACTTGAGTAAACAGAGTGTCTTATCTCATAATAATCAGACGTTAAGGCCAGTGGACAATAGTTTGTTTCTTTGGACTATAAGAATTCTTTTTCTCGAATATAATTTCTCAACCCTTTATTCAACGAATCGACCTCATCCACCTACGTGATATACAAATTCATCAGGTGAATTTAAAAAAAAAACCCAACAAAACCAGATCATGTGACCCCCTCATTGGAACGCGTTTATCAGTATGTGTATTATGATTAGTCAGTGTGTCTTGTATTGTATAAGGTCTGCCCCCCCCCCCCCAGGTCAAGGTCACAGGGCAACAGTTTGTTTCTCGAAGAGTCCAACATTGTGTGTGTCCGCAACACACCTTGACAATTGAATATTTGTCAACAAAAATTCACCAGCTTGTATATTAGGTGTTGATGGTGTGTCGAGTATAGTAATACGGACGTTAACCCCAAGGTCAAGGGCACAGAGCAACAGTTTGTTTCTCAAAGAGTCCAACATTATGTGTGTCTGCAACCTTCTTAACCATTGAAACATTTTTCAACAAAAATTCGTCAACTTGCGTATTATGTGTTGTTGATGTGTCGAATATCGTAATACGGCCTGCAACCCCAAGGTCAAGGTCACATAACACCATTTTGTTTCTCAGGATTTCAAGAATCTATTTGTTGCCAACGTGTTGTCGGTCTAAGGCATATTGTCTCAACCATTTGGTATTTTTTGACAGATGTGTATAAGAATATGTATTGTCAGTAGATGGTGTGTCATACATGATAAGTCATTGGTCATTTCGTTTTATCATTTCCAGTTGTCAACAGTTTGTCTGAGCCACAATTAAATTTAAAATGACCATATCTAGGATATTACATTAAGGTCTATATTTCCAAATGTATGACCACATTCATAGGACAAATGCCAGACCAATTCAAGGAATGCTGATCATAAAAACTATACCCCTGAACGCATCGAGTCAAACAGACAGGCGTCTTGTTTTCCTTGTTGATAATTCCTTGCTTCGACATACTTTGTTGGGAAACGTTCGGGGAGACTTGCCCAAGAAAATGATGTTGAGACTTAGAATGGCCAGCTGAGGAAAATGGGTTTAAAATTTACTTGTATTGCTACAGCTTATTTCATTTTAGAGGATAATTTTCCGTTGAAGTGCTTTAAGGATTGACCACCCATACGAACCAGCTTTGGGCCTGATGCTGATCATATTGCAGTGTTTAAGAAATAACTGGTGGATGCTTTTGGTCAGCACAGGCGCTAGGAAATCGGAGATTGAGTATTTAAAAAAAATACACAGACAAGGTTTCCAATAACGAATCGCAGTTGATCGTGTTCGATTCGTATATACTACTCTCTGTCATATAAATAAATATACGTTACTTGTTAATTACGTATGTCAATGTCGTGGGGAAATGAAGTGTGATTGTTCGGAGCACTGAAAGCGGAAACAAAAATCAGAGATAGAAAAGACAAATGGCATACTCACAATTAAACGTAAGCCTAATGATGTGATTCGGCGCTGAAATAAGGATACGTGGACAAGTTTCCAGATTGATGACAACACATATCGAATAACTCTCTTAAAAAACAGTTTTACGGAGGTGTAAACAGAGATCGTACTGTAAAGCCCAATTTACACGTTACAACTTTTGTTAAAAAATTCCATCTAACATTTGTATGATGATGTTCAAGGGAAAATGTTTTATGGTGTATATAAGAATTTGAACATCTGCGAACAAGCGCGAATATGTTGGACGATGTTCGAGTATGTACATTAATATGAACACCATTTTCCTAACACAAATAGCAGACGATACTTACAACAAAAGATTTTCTCGAATAACTAAAAAGTGTTTCATTTTTTGCCTAGAAGCATAGCTTATGATCTCAAATTGACACGATCTCATTGAGCTCAGTCGTTCCAATGAGAGGGTCATAAACTGTGTTTTAGGGGCAAAAATTTAAAAAATGGCATTTTTGTGAATGACCCTGTGATTATTGACCGTTACTTTAGGTAAAAGGCTAAACGTGGTTAACGTTATCGCGTTATGGATTCGACACATTTAAAATGAGAAATGACTAAGTGGATGACGTCAAAACAGTACTTGTAAGCAAAGATAATTTCCACAACAGTTAAAACTATCTTTGAAAGTATTAGAGTAAAGCTGAAGAGTAGGATACTGTGCAACGTATTTTAAAAGTACCTGGTTTTCTGAACTTTTTAAAAAAAATTCTTTACTACTCGCGATGATATATTTGATAGATTTTGTGAAACAGAAGTGGATTTACACTCGTGTGTGACTTGTATAAGCCAATTTTGGGGAGCTGGATGACAACGGTACACACTTTTTTCCTGCCGGTGTTCTGCTTGTATTATAAAGAGTCGTCTGCTGCTAGAGAAAAAAAAATAAAACTTGGGAGAAATCAGTGAATCAGTGAATGTCTCCCCTTTAAGCCCACTTCAAAATGAAGATTATGTTTCTCATTATGTCAAGTTTAAAGCACGAAACGGGTTAAAATAACTAATATTATGATATTGTTGGACTCGAAACGGTTATTATTTGTCGGGAACGTGATGTGGAATGAAACTAAGCACAGAAAAGTAAAGGAGACCAGGAGCAAATACTATAAAACTTTTACAATTGTATTTTTTAGAATTGTATTCTGTACCTCTTACTTTTACTGACTAATATAAATCATTCTCATTTTAAAAGATATGGCAATTTGCCAACTGGAAATATCATGACCAGAAAATACAATTCTAGAAAATACAATTGTAAAACTTCTATAGTGTTGGTCCCAGGTACTGGTTAATCGGACGTGCAATAGTTGATCTTATTTTATTCATAGCTAGACTCCGTTCGAGTAGATGAACATTCATTCTGTTTCGCGTCACTTGGCATGTTCATACTGAAAGGCTGAAGGGTGTGAAGTCAATTGTTCCAAACAGCTTTTCGTTGTTTTCTGAAGTTATCTGTTCCTTATTCGTTTGCGAAATTGCTTCACTGAGTTATGTCGTAACGAGTTATTCCCCTCTTTTCTTCAAATTATCTAGCCTATCATCAAACATTAACCCTTTGAACTCCATAGGCCGTTTTTCCGGCCGGTCAGAAGCTACGTCATAATGCCATTAAGGGGGATGACTGCAAGCTAAATGTGTGGTGTAGACTAATCAATATTTTGAACGTGCAGCCCAAAGGCTGCACGTTGAAAATATTAATTGGTCTACCCCCACATAATAAATATGGGCTCTTCCTATTGCTACAATGAAACTGATGTGGAAGATACCACCAGAGTTTAAAGGGTTAAAACAACTCTTTCAACAAATGATTTTCAAATTCCATACACAGATTTCTCACCAGGTAGCATAGTGTACCGGACATGCGGGAAGCTCGGGCGGAGAAATTCCAGTTTAGACTCCATCCTGTCAGATAGTTTGACATTTCACAACTTCAAAGAGATTCGATCAATTATTCCACGATACCAATGTCGATTCCATGGTATATATTGTAGGTATTTCAGTACTGAAAGGAGAGTGATCATGTCGAATGTTTTATAAACAGCCGATGGAACACGAATATTCTAACCAAATTCCGTGTCGATGCAAAAAAGAAATATGAAAAAATGACAATACGGATTTGTATGGGCCATTTTTATTGCACTTTACTGCTGGTTGTCGTCGCATCTGCGTTCGGTGTACTGTTTGTCGCGAGTTCAGTGTACTGTTGGTTGCTTATCGGTTCTGCCTATTCGTGGAGTATTGTGTGATTTTGGTGTATTATTTTACAAAAATCGCATGGTTAGAACGGCTATCGGGTGAGTAAAGTATTTTTTGTAAAAATGCCGTATTGATTAACATAGCTGTCGTTTACGTCTAAATTGACGAAATTGATTAACACATGTCGATTGACTAACACACCTTGCAGCTAGGTCGTGAGTTTTTTGCAAGACAACTTAACCACAGGTTTTATATATTGATCTGACATATGAATTATACCCAATTCACTTTCTCTTGAAACTAGACCACCAAGGAGTAACTATACCCCACAGAACGAAGTTTAGGGAGGGGGGGGGGGGGGGGGTATATAGGAGTCAATTTATCCGTCGGTCGTCTGTCGTCTTCGGTCCGTTGCACATGCAAACTTGTAGAGCGAGCTACTTTCACAGTTTTAGCCGCATTTTCATGAGACTTCACAAAAATGATCAACATGATAATGGAAGTGCATGACATAATTTTTTTCCCGCTCAGTTTCAAGATGGCCGACTGGCGGCCATATTGGATTTTTTTTATGTAAACTTGTGGAACGAACTACTTCCACAGTTTTAGCCGCATTTTCATGAAACTTCACAAAAATGATCAACATGATGAGGGGAAGTGCGTGACATAATTTTTGTTCCCGCACAGTTTCAAGACGGTCGTCTGGCGGCCATATTGGATTTTTTTAAGTAAACTTGTGGAGCGAACTACTGCCACAGTTTTAGCCGCATTTTCATGTTCGATAAAATGATCAACACGATGAGGGGAAGTGCGTGACTTAATTGTTTTCCCGCTCGGTTTCAAGATGGACGACTGGCGTCCATATTGGATTTTTTTTACTTGGAAAAATTGAATGCCCCTTTTCAGTCACCCACCCTAGGCAGTATGCCACTGGCGACAGACCATCTCTAGTCTGAATGTAAAACGTCAGCTTCAATAGCAAAATAACATACAAATAACATTATTTGTAAGGACTTGGTACTTTATTAACTAAAATAGAAAAGACTTCCACACAAACACACTAATTAGATGCCAGAACTGAAACTGTAGCCCACTAATCAAAATTAAGGGTGATAAAAATTCCTCCCTGCCGCTAGCAACTCCATAGCATTCCCTCCGAGTTAGGTGAACATGAAGGTTCATTAGCTGCAGAAATAATTAACCGTCAAAGATCTCATAAGAGGACCGCTGCGAAGTGTGTGTGTGTGGGGGTAGGGGTGGGGGTGGGGGCTACAAATAAGACAGATGATGAAAGGGGAATAGATGCACGTCATAATGTCGAGATTTCTGATGATCATCGGATTCTTTTATTGTGTGATTTCGTTTTAGGATAAACAGTTCGGATTTTACTAAATCATTTTCACCTTACAGTTAGAAACAAAGATACAAGGGGTATCGAGTGCATTGTTTACATTATTTTTTACAGCGAGCGTGTTCAGAAATTAGACCGAAATGACTGTTTGCATTGACTATTTACGTTATACTGAAATCTGCTCTATACGACGATATCAGTATCGGTTGTCTGCTAATGTACCAACAAAACTATTTTAGAAAACTCCCGCCCTAAAATCTGGGCGTAAAATATGTGCTAGAGCCGAGGCATACGTTAATTGTGACTTCTTCCACGACAGTCTGCTCATCCCATATCTCGCAGACTATCGTGAACGAAGACAACTTGATCTACCGTTAGTATAACACAAGTATGGTAAAATGTCTCTATAAATGGCCATATTTTCGGGTTCGAAATAAAAGAACATGTCTGGATAACGCGCAGTTAAGCCCTGCATCACATATCTTGATAAACCTAATGCTGATCAAAGTCATATTATTACTATTATTACCACTGATAAATTAGCAAGCTTTTTCTACGGAAGCCCGCAATGTGTTGATCATAAACACCGTCGTTTGCAATACAGTTATAACATGTTAATGTACTATAGAACGACATTTGAAGCGGAAATATAACAGTTATATTTCGCTAAAACGCCAGTAACACAGTGTCCCTTAACACGATAGCCTTCTAAACTCCCACACCGATCTCTATATTGGAGTATATCTGGTTTAAAATATATTTATTTATTTATTTATTTATTTGGGTTTGACGACACATTAACAGCCAATGTCATATCGTGTTGGTGACAGTTTTAGGGGTGGAGGAAGCCCGAGTACCCGGAGAGAACCACCGAGCAACGACGAGCAGCTGCCAGCTCCCCAATATCGTAACTCCGCACTGCAGCACAGATAGGGTTAGATGGGTGAAGACATGCGCACCATCGACGTGCAGTACGCCTTAGTACGCGTCGTCATCGTGCCCCTATGTGGACAATTGGGGTTATGTGCCTTGCCCAAGGACACAACGCGGGAGTCCGAATCGATCGCTCAGACGGTCACCCATCCAAGGCCTAACCGGGCTCGAGATTGCTTAACTTCGGTGATCTGACGAGAACCGGTTATCGCAACGCCGCCGCGCCCCCACTATTTATATTAATAACAATAGTATTAAGTATATTTTAGACTAACATGTCCATGGTTTGCACGTCTAGGTAACCAATACTGGCTTTTGAAGCGATGCGAGCAGTTTTATTGTTGTTTTAAAAAAAATGTGAATGTGCATCAGCCTGGCGATCTGTTGAGGATATTAATCGAAATAAGGGAAAACACAGAACGGAAAGTCAGCCCTAACAACGTGCGCCATGGCAGGGCGAAACACTATAATACTGCAACAAGTTTTGTCCTCATCCCAAACATCAGGAGACACATGTTTGTAGTTTGTGTAAACAACGCAAACATTTCTTTATATAATATCATCATAAGACATTGGGTGAAGTGCATGAACAATATCACACGATTTGTAAGCTGCATATAGATCGTCTAGAATGGTCCAAATATCCGTTTTTGAGCACCAAGGTACTCAAAAATACAAATGAACATTAGGGACCCCAAGAAGACCGATGCTTTCGTCCAAAGATAGTTGACAAAAACCCCCAACTCCCACATCACATCATTCAGACGGGTATGCCAAACATTGGATGGTACTTTATTGCTTATTGTGGGGTACACTAGTGCTCAAGATTAGTGTTCAACCGATTACCCAAAATGGCCGCTGACCGATTACGGGTTATTTGAGCTCACAATCGGCCGATTTCGATGTCAATTCCGATTGTAATACCGTGCCCTACTTGACAAGTCGAGGCTCGAAAGAACTGCATTAAACTGAACATTTTTCACAGTGTTAAACTTTGTTGACTCAGGTTGCAGTAAAATTACCAGCCGCGCACACTTGGTCGGTATTTATTATTATTTATTTATTTATTTATTGGTGTTTAAGGTCACATACTTATGCACAATGGCTAATCGTGACCGTGACAGTTTTACGGGTGGAGGAAGCCGGAGTACCCGGAGAGAACCACCGAGCAACGACGAGCAGCTGTCAGCTCTCCAACATCGTAACTCTGAACTCTGCACCGCAGCACAGGCGGGGTTAGATTGGTTGAAGACATGCGCACCATCGACGTGCAGTACGCCTTAGTACACAGCGTCATCGTGCCCCCATGTAGGCAGTCGGGGTGAAGTGTCTTGCCCAAGGACACAACGCGGTTGCCGCAGGTGGGATTCGAACCGAGGACCTCTCGGCTTGCAGCCTGCACCTCTACCAACTGAGCCACCGCGCCCCCCACTTGGTCGGTACGCTGGGCTCTGAGAGTCTGAGAGCCACGTGTACCGCCCAAGTGCGCGCGACTGGTAATTTTACTGCAACCTGAGTCACTGGAGTGAAATCTTCACTTTTCCGGTATGAACTGGCGATTGCCGCAAGTACGCCCAGTTGTAAGCCTTACATTTCGTTTAACTTGTATGTCCTGTAAAGGGGCGTCTAGAGAGATAAGAATACATGTTGTGGTTGTTTCCTAACATTATTGAAATGTATCATGGACATCATTTTACATTAACAATTGAACAATTGCGGAAGATGATAAAATGAGGTTAATGAATCATCTCAAACTGCCTGGCAACAATCTGTTGAACCGATGTTCCAGGAGCCGTTGACGTTGTCATCCGTTTGCCCACAATCTGCCGATTTTGGTGGCCGATTCCGATCATCGGCTGAACACTGCTCAAGATACGTCAAAACTATCGTTTTAACTATAAATCAGAGCCCAGATAGGCGGAGAGAACTCTTACAATTTTGTAGCAACATTATTTTGCTACCATATGTGCATCACTGGCTGGGAATGTTTGTTATAGAGCACGCAGTATACAATATGGTGTATGTCGGGAAGTACATATACAGCCACCGGCAAATAGCGATCGGTTTGCTCACTGTCTAATTAACAATGGCCATCTAATTTTCGTTTATTTGTAGTGAAGAAAGTATTTTGACAAACTTTATGCATTTATGTATATTGTATCTTAGTGGTGATTGTGTTTTGTCGAATTTGCATCGACCAGTCCGCACTAATTGCTTGATATATGTCAAAATTGATGAAGCAACGAACAGTACACCGATTTAATCTGAGCTCGGCAACCACCTGCATAGCTAACAACAACCATCCGTACAGCGTCTTTTTTATTAATCTCAGATTTTCCCAAAACACAAAAACGCATACTGATTTCATTTTTGGTGAAAGTTAGTATGACTATTTTCACCACTTTAAGCCTATTGTTGGATTTAAATTCGTACCATTTAAAGCGAATGTGACGATGAAGTATGCCACCACAAAATATGGAAGGGGGGGGGGGGGGGGGGGGGCAATTGGTGTCTTTTCGTGGTATATTCTAAATTTCTAGTGGCGTTTATCCTTGGCATTTGATAGAGGTAATTGCTTGATATTCTCAGCAAAGAAAACTCTGTTAAAAATGTTACAATATTGGGCAGGGAGGATTCAAAATTGGAATT
The DNA here is from genome assembly GCA_031216915.1 of Pictodentalium vernedei. Taxonomy (NCBI): domain Eukaryota; kingdom Metazoa; phylum Mollusca; class Scaphopoda; order Dentaliida; family Dentaliidae; genus Pictodentalium; species Pictodentalium vernedei. Next base: position 178,099,077 of record CM062291.1, on the reverse strand, counting down.
TCTCCGCTTGACTTCCTCCGATCTGCGATGTTATCCAGCTTTCCTCGTGATTGTATCCCACTTGATGATTTTTTTATCAAGCTATTCCCCTTGTGTTTTTTCAAAATTTATCCATTTGTCATCTCGTTACAGAGAAAACCGTTCTTTGATTCATTCTGATTTAAAATATAGTTTTCTGACGAAAATATATAGCTTTAATATTTCAATATTTAACGTATGTATTTTTTTCTCTTTTCCTGTAATCTTTGGCTGATGTGTGAGACGGAGATTGGCTTTCAAATGATGTTTGCTTATTTATTTAAAGGGAACGCACAAATGGACAACCATGAGTTGTTCCCTGTTTTTGAATTTGGTGTCTATTATATGAACTTCTGTAAAAAAAACAAAAAAACTCCAGGACAGATTTTACAATTTATTTATTTATGTATTAGGGTTTAACGACACGACATTTTCGACAGCCAGGGTCACCTTGTGTTGGGCAGTTTTACGGATGGAAGAAGCCGGAGTACCCGAAGAGAACCACCGAGAAACGGCGAGCAACTGTCAGGCTCCCCAACGTACTAACTCCACATAAGCAGGATTAGCATTAGTTGAAGACAAGTACACCATCGATGTGCAGTACGCCTTTGTACACAACGCCACCGTGCCCCACGTAGGCAGTGGGGGTGAAATGTCTTGCACAAAGCGTTCCCGCAGGTGGAATTCGAACCGAGGACCTCTCGGCTTGCAGCCGGCACCTCGTCCCGCTGAGCCACTAGATAGATTTTACAATTTACACCGTGCCATTATGGTTTTCTAAAGCATTAGAATTAGCACCACACGAATTTTCGAAATTCGATTCGATTCGAAATTGTTTCGATGATTCCATGTGGTTCGAGTCGCAACGATTCGGAAATTTCCGAACCGTCGAGACGTTCGCAAAATCCTACCACCAAGTGTCTCCTTCTGAACTCTTCTTCTATCTCCAGGTCTCCTGTACAGGAGACCTGGTGATAGAAGAAGAATTCAAGAAGGCTCTTCTTCCGAAACTACTTGGATTCTGTTCTATAGAATTCTGCAGGGAGCCGGATGACTCAGTGGTCACGGTATTGGACTTCAAACCGAAAGGTCCATGGTTCGATCCCTGCCAGGGTTGACTGCGTTGTGTCCTTGGGCAAGACACTTCATACCGATTGCCCACGTGGGGGCACGGTAGCGCTGTGTACTAAAACGTACTGCACATCGATGATGCACTTGTCTTCAACCAATGCTAACCCTGCTTGTGAATAAATAAATAAATAAATAAATAGATAATTCTTTTTTTTTTTTGATTGACTTGCCCAAACAGGCAAGTCGCCAATGAATACAGTTCTTGAGTGGAGACTGACACTATTTTCGATTGTAAAAAAGAAGGTGCAAGATTTTATTTGTACCAAGAGAATTCTACAGAGAGCGCAGTGTGGGGCGAGGGGGCGGGGGATTCGGGGGATTCGGGGGATGCAAACCAAAGTTTGAGATTGAAATGTCCCAACTTGGAACCTGCCGCCGAGGCTGTACCTGAATAGTTACAGATCGACCGTTGCTGTGCTTTTATTTTCAAGACATTTTTGCTTTTGATTTGTTACCATTTCTATAGCAGACTTTCCGAATGTGTATTTTATAAACAGAAAACACTTTCTTTGAATTTTTTTCTGTCTATTTAAGGTGAAACTATAGTACATAAGCATCGCATGCGCATAGACTTTCAATGATAGCTCATTTAATAATTAAAGATGATAGTCTGTTATCTCTACCAGTGGCTGGCGGCTAAGTTTGATTAAATATATTCTTTGATCACAATATTTCTTTTAACAACGACCCACTCAATGCTTTCAAGAATAAATTTGAGCGATACTTTTATTGTTATTTTGACAACAGTTTTATTTTGGAATCTTTGGCTTTCTGTCCAGATGCGCGCTGCACCCTTATTCGCCAATACATCTTGGAAAAATCACACCGGTTCATTTGCTTTTTGGTTTTGTACTTACAATGAAGACAGTTTCTGTCTGAAAGCTGGGACAGTCGGCGGAAGATTTTTTTAATTATCGTGTCGAGATAACGCAATTTGTGAGGAGATGGAGGAAAACATGAGTCTCCAACTTGACATCTGATGACGAAGCTATAACAATTAGATTACAGTATATCAAGACGCGCGTTCCTCAACATGAAAAACGAAATCCAAGATTCCATTACTTTCCATTTCTATTAACGTTTTTTTGACGCCAAATTGATACAGAGACATACTTCCCAGTGACAATATCCAAGGCAAATCCCACTGTTTTATAATTGAACTGTTGTGTTTATTTCTCTTCGTATCCATCAATCACACATACAAACATATATTCATGACCATGTCTGTATTGATGTCGCAAAATGTCCTCGAGCGAAGAACTTGAGAAGATATAATTTTTTCTTGGCCGAAGTGTAATGTCTTATATTCATGGCACGGCCATTTTGTTTATTAAAATTATTGAATTAGCACATTATGTGAACCACTGTTCACGCTTTTGGGTGCCAATTTAGCCAACAAGTACGCTAAATGAATTTGATTTGGACCTAAACAATCTCCCGATTGGTTAAACATTTGGCACCAGAAATATCCTTGCGCGTGAGGAAAGATCACTGCAGTAGTGAATGGCGGGATAAAAAACAAATAAACGAATTACTTTATCATTTTCCCTAAAATAAAGCTTAACAAATAAGGTAAGAGTCCGTTCGATCATGACCAGCGGTAACAACGTTGTGTCCCTTGAAAATTCTTCATTTCGATTGCCCAATTTATGGACCATATTCAGTAAGTTCCACCGAGCCTCGAATGGAATGTAGTGGACGCAGGTGTGTCGTCAGCTTGGAGTGGGCCTCCCCTTACCCCTTGCCAAAAGGGTGACGTTTGTCCCGATATGCTACACAATTCACCGTCCTCTACTATGGCGTATGCCGCTAATTAATTTGTACGTTAGCAACCTTTTCCTAGCGGTGTCCTGAAGATGCATGTAAGTTCATTTGCCGATTTTCTTTTGAGATATTAGTCACGCGACTGTGAAATGAAGCAGTGAACAATACTTCAACCAAGTCCAATAGACTCACGGCGACTCGCGCGAACGCTCTTTGGCCACATAGAAAATAGTGTCTTCACCGTCGCTATCTTTTAGAGGGCAGAAGTTGCTATTGTTCAACAAACAAAAAATATTAAAGTTTCCGGCTAACGCCTCGCAATCGCCGATCACTTTTTAACCTTTTTAACCCAAAAGACCGCTTTTCCGGATCGTGATACGACATGAACTCATAAGGCGGCGGTCACACCATCGTACGTCAAGCATCTGTTTTTTGATACGACAGTCGCGTACGTCATCGGATTGAAATGAAAACCATAGCTTTCCGTTAGAGTGGTCACACCTTCGTGAGCGATAAAATATTCGTTCCATCTTCTGACGGACCGAATCCAATCATATACGATTTTTTCAAAATTTTGAAGGTCATGGTCAAACCAAAATATCACAAACCACATAATTATGCATCTACTACGTCATTTTTCTGATTCCTTGAAGCGCTGTGTAGATAGGTGTGCAGCTTTGTTACTCGTGTCGTATATTTTTCCCAGTACGGTAGTGAACTTACGAATATTATATACATGATTAATTTCCAAGTGGTTTAACGTCTGCGTCATTGCTGCCCTCAATATTTTGATTTTTTTTCAAAGTTTGGATGAAAGTTAAGATAATTTTATAAACTCAAAGCAGAATGCCCCCTCTACAATATAAATATTGCTGGACTTTACCCCATTTTTCATCATATTTCAATTTGCACGTGCAGCTCACGGAGAGCTTTGACGCCATGGAAACGAATATTTTGTGTGACCATGCAACGATGCGAATCGCAGAGAAATACGTGTACGATAGACGGACTAGAAAATCGTATGCGATGGTGTGACCGCCATCTATAGTAGATAGTGGCTCCGCGAACTTTTGTGGTAGACCAATCAATATTTTCAACGTGTTGCCCGAAGGCAGCAAGTTGAAAATATTAATTGCTCCACCCTCAAATAACGAATATGGACTCTTCCAATTGATGCCGTTGAACTGCCATGGACTATACCATCAGTGTTCAAAGGGTTAAAGAGTATACTCAAGCTGACGACCTTAACCAAAACACGCCATGCCAATGCAGCCAAATTTGCTGAGTAGACAAATTTGAAACTCGAGCCCAGACTCCGTTGGTCCTTTCATTCTTTTCTTACATAAGAGACAGAATTCATTTCCCCCCCCCCCCCCCCCCCCCACTGCATGCATAACATACGTGTGTCCCGGGTGAGATAGCAGGGAGAGACATATGTTTCTCCCCCACAGCATGTGTAACATACGTCTGTCCAGGGTAAGATAGCAGGGAGAGACAGATTTATTACACACCCGTAACTGTATTTGTCACGATCACATGGATTTTAGGGGCATGCGGTAATTTTAACCAGAAAGCTCTAGTGCAATCCGATAAAAAGTACCCTTCGCGTGCACAAGTTCTCTCGTTAGACTGGTTCTTATAGTTTGCAGCGTTCAGTGTGTAACCAATGAGAACCATCGGCTATATTTATCTGTTGGAATTACCGATTCTCATTACAAAATGTTGGATGCACAGCTATGCTAAAAACTGTTGAAAGTCATGAAAGACACATGATCTCTGCCTTAGAAATTGAACAGTGAAACTCAGCCTTTGCTTTCGTTATTGAAAATCGAGGAAAACTTAATTTTAGTGCAAAAAAGTCCAATTGGGTTCGATATTGCAGCCAGCCACAAGTACAGTTCCTATAAAACTTTGTTACAATGTTGCCCTCACCGCTGCGTGCTGCAAGCGAGTCGACACGAGGCCTACTGTGTAACTGTAATCTTATTCGATTCACACTTCGGCAATGAAGCAGCACGTTTGCCAACGTAAACATACTTTGAAAAGCATGTTAAGGTGAAGTAGTCCTCAGGAAGCAAGACTAAATGAATCTTGAATACTGGTTAACATGAAGCGAAAAAACAGACGACGACACGCCGACAGCGCCTGGAGATGTTTGCCAGCTAGTACATGCAGAACTTTACTAATTAACTATCTCCAATTCCACCCTTACTAGATGACCACCCCCCCCCCCCCCCCACGCCACACACTAGCTGAATAAAGAAAATAAATTCGAAAGAATGAAAAGCCTGCTTTTTCCATTTGTGGAACCAATGTTTTTTACGTGCTAGTGGGTGTTAGGGCCACAGGTTTATTTTATTTGATTTTTTCTTTGTGGGGGCAGGGTGGAAGGGCTTTTTTAGGGGGATATAGTATTGCTAAAATATGACTTTCTGGAGTTTGTACTGGGGAAATTAAAAAATTTTACCAGCTACCCGCTACAGAAATTCTGAAAAATCTCGAGTAGGGTGGGAATGAGACCATGAAGAGGGGAGGGGTGGTAAATACATGTGGTCTGATGAATGCAATATACTGTCAATTTTATGAGACGACTTCCCTGAAATTCAAAAATAATTATTAGAATATTTAAAACATAGACAATATGACAATATTTTCCAGACACAGATTGATGTGCATTTTTAAGTGACTAATTAAGGATTCTTGCATGTATTTCTGTTTTATACAAGAATATTTCTTATTTTGCTTTAATTCTCAGCAACAAAACTTAAATCGAATGCCACCTATGTGACTTAGTTACATGGGTGTATGAGAGGGGGAGGGGGTTGAGGCACGCTCACCCCCTTCACCAATAAGCAGTTAATTTTGCAGTTTTCATTGAAAAGGACTGGTATTTTCAGAACAGAGTGTTCAGAGGGAGGGGGTACTTTTATAATTTTGGCAAATATCAGGGCAGTGGGAAGAGCATTTTCATAGGCAAATTCGATGCAAGGGCCTGCATTTTGATTTTGAAACAAAAGTCTGGGCAATGTTCTCCAAAAGCCTAGATCATTTTAGCCACAGTCTATCAGTCTTCTTTAAAACTACTTACTAAATGCAAATTCATACCAAATTCCAAATTTAAGACTGACAATATATTGGAGCAGACACATAAAAAAATATTTTGTTTTGAACCAGACACCAAGAAAAAAATATTGACAGAACCGTTCAGATAACAAACTGGTGAAGTATAGTACTACTAGTACAAAATAATGTAAACATTAATCAATCTTTGAAAATATTATCAACCAAAATAAGTTGGAGCTTACTGGTGAGAACACCCCCCCCCCCCCCCCCCCTTATTTCTCTTTCAGCCTCTAACTAAGCATGTGTTGGACACTCATTTTGTGAGCTTTCAAGAAAATGCTGTCAGGTTATAGATGGGTGGGTGGGGGGTTGTAGAAAAGGTGTACAAACTAAATTACTTGTGCTGTAGCCTGTAGAGACAAGACATGACATTTTCTTGCAGTTAATTATCATGCAATATATTTCTCCCTTTGTATATATGTGTAGAATAATGTGGACAACCTAAAGCTTTTATTTGTAAGTGCAGCCCATTTCAAACAAAGGTTATCAAGACTTGAGGTAAAATAAAAAGAAGGCTAAATTTCAAGTCAGAAACTTTATAATGTTGAAAAATTAAGACTATTAAAGTGCAAACTTACCAAGACTGCAGAGTTCACTCGGAGTCGGAGTCAGAATGGAATCTCAAACTGCCTCACTGCCCTCAGGCTCAGTTACTCCAATTCAGGCAAACGATCGAATGACTGCCCCGGAAGGTTAATTATTGCACAAAATGTCTTTTCTCGTCCAGTGTGTACGTCTGTTACAGTGCAGAACAGAAATGACCGATGTGCAGTCCACATGCGATAGCCTTGTGGCAGTAGTGCATGTATCGACAAGCCGAGTTCAAACTTGTATTTTTAGTTTCAGCTTAAAAAGCACGAAATTTAAACAGAGCGGCCAGTTCGCACCGTATTCAAATTAAAATCCTTGTACATTTTCCATCCTCCAGATATAATGATGCCTGCACACACAATTTTGAAAACACATTTGAGACCTCATAATTTGTGACGTCTGATATGCTGAACGCAATCTTTTGAGTTTTGAGTGTTCGTATCGACATTTTTGCGAATAAAATGAATCAACGATTCTACAGATTACAAGGTCAGACTTAAGACTGGTTCTCTGACAAAATTGCCCGTTTCTCTCTAAAATTCTTTCAACCGTTCAAATTGTCGACAATTTAATTAAATTAGCGATTAATTGCAGTGAATTCTTTTTCATGGTTGGGTGTGTAATAAAGACAGAACCACACTCATGTTTGAATGGGTTAACGATTGCTGGACTCGAGCGTGTGGCGCTGGGATAACCACTCGAACCTACCGGCTTTCGTGGTATCCCTGCGCCACTCGCCCCCGTCCAGTAATCGTTAACCCATTCAAACATAAGTGTGGTTCTGTATATGTATCCCACCCCACCCACGTGACGTAAAACATTTATAACGTTATTATGACGTTATGCATATCGTATCAGTTTTTTGCTACCAACTAATTCATATTGACGTCATCAGAATGCCGTGTGATCAAAGTTTGATGCTCTAAAACTCGTTACACCCCAAGATGCCACCGTTCCTAATTGATTTCGTGGTATATACCTTTGGTATATACGTAACTTTTGCATGCTCTTTCCGATGGTGTCGTTAGTTTTTCAAAACAACGAATACCAAATGAGTTGATTATATCAGCACGTGACCGCCGATTACCTCTGGCCAACATTACCGCTGTATGGTGGGGGGAGAAAAATAATCCATGATGGGTACGAGTGTGGGATGGGAAAATCGCACCCTCGGGACAAGATATTTGGGCCAGACACTCGGCAAGCCTCGTGTCTGGCCCAAATATCTTGCCCTCGGGTGAGATTTTCCCATCCCACACCCGTACCCATCAGGGATTATAATATTATCACACAGAAATGATCAAGATAACCTTCTATCCACAAATTGTGCGAGCAGGGATGACACGAAAGAAGATATCATTTTACATGGCTTTAGAAGCTAACTCTTTACCTAAAACAACTATCGAGGAAGCTTGCAAAAACACCCAAAATTTGAATAACTACGTTTTTCAAAAAAAAATTTGATCGCATTAACTTCTCTTTGACCTCTAAAACATATTTTCTTTTGCTTTAACCCTTTACCCAACGCAGACGATATCAAAAGTTATTATTTTTAATAAACTTTTTTTTTAATTTTTCAAAAAAATTCAACAAAACCACATCATGTGACACCTCATTGGAATGAGCTCGACGAGCTCGTTTCAAAGAGGGCTCACATTATATGGTTTTGTTGAAATATTTTTTGCAAAATAATATTTTTTCAGCTGCTAAATGTGAATATTACGCTGCCGGATGTGGCCGATTCGTTGAGTAAAGGGTTAAGAACCTAACGACAAGCTCGTTCCACTGAGCGTTCGTAAGATATGTTTCCGATGCAAACACCTGAGAAAAATTGTAAAATTTGAATGGTGAATATAGTATATACAGGTTATTACCTCCATGTGGGTTTTCGAGATGATGTCTTGAAGTCGAGACTTCGTCTGTGGGCATATGTCGACGAGTCCATTAGGACGAGTCGATATATGACCCAGAGGCGAGGTCGAGACTTCAATACATCATTTCGGAAACCCACTTGGAAGTAATAACCAATTTATTTTCCAATATTCCTCTCTTTCTCGACTTGTTCGCATATATTTTGACAATCGTTCAGCGTCTATGAGTTGATTTTTTATAATTGAAAAATATGGTGTTGCGTTCTTGACGTATTCCCCATTCATTATTACACTTGTTCTATAACTGCTGAAATTTATAGCAGTGTTTCATCTGTGTGTTTCTTTGTTGTGCTTTTCAGATTTAACGCCTGATCGTCTGTATAAAATATCATCATGGCAAAGGTGGTCCAGTCTAATTTATTTTGCTGAGTTGGTTATTTATCATGTAATTACTGTTATCAAAAACGATGACCTCCACATAACATGTATATTGTGTAATCGGTTTCCTATGAGTGCAGGTAAAAACGTTCTCTTTCTGAATCAAATGATCGCACGTGTTGTTGCTACCCTCAATACAGATTTGTATCTTGTCTAGATTTTTCACTCGTATTGGGAAAAATACGTTCTGGTTGAAGGATAAATTTCGTTACGTTAGGAAAAATGTAAAATGCCTCTCTCCTCACGTGAACATTGCTCCTCTTGTCTTTCGTACTTAAGACATTTCCAGCTGTAGCGCAGATTCTGTATGTAAGTAATATCACCAATTTATCGACTGCAGCTAAAATCATACAAAAGAAAATATGTCTGGTATTCACACGACAGCTTTATGTGAAACACTCGATAAAATGTGAATCGGACCTCATTTGAAATATTCAATTTTATATAACCGTGGCCCACACTTTGCTAATTCTGTTGTTAAACGCACATCAATATTCCAATAAGAAATCATCACGTAACGAGCGAACAAGTAAGGTGTTGGTGTCATAGTGGAACATTCTTCGTGATGGCAGTTTAAAAAACGGATGAAAGCAAAATTCACACTCCCGCCCACCCCATTTGTAAATGACAAGAGATGTAAAAGACTCGTTCATCACCCAACGACCAAGTCCTTGAGAGGAAAGGGAATCCAACACTGCCACACTGGAGCAGTTAACCATTTACCTAACGTAACGTACAAAATCAGCCTGCGCTATTCCCCAACATCGCCATTTAAATTTTATTAGCCTGACTGTTTACAGTCAGGGCTATTGTAATGACTTTCGTCCGTCTGTCCGTCCGTCTGTCCGTCTTTCCGTCTGTTAACATTTAGACTTTTGGTTAAAGTTTGTGGTTAAAGTTTTTTAGTCAAGGTTAAAGTTTTTTCTTTTAAATTAATATTAATTACTATTGATTGTATCAATCTCATTATGTTTTATGTGATTTGAGGAAATATTTAACCCTTTTTGGTATGGCAATTTAACTTCCAACTTCCAGGTTAAAACTTTTAATTAAAGTTTTTTGTTTGATTTTACCTGTCACAGGATTACAGGGGTTAAACTGATGTTCCAGATGATGGAGGAAAATTTATGTACTTATCAGTGCTCAGCCGACAGCCAGTGACTGTCATCTGAACCCCAGTTCGAACGTAAACCTTGCCACCTTATCAATGCCCTGTCCGCTTGGGACTGTTAGGATTCCTGAAGGTACCTGGCTTACAATGCCAAAGGGTGATCAACGATAATTCACTGAAAAGATTATTTATTTACATGTACGAAGAAATAAAATATGAAACAAATTACTCACAAAATTATCCATAAGAATACACTAATTACGCGGATAAAAGTTTATTCTTTAGGGCCCTCGGCGTATCCCACAGCTAGCTGTGTCCGCTGGATCAACCTCACATCATCTTCATTTTCTCACGGTCTGTGATACATACAAAGTGTCTATTCACTTCTCGTTGCCCCGCAGGGTTAACTTCACAGTCATTCGGGTTTAACACATATAACGTTCAGCTTGTGTGACTCTATCAGCGTTCTTACAGTTCAATCACAATTCAATCGGCGTCTACCACAGTTCACGATCACTTTGCGCCTTGCCTGGCTCTCACGGGGTTAAGTTATTCTTCGCCTTCAGATATATACTTAACAAAGCTCACATAAAAATATTCTGCAAAGTGTTCTCAACATCACCAATCCTCGCAACGCCTAAAACTATCCTATCTCGCGAGCTATTCAAGCGCTAACTCAAGCTCTTAATACGGTTTCTAGACCTCAACGTTACAGCCTTTACTTCTTTGGCTACTATGTCACTACAGTTCGCAACCATTAATAATCTGCTATCGGTTCCTTACAGCCCTCACAGGGTTACGACAATACGCGGACTTTCAATCTCGGTGCCTATGACCCTCGACGGCCAAGGCTAAACTCGGACCTTCTCTGAGTGCCCTCAGGCCAATTGCCCATCAGAATTCTCCTTCACTCCTTTTACAGTCGAAACGCAAAGTTTAAACATATTAATTCTGATTTAACGAGTGCTTTGTAATTCGATATGGATAGAGATATTAATGCGTATTTTGTTTGAGTTCAACTCGCTTGACATTTCGTGGACACTTTTATTATTATGAGCTCGTGTTCTGTGATGTCTGGCAACATATCTTGGAGCTCTCCTGGCTAGGTAAGATATGCCTCTTTTGAAACAACTAGACATTTTTTCTGATTGTCTGAAACGTCCAGAACACGATTAAACTGTTTACGTTCAAATTACCCGTGAACAATCGCTAATTCAAATCCACGATCGATAGGATAGATGTGTAATATGGGTGTGTGTCCAGAACATGTGTGGTGCACTGGTTTCCAACAATCACATTTTAACTGGCCTTAATTACCCAGTTAATGACAACCGGAGAATAATTCTTTGATCAGTTATCAAATAGCCCATGTGGCGTTCAACAAATGTGCTATAATGGACATTATATTTCATACTTAATTACAAGAGTTCGAGTGACAAATCGATTTTCGGGGTCCGTCATATACCTATCTTTACGCTTTACATTTAACCCAGGCAGAAATATTATCGAAAATATCTACACTTTTAAACAAGAAAATCCCAACTTGTATCTATCACCTTGCCACTATCCCCTTTTAAACATGTTTTCAGACTTATTTTCTTTGTATTTGAAATTAGGCTTTACCACATGCTTTCTTACTTCAATTCTTGCATGGTCAATACAACTTAATGATTGCATTTACGACAATGATTTCTTTTATTGGTTTTAGGAAATATTTAATCCGTTTTTGGCAGTCAGTTTTACTTAGTATTCCCAGCTTGAAGTTTCGGATTAAAGTTTTGCTTTTCAAGGTTGTACCTTTCATTCTTCAAACACTTTGTTACAACGTCATTGTTTTTCATTTGGGGCAAAGTCTACTGAACCTGTATACAGTGGATTCGAGTAATATTGACATTAATTTAACCCTTTTCAAAACGGTTTTCGCCCTTAGTTTTCTTAAATTTGAATAGCTGAGTGCCCTTCTAATAATTGCTTTTATAGACGTGAAGCTTGTGCCATCGCGGAAGGATAAAACACGAGGCCTGTGGCCTCTCGTTCTATCCTTCCGCGATGGCACTCGTGTCATATCGATTAACCCATTCACACGCGTGTGTCCTTCTGTATATGGTTTAGATGAGTTCAAAAACCAGTTCTGTCTGATTTTTAGCTCGACTGTTTACAGTCAGGGCTATAGTCATGACTTCTGTCCGTCCGTCCTTCCGTCTGTCCGTCTGTTAACATTTAGAGTTTTGGTTAAAGTTTGCGGTTAAAGTTTTGTACTGAAGGTTTTCTTTTTAATTAATATTAATTACTATTGATTGTATCATTCTCATTATGTTTCATGTTATTTAGGAAAGTATTTAACCCTTTTTTCAGTCAATTTAACTTAGAACTCCCAGGTTAAAGTTTTTGGTTAAAGTTTTTTGTTTTGAAAGTTAGACCTTTAAATCTTCAAATAAGTTTTATGGAATGTCACTGTTTCTCGTTTGGGACAATGTCTACTGTCCACTGAAGCTTTCTACAGTGATTTTAATGAATATTGGCATGATTTTAATCCTCCTTAAACATGTTTTCAGACTTACTTTCTTTGTATTTGAAATTAGGCTTTTACCACATACTTTGTTACTTTAATTCTTGCATGCTCAATACAACTTAATGATTGCATTTAGATCAATGATTTCTTTTATCGGCTTGAGGAAATATTTAACCCTTTTTGCAGTCAATTTTACTTACTATTCCCAGCTTAAAGTTTTGCCCTTCAAGGTTGTACCTTCAATTCTCCAAACACTGTATTACAACGTCTATGTTTTGCATTTGGGGCAAGGTCTACTGAACTTGTACACAGTGGTATCAAATAATATTGGCATTAATTTAATCCTTTTCAAAAAGTTTTTCGAACATAGTTTCTTTAAATTTGAAATTAGGCTTCTACCAGATACTTTGTTACTTTTTAGTCCCCTACCGGCATCGCCGGGGGGAGGAGGGGGTGGGCGGGGACTATATGTTTGCACCCTGTCCATCCGTCAATCTGTCAGTCCGTCAGTCTGTCTGTCAGTCTGTCAGTCACACTTTAGTTTTCCGGACTTTTTTTGGAAATGCTTCAACCGAATGATTTCATTTTTGGTAACCTACTGTAGAACGATGACTTACAGATCAAGTTTGAGTTTCATGCTGATTGAATTATTCTTGTGTGATTTGTGGCCCTTGGAAATATGGAAAAGCCCCAAAATATCAGTTTTCCGGACTTTTTTGGAAACGCTTCAATGGAATGATTTCATTTTTGGTAACCTACTATAGAACGATGACTTACAGATCAAGTTTGAGTTTCATGCTGATTGCATTATTCTTGTGTGAGTTATGGCCCCTGAAAATATGGAAAAGCGCCAAAATATCAGCTTTCCTGACTTTTTTTGGAAACGCTTCAACGGAATTCATGCTGATCACATCTAGGTTATAACATTTGTATAATTATTAATGCTCCTTAGTCCGGTAAGGGACAATGTATTGCTTCAGCGATACGTGAGCTCTTGTTTTCTTTGCTCTAAAATTCATTTTGAAGCATTTAGAGTGACTCCATGCGCAATGACACCCCCCCCCCCCCCACAGACACACCTTCCCCAACCCCACCCAATTAGGCAATTGTTTTTTGGTCCAAAATGCATTTTGAATGATTTAGAGTGTGTGCATGCGTAAAAAGTTTTACTCCTATTCCCCCCTCCCCCGGGTCAATTAGGCATTTCTTTTGGTCTCATAAATACATTTTGAAGGATTTAGAGTGATTACATGTAGAAAAAAAGTTGAATCCTATGCCGCGCGCTCCCTCCCCCTGTCCGATCCGTTAGACCTCAAAATTAATTTTTTTCTCCAAGCGTGGTTTGGCCAGATTTAGAGTGAATTTATGTGTGGGGAAAACCCATCTATGCTCCCCTCCCTGATTGGTGCGTGGGGGGGGGGGGGGGGGACAGCGCTTGGCGTTGCATGCCTCTTGTTGTTCTTGCATGATGAATACAACTTTAATAATTGCATTTACAGACATGTTTTCTTTTACTTGTATGCAAAGCCAAGCTAAGCTAATCTCGTCGCTCTCCGTCCGCCGTCTGTCAACACCATATTTGGGTGTTCTCCTTCAAAGTCACTGGGCCAATTCTAGTGAAAGTTTGTGTGAGTGATGGTCCCAAAGGTGTATTGCAGTTTTGTTCAACTCAACATGCCCAGCCCCATAAGGAGGGGGTTGGAAAAAATGCTCCAAAATATTTTAAATGACTTGATATTTGTTGTGGATCTTCCTTTTGAGGTGTAGAATCAAATTTGTTCAAACGAAGTTCGTGAAGCAATATTTGGCTTTGTAATGGGAGGGGTAAGATTTTTGGCTCCAGCAAAATTTCGATTTTCTGAACCGATGGTCCGATTTGAACCAAATTTGATACGTGATATTATTAGGTCATAAGTACTTGACTTGACTCGTGCAAACAAAAAAATCCCGCCTCCCCATGGGAACCCCAGGAGCTAAAAATATAATAAAAAAATGCCATCGGTTATGTTAGGGTGTTCTGTAGAGGGCATCGAAAAAATGCTGAGTCAGCATATTTGCAAAAAATAAAAAAAATAGCTTCTCCAGAACCCGTGGTCAGAATCTTTTGATATTTGGTATACATCATTCATAGGGGGTTCAGATACAAATTTTTTCTTTAAAATAACGCCCTTTGGTTCATATTTAGGCTCAATAAGGAGCCCCAATTTTTAACTTAGGGCTATATAGGGAATATTCTTTAAAAATATTCTTCTTCAGAACCACCAGTCAGAATCTTTTAATGTTTGGTATACATCATTGTTATGAGATTCAAGATTGTTCAAACCAAGTCTCGAGGTTAATATTTGGGCTTCCTATGGAAGTCCAAATTTTAACTTAGTTCAATATGGGTGATGATTTTTTAAAATCTGCTTCTTCAGATCCATCAGTCAGAATGCTTTCATATTTGGTATACAACATCTCCAGGGGGGTCTGATTCAAGTTTGTTCAAATCGGGTCCCTAGGTATATATTTGGGCTCGCTATGGTAGCCCAAATTTTAACTTAGTGCAATATGTGGAAATTTCCTTAAAAATCTTCTTCTTCAGATCCACCAGTCGGAATGCTTTTATATTTGGTATACAACTTCTCTAGGGGGGGGGGGGGGGGGGGGGGGAGGATCAGATTCAAGTGTGTTCAATTCGTGTGCCTGGGTTAGTATGTGGGCTCCATGTGGGAACCTGAAATTTAACTTAGTACTATATGAGGGAATTTCTCCAAACATCTTCTTCTTCAGATTCACCTGTCAGAATCCTTTCATACTTTGTTTACAACATCTCTAGGGGCGTTCGATTCACGTTTGTTCAAATTAGTTCACTGGGTTAATATTTGGGCTCCCTATGGTAGCCCGAATTTTAACTTAGTGCAGTATGACTACATTTCTTTAAAAATCTTCTTCTTCTGATCCACAAGTCAAAATGCTTTCATATTTGGAATACAAGATCTCTGGGGGAGGGGGGGGGGGGGTGCAGATTCAAGTTTGTTCAAATCGGGTCCGTAGGTTAATTTTTGGGCTCGCTATGGTAGCCCAAATTTTAATCTAGAGGTGTGTAACTAAGATTTATCCAAAAAGGCATGATGCTCAGACTATTTTTGTCACCCCTGAGGGGCTCAAGGATTGACAATGTATCCTATGGAGATGGATTACTTATTGTAAACGCATTCTTGGATTTTGTTTATATCGTGTTCTGTTCGAGGTGAGCGTTTCAGGCCCCGTGGGCCCTCTTCTTTTTCATTACCTGAGCCTCAATGTTTAAAATATAAAGAAGTGCCTCCTGCAGCACACGTCTGTTGTTTTACAAAATGCAATACAGATAGGAACGAAATGGGAATGAGGGACTTTGATGATGTCTCCAAGACTTTGGGGGAGATGGGTAGAATCAATCCACCCCTCCCTCCTCCCCATGTTACCCAGAAGATAAATCCAGCTCTAATTATACGATTCTCTTTAAACTGATATTACTTTTTTCAACAAGAAAACACAGGTGCACATTGAATTTGAAGTATAGTCTTTTCAAATTTGAGCCATAAATTTTAAGTTAAAAATTCTGACTAATATTGACTGCAGTTATATTTCCTAATTAGCAGGGATATGCAGCTGATGATTTAACTACAAATTTTGTTGACATTTTCAGAAAACACATAATTTTATACTTTCTTTCAGAAAGATGAGAAAAAGCAGAACATTTTTCTTGTCACTTTTTACCAAAATTATTTTTCGGTAGTATTGTAATAGAAGATTTTAGAAAGAGAATGTTTTATGTACTGCATCTTTAACCCTTTACCTAAGACAAGTTGAAGCCAACAGTAGAAATTATTTTTCTGAAACATCAGCTTCTTCGTTTTTTACTACTAACCATTACTTATTAGTCCTTATTGGAACAAGCTCATCAAGTTTGTTCCATTAATAGGTCATGAGGTATGTTTTGGGGTAGAAAAATGAAAAAATAAAATTTGAATATCAATTTTTGAATATCACGAGTGCAGATATGGCCGATTCGTTATGTAAACGGTGAACAAGAAATAGCACAGACTATTTTGGGTCTAAGCATTGTCAGTGGGGCACTCTGCGTGACATCACTCTAGTTTTTCAGAAGTTATGCCTGTTAGATTGTTTTCGTGTTTGAATTCCTGACTTGCGGTCGGTGTCTGCACAATAACTTGAAATCCATTTTTACCAAATTCGGTCTGTGTGTTCTACTCCAGAGTGTCATTGATGAGTTCAAAAACCAACCTGCCCAAATTTGTTTGCAGGAAATGCTCCTTAGATTGTTTTCTAGTTTATATTTCCAACTTGCGGGCCGTGTCAGCATGATAACTTGAACAACCATTATCTTATTTTTACCAAATTTGTCCTGTACCTCTGAGGTTGTTCCCAATGCGCTGTAGTTTCGTGTGCTAGCACAGAACACTACGAGACGACCCTATAATCTCTGATTCGAAGCTCTTGTTATATTTTCATTTTTCGTCTAAAAATATAGCCTTTGATCTTCAATTAGAACGAGCTCGTTTCGGTGCGGAGACATAAGCTATATTTTTGAGGCAAAAACTGAAAGTTGTTAGTCACGCAAGACGATTGTGCGAGTGTTGTCTTATATTCCTATTTGGTGAAGGATTAAACTGAGTTACTTTAGGCAGCGTCTGACATGCAAATAGTTTTTTGAAAACTCTTTCAGCGCTGCTTCCCTTAATCCGTTGAACCCCAGAGGCCGCTTTTCCGGCCCAGTAACATGATACTTCATAATTTCATTAATTAGGTTGACTTTTGAGTGAAGGTGTGGTGTAGACCAATCAATATTTTCAACGTGCTGCCCCAAGGCTGCACGTTGAAAATATTAATTGGTCTACCCCCAAATAATGAATATGGACTCTTCCCGTTACTACCATTGAACTGATATGGAAGATACCACTCAGGTTCAAAGGGTTTATAAACGTAAAGGTTTATTTCCGCGGAAGTAAATCTGTTTGTAATGCTACTATATTGAGTGGTTCAGACATAATTTAATACACCTGCCTGAAGCCATCGGGATTGACTCCTACCGGCCAAGGGAAAGTGGTGCAATAGGCTTTATCAGATATAAGGGATTGCGTAAAAGGCCGAGTTTGATTCTGACGGTTCCTTGCTTCTGGGCGAAACGTGATTTATAGCACTTTCCCACCCGAGTACTTCAAATGGCGAAACAAGGTACGGCATCATGTAGCATTGCAGGATTGGTATCATTTCGGAACCATAAGTTACGTAAAATCACGTTTCGTGATTGGATGATTGTTGTTATGTATGTTGTCGCGAGCGACCATTTCTCTGCCACGGATATTGCGACATTTAAGAATTGTTCATGCATTCAAAAACAGAGGTTGGTACAAAAATGGCTCTCCATCCGCCATCCCTCACAGACAAATATCCTCAAGGATATGCCCAGTAACAATATGCGACCCTTTGTTTCGTTTTTTTGTTGTTTTTGTCATTCCGTCCTGCCAGATTCTTGCACGTTAACAACTATTTTTTCGTCTGATTTCTAGAATGCTGTACAGAAGCGAAAGAAGGCCCGAAGACATAATGAACACTGAACCCAATGTGGGGTAACATACTTACATACATGTATGTAACAAGCGACAATTTTATAAGCGCGAAATAAAAACGTTAATGCCTTTGCAGTGAACACTGTGGAAACATTCCATAATTTCGTTTTGTTTATTGTATCGCTGCAGAAAATATTTGAATTAGAGTTACCCGCCTTGAAATGTTGCACTCGGAAATGATGCAGTCTCTAAAAATAAGCAGCTTTGGGAAAATATATTATTTCAATAAACATTTGAAACATTCCAATTGGCATCTTACATTGTTGTTGAATATTCCAGATGAATAAAGAGGCTGATTTGATGACTTTTGGACTTAAAAATTACAATTGATTTTTGGTGTGGTTTTGTTGGGAATTCCCTGAAAAATAGGTGCATGTGACCGGTACTTCCCTTCCGGAAAGGTTTTCTCTCGTTTGTTGCCTGACCCGCTGTTTTCAGGTCAGAAAAAGTTGCCTGAAGGGCTATTCTTGACAAAGATATTTGAATGCCAAAATTAAAATGATGCGATCATATTTTGTTTCCTTGAATGTTATAATGGTCGCCTATGGGAAAATACTCACTGCAGTGATACCTATAGGAAATATGGGTTTTTTTTGCCTTTTTTAGCTCCCAAACCCGATTTAATTATTATTTTCTGACCTTATTTCACATTTAAATGTTCATTAGGGGACCACACATCTTACAACACTGTTTAATTGTTTTGAAAAGTTATATTTTTGGCACAGTCAGCAATAAAGGCTATATATTACCAAAATAAGGCTGTTGATACAAGCAAAGTCACATCTTGAGCAAGTGTAGTCTCCAGGAGCACACTATAGCCTCTGGCAACTGCCAACTAACAGCCTACCATACCCTGTTAATATATTTATTTAAACCATGGTTCCTCTTCGTAGTACTGGGGACAGGGGGATTCCAATCTTCCAACCTCTCTCAAATCACCATTCAAACACACAACCTGCTATCCTGTGCTTCTGGTCACTGGTATTTAGAAGTTCTTCTCTAAATTATGCTCTTAAAGATGATAGAAAACAATTCCTCCATTGAAAGAGTATCTTGGAACAGAAATTTAGGATGGGGGGGGAGCTACATTGGAAAAAAATAACATAATAAAGTAACGAATGTGAATGAATGGCATTTGTGCATAGTTACCAATACAGCAGTTCAGTACTAGTTCTGTCATGGTTGCTATGGTACAGCACAATACTACAATAACAGTTGTGAAATATTGTTCATCGCTTGAACCAAGTCCCCCTACCACCCATATTACTAAACCTCTTAGCTGATGGGAAACATTTGGAAAGACTGTAGTATGTTTTTCGACACTGAATTTAATATCATACATTTTCAATTTCTTATGACTTGCCTTGGGACTGCAGCATTCATGGTTCACTGAGCTTTTTTTCTATTTGACAACCTTGTTCTGGCTCTACTCATTATATTTTTCATTGTATGTCATTCACTACTCTAATGTAGACTTCTAAAATGTGTGGCTGCAAGTCTATCTGTCTGTCTGTCTGTCTGTCTGTCTGTCTGTCTGTCTGTCTGTCTGTCTTTTTCCTATTGATGTGGTAAAATATAGCCCTGAATGTGGCCCCTGGTATGCCCAAACTATCAATTTGTCTGTCTGTCTGTCTGTCTGTCTGTCTGTCTGTCTGTCTGTCTGTCTGTCTGTCTGTCTGTCTGTCTGTCTGTCTGTCTGTCTGTCTGTCTCTATCAGACCAGGGTTTTTTTTTTTTTTTTGCTTTTCATTTGCCTGGCTCAACATTTTCAATAATTGCAGTTGAGTATCTTTCATCCTCACCCCCAACACTCACACAAATATATTTTACATCAAAGACCACTCTATTGCAGCCGCAAATCTCCGATTCATCTTTTTGGAAACATATTTTCTACAATTTCACTCTTTTTGTCAGAATGGATGTCTGTGTGGCTTAAAACTAAATTTGTGAAAGTGCACTTATGGGTACTTGCAGCACAAGCATTGCTCTATAGAATCAATAATTGATAGTTTGGTGCATTTTAACAGTGTTATGGGATACCACACTAGCAGTACTGGTCATACTGTTGGAAATAAATTGTGTTTTGTCAGTGCCATAGGTGCCCTAACTGAGGAAACTGAGGCTTTTTCTTGGAAAAATTGCAAAATATTCATCAAACACAATGTGAAATGTCTTCAGAAGACATAATGTAATTTATAAATTATCACAAATGGTAAATTTAATATCACAAGAGGTTTGTTTTGTGCAACATCAATTAATTCAGGAATCATATCATAGTTTTTGATGGAAAGGGGCATACCAGGGGCCACATTCAGGGCTATATTTTACCACATCAATAGGAAAAAGAAAATTTGACATTAATTGTTAGAATTAAAAGGCACTGTCCTTTTGCATTGGTGGAATTTATAGCTGGAACCCCAAGTTTTGAAACAAAAATTGATATTCGTATTGTTTCGAGGGGGTGGGAACACTATTTCTCATGCCATGTTGTTAAATGAGACAGATGTTTTCCCCAAATATGATGTACTGATGCAGATTTTAATTTTATTTTGGGATCAGGGTAGTTTTCAAAGAAAGCTGTGAATTCTTATCCCTTTCAGCATACTTATTAGGTTACAGGCTAGAAAAATCTGTTTGGAGCAATACCAGTTCTTAAGCCCATTTGACAAATTTTGGACACTTTTCTTTAAAAGAACAAATTTCCCATTGTTTTTGACTCGACAGAAGTCAAAAATTGAATTCTGATGTAGATATGACTCTGTTATCTCATGGAAGTGGTAAAATGTATCTTTGGGATGGTTGGGGATGATTATAGGTTTCGCTGCAGTAAATATTTGAATTAGAGTTACCCGCTTTTAAATGTTGCACTCGGAAATGATGCAATCTCTAAAAATAAGCAGCTTTGGGAAAATATATTGTTTCAATAAACATTTTAAACATTCTAATGACATCTTGCATTAATGTTGAATATTATGGATGAATAAAGAGAGTGATTTGATGACTATTGAACCTAAAAATTACAATTGATTTTTGGTGTGGTTTTGTTGGGAATTCCCTGAAAAATAGGTGCACGTGACCGGTACTTCCCTCCCGGTCAGGTTTTCTTTCTTATTTGTTGCTTGAAGGGCTATACTTGACAAATATATTTGAATGGCAAAATTAAAGTGATGCGAACATATTTTTTTCGCTTGAACGTTATAATGGTCGCCTATAAGAAAATATTTACTGCTGTGATACCTTATATCTCAGGCGTCGTATTCAGCGTTTTAAAAATGCACTGTAACACGATGAACAAATTATTACAACAGTCATTCAACGAGAGACCAGGGGCCAATACTGTAAAACTTTTACAATTGTAGTTTTCAGAATTGTATTTTCTATTTATGGAAATAACTGACAGAAATGGATAATTAGCGCTTCAAAAAACGTAGCAATTTACCGATAGGTCACATGGCCTATTTACTGTTGAAATATTGTGCGTGTCCAAGGTCAAAGTTTTCGCAAATATTCATAACAGTATGAAAATCTTTTCTTTTCAGAGCAATAGCGAAGTAGATATGTAAATGTAATAGACTGCCGTGGATTGATCGATGCCAAAGCAATACTCATTGTGAGCTGCTCTGGTGGCCTCTGGTTTCAATCAACGCCTTCAAAATCTGAACGCGATACGGGCGTTATGCGCGATGCGATAAAGTGAAAATTAACGAATCTTCAAGTTATCTGATTTGAATTTCGAATTGAACGAATACTGAACGTCGAGTATGGACGACCGTTTTCTTGTTCGCGACTCGTGCGGCATATTGAGGCAATGGGCATTGTGTAGATGGTTGGGGTGTAAAACCGATTTGATCCGACTGTGATGCCTCAAGCCTCAACTGATAAACTATTTCAAATACATATCAAGGCATGCCTTGATGATGTAGCTGGAATATCAGTCAGTCGGAATTATAGTTACAAACGCAAAACTTTGCTTTACTTTCGTTAACCACATTCGGAAATTAATTTCATATTCGATTTTCCGATTTCGACTCGAATTCGAACGGAAAATGCGTTTCGAAAGGAATATCGACGAACATTCGCAGGAACCCCCGGTAACAGTAGCATCGAGTTCATTGTTTAATAGTCTTTAGGACCGTCTTTAAGGCGTGGTTTTACTGCCACCTTCTGAAATAGAAACAGAGGTTGGTCAGCCATATAAGTATGCAAAGGTTTCTGTAGGCATGGGGACTCGGAAAAAAACATAATTGACGTATCGAATGTGTACAGATAGAGCCGGGCAGTTCTGATTTTTCAGATACAGATTCGGTTTGGTTTCAGGAAAAAACTCGGTTCAGTTTTCTATGTGTTACGAACATATAGTAAACAACACTTCAGGCTCCGCAAGTTGGAAAAAAAACCCGCAGCAGTTTATCCGACCCAACCCACTATAAACGCCCCTGTCTGTAAGTAACTCCATTAGGTTCAGCCTAACTTTCCTTTGATCATTTTTAGGGGTTCAAGGGAATCACTTGCTAAGCCTATTGAGTCCGAAAAAACCCCCATAAATTAGGGTAACAAATGAATAAAATTTATCTGTATCTATGTTGTGTCCTCAGTGTCACATTTTCACCCATATTGACTCGTCCGGTGGACGAGTCAATATGGGAGAAAATGTGACAACGAGAACAGGACGAATTCGCCCCTTTGTCCGATAGATTAAGTGGCGAAAGTCCACGTGGGCCACAAGTCCATTTCACTCCCAGTGAGATAGTTTGATCAACTTACGCACATACATAGTAAAACCGTTCGACCGGTTTTGCTGGGTCTGGCGGTTCGGTTTTCCGGTTTGCCCCAAAAACCGGAACTGAACCGGAACACCGAAAAAAGTCCCAACTCTTTGTACAAATGAAGTTCCTTTTTCGCAGTGAAGGTCATAAGTAATGGATAGGAAGAGTGAAAGACAGTTTTGTTTTTTTTTCTATCATTTGGAAAATTATTTGTTTTGCTGCCTGCATCTTGTATTAGTGGAAAGGTTAGGGTAATTATCACTGTTACTGTTACGTAACTGCAATGCTTACTTCGTTGTTACAAACGCTATGGAAAATCGCTCATTTTTTGTTTGCTTGCCAACACTGTCAACACAGTAATCATCATTTGTTTTGGAAAAATTACATTCCTGCAAATATTTTGTGAAAATAATAGCTATTGTAGCGCCGTAAATTAGATCCCATTTCGAACTACCTGAATCCTCTATCTGGTTGGAATTCCCAGCCGATGATAAAAATTACTCGCATGCTTTGACACAATGTCTATAAGCCACCGGTATAGATCAATACAAACCCGCAATTGATCGGCGACTGACTACCGACGCTACAAACTTAGAAGTAAATCTATGTTTTGCTGAGGCTAATTCAGTCTTTCGTTTGATTTCTTCGGGAACATCGCTAAGATAATCACCACAAAAAGACGGAAACGACGGAGCTCCATGGGGAGATGAAAACATAGAAAACATTGGAAGTACGAATAAAAAGCACTGAATTATAGTAAGCAGAACTGTATGGTTTTCATATTCCATGCAATGGTGCAGAAAATTCCAGAATTTTAACAGCTGTTTCAGTGAATATATATTTTGAACGTGTTTGAACTCTTCATAATAACCGGTGTTGAACAAACTCTGTGGTAATCGGTTGAATGTATACATATATACGAAACAACACTGCTGAGGATTTAATGGTGATTAATTCGGAATACCGGGATGTAAGTTTCACTATAAATCTACGTCAAATAGTGTTCTTCGTTAGAAACTCCCGTGAAGTATAATTCGTATTAAATTGTTGTTTTCAAAAGGAATTTACATCATCGTTTTTATTGATAGTTTTCCAGAGCATTTGTCGATTTTCTCTCAAATCTAGTTTTCGTCATATTAATATTTATTGAAAACAATATATCCAACCAGTTTATGCACATCTATTTATCTACTGAAAGCGAATTGATACGTTCGATTATAAAAAAATATTCCCAAATACGAATTGACTAAAATCCTGTCCTATGTTTTCTGACAGAAACACAAAAACAAAAAATAGCAAACAATAAACGTTTATCAAACATTGTAAAGAACATTGTCAAACTGTAAACAAATCCAACCTAACAGAAATAAAAAGTTTTGTTTTTCTCTTGAAAAATGCAACCTTGTGGTGGGGAAGGAGTTATGTAATTGTATATGCACTATAGCACTCAAGAAGTCGAATGCTGTTATTACTGTCATTTTCATGACACTGAAATATGATTAAATCTATTCAAGGGATAATCAACATCGCAAGATAGAGAAGTGGTTCTGTCAGTTCCAGCAACCGTAAAAGAACACGATATACAGGAATAATGGCTCGTAACTAGAATTGATTAGTGCAGTGGTCCAATCATTAAAAGTCGCTAAGTGGTTTTCTCTAGGAGAAGTTCATTCTAATTTCCACGCCAAACGCTATGACGAGAAGGGGTAGGGTGAAGTTTAGAATTAACGTCGAAGAATGCGGTAATAAGCGATCGACACATCTGGATAGTGGGCATACAAATAACAACGAAGATTATAGCGACACTGATTCCACGCCACAGTCTCCCAGTAAGGAAGAACGGAAGCCGCTGGGTGTGGACTTTGTTCATACGATGGACGACGATATGGACGATGGTAGTCTTCGTATGGAACCAGACAGGGAGTTATGTTCTTATTCAAAATATGGAATGCAAAATTCACGGATGACCAAGCCTAGGTTATCGTTACTCGGGCGACCTATCAATTATCGTGCACACAAAAGGGATGTTAAATTCAGGAGATTCCAAAGTAAACTTTACAATTTTCTGGATAGGCCGAAACACTGGCTGGCAATTTTTTACCACATTTTCCAGTAAGTAGAATTTTTTTATATATATTTATTAACTCTTTTTCTGTCACTAATTTCATGATTGAGGATACATTTCTCTTGTTTAAACCCTCGATTGCTAGAGGATGCACGTTTTTGTTTAGTTTTATAGCACAGAAGATTCAAACAAGTCTGGCCGGTTCGTTCATTTGAGGAGTAAGAAATATATTTTTTTAAATAAATCTTAAACTTTCAAAATGGATCTTGAAAAATATTTAAAAAAAATAATTTTGGGGTTGTCAGTCAACATTTTACAGAAAACGGAAATAAATAAGATCTCCTCTTTTAATTAGTAGAATGTCAGGTTTTGAATGTTAAAATTTGTTTAGCAAAACATTGTTTTGTTACAGTTTGTTGGAGAGTACGCATGGAACTCTACAACAAGCAGTAATACAATAAATTTATATGAATAAAAATGTTACTAACCGCATAAACTAAAGCCACAGAGTCTGCTGTTTTTTATTGTAGTACTAGCTCATAAGGCCCTGTTCAGACAATCAAACAAAAACTGTTTGGTGAAAATTTGATGTAGCAAAGCGCTTTCTGGAGAAATTTTCATTTATCAACAGAAGCGATTCACAGGATCAAATGGGCTGTGAGGTGTGATCACAGTTTGCAGTGGGATTTATTTATTCGTCCGAGCGGTCTTTACACTACAGTGCGTCCTACTCAATTCAATATTGTCAAATGGTATAACCTAATTAATTGCATGTAAATTTCAAACACCAAGTCACTTGCCATACCTTTAGTACCCATTTGAATCGTTAATTGAGGATAGGTTATAGAGTAAATTTCTGTTGATTAAAAAAATGTGATAGTATAGAAAATTTAAACTGACAATCTCATAATTCTGCTACTTTACAGACCACCCCCCCCCCTCATATTAGTACTTCTAATACAGATATTTATTAGTCCCCCACTGTTTCACCGTGAAGGGGACTATTGGATTGCACTCCGTCTGTCCGTCCGACCGTCCGTCCGTCTGTATGTCCGTCCGTCCGTCCTTGTGTCCTGTTACCACCTGTATCTTAGAGATGCTTTGGCGCTTTTATTTCAAATTTTCAGATTTGATGGAGCATTAGGAAAAATTGATGCACGTTATTTTTTTTCGAATAAAATTCAAGATGTCCGACTTTCGGCCAATTTTGTTGGAAATTGCGTGTAATTCGTTATACGCTCAGAACTTCTGAACGACATTTCCGATTTCAATAATTTTTGGTATGGAGGTCTAGCAACATAAGATAAATAACATATCATACGGGGTTTTTCCTCGTGCTTAAATTATGCAAATTAGCCTTACTTAACCCTTTTCTCGGGTAATATGTTTGTGCGTATTATGTTGTGTACTGTTACCACCTGTATCTCAGAGATGCTTTCATGCTTTTGTTTCAAAGTTTCAGATTTGTAGGGAACAGACATGAGATAAATAACATATTATACAGGTTTTTTTTTTCTTGTGCATAAATTATGCAAGTTAGCCTAACTTAACTTTTTTACAGGTATTTGGATGCTTTCAGTAAAACCACAGAAATATGGGTAATATTGGCACTAGTTTGTTGAGTTGTTCCTTTGATATCCATATTTGTTGGGGTTTTATTGAGGAAATATCAATATATTTCATAGTAATCCACCTACCGTGGGGGACGATTGTCTGATCGCTGGCGATCGGCGTTGCACTTGTTTCATTATATCTTATCTGACAGGCGCTCTGTCAAACACGATATAACGAATAAATACTCATTGTACCCCCCAGAATGCAGGAAAAAAATAAATTATTGTTAATTGAATACTCCTGTTAATTGAATAGTTTTCATTGGAAAAGTGGCTATTCAATTATCAAGGTTCGACGTTGCTACTAATGGCACGCTGAAAAGTATTTTGATGTTATAAATTCTAGCTTTTTCATGTGCCATTATTTTAAACATTGAGTGATTGTTTCTTCACATTGCCGAGTAGAGTCTGCTCGCATGTTGAATAAAAGCCAGATGTGCCAAATTCATGCTATATGAAGCAAAACGTTGTTTCAAACTCTTGTAGACTGAATGCTTTTGTAAGAGGTTACATCATCTCCCACAAATTTAGTTATTCCAGAAACATTTGACTCTTCGTCTGCCATGGAACACTGAAATCATTGAAAATGTTGGTGGTTTTGCTGAAGATAATAATAGTTTTTGAGTTCATTCTGTAGAGCCCAAAGTCCATTGTTCAGTACAGGCCGAAGTCCCGAGATGGGGAAGGTTGAAAGGAGGTGTCCCCCTCAGATTGGGAGGGGGCACCTCCTGCAAACTACGCCACTGACGTTTGAAAGCTTCCAGAACGGATTTGGGGTGTATTTTAGCTTTACTTCGAGAATAAATCATTAAAAAAGGTTGTGTGGCGAACCTGAGAAAGGCATTGCCTGCCTCCTCTCGCCCCGTGGTTCGAAGACAGTGAGGGCAGCTCCCATTGTAGACTGCAATTGTAGTATGTAAATTCGCATTCCTGCATAGTTTTGGTATAATCTAATATTTTGTTTAGGTGTTCGTCCCTTCTAAACCGCGGGATCACATACATTTTTGGTATTCCTTTCTGCAATCAAATGTTGACTCCTTATACCCCCAAAGCCAGAACCTCCCGTGTGAAGAAACAGTGGTATGTGCACCAGAGAGTCCCCTACAAAGACTATCGTGATAACGACGTTTTCTCCTAAAATATTGTGGTAACCCAAGGTAATGCCGTGCTACACCGTGGTACACCATAGTGTTTTTGGTCAATACCATAGTGTACCATGCAAAGGTGCAAGCATAAATCCTCCACCTTCCTAGAGACATTAGCGACCCTGTACCCCTGACTATTCGGTTTGAATTTCCATACCCTTTTTAATAACATTTCTATGATACGCCCCCGAATGCAATGCATTTATGAGCGCACAACCTGTGGCGCACTTGAGTGGGGCATTAAAGCGGAAACATCCCCCTCCCCCCCTCTCCCCCCTCCCCCCCACACACACAAATGTTTAAAAAAATGATCCCTTCCTTTTCATCAACAAAACTCATGCGGTTATTCACGCAGACCACGGTCTACAGCGCTGACATGTTTTTTAAAGTGATTGTAATAAATTACTTTTTTCCAAGAATAGTATATGGCACCCAGCTGGAACGAGCTGTACGAGCTCGTTCCCGGAGTAAATCGCCATATGCTATGGTTTAGAAGGAAAAAAATGAATTTTAATTTCTATGTTTTGTGCTATGAAAATTTTATTTTTATGTTTTGTTTCCCGACACAAAAGAAAAAAAATAACTGAACGATGATGGGCCCTAACCATACCTTCCTTGGGTCAGTACGATTGCCTCTCCTACATGTCTTCCCTGTCGACCAGTACTTAATGATGAAGAAGAAAAGTATTGTTGCACTTTTGAATTGGGTTACAGACTCATTATCACCAAGGTCACATCTTTTCCGTCTTGCAGTATCGCCAAAACGCAAGAATACCTCACTGAGTAATTTCTTGAAGGCTGGTGTTAGGACATATTCCACTCTCGTCTTCCAAAGTGAGGAGATAATCTCCTCTGGTCACGTGTTTCTGTGCCACTCGCAGTATGTTACTGCGTGCCTCTTACTTATCTGTACTCTCAACTCATTACAAGGCGTTAACATTTGTTATTCAATGGTCAAATGAATATTTAATTTAATTTTATTTCATCAGATCTGTTTGTAACAGATTCACCCTTTGCAGGAATATTTCACTGTGGCTTACAGTTGTCTTGGAGTTTGTTGTCAAGTGATATAACATTACTGTGTAATGCCGCGGCATGCCTCCATGATATAATTTGAAAATGCTGATGAACATAAAAAGGGGAAAAATAAAAAATATCCACAATGAGCATGAAAAGTGGAACAAAGTTCCTCACATCCATTGAGGGCCCAGTGTCCAATCGGATAATCCTTCAGCTAAAATAAAGACCATATTCGGTTAGTGCTATTCACAAAAACTGCCATTCATATTTTTGTCTTCGCGGCATAGCTTGTGAATTTTGAGCTTAAACATTTTACAAAGATTGGCGAGCAAGTTATACAGCTTAAATTAACACAGCTCCTTGATCCAATGGCGCGAATATGTGGGATGACCTTCGTAACGGCAACTTATTGGCCTCGCTCTTATCGAATTCTACGAAGGGATTTATAGTCTGCACGGAGTGTGTCTCTCTCCGCTCAGGGGACAGTCATTTTACGCCCACATCGGATTGGGCGGAAATTGTGACCGCATCAGCCCAGCAATTGATGCTGACAGATTTTGGACACATCGAGAAATTTCACCACCCGAGTTCCTTCCCCTTGTTGCGACGAGCTCGTTCCAGTGCAGGCCATAAAATTCGCACCGATTTCTTGCAGCGAGAATCAATTTCAGTTCTTAAATAATTTAGATTTTGAGAGTACAGTTCCACGCTGGTGAGAGCAACCAGTCAATTTCTAAAGTGAAAATACAAACGTAATATTAAAATATTTACTTTAGTTTAACCTTTTAAAGACCTTGTTTCAGTTCTGGTGATTTTCTTGCCTAACATGCACATGTAGAACACATGTTCCGGCATACAGGCATGGTTGTTTTACTGATGGAATTTACAGCACCTTGAGAGTGTTTTCTAGTGAAGCATTGGCTGCCTGTAGAGGCACCCAAGACTTCACTAGAAACCTCGGCTAAGTCTAACTATTTATCACCCTACTAGCAGCTGCTACTAGGTGAATAAAGCAAAAATTTACCCAAGACTTTTATTGTTCGAATAAACGTCCATTTATGGGATAAACTTTAAGATCTTGAGGAAGTGCGAGCTCCATTGTGCATAATTTTCTGGAGTTTATATCCATGGTAGTTCAATTTCTCATCATTAACTCACCTGACTGAAATTCGAGGTGAGCTATTCTGATCACTTTTTGTCCGTCGTCTGTCGTCCGTCTTTTGATATTTGGTATGTAACATTATAGGGTGGATCTGATTCAAGTTTGTTCAAATCGCCCCCCCCCCCCCCCTGGATTCATATTTGGGCTCACTATAGAAGCTCGAATCCGAACTTAGTGCATTTCAGACAAATTTCTTAAAAAATCTTCTCCAGATCCAGCAGGCAGAATCTCTTGATATTTGGTATGCTTCATTGTGGGGTGGATCTGATTCAAGTTTGTTCAAATCGGCTCCCTGGGTTTATATTTGGGCTCAGTATAGGAGCCCAAATTTGAACTTAGTGCATTTCAGGCAAATTTCTTTGAAAATCTTCTTCTAAAGATCCAGCAGGCGGAATCTTTTGATATTGGGTATGCACCATGCTTAGTGGGGTGAGATTCAAGTTTGTTCAAGTCAAATCCCTGGGTTCATATTTGGGCTCACTGTGGTAGCCCGAATTATAACTTAGTTCAAAATGAGGAATTTTCTTTTAACATCTTCTTCAGATCGAGCAGTCGGAATGTTTTGATATTTGGTATGCAGCATCCTTAGGGGGGTGAGATTCAAGTTTGTTCAAGCCATGGCCCTAGGTCCATATCTGGGCTCACTGTGGGAGCCCGAATGATAACGTAGTTCAAAATGAGGAATTTTCTTTAAAAATCTTCTTCTTCGGATCCAGCAGTCGGAATGTTTTGATATTTGGTATGCAGCATCCTTAGGGGGGTGAGATTCAAGTTTGTTCAAGCCATGTCCCTAGGTCCATATTTGGGCTCACTGTGGGAGCTTGAATTGTAACTTAGTTCGAAATGAGGAATTTTCTTAAAAAATCTTCTTCTTCAGATCCAGCAGTCGGAATGTTTTGATATGTGGTGTGTAGCATCCTTGGGGGGGGGGGGGGGGGGGGGGATTCAAGTTTGTTAAAGCCAAGTCCCTGGGTCCATATTTTCTTTAAACTTTTTCAGATTCAGCAGTCAGAATGTTTTGATATTTGGCATGCAGCAACCTTAGGGGGTGAGATTCAAGTTTGTTCAAGCCAAGTCTCTTGGTTCATATTTGGGCTCACTATGGGAGCCCGAATGACAACTTAGTTCAAAATGAGGAATTTTCTTTAAAAATCTTCTTCAGATCCAGCAGATGAATGCTTTTGATATTTTTTATGCAGCATCCTTAGGGGGGTAAGATTCAAGTTTGTTCAATTCATGTCCCTAGGTCCATATTTGGGCTCACTGTGGGAGCTCGAATTGTAACTTAGTTCAGAATGAGGAATTTTCTTTTAAAAATCTTCTTCTTCAGATCCAGCAGTCGGAATGTTTTTGATATTCGGTGTGCATCATCCTTTGGGGGTGATATTCAAGTTTGTTAAAGCGAAGTCCCTGGGTTCATATATGGGCTCCCTGTGGGAGCCCGAATTATAACTTACTTTAATATGAGGAATATTCTTTAAAAATCTTTTTTTTTAGATCCACTGGTCAGAATCTTTGGATATTTGGAATAAGCTTTTCTTAGGAGGAGCAGGTGCAACTTGTTGAAATCAATTCTCTGGGTTGATATTTACGATATCATGTCAGGTGAGCGCCCCCAGGCCCCCTGGGGCCTCTTGTTTCACTTCAGCTTATTGTGAACACTCTGGTTCCTTCATTTTTGGTCACTTCACATAGTGATATACTTTAGTTAGTTCTTGAAGAAGTTCGACTTTTACCAATATCCATGGTTACAGCACTGGACTTCAAACCGAAAGGTCCACGGTCCGATCCCCATCATGGGTAACTGCGATGTGTCCCTAGGCAAGGCACTTAATCCCGA
The DNA here is from genome assembly GCA_031216915.1 of Pictodentalium vernedei. Lineage (NCBI taxonomy): Eukaryota > Metazoa > Mollusca > Scaphopoda > Dentaliida > Dentaliidae > Pictodentalium > Pictodentalium vernedei. The sequence continues at coordinate 178,067,293 of CM062291.1, read as the reverse complement.
TTGCCATCGTGGGTGTACTGTGGCGTCGTGTACTATTGCGTACTGCACGTTGATGGTGCACTTGTCTTCAATCAGTGGTAACCCTGCCTTGGGGAGTTAGTGCATTGGGGAGTCTGGCAGTTGCTCGGTGGTTCTCTCCGGGTCCTCCGGCTTCCTCCACCCGTAAAACTGTCGACACGAGGTGTCCCTGGGTGTCGAAAGTGCCGTTAAACTCCAACAAACTAATAAATAAATAAATAAATAAATAAATAAATAAATAAATAGCCATGCTTAATTTTTGAGCTATGCGCCTTGGTAATTCAATTTATCGTCGTTTCATTTCAGCCTCTCGTGAATTCCAATAAACAAACAAACAAACAAACAAACAAACAAACAAACAAACAAAACAACACACAAACCATTTATCTTTCGTATCGTCCAAATCCATCTGGCGATAATCACAAAAAATCATGATACAAAATTTATTTTTAAAATTTGTAATTCCACAACCGTAACTTATGTCGTCTCTTGGAACGAGCTCGTCGTGCCCGTTCCAATGAGGGGGACCAATACCCATGTTTTGAGAAAAAAAGACTCATTTGTTTAGTTGTCTGGGAAAATAAAAAGTATTATCAACTAATTGTGCTGGATAAAGGATTAATCAATTACGCCCTTCATTTTTGAGAGGGGTAATCTATTTTATGGTGCCGACCATGCGAATGCTTTATGACTCGCAAATGAAGAAATAAAGCCAGTGAGTTGTTAAAACCTGTCTCCGCAGGGGATTCCTGTCCCACGACCGGAATATGAAAATAATTCATTCATTTTGTATTTGACGCTGACAGTGGCCCCCAAACGAAGTGCTTTTTCACTCCGAAAAAATCAATTTTGTTTCTCATTTGTATATTATTAATGTTCACTGTTAAGAATCAATTGCTTTATGTTTGTTTTTCCGCTATGTACATCACCGTATGTTACTGACTTGAATTCTCATTAGCAAGAATGGTCAATGTGTTCAACAAATATTATCATCTCCAACAAACACACACCTTCATTGCAGGCATACATAGACGTCGTGTACATGTACTTAACTCTGCAGTATCTACAGTCTACAGTATTTGGGAGATTAGGGGAGAGAGTGAGGGATGAATAACCCGGTGGGAACTGGGTCGATGTCGGCTTCCTCGAAAGAGGACGGCAACTAATCAGCGGAAGGCCAATTTTTTTTTATTATTATCTGCTTGAAATAAAATGTGGAATGGATATAGTAGGGCCCTGTGGAGCTTCGAATTTCGGTTCGATTCGAAATCGTCCCGATGATTCTATTCGATTCGGTTTAAGTCATGTCGATTCGGAAATTTTCGAATCGTAGAGAAGATCTCAAGGTCCTACAAAGTGACTCTGAGCTTTCTCCTATCATCAGGTCTCCTGTACAGGAGACACCGGGTCTCCTGTACAGGAGACCTGATGATAGAAGAGGTGTTCAAGGAGGTTCCGGTCCCGAAACTACTTTTCATTCCATTCACATATTCTGTATTTTTTTTATTGATTTGCCCAAATGGAGGAGTTGCCGTTGAATACAATACTTCTAGAGTGCAGACTGACAACATTTACGACTGTAAGAAGGTGCGATATCCCCAACTTGAAAAGTAGTGAGCTTCGAATCGAGATTCGGTTCGATTCGAAATTCCTTGCCTGAGTCGATTCGCCACAAACAGATTTCGGTATTTTTCTTTATCATATAGCTTCTCCGTTTTCTCGCCTTTTTGCCGTTTTCAATTTTCAATAAATATTAATAGAGTGCTTCAGTTGATTTGATTGGTCAATTTCAAAAGAGCTATTTCTGGTTATTCAAATTAATGTTTTTGCAAAACATCAACTTACTGATCTTGTACCTTTCTTATATTGATTTATGACGTATGAAGTGCGTGCAACTGTAATGCGTCACAGTCAAATGCATGACGTTCTAGGTAAAATTACGTTGTTTAACCCCTCTTTTCTGTCTAAAAGATGTGTTTTTGGTAACGGTAGTGTCATATGATAAACAGAATATGAAATTCGTGTTTTGGTCATACTCTATTTAAAAACTCGTCTATTAATTTTCCGTTTTGCCTCGCCAGACGCTCGGCAAAATCGTTTCATAAATAGAGTATGACCAAAGCACTCATTCCATATCCTCTATTTCACCGATAATACCCTCTTCTGAAATCATTTCTCCGAAAAATACTCTGATAGATCGCATTCTTCGGTCGAAAGTAATTTCATTTTGGTACGACTTGCTTTAAATCTTTTACAGAGATCATTAGCAGAGATGACAATTGCACAAACATGATGTTGAATAATTAAATATTTAAATTTTCGCCTCCAAAACATAGCTTATGACATCGCATTGGAACGAGCTCGGTGAGCTCGTTCCGATGTGAGGGTCATGATCTATTTTTTGGAGACCAAAATTTTAAAATTTGAATGCCAATTTCTGTAAATAACGCTGATTGGATGGAGCTGTTAATTTGGTGAATAGTTGAAGGAAGGTTTTGTGTATGTGTGGTCAGAAAGTGGAAGCAATTCTCGGGAAAGAGGTTTAATCATAGATTGTCAAAGAGCATTTTCAAGCATGCCACCCTTTTTTCCCAACGAAATCTTCAGAAAATCCTTAAAATGTTTTCCGTTTTTCCAGGGAGTAGAATGAAACGATATTAACACCGTCAACAGTCCTCATGTTCGATATCAGCTTGAACGCGTTGGTTAGAAGAGAGGCCATCCGTTGTTTTTTACTGCAAAGCTGTGCAAAGGACAATTAATACTGTCTTCCTGCAGCTAAATAGCTGCAGGGTGGATAGTTTATTTAACCATTCAATAATATCATTGCGCGAGACGACCCTCGTCTGATCAAAGTTTATGGAAGAGGTGGTCACCGGTCGGAAGGGTTCATATGTACACGGTAAAATATAAGGTAGATTGAAATAAAACATGTTGCTATTGCAATTTAAAAAAAATAATGTCAGTTATTATTTCCTTACTGCAGCCATATTGCTGCGGCGTGCAAATATTGATCGATGCATTCGGTATTTTCATTCAACGACTTGAACCTTAGCCTTGCCAAATGTTGAGAAAAAGTGGTGAGGGAGAGGATTCCGAAAAGCTTATTGAACCCAATGACTCAATATGAGGAAATTGTGATGGGGAATAAAGAGGCACCGTGGTATTGGCGACCCGCGGTCAGTGGCGGCTCAGAAGTCTTGAGAGGCGCTGAATTTATGAATGATTGGGCCCTCTAGGGGATGTTCTCACTTACCCAGCAGCTTTTGTTTTGAGTATAGGTGTTGAAAGTGGTGACATCAAAGGGTCGCCGCTTATAGTCCGTATTATTAATTTTTTGGGGAGTTATGAACAAGACGTAGATTATCATTAATTAAATTTATTACCGATTAACCATTCAAACGCCAGACAGCAACAATAAATACATTAACTCATACCCATAATTTCAGTATTACAATGACAGACAGCAAGAATACATAAGAATAAACACAAAGTCATTCACATATCGTTGTTGCCGAGGTCTGCTCCTGGCACCAGCTGCAGTTTGTATGATAGACACTTCTTGATAGACTTGCTCTTGTCTGAGAAATTCAATTAATGTAAAGATGTTTGGCTTTGACGAAATGAACAACTGGAGCTTTCTATGCCACCCCTCGACGTGATTTGTAGTTCGCGGCCCCTGTCTTCGCTCGTGATCTGTAAAGTGATGCTTTTGCTGAGTAGAACGTTGTCATTTTAGCTAGGATATCTGGATCAGTGTCAACTCTTCTAAGGTCTGCAACAACAAGAACATAATGTTAGCAATATAAAAAATACCATGGGAGAGATCATGAGAGACCGAATGTACGGAGAGAGAGAGAGAGAGAGAGATAGAGAGAGAGAGAGAGAGAGAGAGAGAGAGAGGGGGTAGTGAGAAAGAGAGAGAGAGAGAGAGAGAGAGAGAGAGAAATATTTATTATATACATCTGTATGCATTGTAACCAATATTTTAAAATGTACGTATACATATATGCAATTTATCTCCGCAATTATTTTTGTTAACCCCTCACCCAACACACCTTTTAAAAAAAACAGAATGTCAAATGTTTTTGAAATATGATATGTAATTTTCAATCAAACCAATGATATATTTACTGAAAAAACAATTTTCAGAAAAAAGTTTAATGAAGAAATACTTACTTGCTAGTTCTTCTTGGTATAATGTACTGATTGGTCTGCTGTTTTCGCGGACTAATGTCTTGAGTTCTGCCAGGACAGTGGCTACAACTATTTTGGAACTGTCAGCTTCATGGCTGTGAACATTTCGCGATGATGTCAACATGTCGTTCTTAGTATTAACAGTTGCATTACAAGTTTTTACACAACATTTCCAATGAACAGAATCATTTCGCCGAGTCTTAATACTAAACTTGAAGTTATTAAACACAAGATATCTACCACCTCTGTCGTTTGGGATGTAATGAACGTTTACTTGAGCATTAGCCATTTTGGAATGATATCACTGGAGGAACGCAAGACTTATATGGGAACTAAGTCCTTGAACATCTAGCAAACAATGTGAATATATATCAGGGCGGATGATGTCGGCTACATTGATACATAAAAACAGTGACCAGATAACAGGTTGATTACTGCCAACTGTGAACACGGTGCAAGAAGCAAAGGGTGCGTCAACTAAAACAACAATACTGGGTAAGTGAGAACTTCAGTAGGCAATTAAGAAAAACAAACTATAGCCATCTCTGATCAGCACTGTAACTGATGTCGACTGGGTATGTGAGAATAAGCCCCCTCTAGCCCATCGGGCCAACCATGGTCAGAGTGGGACTTCATTGATGACGTCCTGTTTGAAACTCGGGAAGTGTTTTACTGTTGTGAACACGTTTTGTTTTTCCTGTTAAAAAGGACCAAGCAACCAATGCCTAGGGTGGAAGTTCTCTACTGCTGGCATCACAGGTGTGAACGACTGGCTCAGTTTGACTTTTGCGACTATGGCTATAGATACCGAACGTTATCTTAAACATCAATAAATAAAAAAAAAATATTCCAATGACTTTGAACCTGATGGGAATTGTTTGGAAACTTGTTGATGCCTTGATTGCACCAAATTCCACCGACCATTCTTCTTTAATCCATTTACTGCCACGCCCACTTTAGCCATATATGGAGGACTTCTATGTACGACTGTATGCGAGGAAGTTTAATAAAATTTATGATACACTTGAAATTCTATCATCTGATTAATTGTTGGAAAGGGCTCTCTGAGCCCTTTCCAACAATTAATCAGACGGTAGGTTTGACAATTAATCAGATGGTAGGTTTGATCTGCGCATGTCAGACCGTACAGATAATCACCATAAAATAGGTGACAAAAGTAGCTTTTGGCAACGTAAGTGTTAACCTGTCGAGTGTTGCTGATGTAGAAAAGAAGTCGACTCGAGCCATGTACGGCGGAAAATTATTCAAGAAAATGTGACCCCCTTCGATATGGGATTATCTTCTTGATATGCAACTGTGGTTTTGTCGGAATAATCGAACACAGCATGCATTCATTTATTTATTCCATTTTCCTTAGATCTTATTTCATAACATGCACTTGATCAATAAAACATGCGAGGAAATTAATTTGGTCTATGAAAGTATTATTCCAGTTGGCAATTTAGGATAGCAAATGCATGTCACGAAGCGGGTGATCGTGTTAAACTTCATGTCGCAAGAAGAGTGAAAAGGTTGCTGTATGAATTGGAATGTCTATTTTTTCGCTTATGACTGAATATTTCATTCATACCAATGTTCACGCTGTCTGGTACCAATGGTTCCAGTTGCGCTAAAAATTTCGTTTGTCACACCAAATTTGGCACCAAAAATATACTTTTGGTAGGTATCTAAGGCGTTGTGGTTTATTATTTCAGTGCATCGTTTTCGATGAAATCGTGTCTGATGATACAGGCAAGAAGAATGGTCTGTGGAATTTGGTGCAATCAAGGCATCAACAAGTTTCCGAACAATTCCCATCAGATTCAAAGTCATAAGAATAATTGGTTTTTTTTGATATATTGATGTTTAAGATCACTTTCAGTGTCTACAGCCATAGTCGCAAAAGTCAAGCTGAGCCAGTCGTTCACACCTGTGATGCCAAATTTAGAGAACTTCCACCCCAGGCCTTGGTCACTTGGTCCTTTTTAACAGGAAAAACAGAACGTGTTTACAACAGCAAAAACACTTCCCGAGATTCGCACGGGATCAGTGAAGTCCCACTCTGGCCGTTGGCCCGAACAGTAGAGAACTTCCATCCAGGCCTTGCTCACTTGGTCCTTTTCAACAGGGAAAACAGAACGTGTTTACAACAGCAAAAGCGCTACCCGGGATTCACACGGGACGTCATCAGTGAAGTCCCACTCTGACCATGGTTGGCCCAATGGGCTAGAGGGCCCAATCGTTCATAACTTCGGGGGCTCTCAAGACTCATGAGCCGCCACTGACCTCGAGTCGCCAATACCACGGTGCCTCTTTATTCTCCTTCACACATTTCCTCATATTGAGTCATTGGGTTCAATAAGCTTTTTGGAATCCTCTCCCTCGCCTCTTTTTCTATACATTTGGCAAGGCTATGGTTCAAGTGTATATAGGTATATAGGTATATAGGTAATCAAACAAATTATGACTCTTTGTTAATCTTATTCTTATCAAACCATTTCTTTGTTACTTAATCCTTTTTTATCTTTCCTAATCTTTTTATAATTATTTATAGTTATTTAATGGGGTTTAACGACACTTCCGACACTCAGGGTCACCTCGTGTCGGATAGTTTTACGGGTGGAGGAAGCTGTAGTACTCGGAGAGAACCACCGAGCAACGGCGAGCAACTGCCAGACTCCTCACAAGCAGGATTAGCATTGGTTGATGACAAGTGCACCATCGACGTGCAGTACGCCTTAGCACGCAGCACCACCATGCCCTCACATGGGCTATCGGTTTTTATAATTCTTAACGCATGAAATAAATTATTTTCTACCGTATTTTATTTGGAGTGGATAAACAATGCGTAAATAATAAATGGCGAATTTATTTTGTAAACGTTAATAGATAACCTTTTATTTTTTATCATCTTTATTTTTATCATTTGTGTTGTTTTTTTTTTGGGGGGGGGGTGGGGGTGGGGGTAACTAAAATACTTAAAAGAGCCAGGTAATATTAAATTGCAATATTATACTTTGAGTTCAACGGAATGATTTCATTGCAGATGACGCATCGTTGCACCCAAGGGACGCTACATGCAATTTGTTCTCATTTAAAATCAGATTTCATTTGGCACTAAAATCTTTCGTTTCAAATTTGTCACCGAACAGCAATTCCATTTGGCATCAGAACATTTCGGGCCATCATTAACACTATTTTATAAGTTTTTTTTAAGTCTAAAACAGTAATCAGGCCTTTTAATTCCTTACCAAACACGAACAGCAAACGCAGGGGCGTAACTATGGCGTGATGTACGCAGTGTGACACCCCTACCCCAATAATTTGCCAGTCGGGACATTTTTTATCTGGATTGGAGTCTTACATAGGCAGACTGGACCAAAAAAAGTTATCGGGGAATGCACCCGGGAGGGGGTGCAGACTCGAAGAAAATGTTGATTTTGCGAACTGAACGAACGCGGGTTTCTTGCACCTGAGCGATCAATTGCAGTCCATCATCAATCATTTGACAAATGGTTCAACCGGGTGGGGTTTGATGGGGGAGGGGGGAGGATTGGGAAGACCGTAGTTCGGCCCAATCTGAGAAAAATTTGATTTTTTAAATTGAACGAACGCTGTTTCCTTTCATCTGACCGATCAATTGCAGACTAGACTGTCGTTATATCGAAATGTCCTCCATGTGGACTGCCAATTGCAGTCCACATGGAAAACATTTCGATATAGCGGCAGTATATGCAATCAAAACCATTTCGCCTTTTGATCATTTTCACGAAATTTCACGTACAACAGGTGTTGGGCTGCATCTATTTTAGGGGCCACAGAGTGGGGGGGGGGGGGGGGGGGGGCAATAATGGACCCACCGGAAAATATTTCCGGTGAACCATACGGCCAGCCCGCCTCTAGAGTCTTAGATAATCAATTCGCTCTTGCTCGTAATCATGTACTTTCTTACGGGACTAGATCTGCTTCCTCGACTCACGTCACACACGCAGTCGGTCTCACGCGAAAGGAGGTTTGTGACCGATTGGGGATGCCGGGGTTCCAGCAAGACCAGTTTTGGCTCCGGTATGTGCTAATTAAGTAAGAAGTTTGGAAGCCCATGGATTACGACTACATGTTTTTAGTCCCCTACCGGCATCGCCGGAGGGGACTATAGGTTTGCACTCCGTCAGTATGTCAGTCTGTCAGTCACACTTTAGTTTTCCGGAGTTTTTTTGGAAACGCTTCAACGGAATGATTTTATTTTTGGTAAGCTACTATAGAACGATGACTTACAGATCAAGTTTGAGTTTCATGCTGATTGCATTATTCTTGTGTGAGTTATGGCCCTTGGAAATATGGAAAAGCACCAAAATATCAGTTTTCCGGAGTTTTTTTGGAAACGCTTCAACGGAATGATTTCATTTTTGGTAAACTACTATAGAACGATGACTTACAGATCAGGTTTGAGTTTCATGCTGATTGCATTATTCTTGTGTGAGTTATGGCCCTTGGAAATATGGAAAAGCGCCAAAATATCAGTTTTCCGGACTTTTTTTTGGAAACGCTTCAACGGAATGATTTTATTTTTGGTAACCTACTATAGAACGATGACTTACAGATCAAGTTTGAGTTTCATGTTGATTGCCTTATTCTTGTGTGAGTTATGGCCCTTGGAAATATGGAAAAGCGCCAAAATATCAGTTTTCCGGACTTTTTCTGGAAACGCTTCAACGGAATGATTTCATTTTTGGTAACCTTCTATAAAACGATGACTTACAGATCAAGTGTCATTTACACTCTGTCCATTCATCCGTCAGTCTGTCAGTCAGTCTGTTGGTCATACTTTAGTTTTCCGGACTTTTTTTGGAAACGCTTTAACGGAATGATTTCATTTTTGGTAACCTACTATAGAACGATGACTTACAGATCAAGTTTCATTTGCACTCTGTCCATCCGTCAGTCTGTCAGTCAGTCTGTCAGTCATACTTTAGTTTTCCGGACTTTTTTTGGAAATGCTTCAACCGAATGATTTCATTCTTGGTAACCTACTATAGAACAATGATTTACAGTTCGAGTTTGAGTTTCGTGCTGATTGCATTATTCTTGTGTGAGTTATGGCCCTTGGAAATAAGGAAAAGCGCCAAAATATCAGTTTTTTGGACTTTTTGTTGAGATGCTTCAATGGAATTCATGCTGATCACATATAGGTTATAACATTTCTATAATTATTAATGCTCATTAGTCCGGTAGGGGACATTGTATTGCTTCAGCGATACGTGCGCTCTTGTTTTTTTTAATTATAATCCCCACTAATAAATATTTGAACTACTTTATTAAGGTATACCTTCGCAGAAATCATGTCTCGATAATGTACTTGGACTATTTATTTTTTTTTTTTTGGGGGGGGGGGGGAGGGGGGGTCGCCCACAATACAACTCAAGGATGAGAATGTCTGGCAATTAAAAAGACTGAAATCTTGGCTAGAGGCCTTGGCCAAAGGTCAAGTTGGAGGAGATTATGGGAGGGGGCGACCCCTCCCATAACCTCCCCTTCATCTTGACCTTTGGCCATCGGTGGGGTTGGGGGGAGCTCCCCTGGAATAAATCTTCAATATTTGATATCAGCAGTGATAAAAGATTTCATGCTGATTGAAAGTGAATCAGATTCAATGTAGGTATTGTATTAGATTGCGGACCTTTGGGATTCGGGGGGGGGGGGGGGCGAACGATCCCCATGACCCTCCCTGGCTACACCCTAACTAAATATTTTAATTTTTTACCTCAGAGACACTACTTATGTCCCCTCACTAGAACGAGCCTGTACCTGTTCAAATCGGTGTACAGTTGACGCTGGACAAGATGTGTTTTATTTCGCCAAGTCGATGCGAGTTACATCCCTTCTTACCTTACATTTGGAAATGAGGAAACCACAATCACAAGTTTTAAAATTACGTTGCGTAGCATTTGTATTAGGACAGTCTGAAGCCCTTTATGGTGAACAAAACGCCAGAGCTGAATGCTGATGAGAATATTTTTTGCAGTATTTAAAACAAACGTCACGTGGGAGCCCCGGGGAGTGAAGCAGTGTTTGTTTGGTGTTGCAAACAAGCTCTGTTTTACGGGTAAAATAGGACTCTGTCACCAATGCCTGTGGTAGAAGTCCGCTAAAATGGGCAACATGGATATAAATGATTGGCTGGACTTGAGTTTATATCCATGTTGCGGTCACGATTAGCCATTGTGCAGAAATATGTGACCTTAAATACCAATAAATAAAGTTAAAATAAACAATACAAACTAGTGAAGAAAACTTTAAAGGGCTGTCTTCCTTTCACATATGTCACGTTTGTCAAGACAACCGAGGTTTTTATTGCATATTCATGTCGAACTCATGCACGTGGTCTTACGTGGATAATTACTTGCTGAGATATGTTGATGATTATTGCCTTTGGGGAACTTATCGGAACGCCAATGAGAAATAAATACTTTTGTTTTACATGGTCAGTGAAATGTACGCGTATATGCACTTATAGTGACAAAGTAACAGGAACGTAGGAATCACCAGACATGGGAGCCCACATATCAGAAGTGGCCCATAAGTAGTATGTCATGTTCCCCTATAGGTAACATTTGGGGGACCTCGGTGGGGGACCTCGGAAGTGACGTCATGTCACGTGACCCAGTGCCGCCATGTTGTATTGTCATGGTAACCCGCGTGAGCGGCCATGTTGTGACGTCATCTCCATAGTGATACGTGGTGTTAGTGCGCATACGCAGCGCGTGTTGTTAGGGTTATACGTTTTTCCGTCGTCCATTTTGTATACTTTAGGCCGCCATCTTGGTTTCTATGGTAGCACGTGATTGCTATGTTACCTAAGGCCTACAATCGGACATGGATATGTTCGGAGGGTATGTTCGATTGAATCGGAGTATTTTCTGGAACGACTTCCCTGGATAATTACCACAAACAACCCGACAACTTGTATTATTTCGAATTCTTTCAGAATTCTCTGCTTCTATCTATATATGCAATAGTTTACGTCTACCTAGGCATGGTCCTTTATTCTAGAGTATACTCCAGTAGCGTAGAAGAGCCTATTAATTGGAACAGCTTTACTTATTATTACTATATTTAGCCATTTCTGGTCTATTCTTGTTAGTTCTGACCCTATTCCAAGTACTCTTGTTGTTTCATTTATCTAGATTATAACTAACCAATCAGATTGCTTCATTTCCCATAATCTGTATGCAGGGTTATCTCCCTTCTGTATAACAAAAGACAATATCCATATATATATACTTTAATATAACTATGTTTGCATTGCCCCAGACTGTTGCCCTTAGTATGAGGTCCAGTGCATTCACCCTTAGACTGGCTCAAACCTTGTCGTATTCAGTACATCCCTCTTTACCAAATTTCATATTGTTTTCTGTTAGGCGTGGTGCACTTATAGTACTTGGCAGTTACATTGTTAGTAATGGCGGATAGAATAGAGTTGGGCGAGATCCAAACGCGGCCAGAATACGACTTTATTAGTCATTATAAGGAAAAAGTCTACAACGGACAAGATGATGACTTGTCCCCCTTTAAAAATGTTAAAAATAATTGCTCGTACTACTCCTCTGAACAGTTTGCCTCATGTCGTACTCTACTGAATAAGTCCTTTTCTGTTTTTCACATAAATTGCCAAGGGCTGACCGCACACTGGGATGCCCTAAATGATCTTTTACTCAACCTGCATGACATGGACAGTTTTTTTGACATAATTGGACTAACAGAGATATTCAAAATTCCACCCACTATGTCATACACACTTAATGGCTACCACACACTCCTTATGAACAGTAGACCAAATGACGATGATGGTCGTGGCGGGGTAGGATTCTTTATTAAGGAACATGTCGATTATAGAGTTCGCCCGGACCTGACTCTTTTTATTCCGCATGTAATTGAATCCATCTTCATCGAAATCAATACCAAGAAATTCAAGAAAATAATAGGAGTGATATACAGACCAAATACGCCACCTAAAGCAGATATTGGCCTCTTCATATCGAAATTAAATGAAATAACCGACAAACTAAATCGCGAAAACAATCCATCCTACATTGTAGGGGACTTGAACATCAACATGTTAAAATTCAGTTCCCATGACAAGACTAGATATTTTATTGATTTAATGTTCAGTCAGGGATTCCTACCTCTAATAACCAAGCCCACAAGAGTAACTCCCTATTCTGCCACTCTTATCGATCACATATTTTCAAATAATATCTCAACAAATTCAAACACGGGAATAGTAATAACTGATGTATCCGACCATTTTGGCACATTCTATATTGAAACCGATACCAAGCAACGTATACGTCGACCTGTTGTGTCCAAACGAAAAATAAACAAAGAAAGTGTTGCCCACTTTAACTTACTTTTATCTCAGTGTGACTTCTCTCCTGTAATGGAACTAGATTGCCCAAACATGGCTTATAACACATTCATTGAAATTTATCTAAATGTCTTTGAAACTGCCTTTCCTCTATCCCAGACGCAGGCAAAGACAAATACTATAAGAAAGCAACCTTGGATGCCGAATGGCCTCTTGATCTCGTCATTAAATAAACGAAAATTCTACCTGAAAAAACTGAAGTGTCCGAGCGACCGCAATATTCAAAACTACAAAAATTACTGTAGAATATTCAACAGAGTGAAAAAAACAATGCAAGGCCATGTATTATAAGAAAATTCTAGCTCAAAATAAGCATGATATGCGTAAAACGTGGCAAATATTAAATGATAGCATAAACAAAGCAGAACGAGAAGCCAAACTGCCCTCCTTTTTTAAGCAAGGTGAAAGAGAAATAACTGATCATAACCAAATTGCCACAGAATTTAACAGTTTTTTTTGCGAACATTGGGAAACAAACAAGTGAGTTATTACCTATGTCAAATAAGCCTTTCTGGGATTACATGAAAGGGGATTTTCGAAATAACTTTTTTATGACACCAACTACGCCAGCCGAAATTGTTAACATAGTGCAGTCAATGAAATCAAAATTAAGTAAAGACATCAATGATATCACGTCAACTCTCATCAAGCAATCAATCAACCAAATTGTAGTACCCCTCTCACATATTATCAATAACTCCTTTTTCCAAGGAGTAGTGCCAGAACAAATGAAGATTGCAAAGGTAATCCCTATTTTCAAATCTGGAGATGTGCATAATTTTACCAATTATAGACCTATCAGTATCCTTCCCACCTTTTCAAAGGTTCTAGGAAAACTCGTGTCAATTAGGCTGATAAGCTTTCTCGATCGCTTTGAAATTCTATGTAGCAGTCAATATGGGTTCAGAAAAAATCACTCAACTATCCACCCTGTCCTACATCTCCTAAAGTACATTGCCGATGCAAATAATAGGCAAAGTAAAGACATAACATTAGCGGTATTTGTGGACTTATCTAAGGCGTTCGACACCATAAACCATGATATTCTATTGAAGAAACTAGAATGGTATGGAATTAGGGGCATCTCCAACAATTGGTTCAAAAGTTACCTATCAAATAGACACCAATTTGTTGCATACGGTGAAGGTACATCTGACTTAGCTGAAATAACCTGTGGTGTTCCACAAGGCTCAATATTAGGACCTGTTTTGTGTTTGCTATACATAAATGATCTTTGCAATTCAACAACATTAAACCCTTTATCTTTTGCCGATGATACCAACGTACACCTTTCAGGATCTAATACTGACAATCTGACAATTATTGTGAATAAAGAGTTAGAAAACATCTCCGAATGGTGTTCCGTGAATAGATTGGCATTGAATGCAAGTAAAACTAAATATATTGTGTTTAATCCTTCCCACAAGCAAGCGCTCTCTCACGATAATATTTTCGTCAACAACCAAATAATAAATAAGGTTGGACCAAATGAAGCTGAAAAATCACTGAAATTTCTAGGTATATCCATTGATAATTGTCTATCATATAACGCCCACATAGCTCAACTTTGTTCCAAGATTGCACGCGCAAACTTTGCCCTTAACGAGGTAAAGGCAATCCTTCCTCATGAAGCTATGAGAACACTATACTTCGCTCTGATATATAGTCACTTAGTATATGGTATCCAAGCATGGGAAAATTCGAGATCTATGAATAAAATTCTAACTCTTCAAAAACGTGCACTGCGCATAATTAATAACAAAAAGTATAATGCCCATACAGAACCACTCTTCAAAAGGGACAAAATACTCAAGGTGACTGACCTGTATAAATTCCATGTATCCCTCTTCGTCTTTGATTGGAAAAACGACAATCTTCCCCAGTCATTTGATAACTTCTTCAGAGTAGCTAGTATGCCTGTCAGAACCACTAGACAACGTGATCTTCTCCAAATAACTAGAACAAGGACAAAAGCCCTGGACCGTCTACCTACCAACCTGTATCCCAGGATTTGGAATGTGCTAAATAGAGATCTACGTACGATGAACAATAGAAACGTATTTAAAAAGAAGCTGTTGTCCAGGCTTCTAGCACTTTATTCAGACAATGTTGAATGCAGTAATCCTTATTGTCCAGATTGCACTATATAAAACACCGTAGCGGCGGTGATCACATCAGCGGTAGTACGACCCGTTCTCACCCCTGGATTGAGAGAGGGTGTGATCTTGCTGATTTGGACACCGTCATAACACGTCTTCCTGCTTTACTTTACCTATATATGAACAAATTAAATGACCAGACGAAATGATATCCTGTCCTCCAAATAGCTTTACCCACCTTGTCCGCGTTAAATGACCTCGCCTGGGGATGTCTTATAGCTTTGGGCCGCTCTCAAGATAAACAGAGGATTGAAGCAAATTTTCATATCTCTTTTACTCCAACTGCTCAATTTAGGTTGCTTCATTTGTAGCACACAGCCAGAAGGCCCCAAGCTGAAATACATCCACAAGAAAGCACTTTAACTGCCAAGTCTAGCACAACCCTTACATAGTAAATTCTCTATAACCGATGAGATGATTTTTATAAGAACGTCGACAGTCTGGGTCCGTAAACAGTATTGCAAAACATTCCTTAGGGAGATGACTGGAAGACAGCCAATCTGGCTATGTCATCTCCCAGTAGTATACAAAATGTTATATATTAATTGAACTATGTGATTATAACCATTGTATTTCCTGTATGCTACTGAATAAATAAATAAATATCTATCTATCTGTCTGTCTGTCTGTCTGTCTGTCTGTCTGTCTGTCTATCTATCTATCTACTTATTTACCTCCAAGTAAGTGGATGTAGTATGGGTAAAAAATTCAGTCCAAATTTTGCTAATATTTTTGTTGCAGAATGGGGAAGAGATGCTCTTGCTAAAGCAAGAAAACAGCCGTTATGTTATCATAGGTTCCATGACGACATTTTTATCATATGGCCCCATGGCCGTGATGACTTCAACGAATTCTTGGAAATCCTGGACAACCACGATGAATCCATTAAATTACAGCCCTGCATTTCAGAAAATACCATTGATTTTCTGGATGTGACTGTATTCAAGGTCCCTCAGTTCCGGCATAGCAACGTACTAGACACAAAAGTCTTTTTTAAACCGACCGATTCTCACCAACTTCTCCATAGAGCTTCTTACCACCCACCCAAACTATTCAATGGGTTGGTAAAATCTCAACTCATTCGATTCCATAGAAATTGTACGAACAGAAGCGACCTCAATCACGCATGTTCAATTCTTTTCAAAACACTTGTTAAACGCGGTTACTCAAAACGACTTTTGCGAAAAATTAAATCTGATACAATCCGTGAGATAGAGACACCCATTCGGGACTCTGAGCCAACGCACCCCACGAAAATTCGGCATAACCGCCCTGTTCTGGGAAATGGATCAGTAAATCTATGTCAACGCAAAATTTGTTACATACATCGTATGAACTACATGAATACCGGTAAAACATTCTTTAGCGAACAAACCCGTATGTTTTACCAAGTTAGAAACAGCTTCAACTGTGATTCTGAAAACATCATTTATTTAATCACATGTAAATTATGCCATATCCAATATGTCGGCCAGACGAAAAACCCTCTGCGCGTCAGAATGCAAAACCATTTATCAAATATCCGTTTAGATTCAGGAAAGGCAGTCTCAGACCACTTTAACCTCCCGGGTCATGACATTAAGTCACATTTTAGTTTCCAACCCATTGAGCAAATTCCGTTTTTGGACGATGATGAAACCACAACAGACAAACGACTTGAGCGTGAAAACTATTGGATTGGTAAGCTCAGGACCTATCTCCCATACGGACTCAATAGAGAGTACTCTGGGTTGCCAAATAAAATTATTTGTTTTCCTTTGGTTTATAATCGACGCAATGTGGAAATTGCAAAAATTTTCAAAAACAACTTTACAGAATTAAACACAAAACTGCCAGAAGCCATTAACAAACGATGCATCATAGCTTATAAGAAAAATCCCAGTCTTCGAAACATTCTTGTGAAAGCACTTCTGAGATAAGTTCATTTTGTCATAAAGTCATATAACTTCAAAAATATTAAAACAACATTGAATTCCATAGAAATAATTTACAACAGAAATCGATTTACCGACCTGCGCCCGTGCTTCTTTGTTTTGAAAAATATCTATCTATCTATCTATCTATCTATATCTATCTATCTATCTATCTATCTATCTATCTATCTATCTATCTATCTATCTATTCTATCTATCTATCTATCTATTCCCATGGAATCCCATTTTTTGGAAAACACCTGTGGCTATGGAATCCTGTTTTTGCCGTATGAGGCCATGAGGGCTATGTAAAAGCCATCAATGAGTCCTCATTTATTATCCCTCATACCCTCATTGAATTTTGAGGTTATGAGGACCTTGATCCACTAGTGTAAATATGTTGTGACTGGACAGCCACCCACTCCAGAAATAGTCCACTTTTCCGATCACAGTACGGCAGCCAAGCTCTCAGGTCACCAGTGTAATTCTGTTCGGAGTTCAACACAGTTATGGGCTGTTTGATTACACACTTTTTGTGGACATTTGCGCGCAGACGACTGTTAATGTAATGTGATGTGATTTTACTTACAAAGATATATGGGTACTCTTTCCTGTCCAAGGTATATATATTTAATTCCCCTTGAAAACATCAGGATATTAAAATGACTTGTGGAACTCGACGTAAGTCCAAGTTATATACATTGCAATGAATAAGTATTTAATTCCCCTTGAATGCATTAAGATATTAACATAACCTGTGGAACTCGGCGTAATCATAACACCGCGGTAGTGGTAAGTCTTCATTTTTTATTGTAATGTCATCAAAATGCCGACCAAATCAAGTCTTGATTGAGCAACATTCTAGCTTTGATTCACAGAAAATGAGTCTTCAGGAAATGTTTCACATCCAGTCGCCCGGGTATTTCAGTTGGTCGGAAAAGCGAACTGTAGATTCGCTTTTCCAACCAACAGAAATATTCCAGGCGAGTGAATCTAAACATAGGTAATGACCTATTTGAGAGCTGGACTGGTTCCGTGCCAACACAGCGTCGAATTTCTTACAGTGTTAGGCTGTTGTCTGAGAGCTTGGCCAGATATATGTTGACATATATGGAGGAATGTCCACAACTTATTCGGCTAGGGATCAAGAAATGATCAAAGCAATACAATCTGAAAAATATGTAATGTAAAATCTAAAATAAAATGACGTCACCCGTGAAATGCCTGTCACCGAACAGTGAAAATGTTTGTCCTTGGAGACCTTATTGTCTAACAGCGTTATCAACAAAAAGCAGGTTATAATTTTTAAAGCTTTTACTCATCATAGATTGATTAGATTCTCTATACTTCAGAGAGACTATTCGACATTTAACTGGTCTTTGGGAGTTATCATTGTTTTTAATTTGAAATTACAATCCTCTGGGCTAATGCGTTTAATAAAATATAGACCCTGCATCACAAATACCCACACACAGACACAGTATATCAACTTATGAACGGGAGCGCGGTGGCTCAGTGATGGACTGTTGGACTTCTGTGCTAGAGGTCCCGAGTTCGATCCCCGTCCGCGTTGTGTCCTTGGGCGGGGCACTTTATCCCGGTTACCTACATGGGGGCACGATGACGCCGTATACTAAGGCGTACTGTACGTCGATGGTGCACATGTCTTCAACCGCTATAACCCTCCTTGAGCGGAGCTTGAACAGAGTTAGAATGTTGAGGAGCTGACAGTTGCTCGTCGATGCTCGGTGGTTCTCTCAGGGTACTCCGGCTTCCACCACCCGTAAAACTATCACGGTCACGATTAGCCATTTGTGCTTCAAAATGGTCTCCAGATAGCTTTCAAAATAAAAAAGAGTAGAATTGCAGTAGCGGACTGGCTATATGGTCTACCCTCCCCCCGCTTCATTGGGTGGCCCCTGGGGCCCCCAAACTGATGCTGCTCAACACCTGTTGGTGCCTGACATTTCGTGAAAACGTCCAACAGGCGAAATGGATCTGATTGCATAGAATGCCGGTATATTAAAATGTTCTCTTTGTGGACTGCCCGTAGAGAACATTTCGATATACCAGCTGTCTGGTCTGCCACTGATCGCTCAGATGCAAGGAAACAGCGGTTTGTTTTCAATTTGAAAAATCAAAATGTTCTCCCATTGGGCAGAACTATGGTCGGCCCGATGGATCTGCGCATCCCCGCGCCCTGCTGATACCATTCTGTGTGAACAACCATTGATCTCTGAGATGCAAGATCATTTCGAAATAACAAAATTTTCTCCGGGGCCCGGCTTAATGCATTTCCCGGTTACTTTTCTTGGCCCAGTCCGCCCCTGTTGAATTGGTTAAATTCCAAGTTGCATCACCTCGGTTCGGACAGTGTTACGTGTGGAGGAAACCAGAGTGCCAGGCAGAACCACCGAGCAGCGGTGAGCACCTTACTAACACACTAACTTAACACAAGCAGGGTCAGCATTGGTTGAAGGCAAGGTCACCATCGATGTGCAGTACGCATCAGAACACAGCGCCACCATGCACCGGCCCCCCACGTGGGCAATCAGGATTAAGTTTCTTGCCCAAGGACACGGCGCAGTTACGCGCTGGTGAGGATTTTTGTGAACCTCTCGGTTTGAAGTTGGTGTATACTGTAAATGAGCCACAATATCAAGTTCAGTATATCAAATAGCACTGTAACAAAACCGGTGTTTATGACTACTCCTCAGGTCGAGTCAGTCGAACTTGTAACAATGTAACAACAAATCTGGTATGAGGCAGCCTTGTGACAAGCAGCCCCTACACGTCATAAAAAGTTGCCCGCATTTTTTCAGCAGAGTTACGGTCCTTACTTTGTTTTTTTTACTTTTTATTCATTTGTGCTTCATCGGTCCAACACTGCGGTAGGGGAATGAATTGTCTTCAGCGATAGCTCTTGTTGTGACAAGAACTGCAGACTAAGGTTTTTTCTCCAGAAAACATTTCTCTATCTGAGAGTGAACTTTATTCAAGCAACAGAAAATGGATGTATCCTTCACATTCAGAGCAATTAGGAACTATGATGTAGTGAGAGCAACAAACACATCTGTACGGTTTATAAATCCCTTAAACCAACGCCTATCACGTTTACGGCTTCCTCGGCTGTTTGAGACAAAACTGAGAGAATCGTACTGGGATTCCTGTACACCGATGAAATCATGACAAACAAGTTCCTATATTACAGTCTTTTAACCCTTCACCCAGGGTACACGATATCAAATTTTATTTAATTATGTTATTTTCATTTTTTTTTTCAAACATTTCAACAAAGCCATATCACGTGAGCCCTCGTTGGAACGAGCTCTCAAAGCTCGTTCCAATGAGGGCTCCTATGATATGATTTTGTTGATAATTTTTGAAGAATAATTTTCTTTCAACTACTCAGTTTTAAATTACACTTGTGCATGCCTCCGATTCGTTGGGTAAAGGGTTGATGTCTAACTGTAAATTATGGAGGATATGTTCGTTGTAAAAGTCGATATCTCACGAGGGGAAGACATATAGGGAATCATTTCTCGGTAACTCGACCGTCTATGGTATCAAGTTATAGCGTCCGATAGTTCAAAAATAATAAATAATAAAATTCTGTTCTGAGGTATAAGCTAGGACCCTGTGTGGCTTCGAAATTCGGTTCGAATCGAAACCGTCCCACCGAATCGATTCGAGTGGGGCTGACTCGGAATTTTCTGATCGTCGAGATATTCTCAAATTCCTAGCAGGTATCTCCTGATACTGATGTTTATCTCATTTGTGAGCACGAAGAGTCATATAATTTATTTCCACACTCCTTACAAAAGAGCTTTATTATGCTCCCCGAAAAAAATGCTGGGAGCATATAGTCGCCGCTTTGTTCGTCTGTCCATCTGTCCGTCTACCCGCCTGTCCGAAACAAGTAGTTTCCGGATGATAACTCTTGTTTCCTTTGATGTACGACCTTATAACTTTACTACCTACCACGAAATGCAAGTTAAGGTCGATTTGCGCTGTCATAGCATTTACCGTTCCAGAATTATGCCACTTGAAAAGTCGCAAAATGGTAAAATCAATGGTTTCCACGTGATAACTCTAGTTTGCATTGATGTACGACCATATAATTTTGCAACTTTTTTACCTACCGTGAAACGCAAGTAAAATTCGATTTCCACCATTATGGCATATATCGTTCCAGAGTTATGCCCCTTGAAAAATCGCAAAATGGTAAAATCAATGGTTTCCGGATGATAACTCCAGTTGGCTTTGATATACGACCTTATAAATTTGTAACCTTACTTTTGTCCATGAAATGCAGGTCATGTACGATATTCATTGTTATGGCACTTACCGTTCCAAAGTTATGCCCCTTGAAAAGTCGCAAAATGGTAAAATCAATGGTTTCCGGATGATAACTCTAGAGCACTTTGAGGTACGACCTTATAATTTTGCAACGTTACTACCTCCCATACAATGTAGATCAGGTTCGATTTTCACCGTTATGGCATTTACCGTTCCAGAGTTATGCCCCTTGAAATGTTGCAAAATGGTAAAGGAATAAAACATTTCTAATGGTATCTTATTAAATGCCCAGAGCATGTATAATCCAACCTGCTTATACATTCACCCTAATTAAGCAGTGGTTTGTCTTCTGTCTTCAAAGGCCCCAGTTTAATCTCCTTCCCAATGAGCTTTTAATGCAGGTTTACTGTGTACTGTTAACCTTGTCCTTCCACATATATTTGTACTTTTTTTATATGGCTTAAACCATTTTTCACAGTTTTGAATTTGAAAAAATCAGTATGTCGTTTCCATCAATTTGCATTTCGGGGAGCATCTGTTGGCTGTGCCAACTTTTTACTTGTTTTTTTTAGGCTGGTGAGTATCTTTGAAATTCAACACGACATAAAGTCATTTGCAACAAAAGAGGTTTAAAAATCGTCAAATCAAACTATGGGCTTAATCAAATCCTTTCGCGCAGTCATTTGTTTTTCACACGGAATTTTATCTTAAAGAACATGATATAACTGTCCTTGCAGCTCAATTTGAATATAGGAGAAAAACTGAAATGAGCAAAGGTAGTACCTACTAAAAAAGATAAATAAATAAAAAATAAACAAATGAAAATATAAATAGAAGATCATGCAATGCAAAGGAGAAAAAACATGGCAGTAATGTTGAAATGACGATGGAAGTTCAAGGCATCTTTGAGGTATTGAACCTTTGGCACACATTACTGAAAATATATATAATATAAAATATCGAAATAAGCTTAATGAATGTCAAAATCATAAACCAGCCAATTATAAGGATGTTTTCGTTTTCCAATGAATCAGAAATCGAGTATGTAAAACGAGTCATGGATAAGCATGTCTGGAATATTGTAACACATGTTGATTCAACATACCTATTTATTCAAAATGTAATTGAACTTATGTAATCTTTTTTCCCCAATGTACTCTGCTGATAGGAGATTTTGTTGCTGCTAAGACATAAATTGACGAAAGAGTACATTATAGTTTCAGACAGTGAAGGAATATAACGAGAAAGATGCCGTATACTTGCCATCGGAATATGTCTGTTACGCAAATTAAAGTTCGTCGTCACGAGTATCAGTGACATAATGAATGAAAACAAAGAGATATCTGAAAATGAAAGAGCTGAGAAACTGTTAAAAATTCCAGAATTTCTATCCCTCGAGACTGATAATTGCAGAACCCACGGCATTGTATGAATAGTATTGTCGGGTATCAGAGTTATGCGGTGTTAATAATTTGTTTCGGTTCCAGTTTGGATTGAGTAAAAAAACGTCCGGTTTTTTTTTGTTTCTAGAAAATACAGTACTGTGATCACAAAACTTGTCTTTTCACAATCAAATCACGGCGTGGCCGCAAACACAAAAACACTGCGTACTGAAGACCGAATAAAAAAACCCAATATAATTTATGACAGTCAATGCTCTCGCACTTTTTGAGAGGTGTTCTGCTGTATTCTCACTTTGCCAGCAGGCCGAGGTGAGACATTTTCACACCTCTGCTACAGTCTGCGTTAGTATTAGTGACAGAAATTCACAGGCGCCGGTCATCTGTTGGCCAGGAATGTTTACTAAGAATCGGCGATTACTTGTAATGCGCTTACAATAACTAATGTAAGATCTTAATTTGCAGTCATCAACTTTAAAGCACAAATCAAAATAGTTATCTCAAAGATCTCTCTGTAAGGGCAAGAATTTAAAATTCAACATTGCAAAACGGATAACACTCAAGCAAATAACCAAATCAATGTTGCTCCAGACAGTCGAGAATGGAATGAAAAGGTTAAATTCCAAATTGCATTGTGGGGAAACGTTGAAGTTTATTTAATGCAACGACATATCGTCCCTTTAGTGCAATAAGACGCCATATGCAATGTCCTAGCAATGCAGATGGCGCCTTGTTGCACTCATGGGACGATATATATATATATATATATATTACTGTATATATTAATTAATATTTAATGTATATAACCGCAGAAAATGTAAAATATTGCCGTAAACTCACTTATTAATGTTTAGAATGTATACGATTTAATGTATTTAATCTATCTTTTAAATCGCCACAGATAATAATAATCAATAAAACAAAACAAAAGCTGTCTTTGTTAATATGCTTTATAATTCATCAACCCAGAAGTATAGGACAGACTATATTTTAAATTCCTATTGTCTGAGTTACACTCAAGAGCTTTGTGAGGGAGAAAAATAGGGCTGACAATTTTGACTGGATCGCGACCCAATGGGGATCGAGACGAAATTGTCGTCCACTTTTGTAATCACGGCACTGTAATAACAAAATCTGAAAAGGATGCTTGAACAACTATGAAATATCATATGGTTTAACCCTTTACCCAACGCAGACGATATAAAATTTTATTATTTTAATTACTGTTTTTTAAAATTAAAAAAAAAATCAACAAAACCATATCATGTGACCCCCCTCATTGGAACGATCTCGATGAGCTCGTTCCAATGAGGGGTCACATAATATGGTTTTGTTGAAATATTTTGAAAAAAATCTTTCTTTCAACTGCTGAATTTGCTAATTACGCGTGTGAATGTGGTCGATTCGTTGGGTAAAGAGTTAACCGATACAGGTGGAAAGATAGCCGAAATAGATATTGTTGTTTCTTCTTAACACTGATTCTTGAAAAGCTCACAGATAGAGCATTCCGAGAGCCAATATCAAGAGATTATAAGGAAGAAATAAACGAGAAAGCATTTTTGAATTATCCTGCAATGTTTTCTCGATAGCACAAAATACGAATTTTTCATATTTCAGTACTTCCTATAAAACTGCTAATAACACTATCGTGAGTTGATACAACACCTCTCTTCACTTTCTATGTTGGAAGAAAATTTTTTGCACTCCTCAATTTTCGATCAGTTCAGCGTTTTAAAGCGAAAACTGTATTGTATAGTTGAGAAAGTGAAAATTGGTATCCATTTTTGGCATTCGGACAGTCTCGGTATTTTCAGTAGTCCGAAGTCTAGTAGATTTTTCGATGAAGTGCACAGCTAAACTGAGTATACGATAACAAAGAGAAGAAAATGGAATGGAATTTGTTGGAGCACCCTCCCGGGCAAGGTAGACTTACAGTTGTGTTTCAAGGTTGTACACCACAGTGTGTGAGGCCAAAGGGAACAAAGAAACAACACTCGTTTATCTCCCATTATAGTTTGAAAGACGTCAGACTAAGAAGTCCGTTCCCACTTCTAACTGGGATTAGATACCCTGTTTTCTGTCACCAAATACATTTAGCTGACTAGCTGACATCGATCATCATGCTTGACCTAATGGTTTTAACTATTAATTGATAGGAGGGAAAATAAAGAAATGGGTTGTTCAACTTCTTCTGAAAGACTTTTCGATCCGTGAAGTCTGACCAGTGCTTCTAACAAAAACACAATTCAAACTTTCTTTTTTTATTTGTTCTTCTAAGCCGTCGCCTATTACCCATCACTGAAACAATGTCTTCCAGCTCATTTCAATAAGAGGTCATAAGGTATGAGTTGAAAAATACCAAAAATATTTTTTACTTATTGAAGAAAAAATATCTGCACTGTAGTACTGTATTTGTATTTGGTACATGGTTAATGGAATCGCTTTCAGAGTGTTGATGAAAAATAAAATCATCAGCTTGACGACTTGATTTATTAAACACGCCATTCTCCAATAAGTTTCTGAATTACGAAATTAGCACACTTGAAATAATACTATAAATAAACCACGCTGAGCAATTTTAATCTTATCGCTTGCTCGAGAAATCTTTCCTTTACCTGTTTATGCAGGATAGTCAGATACTATATAGTAATTATGAAAACACAGTAGCTGTGATCGCGTAGATTCACTCGGCGCAAGAATTTATGCTCGGGCTTGAGATCCAGAGCTAGGACGTTTTTCGATTTTCCGGCTCGGTTTCGGTTTTTGCGGCAAACCGGAAAACCGAACCGTCAGACCCAACAAAACCGACTGAAAGATGTTACTGTGTTTGCGCATTAGCTAATGAAACTATCGTATTGGGAGTGAACTGGATTAGTAGCCAATGTGAACTCACTCCACTTAAGCTACCCGTTAAAGGAGCGAATACGTCGTATTCTCATTGTCACATTTCCCCCGTATTGACTCGTCAACCGGACGAGTCAATAAGGGAGAACATGCTAACAACCGTGAGCTCATCTTCTATATTGCATGAGAACTTTAAATATGCTTTCATCAGTGGTAGTGACTAGTGAAACTGGAATTAGCATGGATTGTGTCGTGAGTACAGGTGCTTGTTATGTTATTACAGCTGAAATTACACTCAGTCTTTAGCTTCAAGATTATTTATGTACAATTTCTATCTCCGCCATACGTTTTGTGAGGCGACTAAGATGACTGATACCAAGCGAAATTCCAGTGAAAAGATTCGAAGATGGTCTAATTGCATGAAAAGTTCATTGCTTTCCTCGGGTTTTTTTTATGTTTCCCCTCTCGAAGGTGAAATGAACTGTGATAAAAAAGGTGAGGTGAGATGAAGTGCCATTGGCAGCAGGAAAATAGTTTTTCCTCCGCCATTTCATTTAGCTTCTCTGCGTCCCGGGTGTATTCTAGTCTACCAGGGTCCAATAATATAAAACTTTTACAATTGTATTTTGCAGAATTGTGTTTTCTAGTTATGACTTTAAATGAACCATTAGTATTTTCAAAAATCTGGCAATTTGCTAGTTGGCAAATTGCCAAATCTTTTAAAATGCTAATGATTCATTTTTTTCAGTTACATTAATAGGCTGAAAATACAATTCTAGAAAATTCAGTTGTAAATATTCTATAGTATTGGCTCTGGATCTTCAGTGCCACTAACAAACGATCTAGTTTCCAGCGCAGCCCACTAAGTATTCACATAGAGGTCTGATATCAACTTCAGCCATTTTAAAATGGCGAAGCCAATAGAGTAGAAGAAAGGCGTTTCTCGGTTGGGATTAAAAATTGTGCTGTTGTGTACGTTAAAACGCCCAGATCTTGCCCATTGTTGTCGAAATCTTTTTCCGAGATATTTTCTGATCGACTTGAACAAGAGTGAGTGCATGTCACCGCCAAACAATTGCATTCGAGGCGTTTTAATGTCCGAGAGTCACGTCGATTATTCATGTTTTGATGTCAAATGTTTATTTCTGAGCTCGGCGTAGCATCCCAACATAGTGTATCATGAACTACGCCCGGCGGCCGTCTTTCTTCTACTCTATGGGATCCACCATTTTAAAATGGCTGAGCTGATAGCAGACCTCTAGGTGAATACCTAGTGGGCTGCGCAGGAGACTACAAACGATCTTGCTTTTTTACACCTTTGGTCAAAGCTGACAAATTCAACAGCCAGTAGCGCAAACCTTGAGATCATCGCATGGGTAAACGCTACATGCTGATCCATGCCATAAGGCATATTTTGCATCTCGTTGTGTAGAACCTGTAAATATAATAATGAATCGAAGCTAGGACATTTGATGCAAATTATGGCCTAGTTCCATTCTTTTATAACTGGCTCCACGATGTCAAATACTATATATGGTATAACCTATTACTCCTGCCGAAAGACGATGGGAGTGAAGGGCTATACTATATACAAGCGGCAATGATATATTATGCAGCTCACATTGGAGAACTGGAGAATCTCTGTCCGAGACTGTATCATTCTCACATGTACATTTTTTGACTACCACTGGCATGTTCTTATTTTATTTTATTTTATTCAAAATACATCATTTGGTGCTTTGTATAGAGAGAGAGAGAGAGAGAGAGCACTGTGAATTTGTGAATACCCACCACGGACATGTACTATGAAATTATGTTTACTGTATTTATCTCTGGTACTGTACTCCATGAAAATGGAAAAAAGTAACGAAATAAAACTAAACTAAACCATCGCACTCGTTAGTATCTTTCGTGGTGTGTCGCTATTAAAACCTAAATATGCATGTCATGTGAAGCTCATTAAATACACATTTGCTTTCCGTTCTTATTAACTATGACAGAAAATAACACGAGACTAATGGGAGCTAAAAATAAGCACGCGAAAGCATATCTACGTTAATGGAACTCTAGGGAACAGCAGCCCTGAAATCCATTACCGTATTTGTATTAATTATTTATTGAAAAATCTCATTTACAAAGTAAACGACTGGTATTTAAATTTCCCGTAGTAAAGTTCAGACTTTGACCTTCGAGTTTAATGAGCAGAATATTAGAAAACTAGACGTCGTATCTGTTCAAATAGTAAAATTATTTCCTCCTCGAGCCCTTACGCAAGAACAGTGCATGTTTCCGTCCATCATTACAACTCCACCCTAGCCAACTCACACAGGCGGCAAACGCAACTGCCTGTGGTCGTCAAATTAGGTGGGTTTCAATAACCTTGTTTTATGGTAAAACACAAGTTTAAAATGACTTTAGACTTTCTCTAATCTGGATGCGTATTTAAAGACGGTGTACCCTAAGTCCGCGCATGCTGCTAAGCTCCAAGTGCGTAACTATGGGGGAGGAGTGTAAAGGGGAGTGACACCCCCTAATCATTTCCCACTGGGTTTCATCTGGATTAGAGTCAATTCGCTGTTGCTGGTGATCATATTATTTGACTCTCATAATTTATAACTGTTCGATCAGACCTTTAGATCAGTCAAATTTGGGCACAACGGCAAATATGGATGTTGCCTGCATGGTTAGAGAAAAGCTCCGATATTTTCTTCTTGGCGTGCGTTTTAGGGTTTTAGGTCCCCATCTTAAAATGCTAGTTTACAACCCCTAGTTATAGGCCTTCGGCATTATCACTGTTCCCTTCCACCACCCTTTGACGTAAGTTTACTCGACTAACTCGAGAAGGCTTCTTAGTTTCTCAGTGTCGAGCCAAAGGTAAAGTGTAAAGTAAAGTATGCATGGCGTTTACTGAGAAATGCCACAAACATGAATATGATAGATTTCAAGCTTTAAGTGCATGATCATAAGGACTTCGCCACAGAAAAGCAATCGCCGTCGACAGTGTCGTATACGACACTGTCAACGCCGATTGCTTTTCTATGGCGAACTCTGTGGGTTTTTATTCCCCCGAAAAAATTCGGGGGAATCTAGCCGTGACGTCGTCCGTCTGTCCGTCTGTCCGTCCGGGCGTAGACGGAATTCGTGTCCGCTCCATAACTTCTTACAGCCTCCAAGGATATTAATGATACTTGGTATTATTATTGCCCACAACCAGAGGGTGTGTCGCGAATAAGGTTGGAATGGCTATCAAGGCTTTTTTCGGGGGAATCAGCCACCTTTTGGTGGCCATCCTCTAGTTAAAAAAAATTATTTATCTGTTGCATTGATTGATTAGAAGGTAAGCTCTAAGCTATATTGCAAGCATCAAGGAAACCTGGCCAAACTATATATTGCCGAAATACTGCAAAACTTTGGAAAAAGTTTCAAACTACGCATAATTTGGGCGCAATTATCTTTTTTGGACACAGAGTTTACCGTTGTTAGTTGGGACGAATTTAAAGGCCTGTGTTCTTTAGTCGTTGTCATTGGATGATACTTTGTTTTTCACTGTTTTGTGTTTGCAATCACCATAAAGGTGTGGTATTTTGGGAATGCCTTATTTACCTTTTCTGTTCAGCCATTGTTGCGATTTCTCAAGCTAATGAACAATCCTAGTTGGAAATAGATTGCTTCTATAGTAATTAATTTACATTTCAATAGGTCCGTTATTTAAATTGTCATGGACAACTCGAAACACAAAACAGCATTAGGCCACGTTTAGTTCTACTTGATTTACAATATTAAACATGATTTAGATTTTAGAGGTATAAAATTGTCGACATATTTAGACAAACAAAGTAAGACTGTGCCTGAGGTCGAATCTTTCCTAAACTGCATAATTGTTTGAGCGATTGAAATGAGCGATATTGGAATTTTGAGTTCGGTATCGGTTTCAGTATTTTAGGATGGTATACCACTGTATCGGTTCGGTATTCGGCATCTGACTTGATTGAGATTTGCTGATAGTACCAAAGAGGAATTCAAACAAGGGAAATACAGAATAAGTTCTACCACAGCGCCACAAACGCTACTGCCAGTGAGCTACACATTTGCATTCTTTTGCCTACACAAATCATATACCTACAATAATTGTTCGACTTATTCCAAATAAACATAAAGCTTTAAAGGCCATTCAGGATTTTGCGGTCTCAGAGCATGTGTCCTTAACGTGCCTCCATTAGGATGTCCTACTGACAATATAGAGAAATAACTTGAGCAGTGATTTCTAGTCAAGTCTTGGCTGCCTTAACATGCAGACTTGACTAGAAACCACTGCTAAGCAACTGGACATGATTGTAAAGGTTATAGACTAGTGTGTTAATTGAGGACAATTACCCCGGCCCCCAAGGGTTAACAAAACTGAAAAGAAAATCAGTCACTTCTTTTATGAAAATAAACATTCAGCTGCTAACAAGGCCTTATAAATAGGAATGAAGGAAAATTTGAAAATACAGATGGTTTCGATTATTTATTTATTTATTTATTTATTTATTTATTTATTTATTTATTTATTTATTTATTTATTGGTGTTAAGGTCACATACTTATGCACAATGGCTAATTTATGACCGTGACAGTTTTACGGGTGGAGGAAGCCGGAGAGAACCACCGAGCAACGACGAGCAGCTGCCAGCTCCCCAACATCGTAACTCCGCACTGCAGCATAGGCAGGGTTAGATTGGTTGAAGACATGCGCACCATCGACGTGCAGTGCGCCTTAGTACACGGCGTCATCGTACCCCCTTGTGGACAAACGGGGTTAAGTGCCTTGCCCAATGACATAAAGAGATGGTTTCGATAATAAATGATTGGTTCGGTTCAGTTTTTCGGTATCCCCATGATATCGGTTCGGTTTTTCAGTATATAGCCCATCTCTCATCAACTTTTTGTACGGGGTTAAGTGCCTTGCCCAATGACATAAAGAGATGGTTTCGATAATAAATGATTGGTTCGGTTCAGTTTTTCGGTATCCCCATGATATCGGTTCGGTTTTTCAGTATATAGCCCATCTCTCATCAACTTTTTGTTTTAGTTTGAAGTTGACGCATTATTCACTGCACATTCAGTAAACATTTTGAAGATGTAGTTAACATTTAAACGATATATTTCAAAAAAAAAAAAAAAAAATTAAAAGGTTGCCTAAAATTTTCTCCAAACTTGAACATTTTTTTCTTCGTGCATTTCAGAATTACTCACTGGAACGTGCTCAATAGAATTATTGACAGAGGGGTCATCGGTTTTACTGTGGATTTAAATAAATGGAAAATGAAGTTTTTGTTTGTTTTTTTTATATAAAGAGATGGGCTGTTTTCTAGGTACTGGGGAATGGGGATAAGCGATTAAACCTTTATCCGACAGAAGCTGAAACACCATCACGTCTCCCAGATATCACGATAATGTCAATTTTGTGCTGAGTATTGATTATAACCTGTACAGAGCATATAACGTGGATAAGTTATAAGCTACGCACGAAAGGAAAAGGAAAAATAAAATACAATAAAATTTGGACTGCCATTTTGCATTTAGAGCATTGGGAATCTGTCAGTTGTCAATAATTTTTATTTATTGGGATTTAACGACACTTTCGACACCCAGGGTCACCCAGTGTTGGGCACTTTTACGGGTGGAGGAATCCCTGAGAGAATCACCGAGCAACGGTGAGCAACTGCCGACTCCTCAACATAGCAATTTGCTCGCCTCAGTAGCGCCCAGGAGTGCGATGTTTAGCACCCTGGATTTCTTGGAAAACCAAGCCTTGCTTAGATGCACACAAAGAACACATGTTAAAAGACACCGGCTTTTGGTGGTCCTGTTGATGGAAGTTGCAATACCTTGGTCGTGGTGTTCAGTGAAGTCTTAGCTGCCTTCGCAACCCTGGAATATTTGAAAAATCCAAATCTCTTTTACCGCAGACAAAACATTATTTATTTATTTATTTATTTATTTATTTATTTATTTATTTATTTATTTTTTTATTGGGGTTTAACGATACTTTCGACAGCCAGCGTCACCCGTGTCGGGACAGTTTTACGGGTGGAGGAGGCCGGAGTACCCAGAGAGAACCACCGAGCAACGGCAAGCAACTGTCAGACTTTCCAACGTACTAACTCCACGCAAGCAGGGTTAGCTCTGGTTGAAGAAAAGTGCACCATCGACATGCAGTACGTCTTAGTACACAATGCCACCGTGCCCTCACGTGGGCAATTGGGATTAAGTGTCTTGCCCAAGAACACAACGCGGTTGCCGCAGGTGGGATTCGAACCGAGGACCTCTGGGCGTGCAGCCTGCATCTCTATCTACTGAGCCACCACACTCCCAGTCAAAACATGATGTGTATGTTGTCAATACACATCACCAAAAATGAGTCAAGACATGTTATGTGCTTATCAAAAATGCATAACGTGCTGCCTGAAATTTGTCGAAAAACCGTTTACTAATAATTCAGTCTACCCCGCATTGTGCTCTCTACAACCTTAAGATCATTTAAATAGACAGCTTTGATAAGTTGTCACATTTCTTTCAAAACAGAAGTTGTAATCTCTTTTTGGAGCGAGCTTATTGCGCTCGTTCCGATGAAGGATTGCGAACTATATTTTGGAGCAAATAAAAGAAAATCGTCGATTGAGTGCAACAAGGCGCCATCTGCAATGCTTTAGCGTTACAGATGTTATTTTGTAGCGCACTCGGGACGCGTCGAGGTTTTGTACAATAAAATACTGCAATTGAAGTCTGCAAGTCATGTACAGACAGAAATGTAAAATCTGCTTAGCAAAGGCAAGTGTATAGCGAATGACAGATTCCACAATATTTCCATTGACTTTTTGTGAACTGTGCATAACACAATGTTCATTACTTGTAATAATTCCTTGTTTGCCATGATTACCTTGCTAAACGTATAAGAACTTCAGGGGTTGACAGGTAGACAGCCACTGTGTTCCTGTCGCCACATATAGTGTACCTGTCTGTTACATCATGTGAAATTGCTGTAAATGCAAAAAAAGATTCGTTGATAAAATATCAGAATCTGAAGCTGCCAGAAATTATGCGCGCAGCGTTTATCGCACCAACGTTGCTGATTTTTAAATTTTTGTTTCCAAAACTAAGCTTGTGACCTTTGTGAAGAACGTATATTTTTTCACGAAGATATACTGCAGTTGTAGTCTGCACGTCATGCAAACGAGTTCTCAAAGTGGAAGTGCAATCAGAAACTGAGAAAATCAGCCAACGTTTTTGTAGCATGGAGGGTACAGGTGTTGAGAAGAAGGATGCAATTAATCACCACAGTCAAATGTAAATATATGTTCTGTTGTGAGGAATGTTCAGTTATTCTACACACGTTTAGGTTAACAAGACATGCTTTGTTAACGGAATTCTCTGAGACTATACACAATACAAGGATGTATGGGTGATTTGTTTGTATTCTTCACACGACTTCACCCTTTCCACGCCCATTAATAACAGTTATACTCTAAAGCCGATAAAGTATGCTCATCTAATGGTCAGAGCATAAGACTTTAAACCAAAAGGTGGACAGTTCGATCCTGACTACCAGTAAATGTGTTGTGTCCTTGTCAAGGCACTTAAGTCAGATTGTCCACGTAAGGGAACGGTGGAGCTGTGTACTGAGGCGTACGGTCGGTGGCGCACGTGCCTTCAACCGCTGCTAATTCTCCTTGTGCACATTCAGTAAGTTGGAGAGTCTGACAGTTGGCAGCCGGTGTTCGGTGGTTCTCTCCGGGTACTCTTCTATCAGCAAAACGTTCCGACAGTGTGTTGTAAAGGTGTGTTGTAAATGTTGTTAATCACCAATATACAAACAACAAACAGTGAATTTTGAATAACATTCCGAAAGTAGTACCATGTGTACGCAGTTGTATTCTTGCAGGAAAGTTGAACCTTGACCTCTGGTCGTCTTTTTAAATTTCGCCGGCTACGCATCGATAATAATAGGGCCCCTGACAGCATATTTCAGTCGATTTCAGAACTGGAATTGACGGCGAAGTGCAGAGGATGTTAACCGGCTGCAGTAATGATGCAACTGGAGACTTGTTTAGAGCCCCGCAAAGCGTGGAAATTCGATTCAATTGGAATTCGGCCAGATGATTCGATTCGAGATGGTCCGTTCGTAAATTTTCGAATCGTCGAGATGTTGTCAAAATCCTATCGAGTGTCTCATATTAAACTCTTCTTCTACCATAAGGTCTCCTTTACAGGAGACCTGATGGTAGAAGAACAGTTTAAAGAGGTTCCGCTTCCGGAACTACTTTTGATTCCGTCACTGGTATATACCGCATTTTGACTGACATGCACAAACCTACGAGTCGTTGTTGAATAAAATACTTGCATGAAGACTGAAACTATTTACGTTTGCAAGATGGTGCAATATCTACAACTTGGAAATCAGTGAGATTCGATTCGAGATTCGATTCCATTCGCGATTCGATTCGATCAAGATTTATTTCGGTTCGAGATTCGATTCGGTTCGATTCGAGATTCGATTCGATTCGAGATTCGATTCGATTCGAAATCCTCTATGAATCGATTCGAGATTCGACTCTACTCGAAATGGGAGATTCGTATTCGAATGCGTCCTACTAATATTGTAGCGCAACTTCTGCCAAACAAAGCTTTGTTTTTAGCAACATAATTCGAGGCCTTAAGGGAAGCATTATTTATTTCTCAATCCATTTTAGCATGTTATATCTTGTTTTGGATAAAGCGATAAACAGAATCTTCAACACCTCACAAGTTTATAATCCCGTTGTGGTATTTACGAAATACGTTCAGTAAAACACTAATGAACTCGTTTCGTAAATGTCACTCGAAATTGGGGACTGGTGTGAAATCCTGTATATAATTCCAAGACTTGATGCCAAGTGTGCAAGACAAATTTAAGTAACGGGAGCGATAAGATATTCATCGAAAAGAAATAAATTATTGTTCACACCAACACTGTTTCGCATTAGAAAAACATTCTACCGGCAGCAGTTATTGAGAGAAAGTATTCTGTTCTAAGGCAGAATAGATAAAATGTGTGCTTTTATCAGATGTTTGTCCGATTTCGAGTACTTTTCTACTACGTTCAATGAAATGTTGACCACAAGTCCAGACCTACAGCCTTCCGTTAATTAAGAAGGGCCAAAAGCTCTCTAAGGGCAAAAAGCTTTTTAGATGGGTTATATTAAAAAGAGTTGCTCCAGCTTTTGGAGAGTACCGAGATGGATCGTGTGTGGGTCATTGTTGTTCAAAGTGAGACCCGAGTCGCTGGGGTTGAGGAGAGAATGCGGAAGACAAGGAAAGACCCTGAGATATTTCACTTTAGAATGCTCCCAAAACTGGCCTTGTAGAGCCAGACTCCTTGAGAAACTAAGGGAAGAATGGGATGAAAACACAAGGGATAAATGGACAAGGAATGACATGATGGAAAGTCTCAATATTATAGTTTAGGGAGGGGGGGGGGGGGTGGCTCGAGAAAACGCCGATAAGGAATTATGAAACTGTTTCAACTGAATGCTGGTAGATTAGGAGAGAGAATGGAGAGGAACAGCCCTGTGGGAGACGGGATTGGTGCAGACCGTCGCGTTAGTGGTCACGACAACATAGCGAAAGGCTAAAGAATTATTATTATCAGAAAGGGTTACTCGCTTCTCAGACAGAGAAAACGCGCACAAAACACCGCGGAAACACGAGCTAATTTTGATAGTCACTGCCTTGTCTGGAAATATCTAAACGAATGTGTTCAAACATTTCTCTGTTATGAAAAACATAACTAAATGGTGTCATTTGTGTGCAAATGACACAATAGTATATCCCCGCATTTGTATTCTTGATTATTGGTTAATGCCTGGTACAAACATAAATGAAAAGGTATTATATGGCATATTAAATTGATTGATAAACAACAATATTTTTAACAATATTAAACCCCCCTCGGAGCCTTTCACAAGAAACTGATTCTCTAATGACAAATGTGTCACTACGCGTGCCACACGGTGCCGAATTAAAAATCCGAAACCTTTATGCACATCTAGAAACCCTACCTGAATATATGAACACACATTCAACATTTCGAATTGAAACCCCTAGGAGCCTTTCGCCGCAGACCGATTGTCTAACGACAAAAGTTGCACGGCAGGAGCCACATGGGGGTCGGATCAAAAATCCAAAACCTTTATGCACATCTAACCCTACCTGAACATATGAACACACTTTAAGCGTCCCGATTTAAAACCCCCCAGGAGCCTTTTGCCGGAAACTAATTCTCTAACGACAAAAGTGATGCTACGGGTGCCACCTGGAAATCGGAAACCTTTATGCACATCTAGACACCCTACAGGAATATAGGAACAAAGTTTCAACATTTCGAATTAAAGCCCCTAGGAGCTTTCGCCGGAAACCGATTCCCTAACGACAAAGTGGCGATACGAGCACCACAGGGGACAGAATTATGTACAGATGTTTCGAATTACATACTTACACTTGGTGATATGAAGTTCGGTCGTACGGACGGGACAGGCGGGGCGGGACGGAGACCACCGCAATATCCCTGTTTTTTTTTTAAATGATGGAATAATGATAATATTTGTATATGTTACAAAAATATTGCATTTTTCTGGATGCTTTGAATTCCAGGCATATCGACTTCTTTCCTCGTCGTTTCATGGGTGTATTCTCTGCTCAAAGAAGTTTGCGCTTCCTAAACCTTTACCCGAAGAATCGACCGCATCCGCCCGCGTAACATGGAAATTCAGCATTTGAAATTGAAAAAAAAAATTTCAGTAAAACCATATTTTATGACCCCCTCATTGGAACGAGCTTATCGAGCTCGTTCCAATAAGGGGTTACAGAATATGGCTTTGTTGAAAATGTTTGAAAAATGTGAAAAAATAATATTTAAAATAATAAATTTTGATATCATCTGTCAAAGGGTTAAATATCTGTGTACAGGAAAATATCGTACAGGAAATTCGTGGGAGAAGATTAAACGACTATATATAACAGTATGTTTTTTATAATGGATGAGAATATGCGTTGAAGTCGACTTTCGAGTGCAAGCGAAGGCTTACATGTGTAGATCATGTAAGCGAAACCGCGACACGTAGAGGATAGTGTCTTCCCAATATTTTCTTAAAGTATAGTATCTAGTTTTTCACTTTACATTCCACGTTTTAAAGTGATAGTTCAATGTAGAGACGTGGAGCCCGAATAACTAAGTAAGGTACGGTATTTCCCCTATAACAGGAACCGCGATAGATCATTGCACTGTCCCAAGATACCTTGGAGTGTCACGAAAAACCGGGGTATCTCTATTTTATATTTGCTTTACATTTCTTACTAGAATCCACAAGAAGCAAAAATATTCGGAAAACTGAATGTGTGAAGCAACAATATTTTTTGGGACCGATCTGTGTCTCCCTCGGAAATGACATTCGACACAATATTTTGCGACTTTTTGACGTCTATGTGTCAAGTGTATTTGAAACATTCTTTATAGTTGTTAATTTTATATACATTATACCGTCTCCGTACGGAAAATGGCGATTAATGTGTTTAGAAGGTAAAACTATCCTGGGACTCAAATGGTACAGAAAAAAAGAAAATCACTACCAAGCTTTCGATCTTTGGACCGAAACTTTATAAAGCGTTTTTTTCTATTTTTCCTAGGCCGTTTGGATTCTACACTAGATTACGTAACATGCAAGTTACGTACTTTGAGCAGGTGATTGTGGAATACATTGTAATTAATATAAAACGTTAATTTTGTTTTTCAACTTTTGGGAATTCTGAGATTATTACTTGTTTAATTTCATATCGGCCGAGGTATCATCCCGAGGTAACTTCACCCTGAGTCCGAAGTAATAACCTCTTTATTTCATAAACCAAAACAAATCCATAGTCCATGTTCAGCTATCCGAACGTCTTGGCTTCCCCAATGGGGAGGCCGCGACGTTCGGATAGCTGAAGTTGAAGTTGAACTAGGGCTGTCGCGACTATCATTTTTTTGTAATCGACTAATCGTGACCAGTAATCGACGGTTAGTCGATTAATAGTCGCTTTCCATGATTTTTTAGCAAATCATTCTTCTGTTCGTAAAACTCTGAAAATGACAATGGCACCAGTGTGTTCAGACGAAGTGGGGTTGTGGGAACAACAAATCGGTCCCGACTGAAGCTACATGTAGTCCAATCTTGGACCCACAGTCCGTAATATAATTTTTGGGGTTAGTACGTCCTGTAGGACGTACCAACCCCAAAAATAATATTACTGACTGCGGGTCCAAGTTTGAACTAGATTGAAGCCGATGAATTAAAATGAATTTACCAAAGAACGTTCCTGCATATGTTTCCTCTCTGCAATAAGTTTCTCGAAATTTTGAACATTGAGATCTATGCATTCCCTCGTCAGTTGTTAAAATTGGATCTTAGTCTGAAGTTCCGAACTTTGAGAAGTGATCTGACGTTCTGACTTTCGTCATAATTTTATCACTTCCGCGCTTTGGGTTTTCCAATGGGTGCATTCGTGTGTACAAGACTGGAGAAATTCAGCAGAATCTATTCTTCTCGAGTAACTGTGAGTATTCTTTCTTACACAGTCAGTGACAGTCGTACAGTCTTCCGGATATGAATGTTAACTATGGTTAGATATTTAAAGTTAATTCACCTTCATCGATCATTCACCTCACAAAACAATGCAATTTAGCCCCGACGTGTAGTAGACGTGTACCACCTTGAAAATGAACGACGATCGACTAAAAATAAAAAACGTCGACTACTTCAATAGTCGACGGTTAGTCGACTAATCGAATAATCGCGACAGCCCTAAGCTGAAGTACCTCTTCTCCCACTCGACGAATCTCCACGTATCATTCTGAATTTTAGATTGCGGCGAATTTTCTGTGCAACTCTTTTCTTTCTTCTCTTCATCGCCTATTCATTACTTTTTGTCATTAACCCTTTACCTAACATGAAAAGCAGACGACACTTGCAAAAAAAAATTCTTGAATAACTAATTTTTTTCATTTTTTGTCTCAAAAACATAGGTTATGACCCCTCGTTGGAACGAGCTCGACGAGCTCGTTCCAACGAGGGGTCATAACCTATGTTTTTGAGACAAAAAATGAAAAAAATAATGAAAATTAATTGGCGATTTTTGAGAATAGCGCTGGCCGGTTTTGACCGTTACGTTGGGTAAAGGGTTAAATCCTCATCATACAAAACTCGGCTTCAAGCCACTTCACCATGCCTGGTGGTGGTAACGCCAGGTTTCCTGATTGCTTTCGACAAATAACTGTGGACAATTCGATGTCAACAAATTGGTTGCGCCTAGTAACTCATTCAGGGGGCAACCCTAACGTGGTTCATATCGGCCGAGATCGTCTTCATATCAGCCGAGTTAGAAGTCATATCAGTCGAACTTGATAAGAGGCAATTCTGGGAAATATCTAATAAATAATAATAATAAACTCATTTGTGATAAACACATTCAAGGCATCTAAGTGAATAAGTATTTTAGCACTGGAGCGCACGAAACAAGCCACATTGTTATTTAATTCCAGACTTTGTTCATTGTTATACGACAAACGTTCATTCCATCAAATATTTATTCCAGCTGTATCCACGCTGCAAATTATTTATGAGTTAATTGTTTTGCTGTGTTAATTTGTCGTCAAAAGAAAAAATGTAATTCTGAAAAGGCTGTTCCACTTGTTTCATTTGCGGCAAAATGAAAAAAATATTGACGCACCCATCTCTGCGTAATTACAACATACATTAATACAACTCGTTTAATGATTGAGCGTTGTACTGTTAGTTTCGTGACGTCGTATATGCCGTGAAGTGGAATACAAACTCGACAGCCTTGCTAATCTAATTCTTCCTCTGCAATTGGCGCTTCTTTGATGTTTTCCGCATCTACGCATACCGCATCCTTGTTGTATGTAAGGTTGTCATGTGCTATCGCAGTTAGTTTCATTCACATTGAGGGTCTCTGCACTTCTTGAGGGCTGTCTGTAATGTATGAAAATACACCCCCCCCCCCCCCCCGACGGATATGTTCCTTTGGTGGTCAAAAAGAGGTTACGTGGTCCCAACCAACTTCGGGCCAATCTGAAAGATACTTATAATGTAACACGAAGCCTTTCGTACATGACATTACAAAAGTGTGTCTTCCATTACAGTTCCAGGGCATTTAATGAAAGTAACCATCTTCTGGTAGTTGGATTTATTAATTAATATTATTCACCTTCAGCTTCTGGGCTGCAGAGTTCAAAATATTATTTGATCTGTCTTACGAGGTCGCCAAGAGTCTTTTAATATGCTAGTTTGCCCAATCTTGCTACTGGATTGCATAAACGGTGGTGTTGAAGAAGTTAAAGGGTCAGAGAGAACTGTTGACCTATTTTATCACTGGACATTACCTCATATGAAAGTTAACTGGTATAGTGTTGGAAGCCCATATTTGGGCTTTATTCTGAAGTGCAAGCACCACAACCTAAAATGTTCCATATTCTGTGCATGTGCTTCAAATTATCTTTCAAATAAAATTATTAAGTCTGGTGGGATCTGTCCTGTTCAGATTTATAGGAGAATGCCTCTGCGGACTCTCCCATAAATTGTAACAAGGCAAAGACATGTGATCAAATTTTGGTGACCAAAATAATTTAGCACTCTACTAGTTAATAAGAGGTCATTAACGCGTAGATGCCTGGGGATTTATTGAACAACAAAAACGACTTGTGGACTGTCAGCTGGTTCAGGCAGACGAGACTTGACTGTTAGCAATTCCCCGGGATGTACGTCTTTCCTGGTCGCTATCATGTGAACTGTTTTGTCCGATCACCTGTTGTTGAACAGTACAGCACTGGGGATGAGACGTCCTGACTTCAGTCTTGGAGGAATTAAACTAATTGGAAGTGAAATGATGAACACCTTCCATCGGAGATGTAGTTATGCTTGTCTTTATAAATCATTGTTAATATGTGTGATTGGTATATAATACAAAGCATGAATTGAGAGATGAATGATTTCACCTAATATAATGAAAAAGAGTCTGGTCATTGTAAAGTAGCACGTTTTAACATTTGAGTAGACGATGCATTTATCATCTCTCTAGTATAACACAATTTAGGAATTAATAATTCACTGCAGAGACGCAATGGATGGGGAGTTGGCGACTCGTGGAAAAAATCACGCCGTGCATCACTATAGGTACGTCTATGCCTGTGCTTTCCATCGGTTATCTTCTATAATAGTGCGTTAATTACAGCCGACAAATCGTCTCCTGAGTTCCAATGTGTTCTATGTGCCAGCAGGCACATAGAACACATTGGAACTCGGAGGACGAAATTTCAGTTTGT
Organism: Pictodentalium vernedei; assembly: GCA_031216915.1. Classification (NCBI taxonomy): domain Eukaryota; kingdom Metazoa; phylum Mollusca; class Scaphopoda; order Dentaliida; family Dentaliidae; genus Pictodentalium; species Pictodentalium vernedei. The sequence continues at coordinate 178,026,645 of CM062291.1, read as the reverse complement.
GAAAATGTGAAGATTCCCACACACAGGGGTAACAGCAAGATACGTTTTCCTTGATTCCTTGTGAACAATCCTTTCTGATCATGTTGGACATCTTAGTTTCAGTCAGAGACAACTTACCATTATCGTTGAATGATTGTTGAAGGGACCAGGAAGAGCGCCGACAATTTGTTTGAAGAGTTATCGGCCCTGATCTGAGACTAAAATCTTGTCATCGCATCCACTCCTTCACTTCTCAGTGGATTGGTATTTACTAACATTATGATTGAGATATGCACGGAAAGACCAGACGCCATCATTGTAAAGATTGTACGATTATATTTTTTAGAACTGAATTTTCTATCTGTGAATATACATGTTTGAAATGAATCATTGGCATTTTTTAAAAAAAAACGTCGCAATTTACCACTCATTTGTACAGAACTTGATTTCTGGGACGCCCATTGGCATATAGAAAAGAGTCTCACCCGTCGCCATCCTAACGGTGGGGTGGGGGGGGGGGTGGATTGCTATAAATCAACAAGGACTAACAATAAAAATGTTCTGGAAGGTTTTCAAATTCCTGACGCCTCACAATCTGCGATCGCGTTTTAACTGGTTGAGTGCTAGAAGCAGGGTGCGTACAGGCCATGGAAACTTCTGGAGAGTTATGGAAACTTCTGGAGAGATATGGAAAATTGAAATTTCATTTTCCTGGACCTGGAAAGTTATTGCAAATCTTAAGTTGTTTTTTAAATAGGCTCTGGAAAGGCTATGGAAATTCACATTTTATATTGGTGTTCCATGTGTATATGTCCCAAATCACCTAACTATAGCCAATGACATTTCATGCAAGTTCAGAGAGGGGTCCTATATGTGTACAAAGGATTGGTTGTTGAATTTTGTGTTGTTATTGACCATAACGAGGATTCTTGAGCAGCCATCCTACCATTTAGTTTTATTTCGAATAGCATGTGGCCAAATATACCTCTATCCTTAACTGCTACATCCGTAAAAACTTGATGCTTAAGCTAATCTGCTAATCATGGATCACCGGGTAGAACACCCGGTGGTCCATGATCAGCAAATTTGCTTGTACCTCATCACTATTTGTTATAAATGTGAAGGTATGCAAGTAGATCCCCACCCCTTTGTTTCCCTGTGCATTCTGTAGTTTAATGGGTATAGGGCTGTGGGAAATTTGTCGTGCAGGCTTTGGAAAAACTATGAAAAGCTATGGAAAAATCATACTATAAGGCCTTATGAACCCAATGGAAGCCACTATCAGGGCTTTAAAAGAAATGGAGGTACCATAGCAAAAGCCAGCATTTTCCTTGCTCATTTTTCCTATACCGTCAAATGCAAATAATAGTTTGTTTATATAAGTTTGTTCTATTACAAAGTATTAGAGCGTGCCTGTGGGCACTCTCCAATAATTTGACATAAAACAAATTTTGAATAACAAATTTAGACGACCAAAAATAATCTCGCCCTCAACCGGATAAAGAATATACATTGATGTCTGTGAAAAATGAATATGTTGATGATGTGCACATTTTAAATATTTATGACATATTTCAGTCATTATTGACATAAAACAAGTGTCGAGATTGAAAAGTTGATACCGTATAAAGATTTTTAGTACAAGGTAAATATCAGGACGTTAGATGAAGTGAAAGCCATTACGCTGTGCTCCGTAACAACTTTCACTTCATCAAACTCTATCGATGGGCGGAATTGCCGCATTGATTGATTTGACGTCATCTTATGGTAGTGGTGGGAGAGGATGAGTTGCGACGTTTTTTTGCTGACGTTCCAGCAATCCAGTTGAATAGACATCAAAACAATTTACCTACCGATACCAACCTTTTGAGACGATAGTCAGGGGTGTAGCCAGCAATTTTGTTTAGGGGGTGGGGTGGCGCCCACAATGCAACTCAGGGATGAGAATGTCTGGCAACTAAAAAGACTGAAAACTTGGTCAGAAACCAAGCCTTGGCAAAAGGTGAAGTTGGAGGAGATTATGGGAGGGGCAACCCCCTCCCATAATCTCCTCCAACTTGACCTTTGGCCATCGGTGGTGGTCCGGTGTGGGGAGGGGAGTTCCTCGCAAAAAATCTTCAATATTTGAGATCAGCAGTGATCAAAGATTTCATGCTGAGAGAAGGTGGATCAAATTCAATGTAGGCATGTTTTAGATTACTGTGGAGAATATCGGCCGCGGACCGTTGGGATTCGGGGTTTGGGGGGGGGGGCTGGTTGTGACCCTGCCTGGCTACACCCTTGCTATTGTTTCATTTCAACCACAGATAGTTTTAAATAGCAAAATCAATTCTGGAAAATATGATTGCAAAGCCTTTATGGTATTGGCTCATGGTCGCGCACGGGCATTGTCTTCAAAAGTTATGACCATTGGAACTTTGATCAAAACTTTGTTGTTCATTCCGTCTCGTTTTTTTTTTGTCTGAGGAAATATTTTACTTTATTTTTAGCTGATTATGTCTACACTTGAGTATTTGTCTTGCCTACCTGAGTGCTCGTTTTTAGTTCTGTTGAGCAATTGCGATTGCTTTTTCGAGAGTCCATTTATTTATTTATTTATTTATTTATTTATTTATTTATTTATTTATTTATTTATTTATTTATTTATTTATTGGTGTTTAAGGTCGCATACTTATGCACAATGGCTAATCGTGACCGTTACAGTTTTACGGGTGGAGGAGCCGGGGTACCCAGAGAGAACAACCGAGCATCGACGAGCAACTGTCAGCTCCTCAACATTCTAACAATGTTCAAGCTCCGCTGAAGCAAGGTTACAGTGGTTGAAGACATGTGCACCATCGACGTGTAGTACGCCTTAGTACACGGTGTCATCGTGCCCCCATGTAGGCAACCGGGATAAAGTGCCTTGCCCAAGGATACAACGCGAGTAGTCCCGGACGGGGATCGAGCTTGGGACCTCTAGCATAGAAGTCTAACAGTCGACCACTGAGCCACCGTGCTCCCTCTCGAGAGTCCATGATGTTAAAATTAATCTTACAAATAAATATTCCTTCTGTCAGCTCTTTAGATTGTTTCATGTTGATGACATAACATTCTTACAAGTCATTACTGTTCCGCTCAGTTGAAGATTTTTTTTTATAATACTGACTGCCTGAAATGCCAGTTTTGGCGTATCAATTTTGTGCCCCAGAATATCTGTTAATATTTGGGAGCCTAATTCCAACTTTGATTACTTTTTGCTGGAACAGGACAGGTGCCGCAACATGTAGCTGCTGTTTAAATTCAAAGCTACATTATAAGTGTTTTGGAGGTTGTATCTAAACAAGTTTTGATTGCCTATATGGTATCAGGGAACTAAATATTTGAATTAGAGTTTCCTGCCTTGAAGTGATGCAATCTCTAAAAATAAACAGCATTGGGAAAATAAATTGTTTCAATAAATATTTGAATTCTCTTGATATCTTGCGTTATTGATGAATATTCCAGATAAAAAAGAGGGTGATTTGATGACTTTTGGACCTAAAAAATACAATTTATATTTGGTGTATTTTTGTAGGGAATTCCCGGAAAAATATGTGCACGTGACCAGTGCTTCCCTTGCTGTACATTTTTCTCTCTTATTTGTTGCATGACCCCCTCCCTGTTTTGGGGTCAGAAAAAGTTGTCTGAAGGGCTATACTTGACAAAGATATTTGAATGCCAAAATTAAAGTGATGCGATCATATTCTTTTTTGCCTGAACGTTATAATGGTCGCCTATGGGAAAATATTTAGTTCTGTGATACCTATAGGAAATATGTTTTTTGCTTCCAAACCAGATTCAGTTATTATTTTGGGTTATTATTTCAACATTAAATGTCCATTGAGGGTCCACACACCCTAGAGAACTGTTGTATTGTTTTGAAAAGTTGCATTTTTGTCATAGTCAGAAACAAAGGCTATATATTGCCAAAACTAAGGCTGTTGATGCAAGCAAATTCACATCTTGAGCAAGTGTATTCCGCAGGAGCACACTATAACCTCTGGCAGCTGCAAACTAACAGCCTACCTTACCATATTAACACATTTATTTAAACCATGGTTCCCCTTCATAGTACAAGGGGCAGGGTGATTCTAACGTTCACCCCCCCCCCTCCCAAAACACCATTCAAACAGGCAGCCAAACAACCTATACTGCACTTCTATGGACTGGTATTCAGAAGTATTTTTCTTTTATATTATGCTCTTTAAAATGTCAGAAAGCAAGTCCTTCATTGAAAGAGTATTTTGGAACACAAAGTTGGGGAGGGGAGGGGGCTATAGTGGAAGAATAACATAATATAATGACAAATGTGAATGAATGACATCTGTGCATAGCTACCAATATAGTAGTCTGATACTAGTGCTGTCACTGTTCCCATGATACAGCACAAATTTACAGTGACAGTTGTGAAATATTGTTCTCTCCTTGAACCAAGTCCCCCTCCCATACACACTTAACTCTTCTGCTGGTGATAAACATTTGGAAAGACTGTACAACATGTTTTTAGAGGCTGAAGTTCATATCATAATTTTCAGTTTCTTATAATTTACTTTGAGACTGCAGCACTCATGGTCCACTGAATTATTTTTCTATTTAACTATCTTGTCCTGGCTCCTCCACTATATTTTTCATTGTATTTCATTCAGTACTCTAAGGTAGACTTCCTAAATGTGTAACTGAAATTATATCTGTCTGTCTGTCTCCTGTCCGTCTATCTGTCTGTCTCTTCATCAGACAAGTTGTTTCTTTGTTTTTCATTTACCTGTGTCTGTCTGCATTTTCAATAATTGGAAGCTGACTATCTTTCACTCCCCCTCCACCCACCCACACACACAAATGCATTGAACATCAAATACCACTATATTCTTGTTGCAAATCCCAGATTCATCCTCTTTGGAAACATATTTTCAACAATTTCACTCTTTTTGTCAGAATGGGTGTCTGTGGGAATTGAAACAAAAGTTGTGTAATTGCACTGATGGGAACTTGCAGCACAAGCATAGCACTATAGAATAAATATTTGATGGTTTTAGGCATTTAACATTGTTATGAGTTACCGCAGTAGCAGGTACTGGTCTTTTCTTTGGAAAAAAACACTGTTTTATGTTTTGTCAGTGCCATACCAATGAGTCTAGGTGCCTTAACTGAGAAAACTGACGTTTTCTTTCACAAACATTGCCAAATATTCATCAAACACAAGGCGAAATGTTTAAGAAGCCAGAATGTGATTTAAAATCTATCACAAATGGGAATTTAATATCACAGGGGGTTTGTTTTGGGTCAATATCAATTAATTTCTGAATTATGTCATAGGTTTTCATGAAAAGGGGCATACCGGGGGGGGGGGGGTCCTATTCAGGGCTATATTTTACCACATGAGTAGGTAGAAGAAAATTTTACATCAACTCTTAGGATAAAATGGCAGAGTCATTTTATATTGGTGAAATATATAGCTGCAGCCCCAATTTTGAAACAAAATTGACATTCATATTGTTTCGTGGGGGTTGGGGCACTGTGTTGCTTGCTGTATGGTTAAATGAGACAGATTTTTTTCCAAAATATTGTGTGGTGATGCAGATTTGAGTTTTATTTTGGGATCAGGGTAATTTTTAAAGAAAGCTGTAAATTCTCATCACTCTCAGCTAATTTATTAGGTAATGGGCTGTAGAAAGTTTCTGGAGGCAATACCAGTTTTTAAGCTCATTTGACACAGTTTGGACACTTTTCCTTAAAAGAGCAAATTTCCCATGTTTTTGACTCAGTAGAAGCCAAAAGTTGGATTCTACTGCAGAAATGATTCTTTTATCTCATGAAAGTGGTAAAATGTCTCTTTGGTAGGGTTGGGGATGATTATAGGTATCAGGGAACTAAATATTTGAATTAGAGTTTCCCGCCTTGAAAATGTTGCACTCGGAAGTGATGCAATCTCTAAAAATAAACAGCCTTGGGAAAATAAATTGTTTCAATAAATGTTTGAAGCATTCTCTTGACATCTTGCGTTATTGATGAATATTCCAGATAAAAAAGGGTGATTTGATTACTTTTGGACCTAAAAAATACAATTTATATTTGGTGTAATTTTGTAGGGAATTCCCTGAAAAATATGTGCACGTGACCAGTACTTCCCTTGCTGTCATTTTTTCTCTCTTATTTGTTGCATGACCCCCTGTTTTGGGGTCAGAAAAAGTTGTCTGAAGGGCTATACTTGACAAAGATATTTGAATGCCAAAATTAAAGTGATGCGATCATATTTTTTTTTGCATGAACGTTATAATGGTCGCCTATGGGAAAATATTTAGTTCCGTGATACCATATAGACTGCCAAGACTTACCTACAAACAACTGCAAGGCGACAAGATGTAAAATGACAGTGTGCAGAAACGGTTAAACATATCCAGATCCTTGATGGTTCAATCACTTCTTTAAAAAATTAGATAGAAAAACCCATTAAAAACAAACAAAGCTCTGTGTTGTGTCATCTATTTTTTTAAAGTACTGTAATTTGGGGGACATCGGTTACCGCTGTGGGGTTGATAGAATTTGAATGACAACTTTTTCGGCTTCTGACGATAAGCTAAAATTAAAGGTGTATGGGAATAGAGTACTGGAATAGTATTACTGTTGCATCACTTAGTACAGTTTATCCGAAGTAGTTACTATGATGTTTTTATAATTGCGAGTATCGGTGGATCGATGTTTATGTGAGTAATCTATCATAACAATGGTAAAGAATTTGTCAATAATTCAGCAGATCTTGATAAAATGTTTTATCTTACAACAAGAACATATTTCCCCAATACAAGTAAAAACATCTTAAAACAAAATACAAATCCGTCTTGAGGATAGCAACCGCACTTGCGATCATTTGATCAGAAGGGAAATATTTGTTACATGCACTTACAGAAAACTGATTACATACGTCGAGGCCACTGTTTTCATAAAAGTAATTAAATAACAAATAAATCACAAAGAAAATAAATTAGCGCCTTCTTGCCATGATGATACTTTTATTTAGACCTACCATGCGTTAAACCTGAAACATTAAATAAATAAACGGACAACTGAAACGCTACTATAAGCTTCGGCGGTTATACATGTAAAGTACTAGTGGAACAATGAATGGGGATTACATCATACAGAGCTCAAGAACGTAATACCATGGCGTCACGATCTTCATTCATAGACGCTGACTGATTGTCATAATATACGCGAACAAGTCAAGAGAGGAGGTGATATTTTTAAAATGAATTGGTTATTACCACCAAGTGGGTTCCCGAGATGGTATATTGAATTCTCGACCTCGTTTCTGGATCATATATCGACTCGTCCTACCGAACTCGTCAATAAATGCACACATACGATGACTTCAATACACCATCTCGGAAACCCACATATAGGTAATAACCTTTATATACGTCGAGAATGCTGTTTACTGACGTCAAATATTACGTCTTTTCTGGCTTTTCCAGTTTTTAGATTGCTACGTACGTATTTAACACGTGGTCGTAAACGAAAAAGATCCACAGTCAAGCGAAGTGAACCACATGACAACGTTAGCACTCTAAAGCGGCACAGCCTTACCTTATCTTATCTCTCTGCTGACAAGATTCTGAAACACCGATTAGGATTTTCAAACATATAGTAACCTAGCGATTTCCCACTGCCTGAATGAAACAAATACCGGGTCTGTTGCTAGATATGTTTTCCCCAGGTTAACGATGTCACAACCTAGTTCCATGTTGTATTATTGTTAACTGTTGCTTTTCTCGTGTCTATATTTGTTTTAATGTAAGGTTCGATAAACTGTGACGCATGACTTATATTACCAAGGGTGTTAGCAATTGGAGTAATGAATATTGTAGCGGGATACATACAGAATTGTCCCCATAGTAGCTTGGTGTACAAACTGTTCACCACGAGTGGCGAAGTGATGTTAACCGCGAGCCTTTGGTGAGCGATTAACACTACTTCACCACGAGTGGTGAACAATTGGTACACCAAGCTACTTTGGTATATTTTATTTATACCATGATCGTCAAGAGTCACTATTATGTTTTCTCGATTTACCGAGCAGCCGACGTACGCACTTGCGAATCTGTTTTTGTTTACATGAGCTCCGGTGGGCGGTGCTTCCGCTGTCAGTTTTATCGCCGAAATGAAATGGAAAAAGAAACGCACAAATTACGGGGCCTTTTTCATTTTAGTAACATACTATTTCGAGTCATGGATGCTTTATAACATGAGACAACACATGTTTGTTAATTGTTCGTATCTTATGATGTAAACTCCTTTAAAACATAATAAATAACTGCCGCTTTCATTTCACTCTTCTCGAGGCGACGAGCGATAAATTTAGACAAGTTTGCATTCAGGTCGAGGTCACCAAAGGATCCACTGAATGTGTGAATTTTACCTATTAAAATCCCATTGCTGGCGTGTTCACCAAAGACACAGCTGTTCACCACGGCTGGTGTGTAAAGCTAAAATTTATGTCATAGGCTTTTTATATATAGTAGAATGGGTAATCATGGTATAAAAACCTTATGCAGAGTGTAAGACATCAGAAGTAACGCGAAGTTACTTGAATCTATAATTAAAAGAACTTGAATGCTAACAAATTTTCAGAAGACACGACATTGCGAAGAGAAAAACGTTATCTTCGCTGCTTTCCGAATGATTGGCCGTCGCGTACAACTGTGCATTATTTCAGCACTAATTGGCATTATTCGATCAACGACTTTGTATTATTTTAAACAAATCATAGTTATTCATCTAATAAAACCATCAACATGTCATTGTGTATCGACATTATCAGTGCGAAGTCAAATTGCATGGGCCCATACGCTATAGATAGAACACCAGTGGGCAAACAAAACCTTTGTTCTTTGAGAAAGTTTATTTCGACGAACATGGAAAATGACATTTCACTTTGTGCTGTCTCGGAAATTTCCATTTGTGCTCTGGTAACCATATCGGGATGAAAAATTCTGCCTGCCGTTTTTGAAAAAAAACCCAATAAATTCTCGTCTTCAAGTTAAGAATGAAAAATGAAACATAAGGGAGTTTTTGCATAACGAAAATATTAGTTTTGCCAAACGGTCAGCTTATTTTTTCGCGGCTTATTGTCCCTTTAAATGTGGAATATCGATATATCCACCAAATTTGCGGGGCTTATATTTCATCTACATTTGGGAGAATCTATTTGAATTCTCGCGAAGATGATTGCGAGAATCCTACCTTCTATGAGTGTCCCATGATCCCATTAGGTCACTATGATTGAACCCCTGTTGTATGCTGATAACACTTGTTAACCATTTACTCAACATAGTTTCTTAATTTTTAAAGCATAAACTGAATTTGATATTTTTTTTAAAAATAAACAATATTTACCAATAAAACCTTACAACTATGGATGTCATTGGAATCAGCTCATTGATCTGGTTCCAATGACTTCTATATTTGTGTAATTTTATTGACAAGGTGTCGGGATATTTCAGGTCATGTTAGCTTTGTATTTGTTAATTTGCTGCCACTATGTTAGGTGAAGGCTTAAATTGACTCAATTATTTTCACGCGAATCATTGCAGATGTGCCCGCGAGAATCTACATGGATTCTCACTGGTTTTGCGTGAATCAGTTCTTGGATTCTCGTCGAAATATAAGTCCTGATTTGAACTATTTATCGCATCAACCAGAACAATATTTAGAGTTACTATTCTTATTGAAATAATACCACGATTCTTTAATAATACAGTTTCCTTTAATGCGCTTAACATTGGACAAGCTTCATGGATTTGTCCTTTATGGTCTTGAACCTGAACAACCATAACGGCATGAGCCATCTTCAATTCATCAGCACCAAGATGAAAGCATTCATCACTTTTCGTGAGAACTTGTGGTGTGGGTTTCGAGTTTTAAATTATTCGACAAAACGTCGTTTTTCTTTGGCCTTTTTAGTTTGCAGTAAAGAAATATCTGTAATTGTGGTAAAAATGAATATTTTAGAAAAATGTATTGCTGGTGTCGTCATTTGGGAATGATGGGAAAGAGATAACGCGATGTGAGCGTTGTGCGCGGTTCGATAAAGTAAAAATTATCGATTTTTCTTCTTAGTTTCAATTTCGGCGCAGTGTAATTTCCCTAAATGAATCTTGCTGTCCAACAAGGAAAACAAGTTATTAACCCCAATGTAAGAGTGGAACATATAATTAGGAATTATAATATTAACGCTAATTTGTCACAAAACTTTCGGCCCCTGGCCTTCCTCAGTGCTATATTCAACAAAGAGTTTCACAAAATAAATTTTACACAGTAATCACCATAGATCGTTCTTATAACATACAGGAAGACGTTAATTATAGAGTGACGTTGAAGAGACGCCATTACGTCGGGCTTCACAACTTAAGCTGTAAAAAATCAGTACGTAGATCCCGCATTATTCATCCTAGGGTCTCTTCAGCGCCACTCTACAATTAACGCCTTCCTGTATGTTATTAGAACGATCTACGGTGATTACTGTGTAAAATTTATTATGTGAAACTTTTTGTTGATTTTTGCACCGAGGAAGGCCAGGGGCTGAAAGCTTTGCGACAAATGAGCTTTAGTATTATAACTTCTACTATTGTGTCCATAAAATGGACAATACATTGTGATGGAACATATAATTAGGGTTTAATCCCGCAGCATTGCAGATTGAATATTTACAACAGATTTTAGTTATTATTGACAAACAAACAACTTTTCAATATGGTTCCGCTCCACAGTTTCGCACTATTGCACAGGGGTGAAATTCTAAACATAGGGCATATGTTGAAACTAAGGCCATGTAAAATTGAGATATATTTTTAGTATCAGATATATGATTACATTAGGCTTTTTGTTGGAGAAGAAAATTTGAAGTTTTGGTCCCAAAGTTGGATTCTGATACATAGGGGTAAATTACCAGATGAATTATGGGAAACAGTGGCTTCGAAAAATTGGCTATTTTTTTAAATGTAATTTTTACACGGGTTTGTTACCAGACAGGTAACTAAAAAATGAGACGGAAACATATAAATTTTTTTTTGCATTTTAGAAACAGGGGATGCTCTGTTCCAGGGGTGGGTAGGTGGGGTTGGTGGAAAAATTCTGCTTTTGAGGCTGCTAGGTGGCTGAAAATGACTGGTTTCGGCATTTTTCCATGCAATTTTTCAGATTGAAGTCTGGCCTTTGACAATAAATTATTCCACCCACATTCAGATTGTTTATTTCTACTTAGCCAGATAGTGTTATATGTTTTTTGTGGATTTGGGAAATGTAATACATGTTATGAGTTAGATAACTTAGCTACAGAATATTTGCATTTGAAGAGAGTGTATGGCATGTCATATTTGGAAATGCCTGGAAAACTGTGGAACGGAACCTTAAAGAGCATTCTGCCGTCGGTGTCAATTCTTGAACCAGGAAGTTCCTTATTTGTGTTTGAGTTATAAATACACCATTTTTCAAAAAAACTTTTCATTATTTCTGGTTTGTGAGCAATTGTTAGTAGTAGTTAACATTCATCAAGTGATATCTCAGCTCAACTAGATGGAAATAAGTGGAAATTTGGAGAAATATATTGATGTAGCCTAATTTCGCACTTGTTTTGAATTTTCGTCAAGATTGCGAAAACATTAAGGTAGAGTACTGCCTTTCCTAAACACCGAGCTTTGTATTCATGGCAAATATATGCAGTTATGGACAGCCTGGTTGTTATTGTTGACCAGAGGTTTGCAGTCATGGTGTCTATTTTTCAGTTTGGTCATTAGTGTCATGCCTGTGTGTCATCCTTCCGTCAAGCTGCTAAACGAGTCAGAAAGGCCATGCTGTATCTTTTTACTGGTTGAAAATAGAGACTTGTGGTTTTTGTTCATTCAACTCAGGATAGACTCCAGATTCTTTTGCCTGAGTGAAATCCAAGGGGAGATCACTCTTGTTTTCTCTTTAAGGTTCCGCTCCACAGTTTCGCACTATTGCACAGGGGTGAAATTCTAAACATAGGGCATATGTTGAAACTAAGGCCATGTAAAATTGAGATATATTTTTAGTATCAGATATATGATTACATTAGGCTTTTTGTTGGACAAGAAAATTTGAAGTTTTGGTCCCAAAGTTGGATTCTGATACATAGGGGTAATTACCAGATCTATTATGGGAAACAGTGGCTTCGAAAAATTGGCTATTTTTTAAAATGTAATTTTTACACGGGTTTGTTACCAGACAGGTAACTAAAAAACGAGACGGAAACATATAAAATTTTTTTTGCATTTTAGAAACAGGGGATGCTCTGTTCCAGGTGTGGGTAGGTGGGGTTGGTGGGAAAATTCTGCTTTTGAGGCTGCTAGGTGGCTGAAAATGACTGGTTTCGGCATTTTTTCATGCAATTTTTCAGGTTGAAGTCTGGCCTTTGACAATAAATTATTCCACCCACATTCAGATTGTTTATTTCTACTTAGTCAGATAGCGTTATATGTTTTTTTGTGGATTTGGGAAATGTAATACATGTTATGAGTTAGATAACTAAGGTACAGAATATTTGCATTTGAAGAGAGTGTATGGCATGTCATATTTGGAAATGCCTGGAAAACTGTGGAGCGGAACCTATTGGAACTATGGTACCGTGTTGCCAGTTTTCGTGTCAGATAAACATCATGACGTTTGATGACGTGAAAGCTGTTACGTTGTGACTATAACCACAGCGCAACAGCTTACTGGTAGTCAAACGTCACTAATGGGAGAAGTTACAGTACTGAATTGACTTAACCCTTTACCTAACATGAAAAACAGACGACACTTGCAAAACAAATTCTTGAATAACTAATATTTTTAGTCCCCTACGGGAACCGTAAGGGGACTATAAGATTGCACTCCGTCCGTCCGTCCGTCCGTCCGTCCGTCCGTCCGTCCGTCCGTCCGTCCGTCCGTCCGTCCGTCCGTCCGTCCGTCCGTCTGTCTGTCTGTCTGTCTGTCTGTCTGTCTGTCTGTCTGTCTGTCTGTCTGTCTGTCTGTCCGTCCGTCTGTCCGTCTGTCTGTCTTGTCTGTTTTTTATGTTACCACCTCTCCCTCCAACATGCTTTAAGCTACACCTTTCATATTTGGTACATGGATAAATGGTTTTGAGGGGATGATGCACGCTCAAAATTTTTTTTTCAAAATCCAAGATGGCGGAATGGCGGCCATTTTTGTTGTGTTTTTTAAGCTTTTTTTCTCTATTTCATGTTACCACCCCTCCCACCAACATGGTTCAAACTACACCTTTCATATTTGGTACATGGATAAATGGTTCTGAGGGGATGATGCATGCTCCAAATTTTTTTTCCAAAATTCAAGATGGCGCCATGGCGGCCATTTTTGTTGTGTTTTTTTAAGCTTTTTTCTCTATTTTATGTTACCACCCCTCACTCCAACATGGTTCAAGCTACACTTTTTATATCTGGCACATGGATAGAGGGTTGTAATGGGATGTTGCACGCTCAATATTTTTTGCACGCTCAAAACTGTTTTTTTCAAAATCCAAGATGGCGGAATGGCGGCCATGTTTGTTGTGTTTTTTAAGCTTTTTTTCTCTATTTTCATGTTACCACCCCTCCCACCAACACGGTTCAAGCTACGCTTTGCATATTTGGCACATGGATAGAGGGTTGGGAGGGGATGATGCACGTTCAATATTTTTTTTTCAAAATCCAAGATGGCGACATGCCGGCCATTTTTGTTGTGTTTTTTAAGCTTTTTTCTCTATTTTATGTTACCACCCCTCACTCCAACATGGTTCAAGCTACACTTTTTATATTTGGCACATGGATCGAGGGTTGTAATGGGATGTTGCACGTTCAATATTGTTTTTCCAAAATTCAAGATGGCGCCATGGCGGCCATTTTTGTTGTGTTTTTTAAAGCTTTTTTCTCTATTTTATGTTACCACCCCTCACTCCAACATGGTTCAAGCTACACTTTTTATATCTGGCACATGGATAGAGGGTTGTAATGGGATGTTGCACGCTCAATATTTTTTTTCAAAATCTAACATCTGTCTGTCTGTCCGTCTGTCTGTCTGTCTGTCTGTTTTTATGTTACCACCTCTCCCTCTAATATGCTTCAAGCTACACCTTTCATCTTTGGTACATGGATAAATGGTTCTGAGGGGATGATGCACAGTCAATATTTATTTTTCAAAATCCAATATGGCAGAATGGCGGCCATTTGTGTTGTGTTTTTTAAGCTTTTTTCTCTATTTTATGTTACCACCCCTCCCTCCATCATGGTTCAAGCTACGCCTTTCATATATGGTACATGGATAAAGGGTTGTGAGAGGATTATGCACGCTCAATATTTTTTTTTCAAAATCCAAGATGCTTATATACTCTAGTGTCTTCTGTGACAAAACCACCTTATGTCACAAAAGCGCCGTAGGGGACTAATACCACCTCGGTGGTCAAACACTTGTTCATTTTTTGTCTAAAAAACATAGGTTGTGACCGCTCTTTGGAACGAGTTCGACGAGCTCGTTCCAAAGAGGAGTCATAACCTACGTTTTTGAGACAAAAATGAAAAACATAATGAAAATTAATTGGCGATATTTGAGAATAACGCTGGCCGGTTTTGGCTGTTAAGTTGGGTAAAGGGTTAACGCGATCTTGGGGGGGGGGGGGGTACGATTGATTTGCGACGTTTTCCTCTGATGTTCCAGCAATCATGTATAGAGATCAATGGAAGTATCGAAATTTGACAAATTTGCGAACTGGAGGGAAACTCGTTAATGCTTACTATCAGGGGCGAACTGGACCAAGAAAAGTTACCGAGGAATACACCAAGGGGGCCCCAAGACCCGGAGAAAATTTTGATTTTGCGAACTGAGCGATCAATGGCAGTCCACACAGAGGACATTTCGATGGCATTTTTGTATCATCTTCATCGATCATTCGACAAAACGGTTCTACCGGGGGAGGAGGGGGACCATTCTTCCATCGGGAAGACCAAATAGTTCGGCCCAATGCGAGACAATTTTGATTTTTGCGCTGTTTCCTTTCATCTGAGGAATCAATGGCAGACTAGACTGCTGGTATGCCAGTGGCAGTCCACATAGGGAACATTTCGATACACCGACAGTGTATGCAATCTGAACTATTTCGCATTTTGGTTATTTTCACGAAATCCAATGTACCAAGAGGTGTTGGGATGCATACATCAATTTTAGAGGCCTCATGAGGGGACCCAATAGGGGTCCAACCGGGAATTTTCCAAGTGCACCAGTCCTCTGTTCACTATTTTGCTTCGCGAACAATGTTTCCACCCGTCAAGTACATAAATTCCTAATTTTCGTATGTAAGGCGTAAAATACAATTTCAATGCATAATTTGTCATGTAAAATCTTTGCGAAACACAGAATATCTTCTAGTGATATTCTGTATTTTAAAATGCACCCTTTGCGCTGGGAAACAGGGTTGTTAGAAGTTTAACTCGAAATATTGAAACCAAACCGCTTTTCTTCACTCAACTCCTAGTACAATGTGTAATTAATTGAGCCAGAAAAAACTCTCAAGTGCCTCATTTTTGAAATCCGGCAAATAATTTTGCAGATTGTGAACGAGATTACCAACTGACAGTGCTCATCAACGTCCATGCATTATTATCTGTTCGCCTGATAATATTCTACAGAGTTTTCACAGCATGGCGTATTGTGAATCATTTTTAGCATATACATTACAATGCAACTCATATTTGCATGTATATCTTTATATCCACTTAACGGTTATATTGATTTACACCTGTCATAAGGCTTACTTATTAATTGATGCGGTATCTCCTCAGCCGTTTAGTTGCCTGCTTAACTCTCACTATACCGTAAACAACGGTTTCTTTGTTTGATCTATTGGTGTTTAATGACACTTTCAACAGCCAGGGTCACATCGTGTCGGACAGTTTTAAGAATCGAGGTAGAAGGAGTACCCAGAGAGAACGGCGTGGAGCGCGGTGGTTCAGTGGTTACGGCATTGAACTTCAAACCGAAAGGTTCACTGTTCAATTCCCGCCAGGGGTAACTGCTTTGTGTCCTTGGGCAAGGCACTTAATCCCGTTTGCCCACGTGGGGACACGACGGCGCTGTGTGCTAAGGCGTCCTGCACGTCGATGGTGCACGTGTCTTCACCCAATGCTAACACTGCTTGTGTGGAGTTAGTACGTTGGGGAATCTGACATTTGCACGCCGTTGCTCGGTGGTTCTCTGCGGATACTCCGGCTTCCTCCACCCGTAAAACCGTCTGATACGAGGTGACCCTGGGTGTCAAAAATGTTGTTAAACTCCAATAAATAAATAAATAAATTGCCCAAGAACACAACGCAGTTACCGCTGGTCAGGATCGATCACAGACCTTTCGGTTTAAAATCCACATCAGTAACAGTATTGTGGTTACAAAATCGGATAATGAATTTCGACCTGATCGCGACATAGTCGCGATCAGGTCGAAATTCTCTATCCGCTTCCTTCTTAGACTCACCTGTGGAAAAAGGAAATAGGAATCCATTGAATCTCAAATGCTTTTTCCGTTTGTTTTTCTTGGTTTGGATTTTTAAATCCACCTCCCGTGGGAACTCCGGAATATGAAGCAGTGTTTGTTTACTGTGGTAAAGAAGCTCTGTTTTACTTGTAAAATAGTAGCCTGTTACCCATGCTTGAGTCTGAAATCCTCTGAAATGGGCAACATGGTATAAACGATTGACTTAACTTGACTTTACATCCATATCGCGGTCACTTTTAGCCTGTGTGCAGAAATATGTGACCTTAAAGACCAATAAATAAATAAAGAAATAAATAAATAAACAAATAAAGAAATTTGAACATCTTGACACACTGGTGTAAGTGTGTGACGACAAGATCGCGGTTGCATCTAGAAAAAAACGTCTTTCTGATCACAATATCCTATAAGATATTCGAGTATCGTGTTCAAACCTCTGCACTGTTAGTTATGTCTTCTTCATCTGATCTTCCTGATGACGGTACCTCATTCTCAGTTTGAAGTTTGAACCGAATCCATTCGCGGGATCTTTTGGCTCTCATTCAATTTGAAATTAGCATAACACAAAACATTAACCCGTAAATAAAAAAGTGGTCATTAAACAGGACAATAAATCGCAAGAGAGATTTAGTGATCATGTAACCCTCTGTCAACTGATGTGGAAATATCATAGTTCAACCTGCATTTTTTTCCAATAATATCTGGGGGAGGGGCGAAAAAAATTTGCAGTACACGATGCCGGGGTGGGTGGTCAAACGGCTCAAAAACACATTTTTTCCAACCCCTGCAAATTTGTTCCTTGTCCCATTTCATGCCAAACTAAACACTTTAAAATAATTTAGACTAATATACACGCATTATAACCCTATTTGGGGGTTGTATTGATGGGTATGTTGAACTATCTGGCCCATCTGGGCCCTAGTGCTGGGCCCATGCTGTTTTGAACCAGCAGTCTGTTCGGCCTCGAGGGACTTGATTTCTATAATTGCATACCCTATTTGTGTATTTAAACATTTCTTATAATCACAGATAATCAAAAGCCTTTTAGGTTCCTTGTGGCTCTTAAGAAATAAAGACTTTAACGATATGTAAATTATTTTTAACATACACCAAGAATCAAGATACAACTAACAGTAAAACAAGTGGTTGGTATAACAATTGCAGCAACCGGTTTTAAAATAAAAAAATAAAATTAACAAACAATTAAAACAAAGCTCTCATATCCCATTTGGATAAAATAGTCACAACTTAAAGGGCCTACGCGGGTTCATGTGTCAAAAAGTGTGTTTCTATAAAACCAATCGTATGACATTCCCCGTGTCAAAATACCTCAGAAAAATCTCGGGGTTACATAACAAATGCCCAGAAACGCTAGAAGATGGTCCCCGACAACGCAATTGTTACCACATGAATACATATAATCCTCAATTTTTTTGTTCCCACGCAAAAAACTATTTGAGCTTATTTATGTGGTGAACAGGCTTTGCTTTATGTCACTTCAGCAGCTTGGCTATACCATGACTTTCCAGTTTTAATGTCGGAGCAAAGACCTAGCATGTGGTTAGTTTACTGGAAAAATCAGGAATAATACCTAATAATACAGGATATTACCAGCTGAATACATCACAATTTATGTATTATATTACCACGTATTGACAAGGCAGAAAAGTCTAGAAAAGTGCTAAAAAATTGATTATGATGCTGAAAGGTGTGGGTGGCCAAAAATTGTTGGAAAATTCTTTTTGTGTAGGATATGGGGTGGATGTTCAAAATGACAGGAAAAAAATGTGCGGACAGTAGGAAAAATCTTGCGATTTAGTGGTGGGTGGGTGTCCAGGAAGGTCGAATGCAAAAAAAAAACAAAAGAAAAAAAAACGGCATCGTGTAATGCATAGAGGATATTCACGAAAATTTGATGAATACCGAAAATATCTCGTGAGTGGCTACAAAGAAATATGAGGATCTTCACGAGCGAAATTTTCGTGAATTTTCTTTTTATTTAATGCTCTACGACTACAAACTCTCCAATTTGTGGCCTTTATTTGCCATTAAGGCGCAAAATTTATGTGCCGAACCGGCGTCCATACAAAAATTACAACAACCAAACTCCAACCATTGGAATGTGTGAATATCCGCACAAAAAGTAGTCCCGTCTTATTTCTCCCCTAACTTTACGATTTACCAAGGCTGGCGAATTGAAATAATCGCAATGTGTTTCGAAGAAATAGAACAATAACAAAAAACACCACTTTCTTATTTTCAATAACAAGACACGTCATTTTATTTTTTTTGAACTCAATGCACTGTAGACGTGTGAAGTTGAACTGAAGAAATTTGAAAGTGATTTCGGCTTTTCGCTGGAAGGTGAATGAGAAAGTCAAACTTTGAAACCGCTGATTTAATGAATTGATTTAGTCACTGTCACTATCAATTATTCGAATTCGTTTGTATTTGGGACTCTGGAATTCATTACTGATGTGCTGACTCGTTTAAAGTACATGTGTATCGTCATCCGAACCTACGATGAAATATCGATTTCTAAATATCATTTTGATATTTCGTTTTGCCGACCGACAGGGGAATATGACTTAATTTTTCAGCGTGAATTGATGCCTGAGCATTAAATAAAATTTTTTTTTAATATTCCGTGAAATTTAACCAATTCAGTCTTGTTTGACAGAGGTTCACAATTCTGGTACAATTTCTAAATAGATTACGGCGCTAAACCTTTTTTTTTTAAATAACCCCTCATATCTTAGTTTTTACTATTTTCTGGAATTGTATTGAATTAAAACGTCACAGGCAAGCTGTATATAAACTTTATACAGTCATTCGAAATTTATATACGTTTGATTAATTGATCCAAGTTGTTACCCCCTTTGTTTATTCATCTTTCAAAATGTCGGCAGACTATACCCGCTACACGCTAAACAAGTAAGAATTCGGTCATCTATTATTCACCGGAGTTCAGTATATAGTAAGTAGTCGGTAAGATATCGTCCCTTGACTGCAACAAGGTACCATCTGCAATGCTTCAGCATTGCAGATGGTGCCTTGTTGCAGTCAAAGAGCGATATATTTGTTGTGTATTTTGTTAGTGACTTAATATGGTAATATCTTGTCACTCAATTCCAAAACGAAAATGACCGACGCCGTTTAAACTATATAAGGTCACTAACTAATTTTTTTTACCTGATAGTATCGCCCACTTTTGCAACTCAATTTGTTTAAGCCTCAGCATATAGCGGTTTAACGAACAATTCTGATAGCTGCAATTACAGAATGAATCTGTCCTATAATCGAAGAGAATTGAACTGATTATATGAAGTTGTAAAATGGTGGAGGAGAAAATCATCCTCGAATTTCTGTATCAGATGGCCTGACATGAGGTGCATCGATCGCTTACAGTAACGGAAAACTTATGGGATCCTACAATGAATGGTATTCTACCGAACTACTGCAACGGGTTTATTTACAAATGTCTTCCCAATGTTCCATTATTCCCGCCACATTGCGACAGGCACATTAGAACTTAAGACAAAATATGGATTCAAACCATCAAACAGAATTACGCAATAGTAATGCGCAACTCATCAAGGGCTTCGTTCATTATCACCTTGGAACATTCAATCCTCAGGGAGAATAGCCATTACTTTAGAAGCTATGGGACAGAGTTGTGAAATTTGTCAACTGAAAGGTCTTAATGTGGGCACCGTGCAACCTTTCTGTTTTCACTCAGTTTCAAAACTTTCGGAAACATTAGAACTGTCATTTGTTAACATCACCGATGGTCATACGAAGCAACATTAAATTATACCGACTTTGCTCAACTGTTTCTGTGTGGTTTGCCATTCTGAAATGTGAACGCCATCGCTGTGTCTTTTATGGGCTTTTGCTGATTGGTCTTAGGTCATTGTGACGTAACGTTGAGAAATATTGTAGAACAGACAGGGTCACTTGTTTATTACACGCCTGCTCTTCGAAATCCCCATCTACAGTAACACTAAACCATGCGAAAAATAAAAATCTGTTACTCACATATGTGCGGAACGGAAGTCGTTGACGGACTATTTTTAAATAGAAGCGAAATTTCACAGGAATTTTCTACAAATCGCGCAACGCAATTACAATTTGAATCTCTAGTGATAGCTGAAAATCGTCCCCTGATTTCCAATGTATTCTATGTGCACAAAGAACACATTGGAACTCAGGGGACGAAATAGTAACACGGGTCCCTCTCGCAAATTTGGTTGGCGATAAAATGTGTTCTTTTTGTTGATAGTTGTCAAATGAATTACTGAGTGTCCTTTATAATACTTATTTTTATAGGCGTGAAGGCGTGTTATGAATACAGAACGACACTCGCGTGTGAATAGGTTAATCGATAATGTACTTGTACCATCTCGATTAACCCATTCACACGCGTGTGTCGTTATGTGTATGTCTGTCAGTATTGCAGATTGAGGAGGCCGAACTACCCGAGCATTGGCGTGCAACTGTCAGTTCTGCATAAGTAGAGTTAGCAGCGGTTGATGACATGCGCACACCATTGAGCCCACAAGAAAGTGTAGAAAATCAATGAAACACATTTACCCTTTGAACTCGAGAGGGCGCTTTTCCGGCCCAGGAACAAGATACGTCATAATTTCATTAAGTAGAATAGCTGATAAGTGAATGTGTGGGGTAGACAATCAATATTGTCTACTCCAAAATGATGAAAATGGATTCTTCCAATTGATATCATTGAACTGACATTGAAGATACACCAGGATTTAAAGAGTTAATCTCAGGGTATCAGTAGCACTAAAAATAGCGTTTAAAGGAAAAAAAACTAACACAAATCTGCCAACTGTACCTATTCATATCTCCGCATTATCCATTTCAAACATCAAATATATTTTCTCATCTCCTGACAAGGTTTCCTGAAGAATGACAGTGGAGGCGATCAGATTTGCTGTATCTTTGATTGCCATGAATTTATTGCTTTCTGATAATAATTACTGAAAGACCAAACGGCGTTCATAATGTCTAACTCAAAATGTTGTCCCCATTTAGGTTAACACCTTCAAACCTACTTTGTTAAGTGGCATTGTCCTTTTCTGATTTATAATAGGCTCATGGGAGTGAAAATGTCTTAAGATCGGAAGGCCGTAGGTACGACCCTAACTTGCGTCCTTAAGCAAGACAGTTAATCCCAATTGCCTGTGTGGAGGCAAGGTGTCGCAATGTGCACATCAGTTGTACACATGGTTTCAACTAATGTTAGTTAACCCTGTTTGTGACGGATTAGTGACTTCGAAAGTCTAGCAGTTACTCTCCACTTCTCGAGGTTGCCTCTGGGTTCTCCGACTTCCTCCACCCGTTAAAATGCCCATGGCTGCTGAAGATGTCACCCGTATAAATAAATACAAATATATACATATATAACCTTACAAACAGGCGCGTAGCCAGGCGTAGCCGTGATTCTATAATATGGGGTGCCGGGGGAGAAGGCCAACGACCGGAGGGTCCTACTTAGGATTTGCCCCCTTCCGACACCTCCGAGAATATTGTGCAAAATTTAGTGCTCTTAGAGTGAAACTGAAGCATTTGTAGCGTGTGTGGCTCCCATATTGGAGACCATTTTGGGGGCACTGTGTTGTGTGAAACTTGGGAGGGGCAAGGCCTTCCTAACCCGCCCCCACCCGCACCCCCGTAGCTAAACCACTAATTGTTCCTGAAAAGGACTATCCTATATAAATAAATTTATGTTGAATTAGTGATTTCAGTCTGATTATGTTTGGGGCATCCGTATTAACTTAATTAACAGTCATGGGAATTGTAAGGATAAACATTTACATTCATTATAGTTTAATTTTATCCCCATATAATTGTAGTATTAACACTTTAGTCACCAAACTTATGGGAAGATATTCTGTCCTTACAATCCTTATAGCAAATATAATTCTTCTTTAGCTTAAAACTACGATTACTTTGTGTATTCAACGTTACCCGATACAATTCAGCCAATGAGAAATGTGATGTGTTTATCACACGTGAAATCCGACCTACGTGTAAGAATATCGTGTAAGAAAGCATCCGACTGGTCGTAACGCGTCTGGGTAACGGGGATGAAATGCTTCGACAGAAAGTAGAGTTAAACAAAAATTTAAACAAGTGATATTTTTCTTTAAAAATATCAGCTTCATTCCGCTTAATTCGAAATACAACTCAGGTAGAGTACGAGGGACAGGTATCATCGACCCTCGTTGGAGTTTTTCTTGTATTTCATGTACGTCTTCGGCGAACGTGAAATACAAGGAAGACCCCAACACGTATCGTTGGTTCCAGTTCCATATATATCTGTATTGGAGGTGTCGCTAAAGACCGTAATGGTTGATGAAATGATTGTTTTCATTTCTCGAAATATATTAAGACAGAACACAGCGAGGTGTTGTAATGGGGACAGGGATCAACGACCTAAGTTGGCGTTTTTTTAAGTGCTTCACGAGCGCCGTGGGCGGGAGTGAAATACATGAAAACCCCTTACAAGTGTCGTTGATTCCTGTCTCTCATACATCACTAGAGATGTCTGGTATTTATACAAGGTGCAAACACAAATTAAGTGAATGGAGTCTAGATTTATCACCATCGGCGAACTGCTTCCTTTCTCGCATGACACTATTTTGTGTCGAAGCACTTCAGCCACGTCATTACGTCAATCGAATGCGTATCGATCGATCAGATGCGTTCTTAACCCTTTACCTAACCTGAAAAGCAGACGACACTTGCAAAAAATAATTCTTGAATAACTAATTTTTTAAATTTTTTGTCTCAAAAACATAGGTTATGACCCCTCGTTGGAACGAGCTCGATGAGCTCGTTCCAACGAGGGGTCATAACCTATGTTTTTGAGACAAAAAAATGAAAAAAATAATGAAAATTTATTGGCGATTTTTGAGAATAGCGCTGGCCGGTTTTGGCCGTTACGTTAGGTAAAGGGTTAACACGGTATTCTTATACGTATGGAGGTTTCCACGCCTGGGTGATCTAGCACATTCCATAATGTGTGTATTGTATCGGGTAACGTCGTGGTATACAGAGGATATCTAGTGTTTCTGAGTGGATATCGAAAATCATGAGTGACCGAGACAAATGTTTAAATAGGCATTTATCTCGGTCACGAGTGAGATAATTGTCGGTATCGACTCAAAAACGCTAGATTTAGTGGTCGTGATTAGCCATTGTGCAGAAGTATGTGACCTTAAACACCAATAAATACACTAGATTTCCTTTTTATTATACGCTTTTTTGTAAGAATCTGATCATTCCTATCGATAATTCCACTCGTTTAAACCTTGAATTGATGCATGAAAGTAAACAGCGCATTGATACATTGAAGTGATTTGATCGATATTCGGAACAAGTAGTGTCTTGCGATCTGATTCAGTTGGTGGGTTCCATGCATCAATTCAAGGTGAATACATGTTGAATTATTTCTGGAAATGATCGGTATCCACTCAAAAACACTAGAGTTTCTTTTCATTTTACGTTTTTAGAACAAATTGATAATTTCCAGGGATAATTTGACTCGTGTTCAAGTTGAAGCGGTGCTTTGAAAGCCGCCATTTTGATTGATAGCGTTAAAGTGAACATTTCTATACCTTCACAGTTAGGGATACGATTTTTATCTTTCCGCAATTGTTTCGATAATCTATCGTTTTGCATATAATAAAATGTATTATCTTGTAAGCGTTGTAGCTCACTGGCATGAGTACTGGACTCCAGTGGTCATGATTAGCCATTGTGCAGAAATGTGTGACCTTAAACATAAATAAATAAATAAATAAATAAATAAATAAATAAATAAATAAATAAATAAATAAATAAATATTGGACTCCAGATTGAATGGTCGACTGTTAGATCCTGAGCGTCATCTGCATTGTGTCATCGGGCAACATGGGGCAAGACACTTCGTTCCTATGTTTGAGCAAGGTGGCGCTGTGTACTAAAACGTAGGACACGACGACAGTACATATGCCTTCGACCGATGCTAAATCTGGTCGTGCCGGTGTAAAAGGAATGGAATTCCGTAGGAACGTTAGTCCCTCTGGACTATTATTCCGCGGAATTATAGTCCTAGGTCTAACATTTCTAGGAATAGTAGTCCGCCGGACTACTATTCCTAGAAATGTTAGACCTAGGACTATAATTCCGCGGAATAATAGTCCAGAGGGACTAATTTTCCTACGGACTTCCATTCCTGTCACTCCGGGTCATTAAGTTGGAAAGTCTGACATTTACTGGCCGCTGCTCGGGGTTGTTCTCTCCGTGTACTCAACGTCTTCCTCCACCCGTAAAGATGTCCGACGCGTTACGATCCTTGCTGCTGGAATGGTCGCTCAACAAATAAAGAAACAAATATTGTCTTATTTCGTTACGCAATCGTGGCGTTTCTGAAAATTATCGAATTGGATTGTTGTTACTTCGACAGCAATCGTGAACTCTGTCGATATTTTGGCAATAGTCGACCATAGGCCATAATCTTGGTTATTTCATGGATGAACATCTGACAGCTTATGAACATAAAATGCACATTTCATTTTGTCGAACGAGGAAAAAAAAATTAGTTATTTAATAATTTTGTTTGCAACTGTGTCGCCTGTTTTTCATGTTAGGTAGAGGGTAAAAAATACCAATGTATCTGAACTTGCCTCATTTGCTTATCCGTCACAAGCTACAGAGGTCTCTACAGCCATCATATAAATTTAATCTGGTTCTGCCCTCATCTAAATTAAATTCTGTTAGCGATGTGACATTTTGCCTCTTTGGAACTCAAACACATCTAAAAGAAACGGATTCTCTAATGTCATTCAAGTAGGGTACGTACTTTTTCCATAAGCCAATTTGCAGTTTTGTACAGCCATGGAACACCATTTAATAGATTCAGTGCTATAACATTGTTTTTATTATTATGAGAATCACACCGCAAAATCACAACACATTCGCGCACTATCCCACAACATCAACCAAAGAACAGCTACAAACACACACATACTGTCACGAGAGAGGAGATATGGATAGGCAATAGCGACGAGCTGAATAAATTGTTCACCACCCCCCCCACCCCCCCCCCCCCCACCACTGGACAGATGCCAGCATGGCTGCTGGATGCTGCTAACCCCATCCGACCGTCTCACAAAAGATTTATAATCATAGCAGCACTCTCGAATCCACACCAAATCCATCTACACCCCGTAAAAGAAAATGATTCAATGGAAGCATTCAGCCCCCCCCCCACCCCCTATTAAAACGTTACTTTTCCATAACGCATTTTGCCATTTTGTACAACCATAGAGAACTATATGTGGATTTAAGTCTATAAAGTTATTAGCATTATAATAAAATGCCGCCTATCACAACAATAGGGGACGCGGTGGCATTGCGGTAACCGATTCTCGTCAGATCACCGAAGTTAAGCAACGTCGAGTCGAGCCCGGTTAGTCCTTGGATGGGTGACCGTCCGAGCGATCGATTCGGACTCCCGTGTTGTGTCCTTGGGCAAGGCACTTAAGCTCGATTGTCTACATGGGGGCACGATGACACCGTGTACCAAGGCGTACTTCACGTCGATGGTGCGCATGTCTTCAACCAATCTAACCCTGCCTGTGCTGCAGTGTGGAGTTACGATGTTGGGGAGCTGGCAGCTGCTCGTCGTTGCTCGGTGGGTCTCTCCGGGTACTTCAGATTCCTCCACCCGTAAAAACTGTCACCGACACAATGTGACCTTGGCTGTTAAAGTGTCGTTAAACCTTAATAAATAAATATATAAATAAATTACAACAATATGGCGAGCACTCCATATCTGCGGAGGAATTTCGTGTAATATATGCCAGCTATCAGCTATCATCACGCTCTGTCGCTCTGTTGTATTAAAGTTGATCAACGGAACATACAGCTATGCAAGCTCGCAAGCCACCAGTAATATTATGTAAGCCTTTAAATGGCCCATCCTCTTTGTTTGGATTAACTCGTCTGGAATATTTCAGTTGTTCGGAAAAGCGAACCAGTGCCGTAACCACTGAGCCACCGCGTTCCCTAGATAAATCCACAGAGATTAAATCAATTCACTTCAAAGATAATTTGAACCACGTGCGCAGAATATGACATCTTTAAGTTGCAGTACCTGCACTTAAGAATGAAACCCAAATATGATCAACCCAATCAGTTAACAAAAAGGGAAAAAATAAAAATAAAATAAAACAAAAATAAAAGAGGTCCGTGAAGTTAGCTCAGTGTTCAGCGTTCAACATTCGTTCAACATTCGTGTGAAGTTAACTCAGCGTTCAGCGTTCAACATTCGACCAACATTCGTGTGAAGTTAGCTCAGCGTTCAACATTCGTCAAAATTCAGTGTGCCATATGTCGAATATGGGCTTTCACCCGGGGTGCATCCTTCATGCGACCATCGTTTACACCTAACAACACTAAGATCTGGGCAACCATTCTCACCTGAAGTGATATTAGTGACTTTTACTACTCCATTTCAGCGTTCAACATTCGACCAATGCTCAGCGTTCAGCGTTCAACATTCTTCAAAGTTCAGTGTGCCAGCTCCGAATCTGTGCCTTCACCCGAGGTATAGCCCTCTTGGGACCGACTGCCTATTGTCTACTTCTAAGAACACACATATCTGGGGTGGGTCGTCTCTTTATTAGTGCGCTCGATTGCATAAGTGCATCGATTGCATTAGTATCCACACTTCCATGACCCAACGCCAGATGAGGGCAGTCGTTGACGGAAACTATTCTGAAAATGTCATGGTTGAATCAGGAGTCCCACAGGGTACTGTCCTAGGACCTCTACTGTATACTTGTGTCACATCAACGACCCGCCTGACATCTTTAAATCAAAGGATCGCATCTTCGCTGACGACTGTCTCGTATACAGAGAGATCAAATCATCCGGGGGGGGGGGGGGGGGGGGCTCCTTGGTTTGAGTTTGTTATAATCATGTAGACTACGGACACGGGCAGTCGTTTGCATGAGGGCTAGCCCTCCCAGCGACGATTGCACCGATCCCACTTATGATCTACGGCTGCGTTCTCTTCAAACTCCAGATACTGCCGAATGTTGAACGCTGAATGCTACGCTCTCGCTACACGGAGGTTATTCGAATGTTGAACGCTGAGCTCGGATGCACAACGCCCCCAATTAATGCTGCTATAGGCGGAACGGGTCGCCTATTTATTAGTTCATAGATTGCATAAGCGCAACGATCACATTAATGCATCCACCACTGGCTAAAAAAGTTCCTGATCCAACGCAAGATGGGGGTAATGGTTGACGAAACTATTCAGAACATATTCCGGTTGAATCAGGAGTCCCACGGGATACAGACCTAGGGCCGAACTTGTTCTAATGCCACATTAAGGACCTGCCTGACAGCGTTAAATCAAAGGTTTGGCTCTTCGCTGGGGACTGCCTACTAATTAGAGAGGCCAAAGCATTAAGGGGGCTCCAAGGTTTGAGTGTTGTTATAATTATTTTGGATGCTCGGACAGTCGTTTGCATGAGGGCTACCCCTCCCGGTGATGATTGCAGCGATCCCACTTACTATCTTTGGTTATGTTCTCTTCAAACTCCAGATATTGCCGAATGCCAAACGCCGAATGCTGCGCACTCTCCACACAAAGGTTAATCGAATGTTGAACGCTGAACTGGAATACTAAAAGTCACCAATATCGCTTCAGGCGAGATGGGGTCGCCCAGATATGTGTGTTCTTAGAAGTAGACGATGGGCAGTCGGTCCCATGACGGCTATACCTCGGGTAAAGGCACAGGTTCGAAGCTGGCACACTGAACTTTGACGAATGTTGAACGCTGAGCTAATTTCATAGGAATATTGGTCGAATGTTGAACGCTGAACTGGAGTAGTAAAAGTCACTAATATCACTTCAGGTGAGAATGGTTGCCCAGATCTTAGTGTTGTTAGGTGTAAACGATGGTCGCATGAAGGATGCACCTCGGGTGAAAGTCCAGATTCGACATGTGACACACTGAATTTTGACGAACGCTGAGCTAACTTCACACGAATGTTGGTCGAATGTTGAACGCTGAACGCTGAGCTAACTTCACACGAATGTTGAACGAATGTTGAACGCCGAACACTGAGCTAACTTCACACGAATGTTGAACGAATGTTGAACGCTAAATAAAAGCCACTCTCCCTCAGGCTCACTGATTTTGAAAATTTAATGCTCGATCTCCAAATGTATTTTTTTTTATGTGGCCTAAGATTGTTGTTTTGTGAAGAGACATTTGTGGCTACTCTTTTTGTAACGACATAGATTGTAGATTAGACATGCTTTTATAAAACACTCAATTTGTATTCTGAATGATACAGCATGATAACTGTCGTGATCAGTGTGTCTAATATAATTTCGTAGCATCTCTGCCCTCCTGATGAAACCCTGCATGGTGATTTTTTTTACGTAGGAAGTTACCAGCAACAGACTATCCTTGAAATAATTTCGCTGTCACACCAATGAAGTTCTCACGATAGACAAAAAGATAACTGAATAATCATTGATTGTGGCAGTGATACCAGTAAAATGGTGAAATCCATTGTGCGCCACACGACATCGGCAATTCGCTTTCTTTGTTGATTATTACACCATAATGGGTATTTCTTTTGTAAAATTCCATTACCTAATATTTCCGTCACAAATTGTAAAATGTCGCGTGGATTTGACAATCGTTACTTATTTCCTGTTCCTTATTCCACATTCGTTATAAACCGATCTCATCGGTTGATAACGAATGTCGAATAAGAAACTGGGTGTAAGTAACGATTGTCACGTTCGTGAATGGCACAAAAGTTAATTATTTGATAATTGTATTACAAGCATTAGACGCATGTCCAGAGATTTGCATAATATTCTTTGTCTCATTTTTGACGCAATATTATCGCCATCAAAAGGCAATTCACCACCTAAAGGCAACTCATCGGTGATTCTGCTTCTAGATATAACTTCATGATGGTTTAAAATTCACACGAGAATCAGAATCTTTTCTCGCAAATGATTCTCACAAAGAATGCAAGAGAATCAACCTTGATTCTGCAAAATGTTCATTTGTTTCTTGACATAGATTCTGAAGGTGTCGCTGTCCCTGAAGGCCTGAAACATTCTACTTAATTATTTATTCATTTATTAATTGGTGTTTAAGGTCGCCTATTTCTGCACAATGGCCAATCATGATTACGACAGTTTTACGAGTGGGGAAAGCCTGAGTACCTTGAGAGAACCACCGAGCAACGGCGAGCAACTGTCAGCTCCCCAACATACTAACTCCACACAAGCAGAGTTAGCATTGATTGGTTGAAGACAAGTGCTCCATCGACGTACAGTACGCCTTAGTACACAACGCTTCCGTGTCCCCACATGGGCAATGGGGGGTGAAGTGTTTTGCACAAGGACACAACACGGTTTCGAACCAAGAACCTCTCGGTTTGCAGCCTGCACCTCTAACTACTGAGCCACCGCGCCCTCGAAGACTTCTACATAACTTTTGCTCCCAAGTAATGTGGTAACATTTTGACATAGAAGTGGTAAGGTAACATTTTAACAGCAACTTGATAGCAGCCATGACAAGATTTGGTGAAAAATGTTTTGAAAATACTCAGCGGGTTAAGAGTTAAACAGCAGTAAACACTTAAAAAAATACTTCGTCGTATTCGCGTGATGGAAAGAATCCCCCAGACAATTCCGCAGCAGCCAGCGCGTCTGCCTCACTCCTTTATAAGCACTAAGCATACATTCAATGAATGATTCTTTGAATTATATCATGCTTCCCTGTAGATGTAGACAGCTTTATAATAGGAAATCGAATATACAAATCGTGTACAGTCCAAAATGAACAATATTCCACCTAATCATTGATTCGATTGAGTACAATTACCTCTTAGTGTCGGATTCAATTATTGTCATCGTCTTTGAACAAGTTCATAATGGACGAGGAGTGGTTGAGGTGTACGGGAGATGTATGATAAAAATCACCGAGTATATTCTGAAACGCCGTGATCGTCATCCCACCAGCATTCGCTCTCGTTGGAGTAACTGTGTGGGAGTTGCCGACCAGCAGTTTCCAGTGAGATTTTCTCATTGAAGCAAGGTCAAGGACAGATTGTGGAAAGAATTCAACTTTCAGCTGCTCAGCATGATGGTGGTTTTCGGTCAATAATTGCAATTGGTAGAACGTTGCACCGACTGTTTCTGACTATACAGTAATGTCGAAACAGGTTTCAGTACAAAGTTGTCCCAGAAAACGTAACACAAAACAATATCGAAGAATAAAAAGAGGAGATCGTTTTTCTTTGCTATGTTAGTCAGCCAGTAGCGATGGGTAAAAACAGTGGCAATGCAGGCCTGAAAATAACTCGCGAACGACCCTTTAGGTTACGTGGTGGTTACGTCAATTGTTAAACACGTGAACGAATTGCAGGTTACGACAAAGCAATACAAAATAACTATTAACTTACCAATCCTTCGGAACTATCTCAAAGGTTGGGCATTGCATCCACATTATAAATAAAATGGCATACTTTTTCCATCTTAGCTCTTTACCTAACGAATCGCCCGCATCTGCCCGCGTAATATGTGAACTGAGCAGTTGAAAAAATTAAATTTTTCAAAATATTTTAACAAAACCATATCATGTGACCCCTCATTGGAACGAGCTCATTGAGCTCGTTCCAGTGAGGGGCCACATGATATGGTTTTGTTGAAATTTTTTTTAAAATTTTAAAAAATGATACTTAAAATAATAAATTTTGATATCGTCTGCGTTTGGTAAAGGGTTAAAAAAATTTTCTCCTTAATAAATAGCAACAACTAACTCGCGATCTCGTTTTAGAGAGATCGCGCGTTTGTTATTGCTATTTGTTTTGTCAAAAATCCTGTTAAGACATAAAATAGCATAACTGGCGTAGTAAAAACAGAGAATGCAGAGAAGCACCACAAAACTATTTTTCTTATGGGTTAACACCATGCTATACAGCGCAACCTGACGACGGGTTACGTTACAAGCCTTTTATTTCCATGCCTGCAATGCAGTGTGCAAAATTTCAAATATTACTCTAACCGACTGACCGTTCCCATGGGCCGAACGCTCGGCTATGTAAAAATTCTTGGGAAACTACTTTTTTATCATTAACAAGTATTCATATATTGAATGGAATTGAAACATATATAGCCTCTCGCGGCAAAAGTCTAAAAATCTATCAAGACACACGAAAGGCTGCTTAACTGGTAGAGAGCTAGAAGCCTCATATTATCTTGTAAGTAAAATTACTTCATTTCCTTCGATTTTCATTGTTACAATTTATGGGAGAGTGCCTATAGGCACTCTCCCGTGAATTGTAACAAGACAAAAATGTGTGAACAAATCTTGAGGCTGAGAAAAAAATTAGCAATCTACCCGTTAAGTGACTCGGACTTTACCATTCAAGATGCAACGTTTGGCTAACCGGTCATCCGTTCGCGTAGACTTATATTTGCGTAACCACAACGCGCACGAAACGATCGTTCTCGTCAAATTTTGCACACAGCAATGAATAATGAATATTCTAACTCGAAGAACACATTGGGCTAGAGAACATTTACCGTCATATTTTTGAACCTGTTAAAACATTCGTTTTGAAGATTTATCCACGAATGACGAAGGAAGACTCCCGTGCTCATGCAAAACAATTGTGTGCAACATTTAGTTGAAAGATGCTGTCGATGAAAAAACGACAAAAAATTACACAACGTTCATTCTCAATTAAGGTTATATTTGTTAGCATGCCGCGTTTTCCTGCCCGAACGCCGTTTGTTGCACGTGACCATTTACCTAACACGAAGGGAAGGCAACACTTGCAAACAAAATTTATGAATAACTATTTTTTTTTCATTTATATATAAAAGCATACCTTATGACTCCTCACTGGAACGAATGAAAAAATAATGAAAATTGAATGGCGATGTTTGTGAATAGCGCAGGCCGTTTTTGACCGTTACGTTGGGAAAAGGGTTAAGGTATTTATAATCGGATTTGATGAAGTACAAATACAGAAATATCTGATAAACCGAGGTACATTTTCGTTTGAAGTGCCTCAAGAAAAAAAAAAAAAAAAGAAAGAAAACAAATACCCCCACCCCACAATTTTTCGAAAGAGAAACTGTAGACCAAACAACCTGAAATATAACAGTGTGTGGGGTTCTCGTCAGATCACTGAAGTTAAGCAAAGTCGAGCCCGGTTAGTCCTTGGATGGGTGACCGTCTGAGCGATCGATTCCGATGTAATATTACAT
This sequence comes from Pictodentalium vernedei, assembly GCA_031216915.1. Classification (NCBI taxonomy): domain Eukaryota; kingdom Metazoa; phylum Mollusca; class Scaphopoda; order Dentaliida; family Dentaliidae; genus Pictodentalium; species Pictodentalium vernedei. The sequence goes on along the minus strand of CM062291.1, from coordinate 177,993,780 downwards.
TAGCTGTTTATCTAATAAAAATAGTAGACAATTACAAACTATATTGTGTTTCATTCTCACTGTGTTAGGTGGGGGCGCTGTGGCGTTGTGGTAACCTGCTCTCGTCAGATAACCGAAGTTAAGCAACGTTGTGTCCGGTTAGTCCTTGGATGGGTGACCGTCTGAGCGATCGATTCGGACTCCCGCGTTGTGTCCTTGGGCCAGGCACTTAACCCCGATTGACCACATGGGGGCACGATGACGCCGTGTACTAAGGCGTACTGCGTGTCGATGGTGCGCATGTCTTCAACCAATCTAACTCTGCCTGTGCTGCAGTGCGGAGTTACGATGTCGGGGAGCTGGCAGCTGCCAGCTGCTCGTCGTTGCTCGGTGGTTCTCTCCGGCTTCCTCCACCCGAAAAACTGTCACTGACACGCTATGACCTTGGCTGTTGTTTATTTATTGGTGTTCAATGTCACATATTTATGCACAATGGCTAATCGTGACCGTTGGCTGTTAAAGTGTCGTTAAATCTGAATAAATAAATAAAATAAATAAATAAATAAATAAATAAATAAATAAATAAATAAATAAATAAATAAATAAATAAAATAAACAGTGTGCGGATGTTTATAGCCGTGCCCCAAGTTAGAAACGCTTCATACGGACCAGGCTTAATCTCTGTCTCGCCAAAACAATGATAATTCGTTTAGTTTAAACAAAATATTTTTTTCAATTATCAGAGAAGAGATAAACAACAATGAAATATTTGTGGATTCGACAATATGCTGAAAGCTTATAGGTATCACAGAACTAAATATTTTCCCTTAGGCGACCATTATAGCCCTTATGTGGAAAAAAATATGATCGCATCACTTAAAATTAAATATTTAAATACCTACATAAAGTACAGACCTTCACACAACTTTCTCTGGCCAGAAAACGGGGGATCATGCAACAAATAAGAGAAAAAATGCACCAGGAAGTAAAGTATCGTCCTTGAACTCAGTTTTTTCTGGGAATTCCCAACAAAAATACACAAATAGTTAGCTGAATTTTTTAGACCCAGAAAATACTTACAAAATCCCATTTTGCTTGTGGAATATTCAGTATTGACGTAAAAATCTAATAAAATGCTTTAACAGCATTTTTCAAGCAATAAGTTTTTTTCTAGGAGGCTTATTTTAGACGATGATGCAATATTCGAGTGCAACATTTCAAGGCAGATCACTCTAAACCAAATGTTTAGTTCCGCGATACCTATAAGGATCGTTTCCTCCGGTGGTATGTTTGCAACTATAACAAACAAGATGGTTGGTATATGACTATTATAAACAAACAGTTATCATACCTTGCCTCTGCAGTGTCACATGTCTTCCTTTTGATAAAATATTAACAAGCAACTCGGAATTTTTGGAAACAAATCTTACTAGACTAGTTTTCAAATCTGAGTGAAGAAGTTGAGTGAAGAAAATGTTAGAACAGAAAAAAGAAATAGTACTGATAAACTACAGTTTAATGAGGTCTTAGCAGGGCGGACGGGGCCAAGCAAAGTTACCGGCAAATGCACCAAGGGGGGCCCAGGCCTGGAGAAAATTTGGATTTTACGAACTGAACGAAAGCGGCTTTCTTGCCTCTGAGCGATCAATGGCAGTCCACATAGAAGATATTTCGATGGCATTTTTGTATCATCTTAATCGATCATTCGACAAAATGGTTCTACCGGGAAGGGGTGGAGGGCATCGGGAAGACCATAGTTCGGTCCAATCGCAGAAAATTTTGATTTTTGAAATTGAAGGAACGATGCTTCCTTTCATCTGAGCGATCTTTGGTAGACAAGACTACTGGTATATCGAAATGTCCTCTTTGTGGACTGCCAATGGCAGTCCACGTGGAGAACATTTCGTTATACCGGTAATCCATGCAGTTAGATTCATTTCGTCTTTTGATCATTTTCACGAAATTTCGCGCACCAACTGGTGTTGGGCTGCATCAATTTTGGGGGCTCCACGGGGAACTCAATTTTCCCGGTGGACATACGGCCGGTCAGCCTCTATTCTTTAGCGATAAAAAAGTTTTAGTTCTTTTCAGCCAGAAGTTAAAACTCTCCTCTATTAATCTCTCTATCTATTTTATCATTTCTTTCTCGTCCGCTCTTAGTTTACACGATATCACCGGAACTTGTACGAGAGGTTATACAAAGTATCCCTCCTTTGAAGAAGCATCATATCCGTTCAAAGGAACATAAAACTAAAACAAAGTTTCTTGATAACGGCATATAGAGTGCTTTGTAGACGAAAATAAAATGTTCGACTTTAAATGCATGTTCCTGAACCATTAAATGATATTTTAACTTTACTGAGTGGGTATGGTATCGCTCCATGAATCGACCACCGTGACAATGAGGAGCAGTTTAATAGAATCCCTCTTCTAGTTTTGTCCAGTGAAAACACTAAACGCCTTTCAGACATAAAAATGATTAACAAAAAAGGTTATATATCGTCCCCTGAGTGGAACAAGGTGCCATCTACAACGCTTTAGCATTGCAGATGGCGCCTTGTTCCTCTCAAGGGACGATATAAATCAAGACGGGATTACAATGACATTAAAATTTAGACACTGTTCTTCTTCGATAAAACCACTTACAAATCCACAAAATATATATTAATTGCAACGTCTAAGACGGTATTGTTTTTGTTTGGTTTTCTTTTTCTCCTGTGCTACATCTTATGTTACTTACCTCCCTTTGAAATGTTTCGAAAACGAAATGGAGTTGGATATGTTCTGCCGTGCCCCTGTTACTTCCTGTTCAATATATATGTATTCACGTAATTGAAGCACATGTGTTTCCAGCAGGGGTTTCCTCATTGTATGTGAAACCGGTATAAGGCATATATCGAATTGGGGTTATTCCTCACACTTTTGCTGTCGCATCATTTCCGTTGATTTCCTACTGTTTCGTTGATTGGTATTTAATTTTAAAATGGTAAAAACAGCTTGATTCTGTTATTGCTGACGAAAAGGTGTTATGTGCCGAACTGTTGGAAAGAGCTTTCTGAGTAGTTCATCTACACAGGCGAGTATCCAGGTTCTTTTGTAGGGCTGCCTAGCCATTTGTTATGGTGGGTGAGAGGGGGGGGGGGGGGGGGGTAGTGTTCGAAACATTCAATTCTCGACGAAAAACCTGAAGCTTTTGTGGCATGTGTAGGTCTGTATTGGAGACCCTTTGGGGCTCTAGTTTATGTAAAACTTAAATTGGGCCAACATTTTTTAGGGTGGAGGGCAGCGATGGTTTTTGGGGTCCAGACCACCCATGGCTCCGCCACAGATCACAAAAGTGGGACGAGATTTCAACTGGATATCGACTAGGTCGCGATCCGGTCGTAATTCTCTGTTCGCTTTCCTGTTCTCAGCAATTTAGAAACTCAACTGTCAAATTCGACATTGTATCTCGTGTTCTCTCCGTTTGATTTTGTAATATTTTATTTCTGAAATCTCAATCCACTGGTATAAACTTGGGTCACGACCAGATCGCGAGCTGACCAAGGAAGAGAAGACTGTCGCCATTCCATGCAACCTTTTGTGTCAGATTCGTGTGGTAGAGATTGGTCGAAAAGACATGAAATAGATATTGAGCACGTCATTCCGCCAAAGCGTTTCACATTTCGTTATTCACACAGGGAGACTATAAAATGCAACGAAACATTGATTTTGCCCTTGTTCAATAAAAATTTCGTTAAAGTAACTGTGATATTTCATTACTTAGAGTGATAAAGTATTCCGTGACATAAGTAGTTTGATGTGAAGTGTCATCTCGTAAAAACGATACGTCACTAAACCAATAAAGCGTGTCGCAACATTCTCAGAATTCACTTGAAAATATTGACAACATCTCACATCCAACATTCTTGGTGTTTCAGTATGACACTCATATTTGTATTATTAACTCCCCTCTCTTCGAGTTTAACTAAAGCTAATCGTTTACCAAGGAAATACACAGTGTTTCAAAGGAGTAGCTTCTGCGAATCTCAGTTTTGGGGTCCAATCGAATGAGGAAGTGAATTTCGAATCTCGAATCGAATCACATAGCCCTTCAAATTCTAAATATTGCACCTTCTTTCAGGGATCGTGGTGGCTCAGAAAATAAGCAGACTGACATCTTCAAAATGAGGTCACCAGAGGGTGAATTTAGTGATGCTACCCCGCACAGCAGGGTAGCATCACTATATTTGCCCTCTGTGAACCTCAATCTGAATCAGGGTCTCAAAACTAAACAGAAAGAGGTACCCAGCGGATGAATTTGCCCACTGTATGGGATAGCATCATCACATTCACCCCTCTGGGGACCTCATTTGGCTAATATCAGACTGCTTATTTTCAGGCCTGAATCGAATGAGTAGGAGAATTTCGAATCTCGAATCGAATCACACAACCCTTCAACTTCTAAATATTGCACCTTCTTTCAGGGGTCGTGGTGGCTCATTGGCTGTGGCATTCAATTTCAAACCGAAAGGCCACGGTTCGATCCCTGCCAGAGATAACTGCGTTACGTCCTTGGGCAAGGCACTTCACCCGATTGCCAAAGCGTGGGCCGCGGTGGCGCTGTGTACTAAGGCGTACATCACGTCGATGATGCACTTGTCTCAAACCATTGCTAACCCTCCTTGCTAGTTAGTACGCTGGGGAGTCTGACAGTTGCGCGCCGTTGCTTGGTGTCTCTCTCCAGGTACTCCGGCCTTCTTCACCCGTAATACTGTACGATGCGAAATGACCCTGGCTGTTGAAAGTGTCGTTAAAACCCCAATAATGAAATAAATAAATAAATAAATAAATGCATCTTCGTAGAGCCGTAAATATTGCCAGTCTCCACTCAAGTGTCGTATTCAACGACGACTCGTCCATTTTGACAAGTCAATCCAAAAAAGCTAAATATTCAAGAAATGGGATAAAAAGTGGTTTCGAATGGGGAATCTCCTTGATCTCTTCTTCTATCCTCAGGTTTCTTGTACAGAAGACCTGGTGATAGAAGAAGAGTTCGTACGGAGAACTTCGTGGCATTTTAAGAATATTTCGACTCTGCGTTACTCAATAATCTAATCGAATCATCGAGACGATTTCGCATCGAATCAAATTTCGAAGTTTCACATGCAGGGGGCCTACAAAAGAGGAATATGTTTTCAGTCCAGTGGCTGTTATGTGTCGTCAATTAAACAGTTGGACAGACTGAAACGTTAAGCTGGTCTGGGAGTGGTGCGAGAGTAAAACAAAAAACTTTTTGTAACCCTTGTTTTTTATACGTAGTCCTTACCAGAAGCTTAAACAAATTTGATCAATCAAACAAAATTCCAGCTGAGTTTGCGACGTTTATGTTTCTCGTCGTTTTATTCTTGATATCGCCCTCGTGTGACATTGTCTTACTTTTTTTAAAAAAAAGCGGGCATAGGGGGTACCAGGGCTGAAACCCACAGGGAGGGGCTACTATCAAAACGGCAAAACGGGATTACAGGTTGAAAATAGCAGTTGGTCTACCCCCAAATAATGAATATGAACGTTTTTCCATTGATGTCATTCAGCTGAAAACGTAGATTCCATCGGCGTTCAATGGGTTAGTACTACTTCTAGACATATAACATCGTGTTTTTCGACACGCAGCACATGACCTCATAAAACTGGTATAACAGTAGCAAAGAAGTATTTTAGTGCCAAGTAGAATTTTTGTGCGGTGCCAAATGAATTTTTGCGGCTCAAAATGAAAGATTTTAGTGGCAAATGGAATCTGATTGTAATTGAAAACAAATTAACCATGTATCGTCCTATGAGTGTAACAAGTCGCCATCTGCAATGCCAAAGCATTGCCGATGGCGACTTGTTGCACTCCGAATACGATATTATAATTTAGTATAACCTGTCTCTTTTAAGTATTTAAATGGAAAAAAATTATAAATGTTAAGAATACTGATAATAAAAATGTAAAAGGCTATTAATAACGTTTACAAAATAATTTCATGATTATTATTTACTCACTGTTTATTCACTCAAAATAAACTTGTAGCAAATGATTTATCTGTTTATCTCCCAGAATGATTATACAAAACATTAAGCAATATAAAAAAGATTAAGTAACAAAGAAATGTTTTGATAAGTATCAGATTAAAGGGTAAACCGTTAATCCGGCAGAGTAATTGCGCGCCGTTGCTTGGCGGCTCTCTCCAGGTACTCAGGCCTTCCTTACCCGTAATACTGTACGATGCGGAATGACCGTGGCTGTTGAAAGTGTCGTTAAAACCCCAATAATCAAATAAATAAATAAATAAATCCACCTTCTTAGAGCCGTAAGTAGAACGAACGAAATGATTTCGCGCGCCGAAGGCGCGCAGGGACGGTATGGGGGACAAGTCCCTTTCGACCCTCGGTAGCTGTATATGATGGCTGTCACATGTCTAGGCGTGTTGAAGGAGGAAAAGGATCCGGTACTCGGCAGGTGTCTCCAGTTGTGGGTAGGCGGTCTCGTTGACTGATGTCGGTTGGACCGTAAGTAGTGATTAGGTGTGCTACTTATATATCTAGTTCACTTGACAGGCGGGAATTCTGTCACGCCTGTGTCGTTAGACTGCGATTTTGTCGAACACGAAACACCGAAATAATAAACCACAAACCCTTTGAGACCTACCAAACGTATATTTAGGTGCCAAATGTTGGTGGCAAATGCTGTATATTTGGCGCCAAACGAATTTTCGTAGTGCAGTTGGCACGATTGGCTTCAGAGAGCGCGAACACTTTCAGCAACGAAATATGATATAGGTGCGCAATTTTGATGCTTTCCCACCAATCACTGAGCTTGAAGACTTCACATTCGTGAGAATCAAGATCCCTCTTTTGAGTGTAACTGTTTGAGCTTATAATTACGCTATTTATTTTTTTACATGTATTTTGTCTTGCTTATTATTTTATATTCTCGTAGTTACTGGAATAGTATATGCCATGTAGTTTTAGATGTATGTACCACCGGGGAGTTTCAAACCAGGCGTGAACCGGAAATATCGGTCGTTACTCTCGCACTCATTTTAAGCGAAATAACAGTGTTTGCTCTTTCTTTTGTATTATTCCTAAGTACACTGTTCGTCGAAATAATGTTTAAGACAACCGACTAGACCCCTCTATCTTATTTTTTGTCTCTGTTCACAAGAGTGTTCATCATTCGAAATGACCTTCGATGAGTGATACTTTCCAAAATTAAGAAGTAGGGATACGGCCCGCGTCGCGTGTCGGTCGTCGCTGCGCGTTGAGTGCACGTTCGGATGGTACGCTCAATGCGCAGCGATGACCAACGCGGGATGCGTCGTTGGAGAGAGTGTCCCCTTCCCTCTCGTATCAGGAGAGGGTTCTGGGTCTACCTTCTGGAAAATTTAGTATCCAAAGCTCTTCAAACGAACTTGGCATTGTTGTCTGGCGTTGTCAGTTACACACAGCTAAAAGAGGTTCAATGTGGTAAGTAAGATGAGAAGATGAGTAAGTGCTCGCTGTGTCCTATATTCGTGAAGATCAACCCATTCAGGGCTCGAAATTTTGAGGGAACAGCGCCCCCCCCCCCAACCCTCTGACAAATGTAGGGGAACACGGCGTTTCCCCCAGGAAAGCAACACTGCCTTCGATCAGTTTACTCTCCATGCATTAAATAAAGACACGGTGAAAACTGACACGTGTAAATCTAAGCAAAGCACGCGCATTTTCTGGCTTTTAATTGAAGAACAGGAGCCCAAGTTACCAGTATGACAAATTAGCTTGAAGCACACAAACTCACCAGAAAAATCCTTAATGGGATTAACAAACCTATCGCAAATAAAATTTGAATAATGGCCGTCCAATTGTTCTAGGGTAAGTTTCCTGTTTTCACTTTCAAAAGGGAAACAAACGCAAAGAATCTGCTAATGTCATTCTGTGTTCCTTGGGAATACAGTGTCTATGTTTAATCGCTCACCAGTGGTATGGCACATTTGAAAGAAAAAACCTGGGAGTCAACATATCTGCATATTACCAGGGAAATGTTGTTACAAGTCTGTTTAAGTATTTTTTAGTCCAGGCACATTAGACATAAAAATGAGAAAGTAAGGAAAAAAATCGGAGAAAGCTGATTTTTTTATATGTTTCCGGGACACACATTGCGGATAAAGTGTGAAAAGTCCCCGCGAATCCGAGTTGAGCTTTTTTAGTTATAGCGTTTTTTTGATGAAAAAAAAAAATTAAAAAAAAATTCGACCCAGCTCCATATTTCTCATTCTTATTCGCCTTAGTAGGGTGAGAATCATAAATATCGTGCTGAATTATATTGAGAATACATATCCCCAACAGAAAATGCCAACTTTGTACCAATCCTCACACTCAATGGTGAAATATTCACGAAAATGTACAAAATTACGAAATTTTTTTTATTGTTTTCATACACACATGGTACACAACGTCCATTAAATCAAATCTACGACTACTTTGGGAGTTAAATTATATATCAAAAATTGCAGAAAAGCAGTGGCTTTATAATGATATATAACAATAGTCATTTATTCCATAATGAACTGGTGAAACGTGTGAAATATTAACCATACCCCCTAAACTCAAATTCAAACGGCGTCGACTTTTCTCATTCAAATACCGTATTATAGCATCATTGTTTCAACAGCTGACGCTGTCAATCAAGAAAGTGTCAACCATCTACTGTCAAAATTACACGAACTGCTCCAGAATGCGTCCGTAGGACGCACAGGAAAGCTTTGGGTACAATACTACGAGCAAATAGGTCTTCTCCAGTTGTTCTTGAGAGCAGAGCGCACAGGCGACTGGGAACTCCACACATATTGTGTTCGCAATATGATTCCAGTATTTCACGCAGGTGGTCATTTTGCATACGCAAAAAGTTCTCATCTCTATTTGCAGCAGATGAATGAGCTAACAGAAATAATGCAACAGGATGATTTGAAGTTGTTCACTGAGAAAGGTTACTTTACCATAAGGCGCTCAGATAAATTCTGGGACGGGATATATTCTGATCAGACCATAGAGCAGTGTTTAATGAGAATGTTCAAGCTCCCTGGTGGTCTCACACATGGCAGGGAAATAACCGATAGCACTGTTGCGAAATGGGTACATGGACTACCTCTTTGCCTTCCGATATGTAGTGCTCTCGAAAAATTTGTTCATGTTCACACTGGTCATGGCGAACAACATCGGGATCTCCGTCAAAGTTCACAATTGACTGATGCCAATGATATCACCAAATTATTGAACTGGCTCAGAGTGCATTCCCCCTTTCAGAATAGAGATCCACTACAATTAGTCTCTATAGCGACCGGGCTTGTGGCCGACGAAACTGTGAACTGTGACCAAGTTCGCAAAATTGGTGAATGTTGCGTATCGAATGTTGTAAGCAAAACGTTCAACAGCATCAAACTACGACGTGTTGACACTGTGAAGTCTTTCGCAACGATGGCAAATAGCATCAAAGTCCGTGGAAGTAAGGTAGTGATTGACCCCACAATTCTGTTCAACCGCATCACATGTGTTATTCAGTCACAAGCAGAGATGGAAGAGTATCTCAAATATAAACTCGCCCCGAAACCACCAGCATTGTTTGATTCTGCTGGAATGAGGAAGACACAGAAAAGCACGCTCGGTAAGATCCTCAAAACATACGGTTCCGAGCAAACTAAAATCCCAGAACATTCTCTGTTTGTTGTAGATGGTGGATTTTTATTGAGGGCAGTTGTATGGCCTAAACAGTCGTCATATAAGGACATATGTACATCATATTCTAATTATCTAGTGAGACATTTTGGGGCGAACGTCGTGGTTGTTTTTGATGGTTATGCTTGTACAATGTCGACAAAGGGCATGGAACAAGCCCGTAGATCTAAAGACAGGTATTCCATTGATATCAATATCTCACCCGAGTTACCAGCCACCACACCCCAATCCGATTTCCTTGCAAATGCCAAGAACAAAACCCAACTGATCGATCTTCTAATGGAGGAGCTATCTGCTATCAATATTCAGTCCAAGCAGGCCGAGGCTGATGCTGATGTACTGATAGCCGAAACTGCACTTGACATCGCTCAAGATGACAACAATGTTGTCGTTGTGGGAACAGACACAGACTTGTTAGTCATTCTTACCTCTCGAGTTCAACCGGGATGTAATATTCGCATGATGTATTCCATTACCCCAAACTTACTAGTTTCAGTTAGTGAAATAGCAACCAAAATGGGTGACCATAGAAGCAACCTCCTTGTAGCACATTCTATAAGTGGTTGTGACACAACTTCTGCACTCTTTCGAGTTGGTAAGAAGAAAGTATTCAGTACAGTTGTCTCCGATGTTACTAGCGACTCACAACAGTATGTCAACACAATTTTGGCGGATGACAGTACACCAAGTGCAGTAGCCGCTGCCCGGGAACAACTTCTCCTGATCTTATACGGGAGTAAAACTGTTTCCTCTCTCGACCAATATAGATATGTCACTTACAAGCGTTATGTAGCAAAATCTAAACTGAATAAACCCATCGACCTAGCCTCACTCCCACCAAGCAGCGATGCTGCACAACAACATGTCTACAGATGTTATCTCCAGGTCCAACAATGGCTGGGCACTTCGCTTCCTCCGACGGATTGGGGGTGGTCGCTAGACAATGGACTTCTTGTACCGACTGCAGCCACAAAGCCATGTGCCCCAGATAACCTACTGAATCTGATCAGTTGTGGTTGCAAGAGTGCTTGTACAAAAAGGTGTGGGTGTAAGAAGGCAGGACTCTCTTGCTCAGGTTTGTGTAATTGCAGTTCGGATTCTTGTAACAACCACAGAAACACTGTCCTATTTGATGAATAATATGTATATAGGTCATGTCATTTCTGTATATAGCGTTGATAATAGTCAATGTAACTTAATCCATGTTGATTGATTTGTACATTCTGTAAATATTATTTATTGATTTTTGTACATTCTGTAAATATTATTTATTGATCTAATGCTGCCAGACACAGACGTGTCTGTTCGGTCCCAAGCCCGAAAATAGTTGAGTTCTCATGCTGACGAATTTTATGCCAAAAGGGAAACTCGGCCAGAAGCAGAGGGGGTCTTCCATAATGTCTATTTTGTAAGCAATGATAAAAGTCTTCAAATGGTGGTGGATTTTTTATCGTCTGTCCAACTAACATCCCGTTCTGTACTACGACCCTTTGGGCAAATCCGTTAGGAAAATCGTCATTTTTTGCGTAAATCCGATACTTTTTTGTGAATTTTCAATAATTTTTCGCAGAAATTGTCACAGAATGCACATTTTCCTCTAGGTAAATGTATATTAGACATTATGTAGCTCGAAATACGCGTAAACAAAAAATACAGTTGGATCAATTCGAGGTTACAAAGTTCGTGCGATTTTTTTAAATTTTTTTCAAACGCGTTTTCGAAAAAAGGCTGTAGAAAAAAAAGCTCAACTGGGATTTTTGGGGACTTTTGTCTAATCGTTCAGTGACATGTACTCGACATTCCCTGAAAAAATCAGCTTTCTCCGATTTTTTTCCCTAGTGAAACCTAATGTTCTTGGGCTATTTATAACTCTGAAAGAAGGTAAATATTTTTAGAGGGTAGATTATCAAACGACGCACAGGCTGTTGATTCAATTTCTCAAACTTTCAAAAACTTTCAGTAAGTCATAATTATATTCAATTCATTTGCTTTCAAAATTTATCGAATTAATAGGGGGGATAACTTTCTCGAAAGTCATATCGATTGATGAAAACCATGTGGTCATATAAAAATAACATCTCGTAGTAGCATTTGTAAAAACTGTCTATGACAGGTTTTCTAAAAGGATATCGAGGCTTGTATTATTACAAAAGAATCAAGACATGGAGTCCACGTGTTTTTTAACAGTTTATTCAGATCCATTCTGTATTGTCTCACTGGATTACCAGGCTTGGCAATTTCAGGAGAGCGATTTTTTAGCTCTCCTTACTGCCCTCCTGAAAGAATTAAGGAGAGCGAAAAATTGCCCTCCTAAATATTTTGGTCTGGGATGATTGAGATTACATGTATTATGCTCACATTAAATTTCTGTTGTAAAGCAAAAATGTAATTTAACTTCGAAGTCACATAACATCACGTAATTTCATTTTGAAAGTGGTTTAGTGGTAAAAGGTAATGGCTGCAACCATACCCAAACACAGTTGCAATCATTTGAAGCAAAATGGGTCACAGCAATATTTTTTTTTTTCTGTCAGTTTCAAGTTCAACAACTGACATCACAGTTTGAGGGGTAATTATTCAAGGAATATTGACACTATAATATACTACCATTACTACTATCCTGTCACTTGAAGCACTTGCACCAGGATGTGACTGTAGATTCAAGGAGACCTGTTGTCCAAGAAAGTCATACACCTACTACCCTTGGGGTTGAAGGTGGTAGTGGTAGGCGTATGACTTTCTTGGACAACAGGTCTGGGTACACACACAGGTCTTGTCAAGTGTGTGTTCGGTTGTTGAGTGAGACATCTAGATGTCTAAGAGATTTCGCTTTACCTTAGTAAAGTTAATAAAATCACTGATGTAGTCTGTTGGTTTCAGTTTCAATGAGTCTGTTCAACTGGATACTTAAAATGCTGTGTAAAGCTGATTGAGGAGAGCGAGATTTTTTGCCCTCCTGCATTTTTCAGAAAGCCAGGCCTGGATTACGCAAAAACATTCAGAGCCAGTCTTTTTGAAAGAGAAGGTCTCGAAATCAAGCAAAGTGGCTGTATTTGTAGAAGTGGCTACTATTTCTGTTTAATTATACACGCACACTTTAGTTTTAAATGCCACCGAACAGTATGACCCATTATGTGAATGTCGTACGCGTACACACTCATTTTCACAGCAATTCCTGTTAATACGGCATTATTGTTAATTCTGTTTGCACATCCATTATTGCTTTACAGATGGAACTAAATGGCTATTTAAGTGTTTGAATCAATATATGTCAAAGGATTACATACAGACACACCCTGTGATTTTCGTACATGATTGTTCTTCCCTCTCTGCAGGGAATTTTATATGGTGACAGTTCGCGTTCATGCTTTTCTGATTTCACAGCGGTGAAGACGTGATAGGATATGCGGGCCATCACGCGTAACAGAAGTCTCAGTAAACGAGCGCTACGTGTTAGTGCTTTTTACCTTGCTGCATCCGTTGAAAATGAATTGTTACATCAGCAAAGCAAAAGATATTTGACCACTTAGAGTATAGGATCAAAAGTACTTGATGAACGTGTTGTCCATGTTCAGTATTAAGTGCGCAAGACATGTGTTGTTTTTTTTGGGAAAAAAACACGTGCCTGACGCAATTAACCCTTTACCCAACGTAACGGCTAAAACGGGCCAGCGCTATTCTAAAAAATCGCCAATTAATTCTCATTATTTTTTCATTATTTGTCTCAAAAACATAGGTTATGACCTCTCGTTGGAACGAGCTCGTCGAGTTCGTTCCCACGAGGGGTCATATATAACCTATGTTTTTGAGACAAAAAATGAAAAAAATTAGTTATTCAAGAATTTCTTTTTGGCAAGTGTCGTCTGCTTTTCATGTTAGGTAAAGGGTTAATAGTTTATTTTTGTTTATTGAGATTTAACGGCATTTTAAACAGAAATGGCAGATAGTGTGGGACAGTTTTGTGGGTGGAGAAAGCCGGAGTACGCGGAGGGAATCTCGAATCAACAGCGAGTAACTGTCGGACTGTTCAACTTACTAACCCGACACAAGCAGTGTTAGCAGCCGTTTGTGGCAAGCCTACCGCTGTGCCCTACACCTCAGTAGAGTCAGTACCTAGCTCCATCGTACTGCCGCATAGACAATTGGAATGAAGTGTCTTGCCCGTGGACACAACACAGTGGACGGATGGAATCGTCGACCATCCGAACTCGAACCCAATTGCTTTAACCAGAGTAGTAGTATAGCGATGAAACGTCCCTCATTGGGGGGACCCCGCAGGGGACCCCGGAAGTGACGTCATGTCACGTGACCTGGTGACGTCATGTTGTGTTGTCATGGTAACCCGCGTGAGCGGCCATCTTGTGACGTCATCTCCATAGTGATACGTGTTGTTAGTGCGCATGCGCAGCGCGTGTTGTTAGGGTGATACGTGTTTCCGTCGGCCATTTTGTATACTGGAGGCCGCCATCTTGGTTTCTATGGTAGCACGTGATTGCTATGTTACCTAAAGCCTATAATAGGACAGGGGTATGTTTTAGGGGTATGTTCGATTGAATCGGAGTATTTTCTGGAACGACTTCCCTGGATAATTACCACAAACAACCCGACAATCCTTCCAAATCACCAAAATCCACCCAAAATCACCGAAATTGACTTTATTTCCCCATTTTATCGGTTTAGCATGTAGTGCTATAGTACTTACGGGTACAAAGGGGTGCATTCGATTGAACAGGAGTAATGTTCTGGCTTAGAATTCTCCCAGATTCCCTTTTTTGGATCCCATGACGTGTTATTTCCCAATTAAGAATAGCACGTAGTGCTATAGGACAAATTTACCCAGAATTCTCTGCTTCTATCTATATATGCAATAGTTTACGTCTACCTGACCATGTTCCTTTATTCTAGAGTATACTCCAGTAGCGTAGAAGAGCCTATTATTTGGAACAGTTTACCTTATTTTTACTATATTTAGCTATTCTAGTCTATTCTTGTTAGTTCTGACCCTATTCCAAGTACTCTTGTTGTTTCATTTATCTAGATCATTTATATAACCAACCAATCAGATTGCTTGATTTCCCATAACGTGTATGCAGAGTTATCTCCCTTCTGTACAACAAAAGCCAATATCATTCCCAAAGCCAATATCATTCCCAAAGCCAATAAGCTATAGAGCAGTTACTGATAAGTCATTGCTCGAACGACTCGAAGCTCATCGAGCAAATGAGCCTTAGAGCAATTGCTCGATCGAGTGACTCGGCATATTGCTCGAATGACTCGAAGTCCGTCGAGCAAATGAGCTATCGAGTAATTGCTCGTTCGAGTGACTCCTCGAACGACTCTTCGACTCATTTCAGTATTTGAGGATACCTATGGCACGGCATTGTATTATTTGAGGATACCTATCGAGGATACCTTTTATAGGATACTTATCTGAGGATGCTATTACCTATATCACAAGGCATACCTATCCCAAATATCCCTTACAAGCTAAAGAGCAAGAGAGTAATTGCTCCATGAGCAACTGCTCGGTCGACTCGAAGCTCATCGAGCAAATGAGCCTAAGAGCAATTGCTCTATGAGCAATTGCTCGAACGACTCGAAGCTCATCGAGCAATTGAGCTATCGAGTAATTGCTCGTTCGAGTGACTCCTCGAACGACTCTTAGACTCATTTCAGAAAAAAGGGGTGCCGAAGGCCATATGTTTTCCAAAAAGGGGTGCCGAAATTGGGGTGCCTTCTGGAGAATCCCTTTTTTGTCAAATGAGCTTTCGAGTAATTGCTCGATCGAGTGACTCGACATGCTGCTCGAACGACTCAAATCCCATCGAGCAAATGAGCTAACGAGCAATTGCTCGTTCGAGTGACTGCTCACTTCCGGGGTCCCCTGCGGGGTCCCCCCAATGAGGGACGTTTCATCGCTATACTACTACTAACCAGTGAGTCATCGCGCATCGTTCAAACTGTAGATAACATCCAGCTTCTAGAAGTCCATGTGTATGTCAAGCTTTCTTACCCACCGAACAATCTACACTTCCATAAGCAAAACTAAAAGACGCATAAAGAAAAAATACAAGCCGCGGTTTTACAATGAGACAATATTTTATACAACTTCCGAAGTGACACAGCATTAAATAATTAAGTAACTCGAACATGTTTCTTGCATATTTTATGACATACGAATGCATGTTCTATCCCCAAAAGTTGCTTTTCATCATGTGTATTCATAATTGATTCATTGTTTACTAATTACTACGCTATTTCAGTAAATTACTTCTCATATCTGACATTTGATTGTCACCTTTGAAAGGCTACGTTATTTACCAAAATCTACCACAAACGACGAAATCTCTTTAAAAATTGCATCATTGATATGGGTATTTTCTGTAATCGTACATATCAACCCTTCGAACACTGGTGTTTTTTTTTTCCATATTCCATGTTTTTTTAGGATCGTGGTGGCTCCTTGGTGAGGGTATTTAATCTTAAACTGACCACAGTTAACTTCGTTGTGTCCTTGGGCAAGACACTTAATCCGGATTGCCCCTGTGGGACACGCTGTGTACTTAGGAGTACGTCGATGGTGCACATCCTTTCAACCGCGGCGGCGTTAAGTTGGAGAATATTCCTTCACTGTAAAACCGTCCGACACGACGTGCCGTTAAATCCCAATAAACAAATAAACAAACCAACAAACCCTGTCAGTTAAATGGCATCCGTTGGAAGAGCCCAAATTCATATGTTGCGTGTAGACCAATTAATATTTTCAACGTGCAGCCTTAGGGCTGCACGTTGGAAATATTGATTGGTCGACCCCTGGGGGCGCGATGGCGTTGTGGTAACCGGTTCTCGTCAGATCACCGAAGTTAAGCAACGTCGAGCCCGGTGAATCCTTGGATGAGTAACCGTCTGAACGATCGATTCGGACTCCCACGTTGTGTCCTTGGGCAAGGAACTTCACCCCGATTTTCCACATGGGGGCACGATGACGCCGTGTACTAAGACGTACTGCACGTTGATGGTTCGCATGCGTTCAACCAATCTAACCCTGCCTGTGCTGCAATGCGGAGTTACGATGTTGGGGAGCTGACAGCTGCTCGTTGCTCGGTGGTTCTCTCCGGCTTCTCCGGCTTCCTCCACCCGTAAATCTGTCACCGACACGGTATGACCCTGGCTGTAAAAGTGTCGTTAAACCCTAATAAATAAATAAATAAATAAATAAATAAATAAATAAATAAGTCTACCCCTACAAATTCACCGAGCAACCGTTTATAAGATTAGAACATATTATGATCCTGGACCGGAAAGAGGGCTTTCGGGTTCGAAAGCTATATGCATGAATAAAGTACATGATCAGAGAAAGCTTAATGTACGAATAAAGTACATGGTCCTGTCTAGAGTATTCTAAGGGTTTTTTTAGCTGGGACAAGCAATCTCGATATGTCGGTCGGTCTCTGGGTCTGTGCTCAACGAGTTTTTAAACTCAATAATTGATAAAATCTTAGTGCAATGACATCATATTCGGTATGCGAGTGTATCTCACTGATGCCTAACTCAATGTTCAATACAGTTGTTCCCCGTGAAAACCACGGGAACTGAAGCAGTGGGTGTTTACTGTGGTAAACAAGTTCTGTTTTACTGGTAAAATAGGACCCAGTCACCAATGCTTGAGGTGGAAGTCCTCTACAATGGGCAGCATGGGTATAAACGATTAACTAAATTTGACTTTATCTCCATATTACGGTCACTATTAGCCTTTGTGCAGAAATATGTAGCCTCGTCAGTACGATGAACTGTATCAATGAAGTGTCCAACACAACATAATTAAGGTAGAGTAAAGTTGGGGTCCTGCAAATATTCGAGATTCGATTCGATATCGATACCATACTTCTGCTTCGAGATCGATCCCGAATCAGTCTCAAGATTCGATTCTTTCGCATCTCTTGTACTAACTTTAATTTGTTACATTTCCAAAAAAATTGGATAAAATTGACCTCAGACAATTCATTGATGTAGGCTCTATTCATATTTAATTGAGTAACTGGCAAAGCTTAATTGTTAGGTAAGTGGAGAATTTTGTCCTGAACATTTTCCATAGTTTTAGTTTTTGAAGGCTTAACTTGTTACTATTCACGATATTAAGAACGGGAATAGTAACAAGTTAAGCCTTCAAAACTAAAACTATGGATAATAGGCCTAGCTGTTTCAGCGACGGTGCTACAGAGAATATTTATTTATTGGTTTTTAAGGTGTCAGTCAGTCTTGTTAGAGTCACCACAGTGTACCGTACCTTCCGTTTAGTGCAATATGAAATAACATGTGTATTAAGATTCGATTCGAGATTCGTTTCGATATCGATATCAGAGACACGATTCGATTCGAGATTCGATTCGAAAAAAATGTGTGATTCGCAGATCCCTACGTAAAGTTATGCTAAAAGATGTTTAAAGCAGGTATAAGAGTTTTTAGTCGAGTTGTGACGAAGTCAAACTCGACTTATAGTTTGGTGAATGGCGGGCGGGCGGGCGGGCGGGCGTCCGGGCGGGCGGGCGGGCGGGCGGGCGGGCGGTCGGGCTTTCGTAAACAATTGGTTTCCGGATGATAACTTGATAGTGGTTCAACTCACATTCATTAAACTTCATACGTAGGTTGGTCTTGGTGGGAGGAAGAACCCTATTGATTTTGGACATGCTACGTCGAAGGTCAAGGTCACAGTGACCTTGAACGTAGTAAATCTTAAACAATTGGTTTCCGGATGATAACTTGATAATGGCTCAACTCACATTCATGAAACTTCATAGGTAGATTGGCCTTGGTGAGGGGCAGAACCCTATTGATTTTGGACTCGCTACGTCAAAGGTCAAGGTCAACGTGACCTTGAACATAGTAAATCGCAACAATTCCTTTCCAGATGATAACTTGATAGTAGTTCAACCTACATTCATGAAACTTCATAGGTGGGCTGGCCTTGGTGCGAGGAAGAACTCTATTGATCTTGGACTCACCAGATCAAAGGTCAAGGTCACAGTGACCTTTAACATAGTATATCGCAACAATTGGTTTCCGGATGATAACTTGATAGTGGTTCAACCTAGAGTCATGAAACTTCATAGGTGTGTTGGCCTTGGTGCGAGGAAGAACCCTATTGATCTTGGACTCACCAGGTCAAAGGTCAAGGTCACAGTGACCTTGAACATAGTATATCGCAACAATTGGTTTCCGGATGATAACTTGATAGTGGTTCAACCTAGAGTCATGAAACTTTACAGGCGTGTTGGCCTTGGTGCGAGGAAGAACCCTATTGATGTTGGACTCACCAGGTCAAAGGTCAAGGTCACAGTGACCTTGAACATAGTATATCGCAACAATTGGTTTCCGGATGAGAACTTGATAGTGGTTCAAAATAGAGTCATGAAACTTCATAGGTGTGTTGGCCTTGGTGCGAGGAAGAACCCTATTGACCTTGGACTCGCCAGGTCAAAGGTCAAGGTCACAGTGACCAAATTGCAACAATTGGTTTCCAGACAATAACTTGACAGTCGTTCAGCCTATAGTCATGAAACTTAATAGCTGCATTGGCCTTGCTGTGAGGAAGAACCCTACTGATCTTGAACTCGCCAGGTCAAAGGTCAAGGTCACAGTGACCTTGAACATAGTAAATCGCAACAATTGGTTTGTGGACGATAAATTCATAGTGTCTTAACCTACATTCATGAAGCTCCATAGGTGGGTTGACATCTTGCAAGGAAAAACCCAATTGATATTGGACTCGCCAGTTCAAAGGTCAAGGTCACAGTGACCTTGAACATAGTAAATCACAACAATTGGTTTCCGGATGATAACTTGATAGTGGTTCAGCTTACATTCAATAAACTCCATAGGTAAGTTGACCTGGGTGCGACGAAGAACCCTATTGATTTTGGACTCGGCAGGTCAAAGGTCAAGGTCACATCGACCCTAAACATAGTAAATCGCAACAATTGTTTTCCAGATGATAACTTGATAGTGGTTTAACCTACGTTCATGAAACTTCATATGTAAGTTGGCCTCAGTGAGTGTAGAACCCTATTTTTTTTGTTGGAGGAGTAGGGGGAGGGGTGTAGAGAGAACCACGGTAGTTGAAAAACAAAAAATCTCAGAACATAGCTTGCTAGAAAGCTTTCCTGGGACCAGCAGAAATGAATGGCCAAAAAAGTTGCCTTTGTTGTTTCATAGCAAATCAAAAAAATTGCTCTTGCTGTTGATCACATACTGATACACTCATCTCTTTTGACAACTTGAGCCAGGTGAGCTTTTTAGGCTCACTTGAGCCTCTGGTTTTGTGGATTTGGTTGAAAAACATGGCTGCCAGTGGCCATCTTGGATTTGGATATAAATTGTCCAATTCCTTTAGCACACCCTACAGGCCACAACTCTCATTTGATCAGCCCCTATAATCGATATGTAGCTTTGGGGCAATGTCTAGATGGGAGCTATCAAATTTTCTCGAATTTCATTGAAAAACATGGATGCCAGTGGCCATCTTAGTTTTGGCATATAAATTGTCAACAATTCCATTAGCACACCCTACAGGCCGCATCTCTCATCCTATCTTTTTTAGTCGAGTTGTGACGAAGTCAAACTCGACTTATAGTTTGGTGAATGGCGGGCGGGCGGGCGGGCGGGCGGGCGGGCGTAAACAATTGGTTTCCGGATGATAACTTGATAGTGGTTCAACTCACATTCATTAAACTTCATACGTAGGTTGGTCTTGGTGGGAGGAAGAACCCTATTGATTTTGGACATGCTACGTCGAAGGTCAAGGTCACAGTGACCTTGAACGTAGTAAATCTTAAACAATTGGTTTCCGGATGATAACTTGATAATGGTTCAATTCACATTCATGAAACTTCATAGGTAGATTGGCCTTGGTGAGGGGAAGAACCCTATTGATTTTGGACTCGCTACGTCAAAGGTCAAGGTCAACGTGACCTTGAACATAGTAAATCGCAACAATTCCTTTCCGGATGATAACTTGATAGTAGTTCAACCTACATTCATGAAACTTCATAGGTGTGTTGGCCTTGGTGCGAGGAAGAACCCTATTGACCTTGGACTCGCCAGGTCAAAGGTCAAGGTCACAGTGACCACATTGCAACAATTGGTTTCCAGACAATAACTTGACAGTGGTTCAGCCTATAGTCATGAAACTTAATAGCTGCATTGGCCTTGCTGTGAGGAAGAACCCTACTGATCTTGAACTCGCCAGGTCAAAGGTCAAGGTCACAGTGACCTTGAACATAGTAAATCGCAACAATTGGTTTGTGGACGATAAATTCATAGTGTCTTAACCTACATTCATGAAGCTCCATAGGTGGGTTGACTTCTTGCAAGGAAAAACCCTATTGATATTGGACTCGCCAGTTCAATGGTCAAGGTCACAGTGACCTTGAACATAGTAAATCACAACAATTGGTTTCCGGATGATAACTTGATAGTGGTTCAGCTTACATTCAATAAACTTCATAGGTAAGTTGACCTGGGTGCGACGAAGAACCCTATTGATTTTGGACTCGGCAGGTCAAAGGTCAAGGTCACATCGACCCTAAACATAGTAAATCGCAACAATTGTTTTCCAGATGATAACTTGATAGTGGTTTAACCTACGTTCATGAAACTTCATATTTAAGTTGGCCTCAGTGAGTGTAGAACCCTATTTTTTTGGACTTGCTAGGTCAAAAGTCAAGGTCACAGTGACCTTGAACTTAAATTGTAAACAATATGTTTCCAGATGATAATTTGACAATGGTTCCACCCACGTTCATGAAACTTCATAGGTAGGTTGGCATTGGTGCAAGAAAGAGCACTATTTATTTTGGAATCACCAGGTCAAAGGTCAAGGTCACAGTGACCCATCACATAGTAAATTGTAAACAACTGGTTTCCGGACGAAAAGTTGATAATGATTAAACCCACTTTTGTGCTGTCACAACTCGACATTGGATCGGTGATCCTATCGACATTTATTAAACTTCGTCTCTATATTCGTAATGTGTAACATGCACTTTTATTTATGAAGCCAGCTGCCTGTTATAATTTAACTTTCTCGGTGTCGAGGAAGGTTGAATAGATGCGGAATCTTCGACAGCATTACTGCGATTTCTTCCTTTTAGCTAAAAATACTCATGTCCTATCCAGAGATTCTTGTTTCTTCCGTCAAGCTATCGATTGATGTTATGACCCCATGAGAACACCGGAGAGTGAAACAGTGCTTGTTTGCTATGTTAAGCAAGTCCGTGGTGCCTGAAAATGGGATCATGTAACCAATGTCTGGGGTGAAAATACTCTAAATGGGCAGCAATTGTGTATACGCGTAGGAAAACTCGCATACTTGAATCCAACTTTGGATGATCTCATGGATGATCTCATGTGTCGTCATAGTCACATGAACCAGTTACGTCATGTTTGGCATGAGTGGCGATGAAGTTACGTCATTATCCTAGTGATACGTAGTCCTTCCGCATGCGCAGCGAAGTATATGTTAGGGTGATAGTGTTTCCGTCGGTCGTTTTGTATAGTGGAGGCCGCCACCTTTGTTTCTTGGTACATAGTTTCTATGTTCCCCAAAAGCCTCTAGTACGACAAAGGTGTGTTCGATGTAACTGGTGTAAATCTAATTACCTAAATGAACCCAACATGCACACTCGGATTCTCCCCAAATCCTCGGTTTCTACCTACCCAGACATCCACCTTTGATGGCACGTGGATTGTAGGAGTCCGAAAGGCTTCTAATATAGTGTGGGTGTGTCTGGGGATGTGTTCGACTCCATGAGAGTAAAACTAATTACCACAAACAAACCATCCAACTACCGAAAATCACCAAAAATGGTAAAAAAGTCACCGAAATTGACCGTTGTCGGCAAAGCTTATGGTCATGTTCTAGTCTAGAACATCGTTTTGAAACAATTTATGTTATGAAGTGTTCTGTGACTTACGTTTAAATTGACTTTAAGAAAGAAATGTTGGCAGTGCAATAAAATTTCTAAAAATATAATGAAAACAACCAACAAAACATTGAGATGTTCAGAGATTGAATGAGTAATGAAGGACCTCCAGTATTACGAGAGGAAGGTTGCAACAAATGTGTAAAGAGTGGCGATCATACTGTTTGGACACGGAGTTCTCATAGATCCCTTGTCTACATTCTAAGACCTGTGCTTGATCACCCCATCTGAGAAAAAAAGAGTACCGCAATCTCTTTGAAGAGGTTCGGATATTCACTATTAACTGCATGCATATTGCCATGTGTGTGCTTGCGTTGGGCAGGGAAATCTGAAGTGCGTGTATCTGTTTTTCTGTGTCTAGTGTAAACTATTTCAGTTGAAACGTTTGTAAAAATTCAAGTTGACATAGCCGAGAAACCGAGAGATATCTAACTCATACTACCTCCAGGCAAAGATAATACCTCATCATATAACAATGCTTATTCGCTCGACTGCGGTTCTGTTCAAATAAAATATGCGTTCGTCTGAATGCATTCGTAATTATCAGCCGAATTCCTTTCTCAGTGTGACACTGTGTCTAGTGTAAACTATTTCAGTTTAAACGTTTGTAAAAATTTAAGTCGACATAGCCGAGAAACCGAGAGATATCTTAACTCATACCACCTCCAGGCAAAGATAATACCTCATCATATAACAATGCTTATTCGCTCGACTGCGGTTCTGTTCAAATAAAATATGCGTTCGTCTGAATGCATTCGTAATTATCAGCCGAATTCCTTTCTCATCCGTGCGTTGCTGAAGCACCGGGCGAAAGTCTTATTCTTTGAAGTGACATTGATATGCTCAGATATGACTGATGACTTAAATAATGAATTCGAGAGCAAAGGGCTTGGGGATACCTTTTGGTACGCATCGTGCATGATCAGTTCTGAAAAAATGCACGCTCGTGGCGTAATATTATAATTTATTCATGCTTTGCCAATTTCGCAAAATGAATTTCAAAGCACAACACAAGATTAAATGTGTGTATTCGATGTTTATGAGGATAACTGTCTCAGAAAAAACAAGATATTTGGAGGAATAGAAGAGGTTATATTATTTTAGAATACAAAAGTTTATTTAAGCAAAAATAGCATCTACAGAGAGGCAGAGTGTAATATTGACACAAGAAATAATCAGTATTTGAGTAAATGAATGAAAAACATAGAAACAAATAAAAAAAATAATATCGGTAGATTTCGTCCAAATCACAGATCTGTTTGAACTACGACTTGGCAACTAAGGTTTCTCTCATCATGAAGAACCGTGTGTTCATACTGCAGGTGGAATATAAGTTTCCGCTATAAATACAAGAAAACTGAAAACGAACATGGTGCATTTCCCACCTTGACTGATACAAGTCATGTAATTACGTTATTTACAAATAATATTTTTCAATGTAGACACAGTTGCCGAATCAAATAGTATCGACGGAAACGAAATCAACTCGCTAAAATGTTATCAGAGGTGTGACGTTTTTCGGTTTTCCAGTTCGGTTCCGATTTTTTGCGGCAAACCGAAAAACTGTACCGCAAGACCCAGCAAAACCTACGAAACGGTTTTACCGTGTGTGTGCATAAGCTGATCAAACTATATTAGAAGGAGTGAACTGAATTTGTAGCCCATGTCGACTCTCACTTAATCTATCAGGCAAAGGGGCGAATACCTCGTGTTTTCGTTGTCACATTTTCTCCCTTGGACGAGTCAATGAGGGAGAAAAAGTGACACCGAGAACACAACATAGAGACAAATTATTTATTTATTTATTGGTGTTTAAGGTCACATACTTATGCACTATGGCTAATCATGACCGTGATAGTTTTACGGGTGGAGGAAGCCGGAGTACCCGGAGAGAACCACTGAGCAACGACGAGCAGCTGTCAGCTCCCCAACACCGTATCTCCGCACTGCAGCACAGGCAGGGCTAGATTGGTTGAAGACAAGCGCACCATCGACGTGCAGTACGTCTTAGTATACGGCGTCATCGTGCCCCCATGTGGACAATCGGGGTGGAGTGCCCAAGGACACAACGCGGGAGTCCCAAGAGACAGATAAACTTTATTCATTTGTTACCCGAATTTATGTTGTTTTTTATGACTTAATAAGCTTAGCAAGAGATCACCAGAACCCCTGAAACTGATCAAATGGGAGTTAGGCTGAACCCAATGGATTTACTTACAGGCAGGACATTTGGTGGTGGGTGGTGTGGTATAAACTGCTGTGGATTTCCCCAACTAACGGAACCTAAAGTGTTGTTTACTATATGTTCTTAACGCATAGAAAAACTGAACCAAAACCGAGCTTTTTTCCGAAACCGAACCGAACCGAAATCGAATGTGAAAAATCAAAACCATCCAGCTCTAAATGTTATGATAATGTTGGATATTTACAACCTTATGGCGAAGAGTTGCTTTTTCTGTTTTTTGTGGTATTATTAAATTAATATCCATTAACTTTTCTGTGTAGTTTTCAGTGAAAAGCTGAAGAGACTATTTTGTTTGGTGGACGAGTAATTCCATTGCTCGAAGCGGTCCGTTAGCTATCCACTGATGGCTTTTAAACTGAAATGTTTGCCGCTTTCAAAACTATTATTTTGTTTTAATCTGGGATTATAACGTAAATATATTTTTAGAATGGGCAACGTATATAATAAAAAGAATACCTATGTTTTCTTTAGTGGCTACCACAATTATTTTATGCGTAACTGAAATAATGATTTTTTTCCATTCGTTTTTTTTTCTTCTTCCAAAACAAATCATCTTCCCACTCCCACTCACCGAAAATGGTATTCCACTCCCAGGATCGTATTCCACTCTAAGCGATGACGGGCTAGTTTTTTGTTTTACAAATCGGTTGAGTCTTATCAGTTATGACGGGTTGTTTTTGGAAAACAAACGAGGAGAAAATAAAATAAGTAGAAAAGTCCACTGCTCAGATTCGAGTACGATTTTATCCTCTCTCGTGTTCCGCGCGGATTATTTCACTTTGCTAATCTCTCGTGAAATAATCCTCCGCGCGCCCCACTCGAGGATAAAAATCGTACTCGAATCCGAGCAGTTAACTATTGTCTGTATACTTGATACGTCATGAGGCATAGCCAAAATTCGTATTGCCTTTCAAATAGGTGTTTCTGTACAATGCCGTGATCACAAAATAGAATAGAGAATTTCGTCGGATCGCGACACGATCCACTTTCCTCCCCGAAACACAGAAGAATCTTAACTAAAAAAAGGAAAAATGAGAATACTGAATTTGAGAAGCTATTATGATTTGTCTTTCTTGATAGGGTCAAGATTTCGCATTATTTGTTTAGAGAATCTTGACGTCCTGGTTTAAGTGTGACGCGATCAGATCGCGATTTGATCCTAAAAATGGCTGCTTTGTGATCATAGTTCTGTATGTTTCTAAACCCTCGTAAGACAAAGTTGCCATGGACAATGGAACATAAAGTTGGGAGCCGTTTCCAAATTAACTGGCTGAGTGCTGGAAGCCCATTATGGGACTTTATGCTGATGTGCGGCACCACAGCCAAATGCTTCATATTCCGTGGATGTGCTTCAATGAATTTTTGCAGTGATATTATATAGCCTGGGTGGATTTGACCTGTTACAATTTATGGGAGAGTGCCTATAGGCACTCTCCCATAAATTGTAACAAGGCAATAACAAGTGAACAAAATTCTGACACACCCCCAACAATTAGCATTCTATCAGTTAAATAACTCTCTGAATTTTCCTTTCTTCAGTACCCCAAGATTGAAATATGTGACTCCAAGTAACCGTTTAACCGATTACGAAATAATTAGGCCAGTTGAACACATATTTAAAAAGGTTGTAACCTTTCATTGGCGCGTGCAAAACACAATGGAGCTCCTACTCTGTCTGTGTTTTGCGAAAGGAAACTCACGAAAATTAGGCAATATTTCATCTTTAAACCTTTCACCAAAGTATTTATAATTTTTGCGTAAAGTTAATTCCGCATTCACCGATAAAACGAGACGATCTCAACAAGTGGATAGGCTCAGTTAATGTAGAATTAAATTATGACTGAACTCCTTTCAAATTAAAAAAAAACTAAATTCACCCATATTGCCTTTAACCCTTTCACTGCCACGCCCACTTTAGCCATATATGGAGGACTTCTTTGTACGCCTGTATGCGAGGAAGTTTAATAAAATTTATGACATACTTGAAAATCTATCATCTGATTAATTGTTGGAAAGGTTTGATCTGCGTTCACCAGAACGTACAAATAATTATCATAAAATGTGTGAAATAGTCGCTTTCGGCAGCGTAAGTGTTAACAATGTTCTATAAAGCGGTATCATTCGGGAGTTTGGTGTGAAAGTTGTTCATAGGCTTTTGTGATCCTCATAGACATCGCACTTGGGGTGAAAACAAGATTAATTATTACTAAACTTTTATATGTTTTCTGGTAGTCATCTGCAACTATTCCCAATTCTCGACTTCAAGAAGATGAAAATATATCGTCCTCTTCATAGGTAACATTAAAATATAACGGCGTCGAGGAGAAAATAACTCTTGACCCCATATTGTAATGGAACCAATGAATTTGTTCCAACGACGGAGTTAAAACTTATTTTAAGAATTTTTCAAACACAAAATTTTGTCATCCGTTAACAAAAACGGCAATATTGATAGTCACATCATTATTTTTCTTCAGATCACTTTCAGTCAACCAAGTATCTGGCTAAAATAAATGGATATATTCTACGATGCACTTTTCTGAGAAAATGCACCGTTAGACACCTTCTGGTCTAGATTCCAGATGAGAGAAAATGACACTTATCTCGATTAAATCGTTAACAGCCAACAATATAAAAAAAAAAACTCTGAAGAGCAAATGTAATTATGACGATGAATAAGATAAGATTCTTTCTTGATAATCTCGTCCACTTGGGGATTTGACCATAAAGGGCATTATCCTTTCCATCAGTGAACATTTCTTTGATCGTGAATATGAAATCGGTTCATCTCACCCAGTCATCATTTGTGTTTTGTTTTAATGATTGTGACGATGAACAGTCTAGATCAGACTGTTAACTATTTATAGGATAGAGGGTATCCGACGAGTCCCCACCTTATATCGGAGTTTACAAAACGCGTTTAGTAAATTAGGTTTGGACCGAGCTTTAGCTCTATCCAGACCTAATTTACTGGACGACTTTTGGAAATTTCCTCTGACGAGTTGAATATTCTATTTATTATTTGATCCCCAAACTCCACAAAAGACACTTAACCCTTTACCTAACCTGAAAAGCAGACGACACTTGCAAACAAAATTCTTGAATAACTATTTTTTTTTCATTTTTTGTCTCAAAAACATAGGTTATGACCCCTCGTTGGAACGAGCTCGACGAGCTCGTTCCAACGAGGGGTCATAACCTATGTTTTGAGACAAAAAATGAAAAAATAATGAAAATTAATTCGCGATTTTTGAGAATAGCGCTGGCCGGTTTTGGCCGTTACGTTGGGTAAAGGGTTAAATGACACGAGAAACAAGTAGCGGCTTCTTTGAGGGCTGCGCTTACGTTACAACATAGCATTTTATGGCAAGCTACTTAGAAGTAACCATGCACTCTGACCCTTCGTTTAGTGTTTTTACAGTAATTTGCAAGTTTTTATTCTTCCCAGTAAAAAAATTAGCAACCCCGCCCCGCCCACACTTTTATATCAATGGAAAGTATAGTGTCTGTATTATATATCACGATGCGCACACGTTTGATATAACGAACAGAAAAAAGTTAAGGAACATCTTCTGTATTTTTATACTGCTCTACAGGAAAATGCCTGAAATTTGTGAAATGATACGCACATCGATGATACAACTTCGCTAACATTTCGAAATTTAAATTTTTATATGAAATTTCTATTCCCTTTGTGTTAAATTTAATGGCAGATTTGGAAAATTAAGGAGAAACAACTTTCTTGTAAATCTCTTCAAATGACGAAAATTGTCAGCCATGTGGGAACAAAACACTGCATCCAGTTCAACACAACACCATTATTATGACCATTTTGCTAGTAGTTTCTTTCACCGGCATGTCTATCCTCACGATTCTAAAATATCAGGAGTAGGATAGATATCTAATTTATAAATAATGCGGGGTGCGGTGTAAATATCTGTGTAATCATAACTCATCCGACACGAATTGGGCAAGGAGGCTGAAATTATCAGGAGTTATTGAGGCTATTTCGAAGAATTCCGTGCGCAGTTTAATTTTGATTAAAAGAAGGAATGTCGTTATGCTTATTGCGTTCTGATCTTCAGGGAACCGAAAAGAGAAGATTCGCCATTATAAAGATGCATTCGACTGGATAAACTCGAATCTTTGGGCGAAAAGAGAAATGGATCTTTCTGTGCAGGAAAAATAGTCGCCTTTGTCTCTAAGCCCACGAAGCGGACAATCCGACTAGTAATTCCAATGGGGAGTGGCTTTAAAATTGTGAGATATATCCTTGAATTAGGGCCTTGCGAAGTTCGAGATACGATTCGGTTTCGAATCTTAAGTTGATATTCGATTCGATTCGAAATTAGCTGCCCTATTCGTTTCCTTTCGAATCTTTACACAGAAATATAGTTTGGCATTAGTCATTATCGTCGACTCACGAAACAGAGTTCAGATGGAATTTGTACGTAAAGAACACTTAAAATAAAGTCAGAGTGTAATTTCATCTGTATAAACATAAATAGCATCTGGTCCATGCCACCTCCCATG
This sequence comes from Pictodentalium vernedei, assembly GCA_031216915.1. Classification (NCBI taxonomy): domain Eukaryota; kingdom Metazoa; phylum Mollusca; class Scaphopoda; order Dentaliida; family Dentaliidae; genus Pictodentalium; species Pictodentalium vernedei. The sequence goes on along the minus strand of CM062291.1, from coordinate 177,964,308 downwards.
CTAATTCCAGTCTCACAAGTCTATACCATTATTTTACCAATGTTGAAAACAAAATTAAAGTTTCCTAACAGTGTTGGCATGAGCTGCGGCTAGTCAAGTACAGATCTTTGTGCTGGTAAGTCTCACACCTGTTTTGGGTAATATTCCAATTACATCCTTAAGGTATTCCTTCCAAGAAGGCATGCCTTGATGATGTAGCTGGAATATTTTATCAGTCGGTAGAGGAGCCGTCACAGTCGGAACAACCACGTTTACAACCCCCCTCCCCCCCCCCCCCCTTATCAGTCATTTTCAAGACGCCCAGAATTCGATTCGAGATTCGATTCGAGATTCGATTCGATTTCAAATAATAGATCGATTCGATTCGAGATTCGATTCGTATCTAAAATGTTTGATTCACAGAGCCCTACCACCAACTGACATTTTAGGAGCGCGAGTTAAAGAGTACCTAAGTTGCAAATAAGTTGCGACATACAGGTGCGCGCGCCCGGTAACGCACCCTGGAAATGAAGCAACCGTGTCTTGTCTGTAATTATATATAAAGACACGTGCTTTACAAGGACATTATTATTTGTTTATAAATAATTAATTACTACAATCACCCCAGCCAATACAAATATTGATAACGTAATTCTACATGTCTAATACGATAAAACTATGAGAAGAAATTCATTTCGAGAAAAACGACATATAGTTTTGTTGGACATTCATCGTCAGGTGGTCACACGCGTCTGTTGTGGTGACCGATTACTCATGAATCCGCCACCGTACCGGGGAGGGGGGGGGGGGGGGGGGGGACAGAACACAAGTCAGAGCATCAGCTTTTAGGCCTTTTCATCAGTGAAGTAAACTGGTATTTATAAATGAAATTGGTATCGCATAACATACTCTATGATAAAGATTCTTTCTTTGGAAAAAAATAAGTAAGCCCGTCATGTGAAGCCCTTGAAGAATGAGGGCCCTGTACTTACCCAGACTCACATACTAACCAGCAAGCCAATTTATAGAATTGAAATGCGGGTTCTGGTGGCTACTGACTCGGCATATGCCCCTCCCTAAAATAGTACTCACCTTCTAATTAATGCATGCACGTGGTCATAAAGATTTTTTGCTCGTAGCTTATATTCAACAAACACCGTAATGATTGCCGGAAACCTCACGTGCTCATGTGCAAGGAAATGGCCGTGAATACACCAGACTGCCTCTTGTACAAGGTTTTCGTGGTGCATCATGTGATGTCCTAAAATACCGCTGTTTACTGGGATTCTGTTCATCTCAAATTTCGGATCGAATCGAATAATGCCGAGGATTTCGAATCGAATCTCGAATCGAGACTCATGGCTTTTCAAGATGTTGATGCTGCACATAATTACAACCGTAAATTTTGCTTCTCACCACTCAAGTATTGCATTGAACGCCAACTCGTCTATGTGGGCAAATCAGTAAAAACGCGGAATATATTCCAGAAACGAAATCAAAGTTGATTCGAAAGCGGAACCTCCTTGAACTCTTCTCCTGTCATGTCTTCATGATAGAAGAACAGTGCAAGAGGAGGTGGAGTAGAACTGACGTAGTGGGATTGCGAGAACATCTCATAGAGTCGAAAAGTTTCGAATCAGGGCGACTCGAATCGAAATGAATCTTTGGGTCGAATTAGAATCGAATCGAATTTCAAATATTCGTAAGGCCCTACAGCATACCGTACCAGATTAATTCTACGGTATTTTGGGACAATACCGCGATGAACCCTGGTACTTTCCGTTTAAGACAACCGGATCCTCCCAGCTTTTGAAGAACTTCAGCGACCACGGATTTGATTGGATTTGACGCCCATGCCCCCTTCTAATAACAAAATCTTGTTCCTCCCTTAAATTGAACAACACTATAAAAATCATGAATTAAAACCTTTAACCAAGACCATAATATTTCATAAATGGAGTATTCAAGAATGTTAAGTGCGTTGGACAATCTGTGAGTTTTGTACGATAAAGTTTTGGCGTTATGAAAGATGCTTAATGTCCAAAATAAACCGAAACCAAACTAAGATTTGAAATGTGGCAGTTCTTGTTTCGTTTGAATTCACAACTCCTCGTTTCGGCCAAGTTAAGGTCAGGCGCACGCGTTAAGATCGGTGAACAATCTTTTAAAGTTGTTACATCATACGTCATCAGTCAAATGAAGCTGTATTTGCCAGATAAAATGAATTGACGTTCCTCCATTGTTATTACCATTGCTCGCATTCCATTGTATCGATCATGAGTATTTTTCTACCTATGACATCCCACAGTCTAGAGAACAGCGATAAATTTATGTACATCATCGGCGATAAGAGCTTATTGGCAAAAGATATAAACACACATATAATGGTGGCGCATTAAATCGAATACAACGAGGTCTTTATGAATTTAAAGTCCTTTGAACGAAGTAGTTTCAAATCAATACAAGTCTACTTGAAAACTACTTTGAGTGAATGCTTTTGTATTGGTCATCAATTCACCGCTGATATTATACCTCTTTATTTATTTAATTCAGTGCACTGTTGAGTTCTTCTTCATAAGTCGAAGATGCTCATTAGAATATACACGCGTGTGAATGGGGTTAATCGATATGGCACGAGTGCCAGTGCGGTAGGATAAAACGAGAAACCGCACGCGTGTGTGTTCTGTGTTTATTACACGCCCTCACGTCTATAAAATCAATTATTAGAAGGACACTCAGCAATTCATTTGACAACTCATGCTCTGAGTTCCAGTGTTTTCTATGTACCTGTAGGCACAAACTCAGGGTACGAACTATCAACAAAAAGAATACATTTTATCGCCAACCAAAATTGCGAGGGAAACCCGTGCTATTATTTTCAGCTATCGCTGGCGATTCAAATTGTAATTGCGGTCCAGTGAAATTTCGCTTCTATTTAAAATAGTCCGTCAACGATTTGCAATCGGCACATGTGTGCAGAACGGATTTTCATTTTCCGCATGGTAAAGTTTTGATGTGGATGGGGAGTTCATTGAACAGACATGTAATAAAAAGGCTCTGATAAATTGTAGGAAGAGGAAAATGTTATTAAATGTGTCGCAGGATTACGGGGTTGAGTGATGGAGGAAAAATTTTCTGTTTTCATCAGTGCTCAGCCGACAGCCAGTGACTGTCGTCTGAACCCCAGTTCGAACGTAAACTTTGCCACCTTATCAATGCTCTATCCGCTTGGGAAACTTAGGATTCCTGGAGGTGCCTGTGGCTTACAACGCCAAAGGGTGATCAACGATAATTCATTGAAAAGATTATTTATTTACATGTACGAAGAAATATAATATGAAACAAATTACTCACAAAATTATCCATATGAATGCACTAATTACACGAATAGAAGTTTATTCTTTAGGGCCCTTGACGTCTCCCACAGCTAGCTGTGTCCGATGGATCGACCTCACATAATCTTCATCCTCTCCCGGTTTGTGATGAATACCAAGTTTCTTTTCACTTCTCGTTGCTTCCTCCTCGCAGGGTTAACTTCACCGTCAATCGGGCTCAACACATGTAATGTTCAGCTTGTGCGAATCTTTCAGCGTTCTCACAGTTCAACCACAATTCAATCGGCGTATACCACAGTTCACGATCACTTTGCGCTTTGTCCGGTTCTCACGGGGTTAAGTTTTTCTTCGCCTTCAGATATATACTTAACAAAGTTCACATAAAAATATTCTGCAAATTGTTCTCAACATCACCGATTTTCGAACCGACTAAAACTATCTTATCTCGCGAGCTACTCCAGCGCTTTCTCAAGCTCTTAATACGGTCTCTAGACCTCAACGTTACGGCTTTTGCTTTTACTTCTTTGGCTACCATGCCACTACGGTTCGCAATCGTTAACAAACTACTATCGGCTTCTTACAACCCTCACAGGGTTACGACAATACGCAGACTTTCAAACTCGGTGCCTATGACCCTCGACGGCCAAGGCTAATTTCGGACCTTCTGTAAGTGTCTTCAGGCCAACTGCCTCGCAACGACGCACAGCCTTACACACCTTCCGACTGGAATTGGCTGGAATGAATGTTTCGAGAAATCCCCCGATTTTTATTCAGATAGCCAGAACATTTATTCTCAGTTAATCGCTTCTCTGAATTTGGCCGCTTAGATCTATCTTAATTTAACGCTGGCTTTGATGTTCCTTTGAAAGACTCGCGTTTTGGTATCCTTTGACATTTCGGAGACAGGATAGATGCGTAATATGAGTGTGTGTCCAGAACAGATGTGATGTAATATATTCTACAATTAGATTTTAACTGGCTTTAATTACCCAGACAAATATTACAGAAGAGAATATTGTCTCTCTTACTATTGATCTGTTATCAGAAGCCCATATGGCGTTGAACACCATAATGCTATAATGGACATTACATTTCATGCGTCATTTATAATCTCTGACAAACCTGTTTTCGGGGTTTGTTACATATCTATCTTTAAGTTTTATGTTTCACCCATTCAGAAAAATTATAGAAAATATTTACACTTTTATACAACAAAATCGCAACTTTTCCCTTGACAACCCCCTACCAAGGAACATACTCTCAGTTGTTCCAAATAAACCAAGGGGATGGCATTCACGTGCATCCACTTTCTCACTTCTATCTTAGAGCTATCTCACAGTCTTGCTCTACAATTACACCAATATACTCAGAAATTCACACACACAGTCTCATGCACATGCTCACACTGATGCGCACCACCAATAATTCTCCAGTAATTTGGCTCGGTTCCCCTTTGGGACCTATGAGTCTAACCACAACCCATATAAACTCGTGCGTTCACTTCCACTGGCGCACAATTGGAGGTGGTCCGTTGTACACATGCAGCCAACATGTCCCCCATACACCCACTCTCCCTCTCAAGATCGCAAAATATAACACTACTCTATCACATACACACCTGTATCTATATACACTCACGCAACACCTGCGTAGAAAATATTAGCAAGGGGTATCCACCCTGACCCAAGCCAGCCGATGGGCCCCTTGCCCCAACTCCCGTCATCTCACTAACTTACCCCATCCTCGGATAGGGTGTCCCGCCTGGCTCATGCCCGTCAGCGGGTTACCTGCCCTATTAGGCACCAACTTTAACTACTCCTATTTATGGTGGGACCCTTACTATTCCCTAGAGAGCCCCTGTGTCCCCTCCACCGGGACCTATTCCTTGGGCGCGTCCTCCACCAAGGACCCCACTCATCTTCACGCCCAACCCCTACATGCCCACGGGCGATGCCTGCCGTATCAGAGCTCGTTGCCTCAGATGCAACGCTCTGTAGATTTACTCCTGCCAATCTCTCCTTGGGTGCCCCACTCCAAGTTCCTGGGCCCCGCCTACCTCTACATCTCTGCCGCCATTTTGTATCTATTCCGGCCACCTCTTGTGGCCTCTCTTTGTCCAATGAACCTCCCCCCGCTGTTCGCGTGGGTTCAGTGCCCTTTATATTTTGGCATCTCCGCAGAAACCTTGCGTGGTAAACCACTCCACAGCCATCTATGTCCACTCGATAATGACCATTGCCCATTATATTTGTTACAGCATATGGCCCCTCCCACTGTAACCGCGGTCTACCTAACCGTGTCGGCCGGAGCACGGTCACCTTTTGACCGACCCAAAAGTTCCTAACCTTTGGTCTACTCACGTGCCGACCCTCATGATGCCCCCTCTCGTCCATACCCATTGGCTGCTTGCGTTCAGCCACTCCCTTGACTTCCGTCGTCAAAGGGTTAACCTTTGGGGCCTCCATTGTGCACTCTACCTGTGCCTCTTTACTCAACTCCACTGGTCCCTCCAGTGATTTTACCGGCCGCTTTGCACCTGCGGCTTGGGCTCGGGCGTCCGCTCCCGATGTCCCTTTGGGTGTCTTCCTCTCCGACCATGTCATGTCGGGTTCTGAACATACCCCGGGTATGTTCCCAAGTACGAGGTCATAGATGGGCGCCTCAATACACATTGCCTCTACCTCACCGCTATAGAAAGGGGTATCCACCCTCACCCTCGCAAGGGGGAACCTCCTAATCGTCCCATCTATTAGCATGCACATGTGGTCGCGGCCCAATAGCTGGTCGTCCATGACTAGTCGCCTACGTACTGCCACGCTACTGCACCCCGTGTCGCGAAGCATCTTCACTTCATGTTTACCCACATACCCCGGGTACACGGGCATTTTCCCGCCATCTCCTGTGGCTGTGACCTCCTCGCACATTCCACTAATTATAGGGAGGACCTTTCCACCCTCTAACACGAGCTCCCCCTTTTCAATAGCATCCCGGAGAGGACTACTTTCTGGCCCAACTGTCTGGCAGAACGCGGCCGTCTGCCTCTTGTCCCAGGTTGGACCGCCACTACCTCCATTTCTCCAATTCTTTGGTGAAGGGTCTCTCCTTCCATTCCTATGGGGCCCACCATTCGGCTTTGTGGGAAGAGTTCTCTTCCAACAGTCCCTCTCTAGGTGCCCCTTCCGCCCACAAACAAAACAAGACAAATCTTTAGAGCTCTGTGGTCCAGTATTACACTTATTACCAGCCGGCTCTGGAGGGTTAATCCTAACCGGTGCCTTTGCAACCTGGTTCCCCCCAAATCTTCCCGGCCGGGACTGGGTTATGCTACCTCCGTGGGCTTCTAAGTATTGTTCGGCTACCTTAGTCATTTCATCAACTCTGCTTGGCCTCCTCTCCTTAACAAAGAGGGCCAACTCTGAAATAAACTGCTCTCGGATGAGCAGATCTTTGAGGGACGGAAAATCTTCGTCGATTTCCGACAACTCAACCCAGCGGTCAAAATACCTAGTTGACCGCGCTACATATTGGAATACACTTTCCCCTCTCTCGGGCTTACATTCCCTGAACTTAACCCGGAATCCATCTTCGGTGAGCTGGTACCTCTTTAAAATAGCTTTCTTTAGCTCACCATAATTATTGGCCAAATCAGGGGGCATACTTGCGTACACTTGCAAGGATTTCCCCGTTAACAACGGGCTTAAGTTTACTCCCCATGAATCCTCAGGCCACTGGTGACACGACGCAAACCTTTCAAACCATTGAAGGTATGCATCGATATCATCAGAATCCTCTGAGAATTTAGGGAGTTTTGGGAAAGGGGTCCTACCATGACCACCCCCGCTCGTTTCCCCTTGCCTCCCGTTGGTTTCCTGAACTTGGGCCCTAGCTCTTATCAATTCGAGCTCTCTCTCGTGTGCTCTTTCGGCCCTTTCACGCTCAATCTCCGCCTGTCTCTCACCCCTTTCACGCTCTAACGCAGCTCTTTCTCGCTCTACCTGAATTTCTTTCTCTCGCTCTGCAGCTCTTTGTGCTGCCTCTCTCTCAGCTCTTTCAACCTCTTTCTCCCGTTCGGCTGTCCGTAAGGCAGCCTCCTCGCGCTTCAACGTAACCTGACGCTCTAATTCGGCCGCGGCTTCTTCCCGAGCCCTTGCCCTCTCGCGTTCCGCGCTCTCATTCTCTCGCTCTCTTTCAGCAGCTGACTCTTTCGCTACTCGTTTTTGTTCGTCCTTGACAAACTTTTGCAGCTCACTCCCAGAAAAACCCAGGCGTTCCCCCGCCGAAATTAACTGGTCCAAAGTCATAGGAGCCTCCATTATTTCAATTTTAAACACTTAAAATCTACACAGTTACGGCAAATAACAATTTTCTCGCGCCTATCGTCGCGCTTAACCCTTATACGGCGGATCATTATTTAGCTACCGCGTCATTTACTTCTGAACCTACTTAAATTTAAAAATTGCAAAACTTTAACCCTTTATGGCTCTCCACTATTTCCCCAGAGCATGTTGACAACAATTTGCAAAAAAATTCATATGTAAACTTCAAAAAGCATGCTCCATGAAATAAATTATCTTTGAGTGGATCGTTGATCTCTACCTTAAGAAAATGTTACCTTTTTCGAAAATCCTGTGTACGCCTCGCCAGTGTCGCAGGATTACGGGGTTGAGTGATGGAGGAAAATTTTCTGTTTTCATCAGTGCTCAGCCGACAGCCAGTGACTGTCGTCTGAACCCCAGTTCGAACGTAAACTTTGCCACCTTATCAATGCTCTATCCGCTTGGGACTCTTAGGATTCCTGGAGGTGCCTATGGCTTACAACGCCAAAGGGTGATCAACGATAATTCACTGAAAAGATTATTTATTTTCATGTACGAAGAAATATAATATGAAACAAATTACTCACAAAATTATCCATATGAATACACTAATTACACGAATAGAAGTTTATTCTTTAGGGCCCTTGACGTCTCCCACAGCTAGCTGTGTCCGATGGATCGACCTCACATCATCTTCATCCTCTCCCGTTTTGTGATGAATACCAAGTGTCTTTTCACTTCTCTTCGCTTCCTTCTCGCAGGGTTAACTTCACCGTCAATCGGGCTTAACACATGTAATGTTCAGCTTGTGCGAATCTATCAGCGTTCTCACAGTTCAACCACAATTCAATCGGCGTCTACCACAGTTCACGATCACTTTGCGCTTTGTCTGGCTCTCACGGGGTTAAGTTTTTCTTCGCCTTCAGATGTATACTTAACAAAGTTCACATAAAAATATTCTGCAAATTGTTCTCAACATCACCGATTCTCGAACCGACTAAAACTATCTTATCTCGCGAGCTACTCCAGCGCTTTCTGAAGCTCTTAATACGGTCTCTAGACCTCAACGTTACGGCTTTTACTACTTTGGCTACTATGCCACTACGGTTCGCAATCGTTAACAAACTACTATCGGCTTCTTACAACCCTCACAGGGTTACGACAATACGCGGATTTTCAATTTCGGTGCCTATGACCATCGATGGCCAAGGCTAATTTCGGACCTTCTCTAAGTGCCTTCAGGCCAACTGCCTCGCAACGACGCACAGCCTTACACACCTTCCGACTGGAATTGGCTGGAATGAATGTTTCGAGAAATCCCCCGATTTTTATTCAGATAGCCAGAACATTTATTCTCAGTTAATCGCTTCTCTGAACTTGACCGCTTAGATCTATCTTAATTTAACGCTCGCTTTGATGTTCCTTTGAAAGACTCGCGTTTTGGTATCCTTTGACATTTTGGAGACAGGATAGATGCGTAATATGAGTGTGTGTCCAGAACAAATGTGATGTAATATATTCTACAATTAGATTTTAACTGGCTTTAATTACCCAGACAAATATTACAGAAGAGAATATTGTCTCTCTTACTATTGATCTGTTATCAGAAGCCCATATGGCGTTGAACACCATAATGCTATAATGGACATTACATTTCATGCGTCATTTATAATCTCTGACAAACCTGTTTTCGGGGTTTGTTACATATCTATCTTTAAGTTTTATGTTTAACCCATTCAGAAAAATTATAGAAAATATTTACACTTTTATACAACAAAATCGCAACTTTTAGCTATCACCTTGACAAAATGTTTATTTAAACTGAACTGAAATAGCATCCTTCGGATAACTGTACGGCGTGGGAATTTAACTAATTCAATCTTGTCTGGAAATGTCAGTCATAAAATATGTATAGGCTTCGGCGTTCATTTATTTAGAAACACCGACAGGCTGTAAACACCTGTAACACGGCTAAGTTACCTGTATTCATGATAATAGATCGTTTGCAAAAATGTGCTGACATCAAATCATTTTCCTGCATACGGGTGCAGAATGAGTGCGATCGAGACACCAATTATTCTTCACATGGTAATAATACTCGAAAAGAGATTCCCACCGAAGAACTACCGCTTTCAGTGCGTGTATGGAGAGTTCGTCCGAGGCCATTTATCTGAGATGGCTGGTTGGATCTTTTCAAATCACCCACTAGTATGCAAAATTGTGACCGTCTTGTCCCAAAAATGTAATTCACTCGGGAAACCCGACGAACTAGAAGTTGAGAAAATATCAAATGATGGGGAACTTTGAATCACTCCGATACTTATTGATTATGTAATTATATTATATCTCACGTGACTTCCTTGCATTCTGATTGGCTGAAAGATGATACCCTATTTCTGTAGTTTGCATCCACAGAACTGACCAGGCACTACACCCAGGCACTACACATTTTCTATTTTTAGCACACTACTAGATCAGTTTTCTTTTCATACTGGGCGAATAAAACTGATCAGGTTAAATTTAAATATCGATTCACAGAGGCACAACATCCACAAAACGACCCAGAAAGAAATCATTGTTGAAGTCACATTTTCCGAGGCGTTCATTTTATTCCTTGAGAAGATGATCCATATCTCGTTTCGAAAAGAATGATCCATACCTGGGTATGAGAACGCGTCCGGATATGAAAGATCGTTTGTTTCGCTGCTCATATTATTTCGCTATTCACTTGTATGTTTTGGGCAGTAAACGGATAAATAATGGAATTCATTTGAATCTTCGGCGTTTGGTGTCCCGTACTGACTCATTCGGTTATGTATATGTGTGACAAATGTGTGGAAATTATCAAACTGCGTTGTCAAATTTCGAAAATTTTAGCTTTCATTCGCGAGTTGCGCGATTCTAGAATACACAGTTCCGTTCGGGGGAAATGTTTTGTTTACCCTTGCCGACCGATTCAAAATCTGTCTTCTGCTCATACCAATAATCCAACTTAGCCGTGTTTTGGAAGAAGAAAATGTTTTTTAAAAACTACATGGTATTTTTTTCTATATAACGCTGGTTAGTAGGGCTGCTACCTTGGTAATAGATTAAGAAATCGGACAGATGTTTTTCTTGATGGGTGTTCGATATAATATAAGGAATAGTGCATGGCTTGGAGTTGACTACGCCCATATAGTGCCCAGTGAGGTGGTGTAGTTCCCTCCGCTTCGCGGCGGGAACTACACCACCTCACTGAGCACTATATGGGCGTAGTCAACTCCAAGCCATGCACTGGTCCTTGAATATTCACTTCATATGAAAGGAGGTTAAACCAGCGTTTTACAACCACTAGAGCTACGTTTATATTCGCAGAACCATATTCTGCATGAGTCACAACTTGCGTTAACCAACGCGACCTGTCTGTTTCTTGAATGCAGATAACTAATGAAACATTTCCGTCTGACCGGCAGCAGTGCGATCTCAAACTTTGTAGAAGAAAAGTATCCCGCAGTGTTGGAATTGCGGATCCGTATTGCGTGTAGCGTGAGAGAATTTCGGAAATGGCATCTCAAAATGGGAGATTACATATAAATATTGGTTGGCGGTGGAAGCTCTAAATCTTGTAAACTTTTTATGCGCCAAACATCTGAGTTTCCAGTGATCATTTTGCAGGAGTCAGTGCAGTAGAAGAGCATACCTTATATTTTAAAAAGATTGTATTTTTGCAAAAGTCGTGGCAGTTGTACATGAATTCTACACAGAAGTCATAGTTGCAAATTCAAACATTACTGACATTCCTTAGGTTCTAGCTGCTCGCGTGGCTACCATATATTTGTCAAACACGGGTGTAATTTTTCAGTTTTATATGATCTGTGTTCAGTTTTTTTTTTGTGCTCAACTCCTTTTTTAATTTCTTTAGCCCTTTGAACCCGGATGGTAAATTCTACGCATGGTCAGATTTATCAACCGTTAAAGTGTGTGTATTCGTTCTGTGGGGGAAGACCAATCAAGAATTTCAACGTGCAGCCATATGGCTACATGTTGAATACATTGATTGGCCTACCAAACAAATTCTACTTTGTTACTTCAGGTCGCATCACGCTCCTGGACCGGAAAAGCGGTATTTCGGGTCACATTTCCGTGAAAATGGTCTTTCAGAACATTTTTATGTAAACTATGTTGACACCAAAAGCCTCATTTCTGCCTCATGTCAGTTATAAGGTGACATAAAGATGGATTATGAAACCTTCGCTCTGTGCAAACACGGTTTCAGTTAATTATACCAAGATAGCTGTCCATATTGAACGTTACGCGATACAATAGACATTATGAAATGTTCTCGATACACCTCGCGTGAAATCTGAATTACGCGTAAGAACGCCATTCACAATTGTCCTCAGCACTCGTGATATACAGGAAAACCCCACCTCAGGTCATTGTATCCAATCCCCCTGTACTCCAATGGGGTTGTGTTCTGTCTTATTATGAGTGTAAGCATCCCACCATCCTCGATCCTCGAAGGAAAGAGATTTTCCATACGGTACCGCATGTAGAGACCTGCGTGGAAACAAACCCTTTCTAACATGAATATAGTTTGACAGGTTAATCATGTATAACGGGCCTGGTCCACAGGACCAATAGGACCAGCTCAATTCATGACAATCAAATTTTATTCTTATATACTAGGCGAATGTTCTGGTAAATGTGATTTGCTCCTTGCATGGCTCTCTTGGTTTATTTAGTCGCCCCCTCAGACTGGAATAAATTATTCATTGTTACTCGCGGAACGACTTTTATGCACTGTCGACTTCAAGAGGTGCTTCAATACTATAAGATGATGTATGGTCGTTTCACGTAGCTTCAAATTAACCTGTTTCAGTCATTGACATTTCTGAACTTTGGTGGCCTATTTACCTCTTGCTCGTGGATTAAATCTTCTGAATTGTGATGTTCTTTGACCTGATGATTATCCGTTTTTTTTTCTTTTCATTACTAATTTTTAGTTACGGTGTTTGTTATTATTAGACTGAATCTGATCGATATCTCTAATTAACTACTTATTTCTAATTTTCCGCGAATGAATGACTTTAAGGGAAGTCAGCCATTAATAGGCTTAGTTCTGAAAATCGGTTCTGCACTTCAGTTGTTGATTTTCTTCAACATTACTAGTCTTTTGTGTGTGATGAAGACGCGAAATCGGAATCATACTCATAATACTCTCTGGCGGATTCTGGGGCTGCATTGTACAAATTAGCCCTTTACCCAACGTAACAGCCAAAACTGGCCCGCGCTATTCACAAAATTGCCACACAATTGTCATTTTTTCATTTTTTGCTTTAATAACATAACCTATGACCCCTCATTGGAACGAGCTCGTTGAGCTCGTTGCATTGAGGGGTCATAAGCTATGTTTTTGGCGTAAAAAAATGAAAAAAAAGTTATTTAATAATTTTGTTTGCAAGTGTCGTCTGCTTTTTATGTCAGGTGAAGGGTCAGGCGAACAATTGCCTCGTTCGCCAAGATTTCGTGCAAAAGAAATCAGGCGACCTATTTCCCTTTAGCCTACACTTCTAGACCTTTTTCAAATAACAGGAACGCACACTCGAATTATTTCTTTGTTTATTGGGGTTTAACGACACTTCCACTAACCAGGGTTACATCGTGTCGAACAGTTTTACTGGTGGAAAAAGCTCGAGTACCCTCCGGTGTTCATTTGAAAGCTCTTCTGGAATCATGATCTCCCTCTTCTTTGACTTTCGTGATGAAGTGCTGTGATCTAAAGCACTGTTGGAAAGGGCTTTAAGAGTTCTGTTGATTTTTTTCCGTGACCCGTTGTCTCTTGAACTAATTGCAGTTCATTTTTCTAAACTCGATCAGTTTCCTTGACACTAAAATATCCAGGATAGCAAAAAAATTGGCACCAGACATTTTGGGGCCAGCATGAACACTGTCAGAGCGTGTTGATCATCATAATGAAATTTGTTCCTGATGATTCGTTATGTTTCATTATTAATTTAAGTTGTCCACGAAATTTTCAAATATGTTGTTTGTTTACAGCTAATTGTTGATTCATTGTTCAAACGTGATGCTATTTACTCATACTCCACTTCTGATGTTCTTTATGGTGCGGGTAGGGGGGAGTCACTTGCTTATGGTGACAAAACGATAATCGGAAAACGCTTGCTAGAAGTGGGCATGTTTGTGAAGATGATCTCATCCATAAATGCCTTAAACGTTTACGTAATAAAAGCTGCCCAATGTTGAAACGATTACCCGATTAACCTTTTCCGGAATGTCTACAGACTGGTTTCCGGTCACGATTTTCACTTCCGGTTAACCGCTCACTCTTGATAGAAGATCGGATATCTTTTTTATTATATGACTATGTAATTTAACCGCTAAATATGACTACTGTTTGAGATCTTCCCCCGGTCCCCGGAAAATTCACATTGTGGAATCCTATTCCGTATCACTATAGTATGACGGACTATTTACGGGTGTGTTCCAATTCGCATAATTAGCTGTTCCGGTTGCGGAGAGTACTTTACTCCGAGCTGGAATAGATGCGCTAAAACGGCGGCCCCACTCTTTTTTTTTTATCGTATTCATGATATGTTTTTATCGTATTCATGGGCATCGGGGGATTGTGTGGAAGTGTGCCCCTGTTACAAAAATAAGTGTAAACAAAATAGTTCTTTTTGTGCCGCCGCCCCACAAAGTGGGGAGCGACATATAGGGATTACTTTTGTCGTCTTGCGTCGTCCGCGTCGTCATCCGCGTCGTCCGCGTCACACTTTCTCTTATCCGCCACTCCTCGTTAACCTATGAATGGATTTTGATGAAACTTTCAGTGATTCTTTATCACATAATGGCATTGTGCACCTCCTATTTTATTTTTTGATCCGCTGTATTTTTTCCAGAGTTATGCCCCGTCGTCTTGCGTCGTCCGCGTCACACTTTCTCTTATCCGCCACTCCTCTTTAACCTATGAATGGATTTTGATGAAACTTTCAGTGATTCTTTATCACATGATGGCATTGTGCACCTCCTATTTTATTTTTTGATCCGCTGTATTTTTCCAGAGTTATGCCCGTTTTCCACTTAGAATTCTGTCTGAAACGCCAGGCGACACACGTCGTCCATGGAAGACTCACATCTAAGTTTACTTCAATCCAATTTACCAAAAAAGGGTTGGGGGAATTGTTTATGCTAGAGTTGGCATGCGTTATTGAACTATAAGTCATATAATAAACCTTTTTATCACTACAATGAAGTGATCTGGGTCGTCGCATCACGTCTCGTTGAGGAGGACAGATCGCCGGATCAAACTTGCTGCCTGCGGCAGCTTGTTTGAGCCGGCGATCTGACCTCCTCAACTCCACTTGATACGACGACCCAGGTAACTTTACTCTAACGATAATAAGTATATATTACTGTACAATGGGAAATACGCGGAATGTAGCATTTGCAAATCTTGCATGAGACACGCAGGCCTGATTATCATGGTGTTTTATGAAAGATTTGCATGAGTTACATTCTGAGGTTTTCTCATTATCTGAATCTACTAATAGGAAATATTTCCATCCAAAGTGACAGGTCGTTAATCAGTAACGGACGGTTATAACCAAACATTTAACCGATTGCATGATTTTCAAAGCGCTTCAGCACTGCTTGAGTTAGATATGCCTTTGCTTCCCCACAATTTGCAAACTTAATTTAATATATGGCTCAGTGGGTAGAGGTGCAGGCTGCAAGCCGAGAGGCCCTCGGTTCGAATCCCACCTGTGGCAACCGCGTTGTGTCCTTGGGCAAGACACTTCACTCCCATTACCCACGTAGGGGCACGGTGGCGTTGTGTACTAAGGCGTACTGCACGTCGATGGTGCACTTGTCTCCAACCAATGCTAACCCCGCTTGTGTCGAGTTAGTATGTTGGGGAACCGGACAGTTGCTCGCCGTTTCTCTCCGGGTACTCCGGCTTCCTCCACCCGTAAAACTGTCCGACGCAAGGTGACCCTGACTGTCGTAAGTGTCGTTAAACCCCAATAAATAAATAAATAAATAAATAAATAAATAAATAAATAAATAAACTCTGTATCTCCAACAAAGCAAGCAGAATAGTTTTTTTTTCTCATTTCGGGCATTTTTGTCATTTTTTTTTGCAAAGTACAATCCATCCAGTAATCAAAGACTCCAAATTCATTCATATAAGAACTAAAGTTGACTAGATGGTTTTGAAAGCTCAAAGCGAATTCCCAGAAGTCATTCAAGGAAGCACGGTCAACACCGAGAGGGCTGCCAACGCGGTTTTGGGCAACGCCGTTTTGGCCGACAAATCTGATGTGTATTGTGATTATATTTTCATAATTTCGAAAGGTCAATAAAAAGAGGTTGAAAAGAGAATTTAACAACAAAAACGTAATATTGGACCCCGACATTGTTTACGTCCATTCTCCGGTATCTGACATCAGATTTTGAACATAGTTTCAATTTCTTCTCTTGAAGACGAGTACTATTTATTTATTTATTTATTTATTTATTTATTTATTTATTTATTTATTTATTTATTGGTGTTTAAGGTCACATACTTATGCACAATGGCTAATCGTGACCGTGACAGTTTTACGGGTGGAGGAAGCTGGAAAGAACCACCGAGCATCGACGAGCAACTGTTAGCTCCTCAACCTTCTAACTCCGGCTTCCTCCACCAGTAAAGCTGGTACTCCGGATTCCTCCACCAGTACTCCGGCTTCCTCCACCAGTAAAGCTGTCACGGCCAGGATTAGCCATTTTGCATAAGTATGTGACCTTAAACACCAATAAATAAATAAATACATGACAGTTTGTAAGTTTGAGGCTTCAACATTAGTGTGCAGGGAGTTAACCATTGCCTTTGGTGTATGTGAAATATTGTAGGTGTATCTGTACAGTATTGGTTCAAGGGATTTACAAGAAGGCGGTTGGGCATGAAAAAAACATAAAACGACGTTAAATCGGTGGTTATTCGACATTCTGAACAAAAATGTAGGAGGCACAACTTTAACTGTTCCTTTAAAATATCATAGGTGTACTTCTATCGGTCCTAGGGGGTCGGGTATTTACAAGAGGTGGGTGGGGTGTGAAAACTTAAAGTGACATTAAAACGTCGAAAATGACGTTATACAAAAACCCCAAACATCTGTTTTTCGAGCTCTATAACAATTCATAGAAATCGGACAAACTTTAATTTTTTCGGCGTTGGCATCCCTCCATCACCGCCACAGCAGCCACAGACGACTTTTTCGTCGGCCGGAAAGTAATTGCTTTTTTTAGATATGGTTTTTATTGGAGACTATATTTGGATTTTTTTTAGAAGAAGAGTTGAATAGCGTGGTTGATATTAAACGTTCATAAAAAGACGACAACTTGATGTTATTTTGGGTAAAGGTTGAAACTAGAAAACGTAACAATTGTATTTAATAGAGACATCATCAAAATTAAAGTATCTGTAATTACATGCGTGTGTGTATTATTAATAGGGAGTTGTACAAAATGTGACGTGACGTTAAAACCTAAAAAAATCGTGATAAATCGAAAAAAAACCAAAGCAACTATCTTCTATTTTTGAGCTCTATAACATACTAAAATTTCATGAAAATCAGCCCACATTTATTTTTGGGTGGCGTCGACTTAAATAACGTCACCCGAAAATTCGACCATAACCGTTGAGAGTGTCTCAGGTCGGGACCACATTTTAGATGTTTTATATTGGAGAATATATTTCCAAAATTTTGGAGAACGAACGTTTAATGCTGGAGTTGAAATTAAAAGTTTCCGAAAAGCGCCTAAATTGGGCGCTGTTTTAGATAAAGGCGTGAAATCGGAAATCCAAGACACAAAATCAAAAATCGAAAGCAGCCGTGAGAAATAGAATTAACTGCTTGCATGTTGCTGACGGATACTCCTGCCCAGAACAGAATTTCTCTTGCCACTGAAATAAGTATAATTTGGGCACATTTAAACAAATCCAATTTTCTCTCTGTTAATTGAAAGGACTTTTTCGCCAATGATTTCTTGAATAGAATTTTGCAGCCATGACTAGATTTGATGAAAAATATCTTGAAACGACTAAGCAGGCTAAGAGTTAAAGGGCGATAGGTGTGCCAAACAAGCTTGAAAATAAGCAATCTGTCATTTGCAAAATGAGGTCCCCAGAGGGTGAATTTGCTGATGCTATCCCATACAGTGGGCCAATTTATCCTCTGGGTACCTCTTTTTGTTTAAGTTTCAGACCTTGATTCAGATTGAGGTTCACAGAGGGTAAATTTGGTGATGCCACCCTACTGTGCAGGGTAGCATCACCAAATTCACCCTCTGGTGACCTCATTTTGCAGATGACAGTCTGCTTATTTTCTGGCTTGGTGCCAAATATCATCAGAATCGGGAGGGGAAGTATCCTAAATCGTGGCTGAATAAAAAAGGAAAAAAAAAACTGACGATCGCAATTAGTGATTTCAACTTCGTTAAGTGGCTTGATTTATCTGTCCCTTTATCTGAGTAGAATGTAAGATGAGAGTTCAAACACAACTAGATACATCTCATCAAATATTTATGCTTCAGCAAAGCGAACATTGGTAGAACGCTCAGGGAATTCGCTGACCGATTCGTCGTTAATTATAGAAATCACAGTACTGAATATTTTCCCATGGGCGACCATTATAACGTTCAGGCGAAAAAAATATGATCGCATCACTTTAATTTTGGCATTCAACTATCTTTGTCAAGTATCGCCCTACTAGCTTTTTCGGACCCGAAAACAGGGGGTCAGATAAGAAATAAGAGGAAAAAACTGACAGGAAGGGAAGTACCACTCACGTGCACACATTTTTCAGGGAATTCCGAACAAAAACACACCAATAGTCAATTGTATTTTCTAGGCCTAAAAGTCATCAAATCGCCCTCTTTATTTATCTGGAATATTCAACAATAATGCAAGGTGTCCATAGAATGTTTCAAACGTTTATTGAAACAATATATTTCCCAAGGCTGCTAAGTTTCTGAGATTGCATCATTGCAACATTTCAAGGCGGGTAACTCTAATTAAAAAATTTCGTACCGTCATACCTATAACCGCCCCGTTCCAGATTAACAACCACTCGTTATTCGAAAACGGAGAGTATGCATGAGTCATGATGTCGAATTGCGAAAATATAGTTTGGATCCAGAATGAAAAATTTGCTTTATTGAATTGAGACAACAAGAAACATACAGAATGTTACTGATGCACATCTTTTATAAAATATTCGAGCCTGGCAGAATTTGACATATGCAAATCTTGCATAAAATACCCGGGACTGATTATCATGTATTATATTCTACAAAGACAAAATATATGTTCACTCATTCGTAACGAGTAAGCGGTTAACCAGTTACAAAATCGTTAATGGAAGAAGCTGGTAACCAATCAGGCAATGGTTAATCGAGTAATCGCCTCGAAACTAAAAGCAACAGGTAACTTATTTCAGTTTCTGTTTTAAGAGAGTTGCATTTGTATCGCATTAATACTTGCTCTTCTGGGTGAGTTTCGAAAGTTTTTTTGTGGGAAAACAACATTCTGTTCTCCATAGAAGTTCAAATTAGAAGCATCCTTGAACAGTTGTTACCTAAGCTAACGTGAACATTTTATGAACCCTGACTTACAAATGAGATCGAAACACCATCATTAATCAACTTGAGGCAAACTCAACCATTAAAAATTTATTTGAATGAACAAAACAAACTAATTCGATAGATGGATATCATTGAGAACTAAAATTCTAAACAAGTACAGTTCGTTCGGATTTTATTTCACAAGTGCAAACTGAGCGGGTTATCGGGTGTCTGGGGAGGCTTTTGAATTTATGCTTTAAGATTACAATGGTGTGTAATACAATTCCATATTTCACATAAATACTTTATTTCCGAAAACAGGTTTTGGGTGAATTTCCCATCTTTATATAACTAGATATTATATTTAGAAATCTCAGTTTGTTACCATCACGGCATCTATCATTTTCTTTTATTATTGTTATTATTTCGTCCAATTATATTGATGGATCAAACATGGGATGAACATGCATGCGAAGAACATATTGATCGTGTTTGAGAAAACAGAACAGCGGGTTGCATTGCACCAACCTATTACCTGTTACGGGACGGAAGGTATAATTTTCCACTCAATATCATATATGTATTATCACAATGATGTTTAACCGTTTTAGGGGAGCGCGTTGCCCCATTGGGTAGAGCATTAGGCTTTAAACCGGAAGGTCGACCGTTCGATCCTGGCTCGCTGTACCTGCGCTGTGCCCTTAGATAAGTCATTTAACTCCTTGCATGCTATTGAAAGATATTCCTGCCCAGGACAGGATTTCCCCGGCCACTGAAATAAGTATAACTTGGTCTCATTTAATCAAATTTTACCCCTGTAAATTGCATGGATTTCCTCACCATTTTATTTTTGAGTTGAATGTAATGAAATTTTTTAACAAATCTAGTCATGGCTGCTTAACAGCAGCCATGACTAGATTTGATAAAAAAAATATCTTTAAAATACTCGGTGGGTTAAGAGTTAATCTTAATATACCCAAGCGGAGGCTCGATACCGCAGTATTCTAAGGCGTACTTGTACGTCGATGATGCACTTGCCTTCAACCACTGCTTATCTCGGTCTAGTAAGTTGGAGAGTCTGACAGCTGCTTGCTAGTTCTCTCCCTGCACTCCGGCTTCTTCCACCCGCAAAATTGTCCGACACAATAGATCCTTGGCTGTTGAAAGTTTCGTTGAACACACACACACAAAAAAAAAAATTGGAGCATATGTTTTACATTTACACGTAAGACGAGAAACTCACCAAAATTGGAAGTCGGCTCTTGATGGTTAAACTGTTGGAAATATAGAAATATAAGAACGGGAGTTCGCAAGAATCAGAACCAATTCCCACAAACGGGCAAATTTCAAGGTTTGGGCATAAACGCTGGTGCACGCAGTTTGATGGCATATTACCACATCAGCTGGTTAACCTTTGTAATATTTTCAGTTTCTGTAACCTAAATCTAACTTCATCAGCTTAGCTAGGGAAGATTTGATTCCTGTGATATTTGATATATGGAATATCACAAAGACGTCAGAAGCTGAGGAAATCCCCAGTAATCAATAACAATAACACCATTTCTTACTGTAAATTTCACACTGTAATATCCCTAATGTGTTGCATTTCATCCGTAATATTATCTCTGAAAACACCTTTTCACCATCACATAGGAAGCAAACGACCAACGGCAAATATGCATTTTCATCAGATCTGCTTCCGGCTTTTATGACATCCTGCAATATGCCTACCACACCTGTTTCAAATAACAATTGGAATGCAATATCTGCGCTTTATTGAAGTTTGAATTTGGGATGGGCGTATTAATTTGTTTGAAGTATAACATTTCATACAAAACTTTCCAAAACCCCAAATCAAATGGTTTCGCGCGCCAAAGGCGCGCAGGGGCGGTTTGGGGAACAAGCCCCTTTCGACCCTCGTTAGCTGTATAATGTTTTAGATATGTTCTGAGCGTGGTAAAGGAGGCAAGGCGAAGGAAGCAGCTTATCCGCGTTTGTTCTTTCGTCGTGACTTCTTTGGAGGAGGTGGCTGTGATGGAGAGACCGTGGAAGTGATGGCAAAACTTAACACGCCCATCCCACTTTATACAGTACAGCTGTGATTAGTGATGTCCACCCTTGCGTTACCAGCTAATAAAAATCATCATCAGTAAAATTTTAATTAATGAAGCACCGGGTTGTACCCGGTGCTTCATTAGTTAATTGTTTATGATAATTCCTGTAATTAGTGTTTGGAATCCAATATTATTGTGTACGTGGAAACATTGCCCACCCGTGGAAAGTGACCAGTCCACGGCGGCCGCACTGTACTCTGATAAAATGACAGATAATTGAATTCAATTGTAAAAATTGTATTCAGAGTTGTTTGGTTGTATCATAATGTACCTTACGCGACCGAACCCTCCGTCATTAATTTCTTTGCAGTCGTGTCACTTTTTTGCACACGTTAGTTTTATTATTTTCAACATAGTCTGGCGCATGCGGTCTCAAATACTAAAGAGAAAGTATTGCGAACAACCCATGCGAATACTAAGAGTCTACCTGTCTGTAGCAATTACAGTTCAATTGGACCTTTGAACACGCCCACATTTTTTATTTAATAAAGGGGCGGCACAAAGCAAAACTATTCACACGATAGGAAAAGTATTTATCGAGTTAGGAAAAACTCACCTTGACCAACATATGCAAGGACGTCGATTATCATTAAAGAAAATTAAATTGTACAGTTTTGGAGTTTTAAAAAAATGCACTGAAAACTAACTGTGAGAAGTATGTTTTGAAAGCTTCTAGCGTCCGCATTATTTCTGTCTTTGAACCCTTTATTGATGACCTAAAATGGTATACACAGTGTCTGGTATTCGTATTGGGCAAGAGGCACTGATCTTTATTAAACTGGGTTGTTAGAACACTGATTAGTAGGCAAAAGCAAAATGTTCCCCCTTCTGTCGTCTCACGGGGGCAGTTGCTGCTTTAAATAGTCAGTGCGCGACCAAAACAATTTTTCGGGGTTTTCAGTTTTCCGACGCCTCATAATTGCCGATAGCTTTTTAGCTTTTTAGCTCACCTGACTGAAAGTCAGGGTGAGCTTTTCTTATCACTCTTCGTCCGTCGTCCGTCCGTCCGTCCGTCGTCCGTCGTCTGTTGTCCGTTGTCCTGCGTGAAGGTGGTGTTTGATCCTCTTTCTCCTAAACCACTGTCCACATTTTAATTAAATTTCATGTAAGTAGTGGTTATATAGGGGCATTTTGGTTTTTCTTCAAATTGGATTTCTGCTCATATTGTGGAGTGGGGTGGGGCGGGGCCAAAATGCACTTTATTTTAAAAAAATCTTCTTCTCATGGACCAGCCATAGCAGACTTGATATTTGGTATACAGCTTCCATTTGAGGTGTTGACTCAAGTTTCTTCAAGAGAAGTTTGACGGGCAATATTTACCTTTGTTCTGAGAGGGGCAAGAATTTTTGTCCCGCTCAAAATTTCTGTTTTCTGAACCCAGAGGCCGATTTGAACCAAATTTAATATTAGGTATTATTGGGTTATAAGTACTTGATTTGTGGAAAAAAATTTTTCCTGCAGCCCCGTGGGAACCGCAGGAGCTAAAAATAGAAAAATTTAAAACTCCCATATCTCCAAAACAGCACGACACCGAGAATTTTTATTTGGCGTGAAGCTTCCTTAGGACCAACAGAAAGCATTGGTAAACAATAATTGCCTTCGGTTTTATCATAGGGTACAGTTTCGGGACTTTGAAAAAGTGCTGAGTCAGCACTTTTTAACACTGTAGGCAATGGGAAGAACATTAAAAAATCTTCTTCTCCAGATCCAGCAGGCAGAATCTTTTGATATTTGGTATGCAACATTGTAGGGTGGATCTGATTCAAGTTTGTTCAAATTGGCCCCCTGGGTTCATATCTGGGCTCACTATAGAAGCCCGAATTCGAACTTAGTGCATTTCAGGCAAATTTCTTAAAAAATCTTCTTCTCCAGATCCAGCAAGCAGAATCTTTTGATATTTGGAATGCAACATTGTGGGGTGGATCTGATTCAAGTTTATTCAAATCGGCCCCCTGGGTTCATATTTGGGCTCACTATAGAAGCTCGAATTGGAACTTAGTGCATTTCAGGCAAAGTTCTTTAAAAATCTCCTTCTCCAGATCCAGCAGGCAGAATCTTTTGATATTTGGTATGCAACATTGTGGGGGTGGATCTGATTCAAGTTTGTTCAAACCGGCCCCCTGGATTCATATTAGGGCTCACTATAGAAGCCCGAATTCGAACTTAGTGCATTTCAGGCAAATTTCTTAAAAAATCTTCTTCTCCAGATCCAGCAGGCAGAATCTTTTGATATTTGGTATGCAACATTGTGGGGTGGATCTGATTCAAGTTTGTTCAAATCGGCCCCCTGGGTTTATATTTGGGCTCAGTATAGGAGCCCAAATTTGAACTTAGTGCATTTCAGGCAAATTTCTTTGAAAATCTTCTTCAGATCCAGCAGTCGGAATGTTTTGATATTTGGTATGCAGCATCCTTAGGGAGGGGGGGATGAGATTCAAGGTTGTTCAAGCCATGTCCCTAGGTCCATATTTGGGCTCACTGTGGGAGCCTGAATGATAACTTAGTTCAAAATGAGGAATTTTCTTTAAAAATCTTCTTCTTCAGATCCAGCAGTCGGAATGTTTTGATATTTGGTATGCAGCTTCCTTAGGGAGTGAGATTCAAGTTTGTTCAAGCCATGTCCCTAGGTCCATATTTGGGCACACTGTGGGAGCTTGAATTGTAACTTAGTTCGAAATGAGGAATTTTCTTTAAAAATCTTCTTCTTCAGATCCAGCAGTCGGAATGTTTTGATATGGGGGTGTGTAGCATCCTTGGGGGGGGGGATCAAGTTTCTTAAAAGCCAAGTCCCTGGGTCCATATTTGGGCTCCCTGTGGGAGCACGAATTATAACTTAGTCAATATGAGGAATTTTTCTTTAAAAATATTCTTCTTCAGATTCAGCAGTCGGAATGTTTTGATATTTGGCATGCAGCAACCTTAGGCGGCTGATATTCAAGTTTGTTCAAGCCAAGTCCTTTGGTTCATAATTGGGCTCCCTATGGGAGCCCTAATGACAACTTAGTTCAAAATGAGGAATTTTCTTTAAAAATCTTCTTTAGATCCAGCAGATGTATGCTTTTGATATTTTTTATGCAGCATCCTTAGGGGGTAAGATTCAAGTTTGTTCAAGCCATGTCCCTAGGTCCATATTTGGGCTCACTGTGGGAGCTCGAATTGTAACTTAGTTCAAAATGTGGAATTTTCTTTAAAAATCTTCTTCAGATCCAGCAGTCGGAATGTTTTGATATTTGGTGTGCAGCATCCTTAGGGGGTGAGATTCAAGTTTGTTACATCCAAGTCCCCGGGTTCATATATGGGCTCCCTGTGAGAGCCCGAATTATAACGTAGTTCAATATGAGGAATATTCTTTAAAAATCTTTTTTTTAGATCCACTCGTCAGAATCTTTGGATATTTGGTATAAGATTTTCTTAGGAGGAGCAGATGCAACTTGTTGAAATCAATTCTCTGGGTTGATATTTAGGCTACCATGTCAGGTGAGCGCCCTCAGGCCCCCTGGGACCTCTTGTTTAAGGAATATACTTTGATGTGTGTGAAAAAATGAATATGTTGAAGATGTGCTCATTTTTCGTGGCAATGTAAATTGAATATTTACAACATGATTAGTTATTATTGACTGAAACAATTGCAGAGATTGGAAAGTTGATACCATGCTACTAGTTTTCGTGCTAGGCTTTCGTTTGATGATGTGAAAGCTGTTACGCTGTGACTACAGTCACAGCGTAACAGATTTCACGTCACCAAACGTTATAGATTGGCGTAATTACTCCGTTGATTGGCTTGATGCTATCTTGAGAGGTGGGGGGGGGGGGGTTGAGTTGTGACTTTTTTGTCTGACGTTCCAGCAATCCAGTTGTAAAGGAGTCAGAGGCTGAAAGAGACCAAAGTAATTTTAGTTATTGACTATTGAGGAGGAAATATCTACACTGTCGATAAGGGGGTAATTATACAGAGACTTTTTATAATTGTACGAAGCAAGTTCACTAAATTCATTTGGAGCCGAGGTTTGCCCAGTTTGGGTGAGGTCTCTATCTGAAAGTTTTGGAAAAGAAGAAACCTTATCCATATTGAAACTACGTCGCTGTGTGCGACCATATAAAGGGTATATTATTTTCTTAGATAACAAAACACTGGCGTAAGTGTATAGTGAAATTAATTCGTCCTTTTTCTGCCATTGGTTAGAATCAAATTAGATCGTTGGGTGAAGTGTACAGCTTTGCAACTCGTTATGAGTAACAAACACTATAATTTCTGACATTAATATGACGGATCAGCGTTCACTCGAATGCTTGTGCGAATTATAGACATAAAACACAGCACGAATACAAAAATCTCCCATATAATGAGTAAACATAAAGTTTTTGTTTGCTTTGATCACAGACAATATTGACAGTTTTCGTGATATATATGCCACGTAACTTGTCTCTGAAAACAACTGTCCCGAGCAGCTTGTAGCTCTCAACTTCCTACGCACATTACTAATTGTCAGTTTTAAACCTCTGTCTTGAATTTATAATCCACTGGATATATTTATATAATGTTAGCTGAGGTGTACGGAACCTGTTTGCTGTACATCGGCAAACAGGATTTCTCTCAATCTATTAACGTTATACCTTTGAGAAATTCACAAATTATTATGGATTTTTTAGGAAAGCAAATAAAACTAGAGAATTGTAATTTGTTGGACAAATTACGGGCTTTCCCAACTTTCCAATGTGAAAATGCAGACTACATATAGCAAAGCAAAGAGCTTGAAATTATCCATTTCCAAAATGACAGACAAAAAGCATCCAAAGTTGGCTATTTTTGGCATTCTCTCGCGGTTCTCTTATTCACTCCCTCATTTTGCTTTGGGTTAAATCTTGAGATTAAAAAGTAAACAGTAAGTTTCTTCCGCAATCATTGTTACATCTATCCATACCAAAATAATTGCTAAAACAACCTTGCAATTAGAGGAAATGAGTACAGATGTTTGCAAAATTCATTGAAAATCAATTTTTGTCAGCCAATACTATTCTTTACGTGGCCAAAGCATATGTTGGGTTAAGCCCCAAAATATAACTTACAGCAGCGGATTTGTTCATTAAGCATCTCCACCTATAGCAAAATAAAGTATCTAAAATTAACCCTTTCCAAAATGACAGTAAAATGTAACCGAAGTTAGCTAATTTTAGCATTTACGAATGGAAATCTTACCCTCAATGTGCCTGAGGGTTAAAGATGAGATTAAAAAGTAAACAGTAACTTTCTTCTGAAAGCATTGTTGCATC
The DNA here is from genome assembly GCA_031216915.1 of Pictodentalium vernedei. NCBI lineage: Eukaryota > Metazoa > Mollusca > Scaphopoda > Dentaliida > Dentaliidae > Pictodentalium > Pictodentalium vernedei. Next base: position 177,937,683 of record CM062291.1, on the reverse strand, counting down.
TATGCATACAAAAATAATTGTTACAACAACATTGCAATTAGAGAAATTAGCGCTTGAAGTTAGTCAATCTCGAAGATAAAATGCTCTATTACTATCATTTGTGGCCAATAGGGGTTAATTTCAAAATATTTGTGTGGTGATTTTAGTGTATCATATTATGCTCTAGATGTGGGTTCTCCAAGTCAAGGCACGACAACTGGGCGGGGGTTAAAACTTGGAATAAAACATATAACAGCAAAATTGTTCTTTGGATGAATGTCCTATCTTCTCACGGGATACGTTTTGAGAAAATATGGCTCCAGTGCTAGAAATTGCATGTAAATTTTGGCGAAAATAACAATTATTCGGACAGTACCCTTATAGGAAGTCTCAAATCTGCCAAGGGTTAAACTTTTATTAATAACATATAGAACAAAATTTGTCATACTGTGACTGCTGCATGCAGCTATGGAAAACATTCAGAGTTCAATCAATTAAAAATGTAGTAAATCGTCACCTAAACTAACCAAATTCTGCAAAAATAGGATTTTTTTTAGGGTACCTACTTTTATGCATCCAGAATGGGATAGGGTTAAACTTTACAACCAATCTTATAACAGCAAATATGTTTGGTAGTCAATTGTGAATACGTACATGCAAAGTGTTTGAAATTAACCCTTTCCAAAATGATAGAAAAAGCAAACAAAGTAGGCTAATTTTGGTATTTTCAAACGGTACTCTTATTCCCGCCCTCATTGTGCTTGAAGGTTAAATCTGAGATTAAAAAGTAAACAGTAACTTTCTTCAGCAATCATTGTTGCATCTATCCATTCCAAAATAATTGATACAACAACCTTGTGATTAGAGAAATTTGCTCTTGAAGTTGGTCAATTTTGAAGAAAAAATCTATATTCATGTCATTTTTGGCCAATGGGAGTTAAAGTTGAAAGATTTGAGTGGAGTTCGTGGTGTATTATATTATGCTCTAAATGTGTGGAAAATTTGAGCTAAATAATTGTAAACAATTTTGAGACATTTGAAAAATGGTGAAATTTTGACGGTTTTGGCAGAATATTTTGAATACGCGTTTTCACTGACATGACGCTACCGCATTTCACTAGATTTTATGACATTACATAAGTATGCCAAATTTGGTTAAAATCGTACAGCTTGTTTTTGAGCAGTTCAACAGACAGAATTCGAGGAGGAAAAAAAAAAAACAATAGAGAAGAAAAATTTTGAAAAAGAAGAATGACAAGAGTCTTTCCCAAACTGGATTTGGGAAAGCCTAATAAAATGTACATTTTCAGAATAAAATTTCCTCACATCTCGAGGTTCCTCTCGCAATATGGATTACGAGTGCACTCGACAACATTGTACACACATTTGATCAGACAATGCCAGCCATTCAAATCTGTTGTTTTATAACCGTGTCTCATGGCAGGTGCAGTGAATATCGCTGCCGACATATCTGGAGTGTATACCACTCAACTGTATGTATGTACGTCCGGGACCGGTGTATTCTATTGTTCGTCTGTGGTAGGTCTTTGGTTGAACAAAGTTGATATGTTCAAGCTGATGGGAACGCGGTGGCTCAGTGGTCAGAACATTTGGCTGTAAACCGAAAGGTCAACGATTCGATTCTGACCAGCGGCAACATTGTTGTGTCCTTAGGGAACCAGCGTGGGGGCCCGGAGGCGCTGTGTACTAAGGCGTACTGCATGTCGATGGTGCACTTGCCTTCAACCGCCGTTTACCCTGTCGAGTTAGAGAGTCTGGTGGTTGCTCGCTTGTGCTAGGTGGTTCCCTGTGCTTAATCTGACATCCTCAACCCGTAAAACTGTCCGACACGATATGACCTTGGCTGTTGAAAGCGTCGTTGAATCCCAACAAACAAACATGTTCAAGTTGATAATATTTTGCTCGAAAACTTATTTTGGTGACAACATGAAAACTATCATACGACGAACAGTAAAGCCAATAACACTGTCACCTCTGTTGTTGTGAATGAATGAATGAATGACACTTTCATCAAACAGATTTATATCGCCTAGGGTAATTTTATAGATGGAAGAAATGGAGTTCCGAGAGAGAACCACCACGCAGCGACGAGTAACTTTCGCACTCTCCAGCTTACTAACTCCGTACAAGCAAGGCTAGCACCGGTTGAATGCATGCTCCCGCGTGGGTAATTGAAATTAAGTGTCTTGCCTAAGAACACAACGCAGATGACGCCGGTCAGGATCGAACATAGGGCCCCTATCGAGCTAAGGTGCAATACTCTAATCCTATAGCCACCACTCTCCTAGGATGATTGTTATGAAGGGGCACAGAAGTCAAGCATTTGGATTTCTACTCAGACTTGAAAGACATTCGACGTTTAAAGACAACAAGCGCAAATATTCGTGGTCCACACGTGATGACACCAGCACATCTAAGGCGAGGACAAAATGGTGAAGAGAGAGCAACTGGCCAATGTGGAGTGACGAACATTTTTCAATTTTTCGGTTAAGATTAGGATTGTGTAACAAAGGGTGGGCGTGTTTCTTGTCATTGCTTTTGCACTGTTGGAGATTATTTAAAGACGACAGGCATAACTATGCGGTATCCATACATATGAGGCTGAGCAGTGAGCGTGAAGAGATTACATCTAGTCAGTGTTTGTTGAAGATTTTCTTTTCAGTTTTATGGTTGGGATTAGAACTGTGTGTGATTATTGTCACTGCTTTCACATTGTTGGAGAATCATTCTCTGTCTACCTGAGGAAATGGTTTTATTTATGAAAGACAGTTGTCATGAAACCACGTTGATTATCTTCCAATCCTCAAAGTCATCGACACATTCCGAAGACAGATTCTGTAGCGGCGAGAAATACACTTGCGCAGGGGCACGTACGACATTTTCTGGGTGTCATCTGAGCATGTGGCAAATCTTATTTTTGTCATCCTACTCCATACCCCAAGCATTTCCGACATAAAATATTTAGTTATCATTAATACTCATGTTAGAATACAGTACAAATTATACTCAGATAAAGGTTTTCCCCCAACTGTTGCTCTGAAAAGTTAAGCTGTGAATTTAATGCACAAATGGCTTCAGATGAACACTTGTTATAAGATACTTGATATATTGTTGTCGTATTGAAAAGACATATATTGATCCTTTACCTTACATGAAAAGCAGACGACACTTGCAAAAGAAATTCTTGAATAACTATTTTTTTTCATTTTTAGTCTCAAAAACATAGGTTATGACCCCTCGTTCCAACGAGGGGTCAAAACCTATGTTTTTGGGACAAAAAATAATGAAAATTAATTTGCGATTTTTGAGAATAGCGCTGGTCGGTTTTTGCCGTTACATTGGGTAAAGGCTTTACCATTTACCCAACGCACACGATATCAAAATTTGTTATTTTAATTATTTTTCTCTCAAATTTTTCACAATATTTCAACAAGATCATATTATGTGATCTCTCCTCCAACTATGAGCGCGTACGGCTCACACGCGCTCATCAACAAACGAGAAACAGTGTTCTGAAAATCCTCTGTTTAGTTGCTAACTGGAACTCATTTCAGTTGGAACGTTTTAAACAGACAAAACACACGTGTGTGTTCGTAACTTTTAATGCATTCAGAATTCACTTATAGAACATTCCTTCCATATCTTATTGGTCAGAAGCGATTTACGGATCTTTGTCGTTCGCTTAAAGTGCATAACGAAATGAACAATCCATTTTGATCAGCATAGAATTTGTGAATGGCTAACCCATGTTGATAGTTTGAAAGCATTTAGCGCGTGTCCTTGAAAGTGCGGGATCCGTAGCATATGCTGGTTTTTGCTACCAAGATAATCCGACACTGTATAAGCTGGGGTGCATTGTAGATCGATTAAATGGAGAACAGAAAGAAGGTATCGCTGCATTCTACCCTATAAGTATGTACAATTTGAGAGAGGTGGCTCATTGGTTAGAGTATTATGCTTTAAACCGCAATCTGGACGAATGGATCCAGTTCGCACCATCTGCTCTGTGTCCTTGGGCAAGACACTCATCACTTTGGGGGGTGGTGGCGCTGGGTACCAAGGCGTACTGCGCGTCAATGGTGCGCACAGATTATGCATCACGTGTTAAATTTAAGTACATTGGAAATGGTGCAATCTCTAAAAATAAGCAGCCTTCGGACAATAAAATGTTTCAATAAACATTTGAAACATTCTAATGACATCTTGCATTATTGTTGAATATTCCAGATGAGTAAAGAGGGTGATTTTATGACTTTGGGACCTAAAAAATACAATTGACTTTTGGTGTGGTTTTGTTGGGAATTCCCTGAAAAATATGTGCACGTGAACGGTACTTCTTTTCCGGTCAGGTTTTCTCTCTTATTTGGTGCATGACCTCCTGTTTTCGGGTCAGAAAAAGTTGTCTGAAGGGTTATTCTTGACAAAGATATTTGAATTCCAAGATTAAAGTGATGCGATCATAATGTTTTTCGCTTGAACGTTACAGTGGTCGCCTATGGGAAAATATTTACTGCTGCGATACCTTCAATATAGTATCCCACGCACACTGACTGATGGAACACAACACACGACGACATGGCTATTATTAATAGTATGAAATTTTCAGAAGATCATACCTCAGTGACCCGCTACACTCTAAAATCTGTTGGGTTAAAAGTCAACCCAAATCAACTCGTTTGAGTGAAAATGAACCCATTTGGGTTCATATTCACTTAGCCCAGTTGATTTGGGTTGATTTTTAACCTAACTGATTTTAGAGTGTGCACTTGCCTCAACCGCTGCTAACTCTTCTTGTTCCGGGTTAGTAATATGGAGAGTCTGACAGTACCTCGTCTCTACTCGGTGATTCTCTAAAGGCACTCCGGCATCATCTATCCGTAAAACTGTCCGATAGGATGTGTCCACGGTTGTCGAAAGTGTCGTTAAAACTCTATAAACAGACAAGCAAAGTTTTAGTAAGAAAGCACAGAGAGCTAGAACTAGCGTTCGGTTCATGGATCACAGAGTGCAACTCTGTGGTCCATTAACTGGAAGTTTCTCACCATTTTCCTCCAAGGTTAACAACTGTTGGGTGTAAAATCTACTGTCGCTGTGTTTCAATAGCAGTTCACCCTCGCGTAACGTAAGTATGAATGGACTCCTACAAATATGAAACCATTTTTTAAATATCAATACTCCAGCAAACATAAATAAGGCTGGCTGTGAAACAATTATAGCTTTTCACTTTGTCGCGCGAATGATTTTCATACACCGACTTGATATTCTTGGTCGGTCGATACACCAATGTATCGACTGATTGTACATTAGAAAATTCACAGAGTATACACCGGCATCATTGATGTTATTACCTTACAGGCACTTTAACAACCCATTGTGATGTTATATAATGCGGCGGACTGTTAAACATACTACAAAATTACAAGGTCTATGAACTGCGCAATATGAAAAATAGAGAATCTCTAATGACTCGCGATTTTATATGAAATTTCTGTACTGAGTTCACTAAAATCGATAAAATCGACCCGAGTTGAGGTTTACCTAGGCTCATATCAGTTTTAGTGAACGGGGTTCAGAAATTTCATGTCATATTGTGACGAATTTGAGATTCTTTTTTCACATAATGTGTGTAATTTACCCTTTTACTTAACCCTTTACCAGGCTAACATGAAAAGCAGACGACACTTGCAAACAAAATTCTTGAATAACTAATTTTTTGTCTCAAAAACATAGGTTATGACCCCTCATTGGAACGAGGTCGACGAGCTCGTTCCAAAGAGGGGTCATAACCTAAGTTTTTGAGACAAAAAATGAAAAAATAATGAAATTAATTGGCGATTTTTGTGAATAGCGCTGGACGGTTTTTGCCGTTACGTTGGGTAAAGAGTCAAAACGTAACGACTAAACTGGCCAGCGCGCAAAAATCGCCAAACATTTTATTTTTTTCCCCATCTTTAACCTTGTAAACATAGCTTATGGACCTTCATTGGAACGAGCTCGTCAAGCTCGTTCCAGTGCGGGGTCATAAGCTATGTTTCCGAAGCAAAAAATGAAAATGAAAGTTATTCAGGAAACGTTGCTTTTTTATGCAACTATCGACTACTATTTGTATTAGTTAAACAGTTAGTGAAAAATATTTATTTAATTCGACTTTCAAAACCAACTCACAACGTTACGACGTCGAAGTTGTCTTCTGACGCCATTCCCATATTGGACATGCTGTGAACGATATTTTGCGTAATGAGCTTTTTGGTGGTGATTATAGGATAAAATGGTTTCCTTGTACTACCTCAACGAACTGCACTGAATCACCAGTTTGAAAGTTATAAAGCCAGTCTGTGCTAATGCTCGAATAACGTGTTGTCATTTATAACCAGGTAGACGAAAAACATATTGATGAAATATGGTGCATGTTAACGTTAAGTGAGAGAGAGAGAGTAACAGCTGTTTCGCCCTACTGTGTCAGTGAGATGACGTTCGTACCAATGAACCATTTATTTTTTTCTTTTCTTGTGTTTACGTTGTTTTTCCAGATAGATGAAGGTCAGTAACTGGTAGACCTGCAATGGGAGGCGTTTTCAATCAAGCAGAATGAATAAATCTCTTTCTGCAGGCTAGCGCTGTGTTGTTTTGGCTGTGAAGTAAGACTTGCACAGACAGAATTGTTGAGTATTTGCCCCTGGCGAATGATCATCCGGGAGCGCGGTGGCTCAGTGGTTACGGCATTGGACTTCAAACCGAAATGTCCAACGTTCTATGCCCAATAGGGGTAGCAGCGTTGTGTCCTCGGGAAAGGCAATTAAATCCCGATTGCTCACGTGGGGGAACGGTGACGCCCTGTGCTAAAGCGTGGCGTACTGCGCGGCGATGGTGACTTGTCTTCAACTAATGCTAACCCTGCGTGTGCGGAGTTAGTACGTCGGGGAGCCTGACAGTTGCTCGTCGCTGTTCGGTGGTTGTTTCCGTGTAGTCCGGCCTCCTCCACCCGTAACTTCATCCGGAACGAGGTGACCCTTGCTGTCACAAGTACCATTAACCCCCTCTAAAAATGATCATCGGCAGATGCCTATGCTCAAAATGACTGAACGAACGGGGCCATATTTAAATGAAAGCGTCCAATGTTGGTCTGAAAACTTTTAAATTCCTTGAACTGAAAGATGTGTTTTCAAGGCCTTGAGAGTAATAAAATATATGCATTACCCTTGAAAGTGCTTAGTTTTTAAGAATTAATGCTTCTAAAATTTAATTTCTGTTGCACAGCATTGAATGCTGTGCATCAGAAATTAACATATTGAAGCATTTTTAAAAATTAAGAACGCTGGCAATTAATATCTTCTTCAATTTTCTATCATGCATTTTACATGACTGGTGAATATATATCTCGCTTTCATTCATTATCGAAAACAGTCCTTATGGTAATAGCATGTAATACCCTTAGAAATTGTATAAATGTCATTGAAAATAAACGTAGCTTGAATAGCTGTAACAAAATTCGTTGGAATGGCGCAGTCATATTTCGCTCGAGCCTACAACTTTTGTGAAATATGACTTCGCCATTCCAACTCGTTATGTAAAACACCCACCGATTCAAACACACGTCGCTTTCTCTCTATTACCGGTAGAGTGCTGGAAGCCTATACTATATTTGTGCATTATTCTAAAGAGTAGGTACTGTAACATAAAAGCTTCATATTCTTCGGATGTGCTTCATATTATCTTGTAGGATGAATTATTTAATCGCTGTGAATTTGCCTTGTTATAATCTATGGGCGAGTTCCACTGGCATAAGAATCGACGTAATTAAAGCTCTGTCATTACAAAGGGGGTGTTTTTATCGACATTATCGGGATCGAACCACGCTACACTTATACCCAATGGATCGAGATTTCATCAATAAGATATTACGAAATCAAGAACGAATGGCAAAATACAAACGAAAATAGCACCTCGGATTCAATGCTCTCTCGTTTCGTTTCCGGTGGGTGAAAGTTTACAAAGTTGTGTGGTGAGAAATGTGGGAAGATAATTTCCCTCGAATGGCGACCAAGTCCCGACCCGATTGAAATTCTCTGTCCGTTTTTGTGTTCACAGTTCTGTAAATGGATAATAAGTGGCGAATTTGAAAACAATATGTTGACCGTTTCTCAAAATCATACTTTTCGTTATGCACGGGTACCCTTATGTTTGAGATATCTTTTGAAATTGACCCTATCGATTAAATTGGTGAATTAAAATTGCAATAAACTTTTCTAATTACCAGGCGCGCAGCCAGGATATCAAAGTAAGGGGGTCAAGAGTAATATCTAGTGGGGGGGGGGGGGGGGGCGGACTAGTTCAGCGATCTGAACATAGCGGCAACCCCCTTACATAGGGGTAGCCGCTACGTTCAGATCTCTGAACTAGTGGGGGTGGGGTGGAGGGATAGAGAATAAGATGCGTAGCATCATCCGAGCCACGTAGAGGCGAGATGGGGATGAGCTCTAAAGGAGACATTCTCTCTCACTGGAGGGGAGGGGGGCTTCCCTGGGGAAAAATGTGAAATTCGAGACGCCCCCCCCCCCGTAATTTCCTTGACTCTGAATCCGTGTGTGTCCATAATTTAAAAGTTGTGAGCAGCATTAATAATTAGGTCATATCACCTGGGGGGTTGACTGAAATTGGTGGGGAGGGGGGCATGTGCCCCCTTAACCCCCCCTCCCCCCCCCCCCATGGCTACGCGTGCTAATTACTCATTTAAGGAATTTCACGTTCTAATATTGTCTTACACATTGTATGCAGTGTTTTTTGCAGGCTTTTTCACATGCACATAAAATATGAGTGTCGATATTTTTTTTTCAAATTAGGGGTTGATTGCCACTTCAAATAATATGTTCATTTTCAGACTGACGTTGGTAAAAAATTGAGTGATGCCCGGATAAGAACATGCTCCGTAAATCAAACCAGGAATACTTGGAATGCCAGTCGCTTTATTTCAGTCCCCAACGCACAGGTAAGGCCAGGAGGTGATTCTGAGAAAAATATCAATCTCGAAAAGAGCTGTGCCTTGTACAAGTTGAGCAATATTTCAGATTCCACCTATCTGTCAGTGCAGTTTGAGTACACTTCCGGTTCCATTTATGATGATGCTCTATTAACAGGAGATTTTGCGAAGTCAGTACTCGGGGTATACAAAAGCAGCGTGATCATTATTCATCTACAATCAATAATTCCACTCGTGTTAATGAAGACACATACCAATTTAGCTTTGCACCTTAATTTTCACACTTTTACATTTTGTCTCTACATGAAAGCGAACTGAGAACAATAGCATATACTAAACGCAGCAAAATTATTGCTTCCTTCAAAAATGCTAAACGTTTGTGGGGTTTGCTTGATTCATCACCTTTAATTAGCGGCGGTTGTTGTAGCAAAAACCTTAATGAACTCTAAACTTAGTTGGATTACAAATTAAGCTAAATCAACTGGGTTGAGTGAATATCAACCGAATTGGGTTCATATTCATTCACCCCAGTTGATTTGAGTTGATTTTTAACCCAACTGACTAGAATGTGTGTAGTTTTGGTTGCCTTTCACATTATTAACTCCACACGTAATAGGTATTACTGCATTAAATACTCTTTGACTAGTATCGCGTATGTGTCACAAAAATATGACCGCATCATTTTAGTTTGTACATTTAAATATTATTGTCAAGTATAGCCCCTCAGGCAACAATTTCTGGCCTAAAACCGTGGGGGTCATGTCCAAAATGAAAGAGAAATATGGAATGTAAGAATAAAACCCTTCAGGTACATATTTTTTTCTGGCAATTCCCATTGGGCCAACAAAAACTTACGAATGGTTATCTGCATTTTCAGGCCTTCAGAAATTCATCAAAGTACGTCCCTTTTCTTTCTGAATATTTGGCAGTGATATCAACATTGATATTTTGCAGAGCTGTTTATTATCGGAGATTGCATTACCCCTGAATGTCATTTTACAATTCAGGTAACTCTCATTCAATAGTGCAGTGTAGTTGTATCGACATTATGGGCCCAGGACATTTTCCCCTAGGGCATCTTCCCATAGGGCATTTCCCACTAGGGCATTATCCCCCAGGGCATTTTCCACTACGGCATTTTCCCCTAATTATGCATCCCCGGACTTTTTCCCCTGGACCAATTACTCCTAGATTTTTCACCCAGGACATGTTCCCTTAGATTTTTTTTTAGCTCAACTTGACAAAGTCAAGCTGAGCTATTGCCATCACTTTCCGTCCGTCGACGTACGTACGTACGTACGTCCACAATTTCCTTTGACACACCTCACAGGTCGCATGTATGGTCAGATCGCTTTGAAACCTAGTATGCTTGTTTGGGGTGACCTCTAGATGGGAGCTATCGCTTTTCTTCAATTTCCGTCAAAAAATGTTGCCGCGGCCAACGTTCTTCGAACTTAGTTTAGTCAAACCTCAATATTTCCCTTTGGCAACCCTACAGGGCACATTTATGATTGGATTGCTTTGAAACCTGGCATGCTTGTTTAGGGTGACGTCTAGATGGGAGCTATCGATTTTCGTCCATTTCCCGTCAAGAAATGTTGCCACGGCCAACGTTCTTAGAACTTAGTTTAGTCAGACCTCAATATTTCCCTTTGGCACACCCTACAGGGCACATTTATGATAGGATTGCTTTGAAACCTGGCATGCTTGTTTGGGGTGACCTCTAGATGGGAGCTATCGATTTTCTTCCATTTCAGTTCGTCAAAAAATGTTGCCGCTGGCAACGATCTTTGAACTTAGTTTAGACAGGCATCAATATATTCCTTTGGCATGCCCTACAGGGCACACTTATGATCAGATCGGTTTGAAACTTTGTATGCTTGTTTGAGATGACCTCTAGATGGGAGCTATCGATTTTCTTCAATTTCCGTCAAAAAATGTTGCCACTGGCAATGGCCTTCGATGAACTTAGTAAAAATTAGTGCAGTTAAGCATCAATATTTCCCTTTGACACACCCTGCAGGGCACATTTACGATTGGATTGCTTGCAAACTTGGTGTGCTTGTGTGGGGAGACATCTATATGGGAGCTGTCAATTTTCTTCCATTTCTGTCAAAAAATGTTGCCGCTGACCTTTGAACTTAGTTTTGTCAGACCTCAATATTTCCCTTTAACATACCCTTCATGGCACATTTATGATCGGATCACTTTGAAACTTGGTATGTGTGTTCGGGGTGACCTCTAGATGTGAGCTATTGCTTTTTTCATTTCCATAAAAAATATTGTTATCACCAGCCTTTGAACTTACTGCATTTGTGCATCAACTTATCCCTTTTGTACTCTCTGCAGGGTATATTTATGAATTTCCATAAAAACAAACAAACAAAAAAAAAACATTGCCGCAAGCAATGACCTTCTGCTTAGTGCATTTGTGCATTAACACCTTCCTTTGACATGCCCCAGAGGGCACATTCATTATCAGGTTGTTATGAAACTTTGTATGCTTATGCAGGATGACAAAGATAGGAGCTATTGATTTTCTTTTCATTTCCATCAAAAACTGTTGCTGTTAGCAACAATCTTTGAATTTTTTCATTTGTGCATCACCATTCTTTGACATGGCCTACAGGCCACATTTATCATAGGATTGTTTTTGAACTTGGTGTGCTCATTAGGCAAGACCTTTAGATAAGTGCTATTGATTAGCATTCATTTCTGTGAAAAAGTTGCCATTTACAATAACCTCTGAACATTCTGCATTTGTGTATCAGCATTCTTCCTTTAGCCAGTCTTACAGTTTACCTTTAAAAATGCATGGATTACTCTGACGTTGTGCACACACAATGCTGTTATGTTGAAATTTTATCAAATAACATTGGTACCAATGATCTTCAATTTTGCCACTACCAAGTTCAAGTTTGTCAAGTTGAGCTACAGTGTCATTGACACTTTCATTTAATTTCTCATGGAATAAAATAGAAAAAAAAATTGGAAGAATAAAAATAAAAATGTAATTAAGGTTTCATGTAATAGTTTATTCTTTTTAAAATAGCTAGCACAAGATAATAATATACATGTAGCAAGTAGCACAAATAAAACTATGATAAATCAAAATTATATTACGAGTTGCATCCATATAGTATCATTGTGCCCCACCCCTCTCTGTTTCTCCCACCCCTCTCTGTTTCTCCCTCCCGTCTGTGTTTCTTCACCTTGATGCAAGTACTTGTTGCACAATCAATTAGCACTAAACCCAAGTAGCACAAATAAAACTATGATAAATCAAACAACGATAATACAGCTGAGAAATAATTGAACATGAGAACCCAAAACATCTTTAACAGAGTTCATAACTGATTTTTCGTAATAAGTTCGTAATAATGACAGTCGCGTCAGGCTGTTGTCAGCGTTCCAGCACAGCCGTAAGAAATTCATGATATGTTGTCTGACATTTGCCACTCAGTAAGCCATACACACAACTAACAGAGGATTACCAAGAGGTACACGTATTACATATAGTTGCCTGAAGATATTGGGTGCTACATCAAAAGTTCCATCCATCATCCATGTGTCAGAACGAGCTAAGTGTATGAGACAGCGGTCTGCCGCAAAGATTAGCATGCGTTTTGTTGAATCTATACCATTGTCATAAATCAGAAATCTCTCTGGATTCTCACCTCCTGTTGTTAACCACTCACCATCTATCACAAGCTCTGGTGTATTTTGGGGATTAGTAGGGTTACATTTAGCTTTCTGGCGACGAATTGTGCGCTTTACAGAGTCAATTTTGCCTAGATTAGCACGAACAGTGACTGCTGAACCATAACATCTGATAATATTTGGCCTGGTGTTCCTCTGCAATTAACACTGGGTGCTGTTTGTTTAAGTGATGCCTTCACTTTGCTTATCTGGACTTGTGTGTCATCACCAGGATGATTGTGCTCTTTCGTCCCTAACACATTTTGTACCAGTAGATCAGTGACCACACCCCTCTTACATGACTGACTTTTACGTTTTGTGCACTCCCAAGGCTTTGTTGTGTTGGTTTCCCATTTCTTTGTGTATGTGTACCCTTCGTAACATAGCTTAGGGCCTCCTCTAGCAGTTGGTATCAACTCCATAGCAGAAATAGAACTGTGGGAAAGTCGGATGAAATGGTTTCACGCGCCGAAGGCGCGCAGGGGCGGTATGGGGCAAGCCCCTTTCGACCCTCATTAACTGTATATGATTTGAATGTCTGGCCGTGGTAAAGGAGGAAATTGGAACAGGTACTCAGCGCCGTCTATGTTTCCTTCAGTTCTTTTGTGGAGGAGGTGGCTGCGATGGTGATACCTCCTTTGTGGTGTAAAAGGAGAGGTGATGGAGGGCTGACTAGGTTGGTATGGTCTAGCCCTTGCAGCTGCCGGTGATGTAGAGCTCTCTGGAGTAGTGCGCAGATAGTGATTGCTGACACTATGCAATGCTCCTCTAATCGTACTTTCCATGAGTCCGCGGTTACCCATGGTGTTCAACGTTTGTTGGAGAAGGGCTAGATGTTCGTCACCCATGACCTTTTTCCCCAAAGATGCTTTCCACGGACTCCGCAGTGTGAGCGTCCTGGATGGTGTCTTGGTCGAAAAAGGCTGGAAGAGCAAGAGCGGGTGTAGCAACATGTGTGCTGTCCAACTCATCTTCCTGCTCCATAAACAAACCTTCCTCCTCCATCTCCTCTTCTGATAAAGAGTGTGATGGGCTGGAGATTGGAGTGTTGCCCGGCGAACCAGCGTCCTCCGGACCCTCCACAGTAGTGGGGGGGGGGGGGGGGGGACCGGGGTGGACGTGGAACAGCCAGGGGTAGCAGACATTGAGCTTTCAACGCCATGGTTAGCCTCCCTCTCTTCCTTTGCCGTCCTTTTCTTCTCCATGAACACCGTCAGTCGGCGGGCATCGCGTCGTCTGGCGGAAGGTCCCTTCTTTGCTTCGGCGCTTCCGTCTTCTTGGCATCATCTAGCAAGTCCGTGTCACTTGGAGGGTGACCAGTGCGGGGGAAATCCCCTCGCGAAAGGTGCTACACCTTTCCAAGGACGGCGGTTCAGCTTCTTTATCAAATCCACTGTCAGGTGAATTTTACCCTTGAGCACCAGGATACTCCAGGTGGTTGCAAGGGTAGCCTTCACAAGTGTTTCTTGTGACAAGTGTTTCTTGGATAACAAGTGGGAGCTCCATTGTTCAGTAGTTAGCACCTCGGAGTCCAAGGTGCGAATGTGTACCTAACATGCATGTGTGAATGATGTGCTGTGGGAATGATGATCAAATGGTTTCGCGCGCCGAAGGCGCGCAGGGACGGGTTAGGGCAAGCCCCTTTCGACCCTCTTTAACTGTAGATGATTTTGATTGTCTGGGCGTGGCAAAGGAGGAATGGAGAAGGAAGCAGCGTATCTTCTTATATGTTTTTTGCGGGACTTCTTTGGAGGTGGTTGTGATGGAGATGAGTTTGTAGAATCTTGTGGTGGAGATGCGTTTGTCGGATCTTGTTGCTGGTTTCTTTTGTTAAGGAGTTCTCTAGCCATTCTGGAGACTTCATCCGAGCGCTTATCACCATCTTTGCACTTTGCATGGAGCTGATTACATTGCGCCCTCAGTTCCCTTGCTTCTGCCATTAGTGCGGCCGGTGTTGGTTGGTTGGCAGAGTCTCCCTTGCCCGGGCTGTCCGGAAGCGAAGGAATAGAGGAGTGAGCGGCGGGCGGGAGGTGGCGAAAAAGCAACTTCCAGTTCCTCCTCAATCTCCACGGGGCGTTCCACATCCAACTGAATCGGCTGGGGGTCGGTAGTTGGTTGGGTGCTCCCGTGGGACTGGGAGGGGAACTGGCGGCTGCCTCCGGAACCTCCATCACCTCACTCCTCTCCTTCTTCTTTTCCAGGAAAGCCTCCAAGCGTCGGGCGTCCCTACGCTTGGTTGATGGACTCTTTTTCCTGTTCTTCTTTGGTTTCTCTTCCTTTTCAGGGCCACCTCCAGACCCCCTCAGGTAAGGACCAGTGTGAGAGGGGTTCCTCTCACAAAATGTACTACCTCTCCCCGAAGAGGGTGGTGTATTTTTCTCTCTTCAATGGTGAAGTTCAAAGTCAGTTGGACGCTCTTGCCCGTTTCCTGGACAGTCCAGGAGATGGGACAAGAGACACCCAGAGCTGATATGGCTTTTTGCAATCTGGCGTATATTTCCATTGTCAAGTTGTTCACGCTCTGATGTCAGAAGTGTGATCGATGATGCTCTGATGTGATGTGTGAATGGCTGTGGGAAAGTATTACTTGGCCCAATTTATATACCCAAAAGGTTGTTTTTACATAAGCCCATGGTTTCAAAATAGTGTTGAGGTTTGTTTTAGAGTAAAGCCCATGGCTTTAAATTAGCACCTCTAAGTGCTTATAGTACCATTAAGATCTTTATTTCACAATATATCATTGCACATATCATCCAGCTTACAGTTTATACAGCAATACAACTTGATATTGTTATGCCATACAGCACACTGTGTGTGACACATCGACTAGCTTACTGTTTATACAGTAATTCAACTTGATATTGTATGAATTATCTATGCCTATTTTATTTTTATTTAGTACTTTGAAAATAGTGTGACATAAAATTGAACAAATTCTTCATTTTTCTTGTAATAAAATCTTGAAATTCAATTTTTTTTAGTTTGGGGAAAATGTCCACTCTTTTCTTCCTAACTAGGGGAAAATGCCCGCCCTCTCATTTGAAATTAGAGGAAAATGCCCTAGGTGACACGTTTTTAGGGAAAATGCACTATGGGAAATTGTCCGGAACCCCGGCAATATATACTAACCTCTCCAAAAAGACATTTTCCCTATTTCACGAGATAAAATTGCTGTTCCTACAAAAGAATTCAAATCTGGGATTCTGTTTTTCCAAAACCTGTGAAGTGTGACTTTATGAAGAAGAGTGAGCAAAATGTGCTCGAAGACTTCTCTCTAACACCTCTTTCATTCGGAAAACTTTTATCGTAAAGACCTGAGTTGGGAATTTCTTTTACACTCAGAAGTTGAAGTGGGGTCTAGTCACCTCTGATGTTGTATGAGCTAGTTCTCTGTCTTTGATGTTTTGTGTAATGGTAAGCAGCATATGTCGTATAACCTAAGCAGTTGCTTGTAGCCAAGTGTCGTCTGCCTGGATACTTGGCTAAAAACAACAACTACGTCACCAGTCTTCATTATGTTTCGTTCCGTTTGTACGAGTATATTAGTTTACAAAATCATTTTGTGCAGTGCCCTAGGTACTTCATAATCGAGAGTTTCCCATGTGCCATATATACACAGTAGATTAATTGATATATGAATGGGGTTTCTATCATTGGAATTGGGATTGTTATGGGTCGGGCCTGGGGAAAAACGATCCAAATTCTCATCAAGAATGAGGCCGATATTCGGCCACTGCTGCCACCCTGATTGATCCCTGGCCCGAAAAGACACCATTGCTTCCAGTACATATTCTCTCTCTCAATCCAAATGGGCCCCAGCTGTGCGGAATAAAGTCTCACCATTTGCATTAGAAACAATCCTTATTCTCAAAACAAAGTCTCAGTGGGCATAAACACATTCATTTTCGGAACAAAAATTGTTTCATATTCCCTCAAACAAGAAAATGATGATGAACCCCAAACAGCATTAAACTGTGAATTATTCTTCAGATACTGGAGTTTTCATCTGTACCTTGCATCAATATCATCAATACAGTCACATTTGATGCATTCTGTTGATGCAAACTTTTTTTTCAACCTTCTGATGTGGTAACGAACCCTCATTCAATTATTTAGTGTTGTTAAACCAGTAGGGTGAGACCAAGAACGGTAACTGAACACAACAAACCGAGATAACATCTCAGGCGATATCACGACATTAAATGTCCAGCGCTGTCACTCTAAGATTATCTTCAACCTAAATTCAGTATTTCAAACTCTCGATTCTTTTTTTTAAATTCATCATTAACTGACGTTATTAGATGCCTTAACAAAGACATCATGCCTGCATTTTCATTAACCCTTTGCGTAACGAATGCATGCTTCTCGACACAAACACGAAGGTATTTTGTTATATTTTGCTCGCATTTTTCTGAACTGTATGTTCTTAGTAGACAGTGGACTATCATGTTCTTCACACCCACTGATTTCCACACAGCTGGATTGCTGGCACGCTCATTGGTCATATCTTGCCACCATCACGGGGTAGGGGTGCGGATGTTGCTATAAATAAAGAATGCTCAACAAACAAAAAAATTCTAGAAGGTTTTCTATTTTCCGACGCCTTTCAATCGCCGATCTCTTTTTTTAAAAAGAGAATATACATTGATTCTGTGATATTGATGACGTGAACAATTTTCGCGGAAATACAAATTAAATACTTACAACATATTTTACTTATTATTAACAAAAAACAGTGCCGAGATTGGAAATTTGATACCATGTAACTAGTTTTCGTGCTAAGTAAACACTATGACGTTTGATGAAGTGAAAGTTGTTACCATGTGACTACAGTCACAGCGTAACAGTTTTCACGTCATCAAATGTCATATTGCTTTGATTGACTTAACGCCATCTTGGGATTGGAAAGAGACTGGCGTTCTTAGCTGATGTTCTAGCAGCCCATTTGCATAACGGTCATTATTCACATCCTATACGTGTACGTAGCGTGTTAATTCATTACCCAACCCTATCAGAAGACGAGAACAAATGTCTAGTTTGGAACAGCTCATCGAGCTCATTCCAATGCGAGGTCACAAGCTACGTTCTTTGTGATAAAGAAAATAAAAAAAATAAAATTCGAATTGCAAATTTTGTGAAAAGCTTTGTCCGGAGTTTACCTTTAAGTTAGGTTAAAGGGTTAGGTTCGATTATCTTGTTTGGTCAGGTAGAATCGTTTATCTAGTATAGTATCATCTGCCCTCAACTGTGGATAATACATAAGTTAATTTTCTAGGCAATAATTGGACCAACTCCGTCCATCGTCATTATGGCCAACTATTTTCATTATTAAAATTGATTTTGAGTGAGTTTTCTCCCCCGTAATATGCTAAATCAAGCAATGAATTCAATGTTAGTGGTATGGACCTTTTTATATTTTAATTGTAATGTTTCAACCTGGTATCAACATTATGTGCATCATTTGCTAAACTACATATGTTGCGCTCTCGTGTAATCCAAAAACAGTTTATGCATCGTTTGTTAAATTTAAGTACATTGATTGATTTGGGAGAGACATTCTCTTCAATGTAGAATCCCACGCACGCTGACTAATGGAACACAATACACGACGACATGGCTATATTAATAGTATGATGTTTTCAGAGTACCATCCTTCAGTTACCCGCTAAACTGTAAAATCAGTTGGGTTCAGTGTCAACTCAAATCAGCTGGGTTGAGTGAATATGAACCCAACTGGGTTTAAATTCACTCAACCCAGTTCATTTGGGTTAATTTTTAACCCAACCGATTTTAGAGTGTATTAGATGTAATGATGTCTTGCCGAGTGAAACATTGATTTGCCTCTACATCGGATAACACGGTGGCCCATGGTGTTGTCCCTGGGTGCTATGTTTTTCAATGGTACTGCGAGGCGGCCCCATGTTGGAACGTGGTACTTTGTCGGGAGAGCTTATGTCTAGGATGAGCACGAACTTTAACGCACATTGTTTTGGCAGATGTTTGTTAATATAGGCATGCTTCAGTATATTACCTTGAATAGAGAATCTTCCTGCGAAGATTACTTTTAGGCGTAGTATGGGGATAGTAGGAAGACTGTCCCCGTGACTGTGCTGTCTTCCGACAGTATAATGCAATTTATTATGCCTTAATATATCTGTGCAGTCATATTATGCTGCGAAGTAAAGTATTCAATACCTTCAAACGGCTCAGTAACGGTTTTTATCGTCCCACATGGAAAGGAAATAGTGACGATCTCGGTCCGAACGGATCAAACTTATCATAGTTGATGCATAGTATGTGGATGTAACATGGGCCTCTTCGTCTATTTCCGTGATCCACTTCCGAACGTAGCCGAATTGATTCGTTTCGTTCCGAATGTTGAATCACAACTCAAACATTAGCTCGCCTGTTTGACCGACGTCGCCATTTTGTTAAATAGTTCTCGATTTCTATAATCAGCTTTTATTAACACAATACAAACGGAATATATGCTGCTTTACAACTGGAGAGAACACATTATCTACCCGATATTAACATTTGAAAATTCGAGGCGAGGCTGAAGATAGAGTTCTTCACTTCGCCATTCTGTTCAGCTGGCAAGTTCGTAAAATTTGGCGTCCAAATTCTTTTGCACGGAAGACAACAATAACTCTCACATCCATATTGTGAATGAATATGAATTGCCACGAAAATCCGAATCTAAATACTTTACTCATTACCGCATTAAACAATGTTTCAAAAAGGTTAATTCCATCTTACAAGTTTTCATGACACCAGGTTCAAAGCCAACTCCAACTATAAAGCTTTTACAAGTATTTTTTCGAGAGTTGTATTTTCTGTCAATGGTTATAAATGGCCCGAATAAACCATTTGCGTTTTCAGAGACGTCTTTTAAAACGCTAGATGTTTGTTCTGGCGATTAATATTTGCAGGTAAATAATAAAACTTTTGAAAACCCAATTGTAACAGTTTTATAGTATTGGCCCCAGGGTTGAGGGGCTCGGAACTAGAGGAAAGTTTCATAACATAAATTTATACAGATAATAAGGACTACATGCATAAAGGTTTCTCTTTATATCCACAGTTTTATGTTTTTTCTTCCACTTTTTGTTTTAAAAATATCAAAATGTCACTTCGCCAGTTTTGGCATACATGTCAAGAAGGCCATTCATTTTGTAAGAGTATCTTTTTTCAGGAGCGTATTTACATTTCAAACTGAATGGGTATATCACTCCTTTCATGAACCCGAGGACAAAAGATAAGAATCAGAATAAACTGAGGGGAACCTAATTGAAAAACACAAGTGCTGCTGACAGCGAAGCGAATCTGGTAGACCGGCAGGGGATCTGGGGATATAATTGAGCTGTTAGGAAATGAAGAGACAATGTCTTTGAGATAGAGGTACTTTTTCAAAGTATTGACATACATTTGTAGCAACTGATAGATCCCAATTGGGAATCGTCATTGTTGCTACAGATGTATGTCAGTAGCGTGTATATGGAATTCGGCCTTGCATATATGTCACGAAGTAGCGATGTAAGGTACTATGCATGCTAAAAACTTGTGTCCATGGAGTAACAAAGAGACTTTCTTGTGTAATTATGCCAACGAGCGATGTTTTCTTGTTAGCAAAAGACCCCAAAAGAAATCTTGAAAATGAGCTTGTCCTCACGAGGGTTCACCAGCTCTTGTGGAAAGAACGAAAGAAATGCTAAAGATAGTGTTAATTTTTCTGTTTTTAGCTTAACTTGACATAGTCAAGATAAGCTATTGCCATCACGCGTGCGGAAGTATGTTAGTCTGTGAGTCTGTTAGTCTGTGATTCTGTGAGTCTGTTAGTCTGTGAGTCTGTGACGTCTGTTCACATTTTCCTTTAGCACGGGCTACACCCCGCAGTTCTTGTCTGATCGTCACGAAATTTCATATGCAGGTTTGGGGTCATGTCTAGATGAGAACGTCCCCTTTCGGTCGCGATCAGGCAACCGGTATGGCTGCCCGAGCCCAAAACCCGAAAACCATTAGCACAGTCTACAGGTCGTATTTATGAAGGGATTTCATTGTAACTTGGTAGGATGCCTCTGTATAATGCCTAGATGAGAACGTCCCCTTTTGGGCATGATCTATCAACCGTGATGGCTGCCCAAGCCCGAAACCCAAAAACTTTTAGCACAGTCTGCAGGTCATGTTTAATGTGGCGGGATTTCATTGTAACTTGGTAGGATGACTCCTTATGATGTCTAGATGAGAATTTCTCCATTTGGGCATGATCTGCCAACCGCGACGACTGTCCGAGCCCAAAACCCGAAAACCTTTAGCACAGTCTACAGGTCATATTTATTGAGGAATTTCATTGTAACTTGGTGGGTTGACTTCATACAATGTCTAGATGAGAAAGTCCCCTTTTGGAATGATTGGGCTACTGTGACGGCTACAGGGGCCCGAAGCCCGAAAACCTTTAGCACAGTCTAGAGGTCATATTTATGAAGGGATTTCATTGTAACTTGGTAGGATGACTCCAAATAATGTCTAGATGAGAACGTCCCATTTTGATCGCGATCATGCAGCCTTGATGGGTGCCCGAGCCCAAAAACCTTTAGCATAGGCAAAAGGTCATATTTATGGAAGGATTTCATTGTAACCTGTTAGGTTGACTCCATATAATGCCTAGATGATGACACCCCCTTTTAGTCGTGATTGGTCAGTTATGATGGCTCAAGTGCCCGAAGCCCGAAAACCTTGAGCACAGTCTACAGGTCATATTTATGAAGGGATTTCATTGTAACTTCTTAGGATCACTCCAGATGATGCCCAGATGAGATTGTCCCCTATGGTTGCGACCATTCAGCCATGTTGGCTGCCCTAGCCCGAAGCCCGAAAACCTTTAGCCCAGTCTACAGGTCATATTTATGAAGGGATTTCATTGTAACTTCTCAGGATCACTCTAGATGATGCCCAGATGAGATTGTTCCCTATGGTTGCGATCATTCAGCCATGATGGCTGTCCGAGCCCAAAGCCCGAAAACATTTAGCCCAGTCTACAGGTCATATTTATGAAGGGATTTCATTGTAACTTGGTAGGTTAACTTCATATAATGTCTAGATGAGAACGTCCCCTTTTGGACATGATTGGGCAACTGTGACGGCTAAAGGTGCCCAAAGCCCGAAAACCTTTAGCACAGTCTACAGGTCATATTTTTGAGGGGATTTCATTGTAACTTGGTAGGATGACTCCAAATAATATCTAGATGAGAACGTCCCATTTTGATCGCGATCATTCAGCCTTGATGGGTGCCCGAGCCCAAAAACCTTTAGCATAGGCAAAAGGTCATATTTATGGAAGGATTTCATTGTAACCTATTAGGTTGACTCCATATAATGCCTAGATGATGACATCCCCTTTTGGTCGTAATTGGTCAGCTGTGATGGCTACAAGTGCCCGAAGCCCAAAAACCTTGAGCACAGTCTACAGGTCATATTTATGAAGGGATTTCATTGTAACTTCGTAGGATCACTCCAGATGATGCCCAGATGAGATTGTCCCCTTTGGTTGCGATCATTCAACCATGGTGGCTGCCCGAGCCCGAAGCCCAAAAACCTTTAGCACTGTCTACAGGTCATATTTATGGAGGGATTTCATTGTAACTTGGTAGGATGACTCCAAATAATGTCTAGATGAGAAAGTCCCCTTTTGGCCGTGATCATTCAGCCTTGTTGGGTGCCCGAGCCCAAAAACCTTTAGCATAGGCAAAAGGTTATATTTATAGAAGGATTTCAATGTAACCTGTTAGGTTGACTCCATATAATGCCTAGATGATGACATCCCCTTTTGATCGTGATTGGTCAACTCTGATGGCTACAGGTGCCCAAAGCCCGAAAACCTTGAGCACAGTCTACAGGTCATATGTATGAAGGGATTTCATTTGTAACTTCGCAGGATCACTCCAGATGATGCCCAGATGAGATTGTCCCCTTTGGTTGCGATCATGCAACCATGATGGCTGCCCGAGCCCGAAGCCCGAAAACCTTTAGCACAGTCTACAGGTCATATTTATGAAGGGATTTCATTGTAACTTGGTAGGTTGACTTCATATAATGTCTAGATGAGAACGTCACCTCTTGGACACGATTGGGCAACTGTGACGGCTTCAGGGGCCCAAAGCCCGAAATCCTTTAGAACAGTCTACAGGTCATAATTATGAAGGGATTTCATTGTAGCTTGGTAGGATGACTCCAAATAATGTCCAGATGAGAACGTCTCCTTTTGGTCACGAGCATTCAGCCTTGATGGCTGCCCGAGCCCAAAAACGTTTAGCATGTCTGTAGGTCGTATTTATGGAAGGAAGGATTTCATTGTAACTTGTTAGGTTGACTCCATATAATGCCTAGATGATGACATCCCCTTTTGGTCATGGTTGGTCAACTGTTTCGGCTACAGGTGCCTGAAGCCCGAAAATCTTGAGCACAGTCTACAGGTCATATTGATGAAGGAATTTCATTGTAACTTCATAGGATCACTCCAGATGATGTCCAGATGAGAATGCCCCCTTTTGGTTGCGATCATTCAACCATGATGGCTGCCCAAGCCTAAAGCCCGAAAACCTTTAGCAGAGTCTTCAGATCATATTTATGAAGGGATTTCATTGTAACTTGGTAGGTTGACTTCATGTAATGTCTAGATGGGAACAGCCCCTTTTGGACACCATTAGGCAACTGTGTTGGCTATAGGGCCCAAAGCCCGAAAATCTTTAGCACAGTCTACAGGTCATATTTATGAAGGGATTTCATTGTACCTTGATAGGATGACTCTAAATAATGTCTAGATGAGAACGTCCCCTTTTGGTCGCGATCATTCAGCCTTGATGGCTGCCCGAACCCAAAACCCCAAAACTTTAGCATAGTCTATTGGTCATATTTATGGAAGGACTTCATTATAACCCGTAAGTTTGGCTTCATATAATGCCTAGATGATGACAACCCCTTTTGGTCGTGATTGGTCAACTGTGACGGCATCAGGGGCCCGAAGCCCTTGAGCACAGTCTGCAGGTCATATTTATGAAGGGATTTCATTTTAACTTTGTAGGATCACTCCAGATGATGCCCAGATGAGAATGTCCCTTTTTGGTTGCGATCATTCAACCATGATGGCTGCCAGAGCCCAAAGCCCAAAAACCTTTAGCACAGTCTACAGGTCATATTTATTATTAAGGGATTTCATTGTAACTTGGTAGGTTGACTTCATATAATGTCTAGATGAGAACGTCCCCTTTGGACGCAATTGGGAAACTGACGACTACAGGGGCCCGAAGCCCGAAAACCTTTAGCACAGTCTACAGGCCATATTTATGAAGGGATTTTAATGTAACTTGAAAGGATGACTCGTTTTGGAATAATTTCACTGTAACTTGGTAACTTTTGTTGATATACGTTAACTGTGAGGGCCACATACATTAACTGTGAGGTCATATTAACCCACCCCTCAGCTCTTTAGTACAGTGTACACCTCATATTATTTTTATCATAAACATAGCATACAGGTAAGAGAAGAAATAGGCCGACAAAATAGGATCAATGCATCACATGCATTGTATTGTAGAGCAGTGTCACCTCGACAAATGTTCTTTATTATATTTACAATGAATATTTTATGTTGCAGAATTATATTTGCACCAACCGCAACACGTTCTTTTCTAGACTGTCAAAACTGAAATATGATGATACTATCAATGGACGAGCTCTACATAGCACATAGGTAACAGAGATGAACATATTCCCAATTATCACAATTCTTGTCTTATTTCATAATCCTTTCATAAACATTGAACATTATCCTTTTCATCAAACACAACACACAAGTTAAGCTACAGTGTCATTGGCACTTTCATTATCTCGTGGAGTAGGGTACAGATTCGTACCGTAAAAGGATGTTTCAAGGTTTGTTTTCCACCTTAAAAACAGACAGTGGTTTAGTATTTAGGCACATCTAAAATTAAAGACTATTTTGGAAACATGGCAAATTAGCAACCATTAAATCACGTGTCTTTGTTTTTTTCCGCAAATCAGGTATATTATTCAATTCAAGTCAGCTTTTAGGAGTACCTAGATGGATCTTATGAGGGGGGGGGGGGGGTTCTTCTGTTGTTCAAAGTGAGATCGAAGTCACTGGAGTTGAGGAGAATAGGGAAGGCGAGAAAAGAGTGAGCAAAATGTGTAGTTTAGGAGTAACGGAGACCCTGGAACATTTCATTTTAGAATGCCCCAAATAGTTACCTAGTACAACAAGACTCCTTAGAATACTAATGGAAAACTGGGATGGAAACCTGGAGAATAAGTGGATGGGGAATGGCAGGAGGGAAAAAGTCAATTTTATAGGAGATCGAGAAAGCACCGATGGGAGGAATTCTGAAACACTTTTTGACTGAATTCTGGGCGATTAGGAGGGAGAGTGGGGGATAGTACGGTGGGAGACTGGATTACTGTAGGCCTCTTCGTCAGGGGACCGCGACAAACCAGCAGAAGGCCGATTAATTATTATTACATTGAACAAATATTATCAAAATTCTCTCTATATACGTTATAAAACATAACTGTTAAAAACTTCAGTAAAAGTACCGAAATCAGCTGTCGGTACTTCAGCCGTAAACTATTACGGTGAAAATGCCGTATTAAACTACTTTGTCGGCCTATTTCTTCTCTTCATTACACTAAAAGGCTGTTGCGGTGTCGCACAGAGTAGACCAACTGATATATTTAACTTCCAGTCGCGTATGGCTGCAGGTTAAAGATATCATTTAGTCTACCTTAAAAACTGACTGTTCTGAAACAATGAAACTAGAGCTGGGACGTCTTTCGGTTATCCGGTTTGGTTCCGTTTTATTCTGCCATAAACGATCGAACGGTTTGACTTTGTATGTGCATAAGCTGATCAAACTATCTTACTGGAAGTGAACTAGACTAGTGGCCCGTGTACCCTCTTGTCACTTCTATCCACCAAAGAGGCGAATACCTCGTGTTCTCATTGTCACTATGTTTGCGCATAAGTTGATCAAACTATCTCACTGGGAGTGAAATGGACTTGTGGCCCACGTGCACTTTC
This sequence comes from Pictodentalium vernedei, assembly GCA_031216915.1. Lineage (NCBI taxonomy): Eukaryota > Metazoa > Mollusca > Scaphopoda > Dentaliida > Dentaliidae > Pictodentalium > Pictodentalium vernedei. The sequence goes on along the minus strand of CM062291.1, from coordinate 177,911,914 downwards.
GCCACTTAACCTATCGGGCAAAGGGGCGAATACGTCGTGTTCTCGTTGTCACATTTTCTTCCTTATTGACTCGTCCACCGGACGAGTCAATAAGGGAGAAAATGTGACACTGAGAACACAACATAGTTTCGATGAACTTTGTTCATTTTACTATGGGTTTTCTTCTGACTGAATAGTCTTAACAACTGATCCCTGGAACCTCTAAAATGATCAGAGGGAAGTTAACCTGAACCCGATACAGACAGGGCATGTGTGTTGAATGGTGTCGTACAAACATATGTTCATTTTCCGCATGGTTTCGTGTTGCTGTAGTTGGGGATTTCATAGAACGGGCGTGTAATAAATATATATTGCTGGCTATTCCTGTGTTGAAAATATGAGATTAGTTGTTTGTTTATGGGGGTTTAGCGACATTTTCGACAATAAGGGTCATATCGTGTCGGGCGTTTTTACGGTTGGGGGAAGCCGGAGTATCCGGCGAGCACCGCCGACCAGCATCAACCAATTGTCAGACGTCCCAACTTACTAACCCGGCACTGAGTTAGCAACGGTTGAAGGCAAGTGCAACGTTATTCATTTGTTACCCTAATTTATGTTGTTGTTTTTTTCCTGACTCAATAGGCTTAACAATTGATCTCCTAGAACCCCTAAAACTGATCAAAGTGAAGCTAGACTGAACCTAATGGAGATACTTACAGACAGGTCTTTTCGTGGTGGGTGGTGTCGTACAAACTACTGCGGGTTGTTCTCCAACTTACGGAGCATGAAGTGTTGTTTACTCTATGTTCTTAGCAAGACATAGAAAAACTGAACCGAAGCCGAGGTTTTTTCCTGAATCCGAACCGAAACCGAATCTGAAAAATCAGAACCGCCCAGTTCTGCTTTCGACATCGACATTGCCATTTTTTTTCAAAAACGGAATTAAAATGCTGAATGCGTTCATTCTGAAAAATACTTTGCTCCAATGTACATGATCACTTCTCTATAAACTTTCTTATGATGACTCTTTAAGCAGTAAACGTTATTTCCTTACAAACAAGGTGCAACCAATTGGTATCCCCCGCCGAGAAGTGGTTTACTAAAAAGGGGACTAAGTTGTTGGGGATTGGTAGTCCATCAACATACCAAAGATATATACACAACTAAAGTTGTCATCCAGAATCCATAAAAACTGAAATTTTCGGAGTGGAAAAAGTTGAAAAATGCCCATAACTCTTGAAACAATGATTGAACAAAACGCGTTATTTGTGAATATCCTTTACCCCATGATGGTCCATCGACATGCACTAACCGAGATACAAAGGTGTAAATTTGTTACGGACGGACGGACGGGCGGACCCCATTTCGGGGGATAATTACGGTAGAAGTAACGGCAACTGGTTGTCAGTATCTCTACCGTATTTTAACGGTAACTTTTAACAATGTACCCTCAAGTACTGCTTTAGAAGGTTTAATGATAATGAATACCGACATGATAAAAATAGCAGCACTTTGAATATTTGAGTTCCAGCATAGATTACTGAAATTCTATTCAGTAGAGGATAGGGTTTAATAAGCCATATGTTGAATATTTCTAGGTTGGCTGGAACGACTATAACATATATAGGCTATATGAATACGCTGCTAAGCGGGTATGTTTCATCACATTATTCATGTTTAACCCTTACCTAACATGAAAAACAGACGACACTTGCAAAATAATTCTTGAATAACTATTTTTTTCATTTTTTGTCTCAAAAACATAGGTTATGACCCCAGGTTGGAACGAGCTCATCGAGGTCGTTACAACGAGGGGTCATAACCTATGTTTTTGAGATAAAAAAATGAAAATTTATTGGCGATTTTTGAGAATAGCGCTCGCCGGTTTTGGCCGTTGCGTTGGGTAAAGGGTTAAACATACCGAGGCTGTTAAAATGTCACCGTTCCCTTTTGGCTAAGACATTGTGGTACTGTTGATTAGATAGAGAAAAACGAGACGGAATAAAGCTCTTGCTCCACAGTGGTAGACACCTTGGTGGCCTGCATAATTGCCGAAGGGATTCATTTCGTGGGAACAATTTGATGGATCAATGCAGCACATGCATTGTATTGTAGAGCAGTGTCACCTCGACAAATGTTCTTTATTATATTTACAATGAATATTTTATGTTGCAGAATTATATTTGCACCAACCGCAACACGTTCTTTTCTAGACTGTCAAAACTGAAATGTGATGATACTATCAATGGACGAGTTCTATAGACAATGATCCTGACATAACGTTATAAAATGATAACTACTGACAACGCAGTTGATAAGGTTGGTAAGGGTGCGATGGGACATCGCCACAACCGATACTGTGTCGGTAACGTATACGTCTTTCGGTTCTTTGCACCAATACGAAATCAAACCACCGTGTAGATCTTGATGAAGAAGAAAGGGTGGGATGGGGTTGGGGTGCCGTATGTTGGAAATTAGAGTTTTGCGCGATTTTTCAGTCAGATAATCGTTTATTCATTTAGCACGATCACAATTGTCAGCTGTCAAGGAGGTTGCATCATTAAGTTATCAATTTTCAAAAGAAAAATGAAGTTAAGAAGAGATAACGTTTTCTACTAGTAAGCAACATGTTGTTTTTTGACATATGGCAGTCGAACGGTTGTGTATGGCACGTCGGTACAGGGTTTAGAAATAAAAAAATATGAATTAAAGTTACTTGAAAGTTGTCTTATCCTCTATGTTTCTTCTTGATCGTCGTTTGCATGCAAATGCTTCAAATGGACAATAAGCTGCCAATTTAACTCTTTCCATGCTACTGGTGGATATTCCTGCCCAGCACAGGGCTTCTCTTTTCTCTGAATTCAGTATAATTTATGCATATTTAATCATATTGTCTCCATGTGAATGGAATGGATTCACAAATGATTTCTTATGTTACATTTAGATTAATTTTTCAGTAAATCTATTCATGGCTGACTAGATTTGATAAAAGAAATATCTAGAAAATACTCAGTGGGTTAAGAGCTAAAATATATCGTCTTTCAGAGTTTGTTAATATGTGAAAGAGTAGTTAAAACCCATTGTATCAAATTGTTAGACGTCGGAAGCAACACAAAATTACTTAAATCTGTGATAAAAACTTTAATGCAGACGGATTTTCAGAAGATACGACAATGCGAAGAGATAAACGAAGTTCCCTGAATGTAATTGGAAATAAACAAAACCGCGTATTATAATTTTTGATACACGCGAAAATGACATTATACTTTCGCTGCTTTCCGAATGATTGATCGCTACGAAGAACAACTGTACATTATTTTATTAATAAATGGGCATTTCTTATTAGGTCAAAAACCTTGTATTATTATTAATAATGTGCAGTTATGCTTCCAATAAAAGCCGCACCACATGTATCAACAACGCCAATCCCAGATAGATTGCATGGATGAGTATGCTATGAATTCGAACTCGTGTACACAAACCTCCCATTTGTCCTTCTGAAAGAGCTGATTTTGTCGAGTATGGAAAATAACATTAAACTTTGCGCTGTCCCGGAAATTCCCCTTCTCAATACCGCATAGTATATAGGGGAGATAATTATCAAAATCCAGTACCATGGGCGCAACCATTTTTATTGGGGTTTAACCACGCCTTCGGCAGCCAGGGTCACCTCGTGTCAGACAGTTTTATGGGTGGATGAAGAGAGGTCCCCAGATAGAACCACCGAGAAACAGTCAGATTCCCCAACGCACTAACTGCGCACAAGAAAGGTTAGCATTTGGAATTTATCCCCCAGTGTGTCCAAAATACAGCTTCCTTAGTATTAGATGTCAAAAGTATATTGATTGACATTAAAGAACACATTTATCGTCAATTTACGTGTTATCCTAATATTTGTTTTTTGTAGATTTGTCAATTAAAAATGTTGATAGCGAGTAACAAGTAGTTATGGAGTTATCAGTCAGGTGAATGTTAAAACGTAGAAGTTACGGATAACAAAAACACCATGAGAGAAACAATCCAGGGGCACACGGAACATCTTTAAGGGATGCAGAATGTATGGTTAGGGTAGGTTTGAGTTAAGAGTTGGTAGGGCGGGTATGTGTGAACATGATTCAGACTGCAGAGGTTTAGTCGGGATCTTTCAGGGTGAGTAAAAATTTGAGTTTATGGACCAACGATGACCGAAGGTCACCGGTGACTTCCGCAGGTTAATGCTGTGGAGAGCGCGCGAGGTGGGGGGGGGGGGGGTCCTCTCACGTGTGGTGGTCCGGGGGACCTTCCCAAGGAAATGTTTTGAAATTTCAAGTTCATGAGGGTGAATATGTGAACCCATGACCCCGTGCTCTTTTTATGGAATTTATATAAATAAATGTTTTTGATTGAAATAAAATCAGCTGGTTATCTACAGTATTACTAGGGGACAATAACCCTGTTCACCTAGTCCACAATTATATTACGACCTTTGCGTCTAAGTTTAGACTAATTTTAACCACGAGTGACCTTTTGAACTTTTTTGAGCGGGGTGGGTGGGGGGTCACTTTACCCCAAGTAACCCTCTGGCCATACCCCTGGACTCTGCTAAAGTGTCCTGACTGTTTATGATACTAAATCATCTTACAACCCTTTGGTTATCTGGGAGTGCCTATCTCACGAATGGGCGTAAACTGTGACTGCCGGAAAATGAATAAATGAAAATTAATGTGAATCTTACAACACACTCACATAATATGCATTTATCCATCCGCTAAAGGTTGCACTGGATGGAATTTCTTAAGTACATGTTGAATACAGTTTCACAGTTCTCCAAACACAGTGATGCTCATGCGCTTGTGTCGTAACCACGTTATATTATGTCAGAGGAGACCTCCTCTGAGAAGTTGCTATATAAAGGTAGATGTTAAATCCGAGACTAATGATTTCGTATCTCAGGAGGACACGAAACGAAGAAAACGCTGCACCATGATGTTCTATAATTACGTGTTAAGTCATTCTCTTTGTCAATTCACGTTTTATTGAAAAGCACCCATTCACACTTGGAAACAGAGGACTTGGACAGATATTCACCGAACGGTGACAATGCAGCTCCATGTAACGTACTTATACTGCTAATATTAACCAATATATTTCTCGCATAGTGCACAATTTTTAAATACTAATTCTTTAGCAGCGCCCCTTGTTATTAACTCGTCGTTCCGTAAATTGTTTTTTTTCAAAATTCATGAATGTCAGAACATCGATGTTTAGTGCTGTTTAGCTGTATTGAACTTTCAAAAATCAGTATACGGTGTTTATCCATGACATTCATTGAAGTGGGTAAATATGCTTTCAGTCCCTATTCCAGTTTACCATCCCGCCTCAATATGGCCTATAGGTAGTCTATGGCTCGATATGTCAATAGCGCACTGAAAGAACCGCCTGTACAAATGTAGCCAAAACTGGTACGGTAGAAGAACCTAAATACAATATTGCGAAGTCGAGATAGAATCAAGAAAACGGAATGAAAGCAAGTCGTTTTCAACATGTGGGTGGCATGGGTGGGAAAGTTGACAAAAAATTTCAACCGGATCGCGACTGAGTCGCGATCCGGTCGAAATTCTCTGTCCACTTTTGTAATCACACTACTGAATGTTCCGGCATTGGAGGCACTGAAATACAGGTGGGCTTGTACCTGTTCTAGTGCAGCTTGAGAACCCTGTTTCAGAGCCCCTGATAAGTTTTGGAATGGATTTCAATGGAGATTAAAAATTTTATAAAATAATGGAGTGAATACTGACAAGTATATTTTGAAGTTTTCAAAGGTGCTCTTGGCCAGTTATAGAACGTTGACGTAATGTCAGACCAGATAATTTGAAAGCTCGACTCGGTACCATTTAAAAAGTAGAAAAAATGATATTTGGTTGCATAATTTAATACATTCTGTTAAAAGTCCATTGTATGTTTTTTACTTCTCTGCGTGTTTTGATGACCTTTGGCTATGGAAGTAGCACCAACTCATTGCAACCAAGAGAGTTTTCACGGCTTTGCCACCATTTTCAAAACAGATTCTAAGAAACTCTAGTCTCTTTGCACCACCCCAGATTGTTAGCAATATTGTTTCTGCCAGTTTTAAATTCAGTTTAATGTCATTACAGGGGCGGCAGAGCTCGCGCACTAGCTCCCACTTCCACACACCTTTCCCACAGGCATGCTACATTATTTCACAATGAGTGCAGCGTTCGGGGGCATGTAATATATATTTCAATATGTAGGTATTTATTCTTTTCCAATGTACTACCTGTAAATGTAAGCAAACAAGTTTCATTTGGTCAATGAATTCCATATGCAGCCGGTTCGGTTTATTTCTTCGGCCATCTTCCAACCCGAAGGCTACCCCTCGGGTTGAAAGATAGTACGATAGAAGGAATAGACTAAACCTTGACAAGATCATAAGATACATGCAAAAAAACCCTGTATCAGGTGTTTGTACTTTTGCTGTCAAAGGATTATAATATGTAGCGTGACGAAAGAACGTTATCAACGGGTCTAGTGCATTGATCGGTGACCCCCCACCTCCCCATACACACACGATGAGAATCACTGTGATGGCGTTCTTGTCTACCCATCTGTCAATTTAATCCCATTGGGCCGAACCATGGTAGGACCGGTGCGTGTTACACATTGCACCCACACTCGTTGGTTGACCTTTCGCTATCTAAGCGTCCAGGGAGCGCGTAGCTCAGTGTTTCAGACCATTGGACTTCAGATCAAAAGGTAGATGGTTCGATCCTGACACATCATTATGTCCTTGGAGAGGACACTTTATCCGGATTGACAATGCGAGAGCACATCGGAGCTATATACTAACGCGTAGGGCACGACGACGGGGCACTATCTGTCAGTTGATGTTGACCCTACGTGTGTAGGATTAGTGAGTAGGTGAGTCAGACAGTTACACGTTGTTGCTCGAAGGTTAACTCCGAGTACTCCGGCTTCCGATATGTCCCTGGCTGGTGAAAGTGTCGACCCCCCCCCCTCCAAAAACAAACAAAACAAAACAAACAAACCTCTGCGTTTGCAGGCGTCGTCTTATCTCGGGCCTGCAGAAATTGGTTGAATGGGCCTATTGCTCGCATAATGAGAAATAGGCAACCGATTTTCCCGTTCGCATGCATTACAAGAACTCAAGCTCAGACAAAAATAGAACATGTTCACTAGAATTGCCCTTACTATTCATTTGTTTACTTTTCGATAAATTGATATATTTCATGATGATGACTAAATTATGTCTTTTGAAATACTGTGACGTAATACCCTGTCAGAAAGGGCTGTATGGGCCATTTCCAGTTATATATTATCGGAAAGCATATCGGATTAATGAGACAAACTCGTAAAATAGAGTGCAGAGAAGAGTATTTCTAATATCACTCTTCACAATTCAAACAGTAAATTTATCCATTTTGCAATGTTGAATTTTAGATTCTAGCCCCTATAACAGATCATTGTGATGACACAGCTGGCAAAAGGAGGACCATCAACCGCGAATACCTGGCAATAATACTAATACAGACTATAGCAGAGGTGTGAAAATATTTCTCAGTTCAGTCGGCTGGCAAAGTGAGAATACACCCCGGAGCTCTGTTTTGTGTCGCAACACTGATAGACTCCATATTGATAGTTAACAATGTCCTGGATGACTTTATTTGATAAGCTGGCGGCTGAATACAAACGGCCACTCCGCGAGTTCTATCGTCAGCACAAGGTTACAGTTGAAGCGATTCTCAATATACTTGCTTTGTTTGGTACTGATTATTATCGTGAAAGCAGTGGGTCACCAATCGATCACATGATTATAGTCACATTCACGTCGTGGTATGAAATTAATTCTAGACTTCGCAATATACACTCTGAACAAACAGACGACTTTTACATAAAAGATAATGGCTCCCTCCACAAAAATACATTGAACATCCGTCCATTCTTTGAGCCAATTCAATTACTTGCAATTTATTGAGATGATGACTGACCTTTAAGAACGGGCATAAAGCTGCGTCCACAGTTATTGTTGAAGAAATTGTCGTTTCCATGACAACAGTTCCGATATGATATTTTTCTGCTTCCATCTGAAATAGAGGTGATGTTTTTTCTTGTTCGTGTTGTGTTTTTTAACAGCAAGCTCAGGAAAGAAAGACAACACTTTTCAGTCATTACTTCGGGATATAAATTGTTTCTTCGCACGAGTCCATCAGCTGAAAAAGCTGGCAAAATAAATAAAATGTTGGTTCAGACTTTACCTTTGCTGCAACACCATCTCAACCATTTATGCTTGAGAATATGAAAAGAGAGGTGCAGCACATGCGTTTCAAGGAATTAATTGAAACGATATTTATGGTGTCCTTAGTCGGAGAAGAGATCCAATGAAGTGGCCTTAACATCAACATGTGGCATGCGGCGACGTCAATGAGAGAGGATGAGAGAGACGCAAAGAGGTAGGGACAGAGAAAGACAGAGAGACAGCGGGGATAGAGAGACTACACTTGTTAACCCTTTACCCAACGTAACAACCAAAACCGGCCAGCGCTTTTCTCAAAAATCGCCAATTAATTTTCCTTATTTTATTCATTTTTTTTTTGTCTCAAAAACATAGGTTGTGACCCCTGGTTGGAACGAGCTCGTCGAGCTCGTTCCAACGAGGGGTCTTACCCTATGTTTTGGAGACAAAAAATGAAAAAAAATAGTTATTCAAGAATTTTTTTTGCAAGAGTCGTCTGCTTTTCATGTAAGGTAAAGGGTTAACTTGAAAGAAATCCGGTGCATGGAAGTCTTTACGATACTATGTTCACAAAAGAGGACAAAGCAGTTTGACCGGATCGCGACTTGGTCGCGATCTGTTCTAAAGTCTGTCAACCTTCCCGCGCCCGCAACACTATACAATCCCACCTGTCGAAAAGAAAAGGCGAAAATGATACACCTCAAATGTCATTCTTGTTTGCCTGTCTTCATTCGGTCTGGACTGCACGATGTTTTAATTCTGTGATCACTATCTACTTGTGTAAGTGTGTCGCGACCAAATCGCACTCTGATCGAGAAAGAGGCCGCGTTTGTGAACACAGTACTGTAGAACATTGACTCCAATTGACAACGGGCAATTATTTTCAGCACGAGTGGGCCACCACGCAAGTGAAGAGTTCCATCAGCACTGTAAATGTTCGCAACCAATCTTGGGCGTTTACGTTCAGGGGTGGGGTATCGGAATCGGAGGTGGAGGTGGGGGTATCTAAGCCACTACCGCTGAGATTATGGCAGTTATGGTCTACAATGTAATGGATAAAATGACTGAAGATTGTTACTTCCACATAGATTCACACCATACAGATGGCTATAACAAGTTAGTATCCTTTAAGTATCTCTGTTATTTCCTTCTCGCCTTGTACATCATAAAATTACCAGTGGTAAACCAATCGTGTGCAGTCTGCCAACATCTTGAGTCGTCGAAAAATACCGAAAACTCATTTACATCATAGCGAACTGCTTTCGTCAATTTGACTTCCTCCGAATGATCTCCCCTTTAATTTGATGAATCTGCACGTGAGATTAGCATTGAGGGTTTAAGAAATTTATGAATAACTCGAAATTTTTAGAATTTTAAAACATTCAATTAGCTGTGTGAGGATCGTTTGACGATTCGAAAATATTTTCCTCTGGGGTGAAATAAAAATATTAGAGTAGCTTTTATCTTATTTCTTCCCAAATAATTTAAGAAATATGACTGTTGTTACCAGCACAAACACACTTGTTTGATGGTCTGAGTATCTTTCTCGTTTAATTTTCCGTATACCAAAAATACATGCATGTTATTACCACCCTGGGGTGAGCTGAGACAGTGTTCTGGGCATGTTCGGTGAGTTTGAAAGACGAGTTGATAGTTGGCCCAGATACAAGGTCGGTAGTTAAGAACACCATCTCGGAATCCCAAATGGTGGTTAATAACCAATCTAGTTTATAATATACCCTCTGTCCAACTCTAAATTTTAAAAGGAAGGGAACTATTTTATTGGTCGCAAATCAACAATACAACTCTGTTATCAAATATGCTTTGACCATTCGAGGAAATGCATTCACGTCGAAGATAAACAATGCCATTGTCAATGGAATTTCCGCAACAGTTGAGCGTAAAACAATTGATTTCCTTAGACGCTTGACATTGTGTTCTAAGATAAATTAGATAGCTTTATGGACTTAATTAGTAGTCCCCAAAACAGTTAGAAACCTCAACCTGTGTACACATTGAATAATTTGATGATTTTTGTGGTTGATCACAGCTTCGAAAATCTTTCTTCCTCAGTCCGCATATACGTGGAGTGTTGTTAAACTAAATACAGGATTGTAATTCGTCTAGAGTTTTCCTACTTGTTTTGTAGAAAACAGGTGCTTGGTGTAAGATAAATTGTGGTATTAGAGCTGTATCAGCTTTTACAGAATTTCCCCATAAACATCAAATGGTTTTGAAATAGAACTACACTCTCCGCTCGGAGAAAGATGACTTCAGTGATAACAAGAAAAGAAAAAAGTATGTAAACAGCCCCTGGCTGTTTAACGGTGGCGTGATATGGCGTACGTGCACATTGCCTTCATCGGGTGTAGCAATCATTATGACAAAGATGTTGAAAGATAATGCAAGATGAATGATCAACATTCGTTTTCGATTTCGACATGTGAGGTTGATCCTTCGAAACCAAAAGTCCGCTTTTTGGTCCCGGATGGTGATCCATTTCTAGTTTCATGCAAGCAGAGTGCTGTTCAGCGAATTTCTTGGGTAGAACAATTAAAATTTTCAGCGTGCACGCTGAAAATAATAATGTATCTACTCTCAAATAACGAATTTTGATTCAAGATTTTGCACTTACATGGAAGATATCATTAGGGTTCAAAGATTAAAATGGTTTGCTATATCAGCGTACTGTCACATTACTACACAACATCGCTGTTACCTCCGTGTGGCGTTAACTCCTCCAGGGTTCTTCAGAAAAAGACCCACCCCTTTGCGACAGCCCTCCTCATCGCGAATGGTGTTCAATAAAAAATATCTGACCGACGTGTTGGATCTGATAAGGCTTTCGTGTTTATCGATACTGTTAGCAGAGAACATCAGTACTTCACACGAGAAACAGAAAATGAAACAATGCCAAATCCCAAGAGAATATGTCAAGAAGACTTACAATGGGTATACATCGCTGCACCTGTGGCCGTAAAAGAAACTAAACAGGCAATTGGTCTCCTGTGTATTGGAGATCACATTTCCAATCGCCGTTTGTACGGAAGTTTCAAAGAGATCGATATACGTGGTTATCACGGGAAATTGATATATCACCCAATGTGGTACAATGAGGAAATGCACATTTACGTACGTGACAAACGAAGTGAGTTACGCTGTTAATGACAGCCTCACACTTGTCATATTTCAGACATCATAGTTTTCATCTCCAGAAAGGAGACAGATATTTTTTCACATATTGGGGCGTAATTTACTTCATTTGCATTTGTTTTGTTTCAAGCTTGTCATTTACAAGGATTAGCGACCAAATTATACAACCTTCGTTAACACCCCCCACCCCACCCCCACCCCCCCCCCCCCTCCCAATTGCGCGGGTATGGGGTACTTCATTTCTCTGTACTTTTGCCAATATTTGCCCAGTTGTGGCGGAATAATGTGCGTTGCGTCATTAACGACAGGCTTGCATTGACTGCGAATAAAGTGCGTAACGCTATTAATGAAAGGCTTGGATTGACTGCGAATAAAGTTTGTGACGCCATTAATGGCAGGTTTACAATTGCTGGGAATGAAGTGCGTACCGCCATTAATGACAGACGAACATTGACGGCTAATAAAGTACGTAACGCCGTTAATGACCGGCTTATAATGACTGTGAATAAAGTGCGTAACGCCATTTCTGACAGGTTTGCATTTGACGACGAATACAGTGCGTAACCTCTCTAATGACACGCATGCTTTGACTGCAAATAAAGTGTGTGATACTATTAATGACAGGCATGCATTGAATGTGAAGAAAGTGCGTAACGCCATTAATGACAGACTTACATTGACGGCGAATAAAGTGCGTTTCGTCATTAATGACGGGTTTGCATCGACTTCATCTTTTTTGGGGAACACCATTCATTTTCCATTATCTCCATACGGTATACCTTTTTACACTGGAACCGTGTCCGTATCTTTAGATATGGGGATGCGTATGTCCATATTTGCCAGGCTGTAAAATGAAGTTGTTCTTAGGTACACATTCCTCTGTTTTTTGGTGAATCATTCAAAGTGTCTACCACCCTGGGGCGTAGCAGTGGGGGGGGGGGGTGCCAGGTCGAAACATGCTACAGGCAGATGGGGTGGGTATGGGGCTCTCCGACCCACTCCACAAATGGGAGTGACATACCAAGCCCACTTCAGGTCTACTGTATCCCCCTCCTTTTGTGGGGGTTCGGCGGGGCGCTCCCGCGTGAACATTTTGAAAATTCAATGCCCTGAGACTGAATCTGGGACCCTCTGGTTCTTTACGTTTCCAATTTGGAGGGGGCCGCTGTAATTTTTAGGGGCCATGGCCACCCCTAGGCCCCACCCCTGGCTACGCCACTGCTATCACTACTACCAAAAATCTCCATCGGTAATACCGTGAGAAGAGCCGAGACACATTTCCAAGGCTTTTACTACGACATTGTCGATTGCTCTGAATACATTGTAAGGCGTGTCCGATTCACATTTTATCGAGCTAGTTTGTTCGTTTGTTTATTGGGGTTGAACGACACTTTTAAAAGTAAGTTCACATCCTGTCGGACAGGTTCATGTATGGAGGAAAACGGAGTACCCGGAGAAAACCACCGAGTAGCGGCGAGCAACTGTCAGACTCTTCAACTTACTAACTCTGTACAAGAAGAGTTAGTAGCAGTTGAAGACAAGTTCACCATTGATGTGCCGTTCGCGTTACTACACAGGGCCAGCGTGTCCCCACGTGGGCAATCGGGCGTAAACATCTTGCCCAAGGATACAACGCAGTTACCGCTGGTCCGGTTAGAACCGCTGACCTTTCGGTTTAACCCTTTACCCAACGCAGACGATATCAAATTTTATTATTTTAAATATAATTTTTTCAAATTTTTCAAAAAATTTCAACAAAACCATATCAAGTGATCCCTCATCGGAACGAGCTCAATGAGCTCGTTCCAATGAGGGGGTCACATGATATGGTTTTGTTGAAATATTTTGAAAAATTAATTTTTTTCAACTGCTCACTTTGCATATTACGCGGGCGGATGCGGGCGATTCGTTAGGTAAAGGGTTAAAGTCCAACACTTTAACCACTGAGTCGCCGCGCTCCCCACCGAACTAGAACTACCTATGACAGTTTTATGCCTGTATGGAAATCTTGGAACTTTCCAAGTTGCCGGCCTCTTTTAAAAATGTGTGTATCCTGTTAGATGAGTTTTCCCTGCGGCCAGCTAGGATCATGAGTTCTTACTTCGGGTCTCTGCGCAACTGTTTCAGTTAAAATAAGCTTTCCGCTTGGATGATTGCTATCGGGCAGTACAACTGAAACTCTGCCCACTTACCGTGCGGCGTGAAAAAATTGGAGAGGGACACCGTCCCCCATCGAGAATGTGCGCCGTGCGTGGGGTGTAATTTACTTGAATTGTTCCATTGTCGAGAGTGATTACAAAAATGGTTAAAATCATTTCTTACTCTGAAACAAATAGAACGATTAAGGACTGGTATATACGAAACGCGATTCAAATATTGCGAGAAACCGTTAATTAACAAATTTTCTTCTCGATTTGCATTTCCCACACACTTTTACACCTCAGAATTGAACCTTTATTTGTTATTGTTGAGTTAGAAGACCGAACCAAAGCAACGACTAACTTTGTGTCTCAGGTTTTCTCAGAGGAACATGTCATCATCCCATACCAATCGTCTTTCCCACCTAAAGCTGCCCTACTATTAGCAATATGCGTCTGACATCTACGAAATGTCCAGTGTCATGGTCTGTTTTAGAATTATGACCAAAGCTGGAACATATTTACCATTGACGATAAGAAGTCGATTCATTATATAACGTTATAAAAGGGTAATAAAAATGTTACAATTTTATTGTAACGTGGCTCTACTGGAAGCGTTAAATCTCAGAATTGTTATGACTGTCTTCTAAAAGGTGATATTTAAAACTGAAGAGCGTAAGCGCGGCGTCATTCTATGGAAAACGTCCTGTATTTTAGAGCTGAGCATACAGACAATTCTTTATTCCCGAAACGAATAAAAATAATCACATTTCGACATAAAATAAATGTATGACCATAGAAATTTTTGAAAGGAGTTACACAGAATGGGTTTTTGAAATATTAAAATTTGGTTTGTACATTTTGTGTTAGTAATATTGCTTCATTCAAAACTGTCTTGCATTCAGTAATATCGATTGGCTTCTATTGATCCTGAAAGCAGATTACACCGAATAAAAAAAAAGGATGAGAATGAAAATTAAATGTCAGAAGGAAACCTAAAAAAAAATGAAAAAGCCGCGATGTTCGGATAGTTAAACCATCTCTTCTCCCACTTGTCGAATCTATGACTCTGAATCTTAGTTTGCGTTGAGAGTTCTGAACATCTCTCTTCTTCTCTGCATCATCATCACTTGTTGTCATCATTAATTCTTCGTCATACCCTGCGTCAAACCACTCAACCATGCCCGATAACGCCAATTTTTACTATTGCGTTCGTTGAATAACTGTGAGCATTGCGATGTAAATACTTCGGTTGCGCTTATTCATTTATTTATTTATTGGTGTTTAAGGTCACATACGTATGCACAATGGCTAATCGCGGCCGTGACAGTTTTACGGGTGGAGAAAGCCGGATTACCCGGAGAAAACCACCGAGCATCGACGAGCAACTGTCAGCACCTCAACATGCTAACTCTGGCCAAGCTCCGCTCAAACAGGGTTACAGCGGTTGAAGACATGTGCACCATTGACGTGCAGTACGCCTTAGCACACGGAATCATCGTGCCCCCATGTAGGCAGCCGGGATAAAATGCCTTACCCAAGGACACAACGCGGGTTGTCCCATACGGGGATCGAACTCGGGACCTCTAGCATAGAAGTCCACGAGTCTACTACTGAGCCACAACGCTTGGTTGCGCGTAATAACGCATCACGGGCGAGCAACTCTAGCTTATTTCATATCAGCCGAGAACGGCGTCATATCAGCCGAGATCGACGTCATATCACCCGAATTTAATACTGGGAAATTCTGGGAAAGAAAATCATATCTAATAAATAATTGGAGCTTATTACTTGATTAGTTTCATGTATATACAGAACCGCACAAACGTTTGAATGGGTTAAGAATTATCGCAATCGATTGGTTTGGCCGAGGATATCACGAGAGCCTTTGGCTCTCGTGATATCCTGGTCCAAAGCAATCTAGTCTTAATAAATAATTAAAGCTTGTTACTTGGTTAGTTTCATATATATACAGAACCGCACATACATTTTTGAATGGGTTAATAATTATCGCACTCGATGGCTCTCGTGATATCCCGGGCCAAAGCAGTCGAGTGTCATAATTCTTTTTTCTGGTTTTTTTTTCGATTTTTTATTCAGATATGCAAATATATACAAAGTTCAGAAAAAAATTACAAACCTCAATCGATAGTGTCTCATTGTAAAATATTACATGATAACAAAGATGTGCAGTTGGTGTTGCTAATATGCTTTATAAATGATTAAATAGCATATCTTATGGGAGTGCTAAATGTTGACGTTCGCCTGTTTGAAGGAGTATATGGGGCCGGGACAACTTTGTATTTAAACATCACTGTGACCTGTCCCTGGACTTAGTTGATCTTGAACCCTGTCCCATCTGTTTTTTATAGCAGTTGTTTTTTTGTCATGATACATGTGAGTGGACGTAACTTCAGGTGCTATATATAGCTTTAGTTGTTCAATAAAACTTCTGAATTCCGGCAGGCATTCTCTAACTTTGCGGGAGTATATGAAGTTCATTATTAGGAGTGCGATGATTCTCAACTCATTCAAACGAATGTGCGGTTCTGTATTTATCACACACCTCCCATGTAACAACCAGTCCACACGAAAATTGAACTAAAAGCACTTTTCAACTGGATAATTGCTGTGTTTCCTTCATAATTACGAGACATCGCTGTTAGATGGTGGGGTATCAACCCTAATTTGCTTTTTATTTTTTACGGCATTCAATTGACGCCGATCAGTGTCACGGTCACGACGATCGAGCTTCAAATATCAACTAAACTGCAGGGAATAACACAACAAAAACTTTTAAATAGCTAATAAGTTTAGAACACTCCATCATTATATAAACCAAATGTGTCTGTTTAATTTTTCATATCCAATCTGATCCCAAGCATACTATTTTTTTATCTTCGACGCTTCTAATGCTGGCTCAGGTGCTTGGCTGGCTCTGTCTTTCATAAAGGTCGTTCATTGCTGAGCCAACAGCGATGACCATTCCACGTCTCCCGTTTGTGATGAGCGTTTCCTCCCACTTTTGTTATTATAATCGCTTTTCTTGTAGCTGAACACTGATGCCACAACGAACACCACCTTTTGTTATAAACGATTATTAGCTCACCTGACTGAAAGTCAGGGTGAGCTTTTCTGATCACTCTTCGTCCGTCGTCCGTCCGTCGTCCTGCGTGAAGGTGGTGTTTGAGCCTCTTTCTCCTAAACCACTGGCCACATTTTAATTAAATTTTATGTAAGTAGTGGTTATATAGGGGCATTTTGATTTTTATGCAAATTAGGTTTCGGCTCATATTGAGCAGAGGGGTGGGGAAAAAATGGCCAAATTTTTTGAAAATCTTCTTCTAATGAACCACCGGTAGCAGAGACTTGATATGTGGTATACAGAGTCCTTTTGAGGTTTAGAATCAAGTTTTTTGTTCAAGAGAAGTTTGTCGGGCATTATTTACCTTTGTTATGTGAGGGGCAAAAATTTTGGCCACGCCTAAAATTTCTCTTTTCAGAACCGTGAGGTCTATTTGAACCAAATTTGATATGAGATGATAATGGGTCATAAGTAGTTGATTGATGCAAAAAAAAATTTCTCATTGCCCCGTGGGAACCTCGGGAGCTAAAAATAGGAAAAACCTTAAAACTGCCATATCTCCAAAACTACACGGCACAAAGAATTCTTATTTTGTGTAAAGCTTACTTTTATCCAGTAGAATAGAAAAGTTAAAAAAATCCCTATCGGTTTGATCACAAGGGGGGGGGGGGGGGGGGGATTCAAGTTTGTTAAAGCCAAGTCCTTGGGTCCATATTTGGGCTCCCTTTGGGAGGGGGGGGGAGATTCAAGTTTGTTCAAGCCATGTCCCTAGGTCCATATTTGGGTTCACTGTGGGAGACCGAATGTTAACTTAGTTCAAAATGAGGAATTTTCTTTAAAATCTTCTTCTTCGGAGAATGTTTTGATATTTGGTATGCACCTTAGGAGGGGGGGGGGGGGGGGAGATTCAAGTTTGTTCAAGCCATGTCCCTAGGTCCATATTTGGGCTCACTGTGGGAGCTTGAATTGTAACTTAGTTCGAAATGAGGAATTTTCTTTAAAAATCTTCTTCTTCAGATCCAGCAGTCGGAAAGTTTTGATATGTGGTGTGTAGCATCCTTGGGGTGGGGGATTCAAGTTTGTTAAAGCCAAGTCCTTGGGTCCATATTTGGGCTCTTGGGAGCGCGAATTATAACTTAGTCAATATGAGAAATTTTTCTTTAAAAATCTTCTTCTTCAGATTCAGCAGTCGGAATGTTTTGATATTTGGCATGCAGCAACCTTAGGGGGTGAGATTCAAGTTTGTTCAAGTCCCTCGGTTAATATTTGGGCTCACTATGGGAGCCTGAATGACAACTTAGTTCAAAATGAGGAATTTTCTTTAAAAATCTTCTTCAGATCCATCAGATGAATGCTTTTGATATTTTTTATTTTTTATGCAGCATCCTTAGGGGGGTAAGATTCAAGTTTGTTCAAGCCATGTCCCTAGGTCCATATTTGGGCTCACTCTGGGAGCTCGAATTGTAACTTAGTTCAAAATGAGGAATTTTTTTTAAAAATCTTCTTCTTCAGATCCAGCAGTCGGAATGTTTTGATATTTGGTGTGCAGCATCCTTAGGTGGTGAGATTCAAGTTTGTTAAAGCCAAGTCCCGAATTATAACTTAGTGCATTTCAGGCAAATTTCTTAAAAAATCTTCTTCTCCAGATCCAGCAGGCAGAATCTTTTGATATTTGGTATGCAGCATCCTTGGGGCGGGGGGGGGGGGGATTCAAGTTTGTTCAAGCCATGTCCCTAGGTCCATATTTTGGCTCACTGTGGGAGCCCGAATGTTAACTTAGTTCAAAATGAGGAATTTTCTTTAAAAATCTTCTTTTTTTTCGATCCACTGGTCAGAATCTTTGGATATTTGGTATAAGCTTTTCTTAGGAGGAGCAGATGCAACTTGTTGAAATCAGTTCTCTGCAGCCTGCATGTCCAGCTACTAAGCCACCGCGCGCACATACAAAACAGTAAGTGAAAACGGTAACCCCCTCATAGTGATATTGCGACATCAGTGTGATGGGGTGCAACAAAAATAGTACATAGTTTAACCCTTCACCTAACATGAAAAGCAGACGACACTTGCAAACAAAATTCTTGAATAACTATTTTTTTCATTTTTTTCTCAAAAACATAGGTTATGACCCCTCCTAGGAACGAGCTCGACGAGCTCGTTCCAACGAGGGGTCATAAACTATGTTTTTGAGACAAAAATGAAAATGTAATGAAAATTAATTGGCGATTTTTGAGAATAGCGCTGGCCGGTTTTGACCGTTACGTTGGGTAAAGGTTTAAGCGAAAAAGAATCCATGCATGCCACTGATATCACTGACGCTGTCACAGGTCTGATAAATATTGGTCCAATAATGCTGTAATCGAAAAAGAAAGAAAAAAACACAAACATTTTTAGTGGTTTAAAACATTTTTGGATGCAGTTAACACACATTTTCTTTCTATTTGATTTCAGAGATGATAACAAAACCTACAGCGTTTACTGATATGATCAGAGGCAACATTTATGAATATTTTCACCGTAGCAACTGAAAAAAAGTTTTTTTTACTAAAACATTGCTTATGACCCTCATTGGAAGCGAACAATTGACAAAATGAACTTTCTCAGCTCAAGAGATTCATAAAGAAGCCTGCCTGTCATATGTACCCGAAACCTACTCACTTCTACGGTGTCCATTCTCAAACCGGAAAGTAAACCCGCGGCCATTCAATCAATGTCAGACCAGCCCTAAATTCCCGGCTACACCACCTCTTGATATTAATATCGAATAATACATTTTACTCGTTTTTTTTTATTGAGGTTTAATGACTCTTTCGACAGCCAGAGATACCCCGTGTCGGAACGTTTTACCGATGGAGGGAGCCTGAGTACCCAGGATGAATCATAGAGCAACGGCGAGCAACTTTCAGACTTCCCAACGTACTATCTCTCCACAATCATTGGACTAGCATTAGATGAAGAAAAGTGAACCATCAACGTGCAGTGCGCCTAAGTAAACAACGCCACAGTGCCCCCGCGTGGGCTATCGGGGTGAGGTGTCTGACCCAAGGACACAACGCAGTTACCCCTGATCGAACCGTGGGCATTTCTGTTTGAGGTCCAGTGCCAAAACCACGGACCCACCGCGCGCCCGCCTAATACCTTCTTGCCATTCTTTTATACGGACTTTTACGAGGGATATTGTTCCTTACGTATTACTAATATCCAACCTGTCATTCTTTAGCAAACTGCATGTGACGATGAGCCCAATATTGGCTCTAAATACCAATATTATAAATTCATAGCAACGAGATATCTATTTTAGGTAGTTGAATGTCACTTTAGATCAAAAAGGGTAAATAACCAAAAAATATAATTAGTCTGGAAGAAAATTGAATGTTCGATTCATCTTATAGAGGATGTGTTCTATTTTACACGTAACGAGACTATTGACATTTCACCAAATAGCAAAGGTGAAGCACTTTTTCTATACTAGGGAATAATTTTCACATTCAATTTGTTGTTGCAGACTGCGAATCCTCTTCCATCGTTCTGATAGGCTTGAAAGTATGCGTCCCTAGAGAACTATAAATATCAGCCGCGCCGTGATAACTTTTACATCTTTAAGGCTCTATCCAATAACTTCCATAGTTTATGCAAAACGTCTTGGTTCTGATATTCAGCTAACCTTTGAATGACACAGGCGTATTTTACAGTAGTAACCTGTTAATTGAATTGCCATTTACCTATGAAAAATATCCAATGAACAGGAGTGTACCATTAACAGGTATTTGGTCTTTTTCCTATATTTAATGTTAAATGGAGCATTTGTTCTATTAAATCTTGTTTGGCAGAGCCCATGGAGCTCTGTCAAACAAGATATTATAGATTGAATGCCTGTATTGGATGTACTGAGGTCAAATAGAGCTGTAAAGAAAGGGAATTTGGTGGCTGTCAAAGTAATTCTTTGATATGTTACACGATTTTTATGCCCCCGCCAATTTTGGCAGGGGCATTAACTGTTACCCTTGTCCGTCCGTCCGTCCGCCCGTCCATTAGAACGTACGTACGTCCGTCCATCCTAAATGTGGTTTCTGGACGATAATTTATTTTTGGGGCTGAACGAAATGAAACAAAATTTTATACATAGGTTTATGACCACATAATACTGGTTGGGATTGACAGAAGGCTTAGTCGGCCATTTTTGGCAGAGTTATGGCCCTTTTGCAAAACTTGTTGATATTGCTTTCCGGACGATAACTTTAGTTTGACTGAATGAAATGAAACAAAATTTTATTCATTAGTTTATTACCACATAATACAGATTGGGAATGATAGTGGGGTTGGTCCGATATTTGTTGGCAGAGGTATGGCCCTTTTCCGACTTAGAACACATGTTGATATTAGTTTCCGGATGGTAACTTGATTTATAGGTATCCGATTTCAATCAAACTTAGAATACAGCTTTTTGTAGACAATTATACCAGACAGGTTTGATTTTGAGAGTGGTGCGATATTTTTTAATCTGAGTTATGGCCCCTTTTTGGACTTTGATAACCACTAAATATAGTTTATCATAAAGCGGAGGCATTTGTGTCCCATGGACACATTTGGTGCCTGCTGTATAGGTTTTATGGTTTAATAGAGATAAGATAAGACATTTATTAATTCAATAACAACAGATTTTCATTGACTAGAAACTCTTGCTTGGCAGTGGGGCTGGGGCATAGCCACCCTTGACATTGCACTTGTTTATTTTATTTACGGGAGTTCATTCTGTAACCTATGTGAAATTAACAGGTCAAATTTGCACGGAAGGTATGATAAATGGTTTGGTGTTTGGAAATTATATTCAATTAAATGGATTATTCAGTTAAGAGATATATAAATAAGCGTGCTACACTGTGCATCAGAATGCAGGTTGTAGTTCCGAGAACCTGAAAATGCATATCTACAACTTGACTGGTGGACGTTCCTTCGAATAATGTCTGCTATCGGCACTCTAAAACGGTCCAATTAATATCAAACCAATGTATGGTGAAGTTGTACAATCCAAGAACAACGCTAGGGCGTAAGTCCAATTGATTTGACAACAAGAATTAAGC
This sequence comes from Pictodentalium vernedei, assembly GCA_031216915.1. NCBI lineage: Eukaryota > Metazoa > Mollusca > Scaphopoda > Dentaliida > Dentaliidae > Pictodentalium > Pictodentalium vernedei. Next base: position 177,890,230 of record CM062291.1, on the reverse strand, counting down.
GTTCAAAGTGTTGTTTTTTTGCTTTTTGTGTGGTTTTTTTGTGTTTTTTTTTGTTTTTTTTTTTTTTTTTTGGGGGGGGGGGGGGGTTGTTAAATGGAAACTCCATCTTTGTTTTCGTTTTCGAATGCTAGGAACACGCGTGGTGATATTTTAGAGGTTACATGTGAACCAACGTACTTATTCAAAGAACGAAACATATTCCGATACTGAAAGCATCGGAGTATAGATGTTTACTCTCGGATTTTGAGGCAACACGTGTTACACGAAAGTCAGAATTGTTAATTTCGTGTATTAACCGATTGGTGCGTTCGAAAGTAGGCGACATGGAAACAGATACGTGTTTTTTTGAGTTCTCAAAAGTTTTTAAAATGGAAGTGGAATTTTATTTTGGCCACCTAGTTACGTATCTTGACCATTGATTGACAATCGATTACATACATATATGGGTTCTAAATGTGTAAATGTTTTACAGTCTTCATGAATACCACATTGGAAGTATTGCCGGAATTATTTCTCGAATTTGTCGGTCGATATGGAATAATATCTACATGGAATTCGCGATCCGTAGACTTGAGGTTGATGGAGTCGAACCGTATCTGTTTAAGCGACTGTTGCAGCATGAAGGATTCAGATGCTGACTCGGAATTTCAAATAACAAAACGTGTGTCTTAAAGGAAACAGTGATCGATCGTTCTCTGCACGGAATATGCAGACCACTCAACACAGTGGAAATTGATATTTCTTTATTGAATTAACAATCACACATTTACACATACTCATTGAGAATTTGGCATTTCAGAATCTGAGAAATGTTACGACATTCTATTGATTTATAGTAAAGATTTTGCTCTAAGACTGAATTTAACCATATTTAGGCTACTTTGTATATTTCTGACAGGAAGCCAACAAAAGTTTCAGTTTAACCGTTTACCCAACGATTCGGCCATGCCCGCTCGCGTAATATGCAAATTCAGCAGCTGTAAAAATACTATTTTTCAAACAATTTCAACAAAACCATATCATGTGACCCCTCATTGGAAAAATTTAAAAAAAATGATATTTAAAATAATAAATTTTGATATCGTCTGCGTTGGGGAAAGGGTTAAACAATATTTATTTGAAAAAATTCTATATGTATACAATACAGAGAATAAATGTCCCAATGAAAAAAAATAACAAATTAACCTTTTGAGCCCATGAGACCGATTTTTCGGGCTAAGGCACAACTTCGTCCCATTTTTGTCTTGTTATGAGAGATCCATACACGGTGCATTGATGATAAGATAATAACTGCAGTCTGCAGCCAGACGGCTGCAGACTGCAATTATTATTTTATCCTCTCTGTATATTGATATTGGACTGGCCCATTTCACTGTAAGTGTCCTCTAAGGCGATATCATTCCAGGAAACGAGGGTTCAAAGGGTTAAGAATATAGCAAGTATTACACTGGCCAAATAGCCGAGGAAATGAGGGATTCGACAGAAAGCTTATAGCTTGTGTAATTCGTCTCCCTAGCGTCTGTATAAGTTAGCTCATCTGAATAGTAAAGATGAGATAAACCCACATATTACTGTCTGGAGGCTGAGACACTCCCTTACTAGTCAGATTCAGTTGATTTTAAAACCAGCCGTACACCCCGAGACCCAAATCAGAACACCGCACCCCACACACGCAACCAAACTTGTCTACAGTCACGAGGTGTGTAAACTTTTCGGCAAATAAATTAAATACCGTCTCAACACAGCTTAGGAAACCCAAGTACCACACAGAGAACCAATCGCAAGAGATAAAGTGTGATGCCCCCACACAGAACAGCACAAGTGTTGTATAAGCTAACTCTGTTACAGAACAAAATGGGAGAATGGGACTCAGACCACCAAACAACGACATATGGGATTGAAGGAGAGAAGAATAAATAAGGAAATAGAGAAGAAGAAGGAGGGGACCACCTTGAATACATGATCCATTACCTTTGCGTTCCAAAAAATCACAAGAAAATAGCCGATGTGCATTCAATGAGGAGTCCGTCATATGCAACCGACAAGGGTTTCGCGCACTATCGAGATCACAAAAGACATTAAACAAAAATTGTTGATTTCGGCCCTGCGGATATTCAAATTTCGAATCAATTCTCGAATCGGCCCCCAGATTCGTTTCAATCCGTTACTGAATTTCCGGCATGCGATCGAATCGAATCGACCGCGATAAACAACGATCGTGTCAAGTGTTTCTGGTTTATATCTAATTGACAGCTCTGGAAAGTTGGGGTAACGAGTGGAAACATTCCACATGCCATATACATTAAATCATACTTATTTATGCTTATAGGAAGTGAGCACAACCCCCCTCTCCTTACTCGCTTCTGGGGTGGTTTGGAGGGAGGTGAATGGCACGTCATCCCACACGATGCACAAATACCGTGACAACGATCCCACAGTGGTCTGTCTCCTCGTTTGATTTTCGCATAGATCGCAGAATTCCGATTGTTGTCAGGACGCCATTATCTTTGCAGTATATTTAGTATCACGTAAAGTAGTTGACACGGAACACTGAACGCTATTAGTATTTAGCAGAAGCGATTCGAAAAAAAAAATCGATTCGCGAGTCTATTGCTCGATTCGATTCGAAGTCAAATTTCTGATTCGCAGGAGCTTAGGTCGAGACAAGATTGTAGTTCTATCGCAATCCGATCGAGAAAAAAAAAACGCCTTTGAGATCACAAGTTCCTGGTTAACTGATGCATCTTAAAGCGATACAGGGTATTCCATATCACTCTTTTATAAGATTCTTCATGGTGCATTCATGTACATGCACATGAGTTTTCTGACATTTTGACCAAACAATTTGTTTAAATAAATGTTAAAATTATAATGGGATTACGTAGTTTATTGAAAAAATCAAAAGCGAAATATATGATTACACCAGTGTGTATACCCGCCGGAACTCGACAAGTTCGGCGACATTATGAACACTATTTTATTATTTTCTCCCTTATAGGATAATACGAAAAATACTTCTTGATGTATTTCGACTCAGTTGATATGGAGTTGTATACCATAATAACAGTCTATTGTCAAACGTGATAGAAATTTCTGTTTCATTCCTAACCATGGGTAATAGATTTTCTGCTAATTTTACAGTTAAAACATACCTATAGTAACTACGGCGCCAATCACGTTATTGTACTGTGGCAATTACTTGCAGTTCAAGTGTTTCATTACCGTACAAAACCATCAACTTTTAATGTATCAGTCGTGGAGATTCATTTTTATCTCGCAAACTTTCATTCCTATAGCTCACAAATAATAAAGGCGACGCTATGGGATTTTTGGCGCTTGTTCCTGTTCTAAATGTTTGAATTAATAGGAACTCTTTCAGTGTAAACCTATAATTCAAAGACAATCTACGGGTTTGCGGTATATACAGGAATTGTCACATTCGTGGTTACGAGGAAAATCCAGTAAGGGGTTGTTTTCGCCGTAGCAATAGGAATAAGACAGTTGTAGCATCAAGTATCTCTTGGCCAAGTGAGTAAGCATGTAGACAAGGATACACTGATCAGTTTCGTTTGGTTTTTCATATTTTTTATTTCAGATATAAACTTGTGTACATACATATTTTATGTAACAGTATACAGAGCTGAACTGAGAAAATTGAGATAAAACGTAGTTCTGTAGATATGTTGCAAGAAGAGTGACGTCTTTTATATAACTTTAAAGTATCATCTTTATTTACTGTATCAGAGAATCGGGATGTCTTACGATTCATTATATACAGTACTTGGGCGTATTACCACTAAATCACCCGTAGAGTGGAGATTTCACCCAGGCAATTATTGCAATTTTGTTGTAAAGCATAACAAGCAAAAGCAAGGTTCCAGCCAATGCTCCCTGTGTTAAACCCGGAGGTCCATTGGCTGAAGCATTGCTTGTGTCTTTTGTCCATATATACGGAATTTGAAAGTGATACTTTAGGTGATAACTCCACTCCCTGGACGACCCAGCTAAACCCACTCTCCAGGCACATATGTTAACGAGGATTGTGTCTGTAAGCTGTTTTCCTCCTTACGATCGCTGTTTGTCAGGCAGCCAAACCCACTTTTTTACTCGTGCGTCTTTTGGCGTCTAAAGTTTTTTTCTCAGTGGTTTCCGATAGTTTAGACATCCCACATCAATATTCTTCCGTCGGCTGGCCTCCTGTCAGCCTTGAGGAATTTTAAATATTAGGCCCGAATAACATGGCCGCAAAAGTGACCAAAAAAATCACGTTTCGAACATTTGAAACATTTAGCGTGGATTTCATGACCCAAACAGACGTAGAACCCACCCCTATCATTTCCTGATTAACATAATGTTGTGAAAACGCGGAAATCGTTACATAAATAGAGTTAACTATGTTTGATATGGCCGTTACTATTTACGAGAGATGCAAGCTCTGTCCTAGTCATTCTCGAACATTTCAAGAAAGGGAATCATGTAATGATATATAGATGGAATTTGGAATGGAGTTTGGAGCGACATGTATATAGAAACCACATTTATGCTTTATGGACCTGGTCAGTCTGGAATAATTGGTATCACTTTGACATTAGAAACTTTCAAAGTCTAGGCTCTCAGTCTTTAAGAGAAGATGGTTGGGTTTTGAGAGGCGGTTTCCATCCGGGTTTTATGACAAAATTTCCACACCAGTGGTGACAATGTCCGTTGTGAAGCAGGTCATAAATGTAGGTGACACTCACGTTTATGATAACAACTTGATTTATTCAAGAGTAATGGGTCTTCAGTTGAGTATGAGAGATATTGACATCAATGAAGTGATCTCTTATGAGCTGGCGCCAGTTCCAATTGCACTGTTCAATGAAGCTGGTGATTTGCGTATACCAAAATCGAAATCAGACATAATAACACGAACTACGTGTACAATATCTGCAAGGAAATTCACATCGACGGACGTAGACAAAGCCAAGACAACGTTCCAGCTGTAATTAACAAAGATGTCCTCTTGGAAAGGTATGACATCAAAACCAGTCACGAAGAAGCTGATAATTGTATAGTTCAACAGCAGTAAAACATGCTATGGATGACAAAAAGCAGGTTGCCGACAGATGTGTATACACTACTCTTGCACCACTAGCCGAATAGAATATAACATCTCCCATGTTTATGGAGTCACCCATTAGGGATAGGTCTCTGATAGATACTGGTGCCACTATTGTGAAGCATCGTGACATTATCCCAAGTATCCGTGCCACGCATGCTATCTCTGGGTGTGATACCGTGGTCGGGTGTTTTGGAACAGGTAAACGTTGTGTCCTTAAAGTTTTGAAAGAGGGTGGTATAACGCTAGAGTCAGTTGGAAAAATTGATGCTCTTTGGGACGATGTCTTGTGTGAAGCTACATAGTTCATGGCTGCTTGTTATGGGTGTCCTACATCCAAATCAATGTCTGATGCAAGAGTCAGTAGTAGGACATCCAAAGTAGAACGACCAGGAGCAACAAAAGTCCCTATACTATGTAACATCCCTCCAAGTTTCCGAGTCGTTTACAGAGAACGTCAAAACGAAGCCACATACAAGCGTACATTTGGAAACATGCAGTGCATTCGGATCCACCCAAAATGGAACCTACAAAATATGGGTTTGTAAGAGACGAAAAGGCAAAGTCACTTCTCCCATTGACTCTGCCTCACATTGTATCGCTAGTACTTGACAATATCTTAACACTGATTCGATGCTCATGTCCCAGCAAACAACCTTACAAGACGTCAAGGTGCAGTTGTGTTGCCTCAAGGTTAGCATGCACTGTTTTCTGTACTTGCCAAGCAACAATTGAGTGCTGTTAGAACAGACGAGTGCGCTACCGGCGAATTTGCTGAAACTGAAGACCAATCATTGCCTAATTTTTTTAGAAAATACCACATTGGACATTACATTTTACCTTTTTAGCTCAACTTTGACGTAAGTCAAATTTGAGCTTATGCCATGGCCAGTCGTCCGTCTGTCCGTCCTGTCCGTCAACAATTCAATACGGCTTGGGCTAGAGGCCGTATTTAGGAACCGATCTTTACGAAACTTCTTGGGTACCTTTGTTATGACCGTGGGACGAGAACGAATGTTTTGGGGTCCGATCCGAAATTCAAGTTGGCCGCTGGCAGCCATTTTGTACAAAATTAGGTGCAATCAGATTTTTGCGCAGAACTTCCGTATGAAAGCTCTGATTTGAATAATTTTTTCTATGAATGTTTAGTACCATGGGATACATCACATATAATACGGTTTTTTTCTTGTGCGTAAATTATGCAAATTAGACTATCTTTGATGTGTTTAGTGTTACTTTCAGCACTGTAAGTGCAAATGCCTATACGGCTCGGGCTAGAGGCCGTATTTATGAACCGATCTTTACGAAACTTCTTGCGTACCGTTGGACGAGAACGAGTGTTTTGGGGTCCGGTCAGAAATTCAAGATGGCCGATGGCAGCCATTTTGTACAAAATTAGGTGCAATCTGATTTTTGCGCAGAACTTCCACATGAAAGCGCTGATTTGAAAAATGTTTTGTATGAATGTTTAGAACCATGGGATACATCACATATAATACGGGTTTTTTTCTCGTGCAGAATTTATGCAAATTAGATGAACTTTGATTGTTTCAGTGCTACTTACACACAGTAAGTACACATGTCAATACGGCTCGGGCTAGAGTCTGTATTTATGAACCGATCGTCACGAAACATCTTGGGTACCTTTGTTATCACCTTGGGACGAGAACTAGTGTTTCTGGGTGCGGTCCAAAATTCAATATGCCTGCCAGTGGCCATTTTGTACCGAAATTAGGTCTAATCAGTTTTTTGTACACAACTTCTATACGGCTCAGGCTGGAGGCCGTATTTATGAACCAATCTTTACGAAACTTCTTGGGTACCTTTGTTATCACCGTGGGATGAGAACGAGTGTTTTTGGGTCTGGTCCGAAATTCAAGATGGCCACCAGCAGCCAGTTTGTACCAAAATTAGTGCAATCAGTTTTTTGTACAGAACTTCTTCTGTATGAAAGTTCTGATTTGAATAAATGTTTGTATGAATGTTTAGTAACATGGAATACATCACATATAGTACGGGTTTTTTTCTCGTGCAGAAATTATACAAATTAGATGAACTTTGATTTATTCAGTGCCACTTGTACACAGTAAGTGCACATGTCAATACGGCTCGGGTTAGAGGCTGTATTTATGAACCGATCTTCACGAAACTTCTTGGGTACCTTTGTTATCACCCTGGGATGAGAACGAGTGTTTCTGGGTGCGGTCCAAAATTCAAGATGGCTGCCAGCGGCCATTTTGTACCGAAATTAGGTCCAATCAGTTTTTTGTCACAACATCTCTGGCTCGTATTTATGAACTGATCTTCACGAAACTTCTTGGGTACCTTTGTTATCCCATTGGGACAGGAACGAGTGTGTTTTGGGGTGCCTTTCTCATCACTGTGCTATGAGAACAGATATTTTGGGGTTCAGTCAGACCCACTCAGGGACTCAAAGATTTCTTTTCTAGTTTAGCATCTGACTGTCACCCACCTTTACAATACTTTACCTATACATTTGTTAAGGCTACGGTCAGTATTTATGTATAGACCATTGCACACTTTATATGCACCTTTGTTATCAGGTCATTACCTAGATGTTTGTCTTTGCTATGTCACATACTATACATGTACATGTCTTAACAAGTTGAGTTACAGCGTGATTGACACTTTCATTTTGTTATAACATTGGATACTTACCAATTTTTGAAACTACCTAGTGGTCTACATTATCTTTCTTGTCATATATACCAGAACTCTCTGTTTTTAATATTTTTAATATCAATGCTATCATTGATAATTTACGGGCGATATATTCGTCCCAATTCCGAACTTCATACTTGAACGAATAGAGCTTGTACAGTTGTACGGAAATGTCTAAACATTACTGCCATGTGATTGTCCATCACAAACACTGGTCACTACGACCATCATTGCATTAGTAATCTGGAACAGATTGGTGAAATTTGTGAAAAAATCGATTTTTCTGATGTTTGTCGCCATTTTGTCCGCCATGTTGGATTTTGGCAGTCTGATTTTTGCACAAAATTAAAAATGTGAATCAGTTAGATAAGAAAGATGCTATTTTGTTTCAATTAGCACTCCCCGTTGGTTAAAATCCTCCTGTTTGTAAAAATTGCCGACATTTTGACCGCCATTTTTAAAAACCGAAATATTACAAATTCCTCAAGGCTGATTCTTCAAATGGGTGTTGTGAACAACAATAATTCGCTGAGAAAAAACATTAGACGCTAAAACACGCAACGGCGCTTTGGCTGTCGGACTATATTAACACAATTCAACAAAAGGGTCGGAATTTATGGAATTTATATAACTTTCCTCCAATACGAGCACGAGAGATCAAAACCTATGACGCAACGCGAAATTGATTCTCCAATCAATCCCTAATTAAACCACCCAATGCGGTCCATCTTAAATTGCTCGTATTGCAAATGATTTTTTTCCATGGATGGACAACACTTTTCAGTTTGATGGTTGCCAAATCAATTTTTACTTATGTAATGTTAACTACTGTTCCATATAGTACAGTACTGCGGTGCAAAGGCGGAGAGAGAATTTTGACCGGAAGGCGACTAGGTCGCTTTCCTGTCGAAATCCTTGACCCGCTTTGTGCACACAGCTCTTTAGTCTGTCATTCGTCGAAAAAGGCATATGAGCATATTAGACACCTTTCGCATAATGAACGACGACTGATAAAAATTACAAATGGTTAACCCTTTACCCAACACAGGCGATATCAAAATTTAATATTTTAAATATCATTTTTTTAAACTTTTCAAAATATTTCGACAAAACCATATCATGTGATCCCTCATTGGAACGAGCTCAATGAGCTCGTTCCAATGAGGGGTCACATGATATGGTTTTGTCGAAATATTTTGAAAAATTTAATTTTTTCAACTGCTCAATTTGCATATTACGGAGGCGGATGCGGGCGATTCGTTAGGTAAAGGGTTAATAGTAGTCGTAAATTCATCGGGCGGTCAAACAACCTTTTCGCAGAATTGACGACTACTAGTCCATTTGTGTTTCGCAATTTTCTCGTGTTAGGCGGTTACGAATGATTTCATTGCCACTAAGAGATGGAAATTTAGGCCACCTGACGATTACAGTTTAAGGACATAACCTTTGAGTGAACCCCCACATTAATAGCGGAGAAACGCCTTCAAACGTTTTGCAGTATGATATACTTGCGGGTTTTAATGAGAAACCGTAATCATAACTACTTATAAGGGAAAACGACAGCTGATGGGAAGAACCCAACTTCCAGTGACGTAGTGTCCCATTCGTAATTCTCATCAGTCGTCGTTCATTGTGCGAAAGGTTTCTATTGAATCTCGGATGGCATTTTTGTTTGTGTTTCTTGATTCTGTCTTGATTTCGAAATATTTTTTAAGGAAATTTTGACTTACCAGTGTTTCGTGACCTGATCGCGAGCTGATCGAGAAAAACGCCCGCCTTAGAGTTTACGGTATTGTAAACATCGTCGTTTGTTTTGCCTTAAATAATTTATCATACCATTATGAATTATTAACAACAGGTTTAATTAAGACATGTGCTTCCTCATGCTCGAAACAAACCTTTCATATTTTTTGTCCCAAATGAAAGAGTACTTGTAAACATATATCACTTTCGAATCCTCTCATTATTCCATCCAAGATAAATAGAGGTATAATAAAAACCACACCGTATTCCTATAAATGCGAAAAAAGATTTTCTATTCAATGAATTAAGAGTGTGTTCTTGGAAAAAATCATTGTCCAAGACTCTTTCGTTATCTTTTTCTGGAAGCCGTTAATATGATTGCCAAATTAACCTTGAGGAGACGTTTTGACAGTCTAAATGAAGACGTGAAGAGCAAGTGAGGTGACTGTTATTGGAGCTGCTCTCAGACATTTAGACACCATGCATGGAGAACTTGTCAGAAAAAAATAAGACTGTCAGAATTGAATGTATCAGAAGAATCTTGACAGACTTATTCAACTTATGTGAATGGCGAAATGCTCCAATGAGAAGATGATTATTGAACAAAGTCGTCCATTTCTCGGATCCATTTTGTACCCCTGATATAACGTGGATCTGAAAGTTATGACCTACATGTACTGAACATTATTTTAGCGGCAATGATTGTTGAAGATGCCCTAAAAATCCAATAAAAAATGAAGTAAATATTTGAGAAAATTAGGCTTAAAAAGTTAAAAATCTGTTTCTCAAGCCCTTCCATATGGTCCTTTTGGCTGCCGCATGCTGTCTTGTTACAACCAATGCAAACTTAAAAACATCAAAATTAATGGTTTATCTCTGATATTTTACCCAACTTAATAAAACTTAAAGATTGTTCATTGAGTGCAATAAGGCTTTGTAATGCTTTAGCATTGCAAAGCATTCTTGCACTGATGAGTCAAAATACACCACCACCCATTCTGTTCTGTACATTATGAGGCCTAAAACATAAAACATACCAAGAACATGAACTTTTGATGGCCAAGAAAGAATTACAAAAATAGAAAATAAAATAAACGACCGCCCGCCCACATGCAGTTTTACAAAAAAGTGGCCCGAGAAACAGAAGAACTACTTTGTGGGGGCCTTAACTGCCGATTTTTAGCTCAACTTGACAAAGCCAAGCTGAGCTATTGCCATCACTTCTCGTCCGTCGGCGTACGCACGTACGTAAGTCCGGGCGTACGTACGTACGTCCAGAATTTCCTTTGGCACACCTCACAGGTCGCATTTATGATCAGATCGCTTTGAAACTTGGTATGCTTGTTTGGGGTTACCTCTAGATGGGAGCTATTGATTTTCTTCAATTTCCGTTAAAAAATGTTGCCGCGGGCAACGTTCTTAGAACTTAGTCAGACCTAAATATTTCCCTTTGGCAGACCCAACAGGGCACATTTATGATCGGATTGCTTTGAAACCAGGCATGCTTGTTTGGGGTGATCTCTAGATGGGAGCTATCGAATGTCTTCCATTTCCATCAAAAAATGTTGCTGCTGACAACGGCCTTTGAACTTAGTTTAGTCAGGCATCAGTATATTCCTTTCGCATGTCCTGTAGGGCACATTTATGATCAGATCGATTTGAAACTTTGTATGCTTGTTTGTGTAACCTCTAGATGGGAGCTATCTATTTTCTTCGATTTCCGTAAAAAAATGTCGCCACTGGCAATGACCTTCGATGAACTTAGTGCAGTTATGCATCAATATTTCCGTTTGGCACACCCTGCAGTGCATATTCGATGAACTAAGTGCAGTTATGCATCAAAATTTCTGTTTGGCACACCCTGCAGTGCATATGTTTGACCAGATCACCTTGAAACTTGGCATGCTTATTTGGGGTGAGCTCTAGATGGGGGCTATCGATTTTATTCCGTTTCCGTCAAAAAATGTTGCAGCTGGCAACGTTCTTGGAACTTAGTTAACTCAGACCTCAATATTTCCCTTTGTCACACCCCACAGGGCAAATTTATGATCGAATTGTTTTGAAACCTGGCATGCTTGTTTGGGGTGACCTATAGTGGGGAGCTATCGATTTTCTTCCATTTCCGCCAAAAAATATTGCTGCTGGCAACGACCTTTGAACTTAGTTTAGTCAGGCATCAACATATTCCTTTGGCACGCCCTGCAGGAAACATTTATGATCAGAATGGTTTGGAACTTGGTATGTTTGTTTGGGGTTACCTCTAGATGGGAGCTATCGATTTTCTTCAATTTCTGTCAAAAAATGTTGCCGCTGGCAATTATCTTTAATGAACTTCATGCAGTTATGCATCAATATTTCCCTTTGGGGGCAGCCTGCAGTGCACATTTTGACCGGATCGCTTTGAAACTTGGTGTGCTTGTTTGTGGTGACCTCTAGATAGGAGCTATCGATTTTCTTTCATTTTTGTCAAAAATAGTTGCCATTGGCAACGACCTCTGATGAACTTAGTAAAAACTTAGTGCAGTTAAGCATCAATATTTCCCTTTGACACACCCTGCAGGGCACATTTATGATTGGATCGCTTGCAAACTTTGTGTGCTTGTGTGGGGTGACATCTATCTGGGAGCTGTCGATTTTCTCCCATTTCTGTCAAAAAATGTTGCCGCTGATCATTGAACTTAGTTTAGTCAGACCTCAATATTTCCCTTTGACACACCCTTCAGGGCACATTTATGATTGGATCACTTTGAAACTTGGTATGTGTGTTCGGGGTGACCTCTAGATGTGAGTTATTGCTTTTTTTTTTCATTTCCATAAAAAAATATTGTCGTTATCACCAGCATTTGAACTTATATTTGTGCAGCAACTTATCCCTTTTGCACTCTCTGCAGGGTATATTTTCCATAAAAAACAAAAAACATTGCCACAAGCAATGGCCTTCAAATTTAGTGCATTTGTGCATTAACATCTTCCTTTGGCATGCCTCTGAGGGCACTTTCATTATCAAGTTGTTTTGAAACTTTATGTGCTTATGCAGGGTGACTAAGATAGGAGCTATTGATTTTCTTTTCATTTCCATCAAAAACTGTTGCTGTTAGCAACAATCTTTGAATTTATTACATTTGTGCATCAACATTCTTCTTTGACATTGCCTACATGCCACATTTATCATAGGACTGTTTTTGAACTTGGTGTTCTCATTAGGCAAGATCTTAAGATAAGAGGTATTGATTAGCATTCATTTCTGTGAAAAAGGTTGACATTTACAATAACCTCTGAACTTACTGCATTTGTTGATCAACATTCTTCCTTTAGTCAGTCTTACAGTTTACATTTAAAAATGCATGGATTACTCTGATGTTGTGCACACACAATGCTGTTATGTTGAAATTTCACCAAATAACATTGGTACCAATGATCTTCAATTTTGCCATTTCACTTATAACTTACCAAGTTCAAGTTTGTCAAGTTGAGCTACAGTGTCACTGACACTTTCATTGTGAATAGCGCTGGTCTTTTTTTCCATTTTGGTAGTTAAAGGGTAAGACTGAACAAAAGTTTCGTTCTATTTTGTAATCGCGACATAATGGGATGTATGTATTTCCACCCTACTGTAGACAGAAGTTTAATGTCCAAGGGTGAACATTGGTCACTTGAGGCATGCTCGTCACAACTTACGCTTTTCGGCTTTCTTGTTCTTTAACTGACGATAACGTGGTGTGGTGTAATGTAATGTCAGAAAATGCTTTCGTAGCTCATTCCAGCAGGGTACATCATCACAACACACCTTCCCCTTGTCTCTTTACCTCACACGACCAGAAGATGTCCCTTGAATGACTAAAAGTTTTCATTTTTGCTTAAATGTATAGAGTACGACCCCTCATTGGAATGAGCTCAGTGAATTCATAATATATCCTTGGGGGGCAAAATTGGAAAAAAAAATAAAAAGTAGAATAGCAATTTTAGTGATTGTCACCAGTCAAATATAACCCTTATCTCAGATAAAAAGGTTAATTAAAAACACTCAAGGTTTAAATCGCAGTGATCTAGGTTGCTCATCTTAGGCCAAACAAAATTAAATAATTGAAACCAGGCATTTTTTTTTTAAAACGAATGAGGGAGGGCGGTTTTTAATTTAATTTTTTATTCCTGATGGAAGGGTCGCCGATGCCTAAAATCCAGATGTGAGAGCCTAAAATTAAATACTAGAGCTTCCATGTTGATTTCATTGATAGATTTTTTGTAACAATCATCATACAACACAACAGCAATATAGAACAACTAAAATGGAGATAAAAAATAATCAGTTTTTTAGCTGGTTGAGTGCAAGAAGCCACAATCAGGCCTTTCAAAGAAAATGAGGGTATCAGTTGGTTTTTACAAATTTGTTCTATTTGTTTATTATAAATAATTAAAGAGTGCCTGTTGGCACTCTCCAATAATTTGTAATAAAACATTAACAAATTCAGACCATCAAAACTAATCTAGCCCTCAACCAGTTAAATAAATATTTATTGTGTACATACATATGAGAATCGTGTCGCATTTTGTGAAGAGAATAACAATACTCTATCAATGTATACGACATATTGCATCGCAAATCGCGATGTGATACCGCTAATATCATACCCTATGATAGTTTTATACATTTTGTATTTTGCCTCCGAAATAAATATGACGAACGCGGACCGAAAAAAAGAAACGAATGCGCCGCTGCCTGAGAATCAAACGATTATTTTTCTTTAGCCCTATTGCTTGCAGTATGATTGGTGAGTGTATGGACACCATCAAAGAAGATGGATAGTGGTATTTCAATTGAGAATTGAAGGCAATTTTTATAATCTTTATTGGAGTATGAACATGTGGGAATGGGTACAAATTATGTATGAATCCCAAAGGGATTCATACAATTTGTACCCATTCCTACACGTTCATACTCCAATAAAGATTATAAAAATTGCAATCATTTCTTATAATTACATCCCGTACCTGTTTAAACTACTTTTTACCAAAGAACAAAGCAGAAAGACGAAATAAAACATGTACGAACGAACGAGGCTTTCAGTCGTTGGAATCAAGAACTAGCGCAGGCCTTTGTTCCGTCTAAATGATATCCCAAAGGCAAATAAGCTTTAATTTTCACAACTTTAGAAATGCAAACGAGTATTTTAGTAACGGGCCTTATGCCACAGATGGGAAAAGTCACCAAAGAAACAGCAGCGGAGTTGATCACTGCGAGAGGCGCTAAAAGTTAAAAACCCGCCCAAACTCCACCCAAATAACATTCTGTCAACTGCGCTCTACTGTAAATGCGGGTCAAAGTTCGACCAAATGTATTCATTGGAAAATGAATTACATTTGGTCATGACGTTCTCATACAGCTGACCAATAGGAATTGAGTATTTGCACCCAAAACGTATAACTACATTAACAATGTAATTATTATGATATAGATGAAAAAAACCATCTTTAGATTAAAAGTGTTACGTTTCTAACTTGCTAGACCAGTGGTGAGGGGGTGGGGGTGGGGGTGATTAAACAGTCTCCTTGTTTACATATCAAATCCCAAATAGTTAATAAGAAGATAAAGTCTCTAAAAAGAACGCTGTAATAGGAAGAAAAAAAACTCTAAAAGGAAAGTTGTGGAAAGAAAAAGCTTCACATCCATTCTCATTGTCCATATATCTGAATGTGAGAAGCGCTGTAGCCTGTCACAAAATAAATGCATAAACGCGCGCAATTACCTGGGCTTTAGATACTCAGATAATGCTGACGCAACGAATCGTTGCAGTAAGATTGTAATCAAAGATTTTATACTCAGGCTTACCTTGTGAACTTGGGCCCATCGATTTTAAGGTACGCATTGATGGTGTCACGTTTTATTATACATCTGCCACAAGTAGCACTCCTAATACCATCGCAGTTTACTCATTAATTCTGACCTGCCGGAAAATGAGAATCTCAGCTTTCCAAATTAATACCGTGTCTGTCTCAAACGAGGCTCAGGTGGCGTGCAGAGACTTCTGAGGCGACAATTATTCGAACGCCTTTGCGCTGAGCACCCCCGGTAAACATTTCATTCGGGGTATGTTTTAAAATGCCTTACTAACAATTTTCGTAAAGCAAATCCACCAGAAATACGTAAGAGTATCCGTGTTCCTGACTGCGATTCGTACCAAAGTTGAACTTACACCTCCCGACATTGTAAGATATTGCTACGCGACGAATGTTTACGATTTACGAAGTTATACTATTAGCTGCATAGTGTATTAGGGGCCTAATATGGTATATACTGTACCGTATTGGGTAAGAGTGAAATAAAAGTCTGTTGATTATCTAATATCACATGTACGGTGAGAACGACTACTTTTTCTATACAGTGAACTTGCCACTTCACTGAATAGATAAATGATAGAATTCTTACTTGCTTAACGCGAAGCGGTTATCGTCAGCGGACATTTTGAAAAAATAATGAATAAAAAATCGGGGATCACTCTTGCCTGTTAGCCATATATAGATTTCGAATGACTGTATATAGTTTATTCAGAGCTTGTGACATTTTAATACAATTGAAATTCTCATACTTGAAGGAGGTAAGATATTGTGTGATCTGGCTAATATATGGAGGATACCCATCGTTTTTGAAAGGACACCATAATTATATCCTGAGTTACTGTAGCAGGTCAAATATAAATTTTCAACAAACATAATAGTGTATCAGTGGATAGCCAGTGAACCGCTTCCAGCGACGAAATTAATTGTCCGCGAAACAAAATACATAAAGAGTTGAAACTAAACGAAAAATACAACGTCTACGTTTTCGCCATTTTCTTATATTTTTGACAGAAGCATTAATGTTTTTGTTTACATTATTCGTTGTCATACAATAAACAAAATGATTACAAAATGTTTACAACAGTAAGTCAATCTGGGTTGTCAAATTCCGTCTCATTGACGAGCCCAGATTGCCCAGACCAAACGCAACGCCTGTGGTTTGGTATGGTCAATCTGGTCCCATAAAAGGCCACGGAATACGATAACTCCTATCAATTGACGGTTGAAGAAATTGTCTGAAAATCACATCGCAACTATCACAAGCACAACAAACCGTGACCAAGTACCGCAACTATTACAAAACTCATTGCCTAACGGGTTAAGCAAAAAAAAGCCCAATAAAATACTGATGCGATCTTCAAATAACTATAAAACTGCAGAATGAAAAGTGTTATATGACACAGAGGCAGTAATTCTCTCACAGCATTACAGTTATAAATTCGCTTCCAATGACTCTGGTTTAGTAAATATTCAATTTCGCTTGGTATGCTGCACTGATTTTTTGATAGACATATCACTTGCGAAGACGCGACTGTCTAAAAAACATTTGATCAAAATTATTTATAAGAAATACATCTTTTTTTCGTAGTCATATAAAATCTGTCTGTAGAAAGAGAATTTGGCGTATTTCGTTCAACCCTTTATTTATAATAAATTTAGTCGTACTGGATAATTTCACACATTGTAACAATTACCGTTAAAAGTACTGGGAACCAGCTACCGGTATTCTACCGTAAATTTTATAATAATGACTATCACTGCTTAAATTTTAGTCATATCAAAGCTAAGAGAAGAGTGCTCATTTTACAGCGGAGAAACATTTTTTTCAGAACGAACGCGTTCAACTCTTTTCTTCTGCAAAATGCTCGTCCATTTCCGAGGGTGCGTCGTTGAACCCTTTACCTAACATGAAAAGCAGACGACACTTGCAAAAACATTCTTGAATAACTAATTTTTTTCATTTTTTGTCTCAAAAACATAGGTTATGACCCCTCGTTGGAACGAGCTCGACGAGCTCGTTCCAACGAGGGGTCATAACCTATGTTTTTGAGACAAAAAATGAAAATATTTTGAAAATTAATATGCGATTTTTGAGAATAGCGCTGGCCGGCTTTGGCCGTTACGTTGGGTAAAGGGTTATAAAAAATAAGTGTTTTAGGTAGACTAAATAACATCTTTAACCTGCAGCCCTATTACTATTCTTGATAAATCAACAACCTTCTGGCGTAGTGGATAGGAACCAAATATCACTTCCTCGATTTTGCTCCAAGATCGAACAAAAATCCGCATTGCTAAAATCCAAAGCCATTTCTTCCAACAAACACTCCATGAAAATGTAGGGGTCTCTTTCTATGAGAACTTTATGGAGTGTACTAATTCGCTCCCATTCTCCATACACGAAAACAGAAACCCAGGCAGAGCAGGATTGAAAACCCCCGAAGGTTCCCAATCCTCCGCTGTTTTAGTAGCTCTTAATAATACATCGAACCGAAAACGAATGTGTCCGATCTCTTGGTTTTATTGCACGGTTTTCTCGATGAAATTTTAGCAACGGAAATGAACCGCTCAACAATAGCAAGTAACTTTATATGTTCAATGTTAACCCCCAAATATGAATGTATGCCTTTTGTCAGTGGTACTTTAGTTCTACTCACTCGTACGAGGTAGTACAGCTACAGTACCGCCTCTGCGAATGTTTAATGAAGAAACATAGGCAAGAAGATGATTTAACGCGTTCTGTTACTTAATTTAGAGAACCCGACATCGTACCACCAGTTAATATCAGAGAGGAAATTCTTCCTGCGTCGTGCTAAAATTTAATCACGAGTGAGTGAAGACATAGAGTGTGGTTAGAAGTTCAAGAGTGTTGTCATATACAACCATTTATTGATATTTACCACCTCAAATATTGAGAAAACAAATGAGAAAGCCACTCATTAAGTTCTGTGATTACTTTGTCGTGATCAGCGAAAAGGTCGAACCCATATAATGAACATTTTTCCAGAGTAGTACACAGGAATATAACGTGATTGGAAGTAATTGATCTTCAGTCACAATTGTGAAGACAAGCCTTTCCATCATTCACTCTCCAATTTGTCGGGCAAAATAATGGTAGTGGGGCAAAATCAAACTCTCGTGCAACTACTTTAATTCTGTAAGGAATTCTACGCTTTTATGGCCTGGAATCAGTCTAGCACTTAAGTTGTCCATCACCTACGTTCAGATTCACTACTCTCAAATATTTCAGTTGGTCGGAAAATCTCTTTTCCGATCAACTGATATATTCCAGAAGATTGGATTAAAAAACACCATAAACATTAATTTTCTGTGAATCAACGCTAGAATTGTTCCTCAATCGAGACTCGATTTGACCCAGTTTTTGATAATATTACCATTGGGAATGAAGACATACCACAACCGTAGTTTTTTTTTTATTACGCCGTCTAGTTTCACTAATTGTGTTAATATATTGGTGGTTCAAGTTGAATTAAATACTTAGTGATTGGAATAGCTATAGCGGGAGTGCGAAAGAATATCTATATATTTGTGTGAGTGAGGTAACATCACATTACATCAATGGTAGTCTACGCGCAAACTCCACGAAAAGCGGGTAAACAGACAGCCCTAACGCCGTCGGATTCCTTATAGAGTTGGAGCTTGGGGTAAAATATCCAATACCATTGCAACAGTGCAGTAAAAGATTGTTACGGGAAACTAAAAACCCTGCAAGCTTTGAAATAAACCAACAATTTTTCATCCCATTTTGCAATGTCTGCATGATGTGAGGCCTCTTAGTAAGCTCCCAGACCGCCAGTCTGATTCTGTTAGCAATTCGACACTATTATAGTCTGTTTGCTTACCCACTTTTCGGGGAGTTTGCCCACCAACTACCGTTGATGTAATGCGATGACCTTTTACTCACTAAGATACGCATATATTCTTCCGTTTTCCAGCTCTAGATATTCCAATCTATAAGTATTTAATCCACCTCGAAAACATCCAGAAATTAACAAAATTAGTGGAACTACTTGGCGAAATCATAAAACAACTGTGACGAGTCTACATGCATAATTATATAATAAACGATCATGTCTGATGGTATTGGTCCAGCCATTAAATATTCGATCAAATCCAAGTCTCGACTGAGAAACATTTTTGTGTTTATTCAAAGTAAATGAATGTTTAGGATATCTCTTAGTTTCAGTCGTCTGGAATATTTCAGTTTTCAACTGAAATATTCCAGACGATTGAATCTAAACACTGGCGATGGACTATTTAATGACTAAACTGACTTCAGGGCATAATAGCGTTTAATTTCTTACAGAACTGGACTAGTAGCTTGCGAGCTTGGCCTCTTCGGGGAGTGTCGCTGTACAACACACGCAAATCAAAAATAGTAACTTTAATTTGACCAGTATGTGGAGTGAAATATAAAATCACTGAATATAATTTTGACGAAACAAACAAAAACTACATCCACATGCATTTCATATCGGACATTGGACCAAGTTTGAGTTATTATTGTCTTTGTTTTGTATCAAATCGAGAGATAGGGGAAAAAGCACATCCCCCCCCCCCCTCCTCCGCTCACACTCACTCACACATCTCCGTCTTTAACTTATAAAAACTGATAAAAATTGACAGGTCTGTTCTCACAATCCTCTTCATGAAGTCCAAACTACCAGGGGTGCCGGAAGCACTTCAGAACATGGGGGATCAGACATCGAGAAAAGCAAGTGCATTTACTCGCACTACCATGCATGTCTCGAAGGTCGAGGCCCGAGGTGGAGAGTATGAGTGGAAGTGCCCTCCCAAAACTCCACCCAACTTCCCCATTGAATTTTGAAAGCTCCCAGAACCGATTTGGGCCTTATATTAGCTCTACTTCGGGAATAAATCATATAAAAAATTGAGTGACGAACCTGGGAAGGACATTGTCTGCCCACTCTTATCCCCGTGGTCCGAAGGCAGGGAGAGCAGCTACCCTCTCTGCCCCCGTGCTTCCGGCTTCCCCGCAAACGACAATAACTTTGTGGCATGACATGTCAATCTATTTCGTCCACTACTACAAGGCAGAACATCACAACGGAAAGGTTACATTTTCATGAATTTTGCATTTCTGCGACAAGTAACAGACTAGTGCATTTATTCATTCAATACACTTAAGAGGATTTTATTGTACCTTTTCACGCAATTATACGATGAATGTAATCTTGAAAATGGAACACGTGTCCTTACGTTTATCTATTTGCTTCTGAGGTGGATTACGGAAGAGGGGGATCAATACAACAGCATAGACATATTGCAGTGCCATCAAATGTTTACCATACATCTATGAATGAAATGAAGTAAGACAGATGAGCGGAAGTGCACACCTTATATATTATCGGGTTGTAGATTTTGACCTTCGTGACGAATCAGGATAAATTTCATCATTCGTCATTAGAAGATGAATGAATTGTATTTCGAAACTTTATTAATTGTGTCTTCCTTGCCCCTTTACTCAATATGACAGCACTTGCCCAAAAAATGGATATTTTTTTTGGAGACTAAATGAAAAATAATAAATATGAATGGCGATTTTCTGAAGAGCGCTGATGGGTTTTGCCCGCGTTCGTTAATTTTACAGAACCGCACATACGTTTGAATGGGTTAAAATTATCGCACGAGATTGCTTTGGCCCAGGATATCACGAGAGCCGAAGGCTCTTGTGATATCATGGGCCAAAGCAATCGAGTGTGATAATTTGAATGGGTTAAAAATTATCGCACGTGATTGCTTTGGCCCCGTGTGACGGCCACGATGATCGAACTTCAAATATTGACTAAACTGCGGGAAATAACACAACAAAATGTTTTTAAGTAGCTAATAAGTTTAGTCCACTCCATCATTATATGACCGTTGTGGAAAGTATTTGTCAAGGAACAAGCAGACAGAATGTTATTTTTATTTTGTAAATTTTTGACTCGAATCTGATTGTTTAAATATCCCCGATAAACAATGCGGAATTTGGAATTTCCAAGCGATCTCGACTCCAGTGCATTCGACCAATGATTGATGTGATTTAGTTAGACGGGTTCCTTCTCTGTTTATGTTGGAAACGAAATCGAATGTGTTTTGTATCATCACATGTGCAATACAACTGTATTTTTATAGTACAGGCAGAACAGTGGAAGTCTCGTGTTTCACATTAATAGGTGATAAAAGTTTTGATGACATCATGCGTCGGATGACTCGCTTCACTCGACTCCCGATGTTAATGTTGCCCAAATCCGATATGTGGTTCCCTGCAAATCCACGATATTTAGAAATCGATGCGACACATTCTCGACAATAAGTCCATCTCTACATATAAATCATATTGGTCTTGTCAATCAGAAAGTAACTATCTAGCACCAGTATATGCTCTTCGGAGTCTTGGGGAAATCAGCGGCGATAGTGGTCGGCTTCTCGGGGATTTGGTCATTGGTCGATGGCATTCGCTTCCAGTTACACTGCCACTATTCACCCAAGAACTACTAAATACAATACTACCCACCTTCTTCATGTAGTGCGTGACATGTATTTTGTCTTCTTTGTGGAGACGGTTACTATAAGCTTACAAGCTTACAGACGAATCCGCGCCATGTGCTATTTGTAACGCTACTGTTTATATTTGTCTGAAGTAAATATTGTGTAAACCAATGATTTCGAATATCCAGTGCTCCCGGAAAGCCTTTCTCAATGCTGGGAGTAACCCTCGCCCTAGGCCTGTAGTGGCATTGAATAGCCCTCTTGATATAAGGAACAAATATTGTCAATATCTTCACGTTATTAATTAATTTATTTATTTATTTATTTATTTATTTATTTATTTATTTATTTATTTATTTATTTATTTATTTATTTATTTATTTGTGTTTAAAGGGTATTTCTGAACAATGGATAATCGTTACGGCAACCTGGAGGTCAGGTCCTTTTTTGCCAATCGTTTATATCCAGCTTGTCCATTTTAGAGGACTTCCACCCCAAGCTTTGATGACTGGATTCTATTTTACCAGTAAAATACAGATCGTGTTTACCACAACGGTCTGGTTGAATATCTTCACGTAAGGGTCCGATCAAACAGACCATTGCTAAAGGGAAACTCGACCTATGCATGAGCATTTACCCTGCATTAACCATTTGAATCCTCACCTCCTGAATGGGCTCGCTGGATGGATGTAATACCGCCCATCTGAGGTTCGAACAACACACTTTACATTTGCAGACAGACTTATTTGCACGAAATAACTAACAGGATTCGTTGAGCCTTCGAAAACCTTCCAGAAAGTGCTGGAAATTTGTGCATTAGTCTTAAAAGTCCTTGAGTTTTAAGAATTTATGCTTCAGAGTTTTATTTTTTTTTTGCACAGCATTTAATGCTGTGCAACAGAAATGAAACCTTTTAAGCATTCTCATAAAGTAACTTTTCCAACTGAAATCTGCTTCTATTTTCTATCAAATATTTTCCACGACCGATAAATGTCTTTTTGATTCAAGATAGAAAACAGTTCTGTTATAACTGACATCCACATAGCTTCAGCGCAACAAGAAAATTGCGTGGACAAGTTTCAGCAATTGTCAAAACGCTCCGTGCTAATTACTTCAATGTATCCCTCAATTAACGTCATTCTTGTGGCAATGAGCCGTGATTAAGTAGGATCAGTAATAAAACAAGGCTGCAGGATCAACTTATTACTCATTCTACTTCCATTAATTGTTCATTAAATTGTTTAACCCTTTGAACTCTGGTGGTATCTTCCATGTCAGTTCAATGGCAACAATTAGAAGAGTCCATATTCATTATTTGGGGTAGACCAATCAATATTTTCAACGTGCAGCCTCTGGGCTGCACTTTGAAAATATTGATTGGTCTACCTCACATGCTTACTGAACAGCCATCCTATTTAATAACGTTATGGCGTATCATGCTCCTGGCCGGAAAAGCGGCCGCCAGGATTCAAAAGGTTAATGGTTGATTACCCAGTGTTTTCAGCAAGGATTAATTCACTGACACAATGCCAATTTATATTACTTGTCTCCGTTTAAATACGATTCTCATCAAAGTAATAAAATATTGAAATGCTTGCTCCCCAGTTTTTAATATATATTTTTGTTTCGTTTTACTATTATGTAACGCATCTTTTGATTGACTAAAGTAACCGAACAAACCAAAATGACGTTGACTATTTTAAAAATATTCAGGTGATAACAGCTCGCACTGATGTGACGTCATCCAGGGGCACTTACCTCATTCATGTGCTAAGAATAACCTTTGACCTCGACTGGGTCACTTGAACACAAGGAATCTCCTATTGGAATTGTTAAGCTGCTATACTCAACTAATATTCTTTGGTAGAAGGCGGAGCAAGATTGTTATCTCGGGTAAGATCCGGGGCACATGGAGATTTTATTCCTAGATATCGATTTTAAACCACTCGGCTTCGCCTCAGGGTTTAAAATCAACATCAGTGAATCGAATCTTCATGTACTCTGGATGTTGCCACAGAAAACTTAAAATATTCTAGGATTTTGAATATTTCCATCACAAATTGAAGCTTTGTCGCATCTCAAACAAGTTTCACCAGGATGCCATTTGCGATAAACCATTATAAAGAGTTAGAATTGATAGGTATTCACAGACAGTGGTCAGATTTCTTCTTCCTGTGTGAGATTTAATGAAATTGAATAAAACAATTCATGCACATTAATTTGCTCGTTACAATGATTTAGGTGACGAAAATAAAACAATACCGATCAAGGCATACGATCTGATGGGTATTGAATTATTATGCTCCATTTATTTCATGGGCATTTTTATGGCATTAATTTATATAACATTAGCAGTGAGATGGAAAGTTTCCTATCATATCAGTCATGAAATAATATCATAAACCTTTTATCTAACACGAACAGTCAAAGAAATATTGAATAACCTAAAATTTCCTTTTCCCTTAATAACATAGCTTATGAGGCCATAAGATGTGTTCTGAGGCAAAAAAGGGAAGTTTTTAAAACAAATTTTGAATGCTCATTTTTGTAATTAGCGCCGGCCAGATGTTGCCGTTACTTTGAATAAAGGGTTGAGCTAAAGTTGATTCCTCGCCGAATCCGGCGGTTTTGTTCAGTCTTTGAGTTTGGTATGCTGTACCAAATGCGACATTATTTTTTTGTGTCAGATTCTATATGTATGGAGCATTGAGTGCAACAAGGCACCATCTGCAATGCTAATGCATTGCAGATGGTGCCATATTGTACTCAAAGGCTGATATATCACTCGATTCGTGAAACGCATGCAGTAGTTAACGTCAATAAACTTTACATATTATACATTTCTGAAGGAGTTGCTTGCTTACCCCTGAGCAACGTCTTCCCGTCTATGAATTTATGATGTCGCTATGATATAGCCTCAGTTGCTGATGTGACGTTAAGCTCCAATAAGGAAATAAATAAATACAAATTTATGATGATCGACATTGAAGTGTATATACTAGTGTATCTAATTTCCTAGGATTGGTAGCATTTCAGACTTAATTAAAGAAACGTTTCCCACTCGAGCTGTCTAATATTGAGCTGTTAGCACAAAAGAAGAACAAATTAATTTGAAATATAGTCTCTTCAAACATGTCTGTGAAATCAAGACGGCAATGAGAAACGGAAAAAAGAATAACTTATAGAATATCATTATTGGAGCATTGTGATCGTTCCATCAAGGGGTCGCAAGCTATGTTTGTGAAGCAAAAAATGAAATGTTTTAGTTATCCAAGATCCAAGTAGAAGTTAACTGGTTTTACTGTGATTCTCAGTACTGGTGTATCAGTTGTGACTGATTCCATTTCTGCTTTTGTTTCAGGAGATCATGTACCGATTTACAATGCGCGACATGCCATTTACATCACATACCTTCTTTCTTCTTTCACCAGGACACAACTGATGAAAGCCATATCTGTCTCGTCTCGTCTCTTTTCCTCGGGGTACCTCTGTGTGACACAAAATTCCCTTCGCAATTAGTTCAAGAAGTTCACGTAAATCGTCTTTTACACTCGGCGTTATTTTAAGTTCTTCATTTTCCCAATATATGAAGCGGAAAGCATTATTTGCTGCAACCCTCTTAATCAAGATATGATTCAACGTCTTTTATGCCATTGCTTTTTGAGAATTAGAAACCCAAGTGGTGTTTAGGTGGTGAAGGGTTTTTCATGTTCCAACGACCTTTTCTTCGGTGTAACCTTGAGCCCCATAAGCTGGAAAAGTTAGGTTTAATGGAATGGTATGTGTATTGTGCACATGTCTTTGGAATTGTGTGTCTAAAAATAACTGACTGATGCATTTGTACATTGTGTACATTTTTCATCTTCACTGTTGGCTTAGCTGTTTGAAATGAAAAACAGTTGGTCATTAATCTGCAGCGAAGAGCAATCAATATTTGCAAGCTGCACCAGTGCTTGAGAAACAATGATTGATTCTCGCGTCATCCCTTGCACACAAGTGACCAAATATTTTCAGAAGCAGGAATCCCCATAATGCAACTGGAAACATCAACCAATGGCATCATGTTTGACAGAGCTCAGAGAGATGCACACTTCATCACTTGCTCACTGATGAAAAATGCCAATATTTTCAACAGCAGGAATACCGATAATGCAACAGCAGACATCAATCAATGCCATCATATTTGAATGAGCTCAGAGAGCTCTATTGGATAAATGTTTGGTTATTCATAAACAGTATATTTTAATTCAAGGAATTGACTTTAACTGACAAAAGCGAAAAAATAATATCATTATTCACCGATCGTTTCAAAGTTTGGAACTCAAATGGCACTTGTCTTTTAAAAGGGAATGTGACATGGACTACTCACTTTTACGGACTAAAACGTATTTTTAAATATGAACATTTTTGATTGAAGAGAACTTCCAATCCGAATTAGCATATGGTCCAATAAGACTGAAATCCTCGCCCTCTGATTATATGAGAGCTGCTTAGTTTTTTCTATGTTTACGTCTCCAGTGACAAATGTTACCGCCAAGTGAAATATTTGAAAAGATGATAGCAGTGGGGGTGGGGGGGGGGGGGGGGGGTCGAAGTGAATACTGCTTATTAAATCGTATTTTTAGAGGCCAGTGATCATTCTATTAATGTCTACTCACAACCCACTTATAAAAAAGTCGAGGTTTCTCCATCTCATTTCAAGTCATGAACTTATTCGCGATTTGGACTGAGATGGAGTAACCTCGATCTTTATGAAAGTCATTGATTTTTTGTTGTCCAGTGATAGCGTAAGGTTCATGAGAGGCTACCTTGTTCATTGAATTTGCCTTGTTCATTTCATAATGGTGGTTCTGGACTTTAGGTAGGGTCTCATTGGAACATGTATGTTATTATTGTGATGAATTGACATAAGCTCCAAGCCGCAAACCTTAGACAATGTTGCGGTCAATTCATCACAATAACTTATAATGTTGGTTGGGTTTAGATTAAACATATTTTATTTGTCAAAATAAACAAAAAGGATTGGACAACAAGTGCTCAACACTCAAAACACGTCCTCTCCTTTGTATACGATTAACAAGTAAATGCAGCATTTTTTTCATTATATACACATCATAATAAACAATACGCTATTCAAGATTGCAATGGTGTTAAGATGGTATATATTCAGTGAAAGAAAAGAGAAGGAAGAAAAGAGGGGGGACTGATACTTTGTACTCATCAAACAAATATCAAACTGTCTCCAGCCAACTCACCAGGCTGCCGCGCTCCAGAAGAGTCCCATCACTGCAAGGTGCATGCAGTGTTTTATCATCACATATAAAGTACGTTAGCTACGTCTAACGATATATCGTCATCTGACAACCACAATGCTCTCTCTTCCACTGGAAGATAGAACCACATGGTTCTCACGTGACAATAGTATATACGTGACACTAATATATATGATCAGTTCCAACGTGTGCAGCTATTTCATAAACACGGTAAGGGTAAGTCAAGATCCTCTAATCATAGTTAACACCTCACCCATCAAGAAAGGTAGAGGAAATTTGCAACTAAACCTCTTGAAGTACTATCCCTTTTCCATTTTCTGTGCCAAACACGCAGCTCATGATTCCTCATTGGAACGAGCTGAACGAGCTCGCTCCAATTAGGAGACGCAAGCTATATTTCGAGGTTAAAAAACAGAAGAAATTGGTTGGTTGGGTGAATTTAGAAAAGCTCTCGATCGGCAATGGTAATGATGGTCTGGGTAAATTCAGTACTTCAGGCAATAACATTGGTGGTCAAGACTAGTACTGTAAAATTCCCCATCGAAATGATATGGTTGGTCTGGCAAAGTTTATTTCACGTTTATCAAACTGTATTGATAGAAGAGGAATTCGAGGCTTTTTATTATATTTCTCCCATCGGGTAGGCTTACTCTCCATGTAATCACCGAACGATTGATACAAACTATACAAATACTGCCAGGTGGAAAAACCCAGTCATGTGCCCCCTAATGTTATATTCTCAACTTTTTCAGATATTAGAACTGGTAAAATGTTTGGGAAAGTTACACAATCACAGGTGATAATTGTAGTTTTAATGAGTAATATTTTCACACAGATGCTTGTATATGTAATGGTTCAACCGTATTGTTGATATATTGGTAAGAAAGGTAAGAAAGGTGTTTGGGCAATTTTTTAACAGTGTTCTTCACACAACACCCAAAACTCGACACACGTTATTCATAGAAAACAAAATTCAAATTGTACGATGTTTTCTATTTTTCCTACAAAATATAGCTGATTTACACCTCTCTGGAACGATCTCATCAAGATCGTTCTTCAAGCAGACATGAGAACTGCTTCCATGGCAAAAAAAGAAAGAAAAAAAACCCAAATTTTTTTAAGGAAATATTTTTTCAACAATGAAGTCTCCTTGTAGAACAGATGCATAAGTTTCAGGCCTTAAACTTTAAAACGTCATTATTTATTTTCGCAAAATAATTATACCCCGACAAAACGAAGTTGTTTTTTTTTTGGGGGGGGGGGGGGTGGGTGGGTGGTGGTGGTATATAGGAGTCAAGTTGTCCGTCGGTTTGTCGTCGTCGTCGGTCCGTTGCACATGCAAACTTGTGGAGCGAACAACTTCCACAGTTTCAGTCGCATTTTCATGAAACTTCAAAAAATGATCAACATGATAATGGGAAGTGCGTGACATCATTTTTTTCCAGATCTGATTCAAGATGGCCGTCTGACGGCCATATTGGATTTTGCAAAATACTCGTGGAGCGAACTACTTCTACAGTTTTTGTTGCATTTTCATGAAACTCAATATAAATTGATCGACATGATAAGGAGCAGTGCGTGACATAATTTTTTTCCAGATTAGATTCAAGATGGCCGACTGGATGCCATATTGGATTTTGCAAAATACTTGTGGAGCGAACTACTTCATGAAACTTCACAAAAATTATCAACATGATGATAGGAGTCAAGTTGTCCGTCGGTCTGTCGTCGCCGTCGGCCCGTTGCACATGCAAACGTGTGGAGCGAACAACTTCCACAGTTTTAGTCGCATTTTCATGAAACTTCAAAAAATGATCAACATGATAATGGGAAGTGCGTGACATCATTTTTTTCCAGATTGGATTCAAGATGGCTAACTGGCGGACATATTGGATTTTGCAAAATACTTGTGGAGCGAACTACTTGTACAGTTTTTGCTGCATCATTTTCACGAAACTCAATATAAATTGATCGACATGATGAGGAGCAGTGCGTGACATAATCTTTTTCCCGATCGGATTCAAGATGGCCGACTGGCGGCCATGTTGGATTTTTTTTTTACTTAGAAAAATTGAATGCCCCTTTTCAGTCACCCACACTAGGCGGTATGCCACGGTGAGGGTATACCGGGCGACAGACCATCTAGTTTTGAATTACAACCCGGAAACATGAATCTTAGCCTCGATCTCTTAGGAACAGAGAGACCTTGTTCAGACTCTCTGCCATCAGCTGTATGATGAAATAATAACATTGTATGTTGTTTTTGTGTATCAGGCTAGTCGATGTTTGGCAAATCTGTTTTTGTTATTTTTGCGGTTAACAGATGCAAAAGTTTCAGGCCTTAAAATTTGTCCCGATTTGAGGGTATCAGATTTGCATCTCGTTATTTCCTGCTGCGACAAACAATTTTCAGTTCTTAAATATTTTAGAATTTGGTCCCAGTTCTATTCCTTTATAAGTACGTGCGGGGGCGCGGTGGCGTTGCGATAACCGGTTCTCGTCAGGTCACCGAAGTTAAGCAACGTCGAGCCCGGTTAGTCCTTGGATGGGTGACCGTCTGAGCGATCGATTCGGACTCCCGCGTTGTATCCTTGGGCAAGGCACTTCACCCCGATTGTCCACATGGGGGCACGATGACGCCGTGTACTCAGGCGTACTACACGTCTACAGTGCGCATGATTTCAACCAATCTAACCCTGCCTGTGCTGCAGTGCGGAGTTACGATGTTGGGGATCTGGCAGCTGCTCGTCGTTGCTCGGTGGTTCTCTCCGGGTACTCCGGCTTCCTCCACCCGTAAAAATGTCACCGACACGATATGACCTTGTCTGTTAAAGTGTCGTTAAACCTTAATAAATAAATAAATAAATAAGTACTTGCAGTACATAATAAAAAATTCCAACAAATCTCATATTGATACATTTACCAGAGGTTCACCATTAAGAGCATGCTTCCAGTTTCAGTAAGTTTCTAATCTTACATGGACATATAGAACATCTGTTCAAAATTACAGGCTCTTGGTGGTGTTTGCTGGAAGTTAGAGTATCTTTGCAGTGGTGTCTAGTGAAGTCCTGGCTAGAGCTGAATCGGTTAAAGGGTTTTCTTGATCGATTAATCGCATGTATTAACATTGGTTAACCGATTAATCACTTACCCTAATAGGTAGCTGATTAACTGCCGTACCGTTGATAATTTACAGCATATTAACTCTTTACCCAACATAACTGAAAAACCGGCCAGCGCTATATACAAAAGTCTCCATTCAAATTTTATTATATTTTCAATTTTTGTCTCAAAAACATAGCTTATGACCTCTCATTGGGACGAGCTCGTTGAGCTCGTCCCAATGAGGGGTCATAAGCTATGTTTTTGAGACAGAAATTGAAAATTTTTAGTAATTTAAGAATTTATTTTGCAAGTAC
Organism: Pictodentalium vernedei; assembly: GCA_031216915.1. Taxonomy (NCBI): domain Eukaryota; kingdom Metazoa; phylum Mollusca; class Scaphopoda; order Dentaliida; family Dentaliidae; genus Pictodentalium; species Pictodentalium vernedei. The sequence goes on along the minus strand of CM062291.1, from coordinate 177,859,667 downwards.
CGTCTTTCAACTGCATTGGGTAAAGGGTTATGAATGACCACTTCCAGCTACTGATACATGCACGTGAACAAGTGTGTCAGCACATAACTTGCATACTTTACTCTATCTCATATAACTGATGTGACTCAGTGTGACAACGGGGGCCTGTTTTGGTTGTTCCTTTGTTAACCTATCTAATACAATAGTTCAAAAGTAACGGCTAATCGATCAATTACTTTTTTGATCAATCAAGACGTTGATCATTGGTTCATCGATTAGTCTCAGCTCTAGTCCTGGATGCCTAAAAAGGCAGCCATGACTTCACTAAACACCGCTGCTAAGTCAAAGAGTTACCTTATTATGAGGAACCAAAAAATAAGAACTCATCAAGTCTTAATAATTCTTTCGGGATTTGTGACAAGAATCAAATAAACTTTTTGCGAGAATCAAAATTGATTTTCATTGTTTTCCTTTCTGAGAATCATCTGCAAGAATCGATTGTGATTCTCGCCTGAATTTAAGTGCTGACTTTTTGTCGTGGCAATCGAAAAGCAGTTGCTCTGCTGACCTTAAAAACAAATAGTTTAGTTGTTTGGCACCATTATTTACTTTCGTAAAATAATTTTGAATTACAACCCGGAGACATGAATCTTGAACTCCATCTGGGAGAAACAGAACAACTTTGTTCAGCCTCTGTGCCTTTAGCTGTTTCATGAAATAATAATATTGTATGTTGATTTTATCAGGCTAGTGGAGGGTTTGCCAATCTCTCAAGTAACGTTTTGAGTATTAGTTAATTACACAAAACATAGAAGGAGGCAAAAAGATATCAACTATAAAAACGTTGCATGAAATTCATATTTACATTTGGCTTCATGAGATAAGCGAGTTATGTTGATTCTGTTTCGCATTGTACCTATCATATACTTTGGCACCTATCAGTAATTCATAAGCATGCGTTCTGCATGGAGAGGCCGGATGATGTAAGATCCCAGTGATTTGGTATTCACAACGGCAGTTTGTTTTAGTCAAAACAAGTGGCAGTGTAATCTCTGCAAATTTCCCTCATTACCAGTAATCCCGATCCATTCCTGTCTTGTAACAGTTAGACAACAGAAGAGATAAAGCACGAACTATTATTTACGTCTTCAGGGAGTATTTATAATATTTAACGAACATTCGCCTTCTTAGAGCATATTGCTGAACTTAACAAAGAGTAAACGTATTACCCTTTACTTAACATGGAAAGCAGACGGCAATTGCAAAAAAAAATCTTGAATAACTAATTTTTTTCATTTTTTGTCTCAAAAACATAGGTTATGACCCCTCGTTGGAACGCGCTCGACGAGCTCGTTCCAATGAGGGGTCATACCCTATTTTTTTAGACAAAAAATGAAAAAATAATAAAAATTAATTGGCGATTTTTGAGAATAGCGCTGGCCGGTTTTGTCACGGTCACGATTAGCCATTGTGCACAAGTTTTTTACCTTAAACACCAATAAGTAAATAAATAAATAAATAAATAAATAAATAAATAAATAAATAAATAAGTTGGGACACAACGCAGTTATCCCTGGTCAGGGTCGAACCGTCTAGTGCTCTAAGCACTGAGCCACCACTCACCATACGAAGAATGTAAACAAAAGTACAGCATTGTGATCAGTGAGACGGACAGAGAATTTCGACCGGATCACGACTAGGTCGCGATCCAAGCCAGAAAATAAGCAGACTGTCATCTGCAAAATAAGGTCCCCAGATGGTAAATTTAGTGATGCTACCCTGCACAGCAGAATAGCATGACTAAATTTACCCTCTGTGAACCTCAATCTGAATCAGGGTCTCAGAGCTGAACAGAAAGAGGTATCCAGACGATAAATAGGCCCACTGTATGGGATAGCATCATCAAATTTACCCTCTGGGGACCTCATTCTGCAAATGTCAGACTGCTCTTTTTCAGGCCTGTCGCGATCCCGTCAAATTACTTCGTCCGCTTTCGTCCCTGCAACGCTGTAGAATCTCACCTGTTGAAATAAAAATGTGAGAACAATGAATCTGAAATGTTGTTTCCGTTTGTTTCTCTTCATGCGGTATTTTCAAATTCCACTTCATCAATGCCAATCATATCGATCCAAACATCATAACTAATTTCCGGGGTCTCTTGCCTTTTGCTTTGCGCCCTTTTATACATGATAATAATAACAGTTTTGCCGGCCATTGATTTGATTCATAGTGTCACCTGCAAGCTAGTGCTAAATATTTTATCCCCATTTCAGTAATTCATTTACGAACCCTCGATCTGCTGGTGCAAGTTAGTTGCGTTCGGACCATGATTGGATTAGGATGGAGATTGATGTGATCACAGTACCGTTGGACTCAAAGGTTGATATATCATTGAAGATTAACCCTTTACCTAATATAGCGGCCAAAAACAACCAGTAAATTAACCAGATAAGCCTACCACTCCCTAAAATATCTCGAAAGTTTCTCAATAAAACCATACAAATATGGATATCATCAGAACCAGCTTGTCGAGCTGGTTATAATGATGTCCACATTTGTATGTTTTTTTTTTGAAAAATTGTGGAATTTGTTTTCGAAAAAAGTGAAATTTAATTTATATTAAAAATACTGTGTTAGGTAAAGAGTTAAACGCGGGGGCTAAATGGTTGTTAGAGTTCTTTTCGTCTATCATTTCCGAAAATGTTCAAAATTATTTACGTACATAATTATGCTGTGGCGATAGATCGTTCAACTCGTGCACATTGAATAACCTAAGTTATTCTTTAAAATTTAACATTCCTCAACCTACCTTTCAGGGTTTTGAACGAAAACGAAGACACGGCATAAGATCACTTGTTCCTAATACCTTAGATGATGTAGTCGCTTCGTGTTTCAAAAGTACGCTTTATTCCTAATTGCACATCACAGTTTTTTTTATTTATTTGCTGATATGCTTCTAAAAGATAGTATGAGGAACGAGATGTGATAGGTTCCCTAAGTATTTATCTCCCATTCTTCGTGGTCGTCTGTTGTTCGTCTATTAAAAGTTACAAAAGGGAACTTGAGTTTCCAATCATGTCATAGACGTTTTCTGAACAATTCCTTGCTTCTGAATTGAACCTTCCTGGTGTGTCTGATGATTTGAAGAGAGATAACTTTACCGAAAGTCGATTTTCATGACGACATAAGTCAGGGATGGCTAAAGTAATAAATATGATTTTTAGCTTAACTTGACATAGTCAAGATAAGCTATTGCCATCACGCGTGTGGAAGTCTGTTAGTCTGTGAGTCTGTTAGTCTGTGAGTTTGTGAGTCTGTGAGTCTGTTCACATTTTCCTTTAGCACGGGCTACACCCCGCAGTTCACAAAATTTCATATGCAGGTTTGGGGTCATGCCTAGATGAGAACGGCCCCTTTTGGTCGCGATCGGTCAACCGGTATGGCTGCCCGAGCCCCAAACCCGAAAACCATTAACACAGTCTACAGGTCGTATTTATGAAGGGATTTCATTGTAACTTGGTAGGATGCCTCTGTATAACGCGTAGATGAGAACGTCCCCTTTTGGGCATGATCTGTCAACCGTGATGGCTGCCCAAGCTCGAAACCCAAAAACTTTTAGCACAATCTGCAGGTCATGTTTAATATGGAGAGATTTCATTGTAACTTGGTACCATGACTCCTTATGATGTCTAGATGAGAATTTCCCCATTTGGGCATGATCTGCCAACCGTGACGACTGCCCGAGCCCAAAACCGGAAAACCTTTAGCATAGTCTACAGGTCATATTTATTGAGGAATTTCATTGTAACTTGGTGGGTTGACTTCATATAATGTCTAGATGAGAAAGTCCCCGTATGGTGCTGATTGGGCAACTGTGACGGCTACAGGGGCCCGAAGCCCGAAAACCTTTAGCACAGTCTACAGGTCATATTTATGAAGGGATTTCATTGTAACTTGGTAGGATGACTCCAAATAATGTCTAGATGAGAACGTCCCATTTTGATCGAGATGATTCAGCCTTGATGGGTGCCCGAGCCCAAAAACCTTTAGCATAGGCAAAAGGTCATATTTATGGAAGGATTTCACTGTAACATGTTATGTTGACTCCATATAATGCCTAGATGAGGACACCCCCTTTTGGTCGTGATTGGTCAGCTGTTATGGCTGCAGGTGCCCGAAGCCCGAAAACCTTGAGCACAGTCTACAGGTCATATTTATAAAGGGATTTCAGTTTAACTTCGTAGGATCCCTCCAGATGATGCCCAGATGAGATTGTCCCCTTTGGTTGCGATCATTCAACCATCATGGCTGCCCGAGCCCGAAGCCCGAAAACCTTTAACACAGTCTACAGGTCATATTTATGAAGGGATTTCATTGTAACTTGGTAGGTTGACTTCACATAATGTCTAGATGAGAACATCCCCTTTTGGACACGAGTGGGCAACTGTGACGGCTACAGGGTCCCGAAGCCCGAAAACATTTAGAACAGTCTACAGGTCATAATTATGAAGGGATTTCATTGTAGCTTGGTAGGATGACTCCAAATAATGTCTAGATGAGAACATCCCCTTTTGGTCGCGATCATTCAGCCTTTATGGCTGCCCGAGCCCAAAGACCTTTAGCATAGTCTATAGGTCGTATTTATGGGAGGATTTCATTGTAACTTGTTAGGTTGACTCCATATAATGCCTAGATGATGACACCCCTTTTTGGTCGTGATTGGTCAACTGTTATGGCTACAGGTGCCCGAAGCCCGAAAATCTTGAGCACAATATACAGGTCAATTTTATGAAGGGATTTCATTGTAACTTCGTAGGGTCACCCCAGATGATGCCCAGATGAGAATGTCCCCTTTGGTTGCGATCATTCAACCATTATGGCTGCCTGAGCCCGAAGCCCGAATACCTTTAGCACAGTCTACAGGTCATATTTATGAAGGGATTCCATTGTAACTTGGTAGGTTTGACTTCATATAATGTCTAGACGAGAACGTCCCCTTTTGGACACGATTGGGCAACTGTGACAGCTACAGGGGCCCGAAGCCCGAAAACCTTTAGGACAGTCTACAGGTCATAATTATGAAGGGATTTCATTGTAGCTTAGTAGGATGACTCCAAATAATGTCTAGATGAGAACGTCCCCTTTTGGTCGCGATCATTCAGCCTAGATGGCTGCCCGAGCCCAAAAACCTTTAGCATAGTCTATAAGTCGTATTTATGGAAGGATTTCATTGTAACTTGTTAGGTTGACTGCATATAATGCCTAGATGAAGACATCCCCTTTTGGTCGTGATTGGTCAGCTGTGATTGCTACAGGTGCCCGAAGCCCCAAAAACTTGAGCACAGTCTACAGGTCATATTTATGAAGGGATTTCATTGTAACGTCATAGGATGCCCAAATGAGAATGTCCCCTTTTGGTTGCGATCATTCAACCATGATGGCTGCCCGACCCCAAAGCCCGAAAACCTTTAGCACAGTCTTCAGTTCATATTTATGAAGGGATTTCATTATAACTTGGTAGGTTGACTTCATATAATGTCTAGATGAGAACGTCCCCTTTGGATGCAATTGGGAAACTGACGGCTACAGGGGCCCGAAGCCCGAAAACCTTTAGCACAGTCTACAGGCCACATTTATGGAGGGATTTCAATGTAACTTGATAGGATGACTCGTTTTGGAATAATTTCACTGTAACTTGGTAACTTTTGTTGATTTAGATTAACTGTGAGGGCCACATACATTAACTGTGAGGTCATATTAACCCACCCCTCTGCTCTTGAGTACAGTGTACACCTCATATTATTTTTATCAAAAACATAGCATACAGGGAACAGAAATGAACATATTCCCAATTATCACAATTCCTGTCTTATTTCATAATCCTTTCATAAACATTGAACATTTTCCTTTTAATCAAACACAACACACAAGTTAAGCTACAGTGTCATTGACACTTTCATTCTTCTCACGATGCAATTTCGGCACAGCAGTTATTTTTCCATAGAATAAAGGCAATATTCTCCCGAACTTAGTCCAATGTCAAATATGCAATATAAAATCACTGAATTTAATTTTGACGCAACGAATCAAAATTATATTCAGTAATTTTATATTTCAGTCTATACATTCGCCTCATTATAGTTTACATCAGTGTGTGTTATACAGTGATATTAGAGGCTTCACGGCATGTTGAACTTTTTACTTTATCGCATTGCTCCGAACACTCGCATCTCATTTATTGCATAAATACCCTCAGCATTAAACGGAAAAGTGTCTTATTTGCGAAACTAAGGCTGAAAGGATGAACAAAATATCCTAACATTGCGTAATATTGAAATGACTATATCAAACGTGTGCCCATGTGTGAACAAACAATAGGCAATGTTTTCACAGGTAATGTAAAATAATAGTGCTCAGTTTTTGCACCTTTCTATTGATTCTTTTTAATTCTCATGAAACCAAATCATGTCGTTTCTGTTCTTGGAAGGGAACAAAAAAAACACAGTTGCTAACACCTTATTGTGTCCGTTTAGTATCGCTGATTCAGTGCAACAATGAACCATCTGTAAGTCACTAGCATTGCATATGGCGCCTTGCTGCACCCAAGGGACGATACGCAAGTCAGTTGATCATTGAGAAATCGAGATGTGCGAAAGACAGTCGTTGCAGGGACAACATGGACAGGAAAATTATGATCAGTGCAACTATCACAGTCAAAACAGTAAAATAACTGAGCTGTCAAGATTGAAATAACATTAGAGCAACTATCACAGTCAAATAATTAACTGAGCTTCCACGATAAAATAAAAACTAGTATATATAGAGGCTGAAAACTGTACTCGTATTTAATATGGCGGGTGTGGCCAATAAAGTAGTTAACAGAAATTTCTTTCCAATAGAAGACCAATAGAACTGCTTCTCCCGTTACATGAATAATATCCGTTGAATTAAGTATAGTCGTGGAGTGAGTTTTCTATCCAGGTTATTGCTCTCAAATTCTAAAAGAAAAAAAATCGCATGTTTTGATTCGGCCAAAGGACCTGTGGGTTCATCCCGGAAGTCCACTGGCTTAACCTTTGCTTGTGAGTTTTGTGTTTGGGTTACCTAAGGTGGAAACCCATCCGATGAGTGTTTTTGTTATAAACCACTCACGGCAATGTGGAATAATGCATCTCGGACCAACAGTGCCTTGGATAAGGTGACGGGTTCTGTTTTCAAATTTTAATTCATCAAGGCCATTCGTATCGATCCAAACATAACTAATTCCCTGGATCTCTTGCCTTATGCTTAGTGCCCTTTCATACGTGATAATAACAACACTTTGGCCGCCCACTGATTTGATTCCTAGTGTAACCTGCAAGCAAGTGCTAAATATGTTATCCCCATTGTAGAATAAGTTACGTTACTAAAACGGCCACCCTTACAGTGTATGCTCGAATGTTGTTTTTTTGCCGTTTCACGGGAATCTGTCAGTGGAATTTTAGTGTGACTGAACATTAAATAGTTAGAATATTTGCCTATCATTCGGAAATTTTAAGGTATATGAGTTTACATACTGTTATCTGAATCAGATCTATTACAGGGGGTGACTTCATGGGATTTAAAAACTTCAAAATGGTATTTGGTTATCATTGTTAATGGGAAATTTGTGATCCCGTGCACAGACAAAAACTTGTTTTCTAGAGCCGAAACGGTTATGGGGTTTTCTTGATCGATTAATCACGTGGATTAACCTTGGTTAACAGATTAATCACTTGTCCAAATAGATATCTGAATAATTGTCATACCGTTGATGATTTACAGCATGAACCCTTTACCCAGCTTAACACACAAAAACGACTTGGCCTATATACAAGAAAATCTCCATTCAAATTTATTATGTTTTCAATTTTTGTCTCAAAAACATAGCTTATGATCCCTCATTGGAACGAGCTCGTTCAGCTCGTTTCAATGAGGGATCATAAGCTGTGTTTTTGAGACAAAATTTTTTAGTAATTCATGAATTTATTTTGCAAGTATCGTCTGCTACCCATAATGGATAAAGGGTTGATAATGACCATTTCCAGCTACTGATACAGTATGATGATCATGCAGGTAAACAAGTATGTCAGCAAGTAACTTGCATGCTTTACTCTGTCTCATATAATTGATGTGAGTCAGTGTGGCAAAGTTTGCCTGTTTTGGAGCAAGTTTGTTCCTTTGTTAACCCATATAATACAGTAGTTCAAAAGTAACGGTTAATCGATCAATTACTTTTTGGATCGATGTTGATGTTGATCATTGATTAATCGGTTAATCGGTTAACCGTTTCAGTCCTATTGTTTCCATGTGACTGCATGGGATTTCAAGACTTCAGAATGGTATTTCCTTATCATAGTTAATGGACATTTTGTGATTCTGCTCACAGACAAAACGCTTGTTTTCAAATATCTTTTTGAGAGAACGCTATCATTATTTCCAAAGGAGACACACACTTCATCTATAACGTCTGAATGCTTTGGATTAAGGATGCAATTTATAACAAGTGTACGAAAGAAAATTGCAACAACGATCAAGTCTGATGGGGCAGGAAGAAGATAATGTATCTGTCCAGCTGGGTTACAGTACGCTATCAGATGACAAAAGCAACTAACCCCGTTTTTTATTTTCCAATAAGGCAACGTTTATTCACGTATTGGAGAAATAGAGGATCTCTCATGAGTCGCGATTTCATATGAGATTTGTGTTCCGCGTTCTCTAAGATCGATCTGAGCCGAGCCGATTTTAGTGAACGAGGTTCAGAAATTTCACGTTGAATCGTGACGAATTTGAGAATCATTTCATCACATAATATGTAATTTAAATTTTTAACTAACAGATCTGTTAATTAGGTCTGCACTAAAATTTTGGTATTTTTGTCATTGTTTGTCTCGAAAAGCTTGTGGTCACTTATTGGAACGAGCTCATCAAGCCTGTTCCGAATGAGAGGGTCATAAGCTATGTTTTCGAGACCAAAAATGAAAATATTTCGTTCTTCTGGAAATGTTATCCGCAAATTTCGTCTACAAGGTAGACAGTTAATGAAAAATAAGAGATTAACCCTTTGAACTCTGGTGGTAGCTTTCATTTCAGTTCAATGGCAGCAGTTAGAAGAGTCCATATTAATTTTTGGGGGTAGACCAATCAATATTTTCAACGTGCAGCCTCGGGGCTGCACGTTGAAAATATTGATTCGCCTACCCCATTCATTTACTGAACAACCATCCTATTTAATGACGTTATGACGTATCATGTTCCTGTCCAGAAAAGCGGCCGCTCGTGTTCAAAAGGTTAATTCAATTCCACTTCCGAAATCAACTCACAGCGTTACCACGTCGACGTTGACGTCATTCCATATTAGACGTGTTGGGAGCGATATTGTCCGAAACGAGCTATTTGATGGTGATCATGTGATATTTGTTTATTTATTGGGGTTTAACGACACTTTCCACATCCAGGGTCACCTCGTGTCGGACAGCTTTACAGATGGAGGAATCTGGGGTACACGGAGAGACCCACCATGCAACGGCGAGCAACTGTCAGACTCGCCAAAGTACTAACACCACACAAGCAGGGTTAGCATTGGGTGAAGACCAGTGCACCATGGACATTTCGATTTGAAGTTGAATGCCGTAGCCACTGGTCCGCCAATCGTGTGGTAAATGCGAACATTTATTTATTTATTATGGCGTAACGACACATTAACAGCCAGGGTCATATCATGTCGGTGACAGTTTTACGGGAGGAGGAAGCCGGAGTACCCGGAGAGAACCACCGAGCAACGACAAGCAGATGTCAGCTCTCCAACATCGTAACTCTGAACTCTGCACCTCGGTACAGGCAGGGTTAGATTGGTTGGAGACATGCGCACCATCGACGTGCAGTACGCCTTAGTACACAACGTCATCGTGCCCCCATGTAGGCAATCGGGGTTAAGTGCCTTGCCCAAGGACACAACGCGGGAGCACGAATCAGTCGCTGAAATGGTCGTCTATCCAACTACTAACCGCGCTCGACGTTGCTTAACTTCGGTGATCTGACGAGAACGGGTTACCGTGACGCCACCGCGCCCCCGGTAAATGCGTACAAGTGATGCTGATGTTCACACTGTGTTCATTCATCTATATAAGGAAGAAATGGACGTCTTCGTGAGAAGAATGATATGTAGCAAACCCAACGAACTACCAAAGATAGAAACTGTCCTGAAAGTGACCATTTATGCGTAAGACCCATAATATACAATAGAAAAGCGAATTTAGCTGAAGTATTTGTTTAATTATTCGATTATTTTAATGGTTGTCTTCTCTTCTATAGGCTGTCTATTCTTTTACGTTACACTGACAGAGCAATATGAGAAGATCGTATTGACTGGTTCTTACAGAGTATTCTCATCACTCTATGAATTAAACCATCTCATCTGCTAAGCTGAACTCCTATGTAAATAGCTTCGTACTGGAAATTAGAACCTATTGAGAGTTTGTATTTACAATCTGTATAGGCAATTGTCATACCGGTCAATTATCGAAAACTATCGAATATTTCTGTAAGAGAGAATGAACGAATTATTTAACCATTTGAATCCGAATTTACGATTTCTCCCTTCAGGAACATGATACGTCATACTTTCATTAAGTAGGGTGGCTGCCAAGTTAAAGTGTGGGGTAGACCAATCAATATTTTCAACGTGCAGCTTCGGGTCAAACAATGCAGCCAAATAATAAATATGGACTAATAGCTTCCATTGAACTGACTTGGAAGATACCACCACACTGCAAAAAATATAGGTTCTCTTCAGAACAAAAACTGGTTCTAATCTTGTCCCTGAGATGGAACTAGCTCTGTTTAAACAGTATTTATTTCAAATCAAATAAATTTACCAAGATTAGCATTCAATTTTAACAGAATATTACATGAACTGAAGTAGATTCAGCACTAAACTTGGAGCTTATTCAACGCAGTCGCCAAACATTTTGAAACAAAGGAGATATGAACAGTTGGCGTATCAAACCAGTTTTGGTGCTGTGTAGAACCAAAACTGGTTCGATATGCCAACTGTTCATATCTCCTTTGCTTAATAATGATTTGAGACAACCTCGTATAAGATCTAAACTTACGACTGAAACACCCTCAATTTATGTTTAATTCTTTTAATATTTAATGTTAATCTTTATAAATTTATTGGATTTGAAATAAATACTGTTTAAACAGAACTGGTTCCATCTCAGGGACAAGATTAGAACCAGTTTTGGTTCTAAAGAGAACCTATATTTTTTGCAGTGCAGCGCTTAGCCAATCTCAAATCCATTACAACTTCTCACCACCCTCTCAAAGAGTAAGCAATGCAGTTATCTGGGTGTAGTAATCTTAATGGCCGTCTTTACATGGAAAACTTGCACAGGCATCTGTCTGTGCATGTGGCGAACATGAGACAACAGACAACCTTTTTGCCAAGTTGACCAGAAACAACACACAAATGCAAGAAACCTTTGGCTTCCGCTTCATCCTTTTCACGACAATCGTCAATCTGGTGACTATTTTACTGAGAGTTAGCTATCCCCTTTTTTATATTATTGACCGTAACGACCTGTTGTGTGGTTCTGGGCATAACGCTGCTAATATTATTAGTAAAAATGTCTTTTGGACAGTCCAATTCTATATTTTGAAATCAGGACATTTTTAACTGTCATTGATTTACTTAAATTCATACGAAACCTGTTGGAATCTGCAATTCAATCCATTTGACCCTTTCTGTTGTCTTCCAGGCCAGTTCAACGACAGCAATTGGAAGAATCCACATCCATAACCTGGAGTAGACCATTCAATATTTTCAACTTGCAGCCTTCGGGCTGGTCTTTCCCTTCCCTCATCCTTCTCGGTGAAATTATGATTGACCATGTTCTTGGACCGGAAAATGGCCTTTAGGGTTCGAAGGGTTAAACAGCATCATTTTCTACTGGCTTGTTGTGCATATATCTAACCAGATTAATCTTCTAACAGCTTCCTTTGCAAAATATGCGTGTCTCGTGTGAGAAGGTCATGTGAGATAGATATCTGTCTCACATGACCCACGTGACCGGCGTATTAGCATATTTAATGAGCGCAGGACAATTCGATCATCGCACTTTCTTCTGTAAACGAACAACACGGTGTCACGTTTCGGAAATATTAGCAGACGAACGTTTGTCGAAGAAAATAAAAATACAGACCGCAAAACCAAAGGACACTTGACACTTTTATATGAATTTTTGTGTGAAAGCCATTATGAGCTGAGAGAGTTGCACGAAGTTCCCGTCGAAAAGTTATGCGAACACATTGCAGAATTCATAATCTGACTTCATCGGAATGTGTCAATGTTCATTTCCCTACAAATTTTTAACCCCTTCCTTGCCGGCGTTGGGATTTAATTTTGTGGTATATACCCGTGGTATATACAGGACTTTTGTGCTCTTTCCGATAACCAAATCAGGTTTTTTTCAGAAATTAACGACAAAATTGTTCGATATAGCTGCACTTACCCCTGAATTACTTTTGATGACGTCAGGATGTTTTGGTGGGGGGAGAAAAATTATCCCTGATGGGGGCGGGTGTGAGATGGGGAAATCTCATCCTCGTGACAAGATATTTGGCCCAAACACTCGGCAATCCTCGTGTCTGGCCCAAATATCTTGCCCTCTGGTGAGATTTTCTCATCTCACACCCTCACCCATCAAGGATAATAATAATCTTCCACCCTTTAGCCACTCTGTTACCACGTGCCTCCCCAGGTTGAATGTAGTTCAAATATTATTCTGACGTGCGTGAACATGACCACAGCCAGTTCATTCCTAGCCATCTTCAATCACCCAATTTTCCCCCTTCTTTTCAAACTTTGTTAAGCACTAGCTGCATACAATTGTCGAATTTATTTGTTTATTTATTAGAGTTTAACGACAATTTCGACGGCCAGGATCACTTCGTCGGACACTTTTACGGGTGGAAGAAGACTGTCTACCTGCAGAGAACCGCTGAACAGCGGCGAACAACTGTCTGACTTACCCAATGTACTAACTCCGCAGATGCAGGATTAGCATTGGTTGGAGCCAAGTGCACCATTGACGTGCAGTACGCTTTCGTGCACAGCACCACCGTGCCCGCATTCGTATAATCGGGATTAAGTGCCTTGTTCAAGGACACAACACAGTTACCGCTGGTCCGGATAGACCTTTCGGTTTGAAATTCAACGTGCGTACCACTGACTCACCGCGCTTCCCAAATGCCGAATTAAAACGGTATTATTTCCATAGTGTGCTAGAAATATTTGACAGGAAAACCCCCCGTGTGAAATAAAAATGCAGCGGCGAGCTGTCAGGCTCGCCAGTGCACCAACTCCGTGCAAACAAGATTAGCATTGGTTGAAGACAAGTGCTCATTGACGTACAATACGTCTTTGTACACGGCACCACCGTGTCCGGGGCGCGGTGGCGTTGCAGTAATCGGTTCCCGAAGTTAAGCAACATTGAGCCCGGTTAATCATTGGATGGGTGACCGTCTGAGCGATCAATTCGGACTCCAGTGTTGTGTCCTTGGGCAAGGCACTTCATCCCGATTGTCCACATGGGGGCACGATGACGCCGTGCACTAGGGCGTACTGCACGTCGGTGGTGCGCATGTCTTCAACCAATCTAACCCTGCCTGTACTGCAGTGCGGGGAGTTACGATGTTGGGGAGCTGGCAGCTGCTCGGCGTTGATCGGTGGTTCTCTCCGGGTTCTCCGACTCCCCCACCCGTAAAACTGTCTCGGCCATGATTATTAGCCATTGTGCATAAGTATATGACCTTAAACACCAATAAATAAATAAATAAATAAATAAATAAATAAATAAATAAATAAATAAATAAATAAATAAATAAATAAATAACCACCGTTCCCCCACGTGGACAATCGGTATTACGTGCCCTGCCCAAGGACACAACATAGCTACAACTGCTATCGAACCGTGCGTGGATCTGTCGGTTTGAAGTCCAATGCTGTTACCACTGAGCCGCATGTAAGGTAAATAAAGAAAAAACAAATATCCTTACCCTGACTATGGGCTAATTTCTAGTAAACAAAGAAACAAACGATGGTGGCACCTGGTAAGACGTTTGGGCTCTATCCCTGGGAGCTCCGCCAGTGATTACTAAGAGCGAATGCAAATAAAACTCATTCCGTTCATGAAAATGAAACGTTGATAGAAAAATCACCTGACAGATTGAAGAACAATGCTTCCAACATCTTTACGATGTGACAAGAAAAACGTAGTTTGTGTTATTGTGAGACCAATTACCGCTAAAAACGACTCGACGTGACACTCATCGGAATACCACATCAGTAAGGTGTTTCTCAATTAGTGGCGTCTAACTGTGTTTTTTGTGATGCTGGGTTATAAAGCTGCTGTTATTATATGTAATTATACTGAGAAGGAGGAGGAATCATTTCTCGAATTATCTATATTTTCCAAGTCTAGGCAATTTCAGACAGTCCTTTGCTCTTCAGGTTTCTGAACAACACAGACACGACGCCAGCGAGGGGGTTAATAGAGAACTACTCATTGGAGATCACGCATCTAGACGTAGGGGAAACCGAGGGTAAAAGCTATGGAGGATGGTAACCTTAATTGGTGAGAGGGGGTCAAACCAAAGAGGTCTTTGGGTGACCTGGGTGATAAACAGAAGCCTGGTTTTGAAGAGTACATTGATGGCACCTTTGAAGGGTAACTGTTGTTCAAGCTGATGTCGAGGTCCCTGGAGCTAACGGGAAAAAATAGGAAAAACTGTGAAAAGGTGTGCCAGATGTGTAATTTAGGCGTGGTGGAGACACTGGAACACTAGAATGCCCAAAATACCACTCTGAAAGAACAAGATTCACTGGGAGTATACTGGGGAAGTGGGATGGGAGAATTGAGGACATGTGGTTGGTGAGTGATTCAAAGGAGAAGGTTAATATGCTAATCGGGGAGATTGGGAAGAATGGGGCAAGGGATGTCATCAAGCAATTCGTCTCCGAGTGTTGGGATGAGAGAAGAAGCGTGGGAATGAGGAGGCAGTTGGGGGCACAGGGGTTACCAAGTCCTTCTCATCCGAGAACCCGGACAAATCAGCGGCCGGCCAAAGTGTTATTATTAAACAGACCGCTTTGTAAGAACAGCCGTGGTGAAGTAATACCTTATTTTATTGTTTCTGTGTCAACCAAGTTCTTTGGATCATTGCATCTTTTCGAAGGTAGGGGCTCGGCGAATCGGAATTTCTATCCTCGAATCGCGTGTCCCCGATTTCGGCATCGATGTGGAATTCGAATCGGAAACACCGCCAACCAATTTTCACTTGTTATTTTTACCAATTTGCTCAATTAACATTCACATCCTTGCGGCTCGCGCGTGCCGTGGGTAACATGAGCACGAGTTACATTGCTACAACAGAACTTACAAAGTGGAGCTCTGGATTTCAGCGCTCCACTTTATAAGTACTTTCGTAATAATGTTCTGAAAACGTAACTTGCAACTATTGTTTCAATTCTGTGGCATGGTTCCGCCGATAGAAGACTTTCTACTTGCCATTGTCCTTTCGTGAAAAAGCCCAGTTTCTAATTGATTAGAAAGTATACGAACCGGGAAGCCGATTGGATATCGATCTCGAATCAGCCTATCGATTTGGACATCAGCTCTTCAAAGCTCAGCAGTGCACTACTCGAAGGTTATTTCCACCGTCCAGGTTGTATGCTGTGCGTGTCCTTGTACCAGATTCGCCCAAAGATGTGTAACTACTGCATGAAGAACTAAAGGCTGTTATACCTGGCACCCGTGGAAACCCCAAGAAGTGAAGCAATACCTGTTTACTGCAATAAACACGTTCCGTTTCACTGGCGAAGTAGGACCCGGTAATTAAAGCTTAGGTGCTCTAAAGTCGGCAGCACAAGTAAAACGATTGCCATCTGTTGACTTTATACTTGTGCCGGGGTCATAGCCACGTATACTGGTAATGACCGGGGGAGCGGTGGCTCAGTAGGTAGAGGTGCAGGCTGTCAGTCGAGAGGTCCTAGATTCGAATTCCACCTGCGGCAACCGCGTTGTGTCTTTGGGAAAGACACTTCACTCACAATGTCCACGCGCGGGCACTGTGGCGTTATGTTCTGAGACGTTCTGCACGTCGATGGGCACTTGTCTTCAATGCTAACCCTGCTTCTGCGGAGTTAGTATTTTGGGGAGCTGACAGTTGCTCGCCGTTGCTCGGTGGTTCTCTCCGGGCACTCCAGCTTCCTCCACCCGTAAAACTGTCGTGATTATAATTAGTCATTGCGCAGAAATATGTGACCTTAAAACACCAATAACTAAATAACTGGTAGTGACCTTAAATATCATTAAATTAATGAACAATCGGCAACGATGCGAGCGATGAGATAAGTTGTGATTAACATTTTTCTCTTCAACGAAATTTATCACAGAGTGACGTGTGCTTTTGGTACCTTTTGTCGAACAACGACCATGATTAATTAATCCGTTTATCCCACGCACTTTAAAAAAATGACTTGTAGGACTAAAAATATTCATTTGTTGCCTCAAACCCAGAGCTGACAATTCCTCGAAGGAACGAGTTATGCGAGAATTTAAACAATTCAGTCCTGTTTGACAGAGCTCAGTGAGCTCTGTCAAACAGGATTGAATTGGTTAAATTCTAATTGCATTATGGGAAAAATTGCAGCCTGAAGTTTAGATATTTCAACAGCAGTGAGCTCTGTCAAACAGGATTGAATTGGTTAAATTCTAATTGCATTATGGGAAAAATTGCAGCCTGAAGTTTAGATATTTCAACAGCAGTGTGCAGAGGGTTAATTCGTTTTTGTTCTGTTACTTTTATCAAATGTTCACAATGAACTCATCTTGTCATCTTTGATTAAACTTGACAATAACCTATTTACTTTCGATTATTCTACGTACCTTTGGAGAAAGATGTGACGTCATAGCATAACAAACATGTTCTGGGGATTTCCTTAATGCAGGCACGATATGCATATGGTGTGTTCACAGCAAATGTTCAATCCGTAGGGATCTACACATTTATTCAAAGAATGTCTACATATAGATCGTACAATAAATTTGAACCTAACCATTAAAGTGCTACTTTTGAATGATGTTTTTTCAATAATGTATTTTGTTGGTCGCCGATCTAGTACATGAGTGAGGACATGTGTAAATTAAAACGAACGTGTGGCACAAATTATTAGTTTTTGTAACGTTTCTACCACTTTATTTTACAATGAACCCGGAAATGTATCAATCCATTTTGTGTGAACAATATTTGTTAAACCAGTCTAAGAGCCACAAGAACCATTAGCAATTTTGCTATTAGATTCGACAGTAAACTGAAAGCTTTTATGACAAAGTGTGTTTATTATATGACTTTATAATTTAACCGCTCAATATCACTACTGTTTGACAATCTTTTTCTGGTCCCCGGAAAATTTACAATGTGGAATCCGATTCCGTATCACAAGAGTATGACGAACTATTTACGGGTGCCTTCGAATTCGCATAATTAGCTGTTCCTGTCGCAGAGAGTACTTTAGTCCGAGCTGGAATGGGTGCGCTCGAACGGCGGTCCGGATTTCTTGTCCTATTCATGATATTTTTTATCGTATTCATTCATTATTCATGCACATCGGGGGGTTCCTGGAAGTGTGCACCTTTTACAAAAATAAGTGTAAATAAAAATAGGTTTTTTTTCAATATAAGTTACCAAAAAAAGGTTGGGGAAATTGTTATGCTAGCTTTGGCATGCGATGTTGAACTATAAGTCACGTAATAAACCTTTTATCGCTACAGTGAAATGAACGCATCACGTCTCGTTCAGAAGGTCAGATCGCTGGACCAAACTCGCTGTCTGCGTCAGCTCGTTTTATCCGGCGATCTGACCTACTCAACTCGACGTTATACGACGACCCAGATCACTTCACTGTAGCGATCATATGTATTTATTTCATGGTAGGAATAGCTCAAAGGAAATGAAAATTCGCACATACAAACTTCTGAAACAACCATTGTCATTTACTTTACCAAGGTCATCCGTATTATTTAGAGCATTACTGTTGAATGAGCATGCATACTCTGCTGATAGCCGTCTCAGACCCCTTAAACTCAAGAAATCGATTTGCAAGTCGATGATTCTTTTTTTTTGTATAGTATGACAAAGCATGAGAGACTACATAGTCTTGAAAGTAAAGCAAATCAGTTAATCCTTATAATAGTATTGTTGAAGGGTACATAAAGATTATTACCACCATGTGAGTTTCTGAGATGATGTTTTGAAGTCTCGAACTCGCCTCTGAATCACATATCGACTCGTCCTGACGGAGTCGTCGATATATGCCCAGAGACGAACACGCGACTTAAATACATCATCTCGGTAAGCCTCTTGGTGGTAATAACCAACTTATCTTACAATATTCGTCCCTTTCGTGGCTTGTTCGCATATATCTCGGCAATCATTCAGCGTATATGAATTGTTTTTTTTATGAATGAACATCAAGACGTCATAGTATTACGTTCTTAGCTGTACATGATGTAATCCCCATTCTTTGTTCAACTTGTTCTATAACAGCCGATGTCTATTGTAGCGTTTCAGCTGTCTGCCTCTTTATTTTTTAAGTTTAACGCATGGTTGAACTATATAAAAATATCATCATGAAAAAGATGATCTAGTCAAATTTATTTAGCCGAGTTGATGATTTATTTATCGCTTAATTACTTTTATCAAAACAGTGGCCTCGACATATTTTCGAAAAGTGTAGGTGAAAAACGTTCTCTTTCTGAATCTAATGATCGCACGTGAGGGTTGCTACCCTCAATACAGATTTGTATTTTGTCTGGACGTTTTCACTTCTGTTGGGTGAAATACTTTCTTATTGTAAGATAAATGCATTTGTCACTGGTACTCGTAGATTCAGGAGAGTTGATTCGCGGATGGCTACAAAACTGACAGCAGGTACATTTCTGATGAACATAATTGTTAGCCCTGTATGTAATACGAACAGAAGAGGGCACTTTCCTAAAATACTTGAATGACTAACTAAAACTTTTTCATTTTATTGGCTCAAAAGATAGCTTATGATCCTCATTGGAATGAGCTTGGCGAGCTTGCTCCAATAATGGATCATGAATTATGTTGTTATGGTCACGATTAAAAAATAAATGACAAGTTTTGAGAATATCGCTGTCAAATGTATCCGTTGTGTAAGATGATTGGTTAAAAATGAACCCGGCCTCATTAATAGCAGCATATACCCAACGTGTCTTTTGCTCTATAATACCCATCAACGCTCTTCGAATATTGTACATGTAAAGCTACTTTTTCCCCGATTAAGTGAACAAACAAGGAACGTTTGAAGAATCAAATGTGAAGGCTCATGTCATGTGATACAATTAATCTGCCATTCCCTAGAGCTGTTTATGCAGTTGGTACTCCCGAAGATGCACTGCTCAGCCAAACCTCCCTTAACTCCACCATTAACATCCAAGGCATTGAAATGGAAATATCGATATTTCAAGCTGCAAATTTTTCCTATCAATGTCAGAGGCGTTGCGGTCTGTCAAATAAGATTTAATTGGTTAAATTCCAAGTATTATTAGTGTGCAGTGGGTTAAAGTTTGTTACATTTTGGTCACGATACGAATGTTAGCTAATATGCTATAAAGTGATAATATTAGTTATCCTTGTGTTTTTCAGGATGTATGGTAAGTTACACCGGTCAGGGAACTCATACACCCTGTGGCAAAACCGAAGAGTGTATGAGCTCTCAGACCGGTATAAACCCCCATACACTCTGAAAAACACAAGAATAACGGATTTATTTCCAAGAAGTTTGGTGTACTTAATACTTTAAACTAAATTATGGGAAAAAAACTGACAGAAAATTTGTACTTTGTAAGTTTCTTAATAAAACCAGAGAAATATGGATGTCATTGGAACTGGCTCAATGAGCCAGTTCCAATGACATCCATAGATGTAATATTTTATTACACATAAATATTTTTAAAAAAATTGTTTTTCTTCGTACTTTTATTCAGATAACAAAACATCATTACAGAAAAAGTATAGCAGATACAGTGGGCTCAAAATAAATGGAAGAGAAATTATAATATAGTGTATTTACAATAAAGATAATTTTTGAGCATGGTGGGGCAATGGTGTATTTGAAACGATATCAATGGAGTTGGGGATCATGATTGGTTTGGTGCGTCTAAGAATACATGTAGACAAAAAAAACTGTCGTGTCAATCTGAGTTACTACTAATATCTAGACAGTGCTCGGGAGTTACATTTAAAATCGGCTGTAAGTGGTTCCATCTGTTTTTTAGTCTATTTGCTTATTTGGAGGATATTTGTAAGATGATATACGTTCAACGTTTGCGAATTTTTTCAGAGTTTGTATAAAAGTGAGAATATTCAGCGTGCGCTTTGTCACTTTACAGCCATAGATATATTTTTTTGTAGACTAGTATCACGATGTTCAGAATATCGTCGTCTTGTGAATCCCAAAATCCCAATTCGACAGATTCGAGGGAAAGTAGAAACGATATGCTACATATGTTACCCAATAGTTCCGAGAAATGTAGCAAGATTGATTTAGAGACGGGACAGTTAAAGAACAAATGTTGATAAGATTCTCAAGTATTGTTACAGAAGGTGCATAACTCAGTTTCGGACAATTTACATTTATTTAGTCTGGCGTTGGTATATAATATTCTGTGTAGAATTTTGAATTGTAAACTCCGGAGATAGGTGTCGTCTGTGACGTTAAATGCACTTCTATATGTCATCTCCCAATCTATCTTCTAATTGGAAGTTGATATCTAAAAGAGCATTTAACTTGCTCTGCACGTAGGAAGGATTCACAGCTACCAGTTCTAAAAAATTTGGATAAAAAGTTTTACATGTTTTCTGACAACCGATTAGCATTTCGATATTTCGATTCTTTACTTTTTCGACTTTTTGAGTATGTTTTATTGCATCTTTCCACGCTTTTAGTATGGACTCAATTACTCCCTGGTAGACAGTAAAAGGTGTGGTAATGCTGATTTTCTCTGAAAATTCGTGAAAAGTGAGCTGTTGTTTGTTATCATTTACGGTATCATTGAGAAAATAGACACCTTTTTCACACCAGTTTTTACTATAAAATGGTTTATTGTTTATTCGAATTCTATTGTTATAAAATAATGTTTCAGAGAAGACTTCCTTTGACGACTCATCTAGTGTTACCCTCGCATCTAATTGGGACCATGAATTTAGGACATCTTGCCAGAACTTATTTGTACTGTTTGCTACAATTTCTAAGCCTTTGTTGTGGAGATGCCAAATTTTATAACTGCCACTTTTTTCAAAGTCGTCTATAATAAGTGTTTTCCATGGCGCGAGAACAGTAGCATCTAATAACTTCTTGATCAACACATTTCAAAGAATGACTATATGATTTTATGTGGGGAAAGTTTAGACCGCCTTTTTCCAGAGTATTGATAGCAACACATCGCTTTATTTTTTCGCTTTTTCCATTCCACAAAAAAAAAAATTAAAAAATAGTGACTGTAATCTGTTAAAAAACTCCTCTAGTGGGCTGGGAAGAACTGACAAACAGAGTATTAAGATCGGCATTGCTAGAGTTTTTACCACAGTGGTTTTACCAAGTAATGTTAAATTTCGGTAAGACCAGTCTTTTAGCAAATTTTCAATTTTTCCCATTTTAGTATTTTAATTTATCAGGCTATAGTTCTCATCGAACAAATTATACTGAGTACCTAAGATTGTAAACGTGGCATCGTAGTTCCATATAACTGTCTGTTCTGTCTGTAGCTTCTCTCTACAACCTTTTTAGACCCAATCCATATCACCTGCGTTTTGTCAAAGTTTGCCTTAAGTCCGGATACAAAGGAAAATGCGTTTACTACCTTCAGAGCATTGTTTAATGAATGGTCATCGTCTTTCAAGAAAAGTGTTGAATCATCTGCATATTGACTTATTAAATATTCTGAATGATTTATGGAGATACCGTTTATTATGTGAGGGTCATATTTCAGTGCAGCACGCAAGATCTCCGCGCATAAAATAAAAAGGTAAGGCGAAAGTGGGTCACCCTGTCTTACACCACTCTCTGTACCGCAATGTAAATAAAGAACTTAAAAATGTGAACACGTGGTGCTCAGCTAACCACCTCCTGTTAAACGCCAACAAAACCAAGTATGTATTAATTAACCCCCCCCCCCCAAAACGAAATGATGTTCCAAACAGACATATCCTTATCAATCACACTCGAATTACCCGCGTAGCCGACTCTGAAACCTGCAGTTCAGTCAAGTTCCTTGGAATAAATATTGATGAAAGGCTATCTTACAAAAGTCACGCATCGATGCTTTGCTCAAAAATCGCCAGAGCCAATTATGCAATGAATAGGGCCAAAAAGTTCTTACCAACCCGCACTCTACTTTGCTTGTATTATTCTCTTGTCCATTGCCATCTCATTTATGGGTTACAGATTTGGGGTCACTCTAAAAATATGAATAGTTTATTTCTAATGCAACAACGAGCTATTAGAATTATAAACAACGGAAAATATAATTGTCACACTGATCCACTCTTTTTGAAGACAAAATTCTTAAATTTCCCGACCTGTACCAATTACATGCACTATTATTTGTTCATGATTGGTACTTCGATAGACTACCATCATCTTATCTACCCGCACATCATTAACCAGCACGTAATAACAAGTTTATTTCCCACCACCATTACGTTACATACCATGTTAAGGGTCAATTAGCCGATTCTCGCTTGCCGGACTCTCGTTTGACTTGACATCTTGCTCGCTTCACGAAAGAATTACCATGAACTGATGGCGTTATAATTCAATATTACCTTATAGACTCTTAAAAATTGAGGAATTTTGGATAATGTTTGTGTGTCATGTATTGTTCTTGAGTAACACAAAGTGACATATTTTGTGATATGATATCTATCAATGAACTGTAGAATACTGTTCATTGGTGGATATCATATCACAAACAATGCGTTAAAATTCAATTTTGTCTCAAAACCAAATTGAAGTTGCGACAGTGAAACTGACATTTATCCACTATCCATCCACTATCCATTGAACCCACATTCAACAGTTATAAGAATCAAATCAACATCTTGTGGATGCTAATAACGAGAGAGCGAGTAAGTCAACCTTAACAGCAACCTGGATCCACTATCCATTGAACCCACATTCAAAAGTTATAAGAATCAAATCAACATCTTGTGGATGCTAATAACGAGAGAGCGAGTAAGTCAACCTTAACAGCAACCTGCATCGAAGGTCTTCTATACGTCACCAACCAATACAAATTGCAGTCTGCGATAAATGTTATAGCCTGTCTGGTGGATTTGGCAGGAAGACAGCCAACAAGGCTATGCCATCTCCACGCAATATATGTAACCAATTGAATAATTGTTTTTATACATCCACATTCATTTAATTATATTTAATCTTGTATTAGGCCACACAAAGTAGACCTTCTGTTTCTCAGGCCATTATTTGTGAAATTGCATGCGGGCGAGCGGTTTTTTATTTTATTTTTTATTTCAGTAATTACTCTTTTGCCATCAAAAGTTCATGTTCTTGGTTCAAGTTTTAGGCCTCATAATCTACAGAATAGCATGGGTGGTGGTGTATTTCATCCCTTGAGTGCAAGAAGGCTTTGCAATGCTAAAGCATTCCAAAGCCTTCTTGCACTCAAGGGTCAAATTCATCAATTTTTTTGACTTAGGTAAAATATCAGACATAAACCATTTAATTTTTATTTTTTTTAAGTTTAAATTGGTTATAAAAAGAGAGCATGCGGCAGCCAATAGGACCATGCGGGAGGGCCTGAGAAACAGATGTTTTATTTTTTTAGGCCTTATGATTACTTTGTACATGTAAGCGTTATATATATTGCAAATAAACATTCATTCATTCATTCATTCACCACGGCCTAAATTTAGTTTGCCCGAACAGTGACCATTATTTATAACATAACTGTATAAACTGGTATAAAATGTTTGAAACCATTGTAATATTGATGGACCAAAATTTAGAAATTTTAGTTTAGTGTTTTCGCAATGAAGGACCACTCGAGGGTGTCAAAAGGCTTTTCAAAGTCTAATAGGGCAAGGATGTCTGATATATTGAGGTCTTTGCATTTTTGTAACAAATCAAAAGTTAGTCGAGTAGCTTCCCCAATGTATTTTCCTTTCATGAAACCTGACTGAGTGTCCGAAATTAGTTTTGGTAAAACATTTGTAAGACGATTTGCTATAGCAGTCGAGCCTATCTTTACGTCCACATTAATTAGTGATATTGGTCGCCAGTTTTTTAAGAATAATTTGGATTTATTCTGCTTTGAAATACACGTTATAATGCCACATCTCTGTGTAATAGACAGTTCATTTGAGACATAACCATGGTTCAGGGATCCTACTATAAATGAAACGAGGTCCTTCCAAATTCTTTTTATAAAACTCGACTGTAAAACCGTCGGATCTAGGGGATTTACTAAGAGCTGACAGGCTTTCCATTTTGGATAGACGGCCTTCTAACGCGTCGCTTTCATCTTGGTCAAGGAAGTAAAGGAAAGGGTTGTTTGTGTCGAAGAACTGGTTTTGCTCCTCATTGGCTTGGGTTGAGGGGGCCACTTTGGAAGAATATAAATTTTGGTAAAAATATCTCTGCTCCGTCAAAATTTCTTTTAAGTCTTCAGTTTCAGAACCGTCAGACATTACTAATATTTTAATTGTTTGTTCAGTGTAATGTCTTTTTTTCAAGGTTACAAAAATACTTTGTGGATTTTGGGCCCTCTACCTTCCATTTTGCTTTTGTTCTCAGTTTCATACCATTAATTTTTTCATCACGAATAGTTTTTAGTTCCAATTCTAAATTTTCGATTTCTGGATAGACAGATAGATCACGATTTTCAAACTGTATAGTGAGGTCTTTTAGTTTCTTTTCGATATCGTATTGTTTTTTACGTTGGTTTTGTTTCATGTGTGTCGTGTGAGCTTTTGTCTTCCCGCGTATCACCAACGTCAATGTTACCCAAACAAGCTGGTCATTGATAGTAAAATCACCGTGGATTGTATGTGGAGTGTTATGGGCACTGTATTGCTTTATTGTCTCTGATATGACTTTTTATTGAATTAACATATTCGGGGTCAGCCAGGAGACTGTTATTAAATTTCCAGAAACCTTTTCCCGTGGGTGATTTATGAACGAGAGCAGACTACTCACAGGACTGTGATCTGATTTGTACTGGGTCTGAATATCAGCATTTCGGAAATAAACTTGTAGATCCGAAGACATTAAAAAATAATCTAGTCTTGCCATTTTATTTTCGGGCCCCTCCATGAAAATCTTTTGATATCCGGGTTTTTATTTCCCCTGGCATCATTTAAGTCTAATTTATCCATGTACAACCTAATTTTGTCATTGGACCTGATATTATTTTTCTGTTTATAGCGAATTATGTCCATTTCGTAGTTTTGGGGAACATTCCAATCGCCGCCGATAATAATGGAGGGGTTACCAACATTTTCAATTTCAGTAAAGAGTTCCTCGTAGAATTGAGGACTGTCAGTATTTGGCCCATAAACTGCTACTAGAGTAATACGTTGATCATGTATTGAGATGTCAAGGATAATATAGTTGCCTAATGAATCGTTGATACAACTATGTACGTTGTAACTAAAGGTGTTTTTAAACACAATGGCAGTGTCTCTACTGGAGCTTGAGTTAGAATTAAAAATTGCTTCATATCCCCATTCGTTTCTCCACCTTTGTTCGCTTCTTTTACATGAGTGAGTGTCTACCAGGAGAGTAATGTCATACGCGTCCCTGAATAGTGAAAAAAGTCACGTCGCTTATTCTCATCTGACGATAGACCACGACAGTTTACACTACCTATTTTAATATTAGCCATATGGAAGAGGGTTGATTGAATGAATGCTGTTTTTTTATTGAAGCACCAGTATGAATGAAAAGAATATCATTATTTGGTGAGGAAATATATGTAGTTTTGTATCTGATTTTCATGTTTTTATAACAACAACAAAAAGGTGTAACATATCTCTAGATGCTACGGGGATTGTATTGGGCTAAGATCGCGTGCACCTGATCATCCAAGGCTTACCTACACGTAAAATGGAAAAAAGCTGCTCAAGTTTATTCACCGTCGAAACCTTAAAATGGTTTAATCCCTCTATGTATTTAGATATACTCAGAAAATTCCATTATCAGAGAGAAGGGGTGAGTACTCCAAACCTCTGATTTGCTGCTCCCAGACAGCAGATCAAAAGTTCTAAAGTTTTCTCCCAATTCATTTATACGCAGCACATTTATGCACAATATATAACTCAACTGGTTGAAAGAATTGATAAAGGAAGAAAAAAAATAAACAGAGGATCTGTGTGTAATTTAGTATATATATTATAGTTGAGTCTTCGTCACCGTGGACATCTGTTGCTGACTATTATTTGTGGTATTCACTGTTCACATATACAGAACAATTCATTCAATTACACATCCATCATTTGTATTGAGTAAGAGAATGTAAATGGATGAATGCATCATTAAAAGAAAAGAATATGTTGAGATGAATATTAAATGAAACTAGTAAACGGAAAGAGAAAAAAGGTCGGGCTGTTAAATGAATGAATGAGATGGGGTGGGGGTGGGGTGGGGTGGGTGGGGAGGATCCATTTGACATAATCTAAATATATAATGACAAATGCATATATTACTGTATTACACATCAATAAACCACTCTGAACGAAAGAAAGAATGTATGGGTCATTAAAGGACGAAGGGAAAGCTGAAATATTAAATGAATGAATGAGATGGGTGGAGTTCCATTTGACATAATCTCTCACCTTCCCTCCCACCCTTCCTCTACATATATATATACATACATGCACACACATACATATACAGAGAGAGAGAGATAGAGAGAGAGGGAGAGAAAGAAAGAGAGAGAGAGAGAGGGGAGCCTGTTATATATATATATATATATATATATATATATATATATATATATATATATATATATATAGATATATATATATATATATATATATATATATATATATATATATATATATATTAAAATATGTATAAATTATTACATTGCACATCTGAGAATCACTCTGAATAAAACACTGTATGTGTCGTTAATGAATGACGGAACAGCTGAACGACTGAAGGGATGAATGAAATGGGTGGAAATCATTAGACCTTTATGTAGAATATCATGAATGATGGAACAGCTGAACTATTGAAGGGATGAATAAAATGGGTGGAAATCCATTAGCCCTTTAAGTAGAATATCACAGTGTATGCAAATGCGTAAATATAATATAGTGACGTTAATACCCCGAATTTTACAGAAGGGTCATTTCACGCGTCCATCGTTCAAAAAGAGTCAAAGTGTAAACGCGTGATGACGAATCAGTGAGAGGCTGAAGTGAATGATTTGATGAATGGGTGTGTGTGTGTTTATTAATTTACACGTTTGAGTCGGTGAGTGGGTAAAGCACATGACGGAAAGAAAGAATGAGTGGAAACATCACTGTGACACTGCAGCAAAGGACAAACTGTATATACATAAATACAATCGCAAACACACCAGGAATCGGTAAAAGGCGTATAATTGG
The DNA here is from genome assembly GCA_031216915.1 of Pictodentalium vernedei. NCBI lineage: Eukaryota > Metazoa > Mollusca > Scaphopoda > Dentaliida > Dentaliidae > Pictodentalium > Pictodentalium vernedei. The sequence goes on along the minus strand of CM062291.1, from coordinate 177,831,944 downwards.
GTGTAAAGGGTCAGTGAAAGCAAAGTGAAGCGAATTGTGGTCTTTCAGTTCACAATTTTGGCAACTCGCTATAATGTCAATAGGAGTAAGTTTTGTGATTAATTTTACTGGGAATCGATGAACAGAGTTCAATTAATTAACTATGTCAATGTTGTTGTCATCCATGACCTATTTGCTACTGCACTCGAGTCAGGCTATATAATTCTAATAAAGCAAGAGCTTTTGGGTGTTTTTTTTTTGGGGGGGGGGTGGAGGAGGTCATTTGGAATTCCCGAAGGATAACCAGATACCTCAAAATCACATACGGCATACTATCTCCCAGAAGGCTTGATGGATGACTCCCGGTTTTTCAAACTAAACTGTTGGAGCTTTCTCCACTTCTTTTTTGTAACCGCTATGGTCATATACCGGGGCCGCTACCAAACCGGCGTTGCTGTTTGGTTTTCTTTTCTCTTCTTCCCTTAAACTTGCCATCGCACAACATTACATTCTGGCTCGCCACCATGGTGGACACAAACCTCTACCATCGCCGAACTGGAACCGAACAGAGCCCACTCTCTAATAGTTTTAAAGACGTTGAGGGATTGAGTACTGACAATCTAACACTCCGACGTAAACTGACGGGTATTCTAACCGCGTGCACCCCCCCCCCTCAGACTCCATTTTGGGCGATAGGAAAGCTAGGCCTGTGTGATCCAAGTGAAATAAAATAAGGTTAACCGGGTCGCAAGGGATTTGTAAATCCCACATCGTCCCTGCGAGCCTTCGGCGCGCTAAAACCTTTCATCATCGCTTTTGGGTGGAATTGAATTTTCTACGAGTCGCTGAGCTGAGGTTGTTATCAGACCACGCAATGGCTAGTGTTAGTCATGACGTAGAATGATATCAAACTCGAGTAAGGACATGTAAATTATGATGGGGAATGAACACTTTGGTTAATTTCATTTGTTGGTTATTGGACCGTACCATGGCTGCTGGTTTCAGCCGTGACATATTTCGATACTAAATTCAAGTCAAGATACATGTAATGAAGATAAACGTTTCGAGTCATTTAATTTTAGTGAGAACTGCTGTGTAGAGTTTGTTATTAGACTATGCCATTAGACTATGACAAGACTACTAAGAGCAGCCACGACATGCTCTGAAACTGAACAAGAGTTTTGGTATATGAAATGTTATAAAAGAAGGCTTTTGGGTTATGTTGATTTAATTTTATTAACGATCGCTGAGTTAAGTTTGTTATTCGACTATGCCTTGTCTGCGAATTGAGTTTTAGTTTCATTAACAGTAAATAAATATTAAATTTCCTGTATTTTTCTTTTTCTTCTTACATTACCGATCAGAAGGTATGAATTAATAACTAAAATGGGTACTCTTTTTAGCCAGCTATTGTGTATTCTTGTTGTTACACCGTGGCTAACCATGGTGTAAAAAAACTACTGTGGATTGCAAGTTACATCGTACCTTTCAGCAAATCAACACGCAGTATTTTGTTTCATTTGGAAATAATATTTCTTCCCAGTTGTCAATTGTGACTCAGTGAAACTAAACCACAAATATTGCCTACAGTAAGACTAAGTGCAAACTGAAAAATAATATCACGGATTACAGTTATTACGCAACTTATAGTCAATGTTCGACTGCGTGACTGGGATCAGTGTCACCACACTATGTCGAAATCCAACACTGGGACAAAATAGCATTATATATCCTACCTCCTACACGTTTTAAACTGTCATATGCACCATGTGTATAAACTGTATAGAGTCAGTAGAATTGTATATACGACTGACAGTCAGAGTAATCCGCCCTTTGTTTTTGTTCTTTCATCTTTCAGAATGTCGGCAGACGTTAACCGCTTCGCGTTAAACAAGTAACTTTTCTATCATATATTATTCATCGCATTTCAATGTGAAGACAAAGTTACCTAATGTGTCAGTTGATTCCAGATTCACTCGCGTGCAATATGGAATTAACTAACACCTTATATGCCATGTTTGGTCACCAATACACTGTGTATCTAATAGTGTTGCATTATCGTTTCTCGTGTAACACCCGCCAAGTTTCTTCATAGGGTACCATTTTTTCTGAATCCATTTTTAGCTCACCTGAGCGAAGCTCAAGGGGAGCTTTACTAATCACTTTCTGTCCGTCGTCCGTCGTCCGGCGTCCGTCGTCCGTCGTCGTCCGTCCGGCGTTAACTTTACATTATCGACTTCTCCTCCTAAACCACTAGCCCAATTTTATTCAAATGTTGGCTAAATGTTTATTACCTAATGCCAATTCAGATTTGTTCAAATGAAGTTGCCCCTCCTCCTGGGTGGTGCCACGCCACCAAGGGGCACCAAAATCTTTGTAAATCTTCTCATGAACCAGCAGTAGCAGAGACTTGATATTTGGTGTGCAGCTTCCTTTTGAGGTGTAGACTCAGATTTGTTCAAGAGAAGTTTGTGGGGCTATACTTGGCGTCGTTATGGGAGGGGCAAAATTTTTTGCCCCGCCCAAAATTTCTATTTTCCAAACCGAGAGGCTGATTTGAACGAAATTTTATGTGAGGGCTTATTGGGTCATGAGTACTTGATTTATGCAAAAAAAAATTTTCCCGCAGCCCCGTGGGAACCGCTGGAGCTAAAAATAGAAAAAATTTAAAACGCCCATATCTCCAAAACTGCACGGCACTGAGAATTTTTATTTGGTGTGCAGCTTCCTTAGGACCAACAGAAAGGATTGGTAAAAAAAAATTGCCATCGGTTTCATCATAGGGTACAGTTTCGGGACTTTGAAAAAGTGCTGAGTCAGCACTTTTTAACACTGTAGGCAATGGGAAAAACATTAAAAAATCTTCTTCTCCAGATCCAGCAGGCAGAATCTTTTGATATTTGGTATGCAACATTGTAGGGTGGATCTGATTCAAGTTTGTTCAAATCGGCCCCCTGGGTTCATATTTGGGCTCAGTATAGGAGCCCGATTTCGAACTTAGTGCATTTCAGGCAAATTTCTTAAAAAAATCTTCTTCTCCAGATCCAGCAGGCAGAATCTTTTGATATTTGGTATGCAACATTGTGGGGGTGGATCTGATTCAAGTTTGTTCAAATCGGCCCTCTGGGTTTATATTGGGCTCAGTATAGGAGCCCAAATTTGAACTTACTGCATTTCAGGCAAATTTCTTTGAAAATCTTCTTCTCCAGATCCAGCAGGCAGAATCTTTTGATATTTGGCATGCAACATTGTAGGGTGGATCTGATTCAAGTTTGTTCAAATCGGCTCCCTAGATTCATATTTGGGCTCACTATAGGAGCTTGAATTCGAACTTAGTGCATTTCAGGCACATTTCTTCAAAAATCTTCTTCTCCAGAACCAGCAGGCAGAATCTTTTGATATTTGGTATGCAACGTTGCGGGGTAGATCTGATTCAAGTTTGTTCAAATCGGCCCCCTGGATTCATATTTGGGCTTACTATAGAAGCCCGAATTCGAACTTAGTGCATTTCAGGCAAATTTCTTAAAAAATCTTCTTCTCCAGATCCAGCAGGCAGAATCTTTTCATATTTGGTAAGCAACATTGTGGGGTGGATCTGATTCAAGTTTGTTCAAATCGGATCCCTGGGTTAATATTTGGGCTCAGTATAGGAGCCCAATTTCGAACTTAGTGCATTTCAGGCAAATTTCTTAAAAAATCTTCTTCTCCAGATCCAGCAGGCAGAATCTTTTGATATTTGGTATGCAACATTGTAGGGTGGATCTGATTCAAGTTTGTTCAAATCGGCCCCCTGGGTTCATATTTGGGCTCAGTATAGAAGCCCGATTTCGAACTTAGTGCATTTAGGCAAATTTCTTAAAAAATCTTCTTGTCCAGATCCAGCAAGCAGAATCTTTTGATATTTGGTATGCAACATTGTGGGGTGGATCTGATTCAAGTTTGTTCAAATCGGCTTCCTAGATTCATATTTGGGCTCACTATAGAAGCTCGAATTTGAACTTAGTGCATTTCATGCAAATTTCTTAAAAAATCTTCTTCTCCAGATCCAGCAGGCAGAATCTTTTCATATTTGGTAAGCAACATTGCGGGGTGGATCTGATTCAAGTTTGTTCAAATCGGCCCCCTGGGTTTATATTTGGGCTCAGTATAGGAGCCCAAATTTGAACTTAGTGCATTTCAAGCAAATTTATTAAAAAATCTTCTTCTCCAGATCCAGCAGGCAGAATCTTTTGATATTTGGTATGCAACATTGTGGGATGGATCTGATTCAAGTTTGTTCAAATCGGCTTCCTAGATTCATATTTGGCCTCACTATAGAAGCTCGAATTCGAACTTAGTGCATTTCAGGCAAATTTCTTAAAAAAAAATTTTCTTCTCCAGATCCAGCAGGCAGAATCTTTTGATATTTGGTATGCAACATTGTGGGATGGATCTGATGCAAATTTGTTCAAATCGGCTCCTTAGATTCATATTTGGGCTTACTATAGAAGCTCGAATTCGAACTTAGTGCATTTCAGGCAAATTTCTTAAAAAATCATCTTCTCCAGATCCAGCAGGCAGAATCTTTTGATATTTGGTATGCAACATTGCGGGGTGGATCTGATTCAAGTTTGTTCAAATCGGCCCCCTGGATTCATATTTGGGCTCACTATAGAAGCTCGAATTCAAACTTAGTGCATTTCGGGCAAATTTTTTCAAAAATCTTCTTCTCCAGATCCAGCAGGCAGAATCTTTTGATATTTGGTATGCAACATTGCGGGGTGGATCTGATTCAAGTTTGTTCAAATCGGCCCCCTGGATTCATATTTGGGCTTAATATAGAAGCCTGAATTCGCACTTAGTGCATTTCGGGCAAATTTATTAAAAAATCTTCTTCTCCAGATCCAGCAGGCAGAATCTTTTGATATTTGGTATGCAACATTGTGGGGTGGATCTGATTCAAGTTTGTTCAAATCGGCTTCCTAGTTTCATATTTGGGCTCACTATAGAAGCTCGAATTCGAACTTAGTGCATTTCAGGCAAATTTCTTAAAAAATCTTCTTCTCCAGATCCAGCTTCAGAAACTTTTCATATTTGGTAAGCAACATTGTGGGGTGGATCTGATTCAAGTTTGTTCAAATCGGCCCCCTGGGTTTATATTTGGGCTCCGTATAGGAGCCCAAATTTTAAATTAGTGCATTTCAGGCATATTTCTTAAAAAATCTTCTTCTCCAGATCCAGCAGGCAGAATCTTTTGATATTTGGTATGCAACATTGTGGGGTGGATCTGATTGTGATTCATGAACGTATTTATTTGTAAAGTTGATAGAATCTTAGACAAAATTTGCAGAAAAGATCTACTATAGAAGGGGTGGTATCCAGGGTGAACCGTTTACCCAAATTTAGCAGTACTAATGCATTATTCACACAAATCTCCGTTCAAATTTTATGACCCCTCATTGGAACACACGCATTCAGCCCATTCCAACAAAGGTCATATGCCATGTTTTCGAGACAAAAGAATAAAAATTTTAGTTATTCATGAAATTTTTAGGCAACTGTTGTCTGTTATTCACATTGCTTCATGAAATTTCAGTACTTTTAGAAGTTACCTCAGTAATCAAGGGTTAATTCCCCTTAATTAAATGTCGCCTCTAAAAAACAACCACTTTGCATATCTTACCTTTTTACCAGCATAACTGCCAAAACTTGTCAGCATTCTTCGCAAAAATCGCTATTCAAATTTTAATTTTTGTCTCTTAAACATACATGTACTTATCGCTTGTAAATACCCCATTGGAATGAGCTTTTTGAGCTCATTCCAATGAGAGGTCGCACACCATGCTTTTTGAGTCAAAAAAGCAATTTTTTAGTTATTCCAGAATTTCGTACGTAAAACACAGCTTTATGACTTCACATTAAAATGAGCTCTCTAAGCTTGTTCCAATCAACATTCACGCACTATGTCTTTCACACAAAAAATAAAATTTTCCATTTATTCAGGAATTTTGTTTGCAAGAATACTCTTACCCCCCCCCCCCCCCCCCACCACACACACACACACACACACAAACACAGACCACAGACACACACATCTAAAAGTTCGGCAGCAAAAAAACAGTTACTTCAATTTTTAAATGCATTATAGGAACAACTTGCCTAATCAAATTTAAATACTTTTGCATCATTCTGTATCTAGAACAAACCATTTACCATATCTTTACGCAAAATTCTCCAGCATCATTCACAAAAAAACACCATTATTTATATATTCACATTTCTGTCTCAAAAATATACCTGATCTTCCCATACCCCTATTGGAATAAGCTGTTTGAGCTTGTTCCAATGATGATAAAAAAAACTAATATTTTGGAAAATTTGTGAAAATTTTTGTTTTCTTGCATGCAAATATGTACATGTAGCACATGGAAGATATCCACAGTTGGGGAGAGATGTCCAAGGCTATCTCTTCACATTCCTTGTTTGTGCTTCATGCTGAACCAGTTTGTCTGCAGAGATAAATTTGCTTTATTAAAAATCATTGGAGATTGGCCACACACCAATGATTTTAAATAAAACTAATTTTAGGTAACAAATGTTGAACTTCAAACAAAATCTATCACTCAACCAGTTAATGTTGATGAGGCATGACATGGTGAAGGTGACCTAAAATACTTCTTAGAGTCACTTTGTCAGGTGAGCGATTAAGGCCACGTGGGGCCTCTTGTTTCTGTAAGATAGCCAATTTGTATTTCTCAAAACGAAAGTAGTTATCCACACTTCCTTTACTACATTCTTTCAGTTACAATAAGTATGTATTGGGTCCGTAGTTACCCGAATGTAGCGTATATCATGGACCCCGGATACAAAATCTGTTTGTTGCAACTGCATAATACAACCGCGTGCTTGGTTACGATTTGTTTGCTTTAGTATTTATAGAATATTACAAGCTTTCGAATCGCGTTTGTGAGGGACTTGTTTGTTTTATATACGAACAAAGAAAAAATACTTGTGATGAAAAGTGTGAAAAGTATATTTATTAACCCTTTACCTAACGTAACGGCCAAAACCGGCCAGCGCGATTCTCAAAAATCGCCAATTAATTTTCATTATTTTTTTTCATTTTTTCTCTCAAAAACATAGGTTATGACCCCTCGTTGGAACGAGCTCGTCGAGCTCGTTCCAACGAGGGGTCATAACCTATGTTTTTTAGACAAAAAATGAAAAAAAATAGTTATTCGAGAATTATTTTTGCAAGTGTCGTCTGCTTTTTAAGTTAGGTAAAGGGTTAAATTATGGAACTGCGTTGCTTTTATGAGTTTGTATCTGAATCACTGAGCGTATTCAAGCTGGAACAACACGCAGTTATAATACTGTTAACGAACACAGCATTTTGTGAATGCTGAGTATGTATGTACGCGAGATAAGTTTATCTGGGGATCGCAAAAGTTTAAGCCATTCGCAGACAGTTGCAACCGAAATGACAAGCATTTTTATGTTGAAAATGAAATTATTTTCCAAACATTTCAACAAAAACATACCATGTGAACCTCTCATTGGAACGAGCTCCTCGAGCCCATCCATTCTAATGAGGGGGGTCACATGATATGGTTTTGTTGAAATTTGTAGAAAAATAATGCTTTTTCAACTGCTCATTTTGTAAATTACGTGAAAGCTTGTGGCCGATTCTTTAGGTTAAGTGTTAATCAAGCTATTACAGTTGAGAATTGTAAGATAAATCTATCATCACCATTATGTTTATGTACAAAATGTTGTATTAGAGTCTCGCTCTTGTTTCTAATGCTGTATCTCGACTCATCGAGACATGGTCTCAGAAACAAGAGCTCGACTCTGATAGAACATTTTATTCATAATCATGATGGAGATAATTTACATTTGCAATTACTGCAGTGTCGGAAATTCATCCCAACACCTCTTCCCACCCTCCACACACACGCTTTTGGCATCTATTTAATCCTTTACCTAACGTAACAAAAAAAAAACCGACCAGCGCTATTCACAAAAATCGCCAATTAATTTTCATTATGTTTTAATTTTTTGTCTCAAAAACATAGCTCGTCGAGCTCGTTCCAATGAAGGGTCATAACCTATGTTTTTGACACAAAAAATGAAAAAGATTAGTTATTCAAGGATTTCTTTTGCAAGTGTCGTCTGCTTTTCGTGTTAGGTAAAGGGTGAAACGACCTCGGTTGAATCAACTTGTAATTGCTATAGTATATTATTGATTTGACAACACATGTCATCAATAACCTTTTCATCAATAACATGGCAGCATCTCAATGTCACGTTAATCATTATTTCCTTACAACTAGTCTATAATTTCACTAAATTGCTTTTGCATTTTCCTCTTTGACAATATCAGTAGGTCATTTTCGATAACATATGGTCATCTTGTTTGATATAAAATAGCACCTGACATCAAGAGAAAAAATAGAAATCGTAGCAAGTGTATTCAGCATTCTATAGTATTTGACCGTATAACATTCACAACTACGCTGTTGCAAATCCCGTGGAAGAGTTTCTACTAAACGTATTATAAGCCAGATTTCTATAAGTTTTAATTCCTTCTCAATCGCACCAATCGATTACAGTAACTGTATTGTTAAACACGCCACAGACATGTATATATGATCATTTATTGTTCTCTTATATAATACAGATTGTAACTTTATTACTAAAACAATGGTGAAAAGTTGAAGAAAAGGAATCCAGGTCTCACAAAAAACTCTTCATTACAGAAAACAAAATATATCATGTTAAATCAACTGTGTCAGAGTTTCTGGGAACATCATCGAAAACAACTGCAAAATGGCCTGCTCCAACCCCTGGCCGGTGTACCAACGTTTTGCTGATATTGTGCTGAATAACACCAATCCATAATATATTCTGTACACTGCAATAGAGATTTGTTTTGAGAGGCGAGTCTAAAACGTAATAAAAACTGGCTTTGGCAGGCAGTTGTGACATGTTAGGCAGACAGAATCTCATGAACAGGATTCACCACAATGGACGGAGGATCTGCCATTTGGACTTCTGAACACAGTGTAATTTCACGATTATCGAGTAATATTGAAATACTTTTCAGAAGGTAATGGCAGTTCTTGCATTCTCGAATCACACCCTCTCAAGCTAAAATTTCAGTTTTTACATTTAGCAAAAACATTTACCTTACAACGAAACTGTTGATGTAGAATCACGACAGCATGTTTCAAACGAAACAACCAACCACATATTCACGTTCCCAACCAGCTGCTTTTGGTTTAATCGCGTTCGTCGTTCTACACAGGGAGAACATCGACGATATCCTGGGCCCGTTTCATTTATGCCCGTTGAAGACAGATTTCCCCGCTCAGTCCAAAACTAATTTATTTAAAACTCCGTAGAGGTTTAGTCCTCGATATTTGTAACAATATACAGCCTTCAGATTTTTACAACAGTCAGTTGATCTGGGTTGTCGGATTTCGTCGAGTTGATGACACCAGATCGTCGAGGTGAAATAAGACTCCAAAGGCGTCTTGTTCGATCTGACTGATCTGGTCTCGTCAACCAGACGGAATAGGACAACCCAGATCAACTGACTGTTGTAAAAACAGGTATTTAATAATTGAACACGGCACCTGAAATGAAAATAAAAATGCAAGTATAGATGTTTGTCTGCGGTGTTCAACGCCAGAGCACTCGAGTTTTTACTTTGTGTTTGTGAAATTGTTGCTTCGAAAATCTTCGAACACCAGTGACGTCACGAGAGGCTGGATTGAGACAGACACGACACAAAATTGGGAAGGTTGAGACTCTCGTTTTTTAGCGAGTCAGAATTGATATGTAAACTACTGCGGTATTGACACGATATTCGTAGTAGTCCAATAATAAAATAAATACATATTATCGCTTCTCTGAAGTGATATGAGTCGTAGTATCACGTCGAGTTGACGAGGGTCAGATCGCCGTAACGAACGAGCTGCCGCTGGCCATCAACCCACTCGCGAATCACTCCATTGAAGAGAAATACAATCACCCAGTCGTCCATGCGCTTTTCATATTTTTAATAAATAAATAAATAAATAAATAAATAAATAAATAAATAAATACTCCTAGTCCAGAAAATACTGAATACTCTTTAAATAGCTTTAGTATTTAGTACTGTTTAAACGAACACGCCGTAAATAGTTCTGTCCTTTCCGATGACCTAGTTTCAAACAATACTGATACGGATTTCAAACGAGACTGATAAGGCTGTGGATCTGACACACGGTATTCCAACAACGGGGATTTGATCCGAAAACAATGTGGTATTTTGAGGTAAAAACTGATAGTCATATGATAAATACTCAATGATGCACGGCTCGAATGAATTCGAATCCAATCAAGTCACAACATCCGTGACTTTATTTCATGAGAGATTAAAGAAAAATACCTATTATATGCCAGCCTGTGGATTATCGCAGTTTATCTAAAAGTTTTTCCCCGATATCCATCGACTTGATGAATAACCCTGAGTATCCCTCAGTAGTTTCCTAAAGTACGTCACGCTTCGGAGCTTCAGTTCGCCTTCGATATTGTTATAAGCTATCCATTGCAGCCTTATCAGCAGTACTAGAAGTCCATGCTATTCCAAGCCGTTCTGGTGACTGTATGACTGAAAAATTTGATTTATAATAACAATAAAATAATAAAGTAAAATAATTAGATGTACAGAAAGTGACTTCGAGAGTGATATTGAGCTTAAATACCTTGCTGATCGATTCGCCCAGGAGTTGTTTTGGGGGGATGAGTCGGCGCACTCGATTCCAAATCCCTTGTTGTAAATTGACATTTAAAATATTCTAAAGATTAACATTAATGAAAAATGTGAGGATATTCCCATTTGAAGTATTGTCATTATTAAATTTCATCTGTGAGTTAAACAGTTTAGTTTCGTGGGAAAGTGGAACTATTTTTGTTTTGTTTCAGTGATTTGGCTAGTACAGCCTTGGAAGAACGATCAGCTGATCTTTGTTCTTGTTTGAAACGTACGTGTTTGCAGTCGAATTGAGTTGAATATTGTGCAGTAAAATTCACGAAGCATATAACAAAACGAAAACCTACGCTAATTTAGTGAATATCTGGAATTATCTCATGAGTGTGGGTCTGAAAGTTTTATTTTTCACGAGCGCAAGCGCTCGTGAAAAATAAAACTTTCAGGTCCACATTCATGAGGTAATTACCGATATTCACTAAAATAGGGTAGATATCCTTTATTTATCGGGCAAATGGATATCACGTCAAGAACACGGCCGGGTGTTTTAAGGAGAACCATTTTGTTTTTTAAAATGCACTGCAACAGAAATATTTCGATTTCCTATCATTTCCTCTGTTATCTTTTCTCCCCCCATGGCCAATGTTCGAGTACTGTCTATGAAGCCGAAGTAATGACATTTCACGGTAATGAGATAAAAAAATATCCATCGACTATTATAGCATATTCATTTGTTCCAGTGTGGACACTATTGTAGATGTTTAATCCGTTTTTTACTTCATCCGTCTTCTTTACTCGCTGCGTGTGCATAATACACACATGCAACTTCTACATTTATTCACCAGTGCATTTAATTACAAATGGATTCCACTTTGGTATTCATATATACACGACTATGAGTATAATTCGGGAGAAGTAATTAAATGTTATTGAATGTTTCGGTATAAGGAAGTCGGTAAATCATTATTACGAAGAGTTCATTCCACAGACGCGTTTGTTCATCAAATATTTTATTGCCGTAATGGTGTGAATAAACATTTGCAGTTGTCTCATAAAAGGTCGAGCGGTTCTATAACACTTCACAAATGGGATGGGCTGTCAAATGAATCTAGTTTGGTCCCAATTTCCACTTAACTCTTCCGACCTGGTATTATTTTATTTTCTTCAAGGACATATGATTTCTTATATGTGATCATTCGAGATGTATTTTTCTCTGAAGATCTAATACCCTGGAGGCCTTATAGTCCGTTGACATAAAACTTCGAAGGCACAGTAGTCCCAAGTCCCAGTACTCCGAAGGTCCGATACACGCGAAAATTCAATACTCCGCTGGTCTTGCAGATCATTGGAGTATGGGGGCTTCGGAGTATTGGATATTCCCAGTATTGGACCATTAGAAAATTGAGCCTTCGATTGCAGAACCTTCGGACTATTGGGCCGCTGAAATATCGAACCTTCGGAGTATTAAGTCGTCGGAATATCGATCCGTCGGAGTAATGGACCTTCGGTGTTACGTGTCTTCAGAATAAAGGGCCGATATTGTTTTTCCTCTCGTATGAATGTTTTTACTTTTTCCGCGTCCATGTATCGAAAAACGTATGCGCGTGTGTAAAGGTGCTACTAAATTGTAATTGCACAAGGTGAGCGGAGACAAGCATTCGTAACTGTCCACAGAAAGGATGATCGGCTTTGAAACTGAACAAGGCTACTGATATATTATAATACAGCTAAATTAATTTACAGATTAGAATTGGCATGTGTTCTTCTTACTAGTTTTCCTCTTGCGTAAGTATTCGTGTCTGGGCGTATGCTGAAGAGTAAAAATCTGTTAGTCTGAACAATTCCGAGCCCGTTATGTACGTCATCGTTTGACATGTTCATTCAGAGTCCGTAAAATACATCATCGTTTCATATGTTCATGGTAAAAATTATGGAGACTTCGATGGCTTCACCGTACATTGTACCACAAACAGATGTTCTAAATTAACTTATAAGAAATGGGGTGAATTATCTGTCGCTTTATCGGAGTATGAATGTAGGATGGGGGTGTTAGGTTTTGTACGCACTTCTTCATACAAAATTTGACACGCCCAGTCCACATTCGCAATGTTTGCGTTAAGAAAAATTTGAAAATGGACAAGTAACAGGGTAGTGAGTATTAGTAATAATCCAATCCTACAGCTCGACAGAGCTATAGAATTGAATTACTACCGAAACTCCCTTCAAATGCAGAATGGATTCGCCCATTTCGCTGTAGACAGTATTGTTTGAGGCGATACCAGCCAGAGCACCAGAATTGAGAATGTAAACTCCATTCTAAGCACGTTTGGAAGAAGTGTGTCGGTATCTTATCCAGAAGAGCCATGGGGTGGGGGTGTATTGTTGTCATCAGAACATAGGTGATGCCTCATATTCGGAATGGGCTGCTTGAGTTCGTTCCAATGTGGAAACACAAGCTTTTCTTTCGAAAGGAAAATATAAAAAACACATAAATTTGTGTTACTTTTATGTAGGATTCTGAGCAGGTTTTGGCTATTGTGTAAGGCAAAGTGTCAGCGCGTATGTCACTATATTTTCTTTTGGAAAGTGAGCCTCCTGATAAAATTGAATTGATACTTAAATAGTCGCACACCTGAGCGATTAACATTTTAAAACTGGTGAAAAATAGCATCAGCGGGCTTGGATGGTATTGTGATCTTCAAAAACCCGGAGTGGTTAACTCGAGGGTCCAGCATTGCAACAAAGGGAACTTAATCTCCATCAGTAACTCCCAATAAAGAAATCTTGGTCATATCGTGCCATGGACTTGTTGCGCGAGAGGGATGGGATTAACGCGACGTCCCTTGGGAGTGTTTTAACATTACAGCTGGCAGCCTTTTCCTCTCAAGGGACTACACGAGGTCTTGGTATGCACCACTCGGATTCCTATCTTCATTAAATTTAATTATCACAATGTACTGTGCCACTTGTATCTTAATTATGAAACCGCCAGTATGTTATGTAGATATGTTATTTGTACCTCATGTGTCCATGTCGGGTTGATGAAAGAATAAATTTGAATTGAATTGAATTGTATAGGATTTGTGTGCGCATACCAACACTTGTTTTTGATAAGTGCAGTGACTCAGTGTGCTGAAACATGGAACAGAATGACAAAATTGAAAATCTCTATATAATCTCACTAATCGTCTTAACCCTTTGAACTCTGGTGGTATCGTCCATGCCAGTGCAATAGCAACGATTAGAAGAGTCCATATTCATTATTTGGGGTAGACCAATCAATAGTTTCAACGTGCAGCCTATGGGCTGCACGTTGAAAATATTGATTGGTGTACCTCACATGTTAATTGAACAGCCATCCTACTTAATAACGTTATGGCATATCATGTTCCAGAGGGAAAAGCGGCCCATGGGTTCAAATGGTTAAACGAGGACAGTATTCTCACCTGATAGGGAGATGTCTGTGATACTACGAACTCACACACACACACACGCAAAGACACACCATTAATATGTTGTTTGGATGTTCAGTCTAATGGGAATCAATCCCGACCAATGTTCGACCCAGAACAACTTATTATCTGAGTGTTCACCGCAGATTTATAGGTCTGCACAAGAGGATAATTCCGGACGTTTGTGTCATTTTGATGAATAACATGGAAATGATGAATATTATATTGAAGCAAATCATTCGAAACATCAGCATCTCGTCTTCGCATCTGAATGGTAATTAAATACTAACGCGATTAAATACCAACGCGACCACAGACATTGCATAAGAAGTCTTGTAGACAAACTGTTTGTGCTCCTTGGCATTTGGACAAGACTTCTTAACAATAGTGTTTTCAGGAGACCCCACGTACAATGTTACATCGACATAGGCAACAAATATGTTTGAGAGCATTTGGAGCATTATAGATATCACGGAACTAAATATTTTCCCATAGGTGACCATTATAACGTTCAGGCCAAAACAAAGTAGGATCGCATAACTTTAATTTTGGCATTCAAATATCTTTGTCAAGTATAGCCCTTCAGACAACTTTTTCTGACCCGAAAACAGTGGGTCGTGCAACAAAGAGAGATAAAATGACACGAAGAGAAGTACCGGTCACGTGCACATATTTTTCAGGGAATTCCCAACAAAAACACACAAAAAGTAAATTGTATTTTTTAGATCCAAAAGCCATCAAATCACCCTCCTATTTGTCAGGAATATTCAACAATTATGCAAAATGTCAATAGAATGTTTCAAATGTTTATTGAAACAACATATTTCCCCAAGGCTGTTTATTTTTAGAGATTGAATCATTTCCGAGTGCAACATTTCAATGTGGGTAACTTTAATTCAAATATTTACTTCAGCGATACCTATATTAACCTAGAGGAAAACCTCATTATCAACTTTAGAAACGTTGGAGCGAAAGCAAGGGCGGTTTCTCTTTGTACATCATTGTTTGGTTCTTCGCAGTATAAACTTGCGGATATAGCTTTAATAATGCATCAATCGAGAATGCCTTTCACACTAATTTTTACCCGTGTTCATACATAAAAGTATAGCATGTGTTTGATCGCAGTAAAGACACATAACCCAGATTCAAAATAACAAAAATATTTATTCAACTCTCAGAAGATTATAACCGATTAAGCTACGCGATAGCGACAACATGGAGCATTCCGTTCATTACAATACTAAATGATTGTTTTAAAAATAAACACCGCTGCCTCTGGCGATATTTTTTCTGATGTTACAATTTTTTACCCATGTTGGAGCATCTCTTTATAAGTTTGTCCAAATCTGTATCACTTCTACTGCAATACTTTCCAGACATTTTATACGGATAGACTTACCTCTTTCAAAACGCTAACCTGTTTTGGCGTGCAGCACCGAGATAGGCCTGAAGTACATAACAGAAATTTTACTCATTTAACTTTGAAAGTACAACAGTCAGTGTTTTTTTAACCTGCAGATAAAGGTTGCAGGTTGAAAATATTGATTCATGTACGCAACACTCGTTACTACTCAGACATGGCCTGTTGAAATTTTAGTTTCTGGGTTGACCTTCACGACAATAAATAAATAAAATAAATAAATAAATATGGATGGTAAAAATAAATAAATGTGGATGGTAAAAATAAATAAATATGGATGGTAATTAAATAAATAACTAATAAACATTGTGGGGTAAAATAATTGGTGGCACCATAGGTATTTCAGAAGAACTGTTGAGTCATCACCATGCAAAAAAATGACGTTGAACTCATTAGCTTTGTCATTATAATCTTCATTTTCTTGCAATTTCTTCCTGTGTTCCAAGTGAGTTTTATGTTTTGCCTCAGCTGATTTGGATAATTGGATCTGCAGATAACTAGATTTCTAATGATTTGAAGCCGACTGATGTTCCTCGGGACACAGGGTACATTCCACAAATCGGAGCTAGTTCGAGTGAATCATGGCTATCTATAATGATGTTTTTTGATGTTGGACGAACTTAATTTGTAGCTGGTGCCACCCGTATCGACAAAACGCTTTTATTTTTTGATACAAAACGCAGTATGTACAACTTCATTAAAACACTTGCCGACTTCATTTGGTGATTAAGATAGAAAAGAACGTTTGATAATGGGTGTGACAATCAAATTCACCACAGCGAAGGCAATATTCCAGAAAAATTAATTAATTTCTTTTTTCAAAGAACTTGTGCCCGTTGCGTGGCAGTGAAACCAAGTGAAACATGAGAATTGATCTCTTTTTAAATGCGGTGGGAAGTGAATTTTTTTTATAAATACATACATAAGCACAACACAAATACAGAATCGCGAAAGTAAAAGTTTGTCAAAACTGTGATGTTGTGTCCACGTCGAAACAAAGGTGAGCGTCTGACTCTGATACTAGATTTGCCCTTGTTACCTTCTGTTTGATGACAGGTGAAAACGCATCTGGACTTGGAGCTGCAATAACTGATTTTTGCGTTGAGATTATAAAGATCAAATGCTCTAACCCGATTTTGTTGTGCCCCTCCCATGACCAGGGACCAATACTATAAAACTTTTACAGTTGTATTTTCTAGAATTGTATTTTCTACTTATTAATATAACTGACTAAAAGAAATTATTAGCTTTTTAAAAGATATGGCTAATGGTTCATTTCAACCCATTTAAAATCGTAACTAGAAAATACAATTCTAGAAAATACAAATGTAAAAGTTTTATAGTACTGGGCCCTGGACATTTTTCGCATTCCGATTTCTAACCATATTTGGGTAATTTTATTAATTTGTTCAACCCGGTATGCAGTCATTTTTTTCTGAATACAAACTTATTAGCGTGTAAGCAAACGGCACAATAAAAATTAAATCGGTTGTGAGAAATGATAATAATTTAATCCCGCAGCTCCACACGAGCATCCCAAATGTCATGTTTTGTGTTATTTTGAACCATAGATATCTCCAGTTCATAGACGTGGATCACCAGTCTTAACCCACGGACTCGTGGATAGGCGTCCTCTGACGCCTGTGTTATATATACACCTGGACCTTAATTACGCACCCCCTGTTTTTTCGCACTGGTGTTAAAAGACTGTCATTACTTTCATACATTCTTTAAGATGGTCAAAAGTGATTGTTTGTGGAAAGAATGGTCTATTGACAAATGAAGGACAACACAATGATGAAAATATGCAGTATTTTAATTACACATATCTGTCACTAATGTTTTTGATGGAAAACTGTTCTCTCGACAAGTATGGCGCCGGTGTGACAGGAATGATAGTCCGTAGGAAAATTAGTCCCTCTGGACTATTATTCCGCGGAAAGGTCTTTCGGGGTTGTCCGGCGGACTACTATTCCTAGGAATGTTAGACCTAGGACTATAATTCCGCGGAATAATAGTCCAGAGGGACTAACGTTCCTACGGACTACCATTCCTGTCACACCGGAACGGTCTATGATGAATGTAACTTGTGATCTCCTGAACACAATAGCAGTGCCTGACGTCAGTAGCGAGTGTATCCACCACGTGCCCGGATTACAGCCTGAACCCTCCTCCTAATGCTACCAGTGAGCCTTCTGATATGGTCCAGAGGTACCTGATGCCACTCCTCGTACAATGCAGCTTCCAAATCGGCCAAATTCTGTACATGCGGATCCCTTGCCTGGACACCACGTTCAAGAAAGTCCCAGATGTGTTCTTAGGGAGGGATTTAAATCTGGGCTCATTGCAGGCCAAGGTAGTGTTGTAATAGCGTCGAATGTCCCCGATGTACTGATGACCATTGAGATTCCCACGTAGAGTTACCATATCAAGTTTACAATCATGAGAGAGGCATCCCCAGATCATTACTGATCCTCCACCACAATGAGCAGTAGGTCTGATGCTCCTTGGAACGTAAGCAGTATGCCTTCACACTCTCATGCGACAATCTGTGACGTGAAGCAGGAATCTACTCTAGCCAATAGATTCTCCTCCATGTCCTGAGATTCAAATATTGTTGTGCCATACACCACTCCAAACATCGTCTTTGGCGCTGATCGAACAGAGCTTGACTCTCGATGACCCTTCTGGGCCTCATACCTAGTACTTTGAGACGGTTTCGGACAGTTCTGATGCACAAACGCCTGTTGGGGGGCCAAAGGCATTTCAAAACCCCACTTGAAGCAAACGGGTTCACGCCTAAGGCGTGACAGACTCCGATCTTCCCGAGGAAAGGTCTTTCGGGGTTGTCAAGGCCGTGGTTGGTCTTTAACATCGTCGGTCTGTTGATTTTTTCAGACAAGTCTGCTGATGACAGAATGACTATAGCCAAGTTGCCTTCCAATAGCTTTGAATGACATGCCTGTTGCATGCATGCCAGCGATGTACCATCTTAGTGCCTCTGACATTCTCCTCCTTGCCATGTCAACATTTAATGATAAAAGAAGTGACAAATTTTCTTGTGTTATACCCAGATATTGCATGTGGATGATAGTGTGTTTTGTGACATCCGTGGGCAGTATGCTTCACGTGGACAAGGGATGTGTTTGGGGTACGCTATCAGCCAGAAACATGTTTCTCGAGATGAAATGTACTGCAAGATAGAGCAATCATTAAAACTTAATAATCAGTAACAGCAGCTTCACTGTCATGAAACATTTCAGGGGGTGCTTAATTAAGTTCCAGGTGTATTTATAAATATTGCATGGCTTAGCTTTGACTCTATCAAAATAGTGATTCTCGTGGAAGAACAGAACAGTCCACGCGCCGGAGGCGGTTGGACTATTCTCGAGGACCACTATTTTAGCATTTTCAGCGATATTGCGCGCAATGATTATAAATTTACATCGATCCAACCGAGGAAGAATCTTACTGCCCATCGGGATAAAATCGTCTAAATACACTCTATTGACAAGGACCTTACCCAACACAAAGCAGTTTCATTCTTAAGGCCATCACTAAGGAACGCCAATGTTGTCTGTCTGCTGACCATGTCTGAACTTCGTCCCACGACCATCCGAGATCTTTCATCTCCTTCTCTACTGCTCTTCACCAAGTCTACTTCGGCCTGCCTCTCTTCCGTCTGTCTGCTTGAGTCCACCTCATGGCATCTCTTGGGATTACGTTAGGGCCCATTCTGTTGATATGTCCAATCCAACACCATCTTCATTGCTAGATTTCGGTGGCGAGTGGGTTGGAGTTTGTTCTCCGATAGAGTTCCTCTTTCGTGATGGTGGCTGGCCAGAAGATCCGCAGTATCCTCTTCAAGCAACTGGTTTGGAACACATCCAGCTTGTGAGTGTTGGACTTTGTTACTTTCCACGCCTCCGCTCCGTAATTGCTTCTATCCTCCTACGAGTACCTTGTTCTTTGGTTAAGGTTTCTGTAGCAATGTAGGTTTTACGTGGCTGGGGTGTTGGCCCAGCGCACAACCCTCCTCCATTCACATCTCTGGCTTGGGAACAGGCAATGATGGGGCATCGGTTATTTTTAGAATGTGTATAGTGCACGGGACTAGTTCACGTTTATTCTCGGAACCCTGGACTTGAAAAACGTTCGGTAATAGTACAGTACATCTCAACCAAACAAAGGTAGGGAAATTCTCGCAACGGTGACATAATTTTAAACATTTAATACCCCCCCCCCCCCCAAACGGTGTTAGGAGTGAATTTTGTGCAGGTTTAACCACTTATGGAACATCTACATTTAAAACTAGAAGTCCTGTCCCGAACAGTGCGCTTAACTAGGCTTATTTGCGCGTAGGAATTGCGTGCAGTTGCCATATCGAATGGCATCCAAAGCACGGCAGGTTCTCCTGGTCACTCATAGCAAACACAGACAATGTTTCTGCCAATGGACCTCCGGATTACCCATGAGGTCCATTAGCTGAAACATGGCTTGTGCACAGGCCATATGTACAGAATTTGATATCCTTACTATGGTCATAACGCGTAGATTAACGCGTAGATCGACGTGCTATTTGTGCGCATTTCGTGACAGGATTTCTAGTTTTAACTGTATTTGTGTTTATGCATATTCAAGGACCTGAGATTAGACTGACCACGCGTCTTCCCTTTTTCTTTCAACCTGATCTATTTTTATCGTATTCTCTGAAATGTACACCATCACTTTCCTAAAAGGTAGTCTAGACAGAAGGAAATGCCACGCTGTCTTCCATATAAAAAGTACGATTGTCATGAATTGAAAGCCTTGTCAATCAGTTTATTTTCGTCACAGTTTTCGTCCAGTACTTACTAAAAGTGGTGATTTATTAAACGACCCCTTGACATTCCTATAAGTTGTTTTCATCACAAGGAAAGTATTAAACTTTTTTCACCACTAACTAATGAATGTCCAGTCTGATTTATCTGCGTTCAGAAAACGTCAATTTGTATATTTCACACTATTGATCTGCAAAAGTGCAAAACAAAATATTATTTTTGTTATAAATATCGACGGTAACCCCTTTGTTGGAGGTTGTCTTCGAATCCAAAAGAGTCCACGAAATTTTGAAATATACCATTTATGGAAGCATTTCGTTCTTGGCTAACAAGTCGGCTGAGCCATCCATGCTTGATCCCTTATCGGATTCTTTAGGCTGGGGAAAGAAATGAAATGGTTTAGGTTTCCCGACCGATCCTAAATTTCATGCTCTACCCTAATATTTTTATGGGCTCTTGGCAAAAAAGTTATTTCAATTTAAAACGATACATGAAGGTACTCGCGTGTCTGGCGTCACATACATGTACACCGCGAATAATGCAATACAGTATAACCCTTCACCTAATCCGAAGAGCAGACGACACTTGGTAAAGATATTTTCTCGAATAAGTATAAGTTCTCATTTTTGTCTCAAAACATAACTTATTACCCCTCATTGGAACGAGCTCAATGAGCCCGTTCCAATAATGGTCATAAAGTATGTTTTGAAACAAAAAAAATAAAAACAGTAAAATTTGTATGGCGATTTTTGTAGATAGCACTGGTCGGTTTGTGTCCGTTGGGTAAAGGTTTAAGCGACTGGATGAGAAAATAAAATATTAAAATAGATAAAACTAATTCCCGACCAAACGACCATATTTTTATCTCATGTAACCTGAAGCAACCATTTTTCATCTCGTCCAACGTAACAGCAATATCCGCTCAGCACTTGATAAAAATCGATCACCTTTCAAATTTTATTATTCTTTTTTGCCTTCCAAACATAGCTTGGCATTGGAAAGTGCGGAAAAAATAATTAATAATTACATAAATGATAAAATATTATTAACCCTTTACCCAACGTAATGGCCAAAACCGGCCGGAGCTATTCTAAAAAATCGCCAATTAATTTTCATTATTTTTTTATTTTTTGTCTCAAAAACACAGGTTATGACTCCTCGTTGGAACGAGCTCGTTCCAACGAGGGGTCAGAACCTATGTTTTTGAGACAAAAAATGAAAAAAATTAATTATTCAAAAATTCTTTTGCAATTGTCGTCTGCTTTTCATGTTAGGTTAATAATGAACAGATATCATGAATGCAAATCAGCATGTAATGCTTCATCCCTACAGTCCTATAGGGATGAGAAAAGACGTGCATCCCCAGCCATGTGGAGATATAGAATTGATTAATTACGGATCAATTATTCAATTATAATAATTAATTATTTCTTTTTGGAAATCAGAAATAAATTCAAAGAAAGTAATATTGGACGATAATAAAAATTATTATTTCGACAGACTGAAATTTTGTGATTGATTAGCTGACAGGTACGATGTAGATAATGCCCTCTGCCTCATGGAATACATATACCAAGGTTTCGATCAGTATAAATAAATAAATACGCAGACAAGGTGAATACTTTTTAAAAAACTCCATAATAATAACACGATAATGATATATGTGTCAAAATTAGCAATGCTTTTATTTGAAAACTTACTAAAATTCTTCCATTGTTGCATTCCTGACAACATATCAGGTTACGAATGGATCTATATTTCAGCTTAGATTTTTCATTCAACTTTTTCGTTCGAAATATTATGTGAATAGCATTTGTTGGCTTTCTTCCTTTGTTTTATCATACAGTTAAATTTCACTGAACATCCATTTTTCCTTGTTCGCCGCTCATGAATGTAAAGGAACTGATCCATTTTTTCTTGTTCGCCGCTCGGAACTGATCCATTTTTTCTTGTTCGCCGCTCATGCATGTAAAGGAACTGACTGATTATTATAGGATTGCTTATTGGTAACTACTCCGTTCATTTTTTGTTGCACATCTTTGTGAAAACGACTATTAATGTAATAAAAATAATAACCTGGCTTGAGGGTAACATTTCAGATTTTTTCCCTGAGGAACCAATGTCTCCCGACATTGGTTCAAAGGGGTGGGGGAGGGGCATCTGCAATGTTACCCTCAAGCCTGGTCATTATTATTTTTATTATACCGAATGGATTTATTCCATTTATTATGAATTTGAAAAAAACTGATATCCAACAACACTATACTAGTACTTGAGCCCTTGATTTCATGTTCAACTCAAGGGTTTCAACTTGTCAGGTACCAATATTGAATGAAGGGACCTTGAGTAATTTCATTTGAATGGTTAAAATTTTCTTAATATGGTTAACTGGAATGGTTAAATTCAATGATTATTAATCTGAGAGAATACAACATGAAAACTTCTTCTTCGGTCGTTTCCGGTATCATTTCGTGAAACTTCGGCCCGAACGCGAGACTCAGCTGAAAATGTCACGCGAGAATGTTACCCGTGAAGTGAATGTTGCAGAATAGCAAATCAAATTGAATTTCTATTTACTGTGGGCTTTTAAAAACGAGGTATAATAAAAAGAGGTTATTAGTACAGTGAATTTTTCTGATTTCCTGCACAGCATCGAGTTGAAAACCTTCAACGAAGTAGTATCGCCCGAGTCGGCGTAGCTGACGATTATTATACTGCTTTGTGAAGGTCCTCAACGAGATGAAACTTTCACGGTACTGAAGATCTTTTTATATACCTGTTTTAAGATAATAATTAAATATCGAAATCTGGCACATACGTTTTATTTGAAAAATCCTTCAAGCGATTCAAATTCTGCCCGTACCGGGTTAGTAAGTTGGAGAGTCTGACGGCTTTTCGCCGTTTCTCGGTGGTTCTTTCCGTGTTCTCCAGCTTCCAGCACCCGTAAAACTATCTAACACGATATGAGTCTGGCTGTTGAAAATGTTGTTAACCCTTTACCTAACATGAAAAGCAGACGATACTTGCAAAAAAATTCTTGAATAACCAATTTTTTTCATTTTTTGTCTCAAAAACATAGGTTATGACCCCTCGTTGGAACGAGCTCGACGAGCTCGTACCAAACGAGGGGTCATAACATATGTTTGTGAGACAAAAAATTAAAAAATAATGAAAATTAATTGGGGATTTTTGAGAATAGCGCTGGTCCGGTTTTGGCCCTTACATTGGGTAAAGGGTTAAACCACATTAAACAAACAAACGATATCATTTTTACGCCCCCAATACATACTGATATTTACGAATACTCATTCAGTGAATAAGGTTCAGTCCGAACCAAAGGCTCGATTCAGACCCAATTTACGACCTCGTGTCATAAAGTTCACAAGAAATTTGGAACTCGTTAGAGATTATCTATTTTATTTTTCTGCCCCAATTCGGATTCTAAGGGATAGTATTACCATTGTAAGTCACAACACACAAAACTTGACACTGAGATTTATCTATTGATCGAAGAAGAAATATCAACCAGACCGACCGTTCATCCACATCGAACAGTGTAAATGCGCGTGAACTACCATCGATTTACAAATTACTCTGATCTATGGAACTGCTAAAATCTTTTTTATGTTTCTCAAGTGCAAACTTCTCGAAGCAGTTAATCCACTCTCAACCAATCATCATCATCGCCATCATTATCAGTGAAGAATTAGGTTTTCATTTGTTTTGCCCGACTTTGCAAAGCTAAATTTGGTCACGGATCGATTGGATGTCAACGTATCTAAAATCTCTCCCGTATATACCATATCCTGGAAGTGGAGCCGGACTTATTATTTGGCTGACAACTTCTACTTTACGGGCATCACAGGATCTAGTCAGGGCAAGAAAAGTTACCAGGAAATGCACCAATGATCAATTGCAGTCCTCGTGGAGGACGTTTCGATGGCATATTTATATCATCTTCGTCGCTCATTCGGAAGAAAATGGTTGCACCCGAGGTGGGGCAGCCTGCACCGATCGACCCGACCATAGTTCGACCCAGTGAGAGAAAATTTTGAGTTTTCAAACTGACAAAACTCTGTTTCCTTGCATATGATGCAAAGTAGACTTCTGGTGTATCAAAATGTCTCTATGTGGACTGCCAATGCCACTCCACGTAGAGAGCATTTCGGTATACCGGCAGTCTATGCAATTAGATTCATTTCGCCTGTTGGTCATTTTCACAATTTTTCCCGGTGGACCGTATGGCCAGTCCGTCTCTGGACCCAGTGACCAACGATTGAGAAATAAGACCTTTCAAGTGGACAATCTAGTTATAAACAATTTGCTAATCATGATGTTATACTTGTGTCACGATATAGACAAAGATTCTGAAGATGACCTGAATTAAATTGAATTAAAGTATACCATACAGTTTGTTTAATTCTGGTTGACGAATACTTTTCGACAGTGAAGTTACATGTACATTGGCTGTAAAACAAAAAATTGCTTTCCCACCACTGCGGTATTTGTGTTCTAATGTTTCGCATTGTTTTCCGAAAGTATATTGTGTGTTTTACCATGTTAAATGAGGACAGAGCCATTCACATCTGAATAGTGTATATATTCTTGGCGAGCGGATAACATTGTTTACGAGATGTTGATTTTATTTGATTGCTGTTTGATGAGAAAATCCTACCCGAGGAGCACGATACTTGAGCCAGACGCGAGGCGTACTGAGTGTCTGGCGAAAATCTCTTGCTCCCATTCCACATTCAAAACCACCGTGGATATTTTTCTCCCATCAAGTGCCAACGTAACATCATGAGGTCAAAGACTGACTGATCATGCGCCACCAATCAACCTGATGGCGGATCGTTAGCTCACAAAAATAATATTATGAAAGGACGACAAAACATGTATTATACACAATCAATATTTACTTTAAAAAACGGCAGTCTTTTTAAAAGGTAGAGTTAAGATGGAGCAGCGATATGAAAAATTCGGAGATACACCGGAAGAGGCTCATGACGTTAACAGTTACCATAGCATTTTATCGGGTGGAGGAGGTGACATATATACGTCTTTCTTCAATCTGCTACGTATTGAGATACTTAAAAAGCCGGTGAGATACCAAGGTATAATTAATGAATTTCAAATATGCTCTATCTGTATGTCTGATTAGGAATTTCAAGTTTCGGATTGAATCGAATCTCGAATTGAATCAGGCAAAAAATTTCAAATCCAATCTCTCGGCTCTTCCTACTGTAGATATTGCATCGCCTTACAACCCTAAATATCACCAGTCTCCACTCAAGTATTGTTTGCAACGGCAACTCATCTATTTAAACAAATCAATCAAAAATGCGGAATATTTCAAAACGGAATCCAAAATAGTTTCGGAAGCGGAACCGCCTTCAACTCTTCTTCTGTCACCACCCTCCATTTTAGGAGACCTGGTGACAGAAGATGAGTTCAACAAGAACTCATCGATGATTCGAATAGTTCCGAATTAGCGCGTCTCGAATCGAATCAATGGGTCGATTTCGAATCGATTCGGATTACGAAGCTTCGTAGTATTCGATGGCTGGTATAATTGTATATGCAATTTCTTTGAAGGCTTCAAAAGATATGTCAATAACTATTCAAAAGGCGGTATTTTTTCTTCCACTGACCAATGCTAACCACGCTCATCAAACAGGTACGAACTTTGCGAACTTTGTAACATTTCATATTGTAAAAAATGTTTACGAAACAACTCGCGATATTTTATTTGTCAGACAAAAAACTTTTATTGCTAACACTGCTATGGGTAAACAATGAAAGCAAGGCAAGTCGACAAAGAAATTGTTGTTCGAAGTGGAGAAATATGAAAATGACATTATTTCTTTAATTTTGTGTCACGTAAATTTATGGTGGCAATGATGAAGATCATGCCTAGACTTGACAATCTTAATCCTTTACCCAACGTAACGCCTAAAACCGGCCAGCGCTATTCACAAAAATCGCCAATTAATTTTCATTATTTTTTTCATTTTTTGTCTCAAAAACATAGGTTATGACCCCTCTTTGGAACGAGCTCGTCGAGCTCGTTCCAATGAGGGGTCATAACCTATGTTTTTGAGACAAAAAATGAAAAAAAATAGTTATTTAAGAATTTTGTTTGCAAGTGTCGTCTGCTTTTCATGTTAGGTAAAAGGCTAAAACAAAACCTTGATTACCACAATATTCCAACCACGAATTTTTATTTATTTCGCCCATTTGCCACTATGGGAGCGCAAATCTGTAGACCGAGAAGTGTTAAGGCAAACTGTCTAGAAGTTATAGAAATATTTTGCTAGCTTTTAGTCGTTAATTACCACATGCACGAATAGAAGTATGGATTTGGCGCTCTCAAAGAGCAACATGAGTGCCGCCTATTATAATACGTCGAATAAAAGTCTGCATTCCCGTCTATATAGAAGATGGAGAAAGAAAAAGTCGTCTAACAAATGCATTGTTTGTTTTATTTTTCATAACACCACGAGATGAATGCCAATACATTCAATTTATCAAATGTTGCATAAATCATATGATGGGAGTTGATCCTGATGGTAACATTAATCATGTGATGCAGTGTCATGGAGGCATTCCAGTTCGAGCATTTATCATTCGTGTTATGTCCCACATCGTAGAAAAGACGAAACGTTTATTTTTGCTCTATCATATTTGTACACTAGAGGGGTGTGTTTATGAAGGTCAGCCAATATATAGATCATTAAAAATGATATACATCGTTGTTTCATTTCTGCCAAAACAAGATGAGTAAAAAAATAGTGCATCCGAAATTACTGAGATGCGCTGCAAGGGGAGCAAAAAGTGTCACCACAGATGTTCAAGGAAAGTTTTTTGGAAAGTGTATGTTATTTTATACCTCCATTTTAGCGTGGTTATATTGGGAGCATCGTGTCCGTTTGTCCATTCGTCCGTGCGTGCGTTGTAACAAGGCAGAGACATGTGAACATGTCCCATACTTGCTTCCCCCCACCATAAGTAAAAAAGCACCCTCAATTCCCCCCACTCATCGGCGGCGCCAAAGGATCCACCAAAAGATGGTACAAAAAGATCCAGGTTGGCTAAACATTTGGCGCCAATTAGTTTCGGCTCAGCGTGAACACTGCAGCTACGTCAGGTACAGAAGTAAATTATTGGACTTGGATCTCAAAACTTTCCAACAATTTATTTACGATTTTAGTTGAGCGATTATTACGCGCATATTGTAATTGATTGCAATTTTTAGCAAAATTGACATAGACGGATGTTAACCCTTTGATGCTTCTGTACGTCTTATGACGCACGAAATAAAACAGCGCGTTCATACTTTGTGGTCATTTGTTTTGTTATTATTTTTCGATTTTTTAAAGTTTTAACCTCAATTCCTGTTTTCTCCCGAATAGTGCTCAGTGACAACCGTTGATCCATATGTTATCGCAGCTTATAATACTAATATAATCCTGCAGTCTAGACTTCTTAACTGGTTCAGTGCTAGAAACCACTATCAGGGCTTTCAAAAATGAGGATACCAGAGCAAAAGCCAATAGTTTCCTTGCGTATATTTCATATTCAGTCAAGCACAAATAATATTTTGTTAAATTAAATTTGTTTTATTACAAATTATTGGAGAGTGCCTCTGGGCACTCTCCAATAATTTGTAATAAAACAAGTTTGAATAACAAATTCAGACCACCAAAAATAATCTAGCCCTCAGCCAGATAATCACTAATGTGAAAAATATCTTGTTATTTGTACTTTCCGACATTTGACGTCGCATTTTGAAAAACGTTGAAAAAAATGAATTCCCAGTGACGTGTGAACGTCAGAATAAGTAAAGTCTCAAAGGGTTGAAAAAGATTCAGTGTAACTCATGGGAGATAACGACCTTATGACACGCGAGTTTGCTCTTCAAGGTATTACATTATTCCCATCCGAATTCAGCCCGAGATTTATCGCTATTTCTGCTTCGTATAGATTAGCTTTGAACCGTACCTCTCTTAAATAGTTCGCGTTGCTATTTTGTAGGTACGTGACCCGACAATCAGAATAATTCTTCTAATTTAGACAGCAAACGGTTTTCAAATATGAATCAAGGCGGTGAATGATTTTCATTAGCTAAAACGCATCTATGTCACGTACATATTTACCGCGACGTTTTTTGAAAAAAGGACAACACATTAGCCTTCAAATTGTTGAGAGACATTCATATTTGCTTTCGACATCGATCTATCTATTTCTGAACACTGCATTAATTTTTCAATGATGAACGTCATACAGTGAACACTGGGTCGTCTTTACTTCTTTTTTTAATTTAGCTGTTAACAATTGTTGCTGGATAGAAAACAGGTTTATTCTCAATATTTTTGAGAGAGGTCGGAGTGGGGTCTATTATGAGGAAATCAGATTGTGCGGTAAATGGTAAACAATTCTCGTTACAGCACTGTGAAAAAGACTGGCAGCCATTTGCAGGCATTCCTACCATAACTTATCACGATAAACTACTGTATTTATGGCAAATACGACCATTTTTGTTCGATTATGGAGCAAAACTTGGATATTATATTTAGTTTCTCTTCATTACCCCAGGAGGTTGCTCCCATTTTGATGTGCACTCGAATTTGAGTAGTCGTTAATGAGCAACATCTTATATCTTAGAAGTCGTAGGTCTTCATACAACCATTAACATGTAGATGTACAAGTCACGACATGCGCATGTGGTTTGTTGTGGCTTGTTCCATTGTTACCTAATTTATTGTGATGAATTCACGGTGACGTGGTCTGAGGGTTGCGGCTAGGAGTTTATGTTCAACCGAGACGCTGGGCGGAGCGTCGAGGTTGAACATGCGTTACAAGCCGCAACTGCACCTTCCTCGCTCGGCTAATAATCTCAAGGGAGATAACTTTGTTGATTTTTATGACGATTTTGGTCAGGGATGACATGGATCAAAGTAATGGACCCTTGTCTCATTCTGAGATGCATTTTTCCTAATGAAGTTGCGATGATTCCCGTGAACCTGTCAAAAACTCTGGAAATTTTCAACGGCGTCAGCTTCTGGCTAGTTCTCAACGCTCAAAGAACTCAAAAGAGATTTGGCGCAAAGAAGACTTCTACGCAGAGGAAATTACTAAGTTGTAACATCGAAGGAATAGGTTATTGAAGTTCGGGGAGAATATATTGTTAAGTAATATATAAAACACTTTGCTCTAGCATGTCCACCTATGTGAGGCCACGAACTTTTTCATCCACCCACGTGTAGTAACTGGATGTAGTGGACTACAATTAATAAAAAATGTAATAAGCACGACTGACAAATGAATGTACTCAAAAATGTAATCCAGTCATGCGATCCCACCCAAACTACTCCACTAACTAAAACTGGCTTCAGTTGCTGACTACACAGTCATGAGTTAAATTAACCATTTACCTTTGTAATCTTTGCCGGAGGATAACACATGTTGTTAAAACCTCTTTACCTAACGCACACGATATTAAAATTTATTATTTTAAATATTTCTCTTTTCAAAATTTGAAAAAAAATCATCAAAAGCATATCATGTGATCTCCTCATTGGAACAAGTTCGACGAGCTCATTCCAATGAAGGGTCAAAGGATACGTTTTTGTTGAAATTTTAAAAAAAAATTGTTCAACTGCTCAATTTGTATGTTACGCGGGCGGATGCGGTTGATTCGGTAAAGGGTTAAATAACGGAAAAAGTAGCACAAACTACGAAGAAAACACTGGCAGGTAACGAACAGCACAACCCGACCATTAACTCTGCTATGTCCCGTATTATTTTTATCTAATACAGTAGAATCCTCTTAATTGAATATCCATTTTGCCAGTGAAAATTATTCAGTTAACAGGAGTATACAATTAACAGGGATTTGGTCAGTTTCCTGTGTTCTGGAGTTAAAGTGAGCATTTGTTCTATTATATCTTGTTTGACAGAGCCCATAGAGCTCTGTCAAACAAGATATAATAGAATAAATGTCTGTATTGGATGTAGTGAGGCCAAAAAGGTTGATAAATAAGGGGAATTTGGTGTGTGTCACAGTAATTTTTTCAACATATTACAAAAAATTATATACAATTAACAGGAGTTTACTCTACAACCCATATGCAATTAACATATCAAATTTGTGCTGAAGGTATGGTAAATGGTTTTGTGTTTGAAAATTATATTCAATTAACAGGGATATACAATTAAGAGATATCCAATTAAGTGGGCTCCACTGTATTTGTGGAAATGTATATCACACCACTGTCCTTTCTATCGTTTGTGTGAATTGTGAATCAAATTATAGAAAATGTTAAAATTTAACATATCACAGTCAGTGGACCTAAATTGTAAATTGAACTCACACCTGTTTTAAATGTGGATTCCTGAATTCCATTTGATGAAGGTATCACTGAACTAAATATTTGAATTAGAAATACCCGCCTTGAAATGTTGAAGTGATGCAATCTCTAAAAATAAACAGCCTTTTGGAAAATAAATTGTTTCAATAAACGTTTGAAGCATTTTGTTGGCATCTTGCATTATTGATGAATATTCCAGATAAAAAAGAGGGTGATTTGATGACTTTTGGACCTAAAAAATACAATTTACATCTGGTGTGTTTTTGTAGGGAATTCCCTGAAAAATATGTGCACGTGACCGGTCCTTCTCACTTATTTGTTGCATGACCCCCTGTTTTGGGATCAGAAAAAGTTGTCTGAAGGGCTATACTTAACAAAGATATTTGAATGCCAAAATTAAAGTGATGCGATCATATTTTGTTTTGTTTTTTTTGCCTGAACATTATAATGGTCGCCTATGGGAAAATATTTAGTCCCGTGATACCCAAAACAACAGTACCAATTAATTAAATTAGAGTCACCTCCCTTGATAAGTGGCAGTGATGCAATCAGTGTAATCTTGCCTGACAAATTTCAAATCGCCTTGATGGGCGAATTGGTCTTCAAAAAGTGGCAAAGGATCTTTTTAATCAAATACAGCTGAAAAATCGGTGTTTTTCTCCTGCAAATATGGATAGAAATCTCACACGGAAACTTTCCACATGCACCTACGTAGATTTCGTCCATGTTTGGAAACTTGACGAAATTCCTTGATTATTAATCAGTGATACACGGCAAGTTGATGTTAAGTTTCATAACATGTTCCAGAGCCTTATTTCATTAAATGTGACAAGGCCATTGGCGTGTTAAGAATTAGATGGTGTCTAGACCGAAATAAATCATTTCATACATGATTTGGTCAATAATGAACACTGCAGATACGAATAGAAATATAATTACTGACCAACTTTATTTCTCGTATAAAAGATATGTTCACCCTCGCAATCTGAACTCACGTGAATCAACAGAAAAAAAGGTATCTAGACAGGCCCTGCGAATTTCAAATTTCAGATGGAATCGAATCTCGAATTGAATCAGGCATATCATTTCTTATTGAATAAAATCTCGAATCAAATCTCACCCCTATTCATGTTGTACATGTAGATAGCGCACTTTGTTTCAACCATAATATTTTGGATCTAATATTGGTGATTTTTTCGCAACATGCTATAAATCTGTACAAAGTTGTTAGAACACAGCACTGAAACGGTTAAAGGGTTTTCTTGATCGATTAATCACATGGATTATTTTTAATTAATCAATTAATCACCTGCCCTAATAGGTAGCTGAATAACTGCCGTACCGTTGATGGTTTACAGCATTAGCCCTTTACTCAACATAACGGGGGAAAAGGGCCAGCGCTATATACAAAAAATCCCCATTCAAATTTTATTATGTTTTCAATTTTTATCTCAAAAACATAGCTTGGGACTCCTCATTGGAACGAGCTCAGTGAGCTCGTTCCAATGAGATGTCATAAGCTATGTTTTTGGGACAAAAATTGAAAAATTTCAGTAATTCCAGAATTTATTTGGAAAGTATCGTCTGCTACCCGCGTTGGGTAAAGGGTTTAAAATAACCATTTCCAGCTACTGATACAGTATAATGATCATGTAAGTGAACAAGTATGTCAGCATGTAACTATGCTTTACATGCTTTACTCTGTCGCATATAATTGATGTGAGTCAGTGTGACAATGTTTGCCTGTTTTGGGTAGGGCTGTCGCGATTATTCGATTAGTCGACTAACCGTCGACTATTGAAGTAGTCGACGTTTTTTTATTTTTAGTCGATCATTTTCAAGGTGGTACACGTCTACTACACGTCGGGACTAAATTGCATTGTTTTGTGAGGTGAATGATCAATGAAGGTGAATAACTTTAAATATCTAACCATAGTTAACATTCATACCCGGAAGACTGTACGACTGTCACTGACTGTATAAGAAAGAACACTCACAGTTACTCGAGAAGAACAGATTCTTCTGAATTTCTCCAGTCTTGTACACACGAATGCACCCATTGGAAAAGCTAAAGCGCGGAAGTGACAAAATTATGACGAAAGTCAGAACGTCAGATCACTTCTCAAAGTTCGGAACTTCAGACTAAGATCTAATTTTAACAACTGACGAGGGAATGCATAGATCTCAATGTTCAAAATTTCGAGAAACTTATTGCAGAAAGGAAACATATGCAGGAACGTTCTTTGGTAAATTCATTTTAATTCATCGGCTTCAATCTAGTTCAAACTTGGACCCGCAGTCAGTAATATTATTTTGGGGGTTGGTACGTCCTACAGGACGTACCAACCCCAAAAATTATATTACGGACTGTGGGTCCAAGATTGGACTACATGTAGCTTCAGTCAGGACCGATTTGTTGTTCCCACAACCCCACTTCGTCTGAACACACTGGTGCCATTGACATTTTCAGAGTTTTACGAACAGAAGAATGATTTGCTAAAAAATCATGGGAAGCGACTATTAATCGACTAACCGTCGATTACTGGTCACGATTAGTCGATTACAGAAATTGATAGTCGCGACAGCCCTAGTTTTGGGACAAGTTTTTTTCCTTTGTTAACCCATATAATGCAGTAGCTCAAAAGAAACAGTTAATCGGTCAATTACTTTTTTGATCGATCAAGACGTTGACCATTGGTTAATCGATTAATCGGTTAACCGTTTCAGCTCTATTGGAACGTATTTTTTACAATAATACATTTACAGTACAAGCTGCAAGTACATTACTTTTAATATGTAGTTACGAAGAAAGAGGATAGTAATGCACTGAGAGAAAGCATGTTGCGTTGAGATGGTATACTCTATGCGACTGTCTTTCCACACCATCCCCATGCAGATAAAATCGTCAGACAAATAACCTCGGGATATATCAATGACAGAAGTATTTTGATAATAATATCTCAGTAAAATATTTAATTTTTAAGTGATGTGATTTGTGGTTCATGGGAAACATGTGCGGTGTCCTTCCATTGGTATATGTCAAACAAGCATAAGTATCGGTAGGATAAGGATTGTACCAATGAAAAGATACTGGGCTGGCGGTATGCTGTAAAAGTACTTGTTTAATGAGACAAATGAATAAAATGAATCGATGGTGGTTAATGATGGGATACCAGAATTACTTATTTGTACAGTCAGAACACCCTGGGTTGTGACGGTTGTCACACAGTACTGTGGCAGAATATGTGCTCGGCATCTTTTCTTTAATACTTTTCTTGAATAGCGATCTTGGGAGAGTGTGAGTGGCTTGTTCGAGATCATTCCAGTGTTTGGGAAAGGCGTGGGTTGGCAGTAAAAAGCGTTCTCGGTTTTTGACACTTGAATTTTTCCGGATTGTCTAGTTTCCATATGAATACTACGAGTATCCACTCATGTATTGTATTCACTTTATGCTGGTCGGTTTGGGCAAGTCAGTCAAAAATATTCCAGAACAGAATCAAAATAGATTGAGAAGTGGAACCTCCTTGAACTCTTCTTCTCTCACCAGGTCTCCTGAAAGGAGACCTGGTGAGAGATGAAGAGTTCAAGGGGAGACATGTGGGTTGGATTTCTATAACATCTCGACGCGTCTGAAATTTCCGAACCAGCGCAACTCGCATCGAATCGAATTGAATCATCGGGGCGGTTTCAGATCGAGATCGAACCAAATTCCGAAGTTTCGTCTTGTCATTTATTTATTTATTCATTGGTATTTAAGGTCACATATTTCTGCACAATAGCCAATCATGACCACGACGGTTTTACGGGTGGAGAAGCCGGAGTACCCGGAGAGAACCACCGAGCAACGGCGAGCAACTGTCAGCTCCCCAACATACTAACTCCACACAAGCAGGGTTAGCATTGGTTGAAGACAGGTGCACCATGGACGTGCAGTACGCCTTAGTACACAGTGTCACCGTGCCCCCACGTGGGCAATGGGGGTGAAGTGTCTTGCCCAAGGACACAACGCGATTGCCGCAGGTGGGATTCGAACCGAGGACCTCTCGGTTTGCAGCCTGCACCTCTACCTACTGAGCCACCGCGCCCCCCTTCGTCTTGTCATACTCGACAGTATATATACCTACTCTATCGCATAACACCTGACTACATTTAGCAATCATAACTATATTAAACAAGATCTGTGTCGGGGATGCATGAGTAGTTATTATCGGGTAATATGGAAGGTTTGCTACAAAGAATAACGCACAATCGACGCCGCTCATATTTAGGCACACGCATCTATACTCGTATTGTCTTGTCATTATTGTCAGTAAATGGTATTGCATTGGAACGCACAAATCTGTTATCATCTTAGGCAGTATTAACAATTTGAGGGCGTGGAGAGGCATTTAAATACACGCACAGTTGAGTTTCCACACAGACAATAACTTAATTGCGGCTTAAAAGAACATAAGACGCACCAGAAATGTTTCAGCCATTAACTCTTTGCTTGGATACAGCGGGATTTCCTGATGAGAACAAAATACTCTTTCAAGTAGAGATATCTTAGTGGGTCTTGTCATCAAGTTATACCTCTATAAATGGTAGTAGTCTTCTTAACAGTTGTGACTTCGTGTTAAACTCCATAGCATTTTTCATCAAGTCAAGAAAATAATTAAAACTTAACCCTGAGATCATTTA
The DNA here is from genome assembly GCA_031216915.1 of Pictodentalium vernedei. NCBI lineage: Eukaryota > Metazoa > Mollusca > Scaphopoda > Dentaliida > Dentaliidae > Pictodentalium > Pictodentalium vernedei. The sequence goes on along the minus strand of CM062291.1, from coordinate 177,796,488 downwards.
CCGGAAACTTTACTTGTGCAACTTGTGTTGTTTTGCAGATTTCAGGAATTAATGCCTCACTCCTCGTGTTGGCAGGTGGTAAGCCACGGGCGTTGCGAGCTACACGTCAAAATTATAAAATTATATTTTTTGTTTTCAGTTTGTCATTTGTACACTGTACGTTGCCAGAAATCTCTCTCTGCTGTACCAACGACAGCATTTCTCCCTGATGGGAGAAATGCTGTCTTTGGCAGAGCATGGTGAAAACACTGCTGATTCTAGTCTTCATGGGTAACCATAACAAAAACATTTACTGATTATGATTTTGGCACAATGAAACATTGCATCCAAATCATTTCTAATGATAGCATGGTTCAGCTGAGTCGTCAGACTCTGTGAAATTAGCGTCTGTTTTTGTTATCGCAGCAACCCACGAATTACTTATATGCAGCTGCAGCCAAAATGCAAGGCTGAAAACATCGTCGATTTTAACCCTTTGAACCATAGTGGTCATTTTTTTTCCGGCCAGGAACATGATACGTCATAATTTCATTAAATAGGATGGATGCTAAGTGCATGTGTGCGGTAGACCAATCAATATTTTCAACGTGCAGCCTTAAGGCTGCACGTTGAAAATATTAATTGGTCTACCCCTAATTAATAAACATGGACTCTTCTTGCTGTCATTGAACTAATATGGAAGATACCACCAGGGTTCAAAGGGTTAACTTCACAACGCCGTTCCTATAGTTCGCATGCAAAGTCTAATGACATTTAGAACATTCGGTACAACTCATCAGAACAGCAAACTCGAAAACCAAGTCGATTTTAACTTTATTACACCATGCCTCTCGTTTCCGGGCAACATCCGAAGACATTTAGAGCATTAGGTTGAACTCATCCAAATTCCAAGCTGGAATACATAATCGATTTTAAATTTATCACATCGTTCCCATCGTTCGCCATTGTGTAACACGAAACTTTGAATTGAAATAAAATATTGTATAACCTAAAATTTCGGATACAATCGCTATACCTTATGCCAGTGACACACCATTTAACATGCTGAATTCAAACAATTTTTAAACAGGTTTTTAACTCGTATTGTCAAAGTCTACCGGTTCAGTATGTGAAATTGAATTTCGTACAACACAATAAACATGCGCGACGGATAAAGAAACGTTCAACATCGTTCATCGCATATAAACATTGTTCAAAATTCGGTGATGATGCAACATATTAACCCTTTGAACCTTGGCGCTCGCTTTTCCGGTCAGGAGCATCATATGTCGTAACGTCATTAAATAGGATGGCTGTTCAGTAAGTGTGTGGAGTAGACCAATCAATATTTTAACGTGCAGCCCCGAGGCTGCACGTTGAAAATATTGATTGGACTACCCCAAATAATGAATATGGACTCTTCTAATTGCTGCAATTGAACTGGCATGGAAGGTACCACTAGTGTTCAAAGGGTTAAATTCAACAAGTGTGCATTCAGACTCATTCAAAATCATTCAACAAATACTGGGACGCGCTCAAAATTTTGTTGAGCACAAAAACATCGTTTAGCATTCGGTGTCAGAGGATTCAGCTTTTGAAATTCCAATATGGTCAATACTTGCTGGATTCAACATGTTGCATATCCCTCGACGGCTTTTGACATTCACCATGTATCAAACTTTGATAGTCAGCTACAAAAGCTGTTTTTTTATCGTTATCAACTGATGTTTTGAATTTAAACTGATCATCTGACGTTTATGTGTGTCATATTTAGCTGATCTATTGGAGTATGATTGACTTTTACCCAACAGGAAAAGCAGACGACAGCAGCAAACAATTTTCTTCAAAAAAAAACTAAAAGCAGCTCGTTCCAATGAGAGACATAAGTTATGTTTTTTAGTCAAAAATTAAAAAAAAGATATTTTGAAAAGTGATTGTAGTGAATAATACTAATATTTTTGGCGTTACATTCAGTAAATGTTTAACCCTTTACCCAACACAGATGATATCAAAATTTATTATTTTAATTTTTATTTTTTTTAAATTTCTCAACCATTTCATGTGACCCCCTGTTTGTTTGGTAAATAGTTAATATAAATCTTATTCTCTCGCTTTTTTTTCTTTGGCGGTTCGAAATAAATTATTACATAATTGCGTATAAAGTTGTCTTGAAATCAATTTACCACAAACCGAGACAGACTACCCCACCTGCGGCAACACATTACTAGATCCAGTGACAAATTACCCCTGTTCCCAAGCGCCCGACATTTACGCAATTAATACTTTCCCAGACCGACTTCTGTTAGCAGTGTTGCTATAAATGTCGTAATTCGCGTGAAAAAAGAATTGATCAAATTTTGATCGTCGAGATAAGCTATTCACAGACACAGACATTGGCTGACGTCCACATCCAGGCAGTACGAACTAAATGTTACGTGCACTTACAAGACACCCGAGTGTATAATTTGACGCATGTATAGCCACGTTTTTGCGATAACACTTCGAAATTATAGCTTAACTTGCTAAATCTCTGGAATAACACTCTGAAGTTACTCACGCAATACGCAAGCCAATAAATTCAGATCAAATACAAGTTCAAGCCTGATAGCTTGTGAAGGTTTCTATGCCGTTTGGGTTTCAATCTCGTCTTCCTTAACAATTTTAATGGCAGTGTTGATCTGATAGGCAGGAACATTTCATTAGTTTCTGGAGTTTCTTCTGTCAGGATTTCATGTGCCACACACGGTTGAAAAGGACTCAAAGAGCGATCAGTCCTTTCCAACAGTGTTTCGCATAACCGCATTCAATTCGGGAACGCAGTGCTACATGAACATGCAATGTTGGTGAATAAAGTGAAAAACCAAAAACGGACTCTTTATATATCAAAACAGACTCTTTAAATATCTTCCCCCGTCACATTCGTCATTAACCCTTTGAACCCTGGTGGTATCGACCACGACAGTTCAATGGCAGCAGTTGGAAAAGTCCATATTCATTATTTGGGGGTAGAGCAATTAATAGTTTCAACGTGCAGCCATGAGGCTGCACGTTAAAAATATTGATTGGTCTACTTCTGATGTTCAATATTTATTATTTATTTATTGGTGTTTAAGGTCACATATTTCTGCACAATGGCTAATCGTGACCACGACAGTTTTACGGGTGGAGGAAGCCGGAGTACCCGGAGAGAACCACCGAGCAACTGCGAGCAACTGTCAGCTCCCCAACATACTAACTCCACACAACCAGGGTTAGCATTGGTTGAAGACAGGTGCACCATCGATGTACAGTACGCCTTAGTGCACAGTTTCACCGTGCTCCCACATGGGCAATGGGGGTGAAGTGTCTTGCCCAAGGACACAACGCGGCTGCCGCAGGTGGGATTCGAACCGAGGACCTCTCGGCTTGCAGCCTGCACCTCTACCTACTGAGCCACCGCGCCCCTTCTGATGTTCAATTAACAGCCATCCTACTTAATGAGATTATGGCGTATCATGTTTCGGGGCCGAGAAACCAGTCGCTCGTGTTCAAAGGGTTAAATACCAATAGTTGGAAAGGCCACAGTTATTATTTATGTCTGTACAATGAATATGTGATGTAGATTACACTCAGATGTTCGGTTGGAAGTATGAATTCACCATTCCTCGCTTTTAATCGTGCATGTAAGACCCCATCGAGTAAAATTTAGCAACCAGGGTGTTCTAATCGTAGCAACCTCTGTATGTGCATTAAAAATAAAACAAAAATACCCCATTGTTACAAAGCATGTATAGTAATGCACATTTAGCTAAACAGTTGCCCAAACCCCATTCTGAGCAATACACGAATTGTCTCTTGACTGGAACAAAGCGCCACCAATGCTTTACTCAATGGTCGAACCATCATTATCTTAATTTTTTGATAACTTTTTATTTTATAACTTTGGTAACTTTTTTATTTTATTTATTCATTTTCTAAACATACTTTAAGATCGTTTCGTAAATACTTGATCATCAATTCCGTAAAAATTTAAACAAACATTTGTTAGATACCGCAACTGCCGTTTAACCCTTTGAACCCTCGTTTCTTGGAATGGTATTGCATTTGTGCACACTTACAGTGAGATGGGTCAATCCAATGTTAATATATAGGGATGATAAAATAATAACTGCAGTCTGCAGCCGCCTGGCTGCAGACTGCAGTAATTATTTTGTCATCAATGCCCCGTGTATAGACCTCTAAAAATACAACAAAAAATGGGACGAAATTATGCCTTGGACAGAAAAATCGGTCTTAGGAGTTCAAAGGGTTAACGTTCCGTCAGATAAAGGCTAACATGAGAAATGATCGTCTGTCGTCTTCTAAGCCTAACAAAACCTGATGACGAGACTTGGAAAAAAAACTAGACTGAAACATGCTCCACCACATCACACGACGAACTCGGGAGGTTGAAGAGCAAACAGTGATTTGTTACTCGTATGTGTGCTGTGTCTGAAAGACACATATGATGGACGCGCAAATTCTACCACGTACTTTAATTTACATATGTTTTTCAAAATACCTAAATTGGACTAAATATAAACCATGCAAAACAAAATATGTGGATTCACTCGAAAACTGTGGGAGGAGATAGTTATAGAAATCATGTACCCTATATTCGAAATTTCATAAAAATTTACTAAGTTCAGCACCCCGTAATTTTGTGAAACATTGAACAAAATCAAACTCCTTGCAATATGCACACCCTTGGTACATGTATAAATACCCTGTATATTAAAAGCGTTCTAGCTTGAAAACTGTAGGAGGAGTTAGGCGGACAAACATTGTACCCCGTAGGCGGACGGACAGACAGGAGTAAAACAATACCCCCCCCCCGACACTTCGTTGCGAGGGCATTTAAAAAAATCTTAAATGACTAAAAACTGTCATTTTATCTCAATAACAGAACCTTTGACCTCTCATTGAAACGAGCTTAACGAGCTCGTTCCATTGAGAGTTCATAAGCCATGCTTTGAGAAAAGGTAAGGAAAATTTATTCTTATTCAATTTACTGGAGCTGTACTTATCACATATCGTTTAATGCATTGGATTAGCTTATTACATTCTAATTATTATGGAATAGTTGCGCGTTCTATTAGATAAAAGCTAACCTATAACACCAAACCGATATGTAACGCTTTACATATCAATAATATTGATCAAACGGAAAATGAAATACCATTCAAGATATTATCAAAAGGGGTAGAGCGCGAAAGAAGAGTCTCAGAAACTCCAGCATGTTACTTTGACTGGTAGAATGCATAACCCTTTTACCAACGAAGCGCCCGCATCCGCCCCCGTAATATGCAAATTCAGCAATTGAAAAAGTATTATTTTTCCAAAAATTTCAACAAAACCATATCATGTGACCCCTCGTTGGAACGAGCTCGTCGAGCTCGTTCCAAGGAGGGGGTCACATGAAATTGTTTTGTGGACATTTTTGGAAAAAAATTGAAAAAATGATATTTAAAATAATAAATTTGGATATCGTCTGCGTTGGGTAAAGGGTTAATTTTATTTAGTCATCAAAATTTGTTCGAAGGTCTGTGGGACAGTACCTATAGGCTTTCTGTAGTAAATGGAACGGCAAATCTATATAGACAAAATAATTTCACTTCAAATGTTTCCCGTGGTAGCTCCAGGAAGTGGAGCAGTCCTTTTGTTATTGCTGTTAAACTTGACTTCTTACCCATGTTGCGGTCATAAGACGGCTAAGGACGCCGAAAGTGACCTTAAACACCAATTAAAAATAATCTTCAAATGTAATATGAAGGACACCTGCAGTGCATGCCGCCTTTAAGTTATGGTACTTGTACTTCAGAATGGAGCCCAAATACGGCCTTCCAGCACTAAACCAATTGATATGTACGTAGTTTTTAACGAGTGCACAGTTTGTATTTAGAGGTTATTACTTGGTTAATTTCGTATCGGCCGAGATATCTGCCCAAGCTAACAGTATATCAGCATGAGATCGAAAGCCTTTTTATTTTTTAACCTAAACAAAATAATTACAAAAATTCTCAGAACTATTACAGTTTTCTAACAGTGTTATTATTTCGCATTCGTTTCACAAAGTCCGAAGTTTCCGCTTCTCATACTCCTAGTTGAGCTATCCGAACATCTCGGTTTCCCCTCTTCGACGAATTTCCGCTTACTATTCTGAATTTTAGTTTGCGGTGAATCTGTGTACAAAGCTCTTTTTTCTTCTGTTCATCACCAAATCATTACTTATTGCCATCATTAATTCCTCATCATACAAAACTCTAAACTCTGCTGCAAAGCACTCTTCCATGAACGATAGTGGTAACGCATATTTTCTCGACTGCGTTCGACGGATAACTGTAAACAATTTAATGTAAACAAATTGGTTGCACCAAGTAAAGGGGAATAACTATAGCTTGGTTCATATCGGTGAGATCGGCATCATATCAGCTGAGTTTGAAGTCATATCAGCCGATTTTGAAAATGGGCAATTTTGAGAAAGAAAATTATATCTAGTAAATAATGCCTAACATGAGGTGATCTTGGTAAATTAGCTTTGGACGAGACTTTGGCGACGTACAAACAAAATGTATTGGTTGAATTTCGTAAACATGCTGGGGCGAGCTAAAGAGCATATTGATCACTTGGTCGAAAACCTTATAAGAGATGCTAGAATGGGCCGAGATACAAAAAGTGTTTCCGAAAAAAAACTCGATTTACGTTGTTAAAATAAGGGGGAAAATAGCCCTTACGACGCAGATGTTTTGAAACATTGAGTAACAGAATTTATTTAAACAACAAGGTTGACATTAAAAGACGTCACTGGATATGTTTATATACTAGCGGAAAAAAAGAAACGCCCCGGGATTCAGTCGCTGCTCTAACTCTCCTTACCATTGACCCCATCAAGTTGTTTACGGTCCTTTGTGGGATGTTATTCAACTCATGAAGAAGGGCCTGTGTGAGCTGAGCGACGTTGTTTGAGACGTTGACGCGCTTCCTGAATCCTGACCCTCCTATCCAACTCGTCCAATAAATGCTCGATCGGGGACCAATCTGGACTGTAGGGTAGCAAATCGAGAATTGGGACATTGTTTTGGTTGATGAAGTCACGACAAACCCTAGCAACGCGCGGCCTCGCATTATCCTGCTGCAACGTAAGGTTGCGCGCATGGATAAGTGGAAAGACGTGAGACATGAGGACCTGCTCCCGATATCTTACGGCTGTAAGATTGCCCTAGATGACCACGAGAGGTGTTTTCACGCAATGAGACCCGCACCCCACCCCCCCCCCCCCCAAAAAAGAAAAAAAACAAAAAAAACAAACCCATAACAGACCCTCCCGCGAATCTGTCGTTTTCCTTCACGCACGCGTCCGAATATCGCTCACCTCGACGTAGATAGCAACGTTGTTGTCCATCTGACCTGTGAAGCGTGAACCGAGAATTGTCAGTGAATAACACATTGGGGCAAGTGAAACCGATTTGGTGCGTGTGTCCTCAGCCATTGCATTCGACGTTGACGTGTACGTTGTGGACCAAAGTAGGAGCGTATTGGCCTTAAATTGAACTCCCGCAACCGATTCCTAACTGTTCTTGGACACACTCGGCCACCATGAGTGCATACAACCTGACTCGCCGTCTGAAATCGGTTACTGAGGTGTGAGAGACGTATGCCTCTATCTTGGCGTGGCGACGAACGCGCAGATCTCCACTGAACTTTCCTGATATACAAGTTGTCTGCGGATGTACAGGATGTAATTATAGTTTCTGCTTTATTCTTGAAAAAGGCCAAGGGGCCGAAAGCTCGATAGGAGAGTGTTGATGTTTTGTACTAATATTATTGCGTCCATGGAAATACCGCCCACCCCGTGGAAAGTGAGCAGTCCACTGCGATCGTACTGTACATATACAAACTGTTTTTCTGAAAAGGAAAATCAGGGGAAACTCCCCAGTCAGTGTCAGATAATGGTTCATGTTTATGGAAATGGTTTGCATGGTCTGACGTATTAATGTCAACGGGGTTTCGGTAACTGGATGTACTTTGCTGTTCGAGCAATGATGTTTTTGTCCAATGATGTTTTCGTCCAGACGGAAATTAAAGAGCTAAAAGTTAACTGGTCTAATCTTGTCAGTGAAGACCCAAATTGCATGATAGTTGATTCAATAAATGAGATTACTCGTCTGATGACAGTCATTGACATTATCAATTCTCTGATAACAGGTTTACATTATATGGTATGGTAGCAGAAAATACTAACTATAATGTTGTTGGAGAACAATCACCACAATAGATATGATAGATTATTTATTAGATATATGATTTTCTTTCCCGGAACGGACTATTATCAAACTCGGTAGATATGACTTCAAACATGTCTGATATCGCTCTAATCCTGGCCGATATGGACCAGGCTAGAGTTATCCCCTTTGATGCATTACTATAGACGCAACCAGTTCATTTCCATCGAAACCTTTCTCCATTTTCCCCGAACACAATCAAAAGTCTGACAGTTTCTCGGTGGTTCCCTCCGAGTACTTCGGTTTCCTCAACCCGTAAAACACCCCAACACGAGGTGATTCTGGCTGTCGAAAGTGTCGTTAGACCCTAATAAATAAATAAATAAATAAATAAATAAATAAATAAATAAAAATAAATAAATAAATAAATAAATAGAACGCAATCAGAAATATTGGTGTGTACCGGCATAATGGAGTGACTTGAAGTTGCGTTTTTGTATGATGAGGAATTAACCCTTTACCTAACATGAAAAGCAGACGACACTTGCAAACATAATTTTTTAATAACTATTTTTTTTCATTTTTTGTCTCAAAAACATAGGTTATAACCCCTCATTGGAACGAGCTCGGCGAGCTCGTTCCAAAGAGGGGTCATAACCTATGTTTTTGAAACAAAAAATAAAAATATAATGAAAATTAATTGGCGATTTTTTAGAATAGCGCTGGCCTCTTTGGCCGTTACGTTGGGTTAAGGGTTAAAGATGACAATACGTAATGATTAGGTGGATGGATGAAGAGAAAGAAGAGGATTATACAGAAAATTCAACGCAAACTAACAAGTGATCCGTCGAAGTTGAAGAAAAGATGGTTCACCTATCCGAACTTCGCGGCTTCCCCAGTTGGATTTTACAGTGCTGTGGACGAGATGGCGCACAGAGACTTTACACTAGATCGCGACCCATTATTACCGATAGGTCTGTGTGTGTTTCTTGGGGGAGGGTGGGGGGGGGGGGGGTGGGGGTGGTAGAAAATATTTCACAATCAGGACCGAATGAAGTAAAAACTAAGGAATAGATCGTATGAGATTTAATGTTTCGCAAGTTTTTGACAAGTAAATGTTGTGAAGGGAAAACGGGCGAGGAATTTCGACCGGATCGCGACTTAGTCGCGAACCGGTCTAAATTCTTTGTCCTGGTTTGTGATCAGAATACTGTGTCTTGTAATCGCAGTGCTGTGTCTCCAATAAACTGGCGGGCTTGAAAATATTCTTTACTTACATTTCTGTGACTGATATGTACAAACAAAAACGGAAAATGAGAAAAAGTTGGGAAGAATGTTATCTGTCTTAGGCGTGGTCATGCGACTGAGTGTTTCCATATCAATTTGTGTCAAAAGAGTTAATCGTGCCGAAGATATCATGAAGGGAAAAGTTCATAGCATGTTAAATACAGTCGTTTAGTAGAAAGAGTCAAATCAGTGCCAGGGCCTTTCTATGAACTCTTCTTTTACGTTGGATTTGGCAATTGGAACATAACGTTGTGGGTGATTTCATCTCGGCCTCAAACAGAAGGTGGCTCTTTTTGTCAGCTCTATGGTTTAGAAAGTTTTTGGTGTCAGAGACAACAATGTTTAATATTAGTTAAACATTTTCAACATCAAGATAGTACACGGAGTTTTAAAAGTGTTACAAAAATAAAAGGGGTTTGTCTTGAGTCTTGTTTTTTAGTCTTTATCCTCGAGTAATCAAATTTACTATATCACGAATTCAGCTAAAAATCCCCCGATTCTTTGCGCTCAATGCAGACTTTTCTGATGATATTCCGCCACCGTCTAATGTGATCAAAAATGTAATTGTGTTGTCTCTTCTAACTTTACAGAAATCACAAATCTAATTAATGTATTGAAATATAAAGATATCGGCAGACAGACACAGAATAATTTATTTGCCATTGGTGTGTTCTATCGTATGTTCTATTGCAGTCGATACAGCAATATGCACCACTATTGTATAACAGTCCTAAACATGTTATTTTTGGTTTTGTCGTTATAACACATATTAGAAGGGATTTCAACATCAATCATGCATAAATACACAGGGATACACGAATTGAAAATTTAAGATAACCCCTTAAAGGTTATGCAAAGACAATTTGAATAACACTTTTGATCCAATATAACACCAATCCCATTGCGTTCATACTCTTTTGTCAATGTTGTCTTTCAACTGATAGAGTGCTAAGTTATTTTTGGTCGTCAGTTTGGATGACTTGTCTTTGACTTGTTACGATTTTTGGGAGAGTGCCTGGAGGCACTCTCCCATGAATTGTGACAAGGCAACTCCCCATACTTAATAATTTCTCTTCAAAGATAATGTGAAGCATATCCACAGAATATGAAACCTTTAAGTTTCGGCACTTGCACGTTATAATAAAGCCGACATTTATCCTAAAAAGAAAATCTGGATAACTATTGAAGGAACCTAACGCAGGATTATCCAGTTTGTGCATCCAAGAATACATCAAACTAGTATTCATTGGAACTCCCAGATCATCAAAGGTTTAGTAGCAGATCCTCGGGAATCAAGGGAACCCGCTTCTGTCTGTTCAGTTGAAGTTATTCGCCCAGGTTCTATGCAACAGAACTTTCATTTTAATGTGTAATATACCTGTGTTATTCGGAGATTAGTCGAATCTCAGAATCAAGAAGGTTGGCTTAAAATATGTTAACATTACCTGGATATAGTTAGAGGTTGTTACTTGGTTAGTTTCATATCGACCGAGATATCAGCCCGAGGTAACTTCATGTCAGCCCGATACCGAACCTCGAAGGCTGATGTGAAGTTACCGGGCACTGATATGGCGGCCGATTTGAAAATAACCGAGTAATAACCTCTTTATTTATTAACCCTATACCTAACGTAACGGCCAAAACCGGCCAGCGCTATTCTCAAAAATCGCCAATTAATTTTCATTATTTTTTTCATTTTTTGTCTCAAAAACATAGGTTATGACCCCTCGTTGGAACGAGCTCGTCGAGCTCGTTCCAACGAGGGGTCATAACCTATGTTTTTGAAACAAAAAAATGAAAAAAATTAGTTATTCAAGAATTATTTTTGCAAGTGTCGTCTGCTTTTCAGGTTAGGTAAAGGGTTAAACCAAATCAAGTTATTACAAAATCTTCTCAGATCTGTTAGAGGTTTTAACAGTGTTATTGTATCTCGTTGTTTTCAAACGTCTGCAGGTTTGTGGAGGAATCCCCGACGTTCGGATAGCTGGACTATCTCTTCTCTCAAGCTTGCGACTCTAAATCTGATTTTTGGTTGGATTTATTTGTTCAACACTCGTCTTCTTTCTCTTCATCAACCTACTTCTTACTTATTGGCATCATTAATTCTTTACCATAGAAAAATGACTCCCTTTTGCCCGGTAACGCCAATTTTACTGATTAATTTCTTTCGACGAATAACTGAACCTTTTCGTTGAGCGCTTCCAAACAAGATTTTATTTATTTATTTATTTAGTTATTTAGTTAGTCAGTCAGTCATTTAGTAGTTAGTTAGTTAATTATTTATTGAGATTTAACGATACTTTCGATAGCCAGGATCACCTCATGTCTTTAAAGGTGAAGGAAGCGGGAATGCCCGGAAAAAACCACCGAGCGGCGACATGCAACTGTCAAACACAGCGACGTACTAACTCCACACAAGCAGGGTTAGTAATGGTTGAAGGCAAGTGCTCTCTCGACATGCAATACGCCTAAGTACACGGCGAAAGCGCACCCCACGTGGGTAATTGGGTTTAAGTGCCCACAACGCAGTTGCTGCTGGTGGAGGACGCACCGTGGACCTTTCGGTTTGAAGTCAAATGCTCTGACTGGACCGCGCTCCTACTGAATTGGTTAAATTTCCAGTTGTTTTATGGGAAGAATGCTATTTGAGACTAAAGGGTACAACAGCTCGAAGTACTTTTCTTATGTCAGCTCTCGTATCTATTCTAGGAATCGAATTCTGTTCTCTGAAGCCACAATTATTCAATTAACCCATAACACTCTGGTGGTGCAAATTTTGTCTAATCACATGTTTTTTCGGTTTTTTAACAATGAATTTAACCAATTATATCTTGTTTGACAGAGCTCACAGAGCTCTGGCAAACAAGGTATATTTGGATAAATATCATGCTGCATGATGGGAAATATTTGCTGCTGAAAACTTTGCCATTTTGACATCAGCGTGCAGACGGTTAGTCACAATTCAAAGAATAAACCTTGTTTTTTGCAGCAAGCATCTCTCAGTATAATGCATTTGAGTGTTTTCCTCTTTATCTAAAATTCCCTTCTCATAAAATACAAGCGTTCATTGTCGATTTATTTTCACAATTTTGGGAGATACCATAAATGATTACATTTAGTTCCCATGATTGATGCGATACTGGTGAAGTATTGGAATATATTTCAATATTCTGGTATAAAAATTAATCAGATGATAACATTAGAATATGACCCTTCAACGTCAAATACAATCACAATTCACCTTCTCGTACTGTTAGCGGTATTTAGCGATGTGAGTGCGTAAGATTTAGTTTGCGTTGGTCTGAGAACTCAGAAATCTCGCTTAACAATTTCAAAATGGGAGCCGTGGTCGATGGTACTGTCCACGGCAACTGGGCGAATCCATTACGAATGTACAGGGACGTTCAGTATTCCCGCAGGTCTGTAGACTTCTGTATCTTGTTTGACGATGCTTGACAAGAGGTGTGTGGCATTTATGACATGCGGTTTCATCTAAAACATGGCATTCTCCCTTCTGAAGGTTGGATTATTTCTTTTTTTTTTACATTCCTAAACCAAAACGAGACTACCTCATTAATCAGAGCTATCAGAGATCTTTCAAGCAGGTTACAGTGGATTATAAATACTTACTCACATTATCACCAGAGTAGAAAGAAAAGAAATACGGCATTCTCCCTTCTGAAGGGTGGAGTTTTGGGGGATTTTAATTTCCGAAACCAAAACGAGGCTACATCATTAATAAGAACTGTCTGGGATCATTCAAACTGTTTACACTAGATTATTAATACTTACGCAGTTTATCACCAGAATATATAAAATAGGAAACATGCTGGCGAACTGAAAATCGGTGTTAAACTGCATTTTTTTCTAATGGGAAAATGGTATTACTTAACGGGATTGTTCTATATTGATTTGCGCTGTACACTGTAAAATATTACCGTTAACATATAGTAAAAGTCTTACAGCCAGCTGTAAACACTTCCATTATACATTTTACGACAATGACCATTGCTGCTCAGTGTGTAAGTGCAAGCATATGAAAACTCAAAAGAGCGGTGATCATGTACAATGGAACAAATTTTATCCAAAACGAACTCATTAAGGTTTTAAATTCTTGATTTTGAAAAATGGCACAGCCAATGTGTTGAGATGAATTGTTTTAGAAGAGATAAGTTTTAGGGTAGACTAATTAATATTTTTAACCCGCAGCTACAAGGCTGCGGGTTAAAGATGTTAGTTGGTCTACTGTTTATGATAAATTCACATCCTCCTAACGTAATGAAGATAACCTAAATATCAGTCCTCGATTTTTGTCCACGATCGAGCAAGAAACTCATACATTGCAAAAATAAATTAATGCAATATTTTCACCTTACCATTTTACGGTAGAAATACCCGCAGCTGGTTGCCCTTTTCCATGTTTTAACGGTGTACGGTTTGTTTATTTACGTGAATCTACTGTTATAGTTGTTAAAAGTGACAGTAGTGGTTAGTAGATACTCTTTGTGCCTAGTATCTATTCTAAAATGCGAACGTCATTTTAACCCTTTTTCCAATGTAACGCCCAAAACAGGCCAGCGCTATTCTCAAAAATAGACAATTAATTTTCATTATTTATTTTTTCCTCAAAAACATAGGCTATGACCCCTTGTTGCAATGAGCTCGTCGAGCTCGTTCCAATGAGGAGTCATAACCTATGTTTTTGAGACAAAAAATGAAAAAAATTAGTTATTCAAGAATTGTTTTACAAGTGTCGTCTGCTTTTCATGTTAAGTAAAGGGTTAAGTATCAATCAATACATTTCTTTGAAGTGTTCTGGAACAATGTCGGCCGATGAAACCAAAACTTCCACTAAAACGGGTTTTCAGGTGTTTTGAATGTGTGGTGACAAAGACTTTTTGTTATCGAGTTTCGATATTAAATGAAATGGAATATTGAGTCTTTACCCCCAGTAATTTCTATTTCGAAAACTCACACTTCCGTACTCGAATACCTACTATCTCTTGAAGATTCGAATCTAATTAATCCATTGATTAATAACCTTGAAAAGCCGTACTCGGCTTGTGTATAAATAATACATGGTAATGATATGACGGGCATTGTTTCTCATTGTCACTGCGTATTACCTCGCGAGAAGTGATTAAAAGGGATAAGTTGGAAAAAAAGGAACTGAATGACGAATGGATTTAATTGCTTGTTGTCAAGAGAATGGCCTTAGGGGTCGAATTTCGTCGAAACACATTAGAACTCTAAACTATCTCTGCCGTAGTGAGAGATTTATTAAGTAAGAAATATCCAGGCCATAAAATTACTGTAAAAACTTAAAGATTTTTTTAGAGACAGGTCTGATCCCAAGCAAAGAAACAATTCTTGCATTTATCGTACAGGGTTTTCCTATCTTACTGTTTGTCGTTCTGTAATTCAGTATTTTGTAGCAGTCAACTTCTGTACACACGTGTGTGATTGGGATATAAACAGCAAAAAATAAGGCTTTAAGTGGTTCTAACACATGTTGTAGCAACAAATGCAACTTTCATGCAAGAGCTAATACTTTAAAACTTTTGCAATTGTATTTTCTAGAATTATATTTTCTACCTATTAATGTAACTGACTAAAATGAATCATTGGTATTTTTGAAATGCTGATGATTCAATTTATCCCATTTGAAGTCATAACTAGCAAATACAAATCGAGAAAATACAATTGTAAAGGTTTTATAGTATTGGCCCCAACTTGTAAATCAAACTAGTTTCCGCAACAGAACTGTCCTACTGTATATGTCTGCTGTTTTTTTTAACCCGAAATAGTTAAAAACAAAGCACTGGTAAAGTGTTAATTGGCATTATGGTAATTGATATTTTGGTAATTGGTATTTTGATAATTGGTTGGAAAGGAATTGGTATTTTGGGAATTGGTGTAAAGGTAATAAACACATTAGGTATAGGTCTTAGAACATTTACTGTGTTCAATAACATTACTTCACCAAACCTCAACCAAACATTAAACCAATTATATCTTGTTTGACAGAGCTGTTGAATACCTAATTGGCAGGTGAAAATATGGTGTTTTAACATCAGGGTTCAGAGCTATAATATTCTTCCACGCCCGTGTTTTGAGATACGTGTGGCTCGAGTGAGACACTTGCGTGAGATATAACTGTCCCACTACCCCACGCGACCTCATCATTCCTAGTTTTCATGATCACCTGAACTGCTTCCTCGCCGTCTGCTTTTCCGAAAGCATATATCATCTCTTGAGTGCCGTGGTGCGCTCAAGGCACCAGGCCTGGCATTCTTTAGGAGTGCATGGGTGCTGCACGCCTAGAAAAAAATTGAGAAGGGCAATTTTTACCCCCCTTGTTTTTCTGGAATGCCAGACCTGTGTGGGACTGCCTTTAAAATCTATTATCATTTCGTCCCCTGAGTTCCAGTGTGTTCTCTGTGCCTACTGGCACAGACAGAGAACACATTGGAACTCAGGGGACGATTTGTCAATGTTGTATTGACTCGCAATAATTCATGGCCCATTCTGTGTCGCATTTCGATACATTTTGAGTGTAGAAGACAGTCACATAAGAATTGAATACAACATTTTGAATAATGAGAAGAGGTGTGTGCCAATATTTCCACCATGTAGCTGAATATAGTTCAATTGTTCAGCCACAATATTAATACCTTGAAGTGAATATAACCAAAATAGCATACAAGTTTTGCATTGAAAATTTCGGATGCAATTGCACTCCCAAACAATCTGAGGCGGGCGACTGTTTTGCACTCCTTGATTTTCTAGATTGCCAGGGCCGTGGGACGATATACAAATGGGGGGGGGGGGGGGGGGGGGGGTGGGGATCACCTCGGAACGCCGTCTCCTATTGTTCTCATACATCGGACGAGGTAGTAGAAGAACAATAGGGATTAATTAATAGTCTGTTTCTAACTTGATAACGAGATAATTAGTGTGGTGAAGACACATATATTTTAGTCTCAGTAATAATAATAATTTATAAACACAATACATTTATTATACAACACATGAATAAACCCTTTAAAGTCCAACCATTTTCAATACACTGTCTGCATATTCAATGGGGGTTTTTAGTCCCTGTAAAAGTTTACCTTTTTCCATTGAAATGTTATTTTCCATTCTACGGTATTTCTTTCTCTTTGGTGCAAGCCTACCTCCTGATGCGAGTTGAATGATTGTTGCCTCCACAAATGCTTGCTCATTTTTTATCATGTCTATAAATTTGTATATATTGGGATATTATTAATTTTAAATTACTGTTGTAAATATTGGATAATTAGCTGCTATTTCTTCTTGGTAAATTGTTGGGACGGTCTTTGACTCGCATTTAACTCGTTCCTTCATATTTTGCAAGAATGTCTGGACAGCAATATTTGTTCTATCTGCTGAGTGGTTGTGTATGTTGTGATAACTTGTGATGAGACCATCTGCTGTTGAGCAGCTCGTTATAATTTCCGTCTGAATCAAAGACAGAAAATCATAGTTAGTCAGTTAATTGATACTGACTTTAACAGTTTGACTGACCACTCATCCCCTTGTATAAACATTAGAGGGATGGCGTTCCGAGGTTAAACCAAATGGGGTGGCGTTTCATGTCCGTAGATTCATTCGGCCAGTTTTTGGTCGCTTCACATTACTATGCGGTCAAATGAATGCACCAAATATTAATTTCATTGGAATGTCAAATTCTTGGTGACGCATCCCCTCAGTATGTTATAAACTTTTCTACAAGTGTAAACCGGTAGATCGTTGCTGCACGAGCAGCCTTTGAAGCTCGATAAATTACTCCCGACTGGTGTTGATGTGTGATTTGGGAATGGTGCCCTGGAGGCGATGTATTCGAGCCAGACATTCGGGAAACCTCGTGCATCGATTCAATTATCTTACCACACGGGTCAGATTTCCCCACCCACAACCAAACCCATCAAAGATAATAATATTCTGGGCCGGCTGTTGCGCATAAGTACGACTTTTCGTGATGGCGGCCCACCGTATTGACAAGGTGAATTGGAATTATATGACTGACATTTATAGCCGGATGAATGTTTTGTAGACCAATAACAGAAAGAAAGAAGAAAAAATATAGATCTTATATCTGAGTTGTTTGGTTGCACTCGATGAACCCTTCCGGGGCGGAAGAGAACGTGCCATATTGTCGGACATTTATAAACATCATTCCTTTAAACAAGCAGTACTAAATGATGCTGTTTTGCATTAAGATGGCTTTTTGTAAAATATTGTGCAAACAACGTTGAAACGATTCTGACCCGGGGCACCTGAAGATAATGTAAGCGTAAAGGGATGCACAGGAATTGATGCATTGTTGCGCGAGCAAGTGGTGTATGGCATTCGTGACACGCCGTTTCATCTGAGACACGACATTTTTCCTTTTGAAGTCTAGATTATTTTCTTTAATATTCCGAAACTAAAACGAGGCTTCCTCATAATTAGATGCAGGTCGATATTAAACTTGTATTTTCCCTGTTTTTGGCTAAAAACAAAAAGGTAAATCATTGACGTAAACTATTGATAAATTATGTTGGGTTGGACTTATAGATCTTCAAACTGCATCCATTATCAGCAGGAAATATGTGACTCGCGACGGTACGAAGTATTTATCTAATTAAATGCTGCATTTTGAAAGAACTCGCAACCCGCTGAGCCGAGTGGATTACCAATAATTAGTCGATTAATATGTTTTTATCTAAGTGCAACAACTGGTGTACGTACTGACATCGTTAATGGAATCCTTGGCATAGATATAACTAAGGCGACTATACCCTTTTCGCTTACCGAGGATCTAGTAAGAAGTTTCGTGTTCTGTCTGATTTTTTTCCGTGACCAATTGTCCGTTTAGTCTTTAAATAATTGCCAGTTCGTTTTCCAAACTCGATAAATGTTTTTGAATTAAACAGCTACGAAACAACCCTTTGGCATTAAACACTTTGTTTGACTCAAAGGTATCTAGAATGGCTAAAAAAATGGCACCCGACAGTTTCGGGTCAGCGTGAACAATGCACAGCTTCCCATGATCCACGAACGCGGAGTGAAAAATATGGACGGAATAGACGTGGAGCACTGCCCAGAGCGCGCTTCCACACCAACTCTGGATATGGTGCAGTGCAGACGGAGTAGAAATTAGGGAGATAACTCATTTATTTCACTAACGATGGACTTCGTTCGAATGTCAAGATTGCCACAATCTGTTTATATAAATGCAAGAATTTAACAAACTACATCGACATCGTCTGATTCCGAAGACGGGATCTTATTGGGACCCATGGAACGGCAATTGCGTCCTGCAAATTATCATTTTTAGCAAGCTCTGCCATTTAGAGAATGCTATCCCGGATGAACTTACTCCCAAACCGTTTCGTCTAAACCAAAACCTGTTACTATGCACGAACTTGTATAAGAGAGTAGGTTCACATGAGGCATACCATGGAAAAACCCTACACTCTAAAATCTGTTGGGCTACAAATCAACCCAAATCAACTGGTTTGAGTGAATATGAACCCAAGTGGGTTCATATTCACTCAACCCAGTTGATTTGGGTCGACTTTTACCCCAACTGATTTTATAGTGTTAAGTAGCGAATTTCTAAACATCAAACACACTCGACAAAGAGAAGTCCCGTAGCACATTTTAATAAATCTTTCCAGAAATACTTGTTTTTTCCGTGTCTGATAGTCAAGTAAGATGACAAGCGGATTATTCATGTTTCAGCATTTACACATAAGGATATGTGACTTGACAGCAACGTGTTACAGTAGGACTCAAGAGTTGTCACAGCTGTCGAACTGCCAATTAAATAATGCCATTTTCCACACTGAATTCGATTAGGCTGAATAAAAGGTCTTTTTCAGGTTATCAGAACTAAACGGGGAAGCAAGAAGAGTTTAATAACAAAATATGAATGATAGCTCTTGTCTTTGACGAAGATTCAACAGATTTTTTAGAAACGCTAATGCAATTACCCGACTGTCAGCAGGCACGATCGGAAGGGTACACGGAACGAGAATTAACCCTTTACCCATCGTAGCGGCCAAAAATGGCCAGCGCTATTCTCAAAAATCGCCAATTAATTTTCATTATTTTTTCATCTCAAAAATGTAGGTTATGATCCCTCGTTGGAACGAGCTCATCGAGCTCGTTCCAACGAGGGGTCATAACCTATGTCTTTGAGGAAAAAATGAGTTATTCAAGAATTTGTTTGCAAGTGTCGTCTGCTTTTCATGTCAGGTAAAGGGTTAATTAATCTTTTCCCAATGCATAAAACATACAACGAAGATGGCTATAAATACCATCAACTCGAAGTTAAATTGAACAAATATTCGTTACTTCCTAAGCACAGTCCATGACACCTTGCTGACGAGCTCGTTCAAATAAGGGACCGCAGGCTATGTTTTGGAGGAAAATGAAATATAATTTAAAATTTGAATGCCATATTTGTAAACTGCGCTGATCGGATATTACCGTTATATTACGGAAAGGTTTAATTTCTCATTGCCCGATCGACGGCATGAGCACATGTGAAAATTGAAGTTAGATAAGCATAATGCTTTTGCGCCATACTTATGCTTTGGGTCGGTGCTTGTAGCCGTAGTAAAAATACGCCTCGAATCGTTTACAAGAAAGTCAAACTCAGATAATATCTTTTTGACAAAGATTTGCTACGACAGTTTCCTTGTGAGCAAGAAAGGGGCATTGCATTTCCCCAGGCATACAGTGCTGTTAACCGTCATTTAGCCCTTTGCTAACACGATTAGAAGACAGAAGGAGGAGTTCGTTCCAGTTGGGGTTCATAAACAGGGTGTAATCCCGGGAATGGAATATCCCCGCTCCCGGTTGTGAAAGTCACCCTGAAACTCATAGACAACTACTGCGATTCAAAGGATGCACATTAGTTGCAACGGCGGATATCATCTTCTTCCGGTTACAACTCTGCCGTTGGAGTTTGGGGTTAATCTCGGGAACGGGGATTTCCGGTTCTGAAAGTCAGTCTCGATAGGCGGGAAATCCATAGACCAGAACCGGCAATCAAACGTTGCGAAACGCAAGCTTTAATTCCGCGCGCGCTGGGTTTCGGTTTATGAATTTCCTTACTATCTTGACTGACTTTCATAACCGTAACGCAGCCTTTGATTCACGATTGTGGTCCATGAATTTCCCGGGTATCGTGACGGTCTTTCAGAACCGGGAATCGGAAAAACCTAGTCATTAGGTGCATGTGTTTTGGAGGCAAAATGTTGTTTTTTAATCTGAATGGTTATTGTTGTGAATAGCGGTGGCAAACTATGACCGTAACGCTGGTCAGATGGTTAGCACAGACGCCAGCGTACCCACAATAACGACAAATCTCAATTGTTATACCAGGCAAGTCGGTGCTCAAATGCCCCGATTCCCCCTCCGTGGGATTGGTTTATTCTATAAATGCGCTTTCCGAAACATATATTCTGACTGGATGTAAAGAAACGTTACAGGATGATTGGAAAACACAAGAGCAACAAATCATTAGTCATTTGACAAATCTGTACAACGTGGTACCTTATCCATGACCTCGAATGTTCTCAAAATGTACATCTATTGCAATAATAGAGCTAATGTTATCGTTACCAAATTCCAGTCTGATCAAAAGAATTTCAAAATTCTGGAATGACTCACATGAGTTGGAGCAGATTGAAAAAATAATATGAACTGATCTACTCATGTTTACTTGCTCGTGTTAATTAATTGGTTAAGATAGCTTCGAAAACATGTTTACAACAGGGTTATACCAAGGGAAAAAACATTTGTCTTGGAAGGCTTAAAGTGCAAGTCGGCGATGTTTTGATGAAATATTTTGTCTCCTCTGGGCCACTTCATTTAACACGGATCCCATATACAGTCTTAACAATTAAAAGAGATAAACATAGTGAAGTCCTGTGAAGTTTCTCCCCGATAATTCCCAGATAATTCGATTCGAGTCAAGTTGATTTTTAAATTTTTGAATCGTCACGATGTTCTCAAAATCCTACAATGTATCTCCTCTTAAACGCTGATTCTATCATCTGGTCTCCTGTACCAGAGACCTTGTGATAGAAGAAGAGATCATGGAGGCCCCGTTTTCGAAACTACATGATTCCGTTACGAAATATTCCGTTTTTTAACTGCTTTAGCCGAACAGACGAATCGCCTTTGAATGCAGTGCTTGTCTGGTCACTGACTCCATGAGTAGGATTAAATATTTCCTCCACGAAACTTGAAAAAACTATACATGAATTTTATTTATCCCATAACGCGTTTTTCATATCCTCCGAGTCAAACATTTAAGACGCAAAGATGCATTCTTCTTTTACTGTTTTTCACTACAATGGATCAATTCGCCGTTACGTCACTGTGTGAGTGTAATGGCGTCGGTGACGTCAAAGCTGCTATAAGTGTAAACAATTGATCTCAATACAACTGGATTGCTGGACGTCAATGAAAAACGTCGGAACTCGTCCCCGTCTCCTTCTCAAGGTGGCGTCTAATCAATTAACGCGCTAACTGCTCCCATCGGTGCTGTTTGATGACGTGAAAGTCGCAGCCTAATAGCCTTCACAACTTCAAATTGAAGCCAAGCACGAAAACTAGCAACACGATATCAACTTTCCAAAACCAGTGATTATGCACATGGTAAGTGAAGTTTGTTGTAAATATTCAATTTGCCATGCCATGAAAATGTGAATATTAGGCAAAAGAAAATTACTCTTTTGATTCTCGGGCAGCGGCGCATTCATTTTTATGTGTACCCATACCATGTATGGTACACATAATGTCAGCATCCGGGGTGGCCCTCCGTCGTTCGTCCATCCTTTGTTTGTCCGTCCGTCTGTCTGTCTGTCCGGGCCAACTAAACCTGTTTACGAGCTATTAGTTTTAGGAGGTTAATCGAAATTAGGGTTAGGAGAGGGGTGGGGTTAGGGTTAGGGTTAGGCGTAGTCCCAGGGCTGGGCTAAAGGTTGGAGGGGATTAGGACCCAGGGGGATGGGGGTTGGGGTCAGGGGTGGGGTTTTAGTTTTTATAGCCCCTAAACCAAAACAGCCCCTAATCCTTTTGGTCTGGCTAGGGTGGGGTTGGGGTCAGGGGTGGGGTGGGGTTGGGTTAGGGTTAGGGGTAGCCCCAGAGTAGACCTTAAGGTTGGGGAGGGTTAGGTCCCAGGGGGATGGGGGTAGGGTCAGGGGTGGGGTTTTAGGGTTTAGGGTCAGGGTAGGGTAGGGTTAGGGTGTGGTTTTTGAGTGGATGGGGTGGGGTTAGGGTTAAATATAAGTTCTAGGGTGGAGGGGGTGGGGTTCTGGCTAAAATAAGGTGATGGACATATAAAATGTTTTTTCGTAGCCCTTAAACCCAAATAGTTGGAACGTCCGTCCGGCGTCCGTACCCATTTCTTTGGCATTCGATAACTTGAAAAATATTGCCCAGATTGTCATGTTACTTTATAGTTGTATTCGGGTTACTGATGTGCCGAGCTGTATAGTTTTTGGTGTAAATCTGATAATTTGATCCTGAGATATTAACCCTTTATCCTTCAAATTGAAAATATTGCTTGGATTGTCATGTCACTTTATACATATCTTCAGGTTACTGATATTCCGAGCTGTATAGTTTTTGGTGTAAATCTGATAATTGGATCCTGACAAAATGCTCTCACATGGATTTTACCTGTCCACAAAATTGGTCCTGAGATAATAACAGCTTTCTACTAGTTGCGCGTATGGGTACACATCTGATGATTTAAGCGGCCTATTTTTTCGACCTGCGTTCGTCATATTTATTTCAAAGGCAAAATTCAAAATGTGTAAACTATCATAGGGTGTCATATTAGCGATATCACATCGCGATTTGCAGTGTAATATGTCGTATACATTAATACACTATTGTTATTCTCTTCGCGAGATGCGACACGATTCTAATGTTTGTACACAATAAATATTTATTCAGCTCGTTGAGAGCTAGATTAGTTTTGGTGGTCTGAATTTGTTCATCAGAAATTGTTTTATTACAAATTATTGGAGAGTGCCAATAGGCACTCTCCAATAATTTGTAATAGAACAAATTTATATAAACAAACTATTATTTACGTTTGACTGAATACGAAACATGGGTAAGGAAAATGTTGACTTTTGCACTGGTACCATCATTTTTTGGAAGGCCTAATTGTGGCTTCTGGCACTCAACCAGTTCAAAAACTCCATATTATTTTTTATCTCCATTTCAGTTGATCTTTATTGATTTTGGGTTATATGATCACTGTTACAAAAAAAAAACTATAAGTGAAATCAATGTGTGAAGTTTTAGTATTTAATTTTAGGCTCTCACAACTGGATTTTAAGCATCGGCGACCATTCCATCGGGAATAAAAATAAAAACCGCCCTCCCTCATTCATTTAAAAAAAATGCCTGAGAATCAGTTATCTAATTTTGTTTGGCCTTATCAATATATCGCTATTCGTTTTCCGCCAACTTTGAAGAGTATTCTTTAAAACTCAGTTTTCGATTTCGAAGCGCTGAAAAAATGAAAACTACCGAGAAAATTGTTTTTTAGCATTGTCTATTTATAGGAACAAATGCCTTTCTCAGAATTGTGGAGGCTGGGACACTTCTCTGTTCGTAACCAATGAGCGTTCCAGCAGTCCAGTTGCATGGAGATCAGTGGTATAAACTTTTTCAGTATTAAACCTATAATTTATTACCCAAGTTTGAGAATAAAACTAAGTGTATTTCAGGTTTGCTAAAGCTATTTATGGAATAAAAAGCAAACCACTGCTTACCATATCCATCAAATAATTTTAAATGAGAAAGCCTTGTGTCTGCATATACTTGCCCAACATCCAACTTCATTGTTCAGCGCATGACGCAAAATAAACAGTAACTTACATTTTACGATAGTATTTAATATATATGGTTCCGGAGAGTGAGGATGTTAGTAGGCTGTCCCCATTCGAAGGGAGATACACTCTGTATCTCTATACGTGGTATTTGCGATGGGTGAACACATGGACTTGCCGATACAGAGTTCATTTCAGTTAACTTGCCCAATATGACGTTAAAATAAGGTGAACTTTATGAAGGTGAGTCCTTGAAAGATAGTTAAAATAGCCGTTTGAATATCGGTTCTCTGCTGTACGCTTCTGTCATACATATGCTGCAACAGTAGAACATGAAAGTTTGATTTTGTATCAAATCAATTCATTGGGATTAGCAGCCTCACCCCCCAAAACATGATTTATTCTATAGAAAATTCACTGTCCGAATTAACGTATCAGCTGAAAATGTTTGTGCTACACTTAAAATCAGTTGGGTTAAAAACCAACCCAAATCAACTGGGTTGAGTGAATATGAACCCAATTGGGTTCATATTCACTCAACCGAGTTGAAACGGGCTAATTTTTAACCCAACTGATTTTAGAGTATATGGAGCTCTCTAATGCTCTTCTTATGCTCTTCGTTGATTCTCACCTTTTGTCGATTTGCAGGATGCATCGATGAGGAAGTAAGAAACGCCTGTTTGTTACAGTTAGTCCGATCTAGTGATCCACTAATGCTATGATGAGGAATATTGTACAGGCAAATCACTCAAATCGATTAGCGCGTCATAATTTTGGCAATGAATTCAAAATTTCATTGGAACAAATCTGCGGGATAAATGACGATCGATAGAAGTTCTTGACTTGCGGCTATTCTGATTGCGGATCAATACCGATGTAGCAACAGTATGCACCGAAAGATCAAGTGGTGATTAGTTCTGGTGCCAATCTCCCTCACTTGAGATAACAATATAAAGTTTAACGCTCTATGGGCGAAAATAACCTAAATAGTTTGGTTCAAGTTACTTGCAATATGAAAATAGGGTCGTTTGTCCAGAATTTTTTTTAATACTTTATTTTCTCATACTGTCCCTTAACATTTTCCTCAGCATAACGACCAAACCCCACCCGCGGTATTTAGAAGAATCGCCAGTCAAATATTATTACTTTTTTATTTTTTTGGTCTTTAAAACATAGATCGTTGAGTTCGCTCCATTGAGGGGATCATAAGCTATGTATTTCAAGGCAAAAATTAAAATTGTTAGTTATTCAGTTTTTTAAGTGTCGACTGCTATTTAGTTTAGTTGAAGGAAGGGTTAAACTCTGTGGCATATATTCGCGGTACACACGCATTTAAAGTCCGTTCCATACGTATCTCCAGTTATTTATCAGTCAGGATTTTCATTCCCAGATTTGCCCACTATCAAGTATATGACTTACAAACTCAACTGATGTGACTCCGATCTCGGCCGGTATGAACCAAGCCAGTGTTGTTCCCCTTGATGCCTCGCACAGCGAAATTGTTTACATCGAAACCCTTAACGGTTTCGAATGCAATCAGGAAAACCGGTGCTACTGGTCATAATGGATTGTTTTGAAGCGGGATTTCTGAGGGAGTATTGGGTGGAAGAAGACGAGAGAGAAGATATTTCATCTCACAATCAACATGTATTTTGTCTGTATTAACTCCGCAACTGTCGTGTATCCGCCCCCCTGATACAGATGTTTGTATCAGGGGGTCGCATACAAGCACATTCCTTTCGTGTGAGTTCCATTTTTTTTCTTTTTGTTCATCCGTACGAATAAATAGTTCGTTATATATTCGCCTACATTCTTGACTTATCCCCAATATATTGTAAGATAAAATGATTGTTACCATTATGTGGATGTACAAAATATGTATCCGAGTCTCGCTCCGGGTTCTAAGGGTAGATCACGACTCGTCTTCGACTCGTCGTGATCTGTCCCTAGAACCCGGAGCTCGACTCGGGATACATATTTTGTACATCCACATGATGGTACTAATCTCTATTGAACAGAAAATTAAACGCAAACTAAAATTCAGAGTCGTAAGGAGAGATTCGCCGAAGTGGGAGAAGAGATAGTTCAGCCACCAGAACGTCGCGGCTTCCCCACTGTTCGGATAGCTGAACTAGGAGAAGAGGATACTTCGAACTTTGTGAAAAGAATGAGAAATAATAACTTCTGTCAGAAAGCTGTAATAGATCTGTGGACATTTTATAATCATCTGTTTTGGTTTTAATAAATAAAGATGTTATCATTTGGTTAGTTTCATATCGATCAAGAGATCATCTCTTTGTAACTTCACATCAGCCTTCGACGTTCGGTCTCAGGCTGATATGAAGTTACCACGAGCTGATATCTCGGCCAATATGAAACAAATTAAGTAATAACCTCCGAATATCTTTTTAAATGGAGTTAATTTTTTTAAGTGCTCATAAAAGGATTAGGATCGGGCAGGAAAATTAGAATCGGTCGAGAAACCTGAACCTGAACCATTTTATTTTTTTCCTTACCCACCATATTTTTGCATATATATGACTCTCAACCACTGGCAACAATTTACTACCTGGCTACTGTTGGTCTCGCCATCTCTGTCCATCTTTGTTCCCTCTTTATTATGTAATCAAATAGGCAATCACACAAAAGATCACAAAATACTCCTGTACCACTTATTTTTTAAACGTTCTACAGCACCTTTGTATAAGCTAATAGCTTACTCCTGACTTCATTTCAGTTTGTTTCTTTTCATATCATGTTGTAACTTGTCATTTTTCATGATTTTCTAAAAAAATAGTGATTAAACTAAACATGTGAACCGAACGTACATATCATTTTTTTTAAAGAGACGAGATGCCATTTATTTCATAATGGATGGTAATGCCGTGACACGAGATCGTCTGGATGTGCTGCGCATGCTTTCTGAACAAATTGAAGTACGTACAGGAAACCATGTGGTGCAATTTCAACCCAAGTATCCAAACACTATCAACAGCATTCCATGAAAACGCATAAGGAAAAGTAAAGTTTCGGGCAATGGGCCTCCGGGTTTCCTCGGAGGTCCATTGGATGGAACTATACCTCTGTCTTTTATGACCTTTTACGAAATTCCTGAGTGGGAAGCCCCGAGAAGTAGAGCAGTGATTGATTTCAGTGGCACACAAGTTTGTCTTTTATTAATATTATTGGACCCGGCATCCAACGCCTGAGATAGGAGTCCAGTAAAGTGCTTATCTATGTTTGCAACAATGAAATAACCTTAGATACTTAAAGTGATCTTAAACATAAATAAACTCCATTCTGCGTACGCATTCGTGTTAATCCAATTCCCATGCAGAGTCGCGTAGACGTTTGTTGGGTTTTATAAAACTGATGAATTTTATTGCTCAGAATACCAGGCTCAAGGATAAAAACATTCGGAAAAAAAATCTTTTTTTCCTTAATTTTTTTTAATTTTAATTTTAATTTTTAAACATATTTTATTTACTTGATAGCAAATCGGGATTGATGAGCAGGCTTGGCCTACATTTACATCTTTTCCATAGAAAGAATGATTAACAATATCTACAAATATATGTGCAAGTGTGGTTGCAGATTTTATTTGAGTGTTTTTGAGTGTTTTTTCATTTGTCATGCTATAATTTTATTGAGCTGAAGTAAATTGGCCGAATTTCTTAGCAGGGGGCCTTGCAAAAGCTTACTTATAACACACGGTTAAATGGGGATTATGGTATTCGTTTCTACACGAAGGTCATTGCAGTTCTGTTGACTCGTCTAACTTCACACCTTGGATCTTTTATCATTTCGGAATTAATAAACACATTGAGATACCTTTTGGAGCAGTTGACCGTGTGTTCAAGAGGCGTAACTTCAACAGCTCTTGTCCATCGAGTATACCCACGACCGTGACCGTTTGGTGGAACGACAATTGCATGTAAGTCACTTATCAACCAAGCTGTTCTTTACCTTAATGATACTAGTTCTTGACGTGTTCCTTGAAAAGCGTTGCAGAGCTTGCCCAGAATAAGAAGAGATGAAGTTTTATTATTGAAAAAGAAGAAACCGGAATTTTGGGCGCAGTCATTTTATAGCTTATTTTAGTGAAAGTGTATTTTTGGCATTTTTGAATTTTCTGACTATTCAGCACATGGGCCTACCAAACATTTGCGGCCATCGTTTAGTGTTAACCCTTTACCTAACATGAAAAGCAGACGACACTTGCAAACAGAATTCTTGAATAACTTTTTTTTTTTCATTTTTTGTCTCGAAAACATAGGTTATGACCCCTCTTTGGAACGAGCTCCACGAGATTGTTCCAAAGAGGAGTCATAACATATGTTTTTGAGACAAAAAATGAAAATATAATGAAAATTAATTTGTCGATTTTTGAGAATATCGCTGGACGGTTTTGGTCATTACGTTCGGTAAAGGGTTAATGTTCTAAAATAAGGTACAATTGACGTTTTTCAAACGTTTTAGTGTCACTGTTGAAAGAAGATTAAAAATTTTCCGGCAAGATCAACCATGAGTTGTTAGCGGCCAACACTGTGCATTGCCACTACCGATGATTCTCGCTCCCGTTTCTGTTTTTGAACTATAATCATTACTAGGTAATATGCCTACTCCACCACCAAGGTATGCTTTCGACTTAGGCATGCCTTGATGATGAAGTTGGGATATTTTATCAGTCGGGACTTGAGCCATCACTGTCGGAACAGATCAAGTTTACACCCACCCCCCACCAATTCCGTCATTTTCAAGACGCACCTGATTCCATTCGATTCGAATTCGAATAATAAACCTACTCGATTCGAAGCGAAAATGGGTGGTTCGCAGGGCCCTACCAATGTGGTGTTTATTTTGTTGCCTGCTCATATGCGGCCAATTTATTTTCGTTATTCATAACGGATTGAAAGATTTGATGGATTATAAAATGGACAGAAAAATGTGTAGAAACGCTTTTACGGTAGTCAGACATACCTGCATTCTGAATGAAACCCATGTACATATTGGCTTCTGTTGTAATCCTACCACTTGGAGCGCAGCTGTTTTTAAAATTGGCCCCAATATGCTATTTAGACTCTTAATAAATTGATTTTAAGGTCATAATTTTATTCTCTGTCAGTGACAATTTGTGCAAATCAGTTGAAAGACAAATCGCAATTTAACAGCTTTATCTGCACTTTTCGCGATTCCTTCTCCTGGAACTGAAGCGTGATTCCTAATTACTGACGTTGCCCAAAGCAATGCTTGAAAACTAAACCAAAATGATGTAATAAACGCTCAGAACGTCAGCACCTTTTTCGCTTGATTAAATATGTACTGACATTGCTGTGCGAGTGACGCTTCAAGATTTCTGAAACATTTTGAGAGTGGCTTTATTACTTTAATGGTGCAAATTTATTTCATTAATATCATCGACCTGGGAACTATGGGAAGGGATTGCAAATAGTCAACATCATATCAGCCAGGTTGCCAATAACGTGATAATGGATGTTGCTGCATTTCATCAATTTCTTTCCAGGGAGAAAATGCATCCAAATTGCCAGACTCTGAAGGTTTAAACTGACAACTGTTTTATCCAAACACGCCTATTACATTTGCAGTCTTAACAACAAGCCTGAATATAAGCAACCTGTCATTTGCAAAATGGGGTCCCCAGAGGGTGAATTTGCTGATGCTATCCCATACAGTGGGTCAATTTATCCTCTTGATGCCTCTTTCTGCCTAGGCTAGAGGCCTTGAAGCAACTTGAGGTTCACAGGGGTAAATTTAGTGATGCTACCCTGCTGTGAAGGTTAGCATCACCAAATTCACCCTCTGGGGACCTCATTGTGCAGATAACAGTCTGCTTATTTTCAGGCTTGCTGTACACATGAATGAGAGCGCACAAATTCACAATACTTCTGTGATAAAAATGTACTATAAGGCAGTATTTATTTATTTATTTATTTATTTATTTATTTATTTATTTATTTATTTATTTATTTATTTATTTATTTATTTATTTATTTGGGTTAAACGACACTTTCGACAACCAGGGTCACATCGTGTCGTGTCAGACAGTTTTACGGTGAAGGAACTGGAGTACCCGAGGAGAACCACCGAGCAGTGGCGACCTATCTGTTTACATGTTAGGGTTTATAATAAATATTAAAGAAATAATTTATGCGCGAGTCAAAAAAAATCCACCCAAAATATATACTCGACCATGTCCTTCCGAGACTGACTTTTTTGTATGCTGCTAGCTCGTTCCTCCCCACCCCAGAACAACAATAATCTCACATAATATGTTTCATCCCAAGTGTATCCCCGTAAATTGGTTGAATAACCTCATGAATGTTTTCTGGTCTTCAGTTGTTCGAATTATTCTTCAAATCCAGTCATGGCTGCTGTTAATTTTTAGTTTGGTTGGTCAGGAAAAATAATCCCCCACTGAGCATTCGTTTCCGTTTGTGGTGGTGATAAACCCAGCCGATTAACCCTTTACCTAACATGAAAAGCAGACGACACTTGCAAACAAAATTTTTGAATAACTATTTTTTTTCTTCATTTTTTGTCTCACAAACATAGATTATGACCCCTCATTAGAACGAGCTCGACGAGTTCGTTCCAAAGAGGGGTCATAAACTATGTTTTTGAGACAAAAATGAAACAATAATGAGAATTAATTAGCGATTTTTGTGAATAGCGCTCGTCGGTTTTGGTCGTTACGTTGGATAAAGGGTTAAAATGATGACTTCAAGCAGAACTTTCTTCTTGAGCTCCGACGGCTGTTACAGAAATCTGCCTTATTTTGTGGGATTATAATAATAAAGTGTCTATTGAACAAATCCCACTCTGGTAACCAACGCCTGGTGTGGGTGGAAGTCGTCTTTTGCACAAAGAAGCATGGGTAAAACGATTAGCTAAACTTGACCTTATGCTCGTGCTGGCGTCATGATATAGCCATAGATGTTGACCTTGCCCACCAATGAATAAATAAATGAAATAAACGAAAATAAATAAATAAAAAAATCAATATAAATAAATAAATAAATAAATAAAAAATAAATAAATAAATAAATAAATATTTTTCAACGAGACCTGACTAATCCTGTTCTCCACACACTTTTGTAGAGATTGGGGTAGGGGTATAATGGATTACATCATCCTGTCCACCCCTTCCAAGGTTGTGTCGCCCGCCCTTTCAGATACAGCCCCATCCCTCGACTTGGCATCCATGGGAGTATGCCAATACCGGTTCTGCAATCTCTTATTGTGTATTGTGTCATCTTGTCACCGGATGCTACTAGTTTCTTTACGCAAAACTTTATGCATATAAGAATTGAATTATCTGTCGCTTTATCGGAGTATGCCTAACACCAGAGGCGGGTTGACCGTAGGATACACCTGGATATTTCCCTATGGGGAAACCTCGTAGGGCCCGAACATTTACGCAGCCCATCACCTTTTGGCGCATAAGTTTCGTGAAAATGACCAAAAGGCGAAATGGATCTGATTGCATAGCCTGTCGTTTTATCGAAATGCCCTCGGCAGTCCACATAGAGGGCATTTCGATATACCAGCAGTCTAGTCTACCATTGACTGGTCAGATGCAAGGAAACAGCGTTCTTCCGGTTCGAAAAATAAGAATTTTCTCCCGTTCAGCCGAACTAGGGTCGGCCTGAGGAGTCCGGGGCCCCCTTTGGTGCAACCAGTTGTGCCAAATGAGAGACAAAGATGATACAAAATTACCGTCGAAAATGCCCCCTATGTGGATTGTCACATTGATTCCTCGGATGCGAAGAAGCAGCGTAATTTTGCTTCGAAAAATCAAACTTTTTTCGGGTCCTGGGCCCCCCTTGTGCGTTTTCCGCAACCCCTTTTTGGCCCAGTCTGCCCCTGCATAGAACACCATACAAAACATAACACACCTATCCCACCACATACTCCGATTAAGCGAAAAAACCTCATTTCAATTGTTACAATTTAATTCAGAGTGTTTGATTGTATTATAATTTATCCACCGTCATTTATATCATTAACTGTTGTTGAGATGACAGTTTTATTATTTTAAAGATAGACTAACACACTGGGTCTCTCAAAACAAAAAAGTGGGAACAACCCTCTTGAATACTAACTAACGACCCACCTTCAGCAATTACTGTTTAACTGCGCTGTTGGACACGCCCACAACATTTTAAATGGTCAATGGGCGGGACAAAGCAGAGACAATCAAAAAATTATGTCAAAATTATTCATCGAGTTATGAAAATCTCCCCCTCGACCAATCAGATGCAAGCAAAAGGACATAATTGAAGAAAATTAAATTATAATGGTTTCAGGGGGTTAATCATTCGACGTATTCAAACCCAGATAAATCTGATGAAATGGCGTGAGGGTTACAGTAGAAACTTGGAATTATGTCGATAAGAACTGTATACGGCTTCAGTTCCACGCTCTCAAAGTGGAAAGTTGGACACTCCATTACTGGAGAATTAATTGTTAGCTCCATCATCCGATTTTGAAAGAATTAGAATTGACAAGTCATTTTCAGCGTCATATGGCTTTTAGAGAAATGTAACGTTAAATTAAATAAGTATATTATCGGATTTTTCGCATGAAGCCTTTTTTGTGAATAGTGAGAAAGAAATTGACTTATCTGAAGAGGGATGAACTGTGGTAAATCTATTTTGTGCAAATTTCTCGAACTGTTCGAAAACAACACTTCCTGAATTTATTTAGTGAGTTTTTTATCGACCAGATGGATCGATTTCCGAAAATTTGGTACATATCGTGTCTTGAAATCATAAAGGTTCTAACTGCAATGCTCGAGCATTGCAGTTAGAGCCTTTGCCTATCAACGGGCTATATTCAGGTTGTAACATATTGTCCTCACAATAAGCTATATAACCTCGTACCCAGGGCCATGTATGATTTGGGAGAATTGAGGGATAATCACCACACCTTTCAAACTGAGAATTCACACATAGGGAGTGGGCGGAGGAAGTCCAGGAGGGGTCGGGCCCCAGTGTGGGTGGGGGGGGGGGAGGGTAGCCCAGTTTAGCCCCACCAATCTCCTCGACTCGCATCTTTTATCCAACTATTAACATAACCGATTCGTGTATTGAAGTGACTAGGGAATTTGATGCTAGGCGAGGGTAGTTAGCTGTCAGATGAGGGTGTGTTTGGGGCTTTGGACTGAATGAGATGTCGCCGCACAGCCTCCGAGGCGACTCCAATCATTGCGCGCGAGATACCTGGGTGAGACAGATGTATCTTACCCACCCAACATGACCATCTTCATTTGAATATTTAATCATCGGCGGACTTTTTCTTGATCGTCTGCATTTTGTACAGAAACAAAGCGTCCCGATTCGTTGCAACTGACACCGCTGCATACCCCATCCCCGCACCTATCAAGAATCATTTTCTACCAACGCGCTTATCATGACGTCATCAAAATCAGTAATTTAAAAAAAAATCATCTTCGAGTGGTGTGGTGGTGTGATGGGTAAATCTCACCCTGGATAAGATATTTAATCCTGGCACGTGGCAAGCCTCGTGTCTGGATCAAATGTCTTTCTCCGAGGATGAGATTTACCCATCCTTCCTTCTCGCAACTCAAAGATAATAATAATCTCCTAACGGGGATTAAAAACCATTTTTATACCCCCGCTTCGAAGAAGTAGGGGCTATATAGGAATCGCCCTGTACGTCCGTGCGTCCGTCCGTACGTCCGTCCGTTCGTACGTCTTTCCATCCGAACAAATTCTTATGTGCGCAACTCCTCCTACATTAAAGAACCGATTTTGAAGAAACCTTTCAAACATCATATCTACTAACTGAACATGCGCATATTCCAAAATTTTTGATCTGCGACAATTTTATTTGATCTGCGACAATTTTAACCAAGTTATCTCTCATGAACTTGGGTTTATTATTCAGAGGTGCATTCCAGTGAGCCGGAAGTGGGGTATTAATCACCTTCAGTGATAGTTCTAGTTTTTTCAGAAATGAATTTTCGTTCAAAACACGTTTCAAGATTTTTTTTAACCCCCGATTTGAGACAACCGTCAAAACTATGAAAATCCTTCAATTACGCCGAGTGCTTTCGGAATTGTGATCCGAAAATCGCCCATTTATGGGTCTAAAGCCACCAAATCGGGTCTATGGCACTTGAATACGGCGATAAAGAAATCCGAGGTCATCGTGTCGCGGTTAGATATTTAAGTTATTCCACGATTGCTGTGTGTAGTCAACGTTATCCGACCTAATGCAGGCATTAAGAAATGTGCTACATACCCCATGCCTGGAATCATGTCTCCATGTAAGAAGGTAATGTTAGAATGCATCGGATTGGTCGTTACGCATCTGACTGACGTTATGAAGCGAATGAAATGCTTCGACACTAAATAGCGCCAAGCAACCCCCACCCCCCTTTAAAAATATCAGCTTCATTCTCTTTTCAGCTTATTTTGAGCTCAACTTTGGCGAAGCCAAATTTGAGGTATTGTCATTGTCCGTCTATCGCCCCGTCAACATGGCTCGGGCTGAAGGCCGTATTTATGAACCGATCTTTATGAAACTTCTTGGGTACCTTTGTTATCACCGTGGGTCGAGAACGAGTGTTTTGGGGTCCGGTCTGAAATTCAAGATGGCCGCTCGCAGCCATTTTGTACAAAATTAGATGCAATCAGATTTTTGCGCAGAAATTCCATATGAAAGCGCTGATTTGAATAATTTGTTGTGTGAATGTTTAGTACCATGGGATACATCATATATAATACGGGTTTTTTTCTCGTGCATAAATTCTACCAATTAGACTAACTTTGATTTATTTAGTGTTACTTTCAGCACTGTAAATGCAAATGCCAATACGACTCGGGCTAGTGGCTGTATTTATGAACCGATCTTTACGAAACTTCTTGGGTACTTTTGTTATCACCGTGGGACGAGAACGAGTGTTTTTGGGTGCGGTTCGAAATTCGAGATAGCCGCCAGCAGCCATTTTGTACCGAAATCAGTGCAATCGGTTTTTTGTACAGAACTTCTGTATGAAAGTTCTGATTTGAACAAATTTTTGTGCGAATGTTTAGTAACATGGAATATAATACGGGTTTTTCTCTCATGCTGAAATTATGCAAATTAGATGAACTTTGATTCATTCAGTGCTACTTATACACAGAAAGTGCACATGTCAATACGGCTTGGGCTAGGGGCTGTATTTATGAACCGATCTTCACGAAACTTCTTGGGTACCTTTGTTATGACCTTGGGACGAGAACGAGTGTTTTTGGGTGCAGTCCGAAATTTCAAGATGGCCGCCGGTGGGCAATTAGACAAACTTTGATTTATTCAATGCTACTTATACACAGTGAGTGCACATTTCAATACGGCTCTGGCTAGAGGTATCTAACTGTCACCCACCTTTACGATACTTTACCTGTACATTTGTTACAGGCTACGGTCAGTATTTATGTACATACTTTTACAGTACTTTACATGTACCTTTGCTATCAGGTCTTTACCTAGATATGTGTCGTTGCTGTGTCATACGCTTTGCATGTACATGCCTTACACAAGTTGAGCTACAGTGTCATTGACACTTTCATTTTATGAGGACTGGCTAGCAAGTTATGCAACTTATATTAACGCCTCTTCTTGGCTCAATGGCGCAGGTGTATGGGATGACCTTCGCGGCTTTGTTCTTCCCGAATACTAGGAAGGAATCTTTAGCATGTACAGAGTGTGTCTCTCTCCAAACAGAGGACTGTCATATTCATCCAAACGAGAGACTATAGCGAGTCATGGCACATTTTCTGATATACGATTGTAACCTTTCTCACATTGGGTCGAACGAACTATGTTAGCATTGTAAATTTGTGCCCCTCCACTTTTATCGAGCTTCCGCCGCTCCTGTCCCAGACCGAGGATCGATTCCGGGACCCCTGGCATGAGACAGAGAGACCAGCGCACTTATTCACTCTGCCACCACTCTCAGCTCCATTCACTTAATTGTGGTGTAAATACCGAACACAACTACGGTAGAGTACAGGACAGGGATCAACGACCCTTCTTAGACTTTTTCCTGTACTTCACGCGCGCCTTCGGTTCGTTGATTCCAGAGCCCCGTTATGTCTTTATCCTTCTTTACTGACATCTTTTTCTTCATCTATATTTAGTAACATTAAATCACATTTCCCAAATATGGTTTATATGATTAATTTTCTTAACTTTTGTGCAGTATTTCCAATTGCAACTCTTATAATTTTGGGCTGTATTTTGAGGATATTGTTAACTGGTTGAGGGCTAGATTATTTTTGGGTGGCCTAAATTTGTTATTCAAAAGTTGTTTTATTACAAATTATTGGAGAGTGCCCACATGCACTGTCCAATAATTTGTAATGAAATAAATTTATACAAACAAAATTTTATTTGCTTTTCACTGAATATGGAACACGAGCAAGGAAAATGTTGACTTTTACTCTGGTACCCTAATTTCTTTTCTGAAAGCCCTGATAGTGGCTTCTAGCACTCAACCAGTTAAGCGCTGTGAATTTTGACAAATCTTAAGGCCTAAATTGCATGTTGGGAAATTTGTATCGGATTGAAGTCATCTGACGTACACGTAAAAGTGATAAAACTTTTATCAAACAATCAAATGACGTGACCTTTTTAAAAAATTTGGTGTGAAATAATAGGATTATATTGGAATTTTAGAAAAGCATTTAATTGATTTATTTATTGTTTGATTAATTGGTTTTTAAGGTCACATACTTATGCACAATGGCTAATCATGGCCGTGACAGTTTTACGACTGGAGGAAGCCGAGTACCCGGAGAGAACCACCGAACAACGACGAGCAGCTGCCCGCTCCCCATCATCGTAACTCCGCACTGCAGCACAGGCAGGGTTATATTGGTTGAAGACATGCGCACCATCGACGTGCAGTACACGTACACGGCGTCATCGTGCCCCCATGTGGACACTCGGGGTTAAGTGCCTTGCCCAAGGACACAACGCGGGAGTCCGAAGCGATCGCTCAGACGGTCACCCATCCGAGGATTAGTCGGGCTCGACGTTGCTTAACTTCGGTGATATGACGAGAACCGATTACCACAACGCCACCGCGCCACGAGGCATTTAATTATCATGGCACAATGAAAAGCCACCACGACGACGTTAATTTGCCGGCGTAACAGAGTAAACACAGTTACTGTTTGCCACTGTCCATTTCAGTGATTGTTATGCGATAGTAGTTGAGGTCCTAATAAAAGTACACTCTATAATTATATTATTATCTATTGGTGTTTAAGGTCACACACTTATGCACAATGACTACCCGTGACCGTGACAGTCTTACGTGTTAGTGGAAGCCGGAGTACCCGGAGAGAACCACCGAGCATCAGTGAGCAACTATCAGCTCTTCAACATTCTAACTCTGTTCAAGCTCCGCTCAAGCAGGGTTACATCGGTTGAAGACATGTGCCCCATCGACGTGCAGTACGCCTTAGTACACGGAGTCATCAGCCCCCATGTAGGCAACCAGGATAAAGTGCCTTGCCTAAGGACACAAGGTGGGTCGTCCCGGACTGGGGTCGAACTCGGAACCTCTAGCATAGAAGTCAAACGGTCTACCACTGAGCCACCGCGCACCCTAAGTACTCTGTACATATTTCGCCGTTACTTCATTGTCCATCTCTGACAAAATCGTTACTTCATACACAAAAGAGGGTTTGTGCGAAGCCGGGACCAAGATATGGAACCAGACCAACCTCTGTCATACAGATTACATATCGGTTGTTGGATAGGAGTCTTTTGCCCATACGTCGGATGAAAGTGTCAGAGGCAAAGAATCCAATTAAAAGAAGTATGTAACACGAGAGATAATTCCCAAAAGGAAAAATAATGTTTCCTGTTCCATAATTGACGTCGTTAGTCTTTCAAAGAAGTGGGAGCATTGACATGTGAATGATCTTCTATCTATCGATTTCTCGACATTTTCTTTGATTTCCCTTGGGACCGTTTTGTCAACCTTCGGTATTACCAATACAGTATGATTCTGTATATCCTTTATTTATCACGACTTACTTCCTCAAAGACGCTAAAATATCACATTGTGTATTGAGTAGACTAATTCCTTCTGACGTCACGTTTCCAGGGACAACAAGTCGGTTACAGCAACACTAACAGTTCCAGTTGGAATAAATTGCAAATGCACAATGGGTGTTGTTATATTTTGCCTATTTTAACCCATAGGTTCGCAGTTCACGGTGGCCCAAAACTATCTAATGACAACCCTGTAGCTATCCTAGGTATTTTAGCGCCACGCAAAGTGTTTTGGTGCCAAGGCGCTAATGGGAGGGGTGCACGCTAAAAACTAAAGTGTTAAAAACTACACTTGAAGTGCTGTATTTAACACTTACTAAGTGCTGAACTAGCACTTTGTTCAAGTGTAGATATCCCAGAACTTGACAGGTGTTACAATGATACCACTTGACAAGTGTAATGTCGCGACACTTGATCCGAGCCTGATCCGAGTCATCTGCGTTGTGTCCTTTTAATTATGTACCCACCAAGCGCAAATCAAATTATGGACGATTCTGGAAGAACCACCAGTGCTAGACACATGGGAAGTGCCATCCATTCAAGTTTCAGATGTCTGACGATTGTAATGTCTAAGTGCTTAAAGCATTGCACTTTGAGCGTTAAAATCAAACCCTAAGAGTTAGAATGGGTTTAACACCTTGAAAGTGTCAGTTTTAACACTTTAGTTTTTAGTGTGTGGGACGTTTTTTTTACTGGCTGATCCAAATATATTGATAGAGTTTTGAAAAATGAAAAGTCATTCGAAAGTTTTGACAATCCTCGGTAGGCGAAACGGGCAGTCACCAAAGATACATCTCTTCCACTGACTCAATTAATGGTCCGGCAGAATGATGTCGGCACGTACACTTGTTGTACTTAGATAATAATAATGAATCTACAAATTACTGTTCGTCCACTGGGAGTAGAACGTCGCGAGTCTTTACAAAAGGCAGCATTTAATTAGAGAAATACTTCATATCGTCGCGAGTCAGTCGCGAGGGCATGGAGTATTTATCTAATTAAATGCTTCCTTTTAGGGCCAATTCGGTTCATATTCACTCAACCCATTTGATTTGAGTTGATTTTTAACACAACTGATTTTAGAGTGTAACTACATCGCCAATGAAAGCGTTAATTGGAGAAGATTAATTAACAACGTGCCATAAATTTCGAATAAAAGTACGCTGATTATCATCCCTACAATATTCTGTTCATGCAAAGCAAACATTTCTTTAATAAGCAATTTCATTATCAAACACAAGTTGTACAACATAACCGCGTTACGCTCTCGCGTTCTACCAAATCATTTTCCTGAAAGAAGGATATTTTTGTTATAAAACATATGGCTGACATGATCAGACAATCTTCTTCCAAGTTTCCGCAGATGCGTGGGCTACTCAACACCCAATTATATGTTGTAAACATGGTTAATGTCAAAGAAGTTGCAGAACATTGTCCTGCGCTTCTTGAAATAACTTTACTTTATTGTAGAAATGAGAAGGATTGTGCAGTTACTGGAGCTGGGCGTTTTTGTTTTTTGTTTTGTTTTCCGGTTCGGTTCCGGTTTTTGCGGCACACTGGGAAACTGAATCGCAAGACCCCGAAAAACCGACGAAACGGTTTTACTGTTTAGGAGATAAAAAACGTTTCTTGTTGAGTTGGATATTCAGGAATTTGACTATGGAAAACCATTTGTTAATGAGCCTCGAAGAGACGAGTTAACAAATAGTTTTCCACAGTCAAAATCCCGAATATCTTACGAAACAAAAGACGTTTATCTCCATTGTAATGCCTGTCATCGGTAGAAGTGAAAAAAATTCTCCAAATCCGTTTTATATGAAGAAAAACAATAAAAAAATGTCATTTTCGATCTCGATCTTCTTGCCATGATCGAATTTACAAGGTGTACTTCGAAGCACGGACGCTGACAACCGTTGACATAGAAAACAACCTCGGAGTGTGTTCGATCCGTGATATGAGCGGTTCAGCACCGTTGCTCGCGCATAGCGTGGATACATACATGTTCTAATTGACCCGCTTCCGGCAATTAGAGCACGGTAAGAGTGAATTTACCTGAGATTAGATCACGGAGCCGACCGGCTCCCAGCCAATCAAATTGCCGGTTAAAGAACAATGAGGTGGAATTTAACTGATGAATTACAATGGTACATAAACTGATCAAACAATCTTACTGGGAGGGAACTGGGCTATTAATCCCAGTGGGCTCACGTCACTTTGTCTAATCAGCAAATGTGTGAATACGGCGTGTTCGTATTATCACATTTTCGCCCTTATTGACTCGTTAACCGACGTAGCAAATATTAGTCTCCTTGTTTTTCGTACACAACGCTAATACATGGGCCAGACTAGCTTTATTGTTTGTTTACTGGGGTTTAATGACTTTTCAACAACCAAGGTCATACCATGTCGGACAATTGCGCGGGTGGATGAAGCCGGCATACCCGAAGATTACCACCGAACAGCGACGAGCATCTGTCAGACTCTACAACATACTAACCCAGCACAAGCAGATTTACCAGAGGTTGAAAGCAAGCGCATCATCGAGTAGTACGCCTAAGTAAACAGCGCCACCGTGCCCCAACGTAGGCAATCGGTACATATCCCTTACCAACATCAGTGCTTACACATACATATCCCAATGGATACCACCTAAGAATTTATCAGATTCTCAGATGCGACAATCTGGATACTTTGATCTGACGGTTTGCTCTTCAACGTCGCGCTGCAGTGAACCCGATTCTCAAAATTCCCGCTTTTAATGTTTTACGTTACTTTTATCCAGGGCCAAAAAGGAGTATATTATTAACCCTCTGAACGCGTAAGATATCTCTGTAATTTAAGCTGCTTGAGTATATGACGAGGACCAATCAATATTTTCTACGTAAAGGCCTTAGGCTGCACGTTGAACATATTAAATGGTCTACCCCCAAATAACGAATATGGACACTTCCAATCATGGACGTGACGACAGGGTGTGTGGGGGTGGGGGTGGGGGGGGGGGGGGTGTCACCCCCCCCCCCTCCGTAATCCTGGCAAAAATTTCCTATAGTTGGAAATTGGGAGGGCAAGTCTTGAGCAGTTGGAAATTCCATCTATCTGGATTTTAGAGCTTCTTTGGTGATGCTAAT
The DNA here is from genome assembly GCA_031216915.1 of Pictodentalium vernedei. Lineage (NCBI taxonomy): Eukaryota > Metazoa > Mollusca > Scaphopoda > Dentaliida > Dentaliidae > Pictodentalium > Pictodentalium vernedei. Next base: position 177,754,887 of record CM062291.1, on the reverse strand, counting down.
GTCTCGTTTACTTCCCAAAGTTCCAACTCGTTTTCAAATCGGCAAAAAATCCAACTGTTACCTAAACTACGGTGTAGGCAATATCGAGCTTCATAAGTATGTATGAAGTCATTCGGTATTAGATTTTTATAGTACTTTTTACTTATCGTAATAAAAATCCTCGAAATGCACTTCAAGAAAATCTCATCATGATTGAGCTTGAGCATTTGTTTTGCACATATTCAATTTTCAGAATAATACCAAATAATAATAACCTGATAATTCTGTCAAATGTGTTGGCATTTCAGTTACTAGAATCAGATTTATGCCCCCCCCCCCCCTTCATGGCTTCATTTCCAAAAGTTTTCTCGGTAGTGAATTTCCAACTAGGGGGAGGGACTGTTACAACACATAATGTTACAACGCCGCATAATGTTACACCAACGCATAATGTTACAAAAAATGTAGTAAACAACCGATAATGTTATAAACTCCGCATAATGTTATAACTTTTTTCAACCCGTTATGTTATAAAAATCGACGCATAATGTTAAAACTTTTTTCAACCCGTTATGTTACAACAAATTAACCGATAATGTTATAACTTCTGTATACTAATTCTACTTACAGCTATTGCAGATGGACTTTACCACTTACCATTTATTGCCGCATAAAGATATGTAAAGTTTATACTAAAGGTTTCTGCTCTGCTTAAGTCGAGGAGACACCCCCCCCCCCCCCCCCCCCCCCCCATCTTTCGGGGATTTATCATAGAATGACCTAGTCATGTTACATAGACGCGGATTATCCTGGTAACTCAATCGTGTGACGTCATTACCATGATCATCCAGTGCCCGGCATGGTGAAGGCGGGGGTGGTGGAGGAGGGGTACTATTTTATCCGGTTGGTACGTTTACCAACATACGTAATCTCCGCTTCCGGAAATGTAGTGTACCATGGTCCCCTGACACATTTGGGGATGGGCAAATGCTTCTGTTTCTGCTTGTTTTGGGCATCTAAAACTCATTTGTCGCATATTTCTTAGTCATAAGAATATCTTATTGTTCATTAATTTGACATTTAACAACTAACAGTGAACAAAAATGAAATGGAGTTAAAAGAGGTCAAAAAGCTGGATGGAGCCAGGTACATATGGGGGATGTGCCGGTTTGGTAGTGTCACACGGAAGCCGAAGAATAAGATGCGAGACTGGATAGGAAGAGGAATGGGGTTTAGGAGGATTGAAAGGGGTTTGCAGGGATTAGGCCGAAAAAGAGAGGAGGTCATGGCTTAGTACATCAGGGTTATTGTGCAGAGAAGGCTATCTGAGAATACTATAAGAGAGTTGTGCTAGACGGTATGATAATATAGATGGAGGAGATGTTGGAAGAAGTGGAAGTGATGAATTTGGGATTACAGGTTCTGGAAAAGGCGGAATCACTAGAACAGGCAGTATAGGGAGAAGGAGGATATTGTGGAGGAGGAGTTGTGTTGATGTTGGTGTTGTGGAGGTGTTGGTGATGGTGTTGAGTAGTTATGTATGCTGAAGATGAGCCAATTTGTAGGATCCCGGGGCAGGACCCCGGAAGTGACGTCATGTCACGTGACTGGGCGGTCATGTTGGGTTGCCATGATAGTACACGTGGGGGGGGGGGGGGCAGTGCGTATGCGCTGCGCGTGTTGTTATAGGGACACGTGCTCCGTCTCACCCTAATAAACAACCCGATAATAGATATCGAATTAATCCAAACGACACGACAATCTTCAGGAAACTGTCCAAAACATCCCCCAAAACACTCCCGAATCCTGCCAGTACCGATTTAGTAACTCGCCAGAAACTCGAGGGACCGGGACTTCAGGAGCTCCAGGGGCAAGGGGCGGTAGGGATCCGGGGACAGAGACGGCGCCTCCCCCTCCCAGTTTATCCCTCAGTCAAAAAGCACTATTGTAATAAACCAACCATCATTGTAATAAACCCATTTCTGTGATAAATTACGCGTCCATTATATGGTCGGACAATAGGTAACGATACTATCCTATATTTTAAGGATACTAAACCCACGGAATCCCCCTTTTCGTCATAAGAAGCACTGAAAGCTATGAAAATGAGCACGATGCGCGCTAAATCATACGTCTCAAAATGAAAGCTATGAAAATGAGCGCAATGAGTACCTCTTCAAATGTCTCATACCCTCATTAAGGATACTATCCTACCTTTATTTGGGAGTGTTTTCGGGAGTGTTTGGTCAATTTTCTGAAGATTGTCGGGTTGTTTGGAGTAATTCGATATCTATTGTCGGGTTGTTAGTGGTGAGACGGAGCACGTGTCCACATAACAACACACGCTGCGCAAACGCACTCCTACCACCTATTATCGTGATAATGGCATCACAACATGGCCACCCACTATCATGACAACCCAACATGACCGCCCAGCCACGTGACATGACGTCACTTCCGGGGTCCTGCCCCGGGGTCCTACAAAATGGTTCATTTTCAACATACATAACTACTCAACACCATCACCAACACCGCCTCAACACCAACATCAACACAACTCCTCCTCCACAATCTCCTCCTTCTCCCTATACTGCCTGTTCTAGTGATTTCGCCTTTTCCAGAACCTGTAATCACAAATTCATCACTTCTACTTCTTCCAACATCTCCACCATCTATATTATCATACCGTCTAACACTACTCTCTTATAGTATTTTCAGATAGCATTCTCTGCACAATCACCCTGATGTACTAATCCATGACCTCCTCTGTTTCTCGGCCCAATACCTGCCCACCCCTTTCAATCCTCCTAAACCCCATTCTTCTTCCTATCCAGCCTCGCATCTTATTCTTCGGCTTCCGTGCGACACTAGCAACCTGCCACATCCACCGTATGCACCTCGCATCCATCCAACGTTTGACCTCTTTTAACTCCACCTCATTTTTGTTCACTGTTAGTTGTTAAAATGTCAAATTAATGAACAATAAGATATTCTTATGACTGAGAAATATGCGACAAATGAGTTTTAGATGCCCAAAACAAGCAGAAACAGGGGCATTTGCCCACCCCCAAAGGCGTCAGGGGACTATGGTACACTACATTTCTGCAACCGGATAAAATAGCACCCCTCCCCAACCACCCCCGCCTTCACCATGTCGGGCACTGCACGATCATGGTAATGACGTCACGCGATTGAGTTACCAGGATAATCCGCGTCTATGTAACATGACTAGGTCATTCTATGATAAATCCCCGGGAGTTGGGGGGGGGGGGGGACGGGTGTCTCCTCGACTTAAGCAGAGCAGAAACCTTTAGTATAAATCTTACATACCTTTATGCGGCATTAAATGGTAAGTGGTAAAGACCATCTGCAATAGCTGTAAGTGGAATTAGTATACAGAAGTTATAACATTATCGGTTAATTTGTTGTAACATAACGGGTTGAAAAAAGTTATAACATTATGCGTCGATTTTTATAACATAACGGGTTGAAAAAAGTTATAACATTATGCGGAGTTTATAACATTATCGGTTGTTTACTACATTTTTTGTAACATTATGCGTTGGTGTAACATTATGCGGCGTTGTAACATTATCGGTTGTAACACGCCCTCCCGGTCCCTTCCTCTGATTGGAAATGTTCTACCCTACAGCCGCCCAATAGGAAACCTCTAGCCACGTCCCTGCTTACAGTTGATGCCATTGAACTGACATGGAAGATACCATTGGGGTTTAAAAGGTTAACTATACCATTTAAAATATAGATGCAACTTCAAAGATTTTAGTGGTGTAGTAGCTAAATTGGCATCACGTCCTTTAGTGTATAGAGCGAGTTATTTATTTATTTATTTATTTATTTATTTATTTACCGTCGATGCTCGGTGGTCGATGAACCACCGAGCATCGACGAGCGACTGTCAGCTCCTCAACATTCTAACTCAGCTCAAGCTCCGCTCAAGCAGGGTTACAGTGGTTGAAGACATGTGCACTATCGACGTGCAGTACGTCTTAGTACACGGCGCCGTCGTGCCCCATGTAGGCAGCCGGTATAAAGTGCCTTGCCCAAGGACACAACGCGGGTCGTTCCGGACGGGGATTGAACTCCGTACCTCTAGCATAGAAGTCCAACAGTCTACCACTGAGCCACCGAGCTCCCCAAAGAGGAGTACTAGTGTATAGAGCGATTTATTTATTTATTGGTGTTTAAGGTCACATACTTATGCACAATGGCTAATCGCGACCGTGACAGTTTTACGGGTGGAGGAAGCCGGAGTACCCGCAGAGAACCACCGAGCATCGACGAGCACCTGTCAGCTCCTCAACATTCTAACTCTGTTCAAGCTCCGCTCAAGCAGGGTTACAGCGGTTGAAGACATGTACACCATCGACGTGCAGTACGCCTTAGTACACGGCGTCATCGTGCCCCCATGTAGGCCACCGGGATAAAGTGTCTTGCCCAAGGACATAACGCGGGTCGTCCCGGACTGGGATCGAACTCGGAACCACTAGCATAGAAGTCCAGCAGTTTACCACTGAGCCACCGCGCTCCATAGAGCGAGTTTAAATTATTTCCAAATAGTGGTCCTAAACTAATAGAATTCTTGTATTGGATTTAAATATAACAACCGTGTAAGTAAAAATCTTTGATCATGTTACAAGAACAAGCTTCAAGATTTGATGAAATACTTATTTGATCTACAAACTTCTTCCCCGTATGGAAAGTATACCCTTAAGGACATTAGTACTATTCTGCAAGACGCATAGGTGTAATTTATTTATCTATTGGTATTTAAGGTCACATACTTGTGCACAATGGCTAATCTTGACTGTGACGGTTTTACAGGTGGAGGAATCCGGAGTACCCGGAGAGAACCACCGAGCATCGACGAGCAACTGTCAGCTCCTCAACATTCTAACTCTGTTCAAGCTTCGCTCAAGTAGGGTTACAGCGGTTGAAGACAAGCGTACCATCGACGTGCAGTACGCCTTAGTACACGGCGTCATCGTGCCCCCAGGAGGGAAGGAGTTAGGTTAATCAGCGGCGTCTGTGTCTCCTGCGGTTTTTCTTGGGAGGAGGAGGATGTGTCGGAGAGCTTGATGTTGGTGGCGTTGTCGGATCAGGAGGAAGAGTAGATTCTTCTTTGGCGACGTATGGCCTGATCCTTGCTGCTGTTTATTGAGATCTTTTGTGGTTATTGAGTGCAAGTTCGAGTGCTGTCCTGATTATACAAGTTGAAAGCCCTGCTTTAGTATGGGTGTAGTACCTCTCCTGGAGTGAAGCTCTGACAGTGTCGTCCTGGATCTCCTCCCCGAGGAATACCTCCACGGATTCCGGGATGCTCTCCTCTTGGTCAGACTCCTGGTCCGAAGAAGCCGGAGAAGCAAGAGCTGGAGGGGTGGAAGGTGCGTCGTCTGGGACAACTTTCTGTACCATAGACAGATCTTCCTCCTGCCTGGGGGGGGGGGGGGGGGGGGGAGTGCCGAGCTGGACAAGGGTTGGTCAGGGGTGACAGGAGTTGACCATATGACGCCCTCCTTCTCTTCCTTCTCCTTCTTCTTCTTCTTCTTCTTCAGAAACTCCGTCATTCGGCGGGCATCTCGTCGTCTGGCGGAGGGTGCCTTATTTCTCTTCCTCTTCTTCTTGGTGGTGGCCGTATTGCTCCGGCGGTCTTCATCCAGCTTGTCTGAGTCACTAGGAGGGTGACCAGTGTGGGAGGAATTCCCCCACGAAGGGTGCTACACCTCTCCAAGGACGGCGGTTCGGCTTCTTTATCAAAATCCACTGTCAGGTGAATTTTACCCTTGAGCACCTGGATACTCCAGGTGGTAGCAAGGGTAGCCTTCACTCTGACAAGTGTTTCTTGGATCACAAGTGGGAGCTCCATTGTTCAGTAGTAAGCACCTTGGAGTCCAAGGTGCGAATGCATGAAAATGTCGTAAACTAATAGAACTCTTGTATTGGACTTAAATATAACAACCGTGTGAGTAAAAATCTTTGATCCTGTTACAAGAAAATGCTTCAGAATTTGATGGAATACTTACTTGATCTACAAACGTCTTCTCCGTATGGAGAGTATGCCCTTAAGTACACGAGTACTGTTCTGCAAGACGTGTAGGTGTAAGACAAGGAGACTAATAAGACAATTGAAAAAATGCAGTAAGCTCGGCTCAACTTGTCATCTCCCCGATCAGTTTATATTGCAGTATATCAATCAATTATGCACCTTGTCGGTTGTTTATGATATCGAGGGAGATGTTCTGGAATCTTTTTCCAATTTCTTGTCCTTTGACTTTTTTCTTTCTAATTTAATTCGGCAGGGTTTACACAGACTGTGCTATTATTTAAGTTTTTTAAGTTTGTCGAACATATCCCACTGTTGAATCGTAAGCTTTGATTTTTTGGAAAGGATATAAAAGTCATTCTGGACTAGAAACTGGAACTATTGTTTATTTTTTCGAAGGTGAATGCTGTCGAAATAATACAACTCAGAATGCCTATTCATTGCACTGCAATCCATGAGCCTACAGTACAATCGCCGTGGAATGGTCGTAACCCACGCGTGGGCAGTGATACGTTTACTGGGTGATACAAACCATCATCAGTATATTTTGAATTAATTCTTCATTAATTAAATTTTTGATGATTATTCCTATAATTAGAGTTTGGAATCTATACATATAATATCATTGCGTCCGTGGAAATAACCGCCCACTCGTGGAAAGTTACCCGCCTACGGCGGATGTACTGTACCCAGGCTAAATGAAAGTAGAGGGTGACAAATTTTCTTTTTGTTCCCACTCCCTATTTAATGGCAGTAGGAAAATAGTTTTCCCTCCAATTCATTTAACCTCGTGTTGGATCAAGTGTGTGCGTCTCCAACAGATGAAGCCACAAGGTCTTCTACCGGGACCAAAATGAACTTTCCATGACAATCGGTGCACCATAGGTTCTTTTTTAAAGGCATAACCCTTTGAGCTCGTAACACCGACTTTTCAGTCCAAGGCATCATTCCATACCATTTTTTCTTATTATAAGAGATTTATACACGGGGTATTATTGATAAAATAGTAATTGTAGTCTGCAGCCGGACAGCTGCAGACTGCAGATGTGTAAGCGAACAAAAAGGCGATACACTTCCGGGAACCCAGGGTTCAAAGAGTTAAGTGCCAAGAGTGTGCGGACATAACGTTATCAAAATGACGCAAGAATTATCAGGGTGCGCGCATCAGTTGTGAGAATTCAGGCATCAATGTGTATTAGGTTGACGTCTTCCGGGAAAAAGCATACCCACCCTTGAGTCAGTCGCGACGACATGACGAATTTATCTAATTAAAATTTGTATCTAATTAAGTGCGGCCTTTTTTTAAGACTCGCGCCTCTTAAACCCGGTAGATTTACCCTTTACCCAACGAATCGGCCGCATCCGCCCGCGTACTATGCAACTTCAACAGTTGAAAAAATATTATTTTTCAAACAATTTCAACAAAACCATATCATGTGACCCCTTCGTTGGAACGAATTCGTTCCAACGAGGGGTCTCATGATATGGTTTTGTTGAAATTTTTTGAAAAATTTGAAGAAATGATATTTAAAATAATAAATTTTGATATCGTCTGCGTTGGGGAAAGGATTAATAGTCATCAGTCGATTAGGCTGTTATTGTCTAAGTGCAACAACAGATGTTCATATACTGACAGCATTCCGCCTGATCATTAATTGAATCAGCGGTATAGATATAACTTAGGTGACCGCCCTTTTTCGCATTCCGAGGATTTTGTCAGAACTTTCGAGTTCTGGCGGATGTTTTTCATGACCAATTGTCCAGTCAATCTGGAAATATTTGCCGGTTCATTTGTCAAAACTCGAGCAATTTATTTGGATTAGGCAGCGAAGAAACGCCACCTTTTGGCACCAAAACACTTTATTTGGCACTAAAACAGGCCTGGCAATCTAGAAAAACAAGGAGTGCAAAACAATTGCCTTCCTCAGATTGCTTGGGAGTGGAATTGCACCTGAAATTTTCAATACAAAAACTTGTATGCTATTTTGGTTATATTCACTTCAAGGTATTAATATTGTGACTGAAAAATTCTTCTATATTCAGCTACATGGTGGACAAATTGGCACACACATCTGCTCATTAGTAAAAATGTTGCATTCAATTTTTATGTGCTGGGTCTTCTACACTCAAAATGTATCGAAATGCGACCAGAATGGATCATGAATTATTGCGAATCAATACAACATTGACAAATCGTCCCCTGAGTCCCAATGTGTCCTGTGTGCCAGTAGGCACAGAGAACACATTGGAACTCGGGGGACAAAATGATAATAGATTTTAAAGGCAGTCCCAAACAGGTCTGGCATTCCAGAAAATCAAGGGGTGCAAAAAATTGCCCTCCTCAATTTTTTCTAGGCGTGCAGTAGGCGTGTAGCACTCCTGCACTCCTAAAGAATGCCAGGCCTGCTAAAATATCCATAATGGCTAAAACTTTGGCAGTAGACAGTAGTTTCGGGCCGGCGTGAAAACAGCTTGTGAACAAAGGTTGTTAAAATATATTTAGCTCTTTACCAGTAAAAAGGCGCAACATAAGTATAAACGGATGGCAGAACTTGATTTCATGCTTATGTTGTAGTCGTGTAAGGGCCATAGATGCTTAACCCTTTACTTAACGAATCGCCCGCATCCGCCATCGTAATATGCAAATTGAGCAGTTGAAAAAATTATTTTTTTCAAAATATTTCAACAAAACCATATCATGTGACCCCTCATTGGAACGAGCTCATTGAGCTCGTTCCAATGAGGGGTCACATGATATGGTTTTGTTGAAATTTTTTGAAAAATTTAAAAAAAATGAGATTTAAAATAATAAATTGTCATATCGTCTGCGTTGGGTAAAGGGTTAAAGTCGCCTTAGATCACAATAAACAGTCGTTAAAATGGAGCGCCACAGATGTTATTGTGTCGGTTGCAATCAGAGACGAGGGCTTTAAGGACGAAGAAATAGCTTTTCCCCTTGCAAAGATCGAAATGGTTTCGTAATATAGTGGCTATGTCATTTACACCCACAACAGTGATACTGTTTTATATTTTACAGCAGATAATAAAATATTTATGAATATAAAGCGCGAACTAATCGAAAATTCTTGACTTATGAATGACGTTTATTAGATTATTATCGCAAAAGAAAGGTTACACTGAGACAGCATTTATATTCAAAGCAATGTGTTTACGTTTTTCAGTACATGGGAGAAAAAGCTCACAACATTTTTATACCATGGAGTGGCGTTCAACATTTGTTTATACATGTGAAACGTTTTGAACAAGTCCAACAAGTGCTTTGGTTTTATTTCAGTTTTGTACAATATTTTTGTAGACACCACACATTAATAATTTGAATAATGATCTTTTGTAAACTTTAGATTATCACATTTTTTTCTCCCTAAAGAGACATTATAGTTTTAGAATGCCCCTGGCTATTTCTATTTCTATTTGTGAACTGAAACCATTGTGTAATGGTACAAGAGGGAATTGTTTGTACAATAAATACATCACTGCAGGCCTGGTCGTTTGAGGGGAGCTATTCTATTGCTCCGGCTCTCCTTGGCTTTCCTGAAGGCAAATTGAGGAGAGCCATAATTGCTTTCCGTAAACTGTAATGGCTCTCCTCAATTTTCATATTAATAACCTTGTATAATTGACATTAGTGTAGAATAGCTTCCCTGAAACAGATTTAGGAGGGCCATAGTGGCTCCCCTGGATTTTTCAAAAGGCCAGGCCTGCATGATCACAAACAATAACGGCGTTTCATCGTTAAAAAGGAGAACATAAGAAATTAGGGTAGAAACATTTAAGTTGTTGGTATTTTTTGTTCGATCTGTATGGGAGTTGGATCGTTTAGTGCCAAGTGCAGCTACCTTAAGAAAGGACCTTCCTCTTACATGGTGGAACAAGCAATAATTACTAATGATAAGATGTGTTCTTGCACCATATTGACCATTTGAGTAGAGGTCGCTCCTCTGGGCCTGGGGCATGGCACGTCATAATTTCATTAAGTAGGATGGCCGCCAAGTAAATGTGTGGGGCACACCAATCAAAATTTCCAACGTGCAGCCCCAAGGATGCATGTTGAAAACACTGATTGGTCCACCCAAAACAATGAATACAGATTCTTCCAACTGCCGACATACAGCCAAACATGGCCGCCATATTCCCGCAATGGTGGGGTTTCAGTTGGACGCGCGCAAAAAGAAAAGCTAGACACCAATGTCGCAAAGACGAATTCTTCTGAAGTTCCTGAAAGTTAACATACCAACATCAAGTGCTGAAAGTGTTATCGCTTGATCAAACGAGTCGAACAAATCGGCCAAAATTTGAGCGCAAAAGTTGCCGTTCTTAATTTATTTTTCGATTGTTTCTTCTTATTTATTTATTTTTTTTTATTTATTTATTGGGCTTTAACGACTCTTTCGACAGCCATGGTCACCTCATGTCGGACAATTTTACGGGTGGAGGAAGCCGGAGTAACCGGAGAGAACCACCGAACAACGGTGGGCAACTGACGGACTCCCCAACGTACTAACTCCGCACAAGCAGGGTTAGCATTGGTTGAAGACAAGTGCACCATCGACATGCAGTACGCCTTAGTACACAACGCCACCGTGCCCCATGTGGGCAGTTAGGATTAAGTGTCTTGCCCAAGGATACAACGCGGTTGCTGCCGGTGGGATTCGAACCGAGGACCTCTCGGCTTGCAGCTTACATCTCTACCTACTGAGTCACCGTGCTCCCGATTGTTTTTTCCAACCCAAGCGTACGATCACTTGCTGGAACGCACACTGGACACTGTATTTAACAAAACTTAAATGCAGACGAAGACGATCGTTTGCTGGCTTGCGTTGTGTTTTTAGCTCACCTTGGCGAAGTCAGCATATCTAATCGCTCTCCGTCCGTCATCCGGCGTCCGTCCTCCGTCAACAACATGTTTTGGTCCTGGCTTCCAAAACTACTGGGCCAATTCAAGTGAAAGTTTGAGTGAGTGCGTTTTTGTTCAACTCAACATACCCAGCTCCATAGGGAGGGGGTGGGGTAAAATGCTCCAAAATTTAAAAAAAATATCTTGTTCTCATGAACCGGGTTATTTTTGGGGCTCTTTATAGTTGCCAAATTTTAACTTAGTGCAATGCGTTGAAATTTTTTTAAAAATCTTCTTCAGATCCAGCAGTTAGAATACTTTCATATTTGGCATACAACATCTCTCGGGTGGTCAGATTCAAGTTTGTTCAAATCGAACGCCTGGGTTAATATTTGGGTTGCCTATGGGACTTAGAGTAATATCAGGACATTTCTTTGAAAATCTTCTTCTTCAGATCCACCTGTCGGAATGCTTTCATGTTTGGTATACAACATCTCCAGGGGATCAGATTCAAGTTTGTTCAAATCGAGTGCCCGGGTTAATATTCGGGCTTCCTGTTGGAACCCGAATTTTAACTCAGTGAAATATTAGGAAATTTCACTGAGTTAAAATTCGGGTTCCCATAGGAAGAAATTTCTTCAAAAATCTTCTTCTTCAGATCCACCCGTCAGAATGCTTTCATATTTGGTATACAACATCTCTAGATGGTGGGAGAGATTCACGTTTATTCAAATCGAGTGGTGGGGTGAATATTTGTGCCGCCTATGGGGGCCGGAAAAGGCCATGTAGCTGAAGAATTATAAGTATTTTATTAAGTACGCTCTAGAGGTGTGTAACTAAGATTAATCCACATAGGCTGTATCAATGTTCTCCACTATATGGCTGCATAGGGGAACCCCACTTTTTACATTAGTCCCTCCTGAAGGGCGCAAAGACGGACAGTGGATCCTATGGAGATTGATTGCTTAATGTAGATTCATTCTTGAACTTTGTTTGTATCGAATTGTGTTCAAGGTGGACGCTTCAGGCCCCGTGGGGCCTCTTGTTTGTTTGCTTGTTTGTGTTGCCTGTTTGTTTATTGCGGTTTAACGATATTTTCAACAGCCAGGGCCACATTGTGTGGGGCATTACACGGATTGAGGAAACAGAAATGCCCAGAGACAATCACGGCGCAGGTTCGAGTAAATTCCCGTGGCAAACTATTCCTCATGGGAAACCCTGGAGGTTGAACAGTGCTTGATTTGTGAAGTAAACAACTTCTTCTTTACTAGTGTAATAGGACTTGGTAACTAATGTCGGGGAGTAAATAGGCATAAGCATGCAACATGGGGATAAATGGGGGTACATCGAACTTTATATTTGTGTTCTGGTCATAATAAATCCATAGGAGCCGAAGCTGATCTTAGACACCAATAAACAAACGTCCAACTATGGTCGACATTGAAAATAATTTTCGACAAAGTTATCTTCCATTTATTTCTAATTCCACTAAAGCTTTTTGCACGCTGATGTCAAAATATAAATGTCAAGTAGCAAATTTTCCCATTACTACCACCCCCCCCCCCCCCCCCCCCGTCGACGAAGTCGGGGGGGGGGGTATTGAAATGGTGTTCATTCATTAGTCCGCCAGTCCGTCCTTCCCTCACAAACTTTGTCCGCTTAACTCCTACAGTTTTCAGTAGATTTTTACGTAACTTGGTCTGAAGTATCAGTATCACGTTTAGATGTGCATGTGGGCAAGAATTTTCGATGCGACGAATTTTGCGTGGTTACGGTCCTTGGAAATAGCAAATTTCCACCACAAAGGCTTGTCCGCTTAACTCAGCCTACATTCGTATTGGATTTTATGAAACTTGGTCTGAAGTATCAGTATTAAGTGTAGATGTGCATGTTGTCAGGAATTTTCGATGCAACGAATTTTGCGTGGTTACGGCCTTTGGAAATAGCAAACTTCCACCACAAAGGCTTGTCCACTTAACTCCTCCTACATTTTTATTGGATTTTTACGAAACTTGGTCTGAAGTATCAGTATCAAGTATAGATGTGCATGTGTTCAGAAATTTTCGATGCGACGAATTCTGCGTGGTTATGGGCCTTGATAATAAAAAAATCTCCATCACAAAGGCTTGTCCGCTTAATTCCTCCTACATTTTTCAGTGTTTTTTTACGAAACTTGGTGTACAGTATGAGTATGATGTGTACATGTACATATTGCAAGGAAGTTTTGATTCGAATAATTTTACCAGAGTTATAGCCCTTGTCGACTTTGCATTTCCCAAATTGCAGGGTTTTTGGAAGGTATCTTCAGTTTCGATTAAAGAAATTGAATGATATTTGGTGAGTGGCATTATTGGGTATGACTATATGTCCAGGTCGATAACGAGATTATTCATACCTTAACTTAAAAGTGGACGGGGTATAGGGATGTCATTGGACTGTCTTGTTCGACCAGGAATTTAACCAATTCAGTTTTATTTGACAGAACTTAATGATCTCTGTCAAACATGTTTGAATTGGTTAAATTCCTATTTGCATTGTGGGAAAGATCCTGGGTTAAAATATTTAGGGGATAAGTATGTTGTATTTGATTGTTTGGGGTCGTAAACGATGGTTTTACTGTCACAAATTGAGTTTTGCCGGCGACGCGTTAGCGGAGCCAGTAAAACGGATATTTGCGACAGTAAAACCATCGTTTACGGTCCCAAACAGTCAAATACAACATAGTTATCACCGTTCTAATATAATTCGGCTGAAAACGGAGATAGTATTTTATCTCTCAACTTTTAAACAACACCTTGTTGAAGATCACAATTTAAATCTAAAAATACAGTCTCCGTGACGTCATTTGGGAGTTCCGAACCAAATCACGAAATATATTTTACGCTGCCACTATACAAATAGTTCCAAACGTTTTAGTCATTTTATCAGCAATGACAAAATATATTTATATTTGTACTGACAACATTTATCATGCTTAAATGTTTGTGACAATCTGAAAACAAAATACGCCGGCTGGTTTCCCTTTTCACAGTTCAGAGTTCACCTGATGTTTCAGTCTGAGTTGGAAAGCACTCGAGCCTTTACCATTAAAGTTAAAATTTTTGGGAGCTTTGATTGGAAGCATTTGTTTGACAGTAATAATTACTTTTGGTTACAGAACAGTTATTCATTTCAAACTGTTTCTGGGAAGTGATGGCTTGTGGAATTTAGCTCCTGGTATTGACATAATTGTTGCATAACGAATAGTTCACCTCTCTCAGTGGAGAACGCGATGCTGTAGCTGTACATGTTGGTGCCATGAACGCAGGTGACCAATTAGAAAATGAAAGGACCGCATGCACTTGAAGTCGATGTTATAACATCGCTAGCGGGTCGGTCAGAAATATTTGGTCTTGAACAATTAAAATTATTATTGCCAGTTGTCAGAATTTTGGTTTTCTATTTCGCACATAGCGTCCATAAATTCCTCATCGTGCGAAAAATTGCTATTTATAAATTATAATATCACTGACTGGTTCCACACGGTTACCGTTAAACCTGTCAGAATCAGTTTTTCAACTCTCATTTCATTGCTCATCAGTCTCTGCCAAACCTCTTCCGCATCAGTATTAAACTTTCCAACTTCATCCATATTAATTACAAAAAAAGATAAAAAAAGGGTTTTTTTACAGAAAGCGCGTTCACAGCGTTTGGTTATCTTGAATACTGTAGTCAATGACTCCAAATGGAACGAAAATAGAACGCTCACGAATACATCTTGACTTTCCTGAAATAGTTTTTGACAACACAAAATTTCCGACAGGTTACTCCGATTTTACTGTCCCAAATTTTATTGATTAACCAATCAAATTTCGAGATTTATAGTAATTGTATTAGAATGATATTTTGACCTTTGTGTGCATGGAGTTAAAAAATTGTGCTTCAACGATACAAATTTTGTTAATCTAGAATGAAACTAAAATGAATCTTCGGAATGTTTCAAAATCTGAATCAACAATATGGACATCATTTCACAAACTACAGACATTTTGCTCTCAGGTGATATATTAAAAGGTCACATACTTATGCACATTGGCTAATTGTGACCATGTTCCCTCGTGATTTAAAAATATTTTGACTGTTGTCACCGTTATCCGCCCATTAAAAACGTTTTCGCACATGTATGACGATTTGTGAGTGTTTTGGCGATCTGTGTCTGAGCGTTTCTTTCTTTTAACCCTTTTCCCAAAGTAAAGTACAAAACCGGTCAGGTCTATTTACAAAAATAACCATTCAACTTACAGTATTTTTTCATTTTTTTTTCTTCTCAAAAACAGAGTTTATGATCCCTCATTGGCACGAGATCGTTGAGCTCGTTCCAATGGGGGTCAATAACTATGTTTTTGACGCAAAAAACAAAACAAAATTGTTGTTCAAGAATTTTGTTTGCAAGTGTTGTCTTCCCTTTTTGTTAGGTAAACGATTAATTTCATCATTAGTGCGCGCAACTCTTGATACGCTGTAGACATTGCCCTTTGAAGTGTTTAAATAAATCAATTGGCTCTAAACCGAAAAATGGAACTTGGCAAATTGTTGTTCAAATGACATACTGGGACCACAACCAGTTTTGTCATTTTAGTGTTTTCTTTAGTGTAATAGTTAGGTGCGCAGGGACGTGGCTAGAGGTTTCCAATTGTGTATGTGTGTGTGTGTGGGGGGGGGGGGGGGGGGGGGGGGTAAGGTAGTGAATTTCCAACTCCCGGTCCCTCCCCCTAGTTGGAAATTCACTACCGAGAAAACTTTTGAAAATGAAGCCATAAAAGGGGGCATAAAATTGATTCTAGTAACTGAAATGCCTTTTATGATAGGTATTCTTCTTGGAATTGAATATGTGCTGTGAACAAATGCCCAAGCTGAGAACTTTGAGCAATTCACACTGTCCTAACATTAAATCAGATCTTATGCAGGAATGATCAGTTTTCGATGTTTCATCATTTTGTAACTGTGAATGATGGAATTAACTCAGGATAACGATCTTACATTAGATGATTTTCTTGAAGCGGGAATTTTTGCCAATTTGAAACCGAATTAGAATTTTGGGAAGTAAAGGAGACATCAGCATCACCAAAGAACTCTAAAATCCAGATAAATGAAATTTTGAACTACTCATTACTTCATTACTTGCCCTCCGAATTTCCAACTACAGGAAAGTTTTGCCAGGATTGGGGGGGGGGGGGGTGACCCCCCCCCCCCCCCCCCCCACACACACACACACCGCCTGCCGCCACCTCCCTGTAGGTGCGATAATCGTATGAAGGAATTCCAAAATATATATGAAATCCGACTAGAATAAGCTCCAATAAACGTTCGTAAACTATGGTTTGAAGCAAACGAGGAAGTTATTTAGTAATTTTTGGAAACATTTTGTAAGTATCTTTTGTTATTCATCTTAGGAAAGGGGTTAATGGCAAACACGAGAATATAGTTAGGGTAACCTGTCTTAATTGTCAATCAAAAACCTGATGAGAGATGCAACGCACTATTGACTGACAAATTTGCACATGCGATGACGTACCAGCAATTAAATTACCTTCATTTTATGTCATGAAGTGCATATACTAAACAACTGCAGAGCAACTACTTAAGTAATGTACTTAATTTGTTTTCTCAGCACTCTGTAACTCCTCCTGCAATTAATTTTAATGACATGCATCAATTTGCCTGTGATGTTTCGAAATTGAAACTCAATGGAACACTTTTTAGTACAAACATAGGACATTGTTTTTTTACTTATGTGAGGAAGACTTCTGGTTTGCACTAATGGTCGACTTATTGATCTACCTGTCGCAGGTGCCTTCTTGGTACTTATTTTTTCTTTATTCATATCTCACACTTATATGACTATTTTTAGAGTCGCTCTAGAGAGTAACAAACGATCAAGATTTCATTATCATCTGTTACACAATGAAAAAATAATTGCGCCGACGTTTCGCATTCTTCACTCAGTTTATTAATTTTTTATCCGCACTTTTTACACATCGCATGTTCAGTACGATCTTGCGAATACAGCACAAAAGTACAACAACGGTTATTTTCAGTAATCCTCGGCATAGGTGTCTAAATACGTTATCAAGCAACAAAGAAAGGCGGCGCCAGGATTTCCCCGACGCGGGGCTATGATCCCTGACAGGGGGGGGGGGGGGGGTACTATAGCGTCCCTGTACCCACCGGGCCGACCACGTGACATCTGTTTTTGATACCCAAGTTCCACAATCCACAAATTTAATAAGTACGATATAACTCACTACAGGGACTATATGTTTTTCGACCTGTGACTGTGCAGAAAGTTTCTAGTATCGGACTAAAATTGAACTCTCACAATGTACCTAACAATCTTATGCCGCAGTGACTATATGCCCAATCGGGTTATTCCTATTGTTCAAGTGTACCGAGTCTTCGAGAGTATTATCTCTACCTTTGTGGTGTTTGAATTTTTACTCTTTACCTAACATGGAAAGCAGACGACACTTGCAGAAAAAATTCTTGAATAACTATTTTTTTCATTTTTTTGTTGTCTCAAAAACATAGGTTATGACCCCTCGTTGGAACGAGCTCGACGAGCTCGTTCCAACGAGGGGTCATAACCTATGTTTTTGAGACCAAAAATGAAAAAATAATGAAAATTGATTGGCATTTTTTTTAGAATAGCGCTGGCCGGTTTTGGAGGTTACGTTGGGTAAAGGGTTAAGTCCTGAAAGTTTTCTTAACTCTAAGCTTTACTCATGCCGGATATTTTAGGGGGTGAAAAACAACTTAAATTCAAAATCTAACTCAATCTCAAGTCTTTACCCAAGATCTTTAGTCTTAAGTCATCAAATACAGTAATAGGTATGAATTTTGCGTTTTTATTGGGGTTTAACGACACTTTCGACAGCCAAGGTTATCTCGTATCGGACAGTTTTATGGGTACAGGTACTCGGAGTATCCGGAGATTACCACTGAGAGCGGCGAGTAACTGTCAGACACCACAACGTACTAACTCCTCAGAAGCAGGGTTATCATTGGTTGCAGACAAGTGCACCGTCGACGTGCTCTACACATCGCCACCGTGCTCCCACGTGGGTAATCAGGATTAAGTGCTTTGGTCAAGGACACAACGCAGTCATCCCTGCCAGGGATCGAACCGTGGACCTTTCGATTTGAAGTCCAGTATCATAACCACTGAGCCACTACGCCGCCACCCCCCCCCCCCCCCCTTTTGAATTTGTGGGGAGGCTAAATAAAATGTAATGCTATAGGACTGTAGGATTAAATTTCATATTGCACTATTTCTATTCCTTTTGTCACGGCAAGAATTTCGAGTTATCTCCCGTCATTTTTCACGAACGAAAGCACACGCGATCTTTTTTCACATGCAATTGTCTCCAAGGAGGAGAGGCATTATTTGTCGTAAGGTCATAAATAGAGAAAAAAGACCACTTTTTAAACGTAAATAGAACCATTAAAACTATAACATATTTATTTATTTATTTATTTATTTATTTATTTATTGTACCCCCCGCAAACAAAGTGTGTGTGTGTGGGGGGGGGGGGGGGGGGTATATAGGAATCACCCTGTCCGTCCGTCTGTCCATCCATCGTAAGCGCAACTCCTCCTAAACCGTTTGAAGAATTTTCATGAAACTTTACACAATGGAAGAACTCCATATGGGAATGTGCATGAAGCAATATAATTCCGTTCTGACATTTCAAGGGGAGATAATCTGTCCGTCTGACCATCCTTGTAAGCGCAACTCCTCCTAAACCGTTTGAACAATTTTCATGAAACTTTACACAATGGAAGAACTCCATATGAAGATGTGCATGAAGCAATAAAATTCCGTTCTGACATTTCCAAGGGGAGATAATCTAACTTATACCGTCTGTCCATCCTTGTAAGCGCAACTCCTCCTAAACCGTTTGAAGAATTTTCATGAAACTTTCCACAATGGAAGAACTCCATATTAAGATGTGCATGAAGCAATATAATTCCGTTCTGACATTTCCAAGGGGAGATAATCTAACTTATACCGTCTGTCCATCCTTGTAAGCGCAACTCCTCCTAAACCATTTGAAGAATTTTCATGAAACTTTACACAATGGAAGAACTCCATATGAAGATGTGCATGAAGCAATATAATTCCGTTCTGACATTTCCAAGGGGAGATAATCTAACTTATACATTTCAGGCGCGGGGGGTATCACTTTGTGAGTTTGCTCACAGTACCTCTAGTTTATTTATTGGTGTTTAAGGGCACATACTTATGCACAATTGCTAATCGTGACCGTTGCAGTTTTACGGGTGGAGGAAGCCGGAGTACCCGGAAAGAACCACCGAGCATCGACGAGCAACTGTCAGCTCCTCAACATTCTAACTCTGTTCACGCTCCGCTCAAGCAGGGTTACAGTGGTTGAAGACATGTGCACCATCGACGTGCAGTACGCCTTTGTACACGGCGTCATCGTGTCCCCATATAGGCAACCGGGATAAAATGCCTTGCCCAAGGACACAACGCGCGTCGTCCCGGACGGGGATCGAACTCCGGACCTCTAGCATAGAAGTCCAACAATCTACCACTGAACCACCGCGGTCCAAACTATGTTTATGGAACAAAGAGAATTAATTTTTGCTTTAATCAAATCTATGTCCGTCCAAATTTTCTCACAAGGATTTAGTACATGTTTAGGACTTTGAAATTACCCCACTCATTCTTTTCAAACAAATTAATAAGGTGATGTACTGGGATAAAAAGTGAAAATTTTAAACGAAAATGGAACCATTAAAAACTAATTTTAACAGAACATATTTGATACGATTTTAAAAGTATGTTATAAAATATTTGATCACATGTCCGTCCATTACGTAAAAAATGAAATTTGTGGCAAATGAAAGTTTTTCATTTTTCTCCCACAGATCGCTAAGTAATTCAGATTGTCATCTTTAACACTTTTACACGAATGCGTATTCAAGGAAGTAAAAATAGTTCAATATGGCTCTGATACCCTTAAACCTTTCCCTTACGAATCGGCCACATGGGGTAGCGTAATCAAATCAGCTGCCGGCCAAAGTGTTATTATTATATTATAATGCACAAATTCAGCTGTTGAATAAATATTACAGTGGAGCCCACTTAATTGGATATCTCTTAATTGTATATCACTGTTAATTGAATATAATTTTCAAACACAAAACCATTTACCATACCTTCAGTACAAATTTGATTTGTTAATTGCATATGGGTTGTAGAGTAAACTCCTGTTAATTGTATATAATTTTTTGTAATATGTCGAAAAAATTATTGTGACACGCACCAAATTCCCCTTATTTATCAACCTTTTTAGCCTCACTACATCCAATACAGGCATTTTTTCTGTTATATCTTGTTTGACAGAGCTCTATGAGCTCTGTCAAACAAGATATAATAGAATAAATGCTCAGTTTACTCCAAGAACACAGGAAACTGATCAAATCCCTGTCAATTGTATACTCCTGTTAATTGAATAATTTTCACTGGCAAAATGGGCATTCAATTAAGAGGATTCTACTGTATTATTATTTTTCAGACAATTTAAACAAAACCACATCATCTGACCCCCTCATCGAAAAGTTCTAATGATGGACCACTTGATATGGTTTCGTTGAAATTTGGGGGAAAAACCCAATAATTAAAATAATAAATTTTGATATCCTCTGCGTTGGGTAATGGGTTACGCTATTTGTTGTTCGCTAACCGACCGATGAATGTTATGCATATGCTTACTTGTGGAGACTGGGAAGAGTTAACCCTTTACCTAACTTTACGTTCAAAACCGGGCAGCGCTATTCTCAAAACTCGCCAATTAATTTTCATTATTTTTTCATTTTTTGTCTCAAAAACATAGGTTATGACCCCTCGTTGGAACGAGCTTGTCAGGCTCGTTCCAACGAGGAGTCATAACCTATATTTTTGAGACAAAAATGGAAAAAATTAGTTATTCAAGAATTTTTTTTTCAAGTATCGTCTGCTTTTCATATTAGGTAAAGGGTTAACGTAAAATATGAAACTTTGTGTTTTTATGAACTATGATAGAAACTTTGAACTCAACGTAAGGATTTTACTTTAATTATTTTTTGAAATGTCGATTCTCGAGTCAAAACCTCAGCTAAGTTGAATTTAACTGGTTGAGTGCTAGAAGCCACTACCAGGGCTTTCAAAAACAAGAAGGTACCAAAGCGAAAGCCAACATTTTCCATGCGTATGTTTCATATTCAGTCAAACGCAAATAAATTTTGTTAATATAAATTTGTTTTATACAAATTATCGGAGAGTATCTGTGAGCATTCTCTAATAATTTGTAATAAAACAAGTTTGATGGACGAATTGAGACCACCAAAAAATATTCTAGCCCTTAACCAGTTAAGCCATGAATCTTGAGTCTGAACTTGCGTTTTTTCGAGACATGGACTCCAGGGGATTATTAACGCGCTTACAGTACCATATAATATAGTTATCAAAAACACTGAGTAAGAATGTTATATTACCTTCGGTGGGATGATTGTCACACGGAGCAGCCGGGCGTAAATTAAAAGTTGCCCTTTAAAAAAAAACAACCAAAAACCTCAGGCCGTGGAGCTCGATCGTCCCGCCACACCCGTGTTTAGCCGGTCATTTCTCTCTGTCGTAAATTTAAAACAAAGTATCGTTAGAGCGGTGGCTCAGTGGTAGACCGTTGGACTTCTGTGCTAGAGGTCCCGAGTTCGATCCCCGTCCGGGACGACCCGCGTTGTGACATTGGGCAAGGCACTTTATCCCGGTTGCCTACATGGGGGCACGATGACGCCGTGTATTAAGGCGTACTGCACGTCGGAGGTGTACATGTCTTCAGCCGCTGTAACCCTGGTTGGGCGGAGCTTGAGCAGAGTTAGAATGTTGAGGAGCTGACAGTTGCTCGTCGATGCTCGGTGGTTCTCTCCGGGTACTCCGGCTTCCTCCACCCGTAAAACTGTCACCGTCAAGATTAGCCATTGAGCATAAGTATGTTACCTTAAACACCAATAAATAAATAAATAAATAAAACAAAGTATCATTTCTTGGAGAACACTTTATCGTTCAAGTCTGTTGATCTTGTCTCCGTCCTTTCATCCGAGAGTGTCGGTAATCAGGGTTACGTTGCATTATAAATGTTATTTTGTAGTACCCTGTTCAAACAAATCAACTTCTGATTTAGCAATTTAGTTTGCGGCAAGAAACTGCTTAGAAAAGATTACTTGTATAGCAAATAAATCCTCGTATAATCCTGAAACTGTTCTACAATAAGAGGTGTATCGATTTCAGACAAGTCTTGTTTGCATTATCAGAGCTTCCTTGTTTAAAATGATATAGCAGGAAGAACAGAATGACAATGAGTCTCCGGATGTACTGTACGATAACTCTTCCCTGGCCAAATCCATGCAGTCGTTCAGAACAGAGATCCTACAGGCGCCTTTTATCTCGATCGGTACGTTATCCAATCACGACGTCTTCACGGTGGATTGAGATTTTCTGTATAAAATATTAAGATGTCAGGATCAAATCAAGGAAAACGAACTGGGAGAGTTAGGGCTGCACGATATTCTAAACTGAATGCAGGTACACACTAAAAACTAAAGTGTTAAAACTGACACTTTCAAGGTGTTAAACCCATTCTAACTCTTAGGGTTTGATTTTAACACTCAAAGTGCAATGCTTTAAGCACTTAGACATTACAATCGTCAGACATCTGAAACTTGAATGGATGGCACTTCCCATGTGTGGTTCTGCCAGAATCGTCCATAATTTGATTTGGTGGGTACATAATTAAAAGGACACAACGCAGATGACGCGGATCAGGCTCGAGAGTTCGAGCCTGATCCGCGTCATCTGCGTTGTTTCCTTTTAAGTGTCGCGACATTACACTTGTCAAGTGGTATTATTGTAACACCTGTCAAGTTCTGGGATATCTACACTTGAACAAAGTGCTAGTTCAGCACTTATTAAGTGTTAAATACAGCACTTCAAGTGTAGTTTTTAACACTTTAGTTTTTAGCGTGTACCGGTATTCGAAAAAAAAAATACCGCGGTATACCGGTATAATGAAAGACTGTTCAGATATCTGAACATACGTACCGTAATCGGGACTTGAACGATTATAGTGGAATGAATTAGAATGCTTTGATGTCGCAGTTCGAATAATCCTTTACAAGACGCAGACGATATCAAAATTTTAAATATTAGTTTATCGAATTTTTTAATAAATTCCAACAAAACAATATCATGAGACCCCCCATTTGGAACGAGCTCGTTAGAATGAGGGGTCACATGACATGGCTTTGCTTCACTGTACTGAAAATATTTTTTCGACTGCTGAGTTTGTATATTACGCGGTGCGGATGCGGCTGATTCGTTGGGCAATGGGATAATATTATTCATTCGGCACTGCAGTTAAATCTCAAAACATCGTGATAATTAAATTGTGGGTAAATAAATAATGACGATAAATCAATAATTTTGTAATTACACCGGTATTCAATCGATACTGGTTTGAATACCTGTATGTCGGGTTATTGATATACCCTGTAGTCCTAGGGAGAGTAGATGGGATTCAGCGTCCTCGCATTTTGTTGACGATAGATTGGATTCGACAACAGTGTTATGGGAACGAAAGTGGTCATAGAATTTTGACCGGATCTTGACCCAGTCGCGATCCGGCTGAAATTCTTTCTTCGTTTTTTTAATCAAAGTACTGTACTTTGAAACACCAAGCAATTACGTTTCTCCTGTAGCATGTCTCGTAGTCATTCACTGGGATGATGTGAGATGGGGCTGTTTTAGGTATGATTGATAAAAATATCTATTGAAACTGAAATTGTACGTTTTTTAAGAGAAATACATTCATTAAGCCTGTTTCACGTATTTACAACACCCACTGCCTTTTTCGATTGCTTAAACCCTTGAACCCTCG
The DNA here is from genome assembly GCA_031216915.1 of Pictodentalium vernedei. Lineage (NCBI taxonomy): Eukaryota > Metazoa > Mollusca > Scaphopoda > Dentaliida > Dentaliidae > Pictodentalium > Pictodentalium vernedei. The sequence goes on along the minus strand of CM062291.1, from coordinate 177,731,014 downwards.
TTTCCTGGAATAGTATCGCATCTGTGTACACTTACAGTGAGATGGGTCATTCTAATATCATTTTACAGGGAGGATAAAATAATAACTGCAGTCTGCAGCCCTCTGGCTGCAGACTGCAGTTATTATTTTATCATCAATGCCCCGTGTATAGACCTCTTACAATAAGACAAAAGTGGGTCGGAATTATGCCTTGAACCGAAAAATCGGTCTTACGGGGTCAAAGGGTTAATACTAACCATTTCGTCACGAGAACACCCGGGCGGAGTGCTCACAGTGCTCCGGTGTTATCGAGTATGGACTCCTAGTCTGGATGCGATGAACTTTTATATGATGATCGTTCCCATCAGATGGCAACTCCACCCAGCGTGTTTTCTTTCGTTTGAGTCACGCTGTGGAACAAAGGTAATAGTCCACCAGTAAGCTGAAACATACTATCATTGAGAGTTCATCGCGTCAAAATTGTAATCAGTGATTTGTCATCCCGTTTGCATCTCTATGTGGTACCAGTGCAGTCAATGTTTTCATTTATTGTACAGTTATGCTTAAGTTATATGCCACACACTGTGTGACAATTATCAGTTGCAGCTGATAACAAAAATAATTTATTAAAACATTTTTGAACTTCTCGAATTGCGTCCCGTGTGCAAAAGGCCGTAAGGACCACTCGCAACTTTGAAATCATACCGATTTTACCTTTGGAACTCGATCCATGGCAGAAATCGAGGTTTGGAATTCGCCCCCTGTCAGGTTGAGCCGAGTTCACTCTTTGCTTTGTATAACCGATGCCCTGCAAACATTCATTCTGGGGTATTATCGCGGTGATGCAAACAGCAGTAAAGTATGCCGTGTGTGAGGATGACGGTAAATGTCAAAGCCACAAACTGATATCTAATCCGTCCATATTGATAAAATCTTGAACGATTTCTGACCAGTTATCAATTCCAGTGGTATTTCGTTTTCAAAGATCGCATATCAAATGAGAGAATGCCAAAGCATCACGAGGTCCCCACTTCTTTTTTTATATTTTAGTAGACAGAAAAACAGCATCTAAGGGAAATCCGTGAATATGGTTACATTTGCAGCTGACTTGTCGGTATTTCGATATTTCGACTGTAGGTTGTTTCAAATTCAATACCGCTGGCTTTAAAATGTTGGAATGACAAATTAAACGTTTGTTGACAGTACAACCCATTTTACAAATATAACATTAATGTGATCACAAAAGCAGTCTGTCTCGATCGGGTCGCGTTCTAATTACGACAGATTTATATTAATGGGGCTTGATTTCCTAGATTAAATAATGTGAAATTAAAACTGAATAAAGAAAATCAAATGAAAATAGAATTTGAGATGTAGTGATTTCGCCTTTCTGTTTTGAGGGGTGACATTCTGTGTTGTTGTGGGCAGGAAAGTGTACAGAGAGTTTCGACCGGATCGCGACCTAGTCGCGATTCGGTCAAACTTTTCAACCCGCTTCTATGATAACTGTACTGTACACATGCGTAGAAAAATGTTGGCCGCCAACCGTTTCTTAGACGGCCTGTTTTCCGTTTGCCTTTGGGGTTTCACTTCAGTGCCTGCCTGGTGATTTTAGTTAGAGGTTTGCGTAGAGTGTGACCTATCCAACCCCATCTTCTCTTCCTGAGTTCTTCATCTGTAGGACTTTCTTTAGAAAAGAACCCAACAAAGTCTATTCGAGTGCTATAGGTTTTTTACAAAGAAAAATCCTTCTCAAAATTTGCCAAGGATCACTCCTTTCCATCAAAACATTTGTAGATAAAGTGTACATTTATTTATATGTTTGTTTATATGTTCAGTGGGGTTTATCAACAAGCTAGGTGATATCAAGTTTTTTTCAAATTACGGGTGGAGGAAGCCGGAGTGCCCGAAGAGAGCCACGGTGAGTAACTGTCCGACTCTCTGTTTTCTATCCCGGCACAAGCAGGGTTAGCATTGGTTAACCCTTCACCTAACATGAAAAGCAGACGACACTTGCAAACAAAATTCTTGAATAATTATTATTTTTTTCTTTTTTTGTCTCAAAAACATAGGTTATGACCCCTCCCTTCATTGGAACGAGCTCGATGAGCTCGTTCCAAAGACGGTCATAACCTATGTTTCTGAGACAAAAAAATGAAAATATAATGAAAATTAATTGGCGACTTTTGAGAATAGGGCTGGCTGGTTTTGGCCGTTACGTTGGATAAAGGGTTAAAGGTAAGTGTAGCGTCGACATACTGTTCGTCTATGGCAAACGTGTTGTACGCCTGTGGTATACTTTTCTTCAGCCAATACTAACCCTGCCTCTGTCGGGATAGTAAACTGGAGAGTCCGACAGCTACTCACCGTGGCTCAGTGGTTTTTTACGGGTACTCCTACTTCCTCCGCCCATAAAACTGTTCAACATGATATAATCCAGCTTGTTGAGAGTGTTGTTCAACCCACAATACATAAACAAACCTAAACATGTTAAGGCCAACAAAATTAAATAATTGATTCTCGGGTATTTTTTTAAAACGAATGAGGGAGGGCGGTTTTTATTTTTATTTTTTATTTCTAATGGAATGGTCGCTGATGCCTAAAACCCAGTTGTGAGAGTCTAAAATTAAATACTAGAGATTCCATGTTGATTTCACTGATAGTTTGTTTTTTGTAACAGTGATCATACAAAACAAAATCAATATAGAACAACTAAAACGGAGATCGAAAATAATAAGGAGTGTTTTACCTGGTTAAGAAGCTAGAAGCCACAATCAGGCCTTTCAAAAAAATATAAAAAATGAGGGTACCAGTGCAAAAGCCAACATTTTTCTTACCCATGTTTCGTATTCAGTCAAACGTAAATAATAGTTTGTTTATACAAATTTGCACTATTACAAATTATTGGAGAGCGCCTGTTGGCCTGTTGGCGCTCTCCAATAATTTGTTATAAAACAATTTTAGATGAACGAATTCAGACCACAAAAACTAATCTAGCCCTCAACAAGTTAAATAAATATTTATTTTAATCTAGCGCTCAACCGGTAAAATAAATATTTATTTTGTACACACATGTGAGAATCGTGTCGCACTTCGCGAAGAGAATAACAATACTGTATCAATGTATACGACATATTCCATCGCAAATCGCGATGTGATACCGCTAATATCGAACTCTGCGATAGCTTTATACATTTTGAATTTTGCCTCCGAAATAAATATGACGAATTTGAGCCGAATAAACGAATGCGCCGCTGCCTGAGAATCAAAAGATTAATTTTCTTTAGCCTAATGTTTACCTTTTATGTGGAAATATGGCGAGGTGAATGGGTGATACTTTGCGAATTTGGAGTAGTATATGTTCGTTTATTGGTGGTATTGGAATTTTGATTTCGGTATCGGTTTCGTTATTTTTGTGGGCGTGTACCATAACATCGGTTCGGTATTCTGTATCTGGCTTGACTGAGAATTGCTGATAGTACCAAAGGGGAATTCACAGCAGGAAATTACAGACTAAGTTGTTCATGTATCATTTTACCACAACACCACAAATGCCATTTCCAATGAGCTCAACATATGCATTCTTTTGCCAACACACATCATATCTACAGTAATGTTTCGACTTGTTCCCAGCACACGTTAACCTATAACGCCATACTTCATGCTTTTGTGATCCCCGGAACGTGTGCCCTTAACATGCCATCATTAAGAGGCCCTGCTGGCAATAGCAAAATCACCTGGGAAGTGATTTCTAGTCAAGTCTTGGCAGCCTAGCAGGCAGCCAAGACTTGACTAGAAATCACTGTCAAGTAACTGGAAATGTACAGGTTATAGTCTAGTAGGAATTAAGGAAATTGCCCAGGCCCTTGTTGGTTAACAAAACTGAAAGGAAAATCAGTCACTCCTTTCATGGAAATGAACATTTCAACTGCTATCAAGCTCCAAGGCCTTAAAAATAGCAAATGTAGGCAAATTTGAAAATATGGTTTTAGTACTCAATGATTGTGTCGGTTCGAGTTTTCGGTATCCCCATGATTTCGGTATCGGTTCGGTTTTCGGTATATAGCCCATCTCTAGTTATTATTCGGTTATTTGGATACAAGAATACATACTTACATAGCAGTAAAAGTATTGGCCCCCATGTCATAACACGATCAATACAGTACCATAAACAGAATAACGGTTTGTACCTAATTAGATAGTCGCCAGACGATGTGTTCCATATTTATTACTAAGTCATCGATTCCTTCTTGTTTGGGACTATGTACGAGCGTAAAATTGAATTGTGTTTAGTCTCTCCGAATAGTGTTTGAACCGAGTGTACTAAGTTTCGAAAATTAACACACCAAAAACATGTTTCACATATTACATTGAGAGAGAGAGAGAGAGAGAGAGAGAGAGACAGAGAGACAGAGAGAGAGAGAGAGAGAGAAATTGGGCGAGGTTGGTTTGCAAACCAGTTGCTTGCTAAGCAGTTTGTTGAACTTCCAAAACAAATAGTTTGTCGATTTGAAACCCGTCTGGTTTGAAAATATCTACTTTTTCTTATGTCTTGTATGTGGGTGTGTGTAAATGCTGAACAAAGTTTATTGTGAATGAATACGGTGTGTGGTGGGGAGGGGATGAACGCGGGTTTAACCAATTGCGTTTAAAAGTGAGAGCTGACTTAACACCCTATTAGCACCTCAGTTCTGTCGCTCCTGTGTGTCCCCATCGGCTGAAAGAGCATGGTGTTTCCTTCCAAAGCTGAACATGAGCTCCGAGCCACAAACCTCAGACCATGTCACCGTCAATTCATCACAATAACTTATAATATGGTATGTGAAATGTGTGTGCACATTTTGCCGACTTTTCCGATCTGCCAAGCTTGAAAGACTTGACACGGCCGATTTGAGAATCGATTCGCACTTCGAATAATGGGAGATCCTACTATCAATAGTATTCCGACCCCCCCCCCCCCCCCCGAAGGCAATGAACGTTTGGGGGTGTCCTCACCCCTTCCCTAAATAGAATTTTCGCCCCTAAATAGAAAGTTAATTTACGGTCGTGATATACTGTCAATGAAAGTTCAGAGTGGTCCTCCCATAAATGCTTCATATCGTAGAATTCAACAAGAGAAAACACACATCGCACTTGGACAAAAATTTAACCCTTTGAACGCCAAGGGCTTTTTCCGGTCTGGAACATGATACGTCATAACGTCATTATATAGGATGGCTGTTCAGTAAATGTTGTGGGGAAGACTAATCAATATTTTCAACGTGCAGCCCGAGTCTGCACGTTGAAAATACTGATTGGTCTACCCCAAACAATGAATATGGGCTCTTCTAATTGCTGCCATTGACCTGGCATGGAATATACCACTAGTGTCCAAAGGGTTAATGTTGCGCTCACAAGGTGAACCCTTTACCTAACACGAAAGGCAGACGACACTTGCAAATAAAATGCTTGAACACCTAATTGTTTTTTCCATTTTTTTTCGATGAGGTCGTTCTAATGAGGGTTATAAGCTATGTTTTGGAGACAAAAAATGAAAAACTAATGAGGAAATTGAATGGTATTTTTTGTGAATAGCCTTGTCTGGTTTTGACCGTTACGTTGGGTAAAGGGTTAACCTTTTACCTAATGTAAAGATAATATCCGAACAGCGCTATTCACAAAATTGTCATTCAATCGTTTTTCTTCAATTCTGCCTCAAAACATAGCTTTGTTTTAGAGGCAAAAATGAAAAGTTTTCAGTTATTCAAGAAACTGATGTCAACTTATTGTGTTTCGTAAAGATATAACCATGCAGAAAGGAAAAAAAAATCTTGCAATTCGCCTAATGATTTTCTCTGTATCACTGATTTCTGTGCCCTAGATTTCTGATCTTTGAACACCCACAAGAAGATATACGCCGCCTCTACATTCACTTTAACACCAGAACAGCCCACAAGGTTAATAGATTTCTTGCTCCATTTAAAGTCAGTTACAAAATTACAAGATTCTCTTTATGAATTACATACCTTGCGTGTACGTGAAGTATATAGTCATTACCAGTTGTCAGCTGGTTACTTGTTTTCTTTGATTGATTTCTTAAAATACTTGAAAATCACTTCTTCTAGTAATATGCGTCTTGTAATATTAATGTTTTAGTTCGATGCCACGTCAAAAGCTAAAATATGAATTCATATATGATTACATACTCTTCTAGCAATACATTTGTTACTCTGTTTATATCACGACGGAACATATTTTCTCAGTGTTTGGAAAATAAATCACAGGTCCCGCTTGGAATATTCAATAAGTTATTGGGCATTACATGAGTGGTAGTATGGCAATTATAAATTATATTAGCGGGCTACCATTAATCTTTTTCTCAGAGCCTTCAATTTCTGACAATATGTTTTAAGTTTTTCACAGGGGAAATCGTGACTTTTAAAACTAATGCATTCATACGTCATGTCCATCCTACATTCATACTTCGATAAAGTGGCAGATAGTTTATTTCAATTCTTATAATTTATTTTAAGAGTAATTGCTTGTGCAAAGTTTTAGTGCAGACTATCGAATGTTTTATAGTTTTCAACATAGATTAATACACCTAGTCTCAAACGTTCTAGTGGAAAACTAGCTTGAACAAACCAAGAAAATACTGTTTTGTAAACAAATATATATTATCAGCAATATGTTCATGTACAAAATGTTGTATCAGAGTTGCGCTCTTGTTTCTGAGGCCGTATCTCGAAGAGTCGGAGAGCGAGACTATAATTTATAAACATAATGGTGATGATAAATTTAATTTACAATTCTCAACGGTAAGAACTGGATTAAGTAGCATTTTTAATTTCAAATTTAATTTTGGGACTCTTAAAATACTTGTCGTTTCGGTGAAACTTGTATCAGGCTACCTTGAACTTTTGGAATCCTTGGGTAAACTTATTGAGCGCGTTTGCTTAACACTCCGAAAAAACTGGGCGCTGTAACAGAATAGCTGCGTGTTGTTTCAACTTGAATGCATCCAGCTATTCAGATACGAACGCATAAAAGCAATGCGGTTCCATAATTTAATAATCATACTGTTGAGAAGTGTTTTTCTCTTTTCGTATATAGAAAGTATAAGGTAGGTCTTTCACAAACGCTAATTGAAAGCTTGTAATGTTCTATAAATAGTAAAGTAAACAAATAGTACCCAAGCACGCGCTTGTATTATGCAATTGAAAGACACAGATTTTGTATCAGAGCCCCCTGATAGGCACTGTATTCTTGTAATTACTAGGGCCCTGCCAAGTTTCGAGATTCGATTCAATTTCTAATCTTAGGCTGATATTCGGTTCGATTCGAATCGGCAGCACGATTCGTTTCCATTCGAATCTTTTCACTGGACATAGCTTACCATCAGTCATCTTCGTCGTCTCACAGTACGTATAGTTTTGGTGGAAATTGTACATGAATAATATTGACAATAAAGACTGAGGTTAGTTTCCGCTATCTAAACAGAAACAGCATCTGTATCTATGCCACCTGCCATGCTAATTCCAATCTCACTAGACACTACCATTGTAGATAGAAAATTTTAAATTTTAAATTTCCAGGCAATATCAACGACGAGCTCTTGCTTGCGGGCCCTGTGCAGTGCCTAGTACTGATGATTCTCGTACCCGTTTCTCTTCTTGAACTATAATCCTTACTGGGTAATATTTCAACTACATCACCAAGGCATGCCTTCGATGAAGGCATGCCTTGGTGATGTAGTTGGAATATTTTATCATTCGGGACATGAGCCATCACTGTCGGAACAAATCAGGTTTACAGCACCGCCTTCCCGCAGTCGGTCATCTTCAAGACGCCTCTGATTCGATTCGAGATTCGATTCGATTTCGAACAGTAGACTCAATTCGATTCGTGGGCGAAACTGGGCCCAAGTAATTACTTATTGTTAAATAAATTAATTTATCAGTATTTTATAATGAGTATAGTCTTGCTCATTTTCGACACCGGTGCATTTGTCAGTAGACAGTTACGAATGACGGCTTGGGGATAAGATTTGAATGGAATTCAAATGACTGCTCATCTGGTGCCATTACCGTTCAGTTGCATCGTCAGACACGCCCACAATTTGTTTTCGAAAGATGGGCGGGGAAAAGCAAAAACCTTTCATGCGATAGGAAAAGCATTCATCGAGTTATGAAAAACTCAGTTCTACCAATCGTATGGAGGATAAACGGATATCACTGAAGAAATTTCAATTATATACTCATACATACTGTCCATAAACTTTGAATAATAATTGGTTGACCAATCGCTATCACTGGTTAATCCGCCTCTTGGGTACCTCACACCTCTCTGTCTGAAAGAACACAAGCTTCTTTTTCCGAATTGAGTTTGCAGACCACCATCCTGTCTCCCCTCCTCCCCACCTACCTTCCATCCTCCTCAACAAGAGAATGGCGTACACCAAATTATCTGTTTAATATCTTGTAATGTTCCCCAACTCCGGTCTTTTTAACAAACAAAGCAAGGGGAGGTAGGTTCAAAAAGCATCAATATAGCAAAGTCGGGTTTTCTGTTGAAAACATGATTCCTATACCAGCCCATCAGACTTAAATAAAGTGCAATTATTTCATTATCAAATTCACATGTAGTTGCATTTGCGATAGCCTTACAAGTAACAAAACATGGCGTGGTTAGAAGATTGTTTCTTGCACAGGTCTATTAAATCTTTCACCTAATACATGGAACAAATATTCTGCGTTCGTCGGAAGATTCGATAATAATAAAAACTTACACAACGACCCTATCCGACTAGCGCGCTTCAAAAAAAAATTCCATTTGAAATTTTATTATTTTTAAATGTTTGTCTCCACAACATAGCTTATGAACCTCTCATTGGAACGAATGCAACGAGGGAGTCATAAGCTATGTTTTTGAAACAAAATATGAAAATTTGTAGTGACCCGAAACAAAATATGCAAGCGTTGTCTGATGTAAAATAGAGCATATCATACCCAAGGGGTTAAATTTGGTATTGTTTTATATTTAGATCCCGTACAAATACAGTAGAATCCTCTTAATTTAATATCCATTTTGCCAGAGAAAATTTTTCAATTAACAAGAGTATACAATTAACAGGGATTTGGTCAGTTTCCTGTGTTCTGGAGGTAAACTGAGCATTTATTCTATTATATCTTGTTTGACAGAGCTCTATGAGCTCTGTCAAACAAGATATAATAGAATAAATGCCTGTATTGGATGTAGTGAGGCCAAAAAGGTTGATAAATAAGGGGAATTTGGTGCATGTCACAGTAATTTTTTTGGACATGTTATAAACATGTATATACAATTGACAAGAGTTTATTCTACAACCTATATGCAATTAACAGATCAAATTTGTACTGAAGGTACGGTAAATGGTTTTGTGTTTGAAAATTATATTCAGTTAACAGGGATATACAATTAAGAGATATCCAATTAAGTGGGCTCCACTGTACAATATTTCCTTTCTCACACGACTGGATGAAATCATTTTATTCGCATCAGTGTCGCATGTATGCTAACTATAAATCATATCAGTAATTGTCGATTGTGCTAACCACTTTGCATTATAATGATAGCGTATTGATATTACATTATTCGTGGCGTGCGGACTCCTACTATGTTTTGGAGTTCCGTCCATGATACACATAAGTGGCACACTTGCGCTGCAAGTACTCCGGCCTGGCATTCTTTAGGAGTGCAGGAGTACTACACGCCTACCGCACGTCTACATAAAATTGAGGAGGGCAATTTTTTGCACCCGTTGATTTTCTGGAATGCCATACCTGTTTGGGACTGCCTTTAAAATCTATTATCATTTCGTCCCCCGAGTTCCAATGTGTTCTCTGTGCCTACTGGCACAGAGAACACATTGGGACTCAGGGGTCGATTTGTCAATGTTGCCTAGATTCAAATAATTTATGACACATTCTGTGTCGCATTTCGATAGATTTTGAGTGTAGAAAACAGTCACATAAGAATTGAATGCAACATTTTGAATAATGAGTAAGATGTGGGTGCCACTTTTTTCGCTATGTAGCTGAATGTATATAGTACAATTTTTCAGTCACAATATTAATACCTTGAAGTGAATATAACCAAAATAGATACAAGTTTTTACATTGAAAATTTCAGGTGCAATTGCACTCCCAAGCAATCTGAGGAGGGCAACTGTTTTGCACTCCTTGAGTTTCTAGATTGCCAGGCCTGAGTACTTTTAGCCGAGCTTCATGCTTTCATGAATCTCTTGGACTCTTCTAATGTAAGCACTCTTTCTGTGTCGGAAGAGTACAGACTAGATAAAAGGGTCGAAAGTGGTTTGAACCGAAAAGACACCTCCCGATCAAGGCGAAGAATACAATTTTTTAGAAAGGTAGAGACAAGCACGACGTTCCGAAATTAATCGTCTTTCAAGAGCATAAAGGTTCTAATTGCACTTGCAGTTATGTTCTTGCAATGCGATTACTTTAAGATCTTGTATCAGTATTTGGCACATTTTGTTCTCGTCAGAGGATATGATATTAACATAACATAGGGAATTTCAGTGTTTCATTATCCCACATGCGAACACTTTCCATTCTACGTGGGGAGGTTTTGAAAAAAGATGAAATTGTGAAATAGATGCAATAAAACGGGTTTATTTTATAGAAGCCGTGTTGGTTGAAAGGTTAAAATGTTCAATCACACAGACCGCTCGGTCGCCAATAGACGCCTACCAAGGGAGTTGTCTATGGCAACAATCGAGACTCCCACCAAGAGAGTTACCTTGGGCACCAATCGGCCCTTTTCTCAACACCTAGACCACTCGTTACTTTGAGGAGGCTTGGCGGTTGGTTCCGAAAGAAAGTCTCTTGGTGGAACTTCGAATCTCGGTCATTTCCGTTGATTTATCTAACAATGAACTTAATTTGCACCCACAAAAAAGTTTGTATCAGCACACAACCTCCATACCCCCCCCCCCCCCCACACCCCCTTCCGATTTCGTATCAGAGAGATTCAATTTCCGGTAAACATTTACGTATATGCATTGTCATTACGCATTAAAGTGTAGTTCTTGAAATTCAAAATTTTGACCAATTTCTACCCAATTTAAACTGAAAATGGGGGAAACGGGCTTTATGTAACGGGATTGTCGGGCTCATTGCGATCAGATCGTAAGCACGACCTCGAATCTGATACAAATTACAGGGCATGCACATGGTCATGATAATGTGTATGTTTACAAAATAGAATTCTACTTCATGACTCTACAATCACTTTAGAAGGTTGATAGAGACATTCTCGCTGATTCCAAGTGAAGTGTAGAATGTAGCATCAAGTGATTGTTTATATATTGGATCTTTCACGACTCTTTCATGTCGTTCAATTTTTTTCGGTTTGAGGAAGTCGGTGTATCGGAGGGGGGGGGGGGTCGACAACTCACTAACCTGGCGCCAACAATTTAAGGCAATTGTACCATTAATGTTCAATATGCCTTAATATACTGCGTCACCGTACTGTCTCTTGGATAATTGGGACTAAGTGTCTTGCACAAGGACCATGATTGAACCTGGGGACCTTTCGAGTTGAAGCCCACTGTGCTGACCGATGAGCCACCGTGCTTTCAGTGTCATGTGGTGTAATTTAATGTTAAATAGCTATGCATGTCCTCTTGAAAACATACAGACGCCCAACTGCAATGCTTTGGCATTGCAGTTGTGCTTCTTTATGCTTTCAGTTGAAGTTATTCAGTTCAGTTATATAATTCACGACGTCAGGCGGATTCTTAAAAGGCTGATCAACCGGTCTCGATTAGCTCCCCAGTTCTTTGTTGAAGCTGCCAAATACTAAGAAGTTAAAATGGAAGGAAAATAGATGGTCACTTAGTAACATTTATGTTTTCAACGTGTTAAAAGCCACTATCCATCATTACATTTGCATGTTTGTGATTGACTCAGACATCGAAAAGTCATTGTTTTCTCTTGTTCAGCACTGTGAAACATTTGAAGTGACTGAATAAAAATGATGTTGCTTATTGAAAATGCCTCCATTAAATCACAGCTATATGAGAATCCGTAATTTTCTAAACTGTCAATGTTGGAAGAAAATCATTCTTCTGTAAAAGGTTTTGAAACTCTTACAATGTTCTTGTGAATTAAAACATTTGCTCGACCTCACTACGTGCCTAAAATGTATTTACGAACTTAAAAGGAAGAGAAACCTTGCAACAGAGAAGACTTTTGTCATTTCAAAATGAACAACTGGAGGACATTCAGAAGGATGTTCCACGCCACTTTGTCACATTTGATTTAGATCTCCAGAAATGTCATTTTGCTGTCTGATGTTGCAAGCTGAATGCAATGTAAGTATCGCAGTGTCGATGCCAGAGATGGGGGTTGACCTAATGGGCAAACACCTCACAAAACTTCATTTTGTCCTGCAAATTCAAACCGCCGCTTATGATTTCCAATCCTCATCTCCCCTGCCATTCTCAAAATACGGCCTCAGGTGACTTCAGAATCGCCCTCAAAGGTTTAAAATCTTCAAAACGTTCCCCCCCACCCCCATCTTCAGGAAGGGAGACATCCGTCCCTAGTATTGGACGCAAAAGCCGTAACAGAATGTTTTGGTGTGGTCCGTCCTCTGAGCGGACCATACCAAAAAACTATATAACCCTTTACCTAACGTAACGGCCGAAACCGGCCAGCGCTATTCTCAAAAATCGCCTATTAATTTTCATTATTTTTTTTCATTTTTTGTCTCAAAAACATAGGTTATGACCCCTCGTTGGAACGAGCTCGTCGAGCTCGTTCCAACGAGGGGTCATGACCTATGTTTTTGAGACAAAAAATGAAAAAAAATTAGTTATTCAAGAATTATTTTTGGAAGTGTCGTCTGCTTTTCATTTTAGGTAAAGGGTTAACCGCGTTTGGGTCCATGTTTGGATTACCCTTTCTTATACCCTCACCTACTCAGACCATCTTGATATGCATGTAGCGAATCGATCTGGAACCCTCGTATTGTAATTGGGTCCTCTGACTTGCCGGCAAATTGTCACGTCTTTTAAAACGCTAATGTTCCATTTCACCTCTTTAGAATTACAAAAGGAAAAATACAAATCTGGAAATACATACACAGAACGACACACACTTGTGAATGGGGTAATCGATATGGCACGAGTGCCAGCGCTGTAGGATAAAATGAGAGGCCGCATCACACGGGTATGTCGTTCTGTGTTTATTACACGCCTTTACGTCTATAAAAACAATTATTAGAAGGACACTCAGCAATTCATTTGACAACTATCAACAAAAAGAACACATTTTATCGCCAAACAAATTTGCAGGTAGAACCTGTATTACTATTTCGTTCTCTGAGTTCCAAAGTGTTCTATGTGCCTAATGACACATAGAACATATTGGAACTCAGGGGACGATTTTTAGCTATCGCTAGCGATTCAAATTGTAATTTCGGTGTACTGTATGTAGAAAATTCCAGTGAAATTTCGCTTCAATTTAAAAAATAGTCCGTCAACAATTTCCGTTCCGCACATATGTGTTGGGAACAGATTTTCATTTTCAGCATGGTTTAGAGTTGCTATAGATGGGGATTACAAAGAACAGGGTGTAATAAAATTGTAAACATTTTATAGGATTGGCCCCTTATTAAAATTAACAGTTTTTCGTACAAGTTGAATGACTACCATTAATCTATAAAAGTCAGGGAGACATTGTCCTTTGTTGTTGTTTTTGTTTTTACTGAGGTTCAACGACACTTTCAACAGCCAGGACCACCTCATGTTGGACGCTTTTACGGGTGGAGGAAGCTGGAGCACCTCGAGAGAACCACCGAGCAGCTGTCAGTCTCCCAACACACCAAATCCGGGTTAGCATTTGTTGAAGTCAATTGCACCGTCGACGTGCTCTACGCCTAGCACGGAGGCGCCCCAATGTGGACAATCTGATTTAAGTGCCTTGCCCGAGAACACAACGCAGTTACCCCTGGTGGGGGTCGAACCATGGACCTTTCGGTTTGATGTCCAATGCCGTAAACACTGATCCACCGCGCTTCCCGTTTGTTGGTTAAATTTTGCCCCAAATTTAATTATTTATGCAATAATTTGAAAAGTCGACTTCAGATTTCAATAAAAAATTTACAGACTGCTTACTTGATATTAACATTGTCTTATACAATTTCGAAAACCACGGGTTTTTTTTTTCAAAAACCGAGAGAGGTATTCCCTTTGTCTGTTGAATTTGGCGCCTTATTTGTTGTTTGAGTCTGAAAATCCATGATGATTTGTGTTTGGTATGCACGAAAAGAGGGAAAACAGGAAAGAGGAACGTCATTATGTGATAATGAGAACTTCACATTTACTTATCAATTATTGTTGGTGTTGTGTATCTTCTGAAATTTTAGATAACAAATCGACTGAATTATCCCAACAACATATGTAAAGAATATTATCATTCCAAAAAAAATAGATTCAGCAACATGGCTTTTCATCTTCAATGGGACGATCTCAGTGAGTTCGTCCCAGTGCTGGATCATAAGCAATGCTTTAACGTGTTTCGAACAAGATGTCGGCACTTTGAAAAACAAGTACAGCTACTGGATTATCTAAAAAAACTGGTTTGCTGGAACGCTCATTGATAAGAAAGAGAAGCATACGAAAAATGAATACCTCAATATTGTGCACGTCGTTGCAATGTAAATTTGATATTTACAAAGTATTTTAGTTATTATTGACAAAAAACAAGTGCCGATGTAGGAAAGTTTATAGTGGTATTAATTTCCATACAAGGTAAACGCCATGATGTTTGATGAAGTGAAAGCTGTTAAGCTACAGCGTAACAGCAGGCCTGGCATTCTTTAAGAGTGCAAGAGTGCTGCACGCCTACTGCACGGCTAGAAAAAATTGAAGAGGGCAATTTTTTGTACCCCTTGATTTTCTGGAATGCCAAACCTGTTCAGGACTGAGTTTAAAATCTATTATCATTTCGTCCCCTGAGTTCCAATGTGTTCTCTGTGCCTACTGGCACAGAGAACACTTTGGAACTCAGGGTACGATTTGTCAATGTTGCATTGATTCACAATAATTCATGACCCATTCTGTGTCGCATTCGATACATTTTGAGTGTAGAAGGCAGTCACGTTAGAACTGAATGCAACATTTTGAATAATGAGATGTGGGTGCCAATTTGTCCACTATGTTGCTGAATGTAGTACAATCATTCCGTTACAATATTAATACCTTGAAGTGAATATAACCAAAATAGCATACAAATTTTTGCATAAAAAATTTCAGGTGCAATTGCACCCCTAAGCAATCTGGGAAGGGCAACTGTTTTGCACTCCTTGATTTTCTGGATTACCAGGCCTGGTGACAGCTTTATCATTATCAAACGTCATGGATGGGGAGGAGTTGTCGCCTTGATTGACTTGACGTCATTCCACATGGGATGAGGGGGCAGTTTGAGTGGCGAGAATTTTCGTTGACGTTCCAGCAGTGCAGTTGTATCAGTGGCTGCTGCTCATGTGCCAGGTTTCTGTCTAAGAAAGAGAGTGATAGTCCAAGTACATTCTCTCAACCGGGATTCCTGATTGCATTATCCGATACGAAACAGCTAGGATTATACCACGATATCATCTAAGTGTATGCAACGTGGGCACAATCTCCTTGAAAATTGTTCATATATTTCTGGAGAAGATACAACTTTCATCAAATATCAGAAGCGATGAAGTGCTGATATTTCGTCTAATTACAGGAAAAGCAATTGAAACACTGATGAGACAATCTTTTATTCAAGATTGTTTCCTGTTGAATATCTAGATTAAATGCTGTATCACACGTTTATCAAGATTGGCTATCTGCTGAATTATCACCCAATTTCGCAGCCTCGTAGAATTTAATAGGTGTTACTTTCACTTACGACGAACACAATTAGCTAACATAGAAGACTGGACAAATAAATTGTCTCTGAGGGAACTACATTCATTATCAATTTATCAGGTATATTGTACCGGGAATGGAATCACATTGGAAGCACCTTTTAGTTCTTAACACATTTAACTGGCTGAGTGCTAGTTTAACTTTAGCTGCTACGAGTTGTTTTAGTTTTAAGCATACTAGCCGCGGGATTAGAAGCATGGATGGCTATTTTTCGTGTACGGAGAGGTCCATTTCTATTTTCGCCCGAAGATAAAAGTGTGTCCACTCGAACACACATCGTCTTTCTGTATATAACCAATGAGCGTTACATCGTCTCTTCTCGGCCGCCTGAAAATTAGAACGCATAATTATACCGACATCCCTTCTCTCGAAAATAATTCTTCGAGATATCCTTTGCAACTCCTGACAATTTCATCCCCGCAGAGCAAACCGTTTCTGTGAGTTGAGATTACATACCCCACTTACATATACACACACAACGCTCCTCTAGTTATATATAGCTTTATTTTACAAGGTTTGGCGATAGTTACAAAAACTAAATTAACGTCTTTCCTAGAACCAACGGTTCGGGTGTGTAGAATGACCTCCGCATCGACAACGTCGTAGCCTTGCTCTTCTGGAATACTTCAAAGGGATCTTTAGCCTGCACTAAGTGTACCTCTCTCTCTCAGCGGACAGCCATTTTAACCCCCCCCCCCTCCTCCACCCGATGCCACGGTACACTGCAACAGCATCGACGTCACAATTGTTTCTGCCAGAGAGTGTTCGGACACATCGTGATCTTTCCAGATCGAGGATCGATCCCGGGACCTCAGGCACGAGAGACCATAGAATGTATCCACTCAGCCACCACTCTGATGTAATTCTGTAACCTCTGTTCACATTGGTTTTCCTAGTTATAGTTGATTGAAAAGTGTCCATAGACACTCCCCAGTAAATTGTAACATTGAAAATCTGGAAGCCTCTGAAGCACATTCGCGGGGTTTAATCCTGGCAACGGGAATACTGGGTTCCAGGTTCCGAAAGCCGGTCACGATACCCGGAAAATCTAAAGCACTGAACCAGGAATCACGTTTGTGTGTTGAACTGAAGTTTTCCAAATTTAAAAGCTGTCCCTAAGTAGCTTTGTAAGATTTCGGCTGCCCTTCCACGCCTGAACTTTTTACAATCCTGTTTCCTGGTGAACCCTTTTCTCCAAATCATTGTAGCTCTCATCTTTTGATGTTATGCAACTCTTTGCCTGTTCATTATATCAACAGTGTGTGCATCGTGTCATATAATATAGATACAGTCATTTTCATTAATATAAAGTCTGGGAGGTGAGATTTGCTCATGTTTTTCCTGGGAAGAATGAAGAGTCAAAGTGAAGACTTAGTGTTGGTAGGTGTGATACCGATAGATATTCTTAATCATTATATGTGAACTTGTTGCTTCTAATAAGCTTGCCATAAAAGCCAAGTTTCCTCTTGTTGTTTTAAGTAAACGAAACAACACTCAGATCTGAGTGCTTTACGTTGTGTTACTATAAAAAGTAAATCGTGTAATGGTGTATTCAGTCTGTCTGCCACGCACCCACTCCCGCCAAAGATGGCGTCATATAAATCAACGCAGTAACTCCTCCCATCAATGACCTTTCATGAGGTGAAAGATGTTGCACTACGACTGTAGTCACAGCATAACAGGGTTCATTTTATCACACGTAATGGTGTTCACCTGGCCCAGAAACTAGAAACCCGATATCAACTTTCCAATCTTTGCTCTCAGTTTTTGTCAATAAGTACATATTGCAACAGTGAAGTGATCCGGGTCGTAGTATCACGTCGAGTTGAGGAGGTCAGACCGCCGGATCAAACGAGCTGCCGCAAGCTAAAATATGTTGTAAATATTCCCTTTGTATTGGTGCGAAAAATATGCATATCATTTTTTTTTTGTTGAGTATCGTTTATTTATAGCAACACCCCACCACCCCCATCCTCACCTAAGATGTAGGCGACTGAGAACCTTTCTACAGTACGTGGAGAGTGTATTATCACTAAATTACCCACATAGTGGAGATTCCACCCAAGCAATAATTGCAGATTTGTTGCAAAGTATTACAAGCACAAGCAAAGTTCCAGCCAATGGACCTCCGGGTTATACCCGGAGGTCCATTGGATGAAACATTGCTTGTGTTTTTTTGTCCACATGTTCAGAATTTGAAAGTGATACTTTATGTGATAACTCCACTATCCGGGTGATTTAGTTACAATCCACTCTCCACGTACTGTATATATAACCAATAATCCAGTTGTATATACTGGTCAATGGTATAATCCAAGTATTTCAAAATGAAACTCATTTTGGAAAAGTATTTTTGAATAATTAAGAAATAAGAGATGATAGACAAGCGGCACAGTTAACAACAAATTGAATATTTTATCCGATAATGCCATTCAGGTAATATTAATAGAGGATTAGCCCTTTGAACTGTTGTACAAAAATTCAAAGGTAACATTTGGAAGTCGTGCAGAAGTAGTTATTATGTACCAGAAGAGACAACTTTAGTCTGTGATCGAATGTCGAATGTAAAGGAATGGCATCTTAACCCTTTGAACGCTGGTGGTACCTTCCATTTCAGTTCAATGGCTGCAATTGGAAAAGTCCATATTCGTTATTTGGGGATGGGGGTGGATATACCTATTAATATTTTCAACATGTAGCCTTCAGGCTGCAGGTTTTTAATATTAATTGGTTTTCTCCGCACATTCACTAAGCAGCCATCCTACTAAATGAAAGTTTAACGTTTCATGTTCCTGTGGCGGAAAAGCGATCTTTCGGGTTCAAAGGGTTATTATAAATATGATTTAAGTGATGTAAATTATATATGATATATGTTTTTATACGTAATATTTATTTTCTTTTGCGGCAACATCCTCTGTTTATGACGCAACATCCATTTTGGTTAATCTCAGGATAGTAATAGTAAAATTTCGGCCACCCGCTCATGGGGTGCGGTTCTCAAATGAGAAAGCCTTGATTATCTCTGTGCTTCCAAATGCCACTCCATTTCTAGCCCTCTTTCTCCTTCCATCACCCAAGAACGAACTGTTCGATGCTACCCGCATTTCTTTTTCCCCCAATTTCACTGATCACCTTACCAACCACCCCCCCCCCCCCCCTCTATATCTCACAATAACAACATATCCATCATGCTGTCATCTCACGTCTTCTGTACTCCCAGTAAATCATGTTCTGTCAGGCTGATATTTTTGGACATTCTAAAAAAAATGTTCTAGGGCATCCGTTATTCCAAAATTACGCATTTGGCACTCTTTTTCACCGTGTTTAGCAATATCTCCCCAAAGCTACAGCAACTTAAGTTTGAACAGCCGTGCCCCTCTAAAGGTGCCGTACATGTCCTTCTCAACTACACCCATTCACTCCGTCTGGCTTTAGAAACCCAGATATTCTGATATGTCTGTTAACATCACCGTTTGTCGCGGGGGAGGGGGGGGGGGGGGTGACCAAACAGTTAAGATAACAGTTTCATCGAGCAGGAATTCTTCCGCCCTCTATGGAAAATGGTCCGGGGCCTAGGCAGTTGGGAAAATTTGCGTCATGAAGGCTTCAGCTGGGAATTTGTTTGGGTGAAGAAACACGCTTAATAAGAAATTTTTCTTTCATATTGAACTGAGTGAGATCATTAATTCAGAAGCCACTATAGCACATGTAGTAAGTTTTTTAACAAAACAATCTCGTGAAATAATGATTAGTCTCTATGGTCGCCTTTAAATAAATTGTTCTTATACCATTAAATAATGAAGAAATTTATTGCTTTTGCTATGGAGTTTGCTACACTTCAACAGTTTACTTTCTGTGGCATTGTAGTTGTGTCAAGGCAAGTCTTGGCTGCCTATATAGGCAGCCAAGACTTGCCTAGAAACAAGTAACAAGGTTCATTGGATGTAACTTGTAAATTTTCTTAAAAGTGCCTGTTGAGGCTACCTGTTTTGTTGCAGTAAAAAAATGACTAAAGTCAAAATTAGGCCTTCAAGAGTTAACCCTTTACCTAACATGAAAAGCAGACGACACTTGCAAAAAAAATTCTTGAATAACTAAATTTTTTCATTTTTTGTCTCAAAAACATAGGTTATGACCCCTCGTTGGAACGAGCTCGACGAGCTCGTTCCAACGAGGGGTCATAACCTATGTTTTTGAGACAAAAAATGAAAATATTTTGAAAATTAATTGGTGATTTTTGAGAATAGCGCTGGCCGGTTTTGGCCGTTACGTTGGGTAAAGGGTTAAAGAAGAATTGAAGTTTTATTTGAGTGAGGACTGCGATTGGGAAATTTTTTATTTGAATTGGGGAAAATCGTGCAAAAATGCCATGCCATTGGGAAAGGGGCCCCTTATTAAGTCTACCCTATCCTTGATTTTTCATCCATCCAAGCTCACCCTTGACTGCGTCTAGTGCTGTGGCATTTCTCGATCCTCCTATCCATCTCCCTGCATCGTTATGCAGGGGCTTCAAACTCCTTAGAACAGCGACTGTTTGGTGTAGATGTATCTCTCCCGCGCCATATGTTATACGTGGTACACCTATAGTTTAACAAATGGTTATCCACACAAAAACTTTATTGAAGCTATTCCTCCCTAAATGTTTGAGATTGTTGAGAATTCATATTCCCTTCATATTGATAGTTTATTAGTGTAGCTTCAAGTGAGGCCTCTTCCCGATACACGGCTAATATCTATAATTAAATTGAGCAGCGACCCCAGGATGTAAATTGTCTGTTGAACATAATCAGGACAAAAATAAAAAATAAAATCCCCAAAACAACAAACAATTGTTTAATTTGTTTTTTAGCTCCCATGAAACATATTCTGTAGTTCAAATACAATATATTTTCATCTTCACATTGAGTAAAGTTTTTGTATTTGTCTAAATATCATATCTGCGCGCTGCTAACTCATCACTCTTTCCATAGAATGCAATCTGCAGTGCGTTCATGTTATTTGTGGATGTACGACAGCCGATAGAGCCCGGGGAATAATATCCAATGCATAGTGCAGATACTATCGCTGGCGATGATTTGTGTGTTAAGTCTTCCATGCCTAATGTATACAAATAGTTCTAAATACTCCAGTCAATCGAAATCTCTAACCAAACATACAGCCAGCAATTACCGTCCTGCAATAATTCAATGCGATCGATCTGAGAGAGTTATGGACTTTTTTTCTTTTTGTTACAAGTTTATTTATTTTTATACCATGCTCGCCTATGTTAGTACCTGTGAAACACCTGTATGTTAAATTTTAATTTTTAACCGCACTACCGATGTAAAGCATCTACTGCGGTTAAAAAAAATTACACCTACAGTCGGAAGTTCATCCACCTTGACCTTTTCATGACGTAATTTTCCAACTTCGAATTATTCACACTTCACGATGTTTCATTCAAACATACGACATTTTGCGGAACTATCTTCTACACGCAATGACATTATTAAGTTTAAAATACTTACATTTAAATATTTAAAATAAAATTGAAGAATTGTTAAGAATAATTTGACTGAAAAAGCAAGGTAAATTCAATCAACTTTGACTATGTGTCTTGTTGTCGATCAATCATTCACGTACAGCCGGTTGTACTGCCCACCGCGCAGATGTAAACTAAACAAACCCGTGTGATTGCGATCGAAAGTGTCGTTTTTTCTCCATTTTAAGTGACAAAGTCGATTATATATTAAGAGTATGGTATAAATAAAACAAATAGATACTAGATCCGGTAATCAGATTTAAACTACTCGTAGAATAAGGGTTTTAACCACTCGGCAAGCCGAGTGGTTAAAACCCTTATCCTATTCGCGGTTTAAATCTGATTACCGGTGTGACAGGAATGATAGTCCGTAGGAAAATTAGTTCCTCTGGACTACTATTCCGCGGAATTATAGTCCTAGATCTAACATTTCTAGGAATAGTAGTCCGGCGGACTACTATTCCTAGAAATGTTAGACCTAGGACTATAATTCCGCGGAATAATAGTCCAGAGGGACTAAGTACCTATTTATTCTATATATTTATTGGGTTTAACGACACTTTCGACAGCCAGGGTTACTTCGCGTCAGACAGTTTTACGGGTTGAGGAAGCCGGAGTACCCGGATAGAACACCGAGCAGATGTCAGACTCTCCAGCTTACTAACTCTGCCCAAGAGGAGTTTGCAGCGATTGAAGGCAAACGCCCATCCACTCGTAGAAGACCCTAGTACCTCCGCGCCACCGTGCCCCGCGTCGAGTAACTGTCAGACTCACCAGCGTACCAACTCAGACAAAGCATGGTTAGCATTGTTTGGAGACAAGTGCATCATCGACGTGCAGTACCATTTAGTACACAGCGCCACCGTGCCCCCACGAGGGCAATCAGGATTATGTGCTTTGCCCAAGAAGACAACGTGGTTATGTGCTTTGCCCAAGAAGACAACGTGGTTACCCCTTGTGGGAATCGCGCCGTGGAACTTTCGGTTTGATCTCCAATCCCGTAACCCCTGAGCCACAGCGCCCCCCGTTCATTATAGTCATAACATGCCCCAGCTTGATCGGAGTACAGGGCTGGGGATCTGTGACGGAGGAGGGACTAGTCGCCCCTAACGAGTGCACTCATGGAGAAATTGTCATCGTCAATTGCTGCCCTTGGAAAAAGGTGTATCTTCCATTTTCCTATTTTAATAATTCCAATCCTTGACATCTCTGCGAGAGCATCCAAAGAAATGATTTCAAGGATTTGAATGATCAACACATAAATTTTGTAGCAGATACTTTATTATGGTTATTGAAAAATGTATCCTTCTTGTTCATTAGCCCTTTGAACCCTAGCGGCCGTTTTTCCGGCCAGCAACATGATACGTCATAACGTCATTAAACAGGATGTCTGTACAGTAAATGCGTGGGGTAGACCAATCAATATTTTCAACGTGCAGCCCCGAGGCTGCACGTTGAAAATATTGATTGGTCTCCCCCAAATGATGAATATGGACTCTTCTAATTGCTGCCATTGAACTGGCAATGAAGATACCACTAGAGTTCAAAGGGTTAGGATGACGATAGGAAATGTGTTTCGAAAGTGCATTGTAAAATTAAAACAAATGGCGAGAAAGAACATTTTATGCACGGACTCAACCCAGTCTTTTGCCCTTAGCTGTATGTCTGTCGGAAAATGTTTACCTCACCTCCCCCACATGTCAGACGTCCTACCTTCGGATCAGGGATACCTTCACCTGTTCTCTGTGAATGGTTCAGTGTAAAAATAACGTTTTTTCCAACGCACACGATATCAAAAATGTATTGTTTTAAATAATTTTTTGTAATTTTTAAAATAAATTTCAACAAAACCATATCATGCTTTTGACGAGCTCGTTCCAATGAGGGTCGCATGATATGGTTTTGTTGAAATTGTTTGAAAGGCAGGTAGGTGTAGGTAGGCACGCAGGCAGGTGCTGTCGATTTGTTAGTTAATGCGATAAGTAACGACGTGAGGACATTTCTTCATCATGGTAATATTCTGGCAATCTACTTTATTATCCATCACCGGGAATCTTTCCGAGGGTGAGACTGATGATAACTCAAAACTCAGTTTTTGTAATTAGGGTTCGATCGCAAGCGATGAACACACAAATGCCAGTAAACATGATGCGATGAAGAAATATTTGACGTTATCTATTGACTAAAGTGAATTTTTTGATTTGATTGGCTGATAGATACGTGGTATGAGACCATATTCATTGAAACCCACGATACGTCCGCCCAGCCACTGACAAATTTCCCATACCCAGTGGAAGCCTCGTTCCGAAATCTACAAATTGTCCATACCCCGTAGAAGACGCATCATTCCAGTTTTAAAGTGTACATGTATTATATTTTAATTTTTTATCTCCAAAATATAGCTCATGACCCCTTATTGGAATGAGCTTGTCGAGTACCCTCCAATGTGGGGTTCAAAAGCTATGTTTTAGAGACAAAAAAAGAAAAAAAGAAATTCAATAATTTTTTTATACTAGTCATATCGGCATATTTTCACAAAAACTCTTTTGCACAAAAATTCCACAGAAACCTGTATGGCTCAACAATGGAAGATAAAAGATCTCATGCTGTGTGTGTTCACACATGAAATAGATTGTACTTCTAACACGGAAAGTCAATAGATAAATTCGTTACCCCGTGTCTGATCACGTGGTACGGGTTTTTACCTACCCGAAGCCAGCCGTATTCCATGAGGCCGAAGGCACGAGTGCACTCATAGAGAAACTGTCATCGTCAATTGCTGCCCTTGGAAAAAAAGTTATATCTTCAATTTTCCTGTTTTAATAATTCCAATCCTTGACATCTCTGCGAGAGCATCCAAAGAAATGATTTCAAGGATTTGAATGATCAACACATAAAATTTGTAGCAGATACTTTATTATGGTTATTCAAAAATGTATCTTTCTGGTTCATTAGCCCTTTGAACCTAGCGGCCTTTTTTCTGGCCAGCAACATGATACGTCATAACGTCATTAAACAGGATGGCTGTTCAGTAAATGTGTGGGGTAGACCAATCAATATTTTCAACGTGCAGCCCCGACCCTGCACGTTGAAAATATTGATTGGTCTATCCCAAATGATGAATATGGACTCTTCTAATTGCCGAAGGCCTCATGGGATACGGCTGGCTTCGGGTAGGTAAAAACCCGTACCACGTGATCAGACACGGGGTAACTAATATTATTCCTCTTACTTCGCAATTTCGACACAGTGTTATACACCCAACTTGAACCTTCATCCCAAACGTATGCAAATATTGACAACAGCGAGACCAGTGTGCAAAACTGGAAAATGAAATCATTGATTATAATTCTGTCGCGACTGAGCGTTGCGTCAAATTTATATTCAATGCTTGTATGCAGTAATTTCGACATTGAGCTCAGTTTTACTTCTGGCCGTATTTGTTTGACAGCGAGGCTCAAATTTAAGGCCCAATTTTTACCTTTAATGTTACAATATCTGGGATCAGGTCCGGTTGCAATAATTTCAACGCTTTTTCTGTTTACGATTTAAGGCTTTTACACACTAAATGCGATGCAAGCCTTTCGATTTTAGCGATGATGTAAGATATCATATTTTCATCTTTCCCATCATTGTCAATTGTATATTACTTCTAATGTAAACCCCGATGTATAACGAACGCACATATTAACTGCAATTTTGTCATTGTGCAGTGTGAAATAAAAAATAACTCCATATAATTTTGAAGCAACAAAACGTTGCGTCAAAATTAAATTCACTGATTTTATATTCAACATCTGACGTTCGATTAAGTTCGGGTGATTGTTGTGTCTGTTCCGCAGCCAGTCGAAAATCAGATTCAAAATATTGTGTTCAAATTGGAAAATGAAAAGTAACATGGTTAGTTTATTATTTTATCGAAACGCATCTTCCGCATCGCATCTGATGTGTAAACCGTAAAGGCGTTTAATGATACTAGTAGTTCGGACGCAACGTTGTTTCCATCGCACTGAAAGGGTATCTGTTTGTACCCATGCGACAGCCTTCGGGCTGTGGTTTTCTGAGTTACGCCCCTTGTACACTTATGGGGATGCATTGTGCATTTTGTACAGTTTCCATCAAAATAGAATCCATAACTTCAGATTACTGCTGAAACGATGACCACACTCTAAAATCCGTTGGGTTAAAAATCAACCCAAATCAACTGGGTTGAGTGAATATGAACCCAATTTGGGTTCATATTCACTCAACCCAGTTGATTTGGGTTGACTTTTAACCCAACTGATTTTAGAGTGCACTGTGCTGATTCTGACAAACAATTAGTTGTTTTGTTTTATAGTAATGTTTGTTGGATGACATATGAGGGGATGTCAAAAAGTTTTGAGCCTGAAAAAAGGAAAGATTTGAGAACTATTTATGTTAGACTCAAAACTTTTTGACATCCCCTCGTACATTCAGTGTATAAATGAAAAACAGTTAGCAGTGCACATCAGAATCACACAACAGCCATGTATCGGCAAAGTCTATAAAAATACAATTAAAAGAATTAAAAGATTTACTGAGAACTTCTATAAATCATTTAATTGTTTTTAAATACAGAACTGAGAACATGCAGCTTTTGATCTGTTTCCATCATTTTTTCATTGAGATAGAGTTTTTAAAAATTGCCCTAATTAGCCTGTTGCATGTGAAAATGAATAGAAATTGTGCGAATTGGAACGGCAGTTGTCAGTCTTTTTCATCATGGGAGGTGTTCTCATCCCTGAAAATAACAGTGCTAAGAACACTTGAGAACATCAGCTTAAACAAGGTGACTTCCGCGTATCTTTTTGTATTGTCAGTAAATAACTAAACCTGTATCAATAAAGTCTTAAAGTCTTCCAAAATACCCCTGAAAAAGGAAAGATTTGAGAACTATTCCCAATAAAACTTTTCTTTCAGAGGTATTTCTTAGACTTTGCAAGATATAGAGCACTTCGACAGATCATTAACTTTTTATTAAATAACTTCTTTTACAACAGCCAAGAACATCAACTCAAACAATTTGACCTCTACTGTGCAGTGCCAATAAATAACTGGATACATTTCTGCAAAGTCTACAAACATGCCACTGAAAGAAATAAAAAGATTTATTTCGACCTTTCAGGGATATATGAGTTTTCCGGCCTTTTCCGGTATTCCGGGTTTCCGTTACTGTTATCCGCTTTTCCTAGTCTGTGCTCAGGGACATGAATATCCTTTTTGCAGAGTTATTTGTACTTTGAATTTTACTGTGATCTTTACGGAACGTCCGAAGTGTTTCATTCTTATGCTATTGAATTTAGCGGTGAACTGTCTGCTATTACAGCGGTAGCGTTTGTCGGAAAGTGAGTTGTCGTACTTGCACTAAATACTACCGGTTGGTATTTGCGGTATTGTAAACATTACGACTCGAATTGATGGCGCTGATTAGCACATTGTCAAATTTCGCCTAAGGGCGAATACCGCGGAATACCTTGGGACACCCAACATCAATTCACCCCAGTCGGGAAAAGGTTTAGTGGAGTGGGGTCCCGAGGTGTTCTCCCCTGGGAAAATGTGCATGGCCATCAATGTGACATCACAATCAACATAGGCGCGTACACTGCACATCACGCAAATCAACGACATGACCGTTGAAAACTTTGTTGTTGCATAGTACGGTCACTTTCCACGGAATGGGCAGTATTTCCACAGATCCAATAATATTAGATTCCAAACACTAATTATGTAATAATCATCAAAAATTTTAGTAATGAAGCATCGGGTATAACCCGGTGCTTCATTAATTATACTTTTACTGGTGATGATTTTTGTTCCCTGGTAAACGCATGCGTGAACATCACTGCTCGCGCGTGGATTACGACTACTCCACGGAGACTGCACTGTAATTATGACTTTTTCCTTCAGTGTGATCGCAGTTTTGCCAACGTTGTTCAATTGAATCGCAATGTAAACAGACGAAAACTCAGAAATAAAGAATTCAGCATTCCAATCGGAAGTAATTCACATTACTCTCCACAGCACAGAAGAGTTCACTGTATCAGGTGGAGATAACCTATTTATCGATAGAGCCTATATCAGCTGTAGTGCCACAGCTGAAGCCGACATGTTGTGTGCTAGTATTTGCAAGACTCCACCTCACCTCAGGCCGATCTGGGTTCGAACAACAGCGACTAGTTATGATCGCATCAGGTGTGAAGAATTTCGCTTTTTGGCCTGTTTCGACTAATATTACCCCTGTTATGAATTTTCCGGTGTAACAGGAATGTAAGTCCGTAGGAAAATTAGTCCCTCTGGACTATTATTCCGCGGAATTATAGTCCTAGGTCTAACATTTCTAGGAATAGTAGTCCGCTGGACTACTATTCCTAGAAATGTTTGACCTAGGACTATAATTCCGCGGAATAATAGTCCAGAGGGACTAACGTTCCTACGGACTTCCATTCCTTTTAAACCGGCTTTTTGACCTGCTGGAACTTACACCCCACAGGGGTTAATCAAGCTCGGGAAAAGAGCTACAGCTCTTAGTGTTAAGGGGAAATGTTAGGGTCATGATGGTTTTCATTGACAATTTCTATTTGGTAAATTGGACTCAGATTTTATTAACAAATTTGAATCGAAGCTAAATTACATGGAATTGTAGTAACTGGCGATCAGAGTACAGGCGTACTTCGTGTACCCACATAGGAGAGGACGCCAAATGTTCTGTTGACAATATTAGGCATAACTTTGCATGGTAGTATAAGAGTCCACAAAATGGCGACCGCCACGTCAGGGGGCTTACTCTAAAATTCCGGTGACTGGTAGTCGCGTGATTAGGTACTGCATCAGACAATTGATGAATATAAGCACCGTTTTCTGGGTGATTGAGCCATGTTGTCTCCTGGCTCATCATGCGCACGTTAACTTGTCGAAGTCCTTGAGATGGATGCCGCCACAAACTACTAAGGTATGAACTTTTTCGTTTTGAATTTTGTTGTAAATTATTGCCAGGAGATGACGACGGTCAGCCGATAAGTTCTTTATTAAAATTATAGATAATCGCTTGAACTGTTCATTACGTCATTTCTGATACACGACAAGATTCGTTAGGGAAAACTGAACATTATCTGGAACTTGTGTTTCAGGTTCGTCGGTAAAAACTCTAACGCCACGGGCTGGTGAAACTTCGCGGTTCGATCAGTTACACAACACTAGTCCTAGCCTACGGTCGTAGATCCATAGGCACTTCGTTACATAACTACACAAAATACTAATGATCACTGCGTATATCCGATTTATCACTGCACATTTTGGGAACACTACAAATTTTTTTCATACCCTGCACACATTATTTATGGACTGTTTACATCAGGTCCTGTGCAAATTTTAGCGTGCTCTATTCATTCTACAGCCTTAGGAAGTTTCGAAATATCATTCGATTCTAAATCATCCCGATGATTCGACTCGATTCGAGTCGGGTTGATTCGAATTTTTTCGAATCGTCGGGATGTTCTCAAAATCATACCAACTTGAACTCTTCTTCTCTCATCAGGTCTCCTGTACAGGAGACCTGATAAGAGAAGAAGAGTTCAAGAAGATTCCGCTTCCGAAATTACTTTCATTCCGTTTTTGTAATATTCTGCTTTTTTGATTGACTTCCCCAAATACGACTCGCCGTTAAATACAATACTTGAGTGGAAGTTGACAAAATATGCTACATCCATCGGTTGTAAGAAGATGTGCAGTATCTGCAACTTCAAAAGCGTTGAGTTTCTATTCGAACTTCCATTCGAAATCGTCGGCGTGATTCGATTTGAAATTTCATTCGACTCAAAATTTGAGATTCACAAGAATCTACTTCATTCCCTTGTAGTACACGGGTTACTCTTTCAGCATATTGATATTTTGATGTGATTTAACATTAACAGTGGTTGTGTCATAAAACATTCTGTTGATAGGCGTTGTATTATGCTCTAATTAACACTATCGGAATTCATTTTGTGGTGGAAATTGTTATTGTGCGATCATTCGATAAACAATAATTGATGGATCGGGGGTATTTACGCGAGGGCAAATAATGCGTGTACTTTATTGCGCAGTTCTATTGGATGGTTACATGATTTTCTGTTTTGGTCAGACGATTAATGACTCCAAACTTTCTCGCCTTGACACCCTTTATCCAGCAAAATTTTCAGAAAATGTTGCCGTAGGAACCCGGGAAAATAGAACATTGCATGGTTACAAATTCTGCATTACTGAAATAACAGAGAACGCAGTGAGCTCTATAGGTAACGCACATGCTTATGTAGAGAAACACGCAATTTCCATTGAAACAGTATATCTAACAAACTGAAAATTGTCTCTTCCGGTTTGCCCATCGGGGGCGGCCATTTTTTCGTTCGATATTGAATTCTAGGATAGATGGAAATAAAAATAGCAACAAAAACAAGAGAACGTACCGTGTCTTGGCCTTGTTAATCTTTCTGAATAAATAACATTATTATATTTATTTTAACTTGAACACTGGCTTCCTAGAATTCAGTATTAAATTGATTTCTGTTACTTGAAAATTTTAAAATCCTACTTTTGACCACGAATCTTTTATCTTTAGGTTTACTGCCAATATCAAAAGTTGACAAAACTACCGGCGGTTGCAAGAATCACTTTCTTTCAATTTTCCGATACAATAGAGTCCTTTGCGGCCGTGTTATTGTTCAGGTCTAACTTAATTCGTATTAGGAACAATGCCTGGGTTTCGCGTCCACTAATTTATTTATTGAACCGAAAGGTCGACAGTTCAATACTGATGTGTGTTTTGTCCATGGTAAAGACACTTAACCCTTTACCTAACGTAACGGCCAAAACCGGCCAGCGCTGTTCTCAAAAATCGCCAATTAATTTTCATTATTTTTTTCAGTTTTTGTCTCAAAAACATAGGTTATGACCCCTCGTCGGAACGAGCTCGTCGAGCTCGTTCCAACGAGGGGTCATAACCTATGTTTTTGAGACAAAAAATGAAAAATTTAGTTATTCTTGAATCATTTTTGCAACTGTCGTCTGCTTTTCAGGTTAGGTAAAGACACTTAATCCAGATTGCCTACGTTTGGGCACGGTGGTGTTGTGCAGTACGGAATACTGCACATCGATGATGCAGTTCCCTTCAACCATTGCTAACTCTGCTTGTGTCAGGTTAGTAATTTGGAGAGTCAGGCGGTTGGTCGCCATTACTTTGTGTTTGTTTCAGGAGGTTCGAATTTAAGATATCAAAGTAGAAGTATCATACTTTATTATATGCTAGCCTGTGAATTATCGCAAATTTATCTAAAAGATATTTCTCGATATCCATCGACTCGATGAATGTCGTGGAATATCCCCCAGTAGCTTCCTAAATGACGTCACGCTACGCCGCATCACGTCGCCTTGAAGGAACGATCAGCTTATCTTTGTTTTTGTTTTGAAACGTACGCATTTGGGGGTTGAATTGGGCTGGACATTATGCAATAAAATGTATCGTAGCATATAATAACAAAGAAAATCTACTCTATTTCAGTATCTGGAATTATCTTATGAGTGTGGACCTGAAAGTTTTATTTTTCACGAGCGCTTGCAATGTGTTCCGAGAGAATATAATCCACAATGTCCACCTCGAACCAGGGGCCAATACTATAAAACTTTTACAATTGTATTTTTCAGAATTGTATTTTCTATTTATGGAAATAACTGACTGAAATGCATAATTAGCGCTTTAACCCTTTACCCAACGTAACGGCCAAAACCGGCCAGCGCTATTCTCAAAAATCGCCAATTAATTTTCAAAATATTTTCATTTTTTTGTCTCAAAAACATAGGTTATGACCCCTCGTTGGAACGAGCTCGTCGAGCTCGTTCCAACGAGGGGTCATAACCTATGTTTTTGAGACAAAAAATGAAAAAAATTAGTTATTCAAGAATTTTTTTTGCAAGTGTCGTCTGCTTTTCACGTTAGGTAAAGGGTTAAAAGACGAAGCAATTTACCGACAGTATCTCAGTGATTTATATTGACAGGCAGAAATTTATTTATTTATTTATTTATTTATTTATTTATTTATTTATTTATTTATTTATTTATTTATTGGGTTTAACGATACTTTCGACTTCCAGGGTCAACTCGTGTCGGACAGTTTTACGGGTGGAGGAAACCGGAGTACCCGAAGAGAACCACGGAGCAGCGGCGACGTACCAACGTACCAACTCAACCGCAGAAGCAGGGTTAGCATTGGTTGAGGGTATGTGCACCGTCGACATGTAGTCCTCCTTAGTGCACGGCATCTCCGTGCCCTCGCGTGCGAAATCGTGATTAAGTGCCTTGTTCAAGGACTCAAAGCAGTTGTCCCTGGCGGCGATCGAAGGGTGGACCTTTCGGCTTGAAGTCGAATGCCGTAACCACTGAGCCAGAGTGTTCCCTTCAAAAATTAATAATGAGCTATTCATGCCATCGATGATGGCAGAGAAATTGTTCAACATCACCATCGATTCGTCTGATCTCAAGAGCGACACTATCATTACGTAATCCATTGCGTGAGGACTCCCATCGTTGTAAATATCGATTGAATGAAAATAGGTTTTTTTTTGGAAGAATGAAGCGGTAATATTGTATTGATTACTGCTCGTGGTGGCGCAATAACGATAAAGCCCAAATAAATCCCATTTGACAATAGAACTGAGATAGATGAATCATTCAAGATAGGCTGTTTTGAAAAGCGTCTCGACTCGTGGGCATATAATGAAATCGCAAATCATCGTATGGTTCTCCCAGTGTCGACAATCTCTTCAGACACCCAGATCCCGGTACACTGAATGCTTTCCGAGCATCGCTAACGATGTGATAAATACACTATCAGCTAATTTTCTTCTCAGCTAGCCGTCTTGCTATGGAACAAAGGTGGGCAGTGCTTCCAAAGCCCAACGGAAAACAAACAATCAGTTATTGATACAGGTTCGGTCAAACATATAGTCTGACCAAGGAGATTTTAAATAGGGTCCCACGAAACTTCGAAAATCGATTCGAAATCTTCCCGATAATTCGATTCGATTCAAGTCGCGCCGATTCATAACTTTTCGAATCGTCGAGATCTCAAATTCCTACCAAGTCCCTCCTCTTGAGTTATTCATCTCTCATCAGGTCTCCTTAGGAGACCTGATGAGAGAAGAAAAGTTCAAGGTGGTTCCGCTTCCGAAACTACTTTGAGTTCGTTTTGTAATATTCCGTTTTTTGCACGAAGTAACCAAGGTATTATTTACGATTGTAAAAAAAGTGCAATATTCACAAATTTAAGGGCCGTGAGAATCGATTCCTGGTTCGATTCAATTCGAAATCCACTGTCTGATTCGAATTGGTATTCGATTCGACCCTAAATTTGAAATTCGTAAGGCCTTGATTTTAAATGTTTTTCAACACTGAGCTGCTGGATAGAATCGGTTAAAAAATCTAATTTTGCATTAAATCACGGTAATCTGATATGTATGCATTAGACGTGTCAGTAATAATTTAAACTCACAACCCTATAGGGTTGTGGGATTAAATTATGCCTGCTGATCCTCCCTCCAAACTTGTAGTGCATTGTATCACCTTGTTATCGAATACCAGTATTTTCTTTACACAAAATATGTATACCGCGGAGTTCAAGGGTTAAGGCAAATGGAACGCGTGTTGTCACATTGACTCGAAAGGTAGGCTGCAACAAGGGTGTGGTTACACTGGATGTTGTGCGTTGGGTTTGCGTTGCGTTGCGTCGTCGTAATGGGTTGCGCTGAGGATTGAATGATGTTCGTTGTGGAGGAAGTCGGAGCATCTGGAGAGAACAACTGAGGAGAACGGAAAGTTACTGTCGGACTCTGTCCAACTTACTAATCCGGCAGAAGCAGTATTACTATTGGTTGAAGGCAAGTGTACCATCGTCGTGACATCATGCATCCTTTCGGGAAATTGGGATAACATCACGCAGGTGATGTGAGCGAGGGCATCCCCAAATGTTTTTATTTTCTGAAATGACTTTCGAGAAAGTTAGCTCCCCTTTTCTTTACCAGATCAACAATGCAGATTAACATTGATACAAACTGAACAGAAAATATACCTGTGTCAGTTTTCAGCGAGGGAGAACAATACAAATTTGTTGACTTCATGTAATGAGGAGTAATAAGTTATGTTTTGGGAACAGGAACTGAAAATAATATTTGAATGCTGATATTTTTTAATAGTTTTGGGTGGATTTGACCGTTGTGTTAGCTACATGGTGAATCCCCTTTGTAACACTCTTTGAACTGTTTTTTTTTCTTAGGTTGGTAATGTCACACAGGATTGTTACTGTACAGTATTTATGTAAATCTCCTGTTATGGTTGGGAAGTAATTGCACTGACGAAAGGAACTGATATAACTGTAATGTGTGGAATTGTTTTTTTCACAATTTTAGAAGCGCATTGGATGAAAACACTGCACGATGTTAAGGAGCTATCTGACACACTTGTTTTGAATGCAACTCGAGATCAGAATGCTCTGGTTTGAAAATGTTGTGAAGTGTCGAAATCTTTTCCAAATTACCTCGACACGTAACAATGTCCATATGCAGATCTGTTTGGCGAAAACGGTTCTCGCAAATAAGGTCCATTAACCCTTTGAACCCCGGTGGTATCTTCCATGTCATTACAATGGCAGCAACTGGAAGAGGCCATATTCAGATTTTGGGCTAGACCAATTAATTTTGTCAGCGTGCAGCCTAATATCTGCACTTTGGAAATTTTGATTGGTCTACCCACACATTCATTTAGCAGCCATCTTACTTTATGAAATTATGACGTATTATGTTCCTGGACCGGAAAAGCGGTCTCTCGAGTTCAAAGGGCTAATCACGTCGGGAACGTCTGCAAGCTCAAGAATTAAATTTCGAGATGGGTAGTCGAAGGTGCCAAAGGACAAATATTGAATGGCTTAAGAGATGACGCGCTTATAGGAAAATGCGAGGGATTATACGTGTAGCTGTAAATAGTGCAAGATGTTTGGAGATGCTCGCGTAGAAGCGTCAGAATATTATTGAATATAAAAATGTTTTAACAAGTCTTACTCCTTCCCGAGTCCGCCTCTCGATACCATGTCTCCATTGTGAAAGCACGTGTGAGAGAAGACACATTGAACAAGAAATCGGAAACGAGGTTCAGTAACCATTGAATCATAGAGCTCGATAGGTTTGCGTAGGGGGTAAAATCGCGTCCCGTTCAAATTCTGTCCGATTTTCTTCCCACAACACCGTAAAATCGTATCTGTTGAAAAAAGAAATATAACATAAACGTCAGTTGCTAATTTTATCTGACAATTAACTTAATTTGCACCCAAAAACTTGGAAATAATGTTGTATCACTCCTCCTCCCCATCCCCACCCCACTGTTTCGATTCCATATCAGACAGAATCAATTTCCGCTAACCACCGCACTATCACATATATGCATTTTATTACGCATTAAAATATAGTTCCTGAAATTCGAAATTTTGACCACTTTCAACCCAATTTAAACTGGAAAATGGGGGAAACAGGGCTTTATGTAACAGGATTATTAAATAAATGTATTATCATGACAATGTGCATGTCCTGTAATTTGTATCAGATTCGAGGTCATGTTTACAGTCGGATCGCAACGAGCCGTGATGGGCTCGTTGCGATCCGACAGTAAACACGACCTCGAATCTGATACAAATTACAGGACGTACTCATGCTCGTGATAATGTATATTTATATGTCTGTATATTCTGTCAGGATTTTGCAGTGTTTTTTATTTATGAAATCTCGACCCACTGTTGTAAGTGTGACGCGACCAGATCCCGATAGGATCGACAAAGCGGCTTATTTTTATCATCGCTGTTCTATATTTATGATACTCGTTTTCAGCAGATTCAAAGTTTATTTTCTAATTTAGTACCCGGCAACGCTATTTATGAGCAGGATGAAACTACAGTACTCAAGGGATTGAGCCATTCCAGTAACGGGAAGTGACAACCGTTACTTATTGCTTGTTCCTTATCCGACATTCGTTATCAACCAATTTCATCGGTTGATAACAAATATCAAATAATGGACTGGGAATTAGTAAGGGTTGTGACGTGCACTCTAGTAACGACTGAAAGAATGCATTTAAGATATTGCCCCGTTTTGTACATTGAGTTTATCCATTTAAACCCAGATCTTATCTTCCGTGTTACTTCAAAAGCACCCGTTGGAAGACTCCACATTGGTTATTTCGGGGTAGACCGATTATTACTTCCCGTTGAAAATATTGGTTGGTCTACCACACAAATTCACTGAACAGCCATATACTTCATGAAATTAGTACGTCGCACGAACCTTGTCCTGAAAAAGCGGAGCTTTCGAGTTCAAGGCGTTAAAAGTGGGGATAGACGCGTTTTCCTCTCTTGAGTGGTATTTCACGTACAATCATTTCATTCTCAAAACTAAAGATGAAACATTCTTCTATCATCCAGGTGGAGGAAGCCGGTGCACCGGAAGAGAACCACCGGGCAACGGCCAGCAACTGCCAGACGCCCCAACGTACTAACTCCACAGAAGCAGGGTTAGCATTGGTTGAAAACAAGTGCACCATCGACGTGCAGTGTGCTTTAGTACACAGTGCCACCGTGCCACCGTTCCCCCAGCGTAGTCAATCAGAATGAACTGCCTTGCCCAAGAACAAAACGCAGTTACCGCTGGTGTGGATCGAACCGTGGACTTCAAACCGAGAGGTGGTTCTCTCGGGTACTCCAGCTTCCTCCACCTGTAAAACTGTCCGACACGAGGTGATCCTGGCTGTCGAAAGTGTTGTTAAACCCAAATAAATAAATAAATAAATAAATAAATAAATAAATAAATAAATAAATAAATAAAATAAAATCATCCTTGTTTAAAAGTTAGGGATGGGTATCTATGAAAGACTTTGAAATTCTACTTCGGAGGCAGTTTGACAAATGTCAATGACTGCCTTGGTAGAAATGCTGAAAAACATCGTTATGTACCGGTGTGACAGGAATGATAGTCCGTAGGAACGTTAGTCCCTCTGGACGATTATTCCGCGGAATTATAGTCCTAGGTCTAACATTTCTAGGAATAGTAGTCCGGCGGACTACTATTCCTAGAAATGTTAGACCTAGGACTATAATTCCGCGGAATAATAGTCCAGAGGGACTAATTTTCCTACGGACTATCATTCCTGTCACACCGGCAAGCATGTAAAAAATTTAGTTGCTCACAATATCACGTGTAGCATTGTCACAATTATAGCCATTTTTTTATAACCGAACAAAGGCTAAAAATAATGACAGTATACTTTTAATCATGTTTAGTTCTTTGATGTAATGTTAAGAGGAAATGAGCGATTAATTCCCATTAGTACAATATAATTCACAATAGTACTAGATAATGTTTGGCAATGTTTTTTCTCAATTGCTTGACGTAAAATTGTTCAGGCTCCATTGATGTATTGATCACGATCATTGTACATGCCTCAACTCTTCAATATCGTTGACGACACTAAAATTACAGAACATCATTCCATTGGCATAATCAGCTAATAGATCGTGTATTGGCTTTTCAGAGCACAATGCTCTTGTTTGTACAATACTTACGCATTTAAAAGTGCATTTTTTGAGAGTTGATTCTCACACAAACACCTATGAGGTGGAGTTTCCACTTGAATTCTGAATCCCCGGGGGAAACCTGACAAAAGAAGTGCTGCTTATTTATTTTGGTAGATAGGTTTTGCTTTGCTAAAATAATATGACACAGTCGCCAACGCATGAGCTCTTGAGCATTCTGAAGTGGGCAGTGAAAATGATGGAGTAAACTTGAGTTCATGTTCCAATAAGAGTAAAATCCTCGCCCTCTGATTGGATGAGAGCTTGCGTAGTTTCTTTTATGTTTACGGCTCCAGTAGCAAATATTACCGTCTGACTTCACAACGCGAAATTGAAATGACGTCGCCCGTTTCGTAATTGCTTCATCAACAGAGTGAATAGCAAGACGCTTCATTTTTTTCTGGATTTTTCACACGTGCAGCAAACGGGGTTCCGGGTGAAGTGTTGTTTAAATTACAAACCGGTTTACGATTTGAACAGAGATGGTATGAGTTTATCTGGTTTATTGATTATTTATCCAGTGCCGTCGTGGGGGTACACTACGAGTTTATTTACTAAACCTGTGATCGGTAGAAGTTGCCTTGAACAAGGCAACCTTTAACGACCACAAGTTTAGTAAATAAGCCTCTGGTGTTTCACGATGTAGGTTTTGAGCTATACAGTGACGAGTTGACGGTAACATGGTCTGATGTTTGCGTTTCGGAGTGTATGTTCACCCCCGGGTATTCAGAATTCAAGTGGAAACATGATTAACCCTTTACCCAACGTAACGGTCAAAACCGGCCAGCGCTATTCTCAAAAATCGCCAATTAATTTTCACTATTTTTTTTCTCAAAAACATAGGTTATGACCCCTCGTTGGAACGAGCTCGTCGAGCTCGTTCCAACGAGGGGTCATAACCTATGTTTTTGAGACAAAAAATGAAAAAAATTAGTTATTCAAGAATTTTTTTTGCAAGTGTCGTCTGCTTTTCACGTTAGGTAAAGGGTTAAAAGTATACTGTCATTATTTTTAGCCTTTGTTCGGTTATAAAAAAATGGCTATTATTGTGACAATGTTACACGTGATATTGTGAGCTACTAAACTTTTTACATGCTTGCCGGTACATATCGATGTTTTTCAGCATTTCCACCAAGGCAGTCAATGACATTTGTCAAACTGCGTCCGAAGTAGAATTTCAAAGTCTTTCGTAGATACCCCTCCCCAACTTTTAAACAAGGATGATTTTAGGATCACATCGTGTCGGACAGTTTTACGGGTGGAGGAAGCTGGAGTGCCGTCGGGGTTGAAAATAAGCTCGGAGCCGCAAACCTCAGACCATGGTACCGTCATTTCACCACAATAAAATATTGAGTTTTATAAACAAACGTTACATTCGTAAGAAGAAAACGAATCACGAACAGAGTTTCAGGGAATGGACCTCCGGGTTAAACTCCAAGGTCCATTAGCTGACACTATACTTGTGTCCACTAGTGCCGATTTGGGTGGGTTGGGGGTGGTAAGGGGGTAACTTCCCCGAGATTTTGGGTGTTTTAAAAAGTTGAAAGTCGTGGAAAGGCTTTTGCTACGGGCCAATTTGTTGGTTTTCCACTGGTCTTTCTTGCACTGTGGTGGTCAAGATTGTCTTTGTAGAAAAAATACACCAAACACACAGAAATACAGATAATAAATTACCCAATTTTTAAGAAATAATTGAGAAGATTTTGTAAAGAAAATTCAGGAGAATGCTTCTCCTATCACCAATTTAAAAACAATTTCTGGAGAGGACCCCCACCCCCTTCTTTTTGATTCGCGCCTTCGGCGCTCACGGGGCCCGTAACGCCTGTTCTACACATTGCCCCGGGGCACATCCTCGCCTTCGGCGGCCCTGCTTGTGCTTCGAACTATTGTATGGGTTGAAGCTCCGTCTTTTATGGGTGTTCTATGGTGGTCTCAACATACTAGCCGAACTACTAGGCGTTGCACGTGAAGAGCGGGTGATGTGATGAATAACCGCAACATATTCTTCTCTTTGTCGGTTGGTGATAAGCATAATATCATGTAAATTGGTTGACCTCAAATGTCTGAACAGGACGAAATACCCAACGAACGATTCCATCCGCTAATTGCTCTAAACCTAAATAACACGCGATCGAAGATTATCGAAATGGATTCCTCGGGACACATTGTACAAAGTCAACCCCCACGAGTGCCAAATTTGATCTCCATATCTAGAAAATTTCCGGAATGCACAAACATCAAAGGAAGACCGAGAAAGAGATAAACACACTGGCCTTAAAATATCAGAACTTGGATAGATTTAGTATCTGGTTCCCGATTTCTGATGAGAAATACTGGATACTTTAAGTAAGGCTGTGTGAAAAGGGTCACCGCGAAGAAACAGTTACCGAAATATCAACGCTAAGACAGAACCTATTCAATTGGTAGATAATTGTCATTGCCTAAATGTTCTTGTACCACGCAATCGATCGGGACCAGGCCATTATGTAGTAAAGATTTATCGGCTTAAGATTTAATACAACTTTTCTATTCAACGTGCAGTTTGGAACACTGTATGGTTTCAAACATTATTTCGTGTCTCAGTGTAGAACAAAGAAAATACTTAATTCGAGTTCGACGTGAAAGCTGAAGCAATTTGAATTTTATTTGAAGTCTGTTGGGATCATTAAGTTTGGGCTTATTTATGGCCTTTGGTATCTTCACGACTGGCCTGCAGGAGGTCCCCCCAAAGGTACTCGGGTAAAACGCCGACATGCTTGAGCATCGCGCTTAGGAACTCGATGCACTAGAATATCGGTGTGCTGTCCAGTGCTCGTTTAACCCTTTATCCAACGTAACTGAAAAAAACGGTTAGCTCTTTTCTCAAAAATCTCCAATTAATTTTCATTATTTTTTTCATTTTTTTTGTCTCAAAACATAGGTTATAACCCCTCGTTGGAACGAGCTCATCGAGCTCGTTCCAACGAGGGGTCATAACCTATGTTTTTGAGACAAAAAGTGAAAAAAATTAGTTATTCAAGAGTTTTTTTTACAAATGTCGTCTGCTTTTCTTGTAAGGTAAAGGGTTAATTTCGAAGTGACTTTATGTGTGCCTCACCATAGAACAAAGAAATTCTAAATTCGAATTCGACCTGAAAGCTGAAGCAATTTGAATTTTATTGGAAATCTGTTAGATTCTTTCTGTTTGGACTTATGTATGCTTTGAAATCTTTCTCACTGGGCTCCAGGAATTTCCCCAAACATACTCGGGTAACACACCGAAATGCCTGAGCATCGCTGTCGGGAACTCGATGCACAAGAATATCGGTGCGTTGACCAGCGCTCGCTTAATTTCGAAGTGACTTTCACGTCCATGTTTGGACAATTAATCATTAATTACTGTTTGGCCAATGTCCATACAAAGTTTAACGTGCGTCAACTACATCGAATGTTTCTGTCTATTTTCAGGTTTGCTGTTGTGTTATTTTGTTTAGTTTTAAGCGTTTTAGCAACAATAGAAAACTATGCAGACCTCATGATAGACCTTGTTACAATAATGGTGAGTACTATATTTATAACTATGTTTGTTTATTTATTGGGCTTTATACCTCGGTTGCTGTGCGTATTCAACGTTACGCGATACAATGCAGACACTGTTCTAGATTCAGCACGCGTGGAATCTGGATTATACATAAGAACGTCATGTAAAGTCGCATCTGATTGGTGGACTTTTTCCTGTATTTCACGCGCGCCTTCGGCACACGTGAAATACAGAAAAATCTCCACCTCGGTTTGTTAATTCCAGTCCCCGTTCTCCGCCTCTGTTGTGATCAGCCTTGTAAGACATTTTCAACAACCAGGGTCAAATGATGTTGATTTTTTTACAATAATGGTGACTACCATATTTACATTACCCTTTGAACACTAACATATACTGATTGATGGTGAAGGATCGAAATTTTAAGCAGCAATATCGTTTACCATAATGGAAGCAGGAATTAACCAATTCAATCTTGTTTGATATACCACTGTTCTCTTTCTGTAATAACAACTCCTGCACTTGGAAGACTGTCAAACTGGCCATGTTGCCTCCCGGCAATGTACCACGTGTAAAATTGTTTTTTATCTGCATAATTGTTTAATGGAGGTACATTATTGGATAAAGTTTGATTGATTGATTGATTGATTGATTGATTGATTGATTGATTGATTGATTATATAGGTTAAATTCCACTTACGGGAAGGGACAGTCATTCAGCACTAAATGGGCGTTGAGAAAATGAATAGATAACATTCAGAAAGTTCTTAGTGGTGAAGCCGCCTGTCCAAGAGTAATGAGAATAATGAATAGAATACAGGAATGTATTACTCTTTCTTCCCTGTAGATCACTACTAATAATAATAATACTTTGACCGACCGCTGATTTGTCGCGGTTCTCAGGTAAGGAGGCCCTGATTAACCCTGTGCTCCCGAACGCCCCATATGTCCACATCTTGTCTCTCCTCCCAACACCCTGAAACGAACTGTTTGGTGACGTCCCGTACCTCATTCTTCCCAACCTCTGTGATAAGCATACTAACCCTCTTTTTGTGTCACTCAGTACTCACATTTCCTTCATTCTTCTATCCCACTTCCCCATTACACTCCCGGTGAATCTTCTTCCCCTAGAGTAATAGAAAGTGTTCCAGGGACTCCTCTACTCCTAAATTGCACCTTTGACACCCCTTTTCTCTGTCTTTCTCAATTCTGCTTCCAAGTGCCACGATCGCGACCTGAGCTTAAACAGCAGTACTCCCTCTCCCCAAAGGTGCCATCAAGATACTCTTAAAAACCTGGGTTCTCTTTATCCCGCAGGCCTCTTTGAAATGTACCCACGATTTTAGAGATGGGGGCACATCTCAGGCTATTGGTGAAACGTGGAAGTGACAAAACATCAGCTAAACATTGACTGGTTGGGATGTTCGACGCAAGTAAAAGCAACAGACGCGATCTATTTTGGCAATCATTGTTTTCTGTACGTGATGCATGCCTTTTTGTTGCTCAGCGCGCCTCTTTGTGGCTTTACGGTTGCATTTTGAATCCAACTAAGCCATCAGTCTAATTCTGTTTAGAAATCTTAAGTCGTTATGGGCTGTTTGTTTACACACTTTTTGTGGACAGTTTCGCGCAGACGACCGTTGGTGTAAAATGACGTGCCGCCACTCACAAAGATATACATGAATTCTTCCCTGTCGCTGTTATAGATATCCCATTGAATACGGATTTATTTCCCCTTGAAAACATGAACATACAGTACGTGGAGAGTCTATTATCACTAAATCACCCGCAGAGTGGAGATTCCACCCAAGCAATAATTGCAAATTTGTTGCAAAGCATAACAAGCACAAGCAAAGTTTCAGCCAATGGACCTCCGGGTTA
This sequence comes from Pictodentalium vernedei, assembly GCA_031216915.1. Taxonomy (NCBI): domain Eukaryota; kingdom Metazoa; phylum Mollusca; class Scaphopoda; order Dentaliida; family Dentaliidae; genus Pictodentalium; species Pictodentalium vernedei. Next base: position 177,688,514 of record CM062291.1, on the reverse strand, counting down.
AACCCGGAGGTCCATCGGCTGAAACATTGCTTGTGTTTTAGTCGATATATACCAAATTTGAAAGTTATAATTTGGGTGATAACTCCACTCCGCGGGTGATTTAGTTACAATCCACTCTTCACGTACTGTACTAACATAATTTGTGGAACTATCCGGCGTAATCATAACTCTACGGCTGTTGTGGGTCTTCATTTCTGTTTGTAATGCCAGCAAAATGTCGATCAAATCAGGTCGCGATTGAACAACATTGCTTGATTCACAGAAAATGGATCTTCGTGAAATTTTTCAGATTCAGTCGTCCGGAATATATCAGTTGCTGGGAACCGTAGGTTCGATTTTACAACTAACTAAATTATTTAAGGCGACTGAATCTAAACATAGGCATTGACCTGTTTGAGACCTAGATTGGTTCCAGGCCATAAGAACGTCGAATTTCTTATAGAATTATACTGGTGGGCCAAGAGCTTGAGTAGGCATGTGAAATGCAGTTAACGTTCCGCTCCACAGTTTTCCAGGCATTTCCTAAAATGACATGCCATACACTCTCTTCAAATGCAAATATTCAGTAACTTAGTTATCTAACCCATAACATTTATTACATTTCCCAAATCCACTAAAAACATATAACGCTATCGGACTAAGTAGAAATAAATAATCTGAATGTGGGTGAAATGATTTATTGTCTAAGGCAAGACTTCAACCTGCAAAATTGCATGCAAAAATGCCGATACCAGTCATTTTCAGCCATCCAGCAGCCTCAAAAGCAGAATTTGTCCATTATCCCCACAAACCTAACACTCAACAAAACCATATCATGTGACCCCTCGTTGGAACGAGCTCGATGAGCTCGTTCCAACGAGGGGTCACATGATATGGTTTTGTTGAATTTGTTTGAAAAATAATATTTTTTCAACTGCTGAATTTGCATATTACGCGGGCGGTTGCGGGCGATTCGTTGGGTAAAGGGTTAATGGCCTTACTATCGTTTTTTGAATCCAAGTAGGCATGTGACCTTCAGAGATCCTTACACAAGAGTTAAGTCATATGGAAGCGCGAAAGCTCTTAACCCTTTACCCAACCTAACGTTCAAAACCGGCCAGCGTTATTCTCAAAAATCGCAATTAATTTTCATCATATTTTTATTTTTTGTCTCAGAAACCAAAAGTTATGACCCCTCTTTGGAACGAGCTCGTTCCAGTGAGGGGTCATAACCTATGTTTGTGAGACAAAAAGTGGAAAACATTAGTTATTCAAGAATTTTGTTTGCATGTGTCGTTTGCCTTTCATGTCAGGTAAAGGGTTAGTCCACCAGTCAGAACAAATCTGACGCTTTTATACCGTGGAACCAGTCTAGATCGTAAATAATCCGGATGGAATCTAGAAATGCCACAAACATTCATTTTCGTTGAATCAGCGCAAGAAATGTTTCTCATTCGATACTTGATTGGACCGAATATTTGATGAAATTACCAATACCACTATACACGTTTATTTACTGAATAATTATACACGAAGAGTCATGACACTCACAGTTTGATCATTACACTGTGTAATTCCACTAATTGTCTTAATATCTTGATGTTTTCAATGTGAATTAAATACTTATCGATTGAAATATCGATAACTGTAGCCCAAAATATTATTTGTATGTCTTTGTAAGGAAATATCACGTTACATGAACGATAGTCAGTGAAAACTCCACGTAAAGTCCCCCCCCCCCCCCCCCCCCCCCCCCACACACACAATAGCGTCAAATTCAGCAATTGCTCAACCATGGTTGCAACTTGTATAGTTACCTCTACTTTTATTTTACAAGGTGCTAATTTTCCTTATAATATTTGGTTCCTTTTGGCGGAGAGGGTGTGGATTACGTGCTCCTGGTTCTTCCCTCTGGGCACGTCCATGATACCACCATACTTAATAAACAATGCAAAAGAAAGAGCAATCGGAGCACGCGTGCATGCACGGGTCCAATAAAACATCTTATGTTGTGGTTCATGGCAAATAAATCTTCGCGTATTTTAAAATGTATTCATTATAGCGAATATAAACAATGGCCACGAAGAAAATTCTGATTAGTAATAAAGACGCAATTATATGATATAGTCTCGTAAAGCTAGACGGTGCAACACTCCGCCAGTGCTAATGTGATTTTTTTGCCATTATGTAACTCTCATTAAATTTGTGAACCATGTTTACGATCTTTAACTGGTTGACTGCACGAATCCACTATCCGGGCTTTCAGAAAAATGGAGGTGTCAGAGCAAAAGCCGACATTTACCATGCTCGTGTTTCGTATTCAGTCAAACACAAATAATATTTTGTTTATATAAATTTGTTTTATGCCTGCGGGCACTCTCCAATAATTTGTCATAAAACAAATTTTGAATAACAAATTCAGACCACAAAAATAATTTAGGTCTCAACCAGTTAACTCTTCCAATCTTTAGTCAAATATATTTACGGAATGGAAACAAACCATCAGATCGGATGATGAGATTATCAAATGAATTGATTGATTTTTTTTTTTTGATTTTTTTCTTCTTCTCTTGTGCTTTTCTTGTTGTTTCTTCATTTTTTCCCTCTTTTTAGCTCACCTGAGCGAAGCTCAAGGGGAGCTTTACTAATCACTTTCTGTCCGTCGTCCGGCGTCGTCCGTCCGGCGTTAACTTTACATTATCGACTTCTCCTCCTAAACCACTAGCCTAATTTTATTCAAATGTTGGCTAAATGTTTATTACCTAATGCCAATTCAGATTTGTTCAAATGAAGTTGCCCCTCCTCCTGGGTGGTGCCACGCCCCCAAGGGGCACCAAAATCTTTGTAAATCTTCTTCTCAAGAACCAGCAGTAGCAGAGACTTGATATTTGGTGTGCAGCTTCTTTTGAGGTGTAGACTCAGATTTGTTCAAGAGAAGTTTGTGGGGCTATACTTGGCGTCGTTATGGGAGGGGCAAATTTTTTTGCCCCGCCCAAAATTTCTATTTTCCAAACCGAGAGGCTGATTTGAACCAAATTTTATGTGAGTGCTTATTGGGTCATGAGTACTTGATTTATGAAAAAAAAATTTTTCCCGCAGCCCCGTGGGAACCGCAGGAGCTAAAAATAGAAAAAAATTTAAAACGCCCATATCTCTAAAACTGCACGGCACTGAGAATTTTTATTTGGTGTGCAGCTTCCTTAGGACCAACAGAAAGGACTGGTAAAAAAAAAATTGCCATCGGTTTTATCATAGGGTACAGTTTCGGGACTTTGAAAAAGTGCTGAGTCAGCACTTTTTAACACTGTAGGCAATGGGAAAAACATTAAAAAATCTTCTTCTCCAGATCCAGCAGGCAGAATCTTTTGATATTTGGTATGCAACATTGTAGGGTGGATCTGACTCAAGTTCGTTCAAATCGGCCCCCTGGGTTCATATTTGGGCTCAGTATAGGAGCCCGATTTCGATTTCGAACTTAGTGCATTTCAGGCAAATTTCTTAAAAAATCTTCTTCTCCAGATCCAGCAGGCAGAATCTTTTGATATTTGGTATGCAACATTGTGGGGTGGATCTGATTCAAGTTTGTTCAAATCGGCCCCCTGGGTGTATATTTGGGCTCAGTATAGAAGCCCAAATTTGAACTTACTGCATTTCAGGCAAATTTCTTTGAAAATCTTCTTCTCCAGATCCAGCAGGCAGAATCTTTTGATATTTGGTATGCAACATTGTAGGGTGCATCTGATTCAAGTTTGTTCAAATCGGCTCCCTAGATTCATATTTGGGCTCACTATAGGAGCTCGAATTCGAATTTAGTGCATTTCAGGCAAATTTCTTAAAAAATCTTCTTCTCCAGATCCAGCAGGCAGAATCTTTTCATATTTGGTAAGCAACATTGTGGGGTGGATCTGATTCAAGATTGTTCAAATCGGCCCCCTGGGTTAATATTTGGGCTCAGTATAGGAGCCCGATTTCGAACTTAGTGCATTTCAGGCAAATTTCTTAAAAAATCTTCTTCTCCAGATCTAGCAGGCAGAATCTTTTGATATTTGGTATGCAACATTGTGGGGTGGATCTGATTCAAGTTTGTTCAAATCGGCTTCCTAGATTCATATTTGGGCTCACTATAGAAGCTCGAATTTGAACTTAGTGCATTTCATGCAAATTTCTTTAAAAATCTTCTTCTCCAGATCCAACAGGCAGAATCTTTTCATATGTGGTAAGCAACATTGTGGGGTGGATTATTAAAAAATCTTCTTCTCCAGATCCAGCAGGCAGAATCTTTTGATATTTGGTATGCAACATTGTGGGGTGGATCTGATTCAAGTTTGTTCAAATCGGCTTCCTAGATTCATATTTGGGCTCACTATAGAAGCTCGAATTCGAACTTAGTGCATTTCAGGCAAATTTCTTAAAAAATTTTCTTCCCAGATCCAGCAGGCAGAATCTTTGGATATTTGGTATGCAACATTGTGGGATGGATCTGATGCAAATTTGTTCAAATCGGCTCCCTAGATTCATATTTGGGCTTACTATAGAAGCTCGAATTCGAACTTAGTGCATTTCAGGCAAATTTCTTAAAAAATCATCTTTTCCAGATCCAGCAGGCAGAATCTTTTGATATTTGGTATGCAACATTGCGGGGTGGATCTGATTCAAGTTTGTTCAAATCGGCCCCCTGAATTCATATTTGGGCTCACTATAGAAGCTCGAATTCAAACTTAGTGCATTTCGGGCAAATTTCTTCAAAAATCTTCTTCTCCAGATCCAGCAGGCAGAATCTTTTGATATTTGGTATGCAACATTGTGGGGTGGATCTGATTCAAGTTTGTTCAAATCGGCCCCCTGGATTCATATTTGGGCTTAATATAGAAGCCCGAATTCGGACTTAGTGCATTTCGGGCAAATTTATTAAAAAATCTTCTTCTCCAGATCCAGCAGGCAGAATCTTTTGATATTTGGTATGCAACATTGTGGGGTGGATCTGATTCAAGTATGTTCAAATCGGCTTCCTAGATTCATATTTGGGCTCACTATAGAAGCTCGAATTCGAACTTAGTGCATTTCAGGCAAATTTCTTAAAAAATCTTCTTCTCCAGATCCAGCTTCAGAATCTTTTCATATTTGGTAAGCAACATTGTGGGGTGGATCTGATTCAAGTGTGTTCAAATCGGCCCCCTGGGTTTATATTTGGGCTCCGTATAGGAGCCCAAATTTTAACTTAGTGCATTTCAGGCATATTTCTTAAAAAATCTTCTTCTCCAGATCCAGCAGGCAGAATCTTTTGATATTTGGTATGCAACATTGTGGGGTGGATCTGATTCAAGTTTGTTCAAATCGGCCCCCTGGGTTTATATTTGGGCTCAGAATAGGAGCCCAAATTTGAACTTAGTGCATTTCAGGCAAATTTCTTTGAAAATCTTCTTCTCAAGATCCAGCAGGCAGAATCTTCTGATATTGGGTATGCACCATGCTTAGGGGGGTGAGATTCAAGTTTGTTCAAGCCAAGTCCCTGGGTTCATATTTGGGCTCACTGTGGTAGCCCGAATTATAACTTAGTTCAAAATGAGGAATTTTCTTTAAAAATCTTCTTCAGATCCAGCAGTTGGAATGTTTTGATATTTGGTATGCAGCATCCTTAGGGGGTGAGATTCAAGTTTGTTCAAGCCATGTCCCTAGGTCCATATTTGGACTCACTGTGGGAGCTCGAATTGTAACTTAGTTCAAAATGAGGACTTATCTTTAAAAATCTTCTTCTTCAGCCATGTCCCTAGGTCCATATTTGGACTCACTGTGGGAGCTCGAATTGTAACTTAGTTCAAAATGAGGACTTTTCTTTAAAAATCTTCTTCTTCAGATCCAGCAGTTGGAATGTTTTGATATTTGGTGTGCAGCATCCTTAGGGGGGTGAGATTCAAGTTTGTTAAACCCAAGTCCCTGGGTTCATATATGGGCTCCGTGAGGGAGCCTGAATTATAACTTAGTTCAATATGAGGAATATTCTTTAAAAATCTTCTTTTTTTTTTAGATCCACTGGTCAGAATCTTTGGATATTTGGCATAAGCTTTTCTTAGGAGGAGCAGATGCAACTTGTTGAAATCAATTCTCTGGGTTGATATAGATTTAGGCTACCATGTCAGGTGAGCGCCCTTAGGCCCCTTGGGGCCTCTTGTTTTCCCTAGTTCTGACACGTTTCTCTTTCTATCCAACAGCGACAATGAGTTCAAACAATATTTCACTCAGTTTTAGCAACCACCTATATACTTTGCTATTTTAGAAATGTTCCGGGAGACGGCTTATATAAGCTGGGTGTTTTCTGCCGAATCCTCCTTTGATATTGTCAGCTATTTCTACATGTCTTGCTGTACTGCATACCTTTTATTATAAATTCTGTACAGTCAATGTAATATTATCAATCTTTTGTATGTATTATATCATGTTCAATTCTGAATAAATATTGTTTAAACTAAATGAATTGAAAACTTAAGACCGGTGTAACAGGAATGGAAGTCCGTAGGAAAATTAGTCCCTCTGGACTATTATTCCGCGGAATTATAGTCCTACAGTACGTGGAGAGTGTATTATCACCAAATCACCTGCAGAGTGGAGATTCCACCCAGGCAATAATTGCAAATTTGTTGCAAAGCATAACCAGCACAAGCAAAGTTTCAGCCAATGGACCTCCGGGTTAAACCCGGAGGTCCATTGGCTGAAACATTGCTTGTGTTTTTTGTCGATATGTACACAATTTGAAAGTTACAGCTTGGGTGACAACTCCACTCCATGGGTGATTTAGTTACAATCCACTCTCCACGTACTGTAGGTCTAACATTTCTAGGAATAGTAGTCCGCCGGACTACTATTCCTAGAAATGTTAGACCTAGGACTATAATTCCGCGGAATAATAGTCCAGAGAGACTAACGTTCCTACGGACTTCCATTCCTTTTACACCGGCAGTCCATGTAACACCCTTTTAGTATGTAGGGGACTACATCGGTAGTCATAGATTCTTCAGTCATCTCAAATTGGACCAAAGTCAGAAGTTTGTTGGAGGCGGTATACCAAGTCATAAAGGGCCCTGATAACAGTTTGTGGAAACAACTCATGCTAAACTCAAGAAATAATTTGCAACGAAACTGTATTTTCTCACTGTATATAACTGTATGGAACTAAAATATCACAACCTGATGATATAAAATGAATAGAAATATAACTAACACTCTATAAACTCAGTTGGGTTAAAAATCACTCCAAATCAACTGGGTTGAGTGAATATGGACCAGTTGGGTTAAAATCAACCCTGTTGATTTGGTTTGATGTTTAACTCAACTGATTTTAGAGTGTAGATGTGACCTGCACAACCTGTAAAGGTTGGCAGAGAACCTGTCCCCCCAGGTCGAGAAAGGAAATAAAATAACTGAAGCCGCTAGCAACGGATCATTGAGATGAAATAAAACAAGAGCTTCGGGGATAGGATCAAAATATTATCTTTGTCCTTGCGTGGAATAATTATAAAATTTTAAAAAGCTCCAAAACAAGAGTGACGGCCCAGCCCCTTTGGAAATTTTCTATAAAAGATTATTCCATTAACTCTTCACCATCTGAGTATTTTCAAAATATTTTTATCAAATCTAGTCAGGGCTGTTGTGAAGCAGCCATGACTAGATTTAATGAAAAATTCCAGAATTTTTACTCAAAGAATCGCTGGACCAAAAGTCGATACAAATTTCAGGGCCAAATGTGTCTAACTGGGCTCAATTTTTACTTGTTTAGTGGCAAGAGATTTCCTGTCCTGTGCAGGAATATCCGCCAGAAGCATGAAAGGTGTAATGCCACTGGGTAAGGTTGAAAAACACCAACATTCCCTATGCCATTCACGTGGTGTGCCCTGCAACTCCAAAAACATGCTGCCAGTGTCACCAGTAAGACTTTTACTTCCAATGGGTGACACCACTGTCTCCATCTGGGCTAGAATACCCTGTCTAAATATGTCTATACATTTGGCTTGTAGTTATGTATTATTTATTTATTTATTGGTGTTTAAGGTCACATACTTATGCACAATGGCTAATCATGGCCGTGACAGTTTTACGGGTGGAGGAAGCCGGAGTACCCGAAGAGAACCACCGAGCAACGACGAGCAGCTGCTAGCTCCCCAACATCCTAACTCCGCACTGCAGCACAGGCAGAATTAGATTGGTTGAAGACATGCGTACCATCGACGTGCAGTACGCCTTAGTACACGGCGTCATCGTGCCCCCATGTGGACAATCGGGGTTAAGTGCCTTGCCCAAGGACACAACGCGGGAGTCCGAATCGATCGCTAAGACGGTCACCCATCCGAGTATTAACAGGGCTCGACGTTGCTTAACTTCGGTGATCTGAAGAGAACCGGTTACCGCAACGCCACCGCGCCCCCTTGTAGTTATGTAAACTGCATCATATGAAAATGCCATACTGTTCTCGTTGAACATTTAGCCCATTGCCGAAATGACGATTACATTTCAAGGTAGGCACGTAGTGATTACATACTTTGACGATGCATATCTCTGAAACAGCATTCATTGATGTTAAGTGAAATTTAACCCTTTACCTAAACAAAAGGCAGGAGACACTTGTAAACAAAAATCTTGAACAACTAATTTTTTCATGTCAAAAACATGGCTTATGACCCTCACTGGAACGAACTTAAGGAGCTCGTTCCAATGAGGGGTCATAAGCTATGTTTTTGAGACCAAAAAATGAAAATTGGTCGTTTTTTTTAATATGCTGGTCGGTTTTGGTCGCTACGTTGGGTAAAGGGTTAACCCTTTACCCAACAAATCGCCCGCATCCGCCCGCGTAATATGCAAATTCAGCAGTTGAAAAAATATTATTTTTCAAAAAATTTCTACAAAACCATATCATGTGACCCTTCGTTGGAACGAGCTCGTCGAGGTCGTTCCAACGAGGGGTCACATGGTATGGTTTTGTTGAAATTTTTTGATAAATTTGAAAAAATGATATTTAAAATAATACATTTTAATATCATCTGCGTTAGGTAAAGGGTTAAAACAAAATATTCATTGCCTAACTGCGGCAAATTACAGGTTCCAAAGATAGCAACTTGGCCGCTGTCTACTTCTCAGTGAGAGTTCAGTAGAACAGTTCATCTGAGTAGTTTCAGACAAAAACGACAGACAGAAAGGACTTTTCATCCCCTCAATGATCCTCTTGGAACTATTCCACTATCAGAACGGAAACAATGGGTTCCTATCATAATGCACATTGATTTGCATTGTACATCAAAGGTTTGGGAGATGAACTCCTGCGTAGTGAGGAGGGGGTAGCAGTTGGGGACATGAAGATCCCAGGGCTATTTTTTGCAGACGACATGGTTCTAGTGTCAGAAAGCGAAGGGGGGGGGGGGGGGGCTAACGAAAATGCTGGGAATTGTTGGGAAATATGGGAGCAAATGGAGACTCGAACTTAATGAAAGCAAGAGCAAAGTTATACCCGTGGGCCGCAAAGTGGACCCCACTGGAAGGTGGAGAGTGGGTGAGTTCTGCATTCCGGAAGGGAGCAGCAAACTTCTCAGTGTGGGAGAGACAGGTGATTACGAGTATTTGGGGGTAAATATAAACATTACAGGAAGAGGCATCTACCGGAACCACACAAATAAATTGATTCTGAAGGGGAAGCGAATCCTTAACCAAATGAAACTTATAGGGAGAAACAGTTTCAATAAGGTTTTCGTGGGGAAAACCATTTGGGAAATGGTGTGGCTGCCAAGTATAACATACGGTACAGAAGTGGGACCCCTAAACCAGACGGCCGTAAAGAGCTTGGAAATCCTGCAGAACGATGCAGGCCGATGGATAACGGGGTCGAGTAATGCCGCAGCGCTAGAAGCAATCAGGGGTGAGCTTGGGTGGATGAGGATCAAGGACAGGATAGACCTGTTGAAGCTCGGTTATCTTAATTATTTGGTAAATCTCCCCGACAGCCGATGGTGTAAAGTAATGTTCCTGAGAATTTTCAACTCAAATATCAAAACGGGGTGGATGGTCCAAGTGAGGGAGCTAGTAGAGAACTACTCATTGGAGATCTCGGACCTGGACGTTGGGGCAAACCAGTGTAAAAAAATCGTCAGAGAAAGGGTCATGGAGGATTGTAACCGTAATTGGTGAGAGGGGTCAAATCAAAGAGGTCTTTGGGTGGCCTGTGTGATAAAGAGAAGCCAGGTTTTGAAGAGTACCTTGATGGCACCTTTGGGGGGTCACTGTTGTTCAAGCTGAGGTCGCGATCCCTGGAGCTGAGGGGAAAAATTGGGAAAGACGGTGAAAGGGAGTGCCAGATGTGTAACTTGGACATGGTGGAGACCCTGGAGCACTTTCTTCTAGAATGCCCAAAGTATTAGTCTAAAAGAATGAGATTCACTGGGAGTATATGGGGAAGTGGGTTGGGAGAATGAAGGACATGTGGTTAGGGGGAGACTCAAAGGAGAGGGTTAATATGCTAATCGGAGAGATTGGGAAGAATGGGACAAGGGATATCATCAAGCAGTTCGTTTCCGAGTGTTGGGAGGAGAGAAGAAGCGCGGGAATAGGGAGGCAGTTGGTAGAACATGGGTAACCAAGGCCTTCTCATACGAGAACCGCGACAAATCAGCGGCCGGCCGAAGTGTTATTATTATTATTATTATTATTATCCAAATGTCTACCTCATTGAACACTTTGTTTTGAGCGTACGCTCGTCCAGTAAATTATGTCTGAACCAACTTTGCGTAAGTTTTATAACTTTGGGAGCCCCCCCCCCCCCCCTCCCAAGACCTGCAACTGCCAATGCCAGAGCTACTAATCTAAAGCAGTTGTCATTATCAAAACAACTCACGAGAAGACATAAGATAATTTGACTAAAAAAAAAAAAAAAAACCGCAATTTGAGTATTTCCCAAGCCGAGTTTCAACATCACTGATCAAAATCTCATTCAGCGATAAAAAAAAATAATGACTCACATTTTGCTAACATTCGACTGTTACGACTGGGTAGCATTGTGGTGGACAGAATACACAAGCTTGCAAGGGTGAAAAGTAAAGAAAGTATAGAAACATACATATAACACGTATCCCGATGAATGTCTCTTTGTTTTGTTGAACTTTAACCATTTAGTCAATATGGCGAGTAGACGACACTTGCCAAAACATTTCTTGAATAATTAAACATTTTCAGTTTCAACACAAAAAACTTAGCTCGTTTAAATGAAGGATAATGAGCTATGTTTATGGGACAAAACTTGTAAGAATAATGCCATATGAATGGGGAGTTTTTTGTAAATAGCGCTTGCCGATTTTGGACTTTTTCAGCGAAAAAATTACCAGAGCTCCCTCAATTGAACGGCATTGATACGTCCATCCCATTAGACTGTATCGGTAAGATATGTATAAATTAAGATTTAGTCGGCACCGGTCAGTTATATTTACAGTGTCGTGATTTACGTTTTAACAACACTTAAATCACCGAAGAGATGTATAAGGTCGACCAGTGGGACGGATAAAGGGAGCCGATGTACACGTTTAGATCAAGAAGGCCACAGGATGTGACACTGGATGGTTGCTGACTGAGAGGCCTAAAGTAAATTAGAATCCGATCATTTTTATACCAAACCTTAAGTTGGTGAGTTCCACGCCCGTGATGTTATATACAGCAGATTTTCTAGTACTGACGGCCCGTATAATAGTGAGAAGGCGAAGTCGTAAATTCTGGAGTTGTTTTCAGTCAACTGTCGTCTGCCTGACATTTGACTAGAAACGTCTGCTAGACCGAAATTCTTGATCATGTTTGGTGTTCATTATAAATTCTCTTTTATTCTCCAGGATTTTCACGAGTTAAGTGAAAGCATACTAATATTGGCGTATGCCTAATTTAAAAATGACTCACTCTCCCTTAACGAATTAGAATAATTCTCTTTTACTCACGATTCAATAAGAGCGAACCATGCTGAAAGAGAAAAAATACAAAAAACAACCCTTCCACCTCCCCACCCCCAGAAAAAAGCAACAACAAAAAATCAAAAAGGAAGATAAACTTCAATTAATAAATATAGAATAGACATATTGTGTTTTAAAATAAAAAAAATATTCTATGAGTAGGATTAAGAATGAAACCGACGAGCCTCTGGCGCGCCGGTTTCATTCTTAATTCTACGAGTAGAATAACTTTTTTACTTGAAAACACTCTACGTTTATTTTGTTTATCCCATAAATCTTTTACAGGACAGTCGCGGCGAAATCGTGCTGTTACTCGCTACAAAACACAACGAGAAGTGCTGAGCACATTGGCCCAATCTGATCTCCAAGCAAAATTGCCCAAAATAAACAAGGCGCAGTGATACATTTCTAAAAATAATTCCCCCACAAACTTGAGTGAAACTTGCAAAAATACTTTATATTAAATGAACAGTGTGTAGTGTTTTCTACGGGCATTGTGCAATACTTTCAAAAAAGGTTTAAAGAAAACAACAATTGAACTGTTAATTATGCTACATTACAAAGGTAGAAGTCAGAGGTCAACAAGACTGTCTATACTATAGGAATAAATTCTTTCAGTGTTAAACCTACGGGGAAAATTTATCACCCTACTGGGGTGAATGAAGCAAAAATTTATTCAAGGCTTTTATTGTTCGAATAAACGGCCATTTATGGGATAAATATATAAATAGCACACCGTTTACGCTATACTTTGTTTTAAAAAATACTAGCGACCTCACCCGTACTAGGACGGAAATGTATTTCATTGTAAATGAAGGGAGATAATCAGAGATAGATTTCTAGACGAGAATAACGTCTTTTCACCCCTTTTAACCCAAGTCCACCACTTTGTCCCTCCCGTATGAACTCCCCCACTCCCAATAACACTCTCTGTACCGGGTTGAGCAGACAGTTTGATGGTGATTAGATAGTCGGTCCAAGAGGATCGAGGAAACAAACAGACTTTTTCACAAATTAAAGAATGTTACACAATTTTGTGACACAAACCACTGTTTGTGTTGCGTAATACGTCAAAATGACAACGATCTAAATACACATATAACCGGGGCCATAGTTCTTTTTGTATTTAGAATCACTAAACAATCTGTACGCAAAACCCCAAAGCTATAGCTCAAATTGTTTATCTTATCGGGAATTGATGATCACTTTCATCAGTTTGATGATTGAGGACAAAATAAATGGAAACCATTCTTCAAAGACCGCTGCCCCATAGCTCTCGGCACTGAACTGAAATCAAGTTGCATTCATGGTGAGTCTTCGCTATATTCAAGTAAATTATCAGAACGATAATTTGCGCTGTTGGTTATGCGTGACTCCGATACATCCTCTAGTCCTACATATCAGTAGAATTAATTGTTTTTTCTGTTTTCCTCGAAGTTATGAATTACGCCAAGTAATTATCGATATAAAAACTCACAACCTAGCTACTGAGGTTACTGTATTACAAAGGCCTTCGGTTTACCGGTACTTCAGAATATTGGACCTAAGAAATCAGTGCAATATAGGGGCTACTCACGCTACAGATTCGCTCTTGCAGCACTAAATTTTGCCAAAGAATTCTCGGGAGCTTGAGGTGCGCGAGTCCTAACAATGACCAACCGGTCGTTACCCCCTCTAGTCGTTTCCCCCTGCGCAGCCACCCCAGGCGTGAAGGAACAGAATATATAGATCATTCCCGACAAAAATACTGTGAATGTTGCATGGTTTTGATGGCTACATGCAGGGTCCTAGTACTAAAGATCAAGAGAATAGACGTCGAACTGGGAAGACATGTTCAGATATTCACCCTGTTCCTTCACACCTGGCGTGGCTGTGTCACAACGTCAGCACTATATGGTCACAGTAAATCCTCTCTCATGAAGAAGATCGCCAAATCCTCAGACATTCAACAGGCAGCTTCAGTTATTAGTAATGTCGTTTCATCTCCTGATGAAGTTGGTGCAGCGGGCATCAAGCTCTTTGTTGTAATGTATTCAGGTAAATAAAACAGATAGCTTAAACAACCTGAGATATGTTAGATTCATGGAAATGCTTTCATCGTGCAAATCCGCCATTGAACCCCAGAAACTCCCACCGACAGAGGGAGCGGCATATTTCCACAGCCTTCGTGTCCATTTACAGGTAATGACATGGATGTATCTAGCGGATGTCGATCTTGAGCCTAGGAAGTGTGGTTGGAAGCTACGCGGTTCAGAGCTTACTCCTATTATGACTGACATTGAGGCAACAGCGGACAGTCTGCTGAAGTTTGTAAGGTGCAACTGCAAAATGACATCAGAGAGTCCGTGCAAAAACAACTTGTGCTCATGCCGGAAAAATGGTCTAAAGTGCGTTATTGCTTGCGGAAATTGTCGCGGCGAGAGCTGCCAAAACGCAGAAGACGTAACACTTGATGACGAGATCGAGTGTTAAACAATTTTTTGCTCCCAACATGCATCTTATTTGTATTGAGAATGTTATTCTCATTTTTTTTGAGTTTTTGAAAAAAAAAATTTTCGTCGTAAATTAAAGACGAACATTCAACTGGAAAACAAAATTATTGATGAATTGTCCACTTTCTATGTTAGTGAGAAGAATATGGTATATTCTCACAAAATTTCCTCGTTATAGTGGTGTCTTAGCGTTTTTATTAACAAAATCGTAAATTCTGCCGCTGAAAAATCATGAAAACAAAAAAGTGCCATAAAAAATTTTCCCCACGAAGGATTTCGGAAGATTTTGGGTATGTTGTTCCTGGCAACATTCCGCGCCGAAATATGGCTTGTTGAATTTTTTTTTCCGGGTTGAACCCTAGATCGACCGGACTACAGACATGATCTCCAGTGTGCTTGGTCCACTGATTAGAGTTGGGACTAAGGCACGAGAAAGTTTCTTGGTGCTTTACGCCACATCATCATCTAGGGCAATATCGTGGCGATAATCTTGAAATGACACGAGGCATAAAAGTAGGGAGTGAAAACAATAATGATAGAATGAGACAAGTTGTTTAACCCTTTGAAAATGAGCGGCCGTTACTCCGGCCCAGAAGCATGATACGTCATAATGTCCTTAAGTAGCATGGCTGCTGAGTGAATGTTTGGGGTAGACCAATTAACATTTTCAACGTGCAGCCCCACGGCTGCACGTTGAAAACATGAATTGGTCTGCCCCCAAATAATGAATGTAGACTCTTCCAATTGCTGCCATTGAACTGACATGAAATATACCACCAGGGTTCAAAGGGTTAAAGGATACTGTGTAAATTAATCTGTTGAATAGAGATGTGAACAGATTTATTAGCTCACCTGACTGAAAGTCAGGGTGAGCTTTTCTTATCACTCTTCGTCCGTCGTCCGCCGTCCTGCGTGAAGGTGGTGTTTGAGCCTCTTTCTCTTAAACCACTGGCCACATTTTAATTAAATTTCATGTAAGTAGTGGTTATATAGGGGCATTTTGATTTTTATCCAAATTAGGTTTCGGCTCATATTGAGCAGAGGTGTGGAGAAAAAATGGCCAAATTTTTTGAAAATCTTCTTCTAATGAACCACCAGTAGCAGAAACTTGATATGTGGTATGCAGAGTCCTTTTGAGGTTTAGAATCAAGTTTGTTCAAGAGAAGTTTGTCGGCCATTATTTGCCTTCGTTATGGGAGGGGCAAAGATTTTGGCCACGCCTAAAATTTCTATTTTCTGAACCGTGAAGTCGATTTGAACCAAATTTCATATGAGATGATAATGGGTCATAAGTAGTTGATTGATGCAAAAAAAAAATTTTTCATTGCCCCGTGGGAACCTCGGGAGCTAAAAATAGGAAAAACCTTAAAACTGCCATATCTCCAAAACTACACGGTACAGAGAATTCTTATTTTGTGTAAAGCTTACTTTTATCCAGTAGAATAGAATGGTTAAAAAAATCCCTATCGGTTTGATGACAAGGTACTTTTTTCAGGACTTTGAAAAAGTGCGGAGTCAGCACTTTTTAACACTGTCGGCAATGGGAAAAACATTAAAAAATCTTCTTCTCCAGATCCAGCAGGCAGAATCTTTTGATATTTGGTATGCAACATTGTAGGGTAGATCTGATTTAGGTTTGTTCAAATCGGCCCCCTGGGTTCATATTTGGGCTCACTATAGAAGCCTGAATTCGAACTTAGTGCATTTCAGGCAAATTTCTTCAAAAATCTTCTTCTCCAGATTCAGCAGGCAAAATCTTTTGATATTTGGTATGCAACATTGTGGGGTGGATCTGATTCAAGTTTGTTCGAATCGCCCCCCTGGATTTATATTTGGGCTCAGTATAGGAGCCCAAATTTGAACATAGTGCATTTCAGACAAATTGCTTCAAAAATCTTCTTCTCCAGATCCAGCAGGCAGAATCTTTTGATATTTTGTATGCAACATTGTGGGGTGGATCTGATTCAAATTTGTTCAAATCGGCTCCCTAGATTCATATTTGGGCTCACTATAGAAGCTCGAATTGGAACTTAGTGCATTTCAGGAAAATTTCTTAAAAAATCTTCTTCTCCAGATCCAGCAGGCAGAATCTTTTGATATTTGGTATGCAACATTGTGGGGTGGATCTGATTCAAGTTTGTTCAAATCGGCCCCCTGGGTTTATATTTGGGCTCAGTATAGGAGCCCAAATTTGAACTTAGTGTATTTCAGGCAAATTTCTTTGAAAATCTTCTTCTCCAGATCCAGCAGGCAGAATCTTTTCATATTTGGTAAGCAACATTGTGGGGTGGATCTGATTCAAATTTGTTCAAATCGGCTCCCTAGAATCATATTTGGGTTCACTATAGAAGCTTGAATTCGAACTTAGTGCATTTAAGACAAATTTCTTAAAAAATCTTCTTCTCCAGATCCAGCAGGCAGAATCTTTTGATATTTGGTATGCAACATTGTGGGGTGGATCTGATTCAAATTTGTTCAAATCGGCTCCCTAGAATCATATTTGGGTTCACTATAGAAGCTTGAATTCGAACTTAGTGCATTTAAGACAAATTTCTTCAAAAATCTTCTTCTCCAGATCCAGCAGGCAGAATCTTTTGATATTTGGTATGCAACATTGTGGGGTGGATCTGATTCAAGTTTGTTCAAATCGGCCCCCTGGGTTCATATTTGGGCTCACTATAGAAGCCTGAATTCGAACTTAGTGCATTTCAGACAAATTGCTTCAAAAATCTTCTTCTCCAGATCCAGCAGGCAGAATCTTTTGATATTTTGTATGCAACATTGTGGGGTGGATCTGATTCAAGTTTGTTCATATCGGCCCCCTGGATTCATATTTGGGCTCACTATAGAAGCCTGAATTCGAACTTAGTGCATTTCAGGCAAATTTCTTAAAAAATCTTCTTCTCCAGATCCAGCAGGCAGAATTTTTGGATATTTGGTATGCAACATTGTGGGGTGGATCTGATTCAAATTTGTTCAAATCGGCTTCCTAGATTCATATTTGGGTTCACTATAGAAGCTCGAATTCGAACTTAGTGCATTTAAGACAAATTTCTTCAAAAATCTTCTTCTCCAGATCCAGCAAACAGAATCTTGTCATATTTGGTAGGCAACATTGTGGGGTAGATCTGATTCAAGTTTGTTCAAATCGGCCCCCTGGATTCATATTTGGGCTCACTATAGAAGCCCGAATTCGAACTTAGTGCATTTCAGGCAAATTTCTTAAAAAATCTTCTTCTCCATATTTAGCAGGCAAAATCTTTTGATATTTGGTATGCAACATTGTGGGGTGGATCTGATTCAAGTTTGTTCGAATCGGCCCCCTGGGTTTATATTTGGGCTCAGTATAGGAGCCCAAATTTGAACTTGGTGCATTTCAGGCAAATTTCTTTAAAACATCTTCTTCTCAAGATCCAGCAGGCAGAATCTTTTGATATTGGGTATGCACCATGCTTAGGGGGGTGAGATTCAAGTTTGTTCAAGCCAAGTCCCTGGGTTCATATTTGCGCTCACTGTGGTAGCCAGAATTATAACTTGGTTCAAAATGAGGAATTTTCTTTAAAAATCTTCTTGAGATCCAGCAGTCGGAATGTTTTGATATTTGGTATGCAGCATCCTTAGGGGTGAGATTCAAGTTTGTTCAAGCCATGTCCCTAGGTCCATATTTGGACTCACTGTGGGAGCTCGAATTGTAACTTAGTTCAAAATGAGGAATTTTCTTTTAAAATCTTCTTCTTCAGATCCAGCAGTCGAAATGTTTTGATATTTCGTGGGCAGCATCCTTAGGGGGGTGAGATTCAAGTTTGTTAAAGCCAAGTCCCTGAGTTCATATATGGGCTCCCTGTGGGAGCCTGAATTATAACTTCAATATGAGGAATATTCTTTAAAAATCTTTTTTTTTTTAGATCCACTGATCAGAATCTTTGGATATTTGGTATAAGCTTTTCTTAGGAGGAGCAGATGGCACCTGTTGAAATCAATTCTCTGGGTTGATATTTAGGCTACCGTGTCAGGTGAGCGCCCTCAGGCCCCTTGGGGCCTCTTGCTTATTTATTGGTGCTTTACGCCGCATCAGCGTCTAAGGCTATATCGTGGCGCAAAAAAGTATGTATCATGAAATAGATCATCATTTTTCATGAAAAAAACGAGTCGATGGAATCTGGAAAAAACCCCAGTTATTTAAAGAATACAGTGTTAATCGTCCTGTTGAATTGATATGAATAGATGAGAGTTTAAAGGAAAAAAAAACAATTTAAAATTTATTAAAAATGTTGATTTGCTCGAGAAACGAAAGAATTGTATACGAGTTTGTGTCATAAAATTAGTCTCTATACACCGTTATAAAGTACTGCTGCCTGACAAGATTAAAATCTGACCAGTGCATAAAGAATGTCTTCCACTGTCAACACTTACTGGCAAGGACACATTCTGATCGCATATTTCCCTGTAACAAGAAGGAATGAGTATGTATCGTATGGCCAATATGACATCCTGTCAAAATAACAGAATCCTTTCTATAGAGGTCACTAGACCGTCTGTCGGATTTTGATCAATAATATTTGGTCGGAAGCGATGGGACTTGTTATTCGTCGCCCATCTCATTCAGCCTGCCTCACAGATTATGTATGTATTTACTGACATGTGGTTTGTAATCACCGAAAGGAATTTTAAAATCAATGGTAGGCTCGTTTAAAGCCTGTTTTGTTGCACTGTCTGTCCTGGTGTTACGGGGATGGTGTTACATTTTTGCGGTAAACTTTCGAAATTCCCAGAAGAACGTGAAAAAGGAGTTAGTTTTAACCAAAATCCCAGGCTACCAGTCTAATTTTGTAAGACATTCGACACTGCTGTGGCCTGGAACCAGTTTAGATCTGAAATTGGTCATCGCCCCTGTTTAAATTCGCTTGTATGGAATATTTCAGGTGGTTGGAAAAGCGAACCTATGGTTCGCTTTTCCAACCAACTGATATATTCCAGACGATCGAATCTGAAAAATTTCATAAATATTCATCTTCCGTGAATCGAAGCTAGAAATGTTACTTTAGGTATCACAGATCTAAATATTTTCCCATAGGCGACCATTATAACGTTCAGGCAGAAAAGAATATGATCGCATCACTTTAATTTTGGCATTCAAATATCTCTGTCAAATATAGCCCTTCAGACAACTTTTTCTAATCTGAAAACAGGGGGTCATGCAACAAATAAGAGAGAAAAACTGACACAAAGGGAAGTACCGGTCAGGTGCACATGTTTTTCAGGGAATTCCCTACAAAAATACACAAAAAGTAAATTGTATTTTTTAGGTCCAAAAGTCATCAAATCACCCTCTTTTTTATCAGGAATATTCAACAATAATGCAAGATGTCAATAGAATGTTTCAAACGTTTATTGAAACAATATATGTTTCCAAAGCTGTTTATTTTTAGAGATTGCATCATTTCCGAGTGCAACATTTTAAGGCGGTTCACTCTAATTTCAATATTTAGTTCCGCGATACCTTTAGGGAGACTTGATTTGATCACATTTTAATGACATTACAATCAGACATGAAGACTTACCACAGTCGTAGTGTTATGATTACGCCAGGTAGTTCCACAAATTATGTTAATATCTTGACATTTTCAAGGGGGATTAAATACTTATTGCTTGGAATATTTATTACTTGGACAGGATATATGGTTGTAAGTAAAGGCTCATAAAATTACACCAACGGTCGTCTGCGCTCAAGATTTCACAAAACTGAGTAAACAAACAGCCAATAACATCGTCGAATTCCGAACAGAATTAGATTGGTGGTCTGAGAGCTTGGGTTTTAGAATGTAAGGATTTTTAGCTACCGAAAGGTAAGCCTTTCGAGATGCATGTGATCAAACGTTCAAGACTTGGATATCTCCCTTAGACAAGTGAATGACAAACAGATCTCCGTTAACCTGACCCTGTTTCATAACAG
Organism: Pictodentalium vernedei; assembly: GCA_031216915.1. NCBI lineage: Eukaryota > Metazoa > Mollusca > Scaphopoda > Dentaliida > Dentaliidae > Pictodentalium > Pictodentalium vernedei. Next base: position 177,668,124 of record CM062291.1, on the reverse strand, counting down.
AAACAAATGAATGATATAACATCGCCTGGTTTGAATGATTTTTCAACGAATTGTTGTAAGATTGATGCTTAACGATTTTCAAAAAAAAAAAACGCTATCATAATAAGCATAATACGTTTCGCTGTGCTTTTTGCAGAATGTTATTATTAGAACACAAAAATGTAATAAAATGTCTTGATATTAGATTTGTATGAAGATGGTGTCTGTAATTCATACTGCATCGGTATGTTGTAATAATAACTCATTTTGCAGGTTCTTCATTCATCTTTCTGTTGGATCGCTATCAGCTTTAATTTTGGTCTGATTATGATTCCACGAGGCGAGATAACAATAATAATAATAATAATAATAATTAATAATAATAACACTTCGACCAGCCGCTGGTTTGTCGCGGTTCTCCGCTGACAAGGCTTTGATTACCCCTGCGTTTCAAAATGCCACCCGCGCCCCACGCGCTTCTTTCCTCTCAACACGCAATACCCGCTTTTTGTAACATATCGTTTTTCGTTCTTTCAAGTTTCACTGATCAGCATAATAACCCTCTCTTTTATATCGCACAATATTCACATATTATTTATTACTCTCACACCCTTTACTTTTATACTTCCATTGAATCTTCTGTCAGACTGATATTTGGACATTGCAAGAGAAAATGTTCCAGGACTTCCACTAGTCCCAAATTACACACTTGACACTTCTTTTCTCCACCTCTCCCAGTCCCCCCAACTGCAACGATCTCTACCCCAGTTTGAACAGCGGTGATTCCACCCCGAAGGTGTCATCATGGTAAGCATTGATTCCACCCCGAAGATGTCAGCAAGGTATTCTTAAAATACTGGTTTTTCTTTGTCACAGAGACCGCCCAATGACCTCTTTGGTCAGACCCCTTCTCGCCAATTTCGGTAACAATCGTGCGTGACAAGAACATCGTCCTATTCAGTAAACAGACATAACTCTCTTGTTCCGTATACTTATTTCCAGACTGTACACATGACCACAAAACATAAGAAACAAACCTAAGCAACATTTAGTATTCTGTAATGGAAGGATACTGGCAGCGGCGGACTGAACCAAAAAATGTTTCCGGTAAACGTACCAGGGGGCGTCGGATCCGGTCAAAATTTTGATTTTTCGAAACCAAAGAACGCTGCTTCCTTGCATCTGAGCGAACAGTGGCTGTCCACATAGAGGACTTTTTCGGTGGTATTTTTGTATCGTCTTTCTCGCTCATTTGGCAAAAATGGTTGCACAAAAGGGCCTCCGAACTCATCATGCCGACCACAGTACAGCCCAATGAGAGAAAATTTTGAATTTTCGAACCGAAAATACCAGACTGCTGGTATATCGAAATGCCCTCTATGTGGGCATTTCGATAACCCGACAGTCTATGCAATCATTCGCTTTTTGGTCATTTTCACAAAATTTCATGTGCCAACAGGTGATGGACTGCGTAAATTTTGGAGGCCTGAGAAATTTCCTGGTGGACTCTGCGGCCAGTTCGCCTCTGGATATCGTCCCTTGTGTTCCGAAGCATAGCAGCTGGCGCCCTGCTGTCCCCAAGAGACGATATCATTGGGTAACATAACTCAACACTCATTGTTCCTTTTTCTAAATGGCTGTAAGAATTTATCAAACATGTACAAATACCTCGTTTGGTGAGCCGTGGCGTTGTCAGGCTAAATGAAGTGCGTGTGTGTGTATGGAGGGTGAAGGAGGTCAAAATATTTCCCTGCTACCAACAGCAGCAGAAAAATATTTTTTCCACCACATAAGTTTTATCGCGTGCTTTGTTAAGGGTGTGTAAGGAGAAACGTGGTTAACTTTTACATTAAAAAATATATCCCGACCCCGTGGGGAAATTTGTTAACCCTTTATCAAACGCTGGCGATATCTAGGTTTATTAATTTAAATATTATTTTTTTCGAAAGTTTCAAACAATTTTAATGAAACCATAACATGTGATCCCTCGTTGGCGGGGTCACATGATATGGTTTTCTTGACATTTTTTAAAAAATAATATTTAATAAACTGCTCAATTTGTATATTACGTGAGCGGATGCGGGTGATTCGTTAGGTAAGAAGTTAAATATGGAGCCAAGAATGTGTATTTTACTCAGTGTAGAAGTGCGTTAGTCCCAACCGCAGCTTTGTGGATTGCATTCCTACCATTCCATTAACCCTTTGAACCCTAGTGGTATCTTCCATATCAGTTCAATGGCAGCAACGGGAAGAATCCATATTCTTTATTTGGGGTAGACCAATTAATGTTTTCAGCGTGCAGCCTTGGGGCTGCACGTTGCAAATTTTTATTGGTCTTCACCACACCTTCACTCAAAAGTCAACCTACTTAATGAAATTATGAAGTATCATGTTACTGGGCCGGAAAAGCGGCCTCTGGGGTTCAAAGAGTTAAGGCCCATATCAGTGTGTGGGTGCTCTTCAGTGCCCCCCTCCCCCCACCCCCCACCCCCCCCCCCCCCCACCCCGTTCGAAATGCCCCAGTGGCCCTGGCTTTAGTAGATATTTCCGCTTGGTGGACTGAGAACGTTAAGAAGTACACTTTTGCATATTTATTGTTATTCGCCGTTGATATATTCAGAACTAAAGCACCAACCAAGGGAATATCCCCGCTGTCAAAGCCACATTAAACTTTATTGATAAATGACAAACTTGACGCTCGAGAGTCTAGAGAAGTGACAGAAGCTGAATTACACTCGTGTTTCAGTCATCATTTTTTCGCAAGATCTTACCGACGTGTCATGCTTTGAATTACAATCAAGGAACTAAAGAATCGGAATACAATTAGTCGAGCATGGAAACTAGAAACAATTATGAAACCAAATGAAAAATCGTCAAGAATCTCCGTTGTTTTGTGAGCAAAATAAGAATTAGAAACGGAGGTGTTTTGCGAGACACAAACTTGATTCGTAATCGGATTAACTTCACTGTTTATAAAACCGATTACATTAACCAAATCGTTTTTCTTTCAATTTAAAATATACGTGGAAACTCTTAATGTTAAGTCGCTGTTAATAGATTCTTTGTTTTATGGCAATCCCTGTTTCCGGAATTCAGACACGAAATGTATTAACTATTAACTGTTAATTATCTGTAGGGAAGTATCAATGCTCGTCATCACAGTTCTAAAATAATTTTAATTGCAAATTAACAAATATTTTCAGTTTGAGTGCTTTCAAAACCAGAAATGCGAAGTTTGTATAACATTCTTCTAACACATCAGTCCATACTTGGACGCCAAGAACGGACATTCTTAAAAATGGGAGTTGTGGGCTTTACGGAAAAATTGGATCATTTTAATTCGTTCGGACAACGGTTAAAGCCTCGCTTTTTTTAAATTTCGGGGGGTATAGACAGGGTTACATCCCCCAACCCTAAAGCTGAAGAGACACTAACCCTAACCCCAAACCTGAACTGACCCTAATCCTAAATTTAAACCCCCAAAATTCTCACTTTGCCTCATAAGTCTCATATTTTAGTAATTAAGCTCATAATATATCAAATAAGCTCATAATATTTTGGTAAGCTCATAATGCATCTCCGGACACAAAAAAACCCTCGTAACTCCCGTATTATTGCGCGTAAGGACCCAAAGGACGTACGACGCCAAACACTATTTTTCGACCTCATGGTAGAAAGTCACTTTAACCCTTTGAAAACTGGTGGTATATTCCATATCAGTTCAATGGAAGCAATTAGAAGTGTCCATGTTCGTTATTTGGGGACAGACCAATTAATATTTTGAACGTGCAGCCTTCAGGCTGCACGTTGAACATATTAATTGCTCTTCCCCACTCATTCACTATGCAGCCATTCTACTTGATGAAATAATGACGTATCATTTTCCTGGACAGGAAAAACGGATTCTCGTGTTCAAAGGGTTACAAAAACTGTCGTCGATTCTGACAAGCAGTTATAGACGAACACCATGGTCGATTTTCTCCGCCGATAGTCGGATGCTGTTTGATGAATAGTACTATGATCAAAAGCGTGTCATGGTCCATATTGAACAAAATGCCCTTTCATTTCACGTCTCCAATTAATGCGGGCGTTTGACGTAAAACAGTGAATTAATTAACACAGACATTATTGTTAACTTTTATGGAAAGATCTTATTCAGATTTTTAGTTCAGAAGTGCGTACATAATAATTTTACTCCAGTTGTGTGAAAATGTTGATATTGGTTGATGTTAGAATTCTGTATAGTTTGGGACTGTGACGTTGATAGCTTGTTATGTCCCACTGGAAGGCTTTCAACTCAAGAACTAGTGTTTGTCGGTTCTTTGGTCTGTTCTCGATCATTTGTTTTTCACGACTGAAAAGGTAATTTAAAAAAACGCACCCACGACGGTTGCACCTTTCCATGCATTCGTACGTGGTCGGGTAGAGGAGAGAGGTCATAAACAGTACAGGAGGACGTGTTACGATATGATGTTCCTCTATTAATGTGGACCATCTTGAAAAATTAATTTTTAAAGTGTTGTAGTTCTCGTTATTCCATCTCACATCAATAAATTATGGGGTTTCAAATTCCGTTATGCCCCCAACCTGCATACTAATGTCGAAATATTCAAGTCTCATACTGCTTGTTATACCCATAATACAACAAAGAATTTAACAATACAATCTTGTTTGACAGAGTTCAAAGAGCTCCGTCAAACAACATAGATTTGGTTAAATTCCTAGTTGAATTATGGGAAAATATAGCTACTTGAAATTTCGGTAATTTGAGATCAGTGTTCAAAGAGTTAATTAACCATTATGTGAGTAAACTGAATCTAGTATAACTAAATTTATGATGGAATCCTTTGCATAGGATGGGGATTCGGCATTCGGTTTCCCTCGGCATATTCCGATTCTCGTCATAACTCCTCGGTTGTGTGGAAAGACTGATATGTCCTGAAAACATAACATTGGTCGCCTAAAATCTGACCACCCGTGTTTGAAATGAAAATATGATCCTTAAAAAGTATTCCCGACGGTTATAAGTGCTTTCGGACATGTTTGAAACAAACAAGGGAGAAAACCCCCATAAAACCGTGTACAGGGACGCCGGAAGTACCGGGGCAGCTGACTTCCCTGTCTTCGGACTACGGGGTTGAGAGGGGCAGACAATGCCCTTCCCAGGTTCGTCACTCAATTTTGTTCAATAATTTATTCTCGAGGTCAAGCTAAATTACACCCCAAATCCGTTCTGGGAGCTTTCAAAATTCAATGAGGAGTTTGGGCGGAGTTGCCCCTTCCCGATGGGAGGGGGCAACTCCTCTCAAACTCCCCATTTTGGGCCTTCAGCCTTCTAGACATGCGTAGCGGGCCTGCTAGTTGCGAGTAAATGCCTTTTCAAGGGGTCTGAACCACCCTGCCCTGAAGTGTTTCCGGTGCACCTGGCCGTGTGTATGTAAAGAGGAAAGTTTACTTGTATGTCGTGCTTGTTATATGGTTAGTCTAAATTTCTAAAATTTTTGTAACTTTCCCTCAGGCTCCGGTCCTTCAATCTTGCTTGCCTTGATTGGAGTTGAATTTGGTGTGGCGTAGATAGCTTCTCTATGTGCTACCACCAGTATTTTGTGTATTGACTGACTAGATTTACTGGTGTAGCACATGGACATAACATTGTCGCAAGAGGGTCCGGAGCCTTGTTTTAGGGAGACTACAAAAATTAAAAAAAGAGAAAAAAGAAGTCCACGTCTGTTGTCCAGTAGCTGGCAGATATCTAAAGTAGGAGGATAAAGCAGTTCTTTAAGAAGTTCCCATCTTGTGTGAATTAATCGGGATTTGTTTTCGCAACATATGTTAAAGAAGTATAGTTCTAGCACTGTCAGTAAAACTTTGAGTTAACGCATACTTCGTGAATGATTTCGATCCAGGTCTCCACGGAAGTTCATATTCGTTGTCAATGTATATGCTAAACCTTTGACAGAACTGATTTGAACGCCGAATTTTACGAAATTCTCAGTTGAACTGATTGGCAAGGGATTACAGCTGAATTACACTGGGGATATATTTCACCCAACAGTGTTACATTTACCAGTGCAGAGAAAAATTCCTCAGCACTTTTCCAGAGGCGCAGTTAACCTTCATGGACCAACAGTGCAACAGGGTAGTTCACATGCTGAAAGTCTGCCAGTGCGCCTTGTTCTTTTTTTTTTTTTTTTAGAAAATGTACATATCTGTCGTGGAGAAAATCCACCCCAACTCTTCCCGTATTGTAGCACGAGAAACATTATAACTTCCTTTTTCAACATATTGCAAGTACTGAAATCTTTTACACAACTTGAGGAGCCTATCACTTCCAAGAGCAGATTTCGATTTCCACACTCCAGGGTCAAGGTTATCTCGAGACGATTTTAAGTTCTGTCGAGGAGTCACTGTTAGTAACCGTTAAGGCTGGCGGAAATACTTCGGATAGTGAAGTAAACTGACTTCTATAATCATCCTGTATCTGTGACTTTCACATTTCACCATTATAATCTTTGTCCTATACGCTATCTTTAACTCTTAACTTGCTGGGTATTTTGTTAAATATTTTTCATCAAATCTTGTCATGGCTGTTATAAAACAGCCATGACTAGATTTGAAGAAAAATTCCTGAAAGGTTTGCGAAGAAATTATGACAAAAAGTGAGTTCATGTTATAAGGGAAACAAACTTAGGTTAAATGTTCCCGAATTTTAATTATTTTAAAGGCAAGAGTTATCCTATCTTGGCAGGAATATCCGCCACCGGCCACACCCAGCTTTCCACTTCAAGTGACTGGTTCAAGTAGATGCTTATTTCTCCTTATCGGCTGTCAGAAACCATCAGCTAATTGCTTCACAGATAATCGGCCAAGGTATGAGATTATACAGAATTTTGGACATCAAAGGAACAAAAATGAAGGCTTGGGTCTGATAGATATTTCCACCAGACAGTAGGCACAAGATCATATTTTTCGAATTGATGCACTTCCCAGTCATCTGTCAAACCAAAAAGCGTACATAGATGACCAAACGCCAATGGAAACATTGTTTTTAAACATTTTTATCATGATTGCACTGGAGAAAACAGTATAGTTTAGAAGTGACGTGGGATCAAAACTCTGACAGTAAACTGGCACCATTCAACAATCACTATAAAGAAAATATATTGAACTTTCAGATGCGTGCACATCCATAATATAACTTTTGAACATTTTATTTAATCTTAGGAATTGTAAAGCTTTCCCATCTCCGTATTGGTAATTTCCAACCCCGAAAACGAAATTTTCATGGGAGACAACTAGACCGTTTGTCCACTGATCAGAAAGTAAAAGCTGGCCATGATTCGGGGAGTTAAAAAAATATTTTGCGAAAGTTAGAACCGACGATGTAGCGTTTTGTAGAAGATGCTTCTTTCAACCCTATGGATGTGAACTGTTCAATCTGATCTTGACCTGATGACCTCCAGTTGAGATTAGGGTTTTTCCATGTAGTCGTGTGAAGAAGGAGGAATTGCTAATTGTGGATGACCTAAATACGGAGGTATTACTTGGTCCTCCCCTCCCCCGACGAGATAATTGGAAATGCAAAATCAAAGGGGCCGAGAAACAAAAATTCGCCTCCGAAAAGGTGTTAAACATTTTGGAAAAATTGAAGAATAGGAGACTGTGCAGTTATTTAAAAAAATACACGATCTCCTCAATTTTCTCCGTTTATTTTCATTCCATATCATGTCACATTTATTAGTTACTTTAAGGCTTTTCGTAATGCAAACTTCACCCTTTGAATCCTAGCGGCCGCTTTTCCGGTCAGGAGCATCATACGTCATAACGTCATTAAATAGGATGGCTATTCAGTAAATGTGTGGGGTAGTCCAATCAATATTTTCAACGTGCAGCCCCGAGGCTGCACGTTGAAAATATTGATTGGACTACCCCCAAATAATGAATATGGGCTCTTCTAATTGCTAACATTTAATTGGCATGGAAGATACCACTCGAGTTCAAAGGGTTGACATACTGCGAAAAAGAGTCTCCATCTTGAAGTGGACTAAAATTGGTGATATCTGTAATGGTTTAAGGTAAGTATAGTAAGGGTAAGGGTAAGGGTTAGCAGTGGCCTGCTAACCCTTACCCTTAATATACTGACCCTAATGATTTCTCCCGGGGTTTTTAACATTTTTCTACAAGCAGGTGGCGCTGTATAATACAAGCAGAATGCAAGGTGGGGGACAGTTTGTACTATTGTAATATAGCACCCGAACTGGGTGTGTAAAAGTGACACAAAAAGGGTTAAATCCAAATTTGTTTCACTGAATTTATTGTAAATATTATAGCGAGTAATGGATACAAGATGAGGACACCGGGTATTTTTAAAATCAATAATAGCAGAGTACCCCCACTCCCTCTTCCTCAGCTTTACCAACATTTTCAAAACTTTGTTTCATTTGTGTGCGTGATTTCAAAGAGACCAAAATAAACCTTTAAGACAAAGAAAAGGACCAGAACTGCGGAAAGTCGTCACAAACTTCAAGAAATAGGAACACTAACTCGGGCAGATGTGCCTCTCAATGTTTGAACATTCTAATTAGAAGGTTGGGCCTCACATGAAATCACGAAGTTCACCATCAATTACCATTGAGTAATTTGCACATTGCATACTTCTGAAAGTTTGCCAAGGGGCATCAGGTCTTTTCATTCTTCGACTGAGATTTATTTTTATTAAGTCATTCCTTTTTTTCTGCTGATATCCATGATCTCATTTGCGCTCAACTCTTTTAAATCTGTGGTGCATTCAACTCCACGGGAGTGTGTACCTTTCCATTAGCTGATGAAATATTGGTTCACGCCAAACTGTTCTGTTAAAAACATCTCACATCTCTGTTTCGTATAGAAACTGGTGGCAGTGAACGCAGATATTGTATCTTTGATTTATGCTGTTTGCAGAACAACGTATGCAGGATAATGCGCCGGATTGAATCCATTTTTCGGACCGGGAAATGTCTTGTTAACATTTCGTAAAATACCATGTTCAAAATGAATAAAGTCCAGTAAGGCTCGCTCGAAATGAGAATAAAAAATCAACCTACTACACATAAGAGAAAAAAATATATCAAATTTATTTTGTCTTTCACGAAATTTTTGTGCGATGAACGTTAAATGCCAATGCTATATTATCTATTTCCAATCGTGTTCAATTTTAATCAGCATATATCCACATGTAATTTAATCCTGTTTTGATAAACTCTTTTAGACTCTCGGTTCGTGCTTATTGATTCTATTGTAATATGTACCTGACGTAAACAACTTTCACGTCATGGAGGTCAGTTTAGGAGCAAGCGAAACCAAAATATCAACGATGTTCTTATTCCGCATCGATCTGGCTTGAAGGTACCGTTCGAAAGAAATGCATTTTCAGGTGGCGTGTTTACAGCATCTTGTAAAAATATGCATTCGAACCAATCGGCGAGTAACTGTCAGCTCTCCATCTTACTAGTCCGTTAACTTCTTACGCAGCGTAACGGCAAAAACTGACCAACGCTATTCACAAAATTTGCCATTCAATTTTCATGATTTTTTTCATTTTTGCCTCAAAAACATAGCTTATGAACCCTCATTGGAACGAGCTCGTTGAGCTCGTTCCAATGAGGGGTCATTAGCTATGTTGTTGATGCAAACAATAAAAATAATAGTTATTCAATAATTTTGTTTGCAAGTGTCGTCTGCTTTTCATGTTAGGTAAAGGGTTAAAAAGCAGGATTAGTATTGCTTGGAGAAACGATTCAAACACGGATGATATGACGCCGATCTCGGCCGGTATGAACCAAGCTAAAGTTGTCCGCTTTAATGCGTGACAAGGCGTATCGCCTTCGTGTAAAGACCGTTATTCATCGAAATCAACCAATCAACCAATCAGTAAAACTAGCATTACCAGACAAAATGGTAACTTCACATCAGCTTCGGCCTTCGGTGTCCGGCTGATACGAAGTCATCTCGTTCTGATATCTCGACCGATATGAAACTAACCAAGTAATAACCTCTAATTACTTCATGCCGAATGGATATATCAAGGTATCGTCCGACCACGGTCCGCCTAAAGGGAATGCCGTTCTATTAACTGGTTGAGTGCTAGATGCCCATATTTGGGCTCTACTGAAAAGTTCTGGTGTCTCGCTTAAAAGGCTTCCTATTCAGTGGATGTGTTTCCAGTTTGTTTTTTTTGTTTTTTTTTATATTTTGTTTTGTTCACATCGATTTATCTTGTAAGAATATACTGAAGAGTGTCTTTATGCACTCTCCAATATACTGCAACAAGCAGTCCCATATGACCCCCCACTGTAAAAACCTAGGTTGATCTTGTACTCTTCCGGTTAAGCAGGAAAATTACCGAAGGATTGCATATCTGAAAGGTGTAATGTCCTTTCTTGTAATCAATCATTTGTCGTTATCTTAGCATGCATGGATCTTCACGCAAGTAACACATTTAACAGCCCTCTTAAAGTTCCGACAAAAGGCAGTGGTGCGAGCGCCACTTCCGCCATCATGCAGGGGAAAATACAGAAAATTAGTTTGTGAAGACCGTACAGACAGTTAAAAAAAACCTTTTCGAAAAGGACTTGACTGACACCATCAATGAATCTATCTTTTATAGATAGACGGTAAAAATGTTCTGTTTTCATTTTTTTTTTTTTTTTTTGTTCTTGTATTTTATGGATAACTAGTTTATATCACAGTAACTGCGGGAACGTGCTAAATGAATATTGCATTTGCAGTCAAAGGTAAAATGGTTGCTAGCTTAAGCTATGTGCTAAAAATCATTGATAATTATATCATTTGCGTTGCCGTTGGTATCAGGGAGAGTAAGTAGAGCAGTGCTTACCACAAGTGAAATAGGCCCGATAATCAACGCTAAGTGGAATTCCACAAAATGGACACAATGGGTATAAACAGTTGGTTCACGTTGTCTGTATATACTTGCGTTGCGGTCATGATATTGTCATACACGCCGAGGATGATCCTATACACCGATAGATAAATGTGTAAGTCAATAAAATAAATTTCTTTAGGCCTAAAAAGTTAAAAATCTGTTTCTCAGGCCCTCCCGCAATGGGCATTTTGGCTGCCGCATGCTCTCTTTTTTATAACCAATGCAAACTTGAAAAAATAAAAATTAAATGGTTTAGGTCTGATATTTTACCCAAGTTAAAAAATTAATGAATTTGTTCCTTGAATGCAAAAGGCTTTTCAATGCTTTAGCATTGCAAAGCCTTCTTGCACTCAAGGGACGAAATACACCACCACCCATGCTATTCTGTACATTATGAGGCCTAAAACATAAAACAAACCAAGAATATGAGCTTTTTGGCAAAGAAATAATTACAAAAAAATAAAAAAAAATAAAATAAAAACAAACGCCCGCCCGCATGCAATTTTACAACAAATATCACGAGAAACGGAAAATCTACTTTGGGGGGTCTTATTTATTAGATATGCTTTCTTTCCCAGAATTGCCTGTTATCAAGATCGACTGATATGACTTCAAACGGGGCTTATATGACGCCCATCTCGGCTGATGTGAACCAAGCTAGAGTTGTCCCCCTTGATGCGTTGCTAGTCGCAACCAATTTGTTTATATGTACATCGTTCACCACTATTCGTCGACCTCAGTCGGGAAAATTTCGCGTTACCAAGCAAAATGGGGTTGTATTTATATGTTAGGAATTAATGATGTCAGTAAGTAAGAATTAGGTGGAGGAGGAGAAAAAGAAGAGAGCAGAGACGTTTGGATAGCTGAACTTGGGGAAAAAGAAACTTTGGCCTTTATGAAAAGAATGAGAAACAATAATAACACTGTCAGGAAACTGTAACACATCTCAGAACATTTTGTAATTATTTGTTTTGGTTTAACCCTTTACCTAACATAAAAAGCAGACGACACTTGCAAAAAAAAATTCTTGAGTAACTATTTTTTTTCATTTTTTGTCTCAAAAACATAGGTTATGGCCCCTCGTTGGAACGAGCTCGACGAGCTCGTTCCAACGAGGGGTCATCACCTATGTTTTTGAGACAAAAAATGAAAAAATACTGAAAATTAATTGGCGATATTTGAGAATAGCGCTGGCCGTTTTTGGCCGTTACGTTGGGTAAAGGGTTAATACATAAAGAGGTTATATTTGATTAGTTTCATGTCGGCCGCGATATCAACACTTAGTAACTTCACATCAGCTTTCGACCGTCGGTCTCGGGCTGATATGATGTTACATCGTGCTGATATCTCGATCGATGTGAAACTAACCAAGTAATAACCTCTAACTGGTAATCCGTTTTGTTTAATCACCCTACTACCCCGTACTGATGTTTGACATTATTTCATCCATTTATGTCAACAAATTGCGAATCTTTACATAGTACCAATAAGTTCTGTTATTGAACGCTGATGGGAGCACGGTGGCTCAGTGGTTGGGGCATTAAACTTCAAACCGAAAGGTCCACGGTTCGATTCCGACCAACGATAACTGCGTTGTGTCCTTGTGCAAGGCACTTAATCCTGACTGTCCGCGTGTCCCGACTGTCCGTGGGGGAGGGGGGGGGGCACGCTGGCACAGTGTACTAAAGCGTACTACACGTCGATGGTGCACGTGCCTTCAACCAGTGCTAGCCATACTTGTGCGGGGTTCTTACGTTGGGGAGTCTAACAGTTGCTCGCCACTGCTCGGTTGTTCTCTCGGAATACTGCGGCTTCCTCCACAGTAAAACAGCCGTGACCTAACTTCTCTTCCCCCTCTCTCTCTCTCTCTCTCTCTCTCTCTCTCCCTCTCTCCCCCTCTCTCTCTCTCTCTCTCTCTCTCCCTCTCTCTCCATGGAGTCACGAATCCGAGAAAAGCCTTGCAGAAGGTTATTGAGTTTTATTTTACAGTATCCTGCAATAACTAAAAAACATTTTTTTTTATTTTCAGGAATGTTCAATGGTTATATGGATGTTATGTGAATATATACTTAGAGTATGGGCAACTGGCTGTCGCTCAAGATATCAGGGCGTAAAGGGAAGGCTGAAATATGCACGGAAACCTTTGTGCATTATAGGTAAAGCATAGCGGTGTTTCTTTTTATTACTCACTTTTTTTACATTACGAAGCTCGATGGTCTACTTTGCCCACGCTTTGTTGGGAGTGGATTACTGCTAAACTCTCCGTGGAGTCAAGTATCCACCCAAGCATTAAATGCTCTTTTGTGTGGAAGCATAAGAATCACAAACAGAGTAACAGCCGATGGATCTCTGGCTTAAACACGGATATCCAATTGCTTGTGGTGCTTCTATAGATCTTAACCATTTCAACACGAGACTCCGTTTTTCCCTGTCCAGGACCAAGGTACCATCTGATTTCATATAGTAGTTGTTTGCTCCGTGTCCTTTTATGGTAGCCCAATCAATATTTTCAACGTGCACCCCTGAGGCTGCACGTTGACAATATTGATTGGTGTACCCCCAAATGACGAATGTGGACTCTTCCAGTTAATGATATGGAGGTGACATGGAAGATACTAACAGGGTTCAAAGAGTTGAGAGTTATACTTCGGGGGAAAACTCTACTCGAAAGGTGATTCAGTTATAGCCCACCATCCTCGTACTAAGAAATATTAGCCAGGAACAATCAAATTTGTTGTTGCTTTTCCTGAGGGTGGAAAAATTGAAACTACTTGATAAACCTAATAGGTATGTGCTATTCATGACTGACTCGGGATACTGCTGGATTAAATTATTGCTGATTCCTCCTATAAATAGACAGTGGATTCGTCAAATTGATGTAGACAAAAATGTTGGGCAATCTCATTCAGGCACTCCGCGTTCATAGGGTGAATAAAGATGAATGACAACAAAGCACGTATGCCGTAGTTCCTGGCTTCAGCCGAATCGTTGGTTAAATCGCTTAAACAACAAAATTTAAATGCGTTTCGAATTGATATTGGCACTGCTTCCTGATAGTCTGGTCATTAAAATCCCAACTTCATTCCAAAAGGATTTATTTTAGCATTTTAATCTGTTAGATTGCTTTGTTTCGTGACGGAAAGCCAGCTGCTCTTTGCGTAATCACGGTAATTGTGAGCGACGCCTAGCACGGAACTACACTTTCCGCGCGGAGTTAACAAATGGACGGTTTTCTAATTGGACTCATCGCATTGTGCCCTCAGTTTGCACTTTCGCTGCACACTGACACGTTCTACAATAGCGAGTTCAATAAATGAAAACTGGAGACAGCACCATCGTCCTAACACTTCCAACCCCGAGTTCCACAGTGGAGTCGGTCTGTAGAACATTTTTCCCATTAAAATTGGGGAATCTATTTATCTGCGCAGGGGTGTTGAGTAATAATTTAATCCTACAGCCCTGTTGGGCTGTAGAATTAAATTATTACTAAACCTCCAGGCAATGTGTTGTTTATTGGAAGCGAAATCGCCCCACGCGAACATATTTAAGCACACATTGTTGAACAAGTTAAGATGGGGGCCATGCGAATCTAAAATTTTGGGTCGAATCGAACCAGCAGACGATTTCGAATCGAACTGAATCCTGAATCTCTAAACGAATATCACAGTTCTTAAAGTTGCGAATATTGCACTTGATTGAGCCTTGCACTTTGTCATTCTCCACTCAAGTATTGCATGCAAAGTCGAGTAGTCTGTTCCTGCAAATCAATCAAAAAAGCGATATATTCAGAACAGAATCAACGTTATTTAGGGAGCAGTACCTCCTTGAACACTTCTTCTGTCATCGGGCCCCCCTGGCGATAGAGGAAGAGTCCGAGAGGACACATTTGGTAGGATGTTGAAAACATGTCGACGATTAGAAAATTTCCAACTGGACTCGAATCGAATCAATGGGGCAATTTCGAATCGAATCGATATTCAACTTTTCGCAGCAGGCTATTTTTAAACCTTTGAAAATCCAGACAACACACCTTTTAAATCGAAGTGAAATATCGTCAGTTTTGATCCAAAATCTATACTTTCAGAACATAGTGGTTGTTCGAAATGGTGCCGAGTAGTATTAACTTGTAGTGTAATGAGTATTGTTTGTGACCATATATATTATCGCCTACAAATTTCCGATAATTGAATTGGATTTAAAGCGTCACTTTCAGGCTGATATATACACCAATTACAGTTAATGAAATCTATACATGTCTAACAGTCAGAATGATCTACCCCTTGAAGCCTAGACCATTTTGGAAATTAAAATGGAAAATTAAGAATTTTATCATATATTTGTTAGATATGATTTTCTTTCACAGAATTGCCCATTAACAAACTCGACCGATATGACTGCAAACTCGGCTGATATGATGCTGATTTCCTCCGATATGTACCAAGCTTGAGTTGCCCCCTTAAAGCGTTACAATGCGTTACCAATTTGAAATATTCACAGTTAATCGTCTAACTCAATCAGCAAAATTGGCGTTACCGGGTCCGATGTAGTGGTTTGAAATAGAGTTTTGAATGCTGAGAAATTTATGATAGCTGTAAGTAAGGATTATGAGGAAAAAGAGAAGAAAGAAGAGAGTTGTACAGAAAACTAAGATTCAGAGTCGTAATTGGGAGAAGACATAGCTCACCTATCAGAACGTTCAGATATCTGGACTAGAAGTAGAAGGGGAAAGATTGGACATTGTGGAAACAATGAGAAACAACAACACCGTCAGAAACTAACAGATCTGATAATGTTTCTAATTATTTGTTTTGGTTTAATAAATAAAGGGGTTATTACCTGTTTGGTTTCATATCGGTCGAGATATCAGCCCTCGGTAACTTCACATCAGCCCTCGACCTTCGTTCTCAGACTGATATATAGTTACCTCGGGCTCATATGTTGGCCACTATGAAACTAACCAAGTAACAATCTCTAATTATTAATTATCGCAACGGCCAATTAGGAAAGAAGGAAAAAGGCTGTCGATAAGATATATTCCTTTAACAGTTGGTCCCTGCGAATCACATATCTTCGATTCGAATCGAATCTTGTCTATTATTCGAAATCGAATCGAACCTCGCTTCGAATACAGGCGTCTGGAAGTCCCGATTAATAAAATATTCCAACTACATCATCAAGGCATGCCTTCGTCGAAGGCGTGCCTTGATGATGTAGCTGGAATATCACCCAGTAAGGATTTCTGTTCAAAAACAGAAATTGGTGCGAGAATTCTGCACTGGGCACTGCACCGGGCTAGTCACTAGCAACCGTGAGCTCATCATCGATATTGTTTGAGAACTTTAAATGTGCTTTCACTAGTGGTTGTGACAAGTGAAACTGGAATTAGCATTGATGGTGGCATGGGTACAGATGCTTTTTATGTTAACCCTTTGAGACTTTAATTATCCTGACATTCAAACGTCACTGTGAATTCAGTTTCTTGAACGTTTTTCAAAATGCGACGTCAAACGTCGGAAAGTACAAATAACAAGCTATTTTTCACATTAGTGATTATCTGGTTGAGGACTAGATTATTTTTGGTGATCTGAATTTGCTATTCAAAACTTGTTTTATTACAAATTATTGGAGAGTGCCCAGAGACACTCTCCAATAATTTGTAATAAAACAAATTGATATAAACAAAATATTATTTGTGTTTGACTGAATATGAAATATAAGCAAGGAAACTATCGGCTTTTGCTATTGTATCCTCATTTTTGAAAAGCCCTGATAGTGGCTTCTTGCACTCAAACAGTTAAGACGTCTTGACAGCAGGATTATTTTAGTATTTTTTTAAGCTGCGATAACATTTGGCTCAACGGTTGTCACTGAGCACTATTCGGGAGAAAATAGGAAATGAGGTTAAAACTTTAAAAAATCGAAAAAAAATAACAAAACAAATGACCACAAAGTATCAACGCGCTGATTGATGTCGTACGTCATAAGACGTACAAAAATATCAGAGGGTTAATTTAGCTATAATTACACTCATCTTTATATTCAACATTGTTTATGTACATTTCTATCTCCGCTATACGTTTTGTAAGACGACTAAGATTACTGATACCAAGAGAAATTCCAGTGAACAGATTCGAAGGAAAACGAATCGGGCAGCCGATTTCGAATCGAAACGAATACCAACTTAACATTCGAAATCGAATCGAATCTCGAAGCTTTGCAGGGCCTTATTTGACAGTGTGTCACCAACCTTATATGGCATGTACAGTGCCGTTCAGTTACTTCTATCTCGGGCTCATTCATTCATTCGCTATCGCCTGATATGAAGTTTAATTATACTTTCTACATCAGATTAAGTTTGGTCTTTACCACACCGTGTAACTTACGACTCCATTCAGGGTGCCAGGCTCGACACAAGTTGGTCGTATGGCTTAAAATACGTATTCGCCAATGGTACCAATTTGAAAAGAAATGTTTACAAAATAGAGAAACTTCATCTCTTGGCAAACAACTCCTCGACATTACTAAATTTGGGGGTATCCTGGAAACAAAAATGAAACGTCCAGGAAGTGGATTAGTGCTAATTTGCGTCGGTAGTGATGATCTGCTTTGCTGAAATAATAGTACATGGTCATCACCGTCTGGGTTGTAGGTTTTCTAACATAAGAAGTATAATTATAACCTTGATTTTATACTTACGTCGCTACAGTGATCAGTGGCGAAGTCGGAGAGCAAGCCTAGAAGTAAGAGGATAAACTGGTCCACTGTATGGGATAGCATCAGCAAATTCACCCTCTTGATTAGTTATTTCCAGGCTTTCCGGGGAGGTGGGGCTCGCCTCAGTCCCCCTTTTTCTGAAAACTGTGAACCTTATATACATTCCTATCTGAAATCTCCAAAACTGGTCGATGTTCACTCACCCTGATATTTCTTGGGTCATTTGCATTCAAAAAGTCCCCCTAGTGCACCAATTGGCATGAGAAGTTATTTTATCCTCGTGGGAGACCCCTGGGCCTTTAACTATGGACGATAAACAATTGTACGACGAGAAATAAAGTGAGGAGGGAAATTGACAGCAGAAAAAAATATTCTTCATTCAGCTTGGCCACGTCCCTGACAGTGATATAACTATGAATGCTGACAGTGAACATAAACCCTGATAAACAATAACCTTCCTGGTAAGTTGTGCATAAAAGTTATTTGATCATTTTCATGATGATAGATGCATGTAGCAAAGAGAGAAGTTCGGAGAAAGCGCTGTTGTATACTGAAAATAGCCACACTCGTAGTCTGAACGCCAAGGTTAACACAGATGTTTCCCAGTTTGAATTAGCCTTTTGTTGAGATAACAAACGTTTCTTGAACGAGACTAAAATGAAATGCTGACCTTGCTTATATTCTTCACATTTCAACAAATAACAGAAAGAAGTAATTTGAGATTTCAAATAATCGATGACAAAAATGGTAGAATATAATTTTTTTCAGCTCATATTGATCAATGTCCTTAATTACTGGATAGCCCATCTTATTATATCCAGCTCAACACTGATAAAATGATTGTTGACATGTGTGTTGGAGATGTTTTATTCATAAAATATGGTTCCTTTAGCTGCTGCAGCAATACATCGTGTGTTCGCACAAACGGATCAACAAACAATAAAAAACTACAAAAAGCAAAGAAGAGGAAAAATCAAAAACAAAAAATACTCCCGTTTTGATCTGCTTTACCTAATTTTTTTCTCTCCGTGTTCCTGGAAAGAATCGACTCAAAGGGTGTATTACTGTCAATGAACATTTAACCATTTTAAACCCTGGTGGTATCTTATTTATTTATTTATTTATTTATTTATTTATTTATTTATTTATTTATTTATTTATTTATTTATTGGGGTTTAACGACACTTTCGACAGCCAGATCACCTAGTATCGGACAGTTGTACGGATGGAGGAAGCCAGAGAGAACCACCGAGCAACGGCGAGCAACTGTCAAACTCCCCAATGTACTAACTCCACACAAGCAGGGTTAGCATTGATTGAAGACAAGTGTACCATCGACGTGCACTACACCTTAGTACACAGCACCACCGTGCCCCCGCGTTGGCAGTCTGGATTAAGCGTCTTGCACAAAGAACAACGCAGTTACCCCTGGTGGGGATCGAACCGTGGACATTTCAGTTTGAAGCCGTCCGAATCCGAAACCCCTGGGCCATCGCGCTCCCTGGTGGTATTTCCGTATCAGTTCAATAACAGCAATTGGAAAGGAAGAGTCCATGTTCATTATTTGGGGTAGTGCAATTTATATTTTCAGCGTACAGCCTTGAAGCTGCACATTGAAAATATTCATTGGTCTACACGGCATATCCACTTAGGGATCACCCTACTTTATGAAATTATGACGTATCATGTTCCTGGGCAGGACAAGAGACTTCTTGGGTTCAAATTGTTGACACTTTCGGCACCGTTGCTGCACAAATACTACGACCCCTAACGAAAGCTCCAACAGCCCTGGTGATTAGATCCCACGTTTTTTTTATTTATTTATTTATTACAGCCGGGATCATTTCGTGTTCGGCATAGTTACGGGTGTTGCAAGCCGGCGAATCCAAATAGAACCACATAACAGCAGCGACTGGCTATCGGACTCTCTAACTTACTAACCCCGCCGTGCAGGTTTAGCATCGATTGAAGACATATGTACCAGTGACGTACAATATGCGTTATCACATTGCGTCGCCGTGTTCCCACTCGGGCATCCGGGTTTAAGTGCTTTGTCCTAGCAGCACTCAATGCAGATGAAGCGAGTCAGTATCGAGCCTACGACCTTTCGATCCATGATCCGTCGCCCTTATGTTCAATTTTTTTCGTTATGGCCAGTTTGATTCTGTTGTGGCGATATTGGACCATAAAGTGTGGTGATATTTGGCATATATTACGCCCGTTCGGCCGCCAAAGATTTTATTCCGATTCTCGTAATGTGACCTCAGGTGGATGAGAGGAGGAATACACATAGTCGTTCGCAGGAAAAAACCTAACCACTCAGTTTGAATTGACATTACGCGCCTTACAAAATAAATACTTCCCGTACAAAGTATGTCTCCTACGCTGTAATGCTGAACGAGAAGATGTGATTTTTTTTACATATTTGAAACAAAAAATAAAAGAGAAATCCCTATAAAACTTTTCGTATAAAGTGAAAAGTTTACTTTAACCCTTTACACAACGCAGACGATATCAAAATTTATTATTTTAAATATCATTTTTTTTAAATTTTTCCAAAACTTTCAACAAAACCATATCATGTGACCCCTCGTTGGAACGAGCTCGTTCCAACGAGGGGTCACATGATATGGTTTTGTTGAAATTTTTTGAAAAATAATATGTTTTCAACTGCTGAATTTGCATATTACGCGGGCGGATGCGGGCGATTCGTTAGGTAAAGGGTTAATGTAGTGATTGTTATTTGGATAGTCTAAATGTATGGTATGCCCAACACTCTAAGATAAGTTGATTTAAAAATCAACCCAAATCATCAGGGTTTAAGTGAATAGTAACCCAGTTGGGTTCATATTCACTCAACCCAGTTGATTTGGGTTGATTTTTAACCCGGTTGGGCTCATATTCACTCAACCATGTTGATTTGGATTGATTTTTAACCCAACTGATTTTAGAGTGTGCCCTTTATTATTGCCATAGTCTTGGTTGGAGAGGAGCACGGTGGCTCAGTGGTTACGACATTGAGCTTCAAACCGAGAGGTGAATGGTTCGATCCCCACCAGGGGTTACTGCGTTGTGTCCTCGTGCAAGGCATTTAACCCTTTACCTAACATGAAAAGCAGACGACACTTGCGAAAAAAATTCTTGAATAACTAATTTTTTTAATTTTTTGTCTAAAAAACATAGGTTATGACCCCTCGTTGGAACGAGCTCGACGAGCTCGTTCCAACGAGGGGTCATAACCTATGTTTTTGAGACAAAAAATGAAAATATTTTGAAAATTAATTGGCGATTTTTGAGAATAGCGCTGGCCGGTTTTGGCCGTTACGTTGGGTAAAGGGTTAATTCCTATTGCCTACTTTTCAGTCCTTGATTCTGAAAATGTCTTTTATTCTGAAAATGTCAATTGAATATCCCCGTATGAGTTTGTATGAATCTGTGTTTCTATTGCTGAAAGACAAAGAAAACTGCTATGGCCATTTTGGGCCAATAAGTAATACCTTGAAAAATAAACATCATCTTCTTAGCCCAAAATGTGTGTCTACCAGCACATAAATGTTTTCGGGAAGGTCTTTGTGGACAATCTCAAGTGAAATTTCACAAAAGGTTCATAGCATAAATCTTGTGTGCTTTGATGAAAATAATCAGTTTGTCAGTGTGATGACAGTCGCATTACACGAAACCCTATGCTGTTTCCCCATTGTCAGCAGCAACTCTTTGTATCCACCATGTCAGAAAATGTTTTGCAAAAGGTAAAAGCTGAATTTCAAGTTAGTTTTTGTTACATCATTAGTTTATTTTCAGAAATTCTGGTAAGTTGTTAATAAATAGACTATATTTCACTGAGCGGATTCGCGTACGATTTTTATCCTCGAGTGGGGCGCGCGGAGAATTATTTCACCAGGCGTTAGCCGAGTGAAATAATCCGCGCGGACCACGAGAGAATAAAATCGTTCTCGAATCCGAGCTGTGAATATTTGTATTTATTTTATTTTCTCCTTATTTGTTTTCCAAAAACAATCCTTTATAATTGATTCCGTGCTTACTTTCAAAACATGTAAAAAAATAGTCCGTCATCACTGAGAGTGGGACACGATGCTGGGAGTGGAATACCAATTATGGTGAGTGGGAATACAATTTGTTTTGGGGGAAGAAAAACGAATGAAAATAAAACAAAACATTTTTTCGGTAAATCCTATAGCTTCAAAGCGTTATTTTCAACAGTATGCTCAATCATGGTCCCTTCTGATTGTCCAGAATTCTTCATCCAATGTCTGCTTAATAACAAGGATTGCAATGTCTCCTTCAACTCTTCCAACCTGAGAAATAAGAGTGAATTTATCGACCATGAAGGGGGGCGCGGTGGCTCAGTTGGTAGAGGTGCAGGCTGCAAGCCGAGAGGTCCTCGGTTCGAATCCCACCTGCGGCAACCGCGTTGTGTCCTTGGGCAAAACACTTCACCCCATTGCCCACGTGGGGGCTCGGTGGCGTTGTGTACTAAGGCGTACTGCACGTCGATGGTGCACCTGTCTTCAACCAATGCTAACCCTGCTTGTGTGGAGTCAGTATGTTGGGGAGCTGACAGTTGCTCGCCGTTGCGCGGTGGTTCTCTCCGGGTACTCTGGCTTTCTCCACCCATAGAACTGCCACGGTCATGATTAGCCATTGTGCAGAAAAATGTGACCTTAAACACCAATAAATAAATATAAATAAATCGACCATGAACAATGAGAACTACTAATGGTCAAACAGTTGTTTCTAGTCAAGTGTCGTCTGCCAATTCACAGACAGTGGCAAACGACATTTGAACGAAAACAGCTTCTTAGGTTATACGACTTTTCCTACTCACTATTATCTGAACTAAACTCTAAATCAGGGGAGAAGTCTCGATTTCAAACTTTTTCTCAGAATTAAGTTGTGGGATAGATCAGTTATTAATCCCAATAAATCCACCATTTTGTAAATTCCTGGGTCTATCAAACATCTCTAATGCACTTTACTTTTGTCCACAGAGTGCAACGATACGCCATTTGCAATGTTAAAGCCACAGTTACTGGAAGTTGTGGATACAACCACTTTTTTCACTGATAAGAATGAAAGCTCAACCTCAGTCCTGACCCCGTGTTACACATACAGTAGTCTATTTAATAATAGACAAGTAATGAAAGCCTATTTTGCCCTGACCGATACCCCTTCCCAGTTCATTTGCGAATTCGTTCATTGAACAAAGATTCATCAACACAGTTTTCTTGTACAGCTATCCACAAGGTATTTAACTTCATGTTTATCATAAATTAATAATCAAATCATCATTCTACGGCTTCTTTATTTGATAAAAAAAACTCTCCGTTCGACTTTTTTGCCCGCGACTCGACGCCATTAGAACAACAATGATGACGTACGTTTCTAATGTCTAAAAATACCGTCTAAAAATGATTGCGGAATACTGAAAAGGATCAAGTTCTTGTCATCTGCTTTACAGTGACAGTCGGTGAATTTTTAGACTGCAGTCGTATGTTTTATGCTATTTATGATAAGAAAAAGGCAGTACTTAGAAGTTGGACATGTTAGCAGCAGTATCTGCGTGTACGGAAATGTGCAGCTAATGTTACGGTTAGTTCAAAGGAAAAAATTAGATAAATAAAGTCGAGGCCTACCCCCATTTATACACCTCATTGGTGTTGCTTATTTCGTTCTCTCAGGTTATTTGACTTTGGAAATGCGCCGCAATCTAGGGCTGGCGCCCAACATTCCCCCGATGTAGGCGTATGACCCCCACCCGGGGGTGGGGGGGGGGGGGGGGTCTAGACAATTTATTTATTTATTGGTGTTTAAGGTCACATATTTTTAACAATGGCTAATCATTCCCACAATATGAATATCAACTCAACACCAGGAGTGAGCGTTAATAAGCCATGTTGCCCATTTTAGAGAGGGTTTACACCTCCCAAGAATTGGTGACTGGGTCTATTTTACCAGTAAAACAGAGCCTGTTTACCGCAGTGAA
This sequence comes from Pictodentalium vernedei, assembly GCA_031216915.1. Lineage (NCBI taxonomy): Eukaryota > Metazoa > Mollusca > Scaphopoda > Dentaliida > Dentaliidae > Pictodentalium > Pictodentalium vernedei. The sequence continues at coordinate 177,644,506 of CM062291.1, read as the reverse complement.
TAGGCACTGCTTTACTTCCCGGGGTTCCCGCGGGCAGGGGTCTGGAAATCCCCTGGCCGACCATGGTTTGGCCAGATGTGTATAATTTTTGTTTTAATTGGGAAAAAGTCACAATAGGCTTATCCATGAATCTGGAGGCAAGGAAGCCAGTAACTGCAAGCAGCGAAGTTAACATAAACTACAGATTCTGAAGATATCTTCCAATAATGTAGCAATACCATGAGTTTGGAGGGCCTTGCGATTTATTACCGGCCCGAGAGGAATGAATAAAAGCCCGAGGGTTTATTACCGGCCCGAGAGTCGAGGGCCGTTAATAAGGCAGAGGGCTGTTGATCTTCATCCACCAAGCGCCGCATCTGAAAGTTTGCGCCTACAAGCCCCCCCCCCCCCCCCCCCCACACACACACACACCTCCCATTCACCAGCTTCTAATTTTACGTTTCACTCATCATGCAAGTAACAGGTAATTTTGATGTAGCCAGTTCAAGTTTGGCAATTGAGGAGGAAGAACGTTTGCAGCACCAAGTAGAAGGGGTCAAGGGGAACGGCGTTCCCCCAAAAGCATCACTGCCCTTGCCTCCCCACCGACTCCCAAACGCACGCACAAATGCTCATAGTGGGTTTTCTAGAAAGGTTTTTTTTTTTTCAAATAAAATGTCTCCGGGAAAGATTGTTTGTCGAGACCTCGAGATATCTTAATCGGCCAAGTGCTTCGTCTGAATAATATATGCCTACATCAAGCCTCGCCGCTCCCAGCCCATTCACCCCCCCCCCCTCCACCCCCGCTCCACGCTTCAAACAGCATGTAGGCTAGTGGGCCTAATACACTATTATGATTAAGGTTGTTCAGCATTAAATTTAAATGTTGTCAATGTCACCACGATTCCTAGCTGGCATTGTAAAAAAGAGATGCAATAGAATTTCCTTTTTATACAGGTCATGAGATCACTCTGACCCCTCCCCGTCTGTCATATAGGCCCATTGCCTAGATCTAATACCCGTTCCGCCCGCCAATACATATTCCTTTCAAAGCTTCCTGCATTTTCAACTTCTGACAACAAGGTAGCGCTGTCTTGAATTAATCACCAGTTTTTTTTTATTAAAGTTCGGACAAGTTGGTTGTGCCTTGACAATAAATAGAACTCGAGGACAGGGGTGCAACAATTGTTTTGCAGGGAAGCCTCTTACATTATAGCCCACATCCATTATTCTTCTGTTCTGTCGTCTGCAGCACAAGAACAACGCAGTGCGTAGTTTCGCTTTCCGGGTTAACTTTTGTACAGCCTAGCAACGAAATGTCACGCCCTCATTGTTGTTCTAATGGCGTCGAGTCGCGGGCAAAAAAGTCGAACGGAGAGTTTTTTTATCAAATAAAGAAGCCGTAGAATGATGATTTGATTATTAATGTATGATAAACATGAAGTTAAATACCTTGTGGATAGCTGTACAAGAAAACTGTGTTGATGAATCTTTGTTCAATGAACGAATTCGCAAATGAACTGGGAAGGGCGTATCGGTCAGGGCAAAATAGGCTTTCATTACTTGTCTATTATTATATAGACTACTGTATGTGTAACACGGGGTCAGGACTGACGTGGTGCTTTCATTGTTATCAGTGAAAAAGTGGTTGTATCCACAACTTCCAGTAACTGTGGTTAAAGCATTGCAAGTGGCGCCTTGTTGCACTCAAGAGATGAATTCATTTTAATAATTGAATACACCCCACAGTGTACAAAAGCTCATTGGAGTGTTTTGAGTTAAATAGAATGTCACCACTGTGCGCCCTTGTTTACTATATTTTATGTGTTGGTGGGTGGGGGTCACCTCACTCCCGTATTCAGCTCGTTAATCATGCAAACCCATAACAGGTATTACGTAGTTTCGATTCGAGTGTTGCTTACTCGGTATCCTGGAATAACTGACAGTTAGTAGCATACCTCCAGTGATTGTGAACTATGATGTATTCTGCCTGACCGCAGTTATAACAACTTGGTGGATGGGAAATCTGAAAAAAATTCTTATTTTCTTGCGATTGTTACATTTCACTACGCAAAAAACAAAACGCGTAATGTAACTAATATCTTTGCTGACTAACATGTTTATAGCGTTTTAAAAATATAGTCCGCTTCAAAAAATGGCACGTACATTTCGTTCAGAGATGTGCAGTAGGCAAGGGATTATTGTGCTTATATCCGCGAATTTTGCATCTTTCATTGATCAAGTTGGTTGAGAGGTGAAGTGTTAATTTAAGGGGGGGGGGGGGGGGGGGGGGGGGGGTGGGGGAGGGGCAGTCTGTACCGAGCTTTGAAAGGGTAGCACGACAACTTTGCAGTGGCTCCTTGGTGTCAGTGGTACTAAGACTGTTGCAACGATGATCTGTAGTTATACATTACGGCCGCCGTGGACTGGTCACTTTCCATGGGTGGGCCATATTTCTATGGACGCAATAGTATTAGATTACAAACACTAATTATAGGAATAATCATCAAAAATTTAATTAATGAAGCACCAGATACAGCCTGGGCTTCATCAATTAAAATTTTGCTGATGATTTTTATTACCCAGTAAACGCATGTGTGGACATCACTGCCCAAGTGTGGATACGACCAGTTCGCGGTAACTGTAATGTATCACCAGCAAGGAGTCTTACATGTTGGGGTGGCAAGCTTCCAAAAGACAATCAAGATTAGCCCTCACGTACAGTGCGCTTATCTAGGCTTAATTGCGCGTAGGAATTGCGCGCAGTTGCCATAATGGCATCCAAAGCGCGGCAGGTTCTCCTGGTCACTCATAGCAAACACAGGCAGTGTTTCTGCCAATGGACCTCCGGGTTACCCGGAGGTCCATTGGCTGAAACATGGCTTGTGCACAGGCCATATGTACAGAATTTGATATCCTTCCTATGGTCATAACGCCTAGATTAGCGCGCAGATCGACGTGCTATTTGTGCGCATTTCATGACAGGACTTCTAGTTTTAACTTTAACGGCCATATCCGGCTAGCGCTCTTCATAAAAAATCACCATTCAAGGTTTAATATTTCTAAATTTTTGGCTTCCAAAACCATGCCTATGAACGACTTCTTGCAGGTAATTTTTTTTCAGTTATTTAATTTTTGTTTGTAACTGTCCTCTGTTAGTCGTGTTAGATAAAGAGTTACCTCGGTTTACGTATTAGCTTCATTGTCGTTCGAATGATCCATGTCGCTAACACTTCCCAAATTAATTTAAATTCCATCGACGTTTGAGAGTAATGAATTGCGCATTGGTTGAAAGCTGTGGGGATTTAATCTAATATAATCTAATTTAATCTAATATACCGACAAAATGATTGCCGTATTACTGGCTTCGACATTTAAATTGTACCTCTATTTTTCATTTTCCTTTTCTTTTTTCTTAAATTACCGTAAATGATTGTTCTCTACATGTTATACCTGGACACCTGAAGGCTCATTGGTTGGAGCATTGGACTTTAAACTGAAAGGTCGGCGGTTCGATCCTGATCCGCTGTGTCGTTGAGAAAGACCCTTAATCCAAGTTGCCCCCTTGGGGGTACGTTGGCGTTGTGTACTAAGGCCGACTGGCCATCGACGGTTTACTTGCCTTCACCCGCTTCAAAACGTGCTTCTGACGGGTAAGTACATTGCAGAGTCTGACAGCTGCTAGCTTCTGTTTGGTGGTTATCTCCGGGTATTGCTTCACGAACCTAGGAAGGGAATCGGGAGAGAGCACTACCTCCCCCTCCCCCATTGAATTTTGAAAGCTCCCAGAACGGACTTGGGGTGTATTTTAACTTTACTTCGAGAATAAATCATTGAAAAAAAATGCGTGACGAACCTAGGAAGGGCATTGTCTGCCCCCTCTGGCCCCGCGGTCCGAAGGCGGAGCCTCCTTGAACTCTTCTTCTATCATTAGGTCTTCTGTACGGGTACGACTTTGGGAACATCTCGACGATTCGAAAATTTCCGAATCAGCCAGATTAAAACCGAATCGATCGTATCTAATCATCGTGACAATTTGGAATGGCTTTATAATACAGATAAAAATACCTGTCATCTTTCCCATCTTCAGTAAATTGTTAAAAAAAGAGATTGCCTGAAAAACTAGGGTAACCCTATTTATTTATTTATTTATTTATTTATTTATTTATTTATTTATTGGTGTTTTTAAGGTCACATACTTATGCACCATGGCTAATCATCGATATTTATAGCTCCTTAGAATCTAGTAATTTATTTATTTATTTGTGTTTAAGGTCACATACTTATGCACAATGGCTAATCGTGACCATGAGTTTTACGGGTGTAGGAAGCCGGAGTACTCGGAGAGAACTACCGAGCATCGACGAGCAACTGTCAGCTCCTCAACATTCTAACTCTGTTCAAGCTCCGCTCAATCAGGGTTGCAGCGGTTGAAGACATGTGCACCATCGACGTGCAGTACGCCGTAGTACACGGCGTCATCGTGCCCCCATGTAGGCAACCGGGGTAAAGTGCCTTGCCCAAGGACACAACGCGGGACGTCCCGGACGGGGATCGATCTCGAGACCTCTAGCATAGAAGTCCAACAGTCTACCACTGAGCCACCCCGCTCCCAAGTAACCCTATTTAGGTTGCCTTAACCGTTCACCCAACGTAATGGTCAAAACCGTCCAGAGTTATTCACAAAAATCACCATTCAATTTCTATTATTTTTCATTTTTTGTCTCAAAAATATGGCTTATGATCCCTCATTGGAACGAGCTCATTGAGCTCGTTCCAATGAGGGTCATAAGTCATGTTTTTGACGCAAAATATGAAACAATTTAGTTGTTTAAGAATTTTGTTTGCAAGTGTCGTCCCCCTTTTGTGTTAGGTAAAGGGTTAATATCTACATGTAATTTGTTCGTGTGTGCCATTATGTTTTAGAAGTTATCCACTTTCCTTCCACTTTATGATGATAGTTTGTTTCGTGCTGTAAACTATTCGATTCCCAGGCGAAAAAAAGGAGAAATTCTTGTGAACAGTTATTCTGCTTTACTCGCGAAATAAGACGCGGTAACCAACGTCTTGAGTGACAGACGTCCTCTAAAGTAGGAAACATAGATTGGCTAAGGGCCCACAAAGTAGATCTTCTGATTCACAGGCCATTTTTTGTAAAACTGCATGTGGACGGGCGTTTTTTTTTATTTTATTTTTTATTTTTATAATTATTTCTTTGCCATCAAAAGTTCATGTCCTTGTTTTGTTTTACGTTTTAGGCCTCATAATCGACAAAATAGCATGGGTGGTGGTGTATTTCGTCCCTTTAGTGGCAGAAGGCTTTGCAATGCTAAAGGATTTCAAAGCCTTGTTGCGCTCAAGGGACAAACTTATCAGTTTTATTGGAGAATAAAACAAAGCAGTGCTTGTTTATTGTGGTAAACAAGCTCTGTGTTCCTGGTAAAATAGGATCCAATTACCAATGCTTGGGGTGGAAGTCCTCTAAAATGGGCAGCGTGGGTATAAACTATTGACTAAACATGAGTTTATCTCCATGTTGTGGTCACGATTAGCCATTATGCAGAAATACGAATAAATAAATAAATAAATAAATAAATAAATAAATAAATAAATAAATAAATAAATAAATAAATAAATAAATAAAATGTCTTTAAATTCCCCCAAATTAGCGACGATGAACGCTTAGGTCATGTGTGGTAAGTAAATATAACAATCGGAGTGTAGTTAAATTTCGAACTAAAAGAAATAAGAAAAGGCTGGGCACTTGCCCAGTGGTGTTTTCCGAAATCAAGGAGTGGAGGAACGGCTCGCGTCGCGCATTGCGCATAGCTGTTCAAAAGAAGTGGGCATTGTTTTCTGGGTGGGGTTTATGCGAGTTACACACTGGTAAACTGGGTTTAGTACGTCTGGCAAGACGAGTGAGTGCTAGCTGTGTTGGACATTCGAGAAGATCAAGCCATTCTTGGTCTTGAAAATTGAAGAAGAACGGCGTCCCCACTCAGTCAAAGGGTTAGAGGAACGGCGTCCCCCAAGGAAAGCACCACTGAAAGCATGTCCCCCCGTAGGACAGTGATGCGCTTCGTCGACACCTGCGTGTCACTGAAGCTTGTTGTTTTGAAACGCACTAGCCTGTCTATTGTCGATGCCATTTTCTGTGATACCAGCTTGTCGGAGCACTTGTCGAATCATGTCAGATTACCCATGTAGACCCTCTATTGAACCTGAACTGTCCGGAATTTTTAATGGAATTAGAAAATCTAAGACACGATACATGGGCCACAGATGGTCATTCAGATCTTTTTAGGCAATGCAGTCGTAACAAGTTGCCGCCGCACCTACGGCGTGGTTTACTTCCCTTGCCTTCTTGACCTTTCGAGATGTTTGCTCCCACTAACAATCATTTTACTCTTTTCGAAAATAGGTCAAGAAGTGAAAGCATCCTTTAAAGTCTTGGACCGCCAGGTGGAGTCGGGCGGTCCATGAGCTGCAACGTTTCCGTATTGCCTCATGTGGTATGTAGTTTCTTTCAGATGAAAAAAAGACATTCACGCATTGCTCAAATAGCTATCCCCCCCGCCCCCCCCCCCCCCCCCCCGGAACATCTAACTTTTGAGAAAACCATTGCACCCACCCACTCTCCGTTCGAAAATTTTCCAACTGCTACCTGTTAATTTACAACTGTTGAAGATGTCCTAATGCACTCTTCTCCCGTGTTTTCGAAATATCCAGGGTTCCCGCAGGGCCTTAGATTCAATGAACAGCCGTGAATTTGACTAAGAATCATTCAAGACCTTGAAATCCTGGACAATGTGTCAGGGGGACCTTGAAAATCCTTGAATATTCATGAAATAAAAATGGTGACGAAGCAGTTAATCATAACTCTGGGGAGCGCGGTGGCTCAGTGACAGGACTGTTGAACTTCTATGCGAGAGGTCCCGAGTTCGATCCCCGTCCGGGATGACCCGCGTTGTGTCCTTGGGCAAAGTACTTTATCCCGGTTGCCTACATGGGGGCACGATGACGCCGTGTACTAAGGCGTACTGCACGTCGATGGTACACATGTCTTCAACCGCTGTAACCCTGCTTGAGCGGAGCTTGAACAGAGTTAGAATGTTGAGGAGCTGACAGTTACTCGTCGATGCTCTGTGGTTCTCTCCTGGTACTCCGGCTTCCTCCACCCATAAAATTGTCACGGTCACGATTAGCCACCGTGCACAAGTATGTGACCTTAAACACCAATAAATAAATAAATAAATAAATAAATAAATAAATAAATAAATAAATAAATAATCATAACTCTGTAGTTTTATATGCCAGTGTTTGTAAAGGCATACATGTTACCCTAACTAGGACCTCTGGTAATTACCCCATCCTCCCACTTCCTGTATAGGGAAGTGGGAGGATGAGGGTAATGACCGAAGGTCCTAATTAGGACTGGTCAAGGCAGGGTCTTGAAAATCTTTGAATTTGGCTATTGCCGAGCCTTTCAAATTGTTGAAATATAATGCGAACTGGTCTTGAATAGCCTTGAATTTCATATGTCCTTACCTGCAGGATCTCTGATATATAACCTTTGGGGTCTAGAGTTGGAAATCGTCTCTTGGGTCAACAAGGCGCCATCTGCAATGCATAGGGCGTGGAATTTCCAATTGTTGGTGGTTTCAGATTTACAATTTCTAACTATTGAAAATTAAGGTGAGACCCCCTCCTTTCCCCCTCTCTCTCTCCCATACAATTCTTCGAACGGCATATAACTGGTTCTAACGAGAAAACATAATTTTTCCTGTCGAACGGAACACGTCGAAAATCCATCACTTGCCTTCCTTCTAACAGATCGCATTACTCAAAGCTAGAATATATTTGACAAGGGAACGAAATGGAAGCACAACAAATATTTGTGGGTCTTTTAGTAAAATGTCAGAGAGCAAAGTAACTAATGACAGTTAGCTTTGCGAAGTTTTATAAGAAACCATATGAACAGACATTAAAGACAGTGTTTTACGTCGGAAAGAGAAAAAAAGAAAATGAAAGTAATTTAATCAACAATACAGAATTCATGTGCAGACAAGTTCTTCAGAAACATTTACATGGGTATTGTTTGGAGGCGGGAAAGCCAGATTAGCTATCTCCATGTCGTCCCCTAAAGTGGTAATTTGATACTAGCATACTGGGCGAACACCAGTGGCAACACATTTTCCCCATCTGACTTTTGTCGATGCCCTGTGTGGTGTGTAATAACGAGATAATTTCGGTGGCATCCAAACCACGAGGCCGACCATGATTCGGTCCCGTGTGAGGAAAAATTTGGATTTTCAGACATGAAAGAGGCAAACTTTTCGTATCTGAGGTATTTATCGACTCCCCGAGCAATGTGCAAGTTTTTGTACCCAAAAACAGTCTAATCCTTGCATTCGAAACATTTGTCGACGCCCCGAGTTGTGTTATAACCCAGATAATTTCAAAGGTGTAGAACCCACAAGGCACCTCTTTGGCCCCATGGAGAAAAGATTTCATTTTGATGACAGAAAAGTTGAAAGTTTAGGATTGTTACAAATTCTGACTTCTGTAGCAGGTTAAAAAGCTGGTAACCTTAGGTGATATCTATGAGGTAACAGAAGATAGCATCACAGATATTCCCGATGAGCGAATCACAGTGGAACAGACAAGAAAATGTAAAAACCTTTGGTATTTAAGCAAAGGTAGAAAACATTTATACAGTTCTTTTCTTCGGTAAATACTGTCAGGCAGGATTCTATAATAGGGGGTGCCCAAGCCAGTTTTTTTTTTGGAGGGGGGTGGGGGGAAGGCCAAAGATGATATTTGAAAGACCGTTCTGTGGAGTTTCGAGGGCCTCCCTTAGTCCTAACTGGGACCCTTCGGTCGTTGCCCCTCCTCCCACTTCCTGAAGGGAAGTGCGAGGAGGGATCAACAACCGGAGAGTCCTAGTTAGGACTAGGACCCTGTTACAACCAGTAGTGTATAAATTTACCAGTAATGTCGAAATCGACCAGTAATGTCGAAAAAATTAACCAGTAATGTCGAAATCAACCAGTAATGTCGAAAAAATCGACCAGTAATGTAAAAATCCGTAATGTCGAAAAATTAACCAGTAGTGTCAAAAAGTGACGACCAAAATGAGGAGCACTAACACTTGCCGACGGGGGAGGGGGGTATAGCCACCCCCCCCCCCCCCCGATGACACCCCTGGTCGTGTGCTTTAATGACTGACTATTATAATGTCAGTCACCACCCGATATTTGCTACATGTCTATCATCTAGTTCTTCCAATTTGCTACCTGTCATTTTACCTACATCCATCAGTCAGTCAGTCTGCGTCACCCGCATGTACTCGCATGTACGTGGGGAGCACTATTAGCTCAATCGAGAAATTGCCTCGCAATTCAATTTGATGAATATCCGGGTTCAATACCTGACGAGGTCAGTTAAGTTGTGTCCTTGGGAATGACACTTTATCCCAGATGCACGTTGACTTCGTGTGCCAAGCCACATGCCGAAATGACACGTGTATGGTGCGCGTGCTTTAAACTAAGTGTCGTAAACGAAATCAATCAATCAACCAATCAACCAACCAATCAATCTTTGTATGTAGGTCTGCCTATCTTTCCGTCATTCAGTTGTCTATCCACGTCTAGGGGTTATTTTTTACACGCCACATTGCTATCTTTCTGTCTGGATTTCTGTCCGTCTGCCTGGATGCTGCTAACCTGCCTGCCTACACACTTGCCAGCCTACATGTGTGACTGTATGTCTGTCTGTGCGAGCGCTAAATACTAGACTAAATATTTCAGCGTCGTATCAATTCATCAACTATCCAGAGAGAGAGGGGGAAGGAGGGAGAGAGAGAGGGAGAAAGAGAGAGAGAAAGAGAGAGAGAGGGAGGGGAGAGACAGAGAGAGAGAGAGAGAGTTTGACAAAGACTGAGGGAAAAGGGGATAGGGAGAGAGCGATAGAGAGAGAAAGAAGGGGAGAGAGAGAAGGAGAGATAGAGGTAGGGGCAAAGGCAGAGGGACAGGGGATAGATAGATAGATAGATAGATAGATAGATAGATAGATAGATAGATAGATAGATAGATAGATAGATAGATAGATAGATAGATAGATTAGTAGATAGATAGATAGAATAGATAGATAGATAGATAGATAGATAGATAGATAGATAGATAGATAGATAGATAGATAGATAGATAGATAGATAGATATTTTTCAAAACAAAGAAGCACGGGCGCAGGTCGGTAAATCGATTTCTGTTGTAAATTATTTCTATGGAATTCAATGTTGTTTTAATATTTTTGAAGAGTTATAGGACTTTATGACAAAATGAACTCATCTGAGAAGTGCTTTCACAAAAATGTTTCGAAGACTGGGATTCTTTTTATAAGCTATGATGCATCGTTTGTTAATGGCTTCTGGCAGTTTTGTGTTTAATTCTGTGAGGGGGGGGGGGGGGGGGGCAAAGGCAGAGAGAGAGAGAGAGAGATGGATGGGGAAAGAGAGCTGGGCAGACAGAGGAAGAGGGGATAGAGAGAGAGAATGATGGAGAGAGAGGGGGCAAAGGCAGAGGGACATGGGATAGAAAGAGGGGAGATAGATAGAGAGAAAGAGGACAGAGATAAAGAGAGGGACAGAGAGGGGGGTGGATGGATGGGGAAAGAGAGCTGGGCAAAGACAGAGGGAGGGGGGGGGGTAGAGAGAGAGAATGATGGAGAGAGAGAGGGGGCAAAGGCAGAGGGACATGGGATAGAAAGAGGGGAGATAGATAGATAGAGAGAGAGAGAGAGAGAGCAAATAGGATGGGATATGTTGTACACAATAATTGTTAAACACAAAATTCCATATTTACTGGGGTAAATATGTTTAAACTTGCGCGAAAATGGTTAAAAGTCGATAAATATAGGCAAAAGTACAATTTGAGCAACCCGAAAAAATGTTGAAATTTTTGCGAAAAATCGTCATTTTGGTCGTCACTTTTTGACACTACTGGTTAATTTTTCGACATTACGAATTTTTACATTACTGGTCGATTTTTTCGACATCACTGGTTGATTTCGACATTACTGGTTAATTTTTTCGATATTACTGGTCGATTTCGACATTACTGGTAAATTTATACACTACTGGTTGTAACACCCCGACCCTCCCCCACCCCACCTCTCCACCCCGAGAATATTTCGCAAAATTTAGGACTCGAAGAGCGGATCTGAGGCATTTGTAGCATGTGTAGCCCCTATATTGACGACCGTTTTGTGGCTCTTGTGTTAAACTTGCATTGGGCCAATGTTTACGCCACTGAATATGGTATTCAAATATTAAAACATCACAAGTATTTCTTCCATGTTCCAAGCTTTTAAATCGATGAACATGGTCGTTCATGTTTTTCCGTTTTGTGCAACTTTAAAATACATTGAAGAAATTCACTAGAATTGATGCTTGCAGAACATAAAGAGCCAAATTGTAAATCAGAATGCCAAGGTCATTCTCATACCATATTTTAAATTAACTGGTTTGTAATTCAGAACATTTCTTTATCGACAACTCGAACGGAAAGAATTGAATAGGATCGATTTGTTAATGTTTCAACTTTAAACTTTTAAAAAGATCGTTAACTTTATTCGATTGACATTTGAAATAAATGATTGATGGTACAATTCAGTTTCTATTGAATTCCTCAACTCGCGTGTGGTTACTTTCATATTTGTTGCGTTAGCTAAATTACGTTATAGTTTAATGAAAATTGCGTTTGTAGAGCGCCTACATTGCCTCCTGGTAGCAGTGAACGTTTTACATTTCCAAATCAAGACGTCATGTTCCATTCCTTGTTCCATATATTGTACCGCCACAGATTCTCCGACACAGAGGCAAGTTTATGTTATAGGGCAATCAAGGAAGGAGCCAAAGGCAGTACCATCTGCCGCAACAACTTGCGCGTGGGATATGTAGGCAATAATATGTCGCAGAGAACGATTTTGGGATTCCAAGAGATGAAGGCCACGAGCACTCGGTAAGAGCTTTGTATCGTGGGTTCCTAAATTAATTCGCAAGAACTCCACTAAATCCGTTTGGTTCATTTTAGAGCTGAAGCGGTTAAAGGGTTTTCTTGGTCAATTAATCAAATGGATAAACCTTGGTTAACCGATTAATCACTTGCCCTTATAGGTAGCTGAATAATTGCCGTACCGTTGATGATTTATAGCATTAATCCTTTACCCAACGTAAAGGACAAAATCGGCCAGCACTTCATACAAAAAATCTCCATTCAGATTTTATTATGTTTTCAATTTTTGTCTCAAAAACATAGCTTATGATCCCTCATTGGAACGAGCTCGTTGAGCTCGTTCCAACGAGGGATCATAAGCTATGCTTTTGAAACAAGAATTGAGAATTTTTAGTAATTCAAGAATGTATTTTGCAAATGTCCTCTGCTACCCGCATTGGGTAAATGTTAACTTAAGAATGAGCAGTTCCAGCTACTGATACAGTATAATAATCATGCAAGTGAACAAGTATGTCATCACGTAACTTGCATGCTTTACTCTGTCTCATATAACTGATGTGAGTCAGTTTGACAATGTTTGCCTGTTTTGGAGCAAGTTTGTTCCTTTCTTAACCCAGAAAATACAGTAGTTCAAAAGTAACGTCTAATCGATCAGTTACTTTTTTGATCGATCAAGACGTTGATCATTGGTTAATCGATTAATCGATTAACCGTTTCAATTCTAGTTCATTTTACGCAAATAAACTAATAGTCAATTGCGTTTCGATATGAGGTGTACTCTCGCCTTGAAGGACGGATAACGCCGCAGAAAATCTCAACACTGCGGAATACTGACAGACATTATTTCTCTGTGCTTGCGCTTCTCGAACTTTGTAATGAGATAACAAATTATGTCTTTCTTTGTCTTCCAAAGTTATTAATGCCCTGCTGTCTTCAGCGGGTGCCCTTAATTGAACGTCTGTCCAGTCCATGCGTTCCGCACTTTTTTCAGGTATCAATAGAAATATTGAAATGATTTTTGGATTGTAGCTTCCTGGTGGGTACTTACAGATCAATTTTCTATCCATTTCACTCAGTTGGTTTATTACAGAGTTATTGCCCTTGAACTTATGAATTTGACAATTGTAACAGGATTTCCGCACTTTTTTCAGCCATGTATGGAAATACTGAAATGCGTTTTTGTATGTAGCTTTCCAATGCATGCGTACTTAGAGATCAAGTTTCAGTTCCATTTCATTCAGTTAGTTATTACAGCGTTATTGTCCTTGGGCTTGGGAATTCGACAGTTGTGACAGGTTTTCGACCTTTTTCAGCTATGGGTGGAAATTTTGAAATTATTTTTTGTATGTAGCTTCCCGATGAGCACTTGCAGATCAAGTTTCAATTCCATTACGCTTGTATGGTTTATTTTAGTGTTCTTGACTTAAACTTAGAAATTTTACAGTTATAACAGGTTTTCTGGTTTTTTTCCAGCTACGGGTGGAAATATTGAAATGAGTTTTTGTATGTAGCTTCCAGATGCGTAGATACAGATCAAGTTTCTATTCCATTGTACTCAGTTGGATTAGTACGGAGTTATTGCCCTTGAACTTGGAAATTCGACAGCTATAACAGGTTTTCCGCACTTTTTTTCAGCTATGAGTGGAAATATTGAAATGATTTTTTGTATGTAGCTTTCTAATGAGCACTTACAGATCAAGTTCCAATTCCATTCTACTCGTATGATTTATTACAGAGTCATTGACCTTGAACTCAGAAATATGTCAGTTATAACAGACTTTCTGCACTTTATTTCAATAATGTTTCACTTCTTTCAGCTATGGCTGGACATATTGAAATGAGTTTTTGTATGTAGGTACCTGCTAAGTAGTTACAGATCAAGTTTCAATTCCATTTCACTCCGTTGGTTTATTACAGAGTTATTGCCCTTGAACTTGGCAGTTCGACAGTTATAACTGGTTTTCTGCAGTTTTTTCAGCTATGGATGGAAAAATATTGAAATGATTTTTAGCTGAACTTGACGAAGTAAAGTCTGTCGGCGTACGTACCTTGGCACACCGCACAGGTCGCATTTATGGTTGGATTGCTTTGAAACTTGGTACGCTTGTTTGGGGGTGAACTCGAGATGGGAACGATCGATGTTCTTCCATTTCTGTCAAAAAACGTTGCCGTTGGCAACGACCTTTGAACTCAGAGCAGTTATGCATCAATATTTCCTTTTGTCAAACCCTACAGGGCACATTTATGATCGGATCGCTTTTGAACGCTTTTGAACTCGGTATGGTTGTTTGGATTGACATCTAGGTGGGAGCTTATCCATTTTCTTCCACTTCGGTCAAAAAACGTTGAGGTGGCATCGACCTTTGAACTTCGTTTAGTTATGCATCAATCTATTCCTTAACTTGGTATGCTTGTTTGGGGTAACCTCTAGATTGGAGCTGTCGATTTTCTTCCATTTCCGTTAAAAACATTGCCGTTTACTACGACCTTTGAACTTAGTGCTGTTGTGCATCAATATATTCCCTTGGCATACCACACAGGGCACATTTATGATCGGATCGCTTTGAACCTTGGTATGCTTGTTTGGGATGACCTCTATATAGGAGCTCTCGATTTTCTCCCATTTTCGTCAAAAAAGGTTGCCGTTAGGAACGACCTTTGAACTTAGTGCATTTGTGCATCAGTATATTCCTTTGGTACACTGCACGGGCCGCATTTATGATCGAATCGCTTTGAATCTGCGTGTGCTTGTTCGGGGTTACCTCTAGACGGGAGCTATAGATTTTCTTCCATTTCCTTCAACAAAACTTTGCCTATAGCAAGGACCGTTGAACTTAGTGCATGTGTGCATCAATATATTCCTTTGACACACCCTACAGGACACATTTATGAATGGATTGCTTTGAAACTTGCTATGCTTGTTTGGGGTGACCTTTAGATGGGAGATATCGATTTTCTTTCATTTCTGTCTAGAAACCTTGCCGTTAGCAACGACATTCGACTTATTCGTTTTGTACTTCAACAATTTCCTTTGACACACTGCACAAGTCGCATTTATCATCAGATAACTTTGATAGTTGGTATGTGTGTTCGAGGTGACCTCTAGGTGAGAGCTGGTGATTTTCTTTAATTTTCAACAAAAAACATTGCCGTTAGCAACGACTTTTGAGCTCTGGATTTGTACATCAATTTTTCCGTTGGCACACCCTGTAGGGTGCATTCATGAATGCATCGGTTTGAAACTAAGTATGCTTGTTTTGGCTGACCTCTAGATTGAATCTTTTGATTCCATTCCATTTCCGCCGAGAAGCGTTGCCGATAGCAACGACATTCCACTTATCTGTTTGGACGTCTATAATTCCTTTGGCACACTGCGCAGGTCGCATTTATCATCGAATCGCTTGAAACTTGGTATGGTTATTCGGGTGACCTCTAGATGGGACCTATCGATTTTCATCCATTTTTTGTCTAGAAAGTTGTTGTTAGCAACGGCCTTCAAACTTAGTGCATTTGGGCTTCGGCATTTTCCTTTGGCTCTCCCTACAAGGTACATTCATGAATGGATCGCTTTGAAACTTGTAATGATTTGGGGTTGACCTCCAGATGGAAGCTCCTTTCATTCCCGTTAAAAAGTTGCCGTTAGCAACGACCTTCAACTTTGCCCTTTTGTGTATCGACAGTTTCCTTTGGCACACCGTACAGGTCACATTTATGATCAGATTGCTTTGAAACTTAGTGTGCTGCTTTGGAGCAACCTTTAGATGGGAGCTATTGATTTTCTTTCATTTCCGTTGAGAAACGTTGCTGTTAGGATGTAGAGCTGAAACGGTTAACCGATTAATCGATTAACCAGTGATCAACGTCTTGATCAATCAAAAAAGTAATTGATCGATTAACCGTTGCCTTAACCTACTGTATTATATGTGTTAACAAAGGAACAAAGTTGCTCTAAAACACGCAAACATTGTCACACTGACTTGCATCAATTATTATGAGAGAGATTAATGCTTGCAAGTTATGTGCAGACTTACTTGTTCACTTGCATGATCATTGTACTGTATCAATAGCTGGAAATGGTAATTCTTAACTCTATGCCCGTTGCGGACAGCAGACGAAGCTTGCAAAATAAACTCTTGAATTACTAAAAATTTTAAACTTTTGTCTCAAAAACATAGCTTATGACCCCTCATTGGAACGAGCTCAACGAGCTCGTTCCAATGAGCAGTACTAAGCTATGTTTTTTAGACAAAAATTGAAAACATAATAAAATTTGAAGGAGATTTTTATAAAAAGCGCTTGTCGGTTTTGTCCGTTACTTTGGGTAAAGGGTTAATACCATAAATCGTCAACGGTACGGCAATAATTCAGCTACCTACTAAAACAGTGATTAATCGGTTAACCAAAGTTAATCCATATGATTAATCGATCAAAAAACCCCTTTAATCGTTTCGGCTCTATTAGGATGTTGGTGTGGTACGCCCTTCAATAAGTATTATCTTACGGCTTTACTATCTAAATCTGAAATCCCCATGAGAACCCCGGGGAGTGGATTAGTGATTATTTACTGTGGTAGACAGGTTCTGTTTTACGGGAACAATAGGACCAACGCTTAGAGTGTAAGGTGCAAGTCTTCTACGGTGGGCAGCACAGCTGTAAACGGTTGGCTAGTCTTGACTTCATACTTGGGCATGATGCGGCCGTAGATGCAGAAAGTGACCTTAAACACCAATAACTACATAAATAATAATCCAAGTTTGGATGTTTGCGATTCAAACTAACTGACAATTATGTTTATTTCAGAGAGAGAATTCTCAAAATGTATTGGCATTTGTTGTTTTGGGAAGTTCGTACTGCAGGATTGGTTTTTAAATTTGAACGAGTGTTTTTGTTGTCATGGATATGTCCCCTGGATGGCCTTCTTAAATAGTTTACCTCTGAACCCTGAATTTTAGCTTATAAAGTCTCTATCAGAAGTCTTGTGCGCTAACTAAGAACCATGTGGCCCTGTTCAACTTGTTGACATAATACTAGCAATCAAGTGTGAAAGTAGACGAAGGATGTCCATCAAAAGCTCCTATGGCGTCTATTGGAAAGTGGGTTGTCGTTCTTGGACTAAAAACTTCCGGTTTATATTTGCGGTATTGCAAACATTACGACTCTGTTTGATAGCATAATTTTAATTTCTTCCAAGGGAAAACACCGCGGAACCCTCCTCCACCAACCCTTCCCATCCGGGGTAGGTTGGTGGAGGGGTGCGCCGTGTTCTGCTTTAGAAAAATCCCGCATGGCATTCACCATGACAATCAATGTCGGATTGTACATTGCACATTATCCAAAGCCACGGAATGGCCGTTGATAACTTTTCCGATGTTCCAAGTTACGAGACCTACTAGTTAATATGATCGTAGTTTTGACAACGCAATTGAATAGAATCGCCGTGTAAATCAACGCAGGCTCTGACACAGAATTCCGTATACCAGCCGGAAGTAATTTATAGTGGTTTCCACAGCGCAGAAGAGTTCTTGGAATCGGGTGGTGAAAATCTATTCATCAATAGAGTTTCAACACGCTCTATTGCCATCATATTATAGACGGTTAGTATCCAGTAGTATTCTGTCGAAAGTGTCGTTAAACTCCCAAATAATAAATGGATAAATAATCCAGTAGTATTATAGATGCATTTTTTTTTATAGAGGAGCGATTTTACTTGCCTGTTCGTATACCGTTAAAATAAAATAAACATTTCGTCCCATTCCAATGTGTTCTATGTGCCAGTAGGTATATAGAACACATTGGAACTCAGGTGACGATTTAGCTTGGTGAAAAATTAAACAGCCATAAATCATCTGAGATTAAATTTGATTCATATATTTTTGTCTCAACACAGAAATGCAGTGAGTGTACCATTTTAATCCAACGAGGAATAAATCAAAACTGTTAGCTGCGTACAAATTGCCTTGAAAATTCATGTTATCGCCTTTTGTGTGTGCTACTCTTGTTCTGGTGTATAAATCAACAAAATATAGGATTGGGCTGTCTCAACTGGGGTTTGTTAAAGGTAATTTCATGGAAATGTATATGAAAAAAATTAATGAGTATTGCATTTTGCATGTTAATTACGAACAAATCTGACTTGTAAAACAGAATGGAGTTATCCTTTTTGTTGGATAACATGAATAAAACAATGCACTTTTAACTTGGATTTTACGTGTCGAATAATAACTTTATACTGTGTTGTGAATTATACGAACATTTGAATCCACGTAGATTCTCGCTGCACCTCTGCAAGTATTCGCGTGCAAAGAATTGAGTCATTTTAACCCTTTACCTAACATAGCGTATGTGAATTATCCAATACACGGCTAACATGACCCGAAATATCCTAACATGACCCGAAATATCATAATTGTACAAATATGGCTGTCAGTGGAACCGGCCCAATGCCCTCAATATTTGTATGGCTTTCTTGGTAAATATTGTTTATTTTTTTTTTTATAATATTACCATATTCAATTTATGCTTTAAAAACTCGGAAGCTGTGTTGGGTAAAGGGTTAACATGTCAAAATAAAATTTAGAAGACGATAAATAATTTAGCACTCTATCACTTAAGGATTTGCCTTGTTACAACGAAGAAAGCAATCTTCCATAAATTTATAACAAGACAAAGACATGTAAACAATTTTGATGGCCAAACATTATTTAGCACTCCAGCAGTTAATTGGTGCAACTTGTTATATCCAGTAAATTATTGATAATATACTGCATGCCTCATTCTCAAACCATTTCCCAAATCCAATACCACATAACTGGTTGCCTGATAAAATACAAAAAATAACTATCACAGAGTATCGTTTCTGTTAAACTATCGAACAATTTGATAATTGTTACAACTTTCTAAGAATAATTCAATTACTGAAAGTATATTGTATGCGTTATTCTTTAACCATTTACCTAACATGAAAAGCAGACGACACTTGCAAAACAAATTCTTGAATAACTAATTTTTTTCATTTTTTGTCTGAAAAACATAGGTTATGACCCCGCATTGGAACGAGTTCGACGAGCTCGTTCCAATGAGGGGCCATAACCTATGTTTTTGAGACAAAAAATGAAAAATAAGGAGAATTAATTGGCGATTTTTGAGACTAGCGCTGGCCGGTTTTGTCCGTTACGTTGGGTAAAGGGTTAACCATTGCTCTGATGTCAAATACTATATTCCTCCTTGGCAGGGACATAGCTAGACAATGAATGGGGGAGGGGATGAGACCCCCACAATTATCGCCAAAAGTTGGAAATTCGGTGATGTAAATTCCAAAAGCTGGAAATTCAATAGTATCAATTAAATTTGCTTGACAATTTTGGTCGGTCAAAGCCAAAGTGATTCTCCAATTTTCGATCAAATTCTCCTACATTCAAATCAGCTGACAGACCGGTCCGGTTTTTTGAATTCATCGTTTTCGTGTCCCTAACACTGACCAGACTGCACAAGGACTATTACACTGACTATAACCTGGTGTGTGTAATGGAAAACCCATGGTCCTAGTGGGAAAATGCAATAAAGACCCTCTAGCTGCGTCCCGGCTCCTGGGGAAATTGAGACAGTGCTTGTTTTTTGTGGTAACCACGTTTTGTGTTACGGGTAAAATAGAACTAGGTAACGAACACCTCATTGTGCAGAAAAATAAAACAGTTATTGCCCTTCCATGAAGGCAAAGATAATATGTCGAGAGCGTTGAACAATGTTTCATGTATCACCTGTGCAAGGTCAACAATTGTATAATAACAGACCAGTACTAATTGCCTGAATAAATGTTGTACATTGAGAACGCTGCTGCTGGTGCTGTAATCATCAATCTACATTTTTTCCACCAAGCCATAGTTAACGACCAACCCTTAGAGGCATGAGCTTCAAATGTTTGGGTAATTTAAGACACAACTTCACAAATGTTGTACTCAGCACCATTAGTTAGGCAAAATGTTAATTGTGGTCATTGTCCCTTAACCCTTTACCCAACATGAAAGGCAGACGACACTTGCAAACAGAATTCTTGAATAACTATTTTTTTCATTTTTTGCGTCAAAAACATAGCTTGTGACCTCCTCATTGGAACGAGCTCGTTCCGATGAGGGGTCATAAACTATGTTTTTGAGACAAAAAATGAAAATATAATGAACATTGAATGGAGATTTTTGTGAATGGCGCTGGCCGGGTTTGGCCGTTACGTTCGATAAAGGGGTGATAACTAATCTACGCAAATAAAATTCAGTACCACTAAGCAAGATGTATTCTAACTTTAGAAAACGAATTGATTATGGAAAGAGTGAGATAACTGAAACGAAATTCCAACAATAGCGTCAATCGGAAAATGAGTTGCCGTTCTTGGACGAACTGCTATTGGTTGATATCTGCCATATTGCAAACATTACAACTCCATCAGTTAGACTTTTTCCATTATTTTGATCGCAATGTTGAGAACGCGATTCAATAGCATCACTGTGAAACCAACGCACGCTCTGAAACAAAGAATTCCGCATACCAGCCGGAAGTAATTTATATTAATCTCAACGGCAGAGAAGAGTTCTACGAG
Source organism: Pictodentalium vernedei (assembly GCA_031216915.1). Taxonomy (NCBI): domain Eukaryota; kingdom Metazoa; phylum Mollusca; class Scaphopoda; order Dentaliida; family Dentaliidae; genus Pictodentalium; species Pictodentalium vernedei. Next base: position 177,623,924 of record CM062291.1, on the reverse strand, counting down.
TCAGGTGGAGATAACCCATTTGCAGATAGAGCCTGTATGGAGCTTCTAAGTCACTTCACCTTTTCCAGCGTTTGAAAAACAGAAACAGCCTTACTCGTAAAAGAGTTTCAAAATTTCAGCATTTTTTCTGCCTTGTTTTATTTATTTATTTATTTATTTATTTATTTATTTATTTATTTATTTATTTTTATTTATTGGTTTCTTTGTTCATTGTTTGAACCGTCTCGATTGGCGAATTCCAGTTTGTGACTCTGATATATTGGGATAACAAAGAAAATGTAGGAATTTGTGTTGTACACAATAAGTCACACGGTTCAATCAGAAACGGTTCTTGCAAACATAAGTACAGTGCCTCAAGCGGAACTGGAGACTGCTTTGGGCATTTATTCTCTTCCTTTTTATGTTCGTTTTGTGGTAAAAAACAGGTAGTGTTTGTATGCAGGAGAAAGGAAGAAATAATAACTGAAGTATCAAAAACCATCACAACGTTTTCGAGATAGGTGAAGTAGATGGAACTTCGGTTGCTATTAACCCTTTACCTAACGTAACTGCCAAAAACGGCCAGCGCTATTCTCAAAAAATCGCCAATTACTTTCATTATTTTTTTCATTTTTTGTGTCAAAAATATAGGTTATGACCCCCTCATTGGAACGAGCTCGTTGAGCTCGTTCCAATGAGGAGTCATAACCTATGTTTATGAGACAAAAAATGAAAAAACATTAGTTATTCAAGAATTTTGTTTGCAAGTGTCGTCTGCTTTTCATGTTAGGTAAAGGGTTATTAGACAATTTGAGAGGTGAAGCTAGTGTTACAAATCAACTCTGTGGTTGTTTTCGAAGCATATTACAATTATAAGTACACTCAAAGATAAGTAATGCCGAATCCGACACTTCGAGTGATTGGAACAAGCTTCAATAGTGCTCTCTAACAGAAAAAACTTAATTCAATGAACGAGAAATGTTAGACCAATTTTGTTACAACATAATACTACCACCAGAATATCAGCATGTGTGGAGTGGGGGTATTATACGTTACAGGACGTTTACTTGCCAGGCATGGCGTCATGTGACGTGAAGTGAGATTAATATTAGGCGAGGCCGTAGGCCGTGTCTAATATTGATCGCGCTGAACCTCACATCATTCCACGCCTGTTAAGTAAACGTCCTGTATAGTATTTATCATGCCAACAAACGAATTAAATAATAACTTAAAAGATACGAATCACTTCATTTTGAATATTTATCAAGAAATTGTCTTTTATTTGCACGTAAATAGGTGAAAACTTGAGGTGAGAAAATTAATTCGGAAACAAAATGGCGCCCAGCAGAGGGGATGTATGGGCTCATACACGGTCACTGGCAGTGTATGGACTCAAACCGATAACCGGTTTCTCATTGAATGACACAAGATCACACATAGTCCACCGATGCTATTAGAGCACGTTGATTGGTCGAATTAAACAGGTGGCATGAAAAAAATCCATCCAGACACAAAAACAGTGACTTGACACTTGTATTTTTCTTTTGGGTTCCCGTTATTACAATCTTATGTCGGAAATTAGCCTGAAGCGGAGTGGATGCACAGACTCTTCGCTCTTAAGATGTGACCGATGATTCCATGATATGATTTGTCTCTTCTCTGGACTTAACCCCCCCCCCCCCCTAACTAACGAATCGGCCCGCGTAATTTACAAATTGAACAGTTGAAAAAAATATTATTTTGCAAAAAGATTTGATAAAATAATATTTAAAATAATAAATTTTGATATCGTCTGCGTTGAGTGAACGGTTAAAGTTGAGTAAATTGCACATATTTGGCTTCATATTCAACCAATTTTCCAAGCAGTGTGTCGGTTGGGTCGGGTCGGGTCTGGTCGGGAAGTTTGTTAGATAGAGAGCCACCACATGTGCAGATTTATCACGGACGTGGCGACAGGGGGTGGGGGTTGACACCTGGCCAAAATTTCCTATAGTTGGAAAATTCAGAGGACAAGTGATGAGTAGTTGGAAAATTCCATCTATCTGGATTTTAGAGCTTCTTTGATGATGCTGATGTCTCCTTTGCTTCCTAAAATTCCAACTCTGTTTCCAATCGGCAAAAATTCTAGCTGTTAGTATTTACAGCTACAGTGTACGCAATATCGAGCTTCATAAGTATGCATGATGTCAATCGGGATTAGATTTTTATAGTACGTTTACTTATCGTAAGAAAAAAAAAATCCTCGAAAAGCACTTCAATAAAATCACATCATGATTGAGCTTGAGCATTTGCTTAGCACTTATTCAATTCCCAGAATAATACCATATAATAATAACCTGATAATTCTATCATAAATGTGTTGGCATTTCAGTTACTAGAATCAATTTTATGCCCCCTTTCATGGCTTCATTTTCAAAAGTTTTCTCGGTAGTGAATTTCCAACTAGGGAGAGGGACCGCCCGGTCCCTCCCTCTAGTTGGAAATTCGCTACCCTACGCCCCCCCCCCTATCCCCCAATCGGAAACCTCTAGCCACGTCCCTGATTTCTCAATATAGAGGTGCGTTAGTACGACCATGCCCCCACCCTCGTTTCCGAAGTTCGAAATGCTTCCGGCGCTCCAAAAGGGTGAAGACTGTGAATTCGTAAAGAACACATCAGGGACAGAAAAACTCTTCCTCAAAGAGAAGATAATAAATTAATTTTAGTGATTACAAATCCCAACTTTATGTTGCGATAACATTGTCAGGCAATCTTGTCGTAAATAATTTATTATCTCCTCATAATATTTGTGATTCATATCTCAAAAAGAGGGAAATGTAGTTACCGATGTAAAATGCCACGTATTTACAAATTTTCTTTTGTATATTAGATCTTCAGATATTTCCAACAGAAACGTATTAGGCTTATTTTGTTTAGAACCATTTGCAACATAAATTTTTCTCCTCCAAATACTATAGTTTACATAAATCGAATTATTTTCTCACATCAGACGAATAATAAAATCACCCAGTCGCATGAGACTTTATACTCTATACATACTCAAAAACACAGGGATATAATTATATAATTATGTTCACTGTATTATGCCCCTCTGCGTTGTGGGAGGAGGAATATGGGAATGGGTATCGTCCGTCCGTCTTACCTTCTGTCCGTCCTTCCCCATTTCGTGTCATCACGTTTTAACCCTTTACCCAACGTAACGACTAAAACCGGCCAGCGCTATTCACAAAAATCGCCAATTAATTTCCATTATATTTTCATTTTTTGTCTCAAAAACATAGGTTGTGCCCCCCCCCCCCCCTTTGGAACGAGCTCGTCGTGCTCGTTCCAATGAGGGGTCATAACCTATGTTTTTAAGACAAAAAATGAAAAAAATTAGTTATTCAAGAATTTTTTTGCAAGTGTCGTCTGCTTTTCATGTTAGGTAAAGTGCTAAAGAAAACCGTTCAAAGTATTTTTTTTTAAACTTAATATGTCGCTTTTAATGATAAAATCATAAATTGGATTGCGAACCAGCTTTTCGAAATATTTCTTCAAAAGTTATTGCCATTATTCGTTTTAGAATTTTGTTTCATCGGGTAACCATTCGTTGTTTTGAAAGCAATAACAGGAAAACATTTAGTTATCCCAGAATTTTCTTCGATTATCGTACGTGTCCTGTTATGTAAAATGTTTAAATGCAAAAGCTGAGAAGTTCTTGAGTTTGTTTTTGCTAAAAAGAAAAGAACACGGTTTAAGACTCCCCAGTGAAATAAGCTCACTGAACCCGGACCTTTAGGTAATGGTATGTTTTGAAAACTTCCACTAAAAGGAACTTGGCATATTTTTTATAAAAAAAGTGAAGTCGTTAAACGTTTAAAATCGAGAAATGAGGATATTAGCTGAAATATATCACTAAACTGTAAAAGATAACTGGATTTTTTTACATTATTGTTAATTGAAAAATAGTTGCATGTCAGTTACAGCGGAATAGTTGAATAAGACAGCCTCGTCCAGGGCCTTAAAGAAAGATCATAAAACAGTGGCCACGTCTTCCATGTCCATTCGATGATTTGAATGCGCTATTTGTGGAAAATCATCAGTGATGTGGAATCGGCGATTAAACCTTTACCTAACGTAACAGCCGACCAGCGCTTTTCACAAAAATCACCACTCAATTTTCAGTATTTTTTTTGGTCTCAAAAACATAGCTTATGATCCCTCATTGGAACGAGCTCGTTGAGCTCGTTCCAATGAGGACTTATAAGTTACACAAAAATGAAATAAATTGGTAATTCAATAATTTTGTTTGCAAGTGCCGTCCGCCTTTCGTGCCAGAAAAAGGATTAATGAACGTGAGAATACCAGTGTGTTGGTACACTGAGATACTTAGATTTTGCCGGGGCGTAGCTGTTCGGAAAATTATTATAATATGAATCGGTACACACGATTAATTTCTCATCAAGATATGGATCTGATGACAAATAAATGATATTCGAGTGAGTTGCACTTCATTATTGGACCATAAGTAATTGACAGCCTCGCCCCTGGAGCTGGGCGTTGTTGGTGTCTATCGGAAAGTGAGTTGTCTTGGACGAACTACTATCGGCTGGTATTTGTGGTACTGTAAATAATACGACTCGATCAACACATTTTCTCCGCTTGGAAAAATGTACATGACAATCAATATGACATAACAATCAACATCGGCTTGTACCCTGCACATTACATAAAGCGACGACAAGACCGTTGAAAACTTTGTCGGTGTAATTATGACACACAGTTACGCATGCTGCGGTAGGTTTTCCATTAGCATTAGTATGATCGCGCAGTTTGGATAACGATATTCAATAGCACCGGGAGTACGGTGGCTCAGTTCTTACGGCTTGGGCTTCAAACGGTTCGATCCCCGCCAGTGGTTACTGCGTTGTGTCCTTGGGCAAGCCACTTCATCGCGATTGCCCATAACTAACTAAGGCGTATTGCACGTCGATGGTGCACTTGTCTTCAACTAATGCTAACCCTGCTTGTGCGGTGTTGGTACGTTGTGGAGTCTGGCAGTTGCTCGCCGTTGCTTGGTGGTTTTCTCCGGGTACTCCGGCTTCCTCCACCTGTAAAATTGTCCGACGCGAGATGACCCCGGTTGTCGAAAGTGTCGTTAAACGCCAATAAATAAATTCAATAGTATCACAACGTAAACCAACGCACGCTCTGAAATAGGGAATTCCACATACCAACCAGAAGTAATTCATATTTGTCTCCACAACGCAGAAGAGTTTGTGGAATCAGGTGGAGATAACCTATTCATCGATAAGTCTATACCGTACCTACACTGCCAATTCAGTGTAAAGAGTGAATCTTAAAATATTGAAATTTCAGACAACAGACTATTAATCTAAAATGACACACAAGAAAAGCGCGTGGACAACTTATTTCGCAAAGTTCTTGCCAACGGTCATTTGATGTAATAAAAAGGAGGAGAACATATTTTCAGTCAGCCTTTTTATTACTTCAAGTAGTTGGTGGCGAGTGCCTGTGTAAATTCCAACGTTTTTACAAATAATATATTCATAATTTGTTAAATTTGGCATATCGTATCATCCTCGTGGGGATCGTGGTGGCTCAGTGGTTTGAACGCCTAACCGAAAGGTCCATGGCTTGATCAAATGTTCACAGATCGATAGCGATCAGCGGTAACTGCATTGTGTCCTTATTCAAGGGTCTTAATTCCGATCACCCACGTGGGGACACTGTGGCGCTCTGTACTAAGGTGTACTGCACGTCGACAATGCATTTGCCTTCAGTGAATGCTGATCCTGCTTGTGGGGAGTTGGTACGCCGGGGAGTCTGACAGTTGCTCTCTGCTGCTCGGTGGCTTCCTCCGGGTACCCCATCTTCCTGCACTCGTAAAACTGTCCGATACGATGTGAACCTGGCTGTCGAAAGTGTTGTTAAACCCAAATAAATAAATAAATGAATAAATAAATAAATAAATAAATAAATAAATAAATAAATAAATAAATAAGTCATCACCATGAGTTGATAGATGAACATGAGTATTTGGCGTCTGTTACTGTGGAATGGCTTTCTACATGTGGGTAGTATACCGATAGTACCATTCGGTATTGATATCGGTGTCGTGTCAATTCTGAATACCGTAGATTCAGATTCAGATTATTTATTCACGGTACACATACATGTAAAATGGTTACAAATAAACATATTGCACAAATGTAATGAGAAGTATACCGTGGGAAGTGGCATGGCCAGATTGGCTGTCTTCCTGCCCCCCCCCCCCCCCGGAAGAAGATGGGGTGATTGCAAACAGACTGTGTGACTGAAAGAATGAACTGAGAGCCGTATCAATACCGGGGGTAAACAAACCCAAACTACCGATCTTAAAACTTCAATACTACCCAGGTCTTCGCTCCGTTGGTCCTAATTTATTTATTTATCTATTGGGGTTTAACGATAGCCAGGGTCAGCTCGTGTCGGGCAGTTTTGCGGTGGAGGAAGCCGGAGTATCCGGAGAGAACCAATGAGAAACGGCGAGCAACTGTCAGGCTCTCCAACATACTAACTCCACACAGGCAGGGTTAGCATTAGTTGAAGACAAGTGCACCATTGACATGAGTAGTAGGAGATGAGGTAAACGGGCCCGGTTGGCCGGAGGGAGAGCCGAAGGGGGAAATGACGCCATAGTCGCGTGACCTAGTGGCGCCATGTTGTGTTGTCATGGTAACTCGCGTGAGCGGTCATCTTGTGACGTCATCCCCACAGTGATACGTGATGTGATTGATCGTGCGCAGCGCGTGTAGTTAGGGGATACGTGTTTCCGTCGTCCATTTTGTATACTGGAGGCCGCCATCTTGGTTTCTATGGTAGCATGTGGTTGCTATGTGACCCAATGGCCTACAGTAATTTCCCGATTCATAGAATTACCCAAATAAACCCGACAAGTTTTACTATTTCGAATTCTTTCAAAATCCTCTTTTTCTATCTATCTATGCAATAGTTTTCGTCTACCTGACCATGTTCCTTTGTTCTAGAGTATACTCCAGTAGAGTAGAAGAGCCCATCAACTGGAACAGCTTTGCTTATTGTTACTATATTTAGCTTTTCTGGTCTGTTCTTGTTAGTTCTGACCCTATTCCGAGTACTCTTCTTGTTTCATTTATCTAGATCACCCAATCAGATTGCTTGATTTCCCATAATCTGTAAGCAGAGTTATCTCCCTTCTGTATAACAAAAGCCTATAGCATTCCCAAAGCCAATAAGCTATCGAGCAGTTACTGAAAAGTCATTGCTCGAACGACTCGGAAGTCCATCGAGCAAATGAGCTATAAAGCAATTGCTCGTTCGAGTGACTCGCACTCACGACTCTTAGTCTCATTTCGGAAAAAAGGATTCTGCTAACCCCCGACGTTTCTCAAAAAGGGATTATGTAAGTAGGATACCTAGAAACAGGGTTGATGATTTTCGCTAATAAGCTAAAGAGCCAAGAGAGTAATTGCTTCATGAGCAATTGCTCGAACGAATCGAAACCCATCGAGCAAATGAGCTATAGAGCAATTGCTCGATCGATGGACTCCATCTACTGCTCTACGACTCATCTGGGTATTTTAGGATACCTATGGTTTTGGACTATTAGAGGACACTTGTTGTAGAAACCTTACATCCGAATACTTCATGCTACATCCGGATTCTTCTGTTGGGAAAGGTATAAAAGGGGTGCAAGCTCGGCTTAAACCTCATTTGTGTCCTGATCGTCGTCAAGTAAAGACATGTTACTGGTTCGTTGCAGATACTGTTCCAAGTCGTTTTTCGAGATCGGATAATGCCAGAAGACACGAAAAGAACCATCGTCGGCTCCAGTGCAGATATTGTACTAAGTTGTTCACCCAACCACACAATAGGAAGAGGCATGAAGTACATCACTGTCCAAGAAGAACAAAAGAGCAAAGAGACACTGGAGATTCAATGACTAACCAGAATAAAGTACTTTTAGAATTTTTAAGGGATGCTGACAAGGATGAAATCGATGCCGTTCTACGCGCTGCTGATGAAGATTGATTACCTGTTTATGTAAATGTGCTACCAACATCCTCGAAGATAAGATACCACTGAATTTGGCTGAATTTGATGACCCGCGAAAATACGAACATGTATTGAAGCTGCCAACAGATGATGGAATTTCTACCGATATAAAAAGATGTATATTACGAAACAGTTGCTTTCTCTCGGCGCTTATCAACCCAGTCCTAGCTCTGAGCAGGGTATAAAAGGGATGTACCAACACCAAATGCTCATTTGTTCTACGACCACGGAAGAGTGAAGACATGGCGATTCATAACTGCGAGTACTGTGGAAAAACATTTTCCCGAAAGTTTAACATGAAGAGGCACAAAGAAGTTTGCCCAAACCGACAAACGGAAAAATCGAGCAACACTGCAAGACTAGACAGAACTTCAGATACAATGCGACATGAAGCCAAGACTATGATCAAGACGGCCAATGATGATTTGATACAATGTATATGTGCACCAAAAATTGTTCAAGAGATTCGGACTCCGATGAGTCGTTGGAACTGTCAGAAGATATGGAATATGAAGAAGATGAAGAGGAAGAAGAAGACGCTTCTATGATGGGAACTATCGTCCAAAGTGCCTATGACAAATACCAAGACGATTTTGATAACCTCATGAACAAGTATATCGAGGATGAAATGGACAGAGAAGATGCAGTTGAAACAGCATATAGAGCATTTCAAAAGAGTGTCAGAGAAGCCATTAGTGCGAAATACATTAATACCCTAGTATACATTTGAAATGTTTGCAACGACTCAATACACAAAAATTTCAAGAAACAACCAAGCGCCTTCGTGAAGAAGAGGACTTTGACTTTGAAGAATCCCAGAAATATGCCTTGGAAAAGCGAAGATTTCTGTTTGACAACCTTATGACGAACTACTCATTCAGAGTAGAAGATGATGATGAAGAAGAAGAAGATTAAAGAAAGAAAAAGTATAAAAGGAGTGTTAGTATGAACATAAACTCATTTCCGTTTTGAACGTCGAAAAATGAAGATGTCTGTGTCAACAACAGTGCTCAGATTCAAAGATGACTTACACATACAGATCTTCAAGAATGATGCTGGATTAAAGCTGACTTCCCAAGAACTGGCTCAAGTGAATCGTATGGTAAATGCAGCCAAAAGAAAAAGCTAGACATGGATGCTGGTGGAAAGAAACAAAGAGTGTGGATACTGGCCGATCATTAACCACCGAAGTTGCCTCTACAACCAAGAGAATAAAGACAGAGAACTGACTGATGCTTCCACTACAAACGAGAATGAAGTTACTACTCAAATTACGAAACAACACGAAGAAAAGAGAATGATGCCAGATCCCATAAAGAAAGAAGTTTCCACTACGAATGAAGTTACTAATCAGTCTGAAGACAAGAGAGCGATGCCAGCTTCCGTAAGGAACGAAGTTACCACTACGAAGAAGCCTGAAGTTTCTACTTAAACTAAGAATGAAGTTACCATTACGAAGAAGCCTGAAGTTTATACAGAAACTAAGAATGGTGTTCAGAAGACTGAGGTTGCAACTATGAAACAGCTAAAGGACAAGGAAGAGGAACCCAAAAAGAAGAAAAATGCCAGACAGGAAATTGAAGCAACCAACAAAGCCAAGTTACCAGCTATCAATGGGAGAACGTGTTTTTATCAAGAACCTAGCCAGACATTGGGAAGAAGCTCCAACCCACAAGAAAATGAGATGGTTAGCCCATGAGAGAAGACAGAAGAACTACAAAGACGAAAATGCTGCCTTGAGAAATTGATTTGTATACTCGAATAAAAATGAATGAAATGTTATATACTGCTGTTTTTTATCTACTATCCCAACAGAAGTACCCAGATGTAGCATGAAGTACCCGGATGTAAGGTTTCTACAACAAGTGTCCTCCAATAGTCCAATACCATAGGTATCCTAAAAAACCCAGATGAGTCGTAGATCAGTAGGTGGAGTCACTCGATCGAGCAATTGCTCCATAGCTCATTTGCTCGATGGGCTTCGAGTCGTCCGAGCAATTGCTCATGGAGCAATTACTCTCTTGGCTCTTTAGCTTATTTTTGGAAAATCCTACTTAAGGAATCCCTTGTTTTTTTATAAAAAAAAGTCTGGTCTTAGGCACCTCTTTTTCTGAAATGAGTCGAAGAGTCGTATGTGCGAGTCACTCGAACGAGCAATTACTCGTTCGATCAGTATGTGGCGTCACTCGATCGAGCAATTGCTCTAAGGCTCATTTTCTCGATGGACTTCGAGTCGTTCGGGCTATTGCTCATGGAGCAATTACTCTCCTGGCTCTTTAGCCTGTTAGGGAAAATCATCAACCCTATTTCTAGGTATCCTACTTACATAATCCCTTTTTGGTAAACGTCGGAGGTTAGTAGAACCCTTTTTTCCGAAATGAGGCTAAGAGTCACTCGAACGAGCAATTGCTCTATAGCTCGTTTTGGACTTCGAGTCGTTCGAGCAACGACTTTTCGGTAACTGCTCGATAGCTTATTGGCTTTGGGAATGATATAGGTTTTTGTTATAGAGAAGGGAGATAACTCTGCTTACAGAATATGGGAAATCAAGCAATCTGATTGGGTGATCTAGATAAATGAAACCACAAGAGTACTCAGAATAGGATCAGAACTAACAAGAACAGACCAGAAAAGCAAAATATAGTAATAATAAGCAAAGCTGTCCCAGTTGGTAGGCTCTTCCACTCTACTGGAGTATACTCCAGGACAAAGGAACATGGTCAGGTAGACGAAAACTATTGCATAGATAGATAGAAGAAGAGGATTCTGAAAGAATTGGAAATAGTAAAAATTGTCGGATTTATTTGGGTAATTCTACGAATCGGGAAATTACTCTTGTACAAAGGAACATACCCTCCGAACATACCCCTGTCCTATAAGAAGGTTTTAGGTAACATAGCAACCACGTGCTAACATAGAAACCAAGATGGCGGCCTCCAATATACAAAATGGGCGACGGAAACACGTATCACCCTAACAACGCGCGCTGCGCATGCACATTCACATCACGTATCACTATGGGGATGCCGTCACAAGATGGCCGCTCATGCGGGTTACCATGACAACACAACACGGCGCCACTAGGTCACGTGACTACGACATCACTTCCCCCTCCGTCTCTCCCTCCGGCCAACCGGGCCCGTTTACCTCCTCTCCTCCTACTGACGTACAGTACGCCTTAGTGCCCCCACGTGGACAATGGGGGTGAAGTGTCTTGCTCAAGGACACAATGCGATGGCCGCAGGTGGAATTCGAGCCAAGGACCTCTCAGCTTGCAGCCTGCACCTCTACCTACTGAGCCACAGCGACTCCCGTTGGCCCTGATGTCTCTTGGCAGTTCTTTCGCTGGTTGGGGTCCAATAATGTAGTTCGACGCCCGGAAAACTGGGGTATTATTATTATTATTATTATTATTATTATTATTATTATTATTATTATTATTATAAAAACCCAATCCTCTTTGACATCTAATTATTTCGTGTAAAGTATGCAAGAAATAAAAGTGAATTTATTGAACACCGTATTCTGTATCCAGGATGTATGGCCCAGCCGGGGTTTTTCGTCAAGTTTCTAACAGGCAACAACACTTGTCTGGAAACATCTGGTCAGATTTTCCCATTCTCCCTGATCACTACTTTACACGAGCATCTGCAGTATTACGTCACAGACCTTTAAACTTGATTCTCCAACCTGTCAAGTCTGTTGCGGTTTTCGCTGGAAACTTCTAATTGCTATTCAGAAACATCACTTGACGTAACGATCTCATGCGCCAAAATCATAGGCGTTATAATGCCCATTAACCCTTTTCTCAACATAACGGACAAAACCGGTCAGCCTAAGCGTCACTCGCAAAAATCACCACACCATTCAATTTTCATTATTTGTTTAATTTATTGTCTCCAAAACATAGCCTATGGCCCCTCATTGGAACGAGCTCGTTGAGCTCGTTCCAGTGAGGGATCACAAGCTATGTTTTTGACGCACAAAATGAAAACAAATTGTTATTCAAGAATTGTGTTTGCAAGTGTCGTCTGTCTTTCGTGTTAGGAAAACGGTTAAATGTTTTTTGATGTGCAGGTGACACCCACTGTGATTTGGTAACAACGTCACTCAATGACATTTTCTTTGATTTATAATTTCAGATGTATTATTGATATTAGCTAATGTGACATTGTTAATTATCGGAGTTTCCGACACAGCACTTCTCTTTGCCTCATTAAATGGCTTGAGGTTCTTCCAAATATTACGGCTTGTGAGAACGGACAGGCGAGGTGGCACATGGAAATTACTTGGATCTGTGGTATGGGCTCATAGACAGGTACGAAGTTGAAGTATATTGGTTTTCTATAAAAGTTAGATTGTACCACCGAAAACATTCTCCCGACCTTTTAGTGTTCGACATGTTGCGATTTTGACAGAGACAAAATATTGAACTCTATTTGTGAACTCAATAGTTCAGAATTCTTTTTATGAATTAAATGAAAGGCCCTGGATCTGAAAATCTCATTTTAGGGATATATAGTAAAAATGAAAATACAATTTTTGATAATTGTGAAACACAAATAACCATATGTATGGATTGGCGCCTCATATGATATTCTTATACAGAGGTTTTTGTTGCAGGGTTTCTCGTAAAATATAGGTTTGGTTTTATTCTTTGTAATTATTTTCACAAGTACCGTTGAACGGAATGCAGATATCACTTGGTGTTCGAGAAAGGCTCGCTCTGTCGATAGATCAAAAGTTCTTTCCATTAGAATTCGTTATGAGCTGAGACCAACTAACTGCGTTTGGTATGACTGACTAATTTTATATGAGTGTTTAGAAGAATGGAGAGCTTTGAGATAAAGTTGTACATAATTGGCGTGGTCTGCAGTGACGAATTTAGAAAATATCACCAGTGCCACGCGACACTGTCAAAAAAGATTCTTCGCAGTCTTATCTTCGGTCAGAGATGCTAGTTTCAGGCCTCTTAATGTTGTTGTGGATCGCCTCAATACATACGAATACAAATGTGTAAACTAGGAAATTATAAAGGCCATTTTGTTTTTTTATAAACTACAAACCGTCCTTCAGTATTTGATATATCATACTATTTGTAATGTTTGACCCACATTGATGGTGACATATTATAATCGACGTGTTGTACTGAGTGTAATGATAGATTGCAACCAGTTGGTTTTTTCATATTCCATGGGAGTTTGTAACTGTTTGCTGTATCTCATGGGACAAGACCAAAATGCGAGCGGACAAAACATAAATGATAGCAAGACTTGCACAAAAATGTGCATTGGACAAATCAATGTATAATATCCAGGCTTTTCGCTGTTAGTCACTAGCTTCCTCTGACACGAGGTGACGTTGGCTGTCGAAAGTGTCGTAAAACTCCAATAAATTAATAAATGCTAGCCAGTAGCACTTCTATTCTCCGTTTTCGGTGACACCTTCAAGTGAGTGTCACTCCAAGATCTGCGCATGGGCAGAACATACAGAAGTTACGAAATTTTTCTTTCGTGTACCTTTCCCGCCACTAATTGTACAATTAAATGCAGAGCGGAGGTGATGTCCAAATTATTGGCGCCCTGGAAGGTATCACTTCAGTCAATACTGTCAACGACGAAATGGTCGAAACCATCCTGGTTTGTTGGGAGGTTTAGTAATAATTTAATCCCGCAGCTCGATCGAGCTGCTGGATTAAATTATTACCGAGCGTCGCAGGGGGGGGGGGGGGGGGGGGGGGGTAGGAAAAAATTTGCAGACACCGATGCCGATTTTTTGTTTTTGACCGGTCGGAGGACCCACCCACCCACCCCGTGTAATTGTTTTCCAGTTTTACAATTTTTTTCCGGGGTTATCTGAACCACCCACCCCCACTAGATACATGCTTCTGCACCATCCTTCCCACCATACTGCACCATAATCAATTTTATCATACAGTATTGAGAGACTGACCTTGTACAGTAAGACAGGTCTTGAAAGAACATCCGTTTTATTAGACCAAAGTGGTCTCTTAAGGCAGATGGTCTCCCATAACAAATCAAATATAGAGTAAAGCTGGTATGTCCAGGTATGTCCATATAAAACATGGTCTCCAAAGACATCGGTCTCTTAAGGCATGTTCTATTGTAATTCATTAACACTCTTGAATATCATATCATTAACTTTTTACCTATAGTTATCTTTCCATGTGTTCAGACATGTTGTAGAAACCAACAATATATATGGTATTCGACAGAGTTCAGAGAGCTTTGAAAAATATCATACAAATTGTTCATTTTTTGACGAAGGTTTGGGTGGGGCATGGCTGGTTTGGGGGAGGGGATTTATTACTTATTTTAAGTACAGCCCTAAAAGGTCTGGTACATGATTTTGTTGACACCTGTGTTCTCAGATGTGTTTGAAATAAATTAGCAGTTTAATCAGGTTCATTGTTTAGTAGTTTTTGTGTTACATACTTCCTACAATGGCAATAAGAGTCATTGGTGTTTTCGTAATAGGTCTGGATACATCGTTGTACAGAATTGTTCCTGCAGCTGAAATCTGTAACAGTTCCTGACTAAACATAATTGTTTTTGCTCCTCATCTAAGCCAGCCGATCTCACCATGGTGAACATATTAGAAATTTAATCAAACGGAACACCCTCAAGATAACTTATCCTTAGAGTGCAGTGTTTGATAATTGCAATTAGTGAAGCATTTTAACTTGCATTATTCAATATGTCATACATTGTATCACTATAAGCCGAATCATAGCTCAGCCGCAATAACAGTTTTATAATCGTATATAACCCATGGTAGGTACCCCCTGATAACTTGAGTGTCTTTTTATTGGTTCTTGAATGATTCTTCACTGATTATGGTATACAATTTTGCCCAAAAGTGTCTGATGAAAAAATTTGCAAGCATCGGAAACAAAATTTTTTGTCCTTCTTGACTACCCACCCACCCGGCATCAGTGTTTTGCAAATTGTTTTCCACCCCACCCCCTCCCTAAGCCTCGTTTCATATTTTTTTGCTCTTTCTGTCGACTGCTTTTCCTCTACCAATTTTGTCTTCCCGCATATGTTTATGCACGCCAGGTTCAAATGGTTAATTAAAGAGTTTAGCGATTGGGAGACAAGGCATTCCAGGAACCTAATTTGGAGTTATGCAGAGCATTACTGTGGTTGCTAAAATGGAGGGAAGTACTTTGTGAAGTACTATATTCACGTATTAACCAACTGAATACCGTAAAAATTAATAAGCATATTAGGGTTGGTACCCACTACCTAACAGTGATGTCTCCCTGGTAACGAAGGAAAAGCAGCAATTATCCAGTTAAAATATGCTTTCAGTTCAATATTCGTGTAGAATGTTTGTGACATGGGAGGTGTGTGGTAAATACAGAACCTCACATACGTTTGAATGGGTTAAGGATTATCGCACGAGATTGCTTTGGCCCAGGATATCACGAGAGCGGTTTTGTATATATACTTGGCTTTCTATTTATTCATTGGTGTTTAAGGTCACATACTTATGCACAATGGCTAATCGTGACCATGACAGTTTTACGGGTGGAGGAAGCCGGAGTACCCGGAGAGAACCACCGAGCATCGAAGAGCAACTGTCAGCTCCTCAACATTCTAACTCTGTTCAAGCTCCGCCCAAGCAGGGCTACAGCGGTTGAAGACATGTGCACCATCGATGTGCAGTATGCCTTACTACACAGCGTCATCGTGCCCCCATGTAGGCAACCGGGATAAGGTACCTTGCCCAAGGATACAGCGCGGGTAATCCCGGGCGGAGATCGAACTCGGGACCTCTAGCATAGAAGTCCAACAGTCTACCACTGAGCCTCCGTGCTCCCCCTTGCCTTCTAGAAACGTCTAAGAAATCCAACGCATTTAAGGCACCACGTTCAATCGCCGCTCATTTTTAAAGAATATAATTGATATCAGTGAAAAAGGAATATGTTGATACACACATTTTTTGCTGCAGTACAATTATACAAATTGAAAATTTACAACTTATTTTTGTTATTATTGATAAAAAAAAAACAATTGCCAATATTGGTAAGTCGATACCGTGAAACTAGTTTTCATGATAGGTAAACACCATGACGTTCGATGAAGTGAAAGCTGTTACGCTGTGACTATAGTCACAGCGTAATAGCTTTCACGTAACCAAACGTTATTGATGAGAGGAGTTACCGCATTGATTGACTCCTTAAGAGGTGAGGGCAAATGAGGTTGCTACGTTTTTTGCTAACGTTCCAGCAATCTAGTTGTATAGAGCTAATATGCCGTCTGTGTGCGATGTCTTTGAAACATTAGTATGCAGGTTAAAAAAGTAGAAACCACTTCTCTTGTATCAAAAAGTGGCGAATATCTTTTGAATGATTCAGTTTTACTTTCATCTCACAAAAATCGCGTCATTCAGAAAGCGGAAACATTGAAAAATTCCATCACTATTTTCAGATGTGTCTACTGGCTTTATATTATATTTTTGTTTTTTTTTTCCAGGAATTGATAACCACATTATATATAGGCATACTTGGGCTTCTATTTGCGTCTTTCTTCGTTTACTTAGCTGAAAAAAGTGCCACACCAGAAAAATTCAAGTCTTTCCCAGATGCTCTTTGGTGGGGTGTTGTAAGTATTTTGAACAAACAATTTTTCGCATTGAGATCTGCTGCAGTTTTCCATCCCAAGTTAAAATCCAATCTTATAAGTTTGAAATAGAATGTTCATCTAAACTAGAATACCTATGAAATCATTTAATTTTGTTTACACTTTCAAATTACGAAATGAATAGAAAATAACATGCACAGCAGCTGTGAAGAAACGACTCACTTCTTGGGCCAAAAAAATAGTTTAGTTTCTCCGAGACCGCCGCATTGATTTTGTTTTCGAACGAGTTGGTACATTGTATTGACAATTTCAAATATCACCGTTGGCTGTGCCACGAAAATAGGAAACAGAAACGAACGAAGTCGCAAATTCCTGGATCGATTTCAACAGGATCTAGAGCTTAGAAGCGTGAATCTAGATACCGGGGAGTCGGTTTCAATAACAGATTATCTTGTAAAATAACCACCACGAACAAACAGTAGTATCTTACATATATATAAATGTTGTACTCGTTTCAGCCTAGAAGTCACACGAATGTACAATTTCTTTGACTTCATTTCCCGGAAAAGGAAGGAGCTTTTTCCAGAATCTGTATAATAATTGTTTATCATGTGTATATATCTGTCTCACGTTCCTGACATCAAAATGCTCTTCCACGTACAATACAATTTTTTCTTATTAATAATCATGCCTGGTCTAATCCATAAATTGATTGTTCATACCTCTAAAAAGGACCCACATAAATGTGCTTTCGATGATCTGTTTGACCAACATGGCTAACAATGCTACACTTGATGAGATCCAGAATGAGGATATTTATGATTTTATCTCCAAATTCAATGGTACACTCTCCGAAGACAGCGAGGACATGACCCACCCTTTTGCTATGGATAACAAACTGTGCAAGTACTATACACCCGAGCAATTCCAAGATAATATATCGGGCCAAAGTAAATCTCTCTCCCTCTTCAATATAAACTGCCGTAGTCTAAATGCGAATTTCGAAAATCTCCGTAATTTATTGTGCGATCTCCAGTCGGATAGAAACTTTTTTGACGTAATAGGTCTGACTGAAATATTTAACCCCAAAGCTCTCTGCCACGAACTTGAAGGCTATCACCCTCTTATTTGCAACACACGACCCGACAGTGATGATGGAAGAGGTGGTGTTGGTTTATTTGTAAAAGATAATTTGTCCTTCAAAATACGCAGTGATCTCTCAGTCTTTATCCCTCATGTCTTTGAATCATTATTCATAGAAATCACTGGCAAAAATAAATGTATAATTGGTTCCATCTATAGACCTAATACTGCACCAAAAGCAGATCTCGACCTTTTTCTAACCGAATTAACTCGACTATTGGATGTAATAAACGCCGAAAATAAAAGGGCTTATCTCATGGGCGACTTTAATATTGATCTCCTAAATTTCAACACTCATACAAAGACCAATTCTTATATAGATTCTCTGTTCAGTGCAGGATTCATGCCAGTTATCACAAGGCCAACGAGAATAACGGACACTTCCGCAACACTAATCGATCATATATTCAGCAACAACCCTACCCCATACGAATCAGGAATTGTAATTACTGATGTTAGCGACCACTTCGCAACATTTTATTACGAGAACAAAAGCAACTGCCCTGTTCACTCAACTCAAACCATGAAACGCGTGTTCAAAAGGACAAATATTAATCAATTTAAGCAGCTTTTATCGGAATGCGACTTTTCGGACGTTCTTAGTATAGAATGTCCGAATGGAGCGTATGATCTTTTCCTCGATAAATTTTATTGTCTCTTCGACAGAGCGTTCCCACTGGAAGTGAGATCAACGCCACAGAAGTACATAAAGCGTGAACCATGGATGACACGTGGCCTCTTACAATCCTCTTTGAACAAAAATAAACTGTATGCTAGAAAGATAAAATCCCCAACCCCCCGAATCATCACTGAATACAAAGACTATTGCCGGATTTTCAACCGACTTAAAAGAACAAGTAAATCTGATTATTACACCGATACCCTACTGTCAAATAAAAATAACATTAAAAAAACCTGGGAAATTTTGCGTAAAGCAATCAGCAAAACTGAACAAACCGCCACACTGCCGTCTTCCTTTCATGCTGACAATGACGAACTAACCGACCCTAGACTGATTGCCGATAGATTTAATACCTTTTTTGCAAGCATAGGTAAATCAATCAGTGACGAAATACCTTCATCAAACCGTCATTTCTCGGACTACATTGGCAACATCAATGCGGAATCTTTCTTCATATCGCCCACAAACGTACAGGAAGTAATTCTCTGTGTTAATAGCATTCGCGGAAAGGCAACTAAAGATGGTGATAACTTGTCGACTAAGCTTTTAAAAGAAATCATCTTCGAGGTGGCTAATCCGCTAACTCACATAATTAACCTCTCGTTCTCTACTGGTATAGTGCCAAATAAAATGAAGATAGCCAAAATTATACCTATTTTCAAATCCGGCGACCCCCATGTATTCAATAACTACCGACCCATTAGTATTCTTCCGGCATTCTCAAAAGTACTTGAAAAATGTATGTATTCTCGCATATCCAGTTTCTTAGATGACCAAAAGACTGTATACCAGTATCAATTTGGGTTTAGAAAGCATCATTCAACCATACATCCTATACTTCACCTAATAAATAATGTTGCTGAAGCAAACGATAAAACAACGAAAGATTGTACTCTTTCGATTTTCCTAGATTTTGCGAAAGCTTTCGATAGCATTGACCATAACATTCTTCTAAAGAAACTGGAATATTATGGCGTTAGAGGGTTAGCTAATTCCTGGTTTAAGGATTATCTAACAGAAAGAAGCCAGTCTGTTTCTTTCCATAATGAGGTATCTGACAGTAGAAAGATCACCACAGGTGTACCCCAGGGTTCTATCCTCGGGCCCATTTTATTTGTACTATATATTAACAACATCAGCAAATCGACTTTGTTAAAAGTCTTGTCGTTCGCAGATGACACAACAGCACATGCAGCTGGCAATAGCGTCGATACTCTTATAGAAAATACAAACTCTGAGTTATATAGCATAAGTGAGTGGTGCTCTGCGAATAAATTGGCTCTAAACGCTTCTAAAACCAAATTCATGATATTCCACCCCAAAATGATCCATATAGTGCGATAGGCAAGAGCATATCATTGAATAATACGAATATTACACTAGTGGGTAACCATCAAGAGGAAACGACATTTAAGTTTCTCGGTATTCATATGGATGAAAATCTCAAATTCAAGCAACACATCTCCACCGTATGCTTGAAAATAGCCAGGGCTACTTTTGCCATAAATCGGGCTAAGAAATTCCTCCCCCGAGTAGCTCTACGATTATTGTACTTCTCTCTGATCCAAAGTCATTTAATTTATGGGATACAAGTGTGGGGACACGCTACAGCCACAAATAGGATCCTTGGTCTGCAAAAAAAAGCTATTCGAGCGATAACGAAACGATCTTATACTTCACACACCGATCCCCTTTTCAAAAGCTGTGGTATACTAAAATTCAGAGACCTTTATACACTACACAGTCTCCTGTTCATGCATGATTGGTTTAATAATAAACTACCCGAGTCCTTCGATAACACATTTGAAATTTATACAAACCCATCTGGCATGAATACTAGACAGTCTGGCAATATACGCACACGAAAACCCAGAACTTGCTTCTCGGCCGAACTCTCGTTCCATTCTTTCCCGCGGATTTGGAATGACACTGAACCATCGGTCCAGCGTCTCAATAGATGCCAGTTTAAGAAGGCGATAATAGACAAGGCTCTAAATTCATACCATTCAGATGTCTCTTGTAATAACCCTTCCTGCCCAGATTGTACTTCCATTCCACTGGATCTCCACACCACATCAGATTTCAACACTCCAGAATCTAGGCTTTGATGATTAGACCATTAAATTGTTGAGCAATTACTGTAATGCAATTTCACCAATACTTTGGCCCCTTACCTAGCGCGATAGTCGTGTCTGGCCTGCACTGTTCGCAAAGATCGCACTGTGTGGGAACTATTCGTTTCTGTTCTTGCCTCCGGAACAGGGCCCATGGTTTATCACTGGAGTAAGCTCATTTAGTCATTACGCTGAGTGCCATGTCGTTGTCCCTGAGGCTAGAATTGAAAGTCAAAGGACTGATAAGAAAATAAATGGAAGTCCTATCTAAGAGTGTTCCTTGTGAAAACAGTGTTCTGTTTGCGCTGGGCTAGGGGTTAAATAATTATGTATTAAACGTTCCCCTCATGAATCCCGTAAGGATGCAAATTGTTTACAATTTTGATGTCAGGACTAATTATCTTTTAATATGGGAATGGCAGGAAGACAGCCCCCAGGGCTATGCTGTTCCCATGCAGTTTTACATTTATTTCTGTACATTTCTGCAAGTAGATGCAGTGGAATTGACTTTTACTGAAATGTTTGAGCAAAAATTTCAATAGTTTCCGAAAATACAAAGTCGTAGAATTTTGAACAAAACGAACACGTGCGCTTGTTTATATAAGCCTCTGAATGAAAATGTCACGGTTTGGGATATATTTCTAACTATTAGTATACTTGCATTGAATGACGTCCTCATTCGAGAGATAATGCCAGTTAGTTCAACGTTTGTAGGCATTGTACGTCCCCTGCTTCGCATTTTAATATCTAAAAAAAAAATTAAAAATGCATCTCTGTATAACACTAGTTCAGCGATCTGAACGTAGCGTGCCGCAACGCTGAAATCGCTGAACTATACAAGACATATGACACTCGGGGCTTATAATTTCTAGTCCCGGCGGTAATTAAAAATAAATCATCCCTCCCTCACTGATTTGAAAAAAAGTTATCTGAGAATCAAAACTATTTTGTGGCCTTATGTATATTTTTTACCGTGTACAGCTAGGGTGCTACAGAACGAATTATCTATCGTGTAGTGTACAGATGGTCAAGAAGAATTGTTATATTTGCAGTATTCAATATGCATGTCGTTTACACACAGTGGATATCTGCTCGAACGAACGCGTCTAGAATTTGAGTGTATGAGTTCTTGGGCACATCGATTATCTGGAGTTTGGCTGCTGACATGATTATTGGGAAGGACTTGAAGCTTTCGAGCAATGGATATCCATGCTACTGTCAACCATTTAGCTTACATTCGTTCTGCTGACACTGATGTTATTTTGTTTGCAATATGCACACTCTAAAATCATTTGGTTAAAAATTAACCTAAATTAACCCAATTGGGTTCATATTCACTCAACCCAGTTGATTTGGGTTCCTTTTCAACCCAACGTGATTTTAGAGTGCATGTGTTTCAATATATAGCACGCTCCCCTAAACCTATTAAATTAGAGTGTGTGTTGGAGTACGTGTATTCAAGGTGAATGTATTGATCTGCACACTCGCTCTCAATTGAATTGGGAGCCAACATATTGTTGACGCGAATGAAAAGCTAAATGGTCATTGACTTCACAGCAGGTGGGGTATATGCTACGTACAAAATACAGCCTTGGGTAATATTTAAGGAATAGTGCATGGCTTGGAGTTGACTACGCCCATATAGTGCCCAGTGAGGTGGTGTAGTTCCCGCCGCGAAGCGGAGGGAACTACACCACCTCACTGGGCACTATATGGGCGTAGTCAACGACAAGACATGCACCAATCCTTATATTATATCGAACACCCATCAAGAAAAACATCTGTCCAATTTGTTAATCTATTACCAAGGTAGCAGCCCTACCAACCAGCGTTATACAGAAAAAATACCATGTAGTTTTCAAAAAACATTTTCTTCTTCCAACACACAGCTTATTGATATGAGCAGAAGACAAATTTTGAATCGGTCGGGAAGGGTAAACAAAACATTTCCTCCAAACGGAACTGTGTATTCTAGAATCGCGCAACTCGCGAATGAAAGCTAAGATTTTCGAAATTTGACAACGCAGTTTGATAATTTCCACAATTTGTCACACATATACTTTACCGTACTAGGTCAGTACGGGATAAAAAACTCCGAAGATTCAAATGAATTCCATTATATTCGTTTACTGCCCAAAACATACAATTAAATAGCGAAATAATATGAGCAGCGAAACAAACGATTTTTCATATCCAGACGCGTTCTCATGAATGTTGTACCCAGGTATGGATCATTCTCTTCGAAACGAGATATGGATCATCTTCTTAAGGAATAAAATGAACGCCTCGGAAAATGTGACTTCAACAATGGAAAAGCGATACATTTTTCCGTAATGATTTCTTTCCGGGTCGTTTTGTGGATGTTGTGCCTCAGTGAATCGATATTTAAATTTAGCCTGATTAGTTTTATTCGCCCAGTATGAAACGAAAACTGATATAGTAGTGTGCTAAAAATAGAAAACGTGTAGTGCCTGGGTGTAGTGCCTGGTCAGTTCTGTGGATGCAAACTACACGAAATAGGGGTGCAGCATTCGTCCAACCAGTAGCCCAGAAGGTCACGTGAGATATAATATTATAAGTTATTGTGATGAATTGACGGTAACATGGCCTGAGGTTTGCGTCTCGGAGCGTATGTTCAACATAAGCTATGTTTCAATAAGACGCTACCCATAACCCAAAACCTACATCGTGAAACACGAGAGGCTTATTTACTAAACTTGTGATCGTTAAAAGTTGCCTTGTTCAAGGCAACTTTTAACGATCACAGGTTTAGTAAATAAACCTCTCGTAAACCCCACGACGGCACTGGATAAATAATCAATAAACCAGATAAACTCATTCCATCTCAGTTCAAATCGTAAATCGGTTTGTAATTTAAACAATACCTCACCCGGAACACCGTTTGCTGCACGTGTGAAAAACCCAGAAAAACTTGAGTGAAGAAGCGGCTTGCTAGTCACTCCGTTGATGAAGCAATTACGAAACGGGCGACGTCATTTCAAATATTTCGCGTTGTGACGTGAGACGGTAACATTTGCTACTGGAGCCGTAAACATAAAAGAAACTTCGCCAGCTCTCATCCAATCAAAGTGTGAGGATTTTACTCTTACTGGAACATATTTCACTGTTTCTGTGCTTGAAATAGATTCCGACTGTAGGATTTACAGAAAGCGAGTAAAAGTATGAAATTAATTCACACCTTTTCCAGTTATTAGAAAAAAGATGACATGGTTATCTTTTGAAACCCTAGCATTTTGTACAATTAGTAGGGAGTCTGTGTTGCAAAGAATGATATGAACAAGCAATACGAAGAAGCAAATGCAACACACGATATATGAAAGTGTTCTGAATGATTAATGTTTCCCATCACTGTTTAATAACAGTCTTAGAGTCCAGTGATCACACATTGAGTCCGATGCCACACAGAGACTACTATCAAAGTGAAATAATCTGAGTTGACTTTTCCGATGAGTTGATGCGATCAGGTCGTTACCTCGATTTCTGACCATTATTTTCATGTTTGCACGAGACAGAAGCAGAGTTCGCTGAATACCGTACTTACAACGGCTCACCTTCATGCACCTTCGTTTGTGCCGTGGTTCCAGTAACATTTACTGTACCGGTATCTTATTTCACATGAAAGCAAACCAGAGTTGCAAGTGAATCAGATTTGTAAGGTTATTAAGTGTATTGAAAGAGATATTAAGGAATTCAAACATAAACTTCACAATGATCTGAAACGGGAATGAAATGTCATGTCAGAATTTCAACATATCCCGAACGATTATCCTCTAATAATTGTTAAACAATTATTGTTTAGAATCCTCATGAAAGCGCCAGGGGACATTGCAGTCTTTGTACTATGCCTTTGATCAGACTTATAAATGTTGGTAATACAGTACATGGAGGGTGGATTGTAACCAAATCACCCGCGGAGTGGAGTTATCACCCAAACTATAACTTTCAAATTTTGTATATATCGACTAAAAACACGAGCAATGTTTCAGCCAATGGACTTCCGGGTTTAACCCGGAGGTCCATTGGCTGAAACTTTGCTTGTGCTTCTTATGCTTTGCAACAAATTTGCAATTATTGCTTGGGTGGAATCTCCATTCTGTGGATGATTTAGTGATAATACACTCTCAACGTACTGTACATCGTGCTTTGAAAACATAAAAATGGCATCTGCAGGACTTATCTTTTAGCCCGTGCAAGCCAGAAAATAAGCAGACTATCATCTGCAAAATGAGATCCCCAGAGGGTGAATTTAGTGATTCTACCCTGCACAGCAGGGTAGCATCACTAAATTTACCCTCTGTGAACCTCAATCTGAATCGGGGTCTAAAAACTAAACAGAAAGAGGTACGCAGAGGATAAAATGTCCCACTGTATGTGATAGCATCATCAAATTCACCCTCTGGAGACCTCATTCTGCAAATGTCAAACTGCTTATTTTCAGGCATGAACCCGTGGAGTATTTTCAAAATATTTTTATCAAATCTAGTCCGGGCTTACACAAAGCAGCCATGACTAGATTTGATGAAAAATCCATCTACATTTAACCCAAGAAGTCATTGGTCAACAAGTCTATTCAATTTACATGGGGGAAGTTCGGTTGAATGTACCCAAATTATACTTATTTCATTGGCAAGAGATTTCGTGTCCTGGGCGGGATTGTCTGCCAGCAGCATGTGGGGAGTTAAGGATTGCGATTGGTACCTTTATACTTTCGAGAAACGATATGCAAATATAAACTGTGTAACATGAAATGTTATAAGGGCGGTCATTTTCCAAACTGTAAACGGCCCCCAGTACATATTATGCTACTTTGTGAGGTGAGTCAGTTTCAGTGACATGTTTCAACTGCTGTGTTTTTTTTCAAATTCCATGTAGATTTAGTTCATCATTTTGGGACAAAATGAAAAGTGGAAAACAAAAATGATAGGGTAATCGTGAAGCTTTTCTGAATTGTATTCCTTGATCAATGTACTTTTTTCCTCTATTTACTGGTTCATCACTGGCATGTCTTTTCGATGCATCCGGAAGTTCCATTGATACCATGGACTATAGCTTCTTGATCTGAGTCAATGTAAATAAACTTTAACGCTAAAGACACAAATAAAATAGTCGCCAATTGTTTTCACTTCCAGATAACGTTATGTACAGTTGGATATGGTGATGTTGTTCCAGAGACATGGTTAGGAAAAGTAATAGCCTCATGTTCTGCCATATTAGGAATATCTTTCTTTGCCTTACCAGCAGTAAGTTTACTATGTATCTCTCTCTCCCTCTCTCTCTCTCTCTCTCTCTCTCTCTCTCTCTCTCTCTCTCTCTCTCTCTCTCTCTCTCTCTCTCCTCTCTCTCTCTCTCTCTCTCTCTCTCTCTGATGACACCCTGTCGAGATATTAAAACCTGACAAATACGACCCTATTGTTGAAAGGTATTAACACAGGGCAACCTATTTAATGTTGTTTATTAGAATAAGTCGTCAGCTTCTTTTGTCTAGGTTTCCAAGGTCTTCACATTGAGATAACTGTATTGCTCTCTTTATTTGGGTTTCTTGGGTGTAACTCAAGGGTATACATACAAGCCCTAATCATATGTGTGTGTGCCTGCCACAGGCTGGAAAGAGGATGGTGAGATAGATGTAACTTGTATTCCAGTCATTTTCTAGTGCAAACTTGTATTCAAGGGTAGGGTGTGTGCCCCAATCCACCAACAAAGTGGTGAACTTTCTAAACGAAAGAACTGTGGGATTAAAAACATATCTCAGCTATGACATCAGTAAAATGTTTGGGTGGATCCTATACATAAGAGAAGTCGTGTGACAGAAAACATACCAGTTTTCTTTTGGCTCAAGTTCTTTTTGACTTCTTCAGTGAAATTCTTTCTTCAAACAAATTTCTTTCACCGGCCCAAGGGAGGATTGTGATAGCAGTCCCCGTGGGGAGTCGTCGACTAGCCTTCCTGTGGGAACCACAAAAGTGGATCATGTTCTGCACGACTGGTTTAATAAGACCCGCTAGTGAACGTCTGTGGAAAGAGTACTCTTAAAATCACAGTATTATCATAAGCAATTGGCTAAGTTTGTCTTTAAACTCGCTATGATTGCGATTTAACCACAGGCGCTGAAAGTGACCCGAAGCCACAACTAACAAAAACGCGATTGTATTAACCCTTTACCTAACAAATCGGAGGCATCCGCCCGCGTAATATGCAAATTCTGCAGCAGAAAAAATATTATTTTTCAAAAGATTTCAACAAAACCATATCATGTGACCCCTCTTTGGGACGAGCTCATCGAGCTCGTTCCAATGAGGGGTCACATAATATGGTTTTGTTGACATTTTTTGAAAATTAAAATAAAATATAAAATTTTGATATAGTTTGCGTCGGGTAAAGGGTTAAACACAGTAGAAATGTCGGTATAAAGAGAAATGATAGGGCGTGGTCTGGCTCAGTGTCTACGGAATTGGGCTTCAAACCGAAAGGTCCATGGTTCGAACTCTGCCAGGGGCAACTACGTATGTCCTTGGGCAAGGATCTTAATCCCACTTGCCCACGTGGGGACATGGTGGCGCTGTGTACTAAGGCGTACTACACGTCGATGGTGCACTTGTCTTTAACTAATGCTAACCCTGCTTGTGTGGAATATCGTAGTTGCTCGCCGTTTTTCCGTGGGTCTCTCCGGGTACTCCAGTTTCCTCCACCCGTAAAGTTGTCCAACACGAGGTGACCGTAGCTATCGAAAATGTCATTAAATCCCAATAAATAAATAAATAAATAAATAAATAAATAAATAAATAAATAAATAAATAAATAAAGAGCCACGATGAAGAAATCTAACGGTAATATAAACAAGCCATTAATGGATTTGAGAGAAATATATCGCCACAAAATATTTCTAAGCTTATTACTAATGACTAAAAATGCAAAACGGCTTTTCCATCAAACTAATGTTGTGGTCTTGATAAAGAATATACCTCTTCGTATGGATTTACGACTAAATAAATTCGATTGTGTGATACTATTAGTTACGCTATGTTTCAGCGGGGTGTACGGGACTGTACTACCCTTATGGGTTCCGTATTTGCGAATCTCAGAAGGATAGTACAGTCCCATATACCTGCTGAAACACCGTGTGACGAATTTATTACTCTGCCCCTTCAGTGTGTCGAGTTAACTTTAACTCTTAACCCTTTACCTAACCTGAAAAGCAGGCGACACTTGCAAAAATAATTCTTGAATAACTATTTTTTTTCATTTTTTGTCTCAAAAACATAGGATATGACCCCTCGTTGGAACGAGCTCGATGAGCTCGTTCCAACGAGGGGTCATAACCTATGTTTTTGAGACAAAAAATGAAAAAAATAATGAAAATTAATTGGCGATTTTTGAGAATAGCGCTGGCCGGTTTTGGCCGTTACGTTAGGTAAAGGGTTAACCTGCTGAGTATTTTTTAATATTTTTCCTCAATTCTAGTCATGGTTGCCATGGAAGCAGCCATGACTAGATTTGATGAAAAATTCATTGAAGTAGAACTCAGGAAATCGCTGGTCAAAAAGTCGGTACAGTTTGTTGATGAAAATTCAGTTTGAGGTGCTCAAATTTTACTTCTTTTCGAGGCAAGAGACTTACTGTCCTGGGCATGAATATTCACCAGCAGCATGCAAGAAGTTAAAGGTGATTCTCTTTCTATTTCAGGGAATTATGGGTTCAGGGTTTGCCTTAAAAGTTCAACAGCAGCTGAGGCAAAAACATCTCATACGACGACGAGTTCCAGCTGCAACACTTATACAGTGTCTATGGAGGTGCTATGCTGCAGATGAAAACTCAATGTCGATGGCAACATGGAAGATACACTTACGCCCCTGCCCAAGTCCTCCTATGTAAGTTGTTTTGTATTTCAGTTAATCGTCGGATAATTTTGATGCGTCGCCCTCATATTTCATGGTGGTTACCGCATTTTAGGGAACAGTCTATAGAGCATGGCAGTACCCACCACATGTACAAATTAATTGTTTGTTTGTCTGGTGTATTTTTTGTATGTTTCATCAACAAAGCATAAAAAATTGCAATGTTTCCGACAACAGACATGTTGTTTTAGTTTATGGACAGGCTGTTACAGTAAAATGATATTAAGAAAGAATATGTCCTTTGTAGATAAAGAAACAACAGAGATTGGTATACAAAATGCAACTTCATAATTCATTACTTCGTCACCTAAATAGTGGTTCATGTGAAACGTGTAATGTTTGTATTGCGAAGGCGTACGTCCTGTACGGTTTTTGTCCGAAAAGATTTATTTATTTAATTTATTTAATGATGTTTAAGGTCACATATTTATGCACAATGGCTAATCATGACCGTGACAATTTTACGGGTGGAGGAAGCCGGAGAGAACCGCCGAGCAACGACGAGCAGCTGCCAGCTCCCCAACATCATAACTCCGCACTGCCGCACTGGCAGGGTTAGATTGGTTGAAGACATGCGTACCATCGACGTGCAGTACTCCTTAGTACACGGCGTCATCGTGCCCCCACATGGGCAATGGAGATGAAGTGTCTTGCCCAAGGACACAACGCGGTTGCCGCAGGTGGGATTCGAGCCGAGGACCTCTCGGCTTGCAGCCTGCACCTCTACCAACTGAGCCACCGCACTCCCCCCGAAAAGATTTACAAATGAGTGTATTTGGTAGTGAAACCAGGGGTGTAACTTCGGGGGTGGGGGTGGGGGGTTAGTGTTCAACCGATTAAAGGGAACCGGCCACCACTATCTGCCGATTGTGGGCAATCAGATGACAACGGCAACGGCTCCTGGAACAGCGGTTCAACCGATTGTTGCCAAGCATTTTGTGATGATTCATAAATCACATTTTATTATCTTGTGCAATTGTTCCATTGTTAATGTAAAATGATGTCAATGATACTATTCAATAAAGTTGAAAAACCACCACAATGTGAATTCTTAATCTCTCTCCACGCCCCTTTATATATATATATACAAGTTAAACACATGGGCAACCTATTTAATGTTAAAGCTTATAATTGACCGTACTTGTGGCAATCGCCAGTTCGTACCGGAAAGTGAAGGTTGGACTCCATTGACTCAGGTCGCACTAAAAATTACCAGTTGCTCACACTTGGGTGGTAAACGTGGCTCTGAGAGCCACGTTTACCACCCAAATGTGCGCGATTGGTAATTTTACTGGCCCTAAGTCAACGGAGTTTAACGCTATGAAATATGTTCAATTTAATGTAGTTCTTTCGAGTCTCGACTTATCTAGTAGTGAACGGACTGTAAACGCTGTAAAATATGTTCAATTTAATGTAGTTCTTTGCGAGCCTCGACTTGTCTAGTAGTGTACGGTATTACAATCTGAATCGGCCGATTGTGAGCTCAAATAACCATAAATCGGTAAGCAGCCATTTTTGGTAATCGGTGGAACACTGTGGGGGTGGGGGGTGGGGGGTTGGGGTGTCCCCCACCTAAACATATATCTGATCATGGGTTTCATCGGGCAGATGTTGGCCAGACGTTGTTTCTTGCTGACGAAAATATACACACGCTTTAGAATACTCAGTTGGGCAAAATCTCCAGCTTTCCCGACAAAAATATAGGCACACTCTAAAATCAGTTGGGTTAAGAATCAACCGAGATCCACTGGGTTGAATGAATGTGAACCCAACTGGGTTCATATTCACTCAACCCAGTTGATTTGGGTTGATTTTCAAACCAACTGATTTTGACGTGCAGGTTAGAAAGTGAAATAAATGCACGTTTATCTGAAGAATAGAGTAATTAATTACAAATGATTTTTATGACCATGTCCTGTTGAAAGCACCCAGATGATAGGGTACCTCTACCTGGCTTGTGTGTAATTGACAACACTGTCATAAAACTCTAATAAATTCTCTGTCATGTAAGTTTTTATAAATGGAAAAAGTATATTTTTTAGTTTATAAGTCTTTGATAAAAGCAATTAGTTATGTTCTAAATAGTTGGGCGATAAGACTGAGTTGTCAGGCATCGACGCCTTACACCCCCCAAAATGTTTGTTAGTTATGACCCTGAGTGAAGTGTATATGAAATGCATAGGCCGTCAACTGTTAATATGTTTTCATTTACATATTCAACAAACTAATCAAAACAGATAGAATCGATTCAATTGTAAAGCAGAAATTATTATTCATTTGCTATTTTCACGTCTTGGAAGACCATAAACATCTTTCTCTTTTTGACTTTAGTTGAATTTATCAGTTGGGAGAAAGAGAAAACAAGTGAGTTTTCTCCTTTTCCAGAATCCATTCTGGGTTTCCCCAAGAATCCCCTCTCTTCGACAATTTTCACAAGCCTTCCTTCCACAGAGAACCCTGCAGAATACCTTCCCAATATTACAGCTAACATATTTACCTCTATAATTATCTAAAACTTTCCTATCTCCTTTTTGTGTTTGGATGTTACCCTGCTTTCCTTCCACTTTGTAGGGACCTCTTGTTTTGTTATTGCCATGTTAAATAGTGCGGTTAGATACTCATATAATGGAACCTCTCCAAGCCTGAAAACAAATCTGCAAAATGAGGACCCCAGTGGGTGAATTTGGTGATGCTACCCTGCACAGCAGGGTAGCATCACTAAATTTACCCTCTGTGAACCTCAATCTGAATCAAAGTCTCGGGCCTAAACAGCAAGACGTACCCAGAGGGTAAATTGGCACACTGTATGGGATAGCATTAGCAAATTCACCCTCTGGGGACCTCATTCTGCAAATAACAGATTGTTTATTTTCAGGTTTGATCCTCTCCTATTAAAAAACCCAAGCCTAATGTGCAAAAAGAGTATATAGTGCATTTTGGGTTTGATGTGGATAAAGAAAAATATTCAATCGCCGGGCTAACGCCAAGAAACCTGAAGTCGTGTTTCTCGTCCATGCTGTTATACAGCAGATATCTCAATCCTCTGGCAAAATGACATTCAGGGTAATAGTGGGTGGGGAGCGTCGTAAAATTTGAACAGTGTTTCTAGAAAAGTGTCAAGAAGACAGCAGTTGACAGGAAACACCTGCTAGCTCCAATTTTTTAGCGATATGTGATGTTCAATAAACCCATATTAAGCAAGAATGAGTTAGTGCCTGTATTTTACTCTTTGAACTGAGAGTCCACTTTGCCAGCCCAGAAATATGTATTTATTCAGTGGAGTTTAAAGACACTTTCGACAGCCAGGGTCACCTCGTGTTGGAACCCAGAAACATGATACTTCATAACTTCATTAAGTAGGATGACAGCTAAGTGAATATGTGGTGTAGGCCAATCAATATTTTCAACGTGCAACCCCAAGGCTGCACGTAGAAAATATCAATTGGTCTACCTCCAAATAATGAATGTGGACTCTTCCAATAGCTGCCATTGAACATACTTGGAAGATACCATTAGGGTTCAAAAGGTTAATGGTTTAAACATAATATTATGTTACATTTGGGAGCGCGGCGGCGCAATGGTTACGGCATTGGACTTCAAACCGAAAGTCTGTGGTTCGATACCCGTCAGGGCAGCGGCTTTGTGTCCTTGGGCATGGTACGTAATTCCGATAGCCCACGCGGGAGCACGGCGGTGACCGGTACTAAGGCGTACTGCACGTCTATGGTGCCCTTGCCTTCATCCACTGCTAACCCTGCTTGTGTGGAGTTTGGTACGTTGAGGAGTCTGACATTACTCGCCGCTCCATTCGTAAACCTGTCCAAACGAGGTGACGCTGGCTGTCAAAAGTGTCGTTAACCCCAATAAATAAATAAATTAAATAATTATGTTACATTTGAAATTGTGAAACAAAACTTGGTATTTTGTTTTCTCTTTGTACAGAGACAGACAGTGGAATAAAAGTACATCATTTGTCAGTAGGCTTTCCACCAGGAGGAGAGATAGATATCAACCACCCCCTACACCTCAAGCACATTCGCCGGTTATACAACGTCCTGTGACAAGAAAAGTAACAACATCTGTGGAAGAAGGTGATATCCCAGAAGCCTTACACAGGTTAGCTAGATATATTCTTTGGGTGCCACGAATAATCATAGTCGTTCTTTCTATTACAATGGCCTAGCACAAAATCTATTCGTTCATTAGAATACAAATAAATGTTATTGTGCAAGTTAAGTGTATTTTTGCCTTTATATCAGTACAAAAGATCACGACAGCGTGTTATCTTTGTTCATTTCTTTCATAATTGCCCCGACAGACAAGTGTCCATTCTGTATTATTAAATTTAGCTAAATTTATTGACGTAAGTTAATGGTATTGTCTTTCTTTCTTTTTTGGAACTAATGTGGCATGTTAGTATGTACAGTTCAGAGAGGATCAGGCATATAGCCAGGATTCTATAATAGAGTGTGCCCCAGCAAGTTTAGGGGGGACAAACATATATTTGGAAGGCCATTGTGGGTTACCTATTCTTAACTAGGACCCTCCTGTTGTTGCCCGTCCTGCCACTTCCCTTGAAAGGAAGTGGGGGAGGGGTAACAGCTCTGGAGCATCCTAGTTAGGACTAGGCCTCCCACCCCAAGACAGTTTGTGAATCTGAGACATTTAGAGAGTGTGTAGCCCTATATTGGAGACCATTTTAGGGCTCTGTATATTAGGTGAAAGTTTCATTGGGCCATTGTTTTTTTTTTGCGGGGGCAGCGAAAATTTTAGTGGAAAAGGCCAGCTCCCTATGTGGCTATGCCATTGGAGATGATCACTACTGAATTTCAGTGGGGTAGTTTTCCAAACCACAATTATATGCTTTTGCTGTGACAAAGAACACACTTCAGAACTTATAAATACCTGTTTCATGGAAATACTTTTCGTCCACGATATAGTGGCAATCCACCCTCCTTATACTATAGAGAACCAACAGACCGATTTTACAAACCGCTCCAGCAAAACTGCACTTTTTTGCTCTTTTCGTGAAATAGCTTATAGCGAATTATTATGCCTTTCAACATTGAGTTTCAAAGTGCAGGGACGTTTCTAAGGTGTCTCGGATCAGTGGTGTTCACTTCTAGATTTCCAATTGCACCCCTCTCCCCCTCCAGGCGAAATTCAACTTCTGACTACCTCCAGATAATTTCCAACAGCATTATTTTCCAACACGTGGGGAATTTCATTAGCACCCCATCCCCCTCCCCCTCCCCATCCACTGGGTCAAAAGTTTCCAACTACAAATTTGAACCCTCAACTGGTAGGGTGCTAAATTATTTTGGGTCATCAAAATGTTGTCACATGTCTTGGCCTTGTTACAGTATATGGAAGATTGAATTGAATTTGTAAATAATTCCGTAGAAGGGTGCGGCCGATTCATTAGGTAAAAGGTTAAGACGCAAAAATTTCATTCGTAACTCCCACCAACCCACCCCCCCCCCCCCCCCCTTCCCACCACCACCACGACTGTAAATTATCCAACCAGGGCTATTGGTACTTACACATTCCAACTGTAAATCAATATTTTACTACCTTTCATTCAATAAGTGGATACTTTTCTGTCTAAAAACATTTTGGTCAAAGTCTCGGCATGCTTGGTAAAATTCCACTAGCTCCCTGCCTGAAATTTCCAACTTTCTCTAATTTAGGATTTCGAATTTCCAACTGTAAATTTGACGAACAATGGTGGGGGAGCCAATATTGTGTAATTGTATTCATGTTTTTCTTCATTTTTATGCACCATTCACAAAATATGCATATATACACCTGGAACTTAATTAAGCATCCCCTGAAATGTTTCATGACAGTGAAGTTGCTGTTACTGATTATTCTGTTTTAATGATTGCTATGTCTTGCAGTACATTGCATCTTGTGAAACATGATGTTTCTGGTTGCTATTGTACCCCAATCACATCTCGTCCACGTGACGCATGCGTCTCATGAATGTCACAAAAAACACTATCATTCACATGCAATATCTGAGTATAAAAGAAGAAAATTTGTCACTTCTTTTATCAATAAATGTTGACATGGCAAGGAGGACACTAAGATGGGAAATCGTTTGCATGCCTGCAACAGGTATGTCATTCAAAGCTATTGGAAGGCAACTTGGCTATAGTCATTCTGTCATCAGCAGACTTGTCCGAAAACATCAACAAGCCTACGGTGTTAAGGACCGACCAAGGCCTGGTCAACCCCAAAAGACCTCTCGTCGGGAAGTTCGGAGTCGGACATGCACTCGTTCGGCGTGAACCCTTTGCTTCAAGTGGGGTTTTGAAACGCATTTGACTCCACAACAGGCGTTTGTGCAACAGAACTGTCCGAAACACTGGGTATGAGGTCCAGAAGGGTCATCAAGCGTCCAGCTCTGTCCGATCGGCATCAAAGACGACGTTTGGAGTAGTGTATGGCGGCACGACAGCATTGGAATCTCAGGATGTGGAGGAGAGTCCATTGGTCAGACGAGAGTAGGTTACTGCTTCACGTCAAGGTGGTCGCATGAGAGTGTGAAGGCATAGAAATACTGCTTACGCGCCCAGGAACACCAGATCTACTGTTCCTTATGGCGGATGACCAGTAATGATCTGGGGATGACACGACTGTAAACTTGAAATGGTGACTGTTCGTTGGAATTTCAGTGGTCATCAGTACATCCAGGACATTCTCAGTCCAGTTGTCGTGCCTTATTTTGACAACCACCCATTGGCTACTCGCCCTGTATTCATGGACGGCAATGTAAGGCCACATCGCCCCCATGCTGTAAGAGCATTCCTCGAGAACAACGCTATACAACACTACCTTGGCCTACAATGAGCCCCGATTTGAATCCCTTAGAACACATCTGGGACTTTCGTGGACGTCGTGTGTAAGCAAGGGATCCGCCTGTACAGAATTTGGCCGATTTGGAAGCAGCATTGCACGAGGAGTGGCAGCAGTTGCCTTTTAACCGTATCAGAAGGCTTACTGGTAGCATTAGGAGGAGGTTTATCCGGGCACGTGGTGGATACACTCGCCACTGACGTCAGACACTGCTATTGCGTTCAGGAGATCACAAGTTACATTTTTTGTCAGTAATTACCGGCATTGTTTCATCATGGACCGTTCGAGCACCATACTTGTCGAGAGAACATTTTTCCATTAAAAACATTAGTGACAGATATGTGTAATTAGCGCCATTAAAATACTGCATATTTTCATCATTGTATTGTCTTTCATTTGTCAATAGACATTCTTCCGCAAACAATCACTTTTGGCCATCTGAAAGATAGCACGAAAGTAATGACAGTTTCTATTAACACCACTGCGAAGAAAAACAGAGGGTGCTTAATTAAGTTCCAGGTGTATAGAAGTTTCATAGCTTTGTCTGTGTTTGAGGTGCACTAAGAATTTTCCCTATTCGAATTCCATTGCCTTAGTTTCGTTACAGTGATTATTTTGGTTTATTTTCCAAATTATTGAACAAGCCAGTTACGTTATTTGGCAGTAACGAATGTTCGTCAAATTGTAGCAATAATCTGCCATAGGACAGTGGCCATCACTCCACATATAGAGTTAGACACGCGTATTGTTCGTGCTCTCTCATAAAATATGTCACAGCGGAGTCATTTTGCAGTCATTAGATTTACATCACGACAATGGTGACGTAACAATGAGACAGACATGACTATTATAAATCGGTCGCAATACCAAGTATACTTTACTGTCTTCCAGTAGAGACATTTGGAGTTCTTGAAATATTCTTTGTTGTATCACAATGATTGCCATTTCACATATAATTACATCTGCTGCCTTGCCGTCTTCTAAAGCTCCTGTTTCATAATCGACATGACAACCCACTGATGCAATTTACTGTTTAATGCCATCATGGCAATAAAGAAAAAGGTGCTTGTCTAGAAGAGAGTGGGATCTCGTTGAGACGATGAAATAAATTCCATTAAACGCATATGTTGGTTAAAATTTGATCATATGGAGAGGTCTACAAATTTTCCAGTTAGCCCAGTCCCATTGAAGACGTGGGCATATCCATTTTACTGCATGATTTTTTTTTGTCAACACGCTCATCGCTTGGTTTATCGTACGTCACTTTTCATCAACAGCCGTTCACAAGATCAAATTGGCATTGACTACTTGGCTACATGTATTTTACAAAATTCAGTTGATTATATGAACGAAGCATTAACCATTTACCTAACACGAAAAGCAGGCGACACTTGCAAAAAAATTCATCAATAACTAATTTTTTTCATTTTTTGTCTCAAAAACATAGGTTATGACCCCTCAATGGAACGAGTTCGACGAGCTCGTTCCAATGAGGGTTTCATAACCTATGTTTTTGAGACAAAAAATGAAAAAAAAATTGAAAATTAATTGGCGATTTTTGAGAATAGCGCTGGCCGGTTTTGTCCGTCCGTGGGTAAAGGGTTAAGGCCTTGGCAAGCTAATTAGCGGATCATATACCAACTTTACTCCTCACGGTGACTCCATCCCCCATCCCCCACAATGATCGCCCATAAATTGTACATTTGACTCTTCAAGCTTCTGTTGGAAAAGCAAATAAGTGAATAGTTACATTTTCACCCATCGGGTGACCCAAGTATTCCTAAATCACCCAGTGCGCACTGCCATAATGTATCTGGGGGTGATATACTGCCGTTGAAATCAAACAGGCATCAACTGCAATGCCCAAGGATTGCAGTTGACACCCTTCCTTATGCTTTCAAGGGACTATGTTCCCCCAAGATCATGAGGACATAACCTCGAATAATCATAAATGCCAATGGGGTCCCGTCTAATACAACACGTACTCCAATATGACTCATCGAGGGTCAGAAAGCGTAACCAAGATCAATTCACTCTTATAACATATCATTTTAGTGATAAAATGGGTGCCATATTTTAATCAAAACGAACAGAAACCATCTTGGAAATTCTTAATTTCCGCCAAACAAAATGGGTTTCGAAAAATTTAATCTCGATCGTCAGGAAAATACATTCCAGCAGCGATAGCTGAACAATACGATTTTATATTCTATTGGTATACTAAGAATTTGTGTTGTCAAAGTTCGGTTATATGTTAGAGAACCGTATTGTTATTACCTGAACGTTTCTAGAAATTTAAATCTTCTCGACATTTCATTTAGCATTGAATTGAACGAAATGAATGTTCATTGGTGGCTGTTGTGAGATTGGCCATAAAATATGGAATATCATATTTCATGTGCACACATTTTTTTTATATTTTCTGTGAATGTATTTCCATAATAGTAATATGCCATTATATACTGTATAATGTTTTCAACATATTATGCTGGTAATGTTTCAAACGTTTGCACATCGGCCATAAAGGTAATGCGCCATACATTTGTTCTGGAAATTCTGAATGAGTGGTTGGAAAAAAGCGGTAATATATTCTCTTCTTCGTTTGTATTGTTTTAAGTTCAGTCAGAACGTTTCATTAACCATTTGAACCTCTGCGGCCGCTTTTCCGGCCAGGAACATGATACGTCATAACGTCATTAAATAGGATGGCTGTTCAGTAAATGTGTGGGGTAGACCAGTCAGTATTTTCAACGTGCAGCCCTAAGGCTACACGTTGAAAATATTGATTGGTCTACCCTAACTAATGAATATGGATTCTTCTAATTGCTGCCATTGAACTGGAATGGACGATACCACTAGAGTTCAAAGGGTTAAATATATAATGATCCGTATTTTACCACAACCAAGTAATCTTACGATTCCAAAGAGTTATTGTGGGATCTAAGTCGAGATCACTTGCTCTGATGTAGGGAGAAGCAAGCATGAATGGTAGGAGGGATGGGCCGACCTCAGAATGGGAGATTTACGGTATTGGAATTTTGAGTTCGGTACCTGTTTTCGTTCTGTTTTGTTTTTTTGTTTTGTTTTGTTTTGTTTTTGTTTTTTTGTTTTTTTTTGGGGGAGGGGGGTACAGCTATATCGGTTCTGTATTCGGTATGTGACTTGACTGAGATTTATTGATAGTACCAAAGAGGAATTCACACCAGGGAAACAGGGATAAGTCGTTCTTGTATCATAGTGCCACCAATGCCACTGCTAATGAGCGCAACGCTGGCATTCTTTTGCCAACACAAATCATTTCTACAGTAATTGTGTGACTTGTTCCAAATGCTCCTTAACCTTTAAAGGCCTGTTCAGTCTTTTGAGATCTCCGAGCATGTGCCCTTAACATGCCATCATAAGGGGTCTTGCTGACTATGGACAAATTACCTGGACAAATCACTTTGGCAGTAATTTCTAGTCAAGACATGACTAGAAATCACTGCTAAGCAACTGGATATGTACAAGTTGTAGTCTAGTGGGAATTCCGGACAACTGTCCAGTCCTTTAAGGGTTAAAAAAACTGAAAAGAAAATCAGTCTCTTCTTTCAGAAAAATGAACACTTGCTATCTATCAAACTTAAACACGATCGTATAAACAGCAAATGTAGATGGTTTCGGTTTTCAATGATTGGTTAGTTCGGTTTTTCTGTGCCCCCAAGATATCGGTATCGTTTCTGTTTTTCGATAAATTGCCCATCTCTACTAGAGAGAGCAAAAGGTTTGTAGCCTCTAATAGATGATCCATCTTGCAGGGGTCTTGTACAGAAGCCTTCAACTGAGATGGGATTACTAAACTGTCGCATTACTTGTACGGGTTTACTGAAGTTCAGAGAGATAATATTGTAGTTGGCTGTTGTAAACCAGTCATGGCTTGATTTGATGTCTGGCCACAAGGAATCATTGATAAGATGGCTTCCAATTCATTTTTGATGTTTTGGTTAATAATGTCCATGTTAATAACGTTTGTATAAATAGTTGCTTCTAAAGGACATGCACTGTGATAAAACCTTTGTCTCGGGGGTTAAGTTTTCTGAGGGTAAAATTTATGACATACATGGAACTCTATCATCTGATTAATTGTTGGAAAGGGCTATCTAAGCCCTTTCCAACAATTAATCAGATGGAAGGTTTGATCTGCACATACCAGAACGTACAGATAATCATGATAAAATATGTGTCAATAGTCGGGTTCGGCAGTGTAAGTGTTAACGACTCCCTTATGAAGAAAGATACATTAGTAATTTTAGATTTTATTCACTTTGAAGGAATTTCAGTTTTTGATGAAAGCGCTGTGCAAATAATTTCCAGCAAGGACAGTCACTGGACTACAATCAGTTGTGGGTAGTTTAGTGGGCAAATTATATTTATTTTGAAAAGACATGTCCATGTACCTCCAGTTAATCCTGAAAATAAGGGGTATCGGAGGTAGGAGGTGTCCACTTCTGGATTTCCGATTCCATCCACATCTCGGATAGGCTAAATTCCGACTACTTCTACATAATTTCCTAGGAAATTACATTAGAACCCCCCCCCCCCCCTCAAGTCAAAATTGTTCAATTACAGGTTTTTGTCAAGGTCATTCCAATGATGGGTTCCATGATTTTTTTTAAACCTTCCAGTTTGGTAGATAAAGGATTAATATGCAACATTTCATGTGTACACACCCATGGCTATAAATTATCCAACTGAGTCTCTTGGTAATCAAAAATTCCAGCTACAGATCAATATTTGGGGGGGGGGGGGGGGGGGGGGTTACTACTTTTTCAATCAAAATTTGGAGGACTTTCAAAAACTTTTCAGTCTAAAAACTTCTTATTTTAGTCAAATTCTAGAAATATTTGACAAAATTCTACTAGAGCTCTGTCTGCAATTTCCAACTTTTTTTCCAATTTAGGTCTTTGAACTTCCAAGCATTCTAAATTTGACGAATAATTGGGGGGGGGGGGGGGGGTGGAGAATCCGTCTCGTGGCAACATCCTTGCTGAAAGCGAGTGAGTTTAAATTCATTACGGCTTTAGCATCCGATAAATTTGGTGGTGAAAAGTGTTACAAAACTGTTCTATTTTATCTTCGTTGTGACTGACATGTAGCAGGAGTGATAAATGTACATACTACGTATATGTTACCTTATTTTCTGTAAATCAGTGGGTTGGAAGACTAGTACATGTCTATGGACCATTTCTATTTTTAACCCTTTACCTAACATGAAAAGCAGACGACACTTGCAAAAAAAATTCTTGAATAACTATTTTTTTTCATTTTTTGTCTCAAAAACATAGGTTATGACCCCTCATTGGAACGAGCTCGACGAGCTCGTTCCAATGAGGGGTCATAACCTATGTTTTTGAGACAAAAAATGAAAAAATAATTAAAATTAATAGGCGATTTTTGAGAATAGCGCTGGCCGGTTTTGGCCGTTACGTTGGGTAAAGGGTTAAGTAACTCTGTGATCAACATGGAACGAAAACGTTAACAAAAGTTAACAATAAACGTGTGGCGCATTCCCTGTATGAGCGACCTGCAGCTGGTAATGGTTTCTTACGGTGTTATAGAATGTTTATATTGTAAAGGGGATTTCATGTATGTTAACACACACTGTTGTCTCGAAATAAGCTGAATGGTAACCTATAATGATATGAACTTGGGTTTTGTCTAACACCTTATCGGCCATTGACATATCAGAAGGCGACAGTAAAACTCACTGGATAACACGGCCACCACTTTGATGGATACATATTTATCATCATTATATTTATGTACAAGAAGTTGTATCAGAGTCGAACACTTCTTTATAAGGTTATATCTCGACTGGTCGAGATATGGTCTTGGAAACAACAGCGAGACACTGTTATGTGTGTTACAGCATTTTGTACATAATCATAATAATGACGATAGACTAGGCAACACAAAATAAATTAATTGATTCTCGGTCAATTCTTTTTCAAATCAGTGAGGGAGGGCGGGTTTTATTTTTAATTTTAATTTTTCTTTTGCACAGCAGGGTAGCATCACTAAATTTACTCTCTGTGAACCTCAGTCTGAATCAGGGTCTCAAAACTAAACAGAAAGAGGTACCCAGAGGATAAATTGGCACACTGCATGGAATAGCATCATTAAATTCACCCCTTGGGGACCTCATTCTGCAAATGTCAGACTGATTATTTTCAGGCCTGATACCACATCACAATGCACGGTCGTTTTCGCCATGTACTTAGCATGTCCTGGAGACCATATTTGCCACAAAATTACTTGATAAACTAAATAATTTCATTTTCCACGCAAAAACATAGTGTACGGCACTGGAGCAAGCATGTTCCAGTGGAGTTATAATTTATGTTTGGAATAGACATCGAAAAAAATAATAAAATTTGAATGGTGAATTTTATGAATGGCGCAAGATGGATTTGGCCGTTACCTCAACCAAGATTTAAAATTTGGGAACTGAATTGAAACGATGATAATGAGTGTAGTATTATTAAAAAAATAAATGTATTCCAAGCCATTTTGTTCCGAAGTTCTTTGACTTTCCTTTTACTCCGAAAGTGACGCTTTGATGTGACATGGTAAGCGTATAATTAATTTTGTTGACAGGAACAAGATACGACAGACAATCTTAACTAAAACCGAACGTTTCATTGATGACTTCCCGTAAACTGATTTTCTCCTGAGTTTGTTAGCTAGAGAAGTCATAGCCGATCTAAAATCAGCATTCATTGATTTGACAACCAAATTATCCATTCAGACGTTCATTAATTTTCTGCTGATATGGGTATGTTGGTTAGAAAGGTGATTGTTTCCGAGAATGAACGCTACTAATGTTATTATTTAATACATATGATTTTAATTCACAGAATTGCCCATTATCAAACTTGGCTGATATGTCTTCAAATCAGTTTAACATGACACAGATCTCGGCCGATATGAACCAAGCTAGAGTTGCGCGTGTGGCGCATTACTCGGCACAGCCAAGTTGTTTACATCGAAATGTTCCCAGTTATTCGTTGAATGCAATCGGGAAAATTGGCGTTACCAGGCATGGTGGGGGTTGTTTGGAGTTGAGTTGTGTATAATGAGGAAGGAATTAATAATGGTAATAATAATGATTAGGTGGATGAAGAGAAAAAAGAAGAGGGGTGCGCAAAAAATTTGTCGCATACTAAGATTCCTCGTCTTGAGGCCATTTTATACTGGAGGCGAACACGAACGCGACCACTGCGAATTTCCGCTCGACTTTCCGCAAGGATTATCGCTCATACTGAAAGCGGTGATTCGCGCGGAAATTCGCAGTGTTAATAAACAATCCTCCTCCTTCCTCTTGTAGACGTCAATTGACCTCGCAGTCTGATTGGCTGAATAGAATTGTTGGCGCGAACATTTCCCCAAAATTCGCTCTATGGGCAATCTCCGCGGTTTTCCGCGCGAACAAAAAATGGACCGCGTTCGCGTTCGCCCTTAGTATGAACGACTCCATTAAAATTGGTGTTAATAAAACAAATGCGACCACAGCGTTCGTAGTCGCGGTCGCATTCGCCTCCAGTATAAAATGGCCTTCAAGCGGAGATTCGTCGAAGTGGTAGAAGAAATAGTTCAGCTATCCGCACGTCGCGGCTTCCCTATCGCCGAGACATTCGAATAGGTGAACTTGGAGAGGAAAAAAAATCAGGATTTGTGAAAAGAACGAGAAGCAATAACTCTGTCAGAAAACATATCTTATTTGTTTTGGTTTAACAAATAAGAGGTTATTACATGGTTAGTGTCATAACGGCCAAGATATCAGCCCTTGGTAACTTCACATAGGCATTCGTCGTTCGGCCGAGTTTACCCTGAGAGATTATAATTTACATCCGGAGGGTCTAGTTCTAAGGTTGGTGAGTTTCCTTATCTTAAATGTAGAACACGTTCCAATATGCAGGCTTTCGGGGGCCTTGCTGATGGAAATTATAGTACCTTGGCATTGTTTGCGTGCGAATTCTCAGATGATATGAAGTTACCTTGGTCTGATATCTCGGCCGATATGAAACTAACCAAGTAATAACCTCTAACTCGTGACTTAATATAAAATATAATATCTTCAACTGGTATTTGTCTATCATAGATTTATTTTGGTCACTTTACAACGTGTATCGATTCAACAGTGTGTGTACCTGTTTATGCATTTTTATCATATTTATTAGATCGTAACATGTGATCAATGAGATGAAACTTCTGTATGGAAACGTACACGGGTAGCAGCTTATGATAGACGACTATAGCCCGCCACAAACACAGCAACAAACTGGATCTGAAACGGTTAAAGGGATTTCTTGATCGATTAATCACATAGATTAATCTTAATTAATCGATTAACCACCTGCCCTAATAGGTAACTGAATAACTGCCGTACCGTTGATGGTTTACAGCATTAACCCTTTACTCAACATAACGGGGAAAAAGGGCCAGCGCTATATACAAAAAATCTCCATTCAGATTTTATTGTTTTCAATTTTTGTCTCAAAAACATAGCTTTTGACCCCTCATTGGAACGAGCTCGCTGCGCTCGTTCCAATGATGGGTCATAAGCTTTGTTTTTGAGACAAAAATTGCAAATTTTCAGTAATTCCAGAATTTATTTAGAAAGTATCGTCTGCTACCCGTATTGGGTAAAGGGTTAAAAATCACCATTTCCAGCTACTGATACAGTATAATGATCATGTAAGTGAACAAGTATGTCAGCATGTAACTATGCTTTACATGCTTTACTTTGTCTCATATAATTGATGTGAGTCAGTGTGACAATGTTTGCCTGTCTTGGGACAAGTTTGTTCCTTTGTTAACCCATAATATACAGTAGCTCAAAAGAAACAGTTAATCGATCAATTACTTTTTTGATCGATCAAGACGTTGGCCATTGGTTAATCGATCAATCGGTTAACCGTTTCAGCTCTACAACAAACTACCCTTAAAAGTACGGCACTGGGAACCAGCTGCCGGTCTTGGGGCAAACCGAGGAACTGATATTCTGTTTTGTTCTCCCACCAATTGCCTACTGAGACACGCGTGAGATACCTGAGTGAGACATATCTGTCTTACCCACCCCACATGGTCATCCACGTTTGAATATTTAATGATCGTATGACTATTCCATCATCGTCTGCATTTTGTAAACAAACATGGCTGCCCGCTTCACTTTTGTTGACACAGGTAAACATGCCGCACTCGCATCACTCGAGGATGTTTTTTTTTTATCCCACCGAACATCACATGACGTCATCGAAATCAATAGTTTCAAATGTGACGTCACGAAATATCAGCTGATCCAACTCGCCTTTTCTATGATCAAGCA
Source organism: Pictodentalium vernedei (assembly GCA_031216915.1). Lineage (NCBI taxonomy): Eukaryota > Metazoa > Mollusca > Scaphopoda > Dentaliida > Dentaliidae > Pictodentalium > Pictodentalium vernedei. Next base: position 177,579,179 of record CM062291.1, on the reverse strand, counting down.
GTGGAATATTAACCATTTGAGTGAACCTGAGAGACCGCTTTTCCCATCCAGAAAAATGATACGTCAGGCTTTCACTAATTAGGATGGCTGCTAAGATAATATGTTGAGTAGACCAATCAATATTTTCAACGTGTAGTCCCACGACTGCACGTTGAGAATATTATTTAATTATATTTAAGGAATAGTGCATGGCTTGTCGTTGACTACGCCCATATAGTGCCCAGTGAGGTGGTGTAGTTCACGACGCGAAGCGGAGGGAACTACACCACCTCACTGGGCACTATATGGGCGTAGTCAACGACAAGCCATGCACTAATCCTTATATTACATCGAACAACACGAAAATGCAAATTAACAAAATAATCTACAATCCAAATTGTAAACATGTAATGATGTTTTTATTTTAAACAATAAAGGAGAAATGAGAATAATGTGTGGATATTGATAATTGTTCGACACAATGATACTATTCCTCGCCTCTGCCAATGTCTCACTCCGGGTTCTAAGGGTAGATCACGACTCGTCTTCGACTCGTCGTGATCTACCCTTAGAACCCGGAGCTCGACTCGTATACATATTTTGTACATCCACTTTATGGTAATAATCTCTATTTATCGGAACGTATCACCTCGGAAAACTTTGCAGCTATTCTTGCGACACTAAAAAAAACGAAGTGTGTATTGTTTATGTAAATCAAATTGTCTAATTGGTGGCCGGGATTTCCTGCCACCATTTTGGATAAATCGTTGCCTTGTACGTTTTTTATAACCAGAAAATGCATATAGTGCCCGTGCTAAAAATAGAAAACATATAGTGCCCGCATGTAGTGACCCTTCAGCTCTGTGCTGGACAACTACACGAAATAGGGTATCACCTTTCAGCCAATCAGAATGCAAGGAAGTCATGTGAGGTATAATATATAATGAATATGGACTCTTCCAATTGCTTTCATTGAATTGATATGTAAGATACCACCAGCGTTTAAAGGGTTAAATTTTCAACACATGAGTAGTATTTTGATTTGGATGACGTCATGTCGGGGTGTGGAGTAAGAAAAATCATTCTCGAGTGTTGTGATGGTGGGATGGGGAAATTTCATCCCCGGGGAAGGATGTTTGACCCAGACACTCAAATATCTTCCCCTCAGGTGAGATTTCCCCATCCCATCCCATTACCACTCGAGGATAGTAATTCACTTAATTACGCGAGAAGGCTACTCATTTGTCAAACAGAGTGGACAATTAATATCTTTACTACATTTATTTATTAATTGGCGTTTAACGACACTTTCGACTACCAGGGTCATGTGTCGGGCACTTTTACGGGTGGAGGAGGGGGGGTACCCTGAGAGAGCCACCGTGCAGCGTTGAGCAACTGTCAGACTCCACAACGTACCAACTCCACCCATGCAGAGTTAGCACCATCGACGTGGCGTGCGCCTCAGTACACAGCGTAACTGTGCCCCCACGTGGGCAAAAGGGTTTTCGTGCCTTGCCCAGGGACACAACACTGTTACCCCTGGCCGGGATCGTACCATAAACCTTTCCGTTTGAAGTCCAATGCCGTAACCACTGAGCACCCGCGACCCCTAATATCTTTACATATAAAGATAATAATAAGTCTTTCTTAGGAAAGGATGGCATTTTGCAAAAGCGGGAATTAAAGAACTGAATGCGGTCGCTCTGTAGAAAACGTTGCTTCACTTGAACGGTCCTCTATAAGTTTTCTTATGATGAAACATTAAGGAGTAACAGTCATTACCGTAATATTACAGTAGAAGCAATGTCAGCTAGTTGCCTATACGTCTACCGTATTTTCACGGTCACAGTGTATCAATAACTTATTAGAGGTGCAGAAGGGTACAATAAGAACAGTTTTCAACATTAAGTGAAGGGCATGTTGCTTATCAGAATTTTTTCGCGATAAGAAGCAACTCTGAATTCACTGAAAGGACCAGAGCGATTGCCCATTTGTGGTTCTGTTTTTGTACAAGATATATAACAATTCTCTGGCGTCTGTCACGAGTAAAGCATCTCTCATAATCTGATCCTGACATTTTTTGCAACCAGTAAAAACTCTCTCATAAATCTGATCCTAGCATTTTCCTAGTTTCCAGTACCATGGAAAACCATGGTATGTCCCAAAACTCTAGGATGTTACATGGTACACTATGCACTATGTTAATTTTTAATATAACTGATTTTAGAGTGTGGTATTATTCCAAAATATCATGGCAAACCATGGTTTACCATCGTCTTTTGGGACAATACCATAGTTTACCATGGTGTACTTTATATAAGGGTTCAAAAGTGTGTCAAAACCAATCAACAAACAAACATAGAAAATATTCATTCAGAACAGGGTAACTTTGGCAGGAGCCAATTACTCTCAAACTCATCGTCGGATTTAGAAGTCGTGTACATACGATTTTAAATAAGAACAGTCAATACTATCCCATAATGTCGCCGTTCTTTTTATAGAGAAGATAACGTGGGTGTTACCATGAACGTTGAATGCTCTTCAACAAAAAGCGTTCAGGACCAGGTCTCCTGAAGTTCTGGGCTTACGGTGAAACGGGGAAGTGTTCAAACATCGTTCAAATGTTGACTACTATGAACATGTCAGAAACGCAAAGAACAAGAGACCACTTATTTGGAAATCGTTTTTTTTTTTTCTACATATTGTTTCAATGTTCAGCGTATGTTTTAACCCTTTGAACACTGATGGTATATTCCACGCCAGGTCAGAGTCATCAACTGGTAGAGTCTATATTCGTTAGTTGGGGGAATAGAAATCAACATTTTCAACGTGCAGCCTTGGGGCTGCACGTTGAAAATCTTGATTGGTCTACCACACAAATTCCGTGAGCAGGTATCTATTTTATGAATCCAAGTTGTACCACGATCCTGGGCCGAAAAAGGCTTTTCGTGTTCGAAGTATTAATGGCCTTATTGCAGTGTAATAATTCATCTACATAGGCCTAGGATATACGGAACCAATAAACAACAGTTAAGCCATTTGAAAGCTTGACACATAGGTAAACTTATATACTAATAGGTCAACCGGCTATGAACCGAATTTGGACCTATACGTTTATCACTGCCTCTTTGTTTGATAGGACTTTCTGTTGTTTTGTGTCAGATTACTTTTGTCGATGGAAAGGAAGGACGTGCTTACCCTCTGGGTAGGTACGTGGTTTACAATAGTGGCTTAGTAAGGCTGATTCGGAAATTTTCGAATCGTAGAGATGTTCGCAAAATCCTACCGCGTGACTCTTCTTCCCCCATTTGGTCTCCTGTACAGGATCTCCGACGATTGGGGAAGCATTCAGGGTGGTTTCGCTTACGAAATTGCTTTGATTCGTTTCTGGAATATTCCGCTTTCCTGATTGACTTGTCCAAACAGACTTGTCGCCGTCGAATACAATACCTGAGTGGAGACTGACAACATATTCTTTTTTTCTTGGCTGTGAGAAGGTGCAGTATCTGCTACGTCAAAAGCGGTGAGATTCGATTCGCAATCTGTCTGATTCGATTCAAGATTCGATTCGACTTATCATTTGAGATTTTCAGGGTTCTAGTTAACAGTAGGCCTAGTTTACCAGGATTTCAGAATATAAAGAATCCCACATTCTTCTGAATCCAAAGATCATTGGTCCAAAATAAGCTAAGGCAGAATTTCATCTCATTGGTCTCAAAGGTGAGTTGTTATGTGACCCGCTAAATAACAGAATATCTCTTTTCTTCATTTGTTGACGCTTGCAGCTTGGTTAACCGTACTTGGTAAGCGACCTCTTCTGTTGTGTGTATAGCTAGAAATGTCATGCCTAATACGGACCAATTCCATACAATTTAACCGGCATCAACTCATCGGTGTTTATTGTGTATTAGTTTCAAACCAGCATTTCAGAAGATGTATTAATTTCTAACTAATCTTTAAAACTGTGAACAAATTTGCCCTTTCCAGCTGTGTAGAATAAAAAGTACATTAACCCTTTACCCAACGTGACGTGCAAAACCGGCCAGCGCTATTCACAAAAATCGCCAATTAATGTTCAGTATTTTTTTTCATTTTTGTCTCAAAAACATAGGTTATGACCCCTCGTTGAAACGAGCTCGTCGAGACAAAAAATTAAAAAATTATTTATTCAAGAATTTTTTGCAAGTGTCGTCTGCTTTTCATGTTAGGTAAAGGGTTAAGCCGAATACGATTTATATATCTGAAGTCTTTTGTGGGGTCTACGAATGTTGAGATAGCGACACCACACCAAATGTTGACTGTGGGATAATTCTAGTCATCAACAGTACCATATAATCTCTTCAGATGTTGATTAACATTAGCAATGTCTCCCATAATGCAAATTGGAAATTAACCAATTTAATCTTGTTTGACCGGTCACAGTGTGCTCTATTGAACAAGATTGAATTGGTTGACGCCCAAGTTGCATTATTGAAAAATATTACAGGTTGAAATTTTCATATTTCGATATCAGTGCAGAGCGTTGAAGGTTCAGGGGCTAATACTATAAAACTTTTACAATTATATTTTCTGGAATTGTATTTCCTAGTCATGACTTTAAATGGGTTAAAATGAACCATTAGCATTTTCAAAGATGTGGCAATCTGCCAGTTGTCAAATTGCTATATCTTTTAAAATGCTATTGATTCATTTTTAGCTCAGCTTTGACGTAGTCAAATTTTAACTTATGCCATGGCCTGTCGTCCGTCTGTCCGTCCATCCGCCTGTCTGTCCATCTGTCAACAATTCATTACGGCTCAGGGTAGAGGCCGTATTTATGAACCAATCTTTACGAAACTTCTTGGGTACCTTTGTTATCGCCGTGGGACGAGAACGAGTGTTTCTGGGTGCAGTCCGAAATTCAAGATGGCCCCCAGCAGTCATTTTGTACCGAAATTAGTACGATCAGTTTTTTGTACAGAACTTTTGTATGAAAGTTTTGATTTGAATAAATTTTTGTATGAATGTTTAGTAACATGGAATACATCACATATAATACGGGTTTTTTTCTCGTGCAGAATTTATGCAAATTAGATGAACTTTGATTTATTCAGTGCTACTTACACGCATTAAGTACACATGTCAATACGGCCCGTACTAGGGGCTGTATTTATGAACCGATCTTCACGAAACATTTTGGGTACCTTTGTTATCACCTTGGGACAAGAACGAGTATTTTTGGGTGCGGTCCGATATTCAAAATGGCTGCCGGAGGCCATTTTGTACCAAAATTAGGTACAATCAGTTTTTTGTACAGAACTTCTATATGAAGGTACTGATTGGAATAAATTTTTGAATGAATGTTTAGTAACATGGAATACATCACATATAATACGAGTTTTATTCTCGTGCGGAAATTATGCAAATTAGATGAACTTTGATTTATTCAGTGCTACTTATACACAGCAAGTGCACATGTCAATACGGCTCGGGCTAGAGGCTGTATTTATGAACCGATTTTCATGAAACTTCTTGGGTACCTTTGTTGTCACCTAGGGACGAGAACGAGTGTTTTTGGGTGCGGACCGAAATTTCAAGATGGCTGCCGGCGGCTAATTAGGCAAACTTTGATTTATTCAGTGCTTCTTATGCACAGTAAGTGCTCATTTCAATATGGCTCTGGCTAGAGGCATCGAACTGTTACCCACCTTTACAATACTTTACCTGTACATTTGTTACAAGCTACGGTCAGTATTTATGTACAGACATTTACATATACCTTTGTTATCCGGTCATCACCTAGATGTGTGTCATTGTTGTGTCACATACCATACATGTACATGTCTTACACAAATTTAGCTACAGTGTCATTGACACTTTCATTGTCAGTTATAATAATAGGTAGAAAATACAATTATGGAAAATACAATTGTAAACGTTTTACAGAATTGGCTTCAGGTCTGACAATGTTGAGCAGGCTTTGACGAGTGAATGTAGAAAAACACGTTTGTGCTTGTCCTTACGATATATCAACTCTGGTACGGATTAAAGCGTTCAAGAAACTAGCACGTTCTTATTTTAGCACTACACTCTTTTTTATACCATGCTCGCCTATGTTACTACCCGTGAAAAGCCTGTATGTTAAATTTCAGCTTTTAACCCCACTACCGGTGTAAAGCTTCTATTGCGGTTAAAACAATTTTATACCTACAGACGGAAGTTCATCCAACTTGACCTTTGGCATGACGAAATTTGCCAACTTCGGTACATTCACACTTCGCGATATGTTTCATTCAAACATACGACATTTTCTGGTACTATCTACTACGTGTAAATGACTTATTAAGTTTAAAATACCTACAATTAAATATTTAAAATAAATTTTAAAGAATTGTTAACAATAATTTGACTGAAAAAGCAAGGTAAATTCAATCAACTTCGACGATATGTGTAGCTGTCAAATCAAGCATTCACGTACAGCCAGTAGTACTGCCCACCGGTGCAGATGTGAACAAAACAAACCCGAGAGTTTGCGATAGAAAGTGTCATTTTTTCTCCATTTTAAGTGACAAAGTTGATTATTTATTAAGAGCATGGTATAAATAAAACAAATAGGTACTAGGGCCGGTAATCAGATTTAAACCACTCGTAGATTAAGGGTTTTAACCACTCGGCAAGCCGAGTGGTTAAAACCCTTAACCTACTCGTGGTTTAAATCTGATTATCGGCCCAAGTACCCATTTATTGTCCCCCGACCCTTCGGGGGACTATAGTAATCAGCAGTGTCCGTCCGTCCGTCCGTCCGTCCGTCCGTCCGTCCGTCCGTCCGTCCGTCCGTCCGTCCGTCCGTCCGTCTGTGCGTGCGTGCGTGCGTTCGTGCGTGCGTGCGTTCGTGCGTGCGTGCGTGCGTGCGTGCGTGCGTGCGTGCGTCCGTCCGTCCGTCACACCCTTGTCCGGATGATAACTTTAGTTTGGATGATTTTACTGAAACTAAATTTGGTATGTGTCTTACTTGGGTGGAAATGCAGGTCAAGTTCGAAAATGGGCACGCTCCACTGATTTCTACTGGATTTATTCCCCTTTTTCGACTTAAAAAATACAGTTTTTGTGTTGTCCGGATGATAACTTTAGTTAGGATCATTTGATTGAAACGAAATTTAGTATGCCGCTTATTTGGGTAGAAATGCAGGTCAAGTTCGAAAATGGGCACGCTCCGCTGATTTTTACTGGATTTATTCCCCTTTTTCGACTTAGAAAATACGGTTTTTGTGTTGTCCGGATGATAACTTTACTTTGGATCATTTGATTGAAACAAAACTAAGTATGTGGTTTAATTGGTTGGAAATACAGGTCAAGTTAAAAAATGGCCATGCTCTGCGAACAAATTGCATCCTAACAGCTCCCTTGAATTTGCCATCTTGGTCGGGGGACCGGGGGCGTTGCCCTTGTTCTATATGTCAACGACAGAAAAAAAAGAAAACTAAAAAACAAAAATCGGCACACCTCCAAGTAGGTTTTATCCAAATACAACATTTCTGCATAAACAGATTTTCATACTTTCTGCTATGTTTATTGTGTAACAGCTCGGAAATGCAAGACGACGTTTACGTGTGTCATGGGGGTTATTTTGTATCTTGAAATCATTAAATCATCCCTTCAAAGATGTCAACTGTAATGATAACCAGTGTCGTTGAGACCTATTAATCTTTGCAGTTGGCAGTTTTATGCTTTCAAGAGCCTAGATAATAGAATTTCGAAAGAAGTGTTTTGATATCATATCTGAAGTCTGGGAGTGATGCCATTAACGAAAATGTGTTATAAAGGAGTTCTGATTGAGGAGGCGACGGGGCCAATTATTCTAAATTTGAGGAGTTGTTTCCCTGTTTAGTCTAGATATGTCGAAGTCAAACTCGACCAATAGTTTGCCGTCAGTCGTCAATATTTGGTTTCCGGGCAATAACCTCTATTCGATTTAACGCAGCCCCACTCCAGAATTTACGTGGTTGGCATCCTTATGCTTGGGGAAGAACCCTGTCAATTTTCAGGTTTGTCAACCAAAGGTCAAGGTCCATGTTACTAAAATAGCTTTTTTTTAGTTTCTGAATGATAACTTTGTTTCTGTTTATCACAGCTCACCCAAATCCGTACAAAGTAATACTTGTATATTGACAACTAAAAACCCTATTGATTTTGGTTGTGGTAGCTGCAATTTCAAATGTCACGGAACCGTAACTATAAATAAAACTTTTGTTTTATACATGTATGTCACATGTTCATCAAATTTACAGATTAGAAACTCTCTGTGGGAGAGAAAGAATCTTCTCGAGTTTGCAGTCAGCAAGAGAAGAGCAAAGATCACGGCGGGACCGCTACTATGAAGAGAACTTGATGAAAATATGGATTGCGACCAGTAACTTTAGATCTACATAATCACAACAACCAAACGTACAGGGTGGGGGAGTAGCACCCCATTGATTCGTCGACCAAAGGTCGTGATCACTTTTAATAAAAATGACATTGTCGTGGTGTACAGCCACGATTCTGTTGCTATAATTATGACTTTCTAAAAAGTAGCTTTCCGGGAAAAAAAAACTCGACTTGTTGATCTGCGAGATCCTCTATTTGGATTTCTTTTCAACTTGTTTTGTGGGAATTTGTAGATGCCGTAGTTCGGAACTTATACTGAACATAAAACTCGGCTGAGATCGAATTTACTGAACTCGTTTTATAAAATGCGTATGAAATAGGAACTAAATGTTCATATCCACAACTTATCGGCCACATCATATTTCACAACATCTCATTGCGACAGCCAGAATAAGGTCTTTCCATTAACCCTTTACCTAACATGAAAAGCAGACGACACTTGCCAAAAAAATTCTTGAATAACTAATTTTTTTCATTTTTTGTCTCAAAAACATAGGTTATGACCCCTCGTTGGAACGAGCTCGACGAGCTCGTTCCAACGAGGGGTCATAACCTATGTTTTTGAGACAAAAAATGAAAATATTTTTAAAATTAATTGGCGATTTTTGAGAATAGCGCTGGCCGGTTTTGGCCGTTACGTTGGGTAAAGGGTTAAGGATTTATAGGCAATGTTCGACAAACAAATAAGAACGGGTAATTACTGGTACATATTGCTGTTTTGTTACGCAGATGGTTGATGCCGGGTGCAGGTTTGTGAAACTGGTTCTGTCCTCGTCTTTTATTTTTTAGCACTAACCTTTGCTTTCTGACAGTTCTAATGTCATTTGAATGATTTTCTAACGTATTATTATAAGCATGGGCTGATATTTTTAAGTTATACTTCTATCTATATTAATATATAACAGCATGTTTGCAGGGGTTGCTCTATTTGATCCCATGATGCATGTCTAGAAGCAGCAAAGTACTAACAGCTAACTGTAATAAATGTCAAATAGTTTCCTGTAACTAACACATCATAACTGAAAAAAGTTCTACTAATGCAGATTACAGTGTGACCGGTTGTAATTTGTTCAGTACATTCGCCGTGTAATGGTCGTAATCCATACGCTGGCAGTGATGTCCACGCATGCGTTTACTGGACAATAAAAATCATCATCAGCATAATTTTAATTAATGTATCCAGTGTTTCATTAATTAAATTTTTTGATGATTATTCCTATAATTAGTGTTTGGAATCTAATATTATTGCGCCCGTGGAAATATTGCCCACCTATGGAAAGTGCCCTATCCACGGCGGTCGTACTGTTTGGTTTAACTGATTTGTGTTTGTTGTTTTTGAATCAAAGGGAGAGTACAACTCAAATTACAAACGTTTTGCTATTCGTTGATAAAATCAATTTATTACATCAAGTTTTCGCGTGCTGCATGGATAACAAAAGGGATAAATTTTAGCTTTATTCCCGTACTAGGGTAATAATATTAGTTACACAGTTTGTTGGTGGCCTAATATGGTATATATGGTGTCAGTTAATTCCATATTGGACTCGAGCGAAGCGAAGCGAAGCTCGAGTCCAATATGGAATTAACTGACACCATATATACCATATTAGGCCACCAACAAACTGTGTAACGAATATATCTTACCGACTGCTGCATCGATGCACAGAACTAATAACAACAGCGATCAAAATTAAATGAGAGAATTCCCACAGTGTGTTCGCGTGCCTTTGCCTTGTTACAATTTATGGGAGAGTGCCTACTGGCACTCTCCATAAATTGTAACAAGTCAAATTCATACATACCAAAAGTTTCATTTCGAAGGTAACATGACACACATCCACAGAATATGAAGCCCTTTAAGTTGCCTAACCTGCACTTCAGACCAAATATGGGCTTCCAACACTTAATCTTTCAACTTGCAGCGTTTATCGGCTGCCGCCATTTTGAATAATCAGTGAACAAAGCGGAGATTACCCATAGCTGTCAGCGTATATTGATGTTGACAGGCAGTATATGATTTTATATGCAGTCTGCATGTGACGTCTTTGAACCAATGAAATTCCCACATACTTGTAGGAGGTAAGATATTAGTAGATATCCTCGCAGGTTTAACACTGTAAACCGTTTATGCTACTGGGTTCATACAGACTATGGAAACTTCTGGGAAGTTATGGAAAATGAAAAACGTATTACAAGGTCTGCATGAACCCTGTTTATAGCAGCCGTTACATTACTAAAAGGTGCGAAGGAAGCCTTTTGAACTTGCTGGAGCACGGCCACGCAATAGCACCCACACACTGATGTATATATCAATGGTGGACATGGTAGAGGAATACAATCGACAAAGCTAGGTTTGGGACTCACGCACGTTTATATTCAGAAAAATGCACAATTTCGCACCACATTCATTAAATAGAGGATATGGAATGAGTGTTTTTCTCATATAATATTTATGAAACGAGTCTAAGAATTTTCCGTTTTGGCGAGCCTCTGGCGAGTGCAAACGGAAAATTCGGTCGAGTTTCATAAATATTATATGAGAAAAACACTCATTTCATATTCTGTTTATCATATGAAACACACACGCACAAATTAGCCACCTAGTATGACTTTTTAACCGACCGCCTAACTTGAGTTGCAGACGGCACTTGGAAAAAAACATCCTCGTATAACTAAAAATTTTCATTTTTTGCTTCCAAAACATAGGGTTATGACCCCTCATTGGAACGAGCTCGTTCCAATGAGGGGTCATAACCTATGTTTTGGAAGCAAAAAGTGAAAATATAAAAAAAAATGAATGGCGTTTTTCTTGTTGGTAAAAGATTAATACAATATAACCAACCCTAAATAGGGCAGATAACGTAAATTCTCCCTACTGAAATTATGCAAATGTCACCCAGTTGTATTTTGTTTAGCCAATCAAATTGTCCAGTTTTGAAATTCACCAATAAAAGCTCCCAACTCAAATTATGCAAATTATGAAAATGTGGCCCAGTTTTATTTTGTTCAACCAATCAAATTGTCTAGTTTTGAAATTGACCAATGAAATTGGCGGAAGGCTTTATTTACCACTGATTAATATGAACACAAAATATCAAATGTTTTAAAGTGAACAAAACGGACGAGTCATATGATAAATTATAATATTTCGGACAGATAAGGAAATTTGTAAAATATGGAGTCTGAAATGTGAATTTCCCACTTTATTGCTCATAGTAAAGTGAAATGAAATGAAAGGGAAAATGTTGACCTAAACACAACTATTTCTAAAACACTAATGTACCATTCATTAACGATTTCAATTTTCTCTGTTGAATAGTTAAACAACATAGAAAATATATAGTTTGTCCCACTTGTAGTATCAATTATTAAACAACCCACCAAGGTTCATGAGTTATTTATTTATTTATTTATTTATTTATTTATTTATTTATTTATGTTTAAGGTCACATATTTATGCACAATGGCTAATCATGACCGTGACAGTTTTACGGGTGGAGGAAGCCGGAGTACCCGGAGAGAACCACCGAGCAACGACGAGCAGCTGCCAGCTCCCCAACATCGTAACTCCGCACTGCAGCACAGGCAGGGTTAGATTGGTTGAAGACATGCGTACCATCGACGTGCAATACGCCTTAGTACACGGCGTCATCGTGCCCCCACATGAGCAATGGGGGTGAAGTGTCTTGTCCAAGGACACAACGCGGTTGCCGCAGATGGGATTCGAACCGAGGACCTCTCGGCTTGCAGCCTGCACCTCTACCGACTGAGCCACCGCCCCCCCCCCTCCCCGGTTCATGAGTTAGATAATTAATCCTACTCAGAAGATAAACATATTTATTTTATGCTAGCCTGTGAATTATCGCAAATTATCTAAAAGATATTTCTCGATATCCATCGGCTGGATGGATAACGAGGAATATCCATTGGTAGGTTCCTAAATAACGTAACGCTTCGGCGCATGACGTCACCTTGAAGGGACGATCAGCTGATCTTTCTTATTGTCTTGAAACGTAAGTGTTTGCAGTCGCATTGGTCTGAATATTGTGCAGTACCATGTCACGTAGTATATAATAAGAAAATCTACACTATTTTATTCATATGGACTTGAAAACAATATTTTTCACTCGCGCAAGTGCTCGTGAAAAATAAAAGTTGCAAGTCCATACTCATGAAATAATTCCCGATATTCACTAAAATAGCCTACAGTACGTGGAGAGTGTATTATCACTAAATCACTCGCAGAGTGGAGATTCCACCCAAGCAATAATTGCAAATTTGTTGCAAAGCATAACCAGCACAAGCAAAGTTTCAGCCAATGGACCTCCGGGTTAAACCCGGAGGTCCATTGGCTGAAACATTGCTTGTGTTTTTGTCGATATGTACAGTATTTGAAAGTTATAGCTTGGGTTGATAACTCCACTCCGCGGGTGATTTAGTTACAATCCACTCTCCACGTACTGTATATATCCTCTGTATATTCACACACTATATATCTATTATTTTACAATACGGTAAAAATTGCCCGAACCAATTTAATTAAAGGAACTGGAAATCAGAATGTGCGTGAATTTAATTTTATGGCAGAGTGTTGTAAACGTCCAATTGCTCTTACTGGCACGTGAATTCAAATTCAAGTTCAGATTTTAGAGTGTACGGACGTTATTAAGGGTTTTGAATAGGCCAGTGATATAGTAATTATTACAGTACTGTATAGCCCTGCGAATCTCATGTTTTGAACGGAATCGAGCCCAGGATCAAATCAGTAAGAAGCTTTCAAATCGGATCGAATCTCGAACCGAATCTTACGGCTCTTCAGATTGTAAATATTGCACTTTCTTACTAGCATAAGTATTGTCATCTCCTCTGAAGTATTGTATCCAGCGGCGAATCGTCTCTTCTTCTATCACTAGGCCCCCTGCATAGGATACCTTGTGATAGAAGAAGAGTTCAAGAAGCAACACTTGATAGGTTTATCAAAACATTTCGACGATTAGATCTTCTCTGGGGCCCACCTTGCAGCCCTGTCGCAAACAAGGAACATCACACACAGTATCTTTTATTTCGTCCCCTGAGTTTCAATGTGTTCTATGTGCCAGTAGGCACATAGAACACATTGGAACCCAGGGGACGATTGTTTTCTCGTAAAACAGTTTATGGTTGCTAGGTTGCTTGATGTTCTCAGTGTTCGAGAATATGAAAATTCAGTATGTTAACAACTTATGAAGTGTTAACAAACAGTAAACCGGTTTCGTGATTTGAGGAATGTTGTTTTATTAATGCCAAATTTTGGTTTAAACAACAATCCTAATGATACACTACCGGTTGCGTGCAAACCAAAAAAAGCAATTTCGTCTATCTTTTCCAGCCGTATAATTTTTCCATAATAATCGTTTGGATAGGTACTTAATAAGCGATCTGTCTGGAAGTGATGTCAGGCTACAGAAACGACAATATGGAACAGTATTTTGTGGACTGTTACCATGCAACTTATCAGGACGTCGACACACTCTCTCATTATTGATGCATTGTAAAACTGTGGAAGATGTTAAACTTGTGGCCGTTGTTCGATATTTTATTATTTGTTAAAACGCTTGACTTGTCTTTCTGTTCCTCCTACCTCAGAGCAACCTGATGCCGCACGTCACACTCAGCCCTCTTCTTTTCCAGTTCTAACTTCTCTCTTCCACTCTGGACTCTGGTGTCTAACACATGGTTGATTTTATTTTGAACTGCCATTTCTACTAACAAAAAACGTAGAACTTTGAGTTTAGTTTTCGTATGTTATTTATTAGATATACTTTCCTTTCCCAGAATTGCCCATTATCAAGCTCGGCTACTCTGATTTCAATGCTCATATTCAAACTCGGCTGATTTGACGCCGATCTCGTCCAATATGAACCACGCTAGAGTTGTCCACCTTGATGTGTTATAAGCAGAACCATTTTGTTTACAGCGAAATCGTTCACCGTTATTCGTCGAATGCAACCAATCAGCAGAATTGACATTACCAGACAAAAGGGAGTAGTTTTTGTATGGTGGGGAAGTAATGATGGCAGTAAGTAAGGTTTAGGTGGATAAAGAGAAAAAAGAGAGTTGTACTCAAAATACAAAGGAAACTAAGATTCATAGAGTCGTACGCGGTAATTCGTCGAAATGAGAGAAGAGATAGTTCAGCTATTCGAACGTCGCGGCTTCCTCACTGGGGAAGCGGAGACGTTCCAAAAAGCTGTACCAGGAGAAGAGGAAACTTCGGACTTTATGAAAAGAATAAGAAACAATAACACTGTTGGGAAACAGTGACAGATCTGAGAACATTTTCAGGGATATTCCTAGGTTCTTTGGGAAAGAGGCTGGGACTTCTGGAATTGGGAAAGAATTGCACCGTGAAGGTTCCAATTGGGAAAATAAATTTCTGTATATTTTTTTTTTCTAAGTACAAATAAATGATGATTTGGATTGATGTTTGTTGTCTTGAAGTATCAGAAGAGTTGTTGTGAATAGATAAACATTTCAGAAGAAAAAAGTTGTTGTTTTTGACTGGAAAAAAATCATTATAATCAGGCATGAACTATGATGCATAACAAGTTTTCAATGGTTTAGGGCTGAGGATTAGGAATTTAGAAGCTGGAATTCGGAAAAATAAGGCCGATTGCCATCGGGAAAGGGGTCCTTTTTCGGACCCTGATGCAGGCTCGGATAATCCCTGATTTTGTAGTTATTTGTTTTGGTTTACTAATTAAAGAGGCTATTGCTTTGTTAGTTTCGTATTGGCCGAGACATCAGCCCTTGGTAACCTCACATCAACCTGCGACCTTCGGTCTCAGGCTGATATGAAGTTACCTCTGGCTGATATCTCCGCCGATATGAAAGTAACCTAGTAATAACCTCTATATATAGATCGATATATATATATATCATTTAGTTTAGTTGCAAGAGATATCGTAGATGACTGTTTTAACTATACACTTTTATGATTTGTTTTCTCAGTTTTACAAAAAATAATAAACTCTTCATCAAACGACTACATTACTTATCAGCTGCAATAATTGTCAACGTTTGGTGTACATTTCAGTTGCCGATGTCACAGGAAAATTGTTAAGACACTTTTATTCGTGAAATACACCCACAGAGATTGTGTACTTGTTTTTTGACTTAGCTACCTCCGTTTATTGGATTTTGTTTTCAGTTTCGTAGCACCCGAAAGGATTTAATGAAATAGTAGAACGTTCTACTGATATCTCTTGAAATCTATAAAATGCTAGTTTCTTATTGGTCAACAAAGAAAACATTAAAATTATTCACAAACGCTACTTTTATATATCAGATTAACAGATCTTAAGGTAAAAAATTTGTGGCGATAAGATCAAGAAATCAACAAAGTTTATCTGGTTCTGGAGGTTTTATGAAACTCCCGAAATAATGAATGATTCTTATGTAATACTTATAAATATGACAAACCGTTATTACACAACTTACTGGGGATTTTATGAAATCATAAGTTCCAAAATCTTTCTATTACAGACACATGTCCAAAAAACATTTCTTTTCGACCTAAAAAATGAAATTGTACCAAAATTTCACAGATGAGAAAAAAGCATGCTCACAAGTCAGGGGCGCACTTGGATAGCGTTATTATAATGTGTCACGTGACATGACCAGATAAAAAATAGACAACTTAATGAATAAATTAAGAACACATTGATTTTTCTAAAAATAAATGACACATATTTGGAAGATTATTATCACGAAAAATGCACGTATAAAAGAATTTTAACTAAGGGGCGCAATGGGTGCAAGACAAGTCAAACACAGAACGACACACGCGTGTGAATGGGTTAATCTATATGGCACGAGTGCCAGCGTGGAAGGATAGAAAGAGAGGCCGCAAAGCGCGTGTCGTTCTGTGTTTATTACACGCCTTCGCGTCTGTAAAACAATTAGTAGAAGGACACTCAGCAATTCATTTGACAACTATCAACAAAAACAACACATGTTATCGCCAACTAAATTTGTGAGGGGAACCCGTGTAACAATTTCGTTCCCTGAGTTCCAACGTGTTCTATGTGCCTACTGGCACACAGAACACTTTGGAACTCAGGGCACGATTTTCAGCTATCGCAAGCGATTCAGATTGTAATTGCGTCGCACGATTTGTAGAAAATTCTAGTGAAATTTCGTTTCTATTTAAAAATAGTCCGTCAACGACATATGTGCGGAACAGATTTTCATTTTCCGCATGGTTTAATGTTACTGCAGATGGTCTTGCACAGAATAGGCGTGCAATAGAACAAAAACAAGCACGATACACTGACTGATGGTTTGGACTTCCAGAAGTCGTTCAACTAAATGCTTCCATCAACGTGTGGGCTTCAAAGCTGGGACAATGTTTCTGTCGCATTTTAGGGTTCTAAGCCGCTCGATAACACACCCGTCACCGCTCTCTATCGCTTCAAACCATTTCATGTCTCACTCCTAAATTACAGTGCCGTCTGTTGCGAGTAAATCCTGGTAAAACGTATGGGAGAAGCTACTCCAAATTGTCAGTGTTTTTCCGAGGAATTCTGTCGAGGTTGATCATAGCATTCCGAATTCCTGAAACCGTGCGTGAAACCTGTGGGAACCACAGGCACTTTCTCTGTATCTCCTGTTTTCTCAATTTGTGGAATTAGGAACTTGAAACTGACTGATATATGTGCATCCGTGTTTCAACTCGTTCATATAAATTGCCGTTAGGGTGCTCATGTGTGAAGTATATATTATGTTGGTTTGGGGCTAGAAAACAATTTGTTAACAATCAACAAATCTTATGGTTTTAATGAATATGTAAAAAATGGTCAGTGTTTGAAGTGACGTAAAAACGTCAAAAATAATGATAAATCAAAATCTGAAAACAGCTATCTGCTAATTTTTTTTTAGCTTTACAGCATACTAAAAATTCATATGAATCCTTAAATTCGGCCATAACCCTTGGGAATTTTGAAGGTGGGTACCTAATTTTTAGATAGGATTTTTTTTTTTTGAGATGATGTATCCAAAATTTCAGAGGGAGGCTTGATAGAGGAGTCTGTATTACAAAATATAAAAAAAAATGTTAAAACTTGCGATGTTTTGGATAAAGGTGGAATTTTTAAGGTAGCGTGCACTAGATCTCTAATTCAAGAACAAGGGTGTCAGGTATCATAGCTGTAGATGGAATGATGAGGAAGTTATGCGTGTCGTTTTTGGCGTTTTGACGTTTTAAAAGATGAAAAGTGCTAAAACTTCGATTGGCATGAAAACGTAGGAAATGGTGATAAATCGAAAAACTGAAAAACAAGTATCCGTTATTTTTGAAGCTCTATAAAATACTAAAATTTCATGAGAATCCCAGTCGCGATCCAGTCGAAAGCAGACGACACTCGCGTTCCAACGAGGGGTCATAACCTATGTTTTGGAAACAAAAATAAAAAAAATAATGAAAATTAATTGACGATTTTTGAGAATAGCACTGGCCTGTTTTGACCGTTACGTTGGGTAAAGGGTTAAGCTTTTCTTTTTTATTATGATAATCTTCACTTCATAGTTTACGACCCGGTCACGATGCGTTCGAAATTCTCTCTCTGTTTTGTCATGACAATATTTTACATGCTGTTGTGAAGGTATTTAAATATCACGCAGGGAGTGCGGTGGTTAGGACATTGGACTTCAAATCGAAAGGTCGAGGATTCTATCCCGACCGGCGAACCTTGCGCAAGTGATTTAATCCCGATTGCCCATGTGGTGGCGTTGTGGATTTAGGCATACTACAGACACCGGTGTGCTTGCCTTCAGCCACTGCTAAATCGTCCTGTGCAGGGTTATTTAGTTAAATAGTTTGACAGTCGCTCGCCGCGCCGGGTGGCTCTCCTGCTTCCTCCGCCGGCAAACGTGTCCGACACCTTTTGACTCTGACTGTTGAAGGTGTCGTTACTTCCCAATAACACAAACAAACAAACAGCGTGTAATATTTACATAGTTGTGAAGTTTTCTTTGAGTTAAACCTCTTGTGAAACTCAACGTTTACCACACTATACGATATAAATATTTATATAAATACAAACGAGCTTATTGTTGAACTCGATGTTTCCTCTTGAGGTGGACACTCCCACAAGTCTTTGGGTGATTTCTTTTCAAGCTTCACCTTTTTATTGTGATAAATAGAGGATATATAGTGTTTTTGAGTGGATACCGGAAATTATCTCATGAGTGACCGAGACAAATGTTTATTTTTTGCGAGCGCTTGCGCGAACGATGATAACCTTTTATCTCGGTCACAAGTGAGATAATTTTCGGTATCCACTCAAAAACACTAGATTTTCTCTTTTTTATACGCTTTTTATAAGAATCTGATAATTTCACTCGTTTCAACCTTGAATTGATGCATGAAAGTGAACAGCCGTATTGAATCATTGATACGCGGAAGTGATTTGATCGATACTCGGAACAGATAGCGTCTTGCGATCTGATTCAGTTGGCGGGTTTCTTGTCCAAACATGGCCTGAAAGTCCGTAAGTTTTTGTTTCGGTACGTCCTTTGAAAGGGTTTTATGCATCAATTCAAGGTGTACGTGTTGAATTATTGCTGGAAATTATCGGTATCCACTCAAAAACTCCAGATTTTCTTTTCATTATACTTTTTTTTAGAACAAATTGATCATTTCCAGTGATTATTTGACTCGTATTCACCTTGAAGTGATGCTTTGAAAACCGCCATTTTGATTGATTCCGTGAAAGTCAAAATTTCTGTATCTTCACAGTGGGGGATACGATTTGTATCTTTCCGCAGTTTCTTCGATAATCTATCGTTTAGCGTACAATAAACTCCGCTTCGTAACTTCATAAAAATCTGTCCTTTACCATCTCTGCCTTTTTATGTTTATCGTTTTTCTTTTTTGTTTGTTTATTTCTCTCATCAAAGAGACATATCTTAACTAAATATTTGTATTGACGTTCTGACGTCTTCACATTTTTTTCTTTTTGTGCGCTTAAGGGGTTAGTTGGACCCCTGTATGTCAAAGAATCGGGGTTATTGTACGCCATAGCTCCTCGGTGAAGTTCATATATGTAGTGTGCGTAAATTGCAAATGAATGAAATGCGCCCCAAAGCTTGGCAGACAATCAGAATGAAATAAATATTTTACATGTGCGAAGCCTTGATGACTCGTGTTTTTTCTCGTCTTTGACATAATAAATCAGCTGCCGCTAGAAATAGTTTCCGTAACAGGTGTATCGTTGACGTTCTTTCCATAAATAAAATATAATGATGACACAAATAATTTTAGAGTAAATAAAACTTTTTAGCTTTACTCAATAATGCCTTGACCCTTTACCTAACCTGAAAAGCAGACGACACTTGCAAAAATAATTCTTGAATAACTAATTTTTTCATTTTTTGTCTCACAAACATAGGTTATGACCCCTCGTTGGAACGAGCTCGACGAGCTCGTTCCAACGAGGGGTCATAACCTATGTTTTTGAGACAAAAAATGAAAAAAATAATGAAAATTAATTGGCGATTTTTGAGAATAGCGCTGGCCGGTTTAGGCCGTTACGTTAGGTAAAGGCTTAAAGATGTAGCAGCAGAGACGGTCTGGACATAAAACGTTACCGGAAATGGACCACAGGGGCCTCGGTCCGGAAACATTTTTATTTTTCGAACTAAAAGAACGCTGCTTCCTTGTGTCTGAGCGATCAGTGGCAGTACACATGGAGGGCATTTCGATGTCATTTTTGTATCACCTTCGTCGCTCACTTGTCAAAAATGGTTGGTACAAAGGCGCACCGGATCTGTTGGGTCGACCATAATTCGGATCAGTGGGAGAAAATTTAGATTTTTCAAACAGAATGAAAGCTGTTTCTTGCATCTGAGCAATCGATGACAAGCGAGACTGTTAGATTATCGAAATGCTCTCGAAGTGGACTGCCGGTAGCAGTCCACATAGAGGGCATTTCGCTATATCGATAATCCATGTAATCAGATCCCTTTTCTCCTTTTGGTCCCCTGGCCCCAATGGGGGAGGGCGCCACAGTAAAATGACCTAGTGTGCCATATGACCAGTCCGCCTCTGTGCAGCAGTTAAATGAACGATTGCCACAAAATGCTTGAAAACTATGCAATAAGATTTTGTTGAAACAGAAATGTTGACAAGAACAGCAGTGTGTTCCAGAGTGTACGTCACCATCCGTGATTTGTACATCCATAATGGCGTAGTTTTTAGCTACGCAAGATAAGTTTTCGTTTATTATATTAAATGCTTCAGTTAGTTCACAGGCCCAAAGCCAAGATCGCAAAGTTTTCCAACATGATGGGGCGAGTGTTAAAATTTTCCGTTAGTGCTCTCCAGTCGTTGAATGTCGATACCAACTTGAAACCGAACTCAATACACTTCTTTAACCCTTTACCTAACATGAAAAGCAGACGACACTTGCCAAAAAAATTCTTGATTAACTAATTTTTTGTCTCAAAAACATAGGTTGTGACCACTCGTTGGAACGAGCTCGACGAGCTCGTTCCAACGAGGGGTCATAACCTATGTTTTTGAGAAAAAAATAATGAAAATTAATTGGCGATTTTTGAGAATAGCGCTGGCCGGTTTAGGGCGTTACGTTGGTTAAAGGGTTAAAACAGTAATAAACGAAAGAGGTCTCAAGCGTTCGTTTATTATTATGGCATTAAAGAATTACTTTCGTTTAATGGAAGTAATTCTTTAAAATAATAATAATACACGTGTTAACGTGTACATGATTACTGGATTGTCATATACTCATAACGAATGCATGCGGACGGGGGCGCGGTGGCTCAGTTGGTAGAGGTGCAGGCTGCAAGCCGAGAGGTCCTCGGTTCGAATCCCACCTGCGGCAACCGCGTTGTGTCCTTGGGCAAGACACTTCACCCCGATTGCCTACATGGGGGCACGATGACGCTGTGTACTGAGGCGTACTGCACGTCGATGGTGCGCATGTCTTCAACCAATCTAACCCTGCCTGTGCTGCGGTGCAGAGTTCAGAGTTACGATGTTGGAGAGCTGACAGCTGCTCGTCGTTGCTCGGTGGTTCTCTCCGGGTACTCCGGCTTCCTCCACCCGTAAAACTGTCACGGTCACGATTAGCCATTGTGCATAAGTGTGTGACCTTAAACACCAATAAATAAATAAATAAATGCATGCGGACAAAAAATATTTGAAACGCAACTGTATTTTTACATAATGAAAATTAAGGTCAACTTTTTTTCAAATTAGTGGCTTTCAGGGAAAATGTTGGCATTTGAACAACCTACGATTTTTCCTGAGGACAGCAAACACTTCCGACAATAGAGTTATGGGTGGTGGCGAATTGCCTCCGGTATCCCTCACTAGCTTCCGGCCAGATGGTTCCTATTATACATACGCTCAGAACGTCTGTTGTTAATAACGCCTGATCCTTTTTATGTGAAGCCCGACACCTTGTAGTCCAACCATAGACTTCCACCAACGTTCGACGCCTTGTTTGAACGACACCATTCCTCTTTTGTCGAGGTTAAATAAAACATCGTATCTTGGTATCCCTATTCATACTCAAGCCAAAACATTCACCCACTCCCAACACGCGGGCTTTAAAAGACATCTAATGCAGTGGCTGCACCTCTTTCCCATAACCATCTTCATACCGAATCAACCCGGGTGTGAACTGCTTAGGGTCCCGCGAGTCTCAAAATTCGGGTCGAATAGAATCCCGAATCGAATCAGACCGAGAATTTCTAATCGAATCAAATCTCGAATCGAATGTCATACGATGCACGGAATATTGCCTGTGTCCACTCAAGTGGTGTATATTGTATTCAATGGTGACTCGACTGTTTGGTCAAGTCAATCAGAAAACGAAATATTCCAGAAACGGAATCAGAGTGGTTTCGGCAGCAAAACATCTTTGAACTCTTCTCCTATCATCGGGTCTCCCACAGGAGACCTGATGATAGAAGAAGAGTTCAAGGGGAGACACTTGGAGGAATCTGAAGGCATCGCGACGATTCGAAAATTTCCGATGAGCGGGACTCGAATGGAATCATCGGGACGTTTTCGTATCGAATCGAGTTTCGAAGCTTTGCAGGTTCCAAGGTCTATTGTTATTCAAAAATCAAGGTTTTGGGATGGAAATTAAATAAAACTGGCGTTGCTGGGACTTTATTGTCAGTATAGGCCCCTTTTGCCGAAGGCATGCCTTGTAATTGAAATTCCTTTCTGAAATAAACTCATCTCGGAAAAGTAGTGATCATAAAAGCAAACGATCAGCAGCAAGTGTTCGTCCGAAATCGAAGGAATGATATTGTGAAACCGCTGCCGCATCTGAACACTTACAGTTAAAACTAGAAGTCCTGTCATGAAATGCGCACAAATAGCACGTCGATCTGCGCGTTAATCTACGCGTTATAACCAAAATAGGGATATCAAATTCTGTACATATGGCCTGTGCACAGGCCATGTTTCAGCCAATGGACCTCCGGGTAACCCGGAGGTCCATTGGCAGAAACATTGCCTGTGTTTGCTATGAGTGACCAGGATAACCTGCCGTGCTTTGGATGCCATTCGATATGGCAACTGCGCGCAATTCCTAAGCGCATTTAAGCCTAGATAAGCGCACTGTTCGTGACGTGACTTCTAGTTTTAACTGTAATGGGTTTTCAAAGTGTTACAAATATCAGGTATTCCCAAATAAATAAAATCGTCAAATATAATATACACAGTCCACATATGAAAATATTGGACTGTATCATGATTTCTAGTAGTTTGAAGTTTCTAAATCCTGATCTGCCGGCAATATAAACGCAAAGCAGCATTGACATCCTTGCTAGCTGTACCTGCATCATTAAATCGTAATGCTGCTCCCTCTCATGTATGAACCATGACACACCAGTCTAGCACCCGGCTGCACCAGTGTGCCACAGGTGTATGTAGGTTGTCATTGGGTCAAGACGAAGTACAGCTAAGTACAGGGGTTGTTTTAAATGTTCAAATCGTGATAGATTTTTTCCGACACACGATCTGCTAGACGTGCGACTTTAGTGCTGCTTCGACAACTTCCTCAGATTTTCCTGCGGCCCTTTCCCTAATGCATCTAATCTGGTTACGGGTTTGATTGATTTCGAACAACGAAACTGCAAGTGATAAATATTTAGGCTGATAGAGGTGCGAAAGAAAGTCCATGGACAAAAATAGTTGGAACAATTGTATCTGAAAGGAAATTTAACAGTTGATTTGACACACGACACAATTACAGCATATTACTGAGGCACATCAATAATAATTTAATATAATACAAAAGTCCTAAAGGTTTATAGGAGTAGATGTATACAAAATGGAATCCACAAATCGAATGCAAAATCGAATTGCTTACATACATGCACTGAACAGTACTTTGTTTAACGATAGTAGACAGAGTAGCATTGTTGAACAGATCAACTCCCACTGCTTATCACTGATCGTTGTATAACTAGATTGCTGGAACGTCATTGAAAAACGTCACAACTCAGACTACTACGCCCCGCCCCTATTCCCCAAGAAGTCAATCAGTGCAGCAACTCCTCCCAATCTATGACGTTTGATGATGTGGAAGCTGTTACGCTGCGACTGTAAGTCACAGCATAGCAGCTTCCACTCCATCAAACGCTATGGTGTTTACCTAGCACGAAAATTAATAACATTGTAACAAGTTTGTAATCGCGGCACATTTTGTGTCACTAATAACAGAAATATGTTGTAAATATTCAGTTTGCATTGCCACGAAAAATGTGCACATCATTAATATATTCGTATTTCACAGACATAAAAGTCTGCTGCTTTAAAAGTGATCGGCGACTGCAAGGCATCAGCAAATTAAAAACCTTCGAGAATTTTTGTTGTTGTTATTGTTGGGCACTGTTTATTTATAGCAGCTTCCGCCCCTAAGACGGCAGCGGTTACGAGACGTCTCTATATTTGCCAAATAAGGATTCCTGCTATCAAGAGTGCTGCCCTCCTAAAGTTAAAAAAATGGTGAGTGACCGATCGCTCACCTGCCTGAAATGCTCCAAAATATCCTTTCTTGACATCAAACAATGAGCTACGATACCGCGGCTATGTGTTATTGTGTCTTTGGAAACAGTGACACGTTTCATGTAATAGTGACAGTGTAAAATATTCTTATTTTTTATACGCCCGTCATTTGACGGACGTATTATGTTATGGCGTTGTCCGTCTGTCTGTCCGTCCGTCCGTCCGTCCGTCCGCCCGTCTGTCTGTCTGTCTGTCTGTCTGTCTGTCTGTCTGTCTGTCTGTCTGTCTGTCTGCTGTCTGTCTGTCTGTCTGTCTGTCTGTCCGTAAACAATTTTTGTGTCGCCTACTCCTTCAACATTTTACATGCTATATTGTTCAAACTTTGCACACCTGTTGATCACCAATTGCCGTTGTGCATGTGATAAGAGCAGGTAACTCTGTTTTGTATTTCCAGAGTTATGCCCCTTTTAATACTTGAAACATTACACTATTGTGTCGCCTACTCCTTCAACATTTTACATGCTATATTGTTCAAACTTAGCACACCTATTGATCACCAATTGCCGCTGTGCATGTGATAAGAGCAGATAACTCTGGTTTGTATTTCCAGAGTTATGCCCCTTTTAATACTTGAAATATTACACTATTGTGTCGCCTACTCCTTCAACATTTTACATGCTACATTGTTCAAACTTTGCACACATGTTGATCAGTAATTGCCGTTGTGCATGTGACAAGAGCAGGTAACTCTGTTTTGTATTTCCAGAGTTATGCCCCCTTTTAGTACTTAAAACATTGCAGTATTGTGTCGCCTACTCCTTCAACATTTTGCATGCTATATTGTTCAAACTTTGCACACATGGTGATCACCAGTTACTGTTATGCATGTGACAAGAGCAGGTAACTCCATTTTGTATTTCCAGAGTTATGCCCCTTTTAGTACTTAAAACATTACAGTATTGTGTCGCCTTCTCCTTCAACATTTTACATGCTATATTGTTCAAACTATGCACACATGTTGATCACCAATTGCCGTTGTGCATGTGACAAGAGCAGGTAACTCTGTTTTGTATTTCCAGAGTTATGCCCCCTTTTAGTACTTGAAACATTACAGTATTGTGTCGCCTACTCCTTCAACATTTTACATGCTATATTGTTCAAACTTTGCACACGTGGTGATCACCATTTGCCGTTGTGCATATTGACAAGAGCAGGTAACTCCATTTTGTATTTTCAGAGTTATGCCCCTTTTAGTACTTAAAACATTACAGTATTGTGTCTCCTTCTCCTTCAACATTTTACATGATATATTGTTCAAACTTTGCACACATGTTGATCACCAATTGCCGTTGTGCGTGTGACAAGAGCAGGTAACTCTGTTTTGTATTTCCAGAGTTATGCCCCCTTAGGACTTGAAACATTACACTATTGTGTCACCTACTCCAACATTTTACTTGCTTTATTGTTTAAACTTTGCACCCATGTTGATCATCAATTGTCGTTGTGTATGTGACAGGAGCAGATAACACCGTTTTATTTTTAAACGACGAGAATCCTTGCCGTTTATAGCTATTATGATCCTCGAAATGTCCTTTTTCTTGGCGCCACCTATCGTCAATCGTTATCAATGAAGTTAACCTGTCAATGAATGGACGCTACCATTGTAAACGGCGAGGAGAATCTTCTACAGCAGCCTTGTTTTTATTTTGTGAAGACCTCAGATCGATTAATATGAAAATGTGAAAACAGGTGAATTACCCTTTACCCCAGACAGGTCAGGGGAATGGGCAATGATTGGAGGGGGGGGGGGGGGAGCAGACATAGTCAGGTCAACAAAAATTTCAAACTTTACCCAAGAGAAACTTGTGCATGTTCCAATTTTGACCCGCTAG
The DNA here is from genome assembly GCA_031216915.1 of Pictodentalium vernedei. Taxonomy (NCBI): domain Eukaryota; kingdom Metazoa; phylum Mollusca; class Scaphopoda; order Dentaliida; family Dentaliidae; genus Pictodentalium; species Pictodentalium vernedei. The sequence continues at coordinate 177,552,875 of CM062291.1, read as the reverse complement.
GCGATGCTCTTGTTAGATATGATTTTCTTTCCCAGAACTGCCCATAGCTCGGCTGATATGACTTCAAACTCGACAGATACCGACATCCCTCCGATCTCGGCCGGTATGAACCAAGCCACACTTGTTTCCCTTACCTCGCGTCGTAGATTCCCGTTTTTTTTGCTTATTGAGATAATTTCAGATGTCCCCTGTCATTTTACAAGAAAGAAATTTTGCAAGAGACGACCTGCAGAATATCTTCTTCCAAATTCCAGATTGTGTATTGAAAGTTAATCGTTCCGCTAACCAGAAACAACAAAGTCATTGATTTAAAAATCAGCCAACGGTTAAAGATAAAATTTGCGTGCATTTCAAAAACAATGGCATCAGCAGCAGGCATCCGATAGAAAATGACAAGTCATGGAGCAAGACGTCTAGCCTTGGTAAAATGACCTCATGCAAATGTTGCACCTAATAATATTACTCAGTTATGTGGACACAGAAACATATTATTGCAGAATGAATATTCAGAACTGGTCTCTAAAATCAATTGGGTGAAAACTCAACCCAAATCAACGGGGTTGAGTGAATATGAACCCACTTAGGTTCATATTCACTCAACTCATTTGATGTGGGTTCAGTTGTAACCCCATTGATTTTAGAGTTTATCGTTAGCTCAACAAAAAGAAATGTCGCACATGTTAACGGAGATGCACACATCGAAGGGCGTCAACAAGCAGGCGACGCCTTCAGCTAAAACTAGACCCTAGTTTAACAGAGTCAGTCGCCGAGGAAATACTTTACATCCATCGTCAAATGCAACGCCATGAGTCGAATAGGGGATTGCAGTCTCATGCCATTTCTAAACCACACCCTGTTAAAGTCTCCCAGCATCAAAGCAGCATAAATATCGATACATTGTGTAGTTTTACAGGACTCCCCATCAGCCTCAGTGTTATTTGCGCGATAGTCAATCACATTAATGTATAATATATTGTGCATCGTCTATGGGACACGAGGAATGTTGTAATGTTTTTCACTGCCGTCGTAAAGCCATTCTTGATCTCAGCATAAAACACACCACACCTTGGTAGTTTTGGTATTGTCTCGAAAATACATATTTCCTCCATCCGAAGCTGGGAAGAAAAAATAAACGAAGAAGTAGTTATATTTGTGACATATATTCTGTTTCAGGAGTCATTTGAGTTTGGCAACTGGCATCGTTGATCAGCGAACGGAACACCCGACAGTTAGAAAAGAAAACTCGACGTCTTCCATGTCATGGAAAGAATCAGAAGGTAAACTTTGTTACTGATTTCTGATTAAAAATAAAATTTCCACTGCGCAGACCGTCTCTAGTGGCGTTTCGGGAACTATTAAAAAGTAGGTAGTTGAAGGAATGTTCTTTTTCAGTGGAAGGAGTAGCAGCTCAACAACGAACCAAATACCTCAGTTGATACAAATTGCCGTGGCAGTTGGCACTGCGAATGTCGTTGTCTCGTAATTTTCCAGATCCAAATTCAAAAGACGTTTTCTTTTGAATCAACGTTAACTATGATTACAATGTATATATTTAACCCTTTACCCAACGCAGACGATATCAAAATTTTTTATTTTAAACAGAATTTTTTAAAAATTTTCAAAAAATTTCAACGAAACCATATCATGTGACCCCTCATTGGAACGAGCTCAGTGAGGTCGTTCCAATGAGGGGGTCACATGATATGGTTTTGTTGAAATATTTTTAAAAATTTAATTTCCTCAACTACTCAATTTGCATATTACGCGGGCGGATGCGGGCGATTCGTTGGGTAAAGGGTTAAATTAGTAAATATAACTTTGCCAATTTTCCTCTCTGGAGATAGGTCAGTGCAGTTGGCATAAATTCCCAACCACCTTATTGTTGACTTGCTTCAAGTATTTACGCTCATTGTATCACTATCTGCCCTGATGGCACGTGGCACATGCGAGTTAGAACTGAGAAGTTTCCAATGGAAACTGAATCTGGCTTCTAATGAGAAATCAGGTAAACTGTTTTTAGGGAGTAGGAGAGTCCAACGTTTTGTACACACGTGTTGTGTTGCCTGCTTTTATTCTGTGATTCGATTTTCGTCTCTTTTATATACACCTGGAGCTTAATTAAGCACCCCCTGTTTTTTTTTCGCAATGGCGTTTAATAGAAACTGTATTCACTTTCATGCAATCTGGCCATAAGTGATTGTTTGCGGAAAGAATAGTCTATTGAAAAATGAAATATAACGCAATGATGAAAATATGCAGTATTTTAATGGCGCTAATTACACATATCTCTCACTAATGTTTTTGATAGAACAATGTTCTCTAGACAAGTATGGTGCTGGAACTGTCCATGATGAAACAATGCCGGTAATTACTGACAAAAATGTAACTTGTGATCTCCTGAACACAATAGCAGTGTCTGACATCAGTAGCGAGTGTATCCACCACGTGTCCGGATGACAGCCTGACCCCCCTCCTACTGCTACCAGTGAGCCTTCTGATACGGTCCAGGGGCAACTGCTGCCACTCCTCATGCAATGCAGCTTCCAAACGGACCAACTTCTGTACAGGCTGATCGCTTGCTTGCACACGACGTCCAAGAAAGTCCCAGATGTGTTCTATTGGATTCAGATCAGGGCTCATTGCAGGCCAAGGTAGTGTTGCAATAGCGTTGTTCTGAAGTAATGCTCTCACAACATGGGAACGATGTGGCCTTGCATTGTCATCCATGAATACAGGGCGAGTAGCCAACGGTTAGTTGTTATTTGAGGCACGCCAACCGGTTTGAGAATGTCCCGGATGTACTGATGACCATTGAGATTCCCACGTACAGTCACCATTTCAAGTTTAAAATCACGAGAGAGGCATTCCCAAATCATTACTGATCATCCACCATACCGAACAGTAGGTCTGATGTTCCTGGGCACGTAAGCAGTATTTCTAAGCCTCCACACTCTCATGCGACCATATGTGACGTGAAGCAGGAACCTACTCTCGTCTGACCAATGGACTCTCTCCCATCTCATGATATTCCAATGTTGTCGTGCCATACACCACTCCAAACGTCGTCTTTGATGCTGATCGAACAGAGCTGGACGCTTGATGGCCCTTCTGGACCTCATACCCAGTGCTTTGAGACGCTTCGGATAGTTCTGTTGGGGAGCCAAAGGCTTTTCAAAACCTCATTTGAAGCAAAGTGTTCGCACCTAGCGAGGCGTGCCAGACTCCGATCTTCTCGAGGAAAGGTATTTCGGGGTTGTCCAGGCCTTGGTCGGTCCTTAACAGCGTTGGTTTGTTGGTTTTTGCGGACAGATCTGCTGATGACAGAATGACTATAGCCAAGTTGCCTTCTAATAGCATTAAATGACATGCCTGCTGCATGCATGCCAACGATTTGCCATCTTAGTTCTTCTGACAGTCATGCCATGTCAACATTTACTGATAAAAGAAGTGACAAATTGTCTTGTTTTATACCCAGATATTGCATGTGGATGATAGTGTTTTTTGTGACATTCGTTGGTAGCATGCTTCACGTGGACGAGGGGATGTGTTTGGGTGCGCTTTCAACCAGAAACATCATGTTTCACGAGATGAAATGTACTGCAAGACATGGCAATCATTAAAGCATAATAATCAGTAACAGCAACTTCACTGTCATGAAACATTTCAGGGCGTGCTTAATTGAGTTCCAGGTGTATATGAGAATAGGAAACGGTTTACGTGTTTGTCTGACTGGGGATATACAGCGTTCAAATACCTTTGGAGTTAGTCATTGCAGGGATGCTTCTTTTCACCTTTGATTCCTTCGATTGTTAGTTCTCCGTTATATTGTTATCGCCCGTGATTCTGGACAGATCGTGGCAATGGATGCTGAGCAGAAACGATCATTAGTGCTCATATAACTTATTTTAAAATGTTCTCAAGTGTTCCACATTCTGTTTGGATCTAGGTTGTTGGTTCAGCAAAATGTTTTCGAGGATCAGAAAATTAATATTGCCCGTCTTTGAATCTTATGAACCCAGGGAGTAATATTCTATTTTCTTGATAAAATGGAGTTCGCTGACTTATTTAGTGGCGATGTGCTGTGTCACTAGAGCCTTGTATGGACTTGGGGTGAACAATAGGATGGATTTTAAATACTTTACCAACACAAAATTATTGTGGAATAAAGTTTTCATTCTGATTAAAAATCATATTTGTACAGTTACATCAATTTAAGTAAACTCAAATTACTTACGTATCGAACTGTGTTTTTATGTGAAGGCTGTAAGCACTTGTTTTCAAAATGCAATTCATTTCGTACCCCAACGTTCGGTTCTTTTTCTGAATTATCTTCGATGAAACTGTATTTTATTTTGGAATTAGCAAACAACTGTTCAAAATAAAATTTTTCGTCTGGAGTTTTTTAACTCTAATCTCGACTGACTGATATTCCACGCACAATATCAAGGCATCAACGAAAGCATTCCTTGATGCCGCAGTTAAAAAAGTTGATCAATCGGAAGTTAAGCCATCATAGTCAGGACAAGTCAAGTTCGCACTCCCCACCAATCGGTCATCTTCGCCTCTGGCTGTAGGATTGTGGGATTAAAGCATCATAAATCCTCTTTCAATGCAAATTGGATTCACCCTCTCGCAGGAGATGGTATTGTATGCAACGCTTTCATTGAGGAATACAGGTCGAGAGAGTTAACACCTAGAAACCTGTAGTCGAGTCTTCTCTACTATAATGTCATTCAGCAGGTTCTCTGGAAATGATTGTCTGGATGAAGCTCTCATGCCACCAGTCTTGGTTGTTTGTTTACCCACTTTTCGTAGAGTTTGCGCTCAGACTACCGTTGTTTTGGCGTGGTGTCCCTTTATCCCCACAGATATATAGCCTTTATTTCGTGCTCCAGGTATAGAGACTCCAATCAATGGATATTTATTTCTTTCGAACATTAAGATATTAACATAACTGGTGGAACTCTGCAGTGTAAACATACAACTACAGACGTGGCGAGTCTTCATTCATCGGAATCTAATTTACAAGCATTTTCTAACAGTGTTTTAATGTCATTAAAGATTCCATCAAATCAATTCTCGACTGATAACATTTCTTCCGCTGCTTCAAGTAAAGTGAATGTTTGTGGTATGTTTATATTTTATCTTCAAGAATATTTCATTTGGTCGGAAAAGCGTACCGTAGGAATAGAGAATATGTTTCTAGACAAGGGTCATGTAGACCACGTATGAATAGAAACACTTATCAAGGTCTTGAGCAGTGTGTGAATTTCAATAAACTAACTCCTTTTTCCCACGTTTGTACGAGTTAACAAAAACTAACACAACACATTTGGAATATTTTGTAGCTGACAGCAATAACAAATAAGTTTAGAAGATACGGATTTTGTGTTTCAGATGATTTCGACGGGACATCGAAAGTTACACAGCTTACGCGACAGCATAAGAGAGCCATTAGAGCACTAAGAAAAATCCGATACTTTGTAGCGAGACGGAAGTTCAAAGAAGCTCTTCGCCCGTATGACGTCAAAGATGTAATGGAACAGTATGCAGCGGGTCATGCGGATATGTTGTGTAGAATTAAAAATCTCCAGTGCAGGTCAGTATCACTTCAAGCACAGATGCGACATATTACTTCAAGTCAACGTACCCATAATAGCAACATTTTGAACGTCACCATTATGCGTGAATTATATTTTAGAGCATATATCGCTTCTTGAGTGCATCAACGCGCCATCAGCAATGCTTTAGCATTGCAGATGGCACCTTGATGCACTCAAGCGCCAATGAATGGCAATGATAAAGTTCATCCCGTTGATATGTGATTACAGTGCAATCCGACCATCTCTTAGAGATAACATGTTTAGATGCACTATTGAATCAAAACGAATCAAAACGAATCCAAACTCTCAGATGTAAAGTATTCACACAGTGCTTCGTTTCTGGAAAAACAAGGCGAGTAAACAAATAGTGTGTTCGGTCCTGACCAGCGGTAACAACGTTGTGTCCTTGGGCAAGGCCCTTAATCCCGATAACCCAAGTGCGGTTCGGTGCGGGGAGGGGGACACGGCAGCGCTGTGTACTAAGGCGTACTGCATGTCTATGGTGCACCTGCATTTAACCAATACTAACCCTGATTGTGCGGAGTTAGTTAGTTGGGGAGTCTGACAGTTGCACACCGCTGCACGGTGGTTCTTTCCAGGTACTCCGGCTTCCTCCACCTGTAAAACTGTCCAACAAAATGTGAATTTGATCGTCGAAAGTGTCGTTGAACCCCCAAAATAAATAAACTAATATTGCGCATAAAATTATTAAGATGTCCTGTCAGGGGAGCTAAATTATTTCTGCCAGTGTGTTTTTATTTTCTTCATACGAATATATTATATACGTGTAATATCAATAACGTTACGGTTTCGTCTGGGAAAGGGTTGCTCATTGGTTAGAGCACTGGACTTTAAACCGAAAGGTCGAATGTTCGATCCTGATTCGTACAACCTGCGCCGGGTCTTTGCTCAAGATACTTAATCCCGATTGCCACGTGGGGGGGGGGGGGGGGGGGGGGCATGGTGGCGCTGTGTTTTACGGCAAACACTACGTCGATAAATTATTTATTTATTTATTTATTGGTGTCAATTACGGTCAAATACTTTTGCACAATGGCTGATCGTGATCGTGACTGTTTCTGCGGTTGGAGGAAGCCGGAGTACCCGGAGAGAATCACCGAGCATCGACGAGCAACTGTCCGCTCCTCGACATTCTAACTCTATTCAAGCTCCGCCCAAGCAGAGTTACAGCGGTTGAAGAAACGTGCAGTACGCCTTAGTACACGGCGTAATCGTGCCCCCATTTAGGAAACCGGGATAAAGTGTCTTGGGGAGAGACTGGCAGTAGCTTGCCGCTGATCGGTGGTTCTCTGTGTACTCCGGCTTCCTCGATCTAAAAATTCCCAGTACCCATTCAAGGTATTTATTTATTTATTTATTTATTTATTTATTTATTTATTTATTTATTTATTTATTAAGGTTTTGGCGACACTTTAACAGCCAAGGTCATATCGTGTCGGTGACAGTTTTACGGGTGTAGGAAGCCGGAGTACCCAGAGAGAACCACTGAACAACGACACCCCATTCAAGCAAAACATATATGTAACAATTAGTGTCCAAAACTGAGATAAGCCCCCAGAAAACCAATATTTACAAACCTAACGAAGAATAAAAAGCGTTTGAATTTAAAGACAGACAACAGGTGTGTTCTTCTTTTACCCTTAAAGATCTAATTCTGATTTGATCACTTTTTACAGCAACAGAACAGGTGTCCCAACAGGAATGTTGTACGTCCCGAGCTCGATCCCCGTCCGGGACGCCCCGCGCTGTGTCCTTGGGCAAGGCACTTTATCCCGGTTGCCTAAATGAGGGCACGATGACGCCGTGTACTAAGGCGTACTGCACGTCGATGGTGCGCATGTCTTCAGCCGCTATAACCCTGCTTGGGCGGAGCTTGAATAGAGTTAAAATGTTGAGGAGCTGACAATTGCTCGTCGATGCTCTGTGGTTCTCTCCGGGTTCTCCGGCTTCCTCCACCTGTTAAACTGTCACGGTCACGATTAGCCATTGTGCATAAGTATGTAACCTTAAACACCAATAAATAATAAATTATAAGGTATGTTGTACATACACTTGCAAGTTACATTCTAAGAACCTTCTCAGTTGTTTCTAGGCAAGTCTTGGCTGCCTATATAGGCAGCCAAGACTTGCTTAGAAACAACTGCAAAGTTGTTGAATGTTACCTGTGTGTGTTCTCGGTTCAGTTTGAAGGTAATATTTCTTAATCTTTATGTACTTCTCTCCTCAAAAACAAATTCACACTTGAAGCATTCATGGTGCAAATTTCCACATGCTTGGGACGCGGACCCTTTCCCAAAGAGGGCAGAAGAGTCCCTGGATATATATAATAACTTCTGTGCCAAACTTCCTTCCTATTCGACTCTAAGTCAAGGTAGACCTGGGAGGGAGGAGGGGGGATGTGGGTGGCATAGAAATTATTAGACATAATCCCATTGCTGATAGTTTAGGAGGACGAGAAAAAAGTGTACCTCGGTTGCAAATAGAATGTGTTGTAGATGCTTGATAGCATAATTCAGATATGAAGATCTGACCAAGGGTCGAATTGCCTTCGTTACCATTATACAGTAATGGCGGTATATACGTGCTGATAAAAAATGTAGAAATGACGAGTAGGCCCCTGCGGATATGGATTTTTATTAGATTCGACTTTCGACTCGAACTTGCCAAAAAATGTTCGAGTCGACCGAACATCGAATTCGAACCAAGTTAGCGGAAACCAGGTATTCAGGTGCGGTTTCGTACAGGATATTTCCATTGCAAAATAGCTACATTGGGATTGTTTTGGCACTGTACTGATGGTTTATCCACATATTCATGCTGACATTCAACAGCACATACGTTAACAATGCAGCACACTTGGACACGTGGTTGAATAGAAGACAGAGAATCTGTATGTACCTGTGATTGCTTCGCCCCTTCTCGACTTTAGCTTGACATCGTCCTATCTTGCCGCATCATGAAGCGATGGATGCTTCTTACTGAAGTGTACCAGAGGTGAGATGTACGATGTCTTACATGTATTACAGGTGGATGCAGTTGTGACTTTGTACACTGTAAAATATGAGTGTATTACCGAAGTCATTTGGAATCACACGACACGCGTGATTCAAAATGACATTGGTAATACACTCTTAGTTCCATTTTGACGATGTGTGCTTGCGGCTCGCTCTCAATTTCTCGCATTGTTTTGACAATAAAGTCAGTATCAAATATACGAATGTACGTATAATGAGACATTTATCAATAAGTTTTTTTCATATTCGATTTTTATATTCGCGATTTTATTTTCGACTCTAATTCGACTCGAATTTGTTGATCGACTCGACTTCGACTCGAATAATCGAATGTTCGCAGAAGCCTAATGCTGATCTGACTAGATAACATTGCTGAAGGGCGTTGTTAACAAAAAATGGTATATTTACTTGTTAACAAAAAAGGCAACCACCTTCGGCTGCTACAAGCTTACGTGACATCACTTTTCCATGTTCCCTTAACCCTTTGAACACTGGTGGTATCTTCCATGTCATTTCAATGGCAGCACTTGGAAGAGTATTCATTATTTGAGGGTAGACCAATTAATATTTTCAACGTGCAGCCTTTGGGCTGCACGTTAAATATATTGATTGGACTAACCCACACGTTCACTAAGCAGCTACCCTACGCAGTGAATTGATGCCGTATTATGTTCCTAGGAGCGCGGTGACTCAGTAGGTAGAGATGTAGCTTGCAAGCCGAGAGGTCCTTGGTTCGAATCCCAGCCGCGGCAACCGCGTTGTGTCCTTGGACAAGACACTTAATCCCAACTGCCCACGTGGGGCACGGTAGTGTTGTGTACTAATGCGTACTGCGCGCCGATGGTGCACTTGTCTTCAACCAATGCTAACCCTGCTTGTGTGGAGTTTGTACGTTGGGGAGTCTGACAGTTGCTCACCGTTGTTCGGTGATTCTCTCCGGGTACTCCGGCTTCCTCCACCCGTAAAACTGTCCGACAAGAGGTGATCCTGGCTGTTTAAAGTGTCGTTAAATCCCCAATAAATAAATAATCATGTTCCTAGGCCGAAAAACCGGCCTCTCGGGTTCAAAGAATTAATTAATATAGAAAATGTTACGACCAGGCACTGTATAAAGGGTACTATTCAGTGAATGGAGCAAAACTGGTATATCACAACACAACTCTTAACTCGATGGGTATTTTCAAAATATATTTTCATCAATCTAGTCATAGCTGCTTTGAAGCAGCCATGACTAGATTTAATGAAAAATACAGTGATATTCACTCGTGATATCATTGGCCAAAAAAGTTGATTCAGCTTACAGGGAACAATTTGGTTAACGGTGCCCAAATTACACTTATTTTAGTGACAATGGATTTCTTGTCCTGGGTAGAAATATCCTCCAGCAACATATTTCTGGCAAGGAGTTAAACGTTTTTATGTGACTTAAGCTAGACTGACGCGCATCACAGTATGAATTATTGTGATGAATTGACGGTAACATGGTCTGAGGTTTGCGGCTCGGAGCTTATGTTCATCCGAGACGCGAAGCGTCGAGGTTAAACATACGTTCCGAGCCGCAAACCTCAGACCATGTTACTGTCAACGCATCACATTGACGTATAAGTTCCAATAAGTCACTACCCATAGCCCAGAATCTACATCGTGAAACACGAGAGGCTTATTTACTAAACTTGTGATCGTTAAAAGTTGCCTTGTTCAAGGCAAATTTTAACGATCACAGGTTTAGTAAATGAACCTCTCCTGTACCCCACCACTGGATAAATAATCAATAAACCAGATAAACTCATTCCATCTCAGTTCTAATCGTATATCGGTTTGTAATTTAAACAGCACTTCATATGGAACACCGTTTGCTGCACGTGTGAAAAATCCAGAAAAATGAAGCGGCTTGCTAATCACTCCGTTGATAAAGCAATGACAAAACGGGCGACGTCATTTCAAATATTTCGCGTTGTGACGGCAGACGGTAACATTTGTCAATGGAGCCGCAAACATAAAAGAAACCACTCCAGCTCTCAACCAATCAGAGGGCGAGGATTTTACCCTTATTGGAACACGGGGCTTTCATTGTGTGTGGACCTTGGATTGGAGACAAAGCTCTGGTGTTCAGCATACGCTGGGTGATTTTTGCGTTGGTTTGTTAATATTGAACTTTAATTTGCATCAAAACCCGAACCTGATAATTCATAATAACAATTTGAATTGTAAATTATTAGCGAAATGCGTGCTAAGACTAAAAGTTGTTTCCATTGGCATTAGGGAACTTCTTAACCGCCATCTATATATAACCAACCCAAAGGAAGACGAGTCAGCGAAATTGTCCGTGTTTTGCTATTGTGCGGAAAAACACTTGCGGGCTGTGTCAATACTATGAACGATGATTGGTGAAAGAATGTAGTCTAAATGAGGTCTGGACCTTTTCAAGTGCAATAATGGAACCACTCGCAGGATTTTAATTACTTTCTTTGGCATTTGTTGAGCGTACTAGTATCACTTGCAGGCAAAAGAATGAGATTTGTGTTCAATTTCATTCCATATATACAGATCCTTAGTAAAAAAAAGTCCATCAATTTCTCTCAATTCCTTCATGTTTGACTTCCAAATACCTCATATAGACGCTTGAGGCGTATAGAAAATATTCTAACTCGTCAGTGCATTTACCCTCCATCTAACCATCTCCCTAATTCCTGCAGTAGCGTAAATAAAACCTTTATCCACATTTTTTTTATATTTTTTTCTCCTTTTTCTCAAACCGTAGTTTAAAACCCCTCTGGAACTTCTTAGGTCGTTCCAATGGGGTCATAAGCTGTAATTGAAAAAAGAACCAAGCGCATGACACGAAGAGGGTGAAAAAATCATTGAACCTGTTATGAATAACAGATTTCAATGAAGAGTATATATTTTCAACTATCCGCTAACAGGCCATAATAAATTCCAACAAACCCACACCGATAAATGGTGTCCCTAAATAACAGGACTGTTCCCAAATTTAGGGCATAACACAGAGTATGGTTTGTTTGTTATGATTTGATTTCCATTTTTGTTGAAATGATTCAACTTGGAAAGACCTCGAGATTTGAATCCAATTTGGCTTCTCAATGGATGTCTGCTTCTTGCACTTAGCAGTTGTTTCTAAGCAAGTCCTGTCTGCCGCAAAAGGCAGCCATGACTTGCCTAGAAACAACCGCAAAGGTTCTTATGATTTAACTTTGAGTTTACCCAGAGATTGCATGCCGGGCATGGCCAACAATCTTCATCATTCGATATGACTTTTGAGGATATTATCTCCCCTTAATTTGCCGAAACTGTCCGTGAATTTAACAGAGAGAGAGAGAGAGAGAGAGAGAGAGAGAGAGAGAGAGAGAGAGAGAGAGGAACTTGATATAAAAAGCCGATTTAATCTATGTTAGAGTATTTATATCCTCGATGCCTTCATCATAAAGTTAACTACAGTCATTTTCCTGTAGAGTAGTATAGAAAAGTGATGACTGGCGAATTACAAGTTTTCCCCCCTCTCAGTTTGAACATTTAACTATCATTCATAATAGAAACTCTGTTTAAAATTTAGGAAACAGCGTTTTCAGTCGTTTTTGATCGTCTTTTACTTCTTTTTTTTTTTCATTTTATCGATAGTGCCTTCATAATTACTTAGAATGCAGACTTTGTCCTTTCCGGTAATCGAAAAGTCTGTCGGTTGCGGTTTCCCATTTTGTTTCCTGAGAAGGATAAAAACTCCCGAATTGTCGTACGTTCGCCAAGCTTATAATGACCTCAGACACTTAGCGTTAGCAAAACGGTTGGTAGGTGTGATAGATAGTCTTAATTTCGGATTATTAAATTCGGAGCTTCAGTTAATTAGCATGCCATAAAACTGGTGAATCCAAACAAATTCTGGCTTTATTTTGTTTCAAATGCACGAGTCTATGGTATATTGAAGAGTGCTTCCATTTTCTGGTAACTGGGGTTGTTTTTTCGGGGGGGGGGGGGGGGTTGTTTTGTTGTGTTTTATTTCGTGTTTGTTTTTTAATAGGAACATTCATCGTCATCAGCTGGAAAAAAATTCCGAAAAAAAGATCTTATTTACTCATTCAATGGGTTGTCAGACGTCGCTAAAATGTGCTCGTTTGATTAGAAGAAAATATTGTTTCAAATGGATTTCCCATTTTACACCTCATTGTTGGTTGGTTATCAACGAACCACAAGTGTCTTTCACACCCAGTTTCGTTGACTTTCTAATTGGATTTGCGTCACAAGCCTGGTAATGTCAAGGGAGACAATTTCCAAAAAAGTCCGTTTCAATGAAATGATAATTTTTCGGGATGGCAGCTGTTCTGTTGCAGAAGAAAATTAATCAGTTGGAATTAGGCCCCATGGGATTACCCGTAATACATATTCTGAGGCATCAATACGACCAGGAGAAACCATGAAATGGCATTCTATATACTTAGTATTGCAAAGTATTTTCTTCAATGGAGATGAACCGCTGCTGACTTTGTCAGCCTGCGATGTCCCCAAATTCGATCAATCTGAAAGCCTGCGACGCTACGCTTATAGTCAATAAGGAGACAGCCCCCCCACCCCCAACACACACACCTTTTTATGTGTACCCATACTATGTATGGTACACATAATGCTGGCATCCGGGGTGACCATCCGTCGTTCGTCCGTCCGTCTGTCCGTCCGGCGTCCGTATCCATTTCTTTGTCATTCGATAACTTGAAAAATGTTGCTTGGATTGTCAAGTTTCTTTATATTTGTGTTCAGGTTACTGATGTGCCAAGCTGTATAGTTTTTGGTGTAAATCGGATAATTTGATCCTGAGATATTAACCCTTTATCCTTCAAATTGAAAATTCCTCCAATCCCTTTGGCATTCGATAACTTGAAAAATATTGCTTGGATTGTCTAGTTACTGTATATTTGTGTTCAGGTTACTGATTTGCCGAGCTGTATAGTGTTTGGTGTAAATCTCATGATTTGATCCCGAGATATTAACCCTTTATCCTTCAAATTGAAAATTCCTCCAATCTCTTTGGCATTCGATAACTTGAAAAATATTGCTTGGATTGTCAAAGTTACTTTATATTTGTGTTCAGGTTACTGATGTGCCGAGCTGTATATATAGTTTTTGGTGTAAATCTGATGATTTGATCCCGAGATATTAACCCTTTATCCTTCAAATTGAAAATTCCTCCAATCCCTTTGGCATTCGATAACTTGAAAAATATTGCTTGGATTGTCTAGTTACTTAATATTTGTGTTCAGGTTACTGATGTGCTAAGCTGTATAGTTTTTGGTGTCAATCTGTTATTTCGATCCGGAGATATTAACCCTTTATCCATCAAATTAGACACTCCTTCAATCCATTTCTAGATGTAACCATACCTTGTGTGGTGTACATTATGTCAGCATCCGTGGTAGCCCTCCGTCATACAGCTTTCTACTAATTGCGCGTATGGGTACACATCTGACGATTTCATCGGCCTATCTTTTACCAATTGTAGGTACTCGAACAGGAGGGGGGGGGGGGAGGGGGCAGGCAAACAATTACGGATACAAGGTGGAAATTTTTACATTTTCAATTTTTGGGACCCACCACCCCCAGAATGCAAATTTTTGCCAGTCATGTCTTGAACACCCACCCCTCCCACACAGTTTTTCCTCAAAGACAATTGGGGACCCACCCCCAATTTTATAAAATCTGTTTAACGAAGTATTCAAATTACCTAAATCAAAAAAAAATAAATAAATAAATAAATACTTTTCCCAAACATGAAAGGTGCCGCAAACCAACTTGTCCGATATTCCAGCCCTGCTCTTGGGCATCCAAGGCATCCCTAGCCACAGATGGCCCCAAAACAATCTCTCTGCATATAAAGCCACAACGGAAATGCAGCATCAGACCCCCAGGTAACCACTGGAACCCTCCTCCACCAACTGAATTGCAGATATACACCCATTCTTGTTCCAAGCAACACAACCCTTACCCCGATGTACAACATGTCTATGCTGTTCAGTCAACAGTCGAATCCCACCACCAAGAAGCCCTGCCCAAAATATATTGTTCCCACCTGGATATCTTCAACTGTCCACAAGAAATAGTTGTTTTTCATTTTATTACTTTTCGGTTAAATGTTAAGTTTGTACAGCTGGTTTGAGAGAGACCTAATACTGAAGTTCTTTGACCCATGCCAGAGTGGCTTGTCTGAGATGAATTGCCTCTTATTTATTTTTTTATGTTAGTGTCACTAGAATCATATTTACCTTGAAATTATACACGTTTTCCACAATCAAGATTTTTATTCTATCAATCTTTCCAATTATTCCATACATGGAAGCACGCTAGACCAATGGCTTGAGGCACCCTGAGGCTTACAGAAGAATCAAATAATAGGAGCTACAAAGCACTAATAAGAGGCATCCTGCCTTAGTAGAAATATAAAGGAGTGAAAATCATGACCAAATAGCTGGGAATCACTTTTTTGTTTTGCAAATTTTTGCCAGACCCAGAACAGGACCCACCCCTAATGAAGTGTAAAACATGGGGAAAAAATCTAACATGGAGCCCCCAACACATTATCAATGTTCTATTCTGTTCTAAGTTATGAATCTAAGCACGTAAATTCACTTTGGTTGTAATTGCTTGTCTGTGAAATGATATTTGGCAAAAAATTGCATGACACTGGCAAAAACTGAACTTTGGGGCTCGGATCCACCCACCCACTTCCGAACCTTGTATCCTGGCATTTTTTGCGACCCCCCCTCCCCCCCCCCCCCCCCCCCCTGACCCGAACGGCATTTTCCGACATAACGTACACAACCTCTATGGTCACTTCACATGACCTATACATATATGACCACATTGATTTTCAAGATTCAAGATTTTATTGAATAAAAATAGAAAGCTCCAAATGGAATGTAGTATTTCAAAGGACGGTTTCAAAGTTATGATTAGCCTTTTGAACCTGAGAGGCCGCTTTTCCGGACCATGAACATGATACTTTATAAATTCATTAAGTAGGATAGCTGGTAAGTGAATATGTGTCAAAGACCAATCAATATTTTTAGCGTGCAGCCCTGAGGCTGCACGTTGAAAATATTAATTGGTCTACCCACCAATAATGAATATGGCCTCTTCCAATTGCTGCCATTGGATTGATATGGAAGATACCATCAGGGTTCTAAGGATTAATAAAAACAAAACAAAGTAAATACGCCGAGGTTCGTGTCTTAATTAGGGTGGGTTCAAGGGTGAGGCGTAGCGTATATAAATTTAAATATTTTGCGTGAAAATACCACCACCATTGTTGACCCCTCCCCGAAGAAAAAATATTTTCCATCTTACACCCTTGCGGTAGCCAGAAACGTGTGACCACCCCCCCCCCCTCCCACACACACACACACACACACACACACACTTTTGGGAGCTTTCGCCGCCTCTGCTTGTTACTATTTTGTTAATTTATGCTTGTTACTGTATAAATTAACCATATTTTGGAAATAAATATTGTTTAACCCTTTGAACCCTGGTGGTTTCTTCCATGTCAGTTCCATGATAGTAGTAGGAAGAGTCCATATTTATATTATGGCGGTAGACCAATTAATATTTTCAACGTGCAGTCTTAGGGCTGAACGTTGAAAATATTGATTGGTCAACACCACACATTCACCTTGCAGTCATCCCCCTTAATGACATTATGACGTAGCTTGTGACCCGACCGGTCAAAAACTGCCTCCGGAGTTCAAAGGGTTAAACTAATAAGACAATCTGGGTAAGAACGACAGCGTAAAATGTAAATTTTTTGCTTCGTGACTGGAAACACTTTACAAATAAACGGAACAAGAAAAGCTTTTCTTTTCATTGGCAGCAGTTGACTTACATCGACTGAAACAAGCTCTCTGATTACGCGGATCCGGAAGAAAACAATGAGAGCAACCACGCCAAAACTTATGTGAAAAGAATAGGTGAACAAAGTTTAATTCAAGTCACTCTCTACTTTCGAGTTGACTCTCTCTTATGGTACACGGGTATTACTTTGTTTTTGTTTTTATCCAGTCCGATCCTCCATTTGTTCTCATATTTACCAGGAATTTTTAGCATTTTCTCAGCCTTTCTTCACCTTCAGGCACTACTCCATGCCATGCAAACAATAATTCTGGGATCTTCCTTTTACCACAACTGGTACACTCCTGCCTTCTGCGTCAGCTGATTTCCCAAACATTTTTGCGGACATGCAAACAGAATCTACGAACGTGTACAACGCGCCTTGGGGGTATCTCTCCATAATGACCCTTCTGTTGTTACACGACCTAGAAAGAGTTCGCATTGCACATGGTTATAAACTACATTCATAATTTCTACAACCGTGTCCGTATGGCCTTGAGCTTCTGTCGCATTCCCTTGCGAGACCCTTGCGAGATATTTTTTTCTTTGGCCGTTTGTATTAGTTGACAGAGCATGCAAATATGATCCGTGACTCTACTTTTTTTTGATTCTCCAACAATTTTGGATTTCCCGTTTCCACTTCTCTTCGATCGCCTCCTCTAGTCTCCCATACAGGACTTTACAAATACTTTCCCAGTGTTTCCACTTATTGAGATTTTTAAAATTGTCTAAAATATCCCCGCAGCCCGTCAGCAATCATTTACCTTTTCCTAATGCTCGACTATTTATTTATTTATTTATTTTATTTATTTATTTATTTATTTATTTGTTGGGGTTTAACGACACTTTTGACAACCAGGGTCACCTCGTGTCGGACAGTTTTACGGGTGGAGGAAGCCGGGGTACCCGGAGATAACCACTGAGCAACGGCAAGCAACTGTCAGACTCCCCCCCCCCCATACTAACTCCACACAAGCAGGGTTAGCACTGGTTGAAGACAAGTGCACCATCGACGTGCAGTACACCTTAGTACACAACGCCACCGTGCCGCCACGTGGGCAATGCGAATGAAGTGTCTTGCCCAAGGACACAACGCGGTTGCCGCAGGTGGGATTCGAACCGAGGACCTCTCGGCTTGCAGCCTTCATCTCTACCTACTGAACCACCGCGCTCCCCTGCTCGACTATTGCTTTTGAGAAGTGATCTTGATCGTCGGTACTTCCACCCATCACTTTAAACCTTAACACTTCAGATTAATTTTATTTTAATAACTACCGTATATACACGTACACAGCTGCAGATGATTTAACAGTGTTATACATTTCTGTTGCTGCCTGTACAGGCAGCCAACAATGATGTAAAACGTTGTCAAGATATATGCATCCTACCAGCAGAGGTCTCAAGGAAGAATACACTTGGGACATCGTTTTCAGAGCAATATAAAAGGGGCAGTTTGTGGCTGAGTGGGTTCCTGGGGTATTTATTATTTATTTATTTATTGATGTTTAAGGTCACATATTTATGCACAATGGCTAATCATGACCGTGACAGTTTTACGGGTGGAGGAAGCCGGAGTACCCGGAGAGAACCACCGAGCAACGACGAGCAGCTGCCAGCTCCCCAACATCGTAACTCCGCACTGCAGCACAGGCAGGGTTAGATTGGTTGAAGACATGCGTACCATCGACGTGCAGTACGCCTTAGTACACGGCGTCATCGTGCCAGGGTTCCTGGGGGTTAATACTTCATGGAATATTTCATTTGTATCGTTTCTTTGTCAATTTCCAAGATACATTTGAGCTCGACCCCCCACCCTTACCTGTTTTGTCATAGGCTATAAACCTAATTGGAGTGAAATTTCACTCCTCTCGAATATTGTCTTTAATCTTATTGACTTATATCGTGCTTCTTCATATTCACCTCTTGTTGTCCTGGTGTCATTGTGTTCAGGCTCCTTGAGATTCTTATTTCTATCTGAGGGAGCGCGGTTGCTCAGTTGGTAGAGGTGCAGGCTGCAAGCCGAGAGGATCTCGGTTCGAAACCCACCTGCGGCAACCGCGTTGTGTCCTTGGGCAAGACACTTCATCTCCATTGCCCGCGTGGGGGCACGGTGGCGCTGTGTACTAAGGCGTACTGCACGTCGATGGTGCACTTGTCTTCAACCAATGCTAACCCTGCTTGTGTGGAGTTAGTATGTTAGGGAGCTGACAGTTGCTCGCCGTTCTCGGTGGTTCTCTCCAGGTACTCGGGCTTCCTCCACCCGCAAAACTGTCACGGTCATGATTAGCCATTGTGCATAAATATGTGACCTTAAACACCAATAAATAAATAAATAAATAAATAAATAAATAAATAAATAAATAAATAAATAAATAAATAAATATTTCTATCTGAAGCACTATTCTCATTCCTCTCCAGGGACCTGCCTTACCTCTTTATGCACTTTGAACGTAAATTCCCGTGATGCACTCTCACACTTAAAATTCCTATACCCACTTTAAAAATCTTTACCCAACGAATCGCCCGCATCCGCCCGCGTAATATGTAAATTCAGCATTTGAAAAAATATTATTTTTCAAAAAATGTCAACAAAACCGTATCATGTGACCCCTCGTTGGAACGAGCTCGTCGAGCTCGTTCCAACGAGGGGTCACATGATATGGTTTTGTTGAATTTTTTTGAAAAAATTATACTTAAAATTATAAATTTTGATATCGTCTGCGTTGGGTAAAGGGTTAATTCCCTGTCTCTGTCAGACTATTTACTATGGCAAGGTTTGATTTAAGTTTTACTTCAAACTGAGCCCAGTCAGCATTCTTTCTGAGTTCCAAAATTTTCTTTAAGCGTATTTTGTGCATTCTTTCATTCTTGACCCCGATAATAACACTATCATTCTTGACCCCGATAATAACTATTATCAAGTTGTGATCATAATTGAACTGCACTCGGGTGGGGGGGGGGGGGGGGGGGGGGGGGGGAGCAAAGCTTCAGTGCAAGAAAGGAATATGAGTATCGTTTCATTAACCCTTTAACTAACATGAAAAGCAGACGAGACTTGCAAACAAAATTCTTGAATAACTAATTTGTTTTCATTTTTTGTTTCAAAAACATAGGTTATGACCCCTCTTTGGAATGTGCTCGACGAGCTCGTTCCAAAGAGGGGTCGTAACCTATGTTTTTGAGACAAAAAATAAAAAAATAAAAATTAATTGGCGATTTTTTGTGAATAGCGCTGGCCGGTTTTGGCCGTTACGTTGAGTAAGGGGGTTAATAAGAAGATGTATTTCGGAGTGTATAAAAAGCGTTGTTTAGGGGGTATTCAGGTCCACTTTGATGAGGAAAGGTTTTCATATTTAGGCCATACAAAAAAAATTAATTGATTCTCAGACATTTTTTTTTCAAATGAATGAGGGAGGGAGGATTTTATTTTTATTTTTTTTATTCATTCATCACTCACTGTTTCCTATGAAGATTTAATACATATGGTATATTCAAAATTTCAATAAAAACATCGAACGCGGGTCATTTTTAATGCGGCGATGCCTGGGAATCAATTGCATTTATTTTTTAATCTTAAATGTTTTCAGATGGCTGTATACTTCCCCTCCACCAACCCAGGGTTGAAGCCCGGGGTGGAGGAGGAACAGTTCAAAGCCATCTTAGATGCTATGCTGTGCCCCAGAAATGTTACAAACAGACGCTAGGGTGTAGCAAGGAAACTATAGAATAAAATAGGAGAGTTAACCGGAAAGGGAGGAGGTTTGGCCTCTCTGGTGAGAGGGCTGTAGCCCACACTGACCTTCCCTTGGAGCCACCCCTGCTTGTCCGTAAGATCATAAACCCATC
Organism: Pictodentalium vernedei; assembly: GCA_031216915.1. NCBI lineage: Eukaryota > Metazoa > Mollusca > Scaphopoda > Dentaliida > Dentaliidae > Pictodentalium > Pictodentalium vernedei. Next base: position 177,532,504 of record CM062291.1, on the reverse strand, counting down.
CAGGTTATTAAGATGTGGATCGAATTCACCAATACTTTTTAAAATGTCCAAACTTTTTTACTGGTTATAACTACGCCCCCGAAACACTAACTCTCAGGGGAATTCACTTTTATTTAGAGCACATTGTGGGCTTATAGGAAGAGTTATAGCCTCTATTCATCAGTGGAATAATTTTTCAATTTCGAATCGACCGCTTTTTGGTTGCCTCTAATTTTGTGTGATGCGAAACGCATGAGGCGTTCGTCAGCTACTAAATGACTGCAGGTACCAACTTCAAAATTTCAATAAAAACATCGAACGCGGGTCATTTTTAATGCGGCGATGCCTGGGAATCAATTGCATTTATTTTTTAACCTTATTTTTTGTGTGAGTAAGGGTTATCGGCTTTGTTCAACTTATTCTCTGTTGTGATGTTTACATGTGTTGTCATGGCTACGGTTAGTAATTGCTACGTGCAAAGAAAGTTGAGTGTGGTTAGTAGAGGTGTTAGCGAGGTGCTAGGCTTGGAGCAGCAACATGAGCAGCATGAGTTATCAAACGGTAATTTGGAGTCGGGAGAGCAGATGATAGGGAAGAGGAGATTCTCAGAAGGGAATCAGTTGAGGAGGAGGGGAGCAATGACGAGAATGAACGAAAGGAACGGGGTCGTGACACTCTCGTCCACAAGGAGAAGAAGAAAGATGGCATCCAGTTGAGACAAGAAACACGTGATAGTGGATCTGGGCGATAAGAAAAAAAAACAGTCATAAGGAAGCTGGTTGTTTCCAGAAGGAGCATTGTTCAGAGTGTGATAGGACAGTTTAGTTTGTAGCTCGGATTGTGTGTACCTAATTGCCTTGTTTTTTCCTGTGGCGTAGGTAGAACAATTGAGAGCCAGGATGGACGACGTTGTGGCCAGGGACGTGGCTAGATGTTTCAGATTGGAGGGTGTAGGGTAATGAATTTCCAACTAGGGGGGGGGGGAATCCCCCTCCCCCTAGTTGGAAATTCACTACCGAGAAATATTTTGAAAATGAAGCTATGAAAGGGGGCATAAAATTGATTCTAGTAACTGAAATGCCAACACATTTATGATAGAGTTATCAGGTTATTATTATTTGGTATTATTCTGGGAATTGAATATGTGCTAAACAAATGCTCAAGCTGAGAACTTTGAGCAAATCACACTGTCCTAACATTAAATCAAATCTTATGCAGGAATGAGCAGTTTTCGATGTTTCATCATTTTGTAACGGTAAAATTAATAAAATTATGGAATTAACTCAGGATAACGATTTTACATGTGATTTTCTTGAAGTGCATTTCGAGGATTTTTTTATTACGATAAGTAACGTACTATAGAATCTCGTACCGATTGACATAGGAATTTTTTGCTAGGATTGGGGGACCCACCCCCCCCCCCCCCTGTCGCCACGTCTCTGGTTGTGGCAGGGTCAAGACCAGAACTAGTAGTGGTTGTGGTAGTGATGTCGAATTACAGTAATATTATATAATATAATATAAACTCTCTGAGAAAGGCAGAAGCCACACAAATGAAGTATGAAGGGGAAGCAACTTATTAACCACCCAGGAAGGAATAGCTTCAGTAAGGTTTTCGTGGGGAAAACCATATGGGAGATGGTGGATGTACCCAGTGTAAGACATGGCACGTACGTGGTACCTCTAAACCAACTGGTTGTATAGAGTTTGGAAATTCTGCAAAATGATGCAGGCAGGTGATAACAGGGTCTAGCATTGCGGCAGTACTGGAAGCAGTCAGCGGTTCATCACGACCGTGAGTAAATGCGGTTCATCACGAGCGTGGGTAAATGATGATCAAGGATAGGATAGATTTGGGGGAATTGTTTTAATTAACTGTCTGATGACTCTTACTGATAGCCGGTAAGCCGACATTTTAGAATATTTGTGACTTAATTTTGAAATAAGAAGGATAGGACAAATGAAGGAGTTAGTGGGGATTACTCAACACAGACCTCAAACTAAGATGCAAAGAAAAAGTCACGGAGGACTGAAATCGTAATTCGAGATAATGGGTGAGAGCAAAGAGGAATCAACCAGTTTGCGGAATAAAGTGAAGCCTGGTTGTGAAGAGTACAGATCTAAATGACACGTTGGGGGATCACTGCCCTCAAAGTTGAGGTCGATGTCACCGAAGCAAAACGGAGAATTGGGAAAGACGGAGATAAATAGTGTCACATGTGAAATATGTGGTAAGTGGAGACCCTGGAACACTTTCCTTGAGAATTTCCAAAAACATCAGTCCAGCAGAGCAGAGTAGTAACTCTGAAAGTGGATTGCCAGTGAGGCAATCAAATGGGATGATGAAGGATATGTTGTTGATGCCAGGAAACCAGAGAAAGGTTAGGTATGCTTATTAGTTGAATTGAGAAGTAATGGTGCTAGATATCAGCACACATTTTCGTCTCCTAGTTTTTCCGGAGGGAAGGTGCTGATATGGATGAAAACAGGAGGGGGGGCAGGAATTCGCTAATAAAAAAGCCTTCCCCTTTGAGAACCGCGACAAATCAGCGGATGGCCAAAGTGTTCTTATTATCTAACTCCCCTTTGCCCTCGTCACCCCACTTCCTCCTCTGTTGGCCTAACCTTCCACTACTTAGAATCCGTCAGAAGGGCTATAGTCCTATTATTAGTTACTTAATATGTTAGTGGTAAAAATGTTTTTTTACGGAGTCAGTATATATAGGCCTATGTAGGTTAGTTTTTATAGTAACTGACCCCGTAAAAACATTTTTTATATACCATATTCATTAGGTCACTAAGAAATTGTGTATGGTATGATAACGAATATACGCAGGCTTCTCATTTTATCCTTCCGCGATGGCACAAGTGCTATATCGATTAACCCATTCACACGCGTATGTCGTTCTGTGTTTTTTACACGCCTTCTTGTCTGTAAAAACAATGATTAGAAGGACACTCAGCAATTCATTTGACAACTATCAACAAAAAGAACACATTTTATCGCCGACCAAAGAACCCGTGCTACTATTTCGTCCCCCGAGTTCCAATGTGTTCTATGTGCCTACTGGCACATAGAACACATTGGAACTCAGGGGGGGGGGGGGGGGGACGATTTTTAGCTGTCGCTAGTGTTTCAAAATTGTGGTGCACGATTTGTAGAAAATTTCACATGAAATTTCGCTTCTGTTTAAAAATAGTCTCTCAACGATTTCCGTTCCACACATGTGTGCGGGACGGATTTTTATTTCTCGCATGGTTTAGTGTTGCTGTAGATAGGGATTTCATAGAACAGGCGTGTAATAAATCGATTACTTTTTCCATATCGTCCACTAGCAACTGAGATGAATAATAAATAATAGAGTTCTTAGTATGGCCTACTACTCACTTGTTTAATGTTAGTGAATTCTGCCATTGATACCAACGGTATCAACGGTATACCGTACAGTCCTAAACGCTCACGTGGAGTTCTCCTAAATACCAGAACCACCCTCAACGGTACAGAACCCCCTCTAAATTACACTTGCGCGTTGTTTTGGGGAGGAAATATTTTATTTCCTGTAAGATTTAGGCTTTGCAACCAGAATAGAACCTAATTCATTCTCAAAGTCGCCTTCGTCTGGGCGGTTCTGGGAATTCTGGTATTTAGTATTTATCTCCTAAATACCAGAACCCCCCTAGAACCGCATAAAATTCCCCAGAACTGCCCTCTAAATAACATTTGCACTCTGTTTGGAGAGAAAATATTTCATAGTCGTAATCTCACTCCATGTACAGTGTGCAAATATTGAGGTTACATATGCCTCTTGTACTCTCCTCTCTAATAAAGGCTGTCATCGGCGTTGGCAACGCTATTTTATCCCAAAAAATAAGTCCAGGATTTTTTGTCGTTCTGTTCCACAAAACCCTACCTTGTCTTTCAAATAGACCAACACGTTTGACTTTAAATACCTCATACAAGTTATTTTCTACCCATTTTGGAAATGCAATGCTATAACCCTTTTCATGTTAACCCTTTACCCAACGTAACGGCCAAAACCGGCCAGCGCTATTCTCAAAAATCGCCAATTAATTTTCATTATTTTTTTCATTTTTTTGTCTCAAAAACATAGGTTATGACCCCTCGTTGGAACGAGCTCGTCGAGCTCGTTCCAACGAGGGGTCATAACCTATGTTTTTGAGACAAAAAATGAAAAAAATTAGTTATTCAAGAATTATTTTTGCAAGTGTCGTCTGCTTTTCTTGTTAGGTAAAGGGTTAAGAGAACACTTCCTTGAAAGCAAAATAAATAATATGAAGCCAAACAGGATTGTGGTCTTAACCCTTTGAAGTCTAGTGGTACCTTCCATGCCAGTTCAATGGCAGCAATTAGAAAAGTCCATATTCATTATTTGGGGTAGACCAATCAGTATTTTCAGCGTGCAACCTCGGGCTCCACGTTGAAAATACTGATTAGTCTACCCCACAATATTTACCGAACAGCCATCCTGTATAATGACGTTATGACGTATTATGTTCCTGGTCGGAAAAGCGGCCGCTGGGGTTCAAAGGGTTAAAATATTGGTTAGAATGTGTATAAAAAGCGTATTGTTTGTCTGCTATTGTTACTAAACTCTATCAAACAACGCTGTAAAGCAATTCAACCCTTTGAAATGCTAATATTATTGTTCATTCAAATGCTATTATTTTATAACACCTCTCCGTGAGTTTAGTTTAAACAATGATGGTGATTCGATTATGATTTGCCAAATCATTCAATGAATGCAGAATTAAGAGTAAAATTTGGAGTTAACTCCCTTGACTAAATTTTAAATTTCGTTGTCGGGCTGAAATGAGAGTGAATGTGGGAATAAATCAAATTTTAGTTTTCTGCTGAATGCTAAAATAATATGGAAATGGAATATTTTCTCTGAAAACAGCATGCAAATGTCATTTAGGGGAGGTTCCTGAGGAAATCTGAGAGGTCCTGGGGGTTCTGGTATTTCGGGGAAAAATACTAAACACATTCCCCCCTCCCCCCCAAACCGTTCAGACGAAGGCGTCTTCGAGTTTAAATTCTCTTATACCCTACATACTGGAAATGAAATATTTTTCTCTAAAAACGCCACGAATGTGTAATTTATGGGGGGGGGGGGGGGGGGGTGTCTGGGTGGTTCTGGTAATTAGGAAGAAGAGCTCACCTGCGTTTGTTTTGTGGCTGTGTACGGAAGCACCCAAACCATCCTCTGGCCCGACCGTCCTCTCAGCAATTTGGACCCAAACCCGGCCGCTTCTTTAGCCTGAACCGTCCCTCCACAGCGGCCGAACCGTCCTCTGTGCAATTTTTGCCCAAACCGTCCCCCGTCCTCTAGAAATTGTGGTGACCATTAGGTCTATGTGGGAAACAAAAACGGAACAATATTTTCACAATATTTGATTTTATTTTCAACACTTCCTTTGAAAAGTATACAAACATATGATATATTGTCAACAAAATGCTCTGAAAAATATACAAACATACAATACATTTGGTAATAAAATGATATTTATGAACTATCGCTGGGTTGTATATGAATAATTTAACAACGTTTTAGGCTATGGGCCAGTATATGGTCGCGCTCCCCCCAACGCCCCCCCCCCCCCCCCCCCCCCCCCCCCCCCATTATGGAATTTTCCAGACTTTGTTTTTCTGAAAGTCTAAAAAATAAGAAAAAATTTAAGACAGGTTTGCCATCTGGCGACTGGGGCGTTTAGAAGCTACAGGCATGTGTTGGATCAGCTCATAAAAGCTTATGTACAAAATTTGGTGAAATCACATACCAGGTTTCATAAATCGACTTAAAATTTGAAAGACATTACCATACATAACTGACCATACTGCTTTGGCTATGAATCAATATAAAGTCACGCCAACCGTAAAACTCACTCCGCTTAGCCCGCACCTCACCCCACCCCACCCCACGCCATCAACATTAACAAATTTTCAAAAATTGTTTTTTGAAAGTCCAATATTCATATGTTTTAACTAGTTGAGAGCTATATCATTTTTGGTGGTCTGAATTTGTTATTCGAAATTAATACTATTATAAAGTATTGCAGAGTACCCAAAGCCGCTCTTCAACAAAATGCAATAAAACAACTTTATATAAACAAAATATATTTGAATTTGACTGAATATGAGACATGGTCACGGAAAATATTGGCTTTTGCTCTGGTACCCTCATTTTTTTGAATGTCCTGACAGTGACTCCCATGCATTCCCATGCATTCAAGAAGTTAAAGCGTGTTTTCCAGCTGGTGACAGCAGATTTTATAATTTTCAAGCATTTCGTTGTACACTGTTTTTTAAAAAAAAATATGTGTACAAGGTTTTATAAGCAAGCTGCCGATTTGAATTAGTTAAATTGACCATATCATCAAGGCTATGGCCTATGGGTCACTGTATTTTTAGAGCCCAATTCCCACCTTCTCAAACATCAACCACTGCAAAACACCCCACAAACACACACACACACACCCAAACACGACCGACCCCACACCATACAACTTCCCATTTTTGTTGTATGTGTTGTGCGTACATTGTGCATTAGCAAATAAGCACATATTGGCACATCCAACATATGATGTGTGTACACACTGTGACACATTGTGCACTAGCGCTCAAGCACATTCAATCAACCACCAGACCCACGTTCCGTGGAATTCCTTTCTAGTATCCGACTACACTATACTTCTAGGATCCCTTTTCATCGTATGTGCCTATATGCGGCGTGTTTTGTGTGCACGTTGTGCATAAGTACACAAGTACAAATCGGCGCATCCAATGTGTGCCAGTGTGGTGCATGCAATGCGTACACATTGTGACACAATGTGTATTAACTGGTAAAGTGCTGGAAGCCCATATTTGGGCTTTATTCTGAAGTGCAGGTACTGCAACTTAAAGGCTTAAAATTCAGTGGCTGTGCTTCATATTGTTTTTGAAGTGATATTATTTAGTCTGTTAAGATTTGCCTTGTTACAATTTATAGGAGAGTGCCCACAGGCACTCTCCTATAAATTGTAACAAGGCAAAGACATGTAAACAAATTTTGTTGGCCAAATAAAATTTAGCACTCTACCAGTTAACACATAAGCACATCTCGGCATGATCAACATACAGTTTCTTATATGTAAGGTACCCTAGCTTGAACTAGGTTTAGACATTGTAGAGGCTGATAAGGCTTAGATGAATGAAGCAATCTGATTGCGCCTTTAATGACCTGACCTTGGGCTGAGTCGGGACAGGGTCAGGCATAGTTAGGAAGTATGGAGTTGTGCTACAAGTCAATAGCAATGGTACAAAGCTGTAAAGGTGGTAGAAGACTATAGTATTGGGTGACTACAACAGAGGCAAATCATAAGACAGACAGTTGAAGACACGATGGAATCCAATGGTAAGACTACCTGGAGCTGTATAGGAGCTTGGAATCCCACTTACGGAATTCCACTTATGGAGTCCCCTCTCCAGAATCTCCGTAGAATCCCTTTTTGTCGAAATGAGTCGAAGAGCAGTATGAGGAGTCACTTGTTCGAGCTGCTCGATAGCTCATTTGCTCGATAAGATTCGAGTCAATCGAGCAAGCAGTAGTGGAATACAACTTTGATTGTGATATGAATTGGGACCCCTAGCGGCATTAGTGTACTAAGAGCCGTATTAGTACCACAAGTTGGTAATGGTTGAGACACTCTAGCTCAGGACAGAATAGTGGTAGCCAATAGTAATAATACAAGACAACAATGGTGGGAGACTGCAAGGCTGGTAGAACACCATACAAAAAGTGAATACAATGCGTACTGAACATAGAACAGATGGTGGTGACTATTGACAAGTCGGCAGCGGTAGTCTTGAAGCTATGAAGGGTTTGGGGGTGGATTAGAAACCAGGGGCTGAACAAAGGTAAGGATCCATAAGTGGGTTCAGATACATATCCTGCCGAAGGTATTCTTCAAAAGATATCCTCAACAGGTATCCTCAAAAAGGTATCCTCAAATAGTTTATCACCATGTCATAAGTATCCTCAAATACCTGTATGTGCCGATGTACTGCATGCGATGTGTGCACTAGCACACCAGCACATATCGGGACATCCAACATGTGCCTGTGTGCTACATGTAATGTGTACACGTTGTGCACTAGCACTCAAACACATCTAGGACAGTCAGAATAATTTACAGAGAGATCGGGGAAGTCATAACATAGGCAGGGCAAACCAAGGAATGGATAGGATTGCTATGGAATAGACTAGGAGCGGCAGAAAGAGGGAATTCCGAAGGAATCATCTATTAAAATAAATGTCGGCTTGTTTGTGGTAATTCTGAGGAATTAAATTGACTATTATACAAAGAAAAGCCCATTATACCACAACAGGCTAGTTTTATAAGCCTGTAGATAAAATTAGAAACCTTTATGATGCTATAGCACTATGTGCACCTATTAAAATAAGAATTCTCACGGAATCCAAACAAGTACAACTTGTCGGGTTGTTTGTGGTAATTCTAACCGAGGATTCTGGGTAATTAGATTGAATCTTATACAAAGGAACGCACATGTTATTGGACAAAAGAGGATTCAGGGGGAATCATTATCAAATAAACTGATTTTGTGCTGATTTTGGTGAATTGGAGGGATTGCCAAGTCTATTTGGGTAATTAGATTTACTCCTATTCAGTTGAACACAACCTCTGAAACAACCTCTTTGCTATTAGAGGATTTGGGGTCACATAGCAACCATGTGCTAAAATAGAAACTAACATGGTGGCCTCCAATATACAAAATGGAAGAAGGAAACACGTATCGCCCTAACTACACGCGCTGCACATGCGCACTAAGACCATGTATCACTTTGGTAATTATGTCACAAAATGGCCGCTCATGACCTACCATGATAACCCAACATGGCGCCACTCGGTCACGTGACTTTGACGTCACATGAGATTCACCACATGAGATCCATAAGATGGGGTCTAAATGAAATATTAATAGGTATGCACTCTTTGTATGGAAAAAATAGTAGATCATGTGCCCGGACCCGCACCCCCAAACCCCCTGTCTTATTGATCTCCTCTGATAGACCTCATGTAATGTCCTATCACATGACCCAGTGGCACTATGTTGTGTTGTCATGGTAAAATCAACCATAATCCTATAGAAACCAAGAGCAATTTAGTACTTTAACCAGCCTTAACAGGTAAATTTGTTTACCCTGGGTCGTGGTAGTTACATGCATATTACTCAGTAATGCCCAAACCCTTAATGGCAAACATTGGTCCAAATTGTAGCATTTTGAATAAACTTTCGAAAAATCATAACCATCAACATTCCCTAGTGGGGGAACAGGGTCTATGAGCAGCTCACGCTCTAATTTTAAATAAATACTTGTCGGAGCGACGTTTATAAATATTTTTTTACTACCAGATGTTCTGCTCGTCGTTGCTCGGTGGTTCTCTCCGGCTTCCTCCACCCGTAAAGCTGCCACGGTCACGATTAGCCATTGTGCATAAGTATGTGACCTTAAACACCAATAAATAAATAAATAAATCCAGATGTTGAAAAATATCGACGGTTGTAAATATAAAGATATTAATACTCTGTATGTATGTACATAAGTTTAAGACTTGCTGATTAAAATAGCCACAGCTGATGTCTGTCTGTCTTGGAGACTTTAAGTTGGAGTATCTCTGTTGACTATTCTGTACTGCACTTCAATGTCATGATGCACATCAGCAGTCTCCACTACTGCTGTCTACCAACACTCCCGTCGGGTAATGATGGTCTATGAAAGGAATTTGCTACAGGAGAACCTGTCCGACAATTCAAGCTGATCGTGCTGCTGCTCCTATTTTTTTTCTAACGGACGGTTTGGGTCCAATAGCGGCCGGTTTGGGTCAAACTGTAGCGGTGGTTTGGGTCAAATTGCAGAGGACGGTTCGCCCAGAGAACGGTTTGGGTGTACTTCGTGTGTACAGTATGCAAAAAAAAAACCGCCAACGATTTCATTAAAAGTGTTGGCAACTGTTCCCAGCCTCTGTAGATATGTTCTTAGGTTCCCTTGTTTGCTTGGCAAATTACAATTAGAAACGGTTGCTGCTGATTGATTGAGATTCAGGTGTGGTGATTATTTTTGTGTTGCCCAGCTTCGTCCGCAAAAATCGAATAACCACAAACGAAATTAACTCGCCCATGTCCATGTGCTAATTATGCTTTTACAAATTACACACGTGTTCTCATCATTTGAAGACTTTCCGAAAGTAATTTTATGTCATTTGTACCAATCCACGACAATGAAATAAGTGTTACTTTCGCTGTTGACTACCTTTCTTGTTGACTCACAATGGGGAAGGGATGGACGGTAGGACCCCCCCCCCCCCCCGCCCCTAGGGCCATTGTCCGAACATGGCGGTTACTAATGGTAGTGGTATTGCCAAGACTGTAAGTTATTTTTTTTAGTGTCGAGAGCCCTTACTATAGAGAATTTGTATGCTTCCTGTATAGTGTTCTGGAGAACATAGTAGCCGCTTTGTCCATTAATGGTGTTAATCTGTCAGGCCGTTCGTCGGGTTTATAAAAAATTATTCAGTGGACTGATCATGTTCATTCTTCACCCAATGATTGCTCATGACTGAAGGGTGTGTCATGGCCTTGATCCAAGTCTACAAACCGTTTATGCATTCTAACTTTGCCTGGTTCATAAAAATTTATTAAGTGGGCAGATCTTGTCATGGGCGTAAATTCTAGGGGGCAGGGGTGGGGTGGTCGTTGGGGATCTCCCAATCATAGGTTTTGTGGGGCAGAGGTTGGGTAAGCAATTATGAAATACCATGTTTGGCAGACATCCTTGCTTGCCCAATGAAAAATACACGTGCTTTGGAGCACTCAGTTGGGCAAAATCTCTTGCTTGCTCGACAAAATTATACACAGATTAGAAAGTGCAATAAATGACCGACTCAGTATACTTTAGAATTCCACATCCAGGGATAGAGTAACTAATAACAAATGATTTTTATGACCACGACCTGTTGAAAGCACCCAGATGGTCGGGCACTGCTACATAGGTATAGCTGGTGTGTAATTGTTATATGTTTGAAGTACAGTATTTTATCAATGGAAAATATATTTGTATCATATAAGTCTTTGGTAAAAGTAATGAAATACTTGGGTGATGTGACCATGTCATCGGCATTGACATACTATACCCCTCTCCCACCTCTGCTCAGATGTTTGTTACTTAATGCCATGGATCTTGCTCATACCTCAAATAATGGGTACGCCTTTACTAATGGGTGTTTCAGAACCCTGACCCAATGTATTTCCTCCGTCCAAGGTCAAAACCACAGTTTGTGTGTTGTAACTTTGTCCCATCCATAAAACTATTCACTGGACATACCTTGTTCATACTTTACACAAGGCTTTCCCATTATAAGGCATTATTCAAGTGTGTGTTGTTGCTCCAAGGTCAAGGTTACAGATCATTTATCCTATCTATCTTTGTCAAGTTTATAAAAAATGGACAGGTCATGTTCATACTTTACACAATGTTTGGTCATGACTCAACCATTTGTCATGACCTTAGCCTATGGTAATATCATGGCCTAGACTCAAGGTCATAACTTCAAGGTCAAGGTCACAAACCATCTGTGTGTTTGGACATTGGCCTGTTCATTAAAATTGATTCATTTGGCATATCTGATTAGAACTTGACACAATGTGTCTCGACCTTTACCCAAGGTCATAATTTGAAGGTCAATGTCACTGACTTCATCCATTTTAATGTCTGGTTTATTAATATGATTCAGCAGACAGATCTTATTCATATTTCACTCAGTACTTGTCCATGACTCAAGCAGTGTCATGACCTTGACCCGAAGACACAACTCCAAAGTCCCTGACTGTTTGTGTATTGTGACATTGTCCAGTCTGTAAGAAATGATTCAATGGACAGATATTGTTCACTACTTCACACAATGCATACTGCAGAATCAGGACTGTGTGATGACCTTGACCCAAATCCATATCTCCAAGGTTAAGATCACGGACCGTTCATCAATTCTAACTTTGTTGAATATGTAAAATAATGTTCAGTGGAACGGATCTTTTTCATACTTCACACAATGCTTACTCATTACTCAAGATTATGTCATTACACTGAACCAAGGTCACTACTCCAAAAGCAAGGTCACAGGCCACTCATCCATTCTAATTTTTTCTGGTCCTTAAAAAAGTTTTTCAATTGAAAGATCATGTGCATACTTCAGTTCATAGTAAGGAGTTAATTACCCTCTGCATACTGATGTCAAAATACAAAGAGTTTCTAAGAGCAAATTTTTCCCTTAATACAATTATGAGCTTTCATAACCCTTTACCTAACATGAAAAGCAAATGCCATTTGCAAACAAAATTCTTGAATAACTCATTTTTTTTATTTTTTTTTGTCTCAAAAACATAGGTTATTGGAATGAGCTCTTTCCAAAGAGGAGTCATACATAACCTATGTTTTTGAGACAAAAAATGAAAATATAATGAACATTAATTGGCAATTTTTCAGAATAGTGCTGTTTCGGTCATTACATTGGGTAATGGGTAAAACAAGATTGAATTGGTTAAATTTTTGACTGTATTATGGGAAAATTTTGCATATTGAAAGTTTGATATTCTGACCTCATCTTGCTGAGGTTAACCCTTTACCTTATGAATTGGCCACATTCGCCTACAAAATTTACAAATTAAGCAGTTTAACCCTTTACCTAACATGGAAAGCAGACGACACTTGCAAAAAAAATCTTGAATAGCTATTTTTTTTCATTTTTTGTATCAAAAGCATAGGTTATGACCCCTCGTTGGAACTAGCTCATTCCAACGAGGGGTCATAACCTATGCTTTTGATACAAAAAATGAAAAAATAATGAAAATTAATTGGCGATTTTTAAGAATACGCTGGCCGGTTGGGGCCGTTACGTTGGGTAAAGGGTTAAAAAAAATATATTTTTCACACACTTTCATCAAATTCGATATCATATGACCCTTCATTGGAATGAGCTCGTTCCAATGAGGGTTCCAATGATATGGTTTTGTAGGAAAAGTTTTTGAAAATTAAAAAAAATAAATATAAAGTGAAAAATAGGGAGTGTGGTAGCTCAGTGTTTACGGCCTTGGACTTCAAACTGAAAGGTCTAGGGTTCTATGTCAAAATTTGGCTTTCCATAGTCCTCCTTGAATGTCCATTGGTATGGCTTGATGATGGTCGCCAGCATGAGTAAAGGCTATCAATGTGGCTTATTACCCCGCTCTGGAATGAGCTCATCACTTTTTACCACATTTATTTTTCAATTTTTGCCTTAAAATCATACCTGATTACCTCACTTTGGAACATCTCATTGACCACGTTCCAAAGGATCATCAGCTATGTTTTGGAATTAAAATAGTTTAAACCTTTACCGTAATGAATTGACCTGTATCTGCCCTTTTAATTTAAGAATTGAGCAGTTGAAATCATTTTTTTTATAATTTCAATAAAACCAGGCCTGGCATTCTTAAAAATGCAGGAGGGCTAAAAATCGCTCTCCTCACATGGCCGAGAGGAGTGATTAGTTCTTCTCAAGCTTACAAAAGCTAAAAGTGGAAAAATGAAGTTGTACTATTAATGAATTCTGCCTAGTGGGCTTTGTAGATTTTATTTGGTGCTGCTAACCAGGTAGTCTCTGTGAGATGGCTACACTGCCCCTCCCACACCTCCGGGCCTTAGTAAGATCCAGAGCTGTGGGAGGGCAGTGTGGCCATATTGCAGAGACCACTAACATTGCAGAGATCTGAAAACCTATGTGTTTTAGGAATAGGCTGTTGTGGTAATCATTTTTTTCAAAGGCTAGAAGGGCTATTTTTCGTCCTCCTCAATTTTTTTAAGGCGGGCAGTAGGTGAGTGAATAAATTGCTCTCCTGAAAATGTCAGGCCTGTAAAACCATATCGTGATGCTGCCCGCTTCTTCCATTGGAATGAACCCATTAATCTCATTTTAATGAGAGGTCAAATGATATGGTTTTGTTGAATATTTGTGAAAAATTTTTAAAAAAATAATTAAGATAATAAATTTTGATATTGTGTGCATTGGGTAAAGAGTGAAGATTCTATTTTTCTAAAGGCTTGGCAAGTACATGAGTTTCTACAACTTATATACTAATGCCTCCCCTTTTCCCAGTGGTGTAGGTTATGCAGAATTAACTCCATAGAGGAAAGTTCTTGGTCTTATGTCTCTCAAATACCAGGCTTGTCATTTTAAGGAGGGTAAGTGATCTCGCTTTGAATGGCTCTCCTAATCTAAAATTTACGAGGTTGGTAAATGCTAGTGCTCAAACGACTAGTGAATTCCAAAGTCGACTAGTCAATAGCCAAAAGTCAAGTCGACTTCAACTAGTCATTGGTGATAACTTGTCTCCTTATAACAGTGTTGGTAGAGTGCTGAAGGTCCAAATTTGGCTTCACTTGGGCCTTCATATACAGCAACTTACTGGAACATTATTCTGTTAATGTGCTTCTAATTATGCTAAGAGTGAAATTATATAGTCTTATTTAATTTGCCTTGTTGCGATTTATGGGAGAGTGCCTATAGGCACTCTCCCATAAATTGCAACAAGGCAAATTAATAACATATCCTGATAGCCCAAAATAATTCAGCACTCTACTAGTACCAGTTAAAACAAACTACTGTCACTACTATACACTGATTGCCCAATATTGCTGTTCAAACTGTCTGACAGTGGCACAGAAGGGATACTATTTACCTAAAAGCTTGAACCCCTCCGACTAGTCGACTGCACAATTGAGAGTTGACTACTGGTTTGCCCAGAGTCGACATCGACTAGTCGACTAATCGTTTGAGTACTAGTAAATGCCCTCCTTGCCACATACAAGGAGAACCATGAAAGTGAACTTTGTTCAGCAGCGGTGATTGGTATCACTTATCTTAATATGTGATCATGCACTATGGAAAAGCCTTCTTGTAGCTAGGCTCTGTGTGGCCATTTTGCTTTCTTATTATATACTGACTATAATTGTCTGACTATATACATAATTTGGGTATAAATCCTGACATGTTCAGCAAGAAATGATTGCATTTTTCAAACCTCTGTTAGATACTATATGCACAACCCAAACAATAAGATGCAAAGATATGGTAAAATTACCAATCTCAAAAACAAACCCCAGTGACTCTCCTATTTTTCGAATTAAGGTTTCTATCTTTCAAATTGAGGTGGGCCAAAAAACGGCCCTCATTAAGTTCATTTTAGATGGGCTAGCATTGCACTCCTCTCATTTTTAAAATGAGAAGCCTGAAATACTGCATATGGGTCTTCAGATTGTATGGAGTGTGTCTCTTTGCCTTTTCATGTCCCTCCCCTGATTTATGACCAATAGTGTGCAGCCCCCACATGTCAGATTCATTTTAAGAGTATAGATGTTTGATTTTATGTTTATTTATTGGTGTTTAAGGTCACATACGTATGCACAATGGCTAATTGTGACTGTGACAGTTTTATGGGTGGAGGAAGCTGGAGTACCTGGAGAGAACCACTGAGCATCGATGAGTGACTGTCAGCTCCTCAACATTCTAACTCGGTTCAAGCTCTGCTCAAGCAGGGTTACAGCGGTTGAAGACATGTGCACCATCGACATGCAGTATGCCTTAAGCTAGTACATTGTGTCATCGTGCCCCCATGTTGGCAACTGGGATAAAGTGCCTTGCCCATGGACTTAATGCGGGTCATCCCGGATGGGGATCGAACTCGGGACCTCCAGCATAGAAGTCCAACAGTCTACCAATGAGCTCCTGCGCTCCCTGATTTTATATTTTAGAAAATCAGGGGACTTGATACAAGTATACCATTAGAGTTGGGCGGTATTGAAATTTGAAGTTCGTTTTCGGTATCAGTATTTTAGAATGATTCACCTCAGTATTGGTACAGTATGGCATTCAGTGTCAACAGCATACATGCAACCACACCAGGCCTGAAAATAAGCAATCTGACATTTGCAGAATGAGATCCCCAGAGGGTGAATTTGATGATGATATCCCATATAGTGAGCCAATTTATCCTCTGGGTACCTCTTTCTGTTTCGTTTTGAGACCCTGATTCAGATTGAGGTTCACAGAGGGTAATTTAGTGATGCTACCCTGCTGTGCAGGGTAGCATCACTAAATTCACCCTCTGGTGACCTCATTTTGACAGTCTTCTTATTTTCTGGCTTGAATCACACTGATACCAGTATTATGTGGTATTTTGGATATACTGCCCAGCTGTAGTTCACCGTTTTAAGTGCAGACAAAGCCACCAAAGTGTCAAAATGTTGGAAACAACACAGGCACTCAGCATTGGTCATTTGATGTAAACAAAAAGGCTGTTAGCAAATACCCCCTGGGTATTTTCTCGTTGCTTCTTTGTTACATAAAATGACCGGTGGTGACTGCCTTTAGTAATATACATAGTCCACGAGCACTCCTTCTCGTTCATTTTGCATAATGTTTTGTTGTTTGTCCTTTTATTTTTTAACCAATGGTGGATATATTTTTCAATACCGAAATTTTGGTGTTTTAGATTGCTCCGGTATTGTAAATCGGTATTGGCTTGATACCAAACATTATTTACTGTATACTGCACATCTCTGTATAACAGATACTTTCCTTCTATTTCCAGGTTAGATCAAATTCTTGGAAAGCAGGGTAGCAAATCAAAAGATGTTTATGACTCAAAACAAAGTTTAGCTTCCAGAGTTGTTAATGTAGAAAGACAAGTAAGTGTCATGTACTTCTTGAATTTGGATGGTGACAAGAAGTCCTAATTGTTACTCAAAATTACCTTTTTGCTCGAATTATACCCCCACTTACAAAAAGATTGTGAGCATATTGGATAACATCAGTCTGTCCATTTGTTTGTCCATTCTATGTATTTATTTACTTATTGGTGTTTAAGGTCACATACTTACGCACAATGGCTAATCGTGACCATGAGAGTTTTACAGGTGGAGGAAGCCATAGTACCCGGAGAGAACCACCGAGCAATGATGAGCAGCTGTCAGCTCTCCAACATCGTTACTCTGAACTCTGCACCACGGCACAGGCAAGATTAGATTGGTTGAAGACATGCGCACCATCGACGTGCAGTATACCTTAGCACACATGGTCATTATGCCCCCATGTAGGTAATCAGGGTGTCTTGCCTAAGGACACAACGCGGGAGCACGAATCAGTCGCTGAAATGGTCACCCATCCACTTACTAACCGTGCTCGACATTGCTTAACTTTGGTAATCTGACGAGAACTGGTTACCGCGATTCCACCGTGCCCCTGTTTGTCCATTGACTCTTCTGTTCATCTTCTTAAAGTCCATAGTAATTATAGTTGGCTTCTCAGATGCTTTTTAGGTTCCACTCCACAGTTTTCCATGTATTTCAAAACATGACATGCTGTACACTCTCTTCAATGTGTATTCTTTAACCTTCCGCATACTGGTGTCAAAAAAACAAAAAACGTACCCGCAAATCTTTCCCTATCATGCAACTAGGAATTTATTCAATTCAATCTTGTTTGACAGAGCTCATTGAGCTCTGTCAAACAAGATTAAATTTGTTAAAGTTCTAGTTGCATTATGGGAAAAATTTGCTGCTTGAAAATTTTAGAGCTGAAATGGTTAACCGATTAATTGATTTACCAATCATCAATGTCTTGATCGATCAAAAAAGTAATTGATCGATTAACTGTAACTTTTGAACTACTGTTTTATATGGGTTAACAAGTGGCTCAGTTGGTAGAGGTGCAGGCTGCAAGCCGAGAGGTCCTCGGTTCGAATCCCACCTGCGGCAACCGCGTTGTGTCCTTGGGCAAGACACTTCACCCCGATTGCCTACATGGGGGCACGATGGCGCTGTGTACTGAGGCGTACTGCACGTCGATGGTGCGCATGTCTTCAACCAATCCGACCCTGCCTGTGCTGCGGTGCAGAGTTCAGAGTTACGATGTTGGAGAGCTGACAGCTGCTCGTCGTTGCTCGGTGGTTCTCTCCGGGTACTCCGGCTTCCTCCACCCGTAAAACTGTCACGGACATGATTAGCCATTGTGCATAAGTATGTGACCTTAAACACCAATAAATAAATAAATAATATGGGTTAACAAAGGAGCAAACTTGCTACAAAACAGGCAAACATTGTCACACTGACTCACATCAATTATATGAGACAAAGTAAAGCATGCAAGTTATGTGCTGATATACTTGTTCACTTGCATGATCATTATACTGTATCAGTAGCTGGAAATGGTCATCCTTAACCCTTTACCCAATACTTGCAAAATAAATTATTGAATTACTAAAAAATTTTCAATTTCTGTCTCCTGAACACAGCTTATGAACCCCTAATTGGAACAAGCTCAATGAGCTTGTTCCAATTAGGGGGTCATAAGCTATGTTTTTGAGACCAAAATTGAAAATGTAATAAAATTTGAATAGAGAATTTTTTATATAGTGCTGGCCGGTTTGCACGTTACATTGGATAAAGGGTCAATGCTGTAACTCATCAACGATATGGCAGTTATTCAGCTACCTATTAGGACCAGTGATTAATCAGTTAACCAAGGTTAATTCATGTGATTAATCGATCAAGTCAATCCATTAACCATTTCAAAATTTTGGTATTTTGATATCAGTGTGCATAGGATTATTTACTAAGTTATCTTATCCAAAACATGTATTATATTTTCCTAATCCACTAAAAACAAAAAACACTATCAGTCAAAGTAGAAATAAGCTATCTGAATGTGGGTGAAATAATTTACAGTCAAAGGCAAGGGTTCAACCTGGAACATTGCCTGATAAAAGGACGAAAAACTAGTCATTTTCAGCAACTTGGCGGCCTCAAAAACATAATTTTCCCACTATCCCCATTTACCTACCTATGGAGCAAACCATCCACTGCTTCTAAAATGTGGAAAAAAATGTTTCCATCACATTTTTTAATTATCTGCCTGATAACAATTTTCGGGTAAAAATTACATTTTGAAGAATAGTAAATTTTTTCAAGCCACTGTTTCCTATAATTCCTCTAGTAATTTACCCCTATACATTCTCATCCAACTCTGTGGCCAAAACTTCAAATTCCATTGCCCAACAAATAGCTTAATGTAATCATATATCTGATACTAAAAATACATATTCAATTTATGGCATTAGTTTCATATGCCCTTAGTGTAGAATTTTACCCCTGAACAATACTCTGAAACTGTAGAGCGGAACCTTAGTTATGCTGTCCTCACCACCCACTTGTGAGTTGTACCTCCTTTTGTCCATTGAAAAATGGACATTTCATGTAGTGATGAACCAATAATCAGAATCGGCAATTGGAACCGGCCAGTTATGGGGCATCGGCCGATTATGACAACCGGCAGTTTCTGGTTATTCTATATTTGTCACTGACTATTAAAAATCTCTTTGATATCTGGGCACTTCAATAAAGTTTCCCCATTTAAAAACGTGTGTAGTGCATAGCAGAATATTTAGGGAGTTGCAGAGTAGAGATAGATACGGAATTTACCATCTGCAATCTGTTCGAGATCGCCACCATTTCCCAGCTGATCGAAGTCACTGGCCTTCAATCATGGTGCTGTACAACATTGCATAGGGTATTAGGGTACATGTATAAATAAAATGTGTTCAGCTGGTAGTCTGCAGTACTTCATGATGCAAGAATCACAATGCAATAAGAAATTAAAATTGGAGAAAAAACTAAAAAAAAAAACACTCTTTTTTTCAATGATAGATGATTGTTACGCAACATGTAAGTCGCATGACTGTCACAAACACGTTTTCGGTTTGTCAAGTTCATTTTTTAATTCAGTTACCTCCCTTGATGTTTCTCTCCAATGTTGAGGTTTCCAGGCATTTCCAAATGTGACATGCCATACACTCTCTTCAAATGCAAATATCCTGTAACTTGATTATCTAACCCATTACATGTATTACATTTCCCAAATCCACAAAAAACATATAACACTATCTGACTAAGTAGAAATAAACAATCTGAATGTGGGTGGAATTATTTATTGTCAAAGGCAAGACTTCAACCTGAAAAATTGCCCGAAAAAATACCGAAACCAGTCATTTTCAGCCACCTAGCAGCCTCAAAAGCAGAATTTTCCCACCAACCCCACCTAACCACCCCTGGAGCAGAGCATCAGTTGTTTCTAAAATGCAAAAAAAAAATTATATGTTTCCGTCTCATTTTTTAGTTACCTGTCTGGTAACAAACCCGTGTAAAAATTACATTTAAAAAAATAGCCAATTTTTCGAAGCCACTGTTTCCCATAATCCATCTGGTAATTTACCCCTATGTATCAGACTCCAACTTTGGGACCAAAACTTCAAATTCTCTTGTCCAACAAAAAGCCTAATGTAATCATATATCTGATACTAAAAATATATCTCTATTTTACATGGCCTTAGTTTCAACATACGCCCTTTGTTTAGAATTTCACCCCTGTGCAATAGTGCGAAACTGTGGAGCGGAACCTTAATTGCAGAGTACACCGTGTGTGTATCTGTAAACCATGCATCATACAACTTCACAACACACATTAACATCAGTTATTATTCAGTTAAGAAACAAAGTATGTGTACTCAGTATATTCTTAGTTGATACACCCAAGTGTACAGAATTCTTACACAAAACCATTTTAACACTACTTACCAGCATAAAATTCAATCTTCACAAGAGAACAAAATCGTGTGATTGTATCATTAATAATGATCTTCTCCCCCTACCCCAACCCCCAAAAATGCAAATATTATTTTGACTAATATTGCCCAGCACTAAACATGCATTCTCTGAGAAATTATGTGATATAAACTATTATGCTTTTGTAATTAGTGATTTATCAATGAAATTCTGCAGTATAACAGGCACCAACAGATTTTCTTCTGTGTCCTTTTTCAACCATCGGAATCGGAATTGGCATAATCAGCAGAGAAATAATCAGCGATCGGTTCATAGCAAGTTTTGATAATCGGTTCATCACTGATTTCATGCCTGTCCAAAGTGTAACTCAGCTCATGGCAGTGAGATATTAACGACGTCTTGCATGGATGTTCAGCATTACATGTTCTCTCCAAACGGTATTGAGTTCTGCTGTCTGCACATTAAACTTGTCACAACCCAATCAGTCAGCCAGTGATGGTTTCCTGGGAGAATGCAGGGGAATGCCATTCCGGTACTATTCTCAGAGGGGTCACACCGATTCCCTACAATTTCAAGACCTGAAATGGCTTGATCTTCACAAGTATTCAACAAAGGAAGAAATCAATCATCTTGCTAGCCACTCTTAAGCCATTTTAAGTGTGTATAGCTCACAGCCGCGCACAAATAACAATGGACACTTCTTTTGAAGAGCTGAGATTACTAAATTTTCAAACATTTTCGTGGAGACAGATCCCCGCACTCTACTCTACTACGAGAGGGAAACACTCTCACCCAAAGATGCATCCTGCATTGGACCTCTCTATGTATTGAGTGCCCATTCTGAATAGGCACTCAAAGTGCAATGATGACAGACGCTTGCTGTACCCTACTTCTTAACCCTTTACCCAACGCAGACGATTTCAAAATTTATTATTTTAAAAATCATTTTTTAAATTTTTTCAAAAAATTTCAACAAAACCATACCATGTGACCCCTCTTTGGATCGAGCTCGACGAGCTCGTTCCAAAGAGGGGTCACATGATATGGTTTTGTTAATGTTTTTCGAAAAATAATATTTTTTCAGCTGCTGAATTTGCATATTACGCGGGCGGATGCGGGCGATTCGTTGGGTAAAGGGTTAATTATTAGAAAGCATCACTGTTGTCAGCTTTGGACTCTCACCTTTCGGAAAAGAAATGAGAAAAACACAAATGCAAATGCCATTTATTTTACTTGATTTGGTCTTGGTTTTGCTCTATTTTATTTATGAAATCTGAACCCACTGGCTTAACAGTGTCACAACCAGATCATAATCTGATTGAGAAAGAGACTGCTGAGATCATGGTTCTGTTATCATGAGCTTCATGAAAGAGGTTGAAGATATGGATTCTAATATTAATAAACTGCACATGTACACAAAAACAAAGGTTGATGTCAAAGACTCAAAATAGTGATATTTCAACCTGTCCTGGAAACAAAGAGCGTACATCTTAATCCGTTATCAGGTTATGCCAAATAATGTGGTGGTAATATATAGAAATAATGTGTCATGACTAGAGCTGAAACGGTTAACCGAATAATCGATCCAAAAAGTAATTGATCGATTAACCATTACTTTTGAACTACTGTATTATATGGGTTAACAAAGAAACAGTCTTGCTCCAAAACAGGCAGACATTGTCACACTGGCTCACATCAATTATATGAGACAAAGAGTAAAGCATGCAAGTTACTTGCTGACATACTTGTTCACTTGCATGATCATCATACTGTATCAGTAGCTGGAAATGATCATTCTTAACCCTTTACCCATTGTGGGTAGCAAACAATACTCGCAAAATAAATTCATGAATCACTAAAAAATTTCAATTTCTGTCTCAAAAACCTAGCTTATGACCCCTTATTGGAATGAGCTCAGTGAGCTCGTTCCAATGAGGGGGTCATAAGCTATGTTTTTGAGACAAAAATTGAAAACATAATAAATCTGATTGGAGATTTCTGTATATAGGCCTTTTTATAACATGATTAATTGATCAAGAAAACCCCTTAACCATTTCAGCTGTATTCATGGCGCTTATCTGCCTTCTCTGTTTTACTATGCCAGCCATGCTGTTTACATCTAAACAGAGTGTCCGCCACAATAAATAGCAGAAATTAAAGTTTTGCTGTTTATTGTTGCGGAAATTCTGTTTAGGCATATATGGCATGCCATTCTACTCACATATGAATGCATTGAGCAACCAATGAGTCAAACTGGTCCTGAGAGACTGTCGGGTCTGACAGGCAAAAGATGCTGGATTAGGAATATAATTTTTGTTGCATTATTATGTCATTGTGTATATTATTATAAAAAAATATCAATATAAAATTCTGTAGTAACCTGTAGGTTTTTTTTTGCATATTTCACACTTGATGTAACCCCTGCATAACCTAAACAATCGTTCGCGGGTTATTTTCAGGTTTATTTTCCCATAATGCAACTCAAAATTTAACGAATTCAATCGTTTTGACATAGCTCTGCCAAATAAGACTGAATAGGTTAAATTTCCAATTGCATTGTGTGGAAATTTTTGTGATAGACATCATTTTAACTTCACTGTGTAGGGGGTTAACTATCACAGATCTACTTGATGAAAATTTCGGTGGGCCTTTAACTGGTTGAGTGTTAGAACCCCATAATTGGGCTTTATTTTGAACTGCAGGTACTGCAGCTTAAAGGCTTCATACTCGGTGGATGTGTTTTATATTATCTTTGAAATGAACTTATTTAGTCTATTGATTTGCCTTGTTACAATTTATGGGAGAGTGCCTAAAGGCACTCTCTCATAAATTGTAACAAAACAAAAACATGCGAACCTATTTTGATTACCAAAAATAATTTAGCCCTCTACCAGTTAAAAGTGCTTTTGCACTCCCTCTTGGGATTGTCTGAAAAACACTAACTGAAAAAAAGCTTTACTAAAATATACTTCTCAAAGTTTGCTAAGCACCAAATATTTGACACATCATTGTGAAATTTGCTTGTGACGTATTTGCGATATTTTTGGTGGATATGATTGAGGAATGTATTGAGATGGTCCCCAGTGTTTACATTAGCTCTCTTGATGGGCAGACTTTTCGTGACAGTCATGGAAAGCATGTACCTCTTGATTTTCATGATGTTTTCATGTACTGTACATGACGTGTAGGTTATTCAGTCATCATTTCAACACATACCCTTGTGATTTAATGATTGAATATGGCAAATGCCAATGTAAGAAGACATTTCTCTGAAGCAGAAATGTGGCGGGCTGTAGGGATGGTGGAGTAAGTGGCTACCCATCGTCAGGTTGATGAAGTGCGCAACATACGGTGATCACCAGAGCCTGGGCAAGATTTCAGCCATATGGCACACCAGTAAGATGGCATGATGGTGGCAGAGACAGGGCAACATCTGCAGCTTAAGACCGTTTTTTGATCATTCAGGCCAGTAGGAACCGCTTTGCCACAGCAACCCAGCTTCGCAGTGATCTTCAAAGTGCATCTGGGGTAAATGTTTCGACGCAGACTATCCGGGCAAGGTTGCATGAAGATGGTCTCCGATCGAGAAGAACATGTATTCACATTCCACTGTTCCAAAACCACTGCCAGGCATGATATGAATGGGCCATGGACCATGTTGGATGAACCAGAGAAGATTGGCGACCTGTCCTTTTTACAAATGAGTCAAGGTACTGCCTAGACCACACAGATAGGTATTCTAGGGCATGGAGAAGACCAGGAGAGCAATTCCATGCAGCCAACATTGCTGTGCATGACCTCTATATGGTGGAGGGTCAATCATGGTCTGGAGCAGCATCAGCAGGGATGGACGTACAGAGCTCTGTGTCCTTGAACGTGGTACATTGACTGCACAGTGGTATATTGATGATATCCTGGATGTCCACGTCAGATTGTATGCAGGTACAGTGGATGATAGATTCATTCTGATGGACGATAATGCCCATCCTCATGTTGCCCATGCTGTTGGGGAGTATCAGCAGAGGGAGGGGATTAAGCGTATGGACTGGCCAGCAAGATCCCCTGACCTCAATCCAATCGTACATGTCTGGAATGAGTTGCAGCTTTCAATTTCAGCCCGTCCAGTCCAGGCAAGAAGTGTCCAGGAGTTTGGTGCCATGCTGGTCCAAGAATGGAACAACATTCCACAAAGGACCACAAGGAACCTGATTGGGAGCGTGAGAAGGCATTGTCAAACTGTGATTAACAGTAATGGGTCTCATACTCGATACTGAACCCATACCAGTTCGCTCCGTCAACTTTTTGGCAAATTGAAAAATTTCCTCTTTTACCAATAATATCCATTTCCATGGTTATCGTATTCAAAAGCTAAAAAATAGTGTCAAACACAAATAAAATCTTAATTTCTGTACTCAAATCATTAAAGATATAATTAAATATAAAATATATACGCTTTTCATTACAATATTTCGACTAAAACATACATGTAAAACAGGTAGATGGATCTACTTGGTGCTCAGCAAACTTTGAGTATAGGGTCCTGCGAATATTCGAGATTCGATACGATATTGTTACCATATGTATGCTTCGAGATCGATCCCGAATCAGTCTCAGGATTCGATTTTTTCGAATCTCTCATACTAACTTCAATTTGTTACATTTCCAACAAAAATAGGATAAAACTGTCATTAGAAAATTCATTCATGTAGGCTCAATTCCTATTTATTTGAGTAATTGACAATGTTTAATTGTTAGGTAAGGTGTGAATTTGGCCCAGAACATTATCCATAGTTTTGGTTTTTGAAGACTTAACTTGTTACTATTCACGTTCTTAAGAACATGGATAGTAACAAGTTAGGCCTTCAAAAACTAAAACTATGGACAATAGGCCTAGCGACGGTGCTACAGAGAATATTTAGTTATTGGTGTTTAAGGTGTTCACTCCATCGCGTAAGGGTCATCACAGTGTTCCGTAACTTCCGTTTGATGCAATATGAAATAACTTGTCTATTAAGATTCGATTTGGGATTCGATTCGATGTCGATATCAGAGACACGATTCGATTCGAGATTCGATTCGAAAAGAAATTTGTGATTCGCAGATCCCTATTTGAGTAGTATATTTTGGGACAGTACCACAGTGTATCAGCAGGTCTGGTAATAACTCCTGTATGATCATTTAGGTTATGTGGGGGTTACTTATATTGTAAAATTTGCAGGAAAATTACAAGCTACAAAAAATTAATACAACATAATTAAAACACCTAAACCCTTATGTTTTGCCGGTGAGAATTCACAATCTTTCGCTACCAACTTGATGACTCAGTGGTTTGGGATTACATCCATATATGAAAGGAGTGGTATGCCATTTACATAACAGAATTTTGGCCAAAATAAATTGCAACATCTAATGCATGATCTCACCAAAGTGAGATCATGTCACCATGCATTAGTTATTGCTATTTATTTTGGTGGAAATTCTGTTAATAGCATGGCTCTCATAAAAACAGAAGGGGAGAAATGCATCACAAAATGTTTCTTTTATGTTCCACTGTGATGTATAGCATAATCTGCCAACAGGTTACGGTGTAAGCTCTGTATCTCCAGGCCTGTAGCAGCCGTTGTGGTGCTGGGGGGTGGTGGGAGGGGTGAACAGGGAATATAAGCCCCATTGTTGGGGAAATCCTGGTGCCACCGCTGTGTAGCACTAAGCATAGTTCTTTTTCATTAGCGACGGCTGAAGGTGTTTTTGTAACACTTCTTCAGTCTACCAACTTTTTAAATTTGGACAGGCCCACACAATTTAGGTTAATATCCTATCATAGCATACAAAATCATAAAGGCTTCTGTTTCATGATCATTGAAGAATTGTTTTGATAATAGCTCCATGATTGTTCTGATTATTAAGTGTTTTGTATTTTCAGAATGCCTGGACATAAGTCTTATCATACTGCTGTTCGAGAACCTTGTGTCATTTTATTTTTGAACCATGACTTTGAGATCTAGAATCATAATAGGTTTCATTTGTGTATATGCTGGTGGAGTCATGTTGATATATGTCAGCATAACCATATTGTTAGATTAACATTGGTACCCCACTTGAGTCTGTCTGATTCAACGTGTTTGTTTATGGCACTAACTTATACAGAACAGTACTGCCACTGCAAAGGGGCCTTTTTCTCTGTCTGATTGTGAGCTTTCATTGATTACAAACCTCTTTGCAATCTGGTTGAAATTATCTCCCATTTTTCAGTTATTCCTACGGTACTCAGATTCTTACCCATCAAAAAGAAATGTGAGAATATTGTATCTGAAATACTGTTTTGATTTGTTCATCATGATCCGTCTTGATTTTGCACTATTTTAGTTATGAAAACTAGACCCACTGGTTTTATAAATCTTTTGTGACCATGTCATGATCTGATCGAGAAAAATATGATTTTTGTGATCTCAGTACTGTATACTGATTGTTGAAATTGTCTGAACAAAATTTTGTGAAATCGAAGCAGAATGAAGAAAAGCAAATGAAACTTGCATCTTAGCAGGAATCCCCTTGGGGCTTGGATTCAAGGAATGGCCTGGAATTTGACTAAGGGTCATTCAAGGCCTTGAAATCCTGGAAAAGGCTCCAGGAGGCTGTTTTTAGTCATGAAATAAAAATGCTGATGAAGCACTGAATCATAACTACATGTATATAGTTTTGGTGTAAGTGAAGGCATAGTCTGAACAAAGGCCCTTTGGTCATTAGCCTCTCCTCCCACTTCCCCTTTAGGGAAGTGGGAGGAGGGGGAAATGATCGGAGATTCAAGTTAGGACTAGTGAAGGCAGGGCCCTGAATATCCTTGAGTTTGGCTATTGTACGTTCTTGGAAAAATGCTGAAATATATCGAGAAATGGCCTTGAACAGCCTTGAATTTTATCAGTCCTTACCTGCAGGAAGCCAGGAACCCTGAGTGAGGGGGCCAAAACCTATATTTTTTAGGAAACAATTGGGAAAACGTCAAATATGGATGTTGTTTTTTGTAAACAGCACAGGCCAAAATTAGTATTTCGGATGAGAACTGACTTTCCTTTAACAAATTGTTATGAAACTTCACATGGATGTTAGATGTGTTGTATAGTTTATCAGGTCAGAAGGTTACATGTGAGTCGCCATTCTTAATAATAGAATTTTGTGTATAAATTCGTCTCTGGATGAGTACTTGAGCTTTCCTCAGCCAATTGTCATGAAACTTCACAGATGCAGCCTATGGGTGTAAGATATGTTGTGTAGTTTTTCAGATCATTAGGTTAAGTATTGAGGTCCCTTTTATTATGTCCCTGACCTCCTTAGGAGCAGTGCTGGAAATGAACAAAATTGACGGGTGCAGTTTTAAGCTCCCACGAAATCAGAGATGAGAGTAAATTGCACCTGCAAAATGTTAGTATATGAATTTTCGAGGTAATACTGTTACCAAAAACCTTAACCCTTTGAACTCGAGCGACCACCTTTCCAGCCAGGAACGTGATATGCCATAACGTCATTAACCCTTTACACAGCATAACGGCCAAATCTGGTCAGCGCTATTCACAAAAATCGCCAGTTAATTTTCAGTATTTTTTCATTTTTTGTCTCAAAAACATAGGTTATGATCCCTCTTTGGAATGAGCTTGTCGAGCTTGTTCTAGTGAGGGGTCATAACCTATGTTTTTGAGACAAAAAATGAAAAAAATAGTTATTTAAGAATTTTTTTTTGCAAGTGTCATCTGCTTCTCATGTTAGGTAAAGGGTTAATAGGATGGCTGTTCAGTAAGTGTGTGGGGTAAACCAATCAGTATTTTCAACGTGCAGCCCCGGGGCTGCACGTTGAAGATATTGATTGGTCTACCCCAAATAATGAATATGGACTCTTCTAATTGCTGCCATTGAATTGGCATGGAAGATACCACTAGTGTTCAAAGGGTTAAATGTGTAAGGAATTGCTGCATTATGACTGTAACTTGTCACTGGCCACAGAGTGCTGCTTTCTCAAAACGACACACATTTATATGCCCTCACAGTATATTAGTTCTCCTCAATATTTTTCAACGAGTGCATTTTTTATCTCCTGTAAAATAAAAAACACGGGTGTTGACGGGAGCAATTGCACTCGCACCCATCTTATTTCCAGGACTGATAATTCTGGCATAGGTTCGTCTGATTTTGATGTCCTTTGCTATGATGATAGATCAGCATTGGGTACGTGACATCCATATATCGTGTGTTCCTGCCAGAGTTATGGCCCTTGTTACACTTGAAAAACTCTCTGTACGAACGTTGTACATTATAACTCAGTCATTTGTGTGCAGATTTTGATGTCCTTTGGTATGGCGAGAAACTAGTATGGAGAGAAGACATCCAGTTATTGCAGGTTTCATCCATGCATATGGCCCAGAGTTATGGCACCTGTTTCGCTTACGAAATTTACCTTACGAAAATATTTTGGCATTATAACTCCAGCATCGTTTGTTGGATTTTGATGTCCTTTGATGAAATAATAGACCATTCTGGAGGAAAGGATATCTGCATATAGCAGGTTTCGTCCATGCATACTTACCACAGTTATCACACTTATGCTCCTTTTTAGACTTCGAAAAAACTGTCCGCCTGGATTTTATTGCATTGTGTTTTGTCCATGGGAATAATATTTGTTGAATGACAGTGGAAAATTGAATAATTTTTGAATTGCCCATGTTGACATTGCGGGAGGGGGCTATGCAATTTTTCGTGTTACACTATTTTCTTGTTAAAAATAGAATTCTGAAAATAAGTTTTTAACATGAATGAGAACTTGAGTTTCCCTTGGCTGATTGTTAGGAAACCTAAATATTTAGTCTAGGGTATTGGATGTGTTATGTCAGGTCAGAATGCCAAATACTGGGGTGACAGTGACTGTTTCTAAAAATAAATTTTTGGGCCTAAATTCGTTGTCGGATGAGAACTTGAGTTTTCCAAGGCCAATTGTATGACAATTCACATGTCTGATGTGCTGAATACTTTTTCAGGTCATAAGGTCAAATTTTTCATTTGCTATTACTTAAAACAAATTTCAGGCCATAAATTTGTTTTCATGTGAGGATTTAGCTTCCCTGGGCTGATTGTTCTGAAAAGGCATTCACATCAGCTACATAAGTTACATGGCGTGTAACTAGCTGATACATTTCCATACAAGGTGATAAGAATTTGTATCAGGTGAGGTGAAGCCGAACCTGATATAAACACTCAGAGCCTTGTATGGAAATCTATCAGCCAGCTACATGCAATGTAACATATATATTATAGTGAAAGTCCACGTAAATCAAGGGATGAATAAATTTTCACAAGAAACAAAGAACAACCAGACATTTATTTTTTAGAAACCACTATAGACAGCAGAGAACAAAATCAACAACAGTAACTGGCATTGGTACATATCTGTGGGGACAGTAAACAGTCACCATTGTTCAAAGTTCTATATTTGTTTACAAAATAAAACGTATTGCTACAATTATATCTGAAGTACCCGTACATACATTAACTGTCATTACAACCTGAAAAAGGTTAGCAGAGCACTTTTAAATGTTTGAAAAATCACTTTTAATCCTTTACCTAACATGAAAATTAGAGGACACTTGCAAAAAAAATTCTTGAATAACTAATTTTTTTCATTTTTTGTCTCAAAAACATAGGTTATGACCCCTCATTGGAACAAGCTCAATGAGCTTGTTCCAATGAGGGGTCATAACCTATGTTTTTGAGACAAAAAATGAAAAAATAATGTAAAATAATTGGCGATTTTTGAGAATAGCGCTGGTCAGTTTTGTCCATTACATTGGGTAAAGGGTTAATCAGTTCAGTAAAGAGAAAAGAAAATGTTCACTTCAGCATAAAAAGTTGATAGATTCGTAAAAACAAGAACTTTTGGGACTACAAATAATATTTTCTGTCCGTTGTTTAAATATTTAATGTTTAATATATACCGTACCTTGAAAATATTTTTGGTACTGAACCCTTTACCTAACATGAAAAGTAGACAACACTTGCAAAAAAAAATTCTTGAATAACTAATGTTTGGCATTTTTTGTCTCAAAAACATAGGTTATGACCCATCGCTGGAACGAGCTCGACAAGCTTGTTCCAATGAGGGGTCATAACCTATGTTTTTGAGACAAAAAGCGCAAAAAAATAATGAAAATTAATTGGCGATTTTTTAGAATAGTGCTTGCCGGTTTGGGCCATTATGTTGGGTAAAGGGTTAAATTCTCTTATTTTGTTTTAATTCAAATTTCAAAAATTGAAAGCGAGTGGAAATGAATCAAAATAGTAATAGCGGCCCTCTTTCGACTAGAGCTGTAGGTTTTTAAATTTCTTGTTTGGTTTCGGTTTTGGTTTTTCAGGTGGAGTAAAACCTTGGTTCGGTTCGGTTTTCGGTTTGTTCATGAGGCCAAGTAAAATTCAATAAAACTCATTCTTATGTCCGGAGTCAAAACTGAATGGTAGTGAAATTGAGTGAAACTCAATGAATGCCCGAAATAAGCTATAATACATGAAGAATCAGGAAGGCCAATATAATAATTACCTGAATATACAGAACTTTTAGTGTGCTTGGCCATTTTTCGAGGACTGACACCAACACGCAACTTGAGGAAAGCTGCAAACACAACTAAACTGAAATGTCGGAAATTCACAGAATGTAGCCTTCCCAGAGTAGTGAGAGTACCCAGACACTGCCATTGGCAGTGTCTGGGTACTCTCACTACTCTGGGATGGCGACATTCTGTGAATTTCTGCAGCAAGAGAGTATTTAAAAAAAAACCCAAAAACCTTAGACTACGGGATGACGACGGCTTCAGTTTCGGTTTTTTAAAAAAAACTAAAAACCTCGGTTCGGTTTCAGTTAACCTACAGCTCTACTTTTGACATCAGATAATATCAACATCAGGTGAGTTACGGTCAGTTACCTGATTCGTGGAACCCTTAGATGGTATTCCAGCATTCTGTTTGGACAAACTAACTTTGAGACATAATGAGTGTTTGATATCTAGTATATCTTTTCAGGTCAGAAGATGAGTAAAAAAAGATACATAATTGACATCCACTAAGCCATTCTGGGATTATTTTGGGTGTCTACAGGTTCCGAATATGGGACCCTTTACCAATGGCACTTGGGCATGATTTTTCAATTCAAGCCAAAATATTTTCCAGTTCAAATCAAAAATGTCCCCATTCAAACAAAAATAAATAATTCACCATTGGTGACCTGAACTGAGATGTCATAAGACCTTGGAAAGTCAATAATTACCAACTTAATGAAATGTTTGAATTCCAAGGCAAACAACATGTTCTTCTTTAACCCTTAAATGCCTAATACAGTGGAGCCCACTTAATTGGATATCTTTTAATTGTATATCCCTGTTAATTGAATAAACACAAAACCATTTACCATACCTTCAGTACAAATTTGATCTGTTAATTGCATATGGGTTGTAGAGTAAACTCCTGTTAATTGTATATAAATTTTTGTAATATGTCGAAAAAATTACTGGGACACGCACCAAATTCCCCTTATTTATCAATCTTTTTGGCCCCACTACATCCAATACAGGCATTTATTCTATTATATCTTGTTTGACAGAGCTCTATGAGCTCTGTCAAACAAGATATAATGGAATAAATGCTCAGTGTACCTCCAGAACACAAGAAACTGACCAAATCCCTGTTAATTGTATACTCCTGTTAATTGAATAATTTTCACTGGCAAAATGGATATTCAATTAAGAGGATTCTACTGTACCAATTTTTACTGTGACAAAACAGGTGGCACAACAGGCAGTTTTTAGATACTCTTGCAAGTTACAAGAAACTTGTCAGTTGTTACTAGAAAAGACTTGGCTGTCTGTATTGGCAGCCAAGACTTGCCTTAAAACAACTGCAAAGCCACAGAATGTAGACTGTCAAAGCAAAGCAAAAATGCAGAAATATCTCTAAGCCTTTAAGAGTTAATAGCATAAGAGCAATTTAATAGAGATTACAGAAACTGGATTGCTCAAATGACTGTTTGTTAGGCCTAAAAAAATAAAAAATCTGTTTCTCAGGCCCTCCCGCATGGTCCTTTTGGCTGCCGCATGCTCTCTTTTTATAACCAATTTAAACTTAAAAAAAATAAAAATTAAATGGTTTATATCTGATATTTTACCTAAGTTAAAAAAATTGATGAATTTGTCCCTTGACTGCAAGAAGGCATTGCAAAGCCTTTTTGCACTCAAGGGACGAAGTACATCACCACCCATGCTATTCTGTATATTATGAGGCCTAAAACTTGAACCAAGAACATGAACTTTTGATGGCAAAGAAGAAATTACTGAAATAAAAAATAAAATAAAAAAACGCTCGCCCGCATGCAATTTCACAAATAATGGCCTGAGAAACAGAAGATCTACTTTGTTTGGCCTTATCAAACTTACTTCATGTAGAGTTTCTGTATTAACTGTTAAGAGTGCTGGAAGCCCATATTTGGGCTTTACATAAATAAAAGCTTCATATGTGATGTATGTACTGCATATATAGTGTGCTATGGTATCTATAGTGACATAAGAACACACAGGGCTATGGATATATAGTATGGGTATGTGATGGGATATTGATGGGGAAGGTGAGTTTTCTTGGGTTTTTCCTGCAAAACAGTTGACATTGCTAATGACATTTATGACATCATGATGCGCATGCA
Source organism: Pictodentalium vernedei (assembly GCA_031216915.1). Classification (NCBI taxonomy): domain Eukaryota; kingdom Metazoa; phylum Mollusca; class Scaphopoda; order Dentaliida; family Dentaliidae; genus Pictodentalium; species Pictodentalium vernedei. The sequence goes on along the minus strand of CM062291.1, from coordinate 177,499,072 downwards.
ACGTCATAGAAATGTTGACCGCTGTTGTTGTCCAATGTACAATCTGACACAATGTTGTTCAGGTCGGGGGTGTCATACGAGATGGCTATAGTAGTATAGTATTGGTGGTATACCCCTGTAGATCAACTGTTTGCCCTTGGTGCTAGTAATCCACCAAATGCTTTGTACAGTCCTATGACTGGTAAAGGTAGTACATAATGCTAGTACAGGCAGTATTGTGGGGTAGGTGGGGGTAATGCTTGGCCATTTAGTGCAGTATTGCAAGGTAGTCCATGGTTGTTTTGAATGGTAGTATAGTATGATCATTAAAAACCCCTGTAGGTCCCCTGTTAGTCCTTGGACTACTATTCCTAGAAATGTTAGACCTAGGACTATAATTCTGCGGAATAATAGTCCAGAGGGACTAATTTTCCTACGGACTTCCATTCCTGTAACACCGGGATGAAATGTAAAGGTGTCATTTTCTGTGTCCTCATGTACATGCTTGTCCTGTCATGTACACATTACAATACTGTGAGTAATTGGAAAAAGTCTTTCTCTAGCAGGTTGTTGGTTTAAATACTCCCATAGTTGACAAAGTATTTCTAGAATTTTGATAAATAAATTTTGTCTAATCAGACACCTTGGATCATATTTCAGTTTTGCATTTGCATTAACATCACCCCACCCCCACCCCTCTCCATCTCCACATCTCAACACTGCTGACTATAAATCTTCTAACACAGTGGTGAGTAAAATACTTTCAATTTTTATCATATATATCGTCTTTTGACTTCATGTGTTATATTTTAGAATTTCACCAAATCTTGCCTTTGGGGTGAAATAGAGGTGTCGTGTGGTGTGGTTCATTATTATTCTGATTACACTGTTGGTAAATGAGGGAATATTTAAAATATTCAAAAACATTTCTTAGAAAAAAACTGGTATAAATACTTTCATATTCTGTTGATAATATCTCGTCTAAATGATATTCGGTAATAAAACAGAAACAAAGTTTATAACTGCCGATGTGAGTTTTAATACAAGATGGACAGAGTTACATGTGCCTTATAACATGTTCACCTACAATTACCCCTTCATTGAAATGATGGCTGTTCACGAAAAACCAGAATTTTTTTTTTTTTTATGTTTTAATAAAAAATTCTGGAAATGTACGCTGAAAGACATGCTATCATCATTTCTCTGGGCAGATGTCAGACCTCATCTGTATTTACTGTTACATATATGAAAATATCAGTCTTAGAATACTATTACGTTTTACATATAACATGTATTTGACACACCAAATGTTAATATGACATAACTCTACTGTTATAGCATGTTAGAAAGTTGACCATTCATGATCGCAGACTCGCAGGAACTGATTTTCTATACAATCACTGACAATGACCAGAATTGAACACGAAGTCACGTGACTTAACTTTACGTTGACCCTACAACCAACATTTACCTTTAACCCTTTACCTAACATGAAAAGCAGACGACACTTGCAAAAAAAATTCTTGAATAACTAATTTTTTTCATTTCTTGTCTCAAAAACATAGGTTATGACCCCTCGTTGGAACGAGCTCGTTCCAACGAGGGGTCATAACCTATGTTTTTGAGACAAAAAATGAAAATATTTTGAAAATTAATTGGCGATTATTGAGAATAGCGCTGACCGGTTTTGGCCGTTACGTTGGGTAAAGGGTTAACCGTCAAGACAACAGTTTCATGCTATTCTGCGAAACGCAAGAAACTATAATGTAATGGTGCTTTAGAAGTTTTTTCAAATCAAGGACCAGGAAGCAGATTTTTGCTGATATGAATCCCAACATTTTAATGCTGTGGTTAAGGGGAAAAACAACAACAACAAAATCTTTTTGTTGTGAATTGCTGATCTAAATCCCCTCATTTTTGGCATACAATGCCCTTGTGCACATGCATGAGGGCATTGCAGGCCAATTATGAGATACATCTTAGTCAAGATAAATTTTAAATTTGTTCATATTAAATTCGTGGTTTTATGGGACACTAAAGAGAAACACTAAAAATTCTTCTCACAGGCTTGTATCCAAAGACACTTTAACAAAGATACTTTAAAGATTTGATTTGTCTGCACTTGTCATCAACCAGTGCTAACCCCCGCTTGTGTGGAGTAAGTATGTTGGGGAGTATGACATTTGCTTGTTGTTGCTGGGTGGTACTCTCTGTGTACTCCGGCTTCCTCTACCCATAAAACTTTCTGACGTAAAGTGACCCTGGCTAGAGTGTCATTAAATCCCCCCAAATAATATAATAAATTTGATTTATCAGTATCTCCAAAATGTTGGTTTGAACTTTGTTTAAATCAAATCCCTAGCACCATCTAAACTCATTTGTGGTTAATAGGGGGAAAACATTCAAAAATCTTCTCACAAAGACTGCAAATAATTTTTTACTTGTTTTGCCAGATATTGTGACAGGCACCAACTGTTTTGTGCCTGTCATTCCAAACTTAGTACAGTGGAGCCCTCTTAATTGGATATCTCTTAACTGAATAAGCCTGTTAATTGAATATAATTTCCCAACACAAAACCATTTACCATATATCCAGTACAAATTTGACCTGTTAATTGAATATAGGTTTTTGAGTAAACTCCTGTTAATTGAATAAAAAATCTTGCAACCTGTCAAGAAATTACCCTGACTCTCCCTAGTTTTCCTTTGTTTATAGACCTATTTGGCCTCAGTACATCCAATACAGGCATTTAATCTATTATATCTTGTTTGACAGAGCTCTTAGAGCTCTGTCAAACAAGATATAATGGAATAAATGCTAAGTTTATCTCTAGTATACAGGGAAGTTGCACAGTCCCTGTTAATTGAATACTCCTGTTAATTGAATAATTTTCATTGGCAAAGTGGCTATTCAATTAACAGGGTTCCACTGTACCTATTATAAGGATTAGAATTGATCAGTGTTGTGGACCATTACTTAGTTGAGAAATGTCATATATGTTTCTGTAGGTATAAAAGCAGTGTTGCAGTGAACCCCTGTTAATTGAATATAGCCACTCTGCCAGTGAGATTCTGTTAACATGAGTATTCAATTAACAGTGATATCATCACTTCCCTGTTTTCAAGAGATAACTTGAGCATTTATTCTAGTATTTCTTGTTTGACAGAGCTCATAGAGCTCTGTTAAACAAGGTATAATAGATTAAATGCCTGTATTGAATGTACTGAGGCCAAATAGGTCCATAAACAAACGGAATGCAGTGACTCTGCTGGTAATTTCTCGACATATTACAAGATTTATTAGTCAATTAACAAGAGTTTACTCTATGACCTTTATGCAATTAAGTTAACAGGCCAAATTTGTACTGAATGTATACTGAATGGTTTTGTGTTTGGAAGTTATATTCTGTATACTCAATTAACAGCATTATTCAGTGAAGATATATTCAATTAAATGGGCTCCATTGTATTATATTGAGCAGTACACACTTCAAAAACATAGATTTTGATTCATTCAATTAAGCCTAGACCGACACCATTTCAAATGTGCAAGTTTACAGTCACATTGACCTTGGCCGCTGCCTAAATGGGGGCTTGCTGCTCATAAATGTCTGCCCTGTGATCCCAGTGCTTTTTAGCTCACCTGAGCAAAGCTCAAGGGGAGCATTTCTGATCACTTTTTGTTCGTCATCTCTCCATCCATCTGTCGTCCGGTATTAACTTTACATTATTGACTTCTCAGAAACTACTGGACCAAATTGAACCAAATATGGTGTGCATCTTCCTTATAATCTTCTTCAGATCCACCTGTTAGAATCCTTTCATATTTGACATACAACATCTCAATGGTGGCCAGATTCAAGTTTCTTTAAATTGAGTCCCTGAGTTAATATTTGGGGGAGTCTGACAGTTAGTTGCCTGCCACAGCTTGGTGGTTTTTTCTGGGTACTCCGGCTTCCACCACCCGTAAAACTGTCCGACAAGTGGTGATCCTGGCTTTTGAAAGTATCCTTAAACCCCAATAAATAATTAAATAAATGATGAAGTGATATCAGTTCCTTGGTTTTGCTATAGGATAGAATAAAAATAGGCTGCTATGCTCAATGTAGTTTATTATGGAATTTCACCATAATATTTTACGGTAGAATTACCAACAGCTGGTTGACAGTACTTTTACTGTTTTTTTAACATTAATTTTTATACGGCCGCTCGTATGAGCGGGCCGTATTATGGTATGGCAGTGTCCATCTGTCTGTCCATCTGGCCATCCATTAGCTTTTGTTTGTCCATGCGATAACTTGAAAACAATACATCCAACAGATACTGTTTTTTTATGGTCGATTAGTCTTGACTAGAGGATGGTTCCTTTCGATAACCAGCATTCTGGCATATCCAGTATGGCCACCACGGCAGCCATCTTGGATTTGGGGGACTTTTGATTGTCCTCACGATAACTTGAAAACTAGAAATCCAACAGATGCTACTTTTTTATGGTTGATTAATCATGACTAGAGAATGGTTCTTTTTGATATCCAGCATTCTGGCATCTCTAATATGGCTGCCATGGCAGCAATCTTGGATTTTCAGGGACTTTTGATAGTCCATTTGATAACCCAACAGATACTATTTTTTTATACTGCTGCTCATATGAGCGGGCCGTATTATGGTATAGCAATGTCCGTCCGTCTGTCTGTCTGTCCATCTGTCTGTCTGTCTGTCCATCCATCTATTAACTTTCTGTTTGTCCACTCGATAACTTGAAAACAATACATCCAACAGATACTGTTTCTTTATGGTTGATTATTCATGACTAGGGGATGGTTCCTTTCGATAACCAGATTTCTGGCATATCCAGTATGGCCACCATGGCAGCCATCTTGGATTTTTAGGGACTTTTGATTGTCCATGCGATAACTTAAAAACTATAGATCCAACAGATACTGCTTTTTTATGGTTGATTAAGCATGACTAGAGGATGATTCTTTTCGATAACCAGCATTCTGGCATATCCAATATGGCCACCATCTTGGATTTTCAGGGACTTTCGTTTGTCCATGTGATAATCCAACAGATACTGTTTTTTATGGTTAATTAGTCATGACCAGAGGATGGTTCCTTTTGATTACCAGCATCAGTGTCCATCTGTCTGTCCGTCCATCCATCTGTCCATCTGTTAACTTTTGGTTGTCCATGCGATAACTTGAAAACAATACTTCCAACACGTACTGGTTTTTTTATGGTTGTTGAAAATCTGGCTCTCCTCTCTTGATCTATATTCAGGCAGGCACAAGCCCACCCAGATGGGCTGGTACCTACCAAAATCATTAGGATCAGGCTATTGAGGAAGGCAATTACTTGCTCTCCTCAGGAGGGCAATTACTTGCTCTCCTAAACAAAATTTCAGACAGACTGTAAGAATCAGGAGCACTCGCCTTCCTCAGAATGACAGGCCTGTGATCCTAACATGAATTTTAAGCCTTGTTGTTTAGGAGTAATGAATGCTGTATTGCCATTGTGAAGCTTCTGTTCCTTCGTGCATAATGTATGAAGAATGTTTTTCACCTTCTCTATCACTTTAACTTAAACAAAATAGAACAGTTTGGAATGCAGGAGGTTATTAAGATAAGTCACTGGTTGTGTTAGTCGCAAATTGAATAGTCAGCATTTTGCGCATTTTCTTCAAGTAAATATTTTTTTTTTGTCCATCCATCTGTCCTTCCGACCATTAACTTTTGTTTGTCCCCGCGATAACTTGAAAACAATACATCTAACAGATACTGTTTCTTTATGGTTGATTAGTCATGACTAGAGGATGGTTACTTTCGATAACCAGCATTCTTGAAAACGATACATCCAACAGATACTGTTTCTTTATGGTCGATTAGTCATGACTAGAGGATGGTTTCTTTCCATAACCAGCATTTTGGCATATTCAATATGGCCACCACGGCAGCCATCTTGGATTTTCAGGGACTTTTGATGGTCCACGCGATAACTTAAAAACTATAGATCCAACAGATACTGCTTTTTTATGGTTGATTAAGCATGACTAGAGGATGTTTCCTTTTGAGAACAAGCATTCTGGCATATCCAATATAGCCACTATGGCAGCCATCTTGGATTTTCAGGGACTTTTGATTGTCCATGTGATAATCCAACAGATAATGTTTTTTTATGGTTGATTAGTCATGACTAGAGGATGGTTCCTTTCCATAACCAGCATCAATGTCCGTTCATCCATCCGTCTGTCCATCTGTCCACTTTTGTTTGTCCACACGATCATGAAAACAGTACTTCCAACAGATACTGTTTTTTATGGTTGATTAGTTATGACTAGAGGATGGTTCCTTTCAATAACAAACATTCTGGCATATCCGATATGACCACCATGGCAGCCATCTTGGATTTTCAGGGACTTTTGATTGTCCATGCGATAACTTGAGAACTATAGATCCAACAGATACTGCTTTTTTATGGTTGATTGATCATGACTAGAGGATGGTTCCTTTCAATAATCAGCATTCTGGCATGTCCAATATGGCCGCCATGGCAACCATCTGAGAGTTTTGGTGACTTTTGGTTCTCCATGCAGTAACTTCAAAACAATATATTCATCTTTAACTGGTAGAGTGCTAAGTTATTTTTGGTTAACAAAATTTGTTCATGTGTCTTTGCCTTGTTACAATTTATGGGAGAGTGCCAAGAGGCACTCTCCCATAAATTGTAACAAGGCAAACCCATAAAGACTAAGTGATTTCGCTTCGAAGACAATGTGAAGCACATCCACAAAATATGACACCTTTAGGCTGGGGTACCTGCTCTTCATATTAAAGTCCAGATAGTGGCTTCTAGCACTCTACCAGTTAATGGGTCATAAGCCAGGAATGTACAATTATTTTTGTAGGAATTATTGGCCTATTTTTCAACTAAAAATTTCTTCACAAGCGCAATTTCTTCATAGGCGGCCGTATATTGATTCGGTGCACTTGTTTACAGTACAGAGATTGTAGACAGGTCATAATCCACGCGTGGGCAGTGATGTCCACCCATGAGTTTACCAGGTAATAAAAATCATCTGTAAAATTTTGATTAATGAAGCACCGAGTTGTACCCGGTGCTTCATTAATTAAATTTTTGATGATTATTCCTATAATTAGTGTTTGGAATCTAATATTATTGTGTCCATTGTAATATTGCCTAACCGTGGAAAGAGACCAGTCCATGGCTGCTGTACTGTATATATGAATGCAGTCGAGTATTTACTATTTTCAGTAAACTACGTAACCATTGTCATATTATAATCTTGAGATTTATTTTAACATATAACATTTAAGTCCAAATGTGCTTCCAATGCCAGTGACCTCACATGGGATGAAACGGTCATTCATGCGGAAGAGAGCCCTTGTAAAGGTGGACCACTGTTCACTATGTATTGTTCCCAAATATCCTGGTTCACAGGTGAACAGCCTGTTGTACAGGGTATTTGGAAATAGTACCATGGTATGCCATGTTGTATCTAGAATCCACCAGCTAGGGTACTGCCAGTGCCAGGGTATTTGGAAACAATACCGCGGCGTACCATGTTGTATTTAGAATCTGCCAGCTATGAAGTTTAGCTGCTCTGTACCCCTCAACAATTTATGATGGACTCTCACGTCCCTGGCCATACCTTAATTACGGCTCCTGGATCCGTCCCTGATCTATCCTTTCTATAAATATTGTTTCTGAATATAATGCTTCTGTCTTATTTTCTTGCAGGTAGAAGATATCGAAACAAAAATGGATGTTCTTATAGATATGTATAAAGAAGACAGACGTGTGTTGATTGAACAACAACGACAGATTTTAGCAGTTGTGTCTGGTTCAGATTCGAACACTGATAAGGGAATACCCCAATCTCTCAACCTCATACCAAATAAACCGCGTCCTATTCTTGTGGATCGGACTTATCCTAGTGAGCCGTGTACTCCGACCCTGGGTGCTAACCCTGATAAACCAATGTTCAGACATTCTTCCGATGTGAGTCAGAGAATTAAAAAACGGGTGACTTATAGATGTTTATCATATGGAGACTCAGACCCTAAAAAGTTGTTGGAGAAACGTTCTGCTCAGGAGTCGCCATGGGAAAGGGACCTAAATGAACAGAGCGATTCTCCCGGAATTAATCGAGATGACAGTGCAAGTTCTGTTGCTGATACATACTCACCATCTTCTGTGGAATCAGGAAAAATCAGTGACGATTTGTTTGACGGGTACTCTGGGGACACAAACCACAATCATAATGACAGTAAACTTTCGGAGGATGCAACGCCGAAAGGTCATCAGTTGGATTCCGACTGCAATTCCACTTCCACGAAACCAAATGCATTCAGATTTGACTCTCACAAAAATGCTTACGTTCAGCCTGAGACACAGAGGTTTTGAAAACTAGCATGCCTAATACGTACACAAAGCCGTAAGCACACCATCTCTATTACATGTGAGGGTGAAAGTAAAGCTGACAGTCATGGCTGCTAAAGACCGGACCAGTATCAAGTGGTGTGTTGTTTAGAGCTGAAACGGTTAACCGATTAATTGATTAATCAATGATCAACATCTTGATCGATCCAAAAAGTAATTGATTGATTAACCGTTACTTTTGAACTACTGTATTATATGGGTTAACAAAGGAACAAACTTTCTCCAAAACAGACAAACATTGTCAGACTGACTCACATCAATTATATGAGACAGAGTAAAGCATGCAAGTTACTTGCTGACATACTTGATTACTTGCATGATCATCATAGTGTATCAGTAGCTGGAAATGGTAAATTCTTAACCCTTTACCCATTGTGGGTAGCAGACGATACTTGCAAAATAAATTTCATTTTTTGACTCAAAAACATAGCTTATGACCCCTCATTGGAACGAGCTCAATGAGCTCGTTCCAATGAGGGGGTCATAAGCTATGTTTTTGAGACAAAAATTGAAAACATAATAAATTTGAATGGAGATTTCTGTATATAGGCCTAGTCTGTTTTGTTTGTCACGTTAGGTAAAGGGTTCATGCTGTAAATCATCAATGGTATGGCAGTAATTCAGATATCTATTTGGACAAGTGATTAATCGGTTAACCAAAGGTTAATCCACGTGATTAATCGATCAAGAAAACCCATTAACCGTTTCAGCTCTAGTGTTGTTCACGTTGCCAGATGATCATTGCATGGACACTTCCTGGTACATATGTCAAAAATAATAGCATTGCTCCATGGTGGTATCCATTCCAACGATTCCACTTTTAACTGCTATGCTAAGTACTATTTCATACTGACTTGGCAGGTGTGTTGTTGGTTGTATTCCAGCAACTTAGTAAAGGGGTGGTAAACATTGGACACGACGTGAGCAGCGTGGATGGAGCGATATGTAGTTATGATTACCATTTTTTCTTCCAAGTTTACTATTTTGACACAATCTTATGCCTTAATTTCAGCCTTGCCGTTGACCAAAGACAACAATCAACCTGAGTGAGATATCAATCGTTAAGCCAGGGGTTTTGCTGTGGATTATGGGAAATAGTCAATAGTTTCCATCCATTGGGAATTTTATTTGTGTATTATGTCAAACTGAGAATTAGTTTTTGCAGCCTGACTAATGTTTGTTAGACATGCCTCTATCAAAGGTCCACCTGGACTTCTAGCCCAGCTAGGCCTTCGGCAGGGGTTGACAAGGGAGTATACAGTCACTCCCGAATTTCCTCATTTCATGATCTCGTCAAGTTCCAAAGAAGTTATTTTTTAACCTCCTCAGTCTAGGATCAGGGAATTGTAGATGTGCAGCAGGCTGGTGGACAACTAACAGAATAAATGGGATCTGGAATAGGTATGATAAATGGCCCCAGTAGACTGCTAGAAAAGCATAAAACCATTGATTATAATTTTCACCCAAAGAATCGTTGTGCGAAAATTATAAGCAATGATTTTATCTTTTAAGTTTACACGTTTGTATCAGTGAAGTTAATTTTGTATTGTGTGTTGGTTCAAGGTGTGTATAGGTTTCCAGACAAATACAGACTATGGTGGTCCATGTAGGAAAACTTGGAATGTCTGGAATCCGTGGGTGGGATTACGAGACAGCGAACATGTAGGTACAGTGGAGCCCACTTAATGGGATACCTCTTAACTGAATAACCCTGTTAATTGTATATAATTTCGAACACAAAACCATTTACCATACTTTCAGTACAAATTTGACCTGATTATGAAATATAGGTTATAGAGTAAACTCCTGTTAATTGAATAAAAATTTGTGTAATCTGTCGAGATATTACCCTGACTCTCCCCAGTTTTCCTTTATTTGGCATCAGTACATCCAGTACAGGCATTTAATCTATTATATCTTGTTTGACAGAGCTCATGGAGCTCTGTCAAACAAGATATAATAGAATAAATGCTAAGTTTATCTCTAGAATACAGGAAAGTGACACAATCCCTGTTTATTGAATACTCCTGTTAACTGAATAATTTTCAATGGCAAACTGACTATTCCACTAACAGCCTGAGGATTCCACTGTGTACGTGGAATGTCTTGGATCCACTGGTGAAACTAAGAAGGGGGAGGGGAAACACACACAGAGAAAGAAAGGTGGCCTGTTGTAGTAAAATTAATCTACTGTGGTTTTAAATGCATGTGAATACTGGTCTGTTGACTAACCTTCAATTATTGTTTGACGGGTTGTAATATACAAATTTGGCAGTTAAAAACAATAGTTTTCAGTAATTTTCAGCAAAACCATATCATGCGCCCCCTCAATGGAATGAGTACATCAAGCTCATTCCACTGAGGGGTCACGTGATTTGGTTTTGTTGAAATATTTTGAGAAACTTGAAAAAACAGTATTTGAAATAATGAATTTCTAGATCGTCAGCGTTGGGAAAGAGGTTAATGTTAAAGTAATAGTTACTAACTGAGCTGGAGGTATTCATGAATTTGAATAACCTGCCAATGTGCGGTATGTGATGCCGAGCCGCGAAGCGGTGAGGTGTTACAGCACGTTGGCAGGTTGTTCAAATTCATGAATACCTCCAGCTCAGTTAGTAACTTACTTACACGCCAGTTCACAGAACGCACGGATATGGTAAGTGAATAGTCTATTGTTCTATCGGGTATTTCACGTCTCTTACCAACCCGGAGAAGATAAAGGAATTGGTGTGTAATGACTATTGTCGACCAACCACCAGAGTAGAACACAGGTTACGTTACAACCTTTCAGAAACTGAGAGGAAGCAATATCACAAGTATGCGGAGTGTTTTCGTCATTAAAATTGTTTTTCAGGAAAATTATCCACTACTATGAACACCAGACCGAGCTGATGATATAAAAAAACTAGCTGAAAAAACAAATTTTGCACTGGTAGTTGTTTATGTAACATTAGAGAGGTTAGAAAACATATTCGTTTGTAGTATACAAGGGTGCTAAATTCAAACATTGTGACATTTTAGCGCATAATATCGGATGAGATAACCGGAATAGTTGATTAATTACGCGACATATTTTGTCATGTTATTGGTGTGTGGGGTGAGTAGAGGAGGCGGCGGTGGAACTAGGATATGTAAATGAGTGTTCAACAAACGAAAAGTCCCCAAAGGCACTAAAACTGACAATTGAAAAGGCGTCATCGGAGACGGCCGATGTAAAAAAGTCATTGTTAATCCCAAGATAAATTTCAAAAATACGTACTTGAGCTGAAATAGTTAACCAATTAATCGATTAACCAATGATCATTGTCTTGATCGATCAAAAAAAGTAATTGATCGATTAACCATTACGTTTGAACTAGTGTATTATATGGGTTAACTGTTAACAAAGGAACAAACTTGCTCCAAAACAGGCAAACACTGTCACACTGACTCGCATCAGTAATATGAGACAAAGTGAAGCATCCAAGTTATGTGCTGACATACGTGTTCACTTACATGATCATTATAATATATCAGTAGCTGAAAATGGTCATTCTTAACCCTTTAAGCAATGCGGGTACCAGACGATACTTAGAAAATGAATTCTTGAATTACTAAAAATTTGCAATTTTTGTTGCAAATACATAGTGAGCTCGTTCCAATGAGGCGGCATAAGCTATGTTTTTGAGACAAAAAATGAAAACATAATAACATTTGAATGCAAATTTTTGTTTACTATTAAAAAAGTAGGGGATATTTGATAAAAGTGAAATATATGAAGAAATATATTTATACTTTCATCAAAAAGACAGTTGAGGCATTGCATTGTGACATCTGGTGAATGATTTAAGCGATAGTTGGGTGTCTGACAAGCACACATTCCACGCACTGAACTGTAGAAAACAGGGACGGTCAGACAGTGAATTTACCACATTCAGTCCAAGACCTCAATACCTTGTAAATCCTACTCGGTTCGCGAGACAAGCGCGGATCCGACGTGGCATACTCCTCACCAAACATCCAATATCAGCTTGACCTATGTTATTCCATTCTTCCTGCAGTGCAGCATGGAGTTCCTGGACATTGGTAGGGGACTGTTGGTGTTTTCGTAGGCACCTGCCAAGCATATCCCAGGCGTGCTCGATTGGTGAAAGGTCTGGACTTTGTGCTGGCCAAGGCAGTGTAGTGATGTTCTGCTCCTGGAGGAACTCTGTAGCGACACGGGACCTGTGAGCTCTTGCATTGTCATCATTGAAAATGATTCGACGGTCGTGTCATCGCGCAAATGGCACCACATGAGCTGCTAACATGTCACGGTAGTACTGCCGAGTTACATGCCCTTGGATGAAATGTAATGCTGTTCTGCTTGTCATGGTTATGCCTACCCACACCATAGCCGATCCACCACCAAAACGATCGTGCTGACTAACGATTACGTCATGGTATCGTTCGTTCCGCCGCCACACTCTGTTTCGCCTGTCTTGGAAGTCGGGGAAGCCCATTAAGGAGAGTATGAGGGAGGGAGAGAGCAAGTGGGGCTGACGGAAAGAGACAAACATTTGCATTACACGTTTAAATAAAAACAAAACACTTACTCGTTTTTGAACCGAGAGGCCGTTTTTCTAGCCCAGTTGGGTGACTACTAAGTGGATGTGTGGGGTAGATCAGTCAATATTTTCAACGTGCAGCCTCAAGGCTGCACGTTGAAAATATTAATTGGGTTACCCTCAGATAATGGATATATCGACTCTTCAGATTGCTGCCATGGTACTGACATGGAAGATACCATCGGTATTCAAAGGATTAATAAAAGAGATAAATAGAAGACTTTGATTCCTACAAATTGAACAGAAGCTCCCAAGTATACAAAAATCATTCACCGTTACGATTATCATTAGTACTGGTTAACTACGGGGAATGTGGATGTTTAAAACACTGTGAACATTTTTCCACCGGAGTTCTTTTACGTTTTCCGAGACAAAGGTTAGTTTAAACAGTATTTATTTCCAACAGCAAGTAATGAAAACATAGATACAACTGATACATATGAGTTTGGATGATGGAAACGGATTCAGCAACAAGCTGTGTAGCTTATACAAGGCTGTTTCCGTGGCACAGGTTTCAAGACAAAGGTTCAAGAGGATGTAATATCAAAGTCCACATGATTATACCCAGGACCTGCACACTTGTCAGTGCTTTTGTGCATTGTTTTAAAAATTCCCACGAATACAAGTGCCGGCTGGAACTTCTAACCTGCCATGTTTTCGTAGCCAGCAACTCCTTGCAATACGTACTACAAATACCATTACAGTACCAAGTCTGTCACCTGTTGTGATTTTCCCTACAGCAAGTTATCCGTTTTCAGCTTCAGAATGGAAAAGGCGTATTTTTTATTACTCGAGGGAACTCAGCTTCAACTGGTCGAAGCTAACATCTCATGACTTGTTTCTCCGTATCACTGTTATTCGGGCATTTTGAGTGGAGCACCATTTTTATAACCTTTATACCTTGGGATACAAAACGCTGGGGCTATTGACTTGTTACCTAACACGAGAAGAGGTGACATTTTCAAAAATATATTTATTGAATGCTTAAAAATTTTAATTTTTTGTCTAAAAAAGCCCAGTTTATGTCTTTATTGGAACGAGCTCATTCCAGTGAGGCGGTCATAAGCTTTGTTTTGGAGGCAAAAATGAAAAATATGCTAAAATTTGTATGGTGGATCCATTCTGGTCGGATATGACCATTTCGTTGTGTGAAGGGTTAACTGAAAAAACAAAACAACTTTACTGAAATTTTGCTTACACTTCCCAAGTTTCTAGGGTTTTGAGATATTGTCTGGATGAAAACTCCGCCCGCGCGTGTATTCAGTGATGATGTCTCTTCTCGCATTATTAAGAAATATAATTCGACATTCAAAGTTGTTTTTATTCATTCAACTTTTTCCTTGCTATTATTTAAATTTGTACTCACGTTGCACAATTGAGCACATTTTTTCTGTAATTTGAGTGTTGATGGGTATGTAGTTGTGACATCAACTGCTCTCATGAACCACCATTTGTTTTTACCTGATATTATTATTATCCTCGAGTAGGGTGGAGGTGGGAGTGAGGGTGGGATGGGGAAATCAAAACTGAGGTGGAAGATATTTGTCCCAGACACGAGGCTTGCCTCGTGTCTGGGTCAAATATCTTTCACCGAGTGTGAGATTCCCCCACTCCATTCAAGGGTGATTTTTTTCCACCATCGAAATCAAAATACTACTCTTGCGATGACAATTTACTTTGCATGTATTCATTTTCTTGATCGTAGAGAAAAATGAATTGCATATTGAATGTGATGATATTCGGAAAGAGCATTTAAAAGTTCCGTACATACCTGGTTATTCACTAACAAAAAGTGGTAACCTGCGACAGAGATTGGTAAACACATTGAAGCGAGTTGAACAGCTCTGACAATCCGGCGATGCCACTTTTGATTTCTGTGCCATGTGGCGCGCGGTGTGGTGTAGGGATGGGAAGGGTAGGCGTGGTAGTTGAAGCTAGGCGGGGCACCATGTTTGTTTACAAAATGCAGACTATGGCTGGAATAGTCAGGCGAGCTCATTGAATATCCAAACGAGGATAGTCACTTGTGGTTGGTAAGACATATTTACACACATGCTGGTTTGTCTTTTTGGGGTTAGTAACCAACCTGAAATACCTGATAGAACAATGGACCAAGTGTTCAAGTGACTCGGTGCGTTTTATTGATTGAACAAAATACAAAGTGTCTGTCAATTACTAACCAAGCTGAGGTATTCATGAATTGGAACAACCTGCCAGCGTGTTGTGACACCTTGCCACTACGCGGCTCGGCGTCACTTACCGCACGCTGTCAGGCTGTTCAAATCCTTGAATACCTCCAGCTAGGTTCGCAGCTATTACCTGTTTCAACCGTGCATCTCGGTCGGGTTACACGTATCTTAATATGCAAGTGAGAAATACTAGGGTCTGCGAAACTTCGAGATTCGATTCGATAACCGTTTTTGTCATTTGGGAAGGAACTCGCTTAAATATCAGTGGTATTTACTATTGGGTATCTGTACTAGGCTATTGCGTACCGTCACGCGTCAATATGAAGAGTCCAGCATTTCCCATATTGGGTTACAAGAGGTGTGTGTGTGTGGGGGGGGGGGGGGGGGGGGGGGGTGGAGGCGCACCTGACCTTTGTTTCCAAAACAAATCTCACGTGGAGTATTTAATCCTTGTCAGAAATGGCGGACGTGAACTTAACTCAAAGTTAAATAGATATTGGTATTTTATGCGCTTGATCATCTGTGTTAAGTTAACCCTTTACCCAACGTAACGGCCAAAACCGGCCAGCGCGATTCTCAAAAATCGCCAATGAATTTTTATTATTTTTTCATTTTTTGTCTCAAAAACCTAGGTTATGACCCCTCGTTGGAACGAGCTCGTCGAGCTCGTTCCAACGAGGGGTCATAACCTATGTTTTTGAGACAAAAAATGAAAAAAATTAGTTATTCAAGAATTTTTTTTGCAAGTGTCGTCTGCTTTTCACGTTAGGTAAAGGGTTAAAATTAGCATACATAGTATCAGTTGTAATATTATTAATAATATAGTAAGTCCGAATTGAAAACGAAACGTTGTGTTAAGAACACATTGAAATATGAATGTGTACAGTCTGAATCGAGTTGCGTATCTTCGTTGCTTTGCAAAGCGAAACTGAACTACCATTGCGAAAGTCCAACATTCGAAATGTATTGATATAAATAAAGTATTTTTTTAATACCGGTGACATAGGAGAGGAGTTTGCATAGTTGAGTTATACTCCCATAGGAACACTGGGAAGTGAAGCGGTGCTTGTTTACTGTGATATAAAGCTCAGTTTTACTGGTAAAATGGGACCCAGTCACCAATGCTTTGGGCGTAATCCTCTAAATTGGGCGACATGGGTATAAACGATTGACTAAACTTGACTTTATCCCCTTGCTGCGCCCCGGGAAGTGAAGTAGTATTTGGTTACTGTGGTAAACCAGCACTGTTTTATTGGTAAAATAGGCCCCAGTTACCAGTGCTTGGGGTGGAGGTCCTCTGAAATGGGCAACATGGGTATAAACAATTGACGAAACGTGACTTTTTCTCCATGTTTCCGTCACGATTAGCCATTGTGCAGACATATGTGACCTTAAACACCAATAAATAAATATCTACATGCTGTGGTCACGATTAGCAATTTTGCAGAAGTATATGACCTTTAACCCTTTACCTGACATGAAAAGCAGACGACACTTGCAAAAAAATTCTTGAATAACTATTTTTTCTCATTTTTTGTCTCAAAAATATAAGTTATGACACCTCGTTGGAACGAGCTCAGTGAGCTCGTTCCAACGAGGGGGTCATAACCTGTGTTTTTGAGACAAACAATTAAAAAATAATGGCGATTTTTTAGAATAACGCTGGCCGTCTTTGGCCGTTACGTTGGGTAAATGGTTAACAACAATAAATACATAGGGTTGAGTTGTACTAGGAAATTGAGGGAAATATGAAGCGAGTGACTGTAACCGCCATTGTGGCCCCCTATTTCGCTTTGTATGTGTTTGTTGCTTTGGAAAGAAAGGACACGTCCCCGCTCACACACATGCCCCAACGTAGGAAATGCTGATAAAGGGGAGGTAATTCCCGATAACCAGTGCCATAGTCACAGTCAATGGATATGCCATTCTGCTCGAGGTTCCGTTCGATGTAAAGCGTTTTGCTTTATCTTATTCAATTCGCGAGTAGATTCGAGCAAAAAGTCGCAATTTGTGTTTTTAATCCTTTACCCAATATAACGGCCAAAACCGCCCAGCGCTATTCTCAAAAATAGCCAATTAATTTTCATTTTTTTGTCTCAAAAACATAGGTTATGACCCCTTTTTGGAACGTGCTCGGCGAGCTCGTTCCAATGGGGGATCATAACCTATGTTTTTGAGACAAAAAATAGTTATTCAAGAATTTTTTTTTGCAAGTGTCTCCTGCTTTTCATGTTCGGTAAAGGGTTAATCCTTTGAACCCTAAAGGTCGCTTTCCAGCATAGGAGCGTGATAGGACTTGAATTCATAAAGTTGATAGTTGCTCAGTGAATTTCTGTAGTAGACCAATCAAGATTTGGAAGAAGGCTGCACGTTGAAAATCTTGATTGGTCCCCCCCCCCCCCCCCACTCCAAGTAACGAAAATGGACTCTTCCAATTGATGATTAATGACACGGAACTGGCGAGGACGATTCCATCAAGGTTTGAAGTAAAATATATCCCACTTCATCATGGCAACTACATTTCCCATAAAGCCAGAAAAATGATACCCGACTGACTTTACTGTCGGGTAGGGTTTGAGAACAAAATAACCGTTGGTGTTCACACCTATTCCCAATTCATAAAACTGGAAATATCGTGAGTTAATTACACACACATACATAATTGGGGTTTCGATGGCGTTCGTAAATTACCACGGGCACTGCGGCGATCGATATCAGTACGGTACCCGGGATAGTACCTCGGTGTCACTGATGGTATCTATATGCGTTGACAAAACTTCCAAGGATACCGGAAGCTTCCGAGGGCAAGGGGGCAAAATAGAACCCAGTCACCAATGCTTTTGAGTGGAAGTCCTCTAAAATGGGCAACATGGGTATAAACGATTGACTAAACTTGGCTTTATCTCCATGTTGTGGTCATGATTAGCCATTGTGCAGAGATATGTGACCTTAAACACCAATAAATAAATAGACAGGTCCGCATGGAAAATTGATCCGAAAATTTGAAAAAAGATCTACGCCCGATATGTCCGAAAGTTTTCAACTTTCGGATTTATCGTATGTCACTGTTTTCAAACTTCATCATCTCATTCGAATATGTACGTCCATATTTCGGACGTGGTTATATCAAAATTTTGTATTCTTCAAATCTCCGTCATTTTTTGCCACGCAGACTCTTGCATATGGTGAACGAATCTAACCACATCAAGAGTTTTGTCTTTCAAATGTCCGTTAAGATGCGAAAGTGTGGTGATTTATTTGTTATTTGTCTCCTGGAGATGTTTCACAACTGTAATCATACGATTTTCGTCGTAATTGTTTTGTTTTTTTTTTGTTTTTTTTTAATTATCTAATTACATTACTTTATGACTCACGCTATCATTCTTCCAATAAAATTTTAAAAATTACATTACACAATCTGACTTATTTTAATTCCATTTCACGACAGATAGCTGGATGCCACGTTGCGTTCAATCTGGAAATAACTCGCGAACGGTCGTTTAAGTTATGCTTGGGTTACTTCAATTGCAAATTACGCGGACGAACTATAAGTTACGACGAAATAAGGACTAGAAAAGTTTAAAAATTGTTTCTCAGGCCTGCATGGACCCTTTAGCTGCCGCATGCATGCTGACTTTTTATAACCAATGCAAACTTAAAAAAATAAAAATTAAGTGGTTTGTATGATATTTTACCCAAGGTAATAAAATTGATAAATTTGTCCCTTCACTGCAACAAGGCTTTGAAATGCTTGAGCATTGCAAAGCCTTCTTGCACTCAAGGGACGAAATACACCACCACTCATGCTGTTCTGTAGATTACGAGGTCTAAAACATAAAACAAACCAAGGACATAAAACTTTTGATGGTAAAGAAATAATGACAAAAATAAAATAAAAAAACTGCCGGCCCACCCGCCCGACGACGCCCACAATTTCTGTTTCTTCTATTCACCCATCTTCCAAACCGAAGGCTAGCCTCCTGGTTGGAAGATGGATGAAGTGGAAGAGACGGGCCGAAGAGATCGAAGGTGGGATTCTTTAGCGAAATACATCTCATAGGCCTTATTGGGCGAACAACCTTAAAAAATATATAACGCCATGTGGGGTCAAATTTAGACTACATAGCGACAAACATAAAATAGTACTTTTCTCTCGAGCGTTTAACTCTTTTGGCACGGAATAATCTGAGAAACAGAATTTTTAGCGCCTAATATTCATCAGGAATTTTACAAAAAAGTATAGGTTGTTAGACTAAAGCGTTATTATTTTAAAAGATGTTCTAACGATCTCACTGACAGTTTTTAAATTGATTTCCTGTATATATTTAAATGACACCTTTATACTTCCAAGGGACGATATCGTTGTTCATAGATAGGACATAAATGGTGCAATAAACATAGGAATACGTATGTTTGTATAACCCTTTACCCAACGAATCGGCCGCACCCCCCCCCCCCCCCCCCTTAAATCAAAGGTTATGAAAGTGCACTTATGGGAACTTGCAGCATAAGCATAGCACTATAGAATCAATATTTGATGGTTTTAGGCATTTTAACAGTGTTATGAGATATCACAGTAGCAGGTACTGGTCATTCTTTTTGGAAAAAAAACACTGTGTTATGTTTTGTCAGTGCCATACCAATGACTCTATGTGCCTTTACTGAGAAAACTGAGGCTTTTCCTTTACAAAAATTGCAAAATATTCATCAAATACAATGTGAAATGTCTTCAGAAGGCAGACTGTGAGTTAAAAACTATTACAGATGGGAGAGTTCATATCACAGTAGGTTTGTTTTGGGTCAATATCAATTAAATTATGAATTACATCACATATTTTGATGAAAAGGGGCATACCAGGGGGTCCTATTCAGGGCAAAATTTTACTACATCAGATGGTGGAATAAAATTTGACATCAATTGTTAGGATAAATTGGTAGAGTCCTTTCATATTGGTGAAATATATAGCTGCATTCCCAATTTTGGAAACAAAATTGACATCCATATTGTTCCATGGGGTTTGGGACACTGTTTTGCTTGCAGTATGGTTAAATGAGACAGTTTTTTCTAAAAATATTTGGTGCTGATGCAGATGTTAGTTTTATTTTGGGATCAGGGTAGTTTTTTAAAGAAAGCTGTAAATTCTCATCCTTCTCAGTTAATTTATAAAGTAACAGGATAGAAAAATCTTTTGGAGGCAATACTAGTTTTCAAGCCCACTTGACAAAGTTTGGACACTTTTCCTTAAAAGAGCAAATTTCAAATTTTCCATGTTTTTGACTCAGCCAAAGCCAAAAGTTGGATTCTAATGCAGAAATGACTCTTTTATCTCATGGAAGTGGTAAAATGTCTCTTTGGTGGGGTTGGGGATGATTATAGGTATCGCGGAAGTAAATATTGAAATTAGAGCGAGCCGCCTTAAAATGTCGGAAATGACGCAATCTTTAAAAATAAACAGCCTTGGGAAAATCCATTGTTTCAATAAAAGTTTGAAACATTGTATTGACATCTTGCATTATTGTTGAATATTCCTGATAAAAAAGAGGATGATTTGATGACGTTTGAACCTAAAAAATACAATTTACTTTTTGTGTGTTTTTGTAGGGAATTCCCTGAAAAATATGTGCACGTGACCGGTACTTCCCTTTGTGTCAGTTTTTCTCTCTTATTTGTTGCATGACCCCCTGTTTTCAGATCAGAAAAAGTTGTCTGAAGGGCTGTACTTGACAGAGATATTTGAATGCCAAAATTAAAGTGATACGATCATATTTTTTCCACCTGAACGTTATAATGGTCGCCTATGGGAAAACATTTAGTTCTGTGATACCTCTAACGAGGAGTCACATGATATGGTTTTGTTGAATTTTTTTGAAAAATTTTAAAAAATGATATTTAAAATAATAATTTTTGATATCGTCTGCGTTGGGTAAAGGGTTAAAAGCACTTGGAAATAGACACGCACAGTTGGCTAAAATGACTACTGCAGTACCTTTCCACGGTCTGCCGTCTGTTGACTTTAGTCGCCTGTCGCGCCAAAAGAGTTACGTTTAAAAAATGCATATCAAGCTACAGTAATCTGATGACCTGACCTGAACTGTATAATATTATTGTTGTCGGTTGGGAAAATTTTATCCAGTTGTCGGGAAAGAGTTTTACACCCTCTCCAATATTTTGGACAAATTACGGCCCTGGAAACTGCAGTAAGAACATGGCTCTTGTCTGGTAATTTGGGTCTTCAGATACCGCATGTGGTGTAAAACCGAGCCAGGGAAACAGTCTAGCTTAAACCAACTTAAAACATATCCCCAGAAGCGGTCACTAATTTACCAGGAGGGTCTCCGTCATTCCAGAAATAGCCGAGAGGCTATTCACTGTTATAATGTGTGCATTACAAGTTAACCCTTTGAACCCTCATTTCGCGGAATGGTAAAGCCTTTGTATACACTTACATTGGGATGGGTCAGCCCAATATAAATATACAGGGAGGATAAAATAATAACGGCTGTCTGCAGCAGTAGTAGTGTATGTTCCCCTACAGGGAACATTGGCCGGATCTCATTGCCGGGGGGGGGGGGGGGGGCGTGGTGGCTCAGTTGGTAGAGATGCAGGCTGCAAGCCGAGAGGTCCTCGGTTCGAATCCCACCTGCGGCAACCGCGTTGTGTTCTTGGGCAAGACACTTCACCCCCATTGCCCATGTGGGGGCACGATGACCCCGTGTACTAAGGCGTACTGCACGTCGATGGTTCGCATGTCTTCAACCAATCTAACCCTGCCTGTGCTGCAGTGCGGAGTTACGATGTTGGGGGAGGTGGCAGTTGCTCGTCGTTGCTCGGTGGTTCTCTCCGGGTACTCCGGCTTCCTCCACCCGTAAAACTGTCACGGTCATGATTAGCCATTGTGCATAAATATGTGACCTTAAACATCAATAAATAAATAAATAAAGAAATATATCTCATTGCCGGATCTCATGTGACGTCATAGTCACGTGATGTAGTGGCGCCATGTTGTGTTGTCATGGTAACCTGCGTGAGTGGCCATCTTGTGACGTCATCTCCATAGTGATACGTGTTGTTAGTGCGCATGCGCAGCGCGTGTTAGGGTGATACGTGTTTCCGTCGTCCATTTTGTATACTGGAGGCCGCCATCTTGGTTCCTATAGTGGCACGTGATTGCTATGTTACCTAAACCCTTCTTATAGGACAGGGGTATGTTCGGAGGGTGTGCTCGATTGAATCGGAGTATTTTCCCGATTTGTAGAATTACCACAAACAACCCGACAAGTTTTACTATTTCGAATTCTTTCAGAACCCTATTTAGGATCGCAAAACTTTTGGCTAATAATAGTAGCACGAAGTGCTATAGTACCAAGGGGTCCCCTGGGGTGTGTTCGATTAAACTAGAGTATTTTTCTGACTTACAATTCTCGCAGAATTACCCAAATAGACCCGACAACCCTTACCGACCACCACAATCCACCCAAAATCACCGAAATTGACTTTATTTGATATGGATTCCCCATTTTATCGGCTTAGCACGTAGTGCTATAGTACTAGGAGGGGAGGGGGGTACAAGGGGTGCGTTCGATTGAACAGGAGTGTAGGGCCTGATTTTCCCAGAATCCCATTTTAATGCCTATTGCATATATTTCTCTATCACTAACAGGCTATCCAGTCCAAACTATCTCTGGTTCTCTCGTCCAAGTCTTATAATTACCAGTGCTTGATTTCCCATAATGCAGTTATCTCCCTTGTGTATATCAAAACCATTCCCAAACCCAATAAGCAATCGAGCAGTTACTGATAAACCATTGCCTGAATGACTCGAATCCCAGCGAGCAAATGAGCTTTAGAGTAATTGCTCGATCGAGTGACTCGGCATATTGCTCGTACGACTCGAATCCCAACGAGCAAATGAGCCAACGAGCATTTACTCGTTCGAGTGACTCCTCAGACGACTCTTAGACTCATTTCAGAAAAAAGGGATTCCATAGCCATAGGCGTTTTCAAAAAAGGGATTCCACAAATGGGATTCCAAAAAGGGATTCCATAAGTGGGATTCCGTCTTATGTCGAGTGACTCGCAACTATTACTCAAATGACTCGAATCCCATCGAGCAAATGAGCCAACGAGCAATTGCTCGATCGAGTGACTCCTTGAACGACTCTTAGACTCATTTCGGAAAAAAGGGATTCCATAGCCATAAGCGTTTTTGAAAAAGGGATTCCAAAAGTGGGATTCCGTCTTATGTCGAGTGACTCGCAACTATTGCTCGAGTGACTCGAATCCCATCGAGCAAATGAGCCAATGAGCAATTGCTCGATCGAGTGACTCCTCGAACGACTCTTAGGCTCATTTCAGAAAAAAGGGATTCCATAACCACAGGCGTTTTCGAAAAAGGGATTCCACAAATGGGATTCCAAAAAAGGGATTCCACAAATAGGATTCCGTTTCCATCTTGTCGCGAAAGCTGCAATGCCACTACAGGTCTATGGTCTATATGTCCTATCATTTTTTCTACAACAGTCTTGTTCCATTGCGGCCTTGTACCAGTACTATTGGCTAAACTACCATCAATTACTTCCTAGCTATACCTATAGTTGCGAGTCACTCGACATAAGACGGAATCCCACTTTTGGAATCCCATTTGTGGAATCCCTTTTTCAAAAACGCCTATGGCTATGGAATCCCTTTTTTTCCGAAATGAGTCTAAGAGTCGTTCGAGGAGTCACTCGATCGAGCAATTGTTCGTTGGCTCATTTGCTCGATGGGATTCGAGTCATTTGAGTAATAGTTGCGAGTCACTCGACATAAGACGGAATCCCACTTATGGAATCCCTTTTTGGAATCCCATTTGTGGAATCCCTTTTTTTGAAAACGTCTATGGCTATGGAATCCCTTTTTTCTGAAATGAGTCTAAGAGTCGTTCGAGGAGTCACTCGAACGAGCAAATGCTCGTTGGCTCATTTGCTCGATGGGATTCGAGTCATTCGAGTAATAGTTGCGAGTCACTCGACATAAGATGGAATCCCACTTATGGAATCCCTTTTTGGAATCCCATTCGTGGAATCCCTTTTTTGAAAACGCCTATGGCTATGGAATCCCTTTTTTCTGAAATGAGTCTAAGAGTCGTCCGAGGAGTCACTCGAACGAGCAAATGCTCGTTGGCTCATTTGCTTGATGGGATTCGAGTCATTCGGGCAATGGTTTATCAGTAACTGCTCGATTGCTTATTGGGTTTGGGAATGGTTTTGATATACACAAGGGAGATAACTGCATTATGGGAAATCAAGCACTGGTAATTATAAGACTTGGACGAGAGAACCAGAGATAGTTTGGACTGGATAGACTGTTAGTGATAGAGAAACATATGCAATAGGCATTAAAAATGGGATTCTGGAAAAATCAGGCCCGGTACTCCTGTTCAATCGAACGCACCCCTTGTACCCCCCCCCCCCCCCCCCGCCTAGTACTATAGCACTACGTGCTAAGCCGATAAAATGGGGAATCCATATCAAATAAAGTCAATTTCAGTGATTTTGGGTGGATTTTGGTGGTCGGTAAGGGTTGTCGAGTCTATTTGGGTAATTCTGAGAGAATTCTGAGAGAATTGTAAGTCAGAAAAATACTCTAGTTTAATCGAACACACCCCAGGGGACCCGTTGGTACTATAGCACTACGTGCTACTATTATTAGCCAAAAGTTTTGCGATCCTAAATAGGGCTCTGAAAGAATTCGAAATAGTAAAACTTGTCGGGTTGTTTGTAGTAATTCTACAAATCGGGAAAATACTCCGATTCAATCGAACACACCCTCCGAACATACCCCTGTCCTATAAGAAGGGGGAAGGTAACATAGCAATCACGTGCCACTATAGAAACCAAGATGGCGGCCTCCAGTATACAAAATGGACGACGGAAACACGTATCACCCTAACACGCGCCGCGCATGCGCACTAAACAACACGTATCACTATGGAGATGACGTCACAAGATGGCAACTCAAGCGGGTTACGATGACAACACATTATGGCGCCACTACGTCACGTGACTATGACGTCACATGAGATCCGGCAATGAGATCCGGCCAATGGTCCCTGTGGGGGAACATACACTACTACTTGCAGCAGTCTGGCTGCAAATTGCAGTTATTATTTTATCATCAATGCCCCGTGTATACAACAAGACAAAAATGGGACGAAATTATGCCTGTGGTAAACAAGCACGGTTTTATTGGTAAAACGGAACATGGTAACCAATGCTTAGGGTGGAATTCCTCTAAGATGGGCAACATGGGTATAAACGATTGGCTGGACTTTATATGCATGTTGTGGTTACGATTGACCATTGTGCAGAAATATCTTACCTTAAACCCCACAATAAATAAATAAAGTTGCACTCTTTGGCTGAAATACCCACCACCACGCAAGGATTTGAATGATGCGTCGTGAATTATAGAGCGGTGAGATTATTTGGGGTTTGTTGTGGTCCTTCAAAGTATTTGAATTGAAAAACGGGTTTTTAAGGCCTTGAAAGTTATGGAGATTTGGCCATTAGCATTGAAAGTCCTTGATTGTTTGCTCGTCCACTGCCGAGTTTTTTCTTTTACGGGTAAATCAGTGGCGCAGCTATGGGGTGGGTGGGCTGAGGGTGCCTTGGAGCCCCTAAAAGTTTCGCTGGCCACCCCCAAAACATTGGCCCAATGTACGTTTCAAACAGTATAGGACCCAAAAATGGTCTTCAATATAGGGGCTACACACGTTACAAAGTGCCTCAGATTCGCTCTTAGAGCACTAAGTTTGGAAACATTTTCTCGTGTGTGTGTATGTGTTGGGGAGTGTGTGTGTGTGTGTGTGTGTGTGTGTGTCGGGGGGGGTGCTAGTCCTAACTTGAACCCTTCAGACATTACCCCCTTCTTTCACTTCCCTTCAGAGAAGTGAGAGGAGGGTCCTAGTTAGGACTAAGGAAGGCCCTGGAAACGCCACACATTGCCCTTTCAAATATCATCCTTGCTACCCCCCCCCCTCCCCACCCCCCCCCAAAAAAAACAAAAAAAAAACATTGACTAAGGCACCCCCATTATAGAATCCTGGCTACACGACTGGTGAAAACACATGTAACCATGCAGGTGAAAAGGTAGAATGACAGAGAAATAGAGCCCCAAATGAATTCAGAAAAGTCAGCAGATAAAGTTTCATTTTAAGCCACAGTTTAAAAGGAGGAGGTAGGATAGGATGGGCCCTTTTATATTCCTTGCTCCCATCGCTCATAATTGCTTCCCCGTCTCTGGAAATAGTATGTCAGCAAAAGTGGCATTTTAACTGCCCAGAAGCCATGCTAAAAAGTCAAATTTTGCTTTCTTGTTCTTCAAACACCCCCTCCTGTCAGTCCGGTTCTATTAAGCCTATTCAAAAAGCACCACCTGTATACCCATTCTTCCTTTGTGATGAATACAAAATGCAGTATGCCTGTATTATCTAAATACACTCTAAAATCATTTGGGTTAAAAATTAACCCAAATCAACTGGGTTGAGTGACTATGAACTCAATTGAGTTCATATTTACTCAACCCAGTTGATTTGGGTTAATTTTCAACCCAACTGATTGTAGAATGTAGCATTGAAAGTCCTAGATTTTTAATGATACTTCATTCTCAAGCCCCCCCCCCCCCCCCCCCCACACACACACACACACACACCGCCGCCGCAGTTTAAAATTCGTTTGTTTTTTGTTTTTTTTGGAAGGGGGGCCTCCCATCATCCCAGCTGTGCAAAAGCAGTACCCTGGAAGCAAAAATGTTAGACAGTTTGACATTTGCTGTAAAAGCTGCGCGAGAATAGATGATTAATTAGGTAATGACCACAGACAGAGCATATTCGAGGCTGCGCTCAGGATTAATCAAAAACGTTTCATCTAGAATCAAATTCCCATTTCCTTTAACATTTTCTGGAAAGAAATTACACAAACTAATTTGTTTTGAGATTGCCGGGAAGAGTGGCGTGGGTATCTGCTTTGTTGTATGTTCTAATTTAACTTTGTAGGCCTAGTACGTCGATCAACCGACGTATCATCGTGAATAAGCCTGTCTGATCTCTTTTGTTTCTAAAGCCATTTGGAAAAAGAGTCTCAGAGGAGCAACTTTCATACGTTTATAAGACATTTGTTTTAACCTTCTCAATCCATTTTGCTCGAATGGTTAGAGTTGCATTCTATGTAACAAACACAATAGTAATACCACCAGAGAAACGAGATGACGAGGGTGGTCCTCACGACTCAAATGACGTGAAGCATGAATTTCTGTTTTTGAGTTCTTATCATTGCAATCCTATTGGAAATTGGGAGGATGGAGTGGTGGCGCAGACTCTCAAGACGTGACCGAAAATATGCCTTTTAGAGTTGTCACTTCTTCGGCCTTTAACCTCGAGAAAAGGGCACCCCCCCCCCCCATAAATATGGAGCCCCCATAAATATGGAGCCAGAAATGTGTCACTTTCTCGGCATACAGGTGTTTTATTTTATTCCCAAACTTAGCTTTGTGTACTGCATTTATACCATGCCACGAGAACACCAAACTCCAAGCAGTGTTGTCTCCCCTTCGCAATGCTGGATTCACGGAAGCAAGCGTTGCAAGATGAGAAGACTCTACTTTCTACTTAGAGTTGGCTTGCGAACATGGGCCACCACTGATATATATACCTTCTGTGTACGTGCCACCTCACAATTATTATTATTAGAATATGGGTCAACGCCCTATCAGGTTTTATCCACATAGTTTCAACCGAACGAATCCTAACATTAACTTTAAAAGACGAGAAGACCCCTTTGAATGTGCATGCAATTACCAATTGTCCTCATGTCTTCAAAATATGCTAACGCTGCTCGGTGACGTTGCTCAGTGGTCTCTCTGATGGGGAGGGGGATGGGGCTGTCCATCTCTAGATTTCCAATTTTCCAATTGCACCCCCCCCCCCCCCCACCCCCCATCCCACATACGCAAGGAGCTCAACGAGATCGTTCCACTGAGGGGTCACTCGATATTGTTTGGTTGAAAATCTTTGAAAAATAATTGTTTTCAACTACCGAATTTGTACGTTGCGCGGGATGGGGGTGGGGGGGGGGGGGGTCACACGATATGTTTGATTGTTTTGAACTGAATTTGTAAATTCCGCGGAATAATGCGGCCGATTCCTAAAGTAAAGTGTTAAGATGTAGAATTCCATTTGTATACTTCCACACCTTGACTGTAAATTTTCCAACTGAGGTTGTTGGCAGTCACACATTCCAACTACAAATCAATATTTGGGGGATTTTTACTACTTTTTCAGTTTAAAAACTCCATATTTTGGCCAAATTCTAGACATGTTTGCAAAAATTCTTCTAGCGTCCTGTCTGAAATTCCCAACCTTTTCCACTTTAGGGCTTCGAATTTCTAACTCTTGTAGATTCGACGAATGTTGTCGATGCCCCCCCCCCCCCCCCCCACCTCCCCACATCCGTGACAATGTCCTTGACTCTGCTTCTACCTGTTTTGTAAGCCGAAGAGTCTGACAGTCACTCGCATTGGCTTTTGAAAATGTCGTTCAACTCTATTAAATAAATAAATAAAATATATACAACTCGAACAGTAAACGACACTTGCCAAAATTCGTGAATAACTAAACCTTTTTATTTTTGCCTCAGAAACAAGGCTTATGCCCCCCCCCCCCCACCCACCCCCCCCCCCCACCCATGATGCGTTTTAAGGTCTGCTTTTGAGACAAAAAATAAATTTGAATGGTGATTTTTTTAGAAAAGCGCTGGCCTGTTTTTACAGTTAAATAAAGGTCTAAGGCCTTTATTAGATCCAAGGTTCATAGACTACTGAGACTATATGATCCCCGATGAGTCTGGAGGTGGGATGGGGGAATCTCACCCTCGGGGTAAGATATTTGAACCAGACCCGAGGCTTGAAAATCTTTGGCTTGCCTCGGGTCTGGTTCAAATATCTTTCCCCCGAGGGTGAGATTTCCCCATTCCCACCTTCAGACTCATCGAGAATGATTTTTCTCCCCCACCATTCAGCGATTACGTTAGCCAGAGGTAATCGGGAGTCACGTGCTGATTCAATCAACTCATTTTGTATTCGTTGTTTTGAGAAACTGATGACACCATCAGAAAGAGCATGCACAAGTTATGTATATACCACAGGTATTTACCACGAAATCGATTAGGAACGGAGGTAGCTTGAGGGTTGAAGAGTTTTAGAGCATCGAACTTTGATCACACTGCATTCCGATGACGTCAATATGAATTAGTTGGCAGCAAGAAACTGATACGATATGCATAACGTCATAATAACGTTATAAATGTATAACGTCACGTGGGTGGGGTGAGATACATCTGTCTCTCCCTGATATCTCACCAGGGAAACACGTATGTTACACATGCACTGGGGGGGGGGGGGGGGGGGGGGGGGAGTCCAGGACTTTCGAGGAAAATTTATCAAAGAAATCTTCAATCACCTTCCAAAAGCTTCACTCGAATAATTTCAATCATACCTCACATCTATATGTGGCTGTCAAAAAAAGTACGTCAAATCTATTTCAGACCAATAATACTAGCTCCTTTCACAGATGCTTGGGATCCTCTCTGTGATAGCTTCTCGAAGATCGGTGTCAAATGTGAGTATTATTTCTGTGTGAAGAGAAAATGCTTTGTGCAAAAAAGTATTTATCACAGTTTAAAAAGAACAGTTTTTGACGAAAACGTGCCAAGAGGGAACCTGAATATATTGTTCACGGACTTTCCGTGATTTTTTTTCAAGAAAGTCTGAGAACGTCGGATTTAAAAAGATGTAGAATTTCAGTATCAAAGTTCAAGGACTTTTATCACTTTAGGACTAATATAAGAACCGATATAGGCCTACTTTCTACGAAGTTTCATGAAATTCTTTCCTGTGTCCCGGCTTTCACCTTTGAGCGCAATTTACGCATCCTTACTTCTGGACCAGGTTCCCACATTTAGAAGCAGAATCACCTTTGCATTCAAGTGAGGAAAGAAATGACTTGATGAATTAAAATCCAAACCTTTCAGATTCCTCGATTTAACCCTTTACCTTACATGAAAAGCAGACGACACTTGCAAAAACTTTTTTTGAATAACTAATTTTTTTTCATTTTTTGTCTCAAAAACATAGTTTATGACCCCTCGTTAGAACGAGCTCGACGAGCTCGTTCCAACGAGGGGGGGGGTCATAACCTATGTTTCTGAGACGAAAAATGAAAAAATAATGAAAATTAACTGGCGGTTTTTGAGAATAGCGCTGGTCGATTTTGGCCGTTACGTTGGGTAAAGGGTTAACGTTCGAGGTAAAAACATTCTGTTATGCCACATGGATTCACTCACAGTCTGAGCAATATCAATCTTAGTGTCCATTCACCTTTATCTCCAAGATGGGAAAAGTTACGCTTGACCATCCAATAGCCTGTAATTGTGTGTCCTAGTAATCAAGGGCACCGGAAGCATCCGAGAGCAAGGGGGCAGGGGTGGTATCACAGGGTATAAGCGGACAATCGGCTCAAACGGAATTGTGAGCTGTCCGGCGAGACTCGCCTAACTAAACGTAGGAAACTGAAAATTTACACGCGGGTTACCGGTCATTTCTGTGAGAATGTGTTCATTTAGTGGATGCACCCAGGAAATCCAGTCTTTTCATAGAAAGTAGAATAGTTTACTGCCATTTCTAGAACAAGCTGAGATCCAATGCTGTGTGGTTTGCCTCTAAAGGAAGAATTGGTTGACTTGACTCACGAAAATATTTGTAATATTTGCAGACGAGATTGTGATAAATGATACCGAAATACAAGACCAGTGACGTTTTAAATACATTTTACTCTTAGAATGCTTAAAAGAGTCACTTCCACTTCATTGGGCCATTCGTACGGAAAATCTGTAACACTTGAATCGTATATCGGGCTCATAACCAGGGGTGGCGCCAGGGATTTCTCGACAGGGGAGGGGGGGGGGGGCTGACCTCTCCGACAGGGAGGCTATAACATTTGACCTCCCATGCGAAGGAAAATGAGTGAACATTGGTAAATTGGAGAACCAAAATAGAAGCAAATTGAGTATGTTTGTTGATTATTTAACCCTTTACCTAACCTGAAAAGCAGACGACACTTGCAAAAATAATTCTTGAATAACTAATTTTTTTCATTTTTTGTCTCAAAAACATAGGTTATGACCCCTCGTTGGAACGAGCTCGTTCCAACGAGGGGTCATAACCTATGTTTTTGAGACAAAAAATGAAAAATATAATGAAACTTAATTGGCGATTTTTGAGAATAGCGCGGGCCGGTTTTGACGGTACCTTAGGTAAAGGATTAAAGTAAACCTATTATAATAAGGTCGGGAAATATTTCATCTATAAAGCCAGTTTGACGAACGACATTAAGGAATTTCGTGAGAATCACTATTCTCTATCAAAGTTCCAGTGCTGCACGGGTTCGAGACTGACAAGACGAGATATCTACATTCGAGTCGGAAATTTCTCGTGAAGTCGGGTTTACGAGACTCTCCGACGGACTGACTAAAAATCTCCGGTGGGGGAGAGGGCTGGACCTCCCCCCCCCCCCCTTGGCACCACCACTGCTCATAACTGGGGCCACTGTTATCTCCCTGACTGTATGACTAATTACAATAACAGACTTTCTAACTGTACGACCAACTGCGTTTGCACTGTCCGACAAACTGTAAACTGTTGTAAGAGAATTGAAAAGATGTCTTGGAATAATATACATGAACGCCTTATCATCCCTCGTAAATAGTCTTGTTACGTACGGGACAAGTCGTACCAGACTAGTCGTACCCACAATTTGACAACTCCTACCCATTTTTCGTCTGGATAACTTATATCCACGTTTGGATAACTCGCACCCATGTTTTGACAACTCAAACCCATTCAGAGTGAAATGGATACGAGTTGTCCAGCTGTGGGTACAAGTTGTCCAGCATTTGCCATTTGGTCTCTAGTTACCCAGACAAAAAAGGGTTCGAGCTTTTCAAATGAACCGAAGTGGAAAGGTTACCTTTACTGTCAATGGCCACACAACGTATTACGCCTTCCTCCACTCCACTCCCTTGACTCTTCTACAAACTCACATGTAGACACGTCCAACCATGTCGAATAGAATAACTCATCCCTGTGCCCCTTTTTGCTCACGTGACTGAAAGTCATGAGGAGCGTAAGTGATTACATTCTGCCCGTCGTCCGTCCGTACGTCCAGCGCGAACTTTACATTATTGACTTCCCCCCACAAACCACAGGGCAAAATTAAACCAAATTTGATATGCATGTTCCTATCATATGTCAATTAGGTTTTTTCACATCAAGTTGCCACGCTCCATAGAGAGGGGTGGGGAAAATGCTCCAAATGTTAT
This sequence comes from Pictodentalium vernedei, assembly GCA_031216915.1. Classification (NCBI taxonomy): domain Eukaryota; kingdom Metazoa; phylum Mollusca; class Scaphopoda; order Dentaliida; family Dentaliidae; genus Pictodentalium; species Pictodentalium vernedei. The sequence continues at coordinate 177,466,446 of CM062291.1, read as the reverse complement.
TATTTTTTTTTTTTTAAATCTACTCTCATGAAACAGTGGTTACAATGACTTGATATTTGGTATATCTCAAGCCAGGCTTCGTCATTGAAAGATGGGAATGACAGTTTGTCCATTCACAGTGTATTTAAATGCCATTGTTAGTAACTCACGACGATATAATTGATAATTGCATGATATAATACTTCGTGGTCTAGCGGTATTTCAGTCTGTTCTTGATCGAAAGGTAGCGAGTTCGATTCCCTTTCATGATGTGGAAGATTACTCATTTTGTTATTTTCAAAAACAGCTCACAAGTGAAGAGGATTTCCAGATAGCCTGGAGCTGAGTATTTGTTTTCAATACTCTTGTTAAATCCGTTATCGTTTAAACTCATGCAAAACACTCATATCAACTCATACATTAGATTACATTAATTCTATAAAATTTTCAATGAGATAAAATAAAATGTACACAGCAGGGAGATGGCATAGCATGATTGGCCGTCGCTTGCTAACAGCAAACTATCAAAGCAGTTAATCGAAAGGCTTCAATGACAGTTTGGCCGCAATGTGTTTATATGTAACTTAGATATGACATAATTATTGCACGCTAAATGTAATACTCCGTGGCTTAGAGGTATTTCAGTCTGCCCGTGATTGAACGTTATTGAATTCGATTCCCCTTTATGATGTACTAGGTGATTTATTTTGTTTCCTTCTAAAACATCGCCCAAGTAAATATGTTTTCCCGATCGCATGGAGCAGAGTATTTGTTAAAAATACTCTTGTTAAATCCGTTCTCTTGTAAACTCAGCCAAAACATTAATCACTGAAGCAAGCTGCCATTGTCGCTTTTAAAAATGGTTTCCAATAAAATGTGTTTCAGTTGTATTGTTGATATTGTATAATTGAGGTTACTGGATTGCAGAGCGTCGTGGCGCAGTGGTAATATAAGGTCACCACCATCAAGAAGTACCGTGTTCGATTCCCCTTTGCGAAAAGGAAGTGGACTTGCCTTTTCTTTGTTAAATTTTATTTTTGACGAGTAAAAATGGTTTCTTGGGACTAGTGTCTGTATGAAACTGTGAAACTCAAATTATTACCTCCACTCTGACGCATACTGTCATTGCATTTTCTTGTGCCTGCTAAGGAAAAAAATTGCCCACGTAATGTTTTGAAAATAAGTTCACGTGCGTTGTACCGGCTTCGCGGTAGCTTGAAGTGTTCGACTTTTGATCTTGGGGTCCTGGGTTCAATTCCTCGACGAAGCATCAAGCGCTTGATGAAGTTCAATACTTGTGACAAAATATTTTTGACACGGAAATAACAAACAACCAACAAATGTAAGAACTGCCAGTGTTTAAAAGCCATGGATGATTGCAAGCATTTTTGAAGTTTTCACAGGATATCTAGTTTCTTTTGTGTAAAATGAATTAAATTTCATCTTGGTAGTCAACCTAATTTAAACCTCGAACTTTTAATGAAAGTTTCTGTTTTACGTAATTGTTATTAGTATAAAAAAATAAATAATTATAAAACCAAAGATTTTAATGAATAATCCTTTTCAGCCGCTCGTCTTTCAAAGTGAATAAATTATTAGGGGTAATCCAGGCGCTTCCCTGTCACAAATAGTCTCGATCACCCAAATCACGATTTGAACGAAGGGAGAGAACTCAAAACAAAAATTCGGACAAAAAGACATTTCTGGTCGCAAGTTTAGAGAGTATTCAGCCTAAAATCAAAAAAGGGCGAAAATTTACTGCAAAATTATAATACCGAGACGCTATTTGCTCACTTGGGGTCTCGATTCCCCCAAATCCTTTGTCTCTGTTTACAGTGGTGAACGGAATAAATAGATCGTATAGATAAAGTCGAAATAAACCGTTTAAAGAAGATGTTTTATGTGAAAGAACTGACGAACAACGAATGCATTCATTGCGTAGATTCATTTATGTATTTATTTTAACTACCGCGTGTTAATCTTCTTAGTGTTCTCATTTCAAATAGCATAAATGAGATGTGACCAACCAGTTCTGTTGCTAGGGTCGATTTGCTCTTAGAACGAATCAGAAAAGATGGATTTTGTCTTGGATGAATAGGAATGTTGTTGTAAATCGATTATCACTCTAAAATCAGTTGTGTTAAAAAATCAACCCAGATTAACTGGATTGAGTTAATATGAACCCAACCGTGTTCATATTCAATCAATAAAGTGGATTTGGGTTGATTTGTAACCAAACTGACTTTAGAGTGAATGTGCAAGTTTCTTTGGAGACCAGTTTTGTTTAAAGAATCATACAAGACGGGAACCCAAGTCGACAGGAACTGGAGATTCACTTAACAAGAAGATAAAACACACCACAGTGTGGCTTTACGGGTTGTGCTGATTGATATACGCTTGTTTCAAACTCAAGGGAGTGGTACACCGTGACAGTAGTTAATATTTTGAACAAATTTCCCTTTCTTATATAGCACCTTAACTCATGGTTTCCAATTAGTTTCCATTTATTGCTGTAGAGGAGTATTAAAGCCACACTATTAGCTTGGGGACACTTGATTTCAAAACACAAAGGTTCTTTCAAAGATCAGACTTAAAAAGTTGTTGATTATGAATGATTGGGAGAGAAGGATCGAACCCGCCACCTCCAGTTCACATTCTAAACCAACATTTTAGTCAACTGATCCATGTGGGATGACATATTTGTATAATAATATCAGTGAACACGCATCAATTTATATCATATCTAATGTATGAGTTTGTTTTACATCTAAATAAAAAAAATATCTTTCTATCTATCTATTCTATCTGTCTATCTATCTTAGTATCACGGACTTATGCAGATACTTGTACCAAGAAATTATTTTGACTCGTCAGACATTTCACAAAGAAAAAGCAAGTTGACTTTCGCTTCGCAAAGGTAAAGCGAACACAGAACTTCTCGGTCGTGGTTATATTAAATTACCACTGGGTCACGAAGCACTACAATCCATCAGCAGCAATTATACAATATTAACAATACAACTGAAAAACATTTTATTTGAAACAATCTGAAAAAGAAACAATGGCAGCTTGCGTCGGTGATTATTGTTTTGCCTGAGTTTAAACGACAACGGATTTAACAAGAGTACTTATAACAAATACTCAGCTCCAGGCTGTCAGGAAATCATCTTTAATTGTGAGGTGTTTTTGAAAATAACAAAAATAAATAATCGTGCACGTCATGAAGGGGATTCGAACTCGCGCCCTTTCGGCCAAGAACAGAGAGAAATACCACTAAACTACGAAGTATTATACTGTTCGTTCATCAATATCGTTGTGAGTTACTAACAATGACATTTAAACACACTGTGAATGGACAAACTGTCATTCCCATCTTTCAATGACGAAGCCGGGGTTGAGATGGGCCTTTACACCCAACCCCTAGAAATATTCGCCACAGGTCCCCCGAATCCCAATGGCCCTCCGAACATTATACCCCCCCCCCCCCCAAAAAAAAAAAAAGAAGCTGAAATTTAGAAATGAGAGTTTGAGCATTCCAAGTTCAAAGGAAAACGATTTTTCGAGTTTTATACATTTTCCAAGCTCTTGGGGATAGTACTGAAATTTCAAATGAATTGTGGGTGAAGGCTCTAGCGCAACCCGTAAAGTCACACTGTGGTGTGTTTTATCTTATTGTTAAGTGAAACTCCGATTTCAGCTCAACCCGTAAAGCCACGACTTTGTTCCCCGTCTTGTGTGATTCTAAAAAAAGAACTGGTCTTCACAGAAACTTGCACATTCACTCTAAAGTCAGTTTGATTAAAAATCAACCCAAATCAACTTGGTTGATTGAATAATTAACCCGCTTGCGTTCATATTAATTCAATCCAGTTGATTTGGGTTGATGTTTTAGAGTGATAATCTATTTTTAAAAACATTTCTATTCATCCAAGACAAAATCCCACTTTTCTAATTCGTTCTAAGAGCAAATCGACCCTAGCAACAGAACTGGTTGGTCATATCTCATTTATGCTATTTGAAATGAGAACACTAAGATTAACACGCGGTAATTAAATTAAATACATAAATAAGTCTACGCAATGAATGTATTCGTTGTTCATCAGTTCTTTCACATAAAACATCTTCGTTAAACAGTTTATTTCGACTTTATCTGTACGATGTATTTATTCCGTTCACCACTGTAAACAGAGACAAAGGATTTGGGGGAATCGAGACCCCAAGTGAGCAAATAGCGTCTCGGTATTATAATTTTGCAGTAAATTTGCACCCTTTTTTCGATTTTAGGCTGAATACTCTCTAAACTTGCGACCAGAAATGTCTTTTTGTCCGAATTTTTGTTTTGAGTTCTCTCCCTTCGTTCAAATCGTGATTTGGGTGATCGAGATCACTTGTGACAGGGAAGCGCCTGGATTACCCCTAATAATTTCTTCACTCTGAAAGACGAGCGACTGAAAAGGACTATTCTTTAAAATCTTTGGTTTTATAATTATTTATTTATTTATACTAATAACAATTACGTAAAACAGAAGCTTTCATTAAGAGTTCGAGGTTTAAATTAGTTGAACAATCAAGATGAAATTTAATTCATTTTACACAAAACAAACTAGATATTCTGTAAAAACTTCAGAAATGCTTGCAATCATCCATGGCTTTTAAACACTGGTAGTTCTTACATTTGTTGGCTGTTTGTTATTTCCGTGCCAAAAGCACTTTTTCACAAGCATTGAACTTCATCAAGCGCATCGTGCTTCGTCGAGGAATTGAACCCAGGACCCCACGATCAAAAGTCAAACACTTCACATTACCACGGAGCCATTACAGCGCACATAAACTTATTTTCAAAACATCGCGTGCTCAATATATTCCTTAGCAAGAACAAGAAAATGCAATGACAGTTTGCGTCAAAGAGTTGGAATATTTTGAGTTTCAGAGTTTTATACAGGCACAAGTCCCAAGAAACCATTTTAATCGTCAGATATAAAATTTAACCAAGAAAAAGCAAGTCCACTTCATTTTCGCAAAGGGGAATTGAACACGGTACCTCATGGTGGTGTTTACATTAAATTACCATTGCGCCACGACGCTCTTCATTCTTACATCCTCAATTATACAATATCAACAATACAACTGAAACACATTTTATTGGAAACAATTTTTAAAAGCGACAAACAGCTTGCTTCAGTGTTTATTGTTTTGCCCGAGTTTAGAAGAGAACGGATTTAACAAGAGTATTTATAACAAACATGCGATCAGTAAAACATGTTTACTTGGGCGATGTTTTAGAACGGAACAAAATAAAGCATCTCGTCCATCATAAAGAGGAATCGAACTCGGTAACTTTCGATCACGGACAGACTGAAATACCTCTAAACCACGAAATGTTACATCGGGCAATCAATAACTACATCATATCTAAGTTACATTTAAACACATTGCGAATGGCCAAACTGTCATTGAAGCCGTTCGTTCAGTTGCATTGATAGTTCGCTTCAGTGAGTAATATTGGCAGGCGGATGGCCAATCTTGCTATGCCATCTCCCGGCTGTGTACATTTTATGTTATCTCATTGAAAATTTTATAGAATTAAAGTAATGTAATGTATGAGTTTGAATACATCTAAATAAAAATTATCTATCTATCTATCTATCTATCTATCTATTCTATCTGTCTATCTATCTTAGTATCACGGATGTATGCAGATACTTGTACCAAGAAATTATTTTAACTCGTCAGATATTTCACAAAGAAAAAGCAAGTTGACTTTCGCTTCGCAAAGGTAAAGCGAACACAGAACTTTTCGGTCGTGGTTATATTAAATTACCACTGGGCCACGAAGCACTACAATCCATCGGCAGCAATTATACAATATTAACAATACAACTGAAAAACATTTTATTTGAAACAATCTGAAAAAGAAACAATGGCAGCTTGCGTCGGTGATTATTGTTTTGCCTGAGTTTAAACGACAACGGATTTAACAAGAGTATTTATAACAAATACTCAACTCCAGGCTATCAGGAAATCAACTTTAATTGTGAGGTGTTTTTGAAAATAACAAAAATAAATAATCGTGCACGTCATGGAGGGGATTCGAACTCGCTCCCTTTCGGTCAGGAACAGAGAGAAATACCACTAAACCACGAAGAATTATACTGTTCGTTCATCAATTATATCGTTGTGAGTTACGGCATTTAAACACACTGTGAATGAACAAACTGTCATTCCCATCTTTCAACGACGAAGCCGGGGTTGAGATGGGCCTTTACACCCAACCCCTTGAAAATATTCGCCACAGGCCCCCCGAACCCCAATCGCCCTCCGAATTTTATACCCCCCCCCCAAAAAAAAAAAATGTTTGGGCACTCCCATTATAGAATCCTGGTTGCGCGTCTGCCACCTTAAATTTTAAGTTTAAACTTATTATTAATAAAAAGAAGCTGAAGTTTAGAAATGAGAGTTTGAGCATTCCAAGTTCAAAGGAAAACGATTTTTCGAGTTTTATACATTTTGCAAGGTCTTGGGGATAGTACTGAAATTTCAAATGAATTGTGGCTGAAAGCTCTCGCATAACCCGTAAAGTCACACTGTCGCATAACCCGTAAAGTCACACTGTGGTGTGTTTTATCTTATTGTTAAGTGAAACTCCGATTTCAGCTCAACCCGTAAAGCCACGACTTTGTTTCCCGTCTTGTGTGATTCTAAAAAAAAACTGGTCTTCACAGAAACTTGCACATTCACTCTAAAGTCAGTTTGATTAAAAATCATCAACCCAAATCAACTTGGTTGATTGAATAATTAACCCGCTTGCGTTCATATTAATTCAATCCAGTTGACTTGGGTTGATGTTTTAGAGTGATAATCTATATATAAAAACATTCCTATTTATCCAAGACAAAATCCATCTTTTCTAATTCGTTCTAAGAGTAAATCGACCCTAGCAACAGAACTGGTTGGTCACATCTCATTTATGCTATTTGAAATGAGAACACTAAGATTAACGCGAGGTAGTTAAAATAAATACATAAATAAATCTACGCAATGAATGTATTCGTTGTTCATCAGTTCTTTCACATAAAACATCTTCGTTAAACGGTTTATTTCGACTTTATCTGTACGATGTATTTATTCCGTTCACCACTGTAAACAGAGACAAAGGATTTGGGGGAATCGAGACACCAAGTGAGCAAATAGCGTCTCGGTATTATAATTTTGCATTAAATTTGCACCCCTTTTTCGATTTTAGGCTGAATACTCTCTAAACTTGCGACCAGAAATGTCTTTTTGTCCGAATTTTTGTTTTGAGTTCTCTCCCTTCGTTCAAATCGTGATTTGGGTGATCGAGACCACTTGTGACAGGGAAGCGCCTGGATTACCCCTAATAATTTCTTCACTCTGAAAGACGAGCGACTGAAAAGGACTATTCTTTAAAATCTTTGGTTTTATAATTATTTACTTATTTATACTAATAACAATTACGTAAAACAGAAGCTTTCATTAAGAGTTCGAGGTTTAAATTAGTTGGACAATCAAGATGAAATTTAATTCATTTTACACAAAACAAACTAGATATCCTGTAAAAACTTCAGAAATGCTTGCAATCATCCATGGCTTTTAAACACTGGTAGTTCTTACATTTGTTGGCTGTTTGTTATTTCCGTGCCAAAAGCAATTTATTCACAAGCATTGAACTTCATCAAGCGCATCGTGCTTCGTCGATGAATTGAACCCAGTACCCCACGATCAAAAGTCAAACACTTCACGTTACCACGGAGCCATTACAGCGCACATAAACTTATTTTCAAAACATCGCGTGCTCAATATATTCCTTAGCAAGAACAAGAAAATGCAATGACAGTTTGCGTCAAAGAGTTGGAATATTTTGAGTTTCAGAGTTTTATACAGGCACAAGTCCCAAGAAACCATTTTACTCGTCAGATATAAAATTTAACCAAGAAAAAGCAAGTCCACTTCATTTTCGCAAAGGGGAATTGAACACGGTGCCTCATGGTGGTGTTTACATTAAATTACCACTGCGCCACGACGCTCTTCATTCTTACATCCTCAATTATACAATATCAACAATACAACTGAAACACATTTTATTGGAAACAATTTTTAAAAGCGACAAACAGCTTGCTTCAGTGTTTATTGTTTTGCCCGAGTTTAGAAGAGAACGGATTTAACAAGAATATTTATAACAAACACTCGGCTCCATGCGATCAGTAAAACATGTTTACTTGGGCGATGTTTTAGAACGGAACAAAATAAAGCATCTCGTCCATCATAAAGAGGAATCGAACTCGGTAATTTTCGATCACGGGTAGACTGAAATACCCCTCAGCCACGTAGAATTACATCAAGCGGGCAAAAATTATGTCATATCTGAGTTACATTTAAACACATTACGAATGGTCAAACTTTTATTGAAGCCGTTCGTTTTGCTGCATTGATAATTTGCTTCAAAGAGTAATATTGGCAGGCGGATGGCCAATCTTGCTATGCCATCTCCCTGCTGTGTATATTTTATGTTATCTCATTGAAAATTTTATAGAATTAATGTAATGTAATGTATGAGTTTGAATACATCTAAATAAAAATTATCTTTCTATCTATCTATCTATTCTATCTGTCTATCTATCTTAGTATCACGGATGTATGCAGATACTTGTATCAAGAAATTATTTTAACTCGTCAGACATTTCACAAAGAAAAAGCAAGTTGACTTTCGCTTCCCAAAGGTAAAGCGAACACAGAACTTTTCGGTTGTGGTTATATTAAATTACCACAGGGCCACGAAATACTACAATCCATCGGCAGCAATTATACAATATTAACAATACAACTGAAAAACATTTTATTTGAAACAATCTGAAAAAGAAACAATGGCAGCTTGCGTCGGTGATTATTGTTTTGCCTGAGTTTAAACGACAACGGATTTAACAAGAGTATTCATAACAAATACTCAACTCCAGGCTATCAGGAAATCATCTTTAATTGTGAGGTGTTTTTGAAAATAACAAAAATAAATAATCGTGCACGTCATGGAGGGGATTCGAACTCGCTCCCTTTCGGTCAGGAACAGAGAAAAATACCACTAAACCACGAAATATTATACTGTTCGTTCATCAATTATATCGTTGTAAGTTACGGCATTTAAACACGCTGTGAATGAACAAACTGTCATTCCCATCTTTCAACGACGAAACCGGGGTTGAGATGGGCCTTTACACCCAACCCCTTGAAATATTCGCCACAGGCCCCCCCGAACCCCAATCGCCCTCCGAATTTTATACCCCCCCCCCCCCAAAACAAAAAAACTGTTTGGGCACCCCCATTATAGAATCCTGGTTACGCGTCTGCCACCTTAAATTTTAAGTTTAAACTTATTATTAATAAAAATAAGCTGAAGTTTAGAAATGAGAGTTTGAGCATTCCAAGTTCAAAGGAAAACGATTTTTCGAGTTTTATTCATTTTGCAAGGTCTTGGGGATAGTACTGAAATTTCAAATGAATTGTGGCTGAAAGCTCTAGCATAACCCGTAAAGTCACACTGTGGTGTGTTTTATCTTATTGTTAAGTGAAACTCCGATTTCAGCTCAACCCGTAAAGCCACGACTTTGTTTCCCGTCTTGTGTGATTCTAAAAAAAAAAAATGGTCTTCACAGAAACTTGCACATTCACTCTAAAGTCAGTTTGATTAAAAAATCATCAACCCAAATCAACTTGGTTGATTGAATAATTAACCCGCTTGCGTTCATATTAATTCAATCCAGTTGACTTGGGTTGATGTTTTAGAGTGATAATCTATATATAAAAACATTCCTATTTATCCAAGACAAAATCCATCTTTTCTAATTCGTTCTAAGAGTAAATCGACCCTAGCAACAGAACTGGTTGGTCACATCTCATTTATGCTATTTGAAATGAGAACACTAAGATTAACGCGAGGTAGTTAAAATAAATACATAAATAAATCTACGCAATGAATGTATTCGTTGTTCATCAGTTCTTTCACATAAAACATCTTCGTTAAACGGTTTATTTCGACTTTATCTGTACGATGTATTTATTCCGTTCACCACTGTAAACAGAGACAAAGGATTTGGGGGAATCGAGACACCAAGTGAGCAAATAGCGTCTCGGTATTATAATTTTGCATTAAATTTGCACCCGTTTTTCGATTTTAGGCTGAATACTCTCTAAACTTGCGACCAGAAATGTCTTTTTGTCCGAATTTTTGTTTTGAGTTCTCTCCCTTCGTTCAAATCGTGATTTGGGTGATCGAGACCACTTGTGACAGGGAAGCGCCTGGATTACCCCTAATAATTTCTTCACTCTGAAAGACGAGCGACTGAAAAGGACTATTCCATCAAATCTTTGGTTTTATAATTATTTATTTGTTTATACTAATAACAATTACGTAAAACAGAAGCTTTCATTATGAGGTCGAGGTTTAAATTAGCTGGACAATCAAGAGGAAATTTAATTCATTTTACACAAAACAAACTAGATATCCTGTAAAAACTTCCAAAATGCTTGCAATCATCCATGGCTTTTACACACTGACAGTTCTTACATTTGTTGGCTGTTTGCTATTTCCGTGTCAAAAATATTTTGTCACAAGCATTGAAATTCATCAAGCGCATCGTGCTTCGTTGAGGAATTGAACCCAGGACCCCAAGATCAAAAATCAAACACTTCAAGTTACCGCGGAGCCATTACAGCGCACATAAACGTGATTTCAAAACATCGCATGCTCAATATATTCCTTAGCAAGAAGAAGAAAATGCAATGACAGTTTGCGTCAAAGAGTTGGAATATTTTAAGTTTCAGAGTTTAAAACAGGCACTAGTCCCAAGAAATCATTTTTGCTCGTCAGATATAAAATTTTACAAAGAAAAAGCAAGTCCACTTCCTTTTCGCAAAGGGGAATCGAACACGGTACCTCATGGTGGTAGTTACATTAAATTACCACTGCGCCACGACGCTTTTCGTTTTCCTCGTTCTCAATTATACCATATCATCAATACAACTGAAACACATTTTATTGGAAACAATTTTTAAAAGCGACAAACAGCTTGCTTCAGTGTGTAATTGTTTTGCCCGAGTTTAGGAGAGAACGGATTTAACAAGAATATTTATAACAAACACTCGGCTCCATGCGACCAGTAAAACATGTTTACTTGGGCGATGTTTTAGAACGGAACAAAATAAATCATCTCGTCCATCACAAAGAGGAATCGAACTCGGTAACTTTCGATCACGGGTAGACTGAAATACCCCTAAGCCACGTAGCATTACATCAGGCGAGCAATAATTATGTCATATCTAAGTTATATTTAAACACATTACGAATGGTCAAACTTTTATTGAAGCCGTTCGTTTTGCTGCATTGATAGTTTGCTTCAGAGAGTAATATTGGCAGACAGACGGCCAATCTTGCTATGCCATCTCCCTGCTGTGTACATTTTATGTTATCTCATTGAAAATTTTATAGAATTAATGTAACATAATGTCTGTCTGTCTGTCCTGTCTGTCTGTCTGTCTGTCTGTCTGTCTGTCTGTCTGTCCGTCCGTCCGTCCGTCCGTCCGTCCGTCCGTCCGTCCGTCCGTCCGTCCGTCCGTCCGTCCGTCCGTCCGTCCGTCCGTCCGTCTGTCTGTCTGTCTGCTCTTACGAGAGATACATTGTGGGTCTATTCTTAAGTACAATCGACCATTCCGAGGTTTTTTGACGTTGTGGGGTTAACCCCACAAATCACTTGTGTTCTATGCACATAATAAGACGTTGTGAGTCGTTTAAAAATGAAGAGAAAATATGTACCCACAAGGGGGGTGTCTGTGGTCTGTTGTTTTTGTGTCTGTTGTCTGTACTTAACCTGTTAGGTCACATTGTGGGTCGATTCTTAAGAACGGATAGGCCATTATGGGGTGTCTGCCAACCATTATGGGGTGGGGGAATTCACCCCACAATGAACAGACACAAAAAAATTCACAATGTAGCTGCCTGCCTGCCTGCCTGCCTGCCTGCCTGCCTCACGGATTTATGCAGATACTTGTACCAAGAAATTATTTTGACTCGTCAGACATTTCACAAAGAAAAAGCAAGTTGACTTTCGCAAAGGTAAAGCGAACACAGAACTTTTCGGTCGTGGTTATATTAAATTACCACTGGGTCACGAAGCACTACAACCCAACAGCAGCAATTATACAATATTAACAATACAACTGAAAAACATTTTATTTGAAACAATCTGAAAAAGAAACAATGGCAGCTTGCGTCGGTGATTATTGTTTTGCCTGAGTTTAAACGAAAACGGATTTAACAAGAGAATTTATAACAAATACACAGCTCCAGGCTGTCAGGAAATCATCTTTAATTGGGAGCTGGTTTTTGAAAATAATAAATGAACAATCTTGTAAATCATGAAGAGGGTTCGAACTCGTTCCCTTTCGGTCAAGAGCAGACTGAAATACCACAAGACCACGAAGTATTATGTCATTCGATCATCAATTATATCGTTGTGAGTTACTGGCAATGGCATTTAAACACAAATTGAATGGGCAAGCTGTCATTCCCACCTTTCAATGACGCAGCCGGGGTTGAGATGGACCTTCACACCGTCTCTCTTGAAATATTCGCCACTGGCTCGCGAACCCCAATGGCTCTCCGAATTTTATATCCGTTCTCCACAAAAAAAATTGTTTGTGCACTCCTATTAAAAAATCCTGGTAGCGCACCTGCCACCTTAAATTTTAAGTTAAGCTTATTATTAATAAAAAAAAAACAAGCTGAAAAGTTAGAAATGAGAGTTTGAACATTCCAAGTTGAAAGGAAAGCGATTTTCCGAGTCTTATACATTTTCCAAGGTCTTGATGGAAGTACTGAAATTTCAAATGAATTGTGGCTGAAGGCTCCAGCTCTATATAATATTGCATGCTCAAAAAGAAAATACGCCTGGGAACGCCTCAGCTGTCCGGGGAATCGTTCTCTCCATCTTTCAATGAGCTAGATTTTTCTTTATCTTGACAGAGGTGTTCAGTCAGCTTCCAGTATAAATTGATGCGTGTTCACTGATATTATTTTACAAATATGTCATCCCACGTGGCTCAGTTTACTAAAATGTTGGTTTTGAATGTGTATTAGAGGTCGCGGGTTCGATCCTTCTCTGAAACCCCCTCCCCTCCCAATCATTCATAATCAACAACTTTTCAAGTCTGATCTTTGAAGCAACCCTTTGTGTTTTGAAATCAAGTGTCCCCAAGCTAATAGTGTGGCTTTAATACTCCTCTACAGCAATACATGGAAATTATTTGGAAACCACGAGTTGAGGTGCTATATAAGAAAGGGATATTTGTTTAAAATATTAACTATAGTCCGGCCGCCAAACGCCATTTTTTTCACCAAACCATGTTTTGTTGTGTTAAGTTCTTTTCTCAACGGTTTTTATTAGTTCAGATACCCCTCTTACTAATTTTTTTTACTGGACAACTGACAGCATTGAGCATTTTTTTAATTGGGCCTTAAAGAGAGGTACTATTGAAGGGGTCGAAAATTAATGTGGAAATTACAGATCCGAATGATTATTTCATCTTAACTCACTATATAAGCACAAAACGTGATGTAATTGTGTTTCGATATAGTAACTACATCCGCATTGGGTATTTGGTAGAAATTGAACGGATATTACACCGCTATTTATATCTATCAACGCTATTTATATATAACAACGCTCTTTATATGTGAACGCGTTTGGAGATTACGTCATATAACTGTTCTTTCTCTTTGATTTCTTAGAGCGAGGACGCATTATTGCAACTGCGCAATTGTGTCTCACTACACACCTCATAAACTTACAATTTTGTCTCGCCTTTTATCACTAGTGTTTCTATTTCTTCAACTTCACTCGATATAGCATTAGGTTCGGGTGACCTTTGCTTTGAAACGACATAGACTAACTCTGTCATGTCAGATGCTTGTTTTTTCTCAACCACGTTCGATTGTGCTGAATCGAGGAGCAAAGATCCTCTAATGAACGTGAAAGCAAAGCGAATTGAGAATATACTCAGGTTTAGTAGGATTTATTTACATATAGCTTTGCAACATGGGTACGATGCAGAGCCAGATTTGACTCTGAGTTGCCATAAATATTGTGTTGAGAAGTATTTGCACCCGAAGAATGCGAAGCAAGCAAGCATTGCTCATAGCACATCCCTAGATTCTGATGCTCCGCCCGAAAAACGACCCAAACGTTCACATGACGAATTTACTTTCAGGCGTCATTGCCTATTTTGTGGTGACGACTGCATAGGTGACCGCGATACGAAGAATCCTTCAAGGTGAAGGCCCGCCTACCTGTTTCGCCAAATAGGCACACATACACCGCATATGTCAGTTAGTGATGAAATAATTGGCATTTGTTCTCGTAGGAACGATAAATGGTCCGAAGAAGTAAAGCTTAGAGTGTGTGGTGCTGTTAACGACTTACACGCTGCCGATGCTCGGTACAGAAAATTGATCTTTCGTCACCACATAGTCAGGCCATACAATCTGTCATATCTTACATGAAAAATGACACATCCCCCACGTGGAGTTCTGTCGAATTATTTGATCTTTATCTGCAATCTGGTGGGACTTACAATTCCCGTCGATCATTTGTGTCTGATCTAGTCGATAGCTGCGGAGATGACATTTTGGTATTGTCTTCCCCAGGAATCGCCACCGTTTTGGCAGACAAATCCAGAGCTGGCACCTTACGTAGGCACGTTAAAGACTCGGATGATGACAATATTGACAGTTCTAAAAAGATTCTCAGTAAAGCAATTGGCAAAGAAATCAAAGATATGGATCATGACAAAGATAACTACGCCACTGATGTTAACAGCGAGAGCGTATCCTCGTTTTTAAGTGGTACAGTTCTCACATTACTAAGTCGTTTAGCTCCACAGTTGGACCACACATTACCTGTTCTGACGATAGGAAACATAGTGACATCAGCGTTGTGTGGAAAATACACACCGCTTCAAATTTCGTTGGCAACGCTGTTAAGAGATTCTAAAGAGTTGGTAAATACCATGCATGATTTTGGTGTCACATGCTCATATGACGAGCTATTGAGACTCAAAAAACCTGCGGCAGCTCTGGCTGCAAAGAATGCAAATGATACACCGATTTCGGATGCTAACAATGGCCTCATACACTCATACAAGTGGTTGTTGACAACTTTGATGCTGAAATTGCTTCTCAAAATGGGAAGCTAAGCACCCATTCATTGGCAATCGTGGTGGCTCAAAAGGACAATAATGATTCCGTTGAGTCTCAGACGACCCCAAGATTGAAAAAGTCAGACATGACAAAACCAACAGAGTACGATTTGGATGTTGTGCGTTTCAATGGACCCAAACGACCCGACATGCCCGCATCACATGTACGAAACACTGTTCCCCTTCCTTCAACATTGTGTCGCAGTGTAATGTCATTACGCAGAGCTATAGAACTTGACTTCGCATTTTTGAAAGATATGGTCAGTGACCGGAACTGTCTGGAGTTCAATGGGTATAATACTCGCATGACGAGAGACTAGGGTCAAGCAACGAACCCAAAAACGAGCGCAGCATACCTCCCTCTAATAGACATGACACCGGCTGATCGAGACACTACCATGACAGCTATGGAAAAGGCAGAGCAACTATCGTCAGATGCAGGACAGCCGTTCACTATATTTACTGCCGATCAGCAGTTATACAAGATAGCAGTTCAGGTGTTGTGGTCTTATCCAGACAAATTCGCGGCATTTGTTCCTCGATTGGGTGGTATGCATTTGTTCATGAGTTTCATTGGTTCAGTTGGAACGCTCACGGCCGATACTGGACTTTCAGATATACTTGAGTTAGTATTCGGTGGGGTTGAAAAGATGTTGACTGGGAAAAAGTTTCCAATGAATATGAGAGCCATGCGTTTGTTATCAGAAGAACTTTTGCGAACAGCTTTCGAGAATAATGATTTGCAATGTGCAGAAAATTTATTTGCATTTCTAGAAGAGAACGCGTGCAAAAGTCGCACGACAAAAATGTGGGTTGATGCTTTTTTGAAACCATGCTTCCTCATGATATTGTACGTACGAGCGGAGAGAGAAGGTGACTGGCTTTTGCACATCGAAGCTGTGAAAAGCATGCTTCCTTATTTCTTTGCTTCTGGTCATGCAAATTACGCAAGATATGGGCTTTACTATCTACGGCAGATGCAGAATATGCCACCGGATATTTTATCTCATTTCTTGAAGGGTGAACATGTGATGAGACACATACCTGGTCTATGGAATGGCATATGGAGCGATATGTATATCGAAACTACCTTCATGCGATATGGCCATGACAAATCCGGTATAATAGGGATCACATTAAAGCCAGAAATACTAAAAACCTGGGCATTGAGTTTGCATGCATGTGGGAAATTAGCTACCGGTATATCAGATTTGCGAGAAGATCGAGATAGTGACAAATTACAGATCGCACATAAGGAAGAGGCCAAATTTAGACTTGCAAGTGATTCTGTCGACCGTATGGGCCTGAGAACTTAACTAAGAATGTGTATCGACCCATTGGATCCAGACGGACACCACGAGACCATAATTAACATCGCAACTGGTAGGATGGGTCCAACGTCTGTCAATGTCGATAAGATTGTCAGCCTCGGAGTTCAGAAAATGGCGGAATTTGAAGAGACCTTCCCGAGTGGATTTTATGAGTCAATTTCGAAACCAGTACAAACTATGGCAATCTTGAAAAAGTCGCTGAAGGTTGGGGAGGTCAAAGAATATGACACTAATCTCATTTATTCCAGAGTTATCGGACTTTTATGTAGTTCACGTGAATTGGATATCAAACATATCCTTTCCTTTGAACTGTCACCACTACCAACCGCCATATTTGATAAATCCGGGGATATGCGCGTGTGCTCATCAAAATCAGTATTGAAAAATAAAACAGTTGTTGAGAAACAAAAAGAATGTCTGGTGTGGATAAGAAATCTGCAGTTGTTATCGATGGCTGTGCACTGCTCTGGATACCTCATTGGCCCGTGTCTACCAAAACCAGACCGGCAACTGTTCTAGACTTCATTACAGCGTTTAAAGACAGCATCAAACAAAAGTTGCGATCGAGAGATGCGTATTTGGTATTTGACAGATATGTTGACTACAGCACCAAGTGCGTGACAAGGGCACACAGAAAGGCCGATAGCTGCCGAGTGTTTCAACTTGTTCCCACCTCCCTGCTACCACCACAAAACATGTGCTGGCCGTAGTGGAGAACAAAAAAGCAACTGATCTTCATTATATGTGATCAACTCACCACGGACAAAAGTTTTGCTGAGCAAAACACACCGAACTCACAAACTTGTAATTACTGGCCAACATGATGTTCCGGTTGAGGTTAGTTATGGATTGGTGACAGATAGAGTAGATATGGCTACTAGTCACGAGGAAGCTGACAATATTATCGTTCAACAGGCAATATTGTTTGCTGCAGCTGAATGTAATAACGTTGTGGTTGTTGCTGACGACACTGACGTCTATTTGTTGTTGCTGCATTACTACCTTGAACAACACTTGACGGTTGCAATGACTATGGATTTCCCCAATCCATGGACGGGTGGTGATAGATATACTTGCCGCAGTTGATACACACAAGAAAACTGTTCCTCAATTGCTCGCTGCTCACGCACTTTCCGGGTGCGATACTGTAGGGGATACTTCGGTATCGGCAAGGGGCGTGTACTGAAGGTTCTGCAAACTGGTGGGACACGGGAATCATTTGGTGAGAATAACGTGGAGATATCGGATGTTCTAGAACAAGTCACCGAGTTCATAGCATTATGCTACAGATCTCTTAAATCAACACCAATGTCCGATGCACGTTTGTGCATATGGAGAGAACACGAATTGGGAATCCGACTGCAACTTCTGCTCCTAAATTGTGCAGCCTACCACCCACAAACTTATTGTGCAGCTTCCACTTACAAACTTGTATATGGAAGCATGCCCTTCAACCTAACCCACCGCAGATGGACCCAACTGTATTTGGATTCGAGAAAGACGTGAATACAAAATCTTTGAACCTGTGACAGTCGCGTCCAACGTCAAGCTAGCACCTGATGAAATACTGAAGATGATTAGGTGCAAATGTTCGAGTAAAACGCCATGCAAATATTCGAGGTGTAAGTGTAATGCAGCAAACATGGCGTGTACCATTTTCTGTGCATGCAGTGTTTCAGAGGACTTCTGCAATGAACAAACATCGCTGACAGTAATGCGTAGTGATGAGTCGATCTAAGGAACTACACACTGAGTCATTCAACTTCAACTTGATGTTCACTGCATCTTGTGTGGTCCTTATAAAGTACTTCACCAATGATATTTGCAAACATCTCTCTTGTTACAATTTCTCGTACATTTCAGTTCCCACCTCCGTTTTGGAGTCTTTAAAACTACTGCTGAAAATAGCAAAATGTTACTAATTTTGGTAGCCATTTTGATTTTTTCTGGAAAATCTGGGTTAAGCTGACCCCGCTTGGTGACCAACACAATCAGTTGGAAATGGCGTGCTGTACTGAATTATTTAGTAAAGATTTTTGACTTTCAATTTCAATATTTTCAGTGGTATCGGCGGAAACTTGAATTTGGGGCCATCTTAGGTTTGGGCGGTTATAAGGAAATTGATCAACCCTGTCAGCTGCCCATTAAAAGGAATCGCACGAGGAGACCATATAGTTATACGATATAGTGATACGATAATACACCGAGAAAAAACCAGGTTAAGTGTATTGGCGACTGGACTATGGTCAGATGAGTGTAGACTGTAATTGCTTTGTTACTTTTCCAATTTGGGGGGGGGGGGGGGCATTTTGGACGCCATATTGGGTTTCTCAACAATTCCTTTGATCATATATAACAAAAGAGCATCACCCCATATGGCTAATTCATATCGGTAATCATGGTTGGACATTTCAAAATGACAGCGCCTAATAGCGGCCTGTATTTGTAAGAAATGATGATTTTTTGCCATATTTGCGGCCATTTTGGACGCCATCTTGGGTTTAGAGAGAATATATTTCATATGACACATGGGAGTAACAGTAGGTTCATGAAAATGTGCCGATATGTGTATATACCTTACATTGTTTATACATATAATGTCGGTTAATTCCGACGGACATAACATAATTCGCAACTTTTTTCGGATTGATTAGGTTATACCGGCGTTCATAAATAACGTAATGCAGTGAGCAAACAATTCACTTCTGGTGGATATTAGAGTATCAGTGTGTGCAGAAATGGCCCCTCTGGTAAATATAATTATATAAGCATGCATATTTGTCAGCATCTTAGCAACAATATGAAGGATACGTGGTGAAATCTCAAAAAAAATGAGAAAAGTGTGACACATTGGCGGCCATCTTGGCCGCCATATTGGATTTTGGTAATCTTATTTTGGCCAATAAGTAACAATTATATATGTGTACGATGAATCAAAAAGAAAAATCTTCAAAATTCCATATTATCTTACCAAACATTCCGATCCAAGTTATATGGTGATATTGTATTTTTTCATAGCGGCCACCTTGGCGGCCATCTTGGATTTTGTCGAATTAAAACAATTGCTCAACACTGTCAGCTGTCCAGTAAGAAAACTCTCATCAAGGAGATCCTATAGAATAATAATCCGCCGAGAAAAAAAAAAACTTAATACAACAAAACCAGGTTCAGTGCCGCGGCGTCCGGACGAGATGGATTTATGGGAGTTGTGATCAAATGCAGTCAGAAAAGAATGTGGACGCAAAATACACTTGTTAAAATAAGCCCACCGGGCCGCATCACTCGCTCCCCACCTCGGGCCGGGAAGGGGTAGTGAATGGGTCACTGAGTGATTTTAATTTTGCTTTAAAATTATTTTTCAAGTTCTTAGACAAATATTGTGTCAGGCACATTCTTGTCCTATTGACTCTATTGGGTTTTGTGTGCGGATGGGGTTGGATGGAGCGAGGGTCATTTTTTCAGAACTTGCGAGGTATATATTGTTCAATGTTTTGTTAGAGTGAAAATGAGACTTATTTTTTAAATACTGTGTTTTTGAGTGAGATATAGGGAACATCTAGATATGTTGTATACCAAATATCAAAAGATTTTTGACTAATGGATTTGAAGAAGATTTTTAAGGATTACCCCCCATATTGCACTAAGTTAAAATTCGCCCCCCCCCCCCCCCCCCCCATAGGAAGCCCAAATATTAACTGAGGGACTTGATTTGAACATACTTGAATCTGACCCACGTAATATACCAAGTATTAAAAGATTTTGACTAGTTATTTATTTATTTATTTATTTTTTAGGGTTTAACGACACATTAACAGCTAGGGTCATATCATGTCGGTGACAGTTTTATGGGTGGAGGAAGCCGGAGTACCCGAACCAGCGAGCAACGACGAGCACCTGTCAGCTCTCCAACATTTTTGACTAGTCGTTCTGGAGAAAAAGATTTCCGAAGTTAAGATACCAAATATGAAACTAGGGGCTTAATTTGAACACACTTGTATCTCTCTCCCCCCCCCCCCCCCCCCCCCCCCCCCGCCCCATGGACGCTATATGCCAAATACCTAGATTCTGATCAGTGGTTCTGAAGAAGTATTTTTTTTTAATTTTGCAAATATGCTGATTCAATATTTTTTTCGAATTCTCCCTACAGAACACTCTCACACAATCGATGCCATTTCTTACCATTTTATTCTACTGGTCCAAAGGATCCTTCATAGCAAATAACAGTTCTTTGTTTGGAGTGGTTTGGTAAATATGGGCATTTGGAAATATTTGATTTTCTATTTTAACTTCTGGGGTTCCCAGGGCAACACCTGACAATTTTTGTGTGAATTGAGTACGTATGACCCAATAATACCACATACTAAATACTACTGGGTACAGAAGGTCTATATTTAGCAATCCACGAAACATCAAGGTATCGTCCCAAATTGCATTGGGATGGAAGGTTACTTGGAGACGATGTCATAGTGTGCTATGGTACTTTTGAAAAATGTATGTCAAGACTGCTAACCAAAAAAAACCCAAAACACATCGTTTCATTTTGTGAGGATGGGTGAGCAAATGCATCAGTGTTTTAATTTTTGGACCACATAGGCCTCCTAACCGTCGAAAGTATTACTAAAAACCCCAAGACCTCTAACAAATCTTACAAGGTACTTTCATTTTGAGACTGTCGTGGTCGAGATATTTAGTCTGGTTTTTTTTGTATCCAAGTTCTTACCCGAAAAAAAAATCAGCACATTTATCCAGGTACGTCGCTAAGAGGGGTATCAGGGCGACCCTGTCCCCCCCCCCCCCCCCCCCCCGAATCTTTTTTCCAGTCGGAACATTTTCGTCAGCGTTGGAGTCTATAAAATATTAATTTCCTTGCACTTCCTTAAAATGTTTGATTTGATACTTGGGTTACACACACTGTCGGACATACAAATGCAGGTCTGTAGTACCAAATTCAGGCTGTTAGGTATGCAGCATGACCAGTTTTGGAGTAGCGGTACGCTTCGTGTTAATGATGTGTCACGACTACTACGTGTATAATCTATTTTTTCACTAATACGTTTACAAGAAGTCTTGCGTGTTTTTAAAACTATAATCCCAACTGACTGACATTCACACTGTACGCCTTTGACGAAAACATGCCTCCATGCTGTAGTTTGAATATTATTCAATCGGGACTCGAGTCATCACAGTCGGGGCAAATCGGGTTTATACCAGAGTGGTGGCGCCAGAATTTCACCGGCGGGGAGGAGGGGGGGGGGGGGGGGCTCGTGCTCTCCGAGGCCGGGAGATATGGTATTCACCGACAAGCACACAGCAAAGGAGGCAATTTCCCGACATGGTTGGGTGGGCGCTAACCTTCCCGGTTGGGAAGGGGGAGGGGGTAACCCCACATTTAAAACAAAAACAGCCCCAATCGATCATCTTCGCGATGGCTCTGCATTTATTTGTCCAATATCAGTAAAGTAGGCTCCCACCATATCGATCTCTATCTGTCAACACGATAGTTGGGCGGAATCCGGTTGAATTTAGGTGTAGATGGGAGAAACGACGGACCAGCTTCAAACTAACAGATGCCATCTGGCCACGATTTCTTTACGACATCTTTGTGCGGTTATGGCAGGGGGGGGGGGGGGGGGGTGGTTAGGAAAAAATTTGCAGACACCGATGCCGATTTTTTGTTTTTGACCGGTCGGAGGACCCACCCACCCACCCCATGTAATTTTTTTCCAGTTTTACAATTTTTTCCGGGGTTATCTGAACCACCCACCCCAACTAAATACATGCTTCTGCATCATCCTTCCCACCATACTGCACCATAACCAATTTTATCATACAGTATTGGGTGATTGACCTTGTACAGTAGGACAGGTCTTGAAAGAACATCCGTTTTATCAGACCAAAGTGGTCTCTTAATGCAGATGGTCTCCCATAACAAAACAAATATAGAGTATATATGGTATCCAAATATATCCCATAATAAAGCCACACAAATATGGATAACATTAGAACTGACTCTTCGAGCCAGTTATAATGTTAGCCATACATGTGTTTATTTCCAGTAACCTTATTGAACAGTAATGGTTATATGAGAATTTTTATTTTTTTTTGTATTTTAGAAAAGAATGTTAGGTAAAGGGTTAAATATCATAAATTACTCCAACCCATCAGAACCCATTGCGTTCTCCATTCATATATACAGTGGAACTTCTCTTGAGAGACCACCTTTTTGAGGAACCACCTCTTTTGTGCCAGAGCGTGTTTTATGTGGACAACACACCATTTCGGCCAGACAAAAGGGATCTTTCAAGACAGGTGGTCTTGAGACCACCTGTCTGAAAGACCCCTTTTGTCTGGCAAAAATGTTGGTCTCTCAAGAGAAGTTCCACGGTATGTGTATGCAAAAAGCAATGAGTTTAGTCATTTATGTATTTGTTTATTTTTTTGACGAAGGTTTGGGTGGGGCATGGCTGGGTTGGGGGAGGGGATTTATTACTTATTTTAAGTCCAGCCCTAGAAGGTCTGGTACATGATTTCGTTGACACCTGTGTTCTGAGATGTGTTTGAAATAAATTAGCAGTTCAATCAGGTTCAATGTTTAGTAGTTTTTGTGTTACATACTTCCTACAATGGCAATAAGAGTCATTGGTGTTTTCGTAATAGGTCTGGATACATCGTTGTACAGAATTGTTCCTACAGCTGAAATCTGTAACTGTTCCTGACTTCACATAATTGTCTTTGCTCCTCATCTAAGCCAGCCGATCTCACCAGGGTGAACATATTAGAAATTTAATCAAACGGAACACCCTCAAGATAACTTATCCTTAGAGTGCAGTGTTTGATAATTGCAATTAGTGATGCATTTTAACTTGCATTATTCAATATGTCACACATTGTATCAATATAAGCTGAATCATAGCTCAGCCACAATGACAGTTTTATAATCGTATATAACCCATGGTAGGTACCCCCCTGATACTTGAGTGTCTTTTTATTTGTTTTTGAATGATATTTCACTCCTTGACCACCCACCCACCCACCCACCCACCCCGGCATCAGTGTTTTGCAAATTTCCCTCTGGTTATGAGTGAACTTACTAGGAACCTCATGGACCTATAGTTGTCTCGAAACCCCGAGCGGTGTCCTGTATGTCAGGCCATCTATCGCATGCTGATAAGCAAAGGTCCTTGACCCTTTGCCAAGCGTAACAGCCGAAACATTAAAGCTCTGTTCACAGACATCGCCATTTAGAATTTATAGTCTTTTTTTTTCTTTTTTGCCTCAAAAACATAGATTATAACCCCTCAATGGAGCGAATATTTTGTGCTCGTTCCACTGAGGGGCCATAAGCCATGTTTTTGAGACAAAAAAAAAGAAAATTAAAATTTTTGTAGTTATTTCCGGGGGAGTGATCAAACTTTTTTCCAGAAACGTATGGTGGGGTGGGTGGGCGTAACTCTACAGGGGGGGGGGGGATAACTCTGGCAAGAGCTGAATTTATAATATCGCCTGCAGGCGCATCTGCACCACAGGCCCTCGTAGTTTGATCAATATTCTTGAATACAGCTTCCATCATCAAATATCAATACGATAAAAAAATTATTGTATTGATATTTTGATGATGGCAGCTGTATTTAAGAATATTGATCAAACAACAAGGACCTGTGATCAACACTGGTATTTCATATCTACTTGCGTGAAAAGCCAATAAAATGTAGGAGTTAGGTAGATTAAATCTGATGATAGGCGGACGGCCCATTCAACCCCCTTTCGTCTTTGTCGACAACTTGGGGGTAATGGGCCTGTCGAAGAGTTGTTGGCTGTGCACAATTACTCGGACCGCCTTGTATCCGCGAAGACAAGGGATTTCGAGATGTGCCACGTATGTCTCGATAATTCACGTCCATTCATTTCCGGCAACACCGTCTGAACGCTTTTTCATTCTGGATCATAGAGATCAAGGGCGAAAATAAACAATATTTTTTTAAAATTACGTAACATCAATGTTTCCCCCAAAATGATGTTTTTTTAAGAAAGTAGTGGACGATACAGCTGAAACCTGTTTCTTCAATAATGGAAGTACGCAAAGTCAAGTCCTACAATACCGGTAGTAGTATAACACGCACACTCCGGTCATGTTTTGGATGACCCCCGGTTTAACTTTTTGACTCAACAACACAGCTTATATCTTGGCTTCCCTTTACCAAGGAGACCATCGTGCAAAAGAGATCTCTCTGCTCCGACATTATCTCATCGAACAATTACATGTCAGTTGATTACTAGCCGAGATCGCATATCTTAAAGAATACACCTGCACTGTTTCAGGTGGGGTTGACTTTTTTTGTCAAATAGTCCAAGCAAATAGGAACTTGTAGACAATATCAGGCTTCCTACGTTCGGTGTCGTCTGTGTGCTTTCACAGTGATACGACGGATGTTCGTATCTCCAGTCATTTTTTTTTCTAAAAATGCTAAAGCCATAATATACGCTGATGCTAGGCCTACTTATCCCCTTGAACCCTGGTGGTATATTCCATGCCAGTTCAATGGCAACAATTAGAAGAGTCCATAATAATTATTTGGGGTAGACCAATCAATATTTTCAACGTGCAGCCTCTGGGCTGCACGTTGAAAGTATTAATTGGTCTATCTCAAATGTTTACTGAACAGCCATCCTATTTGATGACGTTATGGAGTATCAAAATTCCTGGCCGGAAAAGTGACCGCTAGGGTTCAAACACCACCTACCCGCATAATTATTATGTCAGCACTTTCAATGATTAGGTTTTTTTAGATAATATGAAACGTTTACTGTACGGATTGAACTTAGTAGTTAGACGCAGTGCTGTTTGATTTATCCTCAAAGAGAAGGCTGCAATCAAAATCGATCACTCTTTTGATATTACGAAATAAGAGCTCCAAGTGGCTCAAGGGACCTAATGGCTAAAATTTTCGCTCTCCCAATATAGTTCAAGTGCAACTTTCACGTAACATATAGACCCCCCCCCCCCCCCATGCATATAGGGCAACACAGGCCATAAATCACTCTCAGTGCACTGCGTTTTTTGTGAAAGTTTCTTGGGGTGGGAGACCTTCCATCTAGGACCCTGTGGTCGTTAACCCATCCTTCCACTTCCTTTCAGGGAAGTGGGAGGAGGGATAGCGGCGAGAGGCTTCACGTTATGAGTAGGGGAGGCCCATGAATTCACCACAACGACCTTCCAAATATCATTATTGCTGCCCCCCCCCCCCCCCCCCCCCCCCCCCAAAAAAAAAAAAAGAGAGAAAAAGACTGGTTAGGGCACTCCGATTATAGAATCCCGACTACTGGCCTGAATGAACCACTTTTATATTTGTGCATAAACTATCTCGGCATATTTTTTGCTAGTAGTTATTTTCAATTTCTGTATTTAGTGTTGTCTAAGGTCACCTTCAGCATTTATGACTGTATCGTTGCTGCAAACCAGTACAGAGACATATTTAGCCTGAGAGATCGTTTATACATGGTTTCATTTTATTTTTAGAGGGCTTCCATTCAGATGTTAATTATCAGGTCCGTTTTTACTATTAAAAGATAACTTGTGTACCACAACCACCTTGTGCTTACTGGGATTTCCATGGGAGCACGCCTTCACTACTGCAAAAGAAGTACAACTCAACGTCACATGGTTCCCATAGTTTTTTTTAACCTCTTTCCCCTATATTGGCCCCTTTCTGGTAAACAATCGTGCGGGAAGTTTTGATTTTTCTGATTTGGTTTTGGTTCGGTTTCATGAAAAAAAACTCGGTTTCGGTTCAGTTTTTCTGTGTGTTAAGAACATATAGTAAATAAAACTTCAGTCTCCTTAGCATGGAACAATGCCCAATTGTTTGTATGACAGGCCCCTTAGCATGGATACACTCCCCAATAGTTTGTATGACACCAATCATTCTAAGAAGAGGCCCCATGTGGCCTGAGGCGCTCACCTGACAATAGTTGTTTATTTATTTATTGGTGTTTAAGATCACATACTTATGCACAATGTCTAATCATGACCGTGACAGTTTTACGGGTGGAGGAAGCCGAAGTACCCAGAGAGAACCACCGAGCAGCTGCCAGCTCCCCAACATCGTAACTCCGCACTGCAGCACAGGCAGGGTTAGATTGGTTGAAGACATGAGCACCATCGACGTGCAGTATGCCTTAGTACACGGCGTCGTCGTGCCCCCATGTAGACAGTCGGGGTTAAGTGCCTTGTCCAAGGACACAACGCGGGAGTTCGAATCGATCGCTCAGACAGTCACCCATCCGAGGACTAACCGGGCTCGACGTTGCTTAACTTCGGTGATCTGACGAAAACCGGTTACCGCAACGCCACGTCGCTCCCTCAATAGTTGTTTAAAGAATGATTTAATTAGCATCTGTGGCTAGTTAACAATACAGAGGAATGAAGTTATTTAATTATTTATAGCTCTGTTGTTCATTCCAGATAGGTTTTTTCTTGTACTGGGATGCTACCACAGAAATAATGCCCAGATTTCCAGTAACGGAAAACTGGGGAGTCCAAATATCAATCTGGGGTCTTAACTTGAACAAACTTGAATCTGAGCCCTTCCCCTCCACTCCAGGATGCCATATACCATATATCAACAGATTCTGAATGGTAGATCTGAAGGGGATTTTTTAAAAGATTATTTATCATATAACACCAAGTTAAAATTTCGCCCCCCCCCCCCCATAGGGAGCCCAAATATGAATCCAGAAACTAAATTTGAACAAACTTGAATCTGAGCCCAGCTGTGGTGCTGTATACCAACTATCAAAACATTCAGACTGGTGGTTCTCAAGAAGATTTCAAAGAATAGCTCTCCTCTGTTAAAATTCGAGGTCTTGGCCGGTGGTTTGGAAGAAGATTTTGAGAACATTGCCTATTTAGCACTATGTTAAAATTTGCCCCCCCCCCCCCACAGGGAACACAAATTTCAACCCAGGGGACTTTATTTCAACAAACTGAATTTGAACCCTCTAAATATCAAAAGGTCCTGATTGTATCTCAAGAAGCAGATTTTTAAAGATTATTCTTCATATTGGACGAATTTAAAATTCAGGCTCCAATCGGGAACCCAAATATTAATCCAGGGACTTTATTTTAACAAACTGAAGATTCTAAGTGGGGGTCGGGAGAAGATTTTTAAAGAATATTCCCCATACTGCACCAAGTAAAAATATGGGATCCAACAGGGAGCCCAAATATTAACCCATGGACTTGATTTTTCCAAATTTGAAACTGACTCTCCTTAGAAAGGTCTACACCATATATGGAAAGATTCTGATTGGGGGTTTGCGAGAAGATAAATAATATTTGTAAATAATATTCCTTATATTCCAGCAAGTAAAAATTCAGGCTCCAACAGGGAGCCCAAATATTATTCAAAGGACTTGATTTGAACAAACTCGAATGTATCCCATATATCAAAAGATTCTCACTGGTGAATCTGAAGAAGAGAATATTTAAAGATTAATCCCCATATTACACTACGTTAAAATATGCACTTCCATAGAGAGCCCAAATATTACCCAATGGACATGATTTGAACAAACATGAACCTGCCTCTTGTTAGGATGCAGTATGTACCATATATCAAAAGATTCTTACTGGTGAATCTGAAGAAGAGAATATTTAAAGATTATTCCCCATATTGCACTATGTTAACATTTGCACTTCCACAGAGAGCCCAAATATTAACCGATGTATACCATATATCAAAAGATTCTGGTTAGGGTTTCTGGAGAAGATTATTCCTCATATTTGACAAAGGTAAAATTCAGGCTTCAATAGGAACCCCAAATATTAACCCAGAGACTTGAAATGAACAAACTTAGATCTGACCTCCCTAAGGTTTCTGCATATCAAATATCAAAAGATTTGGACTGGTGGATGTGAAGAAGAAGATTTTTAAATATTATTCCTCATACTGCACTAAGTTAAAATTTGGGTCCCAAATGGGAGCCCAAATATTAACTGAGGGACTTGTTTTGAACAGTATACCGAATATCAATAGATTCTGAGAGGTGGATCTGAAAAAGAAGATTTTTAAAGATCATTCCCCATATTACATTAAGTTCAAATTCAGGCTCCCACAAAGAGCCCATTTATTAATCGATGGATTTGCTTTGAGCAAAATTGATATATTTATTTATTGGTGTTTAATGTTGCATACTTCTGCACAATGGCTAATCATGACCATGACAGTTTTATGGGTGGAGGAAGCCGGAGTACCCAGAGAGAACCACCGAGCAACTGTCAGCTCCCCAACATACTAACTCCACACAAGCAGGGTTAGCATTGGTTGAAGACAAGTGCACCACCGACATGCAGTATGCCTTAGTACACAGCGTCACTGTGCCCCCACATGGGCAATGGGGGTGAAGTGTCTTGCCCAAGGACACAACGCGGTTGCTGCAGGTGGGATTCGAACCGAGGACTTCTCAGCTTGCAGCCTGCACCTCTACCTACTGAGCCACCGCGCCCACAGCAAAATTGATATAGACCACTGTATGGATTCTGAACACCATATATCAAAAGATTCTGACCTGTGGTTCTGGAGAAGAAGAGTTTTAAAGATTATTCTTCATATTGGAGTAAGTTAAAATTTGGACTGGGATATGGTTTGAACAAAATTATATCTAACCTCCCTAAAGAGGCTGTACACCAAATATCAAAAGATTCTAACTGGTGGATCTGCAGAAGATTTTTAAAGATTATTTCCCATACACTAAGTTCAAATTCAGGCTCCCATAGAGAGCCCAATTATCAACTGATGGACTTGAGTTGAACAAATTTGAATCCAACCCCCAGTAAGGATCTGTATACTACATATCAAAAGATTCTGACTAGTGCCTCTGGAGAGGAAGAGTTTTAAAGATTATTCCCCCTGTTGGACTAAGTTAAAATTCTGAATCCAACATGGTGCCCAGATATTAATTCAGGGACTTGGTTTGAACAAAATTAGATCTAACCTCCATAAGGATGCTGTACACCAAATATCAAAAGATTCTAAATGGTGGATCTGAAAAAGATTTTTAAAGATTATTCCCCATATTGCACCAAGATAAAATTTGGGCCCCTCATGGGAAGCCCAAATATTAACTGGGTGGTTCTAAAGAAGAAGATTTTTAAAGACTATGCACCATATTGCTCTAAGTTAAAATTTATGTTCCTGTATTGAGTCTAAATATGAACCAATGGGCTTAATTTTAACAAACTTGTATCTGACTCCTCTATGGATGCTGTATTCCAAATATCAAAAGATTCTGATCAGTACTTCTGGGATTAAAATTTTTTTAAGTTTTGCAAATATGCTGATTCAGTACTTATGATTTAATAATACCACACACCAAATTTGGTTCAAATTGGCTCAGCAGTTCAGAAAAAGAGAAATTTCAGGTTGGGCTAAAAGTCTTGCCCCTCCCTTACAAAGGCATATATTGTTCCACGTATTTCATTTGAACCAACTTGATTCGCCACCTCAAAAAGAAGCTCCATACCACATATCAGGTCATTGTACCTGCTGGTTCATGAGAAGATTTTAAAACAGGTGCACCGCCAGGCGGTGGATCAATATATGGCTGCCTATGAAGAAATTGCGCTTGTGAAGAAATTTTTAGTTGAACAAAAGGTCAATAATTCCTTCAAAAATAATTGTACATTCCTGGCTTACGACCCATTAAAGTTGAATATATTGTTTTCAAGTTTTTGCGTGGAGAATCAAAAGTCACCAAAACTTTCAGATTGTTGCCATGGCGGCCATATTGGACATGTCACATGCTGGTTATCGAAAGGAACCATCATCTAGTCATGACTAATCAACCATAAAAAAACAGTATCTGTTGGATGTATTGTTTTCAAGTTACAGCATGGGCAAATAAAAGTTAACGGACGGAAGGACGAATGGACAGATGGACAGACAGATGGACACTGATGCTGGTTATTGAAAGGAACCATCCACTAGTCATGACTAATCAACCATAAAAAAACAGTATCTGTTGGATGTATTGTTTTCAAGTTATCATGTGGGCCAATAAAAGTTAATGGACGGATGGATGGACAGACAGACAGACAGACAGACAGACAAACAAATGGATGGACGGATGGACAATGATGCTGGTTATCAAAAGAAACCATCCTCTAGTCATGACTAATCAACCATAAAAAAACAGTATCTGTTGGATTGTCAAATGGACAATCAAAAGTCTCTAAAAATCCAAGATGGCTGCCATGGTGGCCATCTTGGATATGCCAGAATGCTGGTTATCGAAAGGAACCATCCTTTAGTCATGATTAATCAACCATAAAAAAACAGCATCTGTTGGATCTATAGTTTTCAAGTTATCGGGTGGACAATCAAAAGTCCCTGAAAATCCAAGATGGCTGCCATGGTGGCCATATTGGATATGCCAGAATGCTGGTTATCGAAAGGAACCATCCTCTAGTCATGACTAATCAACCATAAAAAAATAGTATCTGTTGGATGCATTGTTTTCAAGTTATCTCGTGGACAAACAAAAGCTAACGGATGGACGGACAGACAGACCCCAGGTGGACGGATGGACATTGCCATACCATAATACGGCCCGCTCATATCAGCGGCCGTATAAAAAATTGTGAGCATTTTCCCCCACCCCCTCCCTATGAGGTTGGACAAGTTGATTTGAACATGAACAAAAATGCGATGTTAGAACAAGCAATCACCTCAAATTTAACTGAAATTGGTTCAGCAGTTTCGGAGGAGCAGGTACAAACATCATGTTCAAGGACAACAGATGGTGAGTGATCACAATAGCTCAATCTGACTTTCAGTCAAGTAAGCTAAAAAGCCCTGTCTGTAAGTATCTCCATTGAGAACTTCCATTTGATCATTCTTAGGGTTTCCAGATGATCATTTGCGAAGCCCATTAAATTAGAAAAAACATAAATTAGGGAATCAAATGAATAAAGTTCATCTGATCTATGTTGTATTCTCATTGTAAGCGTTTCTCCCTTATTGTCTTGTCCAGTGTACTAGAGCTGAAATGGTTAACCAATAAATCGATTAACCAATGGTCAACATCTTGATCGATCAAAAAAGTAATTGATCGATTAACTGTTTCTTTTGAGCTACTGTATTATAATGGGTTAAGAGACGAACAAACTATTCTCCCCCCATTATACGTGAAACATACGCGTGTCCCGGGTGAAACAGCAGGGTGGGATATTTCTATCCCACCCACCCCACATGACATACTCATTTGCATATTTTATTAGGTCGCCGGAACTATTTCATCATCGTCTGCACAATTGTAAATAAATAAAATGGCTTCACGATTTCCCACATGTAATCCATGTGCCATTCAGAATCAACAATGTTGATTTGTTTCAACCCCATGTTTCTCTGCAGATTTAATAATATCACTGCACGAATTTATCGATCGATCAATAATCTCACAATGCCCTTTACATTAGAGTTGCACAAATTCATTAACCCCTTAACGGACAGTGTTACAAATCAATTTTTTAGTAAATACCTATGGTATATACCTAACTTTTGTACGATCTTTCCGATGAAATGGTTCATTTTCGAAATGACTATGACTTGACAAATTGGGTATGTCAGCATGTGACTGCCAATTATCTATAATGACGTAATCCTCATGTGGGGGGGAGGGGGGGGGGGGGAGAAAAATCATCCTTGATGAGTCTGAAGGTGGGAATGGGGAAATCTCACCCTCGGGCAAGATATTTGAACCAGACCCTCGGCAAGCCTTGGGTGTGCCTGTGGTTCAAATATCCTGCCCCTTGGGTGAGATTTCCCCATCCCACCT
This sequence comes from Pictodentalium vernedei, assembly GCA_031216915.1. NCBI lineage: Eukaryota > Metazoa > Mollusca > Scaphopoda > Dentaliida > Dentaliidae > Pictodentalium > Pictodentalium vernedei. The sequence goes on along the minus strand of CM062291.1, from coordinate 177,434,041 downwards.
CCAGATTCATCGGGGATCATAATAGTCCCAAAACAGGCAAACTTTGTCACACTGACTCACATCAATTATATGAGACAGAGTAAGGCATGTAAAGCATAGTTACACTTGTTCACTTGTTCACTTGCATGATCATTACCGGTATAGTGTATCAGTAGCTGGAAATGGTGATTTTTAACCCTTTACCCAACGCAGGTAGCAGAAGATACTTTCAAAATAAATTCTGGAATTACTGAAAATTCCAATGAGGGGTCATAAGCTATGTTTTTGAGACAAAAATTGAAAATGCAATAAAATTTGAATGGAGATTTTTTGTATATAGCGCTGGCCCTTTTTCTGTTATGTTGAGTAAAGGGTTAATGCTGTAAACCATCAACGGTATGGCAATTATTCAGCTACCTATTAGGGCAGGTGATTAAACAATTAATTAAGATTAATCCATGTGATTAACCCTTTACCCAATGCAGACGATATCAAAATTTATTATTTTAAATATCATTTTTAAAAATTTTTCAAAAAATTTCAACAAAACCATATCATGTGACCCCTCATTGGAACAAGCTCAATGAGCTCGTTCCAATGAGGGGTCACATGATATGGTTTTGTTGAAATATTTTGAAAAATTTAATTTTTTAAACTGCTCAATTTGCATATTACGCGGGCGGATGCGGGTGATTCGTTAGGTAAAGGGTTAATTGATTAAGAAAACCCTTTAACCGTTTATGCTTCACTATATACTCTCATCACTTACGTCTAATGCCCCTTTATGAGGTACACTAAGTAACGAGAGTCAGTAGGGGCCACTAGTTCAGTTCTCTCCCAGTAAGATAGTTTGATCCGTTTATGCACACAGTAAAACTGTTCAGCTAGTTGTTGCTGGGTCTTGCAGTTCAGTTGTCTGGTCTGCTGCAAAACCAGAATCAAACAAAAAAAAACCCCAAAAGGCACTCAGTTCTAGTCCCCAAGAGGTCAAGCTAATGCCATGCCTGATTTTAAAGAAACAAATATGAGCTTTCGTAACTAATCTTACAAAGAATATTAAAGGATAAAAGGTTGAGCTCTTATATTAAGTCTCAATATCAAACAAGGGAGTATATTGTAACACCACCAACAATGCTTCACACTAAATGTCATAATAATTTAACTGGTTGAGTGCTAGAAGCCACTATCATGGTCTATTGAAAAGTTCTAGAAGCCACTTTAGTGGCTTTATACTTTGTGCATTAGCTTGTTGTTAGCTCAGCAGTAGAAGAAAAAAATTATATGAAACTGTTTGGTTACAATTGATTGGAGAGTGTGCCTGTCTGTTGGCACTCTCCAATAAATTATAACAAAACAATTATTTAATAACAAAGTCTTGCTAAACTAAGGCTACTCTTGTGGGTAGCTTGGTATCTTTGAAAAAAATACCCATGTTTTAAATCACCTTTGAAAAATAATTGAGCCCTTAACCAGTTAACTCTTAGAAGCCGGGGAATCAGAATGAATTTATTGAACATGACATACCACGAAAAACTTACAGTAAAGCAGGTGCTTCTAGTCAAGAGCCATCTGCCTATTCAGGCAGACAACACTTGACTAGAAGCACCTGCTCAGTGTTTAATTCTCCCCCTGCCCAAAGATAGCCAAACCGTCACATCCAGATTTCCTGCCGTACTAAACATTAAGTTAAACTTCCAAAAGTTTTCTTAATTAAGCATTTTATCATGGCTCTTAGCATGATGAATAGTAAATATGAGGCAATTCTGTACCCTGGTTCTCTGAAAGAAGATAAGTCTCCACAATAAGCCAGCAAGCAGTGGTGGGGGATAGCACACATTAGTTGTTGCTATTTATTTTGGTGGAAATTCTTTAAGATGGAAAACAGCATGCCATTCTGTTCATATGTGGATGCAATTCTCAACCTTTGAGCCGCAATAGTCTCGAAAGATTGTCAAGTGTCTCTTTCTGGTAAAATATGCGACATTTAATTTAGTAATTTAACCCTTTACCTACATGAAAAGCAGACGATACTTGCAAAAAAAAACTTGAATAACTAATTTTTTTCATTTTTGTCTCAAAAACATAGGTTATGACCCCTCATTGGAATGAGCTGAATGAGCTCGTTCCAAAGAGGGGTCATAACCTATGTTTCTGAGACACAAAAATGAAAAAATAATGAAAGTTAATTGACGATTTTTGAGAATAGCACTGGCCAGTTTTGGCCGTTATGTTGGGTAAAGGGTTAATAAAGCTATGTTGTATTACTTTGTTGCAACCTATTGTATAATTTTACAATTAACATAATCCACACATAACCTAAATGGTTTGGGAGCATGGTGGCTCAGTGGTTACAGCATTGGACTTCAAATCAAAAGGTCCAGGGTTGGAACCCGGCAGGGGTGACTGCATTGTGTCCTTGGGTAAGGCACTTAATCCTGAATGCCCATGTGTGGGCATGGTGGCGATATGTTCTAAGGTTTACTTCACATCGATGGTACACTTGTTTTCAACAATGCTACTGACCCTGCTTGTGTGGAGTTAGTATGCAGAGGAGTCTGATGGTTGCATGCTGCTGCTTGGTGGTTCTCTGGTTACTCCAGCTTCTTTCATCCATAAAACTGTCCGACATGAGGTGACTCTGGCTGCCAAAAGTGTCATTAAACCCCAATAAATAAATGAATAAAGAAATACCTAAATGGTCGTTCACAAGTTTTTTTCCAGATGAGTTATTTCCAGGCCTGTTGGTGGCTTTATTCCAACTCAATGGGCAACTTATCTTGCTAGTCCTGGGTCAGGCTCAGAGCCTCAAATTCCCCGAAATACTATGCTGGTTGCCCTGCCCTCTCACCATCCCTGTTTTTCCCAGAGGAAGTGAAAGGATACAAGCAACCTATCCTAGATTCTAGCAGGTTTTCCCATTTTTATTTGCAATGTAGACATCATAAATGTGTTATCAAGCGGCCGATTCCAGAAAATATTTTCAATATTGAAGGTCAAAAAACTCTTTTTTAAAAGAGAAATATCAGTACTTGTAAAAAGTAGACTGAATGTGTTCATGGGATGCCAATGCACCACCCCCAGCCAACACACCTGATCTAGAGAGGAAACCCCAAAATCTGCACAGTCATGGACCATAACTACTGCAATATACACATAATATGCTGAAAATCAAACGTGGTCATCTTTTTGTAATGACAAGTGAAATTGTGCAATTTAAAATCTTTATGCTGACCTCCCCAAGCCCCTGCCCCCCCCCCCCCCCCCCCCAAAAAAAAAAAAACACAAAAAATAACCCCAAATAACAAAGGTTTTTGAACAAAGAAGGGCCATAATTACCACTTTGTTCAAACAAGAGATAAAAGCAATCTGCTCCAAAAAACAAAAAATCCCCAAGACATCTGACACAAAGTGAGGACTGGCTATGGGAGACAAAGCCAAGCCAGAAAATAAGCAGACTGTCATCTGCAAAATGAGGTCCCCAGCAGGGTAGCATCACTAAATTTACCCTCTGTGAACCTTAATCTGAATCAGGGTCTCAAAACTAAAGAGAAAGAGGTCCCCAGAGGATAAATTGGCCCACTGTTTGGGACAGTGTCATAAAATTCACCCTCTGGGGACCTCATTCTGCAAATGTCAGACTGTTTATTGTCAGACCTGGACATAGCTTTCTAGAAGGAGTTTGATTCTGTGCCATCTACCAGCAAAAAAGGTTTTCAAGTTTGTTCTCCAGGCCAACTATATAAAAATCCTAAATTTAGGAAAAATCCTGAAAAGTTAAAATCACCATCTAGAGGAAAAGCAGAAAATTGATCTTGGCCTTCCTTATGTAATTATAAAGGAACTTTCAAATTTCAAATCACTATACCCAGAAATCAAAATTTGTATGTGAAAACCAAAATATAATTTCTCTGCTCAATCAAGGGTGGTAACTGCGAAATTACTAGCACTGGGAATCTGGAGTTTTGAATTGTTCAGCCAAAGGAAAGTAACCTTAGCACAAAGAAAATAAAACCCAAAATAAAATGTCTTTGCAAAATCAAGGGACATAATTATGGAATTCTGTGTGTCAGAAATATGAAAATAAACGTGGCCTTTATCATGCCAAATGCATATGGATGTAAGTACAGCCACAATTACACACTGAGGGAATACAAATACAGGTTGATGAACAGCAGTAACAAATTACACTTTATGCCCCCTTTGTGGGGGTATAAATGAAAGTGTCAATGACACTGTAGCTTAACTTGTCTGTGTGTTTGATGAAAAGAATAATGTTCAATGTTTATGAAAGGATTATGAAATAAGACAAGAATTGTGATAATTGGGAATATGTTAATTTCTGTTCCCTGTATGATATGTTTTTAATAAAAATAATATGAGGTGTAGACTGTACTAAAGAACTGAGGGGTGGGTTAATGTGGCCCTCACAGTTAATGTATGTGGCCCTCACAGTTAACGTATGTCAATGAAAGTTACCAAGTTACAGTGAAATTATTCCAAAACGAGTCATCCTGTTAAGTTACATTGAAATCCCTTCATAAATATGGCCTGTAGACTGTGCTAAAGGTTTTCGAGCTTCAGGCCTGTGTAGCCATCACGGTTGACCGATTGCAACTAAAAGGGGATGTCCTCATCTCGACATTATACTGAGTCATTCTACCAAGTTACAATGAAATCCCTTCACAAATACGACCTGTAGTCTGGACTAAAGTTTTTCATGTTTTGGGCTCGGGCAGCCATCATGGTTGAATGATCGTGACCAAAAGGGGACGTTCTCATCTGGGCATTATCTGGAGTGATCCTACGAAGTTACAATGAAATCCCTTCATAAATATGATTTGTAGACTGTTCTCAAGGTTTTCAGGCTTCAGGCCCCTGTAGCCATCACAGTTGACCAATCACGACCAAAAGGGGATGTCATCATCTAGGCATTATATGGAGTCAACCTAACAAGTTACAATGAAATCCTTCCATAAATATGACCTATAGACTATGCTAAAGGTTTTTGGGTTTTGGGCTCGGGCAGCCATCAAGGCTGAATGATCGCGACCAAAAGGAGACGTTCTCATCTAGACATTATTTGGAGTCATCCTACCAAGTTACAATGAAATCCCTTCATAAATATGACCTGTAGACTGTGCTAAAGGTTTTCAGGTTTCAGGCCCCTGTAGCCATCGTAGTTGCCCAATCGCATCAGAAAAGGGACATTCTCATCCAGACATTATATGAAGTCAACCTACCAAGTACAATGAAATCCCTCCATAAATATGGCCTAAAGGTTTTCGGGTTTTAGGCTCGGGCAGTCGTCACGGTTGACAGATTGCGACCAAATGGGGAAGTTCTCATCTAGACATCATACGGAGTCATCCTACAAAGTTACAATGAAATTCCTCCATATTAAATATGACCTGCAGACTGTGCTAAAAGTTTTGGGGTTTCGGGCTTGTGCAGCCATCATGGTTGACAGATCATGACCAAAAGGGGACGTTCTCATCTAGACATTATACAGAGGCATCCTACCAAGTTACAATGAAATCCCTTCATAAATATGACCTGTAGGCTGTGCTAATGGTTTTCAGGTTTTGGGCTCGGGCAGCCATACCGGTTGGCCGATTGCGACCAAAAGGGGATGTTCTCATCTAGACATGATCCTAAACCTGCATATTAAATTTCGTGATGATCAGACAAGAACTACGTGGTGTAGCCTGTGCTAAAGGAAAATGTGAACAGACTCACAGACTAACAGACTCACAGACTAAAAGACTTCCGCATGCATGATGGCAATAGCTTATCCTGACTTTGTCAAGTTAAGCTCGGTTTTTGCCTCAAGCTATAATCTACTTTTGTAAACACCACAACTTTCAGCATTTAGGCCCTGATACACAGGCCTTTAGTTTGCCCTAGTTTGGGGACATAGACGATTGACTATCAGTTTTCAGTTTCTGTTCAGACTTATTGAAGATAATTTAATTTATTCATTTATTTATTAGGATTTAACGACAACTGCAAATTAAATTTCGTGTCGATCAGACAAGAACTACATGGTGTAGCCTGTGCTAAAGGAAAATGTGAACAGACTCACAGACTAACAGACTAAAAGACTTCTGCATGCATGATGGCAATAGCTTATCCTGACTTTGTCAAGTTAAGCTCGGTTTTTGCCTCAAGCTATAATCTACTTTTGTAAACACCACAACTTTCAGCATTTAGGACCTGATACACAGGCCTTTAGTTTGGCCTAGTTTGGGGACATAGACGATTAGCTATCAGTTTTCAGTTTCTGTTCAGACCTATTGAAGATTTAATTTATTCATTTATTTATTGGGATTTAATGACAACTTTGGCAGCTGGGGTCACCTCGTGTTGGACAGTTTTATGGGTGGAGAAAGCAAGAGTACCTGGAGAGAACCACTGAGCAATGGCATGCAACTGCCAGACTCCCCAAAATACTAACCCCACATAAGCAGGGTTAGTACTGGTTGAAGACAAGTGCACCATCGAAGTGCAGAACGCCTTGGTACACAGTACCCCCATGCAGGCAATCTGGATGAAGTGCCAGATATTTTAAAAATGACTGCCTAATGACTGCCTGAAATACCATATTGCCTTCTTAAGGCTTTACTTGGGAAAGAGAATATCTATTTACTGTATGCAGCCTTATTCCAACTTGATTAGGGAGCAAGGTGGCTCATTGGTTATGGCATTGGATTTCAAACCAAGAGGTCCACAGTTCAATCACCACCAGGAAATAACCGCATTATATCCTTGGGCACGGCAATTAATCCCGACTGCCCATGTGGGGTCCTTAGGCATACTGCATGTTGATGGTTTGCTTGTCTTCAACCAATGCCAACCCTGCTTGTGCAGAGTGAGTACATAGGGGGTCTTACAGTTGCTCACCATTGCTCAGTGGTTCTCTCTGGCTTCCACCACCCATGAAACTGTCCGACCCTGGCTGTCAAAAGTGTTTTTAAATCACCCTTTACACAATGTAATGGCCAAAATCAGCCAGCGCTATAAACAAAAATCACAATTCAGTTTTATTATTTTTTCATTTTTTTGGCTCAAAAACACAACTTATGACCCCCTCAATGGAAGATGCTCATTGACCCCGTTCCATTGAGGAGGTCATAAGTTTTGTTTTTGATGCAAAAAAATTAGTTTTTTAAGAATTTTGTTTGCAAGTGTCATCTTCCTTTTGTGTTAGGGTTAAGTAAATAAATTCCAACATGGTTCATTTTTTTCTGCAACAGAAAAAGTGCCCCAACATGCAGTGTTTCATGCACATAGGCAGTTGTTTCTAGCCTAGTCTTGGCTGTCTATATGGGCAGCCAAGACTTGCCTAACAAGAGGCCACAGGGGGCCTGAGGGCACTCACCTGACATGGTAGCCTAAATATAAAACCCAGGGAATTGATTTCTACAAGTTGCATCTGCCCCTCCTTAGAAAAGCTTATACCAAATATCCTAAGATTCAGACCAGTGGATCTAAAAAAAAAAAAATTTTTTAAAGAATATTCCACATATTGAACTAAGTTATAATTCAGGCTCCCATAGGAAGCCCAAATATAAACCCAGGGACCTGGCTTGAACAAACTTGAATCTCACCTCCAATGGGATGCCGTTTTCAAATATCAAAAGATTCTGACTGGTGGATGTGAAGAAGATTTTTTAAGAATATTCCTCATATTGAACTAAGTTATAATTCAGGCTCCCACAGAGAGCCCAAATATGAACCCAAGGACTTGGCTTCAACAAACTTGAATCTCACCCCCCTAAGGATGCTGCATACCGAATATCAAAATATTCCGACTGCTGGATCTGAAGAAGAAGATTTTTAAAGAAAATTCCTCATTTTGAACTAAGTTACAATTCGAGCTCCCACAGTGAGCCCAAATATGAACCTAGGGACATGGCTTGAACAAACTTGAATCTCACCCCACTAAGGATGCTGCATGCCAAATATCAAAACATTCCGACTACTGAATCTGAAGAAGATTTTTAAAGAAAAATTCCTCATATTGAACGAAGTTATAATTCGGCTACCGCAATAAATCATATAGGAGGGTATTCTTATTTATTATATTATTATTTTATTGTGTGTAAAATCCGCCTGATTTCAAGGCAGACTGAATTTTCAAAAGACGACTTCAGAGTCGCTTTTCCTTGAAGACAGAGCAAATTTTGCTGATCCGAGGAGATTTCTTCGCCTAAGTCACCTGATCTCTGGGTCAATGATTCACTAAAAGACAGAATGAAAAACAAAAACCAGAACAAAATGAAAGTGTCAATGACACTGTAGGTCAACTTGACAAACTTGAACTTGGTAAGTTATAAATGAAATGGCAAAATTGAAGATCATTGGTACCAATGTTATTTGGTGAAATTTCAACATAACAGCATTGTGTGTGCACAACGTCAAGAGTAATCCTTGCATTTATAATTGTAAACTGTAAGACGGGCTAAAGGAAGAATGTTGATACACAAATGCAGTAAGTTCTGAGGTTATTGTAAATAGCAACTTTTTTCACAGAAATGAATGCTAATCAATAGCTCTTATCTAAAGGTCTTGCCTAATGAGCATACCAAGTTCAAAAACAATCCTATGATTAACGTGGCCTGTAGGCCATGTCAAAGAATGTTGATGCACAAATGCAATAAATTCAAAGATTGTTGCTTAAAAGAACAGTTTTTGATGAAAATGAAAATCAATAGCTCCTATCTTTGTCACCCTGCATAAGCATACAAAGTTTCAAAACAACCTGATAATGAATGTACCCTCTGAGGCCAAAGGAAGATGTTAATGCACAAATGCACTAAGTAGAAGATCATTGCTTGTGGCAATGGGTTTTTTTTTTCATGGAAATTCACAAATATACCCTGCAGAGAGTGCAAAAGGGATAAGTTGATGCACAAATGCAGTAAGTTCAAAGGCTGGTGATAATGACAATAATTTTTTATGGAAATGAAAAAAAGCAATAGTTCACATGTAGAGGTCACCCCAAACACACATACCTAGTTTTAAAGTGATCCAATCATAAATGTGCCCTGCAGGGTGTGTCAAAGGAAAATATGGATGCTTAACTGCACTAAGTTTTTACTAAGTTCATCGAAGGTCATTGCCAGTGGCAACATATTTTGACAGAAATTGAAGAAAATCGATAGCTCCCATCTAGAGGTAACCCCAAACAAGCATACAAAGTTTCAAACCAATCCAATCGTAAATGTGCCCTGTAGGGCATGCCAAACTAATATATTGAAGCCTGACTAAACTAAGTTTAAAGATCGTTTCCAGCGGCAACATTTTTTGACAGACGGAAATGGAAGAAAATCGATAGTTCCCATCTAGAGGTCACCCCAAACAAGCATGCCAGGTTTCAAAGCAATCCAATCATCAATGTACCCTGTAGGATGTGCCAAAGGGAAATATTGAGGTCTGACTAAACAAAGTTATAAGAATGTTGGCTGCGGCAACATTTTTTGGCAGAAATGGAAGAAAATCGATAGCTCCCATCCAGAGGTCACACCAAACAAGCATGCCAGGTTTCAAAGCAATGCGATCATAAATGTGCCCTGTAGGATGTGCCAAAGGGAAATATTGAGATCAGACTAAACGAAGTTTTAAGAACGTTGGCCAAGGCGACATTTTTTGACGGAAAAGGAAGAAAATCAATAGCTCCCATCTAGAGGTCACCCCAAACAAGCATGCCAGGTTTCAAAGCAATCTGATCACAAATGTGTCCTGTAGGGTGTGCCAAAGGGAAATATTGAGGTCTAACTAAAATAAGTTCTAAGAACGTTGGCCATGGCAACATTTTATGACAGAAATGGAAGAAAATTGATAGTTCCCAGCTAGAGGTAAAAATAAGCATGCCAGATTTCAAAGCAATTCTATCCTAAATGTTCGCTGTAGGGTGTGCCAAAGGGAAATATTGAGGTCTGACTAAACTAAGTTCTAAGAAGGTTGGCCGCGGCAACATTTTTCAATAGAAATTGAAGAAAATTGATAGCTCCCATCTAGAGGTTACCCCAAACAAGCATGCCAGGTTTTGAAGCAATCCGATCATAAGTGTGCCCTGTAGGGTGTGCCAAAGGGAAATACTGAGGTCTGTCTAAACTAAGTTCTAAGAACATTGGCAGTGGCAACAAGCATACCACGTTTCAAAGCGATCTGATCATAAATGCAACCTGTGAGGTGTGCCAAAGGAAATTGTGTACGTACGTATGCCCGGACATACGTATGTACGCCGACGGATGAGAAGTGATGGCAATAGCTCAGCTTCACTTTGTCAAGTTGAGCTAAAAACTCAACCTAGATCCGACAGTCCCACGCCCCAAGTCCAGGCAGCCTTGAAAGGCCGGGGGTCCCATGGGTGACTTGGTCAAACAGAGTGGATGCGAAACAGGTGATTACTTTTTGGGGTGATAGGTGATCTATGCCCATCACCATACCCAGAGTCATGAGTTTAGTGTTGAGCACAGATTATCCATCGAAAGGTTCATTCACATTGCAACCCTTAGCTTTTGTGCGAATGTACCATGGTACCACCACATCCCACAGCCACCCAGACCCAAAGCACGAAACAAACCAATTAAAATATTTTCAGTATATGATATAGGAAGTTTTTTGTTCTGTTATAATTATGCTTATGGGACTAGTTTTGTTTGATGACATTCTTTTTTTCAGGGAAGGGAGGTTAATTATTTTTCTGATGGCTCTAGTCTCAGCAGTAAGTCTCTACTAACTTTCTTGACTTGTTCGCATATATTTGGACAATCACTCAGCATCTATGAATTGATTTTTTTTTATGAATGAAGATCAAGATGTCATGATATTACGTTCTTGAACTGGGCATGATGTATTCCCCATTGGTTGTTTCACTTGTACTATAACTGCTGATTTTTATAGTAGTGGTCCAGCTGTGTGTTCCTTTGTTTTTTATTTTTCCAGTTTAATGCATGGAAGGACTATGCAAAAATATTATCATGTTAAAAATGATCTAGACTAATTTATTTCGATGAGCTGAAGTTTTATTTATCATTTAACCCTTTACCTAACATGAAAAGCAGACAACACTTGCAAACAAAATTCTTGAATAACAAATTTTTTGTTTCAAAAACATAGGTTATGACCCTTCACTGGAATGAGCTGGATGAGCTCGTTCCAAAAAGGGGTCATAACCTATGTTTTTGAGACAAAAAATTGAAAATATAATGAAAATTAATTGGTGATTTCTGTGAATAGCACTGGCCGGTTTTGGCCATTATGTTGGGTACAGGGTTAATTACTGTTATCAAAACAATGGCCTCAATATGTGTAATCAGTTTTCAATGAGTGCATGTAGCCTAAATAACGTTCTCTTTCTGAATTGAATAATCTCATGTGCATTTGCTACTTTCAATACAGATTTGCATTTTGTCTAAGACGTTTTTACTTGTATTGGGGGAAATACATTCTTGTTGTAAAATAATAAATTTACCATATCAATATTTAGTGGCCAAGATTCACCACTGATCAATTTACTTGTTCTCTTCTCTGTAGTGATTTTGATAAGTTCTTGCTATGTAAGACTAAAAGTGCAAGCTGCAAGCCGGGAGGTGCTCGGTTCGAATCTCACCTGTGGCAACCGCATTGTGTCCTTGGGCAAGACATTTCACACTTCAACCAATGCTAACCCTGCATATGTGGAGTTAGTATGTTGGAAGCCTGACAGATGCTCGTCATTGCTTGGTGTTCTCTGTCGATACTCCGGCTTCCTCCACCAATAAAACTATCCAACATGAGGTGACCCTGGCTGTCAAAAGTGTCGTTAAACCCCAATAAAATAAAATACAATAAAATAAGTACGTACGACTATTAAAGATGATAAGATTATAAGTTATTGGAATAAACTGATGGTAGTATGGTCTGATGTTTGCACCTCAGAGTTTATGTTCAACCAAGTCGCAGAACATCGATATTGGACATAAACTCTGAGCCATGTTAATATCACTTCATCATAATAATAACATTTATATATATATGTTCCAATAAGACCCTACCCATAGCCTAAAACCCACATCGTGAAATAAACTAGTCTACTTTTAATGATAACAAGTTTAGTGAATAAACCTCCATGTTCCCCATGTCTTCACTGGACAAATAATCAATAAATCAGATAATGGTTTAAGACACTCCATCTTGGTGCAAATCGTAAACTGATTTGTAATTTATACCATGATTACCTATTCTACTAGATATGAAAAGCCTATGACATAAATTTTAGCTTTATACACCAACCGTGGTGAGCACGCCAGCAATGGGATTTTAATAGGTAAAATTTACACCTACAGTGGAACTACACCCAAGTTGACCTTTAGTGACGACAACCTGAATGCGAACTTGTCTAATTTATCGCACGTCGCCTTGCGAAGAGTGAAAGGAAAGTGGCAATTATTTATTACTTTTTTAAATGTGTTTACCCCATAAAATGCCAAAAATCAACAAACATGCATTGTCTCTTGTTAATAAACCATCCATAACTCGAAACAGTATGTTATTATGTTATTAAAATGAAAAAGGCCCTGCTTCTTTTTCTATCTCGTTTTGGTAATAAAACTGACAGTGGAAGTCCCGCCCACCAATCCTCATGTAAACAAAAGCAAATTTGCATGTATGTATGGCTCCTGCTCAGTAAAATCGAGAAAAAATAATAGCAACTCTTAATAATCAGACGATCATGGTATAAATAAAATATACCCAACGTAGCTTGGTGTACCAAATGTTCACCACTCGTGCTGAACATTTGGTACACCAAGCTACTATGGGTATATTCTATATTTAAACAACACTTCATTCAGTACATCATCTGCTGTATATGTGAAAAAATCAGGAAAAATGAAGCAGTTTGCAAGTTCACCCCATTGATGAAAAACTTGCGAAACGGGCAACCTCAATTCAAATATTTCGCATAGTAACATCCCACAGTAAAATTTGCTAATAGAGCCGTGAATGTAGAAAAAAACTGCACCTGCTCTTGTCTAATCAGGGGGCATAGATTCCAGACTTACTGGAAAATAAATATTTTAATTGGTGGCATGAATACATACATCTAGATGTAATATCACAGAACACTTATTGACATGAGCTTAAATTGAGGAAACATTTAGTAGGTTTTGCAGTTACTGAATATTTCTGAGACTGTGGAGATCATTTTGCTTAATAAATGAAGTTTCTTTAATCTGTCCAGTTTTCTGGACCATTTCTTTCTCACATGTTCATCAGAATCATTAGCCTCTGTCGGAACACCTGGACTAACTATTGATTGAGAAAGTAGTAGATGTGACTGGGTGAAAGAAGAATTAATAAATAAACCATATACATTTTAGCAGCCATGGTGAACCACTGATCAATTTAATTCTTCTCTCCTCTGAATAGATTCTATGTTTGATTAATAGTTTGTACTGAATACAAGATCTCAAAGGCTTCATAGATTTCTCTCTGCCTTCAAAAAGTGGAAGTTCTTTGTATGTTTGACTATTAAAAGATGTTGACATAGAGATTTTATCTTGTGACATGAACACACATATATAGATGTTCCCTGAACACCGATTGACATACACTGAGCAAATATCCATTAGAATCTGCAGTTATAGTAGAACATAGTAGAACCCTGTTAATTGAAGACCTACTAAAGTTGCAAGAGAAAAATATGCAATTAAGAAGAGTAACATTGGGTCATTTTCCTGGTTTCTAGTGAATAATGGAGCATTTATTCCATTATATCCTGTCTGACAGACTCATGTATTGGGTGTATTGAGGCTGTAAATGTCTATAATCTTCAACAGTTTAAGAGATTTTTTATTAATTTAACAGGAGTTTACTCTTTAAGTATAACCTATATGCTATTAACAGGTCAAATCTGTACTGAAGGTATGGAAAATGGTTTGATGTTTGTAAGATATATTCAATTAACAGGGTTATTCAATTAAAAGATACAGAATTAATTTGGCTCCATTGTACTGGAAATTCCAGAGACTGTTACGATGATTAACCTTCATGACTCTTTTCTTCAATGCACCCATTTTTCTCTATTATCTTGTACTCATTTTCATCAGAAAGATTATTCTCTTCAGAACTCCTGGTGTCTTGGAGTGGCTGTAAAACAATTTGTTTTTATATAAAAATGCAATAATACTTTCAAAGAAAGATAAAAATGCTTTTGTGCAGGGATCCCTTCATTGGAGCATAGGGTTCATACACTTATTTATTGGTGTTTAGGGTCACATATTTCTGCAACAATGTCACTTGTTTATAGCTATGTTGCCCATTTTAGAGGACTTTCACCCCAGGCATTGGTGACCATGTCCTATTTTACCAGTAAAACAGAGCTTGTTTATCACAGTGAAGATGTACTGCTTCACTTCCCAGTGTTCCCATGGGGAGGTCCTAGAAGTGAATGAGTAGTCAATTTAAGGAATTACCAGGGCCATCCCAGTATATTTTCGAGTGTTTCAAGGATTTTCAAATATTTTCTGGGGCCCAAACACAGTATCAAACACAGTATCTCCAGGAACATACAAGCTAAGGGATCTGTGTTCAATATTTTCCATTTAAATGTCATACCTCAATTATGTCCACAATTTAATATACAGATCCTATTCCATTAGACAGTCATTCTATTTGCCAGAGAAGATCTATTACAGCAATATTCAACTCAGTGTGAAGCAAGTTGGATATTGCTGAAATGAATATTGATAAAACTGATCAAATTTGCAGAGCCCTTAACACTTTCAGTGGTGATGGAAGTGGGGAGAAGCTGCACCTCCCCCCCTCCAATCCCTGATGGAATAGAGGTCAGCGCATGCCCTTTTTGTCGGAAGTGAACTAGTGGAAGAAAAGTCTTTAACCCTGGAGAACTGTGACTGAGAAACTCCTGATTATTTGTTTAAATAATCACCAAACAAAGAAGGGGCCCCAAGAGGCCTTAATCACTCTGATTCACTCACCTCACAAAATGGTTCAAAGAAGTATTCCCCCCTCATCCAAGCATCTTGGATGAGCAGGATGAGAGGAATTCTGTGAAGCATAAAACGAACATGTCAGAGGGATGAAATTGCATCGTCACCGATAGGGGGCGCGCCAATCTCTATTAAAAGAGGTGAAAATGAGTGCTATGCACGAATGATTTTATGATCAGTTATTGTTGCCTGAGAATAAAAGGCTGGTTCATGATGAACAGAATGTCGATTTAAAGCCTATTGGAGGTTGGCAGTATGAAAAAATGGGTGGGTTCTTGCGACCCAAGCCTTGGGGGGAAGGCATCCCTCTGACATGTTCGTTTTATGCTTCACAGAATTCCCCTCATCCTGCTCATCCAAGATGCTTGGATGAGGGGGGGAATTCTGTTACACATAAAACTCACAGTCATTCAGGATGAAATTGCATAGTTTAAAGATGATGCCAACCGACAAAAAAATTTATGGAGTATTTTTTAATACAGCGTTAGCAAACGTTTTGTCAGGGTTAGCTAATGGAATATCTGATCTAAAATAAAATTTATAAAATGTTTCAGCAGAAGTCCAATTTGCTGTGGACAGAACGTTATTTAGTGAGATTATAGCATGAATGGCGGCTGAGGTAGATGAACCTCTCACTGAGTGAGCCTTGTAAACTGAAATGTCGATGCCAGCATTTTTGAGAATATCACAAATCCATCTAGAGAGGGTGCTGGTGCAAATTTGCAGAAAAGGTATTGAAAGAAATAAACAATTTTGAACTTTCCCTTTTGTCTTTAGTTCTGTGGAGATATTCAGAAAGAACAGCAAGGACACATAATGGTTCCTTTTCATATTTATAAAGATTTATTGAATTTTTATGACATGACGGTTTGGTTGTTTTGAGATGATCAGTAATAAGAAAAATAACTTCTGAGTTTGTGATTCGAATATTTTTTATATCAAGAGCTGCAAGTGTTTGAGCTCTTTGAGCAGTGCATAAAGCAATAAGAGCTGCCAATTTCTTGGTCAGTAATTTTAAGGACAGTGTTCCATGAAGATAAAGCGATTCTAGATATTGGAGTAACATAGAGACATCCCAAAGTGTTGAATAATGAGGCTTTGGAGGGTGTTTGTTGAAAATTCCTTTTACAGTTCTGTTAACTAATTTGGAATCTGAAAAGCTAATATGTGATAATAAGCTAAGAGTTTGATTTAACATTGATCAGTGAGAATTAATCACACTGTAAGATTTTCCTGAATAATCAAGGAAGGCTAAATAATTAGCTAAATGTGTTTCAGATGGGTAAAGTGGATTAACCTTCCTTTCCTTACACCAAACAATCCATTTCGCCCAGGCATAATTATATGTTTTTTGAGTGGCTGGTTTCCATGAATGTATGATGAGGCTGGCAGCTGATTTTGAAATGGCTCCTGATAGGAATTGATTCCAGAGACAAGACATCCGGCAAGTTGGAGTTTCCCTGCAAGGGGATGAGTGCAGTAGCTGTGCGGTAGTCTGAGAAGATATTCTGTTTTTGGAAGGAAAATAGGGTAATGACTGAGAATTTCGAGCAGTAGAGTATACCATGGTTGTGTACTCCAGACGGGAATTATGAGAAGAGCCAACCTTACTTTGTCTTCCTTTATTTTCATAATGATCTTCATGAGCAAACTGAAAGGAGGGAAAATATATGGAATTAGGTTTCCCCAATTTATAGTAAAAGCATCAACAAATTTTGCATAAGGATCATAATGCCAAGAAACATAATCTTTTAATTGACAATTCAATCTGGAAGCAAAGAGATCGATACAAGGAGAAATTTCCAATTGTTCACATAAAGTTTGAAATATTTCTGAGTCAATCATCCATTCTGTATTATCACTGAATTGTCTAGATAATTTGTCAGCAACAATATATCCTTTCCCTGGGAGGTGAACAGCTGAAAGTTGGATTTTCCTGCCAAAACACCAAAGAAAAATTTCCTTAGTAACAAGAAACAAATTCATAACAGGGCCTCCCTTATTATTGATATAAGCTACTGCTGTGGAATTATCGCTTCTAACACATATATGAATTGAAGAAAATTTGTGACATAAACTTTGGAGACCTAAGAAGATTGCCTTAAGCTCCAACAAATTAATATGCAAAGGAGATTCTGAAGAGGACCATATGCCATTGGCATAACTGTTTTCAAGTGATGCACCCCATCCAAGATGTGAGGCATCAGTCACCAAATACAGAGATATATCTTTTGCCCGACAATCTTTTCCATTCTTTATTTTAATATTCTTAGTCCACCAGATAACCTCTTCCCTGGCTGCTGAAGACAGAAGAATTTCAGCATCAAAGTTACCTTGTGAGACTTGAAGCCCCTCAGTTTTTTCTTTATCCAAAAACCGATAAAACAATTCTCCCAAATTGATTGCTTTTAAAGCTAAGTATAAAGGCCTATTACCCGAGCTAAAGTTCTGAGAGTAACCGGGCCTAAGAGTAGTTTTTTGGAATGTGAGATAATTTTTTCGATTTTTTCTTCTGAAAGAAAAATTTTGAATTTTTCAGAATCTATAATAAACCCAAGATATTGGATTTTTTGAGTGGGTGTGAGGCATGATTTTCCAAGGTTGATATTAAACCCTAGTCTTTCAAACATAGTCTTTAAGAACATGGTATTTTCCCTGCAAGTCTCCGGAGACTTGTGACAAATGAGGGAGTCGTCAATATAAAAGAAAGACTTTACACCTCCAGATTGGACAAATGAAAAAATCGGTTTCACCAATTTTGTGAAAATCCTTGGTGCCGACGCCAAACCAAAAGGGAGACAGCGAAACTCATATAAGGTATTATTCCAGAGGAACCTCAAATATTTTCTGTCATGTTCATGAATAGGGACACTGAAATCAGCATCTTTCAGATCAAGTGAAGTGAAAAATTCATTTTCCTCCAAAGATTTTAAGACAACATCAAGAGTCTCTTGTTTGAAATGATGATATTCAATAAACAAACTGAGTTTTTTCAGATTAATGATAGGCTGAAAACCACTGGTTTTCTTTTCCCTGAGGAATAAATTGGAAAAAAATTCCCCAGGGGAGTGAGAACAGGAAACAATAGCCCCCTTTTTAATCATTTCATCAATTTTTTGTTGAATAATAGATTTTTCACAGGAGGTAAATGGCAGACAGTTGGGTGCTTTAAGTTGAAAGGGCCTGGAAATAAATTCCAGTTTATGACCACAGACATTATTCAGAACACATGAGTCCGAAGTAATAAATTTCCAATTTGACAGAAAATATTTGAGGGAGGCAGCCGAAGGATAGCTAATCACCTTTACTTGTCTGAAGGTTGGTGTTTGTCGAAGCGTTTTGGATTCCAGGTCTTTTTTGGTTGCCTGTTTTGGTAGCTGTTGTTGTGAGTCTGATAAGTTTGGTAATTGTGCCATTTCTGAAATTGTGGTTTTTGGCTTTGCCCTAAAAAAGACTTGTGACCAGTGAAAGAATCTTTGAAATTTTTGTTTGACGTTGTTCGTTGCACATCACCAAGTTCTTTAATCTTTTTGCATATATCTTCTCCAAATAAAAAATTTGAGACTGGATTATCGGTAGAAAAAATTCCCTTGAAGGATGTGTGCATGATCGGTCTGAGTAAGTTGCGTCTAAACATGGACGACTCAAACATAGCATTACCAGAAAGTGTCAGGTTGTCAACAAGAGCTTTCCTAACAATGTTTAGATCTGGGTTTTTCTTTCTGAGCTCTTCAGTAGCCTTTAAAGTGCAGCTGATTGCTGAGGCTGAAAGACGTTGAATTTTTTGTAATGTGCAATCTCTTGTGCGAAATTGACTGCTATGGATTTGAGCCCAAATCTCGGGGTTAACTTTTGGAGGATAACATTTCTCAGCATTTCCTGGAATAAGGTTATTCTCAAGTAATTTGTCGATATGACCTTTATCAGATGGTGTAGTGCAAGTATTTGACATGAAAGAAGCAAACTTATCGCTGATGTTTGGGCCAAGTTTGTACAAGGAAACTTGGAAAATTGAAGGAATAACAAAACCATTTTCATCTAACAAATCAGAAATGTCTGCAATGCTATTGTCAAAAAGCTCATCGGCATGTGGGCCGGACCGCTGAGGGTTGGATTTACAATGAACGTCATGACTTTCCTCAGTTTCATCGAGGTCAAAATTTTCATTGTCAACCGTGACTATGAGATTAGGACCCAGAGATTGTCTCTGAAGCGATTCTCTTGTAACTGTGTGTGATTTGTAGAAACCCTCATCGGGTTTCCCCCAAGCTAATTTTGCTTGAGAAGTCTTAGACTTGGATGACTTTGAATAAGTCGAAATTGGGTGACTTTTTGAGCTTGCGCTCTTATTTTCAATTACATTGAGTCTATTATTAATATGATTCACAGAATCGAGGAGTGTTGCGAGAATATCATTATTTCCTACCCCAGATATGTCCGAAGTGACTTTGTCATGGTGGACTTTGGATTTCTTTGCTTTAGATTTTTTCCCATTGTCATGGGAAAGAGAATGCTTCCTGGAGGAAAGAGAAACAGAATCCTGCTTCCGATTGTCAATTGGAGAGTGCACAACTGCCGGAACGATAATTTTAGAAGCTACTTTCGATTTCGATACATAAGGATTTTTCCTCGAAGTTGTATGAAATGTCGAACCATCTTGTACATAGCCAGAAAACTACTATCTTCTGCATCCGAGGTGAATATGTTAAGAACGTCATCATTCAGGTTTAAAGGATTTAGGATTGAATTAACACTGGCTAATTCTTCCCGATCAGAGGAGTCATGATGCCTGTCGAGTGAGTCTGCAGATGGACTTTTGTCCGGAGCAGAATCGATATCACTCTGAAGATCTGACATTACAAAACCAACTAGAAATTTAACTGAAGTAACTCTGGCGCGCTCTCGATGACAAAAGACATTCTGTTCATCATGAACCAGCCTTTTATACTCAGGCAACAATAACTGATCATAAAATCATTCGTGCATAGCACTCATTTTCACCTCTTTTAATAGAGATTGGCGCGCCCCCTATCGGTGATGATGCAATTTCATCCCGAATGACTGTGAGTTTTATGTGTAACAGAATTTTGGGTCACATTCAGTTAGTCATAGTTCATCAACAATACCTAGAAATGAAATCATGAAATTATTCTCAACTTTGGTGTCCATGTCAAATAAATATTATCATAGGACTTCCTGACTGCATCCAATTCTATTAGCTGTAGACAAGCACTGCAAAACTTCGAAAGGTTGTTACGTCACTGCCCCCCCCTTCCCACCTCCAATAGAGAGACCAAATATTAACCCAGGGACTCGATTTGAACAAATTGAATCTAAACCTCCCTAGAGGTGTTGTATACCAAATATCAAAAGATTCTAATAGATGGTTCAGGAGAAGAGGATTTTTAAAGAAATTCCCTCATACTGCACTAAACTAAAATTCGGGCTCCCATAGGGAACCCAAATATTAACCCAGGGAAATGATTTGAACAAACTTAAATCTGGCCCTCCTAGACATGTTGGATACCAAATATGAAAGGATTCTGACTGGTGAATCTGATGAAGATTTTTAATGAAATTTTCTCATATTGCACTAAGTTAAAATTTGGGCTCCCTTAAGGAGCCCAAATATTAACCCAGGGATTTGATCTGAACAAACTTGAATCTGAGCCCCCTAGAGATGTTTTATACCAAATAAGAAAGGATTCTGACTGGAGGATCTGAAGAAGATTTTTAAAGAAATTTCCTCAAATTGCACTTAGCTAAAATCTGGGCTTTCATAGGGAGCCCAAATATTAACCCAGGGACCTGATTTGAAGAAACCTGATTCTGACCCTCCACCACCCCCTAGAGATGTTGTATACCAAATGTGAAAGGATTCTGCCAGAATCTGAAGAAGACGATTTTTAAAGAAATTCCCTCATATTGCACTAAGTTAAAATTCGGGCTCCCATAGGGAGCCCAAATATTAACCCAGGGACTCGATTTGAACAAACTTGAATCTGACCTCCCTAGAGATGATGTATACCACAATTTGAAAGGATTCTGACTGGTGAATCTGAAGAAGAAATTTCCTCATAATGCAGTAAGTTAAAATTTGGGCTCCAATAGGGAAACCAAATATTAACCCAGGGACCAGATTTGAATATACTTGAGTCTGACCCACCTAGAGATGTTATATATCAAATATGAAAGGATTCTGACTGGTGAATCTGAAGAATAAGATTTTTAAAGAGATTCCCTCATATTGCGCTAAGTTAAAAACGGGAGCCCAAATATTAACCCAGGACTCCATTTGAACAAACTTGAATTTTACCCTCCAGGAGATGTTGTATATCAAATATGAAAGCATTCTGACTGGTCGATCTGAAGAAAAAGATTTTTAAAGAACTTTCCACATAATGCACTAAGTTGAAATATGGCCTCCTATTGGGATCCCAACAATGAACTCAGGGACCTGATTTGAACAAACTTGAATCTGACCCCCCTAGAGATGTTGTATACCAAATATGAAAGGATTCCAACTGGGTGATCTAAAGAAGACGATTTTTAAAGAAATTTCTCATATTGATTGCACTAAGTTAAAATTCGCACTCCTGCAGGAAGTCCAATTATTACCCCAGGGACTTGATATGAACAAACTTGAATCTGACCCCTCAATAGATGTTACATACCAAATATCAAAAGATTCTAATTGATGGCTCAGGAGAAGAAGATTTTTTTTAATTTTGGAAAACAATTTATGAGTGCTGTCAGAGTAATGCCCCTTCTGGTGACCCCTGTGGGCAAGGCAACTTTATTTGAACAAACTTCAATTGACATATGTGATAAGGAATATGCACATCAAATTTTGTTCAATTTGGCCCAGTTGTTTATGAGGAGAAGTCGATAATGTAAAGTTCATGCCGCACGAACAACGGACGGATGATGGACAAAAAGTGATCACTTGAGCTCCCCCTCACTTTCAGTCAGGTGAGCTTAAAAGCTACACAATTGGCAGAGGGTGTTCTAAAGCTTTATATATATATATGCTATGTAATTTATGATATGTTGTAAACTTCTGATCTTAACTTATACCCAGAGTGGAGTGCCCTGTTTTATACCCCTGCTCCCACCCTTGCCCTTTGATGCTTCCGGTGTCACTTTACTCAATGCATATGCTTTGAAAACAAATTTTTTTCTCAAATTTTTCAAAACATTTCAACAAAACCACTTTAGGTGACCCCTCATTGAGGGGCCAAAAATAGAGTTTGTTGTAATTTTATGAAATTCTCTTTTTATACCAACCTGTAACACAACTTTCAATGAGTTTCAATTTTACAGTAGAATCCTCTTAATTGAATATCCATTTTGCCAGTGAAAATTATTCAATTAACAGGAATATACAATTAACAGGGATTTGGTCAGTTTCCTGTGTTCTGGAGTTAAACTGAGCATTTATTCTATTACATCTTGTTTGACAGAGCTCATAGAGCTCTGTCAAACAAGATATAATAGAATAAATGTATGTATTGGATGTAGTGAGTCTCAAAAGGTTGATAAATAAGGGGAATTTTGTACGTGTCCCAGTAATTTTTTCGATATATTACAAAAATTTATATACAATTAACAGGAGTTTACTCTACAACCCATATGCAATTAACAGATCAAATTTGTACTGAAGGTATGCTAAATGGTTTTGTGAATTAAAATTATATCCAATTAACAGGGATATATAATTAAGAGATATCCAATTAAGTGGGCTCCACTGTATTTATTTTTTTCAAATTCAAGCAGTTTCCAAGAGGCATGGGAACCTTCTTTCTATATTTATTATTTATATGGTGTGTAACATCACTTTCAGTATCTATGACTTTATCATGATTAACGGTGTCATTGATAGTTCCAAGCTAGTGGCTCATCACACCAATGTCCTGATGGGTGATGGGTTACATACCTTCCATTTACTCATGGAGAGATATACCTGGGTGTTCCAATGTTAATACACTCTGCATCCACAGTATATTGCAGATGTTGACAACTTTTGCCAATTATTTTCAAAGTATGGAACAGTATTTTCAACCAGGACGGATGCTTAAGGATGTTTAACATAAGGTAGCAGAGGGGTAAATGTTTCTGAAGGGGGTTCTAACATGACATGTGCAGCACTGAATAAAAAAAGAATGTGTGGGAGATGAGAAGATGCAGTCTCAGCCAGAGAAATTTTAAATCAGACTACCTGTAGTTCTTCTGGGTATCTATTGGTCTCAATTCTGCAATGTGTGTCATACCAGGTGCATAGCCAGGAATCTTAATGGGGAGGTGCATTAAGTGTGGTTTCCCCATTTTATCAAAATTTTCAATCACAAATGGATGATACAGTGGAACTCCAATATTGTGGGGAGGTGTGTTCACACTAATCGCACCTCCCCTGAATATGCACCTGCATACAAAGTTTGTGTCACTCATCTGTGCATGATATCCTTGTAACAATAATTAGGGTTTTTATACTCATGCACTAGATTATGCTTTACATGCAGTCTTGAGTTGACAACAATTAATTTCATATGAATTTGTTTAGTTACATTAACCAAAGAATAACTACAGGTAGAGATGGATAATATACCGAAAAACTGATAGTGATATCATTGGGATACTGAAAAAACGAACTGAACCAATCGTTGAATACCAATGCCATCTGAATTTTCAAATTTTCCTTCATTTGCCATTTATAAGTCCCTGTTGAGGCTTGGTAACAGTTGAAAGGTTCAATCATGAAAGAAGTGAATGATTTTCTTTTCAGTTTGGTTAACCCTCAAAGAAATGTGCAACTGTCTTGAATTCCCACTAGACTACAACCTGTACATGTCCAATTCCTTAGCACTGATTTCTAGTCAAGTCTTGGCTGCCTGTTAAGGCAGCCAAGACCTGACTAGAAATCACTGCCCAGGTGTTTTGTCTATTGCCAAGTGGACGTCCTAAAAATGGCATGGTCCATGCACATGCTCTGAGATCGCAAAAGCCTGAAATAATCTTTAAACATTAAGGTTCATTCAGAACAAGTCACAAAATTACTGTAGATATGATTTTTGGTTGGAAAAGAATGCTACTGTTGAGCTCATTGGTAGTGTCATTTATAGCATTGTGTTAGAATGATACAACAAAAACTTATTCTGTTTTTCCTGATGTGAATTCCTCTTTGGTACTGGCAGCAGATCTCAGTCAAGTCAGATACCAAACCGATACCAAGGTATACCCCCATAAAAATACCGAAACTGATACGGAATTCAAAATTCCAACACCGCCCACCTCTAATTATAGGCATGCTCAAATAAATTAGATAAAGGTGTAAAACAGGGGACTCTGCAGCCTATAAGAAAAATAACGAGTTTCTGCACCCTTTCTGAGCTTCTGTTCATTCTTAATTTTGTTTTTGATAAATTTTAAATTAGTGAAAAATCACACTTGCACATAATAATTATATATTTTAACCCTTTTCAAATCATAGAGGTGTTGAAGGTCTACTGACTTCAGCAAAAGTGAACATTTTGCCACCTGAATGTTCAATACTTAATGATGCCTCTATAAAGGTTAGGATCCGAGTAGTCCGAGTTAGGATTAGTGAACACTAGCCCTTACTACAGTGATCCAAACCTCTACTAGTGCTTGATTCTATTAACTCTTTTACTAATGATTCGGCCACATCCACCCACATAATTTACAAACTGAGTAGTTAAAAAAAATGAAAGTGTCAATGACACTGCAGCTTAACTTGACTGTGTGTCGTGCTTGATGAAAAGGATAATGTTCAATGTTTATAAAAGGATAATGAAATAAGACAAGAATTGTGATAATTGAAAATATGTTAATTTCTGTTCCCCACATGCTATGTTATCAATAAGAGTAATCTGAGGTGCAGACTGTACTAAAGAATTGAGGCTTGGGTTGATGTGGCCCTCACAGTTAAAGTACTGATGTCAACTAAAGTTACCAAGTTACAGTAAAATCATTCCAGAACGAGTCATCCTACCAAGTTACAATGAAATCCCTTCATAAATATGACTTGTACACTTTGCTAAAAGAGTCTGAGTCATGTGCGGATCTGGTGGTCACGGCTGACTGATCATGACCAAAATACGACAGTCTCATCTAGATGTCATACCAAGTTATCCTACCAAGTTACAATGAAGTCCCTTCATGTGATCAGGTGGCGGTAACAGCTGACTGATCATGACCAAAATAGGAAGTCTCATCTAGACATCATACAGAGTTATCCTTCCAAGTTATAATGAAATTGCTTCACAAATATGATCTGTAGACTGTGCTAAACAAATCTAAGTCACATGCATGTGTAGCCATCGCAGTTAAATGATCATGGCCAAAATAGCACATTCTCATCTAGACATTATACAGAGTCATCCTACCAATTTACAATGAAATCCCTTCATAAATGCAACCTGTAGACTGTGCTAAAGGAATCTAGGTAATGTGCCCCTGCGGCCGTCACGGTTGAATAAACAGAACCAAAATACGATGTTCTCATCTAGACATTATATGGAGTCATCCTACAAAGTTACAATAAAATCCCTTCATAAATATGACCTGTAGACTGTACTAAAGGTTTTGGGCCCACGCAGCCATCACAGTTGACCAATCGTGCCAAAAAGGGGATGTCCTCATCTAGACCTGACCTTGTACCTGCATATGAAATTTTGTGATGATCAGACAAGAACTATGGGGGTAGTCTGTGATAAGGACCCAAAATTAATTAACCCTTTACCCAACGTAACGGCCAAAACCGGCCAGCGCTATTCTCAAAAATCGCCAATTAATTTTCAAAATATTTTCATTTTTTGTCTCAAAAACATAGGTTATGACCCCTCGTTGGAACGAGCTCGTCGAGCTCGTTCCAACGAGGGGTCATAACCTATGTTTTTGAGACAAAAAATGAAAAAAATTAGTTATTCAAGAATTTTTTTTGCAAGTGTCGTCTGCTTTTCATGTTAGGTAAAGGGTTAAAATAACAGATTTTGATATCTTTTGCATTGGGTAAATGGTAAAAATGTATTTATGTACTCACCTGGAAAATCCATGTCAATGTAAGAACAAAATCAATATGAGATTTTATATGCTAATAAACAATGTAGTCTCCCTAATTTTCCTGAAGTGAGCAAGCTCTTATACAATGGAACACAGCCCACTCCAAGAAAATTTAAAAGAAATGTGTGCCTTAAAATGTAGACTGTGTTACTAAAATTAATCAATTGTACATTTGGAAAGGGTTAAAACAAGCTATTAATTGAAAAAAGAATGTTTTCATTTTTGGAATTCACTAAAAAAACCTTTCTACAATCTATTCCAATGAGGGTGACCATAAGCTGAGTTTGAACGTTTTTGAAAAATAGTACTGGCTGGTTCTGACCATTATGTTGGGTAAAGAGCTGATAAAGATGACATTTACACAAAGGCTGTACAGAGTTAATTACTCAGTTAATAATAAAAAATGTTTATAACCAGAAAGTGTGACTAACCCTGTGCAATGCAATGCACAGGGTTAGTCACACTTTTTGGTTACAAAAAAGTGGTAACTCTCATATCACACACTACGATAAGGCTGTATAATACACAGGGTTAGTTGCATAATAGATATGATCTTATTTATAACAAGAAAGAAAAGAGGGACTAACATACACTGCATAATCCTAGGCATTGCACAGGATCAGTTGATAGGCTACCATATCACACACTACATGAAAATATACACTGACTGAGGCTGTAAAAATGCACAGGGTTAGTTAGTTACATGTTACATAGGGAGTAGGATCCAAGGAACTAATGGAAATACTTATACTGGATTGTGGAAGGCTTTGTAAAGTGAATTTCAAAAATGAAAACATATTCTATTTTCAATTAATAGCTTTTTTAAAACAAGAGGCTCCACGGGGCCTGAAGTGCTCACCTTGAACAGAACACAATGTAAACAGAGTCCAAGAATGAGTCTACATTAAGCAATCCATCAGCAAAGGATACATTGTCAATCCTTGAGTCCCTCAGGAGTGACAAAAATAGTCTGATCATCATACCTTTTCTTCAGTTGATCATAATATAAAATGTGGAGCTCCTCTTTGAAGCCCCTTGATACAACCTATGTGGAATAATGTTACACACCTTTAGAGGGTACTGAATACACAATTTTTAATTCTTCAGCTACATGGCCAATTCTGGCTCCCATAGGGAGCCCAAATATTAACCCAGGCTCTCGATTTGAACAAAGTTGAACCTGACTCCCCTAGAGATGTTGTAAACCAAATATGAAAGGATTCTGACAGGTGAATCTGAAGAAGATTTTTGAAGAAATTCCCTCATATTGTACTAAAGTTAAATTTCAGGTTCCCATATGGAGCCCGAATATTAATCCAGTCACTCGAATTGAACAAACTTGAATCTGACCCCCCTAGAGATGTTGTATACCAAATATGAAAACATTCTGACAGGTGGATCCAAAGAAGAAGATTCTTAAAGAAATTTCCTTATATTGCACCATGTTAAAATTTGGGCTACCACAGTGAGCCCAAATATATACCTAGGGACCTGATTTGAACAAACTTGAATCTGAACCTCCCCTAGAAATGTTGTATACCAAATATGAAAGCAAATATGGTGGATCTGAAGAAGAAGATTTAAAACAAGAGGCCCCATGGGGCCTGAAGAGCTCATCTTGAACAGAACACAATATAAACAGAGTCCAAGAATGAGTCTACATTAAGCAATCCATCTCAATAGGCTACACTGTCAATCCTTGAGTCCCTCAGGAGTGACAAAAATAATCCGGGCATCATGCCTTTTCTTCAGTTGATCATAATGTAAAATGTGAGCTCCCCTACGAAGCCCCTTGAGACAACCTATGTGGATTAATCTTAGTTACACACCTCTAGAGGGTACTGAATACAAATTTTTTAATTTTTCAGCAAAGTAGCTAATTCCGGTTCCCATTGAAAGCCCAAATATTAACTCAGTGACTCAATTTAAACACAGTTGAATCTGACTTCTCTAGAGATGTTGTGTACCAAATATGAAAGCATTCTGACTGTTGGATCTGAGGAAGAGAAATCTTAAAGAAATTTCTTCATATTGCACTAAGTTAAAATTTGGGCTACCATAGCAAGCCCAAATATTAACCTATGGATCCAATTTGAACAAAGTTTAATCTGCCACCCCCCCCCCCCCCCCCCCCCCCTACAGATGTTGTATACCAAATATGAAAGTATTCTGAATAGTGGATCTGAAGAAGAAGATTTTTGAAGAAATTCCCTCATATTGTACTAAGTTAAATTTCAGGTTTCCATATGGAGCCCAAATATTAACCCAGGCACTTGAATTGAACAAACTGGAATCTGACCCCCCTAGAGGTGTTGTATTCCAAATATGAAAGCATTCCGACTGGTGGATTTGAAAAAGAAGATTTTAAAAGAAATTTCCTCATATCGCACTAAGTTAAAAAAAATTTGGGCTACCGTGGCGAGCCCAAATATATACCTAGGGATCTTATTGGAACAAACTTGAATTTGACCCCCCTAGAGATGTTGCATACCAAATATGAAAGCATTCTGACTGGTGGATCTGAAGAAGAAGATTTTTTAAAATTAATTTCTCATATTGAACAAAGTTAAAATTTGGGCTTTCGTAGGAAGCCCAAATATTAACCTATGGACTTGGTTTGAACAATCTTGAATCTGACCCTCATAACAATGATGTATATCAAACAATAAAAGATTCTGAATGGTGGTTCTGAAGGAGAAGATTTTTAAAGAATATTCCCCATATTACCCTATGTACAAAATTTGGGCTCCTGAATTGAGCCCAAATATGAACGAATGGGCTTTATTTTAACAAACTTGTATCTGATCCCCCTATGAATGCTGTTTACCAAATATCAAAAGATTCTGATGAGTGGTTCTGGAGAATAGATTTTTTAAAATGTTTGCAAATATGCTGACTCAGCATTTTTTCGATGCCCATTACAGAACACCCTAACATAACCGATGGCAAATTTTTTTACCATTCAATTCTACTGGTCCTAAGGATACTTCATACCAAATAACAGCTCTCTTTTCAGTGAGGTTTTGGGAAATATGGGCATTTGAAAATATTTCTATTTTTAGCTCCCAGGATTCCCATGGGGATGCAGGAATTTTTTTTTTGCATGGGTCAAGTACTTATGACCCAATAATATTACATACCAAATTTGGTTCAAACCAGACCATCGGTTCAGAAAATAGAAATTTTGGGGGGGGGGGGGCCAAAAATCTTACCCCTCCCATTATAAAGCCAAATATTGCTTCACGAACTTCGTTTGAACAAACTTGATTTTACACCTCAAAAGGAAGCTCCATAGCAAATATCAAGTCATTGTACACACTGGTTCATGAGAAGAAGATTTTAAAAATATTTTAGAGCTTTTTCCTCCACTCCCTCCCTATGGGGCTGGGTATGTTGAGTTGAACAAAAATGCAATGACCCTTTGGGACCATCACTCACACAAACTTTCACTTGAATTGGCCCAGTGGATTTGGAGGAGAAGACCAAAACATGGTTTTGATGGACGCCGGACGCCAGACGGAGAGCGATGAGATTAGCTCAGCTTGACTTTGTCAAGATGAGCTAAAAATTATCACCCATATTGAACAAAGTTAAAATTTGGGCTTCCATAGGAAGACAAAATATTAACCCAGGGACTTGGTTTGACCAATCTTGAATCTGACCCTCTTAACAATGAAGATTCTGACTGGTGGTTCTTAAGAAGAAGATTTTTAAAGAATATTCCCCATATTGCCCTAAGTTAAAAATTTGGGCTCCTGTATTGACCCCAAATATGAACCAATGAGCTTTATTTTAACAAACTTGTATATGACCCACCTATGGATGCTGTATACTGAATATCAAAAGATTCTGCTCATTGGTTCAGGAGAAAAGATTTTTTTTAATTTTTGCAAATATGCCGACTTAGCATTTTTTCACTGCCCTCTACAGAACACCCTAACATAAATGATGGGAATTGTTTTTACCAATCAATTCTACTGGTCCTAAGGATGCTTGATACCAAATAACAGTTCTCTGTTCCATGTGGTTTGGGAAATATGGGCGTTTGAAAATATTTCCATTTTTAGCAGCTGGGGTTCCCATGGGGATGCAATAACACATTTTGTTGCATGGGTTAAGTTCTTATGACCCAATAATACCACATACCGAATTTCGTTCAAATTGAAACCATCAGTTCAGAAAAATAGAAATTTTGGGTGGGGCCAAAAATCTTACCCCTCCCATTACAAAGCCAAATATTGCTTCAGGAAGTTCGTTTGAA
Source organism: Pictodentalium vernedei (assembly GCA_031216915.1). Taxonomy (NCBI): domain Eukaryota; kingdom Metazoa; phylum Mollusca; class Scaphopoda; order Dentaliida; family Dentaliidae; genus Pictodentalium; species Pictodentalium vernedei. Next base: position 177,403,723 of record CM062291.1, on the reverse strand, counting down.
CAAACTTGAATCTACACCTTAAAAGGAAGATCCATAACAAATATCAAGTCATTGTATCCACTGGTTCATGAGAAGAAGATTTTAAAAATATTTTGGAGCATTTTCCCTCACCCCCTCCCTATGGGGCTGGGCATATTGAGTTGAAGAAAAATGTAATGCCCCTTCGGGACCATCACTCACATAAACTTTCACTTGAATTGGCCCAGTGGTTTTGGAGGAGAAGACCAAAACATGGTGTTGACGGACAATGGATGATGGACACCAGACAACGAATGGATGACTAATGGATGACGAACAGACGATGGACAGAGAGCGATGGGATTAGCTTAGCTTGACTTTGTCAAGGTGAGCTAATAAATGAGTAGGTGGGTGAGGGTTTTTTTCACTGAAGATATGACAAGCATGAAACAGAGAATGAAAAGAAACCTGAAAAGGCTGCAATATGGCCTAAAAATTTAAAAATCTGTTTCTCAGGCCCTCCTGGATGGTCATTTTGGCTGCCGAATGCTCTCTTTTTATAACCAATGCCAACTTAATGAAAGTGTCAATGACACTGTAGCTCAACTTGTCAAGACAAAGACATGTACATGTATAGTATGTGACACAGCAATGACAAATGACAAACATCTAGGTAATGACCTGATAACAAAGGTACATATAAAGTACTGTAACGGTCTGCACATAAATACTGACCATTGCCTGTAACAAATGTATAGGTAAAGTATTGTAAAGGTGGGTGACAGTCAGATGCTAAACTAGAAAAAAATCTTTGAGTCCCAGAGTGGGTCTGACTGAACCCCAAAATATTTGTTCTCATAGCACAGTGATAAAAAGGCACCCCAAAACACACTCATTCCTGTCCCAAGGTGAAAACAAAGGTACCCAAGAAGTTTCGTGAAGATCAGTTCACAAATATGAGCTGTGCAGAAGTTGTGACAAAAAATTGATTGGACCTAATTTCGGTATAAAATGGCCACTGGCAGCCATCTTGAATTTTGGGCCGCACCCAAAATCACTCATTCTCATCCCACGGTGATAACAAAGGTACCCAAGAAGTTTTGTGAAGATCGGTTCATAAATACGGCCTCTAGCCTGAGCCGTATAGAAGTTGTGTACAAAAAACTGATTAGACCTAATTTCGGTACAAAATGGCCACTGGCAGCCATCTTGAATTTTGGACCGCACCCAGAAACATTCGTTCTCGTCCCAAGGTGATAACAAAGGTACCCAAGACGTTTAGTGAAGATCGGTTCATAAATACAGACTCTAGCCCGAGCCGTATTGACATGTGTACTTACTGTGTGTAAGTAGCACTGAAAAATCAAAGTTCATCTAATTTGCATAATTTCTGCACGAGAAAAAAACCCGTATTATATGTGATGTATCCCATGGTACTAAAAATTCACACAAAAAATTATTCAAATCAGCGCTTTCATATGGAAGTTCTGTGCAAAAATCTGATTGCACCAAATTTTGTACAAAATGGCTGCCATTGGCCATCTTGAATTTCCGACCGGACCCAAAAACACTCGTTCTCATCCCACGGTGATAACAAAGGTACCCAAGGAGATTCATAAAGATTGGTTCATAAATACGGCCTCTAGCCCGAGCCGTATTGGCGTTTGCACTTACAGTGCTGAAAGTAACACCAAAAAACATCAAAGTTAGTCTAATTTGCATAATTTCTGCATGAGAAAAAAACCCGTACTATATGTGATGTATTCCATGTTACTAAACATTCATACAAAAATTTATTCAAATCAGAACTTTCATACAGAAGTTCTGTACAAAAGACTGATTGCACTAATTTTGGTATAAAATGGCTGCTAGTGGCCATCTTGAATTTCGGACCACACCCCAAAACACTCGTTCTCATCCCACGGTGATAACAAAGATACCCAAGAAGTTTCGTAAAGATCGGTTCATAAATACGGCCTCTAGCCTCAGCCGTATAGAACTTGTGTACAAAAAACTGATTAGACCTAATTTCGGTACAAAATGGCCACTGGCAGTCATCTTGAATTTTGGACCATACCCAGAAACACTCGTTCTCGTCCCAAGGTGATAACAAAGGTAGCCAAGACGCTTCGTGAAGATCGGTTCATAAATACAGACTCTTGCCCGAGTCGTATTGACATGTGTACTTACTGTGTGTAAGTCGCACTGAAAAAATCCAAGTTCATCTAATTTGCATGATTTCTGCACGAGAAAAAAACCCGTATTATATGTGATGTATCCCATGGTACTAAACATTCACACACAAAATTATTCAAATCAGCGCTTTCATATGGAAGTTCTGTGCAAAAATCTGATTGCACCAAATTTTGTACAAAATGGCTGCCATTGGCCATCTTGAATTTCCGACCGGACCCAAAAACACTCGTTCTCGTCCCACGGTGATAACAAAGGTACCCAAGGAGATTCATAAAGATCGGTTCATAAATATGGCCTCTAGCCCGAGCCGTATTGGCGTTTGCACTTACAGTGCTGAAAGTAACACCAAAAAACATCAAAGTTAGTCTAATTTGCATAATTTCTGCATGAGAAAAAAACCCGTACTATATGTGATGTATTCCATGTTACTAAACATTCATACAAAAATTTATTCAAATCAGAACTTTCATACAGAAGTTCTGTACAAAAGACTGATTGCACTAATTTTGGTATAAAATGGCTGCTAGTGGCCATCTTGAATTTCGGACCACACCCCAAAACACTCGTTCTCATCCCACGGTGATAACAAAGATACCCAAGAAGTTTCGTAAAGATCGGTTCATAAATACGGCCTCTAGCCTCAGCCGTATAGAACTTGTGTACAAAAAACTGATTAGACCTAATTTCGGTACAAAATGGCCACTGGCAGTCATCTTGAATTTTGGACCATACCCAGAAACACTCGTTCTCGTCCCAAGGTGATAACAAAGGTAGCCAAGACGCTTCGTGAAGATCGGTTCATAAATACAGACTCTTGCCCGAGTCGTATTGACATGTGTACTTACTGTGTGTAAGTCGCACTGAAAAAATCCAAGTTCATCTAATTTGCATGATTTCTGCACGAGAAAAAACCCCGTATTATATGTGATGTATCGCATGGTACTAAACATTCACACACAAAATTATTCAAATCAGCGCTTTCATATGGAAGTTCTGTGCAAAAATCTGATTGCACCTAATTTTGTACAAAATGGCTGCCATCGGCCATCTTGAATTTCGGACCGGACCCCAAAACACTCGTTCTCGTCCCACAGTGATACCAAAGGTACCCAACAAGTTTCATAAAGATCGGTTCATAAATTCCGGCCTCTAGCCTGAGCCGTATTGGCATTTGCACTTACAGTGCTGAAGTAACACCAAAAAACATCAAAATTAGTCAAATTTGCACAATTTATGCACGTGAAAAAAACCTGTATTATATGTGATGTATCCCATGGTACTAAACATTCATACAAAAAATTATTCAAATCAGAGTTTTCATATGGAAGTTCTGTACAAAAAACAGATTTCTGCATCGTTGGTACAAAATGGCGGCTGGCAGCCATCTTGAATTTCGGACCGCACCCAAAAACACTGTTCTCGTCCCACGGTCATAACAAAGGTACCCAAGAAGTTTCGTAAAGATCTATCTGTTCATAAATACGGCCTCTAGCCCGAGCCGTATCCAATTGTTGACGTACGGACAGACAGACAGACGGGCCATGACAAAAGCTCAAATTTGGCTTCGCCAAAGTTGAGCTAAAAATAATGAAAGTGTCAATGACACTGTAGCTCAACTTGTGTAAGACATGTACATGTATAGTATGTGACACAGCAATGACACACATCTTGGTAATGACCTGATAACAAAGGTACATATAAAGTATTGTAACAGTCTGTACATAACTGCTGACCATAGCCTGTAACAAATGTACAGGTAAAGTACAGTTAGATGCTAAACTAGAAAAGAAATCTCCAAGGGGTTAATATCACAATGGGGATCCTTGTATTGTGCACCATAAGCCAAATGTTAGCAATTGTTTTGGCCGGTTTGATTCAAACCCTTCTAAGGCAGATTCATACTAATTAATAAATATTTGTCCAGTCCTTCTTAAAATATAGATATTTGAATTTTTTATCTTCAGCTCATAGGGTTCCCACGGGTGAGGAGGTTTTATTTTTCTCATTGTAAATAGAAAATCAGGATGTGCTAATAATGTTTACCCTCCCCAAACAACAACAAATATTAACACAGGAATTTGGCTTCAACACATTTGAATATACACATCCTAGGGATGCTGAATTCAAGAAACATTATTTTGTCTGGTGTTTTTGGAAAAGATTTTTAATTATCTCCCTTTTTGAGTCACAGAGTTGGTCTGACTGAACCCCAAAATATTTGTTCTCATAGCACAAAGGCACCCAATAAATTTATAGCAAACATTACTGACATAAAAATCTTCTTTACAGGTTCTGTACAAAAAATGTAATACACAGAATTCCCGTAAATATGAATGTCAACAGGCATTTTGAATTTTTGGCCGAGCCCCAAAGCAGTCATTACCATCCCATGATGATAACAAACATAGTCCTAGAAGTTCTGTACAAAAAACTGATTGCACTTAATTTCAGTATAAAATGGTCGTCAGCAGCCATCTTGAATTTTGGACCGCACCCAAAAACACTCGTTCATGTCCCAAGGAGACAACAAAGGCACCCAAGAAGTTTCGTGAAGATTGGTTCATAAATACAGCCTCCAGCCCAAGCCGTATTGACATGTGCACTTACTGTGTATAATTAGCACTGAATAAATCAAAGTTCATCTAATTTGCATAATTTCTGCATGAGAAAAAAACCTGTATTATATGTGATGTATTCCATGTTACTAAACATCCATTCAAAAATTTATTCAAATCAGAACCTTCAGATAGAAGTTCTGAACTAAAAACTGATTGTACCTAATTTCGGTACAAAATGGCCATTGGCAGCCATCTTGAATTTCGTACCGCACCCCAAAACACTCGTTCTCATCCCAAGGTGATAACAAAGATACTGAAGAAGTTTCGTGAAGATCGCTTCATAAATACAGCCCCTAGCCCGAGCTGTATTGACATGTGTACTTACTGTGTATAAGTGGCACTGAATAAATCAAAGTCCATCTAATTTGCATAATTTCTGTACGAGAAAAAGAGCCGTATTATATGTGATGTATTCCATGTTACTAAACATTCATACAAAAATTTACTCAAATCAGAACTTTTATACAGAAGTTCTGTACAAAAAACTGATTGTACTAATTTTGGTACAAAATGGCTGCCGGCGGCCATCTTGAATTTTGGACCGCACCCAAAAACACTTGTTCTCGTCCCAAGGTGATAAAAAAGGTACCCAAGAAGTTTCGTAAAGATCGGTTCATAAATACAGCCTCTAGCCCGAGCCGTATAGAAGTTGTGGACAAAAAACTGATTGTACCTAATTTTGGTACAAAATGGCCGATGGCAGCCATCTTGAATTTTGGACCGCACCCAGAAACACTCGTTCTCATCCCAAGGTGATAACAAAGGTACTCAAGAATTTTCGGGAAGGTCAGTTCATAAATACAGCCCCTACCCGAGCCGTATTGACATGTGTACTTACTGTGTGTAAGTAGCACTGAATAAATCAAAGTTCATCTAATTTGCACAATTTCTGCATGAGAAAAAAACCTGTATTATATGTGATGTATTCCATGTTACTAAACATTCATACAAAAATTTATTCAAATCAGAACTTTCATACAGAAGTTCTGTACAAAAAACTGATTGCACTAACTTAGGTACAAAATGGCTGCTGGTGGCCATCTTGAATTTTGAATCACACCCAAAAACATTTGTTCTCGTCCCACAGTGATAATAAAGGTACCCAAGAAGTTTCGGAAAGATTGTTTCATAAATACAGCCTCTAACCCGAGCCGTATTGAATTGTTGATGGACAGGCCATGGCATAACCTCAAATTTGACTATGTCAAAGTTGAGCTAAAATTTGACTACGTCAAATTTGAGCTAAAAATTAAATGGTTTATGTCTGATATTTTACCCAAGTTAATAAAATTGATAAATTTGGCCCTTGAGTGCAACAAGCTTTGCAATGCTTTAGCATTGCGAAGCCTTCTAGCACTCAGTGGGTGAAACATGCAATTTTACAAAAAATGGCCTGAAAAACAGAAGATCTACTTTGTGGGGCCTAACTATTTATTTTTCTCATAAACTCCTGAGCCCCCTATTCTACACAACTACCTTAACTTATTAAGAAACATAATCTGAATGAATGACTCCATTGTGATGACAGCATGATCATTTGGAAAATGTTATGCTTCAATTGACCTTTCAAAAATCTTTATTTAGCATAATATCAATTTATTATATTAATTCAATTTCATTTACTAAGCATTTGTGTTCCATATTTAATCTACACAAACAAGCTTAAAATTAGCACTGTATGTGAATTGAAAAGTTTTTTTATCAGCCTGCCTTCCCATCAATAAATCTTCTACCCCTGATTTCTTTTAATCCTTTGAGTGATATGAAATTAAAACTCAAGTAGACATCGTCTTTTGAGTGTGGTTTATGCCGATAATAACTCCGGCCTGCTGCTCAGGACTAGCAGACGGTTCCAACTTAAATTGGAGCAGTCCATTTACAGGAATTCTGAATGGCTGCAACAGGTGTCTATTTTTAGTAGGCACGCTATTGAATTCCTTTGTTCTCATCGGCAGTCCAGTTTCGGAATCTCGGTGGTCAACGGTTAGCTCCATTTCACGTTATTGCTTAAAACACAAATTTTACACAAATTTCGAACTTTTCATACCAAGAAGTTTCAATAATGGCTTCAGATTTAAGTTCAGCAATGAATTTGAACCAACGTCGGGTTCTTTCCACGGACGTGACTCCTGTAAACACCACCAGCATTTCCAGTAATATTTCGGACATGACTACTGTGATGGACAAACATTCTGTGCCGACACCTTCTGCAGTGAATTCTACCAGCAAAAATGACGTTTCTATAATGAACTCTCATTCCAACTCTCATGTAGACATGGACTCCGACGTGGATACGAACACTCTTGACACCATAGCAGAGCCACTGTCAACAGATACTCGGTCGACACGGAAATGACCCCACACGGAATCTCCTTGCGGCGGCCAGAAATCTGATCGTGGAAAGGGCAAGGCAGTGAGACTGGCAGTTGTTAATTATGACTCGTCCCAACCAGCCAATTGGACGGTGAAACGTTTAACAACCGAACTGGCAGAACTTGGAATTTTGGTTCCCAAAACCATGAAAAAGACCCTTCTGCTCCAGCTGTTCATGGAAAATACAAAAGTGGACAGACGCTCCATGGGACATTCACAAACTGTACCACTTGACAGTGCTGACAATGACAACGGAATTGCTATCGATCCTCCACGACCACAGGAGCCAATTCCCCATAGCTCGGACTTTCTCGTTCCGGACCCTTTTTATGGAGGAGGTGCATTTCGAACACCGCCGGAAAGTCAACCCACAATGAGACCAGAAGCGCAAAACGTAAACAGTGCTTTGCACGAGTTGCAGCTCAGGGAGGAAATTAAAGCATTAAAGGCCACTATCCAGCAGTTAGCTCAAGATGTAGCCAGCCCACATGCCGCAGGCGGATTTCCAACCGGGGGCTATAATCTGTCTACAGCACTTGGACAACCGACAATTCCACACAACCCAACATCGACAACAACGCCTGCTTCGCTGTTTGATGTCACCAGGCAGACACGGATGGGAAACGGCACAGGATCCACTTTTCTCCAGAACCAGCAGTTTGTGCATCCGGCTGTAGACCGACCAGCTTTCCAGCAACACTTCGGACGACCGGAGGGTGTCAGTACTCACTTCAACTATACGCCTATTGTGTCTAAAGATGGACCGTTTCCGGGAACTAGCGCCTCAAGCCTCCCAACTACCAGTACCTGTGCCACCCTTTTCGGAGGTTATCCGCATCTGAGACAGTCAGTGGACCTGTTGTGGAAAGCAGCACTCAACCGAAACACTAGAGCCGTGTACAACTCTGGACTTAACGCATTTCATAAATTCAGTATCAGGTACAGAATTTCAACGTCCACCTTTCCTCTGGTGAATGAAGAAATCTTGGTCAATTTTCTTGCTTACTGTTTCTCGATTCTTAAGCTAAAATACTCAACTGTCAAACTTTATTTGGCAGGTATTAAACATGGCTACCTGGAAGCAGGCCTGACTGACCCTTTAGTATCTTGGGACAATACCCCAATGCAGCGGGTTCCTGTTCTCTTGCGGGGGTATAAGAAACTCACGAGTAGCCCCACCAAACCACGTTTACCCATCACATTCCCCATCTTGTGCCAAATCATTGATTTGCTTCAAGCTGGTATTTTTGGCCCTTTCTCTGACCTTATGCTCCAAACAGCCTCTGCAGTTGCATTTTTTGGCTTCTTAAGATGTGGGGAGTTTACTTCACAGTCCCAAACCTTCCATGGTACAGAGTTGACAGTTTTTGACCTCTCCTTTGTATCGGAAGGTGGAAATGAAGTGTGTTCCCTCAATATCAAAGCATCAAAAACAGATCCATTTAGGAAAGGCGTCAGTGTCAAATTATTCAAAAATGCTCACAGAACCTGTCCCGTAACTCTACTCAAAAAGTATATAAAAGCAAGATCTTCCAGACATTGTAACGCCCTGTTTGTCACCAGTGATGGAGCCCCACTAACCAGAAAGAATTTCATTGAATGCTTAAGTAAGATCTTCTTAAGATTGAAACTCAACCCTAAACACTACTCAGGCCATTCCTTTCGCATCGGCGCCGCTACCTCAGCTGCAGGGGTTCGTATAGAAGATCATCTGATCAAGACACTGGGAAGGTGGTCCTCAGATTCGTATGTCCGCTATGTCAGGACACCCTTGGCTACCCTTAGAGCGGCTCAGACCGCACTTATAAATGATAAAAATTTGATATGATGGCATGAATGAACAAACTATGTACACCGGGAATGGACCAGAGTGATACATTGTATATTTTATGTAATTAGTGTTTACTTTGTCTATGCAATAATGTGTTAACATGGACCTCATCCACCTCTCAAAGAGACATAACATGAACAAACTGAAGTAGGAGGTGTATCAATGATGTTTATATGGTAATATAAATAAAGAGATTGTGCTTGAGGTCATACAAATGTTTATTATAGTGTTTTAAATGTACGGGTGCTATTGCGTACAGTTGTCTGTTAGTTTAATTCTGTGACAGACCCTCATCGGACTCTTGACTCAGCGAACTTATGTGACTTGTGATATGATGAGGTGTCTCAAACCACAACAATTATTTTTTCTTAAACTCCCTTGGAATGCTGAATTCAGGAAGTGACTATGATCATCAGATTATCTCTTTAACACTTTAGTTTGTAAACGGTGTTATCACCTAATCAAGAGTGTGCGGAATGACAACCCTGAACCGTACATGAAAGTCCTTTCACACCCAGTTCATTCATTTACATGTATATAATCATTTATTGCTAGTTGTATAAATTATAGTAACATAACAAAGATATATATTATTGTACCATCATATTTCAAGAATGTATTTCATTCGGTCAGGAATGCTGAAGTGTTTCCCAATTTGTCAGGCTCTCTATACATTTTTGGGGCCTCTTCCATCACCTGCGTCGGTTCCCGGAGAACCGCCGCATATGCGAGAGGGGCCTTCCAAATTGCGCAGTCAGTATTCAGGTAACCGTGTGTTTGCATGTTCTGCTCCAGAAGCAGATAGACTCGAATACGTACCGCCACGGGGTACGCATAAGTCTCAGGTTTCATATATTGCCCATGTAGCCACTGTGCTGAAGGTTTCATACATGCTTTCATGTGTACGTAGCCACATTCGACACTGAGTCATGGTTTCATACATACACACATGCAAAGGTCGCATGTAGCCTTCACACCTCACTCACAAGCAACAATCCTTGGATGTTAGTGGTTTCATATGTGGGCAATATAGCCTGGCAAGACTAGCTCGGCCCATTGGTACACAGACATATGTAGCCTGGTGGAGGGATGCATCCACTGTAGGTTCCATACATATGCAGGTGTTCTGAAGAGGCGGCCTCAAATAGAATCCTGGTAGCTGCTTCATTATACATGTAAGTGATCGTTGGGTTTCATACATGTTCATGGGTATGTAGCCAACGGACACTGCGTCCGGTTTCATACATCAACACACAAGGCATGTAGCCCCTCTGAGATTGCAGTACCACAAGGAACTGTACTATACAGTTGCATGTACTTGAAGGGCAGCTATCGGACATCCAGGGTCTATGGGGTGCGTGCGAATGTTTATCGAATGCGCATAACACAAAATGCGCAGGGTACATGCATTCCCACGCGTTCTCAGTTGGACCAGAATATAACCTAACAGTGAGAGTACTGGAGAGCCTGACTCAGCAGTAGGCCAAAGTTATTAAACAAATTAAATATATTGAACCTCATATCTGCGTTGTTGAGTTATTTCAGGCATAAATGTTGTTGAATGGATTTGAACTATTGAACACCACTGGAAGACAACACTTGAAATACAAATTTCTTGAAACAAGCTGTTAACACTTTGCGCCCCGGTGGTATCTCCCATGTCACTTCAAAAGTGGCAATCAGAAGAGTCCATATTGGGTATTTGGGGGTAGAGCAATTAATATTTCCAATGTGCAGCCTTGGGGCTACATGTTGAAAATATTGATTGGTCAACTCCACACATTCACTAAATTAAAAATAGCAGCCATCCTACTTTATAAAATTATGATGTTTCATGTGCCTGGCCAGAAAAGCGGCCCACTCAGCATCAAAGGGTTAAATGAAAATAGAATATGTTTTCATTTTTGGAATTCACTAAAAAAAACATTCCATATTCCATTCATAAGCTGAGTTTAAATGCTTTTTGAGAATAATACATGCCGTTTTTTGCCATCACATTGGGTGAAGAGTTGCTATAGATGAGACTTTCACTAAGGAAATGCACAGGGTTAGTCATACTTTCTGCTAATAATGATTGTTAACTGCCATATCACACACTACATGAAAATGTAAACTCACTAAGGCTGTGCAATGTACAGGGTTAGTTGCACAATAGAGATGATCTTATTTATCGCAAAGAAAAGAGTGACTAACCCTTTGCATTGCAAAGACTTAGTTTGTAAGCTAACATACACTGACTAACCACAGGCATCGCAGAGAATTAGCTGAAATGCTGACTCATCACACACCACATGACAATATACAAGAAGGGTGTAAAAATGCACAGGGTAAGTTGGTTATGTGTTACATACTGGTTTGTGGATTTTTTTTAAAGTGAATTCCAAAAATTAAAACATATGATATTTTTAATTAACTGGTTGAGTGCTAGAAGCCACTATCAGGCTCTTTTAAAAAGTGTTGGAAGCCTGTATAGTGGTGTTACACTGTACCCATCAGCTAGATGTTTGCTCAGCAGTAGAAGAAAATATCTGTATATAAAATTGTTTGGTTGAAATTTATTGGAGAGTGCCCATTTGCACTCTCGAATAAATTATTACAAAACTATTATTTATGAACAAAATCTTGCTAAACCAAGACTACTCTTGCTTGTGACTTGGTATTTTTGAAAAAAAATATCCATGTTTCAAGTCACATTTGAAAAATAATTTGGCATTGAACCAGTTAATAGCTTGTTTTGAATAACTAAATATATTCATGTTTTGTCTCAAAAACACAGCTTGTCAGAGTTCACTAGCACAAAATCAGTGAGCTAGTTTCAATGAGGGGTCAAAAATAGAGATGGGCAATATACCAAAAAAACAAACCAATACTGTCATGAATTCCCAGTAGACTACAACCTTACATGTCCAATTGCTTAGCAGTGATTTCTAGTCAGGTCTTGGCTCTCTGTTAAGGCAGTGAAGAACTGACTAGAAATCACTGCCCAGGTGTTCTGTCTATTGTCAGCAGGACCTTCTAAAGATGGCATGGTCAGGGCATATACCTGAAATAGGTCTTTAAATATTAAGGTGTTTTTAGAACAAGTCACAAAATTACTGTAGATATGATTTGTGGTCATAAATGAATGCCACTGTTGAGCTCAAAGTCAGTGTCATTAATAGCATTGTGGTAGAATGATACAACTTATTCTGGTTTTCCTGATGTGAATTCCTCTTTGGTTCTATCAGCAAATCTCAGTCAATTCATATACTGAATACCCAACCGAACAAGGTATACCCCTTAAATATACTGAAACCGATACCGAAATAAAAATTCCAATTCGGCCCACCTCCAGTCAAAAACTTAGTTTTTGAAGCAAAAATTGAAGAAAATCATAAAATCTGAATAGTATTTTTATGAATAATACAGATTGGTTTTTGCCATTACTTTATGCAAAGGGTTAATCCAGCGGTCCCACAACTTAACTGGTTGAATGCTGGAAGCCCATGTTTTAGCTTCAGTCCAGAATGCAGATTCCACAATTTAATGGCTTCATACACTATTGATATGTTTCACATTATCCTTGAAGTGATGTTATTTAATCTGTATGGATTTGTCTTGTTACAATATATGGGAGAGGCACGCTCCTATAAATTGTAATAACAAGGAACAAACATGTGTACAAATTTTGACAACCAAAAATAATTTAGCACTGACTTTGCTAGTTAAAGAAGGGTTATCTGGATACCTGAATGTGTAGTACACTATTATATAACAACCATTTTGTTAACCAACAACCTTTTTTTCGTTCAAAAGGAAAGGTCACCATTGATAAAGTCTTTGTTTTACAACAATCCTCGGTTCTGATAGATAGGTGCGAGATGGGTTAATTCTTAGTTAGAGGTTATTACTTGGTTAGTTTCATATCAGCCAAGATATCAACATGTGGTAACTTCACAGGGGCGGCAGAACGATTTTCAAAGTGGGAGGTTGGATTGGGCGATGGATGGTCGTCGGTATGACAGGCCGGCCATGGTTCAGCCGCGTGGTACGAAAATTTTAAATTCCAGGGTCCCAAAACCCCCACTTCCATGCATCTGAGTAGATAATTTGAGATTTTTCAGGAGATGTATTTGAAATATTTCACACTTTGATAGCCGTTAAAAAATGTTGGTAAAGCATGCAGGTGAGGTCTATTTATTAGCTTTGGTTGTAGCGAAGTTAACAGCAATTATACTGTCTGTGGATTATCTTGTCTGGGGTGGATTTGGTACTTGTATGTCTGTAAGATTATGATCTATTTCAGTTATCCGATTTTTTAACAGACTGTATACATTTTATCGTTTCTGCCACTTACTACAAAAAATTATCCGAAATCCATTGAAACTGAACCAGTACAAGAGAAACATAGCTGGCGAAAATATGGGGGAGGCTCTGGATCCGCCCCTTGTTTCACCAGTCACTGGTTGTGTTAAAATATATGCATACAAGAAAACATGGCCTGGCCAAAAAAGTGTGTGTGTGGGGGGGGGGGGGGGGGGGGGGGGGCTGAATCAGATGTTTGTTCAAGTTATTGTGCTGACAATGACAGACAGACAGCAGACAGATGGATGTCTATTGACACATTTCAACCAAAAATCATTTTGTCACAATTTATTGGCCCCTCTCCATTAAATAGTAAGAAAACAAATTTTATGTGAACAGAATATTTTTGCTTTTAACTGAACAGGAAATACATCACCAGAATATGATGTCTTTTAATTGTCATATGGACCAGGGGTGGACTGGGCCAAACTAGAGGTGTGACTGCCCCAGATGGGACTGTCCATAGCCCCTGCTGGTCCCACTGCTATGATTATTCTAAGACGAAGAGGGGAACAACTCTGGTAAAACAAAGTCCGATCAAAACTATAATCATAAGTGCACAGGCTCCCATGGCACTGAATATCCATACAGAGTTTCAATGGAATTGACCCAAAAACATCCGAGAAAATCTCCGGACAAAATTCAGGCATTCTAAGACAAAAAGGGACATAACTCTGCCAAAAAAAGTCTGATCGAAATGATAATCACTGTGAAATGGTAACATTCATACCAAGTTTCAAAGGAACTAAAACATAAACATCCAAGAAAATCTCCGAACAAAATGAATTATTCTAAGATGAAAAGGGACATAACTCTGGCAAAAAAAAGTCCCATCAAAACTATAATCACTGGTGTACAGGTTCCCATGGTTGTGAACATCCACACCAAGTTTCAAAGGAATCGACCCATAAACATCCGAGAAACTCTCCAGACAAAATTCAGGCATTCTAAGATGAAAAGGGTCATAACTCTGGCAAAAATACTCCGACCATAACTATAATTGCAGGTGCACAGGTTCCCATGGTGGTGGACAGACAATGTGATTCCAATATATCCCCCCCCCCACCAATCATTGCAGAGGGGGGGGGGGGAGGGTATAAAAAAGTTGCAGAAAAATGCACCAAGGGGCTCCTGACCCAGATAAAATTTCGATATTTCAAACTGAAAGAATGCTGCTTCCTCACATCTGAGTGATCAATGGTCGTCCACACAGAGGCATTTCGATAAACCGACAGTCTAGGCAATCAGATCCACTTCAGCTTTTGGTCATGTTCACGAAATTTCATGCACCAACAAGTGTTGTGCTGCATCACTTTTGAGAGCCTTGGGGCTCCCAATAGTGGGGGGGGGGGGGGGATCAGGAAATTTCCTGGTTTACCATAAGGCCAGTCTGCCTCTGGTATGAACACTTTTAAGAAGGGCTCATATTTGGGCTTCCAGCACTCATCCAGTTAAAAGTAAAATAACTTCTCATTACATTGGACAAAACAGCATAAATAACAAACCAAACTATATACATATTGATGCTCTAATCAATCATGTAATATACACATTTCAGAAGTATCTGTGAAATGTGTACATTCCACAGCTGTAGAACATGCATTGTGTACATTTAATGGCTAAACGGTGGAATGTGCAAACTACGAGGGAATAATCATGTAATATGGAGGAAACAATGCAGCAGAGCTTATATTTCATCTAAATTTGGGAAAATCCATTTGCATTCTTAGGAAAATGGTTGCGATAATCCATACCTGCCAATGAGGCCACCATAGTTTAACCACTATTGTATAGTGATAACACATGTTAACCCTTTACCCACCACAGCTTCTTAATTTTTAAAACACCAACTGAGTTTTAAAAAAAAAATAAACAACATTTACCAATAAAACCTTACAAATATGGCTGTCATTGGAACCGGCTCACTGAGCCAGTTCCAATGACAGCCATATTTGTAAGGTTTTGTTGACAAAGTGTCAGGATATTTCAGGTCATGCTAGCCTTGTTTTTGTTAATTTGCTGCTGCTTTGTTAGGTAAAGGGTTAAATTGACTCAATTCTTTGATGCGAATCCTAGCAGAATTGCAGTGAAAATCTGCATGGATTCTTGCTGGTTTTGTTGTGCGAATCTTTACGTGAATCAATTCTCAGATTTTCACTGAAACATGAGCCCTGATGCAGGCAATGTTTGAACACCTTAAGATTGGGATTGCAGTTGGATTTGTGGAGAATTTTCACATTTTCATGCAGCCATGTAGAGAAATGTGCACAGAAAGTGCTATAGGGGGGAAACAGTCCCTGGCCATGTTATCAGACTTCATTTCAGCAGACAGAGAGGTCCAATACAACAGACCAGTGTCTAGTTCACTGTAATTGAAAGACAGGCTGTTCTGCTCTTAGATGTAAATGTGACAGAACGAATCTTATTTGCAACAACCCATGTAATAACAACTTGTCCTACTCAATAACTCTTAATATTTGTGAACAGAAAATTGTTAATGCTTTCTCTAATACATCTTTGGAATGGTTAAGTCCAACTATATAATCTTGTATGTGAAATGAAAGTCTATTGTGTAAATAAAGGGCTGAGCAATAATAAATTCCAAATCCCCTTTCATTGGGCAGAAATTTTAAATTTTATATTGCTTACCTCTTTATTTTAACCCTTTACCCAACGTAACGGCCAAAACCGGCCAGCGCTATTCTCAAAAACAGCCAATTAATTTTCATTATTTTTTTCATTTTTTGTCTTAAAAACATAGGTTATGACCCCTCGTTGGAACGAGCTCGTCGAGCTCGTTCCAGCGAGGGGTCATAACCTATGTTTTTGAGACAAAAAATGTAAACAATTAGTTATTCAAGAATTTATTTTGCAAGTGTCGTCTGCTTTCCATGTTAAGTAAAGGGTTAATGAATTATACTGCTTGGCTAAAACTTGTTCTACAACATGGAATATGAGACATGATGATTAGAGGTGCCACTGAAAGCAGGGCCACTGAGAGCAAGAATGGTCAAAGGGCAATGTGTAGAACAGGTGTTATAGGCCTTGTGAGTACCAAAGGCATGAAGCATTAAGCAGAGGTGTGGGGGACCACCCCGTAAATTTTTATTTAAATTAGTGCAAGAAGTATTCTCCTGCATTTTCTTGACAATATCTACTCAATTATTTCCTTACAAGTTGGGTAATTTATTACCTGTTTTTCTGTGTGTAATGTGCATTTTTTCTCCAAAGGCAATGATGACCACCAATAAACTGGAACAAGTGTTTTTTTTTATATGAATGGAACCCAGTCAGTAAGGCAACTATGTACCCTTGCCACTTCCACCAGCGATGGAGGCCCCTACCAAAAGCCTTCCCATGACTTTAAGCTCAGACATATCGATATGTCAACCTACACTTTTTAAAACACCAAAAAATCTCAGGACAATATTACCCCTCTTACCCTCCCCTCTTGGTGCTAGTGACTAAAAGGGTAAGAGTTAATTCTTTACCCAATGGTACAATATCAAAATTTATTATTTTAAATATTACTTTTCCAAATATAAAAAAAAAATCCAACAAAATGATATCATGTAACCTTTCATTGGAATGAGCTTGACAAGTTCATTCCAATGTTGGGGGTCACATGATATGGTTTTCAAAAAACTTTTTGAAAAATAATACTTTTATAACTGCTTAATTTGGAAATTACCCAAACATTTGCAGCCGATTCATTAGGTAAAGAGTTAATCAACATCTTATGTGTAATGCAGTTTGTGATTATAATAGGCCCACTGTGTGTAACTCAAGACAGATTGATGTAAATGTTAACAAAAACCATTCATCTTTGTCAGTCTTAATGCACAATGTAAAATATAACTGTATATGTTATACAAAATGTATGCCATGCTTATCAAGATATTTAGGTTAACTGGTTGAGTGCTAGAAACATAGCTATTAACTATTCTTAACCCGCTGAGTATTTTGACAAATATTTTTCATCAAATCTAGTAACTATAGCAGCAGACATAACTAGATTTGATGAAAAATTCATTTAAATTTAACTAAAGAAAATGTTGGTCACTAAGTCCATTCAATTTACAGGAGAGAAATTTGGTTAACCCTTTACCTAACATAACGTACAAAACTGGCCAGCGCTATTCTCAAAAATCGCCAATTAATTTCATTATTTTTTTCATTTTTTGTCTCAAAAACATAGGTTATGACCCCTCATTGGAACGAGCTCGTCGAGCTCATTCCAATGAGGGGTTATAACCTATGTTTTTGAGACAAAAAATGAAAAAAATTAGTTATTCAAGAAGAAGTGATGTCTGCTTTTCATGTTAGGTAAAGGGTTAAATGTGCTCAAATTATACTTTGGAGAGA
Source organism: Pictodentalium vernedei (assembly GCA_031216915.1). NCBI lineage: Eukaryota > Metazoa > Mollusca > Scaphopoda > Dentaliida > Dentaliidae > Pictodentalium > Pictodentalium vernedei. The sequence goes on along the minus strand of CM062291.1, from coordinate 177,386,038 downwards.
TTTTGTGTGCTGAACAGGAATTTCTGACAGCAACATGCAATGAGTTAATTGAAAACAGAATATATTATCATTTTTGGAATTTACTAAAGAAACCATTCAGTGGGCTTAAGCTGAATATAAATGCTTTGTGAGAATATTACTGGCTGGTTTTTACCTTGGGTAAATAGCTGATTTACATGAGATTTACACTAAGGATGTACAGTGCACAGGGTTAGTTACTTGGTTATTAACAGAATTTTTTTAAAACCAGACAGTGTGACTAACCCTGTATAAATAAAAGTGGCAATGACACTGTAGCTTACCTTGTGTAGTGTTTGATGAAAAGGATAATGTTCAATGTTTATGAAAGGATTATGAAATAAGACAAGAATTGTGATAATTGAGAATATGTTAATTTCTGTTCCCTACATGCTATGTTTTCAATAAGAATAATTTGAGGTGTTTACTGTACTAAAGAATTGAGGCATGGGTTAATGTGGTCCTCATAGTTAATGTATGTCAACCAAAGTTACCAAGTCACAGTAAAATCATTCCACAATGAGTCATCCTACCAAGTTACAATGAAATCCCTTCATAAATATAACTTGTAGACTTTGCTAAAGGAATTTGGCTCACGTGATGGTCTGGCGGTCACGGTTGACCGATCATGACCAAAATAGGAGAGTCTCATCTAGATATCATACCAAGTTATCCTACCAAGTTACAATGAAATCCCTTCATAAAAACAACTTGGATACAGTGCTAAAGTGATAATGGTTGACTAATCATGACCAAAATAGGACAGTCTCATCTAGACATCATACTGAGTTATCCTTCCAAGTTACAATGAAATCACTTCATAACTATGAACTGTAGACTGTGCTAAACAAATCCAGGTCATGTGCCGGTGTGGCTATCATGGCTGACTGATCACGGCCTAAACAGGACGTTCTCATCTCGACATTATACTGAGTCATCCTACCTAGTTACAATGAAATCCCTTCATAAATACAACCTATAGTCTGTGCTAAAGGTTTTGGGGTTCTGGACCTGTGTGGCTGTTGCGGTTGACCAATTGCAACGAAAAGGGGACGTTCTCATCTAGACATTATATGAAGTCATCCTATCATGTTACAATGAAATCCCTTCATAAATATGACCTGTATACTGTGCTAAAGGTTTTCGGGTTTTGGATCCAGCCATCACAGTTGACCAATCACGACCAAAAAGGGAAGTTCTCACCAAGACATGACCTCGAACCTGCATACAAAATTTTGTGCTGATCAGACAAGAACTATGGGGTTTTGCCTATACTAAAGAAAATGTGAACAGGCTCACAGACTGACAGACTTCCGCATGCATTATGGCAATAGCTTATCTTCACTTTGTCAAGTTAAGCTGAAATTGGTAATTACCATATCACACACACCATGAAAATATGCACTGGCTAAAATGCACAGGATTAGTCAGTTACATGGTACATAGAGTGCAGGATTCAAGGAACTAATGGAAATACTTATATTGGATTGTGGAAATTTTTATAACCCTTTACCTAACATGAAAAGCAGACGACACTTGCAAACAAAATTCTTGAATAACTATTTTTTTTCATTCGTCGAGCTCGTTTCAATGAGGGGTCATAACCTATGTTTTTGAGACAAAAAATGAAAAAAATAATTAAAATCAATTGATGACTTTTGTGAATAATGCTGGCCGTTTTTGGCCATTATGTTGGGTAAAGGGTTAAAGTGAATTTCAAAAATGAAAACATATTCTGTTTTCAATTAAGAGCTCATTTAGAAGCCATCATCTACTAAAAAGTGCTAGGTAATCTAGGGCCCTGCAAATCACAAACTTGAGGTGAATTAAATCAAATCTCAACACTTGTGAAGTTATAGATACTGTACCTTCTTACACAGCTGTGAAATAGATCATATATTGTTAGTTGTATTCAAAGACCACTCATCTGTTTGGGTAAGTCATTCTCCATATTTATATATTTATTGGTGCTCAATTGGTGCTTTAAAAAAACACTTTCTTGGATGAAGAGTTAACTGATATAGATTAACCTTTCAAACAATGAAACCCTGCAATACAGGGATTGAAAATGACGAAAGTGTGTAAGCAGACGACAACTTTGTCAGCCAAGCATTATAGAATTATGGCTCCAGACGGACAAATACAGTCTGTGAGAGAATTAAGTTTTCCCATTCCTGTGACCTTGATCTTTGTCACAAGAGCATGGTGGTGTGGTGACCTTCCATTGGTATCCGATGGAAAGTGTGAAACCAACGGATAAATTTTTGGATGGTTGAATAGACGCACAGACGAACAGACATGAGGATCCCTATATATCCACTCTAAAGTGGGGATTTAAAAATAATAAAATCTAAATGGTGAGTTTTGTGAATAGTGGTGGCCACATATGATCAATACATTAGATAAAGGGTTATTTATTTATTTATTTATTTATCTCTATATGCCCACTCTAAAGTGGGGATTTAAAAATAATAAGATCTAAATGGTGATTTTTGTGAATAGTGGTGGCCAAATATAATCAATACATCAGATAAAGAGTTATTTATTTATTTATTTATTTATTTATTTATTTATTTATTTATTTATTTATTTATTGGAGATTATGACACTTTGACAGCCAGAGTCACCTTGTGTCAGGCAGTTTTACAGGTGAAGGTAGCTGGAGAACCATGAGAGAACCACCGTGCAGTGATAAGGAACTGTCAGACTCCCAAACATACTAACTCCACACAAGCAGGGTTAGCTTTGATTGAAGGCAAATACAACATTGACATTCAGTATGCCTCAAAATGCAATGCTACTGTGCCCCCATATAGGCATTCAGGATGAAGTGCCTTGCCCCAGGACACAATGTAGTTATTGCCCATCGGGATAAAAGCAGCTTGAGATAAAGGGTTAACCCTTTACCTAACAAATCAGCTGCAACCTATATAGGTAACCAGGACATGTACAGAGACATTTGCAAAACCACAGGATGTCAAAGTGTACAAAAATGTATGAAAATCTCAAAGATTTTAAGTATTAATAAAAATTTTCAGAACAAAACACACACTTCCAAATCTTACAGAACCATTTAAATGTTCAGTCTTTCATATTTCTAATGAAAAGAATAAAACATCATTGACCTACCTCTTCACTTGTAAGTCTTTTAACAGAAATTTGGATAATGAAAAATGTCCATATTAAATGTAGCACAAACAAGGTTGACAGAAGTATGGAATATACATAATAAATATAGCAAGTGGCTAGGTGAGTCGTTAATACACTCCATACACACCTGAAAATTAGGAAAACATTAATAAATATGATGACAAACAATAACAGGGCTTAAAATTCAAGGGAGATTCTGATTCGATTCTCTCAAATGATTCTTCCAAGGAAAACAATGCCAATCAACTTTGATTTGGCTTGCAAAATGTTCTTAAAGTCCTATAGATGTCTAATGTTTTTTGCTCATCAGAAGACTGCACTTTGGCTTAGCAGTGGTGTCTAGTGAAGTCTTGGCTGCCTGTATCAATAAGACCACAAGAGCCTGCATGTTGAAAAGACACTCACTAAAATTGGAACTAGGCCCTTAAGGGTTTTAAACTCTGGGAAATATACTAGACATCACACCAAAGCTACATATAAAATTTGAAAAAGACTGGGTGAGAGATGCGGCCTGCAGGGTGTGCTAATGGAATTGTTGACAATTTATACGCCAAATCCAAGATGGCCACTAGTACTGCTGGCCATGTTTTTCAATGAAATTCAGAAAAATTTAACAGCTCCCATCTCGATGTCACACCAAAGCTACATATAAAATTTGAAAAAGATCGGGTGAGAGGTGTGACCTGTAGGGTGAGCTAATGGAATTGTTCATAATTTATATGCAAAATCCAAGATGGCCACTGCTGGCCTGTTTTTCAGCAAAATTCAGAAAAAATTGACAGCTCCCATCTAGACATCACACCAAAGCTATATATGCAATTTGAAGAAGATCAGGTGAGAGATGCAGCCTGTAGGGTGAGCTATGGAATTGTTGAAAATGTTAATGCCAAATCTAAGATGGCCACCGGTGGCCATGTTTTTCAACAAAGTTCAGAAAAATTTGAAATCTCCGGTGTAGACATTAACCCATTTGAAATTTGAAACTGAGCAGGTGAGAGATGCAGCCTGTAGGGTATGTTAAAGGATTTGTGATCGGACAGACATACAAACGTATAAACATACGGATCGCAACCCATCCAAATAGTTCATACCTGACATAGTCAAGTTGAGCTAATAAATACCATGGATGCGGTTTGTTTTTTACTATGAAATATGTACTGGCTGCACTCACAAAGCCAAGGGTATAACAGTACTCTCAAATTTTAAATTATTTAAGAACTCAGAAAATTGATTCTTGCAGCAGAATTTTGAGGGAAACAAAAACAGATTATCACAAATTAGGGAGAAATTTTGAAGCTTGAATAAACTGGGGCTGGAATGACTTGTCAATGCAACAGTGCATTATGTTTCTGCTGTGTGTGATCTAGTTTCAAATAGATACATATTTATACTCAAGAAGGTTTTGTAAACGAATGAAAACTCATTATATAGTATGTGGGCCATCTGGCAAATTTGGGAGCATAGTGGCACATTGGTTAGTGCATTGGTCTTCAAACTGAAAGTCTGTAGGTTTGATATGGACCCTCGTCATCTGCATTTTGTCCTTGAGCAAGACACCTAATAAGTAATGAGTCTTATACAGGCTAGTCTAGATGCAAATTTCCAATCTGTCAGGACTGGGAACCTTTCCAGTAATACACATCAAAATCCCGGTAATTAATATTTAACCCTTTAACTTAACATGAAAGGCAGACAACACTTGTAAACAAAATTCTTGAATAACTACTTTTTTTCATTTTTTTGCATCAAGAACATGCCTTATGACCTCTCATTGGAACAAGCTCTTTTCAAGAACATAGCTTATGATCCCTCATTGGAATGAACTCATAGAGCACGCGCCAATGAAAGGGCATAAGCTATGTTTTTGAGACAAAAAAAGAAACAAGAAGACCCCACGGGGCCTGAAGTGCTCACCCTGAACAGAACCCGATATAAACCGAGGGCTTACACACCTCTAGAGGGTACTTAATAAAAAGTTTCTAATTCTTCAGCTACATGGCTCCTTATAATATTAACTTGGAATTATGTTTCTATTTTAAGCACACAATGAGTCCCACAATAGCTAGGATTAATTTCGTATAAATCAAATACCTGTTTCCCACTTATGCTGCATATCAAACATTTTGTTAAAATTGGACAAGAGTTCTGAGTAGAGAACTAGAGATGTTGTATACCAAATATGAAAGGATTCTGATTGGTGGATCTGAAGAAGAAGATTTTTAAAGAAATTTCCTCATATTGCACTAAGTTAAAATTTTGGCTACCATAGGAAGCCCAAATATGAGCCCAGGGGCCCAATTTGAACAAACTTGAATTTGATCCACCTAGAGATGTTGTATACCAAATATGAAAGGATTCTGACTGGTGGATCTGAAGAAGAAGATTTTTAAAGAAATTTCCTCATATTGCACTAAGTTAAAATTCAGGCTACCATAGGGAGCTCAAATATGAGCCCAAAGGCCCGATTTGAACAAGCTTGAATTTGACCCCCCTAGAGATGTTGTATACCAAATATGAAAGGATTCTGACTGGTGAATCTGAAGAAGAAGATTTTTAAAGACATTTCCTCATATTGCACTAAGTTAAAATTTGGGCTACCACACAGAGCCCAAATATGAGCCCAGGGTGTAATATCTGTAGGCAAAAATCTGGAATAACAATTTTTGCAATGAGGATCCACGACCAATATGTTATATGAACTTTTAATTGCATGATCTATTTACAATTTACAAACAATAGATGGGATGTTTGAGACATTTACTAGGTACTTTATTGTCTCAAGTCATGATTTCCATTTTCCATTGTACACTTGACTTTTAACCACAGTCTATATCTTACTAGGGCAAAGTCAATTTCTGAAAGTGCTTGTGGCACAAACGATGATGAATATTATTTTTCAAGCAATGTTCTGCAGTCAGTAATTTACCAGGCCTGGATTCTATATCAATATACTTTCTTGAGCCCATTAAAAACGCTATTCTCAACTCGTAAACTCATCTTGAAATTCAACTCAAATTCTAAACAGCAAAACAAAGTCTTTGAAAATTATCTGGATCATAATCGGCTTTCCATCAATATCTGGTATTTGTAATAACATGTGGCCTTAAATTAGTACCAATATAATCTCTCGACATTACAACATCGTACCGGTAGTGAATTATGTCATACATTGTGAATGAATAGAGTCTGTAATGTTCAACTGAACTGAGAAGCTTTTGCACGTTGTTTACAATTGTCCATGATAATGAAGGCAATTAATTACATGTATACCTGTCCTAATGTTTACTCAAAAACACCTTCACAGGATTGACACATGAGGCTCATTTTTAAGGAATCAGTCTCTATAAAAGTCTTCCATTCTGTACAATTTCAGTGTACTGTTACTTCATATTTATGTTTCGCGAATATTGAAGTACTTCATCATAGTGTGCGTCGTGTCATCAACAGTCTTTTAGTTCAACTGAGTTTTTCACCTGAACAAAATTGCACACCTATTCAAAAGCGCCTTCTACGTCACAAGCACATGGGAAATATCAAATTATGTTGGACATCAATTAACCCTTGTCAATGAAGAATACACCACTTACAGTTTTCTCAGCTCTTGGAAATTGCATTTGTTCTATAAAATCTCAATCAAAAAATTATGATCAAAAATATGTTCACAACTGAATGATGGTTATTTATTATAATTACGTAACATCACTCCCCTCTGGAAATCAACATAGGAGATTTCCATCTTATGATTAGGATATAGCAATGCATAATTCTTTTGAAACTGTATACAATAAAGGAAAAATAAAGAATGTTTATGTCTGTCGTTATTTCTGGTCGCTATGTGTGCCTTCTAAGATATGCATCCTCTGTATCGGTCGTCTAATTAAACCTTCTGCCATTTTAACTGTTACAGACCTAACTAACTTATCTCTCCTTGGGTGGACCTTTACGACCCGACCTAACATCCAATCCTGCTTTTTTATGTTATCCTGAGATATTAAAACAACATCATCAGCTTTAATATTATCTTTTAAATCTTTCCATATCTTCATGCTATTCAATTCGAGTAAGTATTCTTTACTCCAACGTTTCCAGAACTGTTTTGCGAGACGTTGGCAGTAAAGCCATCTCCTTCCCAATGGTATTTGTTTAGTAACTACATCTACATTGGGAAGGATTTGTAAATGTCTACCCACGACTAGATGACCTGGGGTTAAATGTAACGGATCATTCTCATCAAACGACATGTCTGTGAGCGGTCGCGAATTAACCTGAGCTTCGACATCAGTTAAGACAGTTTCCATTTCTGAGTAATTGAGTCTAGCTTTTCCTAAGACTTTTCTCAGGGGAGTTTTTACACTACGTACCATACGTTCATAAAACCTCCCATGCCACGGTGCATGTTCGGTTATAAACCGCCATTCATTTCCTGTTTTTGAAAGTTTATTCTTGATTATTTCCTTATTTAGAGGTTTATACAGCTGTTTCAATACAGCCGATGCTTTCTTAAACGTCTTGGCATTGTCTGAATACATAATAGCACAACTGCCAAGACAGTTAACCATCCGTTCAAATGCCTTCAAAAATTCTATTGCTGTCATATCTTCTACTAACTCAAAATGAATTGCCCTTGTGATCATACAAGTAAATAAAGCTATGTAAACCTTTCTGTTCAAATTATTTACTTTAATATAGAGAGGGCCAGAAAAGTCTACTCCAACATGCATAAATGGTGGCACTTCCTGTACTCTTTCAGCCGGAAGAGAAGCCATTTTTTGCGTTTGTGACGGACTAATATCTCTACATTTTAAGCACCTGTGTATCACTCTTCTCACCTCTTGGCATCCGCGTACCAACCAGAATCATATTCTCAAATTGGCTAATGTTTGTACAATTCCTGTATGACAGTGTATGGCGTGATAATTTCTATAAATCCGTTATGGCTTGGAATGTGATGGGGTGTTTTACTTCCTCTGGCAGTTTTGAGTTATGTAATCTTCCCCCAACACGAAGTAACCCAGTTGTGTCATCCCAAAATGGATACAAAGAAGACAATTTACTCCCTTTGGGTATTGGAGACCCTGACTTCAGGGCTTGTATCTCATCCCCAAAAGCTGACATTTGAGCCCATTTAAGCCAAAATATTTCCTCATCACGTCGCGTGAATAAAGCTATGAGATGTTCTCTATCACTCCCCTCATTCTGCATTTTAAATTTATTTACCCAACTTCTCACACGTGAGAATACACTGATAAACTTGTGGTATGATTCATATCTTTCAACATATTGTTTCAAATCATCATTGTTTGATTTACTCATTACAGTTGCTATTTGTATCATTTTATATTTCTGTTTTTTATTTGCTTCTGTGCATGTAGAATTTGCAGAAAACGTATCTTGTTTGGGCCATTGATTTTCGGCTTTTGTCAGAAATTCTGGACCATTCCACCATAATTTGGAATGTACTAAGATAGAGGCACCACAACCCCTGGAACACAAATCTGTAGGGTTTTGTTTACCTGAAACATGTTTCCATTGAGTCGGTTCTATTAAACCGTGTATCTCTGCTACACGATTAGCAACATTTGTCTGCCATGTATATGAAGGCTTACTAATCCCTTCAAGGGATACCCTCCAATCAATCCAACAAAAAATGGATTCTATAGGCAACTTAATTTCTTTATGAACATATTTGACAAGTCGTGCAGCCAAAAGGCTAGCAGTTAGCTCAAGCTTGGGGATACTTTGTCTATTCCGGAGAGGTGCAACACGTGTTTTGGAACATAAATTTGTAGTTTTCACTACACCATTGGAAGAATCTTCAACCTGGATGTACACCACTGCACCATATGAAGCCTCACTGGCATTGCCAAATGTATGTAGAGAATACCCGGGCTGTTGAAAATCATTTGGTACAAAACACCTCTGGATTTCAATTTGATCTAACACAGGGACCTCCGTTTTCCACGATAGCCATTTCTGATTTAAATCCTGTGGAAGTGGCTTGTCCCAGCCACCAACAAATGTCCACGCCTGTTGGAATAACTGTTCTGCCCTCACAGTAAAGGGAGCTAATAAACCCATGTGGTCAAAAATGCGGTGTAGCTGCCTTAAAACATTTTGCCGCGTTTCTTGATCATTGACATTAAGCTTATCACAAAAACTAAACATCAGGACATCTGTATTTGGAATATATTTAACACCTAAAGCTTTTGTGGCACTCTCCCCCTCAGCAACTGTTTTTATGTGGTGTTTAGCTAAATCTTTTTCATCAAGTTTATCAAGTGCCTTGGATCATTAGACAAAAATTTTCTCAGTGGAAACCCTCCGGATGCCAATATTTTTTTCAACTCTTCAGAAAGTTCTGCACCTTTCTGGGCATCCTCAGCTCCATTGAGAATATCATCAACAAACATATTTTCCGTAATTTCACTCGCTTCTAGTGGAAATTTTTCTTTTTCTGATTCAGCATGATCAAGTATAGTTTGTATACTTGAAAATGGTGAACATTTCAACTCAAATATAATAGTTGTTAGTCTATACTCATCTGGTTTGTTTTTTGTTTCTAAATTTCTCCACAAAAATCGTTGCCGATCTTGATCTTGATGATTCATGCTAATCTGGAGAAACATTTTTTCTACATCAGGAACAATAGCTATTTTGTGTCTTCTAAATCGAAGTAAAATACCCATCAAATCTGGTTGCAATGCCGGTCCAGGTAAAAGTGTGTCGTTTAGAGAAACGCCCTGAACACCCTTAGCTGAGCCATCAAATACAATCCTCACTTTTGTGGAAGACTTATCAAGTCTTACTACAGGGTGATGTGGTAAATACCAGCTATTTCGTTCTTCAGAACAAGAATCCTGGTCTATTCTCAAAGCGCGACCTGTTTCCAACAGCTCCTGGATTTGGCTTTCATATTGAGCAGCCAATTCCGGGTAACACTGGAGCCTTTTCTCCAATGCTACAAGACGACAAATAGCCAAATGTTTATTGGATTTTAATGAACAGTTTTGCCAATCAGGATGGTGTACAAGACCTGTTTATACTGACTCACAGCTTCTTTCTCTAAAATTGTTAATGACCTGCTTTCATTGGGAAGTACACCAATGTGCTCCAACTAAGTGTTTTACTGCAATCTCAGTCTCATTTTGGATTTCAAAGGATACCCTGTTTACTGTGTATTGTAAATTATGTTTAGTGGAAAATGCCCCTGACAATATCCAGCCAGTGTGTGTTTTTTGAGCAACTGGCATTCCCTTGGGCCCATATATTTTCTCATCTAACTGTAAATTTAAGGTGTCTTCTAAGCCTAGCATAATATCTACCTCGGCTTTCTCGTACCGCGGGTAAGTATCAGCTAACGGCAAATTCTTCAAATAAGACATTTTTGAAAAATCAACTGTAGCTTCGTTCAAGTCAGCACTCGGTTTGTCAATTATGTATGCTTCTATCTCAAAAACCTCACCATCCCAATTTGGTATTGTAGATGACAAATAAAATTTCACGGACTGGGTATTTAAAATCATTGTCGAACCACCTGCTAATGCGAATTTGCCTTGAATTTTCGCCCCTTTAAACCAAGTTTGTTTGCCAGTATTTTACTTATGAATGACACACCACTTGCACTATCAAACAATACTCTAGCTTTTGCAACACAATTATTTGATTCTACCTCTGCTATCCCACTTTGCATTAATACTTCTTTAGGGCCATTAACACCTTTGATAAGTCCTACTGTTGATTGGAATGTTTCTTGTTTTATATTTTCTATTTCCACATCAGACTCACTTTCACGTGTGTGAATTTCCCCTTTCTTGGGATATTCACTTTTATTTTGTCTTTTATCAATATGCAATAATATGTGGTGTTTTCGTCCACACTTAATACACGGCCTAGCCTTACATTCTGTGACAAAACGATTTGGTTTTAAACAATTAAAACGTGCTTTTCCAGCTTTTACTTTTTCGGTTCTTTCCAGTACAGACATTTCATTAACTGAAAAACACTTGATTGACAAATGACTGTTATCACAAAACAGGCACTTATCATTCTTATTTGTCTTATTAAAATTCCCTTTTGTGATATTTAATGCATAATTACTTGACTTATATCTGTCATAATGTCTACTATTGTCTATTTTTTGTTTTCTCCCCCTTTTGTTCAACATCGGCACGTCTCGCTACTTGTGATGCCTCTCTTAGCCAGAGTATTAATTCATCAAATTGAATTGGTAATTTTTTACAAGAAAGGCTCTCATTTTGTTCATTTTTTACTTGTTTGCCATCCCACCTTCGAACTAGACTTCTGGGGATTTTGGGCCTTACCAATGCAGTCAAAACCCAATTGCTGCGAATAAATTCCTCGTCATTATCTGTTTTTCTTAACAAGTAATTCCAGCAAGTGATTAATTTTGAATATAATGGTTCCAGGTCTTTAGCATTCATTGAGGTTGTAACGTTTACATTAGCAATTTCAATGACAACTTGCTGAATTCTTACCAACACATCTCCATATTTATTCTCAAGTACATGCATTATTTCTTGATAGCTAGGACTTTTGAGAGATAAAACAACTTTCAAGGCCTCACCATCAAGAACACTCATTACATAATGGGATTTCTCAACTTCGGAATAGCCAGGTTTTGAAAGCTTGGCTTCTACAAGTTCTTTCCACTGATCACAAAGCTCTTGCTCCCTCGTGAACTTTGGCACCTTTAATTCCCGTTTACGTTTTGTAATTGTTGTAACAATTTCAGTTAACTGATCACTTGTTAAGCCGGTATTAATTTATTTGAAAGCTTTAGATAAGCTTTCAGTCAACTGAGTACCAGTAATGTGCCCTGACCTATCATTGCCGTGCGATATATCACTTGCATTTGACCCACATCTACTGTTAGTTTTTGACGTGTTTAACCATTTCCTTTCAAGAACTTGTACTTCAGCATTTATAGAGATATAAGAATCAATATAATTTTGTTCGGTACTTTCTTCCTTTTCTCTCATTTCCACACACAATTTTTCTAGTCTATCGACATTATCTGTGTTAAAATCGATTTCATTTTGAGAGTCTTGCAAATCATTAAATATTTGACCCAGACGCTGCATATCATTGATTGTAGTCCTAACAGCTAACTCTAATTTATCATTGGAAGCATCGTCGGACTTAAGTTGTTCAAACTTTTCAATAAAATGTGAAACAGATTTCGTCGTCTTTCCAAAAGGCTATCAAGGGTCAATTCGGACATTGCCATGTCGATTTCCAAGAGATACACCTACACCAACAAGTATTTTTTTAGAAAGTGTCAAAAATCTATTTTTTCGAAAAAAAAATATTTACACTTCAGAATGAATGCAACTTCAAAGAGTCGAACAGTGTACAATCAGAGAAATTCGCAATTATTTGGCTAGGAGTAACCTACCGGGACGCGGATTCTCACTATAAAGAGTCCGATATCTGGAATGTCATCATATGCAGTGCTCAAATAAACTGAGTATTTTGACAAACCTCTATCCAGCTCGAGGGACCAAAAAATGTAATATCTTTAGGCAAAAATCTGGAGTAACAATTTTTGCAATGAGGATCCACAACCAATATGTTATATGAACTTTTAATTGCATGAACTATTTACAATTTACAAACAATAGATGGGATGTTTGAGACATTTACTAGGTACATCAGATTTTTAAAGAAATTTCCTCATATTGCACTAAGTTAAAATTCAGGCTACCATAGGGAGCTCAAATATGAGCCCAAAGGCCCGATTTGAACAAGCTTGAATTTGACCCCCCTAGAGATGTTGTATACCAAATATGAAAGGATTCTGACTGGTGAATCTGAAGAAGAAGATTTTTAAAGAAATTTCCTCATATTACACTAAGTTAAAATTTGGGCTACCACACAGAGCCCAAATATGAGCCCAGGGTGTAATATCTTTAGGCAAAAATCTGGAATAACAATTTTTGCAATGAGGATCCACGACCAATATGTTATATGAACTTTTAATTGCATGATCTATTTACAATTTACAAACAATAGATGGGATGTTTGAGACATTTACTAGGTACTTTATTGTCTCAAGTCATGATTTCCATTTTCCATTGTACACTTGAATTTTAACCACAGTCTATATCTTACTAGGGCAAAGTCAGTTTCTGAATGTGCTTGTGGCACAAACGATGATGAATATTATTTTTCAAGCAATGTTCTGCAGTCAGTAATTTACCAGGCCTGGATTCTATATCAGTATACTTTCTTGAGCTCATTAAAAACGCTTATACTGAAGATATCGCTGTATTCTCAACTCGTAAACTCGTCTCGAAATTCAACTCAAATTTTAAACAGCAAAACAAAGTCTTTGAAAATTATCTGGATCATAATCGGCTTTCCATCAATATCTGGTATTTGTAATAACATGTGGCCTTAAATTAGTACCAATATAATCTCTTGACATTACAACATCGTACCGGTAGTGAATTATGTCATACATTGTGAATGAATAGAGTCTGTAATGTTCAACTGAACTGAGAAGCTTTTGCACGTTGTTTACAATTGTCCATGATAATGAAGGCAATTAATTACATGTATACCTGTCCAAATGTTTACTCAAAAAACCTTCACAGGATTGACACATGAGGCTCATTTTTAACCAGTCTCTATAAAAGTCTTCCATTCTGTACAATTTCAGTGTACTGTTACTTCATATTTATGTTTCACGAATCTCAAAGAACTTCATCACAGCGAGCGTCGTGTCATCAACAGTCTTTCAGTTCAACTGAGTTTTTCACCTGAACAAAATTGCACACCTATTCAAAAGCGCCATCTATGTCACAAGCACACGGGAAATATCAAATTATGTTGGACATCAATTAACCCTTGTCAATGAAGAATACACCACTTATAGTTTTCTCAGCTCTCAGAAATTGCATTTGTTCTATAAAATCTCAATCAAAAAATTATGATCAAAAATATGTTCACAACTGAATGATGGTTATTTATTGTAATTACGTAACACAGGGGTCCTATTTGAACAAACTTGAATTTGATCCCCCTAGAGATGCTGTATATCAAATATGAAAGAATTCTGACAGGTGGATCTGAAGAAGATTTTTTAAAAAATTTCCTCATATTGCACTAAATTAAAATTCAGAGCCCAAATATCAATCTAGGGACCCAATTTGAACAAACTCAGATCTGACCTGCTTAGACAAGAGATGTTGTATACCAAATATGAAAGTATTCCAAGTGATGGATCTGAAGAAGAAGATTTTTGAAGAAATTTCATCATATTGCACTAAGTTGAAATTTTGGGCTACAATAGAGAGCCCAGATATAAACCCAGAGGCCCAATTTGAACAATCTTGCATCTGACCCCTAGAGATGTTATATACCTAATTTGAAAGCATTCTGACTGGTAGGTCTGAAGAAGAAGATTTTTAAAGATTATTCCCCATATTGCCCTAGGTTAAAAATTTTGGAGCATTTTCCCCCACCGCATCCCTATGGGTCTAGGCATGTTGAGTAGAACAATATAGCAATACCCACTCAGCACCATCACTTACACATACTTTCACTTGAATTGGCTCAGTAGTTTTGGAGGAATAGCCCAAAACATGGTGTTGATGGACAAAAGACGACAGACAATGGACGGAGAGCGATGAGATAAGCTCAGCTTGACTTCATCAAGGTGAGCTAAAAATAATGAAAATTGAATGGTGATTTTCTGTGAATAGTGCTGGTTGGTTTTGGAAGTTACATTGGGTAAAGGTTAAAATGATAATAATTCAAATATGACTTCATCTGTCCAGGTAATTTATCAGAAGAGGCTTTTGTTCAATATTCTCACCATTACCAACAGTGTTAAAATGTCAGCAACACACATCCCCACACCACACGTGATATCCAGAAACATCATCTGAATAAAACTGCAAACCATTACTACAAAGATATGTTTGTTATATGCTGAACAGGAAACCATTTGGATAAGTGGTTAATTGGAAGATTTAACAATGTGAAAAAATTAGATTATCACCAAAGATGGCTATGCCCCTGCAACTCATTGTCAATCATGCAGATGGCCATACATCCCCAATGTATCTACCACTCAATTTCATACAGAAGCTCACCTTAAGTATTCATAGGACATTAACCCTTTACCCAACGAATTGCCCGCATCCGCCCGCGTAATATGCAAATTCAGCAGTTGAAAAAATATTATTTTTCAAAAAATTTCAACAAAACCATATCATGTGACCCCTCGTTGGAACGAGCTCATCGAGCTCGTTCCAACGCGGGGTCACATGATATGGTTTTGTTGAAATTTTTTGAAAAATTTAAAAAAATGATATTTAAAACAATAAATTTTGATATCGTCTGTGTTGGGTAAAGGGTTAATGACCCTGCTTTACCATAAAATTTTATGAAGGCAAACTAAAAAAGAAAACCAATAAAGTCAAACTTAAATATTATCCAGAAACCATAAAGTGAGTAGGAAGTTTTGTGGTTACTGGAAAAACCATGGGTCATCTCGATTATGTTTCACCCGATTTCATTTAAATACATGTATGTGTTTCCATGTGTGCTTTTGGTAGTAAGGATTGCCTGACCTACCTTGACCATTCTTGTTAGCAAGTCTGTAAGAACAGACATGAAATAGAATGGTTATGATAGAATAAGGACTTTCATTTTGGTATACAATCAAAGAAAAATTCTAAAATTAGAAACTGCTAAAACATGTCCTGTATACAAGTCATTCAAGAATATCTTCAGGTATTTCTGTTTTGCTCAATTTAACTGGTTGAGGGTTATATTATTTTTGGTGGTCTGAATTTGTTCATCAAAATTTGTTTTATTATACATTATTGGTCAGTGCCCACAGGCACTCCCCAATAATTTGTAATAAAACAAATTCATATAAACAAAATATTATTTGTGTTTGACTGAACATGAAATGTGAGCAAGGAAACTGTTTGCTTTTGCTCTGGTACAATCATTTTTTGGAAAGCCCTGACAGTGGCTTCTAGCACTCAACAGGTTAATTTCATATCAATCATATCGAGGCGTGGAGTCTCAGTAAATTATTCATATTATTCGCTGGCACTAATCTGAATTTGGCCTATTGCTGCTTGGTCATGTTGGTAGTCAGTGAAGGAATTTCAACACCCACCCCTCCAACCATTAACTTTTTATCATGATGCCCAACAAACTGGTTTTCCTGCTTTAGTGTCTATAACTTCTTTATCTGTTATTTATCTGTTTCAAAGCCCACCCCTCCCACCCTTAACTTTTTATCATGATGCCCAACAAACTGGTTTTCCTGCTTTGGTGTCTATAACTTCTTTATCTGTTATTTTATCTGATTTGTTTATTGTTTCTTTGGGTGTATTGTTCACCACTTTTGAACAACTGTTTTGGATAAAATATTGACCATTATGATATAAATGTATTTTGTCACGAATAAAAAGTTCAAGAAATCTATATATAGCCCAATTAGAAATCAATATTTGTTAAGCTCTTTATGTTCGCAAGCAGGGTTTTGCCTGTGTCCAGTGGCTGGCAGGTCTTCCATTTCAGGTGGTTGGGACCTGGAGCCACAAAATCTACTATTTTTAACTAATTGATGGAGTACAACTCTAGAACAGAAAATATGAATATGACCAAATGCAAACTTGAACTGTATCTTGTCATTGAAAATAAAACTGTCAAGTTTTCAAAAATCTGTAAAAGTAAACTCAAAATTATTTTCCATAATCCATAAAAAACGTTATGTTTCACAATTCAAGGAAGGGGAGTAACTCAAGTGCAGAGACTGTGAACTTGGCAAATGAGAATTTGATCTGCATGTTGTTATTCTATACAATACATGGAAATATAAAATAATTTCTGAATCCATACTTATGCTTTTAGCCAGAAACCTTGAAAAAGTTTTCTTAAGCCATGTCAGGAAAGATGACCAGCTACTGGCATACACCACATTCTCGCCTAATTTTATCTCAAGCAGAGCCCCTTGTTCCTCACTGACAAATCTTGAACATGTACAGTTTAACTGGTTGAGTGCTAGAAGCCACTATCAGGGCTTTCAAAAAAATGAGGGTACCAGATCAAAAGCCAATGTTTTCCCTGCTCTTGCTTTATATTCAGTCAAACGCATATAATATTTTATTTATATAAATTTGTTCTATTTCAAGTTATTGGAGAGTGCCTGTGGGCACTCTCCAATAATTTGTAATAGAACAAATTTTGAATCACTAATTCAGACCCACGAAAAATAATCTAGCCCTCAACCAGTTAAAACACTGCTATCAAAAATACTGAAGTCTCCATCAATCACGAGTTAGTTTGGATCATAACCAAAACACCAATTACATGGAGTTACATACCTACTGAACAGGCTTGGCTGTTTGAAAAATCCAGGATGGGAAAAAAAATTATTTATTTTTCACTATGGAATATGTACTGGTTGCACTCACAAGGATACAGTTTTCCCTTCTTTTCAATTACTAACAACTGAAAATTGATTCTCACAGCAAAAGTTCACGGGAATCAAAACCAATTCTCGGGAATCGTGACAAATTTTCAGGCCTGATTCAAGATTTGACCCATGAGTGTCTGAGTGAAATTTATGGATAGTGAGTTCTCATTGACAGTTCTATGATCCCAAAGGCAGACTCATTCTTGATCTGTCCCAAGCTCTCAGTCTAATTCTATCAGAAATTTGACGCTGTTATGGGCTAATTGTTTACTCACTTTTTGTGGAAATTTGTGCACAGATGACCATTGATGTGAGGTGATCTTCTTTTACTCACAAACATAAACAAATTTTCTTTCATGCTCCAGTTATAGATATTTCAGTAAATACAGATTTAATTCACCTTGACATCATCAAGATATTAACACAATTAGTGGATCTATGTGACACAATGATAAAACTACAGCTGTGGTGTGGTGAGACATCTTTCCTAATGGTAATGTCATCAAACGTTCATTCAAATCAAGTCTTCATTGAGCAACAATTCTTTCAGTTGGTCTGAAACAGTGGGACCAACTGAAATATTCTAGATGAGTGAATCTAAACACAAATGATAGCAGTCTTTCAATTTTGAAAATGGGAGGTGTGCTGTATAGTGCTCACTACCACTGAAGTAAAGTGCATTATTGTAGCTTCCTGGCACTGGGAAAATGTTTGCAAGAAAAACAAACATCTGCACACTGTTCACTCCACTCTGCAAGTAGGGATTGAAAAAATATTACCCAATTTTTTCGAATAAGTTTTTCACAGCAATAATCATATTTATATTGAGTTTGGTATAACACATGAAATACAACTTCAGTGGAGAAATTGTAAGTCAATCAGATGATTCTCCATGGAATGTGAAAAGACAGTGAGTAGCACTGCTGACTTTTGAAGTTTGTTGAATTATGTTATTTGCATACTAATTCTCAGAAAGTGAAGTTTGATTAGTTTGAAGTCTTGGAATGTAAGCTTATAATTCATGGTGTATTGTTCACAGTTTCAAGCATGCATTGTATTACAGTGGAGCCCACTTCATTGGATATCTCTTAATTGTATATCCCTGTTAATTGAATATAATTTTCAAACACAAAACCATTTACCATACCTTTAGTACAAATTTGATCTGTTAATTGCATGTGGGTTGTAGAGTAAACTCCTCTTAATTGTATATTAATTTTTGTAATGTGTTGAAAAAATTACTGTGAAACGCTCTTAATTCCCCTTATTTATCAACCTTTTTGGCCTCACTACATCCAATACAGGCATTTATTCTATTATATCTTGTTTGACAGAGCTCTATGAGCTCTGTCAAACAAGATATAATAGAATAAATGCTCAGTTTACCTCCAGAACACAGGAAACTGACCAAATCCTGTTAATTGTATACTCCTGTTAATTGAATAATTTTCACTGGCAAAATGGATATTCAATTAAGAGGATTCTACTGTATTTAGCTAATTTCCCTCAAACAGATTTTAACTCTTTACAGAAAACACATATTAAAATTATTTTGTTTTCCCCCAATTCTTAAAAAATTTCAACAAAACCATCATCATATGACTCCTTATTGCAACGAGCTTGTTCCAAGATTCAAAAAGTAATAACTGCAGGTGCAATTGCATGCAAAATCAACAGCTCATCTCAAAATTGAAAGACTGGACGATTGACTATTAAGGGTTAAAATAGTTCCATCCTATAACAGTATAAAATTCCTTACAGAATTATACAGGTGACCTGAGAGCTTAGATCACACAATGGCCTGGTCATGACATAACTACACTTTTCAATCGAGATTTCACAAATAAAAGTAGATGAGTTATATGTTATCACCACTATGTGTGGATCATGAAACTTGTATCAAAACGAGTTGGTTTTTGCCACATGCCTTCCCCCGAGGACAGCAACTATATTATTTAACAAACAACAAGTGCAATGCTATGGGATGGCCAATCCTGTGTCACTCAAGTGCAACAAGGGCAATAACTAGGAAAGAATACTTGGGCACTGCTGGTTCACAGTCTTATTCATGCATGATATTATCACAAAAAGGTATGGATTAAATTTGGATAAA
Source organism: Pictodentalium vernedei (assembly GCA_031216915.1). Classification (NCBI taxonomy): domain Eukaryota; kingdom Metazoa; phylum Mollusca; class Scaphopoda; order Dentaliida; family Dentaliidae; genus Pictodentalium; species Pictodentalium vernedei. The sequence goes on along the minus strand of CM062291.1, from coordinate 177,366,293 downwards.
AAAATCTTTAATGGTTTTATTTGAAAGGTGTTGACAAGAAATGGTAATGTGATAACAAGATAGTCCAGGCCTTTATATTAGCACAAATTCCAGTCGGTAAAGGGTGTCCCCAAATTAGGAGATGGCTACCAACAGCTTGTTGTAACATTCTAAAATGAAGATATTTGTTACGAAATACTTTTGCACCATGCAAAATAGGTCTTAGAAAGCCCTGTATTATATTCTAATTGTATGTAAATTGTCTATCATGTAGTTTCTCATATTTTGGGGACATTTTTGACTTGAATCCGGTGTTCCCCAAATTAGACCAATGTAAAGCCCTGAAAGTCAAAATCCAACAAGCTACCTTTAAAGTAACTACTTGGACACAGCTGGCTTGCAATCTCCTTCACGATATTAACACCAAAAAGATGTATATAAAGAAAAAAAAATCTTGATGAGTTTTCTTTGAAATGTGATGACAAGAAATGATAAAGTGATGACAATAAATTCTAAGTCAACAAGGGCAATAACTCTCAAAGAAATACATGACCACGGCTGTTCGCAATCCCATCTCGATATTATTACCAAAAAGCTATATCCTTAATCTGGAAAAAATCTCTTCAATGGCTTTCTTTAAAATGTGACGACAAAAAAATTTAATGTTATGACAAGAAAGTCTATGTCCAACAAGGGCAATAACTCTTGATGATATACTTGGACAGAGCTGGTATGCATTTCATCTATGAAATTATTACCAAAAAGCTATTTATCAAATTTCAGAAAAATAGTTTGAATAGTTTTCTTAAGGTCAAACAGATAGTAAGAAAGATGGATGGTAGAAAGGATGGACAGACAGACAGAACCCATTCCTATATCCCCCTCCCATTACATGGCAGCGGATAAAAAAAATCCAATTTTCCAACCAATGGCAGCATATTAGCACCACTGTAATTTAATTTATTATATGACTGTGTAATTTAACCACTAAATATCATAGTGTTTGACGATCTTTTCCTGGTCCCTTGAAAATCCACAGTGTGGAATCCAATTCCGTATCACTATAGTATAACAGAATATTTACGGGTGTATTTGAATTTGCATAATTAGCTGTTCTGGTCGCAGAGAGTACTTTACTCCGAGCTGGAATGGGTGCACTCGAACAGCGGTCTGGGTTTTTTTTATCTATTTCGTGATATTTTTTTATTGTATTGATATGCATTGGGGGATTCCCCGGAAGTGTGCACTTGTTACAAAAATAAGTGTAAACAAAAATGAAAAATTTATACCAATTTTAATATTTTTAATACTTACCAATGGCCCAGACTAGCTGGTGCAACCCAATTTATTACCAGGGCCAAACACAAATTTTGAATCCCCTAAACCCCCCAAATTTGCCAAAAAAACCCAAAATGAGAAGACCAGCATGGTCCTCCATACTTTTGCACAATGCACAACTTGTTGTCAAGGACAACAATAGGCTACCGCCATCTTGTCATTCTTTATTGTTGTGCCTGTTAAATGTTAATAAGAACTGTAATAAAACTCAGCAGGGAGGAAGGAGTGTCTACTCCAGGGAGGGCCATCCCCGTCTGGGCCATTGGTAAGTATTAAAAATATTAAAATTGGTATAAATTTTTCATATTTTTCCACTATACCAATGGCCCAGACTAGCTGAGAATAGTAAACAGGCAGGCGGGCATAGTACTTAATATTCATTGCTCCTATTTCAGAAAAACAATGAAAATATAGGTGTAACTCTATTTAAGGCCTAGCATAACCCATTATGCTAATTTGATAAAGGAAGCCAAAATATAAAGAAATCCAGAGAAATGAGACTCTTTATAAATCATTAAAAATGTCCGAGTATTGTATAGAAAAACTCTTGACACATGACATATGCAATAACACTTCACATCGAGCTACACATTAAAAGCATATAATACATTTAAAATTGCTTCATATCAAGCTACACATTAAAACTACCATAGCACCAAATCCAGGATACTATCACTGAAGGAGGTATGTCCATGCTTTTCACTATAAAGCCAGATGACTATTTGCAAATACCATCCCCACCTCCATCCCCTTGTTTTGAAAGTAACTACATGTACACTTCAAAATGAAGAGGGTAGCAGACTTGAGACAGTGCTAGAGCAGACCAAACAAATGGACGACCTTCTGAGCTACCGATAACAGTCCTAAAGATCGGAGATCATCCAAAATTGATTCTAAATCTCGAAGATAAAATTTGATAAAAGTCGTCTGTTGTGTCCAATAAGCTGCTTGCATCAAATCCTTCAAAGAATTAAGTACTACTAGCATAAGCCCAAGAAGAAGCTAAAGCTCTAACTTCATGAGCTGAAATCTTATAAGCTATTCTCTGATTCACAGACAAAGCATTATAAGCTGACCGAATAGCTAACTGAATCCATCCAGATATTGAATGAACAGAAATATCATTTTCGTAGTGTGAGTAATAGAATTACCAACACTACGATAATGAGAGTATGCAACAGACAAAGCATGAAGTTCACTAACTCTTCTAGCTGATGCAAACGCTAAAAGAAAAGCCGTGTTATAAGTAAGAAATTTAAACTCAACAGTATTTAATGGTTCAAAAGGTGCTTCCTGAAGTTTCAGAAGAACCCAAGCTAAATTCCACTTAGGGACTAGTCTCAAGGTACGAGGTCTATTCACAGAAAAATTCCTCATCAATTATTTAAAGATACATCTGACCCAATGTTTAATTTCCCTTGGTGTGCATAGGTGTCAGAGAGCATAGACCTGTAGCCCTTAATAGTGACTGGCTGTAGCTTAACTTCATCAAAAAGATAAATAAAAAAAGTTAGCTAATTGAGGAATAGTTGGGTTAAAAAAATCAAGCAATTGTGATTCACACCAACGAACAAAAACCTTCCACTTCGCTTCATAATTTAACGAAGAGGAGGTCCTCCTACAGTTAGAAATTGCGTCCATTGCTCGTCTGGAAAACTGTTTTTCGTGCAGGAAGCCGACGGAGTTTCCCCTGTGTCAGAAGATCCCGGAGAAGTGGTAACTTCCGTGGAAGGTCCCAAAGAAATTCCCAGAGAAGAATTATCCACCGTCTGTGAGCCGACAGACTTGCAACCAGTAGAATCTTGCAAGAAAACTGTTTTATCTTTAGCAAGATCTGTTGCATGAGGGGAGCTGGAGGGTAAGCATACTCTATTATCCCGTTCCATGAAATTGACAGACCGTCTACTGCATAAGCTTGAGGGTCCGGGCATGGAGACACAAAAGTATGTAACTGATTGTTCAGACTCGTGGCAAAAAGATCGATCATTGGATGTTCCCACTGGAAGCAAATCTGATTGAAGACAGATTTTTTCAACATCCATACTGAAGGTAGCAGGCGATCCTTTCTCGATAGAGAGTCTGCTATTACATTGAGATGACCTGGAATATGACGAATCGATATCAGAATCTGATTCTTTTGAGAGAAAAGAAGAATCTTTTCGGTGAGATTCAACAGCTGGACGGAATGAGTACCTCCCTGATTCTGAATATAGGCTACTACTGATGAATTGTCCGACAGAATTTGAACATGTGAGTTTATTACTTGACTGAGCCAATGATTTAGAGCTAACCAAATTGCCCTCATTTCTTGTAGTTTATATGAGACACAAGAAACTGACTCTCCCATAAGCTGTGACACACTTGATCACCTGGAATCAGAGAAGCACCCCAACCCTCCTGACTGGCGTCCGTCATGATTATGAATGACGGCTCCTGAATCTGAAGTGGTATTCCCTGGGAAAACCACTGGATATCCGCCCAAATTTGCAGATGTTTTACTGACTGTGTTAAAACAATCGGACTGCCCAACAACTGACGTTTTACGCTCCAATTTTGAATTAGATAAATTTGAAGTGGACAAGTGTGCAAACGACCTAGCGGAATTAACTCCGCGGCAGCGCCGCAAAGTCCTAACAGCCGCATAAAGTTTAAACTCTCTTGCAGAAATGACTTTTGCGTTTTTGCAATATTTGCGTAAAGAGAAACTAATTTTGCTCTTGCTACCGGCAAACAGACCCGATTGTTGAGAGTATCGAAACTCATTCCAGATGAACAAAACGACCTTGTTGGTATTAAATCCGACTTGTCGACAATGATTATAAAACCTAGACGTCGCAGCAGCGATAGCAGACTCTGAACATCGCTTTGAAGAGCATGAAAATTTTCGTACCTTTGAAGAATGTCGTCCAGATATGCTGATGTCATCGAAGCCGGGTGAGCTCTAAAGTGGCTCATCACCGCATTCACCCCCCGAGTGAACGCCCACGGAGCAGGGTTCAAGCCAAAACACATTGCTCTGAACTGGTATACTTCTCCTTGAACCGCGAAGCGGAAGTCTATACTTGCGGCGTAATCGTTCACTCGGATGATGCCTCTCACCAATCGAATTGTCTCCATATAAAATTTGGAGCAATTATTAGCTTGTTTATCCAACTGAGATCGATGACCGGCCTGTACCAGTGGTCTGGCTTCGTACAAGAAGAAAGATGCCTGTAGAATCCCTTTGAATTGGGATTCTCTATGACCTCTACTGCCTCCTTTGTAGGAGAGAGTCTACTGCTGCAATCAAAACCTCTCTCTTTGTTATTTTTTGTGAAAGGTTCACAAAACGCGGAATCTGCGTTAATGGAGGTTTTCTCCGGAACGAAAGACGTAGACCATTTTTTACAACGTCTTGAACCCAAAGATCCTGAGTTATTTTGTTCCAGTTGCTTGCGAATATTGAAAGCCTTCCGCCAACCGGAGAACAGAGGTCAAAATCTTCATTTGTAGGACTTACAAGGCTTATACGAGAAACCATGTGAAGCTCTAGTACCCCTCTGTGACGTCGGTGTGGGGTTACGCGTTTCATTATTTCCGACTGCGTCATCCTCTTTTTGAAATCGCTCCCTTGTTTCGAGAGCCACCACGACCACGATTAGCTTTAAAAGCAACATGGGCTGAGCCTCTCTTGAAGAAAAATTTACCTCTCCGTGGAGTACCACTTGTGGAAGGCTGAAGTTGCGAAGCTGAGCGCAACAAAAGCTGACTTGTAGCTTTCTTAGAAGCATCTTCAAATACAGCTTTTAACTGATCATTGAATAATGAAGAGCCCGAAACGGGAGCGGCCCTTAGAGAGCTCTTAACACTGTCGTCAAAAAATGACATAGATTTAAGGGCAGCATCACGCCTGACCAACTCTAAATTCGCTACTGAAAGAGCAGAGTGGGATGATGTATACATGATGGCGCGAGAGAGCACTCTCAAAGGAGATAACAACTCCTGTAAGCTCTCAGATTCCATATTGCCAGCCAATGCCCTGCAAATATGACCTGCATATGACAGCGTCCAACATGCTTCTGCTAGATTCAATGCAAGTGACTATAACAAAAGAACTAACGCTACACGATGACGGAAGAGACATACCTAAGTCCCTAGCTCCGTCATCCAATTGCAGAGGAGCTCTTGGAATCTTATTCTAACCTACCGTATTTAAGAAGGTATTGCCTCTAAACGGTAGGTCCAGCTTCCTTTCCGAAAGGGACGAACTTTTTCTAGTCTGAGCCAGGTCAGCAATGGCTTCGTCACAACAATCAAACGCATCTAACACTTGGACTGATTGAGGCGGATACAGAAGGATACTTTCCTTCGACTTAATGACCTCTCTGTCCAAAGAAGACAGGCGCTTGGCTCTAGAAGGCGCAGAACTCGACCAGAAGGAATTAATTCAGGTGAAAAATCCTGCAGGAACCTCATAGTTTCCATATGTTGCTCAGCCAAAGATGTAGTGTCAGTCTCGTCTTCATCAAACTCCCAAACACTACCAGCTAGAGGTTCCTGGTCTGGTCTATTATCGGCATACTGATTATTTGAGGAAACCCTTCTTTCTGCCGATCCAGCACCGTCCGAATCATCCAAATTGGAGATCGATGACGGCCGCATATTATGCTGCTGGGAGTCTGCAATTAACTGGGCAATTTGCTCCAGCAATTCTGTATTCGAGGCTATGTTCACCCCCGGTCTATGCCTTTTGGCTCCGGAAGGTGATCTGACACAGAGCCCTGTGTCCGTCTTTTAGAAGAAGACGTTTGCCTCGAAATGCTAGCCTTAGAGAGAGCCAGATCCTGGCTCTGACTCTCTACCTCTGGATCTTGCCGACTAGCATGTGGTCTACTGTGCCGAGTCCTGGAAACAGATGAAGAAGAGGCTCTTATATCAAGATTACTGCCAGCCGCACTGGCAGAGAAAGGTACATCAGAAATAATTGGTTCCGAAGCATTTTCTACCGGACTACCAGCGGAACTGGCAATAAAAGTCGAATCTTTCTGTTTTGTCCCCAAAACAGAAGAATGCTTCGCTACTGATGCACCTTTCAATTTGACTGGCCTCTTCCCCTTACGTGCCGTCGACTGAACAGAGGACTGTCTTCCATCCTCCGTATCCTGGACCGCTACAGATTTTCCCGGTACTGAAGCACTAATTAAAGGCTCCGTTATACCGGTCGAGCTAGTTGACAGTTTGCTTACCCGAGGTACCAAGTATTCTGCGATACCTCGTAAGTCAACATGCTCTGTATCTGAAGACGACGGCAGCACAGAACTTGATGTTATACCATGACCAATACCATGTTCTTGTTCCTCTGAAATGGAAACTAAAGTTGATTAGTTACCTTAGGCGAAAGCACCGAAATCAGTGCATCGCCAACACATACATAAGTTGAGAGGGAATTTCATCGCTTGGAATGCCAAGAACAGCAAGTTGCACAGGTACCATCTTTCGAGCAACGAGTGTAAGCCAAACATGATGAATGAGAATCAGGAGAAGACTTCTTCCTCTTACATTTCGAACATGAGGACTTCATAATACACATATGCCGGAGGCAAAAATTTTAAACTGAATAGGAGCCGGTAACCAAGTCCAAAACAGGCACAACAAAGGCCCAGGTCAGACAACCGGTATCCCAGGAATACCCTTAAGAATAGAGAAACTTCCCCAGAAGATTCCCCATAGAGAAGGGTAATGACAAACAGACACGCCCGACTATGTCAAAAATAACCGGTATGCGACAAAGGGGGTACGAATAATCCACATTCCATAAATTATCTAAGATTTTTAAGAAGAATTTTAATTAATAACAAATTCGCAAATGGCAAATAGTTCTTAAAAATCTAATGAGAGGATTCAAGGGGAAAAAGGTGAACATTGAACACACACATAATTATAAACAAAAAATGAACAAATCAGGTGCATATCCCGAAAACGGGAAAAACAAGAAATATTATTTAATTTCAATAAAATTATAGCCCTGAATGTTCAAAAACTCAGTGTCCATAGCTAGATTCTGCTGCAATTATTCCACCATTCCATTTCAAAATCGTGTCTGGCTACATTATACTTTAGGATTTTATAGCACAAAAGTCAGGATACATGTTGATCTGACATGGGCCAAATAACAGAATGACAAGATGGTGGTAGCCTATTGTTGTCCTTGACAACAAGTGACGCATTGCGCAAAAGTATGGAGGACCATGCAGGTCTTCTCGTTTTTGTTTTTTTTGGCAAATTTTGGGGGTTTAGGGGATTCAAAATTTGTGTTTGGCCCTGGTAATAAATTGGGTTGCACCAGCTTGTCTGGGCCATTGGTATAGTGGAAAAATATAGTTCTTTATTACTTCAATTCAATTTGCAAAAAAAAAGTTGAGCAAATTGTAAATGCTAGCATTGGCATGCGATGTTGAAATATAAGTCCTATAATAAACCTTTTATCGCTACAGTGAACTGATCTGGGTTGTCGCATCATGTCCCGTTGAGGAGGTCAGATTGTCGGATGAAACCCGTTGGCTGCAGCAGCTCATTTGATCAGCCGATTAGACCTCCTCAACTCAACATGATATGATGACCCAGATCACATCACTGTATCGATGATATGTATATACTACACTTTTATAAAAGTTTTATTAAACTATTAAAACAGCTAAGAATATTATATTATGATGGGATTAATTAATGCCTTCGTAATTTAATACACAAAACTATTAAACTGTTATATCAGTTTACTAAACTGTCAAACAAAATTAAATTGTTTAAATTTCTTGTTGCCTTATGAGGACAATTTACAGCTTGAATCTGTCATATTTCCGCATCATTGTGTTCAGGTTTAACAATAGTCCACCCTAACCTTCTCTCAGGGTTTGGTTCCAGTTTATGCAGCAAACCAGAAAACCAAGCCTTAAGATCCAACAATAAACGATTAAACACTTTTACTGTTTTTGTACATAAACTGATCATACTATCTTACGGGGTGAGAACTAGTGGACTAGTAACCACTATGGACTCTTATCACTTAGTCTATCCAGCAAAGGGGTGAATACTCTGATTGTCACATTTTCACCCTTATTTACTTGTCCACTGGAAGAGTCAATAAAGGAGAATGTGTGACAAACAAAACAAACATAGATTAGATGAATTTTAGTCATTTGTTACCCTAATTTATGTTGGGTTTTTTTTTCTGACTGAATAGGCTTAGTAGCTGATCCCATAGAACCCCTAAGAATAATCAAAGAGAAGTTAGGCAGAATCCAATGGAGATACTTGCAGGCAGGGTTTTCATGGTGAATGGTGTAATACAAACTATTGCAGATTTTTCCAAGTTAAGGAGCGCGACGTGTTATTTACTATCTGTTCTTAACACATAGTAAACAAGAGGCCCCAGGGGGGCCTTAAAGTACTCACCTGACATGGTAGTCTAAATATCAAACCAGGGACTTGACTTGAATAAGCTGCATACGTCCCTACTGAGAAAAGCATATACCAACTAGACGAAGCTATTGTGCCCACACAATACACAGGATTTTCCTTCTATTTTCAGTTCCTTCACTTGCACGTCCCAAAATTGAGATAAACACATAAAAAACAGATTTTTTTTATTTTTGTTCAGAAATTTTCGAAGTCCCAAACAAAATTTTTTCAGACTAAAATTTTTTTTTTCTTCTTAAAATGGACCAGAACGCATAAAAAACCAAAGAAGTAATTTCCGGATTTTGGTTCAAAATTTTCTAAGTCCCACCCGGCCCCCAAATTTTCAGTGTAAAAATAATTGTTTTTTTTGTCTTAAAATTGACCCAAATGCATGAAAAACAGAAAAACTCATTTTCGGATTTTGGCCCAAAATTTTCCAAGTCCCACCCGGACCCCAAATTTTCAGTGTAAAAAAAAAAAAATTTTTTGTCTTAAAACTGACCAAAACGCATAAAAAATTTCTAAGTCTGGACTAGGACCCCAAATTTTCAGCCCAAATATCAACTCAGGGATTTGGCTTGAACAAACTTGAATCTCACCTCCCTAAGCATGCTGCATACCAAATATCAAAAGATTCCTATTGGTAGATCTGAAGAAGAAGATTTTTAAAGAATATTCCTCATACTGCACTAATTTAAACATTTGGGCTCCCATAGAGAGCCCAAATATGGACCCAGGGAATTGATTTCAATAAACATGTGAAACAATCTTCCAAAGATGTTATATGCGAAATTTGAAAGCTTTTGGAGCAGTGGTTTGGGAGAAAAGTAGTGTTAAATGTCTTTCCCATTACCCACAGTTTTAAAAAATGCTGACTCGGCACTTTTTCAAAGTCTCAAAAAAGTACCCCATGATAAAACCGATAGCAGTTTTTTTGACCATTCCATTCTGTTGGTCCTAAGGAAGCTTCACACCAAATAAGAATTCTCAGTGCCATGTAGTTTTGGAGACATGTGCGTTTTAATTTTTTTCTATTTTTAGCTCCTGCGGTTCCCATGGGGCGACGGGAAAAAAAACAATTTGGTATAAATTAAGTACTTATGACCCAATAAGCCCTCATATCAAATTTGGTTCAAATCTGGCTCTCGGTTTGAAAAATAGAAATTTTGGGTGGTTGTGAAAATTCTTGTCCCTCCCATAACGAAGGCAAATGTAGCTCCTCGAACTTCTCTTGAACAAATCTGAGTCTACACCTCAAAAGGAAACTGCACACCAAATATCAAGCATCTGCTACTGCTGGTTCATGAGAAGAAGATTTTTTAAGATTTAAGTACACTTTTTAGGCGTTGCCCTTTCGAGGGGCAGGTCAACCTGATTTGAACAAACTTGAATTGACATATGATAGGGTACATGCACAGCAAATTTTGTTGAATTTGGTCTAGTAGTTTGTTAGAAGAAGTCGATAATGTAAAGTTAATGCCGGACGGGCGACGGATGGAAGGTGATTAGTAAAGCTCCCCTTGAGCTGTGCTCAGGTGAGCTAAAAATGAACGAAAACAAAGGTTTTTTTCCTGAAACTAAATATGAAAAATCAAAACTTCCCAGCTCTAGTTAAAACATACCTGGTTGGAAAAATGATTATTCTTGTGATGATCCACATTACCAAAAATACAACAAACAGAATATCACAGAAAACATTGTTAGGATTGATGTATGAAATTAGCTTGGCAAGCTGAAAACATAATTTAATAACACAGATTAATTGAACATAATCTTATAAATGTATACAAAAATGTATAATATATAGACAGAACGTGAGGTGTGTTTGAATCAGTGGGTGTTTTACATAACAAGTTGGAATGGCATAGTCATATTTTGCAAGAGCCGCAGGCTCGAGCAAAATATAACTACGCCATTCCAAAAGAGTTATGTAAAACACCCACTGATTCAAAAACACATCGCGTTCAGTGTTTATTACACATCCCCATGCATTAAAATGCATTTGAATAAACAAATTTTAATTCCAATGTTTAAACCCAAAGGGGAAGAGTCAGTTATTTTTGTTTGGTACTGATTAAATGGATCAATAAAAATCAAAACAACCTTTAGGGAACAAGTCTAAATTACATTCGTTATCTTTTCTAAAGGGCATATTTGTTGAAATTTGTATTGCTGTTTCTCTTCGGCCAGTGTCCATTCACGCGTAACCATTTGATGGCTAAAAATATAAGAACAAATTTGGGCAGATTTGCAAAACAGCTGGAAGAAACTTTTTATACGACAGACGATCGATAATTGTGTACCGAAAATTTGGAAATTTTTCAAAGTGTAATTAATGACTTGATGGGAAAGGAACTAGTCTAAACTGTGTGGGAAAAAAGTTCTGGCTTATACATCACAAGTTAAATACAGAAACATTTATGTAATAGCAGCGATTCCATTAAATACAAGGGTTTAAAGTTTAATGCATGTGTAATAATATAAATACAGAGTTTCCGGTAGGGACAAATTTGTGGGTCCGGTAGTTTAAAGAAAGTGAAACTGAGATCCCGAAGGCGTCTGCCACATGTGCCGAAGGCATGGGCATATAGAGGGGGGTCTGGGAAAATTTTGATTTTTAGGTGCTCTCTGGGGGCATTCTGGTTGCTAAAATGCTGAATAATTGAAGTGAAAAATATGTATTTTTTCCTCCTACAATTCTCTAAATTCCCACGGGACACACAATACTACATCTGGTCAGAAGTTTCATAAAAATACAAACCCAAAACAACACAAAATCCACAAATCCTGACAGTGACTGCGACGCTTGACCTCAATTTTTTTTTATACAACCCGATATTCAAAAAGAACCATGATGCGGACGTGTGACATCATTCACGTGCAATTACATTATTTATCGCTCGAAATAAAAGCCAGTGATTTCGGACCAAACACGACAATTTGAGTCTGAAAATTTTATAAGTGACGTTTAGGATTTGAACTTTGTTTCCCCCTCTCGTCTGGGGGTTATAAAGTATCAGGTTGTCGCCAGTAATAGTAGGCATAGTATACAACATAATTATGCCCATATTACGTGGAAACAAACGATCCTGAGTGTCATTACGATACAGCATTGTACTCGACATTTTAACCACCAGCTTTTCTGACTGATCATAGTATGATCAGTGGGGGGAATGGGTCCGGTCGACGGACCCGGAGCCGGTCAAGCAGAAACCCTGAAATATATATCGCCTTTCTCATTCAGGAATTCTAGAGGCATTGTGCTGGGTCCGATACTGAACTGACAACTCTGAATCAATCCCAGTCGGGGCCAACTTCAGAAAACCTTTAGAGGTTCCAGTTCAGTCTTGAACCTAGCACAATACCTGGTGGAATTCCTGCTTGACATATAGCGGTACAAAATTAAAAATTCCATTGAGATGCCTGTGTTTAACTGGTAGAGTGATGAATTATTCTTGGTCATCAAAAGTTGTTCACATATCTTTGCCTTGATACAATTCATGGGAAGAGTACCTATTGGAACTCTCCCATAAATTGTAACAAGGCAAATCCTAACAGACTAAACAATTTCACTTCAAAGGTGATATGATCAACATCCACAGAATATGAAACCTTTAAGTTGTGGTACTGACATTTCAAAATAAAGCCCAAATATGGGCATCCAGCACTCTACCAGTTAACTGAATGAGTGCTAGAAGCCACTATCATGGCTCTATTGAAAAGCGCTGGAAGCCACTTTAGTTGCTTTACACTGCATGCATTAGCTTGAGTTTTGATCAGTAGAAGAAGAAAAAAATTTTCTATAAAATTGTTTGGTTATAATTTATTTGAGAGTGCCTATGGGCACTCTCCAATAAATTGAAACAAACAATTATTTATGAACAAAACCTTGCTAAACTAATGTGACTTGTGCTGGTAGCAGGGTATCTTTGAAAAACTTAGATGTGAGTCTTCCATGGAAGACGTGTGTTGCCTGGCGTTTCAGACATAATTCTAAGTGGAAAAGGGGCATAACTCTGGAAAAAATACAGCGGATCAAAAAATAAAATAGGAGGTGCACAATGCCATTATGTGATAAAGAATCACTGAAAGTTTCATCAAAATCCATTCATAGGTTAAAGAGGAGTGGCGGATAAGAGAAAGTGTGACGCAGATGACGCGGACAACGCAAGACGACAAAAGTAATCCCTATATGACGCTCCCCCACTTCGTGGGGTGGCGACACAAAAATACTCATGTTTCAAATCACCTTTGAAAAATAATTTAGCACTCAACCAGTTAAAAGCTAAGTTCAAACACCAATATCAGGGATATGCCCACTTTGGGAAAGGGTCTGGGGTCCATGCCATTGCGTATATTTGCATCATGCAGGGCTCTAATTGGGAATTTGTTTTGGAGGTTAAGAACAGTCAGATGGAATTGTGTTCATCTCACTTTCAGTAGTCTCTATTAAACTCTTCTTATACTATTAAAGATGAACTTGTCATTTGCCTTTGAATTCTGACACTTTCTAAACTTCGTTTGGTTAAATAGAGGAGGGCAGTCAACCACCAAGTAGCCCAGAGCAGCCATGGAAGCTTATGAAAATGAGCACATATGAAATTGACTGAAGTCTCCCTGTACTTGACCTTGGAGTGAAAGCTTATATATATATAAGATTGCTTAGTACAGGATTAGCCCAGCATCCTTGGGTGCTTGGACAGGTGCATACAAGTGTTCAACCATAAATTCCCGAGAACACATCTGCAATGTTTATTAGCGCCTGTTGTTTTAATCAAATGTTGTAAGTAACAGAATATCATATAATGTGGTTATTGGCCGATAGGCACTGTTTATCTGTCATTTTCTGAATGACTCATTCGAAAACAACAGCACATGGTTGGGTATTATCCATTTTTCAATGTTATTAAGTGCTGTTCTACAAAATACAAGTTTGTGCAATATTAGATGGTAATGAGCGTAGTATATTTGACTGCCATAGTGTAAAATTAATTGGTATTGTTATGAATGTAGTACAATCTAACTTGTTCCCCACAGGTTGGGTGGGCGTTAAAGGGTTCTAGGGTTAAACATGCCGCTTCTCCCTACAGTGCAATTTGCGCTAAGACGGGAGGTTGAATGCTTAAGCAAATTGTTGTACGTGCGGTTTTATTAGAATATTACTGCTGATCACGAGTGTAATATTGCGTCAGCAAATGTCCTCAGGGGTCTTTGTATCCATTATGGAGGTTAGCCGTGCTCACAGGTGCGGCCAAACTGGCTAAATGGCCAATGAAAGGTTTAGCGAGAGTAGGTAAACATTAGCATTTCTCCAGTAGGCTACCTGGATAACATCCGACAACTTGATGGAGTTAGCATAAGCCCAAGAGGTAGACAATGCACACACCTCATGGGCAGAAATATGATTTGTAAAACAATCGTCAGTCACTAGATGAGTGTAAGCCATGTGAATAGCAAGAGAAATCCATCGAGAAAATGGATTGAGGAGAGATCTTCTGTCCACCAGGAATAAGAGCTCACTAACCCATCTGGCTGAGGCAAAAGCATTCAGAAAAGCTGTCTTGTATGTGAGAAAACGCATATCCACCTGGGATAAAGGTTGAAATGGCGCACCCCCCCCCCCCCCCCCCCCCACAAGCAAAGCAGCACCCAAGAGAGATTCCATCTTAGGGTAAGCTGCAAAGTCCTAGGCCATTTCAAGGAAAAGTGACGAACAAACTTGGAGAGGTATGAATTAGTGTCAATACGACGCTGTTCCACATATGAAGAGGTTTCCAAAAGCATGGACCTGTAAACTTTGATGGTAACAGGCTGGAGACCTCAAAAATCAAACAGATATACCAGAAACTCCGCAATCTGTGATATTGAAGGATTGGCCTAATCAACAGAGTGATCTGCACACCATCAACAGAAGACCTTCCACTTAGACGCATAGGCTAAACCCGTGGAGTGCCTCCTTGAAGAAGAAATGCACTCCACTGCTCGTCTCGAAAGAACCTCTACGGAAGAGACAGGACCTGACAAAAGATATGCATGGAGGCACAATGAAGATGGGTCAACGTGAAAGCTCCTGGGGTGACCTTGGCAAAGAAGGTTGTGACGTAGAGGGAGACGTGCCCGAACCGCCAACCAACAGAGAGTGGAGCTGATTCATCCACACAAGCTGAGGCGACTGGGGAGCAATCAGAATGATTCAACAACTGCAGGTTCGTATCTTGGCTAGAACCTGAGGCAGAATTTGAACCAGCGGGAAGGCGTAGCTGACAAGACCGTTTCAGTCGAGTGACAGAGCATCCACGGCGAAAGCCAGAGGAATTGGACATGGTGACACGAAAGTGTCCACCTGATGGTTCCAACGAGGCGCAAAGAGATCAATGTGGGGACGACCCCAGAGATCGCGAGCTACCCTGGTTCCGAACGTAAGCAACCGCTGTCGAATTGTCAGACAACTGAAGGACCTGGCCATTCAAAAGGTGGGGGATCCACTGCGAGAAACTCCAAAGAAGAGCAAGAAGCTCCTTCTGGTTGATGTGAAGAGCTGCTTGATCCTGGTCCCATGACCCATGAAGGGAAAGATCTAGAGGATCCAACGTCGCACCCCATCCGAGATCGCTGGCGTCTTCTGTCAGAACACGATCGGACGTGGGTAAGCCCAACGAAACTCCCTGCATAATCCACTGAACGTCCACCCAGGGGAGAAGGTGACGATGAAGTGACTCCGGTAACTGAAGCACCAGATCCAGAGTATCGACATTCGGCCTCCAACGACTAAGCAGAATGTGTTGGAGAGATCTGACATGCAGCTGGCCTAGAGGAATGAGATCTGTCACCAAACTCCAGAGACCGAGCAGCCGGAGAATACTCTGAGATGTCACGGATGTGGACTGGGACAGAGTCAGGGCAAAAGCTGAGAGAATCACAGCCCTTGCACGGGAACCACCACCGTTTTCAGCTGAGTATGGAAGTCCATCTCCAGATGACAAAACGACTGAGAAGGGACCAGGTCCGACTTCTCCTCGTTGACTCTGAACCCTAGCAATGTGAGCAGGCTCAACAGTGTGTCAACATCTGACTCCAGAAAGGCAGCATTGGAATGCCTCTGAGGATATCGTCTAGATATGCCGAAGTTGTCACCCTGGACTGTGTGCGATGGAAGGCTATCACATGCGACAGCAGCAGGTGAAGGCCCAAGGAGCCAGGTTGAGGCCAAAGGGCATGGCCTTGAACTGGTAAACTCGCCCCAGAAAAGCGAACCTGAGATACTTTCGCGATGTCCAGTGAATTGGAACATGAAAGTAAGTGTCTCGCAGGTCGATGCTGGAAGCGAAATCTCCCTGGTGAATGGAACGGAGAACCAACCTGAAAGTCTCCATGCTGAACTTTGGAGCAATGATAGACTGGTTCAGGATACTCAGATCGATAACCAGTCGGAGTCAGCCGTCCTTCTTCAGCACCAAGAACAGGTGGGAATAAAATCCCACTGAATGAATGTTCTTGACGACCTCGATCGCCCCCTTGAGCAGGAGACTGTCTATCTCTGTGATCAGAAGTTCCTGACATGTAACGTCTAAAGGAACTTGTGTTGGAAGAGGCACTCTCGACAGAGTGGGATGCCTCCGGAAGGAAATCCGCAGCCCGGAACAAACATCTAACACCCAAGGATCGGATGTGGCCCAATGGTCTGCGAACTCTGATATCCTTCCTCCAACCTGGGACTTGAGAGGCTCTATATATTTCAATTCTATGCAATATATGAATACTTGTTAATGATAAAAAAAAACATTTTCCGAGAACTTTTACATAAACGAGCATCTGGTTAGACATCTCCAAACCATGTGAACGGCCAGTCGTTTAGAGTCATTTTTGAAATTTTGCACACTGCTGCCAGCCTTTTTCTTTCAGGAAAGCCAAATAATTCTTACCTTCAAGTTAATTAATTTAATCAATATGACCACATTCATAAGAATAATATATGAAGCATAAGGGTACTTTTGCACAAATAAAATTGTGGTTTTGTCAAATGGTCAACATATTTTTTTTAATTTCATGATTTATCATCCCCTTAAATAGAGCCAAATATAATATAAATAGGCAAATATTCGGTATTCAAAATGATATTTGATTTGATGATTGTATTTGATTCAAATTCAATTCTGCATTCGGTGCCGCATATCTATCGAATATCTCTGATTATCCTTGCAATCTTTCTCTCTGTTGGATTATTTATTTATTTATTTAATGGTGTTTAAGGTCACATACTTCTGCACAATGGCTAATCATGACCATGACAGTTTTACGGGTGGAGGAAGCCGGAGTACCCAGAAAGAACCACTGAGCAACGGCGAGCAACTGTCAGCTCCCCAACATACTAACTCCACACAAGCAGGGTTAGCATTGGTTGAAGACAAGTGCACCATCAACGTCCAGAACGCCTTAGTACACAGCGCCACCATGCCCCCACGTGGGCAATGGGGGCGAAGTGTCTTGCCCAAGGACACAACGCGGTTGCCGCAGGTGGGATTCAAACCGAGGACCTCTTGCCTTGCAGCCTGCACCTCTACCTACTGAGCCACCGCGCCCCACTCTCTCTGTTGGAATGCACAGGGTATTGGTGGAAGGAAAGCATGTTTTAACTAGAGGTGTGACTGTCCCAGATGGGCCTTCCATACCCCCCACCGCCATGATTATTCTAAGATGAAAAGTGGCACAACTCAGGTAAAAAAAAAGTCTGGTCAAAACTATAATCACAGGTGCACAGGTTCCCATGGTAGTGAACATCCTTACCAAGTTTCAAAGGAATTGTCCCATAAAGATCTGAGAAAATGTCCGGCCAAAATTCAGGTGTTTTAAGAAGAAAAGGGGCATAACTCTGGCAAGGAAAGTCTGAATAAAACTGTAATCTTAGGTGCACAGGTTCCCGTGGTAGTGAACATCTATACCAAGTTTCAAAGAAATCGACCCATAAACATTTGAGAAAATCTCCGGACAAAATTCAGGCATTCTAAGATGAAAATGGACGTAACTCTGGAAACAAAGGTCCCATCAAAACTATAATCGCAGGTGCACAGGTTCCTATGGTAGTGAACAACCTTACCAAGTTTCAATGAGATCGACCCATTATCATCTGAGAAAAGCTCTGGAAAAAAGTTCTAGGCATTCAGGCATTCTAAGACAAAATGGGGCATAACTCTGGCAAAAAAAGTCCAATCAAAACTATAGTAACAGGTGCACAGGATCCCATGGTAGTAAACATTCATACCAAGTTTCAAAGGAATCGACCCATCAATACCTGAGAAAATCTCCGGACAAATTTCAGACATAACTCTGGCAAAAAAAAATCCGATTGAAACTATAAGTGCACAGGTTCCCATGGTAGTAAATATCCATACCAATTTCCCAAGGAATCGGCCCATAAACATGACAAAATCTCCAGACAAAATTTCAGGCCTGCTTTTTCATATCAAAAAGGGGCATAATTCTGGCCAAAATAATCCGACCAGAACTATAATTGCAGGTGCACAGATTCCCATGGAGGTGAACATTCATACCAAGATTCGAGCAGATTTGTTCATAAACATCTGAGAAAATCTCCAGATGAAATTAAAATTATGTATATGGACAGATTGATGGACACACACAGTTGGATGGACAGATGAGGTGATTCCAGTACAGCTCCCATCCCCACCCCCACAACTCATTGCAGGGGGTATAGGGGCATGGTGGCTCAGTTGGTAGAGGTGCAGGCTGCAAGCCGAGGGGTCCTCGGTTCGAATCCGACCTGCGGCAACCGCATTGTGTCCTTGGGCAAGACACTTCACCCCCATTGCCCACATGTGGGCACGGTGACGCTGTGTACTAAGGCGTACTGCACGTCGATGGTGCACCTGTCTTCAACCAATGCTAACCCTGCTTGTGTGGAGTTGGTATGTTGGGGAGCTGACAGTTGCTCGCCGTTGCTAGGTGGTTCTCTCCGGGTACTCCGGCTTCCTCCACCCATAAAACTGTCACGGTCATGGTTAGCCATTGTGCAGAAATATGTGCCCTTAAACACCAATAAATAAATAAATAAATTGCAGGGGGTATAAAAATAGGCACACATCATCTTAAAAATGGATTCCATCTCACACAACTCCACATACAGTGCCAGTGACTGATTTATCCATCGCTCGTACTTCCTATTTCATGTGCCAGTGACGGATATATCTGTCACCGGCACATGAAATAAGGAATATGGGCCACCCTGGATATATTCCAAACTATTTATATTTTTATTTATTTATTGGTGTTTAAGGTCATATATTTCTGTAAAATGGCTAATCATGACCCCAACATGGAGATAAAGCCAAGTTTAGTCAATCGTTAATACCTATGTTGCCCATTTTTGAGGACTTCAACCCCAAGCATTGGTGACTGGGTCCTATTTTGCCGGTAAAACAGAGTTTGTTTACCACAGTAAACAAGCACTGCTTCACTTTCCTGGAATCACAGGGGTAATATTCTGGACTAAAATACAATGTTTTTTCCTGGTAGTGCTACCAGTAACCATTCTAATAAATACGATTTGATATTTGATTTGATTCATGAATAGTGAGCAGTATTCAATTCAGTATTCGATTCGATCTTATTTGAATATTTGCAGGGCCCTACTTTAAAAGTGTGACCCCTGTACAGAGCCCAAATATAAACCAAGATGCTCGATCAGAACAAACTTTAATCTGATCCCACAAACAATGCTGTATACCAAATATCAAAAGATTCTGATTGGTAGTTCTGGAGAAGATTTTATTCATTTTTGAAAACCTTCTGCCTCAACATTACCCAAGTTAAAATTTGGATTCTCTATGGAACACAAATATGAACCCCAGGACTTGCTTTGAACAAACCTGAATCTGATCCCTGTAAAGATGTTGCATACCAAATATCAAAGATTCTGAGTGGTTGTTCAGAAGACGATTTTTTTAATTTCTGAAAATATGCTTTTCTGAAAATGCTGACTCAGCATTTTTTCAATTCTACATATGGTAACCTTAGATACAACAGATTGCAATTTTTTTACCAATCAATTCTACTGGTTGGCTTTGGAAATACAAGCATTTGAACACACTTTATTCTCAACCTTAAAAGGAAGCTCTGTACCCAAAATCAAATCGGTTCATGAGAAGATGTTTTCAAAATTTGAGGGCATTCCCCCTCCCCCCCCATTCCCCCCTTCCTTAAGGAGCATAGCAACATAATTTGAACAAACTCAAAATGCAATGTCATAACAAGCAATCACCTCAAGTTTCATAGAAATAGGTTTGGTGGTTTTGGAGAGGTTGTGAAAACCATGTTTACAGACGATGGCTGAAAAGTGATCACTTTCTGTCAGATAAGCTGAAAACAGAACCCTTGATCCACTTCTGAGCAGTACACCTACCACATATGAAACAAGATTTTCTCAGATTTGTCTTGTTGAAAATGCAGTTTTTCAATATCAGCCTTGACAATTATTTTACCCAATAAGAACATAATTAATGTTTTTTCTAATGGTATACATTTGAATTAATACTCACTTCAAGAATGGGGTCACAAATGTCATGAATGAGAGTTATCAGCGTACCAATTCGTACAAAGTTATCACCTAGTGTGAGAACTATCAATGCAACTGTTGCGATATGATGAATCACATTTTCCCAGAAGTCCTGAAAAAAAGACAAAACAATTATGTCAAATTGAAACTGGAACCTAGTTTCCATGGAGGGCTGTCCACAGTAATCAAGGTACAGATGTCACTGAGGAGAGGAAAACAACAGACAAGATTAGGTTCCCAACAGGGCTTAAAGCTGAAGCAAGAATTAGAATCATCTCTTACAAATGATTCACACAAGGAAAACAATGAGAATCAAATTTGATTCTCACAAAATGTTCATTTGATTCTGGTCATAGATTCTGAAAATCTCCTCAAAGGCCTGGAGAATTCTACTTATTTTTTGCTCCAACATAATAAGGGAACACCGGCTTAGCACTGGAGTCTAGTGAAGCCACTACCAAGGTACTGTTCATTTAATCCCCTTCACTCTGATGTCAAAATACCAAAATTTCAGGAAACTGTTTTTTCCCATAATGAATCTAGAAATTTAACCAATTCAATCTCATTTGACAGAGCTCAATGAGCTCTGTCAAACGAGATAGAATTGGTTAAATTTATAGTTGCATTATGGGAAATTTTTTCTGCCTTAAAATTTAGATATTTTGACATCAGTGTGCAGGGGGTTAACGTCCATCAGCAAGACCACCAAAAGCCTTATGTTGGAACATTTGTTCTACATATACATGTAAGACAGAAACTTAACAAAAGTGGTACTGGGCCCTTAAGTTAGCCTTAACTGTCCAGTGCACAAGATGTCACTATCAGGGCTTTCAAACAAATGTGGGTACCAGAGCAAAAGCCAATGTTTTCCTTGCTCATGTTTCTCATTCAGTCAAACCCAAGTGATATTTTGTTTATATAAATTTGTCCTATTACAAATTACTGGACAGTGCCTGTAGGCATTCTCCAATAATTTGTAATAAAACAAATTTTGAATAACAAATTCAGACCAGCAAAAATAATCTAGCCCTCAACAGTTTAGAGTAAATCTCTAGTAAATTTATAAATATGAGGATTGTTTTTTACTATGGAATACAGACTGGTGGGATTTACAAGTGTATAACAGTACTCTCAAATTCAAAATTACTTAAGAAATGAAAACTGATTCTCACAGCAGGGGTTTATGAGAATCAACACCGATTCAGAACAGATTTTATCTCTTTACCAAATGAATTGGCCACGTCCTCTCGTACAATTTCCAAACTGAGCAGTTGTGAGAAGATATTTAGAGGCCATCATCAGTTCATGGGTTCATTATTTATCACTTGGCTGTTAAAGTGATCACACATATCTGCGAGAGCTCCTAATTATGGATTAACTGTAACCACAGATTAGAGACACTTTGATGGTGTTGAACACCAGCTCACCAATCAACTGGACTGCCCATGTTGATGGAGGCTGCTTTCAGCTCACCATTACGTATAATCAAGAACCTTCCAAGGGTAGTGGTAGCGGCTTTCGCAGTGCTCCGTCCCTCACTGGACTACACCTTGGAAACCCAAAAAGGACCAACAGAAAACCACCCTCAGCCAAATGCCGGGAAGCCAGGTGAATGGAAGAATGGCTGTAAAAGAGATGATCCGAGATAGAGAAACAAGAGGAGAGGGAGACAACCATCTTACCATCCCATCTTACCATGTCACAGAAGGTTGAAAGGGGCTTGCCACACACCATCCCTGTGCACCTTCAGTGTGCAAAAACCATTTATTTTGGATTTTGGATTTAGTGGCCATTCTTCTAGTAACATCAAATTTTGAGAGAGGTGTAATTTGTCTATTCCATGAAGTCACACTTGATTAATGGCATATAATCCTCGAAATAAACATTTATCTTCTTTCCTGAGTTGCATAAACAAGGTTTTCATAATTAGAGATTGTCACAAGGTGTAAAAATATTATTGGGTAATGGTCAAGTGGGAATTGTGTGTTTTAACAAGGTAACTCCAGAACATGGTTTTGATGGTATGGCTTGTCTACCCCCTACCCCCACCCACCCATGCATACTCAGGGTTCTCCTCCCAAATAAATGAATTATAATTTAGATTAGCTACATTTATGTGTGAGCAGGACCAAACCAGCACAGGATTATCCACAATTGATCTTGCAAAAGGCTCTAGTTCAGCCTTAGTATACCAGCATATGTAGTTAACATGTATATTTAATCCAGCAAGCACACCGAAAGATCTTTCCTTCGTTAAGAGTACTCTTTCATCGTTGCACTGAAAGGATCCAGAATATTTAAAAACCTGGGTTTTTTTCTTTGTTACAGACGTCAATGTGTTCAATCACGTAAAGTTTTCTTGATTTTTTATCTTTTATCTGTTTTTTTTGTGACCAGAGACTCTTTTTATTTGAGGTAATTACTTTTCCCAATACAAGTCTCCCTCCTGAACATTTTTCGCATTAGTCACACTCTTGTGATTTTCAAATGGCCAGCAGTTAATAGAATTCAAGGTGTTCTAAGATACAATTCAGTTCTCTTTATTCTATTTGTTGGCAATAGTTTCTTGTTCACTTTACGTAACATGAATTGCTTATTATCTGGTCTCAAAAGTGGAAGAAGAGAATAAAAGACTATTTCATCCTGCCTGATCCTGCGTGACATTTCTTTCACAAGTTTCATCATGTGGGTAAAATACATGTCACTGGACCCAGAAAGAAGTTTGGACAGCTTGATGTTTCACATGAAGGGGCTGTTTAATTCTCTTTTTTTCAATTGTTTGAGCTCACTCCACTGGGGTCTTACCAGTATGATCCTTGTTACAAAGGGAAAACAAAAATCTTAATTATTTAAAAATGGCAAAGAGCCCACTTAATTGGGTATCTCTTAATTAAATAAGCCTTTTAATTGAACAAAACTTCCAAACACCAAACCATTCACCACACTTTTAGTACAAATTTCACCTGCTTTTGCATATACATTTTGGTTATAGATTAATCTTCTGGATGGTAGGACCCCCGCCCCCCACCCCCACCCCAGACAGACACCCTTTAGGAAACAACCATCTAAAAAATCCCCTTATGACTTAATGTAATTTAATTTTCTGTGGCTGACATACAGAGACATTGCTAGAGGGTCTTCAAGGGGTGGGGAAATGATCATTTAGATTGGCAGGGGTCCACGCAGGACATGCAGTAGGCATATCCCTGAGGGCCACATGCCATTACTGGGAAAGAGTTTTGAGTGGGGTATCTCCCACTCTCGATGGTGGGGGGGGGGGGGGGGGGGGGGTGCTCCTCCAGGGGGAAATTTTTAATTTGTGAACAAATGAAAAGAAGTCAGAGGCCTCCCTCTGACATAGTCATTTTATCCACAAGAAAAATGCATTTCCCTAGGTAGGGAAAGACCATAGATTGACAGATATTCAGCCAATACCTACAACTTTCAACTAATTGATAGTCAGCTGGAAGGAGTAGGTATTGGTTGAATGGCTGTCAGTATATAGTCCTTGTGTAGCCTGGGAGTATCTCAAATTTGAGTCAGAATTTCAGAAAAGTTTGTTAGCCGATTGGAAAAGTCATAGAATTTGCTCGAAAATTGGATTTTTGTTGAAAACTTGACTCAACTCTGCCAGCTCGTTCAAAATTCAGTCATCAGTCAGTTAAAATGTTGGAATCCAGAAACTGAACAGAATCCAGAGTCAGAGAAAAGCAAATGCCTAAAGCTGGTAACCACAATCGATTGCTGATTGCAGTCAGAAAAACTGTGATCAATGGGTTGAAAGTCAAATTGGCTGATCAGAAAAATCTGGAAAGTTGAAAACATGAAGGAAACTGATTTCTTTGAATATCAAAGTACATATTGGGATTTATACCTCAGAAATTTCCAACAATTGAAAATTCTGATGGTTATTGGGGGGGGGGGGGGACCCCTCATCCCCCCTGTCAGTACATGCCTGCTGACATAATCCCCTCATTTTAGAAAACTTAATCCCCTGAATGCAGAAAATTTAATTCCCTCAATTTAATTTAGATACAAACATCATTTTCAGTGTTTCTTCTTTTTCTTTTTAGAACATAATGTGTAATTTAACCCTTTACCAAGTGCAATGACAAAGACCGATGAGCACTATTCACAAACATTACGAGCAAAATTTAATTTTTTCATTTTTTATCAGAAAACATAGTGTATGACCCCTCACTGGAAAGAGCACATTACGCTCATTCCAATGAGGGATCATTATGTTTTCAGGGCAAAACATGAAAATGTTGTTATTCAGGGGATTTTGTTTTGCAATTGTGGACTGCTAGTCGTGTAAGATTAAATGGTTATTGAAATATCATATATCATTAAAGATAATTAAATTATACTGCCACTGAACAATGACGAAGGATATATTTTATAAATAATCTTCTTCATCTCTTTGTTAATCCTTGGGCAATATACCAATAATTAAAGACCTACTTCAGGCTTTTGCAGTCTCAAGAGCATGTGCCTTAACCGTGCCATCTTTAGGAGGTCGTGCTGACAATAGACAATTTAACACCTGAGCAGTGATTTCTAGTCTTGTCTTAGCTGCCTTAACCCTTTACCCTAACGAATCGCCCGCATCCGCCCACGTAATATGCAAATTGAGCAGTTGAAAAAATTATTTTTTTCAAAATATTTCAACAAAACCATATCATGTGACCCCTCATTGGAACGAGCTCATTGAGCTCGTTCCAATGAGGGGTCACATGATATGGTTTTGTTGATATTTTTTGAAAATTTTTAAAAAATTATATTTAAAATAATAAATTTTGATATCGTCTGCGTTGGGTAAAAGGTTAACCGACAGCCAAGACTTGACTAGAAGTCACTGCTAAGCAATTGGACGTATACAGGTTGTAGTCTAGTGGGATTCAGGACACTTGCCCAGTCCATTTAGGGTTAACGAAACTGAAAAAGAAAATCAGTCAGTTCTTTCATGAAAGTGAGCCTTTCAACTGTTATCAAGCCTCAATAGGGTAGCTATAGATTTATAAATAGCGAATGTAGGAAAATTTGAAAATTCAGATGGTATCAGTATTCAACGATAGGTTCGGTTCAGTTTGTTGGTATCAGCATGATATCGGTATCGGTTCATTTTTTTTGGTATATTGCCCATCTTAATCTGAGATATATGATGGATTTTACAGATATGCCATTCAACCAATTTCCTTAGAGCCAAATCTTTACACTTTCTATGTGCTTCTTTAGAGATCTTGATGGATTACCACAATATTCAAATTCCTAAATGGTAATGTATTTACCTACATGTAACATACATGTATACAGATATATCGTTCCTTGAGTGCAACAAGACACCATCTGCAATGCTTTAACATTGCAGATGGCATCTTGTTGCACTTGAGGGATGATATAAATGTACAACTAACAAGGAACATCTAGAAATCTGTTCGACAGTTCAAAATAAACTGGTGCCTTTGACAATTAAACAATGGAAACCTGTTAACTGAATAGCCACTTTGCACAGGAAAAATATTCAGTTAATAAGAGTATCCAATCAACAGGAATTTTGTCATTTTTCTTTATTCTTGTGATAAGCTATGCATTTGTTCTATTGGGTTATTCCCATTCAGCCAGCAAGAAGCAGTGTTTTCGGATGAGATACTTGGCTCTAGTCTGTTTCAGACTACTTTACAATTAGTTCATGCCTTCACTGGAATTTCTGGAAAATGTTCTTTTGGTATTTCTCGTTCACTATCCTGGCAACTCAGCTACATGTATAACCTCTGATTTCTGATCAGTAACATAAACAAATTGCATTCTCATCGCTGACGAGTTCAATAAAAATAAAAGTGTAAGATTCCTATTCATTAAATGTTTTGAAAGTATTGTATTAAAAATTATTATTATTATTATTATTATTATTATACACACAGAAAAAAATGAAACAGTAGAGAGATATTGGCTTATCCCGGCACAGTCAGAACTACATCTGTCACCTAAAGCCTCTTCATCAGACTAGGGCCCTCATACATTCTACACACAGCCCATAGTCTGAATGGGACTGCTCCCAGTAATCATTCCCTAGATGTACCTGCCAAGAACCTTGCGTAGAAAAGGCAAAGTCCCAATACAGCTTCCTTCTGCACTTCCCACTGTGTTCGAAGCACTGTCATCTTTGTGCCAACAAATCAAAAATGTATGACTTGTGGAGAATTTGGACACAGTTTCACATATTAGAGGCATTCAGCAAATTTTACGGTAACTGTTTGTGAAATTTAGTATATATGCATATATGCAGGTAAATTAGAAGAATAAAAAGCATTATTTGTTTATTTGGTAAGTTCAAAGTATTCTCAAAAGAAGGGGTTAATTTCTCATTCTTCCAACAGGTTTATTAACTATATTTAGTGCTATCAATCAGAAACAGACTATAGTCAGTAAATGTTTGATGTGGAAGATTATCACACTTCTCTCTAGAAACAAGGTCTCTTTTTACTGGTTCAGTAGGACCTGGTAACCAGTGCCTGGTTACCAGGTCCTACTGTACCAGTAAAAGAAAGCAGGTTTATCACATTAAACAATCACTGCTTCACCTTCTGGGGTAAACTCAGTCACCAAAAGATATAATGGAGTAAATACTTACAGTGTATGTATTGAAGTCAAATATTTCTATAAACATGGAGAATTCAGTTCAAGCCTGAATATAAGCAACCTGTCATTTGCAAAATGAGGTCCCCAGAGGGTGAATTTGCTGATGCTACCCCATACCATGGGCCAATTTATCTTCTAGGTACATCTTTCTGTTTTGGCTTGAGACCTTGATTCAGACTGAGGTTCACAGAGGGTATATTTTGTGATGCTACCCTGCACAGCAGGGTACCTAGAAGATAAATTGGTCCACGGTATGGGATAGCATCAGCAAATTCACCCTCTTGGGACCTCATTTTGCAGATAACAGTCTGCTTATTTTCAGACTTGATTCAGTGGTTGTCAGAGTAATTCTTCAATAGATCACAAGATTTTTTTTATTAAGTTAAAAGGGATTTACTCTATAACCCATATGCAATTACTAGGGCAAATTTGTACTAAAGGAATGGTAAGATAAATGGGTTGGGGTGTGAAAATTATATGCAATTTATAAGTTTATTCCATTGGCCAATATCAAATTAAGTAGGATCAACTGTACTTTCAATAAAAAACACCAAAATTAGTTATCTAAAATATAGATATGACACAAGGATGGCAATGCCCTCTTGAATTGATCACACTATCATTAACAAAATGGTGAAAATCAGTCATATAAAAATATGCCCATTAACGGACACTTACTAATGCAGAAGAAATAAAACTGAAACGGTCAAATAAAACAGCCTTGGATTAGTAGATGTTGTGTAAACATATGTAAGGATTATTGGAGCATCTTGGATAACAGAACAACTTTTGTTCAAAAATATGTGCTTGATATGTAAATGTCCGTTCATGGGTGTATTTTTATATGACCGATTTTCGCCATTTTGTTAATGACAGTCTGACCAGTCAGTCAGAGACCTGTGTATTCAATGTATCTATGTGAACATCTTTTAAGTATTGAAAAAGTGTCAGCTATAAAAAAGCATGCATTTTGGGTATTCTTTGTTCTGTTGCACTGGGAAAATTCTATTCTTATAGAAGAGGGTAAATAATCAAGGAAAATACATGATTATTTTAGACCAGAAACAAAATGCAGCAGATAATGCAAAAGTGAAGATCTATTAACCATGGCCTACCTAATGTATGTGAAATATTTTCAAATTTCTACCAGTGGTTATTTAAATGGAAGTGTCATTGACACTGTAGCTTAACTTGACTGTGTGTAGTGTTTGATGAAAAGGGTAATGTTCAATATTTGTATGAAAGGATTATGAAATAAGACAAGAATTGTGATAATTGAGAATATGTTAATTTCTGTTCCCTGTATGCTAGGTTTTCAAGAAGAATAATTTGAGTGTAGACTGTACTAAAGAATTAAGACCTGCGTTGATGTGACCCTAACAGTTAACGTATGTCAACCAAAGTTTCCAAGTTACAGTAAAATCATTCCAAAACAAGTCATCCTAATAAGGTACAATGAAATCCCTTCATAAATATAATTCATAGACATTGCTAAAGGAATCTAGGTCACATGCCGGTTCGGCAGTCACATTTGACCGATCATGACCAAAATGGGAGAGTCTCATCTGGATGTCATGCCAAGTTATCCTACCAAGTGACAATGAAATCCCTTCATAAAAACAACCTGTAAGCAGTGCTAAAGGAATCTAGGTCAAGTGACCAGGTGGCAGTAAAGGCTGACTGATCGTGACCATAGTACAACAGTCTCATCTAGACATCATACTGAGTTATCCTTCCAAGTTACAATAAATAAATATGAACTGTAGACTGGGCTAAACAAATTTAGGTCGCATGCCTGTGTGGCTGTCACGGTTGACTGATCACAACCAAAATGTGACATTCTCATCTAGACATTGTACAGAGTCATCCTACCAAGTTACAATAAAATCCCTTCATAAATATGACCTGTAGACTGTGCTAAATGTTTTCGGGCTTTGGGCCAATGTAGCCGTCATGGTTGACCAATCGTGACCAAAAGGGATGTTCCCATCTAGACATTATATGGAGTCATCCTACCAAGTTACAATGAAATCCCTTCATAAAAACGATCTGTAGACTGTGCTTAAGGTTTTTGGATTTCAGGCTCTCGCAGCCATCATGGTTGACCGATTGCGACCAAAAGGGTATGTTCTCATCTAGACATTATATGAAATCATCCTACCAAGTTACAATGAAATCCCTTCATAAATACGACAACCTGTACACTACGCTAAAGGTTTTGGGGTTTCGGGCTCTCGCTGCCATCACGGTTTGACCAATCACGACCAAAAAGGGGTTTTCTCATCTTGACATTAGTTACAATGAAATCCCTTCATAAATACGACCTGTAGACTGTGCTAAATGTTTTCGGGTTTGGGGCTCTTGAAGCCATCGTAGTTGGCCGTATTGTGACCAAAAGGGGACGTTCTCATCTAGACATGACCTTGAACCTGTATATGGAATTTCGTGATGATTGGACAAGAACTACGGGGTGTAGTTTGTGCCAAAGAAAATGTGAACAGACTGACAGACTCACAGACGTCCGTACGCGTGATGGCAATAGCTTATCTTGACTTTGTCAAATTAAGCTAAAAATTAGTACTTTTTGTCCTCAAAGTGTTGCCTATTATTCATGTGGTTTGTGTAGTACTGTACATGTTGTCTGTTACAATGCTGTGTTATAGGCTGAATCTTAAACCTTTCAACCACAGTATACATAAATTTTTTAGCAAAAGAAAATCTGTTCTACAATGGCAAGACAACGGACAAACGACAAATGAAATGAATCGATGATCAGTAATATTTGGAGGTTATTACTTGGTTAGGTTCATATGGGACAAGATATCAGCTCGAGGAAACTTCATATCAGCCTGAGAATAAAGGTCAAAAACTGATGTGAAGAAACGTTACTGAGTTCTAAAAAAAACACTAAGACAAAAAAATATATTTTGATTCTCAGGCAATCCCTCACTGAAAATGAACCGCTTCATTGAACGTTTCATTGTCTTCAATATTACAACAAAAACAGAGTCAAAATATTTTACGATTTTTGATGGATGTAAGTAACTGAAATGTGAAGAGGATAACTGGAGGCAGTCGATATCCTGTGACACTGCAGTTGTTTCCAGGCAAGTCTTGGCTGCCTATATAGGCAGCCAAGACTTGCCAGGAAACAACTGCCAATACTTTTAGTATGTAACTTACAAGTTTCCCCAAAGACAATATGTTGGGCACCTGTTCTGTTGCAGTAAAACATGACTGCACTTACAATTAGGTCTTTGACATCCTTTAAAATTTAATGAATTAATACAGCAGAAAGCCTCTCAATCTGTGCTTGTTATGTGCAAAAAAAGGAAAAATTAAAAATAAAAGCCTCACTCATTGAACAAAAAATTGCCTGAGCATTAATTTATTCATTTTGGAATCCTTGTGGATTCTATTTGTAGGTTAATACTTTTGAGGGATTAGAAAATCAATTTTTTTTACCTTGCGCTTTACATCTGTAAACAGTGATGCCAGTAAAGAAAAATACAGTCCAAGCTCTGTCATGTAATACCAGTAAATATCAGGCGAAAAATCCTGCAACATACAGAAAGTCTTAAATGAACAACAATAAAGTAACTAAACAGGTGGAGAGATCATACAGGTCTGAAACAGAAATGCAGCTCACATAATTTACAGTACTTATAGGCAAAATGAGCTGAAATATATGAATTTCAAATTTCTGTTTACTTTTTTATATCACTTTGCCATTCTATAAGACTCAATGTATAACTTTCATTAATACTGGTACACTATAGTCTAAAATAAAATATTATGTTTTTACAACGAAATATTAATTTTTTACTGTCACAATGTCAGTCTCCAAGATTCAATGTATAATTTTCATTGACACTGGTAGACTACGAAATAGAGAAACTACTAGTACTGCCTTCATACAGGGATTTTTCTGCCCTCTTTGGGAAAGAGTCCGAGATCCATGACAGTGGGAAAACTTGCATCATGGGAATTTCTTTTGGAGAAGAAGAAATGAACAAAGAAATAAAAGAATAAGAAAAAGAAATGAGAGAATAAGAAATATTACCAGTACCTTCAGATATTCACCCCTTTGCCAGATAGACTTAGTGACAAGAGTCCATAGTGGTCGTTAGTCCAGTTCCCTCCCAGCAAAATAGTTTGATCAGTTTATGCACAAACACAGTAAAAATGACAGCCCTATCAAACATCCAATCGTGATCAATTAGCAGCAACTAAAAGGTTGGTAGATCAAGACATACCTGTGTTATTTTTTACATCCTTTCATCACCATTTTTCCAAGACAGTCAAATATCTGTTCATGAAACATTTAATTTGTTTGTCCATTCATGATCAGTTTATTATATTTATTATATTGGCAGAGCCCTAATAAAAGAGACCTAATAAAATCAAAGTAAAAATACATTTGCCACTGTTTTAGAAAGGGCTAAGCAGGCCTTCATTTTGTGCCCATTCACAAATATCAGTTTGGATTCTCACGAACTCTTGATGCGCGAATCAATTTTCAGTTCTTAAATAATTGAGAATTTGAGAGTACATGTACACAAACCTTGTATATTTATTTACAGTGGAGTCCACTTAATTGGATATATCTTAAATAAATAATCATGTTAAATGAATATAACTTCTAAACTAGGCCCCTATAAAAATTTAGTATTCGAACTGATCTTCAATTTGCTTACAAGATTTGATTTGACAAGTGGTGCTGAATATCTATAGAATAGCTTCAATATTTTCTTCAATGTTGTTGTTGTTGAAATGCAATGGCTATCCATGGAAATGAGATAAATCTAATCTGGGGACTATTCTACACACCAAACCATTTACCGTACCCTCAGTCCAAATTTGACCACTCAAGTGCATGTAGGCTATAGATTAAACTTGTTTTAAATGAATAAAAAATCTTGTAATGCAATCAAAGAATTATTTTGACAGCCACAGAATTACCTATGTTTAAAGACCTTTTGCACTATTACATCCAATATGGACATTTATTCAATTATATTTTATTTGACAGAACTTCATGAACTCCATCAAACAAGATGTAACAGAATGAAATGTATGCTGTATTTATAACTAGAAAATAGGAAAAATTACCTATTAATTGAATACTCCTTTCAAATGAATGGCTTTCACTGAAAAGGCAGCTATTCAATTAACAGGGCCCCACTGTGCAAGAGTTTGATCCTTTTACTGGTAAAGGGCTGGAAGCCCATATTTGGGCTCTATTCTGAAGTGCAGGTGCCTCGATTTCAAGGCTTTGTATTCTGTGGATATGCTTCATATCATTTTTGAAGTAAAATTATTTAGTCTGTATGGAGTTGCCATGTTAAAATTTATGGAGAATGCCTGTAGGCACTCTCACATAAACTGTAACAAGGCAAAGACATGTGAACAAATTTTCACCATCAAAAATAATTCAGCATTCTACCAGTTAAGAGTCTATCGGTATTTCCACTTTTGGTGAGTTCTTGTCTTACATGTACATGTGGACAGTAGGACATTTTGTAATGGTGGGCTTGCACAAGTTGCTGATGGAAGGTACAGTACCTTGGCAGTGGTTTCTAGTGGAGTCTTCGCTGCCTGTATAGGCAGCCAAGACTTCACTAGACACTAGACACCACTGCCATGTCAAGTTGTCACCTTAGTATTAGTATGAGTGAACAAAATATAAGTAAACTTTTCCAGGCCTTTAAGGACACTTTTGGAATCTATCAAGAATCAAACAAACATTCAGTGAGAATCAAAATTGATTCCAAATGCTTTTCTAGTGACATGTTCTACTGTCTACATGTACAATTCCTGTGCAAATTTTAAGCCAGCAGAGTTGAGCAACTTAGAATATTGGAGGCTGAACATTTAATGAGGTATTGTTAAGCCATTGATATATTGTGATGTAAAGGTCTATAGGTAAAATGTGTATTAGTAATACACAGCTGGAAGGGCTCCTACAGCCACCCCCCCTCCCCCCCCCCCCCCCCCCCCCCCTTAGCAGTGAGTTACATCAAAGCATTTCATCATTTTTTTATTCATTATAAAACAGATTATAGATCTAGAGGGGCAATTCATGTTAAATTTCTTCTTATTACTCCTTGGTCTAGTACTGAAGGTGAACAAAACTTGTAGTTGCCCTATTTCTTTTGAGGTGAATGATAAGCGAACAAAAAAAACATTTGCCCAATTAATCCTTTGAACCCTAGCGATCGCTTTTCAGGCCAGGAGCATCATACGTCATAACATCATTAAATAGGATGGCTGTACGTTGAAAATATTGATTGGACTACCACAAATAATGAATATGGACTCTTCTAATTGCTGCCATTGAACTGGCATGGAATATACCACTAGAGTTCAAAGGGTTAATATAGGTGAACCAATTTTCTTTGCATTTGGTGAGAGGGCCAGTAATAGTTCAAATTATTACAGATCTTTTTCAGCTATTTGTTGTTTTTCCTGAGGGAACCCTGGGAAATGGAGCAGTGCTTGCTTATGGAAGAAAACAAGTTCTGTTTTACTGAAACCAATGCCTGTGGCAGAAATAGTCTAAAGTAGGCAGCATAAGTATAAACGATTGGTGAAACTTGACTTCATCCCTATGTTGTGGTTATGAGAAAGCCAAAGATGCTGAAAGTGACGTCAAACACCAATAAATAAATTATATTTTTTTGTATGCATTCCATCTTTTTTCTAAGCAAACACTGATGCCAGGCCCGAAGCAAAATTTTCCCACATGGGGGGTGGGGGGGTGGGGGGGGGGGGGGGGGGGGTGGGGGGGGGGTAGTTGAAATTTTCCGACAGTGTATACATTACATGTTGTTGACCATCAAATATTTTCGTTTAATAAAAGTAATTCTTTAACTGGCTGAGGGTTAGATTATTTTTGGTGGTCTGAATTTGTTATTAAAAATTTGTTCTATTACAAATTATTGGCAAGTGCCTACAGGCACTCTCCAATAAACTGTAATAGAACAAATTTATAAAAACAAAATACTATTTGGATTTGAATGAATATGATACATGAGCAAAGAAAACATTGGCTTTTGATATGGAACCCTCATTTTAATAAAGCCCTGATAGTCGCTTCTAGCACTCAACCAGTTAAAATAACAATAATACACATGTACATGACTACTCAAATGTCATATACTGATAAAAAGAGCTTTCATACAAAGGATACATGAAATAAAAATTGAGATTTCACTAAATAGTCAACATTTTTTTTCAAATTAGTGGCTTTCAGAGAAAATATTGGCATTTGAGTGATCAACAGTTATCCTGATGGACAACAAAAATTTCCAACAGAGAGTGTCATGAAGGGGCAACCCACCCCCTCCCTGCTAGCTTTGGGCTTGACTGATGCCAAACAGTCTGTAAGCCTTCTGGTCATTCTAGGAATCATTGGAACAAATGACTCAACAATCCATCCCAACCCTGATATGCTTAGTAACATTTTGAGATCCAATTCGGCTATTTTTTTTTCTTGTATCAACTTAATTTTATTTCCTTGACAGAAATAGGGTTTGGCGAATAGGCATAGCCTATATAAAAGCTTCCCCTAATACAATTCACAATTGCAGGTAAGTGCAAATGAAAAAGGAAACAACACCCAGTAATAAAAGCTTGTCCTGGACATCAATACAACTTTATTCAGGACATTTAAGTGTGTTGTTTCCTGAAACATTAGCCAGAACATTTAGGTGCTTTGATTGATTGATTTTATTCAGTAGTGCAACATATGTATATGGTTTATAACAAAAATATACAGAGAGGTGGCATACTTCAGAACTACATGACTGCAGCACTGGGAGATGGCATAGCCACTAGTGGCTACCTTCCTGCCATTCCCGTTTAAAAAAAAAAAAAAAAAAACATTACATACACAATTACTCTCACACGTTGTTATATGAGATGAAATGGATCACACAACTCAGGGTAAAAACTGTGGTCAGTTCCAACCATTAATTAAAACATCTCATTGGAAATGTTTCACGTCGATGATATATTGTTGGATGCCATGGAGAACAAAAAGATTGTCAGTCTGAGAGAGCAATAGGTTCCCATAAAGGATACCATCGACTGTAATTTCAAATATATATATTTATTTTCGGCTATGATAACATCATTACATGACATACCTGATGTGGATAACCAGCCCAAAATTCTTTTGAGTCTGTGAACCATGATTTCTGAAACATAGTACATATACTATATGACATGTCAGGGACGGATCCAGGAATTTTTGGGGGACACCTGTTTTTCAAATGAGGATGTCCCCAAATAAATTGAGATGTCTTAATACAGATGATTAAACCATAGCATGTGTCTTGAAGTATTTTTTATGAACTGCATGTGTATAGATATCTCCTAAACAATATTGGAAATAATTGTTTCAAACTGGTCGATTTCAAAACTGAATGATATACTACTCAAAGTTTGCTAAGCACTAAATATTTGACACATCATTGTGAAATTTGCTTGTGACATATTTGCGATATTTCTGGTGGATATGATTGAGGAATGTATTGAGATGGTCCCCACTGTTTACATTAGCTCTCTTGACAGGCAGACTTTTCGTGGCAGTCATGGAAAGCATGTACCCCTTGATTTTCATGATGTTTTCGTGTACTGTCTACATGTACATGACATGCGTAGGGTATTCAGTCTTCATTTCAACACAAACCCTTGTGATTTAATGATTGAATATGGCAAAAGCAAATGTAAGAAGAGATTTGTCTCAAGCAGAAATGTGGCGGGCTGTAGGGATGGTGGAGCAAGGGGCTACCCATCATCAGGTTTGTGAAGCCCTAGGTGTGCACCATACGGTGATCACCAAAACCTGGGCAAGATTTCAGCAGTATGGCACACCTGTAAGATGGCATGGTGGTGGCAGAGACAGGGCAACATCAGCAGCTGAAGACTGGTTTTTGATCATTCAGGCCTGTAGGTACCGCTTTGCCACAGCAACCCAGCTTCGCATTGACCTTCAGAATGCATCCGGGGTGAATGTTACGACGCAGACTATCCGGGGCAAACTTGCATGAAGGTGCTCTCCGATCAAGAAGACCATGTATTCGCATTCCGCTGTCTCAGAACCACCGCCATGCATGATATGAATGTGCCATGGACCACGTTGGATGGACCAGAGAAGATTGGTGACCTGTCCTTTTAACAGATGAGTCAAGGTACTGCCTAGACCACACTGATAGGTGTTCTATGGTATGGAGAAGACCAGGAGAGCGATTCCATGCCGCCAACATTGCTGAACATGACCGCTATGGTGGAGGGTCAATCACGGTCTGGGTCTGGGGCAGCATCAGCTGGGATGGACGTACAGAGCTCTGTGTCCTTGAACGTGGTGCATTGACTGCACAACGGTATATTGATGAGATCCTGGATGTCCACGTCAGATTGTATGCAGGTGCAGTGGGTGATAGATTCATTCTGATGGAC
Organism: Pictodentalium vernedei; assembly: GCA_031216915.1. Lineage (NCBI taxonomy): Eukaryota > Metazoa > Mollusca > Scaphopoda > Dentaliida > Dentaliidae > Pictodentalium > Pictodentalium vernedei. The sequence continues at coordinate 177,329,863 of CM062291.1, read as the reverse complement.
GATAATGCCCGTCCTCATGTTGCCCATGCTGTCTGGGAGTACCAACAGAGGGAGGGGATTTAGCGTATGGACTGGCCAGCAAGATCCCCTGACCTCAATCCAATCGAACATGTCTGGAATGAGTTGCAGCTTGCAATTTCAGTCCGTCCAGTTCAACCAAGTAGTGTCCAGGAGCTTGGTGCCATGCTGATCCAAGAATGGAACAACATCCCACAACGGACCACCAGGAACCTGATTGGGAGCATGAGAAGGCATTGTCAAGCTGTAATTAATAGTAATGGATCTCATACTAGATATTGAAGCCATATGCATACCAGTTCGCTCAACTTTTTGGCATATTGAAAAATTTCCTCTTTTACCAATAATATCCATTTTCCGTGGTTATCGTATTCAAAAGCTAAAAAATAATGTCAAACACAAATAAAATCTCTGTACTTAAATCATTAAAGATATAATTAAATAAAAAATATATACACTTTTCATTACAATATTTCAACTAAAACATAAAGTAAAACAGGTAGTTGTTGGATGTACTTGGTGCTTAGCAAAACTTTCAGTAGTATATTTTCCTACAGGAATTTGGGGGCATTTGGGCTCCAGAGTTTGGGCACCCATACCTTTAACAGGTAGCAAATCAGATCTGGATCCATCCCTTCATGTATAGGACACATAATGACATTGGAGGCTAAAACTTTGAGAGGCTTCAAAAGTTATCTTTACCCAAAGCATGTGATGGGCTGAACCATAACAGATATGGATGGTAAGGCCATAACTTAATTTTTAGTTTGGTACATCCAAATGAACATAAAATCAACTTACACATACTCTCAGGATCCAAATAAACATACCCGTATGTTTATTAAAATTTTGTTAAACTTCGCACCCCTACATTACTTATTTGGACCCCTATGTTTATTTATTTCGATGGTCGGAAACATGAAAAGTTCAGGCAAATAAATGATAAATGAAAAGATAGGCAAAAATCTTGCTTTTCATGTTGACTCACTTTACAACAAAACAAAAAATACCCCCCCCCCCCCCTACTTTCTGTATAAATAATTCATAAATTGTGTCCCTACTTTTATTCAATTTCAGAAAAGTTTCCACCCCCTACTATTATTCCGCCCCCTACTTTTATTTAATATCATGAAATTTTCCACCCCCTACTATTATTCTGCCCCCTTCTTTTATTTGAATCCCAAGCGTACTTGTCAGCCAGTTTGGACTTGTAGGAACTCAATAACGGGGTGCATCATTTGGCAAAATTAGAATTTTTATGCTCTCTGTTTTTATATTTCAGTACCTGTTGAACTTTCTTGGCTGCAAGAAATATATATATACCTTCCAACTTAGAATCACTCCAAAACCTTCAAGCTTTGCCCAATTTTGGAACTGATTTCTGTCTGAAATGTTAACACAGTTGCCCAAAAAGTCAACCACCCAAAATGCTTTATGTGCGGTGGGGGCAACACTCCAATAGTGACCCCCCGGCACATCTGTATTGTGAATATACTACAGTAGAGCCCACTTAATAAAATACTTCTTAATTAAATACCCCTGTTAACTGAATATAACTTGTGAACACAAAACCATTTACCATACCATTAGTACAAATTTGACCTGTTAGTTGCATATTGGTTATCGACAGTGCTGGAAATGAACAAAATTGATGGGTGCAGTTTTAAGCCCCCGTGAAATCAGAGACGGGAATAAATTGCACCCGTAAAATATTAGTACATGAATTTTGAGGAAATACCATCACTAAACACCAGAAACTTTGAATGTACAAGGTCCTACTGAATTATGACAGTAACTTCCATTGGCCACAGGGTATAGCTTTCTAAAAATGAAATGGCAAAATTGAAGATCATTGGTACCAATGTTATTTGGTGAAATTTCACCATAACAGCATTGTGTGTGTACAACGTCTCAATAATTCATGCATTTTTAAATGTAAACTATAAGACTGGCTAAAGGAAGAATGTTGAAACACAAATGAAGTAAGTTCAGAGGTTATTGTAAATGGCAACCTTTTTCACAGAAATGAATGCTAATCAATAGCTCTTATCTAAAGGTCTCGCCTAATGAGCACACCAAGTTCAAAAACAATCCCCTGATAAATGTGGCCTGTAGGCCATGTCAAAGAGGAATGTTGGTGCACAAATGCAATACATTCAAAGATTGTAGCTAACAGCACAGTTTTTGATGGAAATGAAAAGAAAATCGGGAGCTCCTATCTTTGTCACCCTGCATAAGCATACAAGTTTCAAAACAACCTGATAATGAATGCTCCCTATGAGGCATGCCAAAGGAAGATGTTAATGTACAAATGCACTAAGTTTGAAGGTCATTGCTTGTGGAAAGGTTTTTTCTCTCTTTGTTATGGAAATTCATAAATATACTCTGCAGAGAGTGCAACAGGGATATGTTGCTGCTCAAATGCAGAAAGTTCAAAGGCTGGTGATAACGGCAATATTTTTTTATGGAAATAAAAAAAAATCAGTAGCTCACATCTAGAGGTCACCCCGAACACACATACCAAATTTCAAAGTGATCCGATCATAAATGTGTCCTGAAGGGTGTGCCAAAGGGAAATATTGAAGTCTGACTAAACTAAGTTTAAAGGTCGTTGCCAGCGGTAACATTTTTTGACAGAAATGGAAATTTATAACTCCCATATAGATATCACTCCACACAAGCACACCTAGTTTCCAAGCGATCCAATTGTAAATGTGCCCTGCAGGGTGTGTCAAAGGGAAATATTGATGCATAACTGCACTAAGTTTTTACTAAGTTCATCAGAGGTTGTTGCCAATGGTAACTATTTTTGATAGAAATGGAAGAAAATTGATAGCTCCCATCTAGAGGTCACCCCAAACAAGCACACCAAGTTTCAAAATGATCTGGTCAAAAATGTGCACTGCAGGGTGAGCCAAATGGAAATATTGATGCATAACTGCACAAAGTCCATCGAAGGTCATTGCCAGCAGCAACATCTTTTGTCAGAAATTGAAGAAAATCAATAGCCCCCATCTAGAGGTAACCCCAAACAAACATACCAAGTTTCAAACCATTCTGATCATATAGGGTGTGCCAAAGGAATATATTGATGCCTGACTTAACTAAGTTCAAAGGTCGTTGCCAGAGGAAACATTTTTTGACGCAAATGGAAGAAAATCAATAGCTCCCATCTAGAGGGCAAGCATGCGAGGTTTCAAAACAATTCGATCATAAATGTGTCCTGTAGGGTGTGCCAAAGGGAAATATTGAGGTCTTACTTAACTAAGTTCTCAGAACGTTGCCAGCGGCAACAATTTTTTGATGGAAATGGAAGAAAATTGAGAGCTCCCATCTAGAGCTCACCCCAAACAAGCATACCAAGTTTCAAAGGGATCTAGCCAGAAATGTGCACTGCAGGGTGTGCCAAAGGGAAATATTGATGCATAACTGCACTAAGTTCATCAAAGGTTGTTGCCAGCATCAAACTTTTTTTAAGGAAATTGAAGAACATCGATAGCTCCCATCTAGAGGTAACACCAAATAAGCATACAAAGTTTCAAACTGATCTGATCATAAATGTGCCCTGTAGGGCATGCCAAAGTACGATATTGATGCCTGACTAAACTAAGTTCAAAGGTCGTTGCAAGCGGCAACATTTTTTTATGGAAATGGAAGAAAATCAATAGCTCACATCTGGAGGTCACTCAAAACAAGCATGCCAGATTTCAAAGCAACCTGATCATAAATGTGCCCTGTAGAGTGTGCCAAAGGGAAATATTGGGATCTGACTAAACTTAGTTCTAAGAACACCGCCAGCGGCAACGTTTTTTGACAGAAATGGAAGAAAATCAATAGCTCACATCTAGAGGTCACTCAAAACAAGCAAACCAAGTTTCAAAGCAATCTGATAATAAAAGTATCCTGCAGGGTGTGCCAAAGGGAAATTTTGATGCATAACTGCACTAAGTTCATCAAAGGTTGTTTGCCAGTGGCAACATTTCTTGGAGGACATCGAAGAAAATCGACAGCTCCCATCTAGAGGTAATCACCAAGTTTCAATCCGATCTGATCAAAAATATGCCCAGTATGGCGTGCCAAAGGAATATATTGATGCCTGAATAAACTAAGTTCAAAGGTCATTGCCAGCAGCAACATTTTTTTACGGAAATGGAAGAAAAGCTATCGCTCCCATCTAGAGGTCACCCCAAACAAGCATGCCAGGTTTCGAGGCAATCCGATCATAAATGTGCCCTGTAGTGTGTGCCAAAGGGAAATACTGAGATCTGACTAAACCAAGTTCTAAGAACTTTGCCTGCAGCAACATTTTTTGTCAGATTTCAACTGAAGAAAATCGATAGCTCCCATCCAGAGGTCACCCTAAACAAGCATACCAAGTTTCAAAGTGATCTGATTATAAATGCGACCTGTGAGGTGTGACAAAGGAAATTGTGGATGTTTGTACGTATGTATGTACGCACATTCGCCGACAGACGAGAAGTGATGGCAATACACATTTATATGCTCTCACAGTATATTAAAGTTCCACAATATTTTTCAATAAGTGCATTTTTTAGCTCCCATAATACAGAACCACAGGTGCTGATAGGAGCAATTGCACTCGTACCCATCTCATTTCCAGGACTGGTTATAGAGTAACTGAAGATAAAATCTTGTAATTTTTCAAAAAATTAACTGGATAATTACCAAATTCCCTATCTTTCTAAATCTATTTGGCGTCAGTAATCCAATACAGACATTTAATCTATTGTATCTTTTTGACAGAGCTCCATGGGCTCTGTCAAACAGAATATAATAGAATAAATGAGCAGTTCATCTCTAGAATAACGGAACGTGATCAAATTTCTGTTAATTGAATAGACATATTAACTGAATAATTTTCAATGCCAAAGCGGCTATTGAATTAACAGGGTTTAACTGTACATATATTTTGCTGGAAACCCATAAAATTCAAAGTAACAACTAAAAAGATCTGGTTAGGACTAGTACGGGTGAATATTTTATTACCACACTTTGGTGGTATGCTGCCTGCTAGGTTTCTCAAAAAAGGGGTGCCTGGGCAATATTTATTTATTTTTTTTTTTTTTTTGGGGGGGGGGGGGGGGGAACATGCCATGGGGCCTGAACTGACAGGTGGGTGGTGGATCTGGAAGGTATCCCCCCCTCCCCTAGAATGGGAGACCGGGGCCCTCCCCCAGAAAAATTTAATTTTGAAAACTCTAGTGCTCTGAGAGTGAATCTGGGGTAAAATTTGCTTCCAACTGGAGGTAATTATCTGTGGGAGTAAGAAAAAGAAATCATTGTATGGACAGACATGCTAATGCCTGTATCACTCTCATGACAAACAGCTTCTCAAACAGATCTTATATTGACCAAATGATTGGTGATTGTTTGAAGTTTCATAAATATTCAAGGCTTTAGAATTACAGCCATGAGTTGCCCAGGCTCCAAATGTCAGAAATGGTGTCCGTGACTGTATCACCAAATATCTACATTCCAGTATTCTCTCACAATCTTCCTCTTTATGATTCTTTATAAACGACTAACATAACAAATGTGAAGTATATCCATTCATTATTCATGTCATCATACGGAAACCAAAATAAGTATGGATGGAAGCACAGACGGGGGGTGGATGAATGGATGGAGGGTTGGATGGATGGACAGACAGATGGATGGATGGACAGATGGACTGATGGACAAGGCAGATGGATGGATGGATGATGGACAGACAGACCATTTACATATGACCGGTTTTCAAATCATGTCAATAGCCCATATTGACTTCGGAGTCGTGTTTGTGCTTTATTTCCGAACGAACAATATTAATGAATGTTCCCCCAACAACACCAAATACTGTATCAGTGTTTTGGCCTGAATCTGGGCGTAGCATGTGATGGATAGGTGAAAGTAGTTGAAATGGGGTTTGAATTTCAGGGGTGGGGTGGTGGCATTGAAATTTTGGGGCAGGGGCTGGGGAGGGGGCTGAACACCCTATCCCCCCTCCCCCAGCTCTGTCACTGATCGCAAATTTTTAAAAAAATGAGCTTCAAATGGAACGCTGTGGCAGCATCTGGGAAAATACTTTATTACACAACTATTCTATGTAATCCCCATCTACAGCAACACTAAACCATATGGAAAATAAAAATTTGTTCTGCACATGTGCAGAACGGAAATCGTTGACAAACTATTTTCAAATAGAAGCAAAATTTCACTGCAATTTTCTACAAATCATGCAACGCAATTACAATTGGAATCGCTAGCGATAGCTGAAAATTTTCCACTGAGTTCCAATGTGTTGTATGTGCCAGTAGGCACATAGAACACATGGGAAATAGTAACACGGGTTCCCCTAGAAAATTTGGTTGGCAATAAAATATGTTCTTTTTGTTGATAGTTGTGAAATGAATTGCTGAATGCCCATGAAATAATTGATTTTAAAGATGTGAAGGCATGTAATAAACACAGAACGACACATGTATGTGAATGGGTTAATCGCACTTGACACTTGTGGCATCGGAGAAGGACGAGAGTCTGACAGCCTCTCTTTTTATCCTTCCGCACTGGCACTCATGCCATATTGATTGACCCATTCACACACGTGTGTCATTCTGTGTATGTGTGAAATGTAGTATCCAAAATATAAACACTTTTGCCCTCCTATCCTGTGTGTGAAAAATTACATACAAAAATGATAAATCAAGTTGGTAGGCTTATTTTATTTTCCAGATATATATTTTTGACCAAGGGAGCGTGGTGGCTCAGTGGTTACGGCATAGGACTTCAACCCCAAAGGTCCACGGTTCGATCCCCGCCAGGGGCATCTGTGTTGTGTCCTTGGGCAAGCCACTTTATCCTGATTGCCCATGTGAGGGAAATGGTGGCGCTGGGTACTAAGACAAATTGCACATCAATGGTGCACTTCTCTTCAACCAATGGTAACCCTGCTTGTGTGGAGTTACTACATTAGGGAGTTACTCACTGTTGCTTGGTGGTTCTCTTCAGGTTCGCCACCTGAGACATTGTTTGCAAGTAGTCCTGATAAACAAGGGAGAAAAATTTAGAGAAAAGTTAAAGAAACAATGATTTCGTTTGTTATTACATACTGAGAACAATAAAAGGATAATTAGAGAATCACTTGTAAAATTCATTTTAAAAAAAAAAGAACTAGATTAGCCTTCAGAAATAAATCACACAGAAGGCAATTTTCACTTGGAAATACTGATCCTCAAACAGACTTACCCCTTTTCCCTGGATTATCATTAACTTCAAGGAGTGTTAATTACCAGTTGTGCGATACTGGTAGTACTATAGCACTATTAAATCCTGCTTTAGGAGACAGATGGGATGCCTCGCAGCCTCAGACTTACAGGGTAAGGTTGTGTTTGTGACAAAAATTCAGTTAAAAGTAACAAAACAGTAAATTTTAAAGTGTTATGTTAAGGCCTAAAAAGTTAAAAATCTGATTCTCAGGCCCTCCTGCATGGTCCTTTTTCCTGTCGCTGCTCTCTTTTTATAACAAATGCAAACTAAAAAATAAAAATTATGTCTGATATTTTCCCCATGTTAATAAAACTGATAAATTTGTCCCTTGAGTGCAACAAGGCTTTGCAATGCTTTAGCACTGCAAAGCCTTCTTGCACTCAAGGGATGAAATACACCACCACCCATGCTATTCTGTAGATTATGAGGCCTAAAACATAAAACAAACGAAGAAAATGAACTTTTGATGGCAAAAAAATATTTACAAAAATAAAAGAATAAAATAAAAAACTGCCAGCCACATGCAATATTAGAAAAAATGCCATGAAAAACACAACACCTACTTTGTAGGGCCTAAAACAGCATTTTTATAGAGGAGATAAATTAGTGGATGAGAGATATTGGGAACAAATAATAAATTTTGTTAATGAAGAAAGTGACGATGAAACAAGGGAATGTGGTGAAGCTGACCTCTAATTTTTTTATGTATTGTATGACTTTACAAACAACTGCTGAAAACTCTGGTATTTATATCAGTTACAAAACCTCCAATTTAATGCCCTACTATTCCATGCATGGTTGTCTCCATCTCTGTGATGATGTTTGCAACAAATTGCTAATTCACTTTCCAATGAGTTTATTATTAAATAAGGCCATGGCTGTTGACAGCAGTCATTGACTTGATTAAATAGCAAACTCAAAGAAAAGTTGGACTCGTATTTTAAAGTATACTTGACAAGTTGAACTTATTGATTTATTTCCACAATGGTTTATAACATTTTAAAATTTAAAATTACTTACTGTAAAACAAAACAAACAAAGATGGTCATGATATTTCATAAACTGAGATAACTGATTTGAGGACAAGGGGTCAGCTGTCATCACATTCTTTCATTTTAGTCTGTGTTAACTCTTCATCCAAAAATAATTTTTATGAAGTATGTTCGCAATGAATTGAAAATTAAGTTTCCATTGAGTTTATGATATTTTAAAACTAAGATTACTGATTGATAATAGGAGACCACCCGCAAGATGGACCCCCTCTACTTTAGTCACAGTAAAACAATCAGAAATTGTCATGATGTAACATAAACTAAGATAACCAAGTGATAATAGGGGACCATCCGCAAGATGGACCCTCTCTACCAGGGACCAACCAAGTAAACAGTCAGTGTGAATTTGACTCCTAAAATTCTGATCTGGCTCTTGAATCTTAAACATAGGTTTCTAAGTTGGCTTGTTACCATAAGAAACCATTTTTTCCATTGGTCACTTGACTAGGACCTAAGTATGAAAATGAAAATGGTGTTTGGTGGTGAAATAAAATTATTTTTCAATCATTTGAGAAACAACTTTAATTATGTAAAAAATAATGTAATTAAATGTACAAATGTATGTCCTACACAGCTTAAACGCTTCCAACAAGAAGATCGTTATCAAAGAGTAATATAAGTTAACTACAGTTAACAGGTTGAGTGCTCGATGCCAATATTTGGGCCTATTATGCTGGTGTGAAGGTGTTGCAACTTGAAGGCTTCATGTTCTGTAAATGTACTTCATATTATCTTTGAAGTGAAATTATATATCATTTGTGTGGATTTGCCCTGTAACAAGGCAAAACACATGAAGAAATTTTGACAATCAACAATAACTTGGCACAATAACTTGGCACTCTACCGGTATAGCAAGTAAATCTGGCTGCTAGATTTCAAAAGTAGGCTCCAAGTCTGGCGCTTATTTTTTAAATGATCAGATCGATCATGATATTTCTAAAACAAAGATAACTGATTTGAGGAATTCACTTTCCAATGAGTTTGTTATTAAATCAAGTCATGGCTGCTGGCAGCAGATTAACTTGATTTGATAATAAATTTAAAGAAAAGATGGATTCGCATTTTAAAGTGAACTCAAGTAAATTATTTGGTAAGTTATTGATTTATTTCCAGTGTTTATAATATTTTAAAACTAAGATAACTGATTAATAATAGGGTATGGACACCCTCCACTTTAGTCATGGTAAAAAAAAAAAATCAGAAACCTTTCTATGCTGTAACTGATATACTTTTTTTTTCTTCCAAAATCATAGTTAATTACCTGTCATTGGAATGAGCATGTTGACCTTGTTCCAATGAGGGGGTCAGAAGCTTTGCTTTTGAAGAAAAATATAAAAAAATAACAGTTTGAATTAGCTATTTTTGTATATTACTAAGGCTTGGTCAGTTTGTTAGGTACTGTAAAATGAAGTGAATTTGGCCAGTGTGGCAAATCTGGCAGGGACATCTCTGGAATTTGTCATAATCAGCCCATTCACTGGGTTCCTGTCAAATTTGCCCCATTGTCCAATTTTGGACAGTGGGGAAAATTTGGCTGGTGTACCTGAAGTAGGCATACATGCCAAATTCAAGCCATTAATAGTGCAGGGGTTAATTCTCACATTTGTACAAATTTTCGGGCCTCAGTAATCTGGTGGGCCCTCTTCTGGGAGCATTTTTGCAAAATCCAATGATCTGAGAGGAAGTCCAGAACCATTGATTGCTATTCCACCATTGTAACTGATGGAAAAGTGGGTCTCTTTTTTAGGTGTACCTGGCTGAATTTGATGGAAAAGTTTCATATGTTAGCTGGAATGTTATGCCTGTGTGCTCACAGTCATGAGATGGCAGACCACACTTGGACCGAATGCCCACAATATAATTTTTTGGTGTGGTACGTTCACACGTACCACATCAAAAAATTATATTGCAGACTTTTGGTCAAAGTTTAGACCGATGGGACGGAATCCCTTATTGAAGGCAACAGACAGGATTTTTTACTCTACAGGTAGGTCTATCAAACTTGCCCCAAAACATGTGTATGGGCCAGTGGGGGGTGGGGGGGGGGGGGGGGGGGACTTGAGTTTGGTAAAAATCAAATTTTTGGGGCATCTTCATACTTTACTTGGGCAAGTTTGGGTTGCCTAAAATAGTTCTGAAAATAGCCCCAAAAATTTTTATTTTCCATGACTCAGACCATCCCCTGAATTTGGCACACACAAGTGTGTGGTTTATTGTCCACTGAGCAACTTGTCATAATTGTTATTTCAACTGCATATATTCATCAAGTGTGATCAATAACTTTGTCAAATTATATGTTATGTTCTGTTTTCTATAGTCTATATTGCTGATGCATATAGTTGTTTTAATTGCATTAATAATATAATAAAGATGAATTGATTTAAAAGTATCATCATTTCCCACAGCAAGTTGCATTCCCAATCTGCTCTCGTGCAAACTTAACTCTTTGAACCCTAGAGGCTGCTTTTCCAGCCAAGTGCATCATGATACGTCATAACGTCATTAAATAAAATAGGATGGCTGTTCAGTAAATGTGTATGGTAGACCAATCAATATTTTCAATGTGCAGCCCTGAGGCTGTACGTTGAAAATATTGATTAGTCTACCCTAAATAATGAATATGGACTCTTCTAATTGCTGCCATTGAACTGGCATGGAAGATACCACTAGAGTTCAAAGGGTTAATGAAAGTGTCAGTGACACTGCAGCTCAACTTGTCCAAGAAGGGACTTAACTAAATAAAAAAATCCAGTAATGCCAAGTCATTCACTCAAGTTTCTGTAGAAAGACATCACACCAAAGCTACATAAGAAATCTGAAAAAAATTGGGTGAGCGATGCAGCCTGTTGGGTGTACTAAGGGAATTGTTGACAATTTATATGCCAAATCCAAGATGTCCACTGGTGGCCATGTTTTTCAACGAAATTCAGTAAAATTTGATATAACTCCCATCTAGATATCATACCAAAGCTACATATAAATTTTGAAAAAGATTGGGAAAGAGGCGCAGCCTGTGTGGTGTGCTGATAGAATTGTTGACAATTTATATGCCAAATCCAAGATAGCCACTACCAGCAATGTTTTTCAACAAAATTCAGATAAATCTGATAGCTCCCATCAAGAAATCACACCACAGCAATATATGCAATTCGAAAAAGTTCGGTTGAGAGATGTAGGGTGTGCTAATGGAATTGTTGACCATTTATATCCAAATCCAAGATGGCGGCTGGCGGCCATGTTTTTCAACAAAAAGTCAGAGAAATTCGATAGCTCCCATCGAGACATCACACCAAAGCTTCATATGAAATTTCAAAAAGATCAGGTGAGAGATGCGTCCTGTAGATTGTAGTAATGGAATTATTGCCAATTTATATGCAAAATCTAAGATGGCCGTTGGCAGCTATATTTTTCAACGAAATTCGGAAAAATTCGATAGCTCCCATCTGGACATTGCCAAGCCATGTATGAAATTTGGAACTGATCGGGCGAGAGCAGCGGCATTTATGGTGTGCTAAAGGAATTGTGTACGGGCAGAGGAACGTATGGACGGACGGACGACGGATTGCAACCCATCCCTGCAGCTCATACTTGACGTTGTCAAGTTGAGCTAATTAAAATGTTTCTCAACAATAACAAACACAGCCAGATTATTTATTACCATGGAAACCGAAGAGGTTCCAGTGTGATCAATGAAAGTGAATGAGGTGTAAAATCTATTTATTGACGAATTGGGCTTTATCAGCATGGAGAACTGAACTCATGTTTTTAATGCACTGCATACGTTCTGTGCTTTTTAATGCACCGTGCACGTGTCGCCTGGTAGCGTTGCTGTAAATAAAGTTGGCTAATAAAGAGTGAATGTCTCTTTTGGTATCAAAACTTCAGTTTACAAATCCCACCGTTACAACTTTCGATGCGACCATCATATCAACGTTCATTTTTTAATGTACAGCTCATACTTACATCCCAGAGCACATAAAATCCCCAGAACACCAAGATGAAATACACAGTAAATCGCCAACTGAAAATAGAAGAAAAGGCATTTCAATCTTGCTTGCTGGTGAAAGAGAACAAACAACTTATAACCTTTCGACGAATTCCAGTGATGTGTCATAACCTGTAGGCCCAATGTCTGAGAAGTAAGAATATCCAAAAAATAAAGTCAAAAGCACATTGAGCCATTTCGGAAATAGATCGCAAGTGTCGTCTGCTAGCAATCGCGTAAGATACACGAGTTAAAAAAACTTCTTACAACCAAACCCGCCCAAGGTTGAACACAAAAAGTCGCCATTTTATCACGGTAGCAGGGCCACTGAGAGCGCGGGCGGATCATGGGGCAATATGTATAACGGGTGTTACGGACCCTGGAAGCGCCGAAGGCGCGAAGCGATAAGCGGTGGGGTATGGGGGTCCGCCCCAGAAAATGTTTTTAAATTAGTGGGAGGAGAAGCATTTAAGCATTCTCCTGCATTTTCTTGAAAATATCTACTCAATCATTTCCTTGCAATTTGAGTAATTTATTATTTCCTGTCTGTGGTGCATTTTTTCTTCAATATAATGGTGGCCATCACGAAGCAGAAAAGACCGGTGGAAAACCAAGAAACTGGAACATGTGGATTTTTTATATGAACGAACCTGGCCAGTAATGCAACTACGACGGTTTTCTTACCACTTCCACCAGCGTCGGGGGTCCGTACCAAAAGCCTCCTCACGACTTTCAGCTCAGAAGTATCGACAGGTCAACCTTCACTTTTTGCAAACACCCAAAAATCCAGGGGCAGTTGCTCCCCTTACTCCCCCGCCCCCCATCGGCTCTAGTGCACAGCAGTGCAGACCGGAACAAAAAGCAACCAAATATGTTTTTTTTTTAAATATTTCTAACTTCGTGCAATTCTGGTATAATTAGGCCTATGCATTCGTTTATTTGCATGAAAAAGGTCATTGTGATTTTGGTGAAAAAGGTCAAAGCCATAATTACGTCCCAATAACCATAAAAAAGCTATTCCCTCAAGACTTTTCTACAGCTCGCCTAATCGCCGCCACGCGTCCTACCAGCGGCGTCGGAATCCGCACGAACCCGCCCGACCGCTCCATCCACTCACACTTTTAAAGAAACAATGCCCCTGTCTTCAGAAAAGAATAGTGCCCGCAGACAGACAAGAATATCCCGAGCGTTCACACGTAGGTGGAAAACGAAACATTAACTAGCAGTCGCCATTCCGCAGTGATCCAAATATTTTCACCCATGACTTAATCTTGTTTTAGCCGAACATTTAAGCAGGCTGTATATTGGGTCGATATTTTACCGGTTGGACTAAATGCCATTTGTCAAAAGATAAAGCATAAAATACATTCATCTATTTGCCTGCCTCAAATCACAATGCATATCTGTGCGTGTGCGAATTTGGGTATACCTATAGAGTGTCTTATTTTATGTTACACCCCCCCCCCCCCACCCCACACACACACATACACACACACCTTAACCCTACCAAATGAATCGGTCGCATCCGCCCGCCTAATATGCAAAATTAGCAGATGAAATAATATTATTTTTAAAAAAATTTCCATAAAACCATATGATGTGACCCCTCATTGGAACGAGCTCGTCAAGTGTGTGTGTGTGTGTGGGGGGGGGGGGGGGGGGGCGCACATGATGTGGTTTGGGTGAAATGTTTTGAAAAAAATGGAAAAATAATATTTAAAATAATAAATTTTGATACCGTCAGCATTTGGTAAAAGTTAAAAACGTCGCGCCACCACTGCGTCGCATCAGCAGAATTTAATATATTAAGTAAAATATATACTATCCATTGTACAAAATGCGTATATTTTTTTTTTACTATTGATAGTATAATACAGGCTATATTTTGCTGAATATATTAAATTCTGCTAATTCGACGAGTGTGGGCCCACCATCTCAACTGAAACGTCATACGGATACTCAGCTTGGGCATTAGAACAAAACCTGTATTTTTAAATGGTATCTTCGTATCCCATACAGACAATAAAATAACTTCAAGAACATATATTTTTGTTATTCGAATTTCTGACTGCATGTACTGCCTTTCCGTTTATTCACATGAGTATTTTTCCTTTCCAATATACGTTATGTTCAATGTCTACGCTTTCAATTGGCGGGTTTAATCGGGTGGTTACATCCGCGGCCTTATTTATTTATTTATTTTTATTGGGGTTAAGGTCATACATTTCTGCACAATAGCTAACCGTGACCGCAGCATGGAGATAAAGTCAAGTTTAGCCAATCGTTTATACTCACGAATCCGCGGTCTCAAAGAGGTATACAACCCTTTTATAATACAAGGACCATGGTACATCATGGAAAACCTGGTACTTTTTATGAGGGGACAGCAGAAATGCCAACCACACAATCTCCCTTCTTGTTTGCAATTGGGGGATACACAATCCCATCTTGGTTGCAACGTTGTCTATCGTGGGATATCGGATTGTGAAAGTGTCTGGTGACACCGCGTTTCATCCCAATCGCACTTCAAAATGGAAGCCGGATTAGGGATTAACTGAGATTGAGAGATGTTTTAACTAAAGTACATACATTAAGCTGGAAATATCTGAAACGTTTTAGCTGTCATGCAAATACTGTTCACAAAGGTGAAACACAAGACATGAATCTTCACTGATATCTCCCAAATATTGGTGCATAGAGAATATTAGGGCTAAACACAAGACATTGACCTTCACTGATATCTCACTAATATCGCTGCCTAGAATATTAGTCAGTTGGAATTATAGTTCAAAACGAGCAAAACTGGTACTGGATTTATTTATTTATTTATTAGATTTTAACGACACATTAACAGCCAAGGTCATATTATGTCGGTGACAGTTGTATGGGTGGAGGAAGCCGGAGTACCCAGAAAAAACCACCACGCAATGACGAGCAGCTGCCAGCTCCCCAACATAGTGCCTCCGCACTGTAGCACAGGCAGGGTTAGATTGGTTGAAGACGTGCGCACCATGGAGGTACAGTATGCCTTAGTACACGGCGTCATGGTGCCCCCATACGGACAGTCGGGCTGAAGTGATTGGGACATAATTGGAATATATCCGACAGATACAATGTCGGATATATTCCAATTATGTCCTGATCATGCAAGGCAGCAACTTGAAATTCTCATAATGTTTCCTACTGTCACTGCCCGACAGTTTAGTATCTTTGTCAAGTGCCGAGACCGCGTGGAAATACCGTGGATCAGGTGGAAACCGAGGGCACGATTCGTCCCTACTTTATTCTCAATTCAACGACTTTTCCATTCATTATTTACCTGTCATCGGCTGCGTTAGGTATATATTTGTCTATTTGATGAACTTTTCAACCTTAACTATTTGCGGCTTCATGTAGCACCACTGAAAGGCCACTGCACGGTTACCAATATATTCAGGGATTGATTTTACGAAAATAACAATTATTCCGACTATACCCACATGGGAACTCCCAAATATGCCAAGGGTTAAACTTTTGAAAATGACGTATAAAACAGAAGTTGTCATGCTATGCTTGCTGCATGCAGGCATTGAAAACATTCAGTGCTCAATGAATTGGGAATGGAGTAAATTGTCACTTAAACCTACGAAATTTTGAAAAAATGAGTTTTTTTCGACGGCATCTACCATTATGCATCTGAGACAGGGATTGCGTTAAACTTTACAGCAACCTTATAACAGAAAATATTCTTGGAATTGAACTGTGAATCCGAATTTCGAAAGCATTTTCGGATATTCTATTCCAAACTACCACTGCACGCTTATCAATATTCAGTGATTTTATGAAAATTAAAATTATTCCGACCATACCCATATGGGCAGTCTCGAATCTGCCAACGGTTAAACTTTTAATAATGACATACAAAACAAAATTTGTCATACTATGACTGCTGCATACAGCCATAGAAAACGTTCAGCGCTCAATCAATTAGGAATGGAGTAAATTGTCACTTAAACTTACCAAATTCTGAAAATGAGAGTTTTTTGGACTGCACCTATCTTTATGTAAACAGAACGAGCATAGGGTTAAACTTTACAACCAAACTTACAACAGCAAATATGCTCAGTAGGCAATTGTAAATACGAACATGTAAACCATTTTTCGATATTCCTTTCGAAAATGGAAGAAAGGTGAGCTCCAAATTAGCCAATTTTATGAAGAATTTTAGGGCACTCAAATTCAAGGTCCGAAAACTGGGCGAAGGTTAAAACTTTGAATAAAATATATAACAGCAAAATTGTTCTTGGATGAAGGCCCAATCCTCTCATGGAAAAGGTTTTGAGACAATATGGCTCCAGTGCTGAGAAAGTGCATGTAAACGTTGGCGAAAATAACAATTATTCTGACAGTACCCTTATGGGAAGTCTCAAATCTGCCAAGGGTTAAACTTTTAATAATAACATATAGAACAAAATTTGTCATACTTTGACTGCTGCAAGCAGCTATAGAAAACATTCAGAGCTCAAGCAATTAAAAATGGAGTAAATCGCCACCTAAATTTACCAAATTCTGAAAAAATTGGAATTTGTTTGGACGGTACCTACTTTTATGCAACCAGAATGGGATAGGGTTAAACTTTACAACCAAACTAACAACAGCAGATATGCTCGATAGTCGATTGTAAATACGTACATGAAAAGTGTTTGAAATTAACCCTTTCCAAAATGATAGAAAAGGCAACCAAAAATGGCTAATTTAGGCATTTCCAAATGGTACTCTTATTCTCGGCCTCATTGTGTTAGAGGGTTAAATCTGAGATTAAGAAGTAAACAGTAACTTTCTTCCACAATCAGTGTTGCATCTAGCCATACCAAAATAATTATTACAACTATCTTGTAATTAGAACAAAATGCCCTTGACGTTGGCGAAAATAACAAATATTCCGACAGTACCCTTATGGGAAGTCTCAAATCTTATAAGGGTTAAACTTTTAATAATAACATATAGAACAAAATTTGTCATATTTTGACTGCTGCAAGCAGCTATAGAAAACATTCTGAGCTCAGGCAGTTAAAAATGGAGTAAATCGTCACCTAAGCTTACCAAATTCTGAAAAAATGGAGTTTTTTTGGACGGTACCTACTTTTATGCAACCGGAATGGGATAGGGTTAAACTTTACAACCAAACTTACAACAGCAAATATGCTCGGTAGTCATTTGTGAATACGTACACCAAAAATTTTTGAAATTAAGCCTTTTCCAAAATGACGGAAAAAGCAACCAAAGTTGGCTAATTTTGGCATTTTCAAACGGTACTCTTATTCTCACCCTCATTGTGCTTGAGGGTTAAATCTGAGATTAAAAAGTAAACAGTAACCTTCTTTCGCAATCATTGTTGCATCTATCCAAACCAAAATAATTGTTACAACAACCCTGTTATTAGAGAAATTTGCCTTTGAAGTTGGTCAATTTTGAAGAAAAATTCTATATTCATGTCATTTTTGGGCAGTGCGGGTTAAAGTTGAAAGATCTGAGTGGTGATTGTGGTGTATCATATTATGCTTTAAATGTGTGGAAAATTTGAGCTAAATAACTGTAAACAATTTTTTTGAGACATTCGAAAAATGGTGAAATTTTGAAGGTTTTGGCAGAATATTTTGAAAACACGCGTTTTCACAGATATGACGACACCGCATTTCACTAGATTTTATGACATTACATAAGTGTGCCAAATTTGGTCAAAATCGTACAGCTTGTTTTCGAGCAGTTCAATAGACAAAATTCAGGGAGGAAAAAAAAAAAAAATAGAGAAGAAAAATTTTGAAAAAAAAGAATAACAATAGTCTTTCCCAAACTGGGTTTGGGAAAGCCTAATTATAAGTTCCTGGAAATGTATTTATGGATAAATGCATGTAGCATGACGTATTGGCTTCACAATTCTTATTTATTTAAATCACACGTACCGTACTCCAAATTGGCCATTCTGCGCTCCCACAGCCAAACTCTGGTACCACACACCCTCCATTCGCATGACCAACTGCATGTGTGATAAATAAAGGTTAGAGATGGTTAAAGATACCAAAAAACCGCACCGATACCGATATCTCGAGTATACCGAAAAACCGAACTGAACCAATCATTGAATGCCGAAACTGCCTTAATTTTCAAATGTTCCTACATTCGCTACTTAAAATGCTCTGTTGGAGCTTGATAGCAGTTGAAGGGTTCATATTCTTGAAAGAAGTGACTGATTTTCTTTTCAGATTTGTTAACCATTAAGGACCTAGGAAACTGTCCTGAATTCCCACCAGACTACGACTCGAACATGTCCAGTAAGTTGCTTAGCAGTGATTTCTCGTCAAGTCTTGGCTGCCTCAGCAGCCAAGACTTGACGAGAAATCACTGCTCAGGTCTATGGTCAGCAGGACAATCTAATGACGCCATGTTAATGACACATGTTCTGAGATCGCAAAGGCCGCAAATAGGCCCTTGAAAGTTAAGGTGTGTTTGGAACAAATCACAAAATTACTACAGATAAATCGGCAAAAGAATTTATTTATTTATTTATTGGTGTTTTAAGGTCACATATTTCTGCACAATGGCTAATCATGACCGCGACAGTTTTATGGATGGAGGAAGCCGGAGAGAACCACTGAGCAACGGCGAGTAACTGTCTGCTCCCCAACATGCTGACTCAACACAATCGGGGTTAGCATTGGTTGAAGACAGGTGCACCATCGACGTGCAGTACACCTTAGTACACAACGCCACCGTGCCCCCACGTGGGCAATGGGGGAAAGTGTCTTGCCCAAGGACACAACGCGGTTGCCGCAGGTGGGATTCGAACCGAGGACCTCTCGGCTTGCAGCCTGCACCTCTACCAACTGAGCCACCGCGCCCCCTGGCAAAAGAATGTCATTGTTGAGCCCATTGTCGGTGGCATTTGTGGCACTGTGGTAGAAAATAGAATGTTTATTTTGCAATATACACAACCGAATGCAATGAATGCGGTACATCTAAATACCGAATTTAAAGTAAACTGACAGCAGATATAAAAATGAAAGTTGTGTACATTGCGAGGAGAAGGCATTGCCAGATTGGCTGTCTTCCTGCCGACTCATACAACTTCTATCGATGCAGATTGCGAAGACTGACTGACTAGGTATCTGGCGATTGTAGTTAACCCTTTACCCAACTCGTGCTCATTGACGCTACCTGAAAAGCGTTTTACATGGGTTTAGAATCCTTCACCCTCGTCCCATGTCACAAGAATTTCTACCGGTATTGTCTCGACGAGATTATTCCACTAAAGGGACATATTTCCGAAGTAGGAGATGTGACGCTAAAACATGAATAGGAATTGTCTGCATATTTTGATTAGCGACTATGCCAGTTATAAATTTAGACCATTAGGTTAGGCAAGAGTAAGTGTGACATGATCTAGATGCGGAGATGATTGGAGTTTGTGGCCAAAAACAAAGGGTGAAGCTGATAATACCCATCCATTCCACCGATGCCCGGTCTTTGTTTTTTTTTTCTTATAATACCTGCATAAGTACCAGGTATGGAGGAAGCGTGGATATTTGGAGCTGACATCCAGAGAGGGGAAGACTACCAACGAGTAACATCTGGTATTAGGGCTGAAACGGTTGGCTCATTTTCACAACCGATTAACCGAGAGCTAATCCGGTTATCCGTAGCCATTATTTCACCGAATCTAGGAATTGGAAAGCAGTATTCTTTTAAACTATTCCGTAGTGTGTATACAAACGAACGTTGTCCGAGTACTCGACAACGTGCGTTTGTATACATACTACGGAATAGCTTCTGCGGTTACTCAGTACTCACGGAAATTGCCGATCATCAAAGAAGTCTTGAAGCCAAAGTCGATTATTTCTCAATATATACAGCGCTGCTTCGGAGTGTAATTTACCCCAAAGGAAAAACGGCAGATTTACTTCATTTTAAACGTGGAACGACGATCACTATCGATATTTCGGATAACCGGTTGACGTTTTTTTCAAATCGATTAGGTAGGTAACCGGTTAACGGTTAACTATTTCAGTACTATCTTGTTTTAAAAATTGTTTGAATCTTTATTTGATTATTGGTTTATGCGGCATCAAACACACCAAGGAATGTGTATCTGGCTGCGAATAGTGAGGCACCATGGACGAAATGCAGCTTTTACCTTACTGTTATTCGAGAGACACCGAGTCTTAACACATCATAGATGACCAAGCAGCTGAGTCTATCTAGTAAGATAAGTGAAGCCCACCATCATCTGAAAAGAATAGCAGGATAGACCCAGTTACACAGGAACAATTATATTTTATCGCCCTAATTATGTGAACTGGGGTTTCCAACTGACGTCTATCGTTATCCGTGAGGTCGGACCTATGTACAGTCATGGCAGAAAGAGTTACTACAAGAGATTCGAGTATCGTATGACTCAATTAGCTGATGAGTTATTACTTTCTTAAATTGGTATCTATTTGTTATATTTCGCATTTCCTCGCATAGCTCATTCCAAACTCTAGGAAATAAATTCGTTGGTAGTTGTTGAATTGAGTTCGTTCTGCATTTGGAGGTCAAGAGCTGCTCAGCATGTCTAGTACTTACCACTGATTGTCTTGCGTTTGGAGTAAAATAATTTTGAAAACTGGACGGTAGATTGTTATTTATCCAATCATGGGTAAGCATTAATAAACTGACCCTATGTAGATCGGGTACTTTCAGAATTTTATCTTTATAAAATGAAGTATTAGTTTGGGAGTTATACTTTTCGTTATTTATGATACGGATTGCCCGTTTTTGCATTAAAGCAGCTTATTGATGAGTTTTGAATGGCCCCAGATTTTGATGCCATATGACTGTGTACTAGTGTATACTATAAGGATAATAGTGCTTTATGGGGCAAAATGTTTTTAACTTTATTAATTACATAATTTGCTCAAGCGACTTCAGAGCACAACATAGAGAGATGGTTTTTATAGCTGAGTTTACTATCTATATATTAATCCCTAAGAATTTCAAAGAACCAGAGTCAGCTGTTCCTCTAACTTGTTTATTGTCGACAATAATTTGTCTGTCTGTTGGGGAATTTGAGGAAGGGGGATTAATTACTATATATTTGGTTTTTGAAGCATTCAAAAGTGGATTGTTTGCTATGCCCATGACTGTATGTTTTGAAGTTTATCGTTTGTCTTAGAGGATAATGAATCAATGTCGTGGTCAGAAGTATACAATGTTGTGTTATCAGCAAACGAAAGAAGATTTAAATCTGTTGCATCTGGTCGCATGGGCAAAATCATTGATATAGATTAGAAAAAGGATAGGCCCCAAGGTAGATCCCTGGGGGTATACCGCTGGTGATTTGTGCATAAACCGATTTATTACCAGCATATTTTACATATTGGACCCTGCCGATTAAGTAGGTTTGGAACCATTGGTTTGCGATACCTCTTATGCCATAAAATTCCACTTTTGCGAGGTAGAGCTGAAACGGTTAACCGATTAATCAATTAATCAATAATCAACATCTTGATCGTTCCAAAAAGTAATTGATCGATTAACCGTTACTTTTGAACTACTGTATTATATAGGTTAACAAAGGAACAAACTTGCTACAAAACAGGCAGACATTGTCACACTGACTCACATCAATTATATGAGACAGAGTAAAGCATGCAAGTTACTTGCTGACATACTTGTTTACTTGCATGATCGTCATCCTGTATCAGTAGCTGGCAATGGTCATTTAACCCTTTACCCATTGCGGGTAGCAGACGATACTTGCAAAATATATTCATGAATTACTAAAAATTTTCAATTTTTCCTCAAAAACATAGCTTATGATCCCTCATTGGAACGAGCTCAACGAGCTCGTTCCAATGAGGGGTCATAATGCGGGTAGCAGACGATACTTGCAAAATATATTCATGAATTACTAAAAATTTTCAATTTTTGCCTCAAAAACATAGCTTATGACCCCTCATTGGAACGAGCTCAACGAGCTCGTTCCAATGAGGGGTCATAAGCTATGTTTTTGAGACAAAAATTGAAAACATAATAAATTTGAATGCAGATTTTTGTATATAGGCCTAGTCGGTTTTGTTTGTTACGTTGGGTAAAGGGTTCATGCTGTAAATCACCAACGGTATGGCAATAATTCAGATATCTATTTGGACAAGTGATTAATCGGTTAACCAAGGTTAATCCACGTGATTAATCGATCAAGAAAACCCCTTAACCGTTTCAGCTCTATTGCAAGGAGTGTTGCGTGGTTTATTATCAAGTGCTGTAAATAGGTCTAAAGAAAATTGCAACTGTGATACGTTTAGTTGGTTTATTATGTTCTTCCGCTATATGTTTAAGTAGATGTATTAATAACTTATTGGTTGAATGGTGTTGTGGCCTCGTCTAAAACCATACTGATGTAGATAAAAGACCTTAGTTTTGTCCAGAAAAACAAGTCTTGATAGCGTGATTTTGGAGAAATTGGGAGAATACTGATTGGTCTATAGTTATTAAAAGTTTGCATATCTCCAGATTCATATACAGGAATAACTTTTGCTATTTTCATTCTGTTCGGAACAATTCCTGTTGAAAAAGATAAGTTTATTATATATTTTAGGGGAAGCTATTAATATGATTATCGCCTTAACTATGTGGGAAGATTGATCATCACAGTCTTTTGTGAATTTGGATTTAATATTATTGGCAACATTTATAAGTTCTTTTGGAGTCGTTGGAGCGGTGAAGAAACTATTAAGAAAATTCCCCTTCAGAAAACTTGATTTGTTTTCTGTTTTCGGGAATATTTTTACTTGTACTCTTACCAATCTCAGAAAAAAATAATTGAATTCTTGGACAACATTGACTGGATCAGAGGTTTCCTTATCGTTCACGGAGAATTGTGAAGGCAATTTTGATGATGTCCGTGCCTTGTTTACCGCATCGTGTTGGATTTGCTAGGTTTTCTTCATATTATGCTTGTTATCGAATAGTACATCCGAATAATATTTTGCCTTACATTTTCTTCTGACCTTGTTAAAATACTGGCAAAAAGTTTTATATATATTTTTGTTTTCTGCAGTAGGTTGTTTAGCTGTTTATGGTATAGTTTCGTTTTACGTAAGGATGAATTCAATAGGCCATTTATCACCAAAGCTTGACGCATCAGGTATTTTTTTAACTGTAAGTAATTTTAATGGGAAAGCTTCATTAAATTTTTCCAGGTAAAGTTCAATAAATTGATTGTAGCCTTCATTGGGACAGTTAGATTCCAATATATTTTGAAAATCTAGTTCTGCTAGTCTATCCTTGAATAATGACAATGAATGATAAGAGAACAACTTATTCTGTATTGTCCTTGTGTAAATTCCCCTTTGGTACTACAGTGGAGCCAACTTAATTGGATATCTCTTAACTGAATAACCCTGTTAACTGAATATAATTTCACAACACAAAACCATTTACCATATCTCCAGTACAAATTTGACTTGTTAATTGAATATAGGTTATAGAGTAAACTCCTGTTAATTGAATAAAAAATCCTGTAGCATGTCGAGAAATTACCCTGACTCATCTCAATTTTCCTTTGTTTATAGATCTATTAGGCATCAGTACAACCATTGCAGGCAATTAAACTGTTATATCTTGTTTGACAGAGCTCATGGAGCTCTGTCGAACAAGATATAATAGAATAAATGCTAAGTTTATCTCTAGAATACAGGAAAGTGACACAACCCCTGTTAATTGAATACTCCTGTTAATTTAATAGTTTCCATTGACAAAGTGGCTGTTCAATTAACAGGGTTCCACAGTATCAGAAAATATCAGTCAAGTCAGATATCGAATACCGAACCGACCCACCCACCCCCCCCCCCCCCACCCCCATAAAAATACCAAAACCGATACTGAACTCCAAATCCCCATACCACCCATCTCTAATAAAAGTCCAAAAATCAAATCTGGTTCCGTAAGAAAATACATGATTGACTGGCAAGGGCTAATCGATTTCAAGACGCTATTCCAAACGAAAATATCCCAACTGGAAAATTATTAGGGGTACAGCTGTCACAAATGACGAATAAGCTATTCGATTATTCCAATATCGATCGTTCACGACATAATCGATTAGTATTTTCCTCAGTCGAATAATCGGGAAATATTTATTCCCTTTAAATACTTAGAAATTGAAGCAAGTCCACACAGGAAAATGCACATTTTTGGGCTAGAGATATTTAACAAACATCCCTATCGTGCCGACATAATGTTTCGATCCCATGGGGAAATCTGTTTAACATGGGGCCAACAATACGTATTTCTCTCGACCAGTTCACTTCAGAGACAAACCAAACGAGGGAATCTTCAATCATATTATGTAATTAAAAGTAAAGAATATGCACCCCCTTCCTGCTGATTACAATAGGATTGCAATGACGGGATGACAAAGTTAATACTATCCTAAATTCTCTCTTTCTCTCTCTCCAATGGGAACAATTCAGGATGTTCATTTTTGTTCGGGATATGTTTGTCTCCTCAATACTTTTAAGGAGACGCCTGGATACGATTAGTTGATTATAATCGATTATCTCGGCCGATTAATCGATTTGGAAAATCAATAATCGTGACACCCCTAATTAGGGGATTTCGCCACTACCCCCCCCCCCACCCACCCCCTCCCCCACCCCACCCCCCGCCCTCATATACGTTTCTACACACCAGTTCACTTCAGACTCTTCAGTGGAAAATCACCTTCACCGTATAAGGGGTTCAATAACGTTGAACAATATAATTATTCTACAAGTGCGGATGTTTGCGCCTCTTCGGTAAATCAGCTTTAGGAACTATGGAATTACCTCCCTTCCTTGAACTTTTTCATCACACTGCATTTATCTTGTTTTCTCCGCAACCGGAACCACCTTTGTATCTGTCTTTCTGTAAGGTCAGTCCTTTTAGCGAGGCCCTGAAAAAACAAAACATAGGCCACCATTTTTCTCAAATATTTCACAGCATTAAACACTTTCAACTACCGGCCAATTTATAGCTGCCCTAAATGAATATGTCAATGACACTGTGGCTTAACTTGACTGTATGTAGTGTTTGATGAAAGGGATGATGTTCAATGTTTTTGAAAGGATTATGAAATAAGACAAGAATTGTGATAAATGAGAATATGTTAATTTCTGATCATTATGTGCTATGTTTTTAATAAGAATAATTTGAGGTGTTTACTGTACTAAAGCATTGAGACCTGCGTTGATGTGGCACTCGCAGTTAACGGATGTCAACCACAGTTACCAAGTTACAGTAAAATCATTCCAAAACGAATCATTCTACCAAGTTGCAATGAAATCCCTTCATAAATATGACTCGTAGACATTGCTAAAGGAATCTAGGTCACGTGATGGTTCGGCAGTCGTGGATATCCGATCATGACCAAAATAGGATAGTCTCATCTAGATATCATACCAAGTTATCCAACCAAGTTACAATGAAATCCCTTCATAAAAACAACCTGTAGACAGTGTTAAATGAATCTAGGTCACGTGACCAGGCGGCAGTAACGGATGACCGATCGTGACCAAGATGGGACAGTCTCATCTAGACATCATACCGACTTATCCTTCCTAGTTACAAAGAAATCGCTTCATAAATATGAACTGTAGACTGTGCTTCACAAATCTACGTCACGGGTCTGTGCGGCCGTCACGGTTGACAGATCGCGGCCAAAATATGAAATTCTCATCTGGACATTATACCGAGTTATCCCACCAACTTATAATGAAATCCCTTCATAAATGCAAGCTGTAGACTGTGCTAAAGGAATCTACGTAACGTGCCCCTGTGGCCGTCACGGTTGACTGAACCCGACCAAAATAGGACGTTCTCATCTAGATATTATACAGGGTTATTTTACCAAGTTACAATGAAATCCCTTCATAAACACGACCTGTAGACTGTCTTAGGGTTTTCGGGTTTCGGGCCCTCGCTGCCTTCACGGTTGACCGATCGCGACAAAAAGGGGGCGTTCTCATCTAGACATGACCCTGAACCCGAATATGAAATTTCGTGATGATCGGGATGCAACCTGTGCTAAAGAAATGGTGGCGCTGTGTACTAAGGCGTACCGCACGTCGATGCTGCACCTGTCTTCAATGCTAACCCTGCTGGTGTGGAGTTAGTACGTTGGGGAGTCTAATAGTTGCTCGCCGCTGCTCGATGGTTCCCCCGGCCTCCTCCACCCGTAAAACAGTCTGACACGACGTGGCCCTGGCTGTCCAAAGTGTTATTAATCCCCAATAAATGAATAAGATTGTCAAAATTTATTCATGTGTCTTTGTCTTGTTACAGTTTATGAGAGAATGCCCACAGCACTCTCCCATAAATTGTAACAAGGCAAATCCATATCAACGAAAGAGGTTCACTTCAAAGATCCACAGAATATGATCTCCTTAAGTTGTGACAACTGCACTTCAGAATAAAGCCTTTGAGCTCGTTCCAATGAGGGGGTCATCAGCTAAATTTTGGTCGCAAAAACTGAAAAAATAGTTATTCAAGAATTTTGTTTGTCCCACAATGTGTCGTCTGCCTTTCGTGTTAGGTAAAGGGTTAAAAATGACTCGATGCGTTTCCATTCGATTTATTGTGCGAATTCGTATTTTAGAATCCATTAGATGATCGTAGATGTTCAGATGGGCTTTTACCGTTCTCCTTATTTTTAAATCAGGGTGGCCAAAGGTGGCGAGTACGACTGCCCTCCCCAGAACTAGAGGGGTTTGTTACATGGACTGAGTACCCAACATATACAATTTATTTATTTATTGGTGTTATTTATTGGTGTTTAAGGTCACATACTTTTGCACATTGCCTAATCATGACCACAACATGAGTATCAACTCAAGACCAGGGGTGAGCGTTAATAAGCCATGTTGCCCATTTTAGAGGGGGTTTGCACCTCCCATGCACTGGTGACTGGGTCCTATTTTACCAGTAAAACAGAGTCTGTTACCGCAGTGAACAGGCACTGCTTCACTTCTCGGGGTTCCCGCGGTTCCCGCAGGGAGTTTATTGGTGTTTAAAGAACTTTCAGTATCTACGGCTGTATCGTTACCGTAATACAAGTATAAAGTCAAGTTTAGCCAATCGTTTATATCTTTGATGCCCACTCGAGAGAACTTCCACCCCAGGCGTTGGTTAGTGGGTCCTCTTTTATATATTTACAGAACGAGTACAAGATAGTATATAATAGAACTTGCTACAACATAGAATATAACAGAACTTGGAAAGGCCCCACAACCTAGATCTTCTGTTTCTCATTTTATTTTGTAAAATTGCATGTGGACGGGCGGTCTTTTATTTTATTTTTCATTTCTGTAATTATTTCTTTGCCATCAAAAGTGCATGTTCTTAGTTTGTTTTATGGTTTAGGCCTCATAATCTACAGAATAGCATGGGTGGTGGCGTATTGCAGCCCTTGAGCGCAAGAAGGCTTTGCAATGCTAAAGCATTGCAAAGCCTTGTTGCTCTCAAGGGACAAATTTATCAATTTTATTAATTTGGGTAAAATATCAGAAATAAACCATTTAATTTTAATTTTTTTTTTCAAGTTTGCATTGGTTATAAAAAGAGAGCGTGCGGCAGCGGGAGAGCCTGAGATACAGATGTTTAACATTTTTAGGCCTAATCAAGCACTGGTGCACTGACGGTCGTTCTCCACACCCTTTCACTGGCCCTGCCAGACTCTCAGACTGCAGAATTCGACGCTGTTATGAGATGTTAGTTTACTCAGTTTTCTTTGTGGAAATTTGAGTGAAGACGACTTTTGATGTTATGTGATGTGCCTTCACTTACAAAGATATACAGGTATTCTTTGCTGCCCCAGGTGGAGATATTCCAATCAATAAGTATTTACAGCCCTTAAATCATCCAGATATTAACATAATTTTGTGGAACTTTACGCGGCGTAATACTGTGATGAATCTTCATTTCCGATTGCAATGACATCAATGTGTTGATCAAATCAAGTCTCGATTCAGCAATATTTCAAGATTTGTTCACAGAAAATTGATCTTTATGAAAATTTTCAGATTCAATCGTGTGGAATATATCAATTGGTCGGAAAAGTGAGCCGAAGGTTTTGTTCAGAAAATCGAACCTTTTCCATCCAACTGAAATATTTCAGACGAGTGAATCTGAACATATGCGATGACCTATTTGAGGGCTAGATTGGTTGCAAGCCATAATAGACATACATAATTAGACGGGTGGCTTGAGCGCTTATGGCCCTGCGTGAATGCAGAGACGGAGTTTAGAAGTTCTCTTTCCAAAATGAATGGGACGAGGGGTTCTCACTTGAGAAAAAAAAAACAAACTAAAAATGAGTGTAAATTGGAGTCTTGTAGCATTCTGCGTGTTAATTACTGGCATGGCTTGATGATGTGGTTGGGATATTAGTCAGTCACGATTTTAGTTAAGAAACTTTAAACTTCTTGAAAATTTATTAGTGGATAAATAGAATATGCATGCAGTATTCGTGACGTAACTTCTTATTTCAATAACACGTACTGTACCGGTACATCAAATTTGTCATGCTGGGTCAACAACAACCAGAATCGGGTTGTTCGAAACAAGAGCCATAAACAATGTGTTTCGGGCAAAAAAATGAAAATGTTCAGTTATTCAAGAACATTTTTTCAATTGTCGTCTGCTATTCGGGTTAGTTAACGGACAAAACATCTAACTGATGGAGATCTATCATCCGCGGTATAGGATAGCAAAAAGGAAAGCATGTAGGGATGTAACGGACAAACGTGACCGACAGAGAAATGTACGGATTATGCATTAAATAATTTGTTTATAGCCAATGTCAAGTGCATGAGAAGATAAATGTGTTTATACCTGCATGTACCGCGATGTTGTACGTCATTCCCCCGTTGCAATGAAACAGTTATTTTGTCATATAAATAAGTTAGAATCCAGGCACACTCAGTTACCATAACATAATGACGGCAAGCCTATGGATGCCAGTCTTGGGCCAGTCGTGGTTGGCTTCAGTTCTTCAAAAATTTCAATGACGACGAATGCGCACAGTGGCGGCGGAACTGAAATGAATGTCTATGTGTGTGTTTGGGGAGGGGGCATAAATTACTTTTTAAAAAAAATGTTGCCTCAAAAACATACCGTATGACCCCTCGTTGGAACGCTTTATCGAATTAACGGAACGACATCTACCCGCAGTAAACCGCTATGTGTCACTACAGAAGCATGGCGAAGATGACCGATTGGAGGCGGGTATACCTAATTTTTGCCGACTGTGATGGCTGAATTGTCGACTAATCAAATATTCCAACTATACTATCAAGGCATGCGAAGGGTTTAGTTAAAAGGACTCAAGACTTCTTGGAAGTTTTTAATAACACAGTTTCTTATTTAATAAACAGGTACTGTACTTGTAATCCATGTGTGTGTTACATAATTCTAAGCACCAAATCAAGTCTTGTCAGAAAGTATACGTATAATACCCACACGTTTGGAAAGAAGTATTTGATGGGTTACTAGAACTAAGCTCTAACAGTAAACCTATGGATTATAGACCATAATTGATCCTATAGGCTCTATCGATAAATAGGTTACCTCCACTTGATTCCATGAACTCTTCTACGATGTGGAGACTAATACGAATTATTTCCGGTTGGAATGCGAAATTCTTTATTTCTGAGTGTTCATTTGTGTACTTTGTGATTCAATTAAATAACGTTGTCAAAACTGCAATCATATTGGAGGAAAAGGTCTATCGCGTAATTGTGGGTCATAATTACAGTGCAGTCGCCGTTGACTGGTCGTAATCCACGCCTGGGCAGTGATGTCCACGCATGCATTTACCCGGTTCTTCATTAATTAAATTTTTGATGATTATTCCTATAATTTGTGTTTGGAATCTAATATTACCAACTGTGGGTTAGCGCAATGCCTCAGTGATACCAAAGACTAACAGGAGATCCACATGGGTGCAGCCTGCACATACGATACTAGCACACTAGACGACCTTGCATAATACTGTATGACCTAATATTACGTACTATCCAGACTAACTGTAGGACAGTATTACGCCTTAGATGGACTGATTGTAATAAGGGCTGATAGTGGATCAACAGGGCTACAGACCGAACACCCTATACTACCTTTCTAAACTACCAAGCATTATCTCGCAATACCGCATGGTCTAGCTTTACCCAAAACCTATAACATACCCGCTGGTAAAATGCATTCCGTGGGGTAGTAGAACCAAGGACTTGCAGTAGACCAACATGGACACAGACCGTACATCCCATACTACCGCACTAGACAACCATGCATTACCCCTAGCTGAGAATACCGCTTGGTCCAGCATGACGTACTACCTTGAGCACCCACACAATTTTTCGAAAAATATGCCTCAAGCAGCGTTATTTGAAGACATTTTGAGACTCGAAAGAAAAGAAGGTCACTTTTCTCCTAGAATGATGTGTCGTCTGTAATTTCATTTGCTGGCGTCCCATGCTGATCGTAGAATTCGGGACTTTTAGGGCTGTCAGTGAGGTCCTTGCACATGACTACGTCACTACAAAACAGCACAACGAGAGAGAGAGAGAGAGAGAGAGAGAGAGAGAGAGAGAGAGAGAGAGAGAGAGAGAGCAATAATAGGAAAATAGTAATACTATAAGATCTTACTTTGACATCCTCGTCATTTGGCGTTCTATTAATCTTGTAACTTTCTTCCAAAACTTTATTTTCCTGAGCTTTCCGAATGGGCTTTTCTTTTAACAGCTTTGATCCTATTTCTTGAGCAACATATCTGAAAAAAATTGAGGTTTTATCGCTTCCACCGTGTACTTTTGGCATTAATAGTTACACAGTTTGTTAGTGACCTAATACGGTATGGACACACGTGGGCACGGTGGCGCTTTGTACTAAGACGAACTGAACGTCGAAGGTGTACTTGCCTTCAACAAATGCTAACCCTGCTTGTGTGGTGTTAGTACGTTAGGGAGTCTGACAGTTGCTCGCCGCTACTCGGTGACTCTTTCCGGATACTCCGGCCTCCTCCATCCGTAAAACTGTCCGACACGAGGTGACCCTGGCACTTGAAAGTGTCGCTAAACTCAAATAAATAAATAAATAAATAAATAAATAAATAAATAAATAAATAAATAAATAAATATGGTATGAATGAAGTTCATGTTGGGCTCGTGCGAAAGCTAAAGTGTTTTATTTTATCGACTCCGGATTAGTCCTAACTAGGGCCCTCCGGACATTACCTCCTCCTCCCAGGTGCATAGTTATTTATTGGTGTATGAGTCAATACTTTGTTTATCTCATGACCGCAACACGGCGATGAATCAAGTTTAGCCAATCGTTTATACCTATACCGCCCACTTGAAAGGACCCCAGGCGTTGGTTTCGGGTCGTATTTACCACTAAAGCAGAACTTGTTTAGTACAGTAAACAAGCACTGTTTCACTTATCGTGGTTTCCAGGGGAGGAGATTTCTAGCGAAGACTATATCTAGAGTAAATAGAGAAACTCTTGATTATAAAGCACTGGGAATAATGAAACAAGACCAATACCGGGTCTGGACCTGCGTCGCTGCATGCAATTGAATCGGCAAACAGGAAGTGGCTGCACAGCAGATCTGAAAATTGCATACACGATACAACTGATCGTTATCAGGCTCCAGATGAAATATAAAATCAATCCCTTGCATAGAAGCCGAGAAAAGTTTGACGAAAAATTTCAGTGTTCAGTGGGTACAGTAAAATTTCAAAGTATCGGCAAACAGGAAGTGGCTGCACGGCAGATCTAAAAATTGCTTACACGATACAACTCATAATTATGAAACAGCAGACCAAATATAAAATCAATCCCTTGCATAGAAGCCGAGAAAACCTTGACGGAAAATTTCAATGTTCAATGGGTATAGTAAAATTTCAAAGTACCGGCAAACAGGAAGAGGCTGCACGGCAGATCTGAAAATTGCTTACACGATACAACTCATCATTATGAAGCAGCAGACCAAATATAAAATCATTCCCTTTCATAGAAGCCAAGAAAACTTTGACGGAAAAAGTGTTTCGGACGGACGGACGGACGGACGGACGGACTGACGGACGGAGTCGATCGGTTACTAGACCTGCTATGCCGCTGGCGACGCAGGTAAAAAGTACAGTTTGAAACTAATTAACTCCTTCTACAAGATTTAGTAACATCAATGATCAACATTATGATGATTTATGACGCAGCAACAACAGTTGAGCTGAAACTGTTGAGGGTTTTTCTTGATCGATAAATCACGTGGATTAAGCTTGGTTAACCGATTAATCACTTGTCCAAATAGATATCTGAATAACTACCATACCGTTGATGATTTACAGCATGAACCCTTTATCCAACGTAACAAACAAAACAGACTAGGCCAAAATACAAAAATCTCCATTCAAATATATTATGTTTTCAATTTTTGTCTCAAAAACATAGCTTATGACCCCTTATTGGAACGAGCTCGTTGAGCTCGTTCCAATGAGGGGGTCATAAGCTGTTTTTGAGACAAAAATTGAAAATTTTTACTAATTCATGAATTTATTTTGCAAGTATCGTCTGCTATCCGCAATAGGTCAAGGGTTAAGAATGACCATTGTCAGCTACTGATACAGTATGATGATCATGCAAGTAAACAAGTATGTCAGCAAGTAACTTGCATGATTTACTCTGTCTCATATAATTGATGTGAGTCAATGTAACAATGTTTTCCTGTTTTGGAGCAAGTTTGTTCCTTTGTTAAGCCATATAATACAGTAGTTCAAAAGTAACGGGTAATCGATCAATTACTTTTTGGATCGATCAAGATGTTGATCATTGATTAATCGATTAATCGGTTAGCCGTTTCAGCTCTAAACAACAGCCAAGGTTATCCGATTTTAGCTGATAACAGGCCTGGTAATAACTCGAGAACGACAGTTCAGATCACGTGTGGGTTACACTAAAATATGCGAACGAACTACAGGTTACGATAAAGTATTAATTACCACCTTAAAATAATTTCTGCCTAAATAAATAGTAACAAATATAAAGCGAAATCTCACGTCAGTTGTTATTTATTTTTTGGCCTGAATCCCGCAAGGTTGGTAAAATCCTAGGGCATATTCCGGAAGTCATATGAAGTCCTCCTGCTTCTCCCAGGGCTCAGGGAGAGTGGATTCGGGGGATAGGGGCTGATCAGAACCGATAGGAGATCCAGGTTCAGGTCGGTAGACCTCCATCTCGCCTCCCAGCTCTTCCACCTTCTCCTCCTCCCTGCCTTCCATCTTCTGCGGTGCAGGGGAGCGGATTGGTGAGAGTGAGGGAGGTGGGGGACGGTGAGACGGTTATCGCCCTCTCCTTCTACTGTTTCTATGTCTCGGATCTTCTCTCATCAAGGCATACTTCCATTCGCCCATCACCCCGGCGTCTGGTAGATGGTGTCTTTTTCTTCTTTTGGCCCCTTTTCTGGGATTCCAGCTGTACCTCTCCTTGAAAGTGGACCAGTGCGGGCTTAGTCCCGCGAAAGGTACTACCACTCCCCTCGGGGGGTTCTTTTTCAACATTGATGGTGAGCTGAACGCAGCCCCATCAACCTGGACAGACCAGATAATGGAAGTGCTGGCGTTCAGCACCATCAAAGTCTCTACTGTCGGTTTTGGTAAGTACTCCATCACCAGTCAATTGTTAATTTGGAACAGGTAGGTCCAATCACTAGGAAAGCCAAGCGATCAGTGATGTGAACGATGTGAACCCATGCCGGACCAGAACGACGTGGAAATATTCGCACTGTTCTTTGTTTGCATATACGTACATCGCGATGAAATTACAGTTTGTAACAAAAGGATACCAATGTATTTCGGAAACTTCACTTATCAAGGTCTCGTTATGGCAGTCATTCGGGTTTCTTTGAATTTCTTTATTCTCTATACCCGGTACTGCAAACATGAACACGTCAACATCATATATAATAAGAGCCGGTATCTTGTTTCACCTGGACGGTGTTTGAATGAAATGATGTTGAAATGAAAGAGACAATATCTTGCGGCTAGCAAATTCACTCGAATACTTAATAGGGCTGCCCCACTGGGGCAATTTTGCAGGTCGCAGAAAAACCGTCGATTTGACACCCCCCCCCCCCCCCTCCAATCACCACAACAATATCTACGGCGCGTTACAACAACATACCATCTAGTCGACGTCAAGCTACGGCAAGCTAAAGACAACCGGCGACCCAATCGTTGCGACTAAGGACGACCACCTACGACCATACCTTGGACAACCTACAACCACACCTACGACAACGTACGACATAACAGGCAACAACCCACGACTACACAGGCGACATCATACGACCCTGTCAGCGACAAATGAAGACAACTGAAGAAAACTCACGTCATGTTGGCCTCCACAACCGAATGCAATCACCCATTTTTCCTATAAAATGGGGTGTGGGGTAGGGTGTGCAATCATTCGGCATCATGACTACTATGAAGCAAGATCAGATTGTATTATTACTGTTACAAGAAGAAGAATGCATTCTGCCTGCAGCCGCCCTCATGCTGAAAGATCAGCAGAACATATAGGAGAAGAAAACTGGGGAAGAAGAAGGCCAAGAAGAGGTCTTTGTGGTTGAAGCCCTTGTCCCTAAAGAGACCCAGGTTGGGCCAGTATGATAACCAGATGGCTGAACTCCAGCAGGCAGATGAGGCTGGGTTCAGAAACGTCACTTGGCTCTCCCCCGAGCTGTTTCGGGAGTTGAAAACACGGGTGGGGCCTCTCCTAGAGAAGAAGCAACAACAACCTACATCACCTGGCGACAACCTACTGTCGCCGAACATCTTTCAACATTTTGAAATCACGCAGCCGCCAGAAAGACGCTACGACTCTTTGCGCGACTGAGGAGACTTCCCATGACCATGTGGTGACAGCTTGGTCACAAGTAGGCGCCTTATCAATCGCCTCAGGGGGACAGGCCCTTAAATTTATAGCACGCAACAGTCAAGGGTGAAACAAGTCTTGATGGTGCCTAGGACAGAACCTAAATTTAGAGCCCCCACCCTCCGTTCTCTCCTCGGAAAATAGCAAATTTGCCACCATCACAGTCGGGACAAATCAGGGCTACAACCCTCCCACTCGTCCCCCCCCCCACCCCCTCCCCCCCCCCAAAAAAAATCGATTATCTTCACGACGCCTCGGATGTCACGCTATACAAAGTAGTTTATTTCCAGGGTCTTTAATTGTGGGGGAGGGGGGGGGGTGGGGGAATTGATGAGATCCGTTAAGATTTCTAACAGGAGTTGGAGTCCCAGCACGACGTGCCATAGGCATGTCCCGAGGGCGCGCAGACCGGAGTTGGGGGAGAGTTCGAGTGGGTGCATCTCCCTTTCGATGTGAGGGCAGGAGTCCGGGGCCTAAGATAGATTCTGAGGCCTCTCTCTGGCTTAAATATACAGTCATTTTATCCACATGAAAAATGCATTTCCCCACGTAGGTCCTCGATAGTTCCCACTGACCTGACTAGGCAAGTACTGTAGACTAAAAGCTGTTCAACCAATACCTACTCCTTCCAAATGTCTGCCAGTCATTTAGAAGGCGCGGGTATTGGCTGAATAGCTGTCAGTCTATAGTCCATGTGGAGCGTGGTCATTGTAAGGAAAACGGAACGATGCTTTTGAAAAACCGAACCGGTCACAGATTCGAGTTGGAATTTCGGAAAATTTTGTCAGCTTATTGGAAAAGTTGGAGAATTTGATCGAAAATTGGAAAGTCGCTTTGGCTCTATCGGAAACCGCAAACGGTCGAAAAAAAAAATGATCACGGGTTGAAAATTCAAATAGGCGGGTCGGAGAATTCTGAAATGTTGAAGAAACTGATTTCTTTGAATTTCTAACTATTGGAATTTATACCTTGGAATTTCCAACATTTGAAAATTGTGATGGATTCAGGTACTCCTGTCGCTACGTGCCTGTTTCCAAGTACTCCTTGATATTTAAGGATAACACTGGGTTATTTGTGTGTTCGTGCAAATCAGCTAACATTGTGTTACTTCCCAAACAAAGGCGGGCATCTCCTCTAGTTTTCCTAACTTTATCTGGATTGTATGCATTTCTAGCAAACAAGTGTCCTAACGATTTGAGAACGGTGGCTCATTGGTTAGAGCATTGGACTTTAAACATATAGGTCGGTGGTTCCTTGGGAGAGACACTTAATCCCGATTGCCAGAGGCGGCGGAGCCAGGGGGCACGCACCCCTCCACTTTTTCCACAGATGTTTTACAGTTACACAATGAGTTTAAATGGGCGCATGCAAACGTGTCAATATGCAGGCATTCTTGTAACATCATTTGCAAATCCAAACAATATTTAGCCAAAGAATCCCATTTTCGCTCGCTTCGGTCCGTTTCTTCTACTTCAACCATCTTCCAACCCGAAGGCTGGCCTTCGGATTGGAAGATGGTTGATGTGCAAGAAACGGACAGGATAGTGACCACACATCGGCATATTCGTCTAAACGAGAGACTATAACGAGTCGTGGTACATTTACCATGCACGATTGTAACCTTTCTCACATTGGGTCGAACCATGGTAGCATTGTAAATTTGTGCACCCATACTTTTATCGAGCTTTCGCCGCCCCTGGCGATTGTCCATGTGGGGTCACAACAGCGCTTTGTGCTATAAGGCGTACTGCACGCGGTAGTGCAATTGCCTTCAACAGCTGCTAACTGCGCTTTTGCCGAGTTAAGAAGTTAAGAGTCTGGAAGTTGCTCGGCGCTGCCCGGTGGTTCTCTCCGGGCACCTTGGCTTCCCGCAACTGTAAACCTGTCCAACACGATATGACCCTGGTTGTTGAAACCCAAATGAACAAACAATAACAACGAACAAGACCACATCATTGATATTCGTTCAAAACCGCTTAATATTCATTGGACCAACGTCGAAGCAGATTGTCTGCCGCATATTGTGGTTAAATATTTGCAATTCTTCCTTTTGTTTGAGAAAATGGTGACGTCCCATCTCATGCTGAAAAATGAAAATGTGCCATATTTTCATTTATTCAACAGATCTGGTATTTCGCTTGCAACATAAATAATTTTTCCGTCTTCCCCATTCACACGGTATCATTTTATGTATCGTATTTAACCCTTTGAAATATGGTGGTATCTTCCATGTCAGTTCAGTGGCAGTAATTGGAAGAGACCATATTCATTATTTGGAGGGTAGACCAATTAATATTTTGAACGTGTTGCCTTGGGGCTGGATGCACGTTAAAAATATTGATTGGTTTACTCCACACATTCACTTAGAAGCCTTCCCACTTAACCCTTTACCTAACATGAAAAGCAGACGACAATTGCAAACAAAATTGTTGAATAACGAATTCTTTTCCAAAGAGGGGTCATAACCTATGTTTCTGAGACAAAAAATGAAAAAATGAAAGTGTGAATGACACTGTAGCTCAACTTGTTAAGACATGTACATGCATAGTATGTGACACAGCAATGACAAGCATCTAGGTAATGACCTGATAACAAAGGTACATATAAAGTATTGTAACGGTCTGTACATAAATGCTGACCGCAGCCTGTAACAAATGTATAGGTAAAGTATTGTAAAGGTGGGTGACAGTCAGATGCTAAACTAGAAAAGAAATCTTTGAGTCCCAGAGTGGGTCTGACTGAACCCCAAAATATTTGTTCTCATAGCACAGTGATAACAAAGGCACCCCAAAACACACTCGTTCATGTCCTAAGGTGAAAACAAAGGTACCCAAGAAGTTTCGTGAAGATCACTTCATAAATACGAGCTGTATAGAAGTTGTGACAAAGAACTGATTGGACCTAATTTCGGTACAAAATGGCCACTGGTAGCCATCTTGAATTTTGGACTGCACCCAGAAACACTCGTTCTCGTCCCAATGTGATAATAAATGTACCCAAGAAGTTTCGTGAAGATCGGTTGATAAATACAGCCTCTAGCCCGAGCCGTACTGACATGTGCACTTACTGTGCACTTGCAGTGTATAAGTAGCACTGAATAAATCAACGTTCATCTAATTTGCATAATTTCTGCACGAGAAAAAAACCCGAACTATATGTGATGTATTCCATGTTACTAGACATTCATACACAAATTTATTCAAGTCAGAACTTTCATACAGAAGTTCTGTACAAAAGACTGATTGCACTAATTTTGGTACAAAATGGCTGCTGGTGGCCATCTTGAATTTCGGACCACACCCCAAAACACTCGTTCTCATCCCACGGTGATAACAAATGTACCCAAGAAGTTTCGTAAAGATCGGTTCATAAATACGGCCTCTAGCCTGACTTGTATAGAAGTTGTGTACAAAAAACTTATTAGACCTAATTTCGGTACAAAATGGCCACTGGCAGCCATCTTGAATTTTGGACCGCACCCGGAAACACTCGTTCTCGTCCCAAGGTGATAACAAAAGTACCCAAGACGTTTCGTGAAGATCGGTTCATAAATACAGACTCTAGCCCGAGCCGTATTGACATGTGTACTTACTGTGTGTATAGCACTGAAAAAATCAAAGTTCATCCAATTTTCATAATTTCTACACGAGAAAAAAACCCGTATTATATGTGATGTATCCCATGGTACTAAACATTCATACAAAAAATTATTCAAATCAGCGCTTTCATATGGAAGTTCTGCGCAAAAATCTGATTGCACCTAATTTTGTACAAAATGGCTGCCAGCGGCCAACTTGAATTTCGGATCGGACCCAAAAGCACTCGTTCTCGTTCCACGGTCATAATAAAGGTACCCAAGAAGTTTCATAAAGATCGGTTCATAAATACGGCCTCTAGCCCGAGCCGTATTGAATTGTTGACGGACAGACGGACGACTGGCCATGGCATAAGCTCAAATTTGGCTTCGCCAAAGTTGAGCTAATAATGAAAATTAATGAGCGATTTTTGTGAATAGCTCTGGCCGGTTTTGGCCGTTACGTTGGGTAAAGGGTTAATGGAATTATGTCATATGATGGTTTCTGGACCGGTCTTTCGGATTCAAAGGATTAACCCTTTATCCAAATAGTGGGACTCAAATAAAAAAAACCCGAAATAAACAAACAATAACAACGAACAAGACACATAATGGATGTTCGTCCAAAACTGCATATATTCATTGGACCAGCGTCGAAACATATTGTCTGCCGCATATTGGGGTCAAATATTTGCAATTCTTTCTTTTGTTTGAGAAATTTGTGAAGTTCCCCTTGTGCTGAAAATATGTCATATTTTCATTTATTCAACAGATCTGGTAATTCGTTTGCGACATAAATAATTTTATGCCTTCCTCATTCACACGGTATCATTTTTGTGTCGTATTTAACCCCATATCCTAAGCAATTTCTAGAGCAACTGTCAGACTCCCCAACCTACTAACTCTACAGAAGCAGGGTTGGCACTGGTTGATGACAAGTGCACTTACGTCGTGCAGTACGCCTTTGTACACAGCGCCACCGTGCCCCCACAAGGGCAATCGGGATGAAGTGCCTTGCCCAAGAACACAACGCAGTTACCCCTGGCGGGGGCCGAACTGTGAACCTTTCGACTTGAAGCCCAATGCTGTAACCACTGAGCCACCGCGATCCCTCGTCAGTTTTTACCTCCAGAAAATAGCTTATTACCTCTCACTGAAACGAGTTCGCCCGCCAGTTGAGCTCCTTTTAACCCTTTACCTAACGTAACGGCCAAAACCGGCCAGCGCTATTCTCAAAAATCGCCAATTAATTTTCATTATTTTTTTTCATTTTTTGTCTCAAAAACATAGGTTATGACCCCTCGTTGGAACGAGCTCGTCGAGCTCGTTCCAACGAGGGGTCATAACCTATGTTTTTGAGACAAAAAATGAAAAAAATTAGTTATTCAAGAATTTTTTTTGCAAGTGTCGTCTGCTTTTCATGTTAGGTAAAGGGTTAATGATAGGGTGTAAGTTGTTTAAAATGTATTTTCCTTAATTTTTCATCTTCTTGTCGGAGTAGGATTGTTCGTTTGTTTATTGGGATTTATTAACTCTTTTAGCAGCCAAGATGGCATCGTGTCGGAGACGTGGAGATTTAAGGTATTTTGCCCAAACGAAAAAAACAGCGAAGAAATTACTCCGAGATGGACTGTGTACTGGCCAGATACAGCACTTCACCGAGGCGTGCAAAGCATCGCCTATCCGGACATTATGTCACAAATGCCAAAAATTTGGCCACCGAGCACAGCAAAACCGTGGCAACCTCAGATGTATGAAGTGTGGCAAAGGTCACACGACTAAACATTGCCCAGAAAATAAATTAACCTGCCCAAACTGTGAAGGAGCTCACCCAAGTAATTACAGGGGATGCCCAAAATACAAAGTAGCTGCAAACAAGCTACAACTAAAAACTCTCTCTCTCTCTCACTCTCTCCATCTACCTGTCTATCTCCCTCTCCCACTCCTCTCCCTCTCTTCATGCGTGAGTATATATGGGTACGATTGCCCAGTGACGTCGTTGTTTTTTTTATGGTTGTCAAGACACCCCCCCCCCCCCCCCCCCACACTCCAAAAAAGTTACTTTTTTGCAATGCGTGTCTATTTGTCTTTGTTGATATCTTCAAACAAACCTTTATTACACGAATCATAAGACCTCTCATTGGAATGAGCTAACCAAACTCGTTCCAATAGGAAGGGGGCACATGGTCTGGTTTATTAGATCAGTTTCAACAAATCAGGTTTTTAGAAGCCCAGTGTGTGAATTACGGAGTGTGGATGCCCCCCCCCCCCCCTCTCTCTCTCTCTCTATCTCTCTCTCTCTCTCTCTCTCTCTCTGCCTCTCTCTCTTTATCTATTCCCCCTCTCTGCCCCCCCCCCTTCCCCTCTCTCTAGCTCTCCCCCTTTCTTCAAGTGTGAGTATAGGTGGGAATGATTTCCCAGAGACGTCGTTGGTTTATATTTTGGTGGACAAGACCATGCTCACCCCATATGTGATTTTTGTAATGCCTGTCTATTTGCCTTTATAAATATATTCAACAAACCCTTATCATAAGAATCATAAGACTTCTCATTGGATTGAGCTAACCAAACGCATTCTAATATGAAGAGGTTGGGGTGGGAGAACACATGATATGGTTTATTGAACAAGTTTTAAAAAAAACATGTATTTAGATGCCCAGTTTGTGAATTACGAAGTGTGGATCTCTGTATGAATATTTGTGCCCAGAGACGTCAATAGGTAAAATGTTGGTGATTTCAGCTTATTTACCATGGTTCTCTATTCGTCTTTCCAAATAACTTCACACAAAACCCTTAACGTTTGACCTCTCATTGGAATGAGCCACCCGAACTCGTCATATGCATCCCTGGCTCCTGACAGGGGAGTTTACCAGGGTATCTAACTGAACGGCTGACAAATTCTCTCCTGGCCCCCATTCATCTGTGAAGTCCTCCCTCCTCCCACCCAACAACACCCGCCTAGGAACAGAGGTCCCCAAAACCTAGGATGACTCATAGGTTGCTTGGGTCAACCAGTCCCGGAGTGGTCAGGTCATATGCATGGGAGTTTGCCAGGGTGTCTAACCAACGACCGACCAACACACGCCTGTCCACTTCTAAGCCACGGATCGCCCTTCTCAGACCCTCCTGGATCCCTCTAAACCGTGGAACGCTCCTCTCTCCGGACACCACCGCCAGACTAAACACCATTAAGCCACACTGCTACTACAACTGAAACTCATCAAAGGTAATGAACCAGTGTTTTTTGAGCGACTCACTAACAACCACCTCTTTCACTACAACTTCCCCTTTCCGGACAGGACGGGCTCCTATATTATCAAATACGAGACAACAGTGCGCAGAATGCACCTGCCAACAAAACATCTAGGAACAAGACCCCTGGTGCAGCATCGAAACATTAGTCTCAAACTGGAACGGTTAACCGATTAATCGATTAATCAATGATCAACATCTTGATCGATCAAAAACGTAATTGATCAATTAACCGTTACTTTTGAACTACTGTATTATATGGGTCAACAAAGGAACAAACTAGCTCCAAAACA
This sequence comes from Pictodentalium vernedei, assembly GCA_031216915.1. NCBI lineage: Eukaryota > Metazoa > Mollusca > Scaphopoda > Dentaliida > Dentaliidae > Pictodentalium > Pictodentalium vernedei. The sequence goes on along the minus strand of CM062291.1, from coordinate 177,287,440 downwards.
GGCAAACATTGTCACACTTACTCACATCAATTATATGAGACAGAGTAAAGCATGCAAGTTACTTGCTGACATACTTGTTTACTTGCATGATCATCATACTGTATCAGTGGCTGGAAATGGTCATTCTTAACCCTTTCCCAATTGCAGGTAGCAGACGATACTTGCAAAATAAATTCATGAATTACTAAAAAATTTCAATTTTTGTCTCAAAAACATATCTTATGACCCCACATTGGAACGAGCTCAAGAGCTCGTTCCAATGAGGGGTCATAAACTATGTTTTGGAGAAAAAAATTGAAAACATAATAAATTTGAATGGAGATTTTTGTATATAGGCTTAGTCGGTTTTGTTTGTTACGTTGGGTAAGGTGTTTATGCTGTAAATCATCAACTGTATGGCAATTATTCAGATATCTATTTGGACAAGTGATTAATCGGTTAACCAAGGTTAATCCACGTGATTAATCGATCAAGAAAACCCCTTAACCGTTTCAGCTCTACTTTTTAACCTTTAGACGAGGTTTTCAAATTTGAATTCAAACACAAACAAAACACCCCCACCAATGTCTGGTTCGCAAGGCTGCAATGATGTAACATTTGATATCTAATATAAGAGGGCATTGTGCGGGACTCATTGGACAGAAAATTGCACTTTTGATCCAAAGGTTGTGGGTTTGATCTTGACTTGCGCCACTTATGTTGTGTCCTTGAGCAAAACACTTAGCCTCGCTTGTTCATATGGGAGAACGGTAGCGCCGTGTGTCTTCAACCAATGCGACTTGGATTCAAGCCCGCGAGCGTCCGGTCAGCACGTTGAAAGGTCTGACCGTTGCTTTCCGCTGGTACTTTCTGAGTACTCCGGCTTCCTCCACCCGCTTAGATAACCGACAAAACAAAATACCACCAAAATAGCCCCACAGCGTTCCTTGCGGGCACACAGGCCGTAAAATACCATGTCCTACTTAGCCTATAAAACTCCTTGCCTGTGGAAAACATTCTTCAAGATTTTGACCAGGAATCTGTGCGAGTTTTTATTATTATTTTCTTTTTACATTTTTTGTGCGATAAAAGTGTCCGAAAACCTATTCTTTGGTCCTGTGTGTGTGTGGAGGGAAGGGGGGAACGTGAGCGTTTTTCAAAAATATTGTAATCTGTTAATTCCATCAGGCATTTCCACAAAGAAATTGACCCATTACTTATTACAGTAAGCTGTTCCAGATTCTGATTCAGTCTCTGAATATTCAGGTTCGAAGCTAGGACAGCCAGCATGAGGGGGCGAAGATGCAAATATGCCCGGTGTACACGAAAATTACCGTTAGTGCAGTAGTATAAAAGACAATTTAGTTATCCATCCTGTCTTTTATACTACTGCACTAACGGTAAATCCAAGTCCTTTAAGCTTTTCACTTACTGAGTCACGGAGTTTACATTTCTTAGCTTCCACAAAAGCATCATTCAGACTGATATCCGGGGAAGAATAAGTAATTTACCAGTGTAATTTGCGAATCGTACTAAAGCATCTAATGTTATTGGATATCGACCTAGCTCCGCGCGTACCGCATGGTTGGAGGAATGTTTACCAACATTTAAGATTAGTTTGCAACTTTGCAGAACTTGATATGAGCCCTTTCACTCGGTGCAGTATCTCTATTCCTCATATTCAGCTCATATAGGGTTGGGCAAAGTAAATTACACAATTAACCCATAGGCTCATACAATGAACGGACATTACAAACAGCGCATAGGCACATATTACTCCTAGCCCCAAGGCCATTTCATAGCTTTTTAGCTCCAAAATTATTGAACTTCGTGGATCTTAACTCCTGCATAGCCATTGGCTTTTTGGTCCCCAAATCCTGGCCATGTTTTCTCAATTCCGGCAATTCCCTGTAATAATGGCTTATAGCACTGCTACAACAATCTGTCATATGACTAGATCTACTACTGGCGTCTTGATCCAGTATTTACTATTAGTCTTCTTCCACTACTACTGGCTTCTACCGGTAGAGTTTTTTTCCCTGCACTACAGCGTTCTACCAATACTGCAACTAACATCGGATTCTATTCCCCTGCTATCACAAGATATTCCCACTGCTCTCTCCTAATACTACTACGATTGGCTTCCTCCACTAGGCCACGACTGCTGACTTGTACTGTGACTAGCTTCTAACAATACTCTCTCCTACCACTGCACTACTACTGGTTTGCCCATGGCCACCGTTATCAGCCCTGTTTCCTGCTTCCATTGCTAGTCAAATATTGTTTTCGTCCATGACTACTATCTTTTACCACTATTAGCGTTTACCACTAGGCCACCTAGTAGGCACCTACTATTGGTTTCTTCTACCAGGTAACTACCACTAATTAGTAATTATCACTGTTGGACCGTAGATCTGTTGTTCGATGTGATACAGATGTGTGATAGTACACAATTTGTGCATACTGCATGTAGCACGTTAACATGTGCGGCTATGGGGTGCCAGTGGGAGGGGGGGGGGGGGCATATACCATACCATAGGAGGGTTATGTCCACGGTTAGTCTGTGGCAGTCCTATTTTCCACGGTGTCCTTATGGATAGTGGAAGAAGTTAAATACAAGAGTAGTAGGAGACTGTAGTGCATTGCGAAGACTGCACTGGTAGATGTCAGTAGTAGCGGTAGAAGACTTAACCCTTTACCCAACACAGACAATATCAACATTTATTATTTTAAATATAATTGTTTTTAATTTTTCAAAAAATCTCAACAAAACCATATCATGTGACCCCTCGTTGGAACAAGCTCGACGAGCTCGTTCCAGCGAGGGGTCACATGATATGGTTTTGTTGAATTTTTTTCAAAAAATAATATTTTTTCAACTGCTAAATTTGCATATTACGCGGGCGGATGCGGGCGATTCGTCAAGTAAAGGGTTAATACTGGACGAAGATAGTAAAAGTAGAAGCAAATCGTACGACAGACAATGGGGGGGGGGGGGGGAGCTCCAAGCAATTATCTGGGGAGTAGTAAGAACCAGGAAGAAATAAACAGGATACAGAAGCTCAAACGCTGGTGACTATGTAGGAAATATGCTCCAAGATGGCAATAGTCTAGGAGCTAGGAGCCAAGAAGCCATGGAGTCTTGGAGTTAGGAGAAAAACATCCTTATGTGCCCATGTGCTGCAATCAACATGCATCTATTTTGCACTGGCAAACAAGCTAATCTCGGCACGTCTGGCAAGTACATATGTGTGGCATGTGTCGTGTGGAAATGTGGACTTGAAGATAACCATATCTCAGAAAGACACTGGAAGCCAAGTATAAGACTAAGACTGGAAGTCAGACGTCTGAATGGTACCCTCATGGATGGTAAGACTTACAGTAGTTGCAGAGGAAGTAAAAAAAAAGCAGGACATAAAATGACAGTGAATTTGTGAGGCATGGACAGTAAGACCCGTAGTGGTTGTAGCCAGTAGAGAAGTGATATGAGACCCTGGTAGTAGTACGTGGTTGCGATTTATAGCAGTTCGGATCTCGGTTTGTCGTACATCGACAATGATCTCTTCGATACTGTTCCCCCAACAGCAGTCCCAAAGTACCCACTGGTCGCCAACCAGTGGATACCATAAACTTCCAACCAGGGGTCACCAAAACAGTGGCTGCTAAAGTTTCCTAAATGCCCAGAGGAGGGTGAAGTCACTCGAATTAAGTGACATGTTTTGATCATATTCGATTAGTAGGACATCGCGCCTCTGATATCATGCAGGCAAGGAAAATAAATGTGTTTAGACAGATTGTAGGCAGGGCTAAGGAGAATGGAGCAGGCTGATTGGCTGTTTGATCCTAATAGATCGATTCAATTAGTTGATTCTATCAAATCGAGGCAGAGAGTATGGACCACGATCACGCAATACGCATAGCTAGAAGCAACAGAACACGGAAAGTGGTTAATAGACTGGTAGTCCGAACAGGATTTTGAACAGGCAGGGTGGTTTTATTGAGAGGTAGCATAGGAAATGTGTGGGTGGGTGGTAGGCGGTTATGTGCAGTGCTCAAAATAACTTTTATTCTTTGCGCAGCAAAATGCTACACATTTCCAAAAAATGAATTGCATTTTGTAAAAATTACATAGCTATTTTGTATACCAGAGTTATGTTTTTTTTAACTGAACTGCCTTTAAGGGTTGCATGGACTTGGATGTTTTCAAATGGCGTCTTGGTTGTTTAACAGAGTTCTCAAAATGGAAGTTGGGATTTTTAATTTGATGGGCTTGAAGTTATTTTTAATGGACATTTATGCAAAATGTTGTAAAAACAGGAAGAATTTAAACCAATAGAATTCATCTTACATATGAAGTCGCTAATGATGCTTGATGGAGAGTTAATCTGAGTTATGCCTGGGATGTTCCACAATCAAAAGTAAAGCATCAGTGAACTAGTTTTCCAATTTGTTTGCAAATTTTCATTTACATTTTGCGATACAAGATAATCAACTCAGCTTAATAGGCTGCAGTTGATTATCTTGTATCGCAAAATGCTATACATAAGTGAACAATGTGTAGCTTTTTGCATGTTTTGCATAGCAAAAAGCGACGCGACACCGCTTATTTTGAGCCCTGGTTGTGTGTAGGCTGAAATGGGCAATTTATTTGACACCTGCTAGCCAAATTTGAGCGAGTAAACCTAATTAGATTTAGAGATTTTGTTTGGTGGATTTCGGTACTTTCTGTTATTGCTGGGACGTTTTTGGTAATTTCACAACAATCGAACACCCCAAGAACACACTCCAAACTATTGCAAACCGTCCGGTCCCATAGCAACACGTAACACAAAAGAAAACAAAATGCGATCCCCATCAACGAAAATGGAAGAGGAGAAAACCATCACAACACGTCTGCATTAGCGCAGTAACACCACCATCACAACGGATGCTTTATTGACATTTGACAATGCATGTTTGTTAATTTTTGGCATCTTATGAGGTAAACCCATTTAAAAACGTAATAAATAATTGCCACTTTCATTTCACTCTCCGCGAGGCAAATTTAGACAAGTTTGCATTCAGATCGACGTCACCAAAGGTCACCTCGGATGCAGTTCTACTGCAGGTGTAAATTTTTACTACTGAAATCCCATTGCTGGATCCTCGAAGTTGTGTTACAAAGTGTAATTTCGTCGCGATGTATGTATGCAAACAAAGAACAGCGTACACATATTTTCACGTCGTTAATGACGTTATGGTCCAGCATGAACGGAAAATGTCATTGCAGTGGTAAGATGAGAAATTCAGCATTGCAGATGGCATCGGGAGGGCAATACACTCCCCAATCACAGGCCTACGGCATATTGTGCTGGGACTCCAACTCCAGTTGGAGATGTAACTGATCCCTCCCTCTCCTAGCGGAAAATCGTGTGCCCCCGCCCCCGTGAGATAGAGACGGGGGCCCTTTCATAATGGTGGTTGCCTTTAAAACGGGAGCAAATTTAGTGTTGTTACCGTGCACAGCATACAGGATTTCACGTAGTACATACGCCATAAATTAAATGAAGGTATAGCCTATAGGACCGATTCTAAAAGTACGACTCAGTAGATTTTTTCATTACATGTTTTACGTTTCACCCCCACCATCCAACGATACACACATGCACGCCCATCATGTGTGACTTGAGAGGCACCATGTTTGTATATTGTTCATTTCTCACCCCTATCAGTTACAATGATGTCAGCGTTCACTCAACCCTTTACCTAATCTGAAAAGCAGACGACACTTGCAAAAATAATTCTTGAATAACTAATTTTTTTTCATTTTTTGTCTCAAAAACATAGGTTATGACCCCTCGTGGGAACGAGCTCGTTCCAACGAGGGGTCATAACCTATGTTTTTGAGACAAAAAAAAAATGAAAAAAATAATGAAAATTAATTGGCGATTTGTGAGAATAACGCTGGCCGGTTTTTTGCCGTTACGTTAGGTAAAGGGTTGCAAGAATAATACATAGACTACAAAGAGTACGTTGTGTGGAAGTGAGAGTTTGAAATTATGTGTATTTGTAACACAGTCTCTCTCTCTCTCTCTCTCTCTCTCTCTCTTCCAGCGTTGGGACGTCCTTTCCTTCAAGGCGGGGGCCCCCTTCTAGCCGTCCCTCTCCCGCAATGCGGGCCCTGCGGGCCCATCCCCCACGCCACTGCCTCATTGAGGACCCTCTAGCTACGTCCCTGTTCGAGATATATATTGTGGTGCCATAATTCCCTTCGCCCACCATCCAGCTGTTACCATAATGCGAAATTCAAATTTTGCATTGGTTCATATATAAATTAAATCATCTTCTGAGTTTTATCATACCTTTCAAATCCAAGTCTCAATCCGTATAAAACTGCTCCAATGAGAAAAGAAACATAAACATCTTGAATTCGCGGATGGTATATCCCGCCTTCTTCATTTTCGAAATCTTTCCACGAAAAGTTCTCCGGAACCCAGAATTTCTCACTCCAAGTTAGATTTTTTAATGCACTCCACAAATGTGACATAATTCTTGATCTGAAAAGAAGTACCTGTTATCAAGTTACTGTGGGAAAGCCGTAAAACCTGCCCATGCTAGTTGCAAGTAACAACAAATGAATACATTATTGACGAGATGAAAAGCCGGTCAACTCGATCCAGAACGATGAAAATTGAAATTACCGACAGGTTCAATTACGGTGCAACGATAATTATAGTGAAGAAGTTAGCTCCCTTCTATTTCTTCATGAACCGTCATTTGGAAAAAAAAAGACCCGTCAGCACTGATCTGCCGGAATATGTTTATTTTGGTAACTTCTCTCTGAGCAGGGTTGAGAGGAAAAATGATAGAGTTTCCCTTCTTGTCGGAAAGATAACAATTTCGGACATGAGAATACACAAATTGTTTACATGAGGAAATTGGGAGCATTGGTAACAGCCCAGCTGGGGCTGTTTTAACCCTTTAACCAACGTAACGGCCAAAACCGTCCAGCGCTATTCTCAAAAATCGCCAATTAATTTTCATTATTTTTTGCATTTTTTGTCTCAAAAACATAGGTTATGACCCCTCGTTGGAACGAGCTCGTCGAGCTCGTTCCAACGAGGGGTCATAACCTATGTTTTTGAGACAAAAAATGAAAAAAATTAGTTATTCAAGAATTATTTTTGCAAGTGTCGTCTGCTTTTCAGGTTAGGTGAAGGGTTAAAAGTCTCGATATGCATATTTTGTCGCTCACTTTCACCTTTTAGTTTATTACCGATCTGTTACTAAAAGGCCGAAGATTTATTTATTTATTTATTGTGGTTTAACTGCGTTTAGGTTTACCTCGTGTCTGTCCGTTTTACAGGTGGAAGTCGGAGTATTCGGAGAGAAGCACCGAAAAATGACGAGCAACTCTCAGACTCTGCAACTTACCAGCTTATACAAGCACAGTCAGCAGCGGTTGAGGGAAAGACTAAGTGTATCATCGACGGCTGAAGATCTAAATGGGATGAGTTTGACATTCAGCCAAGGCATTTGTTGAGAAAACAGCCACGCAGTGGAGGTCCGCCCTCATAAATATAGAGATGTATAAAAAATAACCCCCTTATATACCCTTAAATTTAGCTTATGACCCCAGTGTGCTTGTTCTGTTCGCGTGGTGGTTACGCAAATTTAAATCTATGCGAACGGTTAGCCAAAAATTGTATCTTGAATGGTAAAGTTTGAGTCACTTAACTGGTTGAGTGCTAATTTTTTTCTCAGCTTCAAGATTTGTTCATACATGCAGGCACTCTCCCATAAATTTTAACAAAGCAAATCGATGGAGATGAAGTACACTTACTTACAAGATAAAATGAAGGACATCCACTGAAAATGAAGCCTTTAAAACTTTACCCAACGTAGACGATATCAAAATTTATTATTTTAAATATCATTTTTTAACATTTTTCAAAAAATTTCAACAAAACCATATCATATGACCCCTCGTTGGAACGAGCTCGACGAGCTCGTTTCAACGAGGGGTCACATGATATGGTTTTGTTGAAATTTTTTTAAATAAAATATTTTTTCAACTGCTGAATTTGCATATTACGCGGGCGGATGCGGGCGATTCGTTAGGTAAAGGGTTAACTTTAGGTACCTGCAGTTCAGAATAAAGCCGAAATATGGGCTTCTAACATTCTACCAGTTAAGCAGCCTTTCTTGTGTCTTGATAGATTTTTAGACTTTTGCCGTGAGAGGCTATACATATTCCAATTCCATGCAATATATGTACACTTGTTAATGAAAAAAAGCAGTTTCCTTAGAATATTTTCATAACCGAGTGTTCGGCTAGACATTTCCAACCCACGTGAACGGTCAGTCAGTCGGTTAAAGTCATTTTTGAAATGTGCTTCACACTGTGACCCCCTCACTGGAACAAGCTTAACGAGTTCATTCTAGTGAGGGACTGAAGCAATACTCCCATATGAAACTCCATCACTCCCCAAATTTACCTGAGCGCTTTGTTTTGGTCACTACTTCCTTACTCACAAAGATATCGTAAGAAATAGTATCGAAGTTCCCAAGCTCTTTCATGTGAGATTGTTACCTACATACAAAATCAGTCTTTCGATTTTGAAAATGGGGTAGGGGGTGGGTGGGGAAGGGGGAGGGGTTATATACACTGCCAGCTACCATTTGAAGTGAACCGCGCTATTGTTGAGAACTGGCACCGGAAAAATGTTTCCAAGAGAAACATCAATGAACATCTGCACACCGTTCAATCCAGGGGCGCGCAGTAAGTTGGGATTCCAAAAATATTACCCGATTTTTCGAATAAGCTTTTCGCAGCATAATCAAATTTATTTGAGTTCTTTCGGTCACGATTAGCCATTGTGCATAAGTATGTGACCTTAAACACCAATAAATAAATAATTTGAGTTCGGTATAGGCCTGTTGTATACGTCGCTCTAGCGTCGCCTCGAATTCAATTAATTTCACTTAATTGAATTCGAGTCAACAGTATAGTGCGACGTATATATAACCATTAAATGCACGTTGACGAACTTCAGACGAATCTTCGTGTCAGGCAGACGAATCTAATTCCCAAACTTGAATCAGATCCCTGTTGGTTATAAACGTCGCATCACCGTCGACTCGAATTAAATGCAAATGAAATGATAATATGCTAATCAGGAAAATACCAAATGTTGTGACGTAATATACAATTTTCTATAACGTTCGCAGTGGAATTGAATTCGTTCAGACGGTGATGCGTCGCCTATAACCAACACGGATTTAATTCGAATTTGGGAACTATTTTTCTTCCTTGGTTTGGGGTGGGGGTGGGGAGGCAGCCAACTATACAGACACTACTCTGCAATTTGCATTTAAAATATTATGCGTTACGTTACCCTATTAAAGCACTATAAATTGCAAACAAATATGCCTGTATATGCAGGTCAAACTATATAAACCTTAATCTCCAAATGAATTCAGAGCGACGATGCATGGAGCGGCCGTATAAATAAAATTAAGCCATAGTATAGTGTATTCCTAAACAGTCCTGGAAATGAGACGGATGCGAGTGCAATTGCTCCCGCCAGCACCCGTGTTTCCTATTTTACGGAAGCTAAAAAATGCACTCGTTGAAAAATATTGTGGAGCACTAAAAAACCGTGAGGGCACATACATGTGTGTTGTTTTGAGAAAGCAGCACTCTGTGGCCAGTGGCAAGTTACTGTCATAATCCTGCAATTCCTTTATACATTTAACCCTTTGAACACTAGTGGTATCTGCCATGTCAGTTCAATGCCAGCAATTAGAAGAGTCCATATTCATTATTTGGGGTAGACCCATCAATATTTTCAACGTGCAGCCCCGGGGCTGCACGTTGAAAATAATGATTGATCTACCCCACACATTTACTGAACAGCCGTTCTATTTAATGACGTTATGACGTATGTTCCTGGCTGGAAAAACGGCCGCTCGTATTCAAAGGGTTAAGGTTTCTGGTGTTTGGTGATAGTATTCTCCCAAAAATTCATATACTAACATTTTACGGGTGCAATTCACTCTTGTCTCTGATTTCGCGGGAGCTTAAAACTGCACACGTCAATTTGTTCATTTCCAGCACTGTTCCTAAACGTGTACAAAGTTAAAAAAAAAAACATGTATAGATATCACATAAGATTTGTGCGCAGACTCAAACATTGTGAATTGGGCTTAATGCGTCAATTGAATTCGACTCGACGGTTGTGCGTCCGTATATATATACATCAAATGAAGATTTGACGGATTTCAGACGAATCTAATTCAATTGAATTCGACGCGACGGCAGTACGACGTATATAACAGGCCCTAGTGGCCGTTGAATTTTGTCTAATTATTTTGTTTACGTACCAACTCCCGGGAAGGGAAGTTTGATTTGTTTAAAGTCTTGGAATGCCACAGCTCATAATTCATGGTGTACAAGTCTATTTCGAAACTGCCATCTTGCATCTGTCGTTCGTTGGAGCCGTCCTGCGCAAGAATAGTCTGCCTCGGGCTTTTTTGTTGATCCGTTCTGTGGCTGGTGTCATGGTCATCGGAGTTGTGGCTGTAATTCCGTTGTTCAGCCGGGTCTTTCGTGCTGGAGTAGTCTGCTGTCTGTCGTCGGTGTCGGTGTGAGTTGTGTTCTGTGCGTGTCGGTTGCTGTGTCTGAAAGAGAAAGGAAAGTGAGTCATGCCCCCCCCCCCCTCCCATTGGCCTTTACCGGGGTGCTAGCTGGTGATGGTGGTGATTGGGTGATTATGGTGACACCACACGCTAAAAACTAAAGTGTTAAAAACTACACTTGAGGTGCTGTATTTAACACTTACTAAATGCTGAAGTAGCACTTTGTTCAAGTGTAGATATCCCAGAACTTGACAGGTGTTACAATAATACCACTTGACAGGAAACAACGCAGATGACGCGGATCAGGCTCGAACTGTCGAGCCTGATCCGCATCATCTGCGTTGTGTCCTTTTAATTATGTACCCACCAAGCGCAAATCAAATTATGGACGATTCTGGAAGTTTCAGATGTCTGACGTTTGTAATGTCTAAGTGCTCAAAGCATTGCACTTTGGATGTTAAAATCAAACCCTAAGAGTTAGAATGGGTTTAACACCTTGAAAGTGTCAGTTTTAACACTTTAGTTTTTAGTGTGCGGTTTAATAGCGGCTTTGTTGCAGCCTGGTGATAAACCAGCCACACACCGAAGTGTATTTACTACTGTATGCACAGATATAGGTTAGTTTCGTAGTTTGGGTTTAGTTGGTTTAGTTTCGTTAAGTTAAGTAGCAGCCTGGTGACAAACCTGCCACACACCGATGCGTATTTACTGCTATGTTCGCGGGACATTATCCCCATGAATGAATGGTTTCGCGCGCCGAAGGCGCTTGGGGACAGTTTGGGGCATTTCGACCGTACTTTGACGCTTTGAATTTGGAGTTTCCCGCAGATCACAACCATGGCAAGATACAGTAGAGGAGGAAGAGTTGAGGGGGGGGGGGGGGGGGTAGGCTTTGGTGTTTTTCTAAATGTTTCCGACTAGTTGTTATCCCCCCTCGGATGAGGACCAGTGTGAGAGGGTGTCCTCTCGACAAAGGTGCTACCTTTCCCTGAAGGTGATGGGATGGTGTCTTCAGGAAAGTATGATCTGACACATGTTTTGTCGTGTTGTTTATGTCATTGGCAGTATAGTCTGCCTCTGGCTTGTCTCGAAGAGGAAGAGCTGTTTTCGGTTTCGGCGAGTAGGTACTGTACTGTCAAGCAACTTTAACAACCAACGGCCCCTCTCAGGGCGCCCCCCAAAAAGACTCAAACTTCCGTGGTTCGGGGGCAGCCCTGTTTGTTAACCTATTTGGCCTGGACCTGAATGCGCACAAGTAACGTTTACAAAAAGAGCAAGAAGGACCAATGCTCGCCTCTCCGGAGATGGTCGACCACCTCTGGGGATGAAGTGATGGATGATCAGAATCCATAACTGTTATTAAATATCCATAGCGGTTATAATAATTTCGTAACGGTTATTGGGAAAAAGAGAAAAAAAGAGAGAAAAAAAAAAAAAAAACACGGAAAAAGAAGTGTGTTTGAGGTGACATCGAAGTCTTGTTGTGTCTTCAGGCAAGACATATAGTGTACCACTTGTTTGTCATTTCATGTTGGAGCTGTCCTTGGCAAGTATAGTCTGCCTCGAGCTCTTCTGATGGCGATTTCTGTCTGCTGTCGGTGTTGCTGTTCCGTAGATCGATCTATTAGACAGTCTGGCTGTTGGATGGTCGGGTATGGTCTGCTTTCTTGTCTCGTCCGTGGCGGTCCATGTTGTATCTTTGGTGTATATGTACGTGAGCTGCGCCCCCCTCCTTCTCATCCACTCATCGGCCCTTCCCTGAGTAGTTAGTACTGATTCGACGGGGGTGGAGATTAGAAATTATATTGGGAAGCAGGAATGCCACACCCGTACGTGTAATTGCTGCTTCCGCGCTGAGATGTTTTTTATTTATTTGAGGGTCGGTATTTAAGAGTGGAGGAGAGCAGCCTGTGATTGTTGCATGCCACACCCGAGGGTGTTTACTGCATCCGTTTTTTATTGAGGATCGGTTTAGGAGCGGAGGGGCCCTTCCCGAACGTGATCGGAGGAGGGAAGCCTTGGATTGTCGCCAAGTCTCGTCTGAGCGTATCACTGCCTGGTTCCACAGTAGGTTTTTCTTTATTGCGAGGATTTTATTCCCGACCGTATTGGATTTATTTATTAGATTGGTTAGGAGCGTAGTGTTGTGGAGGCAGCCTTAATTTCGCCAAATGTCGCCGAATCGTATCACTGCCCAGTTCCACCGTGGATTATTCTTAATTGCGAGGCTTTTACTCTAGGGCCGTATTGGTATTGTTTGTTAGAATGGTTTGGGCGGAGTGGGGAAGCAGCCTGTGACAATGGCGAACCATACCCGGAGGTGTATTGCTGCTTCCGAGATTGTTGAACGCAATTGGTGGAGGCAGCCTGGGATTGTCGCCCAGTCTCGCTGGAGCGTATCACTGTCTGGTTCCACCGTAGATTTTTCTTCTTTTGGTGAAATTTTGGCACTAGGGCTGCCCCGATCAGGCGGGCCTGCATCCGATTCGTCCACCACGCCCGGCCGGTCTGGGTCCATTCCTGACCCGATCGATCCTGGACTAGCAGAGTTCGATTCGAGTGGGTTATTTTATATTTCTTTTGTTTTTGTCGACTGCCATAGATGTCGTTTAATTCTGATATTAGTTTGCTATCCTTGAGGCCGTCGCGGTTTTTTGCGGCTAGTCTGGCTAGGCGGTCCTTAATGGTTGGAATGCCAGCCCACTCGTGGGCTAGTTTAAACGGGGTGTCTCAGGAGACGCGTAGTGCAGCCCTTAGCGCGTGATTCTGGACTTTTTGAGTTTACCGAGGTTGGTTTTATTTGCTTCACTGAGGACAAGAGCCCTATACTCGAGTACGGGGCGCACGAATGCTTTGTATAATTTAAATAGGACTGCCTGGTTGCCCCGCCCCCTCTCCCTCCCCCCCCCCCCCCCCCCCCCCAGGAGGTGGCGCGTAGCATCTTTAGTAGATTAATACGTTTGGTTGCTTTTGTGGCGATATTATTGGTGCGTTTATTGAAGGTCAGTTTTTGGTCTTGGGTTATACCGCGGAATTTTACCTTGTTGCATTCTGGAAGGCCTTTATCCAGCAGTTTGAGGCCAAAGTCGCGTTTTTTGCTTTTACGCGTGAAGGTGATTCTTTGGATTTTGCTTATATTCAGTTTAATTATCCACTTGGCACACCAGTGCTCTAGGTCATCCAATGCGCGTTGGAGGAATTTTTGGACTTGTAAGGATGTACTGTTGGAATCCCATAACCCTTTGTCGTCCGAGCATTGTGATATTTGGACGCGGTTCTTGGTGAATTGAAGGTCGTTTACTAAACGTAAGTAATAAAGAGGAGGGGGCTGAGGACGGACCCCTGGTGGATACCGGCTTCTAGGGGGACACTATCGGACATTTCGTTGTTGGCCCTGACTTTGGTTTTTCGGTAGTTAAGGAAGGAGGAGAGTAGTCTTAACGTTTTTATTGGGAGGTTTAGGTTAGAGAGTTTATAGCATATTCCATTGTGCCAGACGGAATCGAATGCTTTTTCAACATCAAGTATAGGATGGTTGTGCCTACTTCTTGATAATCAATGGTCGTTTTCATTTGTTCCACAAGACGGTGGATGTGTTCCATGCCTTCCTTGTAGTTCCTGTAGGCCTGATGTCAGTCATTAAAGCAGTTTGGTGTCTTCAAGGTGCTCTCTCAACCGATTGGTAAGGACGCTTTAGAAGATCTTGCCAATGCAGCTGAGAAGGCTGATTAGGCGGTAGTTAGCCGGATTAGAGATGTCGTTTCGGTTTTGAGTATCATGATACCTATGGCTGATTTCCAGCATTTTGGAAAGTAGTCAGGGTTAGGCATGCATTATAGAGGGTTGTTAGTCTGGTGATAAACGAGTTGGAGCTTTGGTTTAGGGTTTTATAGCTAGTTTCGTCTTCCCCAGGTGAGGAAGAGTTCCTGTACTTTTTTATGATGTTGATGATTTCGTTATTTGTGATGGGGCGTCAAGATCGTCGTCGTCCCCTTCTTCGGGGTCGGTGCTGAAGTTCGGATCGTGGTAAATCTCGGGGTGATCATTGACGAAGCTATCAATCGCGCGTTTGACGTTTTCGTCATAGCCGAGGCCTTCGTGGGGGCGGGGAGTTTTCTTGAGGACGTTGACAGAGGTGTCGACCTTCTCCTTATCGTTATCAACTGTGGAGCCATCTTCCTTAGTTTGGGGTTTGGTTGCTGGTTTACTACTCTTACTCTTTTAGCGAGTTAACCCTTTACCTAACGTGAAAAGCAGACGACACTTGCAAAAATAATTCTTGAATAACTAATTTTTTTCATTTTTTGTCTCAAAAACATAGGTTATGACCCCTCGTTGGAACGAGCTCGACGAGCTCGTTCCAACGAGGGGTCATAACCTATGTTTTTGAGACAAAAAATGAAAAAAATAATGAAAATTAATTGGCGATTTTTGAGAATAGCGCTGGCCGGTTTTGGCCGTTACGTTGGGTAAAGGGTTAACACTAAGTCTTGGAAGGTATTCCAAAATGTTTTGGCTTCCCTTGTCCCGTTAAGGTTGGATTTGATCTTTTCCCAATTAGCTTGTTGTTCGGCCTGGAGGGCATTTTTACCTCGCCGTGAAGGCGGTTGTAATTTTTTTGAGATCCTCTTTTTTGGCTGGGGCGCTGTCTGATTTTAGTGCGCGAAGGGCTTTCCGTTCAGTTTTAATGAGTGAGAGGGTGTTCCCGAAGATTGTTCTTCTCCTGTGGCGCGCCTCTTCTTTGGGGAATATTTCATCTTGGGTCGAGTTGATTATATTTTGTAGGTCCGCTCATTGGGCTTCGAGGTCAGTGGCGTTGGAGGGTGTATTGTGAGGAGATTTACATCTACTATTTCGCGGTAAAGGTCCCAATTTGGGGGGTGGGGGTGGGTTACCCGAGGGGGCCATTTCTTTTTACCGCCTTATGGCGAATTGAAAATGTACACATCTCTGAAATGAATATACTCAGGCTTTGTGTATCAAGGGGGTTAACCTCTGTGGCGAAATTTTGAAAATGTACACATCTCGAATGAGCTTGCCCTTTTATTGCGTGCGGAGTTAATTTTAACAGATGCAGTCAGTCCCAACAAACTTCAGTAATGTGTGTTCAATGCCTTTTATTATCCAAAGGTCGATTCGGTGTAATCTATTTTCATCTTTTAACCTTTCACCCACCGTAAGGGTCAAAACCGGCCAGCACTATTCTAAAAAATCGCCAATTAATTTTTATTTTTTTCATTTTTTGTCTCAAAAACATAGGTTATGACTCCTCACTGGAACGAGCTCGTTCCAATGAGGGGTCATAACCTATGTTTTTGAGACAAAAAATGAAATAAATTAGATATTCAAGGTATTTTTTGCAAGTGTCGTCTGCTTTTCATGTAAGGTAAAGGGTTAATAAAAGTGATAATGGAATAAATATAACTGTGTACGTAAATAATGGAGAGAGAAAAACTTAAAATCAGGATTATGTACAGCGTGATAATAACATTATATCATTAAATTAACACGTTCATGTTTACACAGTTTTTTGTAGGGAAAGCATATCAAAGTCAAAAGGGGGGGGGGGGGGGGTTACAATATTATGATTCGCAGCATATATACGCTGATATGGGTTAAACCTGAAAACACCTGGGAGTATGGGCCGCCCCTGGTTAGCGTACTGGGCATCGATAGAAAAGTCCCTGCGTTTCATACTGATTGGAGGCACTGAATGCATTTATTTATTAACGACCGCGACACCCATTCAAGTATACAATACCTTTTTATTAGAGGGCACTTTGTTGTTCTTTTTTGCATATTGACCAGCTTTCAATGATTTCACAAAACGTTTAGAAATCTAAGTTTTGTATAACCCTTTACCCAACACAGACGATTTCAAAATTTATTATTTTAAATATCATTTTTTTTAATTTGTTCAAAAAATTTCAACAAAACCATATCATGTGGCCCCTCTTTGGAACGAGCTCGACGAGCTCATTCCAAAGAGGGGTCACATAATATGGTTTTGCTGAAATTTTTCGAAAAATAATATTTTTTTCAGCTGCTGAATTTGCATATTACGCGGGCGGATGCGGGCGATTCGTTGGGTAAAGGGATAATATACAACCAAACAACTCGCCATCATTAATTATATAGGGTTTTTAAATAAGCGTTGCGTAGTGGGTAAATTAGTTATCTTTTAATAATAAAATCGATACTAATAAATAGGATTTGGAATGTTATTATTACTTAGACCACATGCATGCTTGACCTTGGGGACGCTGTCGTTATTGATTCATTGCGGGGGTAGTAGGAAATTTCCGATGTGTTACAATTAAATGCACGCACACTGACTCAACGAATCGCCCAAGCCCTGTAATGCATGGCATGTACTGACTCACAGCTACCGGCAACCCTTTGGAAATTTACAGCTGACTTAACGAACTGCCCACACAAGCATGCCAAAATTCCGATGAGTTAGTGCAGCAACAATAGCCAGGGCAATAAACGAGGTTTTTGGAGACGCGATGCTTGTTAGGCAATAAGCCGATGGCCTGAAATGCGTGGGACAATAGTCAGAACCGCGACTCACCCTTCCTTGAACACATGCAGATGCACGTGTTATTACCTAGAACAATAGGGCAAGGTCGTGGGACAATAGGGGGCTCGGCGTGTCAAACCTGTAAACCAATAGGCTCTATCCCCAGACAATAGTCAAAACTGTAACTCACCCTTATTTAAACACCTGCACACGCACGTGTTATTGCCAAGCACAATAGGGAAAGTTCGTGGGACAATAGGGGACGCGGGGTGTCAAGCCTCTAAAACAATAGGCTTTTTCCTCAGACAATATTCAGAATCGTGACTCACCCTTCTTGAACACCTGCAGATGCACATTTGAACACCCGCAGCTGGACGTGTTATTACCCAGAAGAATCAAAGCCCTATACAAATCCCACACAATAGACAAACAATAGGAGAACAATAGACATTGTTAACGAACAATACAAAATGGCCGGTTTGATACGGCACCCCCGTCCTTACTTCTAAGCCTCCCTATGGTATACATGTTAGCCCTTACGAGAGTGTGATACCATCATCCGAGAGCGGGGAGGGAAGGAGGGGGCAGCTCAGTGGCTGAGCATTGGACTGAACCGAAAGTCGTCGGTTCGCTCCTGACCAGGGGTAACTGCGGTGTGTCCTTGGGCAAAACACTTAATTTCGATTGCCAACGTAGGGCCCTGTGGGGCCGTATACTAAAGCGTACTGTGCGTCGATAGTGCACTTGCTTTCAACCCCTGCTAACTCTGCCCACGCAGAGTT
Organism: Pictodentalium vernedei; assembly: GCA_031216915.1. NCBI lineage: Eukaryota > Metazoa > Mollusca > Scaphopoda > Dentaliida > Dentaliidae > Pictodentalium > Pictodentalium vernedei. Next base: position 177,269,536 of record CM062291.1, on the reverse strand, counting down.
AATAAGTTGAAGTGTCTGATAGTTACTCACCGCTGCTCGGTGGTTCTCTCCGGGTACTCTGGCTTTCTGCACCTGTAAAACTGCCCGATACGATATGACCCTGACTCACTGCCTTACCGGCTTGCTTCATACGACTGATTTAGACTTGCAGTGGAATTCTTTCGACTGAGTTCAGATAGACAAGCAGATCGGCATTAACCCTTCAGCCAAATAGAACGAATGCTGATCCATATCCATTGTTTCAGTTACAGGACCCCGCGTATACATAATCTCTCTATGTGAAATAGGAATAAAGTACACTCCGCAACAAATCTCCCGTCCCTAAACAGACTTTTGACAAATTCATTGCCACCCAAAACTTCCCCCAAAATGTATTTTGGCCCCGTGAGCAATTTGGTGGATTAAATCCCCAAACTACCTTCCATGGACAGTGATGAACTATGTACCAAACTGAAGGCTTCGATTCTTACACACCATCCGGCCCTATAAAATATAATTTACCCGTACCTCGTTAACCCACGAAATGATAAATGTACCCTTCGAACGACCATACCTCGACGCGAGACCCCAGGCAGCCCACATTTAGTGACCATTAGTTCGAGGTTCTTGTATCCAAACTTTTCCAATACGCGTCCGAGATCCTAATTCCCCATATGATTCTCCCCAAATTAATTACACTCTGCTCTATTTAATGACTTAAGCACAAACAGCCGAAATATTCAAAGAAAGTTATTTTATTAAGCTCAGGCACACATGTATGAAGATTTCAACCCTTACTTCCCGACACACCGTGGACATGCCTGTTGACAGTGTCGTTAAACCCCAATAAATACACAAGCAAACCCTTACTTCCCACCCACCCCCATAAAATATAACTTAGCCGCACCCATTACGGAGGTGTGTCTCGAAGATTGTGGATTGGAGGGTTGTAAACATAATTTGTCCAGACCGTGATGACTGATCAAATATTCCCACTACATCATCATGGCATGCCTTCGTTATAGTGATCCTGCCGCAGCATCTTATTTAATTAACCCTTTACCCAACGTAACGGCCAAAACCGGCCACCGGTACTCTCAAAAATCGCCAATTAATTTTCATTATTTTTTCATTTTTTGTCTCAAAAACCTAGGTTATGACCTCTCGTTGGAACGAGCTCGACGAGCTCGTTCCAACGAGGGGTCGTAACCTATGTTTTTGAGACAAGAAATGAAAACAATTAGTTTTCTGCAAGTGTCGTCTGTTTTTTATGTTGGGTAAAGGGTTAACACATACCATAATAATCACCCTTCCCCCGATGCTTTTTTTCCGAAGGCTGGGGAAGATCAGACGACTACGTAGCAACTGCGCCAAACAAAGCGCTCACATGTGAGTACAGCGATAAGAGTTGCCACGCCCCATTTTCATAATAGTCTGGATGTGGGAGCTGAACATTATGACCAACATGGAAAAATCTTTGACCAAACTAATTTTAGCGTTATTTGATGCAGAATTTTCTCACAAACAACATATCCAAAATCGGGGGCGTAGCTAGGGTTTTAACCGGGAGGGGTAAAACGTCCCATTAGGGGGAGGGGGTCCTAGAATGACATGCTGTAGGCATGTCCCGAGGGCCGTAGGCCCCAGCAGGAGAAGAGTTTGAGAGAAATTAGCTCTCTCTCAAGGATGGGGATGGAGATCTCCTCCGGGAAGTGTTTTCAATTTTTAAACCCCTGAGCTTCAATCTGAGGCCTTCTGCATACTCAAATTGAGCGAATGTAACACAAAGGAGCCACAGTTTTTAATGACAAGCGACGAGTTTTTCCTGAGTATTACGCTTTACCAATGAGAAAAAGTACCACGTATATGTGACTGAACTCCAACACAGCCTGGATATTTTGAAGAACCTGTGTTTATGAGATCGAATCGGACAGAAATTTATCGTTTTGGTCAGGATGGGGGCAACAGTTTCTCAAGGAATAGTTTGGTTGTTGTCTGTTTGTTTTTTCTTTAATCGATACTGCGGCGGGGGGGGGGGGGGGGGGGGGCTTTGCGGTTCTCGTCAGATCACCGAAGTTAAGCAACGTCGACGGACTCCCGCGTTGTGTCCTTGAGCAAGGCACTTAACCCCGTTTGTCCACATGGGGACACGATGACGCCGCGTACTTAGGCGTACTGTACGTCGATGGTACGCATGTCTTCAACCAATCTAACCCTACCGGTGCTGCAGTATGGAGTTACAACGTTGGGAAGCTGGCAGCTGCTCGTCGTTGCTCGGTGGTTCTCTCCGGGTACTCCGGCTTCCTCCACCCGTAAAACTGTCACGGTCATGATTAGCCATTGTGCATAAGTATGTGACCTTAAACACCAATAAATAATAATAAATCAACAAATAAATCGATATTGGGGAAAAAAACGCAACCCGACCGATGACGATAATTGATTGATTCTTGAACAGCACTTGGCGTGAAAAATACGCGACAAAAATGGCACGAAAAATTCCGTGTTGCATGCATAGGACTTTCAGCGAGATAATGATTATATTTTTTTTGATTGGGGGGGGGGGGGGGAGGTTGTAGAGCCTAGAGTTGTGTCCCTCCTCTGACAACGCTACTAAAATCCGCCAACATCCGCCATGGTGATAATGTATTACAGTGCGTTTGATTTGAGTGGTGTGTGACGAAAGTAGAAAAGCTTACACATTTCAACGCATTCTGAAGAATCTTATGTGATGTCATGTCGCGGTGTATTCTGGATGTAGCGTGTGTTATCGCAGTGGGAAGTGCTTATGACGCGAGCGGTCATCCTGTCGCGTCATTGGCACAGCGATATGTGGTCTCTAGTGCGCATGCGCGCACGTGATTCGGAGCTGTTTAATTCTCCCGAAATCTCTGGAGATTTCTTTTCCGAACCGGAAATGGGCCTTCATTTTGTTTTAGGGAAACGATTTTTACACCCGTCCAACAAGATGGGTTTAGTTATGGCTGTAAGTATACCCTCCCCTGCCCAGAGCCCATTTCTGGCGCCAATTTGTTCCCCATTATCCATAGAATTACCCAAAACATCCCTCAAGTGGGCTAAAATCGCCACTTTCGGGCCGTAAAGCCACAGGTCGTTCCATATCCCTGTGTGTGACCGTGAAACAAACTAGTACCCATTTCCTCTAACTGGATATCCCATAAGGCATTGCGCGAGGCCTCGATTACCCAAAGAATCCCAAGAATTGTACAAAATCATCTCGGGAACGAACGGAACCGCCTGTTTGTGGCATCTCAAATCTATATTTATATGTTTTTTCCCTCAAATGTCACTAAAAGTAATGAACATCATCAGCAGCACATGGGCACACGCGACCTGAAGCAATAGTCACACTATAGCTGCAACTACCTCGCCCCTACGCCCTTACGCAGAAGGGCTACAGTAGTGGCAAAACTTTCCGTCATGATACCGCAGAAGGGCTACGGTAGTGGCAAAACTTTCCGTCATGATACTTCTGCAAAGGCATGCCATGATGATGCAACTGGGATATTTCATTAATTGAGGCTTGTGCCTTTATAGCTGCGACAAATCAGATTTACACCCCACCCGATCTACATGGCACCGCCTTCGTCAATATGCCGCTTGGGAAACGAAGAGCAAAATTTGTGATCGTCCATTTTCGACGTTCGATTTTCGTTCGATTCGAATTTCTTTATACATATTCGATTCCAGTGAAAATGCTACATTCACAGTTTCCTAATTCCCGATAGTGCGATAATAAAGCATGTAAACGCTCTTCCTATTGATCTTAATTAAAATATATACCACAACCAGAAAGTTCCCGAACAAGAGGAATGATGTCGACCCATGCAGAATAACTCCATTCTGAAATATGGAACTCAATTGCTGCCTGTGCTTGAAAAATCGTCATATTTATGAAAGGGTTGTCTCCCTTGATTCTGCTGAACTTTTCGAACTGCATGCGATACGCTGTTTTCCTCCTCACAAAAAGATCCCAACACTTAATGGAAGATAAAAGTTTCCCGATTTTTCCAGTTGGTGAAACTCAACTGAGCTTGTAAGTGTGAATAAAAAATTAAAAGTGCATGTTTTGAAAAAAAAAAATAAAATATTGGTGATCACTGTCTTCTGAAAAGTGGAGGAAACATAAAATTAGGCGAGGTCAGGTAAAAATGTGTCCGTTGTATTCATCCAATGCGAAACTGGACGGTAAAAAAAGAATATCCACATTTAAAGGCGACCTATATTTTTTAGTGTATTTTTTCAAGTGGTAGGTGATAAACTAAATGGAGATAGAGTTGTGTTTCCTAAATCTGCTTGATGAGGTGGGTGTCAGGGACACCTGAGGCCCCGTAAGGCCTGGGCTGACGTGGGGTTATTTAGTCCCGCTGATGAAGTTACGCGAAAATTAGACAAACGTGGAGGGTCGGAATCCAAGTGTCGCGAACTCGGCGCAGGGAGCTGAGTTAGACCGACGCCGTGATTCCTTCTCTGCCAAATTGGCCTGAAATAGGTTCGATTTCCATTAGGTGTGATTCCTAATCACTTCAGGCTGCGTAATGGAAAGAGTGATTTAAAGTAACAACGATTCTTTTATTTACACATAAAAATAAAGCCGTTTCAATATTTCAACAATCAACAATTCGATTCTTTTCACAGAAATTTGGTTGCTACGGTTAAATAATTCTAAACAATCATATAGTCATTCTATAGCCATGTACTGGCACTATAGTCTACACACTAGAAATGTTAATACCGTGAGCTCGCCATAAGAGCTTCACAAATCTGAAATGTTATTACTGTGAGCTCGCCATAAGAGTTTCACCCGCTTAGGCTCAAATGTCAACGTCTGCGCGTCACTGTACCTCTGGCTGTCGGAGGGTTCCGACCAGCAATGTTCGTCATCTATAAAGCCACCGTACTTCTAATTTGGGTCAGATATTGTCTACTCATACCTTATGTGCCTTTTGAAAGTCCTCCGTGAAAGTCCCATTGAAATATTCACCGTTCCTGGTTGAATTCACGATTCACAAATGCCCCTTTTTGTGCTAGGGCGAAATTGTCACTCACACCGATCTCCAGTCGGTATTACGACGCTTCGACAGTAAAACAAACTACTCACAACGCAATCAGTCTGACGCTTCAAAGGGTTAATACGCACAATACAATTAACCTACACTTCTGACTATTGCAGGCTGATGCCTGCTACTCGACAATCTAAACTTTAACGTTCCACCTGAGTTTTCCTTCTCAACGAATTTGGCACTTTCAGGGTCCTGTGATCGAAGGTACCCCTATGCCAGGAAACAGAGTCCGCCTGCCTGGACTTCACCAACGTGTGTGTGACCTCAAGTGTGTGTGTCTAATGCTCTGCTCTTCAAGGTATATATACTTTTTACCCTCAACTGTCAGGTGGACAGACGCTCATCTGTCCACCTGTCAAAACGGTGGGAGATGACGTGTATCAAGGCAGAGTCAATACAAGTCATCTCGCGCGTGACTTAACGGTGATTTCACTTGTCGAGAAAACCGATTCGTTCATGCCACGCATTGCTATTACTAATGATGAGACGACATTTCTATCTTTTAGAATCTCGTTTCTCAATTGGCCGTGACGATATCCTGCCACCAACCGATTACGTCTCGTAAGACTCGCGACTACTGCATACATTAAATGAGATTAGACCTTATCTAACATACCGTTTCTCCCCTGGGTCCCTGCGCTGAAGCTGGATATACACCACGTGTGTTTTTTCCATGTCCAGCTTCACATAGAAGTGAAATTCACGTAGGTTTTTCGCCTTGATGCGGAATATCTTTTAAACTTACAATATCTTCATATACGAGGCCCCTTGCCCCTATATTTAGGCTGGCTTTGCCCTGACAGTGAGGAGAGGGAAACGATTTGAACTGTCGCAAATGTAAAAAAAAAAATAGTGTATTGTTACCAAAACAGAAGGATGAAAACATAACTTTACCCTCACAAGTTGTCTCCCTTATACGGAAAACCGCTCCTCGTAGCCCAACTGAATTACCCACGTTTTTACCCAAATGGATATTACCTGTGGGTTTCCCCATGGAGAATCCTATTATGAACAAAGCCGCTCGAAGGGTCAACTAAGGTCCAATAGCATGTTTAACCCTTTACCTAACACAAAAGGAAGACGACACTTGGAAACAAAATTCTTGAAAAACTAATTTTTTTTTCTCAGTTTTTGCGTCAACGAGCTCGTTCCAATGAGGGCTCATAAGCTATGTTCTTTAAACAAAAAATGAAAAAATAATGATAATTGAATGGGGATTTTTACAGATAGAGCTGTCCGGTTTTGACCGTTACGTTGGGTAAAGGGTTAAATATACTAGCCCTCAAGCTCCAACCCTGGTTGCTGAAATATTTGCTATAAAATTGCATAGATCCCAATTCTACCTTAATGACAAAACGTGTGAGCTTATTATGAACATTTTATGCTCGCTCAAATAATTATGAATCAGTGAGTAACTTATCATGAACACCAACGCCCGCTCAAATATGTATCAATGTACTCAAAAATCAGTTAGGTTAAAACTCAACCCAAATTAACTGGGTTGAGTGAATATGAACCCTAATGGTTTCAAATTCACTCAACCCAGTTGATTTGGGTAAATTTTTAACCCAACTGATTTTAAAGCGTGAGTACCCATCTGTCTCACCCAGCAACCCTATCCCGAAATGTTTAAGCCAATCTCACTCAACACTCGAATGCATAATGACTCCGTTCCCAGAAATTGCAATCGAGCCCAGTACCTCCGTCTATCCATTCGGGAATTCTAATTTTCCCCACATATTCCTTAATCCTTGGTTGGAGTTCAGTTGCTATCTGCCCATTCTATATGTACGCCATTGCCTTCTTTAACCATTTCAACCAGGTGCACAAATGTTTGCGTGAAGAAAAAAATGATAGTGAACGAGCAAAAATTCTCAATGACGGATTGTCTGTGAACTAGTTGTTTTCAATTAGCTTGCAATAAAAAGCTAAGATTTTTGTTCCTTTTAACCCTTTACCCAACGCAGACGATATCAAAATTTATTATTTTAAATATCATTTTTTCAAATTTTTCAAAAAATTTCAACAAAACCATATCATGTGACCCCTCGTTGGAACGAGCTCGACGAGCTCGTTCCAACGAGGGGTCACATGGTATGGTTTTGTTGAAATTTTTTGAAAAATAATATTTTTTCAACTGCTGAATTTGCATATTACGCGGGCGGATGCGGCCGATTCGTTGGGTAAAGGGTTAATAAACGAAAACAGCAGACAGCTTGCAATCACTTGCTTTTTAATTGGAGTTTCCTTGCGCGTCTGATAAATTCAAGGGAGATAAACTTTATCGAAAGTCGATTTACGTGACGATATAAGACGGAACAAAACAATAACAAAAACACATGTATAAACAAACAACTGACATATGAAACAGGATGACTGTTATGCAACAGGTAAACCAGCACTTACATTACTATTTTCAAGGACCAACCCCACCTCATCTGACCCAGTTACACAGTAAAACAATTATTGAAACAATTATTAAACTTGCTCTTTATTTTGGTAAATATTGTCTCTGTGACCGACATGACAGGCATGACACATGACGTACATGCAATGTTATGACCAATCAAATTTGTTTCTGAAGGCATGCCCAAACTCAATTGGTGATTCGAAGAACAACTCGCAAAGGTTGCGCTGATCTTACTACCTGGCCAAATAATCCAATAAAATGAGAGTAAATGTATTGTTTCGACAGAAAAGTGTATATGTATGGGTTAATTCAACATAATTCACGCATAGAACAACCGAAAATTCCTGATAATAAAAAAGACGAGGTCACTTGCTTGCTGAAGGCTGGGCCAAACATTGGCACTTCTGGGCGGATCGTTCGCAGCCTTTAAAAAGTTATCAGTCAATCATCTTGTTACACAGGTTAAATCGCCCCCAAAAGTGAAATAACGAGACGAATCCTACACGCATTTTTTTCAACCACTTTGCATTTAAAATGAGGTGAAAGGGAAGAATTATTGGGTTATCCAGATCGTCCCAAAATAATCTGGCCCGAATTGTCCATGCACCGATTCGTCAAGTCTGTCAAACACGCAAAACAAAAGCACACGGCTTTTAAACATAAATGCATGCAATTGGTTTTCAATGTGCAAAACGTTAAGCCTTTACCCAACGAATCGGGAATATCCGCCCGCGTATTATGCAAATTCAGCAGCTGAAAAAATACTATTTTTCAAAAAATTTCAACACAACCATATCATGTGACCCCTCTTTGGAACGAGCTCGACGAGCTCGTTCCAATAAGGGGTCACATGATATGGTTTTGTTGAAATTTTTTGAAAACATTTAAAGAATGATTTTTAAAATAATAAATTTTGATATCGTCTGCGTTGGGTAAAGGGTTAAATCTGTACTTAAGAATAACTAGAATAATGCCAAGGATGGCTGTGTCCCTCACGCCACAAAGTCCCAGAAGCCCATCCCCAATTCATTCCCTTCAGTACAGCAGCCCACCATCTGTGTTCATACGACATTAATGCCCCCACTTTATTTGAAACCTTCGGCGAAGGCATACCTTGATGATGTAAATGGAATAGTAGGGATGAGTTAGGTTTACGCTCCCTCCCCAATCGGTCATCTTCGAGACCCACCGATTCTTTAAATGTTTTCAGAGACAACTTTCCAAAAAATAAAATGTAGGCTGTGAAGTAAGCTTTCCGTAACATTTTTAAAAAAATGGTTTATACTCGGTTCTATTGGAAGTGTTTATTCCCGTTTCGCAGATTTTCGGGTGCGGGGATCAAGAAATAACATTGCTATTAAATGGTGTAACTTTTCTGGATGTAATTGAACAAATAAACACCTAGAACCTAATTGAGCACCCCTTGTTTTTTCGCAGTGTTGTTAAACTGTCGTTACTTTCAAGCTATCTTTCAGATGGTTCAAAAGTTATTGTTTGCGGAAAAAAGGTCCATTGACAAATGAAAGACAACACAATGATGAAAATATGCAGTATTTTAATTGCGCTAATTACACATATCTGTTCTTGATGGAAATATGTTCTCTCGACAATGCTGGAACGGTCCATGATGAAACAATGCCGGTAATTAATTACTGACAAAAATGTAACTTGTGATCTCCTGAATACAATAGCAGTGTTTGACGTCAGTAGCGAGGGTATCCACCATGTGCCCGGATGACAGCCTAAACCCCCATCCTAATGCTACCGGTGAGCCTTCTGATACGGCCCGGATGCAACTGCTGCCTCTCCTCATTCAATGCAGCTTCCAAGTCGGCTAAATTCTGTACAGGCGGATCCCAAGGAAGTTCCAGGTGTGTTTTAAGGGATTCAAATCGGGGCTCACTGCAGGCCAAGATAGTGATGTAATAGCTTTCTTCTGAAGGAATGCTCTCACAGCATGGGAACGATGTGGCCTCGAATTGTAGACCATGAATCCAGGGCTAGTAGCAAACGAGTGGTAGTCAAAATTAGGCGCATAACCGGATTGAGAATGTCCCGGATGTACTGATAACTATTGAGATTCCCACGTACAGTCACCATATCAAGTTTACACTCATGAGAGAGGCATCTCCAGATCATTACTTAGCCTCCACCATAAGAACAGTAGGTCTGATGTTCCTGGGCACGTAAGCAGTATTTCTATGCCTCCACGCTTCCATGCGACCATCTGTGACGTGAAGCAGGAACCTGACCAATGGACTCTCCTCCACGTCCCGAGATTCCAATACCAAACAGCTAGAAAACAAATAGGCCGATGAACTACACTCAATTTTCTCATCTTTCCATGAAAAAAAAATTGAGAAATGCATTGTTTTCTCTAGAATTCACATTGACCCTCCTTGAAACAGGTTAAATTCAACACACACTTAAACGATTCCACAAAAAGACAAACTAAAACAAACGATATCACAGGACTAAACATAAACTGATTCGATTTCTAAAACTAGGCCACATGCAACGATGAGAAGTTTGTTATTGAAGCGAATTTGAATCGGTGTACATTCGGTGTTCAAGGTCTATCGTAAAATTCCTATTCCCATGGAATGATCTTTGCAGCATGTTAGGCATATTGGATTGTATGTTGTGTGTCATATTCATATATAGGAGGAATTTTATTAAAAAACTCAAAACCTGTGCTGGAGGACGAAGTCGGAGATGTCATTCTGACAATGTGCGTGTCACTCTAATGATTTTGCCGTCTCCATTCGGATTTGAAGTCGAAGGATTGACTGGAGCTTGCGGAATTTAGAAGAGGTAGGTGCACTTAATAACAAGGAACATTTTAGTGTTAACCATCAGAAACATCATAACAGTCATCAGCCATGGATGCTAACTTTTTGAGTTTTGTTATGGATGAATGAATGAATTTATTTGTATATATAGTACACATAGATATGAGCAATTACACAATTGAGAAGACGACAGCTACACTACGAGAAGTGACGTAGCCCAATTGCAAATAAACCTGTCACTTCCCAAAAAAAAGAAAAATAACAAAAATCTATGAATGTTCAAGAGAGCAGAAGCGACAAAAGACTATATTCAATATCGGCGAGTCTAATTGGGTGAATACGGAAAATATGTGTAGTTATTTCTCTCTTAGCTTTACTGTTTCGCACAAAACACCCCACACTTCTCTAGTTTCAGTATACCCACTATGAGCATTAAGACTAAAGAACCAGCTTCAAAACGTGGACAACATGGTACAAGTGAGGACACAAAAACCGTCAACGGCAAATTGTAGGCATTAACAATTTTTGTGACGACACAAAGCCACTGACGATACATTCTGATAGCCTCTGAAAATTATGAGATACAGATGGCACATTTTTAGGCCCTGTTATGACAAAAATCAGAGATTCAGACAACGTCTGTGGTAGCGTGGATGGAACATGAAATTATGGAATAGGACTTCCACGTAGTTTCTGCACTTGTAATTTGCGAGCACTTACAGCTAAAGCTTTTATTGATATTATTAACTGGTTGGGTGCTAAATTATTTTTGGTCCTTCAAATCTGTCCAGGTCTTTTTGCCTTGTTACAATTTATGGGAGAGTGCCTAGTGGCACTCTCCCATCAATTGTAACAAGGCAAATCCTCACAGACTAAATAATTTCAATTCAAAAATTATATGATGCAAATCCATAGGATATGAAGCCATTAAGTTGCAGCACCTGCACTTCAGAATAAAGCCCAAATATAGGCTTCCAGCACTCTACCGGTTAACTGCAATACGAATATTAGTTGTAGGTTGCATAATAATTCTAATTGGAGTTTCCCCAATCGATGCGAGCTAGCCGGGGTCAAAGACCATTCTTAGCACCTGGGTGTTTCTCGGGCAACAAGCGGGTACCAACGACGCGAACTCTTATTACCTGCATGTTTTAGAAAGGCGTCAACTGAGATGTACCCTTAAACATTAACATCAATATAATATGACCATTACAACGTTTCCCCAATCTCCAATCAATTAGATGCTAGAAACTTCGAAAGAGATGGACGATGTAAAGTCAACTGGTTTCTAGGCATTGTATGTCCACAAGTGAGCAGCATCTTCGGTCAGAATTCAATATGATGTTTCATACTCTTTGCACGACACACATCAGAAGATATCCTGTCTTAATTAAAACTTTATTCCTAATTTTTCTAACTGACCGGCGTCAACATTCTTTCCCACCTCACATACATGACAGTAGAAACCCCAGGGGAATTACTATTCAGTTTTTATTCCAGAACGGGGACAGGATTTTTGTGAACTTTTCTTCTTCAAGTTTACAACACGAGGTTATGTGAAACACTGTCGAAAAGGGTTCCGCGAGCCCTTTCCAGCAGTGTGCCACATAAAAGCATCAGAGAGACGACTGACATAAGCTTTTTGCTTGGTGTCGAATCCCGTCATTTATTGGTAAAATACAATACATCTAAAGATTATATCTTTTAACCCTTTACCTAACACAACGGCCAAAACCGGCCAGCATTATTCACGAAAAAATACCATTCAATTTTCATTATTTTTTCATTTTTGTCTCCAAAACATAGCTTATGAAATCTCATTGGAACGAGCTCGTTCATAGAATATGAAGCCATTAAGTTGCAGCACCTGCAGTTCACAATAAAGCCCAAATATAGGCTTCCAGCATTCTACCAGTTAACTGCAATACGTATTAGTTGTAGGTTGCATAATAATTCTAATCGGAGTTTCCCCGATCGATGCGAGCTAGCCGGGGTCAAAGATTATTCTTAGCACCTGGGCGTTTCTCGGGCAACAAACGGGTACCAACGACGCGAGCTCTTATTACCTGGATGAAAGACAAAATGGCAAAGTGGCAAGGGAGAGGAGTAACTGGGTTCTCAAACGCGTTATGAAATGTGAAATTCACATCGACGAGTACGTTTCCCTCGATGAGTACGTTTCAGTGCGGTAACGTATTTCAAGCTTCACGAATTTTTAGTGAAGAAAGTGCCATAGTTACCGCGTGGAATGGTGACGAGGTGTGTTTCAAGTGGGTCGTAATTTCAGCCACGGAGCCATAAAGTAACATAGATTCTGATAACAGGCAAGGGAGCGACATGGCTTAGTGGTAGACTGTTGACTTCTATGATAGAGGCCCCGAGTTCGATCCCCGTCCGGGACGACCCGCGTTGTGTCCGTGGGCAAGGCACTTTATCCCGGTTGCCTACATGGGGGCACGATGGCGCTGTGTACTAATGCGCACTGCACGTCGACGGTGCACATGTCTTTAACCGCTGTAACCCTGCTTGAGCGGAGCTTAAACAAAGCTAGAATGTTGAGGAGCTGACAGTTGCTTGTAGATGCTCGGTGGTTCTCTCCGGGTAATCCGGCTTCCTCCACCCGTAAAACTGTCACGGTCCCGATTAGCCATTGTGCATAAGTATGTGACCTTAAAACACCAATAAATAAATAAATAAATAAATAGATAACAGGCAAGCATCTTTATGAAAAACAAACATTTGTAAAATTATACTTTTAATACACCACTGACATAAATATGGGGTTTTGTATGAACTACATGGAAGAATGCAAAGGCTGTAGATATATAAATAAATTTATTTATTCAACATGCTTAATAATATATTATGCATAAATAACTATTTAAATATACGTTTGAAAGAAGTACACAAAAATAGAACATCTTGTAATTCAATAGAAAAATCTATAAAAAAATAAATAAGAAAACCCCTTCTTCCTCCCAGCTGCCCATAAACCAAAACCGTTTTGGTCTAATTATAAGACATTAAATCCTAAAAACCCAGAGTAGAGAGGTGCATGCTTACTGGGGTGGCCGAATTCTCTATTCCAACTCAATGGGAAACTTTTGTTGGTATAAAAACATGCATATTATGCAGTAAGCTATGACAGCCTTTCCAAACACTAGAAATTCAGCATTTAGAAGGATGTACTTGCGGGGTCTTTGCTGGGAAGAATGCAGTCCATGTAACGTCTCCATCCCCTTACGAACTGTTCCCTCAACTGAGATATACCCTTAAACATTAACATCAATATAATATGACCATTACAGCGTTTCCCCAATCTCCAACCAATTAGATGCAGGTTCGTGATGCTAAAAACTTCGAAAGAGATGGACGGTGTAAAGTCAACTGGTTTCTTGGCATTGTATGTCCACAAGTGTCAGCAGCATCTTCGGTCAGAATTCAATATGATGTTTCATACTCTTTGCACGACACACATCAGAAGATGTTCTGTTTTAATTAAAACTTTAAACCTAATTTTTCTAACTGACTGGCTTCGGCTTCAACATTCTTTCCCACACCACATACATGACAGTAGAAACCCCAAGGGATTTACTATTCAGTTTTCATTCCAGAAAGGGAACAGGATTTTTGTGAACTTTTCTTCTTCAAGTTTACAACACGAGGTTATGTGAAACACTGTCGAAAATGGTCCCGCGAGCCCTTTCCAGCAGTGTGCCACATAAAAGCATCAGAGAGACGACTGACATAAGCTTTTAGCTTGATGTCGAATCCCGTCATTTATTGGTAAAATACAATACATCTAAAGATTATATCTTTTAACCCTTTACCTACCGCAATGGCCAAAACCGGCCAGCATTATTCACAAAAATAACCCTTCAATTTTCATTATTTTTTCATTTTGTCTCCAAAACATAGCTTATGAAACCTCATTGGAACGAACTCGTTGAGCTCGTTCCAATGAGGAGTCATAAGCTATGTTTTGACGCAATAAATGAAAAATAGTTATACAAGAATGTTGTATGCAAGTGCCGTCTGCTTTTCGTGGTAGGTAAATGGTTAAAAGAGGAAAACGAGTAAGGAAATTAGTTTACTTTAAAAGTTGATATTTGGCCAGTAGTTGGTCTCTTGAAATATTATTTGATTATCAGTTCTGGTACGAATACGATAACAGTCACCCATGAACCATTGATGCCCGATGTCCACTCTGTGCCTTAAATGAATATACGTTTCACGTTCTTTTCATAACAACATCCATTTTGATGCATAATTTGTGCATATTTAATTTGAATTTATGGAATATCGGAGGTTGGCATTTCAAAGTAAACTAATTGTCCTTACGTACATAGCACCCTAAACTTTCTCTGTTATCTTTGTTCGTGACATTTTTAAAAAAAAAAATACAAACTTGGCGACAAGCAAAAAACGAAAAAGACTGACACCAAAATAGGAGTCGGAAGTACCCCTCCCCATCCTATCACAGCCCACCAATATTTAGCTCATAATGGTTCAAAGTATTGTTGCTGACACGAGAAAATAATTAACTGTGCTGAACAGAAAGAAGAAATATGTAAACTCTGCCAGATGGAAGAACACCGGGAGCGGTGGCTCATTGATTAGAGCACTGAACTTTGAACTAAAGCGTACTGCGTGTCGATGGTACCAAGCCTGGAAATAAACAAACTGTCATTTGCAATATGAGGTCCCCAGAGGATGAATTTGGTGATGCCAACCTGCACAGCATGGTAGCATTACTAAATTTACCGTCTGTGAACCTCTGTCTAAATCAAGATCTCAGGTATAAACTGAAAGAGGTACCAAGATGATATATTGAGAACTCTAGCCCACTGTATGGAAAGAATTAGCAAATTCACCCTCTGGGGACCTCATTCTGCAAACGACAGATTGCTTATGGTACACTCGCTGCTAACTCTGCGTGTGGTGGGTTAGTAAGTTGAAGACTTTGACAGTTATTCACCGCTTCTCGGTGGTTCTCTGCAGGTACCCCGGCTTCCTCAACACGTAAAATTGTTCGACAAGATATGACATTTGCGGTTGAAAGTGCCGTTAACCCTTTACCTAACGTAACGGCCAAAACCGGCCAGCGCTATTTTCAAAAATCGCCAATTAATTTTCATTATTTTTTTTCATTTTTTTGTCTCAAAAACATAGGTTATGACCCCTCGTTCCAACGAGGGGTCATAACCTATGTTTTTGAGACAAAAAATGAAAAAAATTAGTTATTCAAGAATTATTTTTGCAAGTGTCGTCTGCTTTTCAGGTTAGGTAAAGGGTTAAAACACAATAAAAAAAAGAAACAGAAAAAAGAACGTGGGGAAGTTCATGAAGTTATGGGGTTTGGAGCTGACAATTGATCGAGAAAGGAGGAATGATTGGACGGAAAAAAGATTTCAAAGGCCACGGTGAGCCATTGGTCTATGGTAATTTTTCTCCTCTGTAGTGATTTACTTGGGCTTTGTTAATGGCGTGTATTTAATGCATGTTGAAGGTTTCATAGATTTCTCTCCGCCTTCAAAAATTGAAGTTCCAGATATGTTTCAAAGGCCACGGTGAGCCATTGGTCTATGGTAATTTTTCTCCTCTGTAGTGATTTACTTGGGCTTTCTTAATGGTGTGTATTTAATGCATGTTGAAGGTTTCAAAGATTTCTCTCCGCCTTCAAAAATTGAAGTTCCAGATATGTTCGACGTTTAAAGACGTTAACAGTGTAAGTTATTGTGATGAATTGATGGTAACGCGGTTTGAAGTTTAAGGCTCAGAGCTCGGATGAACATACGCTCCTAGCCGCAAACCTCAGACCATGTTACCGTCAATTCATCACAATAACGTATATGTTCCGATAAGGCCATGTCCATAGCCCAAATCTCACACCGTTAAATGCACAGTGTAACGATGAACGATCACAAGTTTAGAAAATAAACTACACCTCTCGTGCTCCCCCACGACGTCACTGGACAAATAATCAACACATCAGATAATGGTTGAGACCACCCCGCCTTGTTCAAATCGTAAATTGATTTGTAATTTAAACAACACTTCATTCAAAACATCGTCTGCTGCACGTATGAAAAATTTAAAAAAAAGAAACGTCTTGCAAGTCACACCTTTGATGAAATAATTACGAAACGGGCAACCTCATTTCAAATATTACGAGCGGTGACGCCAAACTGACCGCGAAATGGTAGCATATTCTACTGGAGCCGTAAATGTAGAAAAAAACTACGCGAGCTTTCGTCCAATCGGAGGACGAGGATTTTAGTCTTAATGGAACAGATAGAATTTCATCAAGTGACATGGACACATACACTCCGGCATTCCAAGGACACCGCTTCTCATGTGAGTAAGCTGAACAAAGATTCAGAAAAATTTCCAGTTTCTGGAAACTATTGAGAATATCAAGATCATAAACCTTAATGACAGTTTTCTTCAATCCGTCCATTTTTCTCCGTTATTTTGTTCTCATTTTCATCAGAAACAGTTTCCTCATCCGAGCTCCTTTTGTCATGGAGAGGCTGTAAAATAAATTGTTATACAGTATTAAAATAATAGAGTTTTTTTCATGAAGATGATATTAGTTATCCTTGTGTTTTCCGGGGTGTATGGGAATTTACACCGGTCTGGGAACTCATACACCCTGAGGCAAAGCCGAAGGGTATATGAGTTCCCAGACCGGTGTAAATTCCCATACACCCTGGAAAACACAAGGATAACGGATTTATTTCCAAGAATTTTGGTGTACTTAATACTTTAACCAAAATTGTGGGAAAAACTGACAGAAAATTTGCACTTTGTAAGTTTCTTAATAAAACCAGACAAATATGGATGTCATTGGAACTGGCTCAATGAGCCAGTTCCAATGACATCCATATCTATAATATTTTATTACACATAAATATTAAATTACTTGAATTTTTATTTTTGTTCTAACAAAACCGAGCAGAAGGTATGAATTAATAATTAAAAATGGGTACTTTTTTAGCCATATACACTGCTATTGTGTATTCTTGTTTTTACACCGTGGTTAACCACAGTGTAAAAAAAGCTACTATGGATGGCAAGTTACACCGTACCTCTCAGCCAAACATGATTCAGTATTTTGTTGCATTTGGAAATAATAATGTTTGTGCAGTGATATTTTCAATGATGGGAACGTAACGTTCCTTCACTTGAATGAGCAGTAAATTCAAGGGGTTCTCAGAAACTTCCCAGCAGATTTCCAAAGGTTTCCACAGATTTTCACAATCTTTCAAGCCTACGGTCAAATGTTTGGAACCGATGCGCCAGAGACGGACACGAAGAGTCAACGAGATGAACAGAGACCACAGGTACTCGGCACAAGCTGTGAAATCGAAAGAAAAATGATATTTGATAGCATTTTTGTATCGATGCTGACGTGCCCCATAATGGTATATAAATATCAACAAGGTACACAACTCGTTTTTCGAAAACGATAGCACTCATCCCCGTTATATTCCCCTCAAATTTGATTCACATAACGTATCCAACAGTACCCGGTATCAATGGAAAGGGGAATGAATGAGCTTTACAGTGGTGTATTACACGCCCGTTGGGTGCTCTTGGATTGTTCATGATAACATGGAGAAGTTGCAGAAAAGGCCGAAAAACATTTAGTCGGACAAGATGGTGCACAGTGGAAAGCGGGTTACGAGCGACAACTATCCGATTTATTATAATAATTCGAGGTCTCATTGTCTATGGAGGGCAGATTCAAATATTAACCGTATACCTTTATCAATTACTAATCTCGGATCCACATTTATTCATTTCTAGCGATCACATTTGCCGTTTATACATTTTTTAACCTTCCTTTGGAAACAAAACAAACTAACGGCATTCACAGAAGCGAAGACGGTCACGAAAACATCCCATTGGCTACTATTTATGCCGAGAAAATCATCAATAAAAAATAAGCCAATGGGAGAATGGGGAAATTGTTGCGCAAGTCGCGTATCTATGGACGCCATCAACTTGGAAAATAGTTCAAAGCCACGGCTAAAAAGTGTATAAACGGTAAATGTGAACTCCAGAAATTAATAAATGTCAACCCAAGATTGAAAATCGATAAAGGTATACGGATAATATTTGAATCTACCATCCATAAACAATGGGACCTCGAATTATTTGTAATAAATCGGATAATTGTCGCTCGTAACCTACTTTCCACTGTGCACTATCTTGTCCGACTAAATGTTTTTCGGCCTTTTCTGAGACTTCTCCCAGTTATCATGAACAACCCAAGAACACCCAACGGTCGTGTAATACACCACTGTAAAGCTTATTCATTCCCCTTTCCACTGATACCGGATACTGTTGGATACGTTGTGTGAATCAAATTTGAGGGGGGCTATAACGAAGAAGAGTGCTATCGTTTTCGAAAAGCGAGTTGTGTACCTTGTTAATATTTATATACCATTATGGGTGCACGTCAGCATCGATTCAAAAATGCTATCAAATATCATTTTTCTTTCGATTCCACGGCTTGTGTCGAGTACCTGTGACAGAGACGTAGAAACAAACAGAAGGGGCTCGAATCGGCCGTGGTGACAGAGATAGTGTAAGAATTCGACTGGTGACTTGTGAGTTTGGAATCTCCTCTGATCGCCTGATATCTCATTTTTAAATGGTCTTCACGGACCGTGTCAATTCTGAACAGGCCTGGAAATAACCCACGAATGACCGTTTAGGTTACGTGTTGGTTACGTCAATTGTAAAATACACGAACGAACTGCAGGTTACGACAAAGTAATGCAACACAATTTTATTAAATTACTAATATCGCATATTTTATACCAGAAAGACTTGACAGTCTTTCGGAACTATCTCGACTCAAATGTTAATATTGCATCTGGGGGCGCGGTGGCGTCGCGGTAACCAGTTCTCGTCAGATCACCGAAGTTAAGAAATATCGAGCGCGGTTAGTAGTTGGATGGGTGACCATTTCAGCGACTGATTCGAGCCCCCGCGTTGTGTCCTTGCGAAAGGCACTTAACCCCGATTGTCCACATGGGGGCATGATGACGCTGTGTACTAAGGCGTACTGCACGTCGAAGGAGCACATGGCTTCAACCAATCTAACCCTGCCTGTGCCGCGGTGCAGAGTTCAGACTTACGGTGTTGGAGAGCTGACAGCTGCTCGTCGTTGCTCGGTTGTTCTCTCCGGGTACTCCGGCTTCCTCCACCCGTAAAACTGTCACCGACAGGATATGACCCTGGCTGTTAATATGTCGTTAAACCCTAATAAAAAAAAAACAAACAAAAAAATATTACATCCACATTTGAATAAAATGGCATGCAGTTTCCATCTTAAAGAATTTCCACCAAAATAAATAGCAACAACTAACGTGCGATCTCGCTTTGGCGAGATCGCGCGTTAGTTGTTGCTATTTATTTAAGCGGAAATCCCAGTCAGACGTAAAATGCATTACTTGCGTAGTAAAAACTGAGAAGGAGGAGAAGCAATGCAACACCCTTTTTCCTATGGGTTACCACCATGCCATATAGCTTTACCATCGAACGGGTTACGTTATAAGCCCTTTATTTCCAGACTTGTTTAAGAACTGCCTAGATCCTTGGCAAGTGATGCTTACATTCCAGGACTTTTAAGAAACTCAATGAGCAGCATCTTTGTGTATGTTTAAGTTTGCAAGTGAAATGCTGTTAGGGGACGCACTTTCAGAATGAGCACTTAGATACTTTCCTGAAAATGTGTCACATTGCGGAATATGCTATTATTTATTTACTTATTGGTGTTTAAGGTCACATATTTCTGCACAATGGCTAATCATGACCACGACTGTTTTACGGGTGGAGGAAGCCGGAGAACCAGGAGAGAACAGTCGAGCAACGGCGAGCAACTGTCAGCTCCCCAACATACTAACTCCATACAAGCAGTACGCCTTAGTACACAACGTCACCGTGCCCCCACGTGGGCGATGGGAGGGAAGTGTCTTGCCCAAGGACACAACGTGGTTGCTGCAGGTGGGATTCGAACCGAGGATCTCTCGGCTTGAAGCCTGCACCTCTACCTACTGAGCCACCGCGTCCCCGGCATATCCTATTAGTCACTTTATTATATGACTATGTAATTTAATCGCTAAATATTACTGCAGTTTGACGACCTTTTCCTGGTCCTCGGAAAATCCACAGTGTGGAATCCGATTCCGCATCACAATAGTATGACTATTTACGGGTGCGTTCGAATTCGCATAATTAGCTGTTCCGGTCGCAGAGAGTACTTTACGCCGAGCTGGAATGGGTGCGCTCGAACTGCAGTCCGGGTTTATTTTATCGTATTCATGATATTTTTTTTCGTATTCATGGGCATTGGCGGATTCCCCGGAAGTGTGTACCTATTTCAAAAATAAGTGTAAACAAAAATAGTTCTTTTTTACTTCGATCCAATTTACCAAAAAAAGGTCGGGGAATTGTAAATGCTACCTTTGGCATGCGATGTTGAACCAAAAGTCAAAAAATAAACCTTTTATCGCTACAGTGAAGTGATCTGGGTCGTCGTATTACGTCTCGTTGAGGAGGTCAGATCGACGGATCAAACGAGCTGCCGTTTGATCCGTTGATCTGACCTCCTCAACTCGACGTGATACCACGACCCAGATCACTTCTCTGTAGCGATTATATGTATGTTATTCCTTTACCTAACGAATCGCCCGCATCCGCCCGCGTAATATGCAAATTCAGCAGTTGAAAAAATATTATTTTTTAAAAAATTTCAACAAAACCATTTCATGTGACCCCTCGTTGGAACGAGCTCGTCGAGCTCGTTCCAACGAGGGGTCACATGATATGGTTTTGTTGAAATTTTGTGAAAAATTTGAAAAAATTATATTTAAAATAATAAATTTTGATATCGTCTGCGTTGGGTAAAGGGTCTCTTTGCCTGCTATAGATGAGTTTGAGAGACGGTGACTCACTGGTTAGAGCACTGGACTTTAAACCGAAACGGTTGGCGGCTCGATTCTTACCCACGTCATCTTCACGGGTCCTTGGGCAAGACACTTAAACCCGATTACCCACATGGAGAAATGGTGGTGCTCTATACTAGGCGTACTGCGCGTCGATGGTGCATTTGCCTCCAACCGCTGCTTACGCTGCGTGCGAAGTTATTTATTTATTGAGGTTTAATGACACTTTCGACAGCCAGAGTCACCTCGTGTCGGACAGTTTTACGGGTGGAGGAAGCCGGAGTACCCGAAGAGAACCACCGAGCAACGGCGAGCAACTGTCAGACCCCCCAACGTTCTAACTCCACAAAAGCAGAGTTAGCCTTGGTTGAACACAAGTGCACCGTCAATGTGAAGTGCGCCTTTGTACACAATGACACCATGCCCCATGTGGGCAATTTGGATTAAGTGTCTTGCACAAGGAAACAACGTGGTCGCCCGAGGTGGGATTCGAACCGAGGATCCCTCGGATTGCAGCCTGCATGATGCATCTCTACGTGCTGCCCCACCGCGCTCCCCTGCATGTACAAAGTTAGTAAGTTGCTCGCCGCTACTAGGTGGTTCTCTACTGATACTCCGGCTTGTTTCACATATAGAACTCTCCGACATTATGTGACCCTGGGTGTTCAAAGTGTCGTTAAACCCCAATAAACAATACAGAGGGTCAATTTAAAAATCTCTTTTTCCAAAATTTGTAAGGATAAAATACATACTGCTCAAACAGGCAAGAGGTATTACTAACATACCCTCCATAGTCCACATCCAAACAGAGGTATACATCACGGGTCATTTTCTCGATATCCTGAGAATTGCCTTATGCTCTTTTTAGCTCGGCGAAAGACATCATGACCTTCTGCACTTGTGGGTTAACTTAGGCGCCATGTATGACCCCAATAAAGCAAATCTGCAGAAACCTATATTTTTAACCTCATTAGACGAAATGTGAACACGTAATATTAATTCTTTGGCTTTCAGTTGATTTACGAGGAGGCCTACATCAACCTCAAAATCCGCCTAGTGACTCCTGCCCAACTATCCCCTCTACTCTCCCAGCATTCTGACACAAACTGTTTTATTTCCCCCGTTGGCGCTTTCTCAATCTCCCAACTATAACATTTTCTCTTATAGCATCCCTCATCCATCTATCTCTCATACTTTCATCGCTTTCTTAAATTAGTTTTTCAAGGAATCTGCTTCTTCCACTCAAATATTTAGGCCAAAATGACATTTCCAGAGTTTCTGTTACGCATATGCCGCACATTTGGCACCCTTTTCCTCGCCTTTCCCGATCCCCCCCTTCAACTCGAGTGACTTTGATCTCACGTTCAGCAACAATGCCCCCCCCCCCCCCCCCCCCCCACCAACCAAACGATTCATCGAGGTATTCCTCAAAAGGTGGCGCATCCATTCCTGTATAACCCGCCCAAGGAGGTAGCCCATCGGAGTGTGCAAAACTTGACGAGAATGCTTGTTTCATTCGCGTGGTGGTTACGCAAATTTACACCGGTTAGCCAAAAGTTGCATCTTGAATGGTAAAGTCTGAGTAACTTAATTGGTAGAGTGTTAATTTGTTTCTCAGCCTCAAGATTTGTTCACACATTTTTGTCTTGTTACAATTTATGGGAGAGTGCCTAAGAAGATTGTAACAATGCAAATCGATGGAGATGAAGTAATTTTACTTCCAAGATAATAATAAGAGCATCCACAGAATATGAAGTTTTCAGCTTTCGGTACCTGCAGTTCAGAATAAAGCCCAAATATGGGCTTCTAGCACTCTACCAGTTAACCAGCCGTTCTTGTGTCTTGATAGATTTTATATATATATATCAATTCCACACAATATATGAATGCTTGTAAATGATAAAAAAAGCTGTTTCCCAAGAATATTTACATAGTTGAGCGTTCTGTTAGCCATCTCCAAATCACGTGAAATGTCAGTCGGTTAGAGTCATTTTTGCAATTTTGCACACTGCCATCACGGCATAAGAGATTCGAAATCGACCATCAAATTAGCGGAAAAGGAACGTAACCATGTTTGTGATCGTGTAATGTTTTTAGTTCTGCTTCAACTTGTAGAGTGCTAAATTATTTCTGTGCACCAAAATATGTTGTGATGTCTTTGCTTTGTCAAAATTTATGAGAGAGTGCCTGAAGGCACTCTTCTATAAATCGTTACAAGGCAAATCCCCACAGACTAAATAATTTCATTTTAAATAAAGATAAAATGAAGCGCAACCACTGAATATGAAGGCTTCAATTTACGGTATACACACTAAAAAGTAAAGTGTTAAAACTGACACTTTCAAGGTGTTAAACCCATTCTACTCTTAGGGTTTGATTTTAACACTCAAAGTGCAATGCTTTAAGCACTTAGACATTACAATCGTCAGACATCTGAAACTTGAATGGATGGCACTTCCCATGTGTCTAGCATTGGTGGTTCTTCCAGAATCATCCATAATTTGATTTGCGCTTGGTGGGTACATAATTAAAAGGACACAACGCAGATGACGCGGATCAGGTTCGAGAGTTCGAGCCTGATCCGCGTCATCTGCGTTGTTTCCTTTTAAGTGTCGCGACATTACACTTGTCAAGTGGTATTATTGTAACACCTGTCAAGTTCTGGGATATCTACACTTGAGCAAAGTGCTAGTTCAGCACTTAATAAGTGTTCAACTAAAGTGTAATTTTTAACACTTTAGTTTTTAGCGTGTATTCGCGTTTGAATGAAGCCCAAACCTAGGCTTCCAGCACACAACCAATCAAAAGTTGTTCATTTCAACTTGGGACTTGCTGGTCCATCTTTTGATCGGTAGAAAGACAGCAAATTATAATTTTAAAACAAAACACACCCTGTCGAGTCATATCTCCACAGAACTATTTGAATGTTCAGTATTTCTCATTTACAATGAAAAGAATGAAACTCTACCTACCTCTCCACTTGTTAGTCTGTTAATAGCACTATAAGTAATGAAAAATGTCCATATTAAATGTAGCACGAACAAGGCTGACAGTAGTATGGAATATATGTAATAAAGCCCGACTTTTTCTAGAGGAGTCGTTAATACACTCCATATGCACCTGAAAATTAGGAAAACATTAATACAATAAAATTGGGAAGGAGACGATTTGTCAATTCAACAAGTACATTGTGATTCTGTCGTGTACGGTCCAATTTCAAACGGACACGCAGTGATACCCACGATTCTTTTGCAAATCAACAAAAATTCGTTATGCAGTATGGTTTGAGTAAATTGGTACTGAACAACCTGGCAAGTTCTGGTGAATGCTGGCACATTGGTTAGTGCATGGGCCTTCAAATCGAGAGTTTGTAGTTTCGAACCGGACCTGTGTCACCTGTATTGTTACTTTTGACAAGACACTTAACCCTTTACCTAACACGAAAAGCAGACGACACTTGCAAAACAAATTCTTGAATAACTAATTTTTTTTCATTTTTGTCTCAAAAACATAGGTTATGACCCCTCGTTTCATAACCTATGTTTTGGAGACAAAAAATGAAAAAATAATGAAAATTAATTGGCGATTTTTGAGAATAGCGTTGGCCGTTTTTTTCCGTTACGTTGGGTAAAGGGTTAATTAAAAAATCCCAAGTATGACCAGGGAGACGCAGTATGCAGGTGCAAACAGAATACGGGTACAGTTGCCTGCAGCCGATGCTCACCCTGCTTGTGTCCGTGTGTTAGAGAATAATACAACAGTTATTTGCCACGACTTGATGGTCAGGATTCTTACACTTAAAAAAACAAATCCATACTTTTTCCACACATGCCAGCCCATATTCTATACTCATTCGAGTACTTCAAAGAGATGACAATCTGACTGTGGAAAGATTTCGCCACACCAGTGAGTAACAACTCAACTAACATTTAACTCTTTACAGGAAAGGCAGACGACACTTGCAAACAAAATTCTTCAAATTCTTCAATAACTAATTTATTTTCATTTTTTGGCGTCAAAAACATAGCTTAAGACCCCTCATTGGAACGAGGTCGACCATAAGCTATGCTTTTGCGACAAAAAATGAAAAAATAATGAAAATTGAATGGTTATTTTTGTGAATAACGCTGGCATGTTTTGGCCGTTACGTTAGGTAAAGGGTTAACCGATGAGTATTTTTCGTCAAATTTATTCAAGACTACTGTGAAACAGCCACGAGAAGCCATGACTGAATTTGATCATCTAAATTTAACACCAGGGCTCATTGGTGAAAAAAATGCATTCAATTTATAAAGGTGGGGGTGGGGTGGGGTGGGGTGGGGGGTGGGGATTCGATTAAATGTACTTAAAGTATACTTACTTCAATCGCAAAGGAATTCCTGTCCTGGGCAGGAATATCCACCAGCACCATGCAAGGAGTCAAAAAAAGGACATATTTACAAGAATGCTATATCTGCATACTCACGTGGTTCTGCAGAGCTATTTATTCGAGTAGACAAAGGCCATTAAATTAGTAGGAATATTAATGATGTTTTTCTTTCATTTCTTATAATTTAACCCTCTGCACACTGATGTAAAAAAATATTTCAGTTAAAAAATCTCCCCATAATGCAACTTGGAGATATGAAATTTAACCATATCAATCTTGTTTGACAGAGCTCACAGAGCAATGTCAATCAAGACTGAAACAAGACTGAATTGGTTAAATTCCTAGTTGCATTATGGGACATATTTGCAGGTTAAAATTTTAATATTTTAACATCACTGTGGAGAGGGTTAATTATTAAAAACTAGATGTGGCCTGTAACAACTTGGGACCAAGAATATCACCCGCGACACACGATCTGATAGTGGGCAACAATAATACCAAGTATCATTTATATCCTTCAAGGCTATCAAAAGTTCCGAGCTGGACATGACAGTGAATTTATGGATATGGGTATGTAAACTTGAACTAAGTCTGTGACCTTGACCTTGAAGACAGGCATTCCAACCTTATTCGCGACACAGCCTCTGGTGGTGGGCAACATTAATACCGAGTATCATTAATATCCTTTAGGGCCATCAAAAGTTCTATGCCGGACACGACTTGTTATAGTTAGATTTGGGGGTATGTGAACTTGAACTAAGTCTGTGACCTGGACTTTGTAGACAGGTATTCCAACCTTATTCACGACCCCCCCCCCCCCCACCCCTGGTGGTGGGCAACATTAATACCAAGCATCATTAATATCCTTCAAGGGCATCAAATGTTCTGAGCCGGACTCGATTTTTTATAGTTGGATTTGGGAGTATGTGAACTCGAACTAAGTGTGTGACCTTGACCTTGCAGACAGGCATTCCAACCTTATTCGCGAGACACTCTCTGGTGGTGGGCAAATTAATACGGAGTATCATTAATATCCTTCAAAGCCATCAAAACTCAAAAGTTCTGAGCCGGACACAACTTGTTATAGTTGGATTTGAGGGTATGTAAACTTGAACTAAGTCTGTGACCGTGATCTTGTGGACAGGCATTCCTGCCTTATTCGCTACACTCCCTCTGGTGGTGGACAACATTAATACCAAGGTATCATTAATATCCCGGACGCGACTCGTTATAGTTGGATTTGGGGGTATTTGAACTTGAACTAAGTCTGTGATCTTGACCTTGAAGACATGCATTCCAACCTTATTAGCGACACACCCTCTGGTGATGGGCAACATTAATACCAAGTATCATTAATATCCTTCAAGGCCATCAAAAGCCGGTCATGACTTGCGCAGACAGACAGACAGACAGACAGACAGACAGACAGACAGACAGACAGACAGACAGACAGACAGACAGACAGACAGACAGAGTAATTCCTACATACCCCCCCCCCCCCATCCCCTGAACTTCGTTCGCGGGGGGGGGGGGGGTTACAAATATTAATGTCAATACTTTTCCAATACTTTTCCAATACTCTCAAGACTTACTCACAGAGCCTACTCAGTGAGCGTGGGACTGTACGCAATAGCCCAGTACACATAAGTTATTGTGATGATTTGACGGTCCGACAGAAGGTAAACCTGGCTGTCGAGAGTGTCGTTAAACTTCAATAAATAAATAATACATGAATCGAAGGTAACATGGTCTGCGGCTCTGAGTTTATGTTCAACCGAGACTGCTTTTAGAATTTCAAAATGGCGTAAAAACCCTGGGTAGTTCCCTGCGGGAACGCCAGCTTTTTTGACTTGTTAAACTGCCCGACACATATAAAATATAACCATAGCAGCTTGGTGTACCAAATGTTTATCACGAGTGGTGAAGTGGTGTTAACTAGAAAATAGAACAGTACTGCTGACTTGATGATTGCAAACATCGACAGGGGAAACGATCATGAAATCTGTGGATTTGAATTTACACACTAAAAACTAAAGTGTTAAAACTGACACTTTCAAGGTGTTAAACCCATCCGTTCTAACTCTTAGGGTTTGATTTTAACACTCACAGTGCAATGCTTTAAGCATCCAGACATTACAATCGTCAGACATCTGAAACTTGAATGGATGGCACTTCCCATGTGTCTAGCATTGGTGGTTCTTCCAGAATCGTCCATAATTTGATTTGCGCTTGGTGGGTACATAATTAAAAGGACACAACGCAGATGACGCGGATCAGGTTCGAGAGTTCGAGCCTGATCCTCGTCATCTGCGTTGTTTCCTTTTAAGTGTCGCGACATTACACTTGTCAAGTGGTATTATTGTAACACCTGTCAAGTTCTGGGAAATCTACACTTGAACAAAGTGCTAGTTCAGCACTTAATAAGTGTTAAATACAGCACTTCAAGTGTAATTTTTAACACTTTAGTTTTTAGCGTGTACTTTGGACATTAATGACAGTTTCCCAGAAATTCACCATTCACAACGATTGCAAATGTAAACAGGAGGCGTAAGGGACCCCAATTGCTCACCTGACAAAGTGGTTCAAAGGAATATTTTGAGTCACATTCAGTAAGTCATGGTTTATCTTCTTTATCTAATGAGGAATGAAGTCATGAAATTATCCAAAACTCTAGCATTTCATGTTTTTTGCAACGTCGAGCCCGGTTTGTCTCGGATGGGTGACTGTCTGAGCGATCGATTCGGACTCCCGCGTGGTGTCCTTTGGCAAGGCACTTAACCCCCATTGTCCACATGGGGGCACGATGACGCCGTGTACTAAGACGTACTGCACGTCAATGATGCGCATGTCTTCAACCAATCTAACCCTGCCTGTGCTGCAATGCTGAGTTACGGTGTTCGGGAGCTGACAGCTGCTCGTCGTTGCTCGGTGGTTCTCTGCGGGTACTTCGGCTTCCTCCACCCGTAAAACTGTCACGGTCATAATTAGCCATTGTGCAAAATATGTGACTTTAAACACCAATAAATAGATATAAATAAATAACTGTTTCATGTCAGATGACTATTATCATAGATCTTCCTGACTGCTTGAAAATCTATCAGCTGTAGACAAGCATTGTCAAACTTCCAAGGGTTGTTATGTCACTGCAGCTTAAAAGGTAAACGTTATAGAAAAACATTAAGGAATGAAACTGAACAACCTTGAATCTAACCTGCCCCACTGCCCACTAGAGAACCCAAATATTAAGCCAGGGACTGGAATTGAACAAACTTAAAACTGATCCCCTTAAAATGTTATATTCCAAATATGAAAGGACTCTGAGCGGTGGATCTGAAGAAGAAGATTTCCTCATATTCCACTAAGTTAAAAATCGGGCTCCCATAGGGAGCCCAAATATTAACCCAGGGACTCGATTTTAACAAACTTGAATCTGACCCCCCCCCCCCCCCCCCCCTAGAGATGATTTGTACGAAATATCAAAGGATTCTAATTGACGGTTCTGGGAGGAAGATTTTTAAAGAAATTCCCTCATATTACACCAAGTTAAAATTTGGGCTCCGATAGGGAGCCCAAATATTAACCCAGGGACTAGGTTTGAGCAAATCGAAATCTGACCACCCTAGAGCTGTTATATGTCAAATATGAAAAGATTCTGACCGGTGGTTCTGAGGAAGTTGATTTTTATAGAAATTTCCTCATATTGCACTACGTTGAAATTTGGGCATCAGTAGAGAGCCCAAATATTATCACAGGGACCCGATTTGAACAAGCTCGAACCTGACCTCCCTAGAGATGTTGTATAACAAATATGAAAGCATTCTGACTGGTGACTCTGAAGAAGAAGATTTTTAAAGAAATTTCCTCATATTGCACTAAGTTAAAATTCTGGCTCCAATGGAGAGCACAATTATTAACCCAGGGACCCGATTTGAACAATTTGAATCTGACCCCCTTAGAGATGTTGTATACCTAATATGAAAGCATTCTGACTGGTGGATCTGAAGAAAAGGATTTTAAAAGAAAAGAAATTTCCCCGTGTTGCACTAAGTTAAGGTTCGGGCTCCCATAGGGAGCCCGAATATTAACCAGTGACTCGACTTAAACAAACTTGAATCTGACCCCCTAGAGATGGTGTATACCAAATATCAAAAGATTCTAATTGCAAGATGGAATTTATTATCAGGGGTGGGCCCCCCCTCCTCCATGCCATTCAATTCCACAATACAAATGCAACAGTACTTTCTTCCTGTCAACTTTCGATACTTTCGC
This sequence comes from Pictodentalium vernedei, assembly GCA_031216915.1. Classification (NCBI taxonomy): domain Eukaryota; kingdom Metazoa; phylum Mollusca; class Scaphopoda; order Dentaliida; family Dentaliidae; genus Pictodentalium; species Pictodentalium vernedei. The sequence goes on along the minus strand of CM062291.1, from coordinate 177,239,672 downwards.
AGCAGGAATGATTTGCCTTACGTCTTTCAGTGCCACGGTTTTGTAATAATGGTACATATCACTTGATGACTCTTGCGCAACTAACACTTCCCACGAACAGTCCTTATTGATATATGATCGTGAGTCGTACCCGCTTACTGCCCCAACCCATCAATATTCAGTATTATAGTTGGAAAATAGGAGATAGGGTCTCGGTCAGATCGTGACTGTGTCGTGAGCTGATCGAGATTTTATCTCCTCTTTTCTCCTCAAAGTGCCGCTACTGGCGTCACACTGTTACCTCACAGCATTTCGCGTGGATAGTGTTACAGGTACCGTTTTAGTTAAAATGATTTGATAACAGTGAATGTTTGCTGAACTACTTTAGTTGTTTATGCATATCTGCGTTTGCGTCAGATCCATCAACCATAGGTGGGACGCCCTTAATTCCTTCTTGCAAACAAATTTTTTTTTTTGTGTGTTCACGTCCCTATTTATGTTAGCTCATTCGTTGCAAGATGGAATATATTATCAGGGGTGGGTCCCCCTCCTCCATGCCATTCTATTACACAATACAAATGCGAAAGCACTTTCTTCCTGCCAACTTTCGATACTTTCGTGGCAGGAAGGATTTGCGTTTCGTCCTTCAGTACTACGGTCTCGTAATAATGGTACATGACACTTGATGAATCTTGCGCAACTAATACTTCCCATGAACAGTCCTTATTGATATCAGATCGTGAGTTGTACCGATTTGTACCCCCAAATATTGGCTGATAACAGTTCCCTGGAATTAATGTTGTGATAATCCACTACTGGTAAACAGACAACTATTGACTTCGCTTAAGCAGACTATAAACTCTACCTCTATACAAACACTACAGTTATTTTGTAAATATTTTATTACTTTCATATCTTTTTTAGTGTCTCATTCGTATATTTTACTTTCAAATTTGTACCACCAACACTCTTTATTCTACATTACATCATTTCTTCTCAAGCCAGCTTGAATCCATTTTGCTTCTAAAATTAAAATCATATCTAATGTGCTCAGTTGAATTATACCGTGCCCGGATAGGACATTTCAACCTTACAGTTTATTCCAGCAGCTTAAATCATTGTTTACCGAAAGATAGATCTACGTGCATCTTATTTTACTTGCTCTTGCGTCTCAGTGGTGCTGAGCTGCATGAAAGCTTCACTGCCATGTTTGCTTTGTTCTTTGGGCAATCCCCTCACTCAGTAAATTCGACTGAACCAATTACACGTCGCTACAGTTCTCTGAATGTCTCGAAGGCTACATCAACACTAAAAGTATTAACTACAGCTTTCCTATCAACGTTGTTTCTCATCTCTTTAGCCATAAGCCTATTATTGTCAGGTGACATTGAAACTTTTCCTGGTCCAAATTCTCTTAATTCAGGTGGCAACCTGAATACTCTAAAAATTGTTCATCTTAACATTCAAAGCCTCAAACCTAAACTGGACAATTGTACAATGTGAGTTTACACCTATGATATTATGGCTTTTAGTGAGACATGGCTACACAGCGATGATCCCTCACCTGACGTCCAACTCCAGGGATTCCATGAACCACTGCTATTCAATGGCGCGTCAAGGGGAGGTGGGGTTGCCATTTACATTAAAGACGGTATCTCGTTTCGACACAGACCGGATCTTGGTACACCGAATACGGAGTGTCTATGGGCTGAAATATTTACAAAACGGAACAGGTCGTTATTACTAGGAGTATTCTATCGCCCACCCAATAGTCCCCCAGACACATGGGATGCCATATCAGCATCCATCGAAAAAGCTAGAGACACGTCAGTTGGTGACTTAATTATCACGGGTGATTTCAACGGTAACCAAATGGTATCCTCAAGAAGTAGCTTCTCTGAAATAATCAATTACTTTAACCTCAGGCAGCTTGTGAGCGAACCAACTTGTTTTACTGAGACGTCGGCTTCAATGTTGGATCTTTTTGCTGTCAGTAACACAATCAACGTGAAAACAAGCGAAGTCCTCGAACCAATTATCCCAGACATGACCCGCTATCACTGCCCAATTTCAACTGAACTCGAATTTTTAAAACCAAACCCACCTTCTTTTAAGAGGAAGATATGGCTTTATTCTCAGGGTAATTATGAAGTACTAAACGCGGCTTTCTCTAACGTCGACTGGAACTCTATCTTTGATACGGAATGTCTCGATACTATGGTTTCTAAATTCACTGATAAAATACTTGACACTGCATCCAAACACATACCTAATAAAATGATTACTTCGAGAATGGACCAACCGAAATGGATGCATAATGAAATAAGATTACTAATGAGACAGAGAAAACGTTTGTATCGCATTGCTAAACGTACTAATATTCCATACAACTGGAATAAATATAAACGTAAACGGAATGAGGTTGTATCGCCCATCAGGAAAGCCAAAGCCCATCATCTTTCAAAAATCCAGTCCACACTGAGAAGCAACGAAACCCCGCCATCACTGTGGTGGAAGACCTTAAAAACACTAATCGGTAGCTGTAACACAACAGGAATTCCCACCCTGATTCATCTAAACAAAATATATTCTTCAAGTGTTGAGAAAGCTGAAGTGTTCAATGAATACTTCTGTTCTATCTCGACAGTTGACGATTCGAATGCTTCCCTACCAGATCGACCACAACGTGTTTCCCAGTGTATTGATAGTATCACCCTACATTGCAGTGAAATATATGCTGCAATGAAGTCGATAAAGGTGTCCAAGGCGTCTGGTCCTGATCAAATAAGCCCGCGTCTCCTAAAAGAATGCAAATCCTCTCTCAGTGAGCCACTCTCAATTTTATTCAACATTCTACTGAATAATTCGTACTTTCCTTCATTATGGAAAAAAGCAAATGTCTCCCCAATCCTAAAAAAAAACCCTCAAACACAGTCACTAATTATCGCCCGATATCGTTGATCAGCTGTGTTGGTAAAATATTTGAAAAATGCGTCTTCAAACGCTTGTGGCAATTTTTGAGAGAAAATAATGTCCTTAGTCAGTTTCAGTCAGGTTTTACACCTAGAGACTCAACCGTCCTCCAACTGACTGACATATATGATGAATTCTGTCGCGCGCTTGATGAAGGCAAAGACGTTAGGGTAGTTTTTTATGATGTCAGTAAGGCATTTGACAAGGTATGGCATGCTGGTCTCATCCACAAGCTGGAGAGTATTGGTGTTTCAGGAGAACTACTTATGTTTCTAAAATCGTATCTTGCGGATAGGTCGCAGCGAGTTGTGATAGCCTCGGAGTCATCGTTATGGAGACCCATCAATGCCGGTGTACCTCAGGGGTCTATACTCGGACCCTTACTGTTTTTGATATACATAAATGAGATAACCAGCGACTTATTCAGTAGTATACGCCTCTTTGCAGATGATACTTCCTTGTATCTAATTATTGAAAACCCAGAGCAAGCCTCGGTCATAATCAATCAAGATTTGGCCACAATCGAGCATTGGGCCAAAACATGGTTGGTTGAGTTCAATCCCAACAAAACTGAAAGTATGTGTATATCACGTAAAATCAATCCAGACTCTCACCCACCCTTATATTTAGGTGACTCACAGATAACGGAAGTTCGTGACCAAAAACATTTAGGACTCTTTCTAAACAGTGCATGTACATGGAACGACCACATTGGTCATATTTGCACCAAAGCTTGGTAACGTTTAGACTTGCTGAGGAGGCACAAATTTAACCTTGATCGCAGTGTCCTGGAAAAAATATATTTTGCCTTTATTAGGCCTCTTCTTGAATATGCGGATACTGTCTGCCATAATTGTTCTGTGACCAATATCGCGGAACTAGAAAAAATACAGATTGCAGCAACAAGAATCACCACTGGAGCAACAGTCAGTGCCAGTAAGACGCTGCTATATTCGGAAACACGGTGGGAATCTCTTCAAGAAAAGCGCCGTAAACATAAACTAATTCAGTTTTTCAAAATGTATCATCACATGTCACCTCCATACATCTCCAACAAAGTTCCTCCACTTATCTCCGTGACGAATTCATCACGCAGTCTCCGATCTGGCCAAAACCACCGAGTCCCCTTTTGCCGAACGCAACTGTATCAGTCTTCTTTTATCCCCAGCGTTACTGACCAGTGGAATAAGTTGCCCTTACCTGTCCGCGAAAACTCATCATTGATTAACTTTAAAACGTTTCTCAGTGATGGTAACCAAAGACCCCCAGCGTTCTACAGTAACGCGAAATCTCGCAGGGCTCAAATATACCATTGTAGGCTGCGGTTGCACTGTAGTAGTCTTAATTCTCACCTTTTCGACAATAATTTATCACCCAGCCCCTACTGTCAGTGTGGTGAGCACGAAACTACTGTTCACTTTTTCTTTCATTGTCCTTTGCTTTCAAACGATCAAAATTATACAATTAATTTACTCCCATATGTAACAGATACATCCACACTTCTGTTTGGCTCTGAATTCTTGAACAACGAGAACAACAGCCTCATTTTCAAAGTTGTACACGACTTCAATTTATCAAGCAAGCGATTTCAATAATGCAGAAACTTAACAATACGCCCCCATCCCCACTCCTCGTGGGAACTTAGTTGTTCACTGCACCAAACAGGTTCTGCTTAGCTAGTATAATAGGACCAATTGACCCAATGCTGGTGGTGGAATAGACCTTCAGACGTTCCAACGTTCAATACCTCGAGGTTTACTAACGTATAACTCGTCATTAAATGAACTAAATGAAACAAGCTGCCTACTTATGATTTTCTTGAGTGTTAATTCTATTTAACATATATTCAATCGGTATCAGACTCCCTGCTACAGATACTTGTATCAGGGGTACGATACAAGCACGTTCCCATTCCGAGAGTTCAATTCTTTTGGTTCCACACAAATAAATAGTTCGTTATTACATTCGTCTGCATAATACATTCTCGACTATTGCCCAAGATACTGTATGATAAATAAATTATTACCAGCTGTGCAGATGTGCAAGGTGTGTGTCGGAGTCTCGCTCCGGTTTCTGGGGACAGATTGGGGCTCGTCATCGACACGTCCTGAACTACCCTTGGAGACCGGAGCATGACTTCGTTGTGTGCTTTTTGCATCAGCATAATATCTATGTATCATGTATTCAAGCTGATTTCATCTTATTATTTTCTTATTATTTAGGGTTTTTCTTTTTCCTTTTTCTTTTTTATTTATCAGCATTCCTGTTCTTCCCTTCTCTTCTTTCTTTCTTTTTAATTTTAAGTTGAAGTTTAAACAGTTTCACATGTCGTTGCCCGGCGGTCGAAGCTGCCTTCCTCTACTCCGTATCTGTTCTGATGTGTCGCTTAACTTATCGGCCACTTGATCACCAATCGTAGCAACTGAGAGTAATTTAATATGCAATGGAGGGAGCGTCTCGGCCTCCGTGTGTCGGCATGTGAGCTCTTCATCTGATTCGTACCACCTACAGGAGTAAGTTCATAAGTTATCAGGGAGACGACTTACATAAGCTTTAAGCTTTCTGTTGAATCCCTCCTTTACACAGTAATCTACTTTCATTGATTTGTGTATACTGTTGTATCTGGTGTTGTTCAGAACTTTTGTTACCTTACAGTTATTGTAAAATGTGTACACATGTAATTTAATGAATAAATACTGTTTAAACTAAAAGATTCTAATTGGTGGTTCTGGAGAAGAGGATTTTTTTTTAATTTTGGAAAACAATTTACGGGTGCTATCAGAGAAATGCCCCTGGTGGTGCCTCCTATGGGCGTAGAATATTTATTTGAATAAACCTGAACTGACATATGATAAGGAACATGTATATCAAATTTGGTTCAATTCGGCCCAGGTTTATGAGAAGTCGTTAAAATAAAGTTCACGCCGGACGCACAGAACGCGATCACTTAACTCCCCCCCCCCCCCCCCCCCCCCAGACTTGCAGTCAGATGAGCTAAAAAGGATTATTTACAGAGAAATTGACAGAAAGGAGAAGTGATCATCTCAATTTTTGTTCCAGATCTTGATTCCCGTTATATTTTACGATACGTCACGGTCTTCACCCGCATGCCACACTTGATTATCACTAGAAAACAAGGTCTGAACTATTTTCATTAATACATGACGATCATTCCCTTTGAGGAATTTATTGTGACCACCTTCAACGTACACCCTCCCCTTCCCATCCACTACAGAGTATGATATTACACCCAATGCAGTACGCTTAAAAATTGGCTAATGATGCTAGAAAATTGTCTTTTCAACTGGTCTTGTAGTCTACTAAGAAAACTTTCATATACAAACGGGGAGGGCGTGTAGGGGGTGAGGGTGGATCCGAGACACATGGGTGGATCTTTGCGGTAAGAGTACGCTAAATTTCCATTTCGGGCAATTTTTTATTCTTCATAATGGCTTCAAGTCTGCTGGAAAATGTATAATTTTGTTGCAGAACTATCCAGTAAACACGAGTAGTATTTTAGGGTCCAGACTGGCCTGATGTAGCGGTGTATTGTGAGTGCAATGCGAGCCTGTCATGATACCCTACGTGAGCGTTCATGTGACGTTACTGTCATGGTGATACGTGGCGTCTACGCGCATGCCCAGCGCGTGTTGTTAAGGCGAAACGTCGTTCCGTCGTCCATTTTGTATTGTGGGGGCAACATCTTGGTTTCTATGATAGCATATGTTTGCTATTAGCCCAGGTATTGGTCTGGGGGTTCTAAAACGAAGAGGATATGTTCTGAGGGTGTGTTAGATCGAATAGGAGTAAATCTAACTACCCAAATTATCCAATTACCTAAAACGATCAAAAACTATCGAAAGTCACCCAGACGGACAATAAGATCCGGCCAGTCTGGACGCTGACATATTACTAACATGAGCGTAGGCAGATATCCCTAAGTATATATTGTAAGAAAATATGACCCGAAAAGGTGGTGTATTGGGGTGGCGGTATTTTGGTGACGGAAAAATTTGAAGTGCAAAAACATTCCTTTCACATTTTACGACGTTTTCCCTAATTTTACACACACTAGTTAAGGCACAGAATGGATTTTTGTACTTCTAGCATGGTTTTCAGGCAGAAGGACCCAGGAATAACCTGATGTATCTCCATGACGTCTTTAGGACCAAGGACGTATGCCCAAACGACAAAAGGTAAACACCTTCCTTAAGAACGCCAGGAGGTTACAACTAGAAAATGGTAATTCAAAAGTCGCTATCTAACCAAATGGTGCACAAATGGACATTAATCGCACAGAAGTATAATTTTTGGAAGGTCGTAGCTTAAGAACTGAGTTAGAGTATAGTTTAATATGCGAAATTCAGAGAATCACGCAAAAACCTGACGACCTTAGGTACATTGACGCTAATGCCTGCGATGCAGGTTTCAAATTTGGACAAAGAACTCAACAGTCACTCTCTATAACATATGCAAAAGAAAATTGAACATTTGTCTATAGAAATCATGCAGAATATTGGCAGGGACAAATTTCGAACTCTCATGGTATGAACTGTTATACTGAGTATCCAGAAATATCATATACCATATAACTTACCTACGCTGTCTGAGCTAAAAATTAACTTTTCAGCTTTCAGTGTGACAGCACCATCAGTATCACAACATAGATTGGATGCTGCAATTATAACTGCTGTTGTCATGTTTTCTTAATTTTAATGTCACAACATGTTTTACTACAAAACAAGTCACACGTCGAAATGCCAACATGTGCGATGAGAGTTGGCTGACATAATCAAAAAGCATTGGCGATTCCCCCAGAGAATTACTTACAGTTGATACCCAGTAAATGGGAACCTTTGCGCACACTTTTGAACCGTGAAATCGACTGACGCTATATCATGCCCGTGACGAACGCCGACCGAGGAGGGCGATACGAATACTTTCAGACGTCACGCACGAAACTGACTTTCGTCGTCCTCGGAAGAGGCCATGGGGAGGGAGTTTACCGTCCGCAGAAAATTGATTTTATGCGTGAGACTGAAGACGAGAGTGATCGCCCGCCTAAAATGACAAGCGTGTTAGCAAGTTACGAGCATACATTGACACGCGTACACCCGCTATGTGGTCAAGAATCTAATAATTCCAAGTGTTCCGTTAAGAGCTGATGAGATATAGGTGCTGGCCTTGTTTGGCTTAATATCCAGATTTATTCCGCAGTTGCCGAGCTAAGCTTTTAATAAAGTCGGAAAAATAAACAGGGTAGTATTGTGTAGTACTGTGAAGTATTGAGAAAGTAGTGGGTACACTCTAATCATATGGGTAAAAATTAACCCAAAGCAACTGGGTTGAGTGAATATGAATGATTTTTAACTGATTTTACAGTGTAGTGTTGGGTAGTATGGGGTAGTGTTGGTTCTCTCCAGTAGTCTGGCTTCCTCCACCCAAAAAACGATTCTACACGATGGGAATTTGGCTGTTGAAAGTGTCTTTAAACACTAATAAAACAAACAAAACAAAACTCACCTCAATCGTTTAACCTTTTATACCTAACATGAAAAGCAGACGACAATTGCAAAAAAGAACTCTTGAATAACTAATTGTTTTCATTTTTTGTCTCAAAAACATAGGTTATGACCCCCTGTTGGAACGAGCTCAACAAGCTCGTTCCAACGAGGGGTCATAACCTATGTTTTTGAAACCAAAAAATGAAAAAAATAATGAAAAGTAATTGGCGATTTTTGAGAATAGAGTTGGCCGGTTTTGGCCGTTACGTTAGGTAAACGGTAAAAAAGATTATTTTGGTTAAATTTCTGGATGCATTATGGGAACAATTTGCAGCTTGATACATTTATATTTCGACATTAGTGCGAGGAGGGTTAACTTAAGCCCACTTTGAGTTCCAGATGAGCTTCAAACCTACCTTATTGGATAAACAAATATTCTTGTGATGTACCACAATACAACAAATACCGCAAACAGAATATCACTGACAACACTACTACGATTGACGTACAAAAATAGCTTGGCAAGCTGAAAATATATTTCATATCACACATTAATCAAACATATATTGAATGACAAATATCATCCTCTTCTTATGAAATATTAATGTTTTAGTTGCTGATTTTTCAAAACCCGTTACCCAATCCGAATAGAGGATGGCACCAGCAAACATTTCTTGAATAACAAATTTGTTTAGACTTTAGTCTCAGAGACACAGCTTATAACTCCTCACTGGGACGAGCTCATTGATAGCCAAAATTGGCCAGTACAATTGTATTCATAAACTCGTCATTCAAGTTTTATTAATCTTTTCATTTTTTATCTCAAATACATGGGGGCGCGGTGGCGTTGCGGTAAACGGTTCTCGTCAGATCACCGAAGTTAAGCAACGCCGAGGCCGGTTAGTCCACGGATGGGTGACCGTCTGTTCGATCGATTCAGACTCCCGCGTTGTGCCCTTTTGCAAGGCACTTAGCCCCGATTGTCCACATGGGGGCACGATGACGCCGTGTACTAAGGCGAACTGCATGTCGATGGTGCGCATGTCTTCAACCAATCTAACCCTGTCTGTGCCACAGTGCGGAGTTACGATGCTGGGGAGCTGGCAGCTGCTCGTCGTTGCTCGGTGGTTCTCTCCGGGCACTCCGGCTTCCTCCACCGTAAAACTGTCACCGTCACGATTAGCCATTGTGCATAAGTATGTGACCTTAAAACATCAATAAATAAATAAATAAATCTTACGACTCAAGTTTCAGGGAAATAAATCTCAAATGCATATCTTACGACTCAAGTTTCAGGGTCATTCACTATATTTGTGAGTCAAAGAAAGAAATTTTCAAGTTATTCAAGACATTTTCGTTGGAGATAATTCTTAAACCCTTACCCAACCAGAATAGATGTCACTTGCAAAATTTGTTTCTGAATAACTAAAAACGAACTCCTTCCAATGAGATATCAGCAACTTTGTTTTTGAGACAAAAATGAAAACATAATAACATTTGAATGTGAATAGCGCAAGCCGTATGTTGGTGGTAACGTTGTAGGTAAAATCTAACAACTGTCCTGAGTGGATTGGTCGGCACGACAGACTTTGATATTAAATGTCTGGTTGAGCATTAAATGTGGTTGGTCCTTCCCTTAACAGGGCCAGATGACACACCTGCCATAAAAGTCTTGAATAACCCCAAAATTTCATTTTTAGTTTCAAACACAAAGGTTATGATCTTCTGAGAAAACTCAGTGGGTCCCTGTATTGTTTGAATTCGTTGGGAATTTGTAACAGACTACTGCTACTCCTCAACACACGAGCACACCACTAAGCCGTATCTCCATCATAATCTGGGTATCATACTGTTTACACTGTCAAAAAGGCGACCAAAGGTGAGTTTTCATTCACTGAGGACCCAGTCTTTTTTCTCACTTCAATATTTTCGACAGTAACTGTTGTACCTATAAAGGGTCCTATCAATAACTGTGCACACTAACCATTCTCTAAAAACAGTCGTGGAATATTCTATCGTGTTCTACTGACGGAACAGAACCCGCCCTATTAAAATATCTTTTCCGAAACTCTTTTTCCATTTTTCGAAGCCCTAGAATAAAAATGCTTGTATCTAGCAAGATCGTTGACAACAGGCTGCGCACTTGTGATTGGATACTGAAGGGTAACAAGATTCTTCCTCGCTCGGTTTGTTGAATATAATCAGTGTTCCCACTGGCCCGAAGTTTTTTGGTGCCAGGTGGAATTTTTGTTTTAGTATCAAATTAATATTTTTGGTACCAAATAAAAGATTTTAGTGCCAAATCTGTTCGTAAATGAGAACAAATTAACCAAACGAGGGGATGTCAAAAAGTTTTGAGCCTAACATAAATAAAGCTCGAATATCGGCACAGAACATATTTATTTTTCAACAAAGTCCCCTTGTAATTCAATACACTTGTTCCACCGGGTCTGCCAGTCGTTGATGCCGCGTCTGTAGAAGTCCATATCTTGGTCATGTAGCCAAGCCTCCACAGCAGCAGTAAGTTCCTCACCTCTATAGACGCGGCATCAACGACTGGCAGACAAGGTGGAACAAGTGTATTGAATTAGAAGGGGACAATGTAGAAAAATAAATACGTTCTGTATCGATATTCCAGCTTTATTTATGTTAGGCTCAAAACTTTTCAACATCCTCTAGTATATGCATGGTATTTTTCACTCTCGCTTCCTCGGCACATAAAGTGGGGTGACCTGGCTGTCTAAAGTGTCGTTAAACTCCAATAAAAAATCAGTGACATCATATTTGTGTTTCGTGAAATACATGTAAAACAAAGTATCTTCTAATCATTTGTGAATCTAAAATTTGAACCCCCACACTTCCACACATGGGGGCGTCACTAAGGAGTGCGTGGGATTGGAGTTGTGACACAAATAAACGGTCCTGAAAATAAGCAGTCTGACATTTGCAGAATGAGGTCCCCAGAGGGTGAATTTGATGATGTTCTCCCATACAGTAGGCAAATTTATCCTCTGGGTACCTCTTTCTGTTAAATTTTGAGACCCTGATTCAGATCGAGGTTCACAGAGGGTAAATTTAGTGATGCTACCCTGCTATGCAGGGTAACATCACTAAATTCACTCTCTGGGGACCTCATTTTGCAGATAACAGTCTGCTTATTTTCTGGCTTGCTAATAATAAATTTTCCAGTCTGGACGTTTTTATCTGAATTGGATTCGATTCGCTCTAGGTTGTAACATGCACTTTCTTACGAGACTCGATCTGATACTTGGAATTTTGTCACACACACACAGTCGGTCATGCAACTGAAGATCAGCAGTATCTGATTAAAGCTTCGGACACAAATATGCGGTTGCGATGGTTGCGTTGCGGTGGTGCGTTGCGGTGGTGTGTTGCGGTGGTGTGTTGCGGTGGTGCGTTGCCGCAGTGGTAGCCATGTCACATATGTGCTGCCCATCTACGTTCATGTTTGGCTCAACATCGAGATTGGACCAGTTTTAGTGTTTTTAGACCTTTTAGTGCCCCTGATAGCCATTCATTATAGGAGTCTAAGAAAGAAGAGGAAAACCCGCTGTTTCTGGGTCCACCACATCAACAGAATGAGAACAACGAAAGTGGTGTTCCATGGTCTTGTGCCCCAATTGTACGAGGACGAAGAGAAATTTGTCCTAAAAATCTTCTATCTCATGTTCAGTGATATCTACTGCACGTGGCATCTTAACATGTAGAACACAAAGTCTCGAGACCTTCTCTCTGATGAAACACAGCGGCGAAACTAAAAAAACGCACCGCAACTGTGTGTATGTGTCATGGTAAATGCATCACTATATTTAATTTCGGTTCGGCAAAACGCAGCGGTGAACGCTCCGCATTTCAGCACCGGATGGTGAACCGCAAGTATGTGTCTTCTGCTTAACCCTTTGAAGCCTAGCGACCGCTTTTCCGGCCAGGAACATAATACGTCATAACGTCATTAAATAGGATGGCTACTCAGTAAATGTGTAGGGTAGACCAATCAATATTTTCAACGTGCAGCCCCGAGGCTGCACGTCGAAAATATTGATTGGTCTACCCCAAATAATGAATATGGACTCTTCCAAGTGCTACCATTGAACTGGCATGGAAGATACCACTAGATTTCAAAAGGTTAAGGCTGTTGGGGCCACAACCGTACCATTTTGGAATATCTGTACAGTACCTGTTAATTAAATACGATGTTTTGTCTTGACCACTACTTGCATCATTTTATTTAACCAGAAATAAATTTCAAAGAAGTCCTGAGTTTTTAACCAGAATCCTGACTGACTGATATTTCAACTACATTATCAAGGCATGCCTAATGGCACGCCTTGATGATGTAGTTGGAATATTTAATAAGTCGGGACTTGGACCATTGCATTAGGGACAAATCAAGTTTACATCTTCAAATCGGTAATTTTCGCGACGCACCTGTCGTAACACAAAGTAAAGAATTTTTCACATTGGCCTTACTGAATACCGAGTTTTTCAGTATCAGCCTCTATAAATAATATATGTTACAGGATAAGACTAAACAATGTTTTTTTCAAATGGTATATTCATACTCACTTCAAGCCAAGGGTCACAGATGTCATGAATGAGTGTTGTCAGTGTACCAATTCGTATAAAGTTATTTGCAAGCGTGAGAACAATCAATACTATTGTTGCAATGTGATGAATCGCATGTTCCCAGAAGTCCTGAAAAAGACAAATTGTGACGAATTAAAACTGGAACCAACTTTTTGTGGAGGGTTGTTCCAGAGTAACCAAGATACTGGCGCCAAGAAGGAATGGAAGGCAATGGACAACTTTACGCGCCCATAAGTCCGATCGATATATGAGATCACCTCCGATAGCCAGATCGGAATGGAGCGAAAGATCTGACAACTCTGGGGCTACGTTGCGGTAACCGGTTCTCGACAGATCACCGAAGTTAAGCAACGTCGAGCCCGGTTAGTTCTTGGATGAGGTGACCGTCTGAGCGATCGTTTCGGACTTCCGCATTGTGTCCTTGGGCAAGGCACCTAACCCACATGGGGGCACGATGACGCCGTGTACCAAGGTGTACTGCACGTCGATGGTGCTCATGTCTTCAACCAATCTAACCCTGCCTGTGCTGCTGGGTGGAGTTACGATCTCGGGGAGCTGGCAGCTGCTCGTCGTTGCTAGGTGGTTCTCACCGGGTACTCCGGCTTCCCCCACCCGTAAAACTGTCACCGACAAGATATGACCTTGGCTGTTAAAGTGTCGTTAATTCTTAATAATAAATACTTATTTCTTTTGCTTAAACCAAGAACATGGCATCCTTTTAGTATGTTGGGACTACATAGGTAGCCATAGATACTTCAATCACCTCAGATTGGAACAATGGAACAAAGTCTCGAGACTTTGTTCCAATCTGATGCGTTTTTCAACTCGGACTGGTTAGCCGAACACTCACGGAAAAGTTCATGCAATATCATTTTCGCCGAAGTTAGCAGTCTAGGAAATTCCGTGTGTATTGAAGCTTTTTAATTACAAATTTTTAGAAATTTCGCGTTGCTTCTAAAAACCTTACACTTTAACCTTTTACCCAACGAATCGCCGGCATCCTCCCGCGTAATATGCAAATTCAGCAGCTGAAAAAATATTATTTTTCGAAGAATTTCAACAAAATCATATCATGTGACCCCTCTTTGGAACGAGCTCGTCGAGCTCGTTCCATAGAGGGGTCACAAGATATGGTTTTGTTGAAATTTTTTGAAAAAATTTAAAAAATGATATTTAAAATAATAAATTTTGATATCGTCTGCGTTGGGTAAAGGGTTAAGTACACTATTGTTTTACATGCTCTATCACATACGAAGAAAATCTGAGAATCGCTATTTATTTCAAATTAGCGACTTACTGTTCTTTTAACTCAAGAAATAGTTTGCAACAAAAATATATTATCTACCTACCGTTCATGGAGAGTGGACTGACACTAAAATACACATGAAGTGCGAGTTATACACGTGCAATTGCTGTCGATTTCACTGATAATTGTTGCGAATAGCAAGCAAAGTTTCAGTCAATGACAGAATGACTATAGATCAGTTGTCTAACAAAAGCTTTGAATGACATGCCTGTTGCATGCATGCCAACGATTTGCCATCTTAGTGCCTCTGACAGCCTCATCCTTGCCATGTCAACATTTACTGATAAAAGAAGTGACAAATTTTCTTGTTTTTTCCCAGATATTGCATTTGATAGTGGTTTTTGTGACATTCGTGGGTAGCATTCTTCACGTGAACGAGTGGGTGTGTTTGGTGTACGCTATCAACCAGAAACATCATGCTTCACGAGATGAAATGTACTGCAAGACAGCAATCATTAAAACATAAGAATCAGTAACAGCAACTTTACTGTCATAAAACATTTCAGGGAGTGCTTAACCCTTTACCTCACATGAAAAGCAGACGACTCTTGCAAAAACAATTCTTGAATAACTAATTTTTTTCATTGGAACGATTTCGACAAGCTCGTTCCAAAGAGGGGCCATAACCTATGTTTTTGAGACAAAAAATTAAAAAAAATGAAAATTGGCGATTTTTGTGAATAGCGTTGATCGGTTTGGGTCGTTACGTTGGGTAAAGGGTTAATTAAGTTGCAGGCGTATATGTGAATCCGTCAAGATTGGAGTTATGCGACTAGCGGGGAGGCGGGGGGGGGGGGGAGGGGTTCTTATCCGAATAAAGAGACAAACACTTGTGGTAGGTATAATAAGAAAGGAAATTCACTATAAATTTTATATTTCTTATCAGCCTATTCACAATTGTTTACAACAGGCTGAATAGACAATAGGAGGCGGCAATCACATAACCAACCCCACATAACCCGACTGCGCTGGAACTGTGGAGCAGAAGACTAGATCCCAAGGCTTGTAGAACAATCGCACCACAAACATCGATTTTGAACGCTGTGAGATGAGGCGTAAGACCACTTGTGAAACACTGACAGAAAGGACAGTAACAATACAAAAGTATAGAACTTGTCCTGAATGAATTAGAAAAGAGACCAATAACATTCGAATTCTGCGAAAAGGACAGAAAAGAAAAGACCGAAACTGCAACAATGTAAAAGTTGTCAGAAAATGTTACAGGCGAGGGTGGTCGACAGCCTGAGCAGAAGAAAGAGGTCCTAGAGAAAAAAAGGTTCTCGGGCGACTGCTCCTGCAACTGACGCAGGTAAAAGGTGGAGAAAGTAGAAGCGTTTCTCCATGAGGCTGCCTGCATTACGCCTGACAACGAACCGGAATTAGCGTAAGCCTTGACGTTAGACAAAGCGTTGGACAAGGCACGCACCTCGTGGATAGAAATGCGAGTGGTAATACAATCGCCCCTCACCAAATGAGAGTAGGACGATCTAATAGTCAGACAAATCCACCTAGAGATGGATTAAGGAGAGATCGTCTGTCGGCCAGGAATTCGGGACAGAAAGAATCGCTTCCTGCCTTTTCTTGTGTCCGGTTAAGGTAAATGCGAATGGCACAAACTGGACAAAGCAAAGGGAGACTACCATCAACCGAAAAAGAGCCCCGATACAGATATGAGGTGGATATGTTTCTGGTATTTGATTCTTGGCTAAAAAGGAGCAATCAGTGGTAAAAGCAACAATGTTGGCAGAACTCCTGAAAAAGCCGGATGAACGAGTGGGCGTGAAGCTAGCTAACTCTCTTGGCTGAGGCAAAAGCCATCAGAAATGCCGTCTTGTGTGTGAGAAAACGCACTCCCACCTGGGAATAAGATTCGAACGCCCCCCCCCCCCCCCACCTCACCCCAAGAAAGATTCCATCTTGGAGTCAACCGCAAAACTCTAGGCCTTTTCAAAGAAAATGCCGAACGAGACTGGAGAGGTACGGATTAGTGCTGATACGAAGTTTTCCCACATATGAAAAGGTATACGAGAGCATAGGAAAGCTCCTTCTGGTTGATGTGAAGAGCTTCCTGATCCTGGTCCCAAACATCGTTAACGGAAAGACCGAGAGGATCCCACGTCGCCCCTCATCCGAGATCGCTGGCATCTGTCTTCAGAACAATCGGAAGGGGGCAAATCCAACGGAACTTCCTGCATAATCACTGAACGTCCGACCAGAGGAGAAGGTAACGACTGAGAGATACTGGTAACTGAAGCACCAGATCCAGAGAATTTACATTCGATCTCTAACGACTTAGCAGAAAGTGTTGGAGAGGTCTGGCATGCAGCCGACCTAAAGGAATTAGATCCGTTCCGCAAAGACCGAGCAGCCGAAGAATATTCCGAGCTGTCGCGAAAGTGGACTGGATCAGAGTCAGGGATAAGGCCGAGAGAATCAATGCCCTCGCCCGGGAATGGCCACCGCATTCAGATGAGTACGGAAGTTCATACCCAGATGACGAAACGAGTGAGAAGAAACCAGGTCCGACTTCTCCTCGTTGACTCTGACCCCTAGCGACAAGAGCAGGTTCAATAGTTTGTCGACATCGAACCCCAGAAGAGCAGCGTTGGAGTATCTCTGGAAGATGTTGTCCAGATAAGTCGAAGTGTTCACCACATTTTGTGTGCCATGGAAAGCTAGCACGCGCGTCATCAGTCAGTGAAAGACCAAGAAGCCAGACTGAGGCCGAAAGGCATGGCCTTGGTAAACTTGCCCCAGAAAAGCGAGCCGGAAAGACTTTAGTGATATCCGATGAATCGGCACATGAAAGTAAGCATCCCTCAGATTGATGCTGGAAGCGAAGTCTTCCTGGTTAATGGAGAGGCGACCAGACCTGGAAGTCTCCACGCTGAACTCGGGAGCAATGCTAGACTTGTTCAGGATACTCAGATCGATAACTGGTCTGGGCCCGCGGCCCTTCTTCGGCACCCAGAACAGGCGGGAATAAAATCTCGCGGAATAAATGTTCTTGACCACTTCGATCGCCCACTTTGATAGGAGATTGTTGATCTCCATGATTAAAAGTTCCCGACGTGAAACGTCTGAAGGAACTGGGGTAGGAAGCGGCACCTGTGACAGAGAAGGGAGCCCACGGGAGGATATTCTCAGACCGGACTAAACAACGTCTAACACCTACGGGTCGGATGCGATCTCGGCCCTACGGTCTGCAAAATTGGATATCCTTTCTCCAACGTGGGACGAATGGAGGTGAGGACCTTCCTTTCGAGCCCGGCTAGGCCAGCGAGAGGAGAAACCACAACCTCTGCTAGAAGAAGGGTCCTGCGATCTTCATCTGTTGTGTCTGCGCTTTCCCTTACCACGCGAGTAAGAGAAAGTAGCAGAGACAGGAGGATCGGCCTTCGGCTTCGCAGCGAAGCAGAAGGCTCGTTTGTTAGGCTTGGAGCGGCCACGACCTCCAACAGAAGGTGGATCAAGCTGGTGTAGCAACAGCTGATCCTTAGAAGGACGCAGAGCGACATCTCGGACCGTCTCCACGGAATCACGGAACAGACGCAGACCCAGCAAAGAAGTGGAAGTAGCCCTACCATGAACATTTGGATCCACAACAAGGTCTGTTTGGTCCGACGGCCGAAAGACCGAAGCAGAAGGAGCGGCCGGAAACCCCTTCCGACTTCGCCGAGTTGAAGTCAGGGAAGGTTGAAGCCGATATCCAAAGGAGCAGAATCACCTGCAGACCACTGCAGGGATAAGCCGACGTCGGCTGAAACGGAGACTGAAGAAGACGTCACTGACTGAGACGCAGCAGGAGTGGATACATCAGTAGCTGAAATGGCGGAAACGAGGAGGAAGCAACAGAGCTCGGATCCAAAGGAGGCGTCACAACCTGGTAGCCTCTGATGTCGACTGGAGGGGGACATCAGTCCCGGAACCAGGCATCTCTTCGCCAAGAACGTCAACAGCTAACCTCAGTATCCACCGCATGAAAAGACTGCGAATCCCCCATGGAGAGGGTAGAACTCTTTCCAGACTCCAGACATGCTCGGTTCGGGCGGACCCAAACGACCGCGTTCCCCTTTCCCGGGGAAATGATTGACCGATGCCCAAAATGTAGAAGACCAGGAACCACAAATCCCACAGGGTCTTTCAGCAGAGCACCAATTGCAAATGAAGCATGAGAGTCGTCCACATGCTTCGGCAAGAAACATTGCCCACAAGGCACCGCCCGAGGCATATCTGGTGAGAGCAATATACTTGGGAAAGTGAGCCCAAACAAAACAAAAGGACCCACGGGGCCTGAAGCGCTCATCTTGAACAGAACACAATATAAACAGAGTCCAAGAATGAGTCTACATTAAGCAATCCATCTCCATCGGCTACACTGTCAATCCTTGAGTTCCTCAGGAGTGACAAAAATAATCCGGGCATCATACCTTTTCTTCAGTTGATCATAATGTAAAATGTAGAGCTCCCCCATGAAGCCCCTTGATACAACCTATGTGGATTAAACTTAGTTACACACCTCTAGAGGGTATTGAATACCAATTTTTAAATTTTTCAGCAAAATGGCTAATTCCGGCTCCCATTGGAAGCCCAAATATTAACCCAGCGACTCAATTTGAACACAGTTGAATCTGACTTCCCTAGAGATGTTGTGTACCAAATATGAAAGCATTCTGACTGTTGGATCTGAAGAAGAGAAATTTTAAAGAAATTTCTTCATATTGCACTAAGTTAAAATTTGGGCTACCATAGTGAGCCCAGATATTAACCTATGGATCCGATTTGAACAAACTTGAATCTGACCCCCCCCCCCCCCCCCCCCTAGAGATGTTGTATACCAAATGTGAAAGCATTTTGACAAGTGAATCTGAAGAAGAAGATTTTTGAAGAAATTCCCTCATATTGTACTAAGTTAAATTTCAGGTTTCCATATGGAGCCCAAATATATTAACCCAGGCACTTGAATTGAACAAACTGGAACCTGACCCCCCCCCACCCCCCCCCCCCCCCACCCTAGAGGTGTTGTATACCAAATATGAAAGCATTCCGACTGGTGGATCTGAAGATGAATGAAGATTTTCAAAGAAATTTCCTCATATCGCACTAAGTAAAAATTTGGGACTCCGTAGCGAGCCCAAATATATAACTAGGGATCTGATTTGAACAAACTTGAATCTGACCCCCCTCCCCCCCTCCCCCCCTCCCCTAGAGATGTTGCATACCAAATATGAAAGCATTCTGACTGGTGGATCTGAAGAAGGAGATTTTAAAAAATTAACCCCCATATTGAACAAAGTTAAAATGGTTTGAACAATCTTGAATCTGACCCTCATAACAATGATGTATATCAAACAATAAAAGATTCTGACTGGTGATTGTGAAGAAGAAGATTTTTAAAGAATATTCCTCATATTACCCTATGTACAAAATTTGGGCTCCTGCATTGAGCCCAAATATGAACGAATGGGCTTTATTTTAACAAACTTGTATCTGACCCCCCTATGAATGATGTTTACCGAATATCAAAAGATTCTGATGAGTGGTTCTGGAGAAAAGATTTTTTAAAATTTTTGTAAATATGCTGACTCAGCATTTTTTCGATGCCCATTACAGAACACCCTAACATAACCGATGGCAATTTTTTTTACCATTCAATTCTACTGGCCCTAAGGATACTTCATACCAAATAACAGCTCTCTGTTCCGTGAGGTTTGGGAAATATGGGCGTTTGAAAATATTTCTATTTTTAGCTCCCAGGGTTCCCATGGGGATGCGGGAATTTTTTTTTTTTTACATGGGTCAAGTACTTATGACACAATCATATTACATACCAAATATGGTTCAAACCGGACCGTCGGTTCAGAAAATAAAAATTTTGGGCGGGGCCAACAATCTTACCCCTCCCATTACAAAGCCAAATATTTCTTCACGAACTTCGTTTGAACAAACTTGATTTTACACCTCAAAAGGAAGCACCATAGCAAATATCAAGTCATTGTACACACTGGTTCATGAGCAGAAGATTTTTAAAATGTTTTGGAGCTTTTTCCTCCACTCCCTCCCTATGGGACTGGGCTTATTGAGTTGAACAAAAATGCAATGCCCCTTTGGGACCATCACTCACACAAACTTTCACTTGAATTGGCCCAGTGGCTGTGGAGGAGAAGACCAAAACATGGTGCTGACGGACGACAGACGCCGGACAGACGACGGACAGAGAGCGATGAAATTAGATCAGCTTGACTTTGTCAAGATGAGCTAAAAATATATAAAAAGGACACCCCCAGCTGCTAAAGGAAGGTGGTGGGAAACTCTGGCACAACAGGAACACGAGAGTACCCCAACAGCCAAAAGGGGGTGGAAAGGACAGAAATTCGACCTTCAACAGAGGGAAGAAATCCTGCCACAACAGCCCCCCCCCCCCCCCTCAACCACCGAACTCCAACAGAAGAACCCAGAAGAACCCCAAAAGTTAACGTAAATGAGATACCGAAAAGAACAAAAATGCGCGTGAAATTGGTACAGAGAATTTTATACACAACAAAACGGTGAATAATTCGAGAGCGAATATAAAAAAAAAACACAGCTCTGTATGCCTGGATGTGAAACAGCAGCTTTAGGATTCCACAATACAGAACACAATCATCTTTAATAACGAGTCATGGTATCACTGATGAGAGCAATCACAAAACGCATCTTGACAAAATGGCGTTGGTTGTACGTCTGCGCACTGGTTCCGGAAGCAGTGGTATTGGTACAGAGAAGAGTGTCACCTACTGTGTGTGCGCAGGTCGCACTCGTCCCAGAACTGGCTTATTTTTTCATAGTGCTTTTGCACCACTTTTTCTCTTCGAGTTTGCTTGGGAAAGAACAAAAAAAAGAGCATTCTTCCGAGTTAGGGACTTTCACTGTAGTGCAAGCCTGTTGTAAACAATTGTGAGTATGTTGAAACACAAGGCGTAGTGTGTGGTAAGAATTCTTAAAATTACCCAGTCCCTTAAGGGTTAAAAAAGACATGCGGTCAGATTTAATGTGCAAACACGTCTTTTGGAATCCTTTAGTATATGAATTTTTCTCTTGTAGGTATCCCAGCTCTCCTTACCTTGAAACAGGGCGGACAAGAGAGGACGATGGTGCTCGCTCGCTTCGAAACAGCGGGCACAGCATTACTTCAAACTTGGCTGAAATCGTAAGCTGAAGGTTTTTACATGCACGAGCAATCTTGCGATTTCTATTTCAGGTGATACGATTGAACACCTACAAAAATTTCTGAGAAAACAAAGATTTCATTCAGTACAGTTCAATGAGTTCTATACATGTTGTTCAACTGAATTATTCTCTTTGTTGGCAAAATAGTTTCTTTTCCTTAACTATTTATTTATTGATGTTTAAGGTCACATATTTATGCACAATGGCTAATCATGACCGTGACAGTTTTACGGGTGCAGGAAGCCGGAGTACCCGGAGCGAACCACCGAGCAACGACGAGCAGCTGCCAGCTCCCCAACATCGTAACTCCGCACTGCAGCACAGGCAGGGTTAGATTGGTTGAAGACAAGCGTACCATCGACGTGCAGTACGCCTTAGTACACGGCGTCATCGTGCCCCCACATGGGCAATGGGGGTGAAGTGTTTTCCTTAACTTGAAATGACTTTTACCCAATATGACTGAAAGGTTATGTAAGCTGAGAATGTATTATAAAGAGACAATCTATTTATAATTATATTTTATCTGTCCAATGCATTCAATACATGTATATATAATGATATATAATAATTTTGACACAGAGTATTGAAAGTGTCAATGACACTGCAGCTTAACCCTTTACCTGATATGAAAAGCAGACGACACTTATAAAATAAATTTTTGAATAACTAATTGTTTCATTTTTTTTCTCTCAAAACCATAGGTTATGACCCCTCACTGGAACGATCTCGTTCCAAAGTGTGGTCATAACCTATGTTTTTGAGACAAAAATTGAAAAATAATGAAAAATAATTGGCGATTTTTTTAGAATAGCGCCGGCCGGTTTTGCCCGTTACGTTGGGTAACTTGACTGTGTTTAGTGTTTGATGAAAAGAAAAATGTTCAATGTTTATGAAAGGATTATGAAGAAAAACGAGAATTGTAATAATTGAGAATATTACAATTTGAGAATAAGTTCTGTATCCTACATGCTATGTTTTCAATAAGAATAATTTGGGGTGTAGACTGCACTAAAGAATTGAGGCCTGGGTTGATGAAGCCCTCACAATTAACGTATGTCAACCAAAGTTACCATAGCTCTATTGAACAGTACTTAAAGCAAGCCTGGAAATAAACAGTCTGCCATTTGCAGAATGAGGTCCCCAACGGCTGAATTTGCTGATTCTATCCCATACAATGGGCCAATTTATCCTCTTGGTACCTCTTTCTGTTTAAGTTTGAGGTCTTCATTCAGATTGAAGCTCATAGAGAGTAATTTTAGTGATGAAATCCCATTGTGAAGGGTAGCATCACCCAATTCACCCTCTGGGGACCTCATTCTGCAGATGACAGCCTGCTTATTTCTAGACTTGGAAGTAGAACAAAGAATGTTTATATGAAATATGTTAGTTACAATTTATTGGAGAGTGTCAAAAGACACTCTCCAATAAATTGTGACAAATAAATTATCAAGAATTTTTTTCTAAACTGAGGCTCTTCTTGCTGGTAGCAATAAAATCTATGCAAAAAAATACCCGTGTTTTTAAATCGCCTCTGCAAAATAATTTAGTACTCCACCTGTTAAGAGTTTCAATGCATTGGACACTAAAAATTCAGACATTTTAAGAGACTTTAACCACATTTGTGAATGCTTTGTGTCCATAATTTTTTAAACTTTACGGGATCTATCAAAAGAATATCCCGTTTGATGTATATAGGTTATCGTTTATCTCACCTTGCGCTTCACATCTGCGGACAATGATACCAGGAGGGAAAAGTACAGCCCGAGCTCCGTCATGTAATACCAGTAAATATCAGACGAAAAATCCTGCAACATACAGAAATTCTCAAATGAAGAATAAAGCAAAGGCACCCTTGTGTATTAGCATAATTTAATATTTTCAATAAAATATATTTTATACAAAAAGTAGACAGTATAATATATATTTTATTGAATATATCATATTCTGCTAGGTACGACGGATGACTATGCAACAAAGTTACTAAACAGACAGATCAGCTAAAACGGAAATGTAACTACCATAATACACCGTACGTGTCGACAGTGAGTTGGAAAATTTAATGGCAAATTTCAGTTTATTTTTATGATAGCATTACCATTCTGCGAAAAATTTGATATTGGTCCTGACAGACTATAACCTATAATAAAGTGGGGCGTAACTAATGCCCGAATTATGCCTGGGAGCGTCGCGAAGATGACTGATTAAGGTGGTGAAAGCCTCATTTGTCCCGACTGTGATGGCTCAAGTCCCGAATGACTAATATTCCAACTGCATCATCAAGGCATGCCTTCGTTGAAGGTATGCCTTGATGATGTAGTTGGAATATTGTTCAGCCCGGGTTATAGTTTAAAAAAAAGAAGACAAATTTTATTAGAAAATAAACAGGGGGCGCGGTGTGTCAGTGGTAGACTGTTGGACATCTATGCTAGAGGTCCCGAGTTCGATCCCTGTCCGGGACGACCTGCGTTGTGTCCTTGGGCAAGGCACCTTTATCCCGGTTGCCTACATGGGGGCACGATAACGCACAGTGTACTAAGGCGTACTGCACGTCGATGGTGCACATGTCTTCAATCGCTTCTTGAGCGGAGCTTGAACAGAGTTAGAATGTTGAGGTAGGAAGACAGTTGCTCGTATATACTCGATGGTTCTCTTCGGGTACTCCGGCTTCCTCCACCCGTAAAACTTTCATGGTCACGATTAGCCATTGTGCATAAGTATGTGACCTTAAACACCAATAAATAAATAAATAAATTTTAAAATAAACAAAATACACATGTAGTAGTGGTGACGCGACTTCTTATTCAAGTAACATGTACCATACAGGTACTCCAAATTGGTCAAACTGGGCCCTCAACAGTCCAAATCGGGTACTACGACCTATGACTCCGTGTTTACGGCATTGGACTTCAAACTGGAAGGCAAAAGGACCACGGTTCGATCCCAGCCAACCTGAGCCAGGGGTAACAACGTTGTGTTCTTGGGCAAGACACTTAATCCCGATTGCCCAAGTGAGGGGTGGGGGCATGGTGGGTCTGTGTATTCAGGCGTACTGCACGTCGATAGTGCACTTGTCTTCCACTAATGCTACCCTACTTGTGTGGAGTTAGTACGTTTGGGAGTCTGACAATTGCTAGCCGTTGCTCAGCTTTGTGGTTCTCTCCGGGTACACAGGGTTACGATACAAGCCCTTTATTTCCAGTCTTGAAAACGGTATATACAGTACGTGGAGAGTGTATTATCACTAAATCACTCGCAGCGTGGAGATTCCACCCAAGCAATAATTGCAAATTTGTTGCGAAGCACACCAAACACAAGCAAAGTTCCAGCCAATGGACCTCCGGGTTATACCCGGATGTCCAATGGCTGAAACATTGCTTGTGTTTTTGTCTACATATACAGAATTTGACAGTGATGCTTTGGGTGATAACTCCACTCCCCGGGTGATTTAGTTACAATCCACTCTCCACGTACTGTATAGTATATGTTAGGAAGGGAAAAAAAACAATTGCATTTCAAAGAAGAGAAATGATGAAAAATTACATTTCAAACAAATGGCGATTTCTAAAACAAATTACCCTTTACTCATTGTTTCTGAGAGTCATCATCTTATATGCCACCGCCAGCTGCAAACGGGACTGCACAGATTAGAAATTACGGCGACCTCCAAAAGGGTCACCAGACAAGTTGAGACAACCCTTTTTCAGACAACCCTTTTTTGATATTTTGAACAAAATAAAGTCAGAGTAATATTATTTATACCATGATTATCCATATATATCTGCTATGTATAAAATTCCTATGACATAAATTTTAGCTTTACCCACCAACCGTGGTGAACACGCCACCAATGAGATTTCAATAGTTAAAATTTACACCTACAGTGGAACTACATCCAAGTTGACCTTTGGTGGCGTCGCCTTGAATACAACTTGTCTAAATTTATCACTCGTCGCCTCGTGAAGATAGAAATTAAACCGGCAATTATTTATTATGTTTTTAAATAAGTTTACCTCATACGGTACCAAAAATTAACAAACATACTTTGTCTCATGTTAATAAAGCATCCATAACTCGAAAGAGTGTGTTATTGTGTTATTAAAATGAAAAAAGTCCACGTAACCTGCGCGTTTCGTTTTCTATTGCGTTTCGGTGATAAAATTGCCAGCTCAAGTACAGCCCACTGGTGTTCATGGAAACAAAAACAGAATTTTGAATATTGATTTCTTCAACATTTAAACTCTTATTAATCTGACGATCATGGTATAAATAAAATATACCCAAAGTAGCTTGGTGTACCAAATGTTCACCACACATGGTGTTAAGTGGTGTTCACTCGTGGTGAACATTTGGTACACCAAGCTACTATGGGTATATTCTATATGTTTACCACTGTTAGAGGAAAGGAGGAGTTGAGAAACCTAGAATAGGTATACTGCGACATATTTCATGGGAATTTTTCGCAAAGCCCTTGATATATTGTGATGTAAAACACTGTTGGAAAGAATGTATAAAGCTCTTCCCAACGTCACAAAAGTCAAAGAGCAGAAAGATTTTTAATCAGTATAAAACATATTATAGTTCTCGAAGGGCGACGCAGAAAAAATTCCTTCTTCCCAACAAACTACAATTTTTAGCAGAATTTAATACTTGCAGAATATATTTTATTGAATGCATTAAATTCTGCTAAAAATTGTAGTTAGCATTTCAGTCACGTCATAACGTCACTCAGATGCGTAACGACCGACCATATATAGACAACCGCACAAGCGTTTAAATGGGTTAATGTTTATCGCACGCGTTTGGGTGGGCGCAATAATACCACGAGAGGCGAAGCCTCGAGTGGTATTCTACGCCAAACCAAACGAGTGCGATAAAGCTACAGTCCCATATAGGCTAGTCCCGGATCTATAGCCCAGGATTATCCCGGATTGCCGTAACTGTGGTCCGGGATGATCCGGCGATACTTTTCCGCCCCGGATGCGTATTGTTGCCCACAATGCGTTATAAAAACCCAACAAGCCGGTGTCGATACGGGCCACCCCGGACAGTCCAGGACCATCCAGGAGGAGTCACGGATCGACCCGGCAGAGTTAGGGATGAATAGGGATCACTACGGACAGGACCCGGATCACCCCGGACCATCCTGGACTCCACCGTGTTGGCAACGGGGTTGTCCTGGGCGGTCCGTAACTTGAACGGGATGATCCGGCGTGATCCTGCATGTCATTTATTGTCCCGGACTACCTCGTTTCGATACGGTTCATGCCGGCTCATCCCGTTCAAGTTACGGATCGTCCAGGACGACCCCGTTTCCAACACGGCGGAGTCCAGGATGATTCAGGATGGTCAAGGACCACCCCGGATTAAATCTTCGTCCCGGATCGTCCCGGAGGTTTTTGACAGTCAAAAATATCCGGGACGACATGCCGGATACCCAAGGACCACCCCGGATGGCCAAGGACGACCCCGGACTATCCAGGACCACTACGGCGTCGTCAAGGATCAGGCCCCGGATCATCCCGGACTGGTCCGGGGTGATCCGGGGCCTATATGGGACTGTACCTTAAACATTAAACCATTCAAACGCTTGTGCAGTTCTGTATTTATTACACACCTTCGCAAATTTCTAAAACAGGCCTTTTATAGTGATACTAAGTGAGAATTAACCTATCCTTCTGAGAAATAAAGGAAATAAAATAAGGCAAAAATCCAAATTATTCTTCACAAGCAGGAGACCAGTCTTATCGTTATTTCGTACGCTGATTGAACTTTCATTCATAGTTTCAACTTGCAAATTGTAATGCGTCACCACTTCGATCGATGAAACACTGTTCATCTGAAATACAGTTCACCGTCTTCTTGTGCCTCAATTTTACAGCGCGAATTCTGAACGGTTGGTGTGATCCCCACCAAAAAAGTTACCACACATTCACAAAAAACAATAGGTGTAAATTCGGAAAATCCATCAATGAGAAATTATAAAAAAAAAAAACTCACATGTTTATCTGACTTCCAAATTCCCTGCGACTGTTGTTACTCGACTGGTTGACAGACCGGTTATTCGGGTTAAGATTTTAGTCAAGATTACAGTAGCCATTGTCAATTCATCCCACGTAAATTAAATTTATATCCTTATTGTCCAAGAGAAATTATCGTATTGTTCACTATTCCTGCTCAAAATGTATTAAAATTCGTGTTATAGCCTTTAACAGGGGTACAGAATCCAATCAACCCATACGAATTCAAGTGAATATCGACAGGCAATTTTTTTGAATTTCGATTTGGTGACCTAGAAACTTGCTCGCGCAACGTCATTCATTCGAAATGACGTTACTCATAGACGCTTTCATATTCTGTTTACATTGTTCTTTAGTTTGAACTGTATGTCAGTCATTTCCATGTCTTACTTTAACCCATCGGGTTATTTAATCAATAGTCAGTCAGTATTGTTCACGTTAAGAAAATAAATTAGAAAGTTTCTTTTGATGGTCGGACAGTCATTACTAGATGAGTTTCTTCAGAAACAATATAAACGCAGATACTATAGACTGCGAACATCCACTTTACAACATCAAAATAAATGACCCATCGCATCGAAACGGGCCCATGTACTGTATCCCCAGAAATATGACTGGTTCCATTCTTACATTAAAAAAGTGCCATCTGTATCCCACACGTGTGCAATAAAAGTTTATTTTTATCACACATCCCAGAATGCCGTGAACAAACCTTAATTTTAAATGGGTGTGTAATAAGCGTTTTTACACGACCTCCTTATACGTAGGCCGCCGCATGCTGATCGTAGAATTCAGAATTTTAGGAGGGGCGGGACCTTGGAATATTTTTTTTTTGGGGGGGGGGGTGGATTCCCTACCTCCTCTCCTCCATAGCTACGCCACTGGGCTGTGATAACATCAAAACTTGGCTTACCTGATGTGGCCAGTCAGTCCAAAATTCTCTTGAATCTGTAAACCATGGTTTCTGGAACATAATATGGCATATACAGTACATACAAGGACAGGAGAGCAGATAGTAGAAAATAAGTGCTCCAAGAGCTATATTCGCAAAAATATTGTGACGAGCTGAACTTAGTCCGAACTTGGGGGCATTTTTGATGTGGTACGCCCTTAACCCTTTACCAAACGAATCCACCACAACCACCCGTGTAGGCAAAGTTTACAAACTGAGCTATCTAAAAAATTATTTGAGCTATCTAAAAAATTATTTTTCTAAAAAATCAGCAAAACCATATAACGTGACATCACATTAGGACGCTCTCGTCTATTCGATATCTTCCTGATAATTCGATTCGAGTTGTGTAGATTCGGAAGTTTTCTACCAAGCGCCTCCTTTTGAACTCTTTTTCTTCCATCGGGTCTCCTGTGCAGGAGACCCGATGATACAAGAAGAGTAGTTCAAGGATGTTCCGTCCTGAAATATTCCGCTATATGATTGACTTACCCTCCGACACGAGGTGACCCTGGCTGCCGAAATGTCGTTAAACCCCAATAAATAAATAAATAAATAACTAAATAAATAAATAAATAAATAAATAAATAAATAAATAAATAAATAAATAACTTGCCCAAACAGACAAGTCGCCGTTGTGTACAATACTTGAGTGGAGACTGACAATTGTTTATATTTACATTGTGGAGAACCCTGGAATTCTATTTGAGATTCGATTCGATTCGAAATCTTGTTCGATCCTGGATTCGAAATTTACGAATTGAGCAGTTGTAAAACCTAATTTTGCAAGAATTCAACAAAATAATATAATGTGACCCCTCGTTGTAACGAGCTTGTCGATTCGAAATCTTCCCGAGAATTGGATTCGAGTTGCGCAAAGTAGGAATTTTTCGAATCGTCAAGATGTTCTCAAAATCCCGTCAATCGCCTACTTTTGAACTCTTCTATCATCCAGTACAGGAGACCTGGTAATAGAAGAAGAGTTCAAGGATTTTGAGAACATTTCGTCGATTCGAAAATTTCCGAATCAGCGCGACGAATCGAATCGAATATTTAGCTTATTGATTGACCTGCCCAAGCATACGAGTTGCGGTTGAATACAATACTTGAATGGAGACTGATGATTGTTTATAATTGTTTACGGTTGTAATAAGGTGCAATATTTACAGTGTGAAAAACTGTGAAATTCGATTCGAAATTCTCTGGCTCATTCGATTCGGGATTCGTAATTTACAAATTGAGCAGTGGAAAAAATATTTTTCCAAAAATTCAACAGAACCATAATGCAACCTCCCATTAAAGCTCGTCGATTCAAAATCTTCCCGCTAATTCGAGTCGAGTCGCACGGATTCGAAAGTTTTCGATTTGTCCGGATGATCTAAAAATCCTACCAAGTTCCTCTATTTGAACTGTTTTTCTATCATCGAGTCTCCTTATAGGGAACCTGATGATAGAAGCAGAGTTCAAGGATATTACGCTTTCGAAACTACTTTTGTTCTGAAATATTTCGCTTTTGGACTTGACTTTTGACTTGCCCAAACAAACGGGCCGTCGTTGAATTCAAAACTTGAATGGAGACTGACAATTCATCCCCTATGTTCCAATGTGTTCTATGTGCCAGTGGGCACATAGAACACATTGAAACTCAGGTGACGAATTGTTTACGGTTGTAATAAGGAGCAATATTTACAGAATAAAGAACCGTGAACTTCGATTCGAGATTCGATTCGATTCGAAATCCTACACCTGATTCGAATCGGATATCGTTTTGATCCGAAATTTAAGATTCACAAGAACCCACCCGATCCTGCACACAGGGAGTGATGCAGGTGATCTAAAGGTGCTTCATTTCTATCAACACAAGGCAATAGCGCAACTAAACTTAAAACGATGACGCAACTAAACTTAAAAAGGTAAAACTGTCATCGTATTTACTCAAGTAAAGATTCACAAGAACCCACCCCGATCCTGCACACAGGGAGTGATGCAGGTGATTTAAAGGTGCTTCATTTCTATCAACACAAGGCAATAGCGCAACTAAACTTAAAACGATGTCGCAACTAAACTTAAAAAGGTAAAACTGTCATCGTATTCACTCAAGTAAAGTGATTTTGAAAAGGGTATTTTATTTTTTCATGGGAATGCTTTTTACACATGTAATCTCAATCAATTTACAACTGAGCTGCTCTGTCAATATTTGTTATAACTTATATCTCTTATAACACGCTGTACAGTGATAGAAAACACTTGTTTGCTAATCGAAGGATAAAATTACGACGCACACCAGGCTTGCATCCATTCAGAGCTCAAGCAAACATAGCCCGCAGGTTTGAATAACGACTGGAAGAAAATGTTGCATTCGAATCAAGTAATCAGTTTTACGGTGGTTAATAGAAGCCCTGCGGAAAATTATTTTCAGGTGAAAATTAATTTTTCCCACAGCATAATTATCTTGTGTACGACATAATAGCTTGTCTACGACAAGAAAAATATCATGTTCTCACAATATAAGTTATCAAGCCACCTGTTTTATTTGACCAATCAACGTGCTCTAATAGCATCGGTGGACAATGCGTTATTAGGTTATTCAATGGGGAATCGTCTATCGGATTGGGACCGTCCATACACTCCCAGTGACCGTGTATGAGCCCCCCCCCCCCCCCCCGCCCCCTCTGCTGGACGCCATTTTGTTTCCGAATTAATTTTCCCGCCTCAACTTTTCATCTATTTTCGTGCAGATAAAAGATAGTTTCCTGATAAATATTCAAAATGAAGCGTTTCGGATCTTTTAATTTATTATTTAATTCGTTAATTTGGTGGCATGATAAATACGTTACAGGACGTTTACTTGCCAAGTCTCGTCTAATATTAATCTTACTTCGCCTAACATGTCGCCATACCTGGCCAGTAAACGTCCTGCAATCTTGTTACCTTAACCTAATAACTTTGTTCCCACAAGTTAATATCTTGTTCCTACAAGAACTATTTTTTATTTCAACAATAATGTATACTGTTCCCTCAACATAGTATATTTTTCCGACAATATATTATCTTGTTCCAGTAATGTAACAACTTGCTCCTACTTGCTCCTTCAAGATACAGAACGTGGAGAGTGGATTGTAACTAAATCACCCACGGAGTAGAGTTATCACCCAAACTATAACTTTCACATTTTGTATATATCGACTTAAAAACACAAGCAAGGTTTCAGCCAATGGACCTCCGGGTTTAAACTTTACTTGTGCTGGTTATGCTTTGCACAAATTTTCAATTATTGCTTGGGTGGAATCTCAACTCTGCGGGTGATTTAGTGATAATACACTCTCAACGTACTGTACTATCTATCTTGTTCCTACAAGATAATATAGAAAAGAAAAAATATTGCTCCTTCAAGATACAGTACGTGGAGAGTGGATTGTAACTAAATCACCCGGGGAGTGGAGTTATCACCCAAAGCATCACTGTCAAATTCTGTATATGTAAACAAAAACACAAGCAATGTTTCAGCCAATGGACCTCCGGGTATAACCTGGAGGTCAATTGGCTGAAACTTTGCTTGTGCTTGTTATGCTTTGCAACAAATTTGCAACTATTGCTTGGGTGGAATCTCCAATCAGCGGGTGATTTAGTGATAATACACTCTCAACGTACTGTACTATCTATCTTGTTCCTACAAGATAATATAGAAAAGAAAAATATCTGGTTCCCACAATAACCTGCTGTTCTTGTGAATTTGATAGGCTATAAAAAATAAATGTTTTGGTTCCTGTTATATGCAATGGAAAAAATAGGATCGTTCCAGGGGCGTAAACTATGGGCGGGTGTGTAGGGATGTGACACCCCCACCCCCTCCCCCCGAAAACAAAAAAAAATCTGGGTTTTGTCGGGCAGGGGAGGGACAAAAATGATGAAATATCACGTCGGGCAGACGCCCTTGCTTGCCCGACGAAAATATACACACATTTTGGAGTAATCAGCTGGGCAAAATCTCTTGCTTGCCAGCCAAAAAATATACACAGATTAGAAAATGCAATAAATGCCCGACTTAATTTATCGATAGAATTACACATTCAGGGAGAGAATAACTCATAACAAATGATTTTTATGACCTGTTGAAAGAACACAGAGGGTTGGGCACCTCTACCAAGCTGGTGTGTAATTGTTGAATGCTTAAAATACAGTGTTTTATCATCTGAAAGTATATTTATAGCGTATAAGTATTTGATAAAAGCATCCGACACGAGATGACCCTAGCTGTCGAAAGTGTCGTTAAGCCCCAATATATAATAAATTTGATAAAAGCAATTAGTTATGTTCCAAATAGTTATGTGCGATATGACCGAGCCCCCGGGCAGTGACAACCAACACTCTCCCGCAAAATCTTTATATTTTTATTTTATTTTAATATTTCATGTTTTCATACAGTCGCTTAACCCTTTACCCAACGAATCGCCCGCATCCGCCCGCGTAATATGCAAATTCAGCAGCTGAAAAAATATTATTTTTCGAAAAATTTCAACAAAACCATATCATGTGACCCCTCTTTGGAACGGGCTCGTCGAGCTCGTTCCAAAGAGGGATCACATGATATGGTTTTGTTGAAATTTTTTGAAAAAAATTAAAAAATGATATTTCAAATAATAAATTTTGAAATCGTCTGCGCTGGGTAAAGGGTTAACGCTTTACCCAAAATAATGACCAAAAAAAAAACAAAAACGGATAGTGCTATTTAGGCCTACAAAGATGACCATTCAAATTTTATTATTTTTTCAGTTTCTGCCTTAAAAACAGCTTATAATCGTTTCACTGAGTGTTCGTAAGCTATGTTTCTCAGAGAAAAATGAAAATATTTCATTCTTCAAAAACATTTTTTTCAAGTGTCGTTTGCCATTCGGGTTGGGGTGAAGGGCTAAAATATATAGAGGATATATAGTGTTTTTGAGTGGATACCGAAAATTAACTCATGAGTGACCGAGATAAATGTTTATTTTTCACGAGCGCTTGCGCGAACGAAAATAACCATTTGTTTCGGTCAAAAGTGAGATAATTTTCGGTATCCACTCAAAAACACAAGATTTTCTCTTTATTAAACGCCTTTTACAAGTATCTGATAATTCCACTCGTTTCAACCTTGAATTTATACATGAAAGTACATTGTAAACAGCGCATTGAATCACTGATACACGGAAGTGATTTGATTGATACTCGGAACAGACAGCGTCTAGCAATCTCATTCAGTTGGCGGGTTTCTTATCCAAACATGGCCAGAAAGTCCGTAATATAAGTTTTTGGTTTGGTAATCCTGTGAAAGGACGTGCCAAACCAAGAACTTATATTACGGACTTGCATGCCATGTTTGGACTAGAGGGTTTCATGCAATGCACCAATTGAAGTTGAATATATGTTGGATTATTGCTGGAAATGATCGGTATCCCCTCAAAACACGTACTAGATTTTCTTTTCATAAAACGTTTCTAGAACAAACTGATCATTTCCAGTGATAATTTGATTCGTATTCACCTTGATGTGATGCATTTAAAGCCACCATTTTGATTGATACCGTGACAGTGAAAATTTCTATATATTCACAGTGGGAGATACGATTTCTATCTTTCCGCAATTTCTTCGATAGTCTATCGTTTAGCGTATAATATATGCCTTTATTCGTGGTGCGGGTGTATTTGAACTCAGTCTCGTAAGTACCTTGAACTATCGTTTTAAAAGTTATAAGTATTTTTGTCAACTTTTCACAAAAAGAAGAAGATAAAGTCGGGAATAAAAGTTAGGATGCGTCGGTAAACCTGAACATTTCATATTTTTTCCTTCAGCCTTACCAGAGGCCTCTGTAATACTATGCCTTACATCAGGTCAATGTGCTCTCGTATTCATAATTGAAAGTGTCAATGACACAGCTTAACTTGCAAGCCAGAAAATAAGTAGACTGTCATCTGCAAAATGAGGTCCCCAGAGGGTGAATTTAGTGATGTTACCCTGCACAGCAGGGTAGCATCACTAAATTTACCCTCTGTAAACCTCAATCTGAATCAGGGTCTCAAAACTAAACAGAAAGAAGTACCCAGAGGATAAATTGGCCCACTGTATGGGACAGTATTATCAAATTCACCCTCTGGGGACCTCATTCTGTAAATGTCAGACTGCTTATTTTCAGGCCTGTTAACGTGACTGTGTGTTGTGTTTGATGAAAAGAATAATGTTCAATGTTCATCAAAGGATTATGAAATAAGAAAATAATTGTGATAATTGAGAATACGTTAATTTCTCCAACACACTATGTTTTCAGTAAGGATAATTAGAGGTGTAGACTGTACTAAAGAATTGAGAACTGGGTTGTTAACATATCGTCGCCTGAGTGCCCATAGGGGACATAGAACATTCTAGCACTCAGGCGACGAATTATGTCAATCATAGTTACCAAGTTACAGTAAAATCATTCCAAAAGACCAAAACAAGTCATCCTACCAAGTTACAATGAAATCCTTTCATTTATATAAATATGACTCGTAGACTTTGTTGAAGAAACCTAAGTCACGAGCCGGTCTGGCCGTCACAGGTTGACTAAACCCGACCAAAATGGGATGTTCTCATCCAGACGTTATGTGGAATCATCCGACCACGTTACAATGAAATCCCTTCATAAATACGACCTACAGACTGTGTAATCTTATTCGGGTTTCGGGCCCGCACAGCCATCACGGTTGACTGATCGCGACCAAAAGGGGCGTCGTTCTCATCTAGTCATGACCTCGAACCTGCATATGAAATTTCGTGATGGTTGGAAAAGAATTGCGGAGTGCAGCCTGTTCTAAAGAAAATGTGAACAGACTAACAGACTCACAGATTAAAAGACTAACAGACTCACAGATTTCCGCACGGGTGATAGCAATAGCTTATTTTGACTTAATCAAGTTAAGCTAATAAAATATCAGCATTGACATATATCTAATAATGTCGAGACGTTCTGCTCCGCTTGAAATAAGTTATAGTATAAAGAAAATATATTTCAACAACATTTTCCTCTGTTGATAGCACCCGACTCTGGCATAATTTCTTGGAAAGCTCTCTCTGAGAGCTTTCCAAGAAATATGTATCCGAATTGGGAGCGCGTTGCTCAGTAGTAGGCTGTTGGACTTATATGCTAGAGGTCCAGAGTTCGATCCTCGTCCGGGACGACCCGGGTTGTGTCATCCCGGTTGCCAACATGGAGGCACGATGACGCCGTGTACTAAGGCGTACTGCTTGTCGATGGTGCACATGTCTTCAACCGCTGTAACCCTGCTTGAAGGGAGCTTGAACGGAGTTAGAGTGCTGAGGAGCTGACAGTTGCTCGTCGATGCTCGGTGGTTCTCTCCAGGTATTCCGGCTTCCGGCCACGATTAGCCATTTTGCATAAGTATGTGACCTTAAACACCAATAAATAAATATGTCCGAATTTGGTGCTAACAATGCATGGTGAATACTGATAAGCTTTTATTGAGCTTATACTGCAATTTATTTCGCGTGGGTGAGAGGCTGGGGCTATCTTTTCAGCTTTGCACGCGCGAGGCGTTCCCATCCACTCAACAGATTTATTTATTTATTTATTGGTGTATAAGGTCACATGCTTCTGCACAGTGACTAATCGTGACCGCAACATGGAGCTAAAGTGAAGTTTCGTCAACCGTTTATAACCATGTTGCCCATTTAGAAGACTTCCACCCCAAGCATTTGTGAATGGGTCATATTTTACCAGAGTAAACAAGAATTGTTTCACTACCCGGGTTTTCCACCGGGGTCCATTCAACAGATAGACACCGCTAAAAACGTTTCGTTATCTTCTAGCAAAAAACGACCCAGTATATGATGACTTCAGCCAAGATAATGGCCAAATACGGTTTGGGCTCTTTACAAAAGTCACCGGTAAAACTTTGATATTTTTCCCCCAATTCTTCCCTCCAACGCACAGTTTACAACCTCTCATTACAACGGACTCATCCATATGCGACCGGGGTGGGGGGGGGGGGGGGGGGATGCAATGTTTTTGTGGCAAACGTTGCAAATACAGTTTGTCTGCAAGTCTTGTAGGTATAATCGGGCGCGCAGTCAGGTATGACTGTAAGGGGCGGGAGGCACGTGAATTTTTGTTGCTGTTTTTTTTTTGGTGGTGGTGGTGGGGGGGGGGGGGTGAGTTGTTATAAAGCTTGTATGCAGTACATATATCACGAAGATTGAACTCGTCAATTGGGGAAAAGTATGAAGACGGTGTCCCCCTCGCGTTGGTAAGACCGGGGATTTGGAGCATGAATTGAAAATAAGCTTTCATGCAGACGAACTTGCCGTAGATACGACATTGCGTAAATATAAACAAATTTGCCCGAAGTGATCAGATGCAAAATAGAAATATGCGTGTTATAATTTCTGATAAACTTGGAAATAACTGAATAACCCAGCTTCATTCCGAATATTTCATCGCCACGAACATCAACTGTGCATTATTTTAGTACTAACTGGGCGTGATCACAAGATAAAAAACACTTCGTATTATTTCAAATGAAGCGCAGTTTTGCTTCCAATAAAACCACAGAACGAGTATCGACATAGGCAATCCGAGACAGTTTTCATGGACGAATATGCTATAAATAGAAACAACAGTATGCAAACTTGGCATTTGTCTTTCTGTGAGACCTAATTTCGACAAATATGAAAAACTGCGCTGTGCCACATGTCGTGTACGCTGCCCATATGAACACAGAAATTGAGACCCCACTAATTACACTACGAGGTGGGGTCTCAAAACCCCACCACGTGACTTCAATTTGTCTATAATTAACTTGTGTTACTTTAAACATATTTTATTTGCCATAACTATTGAGCAAAAAGGGATAGGAGGACAAGTGCTTTCCACTTAGTAGAAACCTCCGCTCCCATAACATGAATACAGAAAATGTTACAATGGCGAAACAAACAAGTTTTTTGAAATTCATAAATGTAAAATAAACTATTTGAATGGGTTTATAAAAATGTGCGTATGTGTATAAATAAATATGAATATGTAGCACTAAACAAATACAGAAAAAGGAAGAAAGAAAGAAAGAAAGAAAGAAAGAAAAGCTGTTGATGTCCCTTTTGCATTCTGTATCTCTCTTGATTTGAATCAATTAATATACAAAGCCAAAGGCCCCTTGGGCGCTGATCTGATTAGGATGTGTTAAAATAATAATAATAATAATAATAATAATAATAATAATAATAATAATAATAATAATAATAATAATAATAATTTCTTCGCCTTCTGTACTACAGCTTATGGACGTGTCTCATTAGATCCTTGCTGATTCACACAAAAGGTAGAGAAAACGCCGCGTCAGCGACTCAGGCCTAAAAACAGCGCAACCGTGACTATCATCGTGACTGCACAATCTGTGTACCGATGCGCTGGCTCAACGTCACCCCGATGACGCGTCCATTCCGCAACCCCTCCATGCGTATTCTATATTGAGTGGATATTGAGTCAGCATTGTTTTACAAATATTAGATGGGAAACTCGTTGTCGAACCTCCCAGTGCTACAAATAAATTGTTGCACAAATTTAAAAATCAAAGTGTTAGTTTTGGTTTCTAACACCGGATCACCGTACAGTAGATTATTCGCCGAATTCAGAGTAATATTAAGATTTGATAAATTACCAATAAGAGCGTTACGGGCGTTTGAATAAGATGGACAGACAAGGAAATAATGTTCTGCGTCCTCAACAACAGTTATACAATGTGGACAATATGGACATTCAGAGATGTAATTGAGGAATTTATCACTTCTCAGATCACTACAACCGGTTCTAATTCTACTGTGAATGATATTGTGTTTTCTAGAACCATGCGAGAAATATGCAGGTGGTCTGCATACGGGGGGCGATATGAGTTTTTTGAATTCAGTAAGCGATGAGCAATTTTGCACTGATTGGGATAAATTGTTCCACGTTTCCGTGCAAGACGGAAAGAATGATCGTTTAAATAGCTCAGTTCGCATGCTGTAAGGCATAAAATTTGACGAATTGCGGAGGTTATAAGACGATGTGTCACAAACCCGTGGTGGTAGAAGTTCATAGAGAAAATCTGGCACATCGTTGTGTATGATTTTGTAAAAGATACACATCTTTTGAACGTATCTTCTTGTTTCTAGATTATTCCACCCAACTTCTAACAAGAGGCGATCGCGTGATACTGATCGTGTCAGGCCCGATACGATTCCTGCGGCATCGCAGTGTATATCCTCAAGGCGCTTCATTAAATGTTGCGGAGCACCGCACCAAACAGGACTACCGTACTCTAATATTGGTAGCACGAAAGCATTATACATCTTTCCCAGGATCTGTCGGTTAAAAATGTGCTTCAATTTTCTCAACTGAGAAAGTCTTGCACAAGCTTTTTTACAGATATCATCAATATGGGCTTCCCAACTTAAGTTGGATTGAATAGATAACCCCAAATGTTTGTGGACAGCAACAAAATCTAATGTTTCGCTGTTGAAAACAATATTTGGAAATATAACATCCCTGCTGAGTGTAAATAGTATTACGTTAGTTATTTTAGCATTAAATGTGACCAACCACGTGTCAGCCCATTTGTTAATTTTTTGGAGTTCGGTGTTCATTTTAGACTGAATTCTATGAGTATCAGAACATGACTCTGTCAGACAAGTATCGTCAGCGAACAGTCGAACAACAGACTCGATATAGTCGGCTATGTCGTTGATGTACACGAGAAATAAAAAAGGGCCAAGAACGGAACCTTGTGGGACTCCAGCTTCTATATCTTTGTAATCCGATTTGCAGCCGTTAATTTTCGCCCTTTGCCTTCGGTTTGTAAGATAACTATGAAACCATCGTAGGAGTGGGCCAGAAACGCCATACTGCTTTAGTTTAAAAATTAATCCTTTGTGCCATACCCTGTCAAAAGCCTTGGAAATATCACAGAAAACGCCACAGGTTTGCATGTTTTTGTCTATTGCGTTGCAAAGGTTGTGATAGACTTCTATTAATTGGAATACGGTACTATTGTTCGGCAAAAATCCAGATTGAAATTTATAAAATAACCTGTTATTAAGGAAATATTTATGAATATCTTTAAAAACAACTCGTTCCATGATTTTCCCAATACAGCATAATAAGGATATAGGCCTGTAATGTTTGGGGTCGTATTTGTCCCCCTTTTTAAAAAGTGGAATCACATCAGCTAATTTCCACTGGTCTGGGTAGGCACACTCTGATAGGGATTTCTCGTAAAGAAGGAAAAGCGGTCTACTGACAGAAAACTTTGTTTCCTTCAACATTTTATGGCCTATTCCATCGTGACCGTTTGACTTGTTGGTTTTCAAGCTTTTTAGAATGTCGATAATGTCCTGTTCAGAAAAAGATATGTTACTTATGGATTGTGAACATCTACGTATAAAGGGTGGGAGTTTTTTGGAATGTGAGTTTAATTCACTGTTAATAATAAAAGTCTCGTTTAGGAGGTTTGCTTTTTCTGTGTCATTTTCGATTATTTCACAGCCCTCATCAGATTCACGCTGCAGATATGGGATGCCTGCAGAGCTGGGAAAGTTGTTCAAAAACTTCTTAACAACACGCCAAAACTGCCGAGGTTCTGTATCATGAGATAAGGAATCGTCAACTTTTTCCAAATACGCATTTTTGGCAAATTTTTTCATGTTGTTGACCTTGTTCCTGGCTGACTTATACTTTGCCCATAGTTGGGGCTTATTATTTTTCAAGGCTGATTTCCTTAGTCGGTCACGGTGGCGTAGCTCTCTTCTAATGGCGCTGTCAAACCATGGTTTGTCATTTTTCCTCACTGTTATTGTGGAATTGGGAATGCAATGTTGTGCTATTTTCAAGAATTCAGAAACAAAGTTGGATACAGAATCGTTTACTGTTGGGGCTTTACATATTAGATTTTCCCAGTTTGTTTCAGCTATCATAATATTCATTCTTTCAAAATTGGCTTTATTGTAAAGCCAAACGTCGCCTGTGGTCACAGATTTGTTGCAACGTGAATGAGA
This sequence comes from Pictodentalium vernedei, assembly GCA_031216915.1. NCBI lineage: Eukaryota > Metazoa > Mollusca > Scaphopoda > Dentaliida > Dentaliidae > Pictodentalium > Pictodentalium vernedei. Next base: position 177,199,070 of record CM062291.1, on the reverse strand, counting down.
AATGTGGGCATATGTAGCTCTATGATCAGATAACCCCAGTTCAAGTGTTCCTGAATTGACCACGCTGACTGTGTCACTTACAATTATCGGATCTAGCAGTGACTGCGACGTGGTAGTTACTCTGGTGGGTTCCGTTATTACGTTGTTTAGGTTGAACGATGTAATGAGAGAATACAGTTTACTTTGAGGCTTCAGGAGATCAGAGTTGATATCTCCTGTAATAACTATTGCCGGGTTAATGGTTAATGCAAGATCAATTTTCTCTTCTAATTTGGACCAATATTCTGCAATACTTTCTCTCTCGGACCTGTACGTCACACATAAAGAAATTTGTGGCTGGTTCCAACCTCGAACCAGAGAATGTCGTCGTTGAACGAGAGACCGTCTATTTGCTTGTGATAAATTTTGTCTGAGAAATACACTGCGATACCACCACCAAACTGGTTCCTGTTGTGCGTGAAAGGAATTGAAAAGTTGGGTAATAAAATATTGCTAATATCATACTCGTCGTCAAGGTGAGTTTCCGTGAAGCAAAGTATGTCAAAATCGTCAATATCATCAATAAGAAGAGGCAGTTTGTGACGAATACTCCGAATGTTGTAATTTAGTATTGTTTTAGGAAATGATTCGGCAACTGATGTCTTTGTAGGACCGGGATTTACATGGATGTCTCCACATCGAGCGATTATTAGGTTCAAGACGACAGAAATAGAAAATAGAAAGAATGTGAGCAAAAACAAGATATTTGCGTACGATGACGCAGTATAGCGTCCATGACAGGCCTTTACTTTGGAATACATGGAGTTGTAGAAGACGCCCACCGACTGCCTATATTGTGTTATTTCAATCCCCATTGTGATATGAGTGTAAGACACTATATGGTAGGTAAATGCAGTACGAAGGCGTCATCTGATCATGTTTAGTTTTGTCCAGAGTTTGTTTCAGACAAAGATCCAAATCGGAAAAGCATAGAGGGACATCAATGAAGAGAAAAAGATAAATAACATGAGCTATACAAACTATTGTACACAAATCTGAAGTAGCTTTAAGCATATTGAGATCGATTTTGAGGGCGGGTTTAGGTGATGTGGTTCAACCGGGTGGATGGTGCTAGGCCACCGGAAGCTCAAGACGCGGGGGCGGGGGAGCCTTATTTCAGGGCGTTTTCCCTACTTCTACCATTAAGGTATGGAAGCTGTCTTCAGGGCAAGGGACTATTGATCCCGCGGGTCCCACCTTTCGGGCGGCCCTAGGATGGATGATATAATGATGTGGGTCGCTTTACTGACATTTTAGTTCCAATTTTTGCTCCTTATATATACATATAACCCTGTCAAACCGCCGCCATGCCCGCGGGACCACTCCCGTCAGCGCGGCTCCCACCCCTGACTCAAAGATGAGTCAGAAATGGGATCACTCCCCTCCACGCGGCCCCCACCCCTGACTCAAAGATGAGTCAGAAATGAAAGCAGCCCAGGAGGAAGCAATCCCCAGAACACGACGGCAACCCGACAAACCGATAAAAAGTAATCGATGAAGCACATACATACATATATATATGTATAAAATATCGGCAAGTGCCACACCCCGAAGCCCCATTTTAGTAAATAACCAAAAATAGGTCTTTAAGGTGCCAAACCCACCAACATTCCATACGCCAACGAGACCTACACGTCCACCTTGATTATATGTATACCCTTCACCAAGCACCCCATATAGTTTCGTCAATCAGCCGCCATGCCCGGGAGATCACTCCCCTCCAAGAGTCTTTGAAGGGAGAAACCTCCCGAACACGACGGCAAATCGACGAAACCATTTATATTTATATATATACACACACATATGTATATATTTGGAGCTTCACGGATTGGAAAAAAATGAAGCAGACATTCAGGCTGCAATGGATTAGAAAAATGATTAAATTGGGTATGTTTATCACACCCTTGCCTTGTTTGAAAATGTGTGTAATTTGCTGATCAGAAGTTCGAGATCGCGTTATTCCTTCGAGTTCAAATCAGTGCAACTGACAAATTTTAACCGAACCTGACAGTATTCTTGCAGTCAGATATTGTAAACTGAGTAAGTCTCAGGTCGACTTTCCTTGTGTTTTTCACGTAACAACAGAATAGTGGTACTCATCAAAACAGGCGTTCTACTGTTATGCCAGTGTTTGTGGAAATATTACCTTGTAGAGGAGAGGATGGATTACTAAATTTACTTGGGAACTGTCGTTAACTAGTGTTGATCTGTTTTGTTTTGTAAATAAAACTGGCATTTCAGAGGAGTGTTGTGCTAATGGATTTTAAAAGGAGCATTTATGGTGTTTAACTTGAGGAAATCAAACTTTAACTTGTGTTTTTTGCAAGTGCGGTAATCAGGTTTATTCTTCCACCAAAAATAGTTTCAGATCATTGTTGTTTAGTGATTCTCAGGTATTGCACTTAAGTATAAATTGAATACGTATGCTCCATACATGTTTTTTGATAATAAAAAGCATTAATATGGCAGAAAAAACAATCAAAATATGGAGTTTGAATCGTGTTTTTAATCTCGCGTGAATATGTCAAACTGTGTGATGGGATGTTCGGATGACGTCGGTTTATCTTTTGATCTCTTAGTCACCGGCTCTTAATTCGATCATTTTTTTTCACAGTCAGTGAAATATTACTTTTACTTTTACTTGAAATATTAAAAAGATAGTTCAATATTTGAAAAAAGTTATTGAAAGCTATTGCGATTCGGAATGTTGTTCATCAAAATCTATTCATAACTCGAGGAATTACGAAAAAATAAATATTATACCGTACTGATATCATGGATGTGAGTTGAAAAAATTATAACTTGACTAGTACAATATCTGGACATTTCCCCGACGGTCTTTTAACTAACTGTAGCTATTGACGGGGAGAAGAATCATGTTACCGGTACTGAATTTTGAATAAATTGTGGGTTGCGGAGGAAGGGAATCCGATTTACGATTTTAAAAGTTAAGTTCAGAGTGGAATGTTAAAATGTAAATGTTGAGAGTGGAATTAACATAAATAAACTACATTAACGAAAAAGGAATGCTTGTGGTGGTCCTGGGACGTTTCAGCCCAAGACGCTTCGGAATTCATATATTGAAGCGCCTGCATGCACTAGCAAGGGAAACTGGCCAAGATGGGGGGGGGGGGGGGGGGGGGGATGGGCAAGCAATCAATGATATAGGCCTATTTGTGCGTGTGGGTTTATGGGAGTCTGGGGTCCAATTGCCTCGTTTCGGGGATGGGGAGGGCGGGGGAGGGCAATTTACTTCACCATTTAGGAGTGGTATATGGATGACTGAATCTTACACTGCCAAGACACTGACATTTTTGATGTGCTGGCTGCACGCCAAAATCAGGGGTGGCGTCAGAAAATCTCCGATAGAGGAACTAAAGTGCTGGAAATGTTCCTGAGTGACCGGGTAACCAGATTGTGATGAAAAACTATGGCACAGCTTTTCGATAAAGCCAGTACATTCTTGCCTTTGGCCCTTTGAACCCGAGAGGCCTCTTTTCCATCCAGGAACATGATACGTCATACTTTCACTATGTAGAATGGCTGCTGAGTTAAAGTATGGGGGAGACCAATCAATATTTTCAACGTGCAGCCCTAAGGCTGCCGTTGAAAATATTGATTGGTCTACCCCCAAATAATAAATATAGACTCTTCCAATTGCTTCCATTGAACTGACATGGAAGATTCAACCAGGATTCAAAGGGTTACATTAATTCATTTAATCAATACGCACGCGTCCCCACGAATGATATGAAACTTAATGGTACTTTTAACTTTTGCACAACAAACATTGTGGTTTTGTCAAATGGACATCTTATTTTTTTCAAATTCGCGGCTTATTGTCCATTTTTAACAAACGTTACATTTTTGATGCGATGAGCGCCTCAACATATCAACTCTTGCTTTTCACATATGTCAGAAGGCCTATACTTACATCCCAGAGCACATAAAATCCCCAGAACTGTAAGGTCAAATACACAATAAATCGCCAACTGAAAATAGATGAGAAAGGCAGACACTCATTTACTTCTCCATGTATTTGACACGTTTTGCTGAATGAAACCAACATGTACATTTGTTTGACCGGTTCCGGATTTTTACCAGTTTCGAGTCGACAAGTAAACATCATTCTCGTTAAAATGGAAAACAGTTTCTGCAGACGACTCAATGCATATAAGTTAGCCATTTCATTTCGGCTTCAAAACCCAACAAACGGATTCGCCTGAAACCAATTACAATGTGAAGTTTTCTTTACTTTACCGGACCTGTTGTGTGAAGTGTCCTAAATTCGTGGTAAATAAATATCACTTGCAATAAGAACAATGGATACTTAAAAATGGAGAAACTTTTACAAGTCAATGCTTGCATATTTTCCCGTCACGCAATTCAATTCTTCAACAACCCCTCCTCCCCCCCCCCCCACCCCACACAAACACATACTTCCCCTGCAAACTGAGTGGGCTGCATTTGTGTTACTGAAGTGTTTTTGCAGAGCGTCGACTTGACCTGCTCAGAACCAGCATTTTTGTACATTCTGAAAACGTAACCCAGAAGGTATGAACCTCATATGGATACAAACAAATGGTATTACGAGACACTTTTTGCAAGTTAGAAGTACACTCATCACTTGTCGATTGTAGTTTGGCGTTGTGAACGTCTTGTAACCATTAAACCAGTGATACTGGAAGTGAAAAGAACCACGGCCGCGAGAGCAATGGGTCCTCATCTGTTAGGTTGAGTCAGGGAACTCTACGACCCTGGGAAAATATTGTACAAGATATGACATGTTTTGCCTTCGGAGAGACAAACCATCAAATTGACCTTGTTGGGGGGGGGGGGGGGGATCTTTTGTCCCCATCTCCACCTATGGGGTTGAAAGGCAATATCACACTGGCACGCCAGCATGCCCACCTTTAACCAACAAAACTGCTATTAAAGCACTGGATCTTCAGCTTTCATAAATATCTTTCAGTTTAATCGATATTCCTTGTTATCTGAAATCGCGACATTTCGGTGGTTGTGGTCACATTTGGCCACAAGTTGTTTTCGTGAAATATTATTAAATTATCAGTTCTGGTGCGAATACGGCAACAGACTTCCAGGAATCAGTGGTACCTACAGTTGACTCTATGAGTTGATTACACATGTGTTTCGTGTTCTATACATCCCAACCTTCGTTTTGATGTAGATTTTGTGTATATTTAATTTGAATTGAAGGAATATCGGAGGTGAGAATTTTCAAAATAAACAAAATTTCATTACTTATATAGGCCCTTAAGACCCGAGGGAAAGGATAAGATCCGCTTGAAAACTTCATGTCAACGGACCAAGTCATCCATTTACACCTTACACTCTGGAAGTGTAACAGAATTTTCTCGAATCACTCTGTTTCTTTCTTCTTTAACTATAAATTAAACCAGTCATATCGTGTTTGACACGGCTCATCGAGCAAACCACTCGAGAAAACTGTCAGTTACAAAGGAGTGGCCATTGACCAAAATTCTTTTTGTGTAATGTTCATGCACGTCTTTATGACAAAACTGATAACTATCGCTCAGCTTCATAATAAATTCTTTAATGAAAGCCCACAAACACTTGTCATGCATGTACTTGAGATTTTTTCGGTCGTTGCTGTTGTCATGTACCGATATCCAAAATAGATTAGAGGTACATATACAGAGATATTTGAATGCGGGTACTGGGGTGTGAAATAATGTGACACCTGAACATGATAATTCGCCTCTCAGCAAGCAAGAAATGGTACTGTTCAATGATAAAAAAAGCAGTTCCTTCTGGAAGCTCCTCAGTCTGGACCAGACCCCTCCACAGGGTCGCAATATTAGAGCCGGAGGTGTGTGTGGGGGGGGGGGGGGGGGAGGGGGATGGGTATACTCCAAGCTCTCAGCCCGCACCTAATACACATATTTGCACTGGGTAACGTGCCCTTCCGAAGGTTATGCCCCTTCCCTTCATTGCCATCCCCATCTTTGCACCAACACATACTCTGAATTCACCTCTTCCACTCTTTACCTCCTGATACTCTGACCTGGGAGCTCAGTGGTTCAGTGGTTACAGTATTGACCTTCAAACCGAAAAGTCCACGGTTCGAGACCCACCAGTTGTAACTGTGTTGTGTTCTTGGGTAAGGCACATCATCCCGATTGCTCACGTGGGGGGACGGTGGCGATCTATGCTAAGACGCACTGCACGTCGATGGAGCACATGTCTTCAACCAATGCTAACCCTGTTTGTGTGGAGTTAGTATGTTAGGGAGTCTGACAGTTGCACGCCGCTGATAGGTGGTTCTCTCGGCGTACTCCGGATCCCCCCACCCGTAAAACAGTCCGACACGAGATGACCTTGGCTGTCGACAGTGTCGTTAACCCTTTACCTAACATGGAAAGCAGACGACACTTGCAAAAAAATTCTTGAATAACTATTTTTTTGTCATTTTTTGTCTCAAAAACATAGGTTATGACCCCTCGTTGGAACGAGCTCGTTCCAGCGAGGGGTCATAACCTATGTTTTTGAGACAAAAAATGAAAAAATATTGAATATTAACTGGCGATTTTTGAGAATAGCCCTGGCCGGTTTTGGCCGTTACGTTGGATAAAGGGTTAAACCCCCAGTAACAAGTACTCTGAACAAATGCCTTCCATCCTTGTTCGCACCAGTCGGTTACTGCACCTGACTGTGACTGTGTTGATCTTTGGGTGTTCTCGAGGGGCAAATATGTCACATTAAGTTTGCAGCTATTTCTTCTGATAAATTAAGGATATGGAATGAGTGTTTTTCTCATATAATATTTATGAAACGAGTCTAAGAATTTTCCGTTTTGGCGAGCCCAAACGGAAAATTCGGACGAGTTTTATACATATTATATGAGAAAAACACTCATTTCATCTATTTATCATATGACACACACACGCACAAATTAGCCACTTAGTATGACTTTTTAACCCATCACCTAACTTGAGTTGCAGACGCACTTGGAAAAAAAACATCCTCGTATAACTAAAATTGTTCATTTTTTGCTTCCAAAACATAGGTTATGACCCCTCATTGGAACGAGCTCGTTGAGCGCGTTCTAATGAGGGGTCATAACCTATGTTTTGGAAGCAAAAAGTGAAAATATAAAAAAAAATGAAAGGCTTTTTTCTTGTAGGTAAAAGATCAATACAATATAACCCACTCTGAATAGGACAGATAACGTAAATTCTCCCTACTGAAGTTATGCAAATGTGACCCAGTTGTATTTTGTTTAGCCAATCAAACTGTCCTGTTTTGAAATTGACCAATGGAAGCCCCCAACTCTAATTATGCAAATTATGAAAATGTGGCCCAGTTGTATTTTAATGTTCAGCCAATCAAATTGTATAGTTTTGAAATTGACCAATGAAATTGACGGAAGGCTTTATTTATCACTTATTAATATGAAAACAAAATATCAAATGTTTTAAAGTGAACAAAACGGACGAGTCATATGATAAAACCCATTATTTCATATAATATGCCTAGGGGCACTCTACCATACATTGTAACAAGGCAAACCCTTACAGACTAAATAATATCACTTCAAAGATAATACAAATCGCATGTACTGAATATGAGCCTTCAGGTTGTGGTACCTGCACTTCAGAATAAAGCCCAAATGTGGACTTCCAGCACTCTACCAGTTAACCCTTTACCTAACATGAAAAGCAGACGACACTTGCCAAAAAAATTCTTGAATAACTATTTTTTTTCATTTTTTGTCTCAAAAAATAGGTTATGACCTCTCGTTGGAACGAGCTCGTTCCAACGAGGGGTCATAACCTATGTTTTTGAGACAAAAAATGTAAAATAATGAAAATTAGTTGGCGATTTTTGAGGGTAGTGCTGGCCGGTTTTGGCCGTTACGTTAGGCAAAGGGTTAAATAGGCAAAATCGCATGCTCTCGAAACTCGTAGCGCACGAACGGTAAACAAATAATAATTTCACAAGGCCTTCAGTTTGTGTTGCGCACGACGTCTTTGAAGGACAAAATACCTGCTAATTGGCCCCCGTCAAAGTCACTCCTTCAGCATCAACGCTAATTTATTTGGAGAGTGGTTCGACCGTTGCATTGCAGATAAAGCAAACGAAACAGAAAAAAACTCATCCAGTTAGTTTTTCAGTCTATGCTTACAAAGACAGACAACTTTTGACGTGTTCGTTCCAAAAATGTGTCATAAGATAGGCCCGTATGTCAAGGAATTAAGAATATTAAAGGAAATAAAATATATTGAGTCATGTAAGAAATACAAGTGTCATCTTGTATTGAATACGAGTTAAAATGTTGCTATAATACCGCCAAACTCGCCCAAATTGTACAATACATGGCTATCAAAACTTTGGATATTTTCTTCTGATTACTGCTGCTGTTGAACCACTTAAAGCTGGGATGGACTCAGAAGGGTTTCAATATTAAAGTATAAACATGACGTGTAATTTGTGTATTTTGTTCTCAGGCATTACAGAAACAAACAAGCCCCACCCCCACCCCCGGCAAATCGTCCCTTGATTGGAACATGGCGCCATTTGCAATAACATTTCAAAAAGCACACTGCCCAATCAACTGGTGGAATATCGGCGCAAACATAAGATTCCCGGTGCAGTCAGTAAGATTCTCGGTGTTTTTTTTGTTTGTTTTTTTTAGCGATTTTTGATGACAAGAATGCAATCAAGAATGAAAAATCTAATATACAGAGAAAAGCAACGGCATTTATCTATACCTTTGCATTTATTAGCTACCGGAACTATCGTGCAGCGCCCCTGTCCACCTGGTTTAAGAAACTATTGTGTTTTAGTAAGAAAAATAGGCTGCACCATTTGAGAGGGGTGGGTGATGTTTCCCCCAATATTGCTACTCTGGTTGACTTCCATCCCTATAACGAGCTTCATAAAGCATATATAGTGGCATAGATGTGCCAAACTAAGGGACAAATATCTTGGGAAGATATCTAATTGGTATAAAAAGTTAGAAATGGACTAAAAATATATACAATACAACCTAGAACGAAGGCGGTCAGAGTTGGAAAATGGCACGGCGGAATTTCGATCGACGCCAACTAAGCTTTTCGGTGCAGATCACCACGGAGTATGTATTAAATGCAAAGAGACGGTGGCCTTTTTCGAAATCAATTGGTCCTGACGACAGGTCTGCGCATATTCAAATGCTTATATGAAAAGGAGAAGAGAAGTGATAAAACATGGTAGAATGTAAGATATCGAACATGTGGGTCCCGACTGTACAAGACTAAATAGCGCTAGTTTACAGTGTCGGGGAGAGGGTGCGGGGCCCTGGGTTGTAACCCTTCGGGGTCAGGGCTTGGCCCAGGAGTCCATGATTCTTTGGTGAGGCCTTGCCCCCCGCCCGCCCCCCCCCCCCCCCTCCAATTTCTGACTCCCCCGATCCCGAGCAAGAACCAGCAAGATAAGTTGCCAGTCTTATTGGAATACTAGCTGTCACTTATGTAAAGAACGAATGGGAGTGCAAAGGCTATAATTCTAGATCACTGACTACCCACTGATGAACTTGCAAATTTGAAACATGTTGCTAAAAATTTCATTTTGCCTTATCTTCCCAAAATATTTGTCCCCGCGTTTGGCACATCTATGCCACTATATATGCTTTATGAAGCTTGTAATAGAGATGGAAGTCAACCAGAGTAGCAATATTGGGGAAAAACCGCACCCACCCCTCTCAAATGGTGCAGCCTATTTTTCTTACTAAAACACAATAGTTTCTTAAACCAAGTGGACAGGGGAGCTGTACGATAGTTCCGGTGACTACTAAATGCAACAGTATAGATACACATAGTTGCATTTCTCTGTATATTAGATTTTTTTCATTCTTGATTGCATTCTTGTCATCAAAAATCGCAAAAAACACCTAGAATCTTACTGACTGCACCGGGAATCTTATATTTGCACCGATATTCCACCAGTCGATTGGACAGTGCGAATAAGCAGAGAAAATAAGAATAAACGATCTCAACGGTTCTGCAGTAATAGTGCAAGCAAAGGCAGTCAGTGGAAAGGGGGTGGGGGGCAAGATATGACTTCCAGAGGCAACTCTTGAGGGCGGAAACATATATCAATATATACTATTCAAGATATCCAAACTGATGTTGACATTTTGGGAAAATGATATTGGATACGCGTGATTAGACACATCAATATGTTACCAAGTTTAGTGCTGATTATGAATGTTACCGGCCCACGAAAACTTCGTGCAGGTTTATCGCAGGAGCGTCGCGTTAATGTATGTTGGGTACGTTTTGAAATCTTCATTTGTACTGGACGGGCTTTTTCGGAGGTCTCATGGTTCTTTTCTTGGTATAAACTCGCTCATCAATAGTTTTTGGTCGAAACTTAACTTTTGAGGTGTGCGAAGACTGACACGTGACGAACGTTTACGTGCCGTTGGCATGTTGGAAGCTGGCAACAAACAGACTGCAGTGGCGCAAATTCTCAATCGGTGATTAGCGGGTTGTGGTCACGCTACCGTCAGACAGGCAGTGTTGATGACAGACGTTGGTTAAGTCGCCCAAGGGCGACAACTGCTAACCAAGATTGTTTCATCCGAACCACAGCATAACGTAACCGCCATTAAAGGGCCTCAGAACTTGGACAGCAGCTGCACCGAGCGACAGATGTGCGCGTCAGTGGTCAGACTATCCGAAATCGCCTACACAGCTGGAATTTGTACGCTCAACGACCTCGAATAATTCCACGTTTGACTGAACGTCACATCGCAGCAAGGCGTAATTGGTGTGGAGCACGACAGCGTTGGGACAATTGTCGGTGGAGCAAAGTCAAGTTTTCCGATAAATCGAGGTTCACTCTCGACTTCGATGACAGGCGAAGCAGAGTGTGGCGGCGTCGGCTGCGGAACGAACGATATCATGACGTAACCGTTAGGCAGCACGATCGTTTTGGTGGTGGATCGGTTATGGTGTGGGGAGGCATAACCACGACAAGCAGAACAGCATTACATGTCATTCAAGGGCGTGTCACAGGGCAGTACTACCGTGACAACATGTTAGCAGCTCACGTGGTGCCATTTGTGCGACGTCACGGTCGTCGATTCATTTTCCAAAATGACAATGCAAGAGCACAGAGGGCCCGTGTCGTTACAGAATTCCTCCATGAGCAAAACATCACTACACTGCCATGGTCAGCACTAAGTCCAGACCTTTCACCAATCGATCACATCTGGGATATGCTTGGCAGGCGCCTACGACAACGCCAACAGACCCCTACCAATGTCCAGGAACTCGCCGCTACACTGCAGGAAGAATGGAATAATATCAGTCAAGTTGATATTGGACGCTTGGTGAGGAGTATGCTCCGTCGGATCCGCGCTTGTCTCCGAACCGAGGAGGATTTACAAGGTACTGAGTTCTTGGACTAAATTTGGTAACTTCTCTGACTGACCGTCCATGTCTTCTATAGCTCAGTGCGTGGAATGTGTACTTGTCAGGCACCCAACTATCGCTGAAATCATTCACCAGATGTCACAGTGCACTGCCTCAACTGCCTTTTTGATGAAAATATAAACATAATTCTTCAGATATCTCACTCTTATCAAATATCCCCTACTCTTTTGAATAGTATATATATCAATACAGTCGCCATGACACGAAGATGTCTATAAGAAACCAGCCGCTGAAAGTACCTAGCGTTGTATGGGGATAGAGCGGCACCTAAGATTTATCCCCGGTCCGCAATCTATATATGTGCTCAGAGTTCAAATGAAATGCCATGGGATACTTAATTCACGCTGTTTAACCTGGAGATAGTCCCTCGGTATTTGATAATATCTTCTCGGTTGTAAATTATTAGTTTGAAGCACTGAGACTGTTGAGGGGAATCGAAATGATTGAATAGCGAACTCAGCAAGTTCGCTCTTTAATGCCTTTTCAGCAAATCAGCTCTTGGAAACTATTGAGTTACCTCCCTTCCTTGAACTTTTTCATCACCCTGCATTTATCTTGGCTTCTTCGCAAGCGGAACCACCTCTGTATCTGTCTCTCTGTAAGGTCAGTCCGTTTCGTGAGACCCTAAAAGAAACATAATATTGCTCACATACCACACTGCATTAAACACTTTCAGCCTCCAGTAAGTATTGAGCTAAATAATATGAGATATCACGTTGGTAATGTCGAAGTTGAACACTTTCTTGCCGGATGATAATGAATTGCAAGTATATCTCATACAACAAAAGTCAGTCAGCATCCCTAAATACCGACTCTGTGATTAGTAACACTTAACCTAAGTCATCAGTAGCTAAATATCTCTCCAGAGACGTTAAGAAGGAGACTTACAAAAGGTGGCCTCCGCAATGGGGTCAAAGTAGACATGGCGGCAACAGTGCCTTGAGCAAGTTGATGGTATTGAACCTACCAGGCTAACGATATCCAATGCACTAGATGCCAAAGGCAGAGAACCACCCACAATCTCATGAACAAAGTTTAGAACATTCAAGACGTTTTGTTGATGCCGCAGAGATTTTCAAGGACGAGACAGAAAAAAGAAGCTATAAGGATCACGACGAGAACAGGTTTTCCATCTTTTTTTCAAAACAACTGATTGACCAGATTCCACTATTAATCCAAACCGGGACCTTGCGATCACTCACCCACCGCCACCCCACCCCAATATTATTTCCAGTCGGGACATTTTCACCTAACGATTCGGTCTTGCTTCTAATCACATACTTTCTTTTGAGACTAGATTTGATAATTGGAGTTATCTCTCACACACTCAGTTTAACGTAGGAGATAAAGTTGATAAACGTCTCTTGTTGAGTTAGACATTCGGGAATTTTACTGTGGAAAACCATTTGTTAACGAGTCCCGAACACAGATGTTCGACATGTGCCAAAGACCATTAAAAATGTTGTATTGGGAGTTTTTTTTAACAAATTATGTATTTTCCCACGATTAAGTATTAGAAAACAAAGTAATAAACCCTCTGGCTTGGGAGATATCCACCTGCTTTACTCAAACTCACTCACGCGTGAATTTGTAGTCAAGATATTGATGTTATCCGACAGCTAGTACATTGAGTTTTACGTTGGTATACCTCTTGTCCAAATTAAATACTTTTTAACGCTAAAAGGGGTCAAATATATCTCGGGAACGAGTCACTTTATTCTAGATGGGACACGGCTGTAGACAGAAAGTTGACAGGGGCCGACCAAACAATTGATCAAATCTATCAAACGGAACGTCCCATTTTCTAACTACCATTGTCACGCTATCCAAACTTCATCACACTGATCATACAGTACGGTATTGGGGCTTCAGGACCTCTTGAACGTTATACAATTGAAAACATGTATTTGCAATTCTCTTCAATACAAATAGAAATTTCCTTCCCTCGCAATACTTGTACGATATCGCAGCGAACTGACCTCACAATCCCATTGGTAGATAAACCTGACTTCGCCATCCCATTGGTAGATAATTAAAAATAAAATAAAAGATTCCCGTATTTTTCTGTTACATATATAGCAACCAATGGGAAGTCTACTCACAGTCTACAGCCGTGTCCGACCTAGAAAAAAGTGACCCGTTCCCGAAATATATTTGACCCGTTTTCGCGTTAAAAAGTATTTCATTTTGGCAGGTGGTATACCAACGTAAAGCCTAATGTCTTAGTTAGCTATCGGATGACATCAATATCTTGACTACAAATTCACGCATTTGGTTTTTCTGTGAGTTTGAATATGGTCGGTAGATATCTTACAAGCCAGCGAGTTCATTCATTACCTTGGTTCTCTTATAAATACTTAATCATGAGAAAATATATAATTTGTCAAAAAACCTTCAAATATAACATTTTTCATGATCTTTGGCACGTGTTGAACACCTGTGGCCCCGAAGGGGCGAGTTAAAACAAATGGCTTTCCATAGTCAAATCCCCGAATGCTTCACGAAACAAGAGACGTTTATCTCCATTGTAATTACTGTCATCGTTAGAAGTGAACAAATTCTCCAATCTCGCTTTATTTGAAGAAAAACAAGTAGAAAATGTAATTTTCGATCTCTGTCCATTTGTCACGATCGAATGTACAAGGGGCACTTCAAAGCACGGATGCTATCAACCATTGACACAGAAAACAACTCCGGGGTGTGTTCGATCTGTGATAGGAGCGGTTTTGCGCTGTGGCTCACGCGTAGCGTGGATAGAGACATCTTCTAATTGACCCGCTTCCGGGCATTTAGAGCTCGGTAAGAGGGAATTTACCTGAGATTAGAGCACGGAGCCGACCGGCTCTCAGAAAATCAAATTGCGGGTTCAGAAAGAACAACGAGGTTAAAATGTTGACTGATGATTTACAATAATGGATGTAGTACCGGATTCGATTTGCTGGGGGCCCAACACGACCAGTTTGCAGAACGGTACGTGTTAATTGGATAAAATGTTTCGTCACGACCACTACGTATATATTTATTTTATTTTAATTTCAAAGTCTCGAGTTTTTTAACAATAATACCGACCGACTAATATTCCAACTACATCATCAAGGCATGCCTTCGGCGAAGGCATGCCTTGATGATGAAGTTGGAATATTTGTTCAATCGGGACTTAAACCATCACAGTCGCGACAAATCAGGTTTACAGCCTCAATCGTCCATCGACGCCACGCCCCTGTTTATTGTGAGAACTCTTTGCATTCCTTCTGCAAACCAGCTGTTTCGAAAATCACAGGGTAGTGACGGACGTCCTCAAGTTCCCAAGGTCAGTTGCCTCCATAGTTTAGCAGTAATTACACTCGGGTCGAAACCTCTTTACCACACGTTTTTCTTTAATTCCAGCCTGTGTCCACACTGGTCATAAACTGTTTGATGTGGAGATGGGCGATATACCGAAAAACAGACCAGACACCGATATCAAGGGGATACCGAGAAACCGAACTGAACCAATCATTGAATACCGAAATTATCTGAACTTCCAAATTTCCCGACATTCGCTATTTATAAATCCCCGTTAAGGTTTGATAACAGTTGAAAGGTTCAGTTTCAGAAGTGACTGATTTTCTTTTCAGTTTTGTTAACCCTCAATGGACTGGGCAACTCTCCTGGATTCCCGCTAAACTACAACCTGTACATGTCTAATTGCTTAACAGTGATTTCTTGTCAAGTCTTGCCTGCCTGTTAAGTGTTATTTATAGCGTTGTGGTAAAATGATACTACAACAACTTATTCTGTTTTTCCTAATGGTAATATTATGATATTCCTCTTTGGTAATATCAGCAAATCCCAGACAAGTCAGATACCGAACACCAAACCGATACCGAAGTATACCCCCCTAAAATACCGAAACAGACGCCGAACTCAAAATATCAATACCGCCAATCTGATGTCAAGGTTGCAGCTAGTCGGAATATTCATGTGCCAAAATAAAGACAATTGATAAGCTTAGACCTTTACCTGACACGGATACACTTGCAAAATATTTCTTAAAGCACTAAAAACTTCATTTTTGTCTAAAAAAAAATCAGACTATGAAGACCGGGTTATTCAGTGCTGCAGATTGTTTTTTCTGGTTTAACGTCATTTTCAACCGCTAGGGTAATATCTTGTCTCTTGTCTGACAGTTTCACTGGTGGAGGAAGCCGGAGAGAGCCACAGGGCAACAACGAGCAACTACCAGACCATTCAACTCACTAATCCGGCACAAAGTTTGCAGGGGTTAAGTTCACCATCGACGTAAAGTACTATGGTATATCATTTGGTTAAAACCCTTTACCCAACGAATCGGCCGCATCCGCCCGCGTAATATGCAAATTCAGCAGTTGAAAAAATATTATTTTTCAAAAAATTTCAACAAAACCATATCATGTGACCCCTCGTGGGAACGAGCTCGACGAGCTCGTTCCAACTAGGGGTCACATGATATGGTTTTGTTGAAATTTTTTGAAAAATTTGAAAAAGTGATATTTAAAATAATAAATTTTCATATCGTCTGCGTTGGGTAAAGGGTTAAAAGTCGATTCTAGAGCAATGAGATTGAAATACACGTCCAACGTGCATTCTTTGTAGGTGTACCTGTATTTTAACGTCGCATCTAAATTTCGAAATACAATTACAGTTGTAAAAAAATAGATTTGCGCCCAGAAAAAAGACGCATCCAACACGCAATTCACACACCCGATGTGAAAGTTTTACGCCCGACTTATAAATGCACGTTGGACGTTTATTTTTCATTGTGATGAAAATAAAAAGCACTTTAGACGTGTATCTATAAATAGGTAATAGCGTTGCAACTGTATTTATTTCAGGTGCACCTAAATTTACAAATAGCATTGTAACTCTAAAATATAAGTGTACAATAACAAAGTGCACGTCAAAGTGCATTTCGAACTCATCGCGATCATTCCAGTGAGGGTGTCATATGATACTGTTTTGTTGAAATTTTTGGAAAAATAATGTTTTTTTCAACTGTTCAGTTTGTAAATTTTCTTTAATTCCAGACTGAATAAATTACGGTAATTTAGGTAAAGGGTTAATGAAGTTATTACAGATGAGAACTGTAAGAATAAATTGTGAGATAAATCTCTAATCACCATTATATTTTATGTACAAAACGTTTATCACTTCTCTTTCTCGACTCGCCTTCCGACTCATTGAGATATGGCCTCAGAAACAATAGCTCAGGTGTGCAAC
This sequence comes from Pictodentalium vernedei, assembly GCA_031216915.1. NCBI lineage: Eukaryota > Metazoa > Mollusca > Scaphopoda > Dentaliida > Dentaliidae > Pictodentalium > Pictodentalium vernedei. Next base: position 177,182,331 of record CM062291.1, on the reverse strand, counting down.
ATTTTTGTACGCAAACAAGGTGCACTCTAAAATCAATTGGGTTACAAAGTAACCCAAATCAACTGGGCTGAGTGCATATGAACCCAGTTGGGGTTCATATTCACTCAACCCAGTTGATTTGGGTTGATTCTGAACCCAACTGATTTCAGAGTGTGATGCTAACATATATATCTTCTTTGTCAAGCTGGAATTCCACCAGGCATTGTGCTGGTCCGAGCCATTAAAATGAAAACTCTAACGTTTTTCAGAAGTTGGTCCGGGCGAGAGTCATCCCCGGGTCACGACACACAATCGTCTAGTCATAAAAAACAACAGAGCTAATAGCAACTGCCACCCCCCCCCCCCCCCCCAAAAAAAAAGAAAAAAAAAAGGTTGCAATTAACTCAGCCAGTACGTTAGTTCACATTTACAAGCCGCCCCTAGACCAATATTCGAGAATTGACAATTGCTGATTTTTTGGAATTGTTTTAGTGGTGATTCGCAATTGTCTACATACCACCTGTAATTGTCTACATAACATAATGGTGATAATATATATATGTTTATTGGTGTAAAAGGTCATTTTTATCTAATCAAGAAAAAATGTAATGTCCAGCGAATCGTTTATATCTATATATGCTGCCCACTTTCGAAGACTTCCACTCCAGACATTGGTCCCAGTGTCCTGTTTTACCAGTAAAGCAGAACTTGTTGATCTCAATAAACAAGCCAAGGATCATTTCCTGGGGATCCAATGAGGAAAAGAAAAGTTGAAAACAGAAAACCCATACATACACTCTGGCTGAGATTAATTACCTGCTGCCTGCTAATTCCCAACAAGATTGCAATGACGGGAGTTTAGAAATACAATTTTGAAGTGACTGCATTTAAACCTCAAGGGACAGCTCACCCCACCCTGATTTTCTGGTGGTGGTAATATGGTTTAAAATTATATTGGTAACTATAATGTTGGCATTACACACACTCGTTCGCTCTCTCCTCTCTCGCTCGCTCTCTCTCCTATAACGTTGACTTAACGGTCGGTCTCTCTCTCTCTCTCTCTCTCTCTCTCTCTCTCTCTCTCTCTCTCTCTCTGTGTGTGTGTGTGTGTGTGTGTGTGTGTGTGTGTGTGTGTGTGTGTGTGTGTGTGTGTGTGTGTGTGTGTGTGTGTGTGTGTGTGTGTGTGTGTGTGTGTGTGTGTGTGTGTGTGTGTGTGTGCGCCTTATTGGAAAGATATGAAGCACTGCGAAATCGCATTATGAACAGTATCGGCGACGCTGAAGGTTGCTAAGAGGGTGACCCCCCCCCCCCCCCCCCCAAAAAAAAGGAGAAGATTCCCGTCGGGAAATTTTCGCTGGGACCGGAGTCTTCAATATCGATTGGCTCTTGCGAATAAGAATAAACTTTCTTCCAAGTCTAGGTTTGATACTTGGACTCACAAGTCAGATACACAGTCGATCATACAAATGAAGGTACGCAGTACCCGACTCGGACTGTTGGGGGGCCAGCATTACCAATATGCTACGTGTTAATTAAATAAGATGTTACATCTTGGCCCGCCTTGTATATTTTTATTTATCCATACATAAATTTCAAAGGTCTTTTTTTAACTAGAATCCCAATCACTTATTTACTTAATTATTTTGTTTATTTATTTATTTATTGGGGTTTAACAACACTTTGGACAGCCAGGGTCACCTCGTTGTCCCCTGAGTTCCAATTTGTTCTATGTGCCAGTAGGCACATAGAACACATTGAAACTCAGGGAACATCGTGTCGGGAGTTGTACGGGTGGAGGAAGCGGGAGTTCACGGAGAGAACCAGCGGTGAGCGACAGTACTGTCAGACTCCCCAACATACTGATACCACATAAACATGGTTATCGTTGGTTGAACACAAGTGCACCATTGACGTATAACGTGCAGAACGCCTTAGTACACAGCCCCACCGTGTCCCATGTGAACAACTGGGATTAAGTGCCTTGCTAAGAACACAAGTATAGTTACCACTAGTCAGGATCGGACCGTGGACCTTTCGGCTTGAAGTCCAATTCTCTAATCATTGAGTCACAGCGCCCCCTTCCCGACTCACGAAAATTCCATTTACATTATCAATGTCTAATTTGCTTTTCAGTCAGAAGACACAGAGGACTCTTCGGTCATCAAATAAATTTTAGCCCTCATCAAAATTAAGTTCTGCCTGCGATAGGGTATTTGCCGTTGTCACGCGAAAGCTATGGAATTCTCGTCCAATCCATCTAAAAATGGATTCACTTGAATCATTCAATTTCGGTATTAAAACGCATATATTCCATAAGGCACGTATTTGTATAGCCATAAAGCACAGGTGTTCGACACGAGCCAAAGATCATTAAAAATGATGTATTTGAAGCTCTTTTGACAAATTTTTATGTATTTTCCCCATGATTAAGTATTAACCCTTTACCTAACGTAACGGCCAAAACCGGCCAGCGCTATTTTCAAATATCGCCAATTAATTTTCATTATTTTTTTAATTTTTTGTCTCAAAAACATAGGTTATAACCCCTTGTTGGAACGAGCTCGTCGAGCTCGTTCCAACGAGGGGTCATAACCTATGTTTTTGAGACAAAAAATTAAAAAAATTAGTTATTCAAGAATTATTCTTGCAAGTGTCGTCTGCTTTTCAGGTTAGGTAAAGGGTTAAATGAGTAACCCTTTTTTAGTACTTAATGATAGGAAAATACATAAAAGAGAGGCCCTCTTTTAATACTTAATCATGGGAAAATACATAAAATTTGTCAAAAAGCTTCAAATACACCATTTTTAATTATCTTTGGCACATGTCGAACACCTGTGCCATAGGGCACCATATGCGAATTTAATGCTGTAAAATTATTATTATTATTATTATTATTATTATTATTATTATTATTATTATTATTATTATTATTATTATTATTATTATTATCAGAATCACCCGGCAAAATCACGCCACATTCGCATACTTCCCGTCAACATCGACTCGGGAACATCAACAAACACACACATGCAGTCACGCCAGAGTGAATACGTATAGGAAATAGCTATGCTGCAAAAACCCAGTTCTTCGCGCCCTCACCTCCCAGAACAGATGTTTCCATTGGCTACTGGGTGCTGCTCGTGGCTTGGCCCTGCCCCGATCAACACATAAGAATCACACTGCAAAATCACACTTCACTCACGTACACTCTGCATGACAACATCGACTACGGAACAGTGACAAACATACAGATGCAATGACACTAGACTGGACAGGGAAGAACAACGTGCTGCATAAACTCTGTTAATCGCCCCCTCCTCCACCCAAAAATACATGCAAACATTGGCTGCTGGGTGCTGCTCGTGGATTGACCCTACCGAGACCGCTCACAAGAAATTTGTAATCACATCAACAAGGAACCATGCGAGGTATTTTGTACATTAGCGATCCCTCTCAAAGGGTACAACTTGCTGATGCTTCGCAGCCGAGAGAGCACAATGATATAGTGGAGCCCACTTAAGTGGATATCTCTTAACTGAATAGCCCTGTTAATTAAATATAATTTCCCAACACAAAACCATTTACCATACCTCCAGTACAAATTTGACATGTTAATTGAATATAGGTTATAGAGTAAACTCCTGTTAATTGAATAAAAAATATTGTAACCTGTCGAGAAATTACCCTGACTCTCCCCAGTTTCCCTTTGTTTATAGACCTATTTGGCCTCAGTACATCGAACATAAGCATTTTATCTATTATATCTTGTTTGACAGAGCTCTGTCAAATAAGATAAAATAGAATAAATGCTCAGTGTATCTCTAGAATACAGCAAGTGTTACAATCCCTGTTAATTGAATACTCCTGTTAATTGAATAATTTCCATTGGCAAGATGGCTATTCAATTAACAGGGTTCCACTGTATAGTAAAATAACATTAGTCAAGATCTTACTTTGACATTATCGTCATTTGGCGTTCTGTTGATCTTATAACTCGCCTCCAAAACTTCATTTTCCGGAGCTTTCCGTACGTGCTTTTCTTTTATCAGCTTTATTCCTATTTCTTGGGCAATATATCTGAAAAAAATATTTGAGGTTAATTTTTTCCATCACACACGTAGGGTATTAATAGTTGTTTAATTATTTAGTTACTGGTGTTTAATGTCTCATATTTCTGCACAGTTGCCAATCGCGACCGCAACATGGACATAAAGTTAAAGTTGGTCAATTGTTATTTATTTATTGGTGTTTAAGGTCACATATTTCTGCACAATGGCTAACCATGACCGTGACAGTTTTACGGGTGGAGGAAGCCGTAGTACCCGGAGAACCACCGAGCAACGGCGAGCAACTGTCAGCTCCCCAACATACTAACTCCACACAAGCAGGGTTAGCATTGGTTGAAGACAGGTGCACCATCGACGTGCAGTACGCCTTAGTACACAACATCACTGTGCCCCCACGTGGGCAATTGGGGTGAAGTATCTTGCCCAAGGACACAACGCGGTTGCCGCAGGTGGGATTCGAACCGAGGACCTCTCGGCTTGCAGCCTGCGCCTCTACCAACTGAGCCACCGCGCCCCCAGTCAATTGTTTATACCGTTGTGGGAGTCCCGGGAAGTGAAGCAGTGCTGGTAAAATAATACTCCGTAACCAATGTCCGCGGTAGAAGTCCTCCAAAATTGGCAACGTGCGAAAAACAATTGGCTTCTGACGGCTGCGCATGCGAGGAAGGTAAAAGTATGGAGAACCAGATAGGACTTTTAATTCTCGGTTTTGCAAGCAAATTTTGGGGGTTCAAAATTTGTGTTTGGCCCTTGATAACTTTGCTGGTAGTTTAGAACGGTAGTATAGTATGGGCGGTATATATGAGGTAACGATTAGCCATTGTGCAGAAATATGTGATCTTAAACACCAATGAATAAATAAATAATATCAATGTTGCCCTTTTTGGAGGACTTCCACCCAAAGCATTGGTGACTGGGTCTTATTTTACCGGTAAAACAGAGCTTGTTTACCACATTAATCTAATACTGCTTCACTTTCCAGGGTTCCCATTGGGGATGTTAATAGTTATATAGTTTGTTTGTAACATGATATGATCTATAGGCGGCAGTGAATCCCATATGGGGTCAAGCGGAAGAAATAAAGATGTTTTGTTTAATAAAATCCCCATATTCACAATGGACCGACTTTTGTCCCTGTCAGATACCCCGTGGTACGAATCACTTTTTACTACACGCCTGTTCTATGAAATTCCCATCTGTAGCAGCACTAAACCATACGGAAAATGAAAATCTGTCCCGCACACATGTGCGGAACGGAAATCGTTGATGGACTATTTTTAAACAGATGCGAAATTTCACTGGAATTTTCTATCGTGCACCCCAATTATAAGTTGAGTCGCTAGCGTTAGCGAAAAATAGTCCTCTGAGTTCCAATGTGTTCTATGTGCCATTAGAACACATTGGAACTCAGAGGACGAAATAGTAACACGGGTTCCCCTCGCAAATTTGGTTGGCGATAAAATCTGTTCTTTTTGTTGGTAGTTGTCAAATGAATTTCTGAGTGTCCTAATAATTGGGAGGAGGGGGTGTTGACGTGAATGTGTGCAATAAACACAGAACGACAGCGTGTGTGAATGGGTTAATTGATATGGAACTTGTGCCATCGCGGAAGGATACAATTCGAAGCCTGTGGCCTCTAGTTCTATCCTTCCGCGCTGGCACTCGTGCCATATCGATTAACCCATTAACACGCGCGTGTCGCTCTGTGTATTTTCTGAAGTTTTAATTTTTGTTACCAAATCATCATTTATGATACCTCATTGGGACGAACTCAACTAATTCGTTCCAAAGATGGATTATAAGTTATGATTTGAAGTGTGGTTGATCCCCCTCTCTGTTTTACCTGTACTGTTGTAAATGATGGAACCATATCACAACAGACCTCTTACAGGGATTACTTTGGGTGGAATATTATATTTATATTTATTTATTGTGTTTAAAGTCATATACTTATGCAGAATGGCTAATCGTGACCGTGACAGTTTTCCATGTGGAGGAAGCCGGAGTACCCGGAGAGAACCACCAAGCATCGACGAGCAACTGTTAGCTCCTCAACATTCTAACTCTGTTCAAGCGCGGCTCAAGCAGGGTTACAGCCGATGAAGTCATGTGCACCATCGATGTGCAGCACGCATTCGTACACGGCGTCATCGTGCCCCCATGTAGGCAACTGGGATAAAGTGCCTTGCCGAAGGACACAACGAGAGTCGTCCCGGACGGGGATCGAACTCTGGACCTATAGGATAGAAGTCCAACAATCTACCACTGAGCCACCGCGCTCCCAATTTGGGTGGAAACAGCGGGCAAATTGGGACCATTTTCTTAGAATTCAAACGCTATAAATTTCAATTCCTCCATCTAGTGGATATACACAAAAGAAACCCACTCAAATACAAAATTATGTTATGTGTCTAACGCTGATGATTCCCAAGCACCCACCCCACCCTCAGTCGTTTACGATCGACCAACTCTTACCACAGAAACTGTACAAATCGCTTACGTGTCTGAAGCCTTAAGTTCGTTAACTCTTTGCATGCTGATGGTCGATATTCCTGCCCAGCACAGGGTTTCTCTTGTTACTAAAACAAGTATATGTTGGGCACATTTAATCATGTTTGCCCCGTGTAAATTGAATGGGTTTTTTTCACCAATGATTTTTTTGTGTTACACTTATATTAATTTTTTATCAAATCTAGCCATGGCTGCTTTAAAGCAGCCATGACTAGATTTGATGAAAAATATCTAGAAAATACTTAGCAGGTTAAGAGTTAAAAATGTGCATGGCGTTAGGGCCTGACCTACAGTTCTCGCCTACTAAAACAGTGTGGATCCAGTTTATCCGAGCCACTACTTCATTGCTAAACAAATATTTGGGTGGATGCCACTTTCCATCGCAGTGAAAACTGACTAATGTTAGCCCAGTTTTTAAAACGAATCTCCCAAACCTTGTTTTCAATTACCGCCAATATCTCTTATCAACAGTAAGTACTGCTTGTGAATTTTTTTCAAAGCGACTCTGGGGTCTTGCAACTAAACTGCTCTATACGATGTTTTCCACAACGGTCTGGATGAAGGTAAGGATGTCAGGGTCGATTTCATGCATTTGATAAGGCTTGGTGTACGTGTTTGCTTTATTAGAGGAGAGTGGTACCGCAGGTGACTTAAGAGGATTCCTTAAATCCTAAAATTGATAGATGTTATTCTTCCAAAACTACTTCAAATAATGTTGACAAGGACGCAAAGTATTTTTGCTGCGTGTAATAGAAGTTACAATAAAACGCATATGGGGCCAATCCGCTGACCTTAAAACAACTAGATTATTGGTTGAACGTCAGCGAAAAACGTCGGAACGCAATCCAACCCCACCACCACCACCACCTCCTAAGATCGCATCAGATCAATCGACGCAATAGCTCACCATCGATTACTTTTCGATAAACTCTTATTTTACAGTGGATAAAATTACGGCAACACACACGTCGTCCCCTGAGTTCCAATGTGTTCTATGTGCCAGTAGGCACATAGAACACATTGGAACTTAAGAGACGATGTGTAATACGTGTTGGACTTCGTAAAAAACCCAAGCGACAGGGACGACATCTCACCTCTAGTACACGTCACTAAGAGGCATCCATCGCTTCATGATAAGGCAAGATAGGACGATGCCAAGCTGAAAGTCCAGATGGGAGCGAAGCAATCACAGGTACACACAGATTCTTTGTCTCCTAATCAACCATGCGTTCAAGCATGCTGCATTGTTAACATACCAACTGTTGAATATTTGCATGAATATGTGGATAAATCATCAGTACAAAGCCAAAACAATCCTAACGTGGCTATTTTAAACTGGAAATATCACGTACAAAACCACACTTGGACACTTGGTTTCGGCTAACTTGGTTCGAATTCGATGTTCGGTCGACTCGAACATTTTTTGGCAAGTTCGAGTCGAAAGTCGAATCGAATCGAATAAAAATCAATCTTTGCAGGGGCCTAGCAGGAACCCCTAATGATGGCATGTTAATGGCACGTGCTCTGAGACCGCAAAAGTATGAAATATTGCTTTAAAGGTTAGGGTGTGTTTGGAAAGAGTCACTAAGTTACAGTAAATATGATTTGTGTGTGTGGGGGGGGGGGGGGGTGGCTCAGTAGGTAGAGGTGCAGGCTGCAAGCCGAGAGGTCCTCGGTTCGAATCCCACCTGCGGCAATCGCGTTGTGTCCTTGGGCAAGACACTTCACCCCCATTGCCCACGTGAGGGCACGGTGACGCTGTGTACTAAGGCGTACTGCACGTCGATGGTGCACCTGTCTTCAACCAATGCTAACCCTGCTTGTATGGAGTAACTATGTTGGGGAGCTGACAGTTTCTCGCCGTTGCTCGGTGGTTCTCTCCGGGTACTCCGGCTTCCTCCACCCGTAAAACTGTCGTGGTCATGATTAGCCATTGCGCAGAAATATGTGACCTTAAACACCAATAAATAAATAATAAATACTATGATTTGTGTTGGCAAAAAAATGCAAATGTTTAGCTGATTGGCATTGACAATTGTGGAAATATAGAATGACACAAGAACAAACAGCTTATTCTGTATATTACTGGTGTGACTTCTCCTTAGGTACTATCAGCAAATCTAATTCAAGTCGGATACCGAATAACGAACCGATCCCTCGGTGTACCCCCTAAAAATATCGACACCAGTACCAAACTCAAAATACCGCCCATCTCTATTTCCAAGAAGAGTTGATACGGAAGCCCATTGGGGCCAACATGTATAGTCGGAGCAGTGCGAATATTCGTATTCACATTGCGAATATTCGCATTCACATTGCGAATATTCACATTCACATTGCAAGTATTCGCATTCACATTTCGATATTCGCATTCAACATTGCGAATATTCGCATTCAATTGCGAATATTCGCAATGCACTGCGAATATTCACATTCAACATTGCGAATATTCGCATTCAAGTGCGAATATTCGCAATACATCGCGAATATTCGCAACTGAATGCGATTATTCAAAAGTGGTTAATAAATCAGTTAAACCATTCCTATGGAACCCGAGTATTAAGCAACAGGTGTAATGTAACTGTAGGAAATCGTCCCGTCTGGGGTGTTCTCGAAAGTGAAGAGAAACTCCTTCTGTGTAGGAATTTCTATAAATATATCTTTTTCAGATAATTCTGACCATATGACGGAGCCAGACGCGTAGGCAGAATTCTATAATAGGGGGTGCCCTAGCCAGTTTTGGAGAGGGGCCAAATATGATACTTGAAAGGCCATTGTGTAGGGTTTCTAGCCCTCCCCTAGTCCTAACTAGGACCCTCCGATCTTTGCCACCTCCCCCACTTCCCTACAGGGAAGTGGGAGGAAGGGCAAACGGCCGTGGGGAACGGCCGGAGAGGACCAGAGGATCCTAATTCGGACTGGCTCCCTCGCACCCCTGAGAAAGGTTTTCAAATTTTAGTGCTCTAAGAGCGAATTTGTAGAATGTGTAGACCCTATATTGGCGACCATTTTGGTGCTCTATGTTGTGTAAAACTTGCATTGGGCCAATGTTTGGGGGGGGGGGGGGGGGGGGGGGGGGGGCAGCGAAAATTTTAAGGGGTGTCGGATCACCCCCTAAATTACGCAGTGGCTGAAACATCACCCCTAAATTACGCAATGGCTCAAACATCACTGTCAGTGAACCGATAGATGAATGGAAAAAATAGATTGAAATTGTACACGTATTTCAAGCCACTTTTCATTCAGTTTTGTCTATACCAGTCGTGTCTGCGTCATGTTGGAATATATTTAAAAACCAGGAGCGGCGGAACCGGGGGGGGGGGGCTTCAGCCCCTCCACTTATTTTGTCGGGCCATGTTTTTGTATGCATATATTTTAACACAACCAATGACTGGTAAAACAAAGGGGCGGATCCAGAGCCTCCACATATTTTCGCCAGCTGTTTCTCTCGTACTGGTTCAGTTTCGATGGATTTCGGATCATTTTTTGCAAAGTGGCAGCAAACGCTAAAATTTATAAATTCTGTTGTAAAATCGGTCAACAGAAATAGATCGTAATCTTACAGACAAACAAGTACCAAATCCACCCCCAGACAAGAATAATCCACAGACAGTATAATTGCTGTAAACGTCTGGTAATGTATATACAGGTGAGGTCTATTTATCAGCTTTGGTCGCTACGACCAAAGCTGATAAATAGACCTCACCTGTATGCTTTACCGACTTTTTTTAACGGCTCTCAAAAAGTGAAATCTTTCAAATACATCTCCTGAAAAATCCCAAAATATCCGCTCAAATGCATGGAAGTGGAAGTTTTGGGACCCTGGAATTTAAAATTTTCGTACCACGGGCCGAACCTTGGTCATCCCGTCATACCGACGATCACCCATTGCCCGATCCAGCCCCCCCCCCCACCCCCATTTGAAAATCGTTCCGCCGCTCCTGAAAACACTGTTCGTTACTTTAATAACTTTACATAGATCGGCTACAGTCCATACTTCAATATTATAGAATTTGCTGCTAAGTTGCTAGTTGGGTTCATCATTGATTGCTTTCGATCGTAATGATCATAAAATAGAAATCGTAATTATTTTGAGTGGTTCCGTTCGTGATCGTATAGCCTTCTCCAAAGAGAGTTATTCTGTTCTACCAAAACAATCGGGAGACATATAGCTCCGTTTTTTGACGCTAAATCAAAATTTCATTTTTTTCAAATTCCACTTCTGCTTCGAATATCCAGAATTTTACAAGGGTAGCGCCAAGAAAGGGGTTCAGGGAGCTCCACTCCCCCCCCCCCCCCTCCCGACACCTGTCGGGAAAGTGCCTCCTCTACTGTGCGCTTGTCCAGGAATAGCCTAGCCCACTCGTCGGGGAGCACAATCCCCTCTATCGGGAAATTTTGGCACCACCCGTGGAAAATTTAAACATTTTAAAAATTTTGAATAGATATATGAAAACCTTTGGGCCGTTTATCAACAATGAACCTATCGATAATTGAATGTAAGCAATTTATATTTTTTTAGAGATATTGCACATAAAAACGGGTTTCAAAAGTATATATTTCCCCAAAAATGTGCAACTTTCACAATGGGAACTTTTGTAATTTTAACCCTTTCAGCTCTGGTGGTATCTTCCATTCCAGTTCAATGGCAGCAATTGGAAGAGTCCATATTCATTATTTGGGGTAGACCAATCAATATTTTCAACGTGCAGCCTCGGGGCTGCACGTTGAAAATATTGATTGGTCTACCCCACATATTTACTGAACAGCCATCCTATTTAATGACGTTATGGCGTATCATGGTCCTGACCGGAAAAGCTGCCGCTGAGGTTCAAAGGATTTATAGATTGTGCTCATCTTCTTGTAAAAATGAAATATAACGTTCCCGTGGTCCCCCAAAAGTTGCTCTTGAACGACAGATTACATTATGTTCACCTTCATATAAAGATGTAATGTTCTCGTCGTCCTCAAAAACGTTACTCATGCACTCTAAAATCAGTTGGGTTAAAAATCAACCCAAATTAACTGGGTTGAGTGAATATGAACCCAAATTGGGTTCATATTCACTCAACCCAGTTGATTTGGGTTAATTTTTAACCCAACGATTTTAGAGTGTGAACTTTTTTGAGTTTCGTACGATTTTCGGCCCATGTTCGAATAATTATGGACGCTTCTTTTCCTTGTTAATAATATTAGTTAAATAATTGATTTTGGACTTGAAATAAATCGATATTCTCTTTTGCTGTCGTATTTGGTCTGTAGATATTTGGCGACCGAAAACTTCCTCGTCGAGACAAGTCCCATTTCCAAAGGCCCTCTACGTCCCTGGCCACTCAAATCTCATATCCACCTCAGCCGAGTAAGGAGTAAGGCTACACCTCGAGATATATATTGCTGTGCCTCAATTCACCTTGCCCAACATCTAGCTATTACCTTAAATATACATACAGTACATGTTTTCAGGCGGTAGCCAGGAATATTAAATAGAGGGGGGGGGGGGGGGGATGCTGGATCGTTTTTCTGTTTTGGAGGGGGGTGGGGGGGCAAGCATTTTTATGCCTAGGCGTATTATGACAAACGGAGTCTGGAATTGGTGAAGGGTATCAAGGTGTTGTCCCTCTTGCGTTGGTGGAGGTCGGTGGGCCGGGATATGTTAAAAACATTTCTTCGCTTCAGGCTCAGGCCCAGGACTGGATCTGTCAAGAATGCTTGGATCCACAAAAGATCCAGCCCCCCCCCCCCCCCCTCCCCAGCTCAATATAGATTCGAGGAAATTTTTAAAATATGCCTCAAATTGCGCTATTGTTGAGGCTCGAAAGAACGTCAGGCGTTATGGTGGACGACCCCTTAACCCTTTAAACCCTGGTGGTATCTTCCATATTAGTTCAATGACAGCAACTGGAAGAGTCCATGTTCATTATTTAGGGACAGACCAATTAATATGTTTCAACGGCTGCACGTTGGAAATATTGAATGGTCTACCACACATATGCACTTAGCATCCATCCTATTTAATGAAATTATGACGTATCATGTCCCTGGTCGGAAAAACCGCCGCTAGGGTTCAAATGGTTAATGTTTTTCAAACTGGCTCAACCACAAATTTAACCTTTTTTCCACATAAAATCATACCTTTCAAATCCCAGTCTCAATCCGTATAAAACTGCTCCAATGAGAAAAGAAACATAAACATCTTGAAGTCGAGGATGGTATATCCCGCCTTCTTCATTCTCTAAGTCTTTCCATGAAAAGTTGTTCGGAAGCCAAAATTCCTCACTCCAAGTAAAGTTTTTCAAGGCAGACCAGAGTTGTGACATATTTGTAGTGCTGAAGAAAAATGAAATTTGTCGTGATAAATGTTGTCATACCTTTCGCGACAACGAAGCTATCAAACCTCACCGTGTTGAAAACACGAAACAACGAATGAATACAGTATTGAAAAGTGGGACAAGGAGATCAAAATCTACACGCTTCAGTTACAGACCAAAGAGTTGTCCATACAGTACATAATAATAATAACAATTTGATTTGTCGCGGTTCTCGGATGAGAAGGCCTTGGTTATCCCTGTACACCCAACTGCCTCCCTATTCCCACTCTTCTCCTCTCCTCCCAACACTCGGAGACGAACTGTTTGATGACATCCCTTGCCCCATTCTTCCCAGTCTCTCCGATTAGCATATTAACCCTCTCCTTTGGGTCTCCCCCTAACCACATGTCCTTCATTCTCCCCATCCCACCTTCCCCATTATACTCCCAGTGAATCTTATTCTTTTAGACTGGTACTTTGGGCCATTCTAGAAGAAAGTGTTCCAGGGTCTCCACCATGCCCAAATTACACATCTGGCACTCTTTTTCACTGTTTTTCCCAATTTTTTCCCCTCAGCTCCAGGGATCGCGACCTCAGCTTGAACAACAGTGACTCCCCCCCCCCCCCAAAGGTGCCATCAAGGTACTATTCAAAACCTGGCTTCTCTTTATCACGCAGGCCACCCAAAGACCTCTTTGATTTGACCCCCCTCTCGCCAATTACGGTTACAATCCTCCATGACCCTTTCTTTGGCGATTTTTTTACCCTGGTTTGCCCCTACGTCCAGGTCCGAGATCTCCAATGAGTAGTTCTCTACTAGCTCCCTCACTTGGACCATCCACCCCGTCTTGATATTTGAGTTGAAAATTCTCAGGAACATCACCTTACACCATCGGCTGTCGAGGAGATTTACCAAATAATTAAGATAACCGAGTTTCAAAAGGTCTATCCTGTCCTTTATCCTCATCCACCCAAGCTCACCCCTGATTGCTTCTAGCGCTGTGGCATTATCCATCTGCCTGCATCGTTCTGCAGGATTTCCAAGCTCTTTA